>LR824534.2:6822500-11822500 GCA_902850265.1 Spodoptera littoralis
AACATGCAGGCATAGTTTCAGTGAAGTGCATTCATAAATCGCCAAAATGTCTCCTGTAGGTATACAGCCTTAGCACATGCACTTCATGTGAACGAAGTACATACTTATAAGAAATCGAAGTAGCTCTGTGCCGAGTAAACATTTACCAACAAGCTAGTGTTCAAGGTTTCCAACAGTCCATGAATAAAAAGTTCAAAATGTTTCGCCTTTTACGTCAACTCGTGCGCATAGTCGCTGCAAAGGTGCGGAAGATTGAAATGATCGTGTTCAATGCAAGCGTTAAAAGAAGGGGAACTATACACTCAGTATGCGACCGGGGAACACTAGGACACGCCGCTCGAAGGCGGGGGACCATCCACTCCATATGCGAGGTGAGATCAACGTTGTACACTTGCTACTCGCTAGATACTCTCAAAAAACTAATTAGCATAATTCCAAGTTCACTGCCAGTCTTCACACTTTTTATTCCAAGTTTCTATACGGTTTTGTTTTTTATGAAATAATTAAGTGTAGCACAACCGAGAACAGTCTAATTGAGACATAGATGTTGTTAGTACAGTGATCCAGCTTGTATTCGCCAATTATCATAGCAATGAAATAATATTGAGTAATTAATTTGAGTTTGTCTAATAGGCACTGGTAACTAATGCCTGGTAGGTGTTAAGCTAGTTCATTGTTTTATGTTGAATGCTATTTTATTATGGATGCGAAAATCTAAATTGATTAACAAAACGAGTAGCTAAATGTGCTAATTGGGACTCTAGCAACAATCCTGTGTAGTAATTTTACAAGCGTATCTACATATAAAGTGGTAAAATTAAGATTATTTTAACGAATATTCAACTATTCTTGAACTTATTTTAATGATGAAATGATTATATATTACGTAGTTACATCACTGTCGCCGATATTTAAATACTCTATCGAATTCAATAAAATAGTTTATGAACCCGTTACGATAAAATAATTAAACTGAATGCATTTACGACTACACGGTTGGTGCAGTGGCTGGGCAACCGGCTGCCGTGCAACGTGTTGCGGGTTCGATTCCCGCACTGAACAACACTGTGTGATCCATAAATTGTTGTTTCGGGTCTGGGTGTCATTGTGTATGTGAACTTGTATGTTTGTAAACGCACCCAGGACTCAGGAGAAAATCCTAATGTGGGGCAACGTTTTATAAAAAGAAAAAAAATATATAATCCTAATTCTAAGTTGTAAATACCTATACGTATTATATGCCCGAAGGAATTTTCTTTTTCTATTGTATACACTGTAAGAGCTTCCGTTTTATATTTCATCGGAGTTTTTATTCCAGTATTAGTAGAGTATAGCTGCAGCAAGAAGCCCTAGAGAATGTTAATACCTATTGTTAAGGATCGTTGGTCACTGGTTGTGTTGTGTATTGTATTAATTATTGTAATTAGTTGAAGTAGTGCGCACGAACTCGCACTGTTCACTATGAATGTTGAATGTGAACTGTAGATCGGGAATGCATCACCTGCTAGTGCATCTTGTCGAATTAACAACGATGTTTTCAGTGTTGCCGCTTTCATGAAATGAAGTCATTTATTTTACTCTATTCCTTTCAGTTTGTTTTAAATACAAGTAGCAATACTGTATAGCACTGTTCATTTCGCAAATCATTACTGTTTGTAATATGTCACTTAAATTCATTCATTCTATGTTAAAAATTTAAGCATGAAGGAAGAATCCAATCGCAGCATTGCCGTTCATGTCTGTTTTTTCATGATAATAATTATTTTCTCATAGTTCATATTACTTATGAGTGAGTAATAACAATAGAGTAAGAAAAACTACCAAGCCCCGACAATAGTAATACGCCAGTAACTGAAATTATTGTTGTACCCTCTGCTCTTGCACGAAAATTGCAATTTCCTGTAAAAATATCTCACTCGCATCTCTCCTCCACCTTATCTGCTCATTTAAGTAAGTAGAGTTGATTTAGGACATTTTTAAACCGTACTTTATCGATTATGCTCATAGAGGACCATAATTTTCTTTCTCTTTCATTTCATGTTACGGTTAATTGATTCGACCTGTGATCTCATCAACGTGTTTGAATTGCATTATTGACGTGTGCGTGTGTTGTGTAGGTGCTGTCGATGAGCGATGAGCTTCGTCGCGCGCTGTACTCGTCGGGCGCCTCCATCGATATGGAGTTCTCCCCGCCCGACCTCATCGGCACCTCGGAGATATTCACTATGGAACACAGGTAATTTACTCAGACTTACGACTTTACTAACAACATTTTTTGTTTTGCCATGCTCGATACTGGCACCGTGTGGTACGAATGTAACCGTTCTGTTGTAATAACTGGAATATTGTACCCGCTCAGAACAATCATTGTATAATTTCACATCGACTATATTTTCTTTTTGTGGTTTCAACTTTTTTAAATTATGCATTCGCCGATTCTCGGCTCTTAGTAGGTAATAACTAACAATTCAGTCCGGCGCGCGGCGGTTTATAAACTAGTGCAAAACCTCCATAATTTTCAAGTCTATTTAGAAATATGTCAGTAAAATAGTGTTAAATAATGTTGTTATTAATGTTTCAGAGAGAAGCTGTGCTCGGTGCTACCGGCGCGTGCACAGGGCTACATGTGGCAGCTGGCGTTCAGTACGAGCCAGCACGGGTTCTCGCTGGCCTCCATGTACCGCAAGATGCAGCGCGTCGACAGCCCCGTCCTGCTCGTCATACAAGACACAGACAACAACGTGAGTCAACATTACTCATTCGGCTTATTGTTATGTTTATTGCGCAACGTTGAGCGCACACGGTATTACCAATATGCATTACCGTTTTGTTGACAAGCTTTCTTAAAACGATAGATAATTCTCGAAGAAAATTGTTATTCCTAGAATTTCATTACGAATAATAATATTCCTATTGCTGTATGGTTTGCAAAAAAAAGTATGAAACCTGCCGCCTTTGCCTAACTGACCTACCAGGGACCGATTACTCTGAATCGAAGCATCAATCATAATTTGGGTTTAAACAAGTAAGACATAGACATATTGAACGATTGAGTTTAACCAGATAGAGTTAGAATATAATGCTCCGATAGTACAAATAATCTGTAAATTTACTAGTTGGCTGTATAAAAATATACAACAGAGTTTGTTAAAAAGTTGTTTGTGTCTGGCAGGTGTTCGGTGCTCTGACATCATGCGCTTTGCACCCATCGGAGCACTTCTACGGCACGGGCGAGTCGCTGCTGTTCGCGTTCCAGTGCAGCGGCGACGAGGCGCGCCGGCAGTCGCAGGCAGCCATCGAGGCCGCCAAGGACAAGGACAACAAAGAAGACGCAACCAAGGATGAAAAAGAAGGTCAGCACTCAACTATTTCATACGACCTTGTCTAAATGACTCTTGCCCTTTTTGAGTTTATTGTGTACAGAGCCCAGACTAAAAGAAAAAGATCAATTTTCAGATCACTCACCACCTGTCAAAACCAAGTTCAAGTACTGGGGCTGGACCGGGGACAACATGTACTTTATACGCGGCAGCAACGATAACATATCTATTGGAGCTGGAGAGTAAGTTTTTTTAAGCTTGATATTTCTATTATTTTTATGTACACATTGATTGTAGTATGTTGAAATATTATGTTTACTAATGTGTTTCGTTTATCCAGTGGCAAGTTCGGTCTTTGGCTGGACGGCGACCTGTACCTGGGGCGCACGCAGCGCTGCAAGACGTACGGCAACGAGCCGCTGAGCACGCGCGAGGACTTCATCGTGAAGATCATGGAGTGCTGGACCTTCATCTGAGCGGCGCGGCGCCACAGCCCCTCGCCGGACTCGCCGCACGCGCCGGACGCTATGCGCTCCACGTTTCTACTTTCAAATCAAAAATAAGCTTTAGATTATCTTATGAAATTTGCTACGAAGATTTGACACTTTTACAAGTCAGTCTTTTCGACTTTAGTACCGATGAGTCTGAAAACGATTTTGTACTCGCATTGTGACTCGAAACGTAGCGGCGCGGATCACCATCGATCGGCCGATATGAAGACAATATTATAAACGTCTACGCGCATTTCTAGTCAAATGTACTGAAACCTGACCAATGTTTTCATCCTCTCCGAATTTAGAGGCGTGTTCGGATACGAGTGCCGCCGCTCGGGCGCGGGCCGCTGTCGCCCGCGACTCTGCTGAGCAAGTGCATTAATCCTAGTCAATTGTCATTTGTATGTAAGTGGGAGCTCTCCGCTGCCGGGGGCTCCGGGGGCTCCGGGACGGCGATATCTGTTGCGGCAACTCGGGCGCCGCGGTCGGTCGCAGGCCACCGCCGTTCGCCCGGACAGTCCGATAATTATTACGTGTCAATTCATACAATTAATATTGTGCATTGTTGTTAAGGAAATTAAAAGCATATTTGTAACTATAAAAATCTGTATGTTATGTAGAACTTTATATATTAACGAATCAATCATTACCTACATGTTTAGAGGCCGACTTATTGGCGTGTCCAGTACCGAGGCATTGTGACACATTTCATTTCACAAGTGATTCTGGTTCATTCATGACTTATCGTTAGAGGCAGCTCGGTCGTGTTCGGCAGGGCACGCAGTAGTAGTATGTGGTCCTTGCCCAAGTAACGAGCGTAGAGCCTCAAGCCACTACGTCTAGCCCGCGCAAGGGTCGGTGACACTGTCAGTATAAATATTTTATTTATTTACTATTTGTGTAGGTTTTGTATGTTATGTTGTCGTGTCTGATTGTATTGAGTCATAATATTAAGTTAGTGAGCATAGTTATGTTACACTTGTACTGTGATTTGATTATTATGGTTGCATTTTTAACTTATTGGAGCGTTGTCACTGATTACATTAACATATTATTCACATACCATACTGGTGGAGACTTAGTGAATATCTAACATATCTTCATCCATGTCACACGTTTATATGAATGTTTATGATAGACACAATACGAACACGCAAATAAAATAGTCTTCAATAAACCATAGATTATTTTTGTGATGTGACGCTTCAGTACAGAGATGAGTAGCCAATATATGAATATTATTAAATTAAATAGAAAAAAAAATCTTAAATAGATATCTTAGAATGCTTGATGAATGTAATCGTCATTGTGCTTAGTAATCGTTAGCATGATGTTACTCAGATCTATCTGGTCGTATAACATTATTTATTTGTCCTATGTGTAAGCACGCGCTAGAGCCGTCGCGCCGCGCTGCGCAGGCGCATCGCCCGCGCATCTATCTACTGCTATGGCCGGTATAATGGCGCCGTCTTTTGGTTTTGTTTCATATGTCTACTGTATATACAAGATATTCCTATGTGAGATTAGAAAGAGATATATATTTTTGTGGAGACCACGCGAAGTATTAACTTTTGTGTATATCGGATGGTAGAAAGTACAAGTACCACAAAGCGTGTCCCAACTGTTAATGAAGTTTAGAATATTACGCGTGCGTCTTATTCAGACAGAATATTTTCACGTTGTTATTGTTTGTGTACATCAAGAATGTAATAGATGAACTTAGGTTTTAAAAATTATATCGGCATAATTATTGTTATAAATTTATAATCATTAGACTTGTTGAGTAGCAGTGAGAATTAAAAAAATATTTATTTATTCTGTTATGGTTTCCATCGTACGGTTGCTGTAGCTGCATTACTTTATCAGTGATGATTTATTATGTAATTCTAAGTTGTTAAAATGTAAATCAAGCCATAATAATTGAGAATATATTCTTTTGAGAAAGAAATTGTTTTATTTGTATAAGTAAATACATTAGGCATAAAATACATCTCCAGTAGATGATGGCAGTGTGTGAAGCTGTCATCAGTACTGATATCTGTGTCGGGGTCGGTATCCCGAGGAACTGTCGTCGTAGTTGGAGTAGTCATTGTAGCCTCTGTTGTCGCGCCGCCCATAATTATTGCGATCTCTGTTATTGTCCCGCTGGTAAGGATGGTTGCGTCTGTTACCACGACGGTCATTGTTACGACGACCTGAGTTAGGAACCCACCATGAGTCTAACACAGGTGGTGAGGAGGGCAATTCATTGAAAACCTTCATATAATCAACATCTTTCTCAGTAAATCTATCTTTCAATTCTTCCTCGCATTTGGCTAAAAATTCTTTATCTTCAGCTGATAATGTATCAGCAGCCATTTTAATTTGATATGTTACCAGGGTACTCGGTTATAAACTCAAGAACTGAAAAATGAAAACAATATAAAACACAATTAAAAAAAATAAGAATTACTATGATAATAAATTAAAGAATGGAAACACAACAAAACCAATAACCCATGGAACAACACAGAACCTGTCAATCCCTTCCTTTCCTAACCAATATAAAGACAATTAAAAACAGCATGTTTATCTCAAAATCAAAAAGGGCTTAATTACTTAGACATTTGTCGCCTAGTCTATAATTAAGATTAGACTTATATGGGATTAAAAATTAAATTATAAGTACTAATTCTAAACAAAAAAAAAAAAAAAACATGCAGGACTCAAGTTCTGCATGTTATTTTTTTGGAAACTTTATCTGTTTCAAACTGAACAAATGCATTTCAAAAAATTCTGAATCACTGATTAATATTCCACCAAAACATATCATAGAGTTTGTAGTGAGATATTTCATACACATGAAAAGCTTTACAAGTGCAATGCATTCATAAAAGGCAATGATTTTCCCTGTAGTACAAGTTTTTGTCAACTGACAAATTGAGCCTCATTTCTTTTGATGACTATGATGTTTGTCTTATCTTTTTTGCTAATACATAAATAATGCAAACATTGCAATTGTGTTAAAATAAAAAACCTTGAATAATGTTAAAACCCAAAAAAGCAATAACAACAATGGACTAGGTTAATATGGGATTTAAAAACACACACTTCAATGAAATGGGATCATCTGAAAGCTGCATGGCCATGAGGACAACACAATACAGCAGTGGAACTATCACATATTATACAGAAAACCAGACACAAAACAGACCAAGAACTGAATGCAAAAAATATAAAGAATTGATAATATTTACAATTTTCACTGATTACAGTTGTTAGAACAAGACCATAAAATTTGTTATTTGGAGCACTGGAGTAAATGGGCTTAAAAATAAATCCAACAAATGCTCCACACTCTGAACAAACACATGGCTTCCAAAGATAATCGGGAAACCAAGATGTACTTTCTTCCCACTGTAATTATTTTAAACAATTTTATGTTAAAATGCAGTGAATATTTCAGAGCAGGACAGTCATGAAATTGTTAAGTAACATTACCTCCCCAGTAGGTACACAGGTAGATTGTTTAAATGTTATCACAGGATAGTGAAAGAACACGTCAGTGGTAAAAACCTGCACTAAGACATCTTCTTTGCCAAATATTGTGTCATAGAAAGAGTAACGAGACTTTGCACTAGACTTCAAAAATATATCACTACTTGATGAAATTTCTACGCCACAACTGCGACACAGAATATTTTCTGAAATGATACATCTATTTTATATTTCTATAGGAGCAAATTCACAATATTTACAAAAGTATATTTCAGTTACATAGATACCCTTGTTTTGCTGTGTCAGGTTAACTTCGTCAAATGCAATCACAGACACTATTAAACTTAAAATAATATGCCAAATACTAGAAATCATTATATAACAGAGTTATATACCTTATTAGTTCTAAAACGTATCTCAATTCCTATAGAGTCGAGTTAGTATTACCGAAATGAAACGTAAACTGATAAAATACCATAACAACACACTGTCCGTGTCCAGAGTGTCACTGTCACACAAAATACCAACATCAAAAAAATAATAGAGAGGGTCAACACACTAGGCATCACCATAGAGTTAGTCCTTGGAGTTTGTGGTATTGACCAGAGTCCGGAATGGTATTTAAGAAAAAGCAATTAATTAATATATTTCATTCAATTAACGTTATTTAAAATAATTAATTAATTAACACATTTGGGGAATAATTAAATAATGAACTTTGATAACATTTTTTAGATTCATTGTTTTGACCAGTGGTTTTGACACTAACGATTTTTTTGACGTTGAATTGACGTTTCGCTAGCAACACACACACACAGCACACATCAAAGTTATTAGTCAAAGCCGTGAAAACGAAAAGTGATAGCGAAACTGCGAAAAATACAATTACTTATTGGAAATTTGGAAAGCTTGATTCAAACTCATCTACAAAATGTCTGAGAATGTTAATATTGATCTCTCCGGAGAAATTAATGCTACTACAGAAAAGAAAGGCTTGCAAAAGTATGTGAATGATATGGAATTGTGAGTCTAACAATAACAAATTTACGCTACGTGGTGTTTTTCTCGCTTCTGAGATTTGTTTATGCTACATCGGTTATCAATATTACATGCTGTAACTTTAAATATGTGATTGGATCAAGCATTCATGTTTCATGAAGGGTTTAATTTGCGGATATGGATAGCTAACTAGGATACCTATGTATTTATTATCGGTTTTTCATCATATCATGACCAATTTTTGCTATGATTTTAGCTACATAATTTACGACTTTTTGTTCGCTACATTATTCACTCATTCAATTTTGGTTTGGTAGTAATGGAAAGTTACATCAATACACCACATAGTGCATATTTTTATGTTTCTGTATTAACACACTTCCTACCTGTATAATAATATCATTGTTACATTATTTGTAATAAATTACATTTTATATTGCTTGGTCAGAAGGAACTATAATAATGAAAATATCTGTAAAGGTTGCTTCAGCATGTTCGTAGTGGAGCTGGTCCTGCCCTGCTCATGGGAGTACTTGCATCACGGAAACCGTGGACCCAGTTTGTGGCTACCGACAACTTTAAGGTTCATATATTATACATAATTTTTAAAATTTTAAAGCATTGTTGGCCCAGTATAATTATTGTGCTGCTGAGTAAAACCCTAAATAATATTCAATGATTACAAACTAATGGCCTTAGAACTGAGTTTTTAGAATATTACAATTTACAAACTCATCAATATTATTTTATATTATAATATTATGTCTGAAATTGTGTTGTATCAATTTCGATAGATAATCTGACAACTTGAACAGCAAAGAGTATTGTAAGCAGTTAAGAAAATGGGGTAGACAACTAATTATTATTTTAATGTCCGTCTGATAGATTATTTAAAAACATTAGACACGTATTTTTTATTTTCTCACAGAAACGAATAGTTTCTGTGAGAAAATAAAAAATACGTGTCTGTGTGATTGATTTGAAATGTCGCGTGACGTCACTTCTCAGTACATTTTATACTAAGAAATGACGTTTTAGCCCCCACTCCTAAACTTTGATTCGTTTTATCTAAGTATTGTTTTATTATACGACAAAATAAAAAAATACGTGTCTAATATTTTTTCATTACCTAACTTACGGACTAATTATATTTTTAATTTTCATACCCTGTCATCATCCCCATTGTTTGAACCCTCAATAAAAATCTTAAAGTAAAGTATATTTATACAATTTTATAAATTGATGTTATGATGATAATGATGACTATTTTTGGTAGGTTCCTCCATCAGTACCTCGGTTATCCCGGCGATTTTACAGAAATGTGGAATATTTTCAAGCAAATTACTTGATGATCTTTCTTGGATTGTTTGCATATTGCTTGTAAGTATCACCTGACATGAAGCAGTTAGCATTACATGTGTTTTTTACAAATTCATCTAATATTGGTTTTTAGGATTACTTCACCTCTTCTCTTGATCGCTATGGTAGCCAGTTTCTTTGGATACAGAAAACTTACAGCAGGTCCCAACACTTGGAAGGTGAGAGTACATAATGTATACTTGGTATATTGATTTGAGATAGCGTTATATCAAATTAAATATTATTTTTATGTTTGTTGTTTCAGCCAAGAGTGAGTAGTATAGATAGTATTTACTTCTGTTTCACACTCTTCTTGTTTTCTAACTTATATCTGTGTGAATGTTATTTTATTATTTTATTTATTGCTAAAACTTAATATAAAAGGTATTTTAAAGAGTAATTTCAATGTGCACATTAAAAATTTGACTGTTTTCTTTACTTGAATCTACTAATACTAACTGACTGTGATTGGTGTGAAGTTAATACCTAGTTTCTCTTCTATTGATTTGAACTTTTATCTTACCTTTGTTAGATTGGTGGATGGGAGTTAAGTAAAACACAGCAGTATGCAGTGGCAGCTGGATGTTCCATGGCATTGTGTTGGTTAGCTGGTGCTGGCGCAGTACTGTTCTGGGTATTAGGTAATTCAGTTGATTCATATAGTATGAGTTTCTGATTTCTTAGAGATATCAAACTTATGCATAAGTTTATCACATTTTTATAAGTTCACTAAAATGCAAGTTATTTCAGGTGCCACAGTGACAGTGGTAGCTCTTCATGCAAGCTTCTTTGATGCGGAGGCTCTACCTCAATCTGAGGACCCAGAGCAGTTCCCGATGATAGAGCAGGTGTGACACGGAGAATTACCACTATTCCTACCCCACCCTCCACCTGGTCGCAACGCTCAGCGATTTAGTTAAAAGATGAAATCCAATAAACTATTGGATTATTTGGACTACATTAAATTTAGTGGCAATTGTTATAAAATTTTAGTGCAATGTGCACATACTTATCTACATATAATATTTATTATTAGAAATAATTAAATTTATCAATTTTCTGAAAATTGATTATAGTAAATTTAACATTATAAAAAATGCTTTTGTGCTTATTCATATATATTGTGCTTATTCATATTATTATGAAAACTAAATAAGATGAGGCTTGAATTATAATGCATTATTGATTAGGCCTCACATGTGAATGTGAGGCCTAATTTTTATGTGCATTTTGCTTCCCCATATTATGTGGAGATTAGTATTTTTAATTAGGCGGGTTTTAAAATTCCTGATATTCAATTTGATAAATAATTTATAGTAGTGTGTAGATATTTATGTTAAATTAGCTTTAAAATATTTGTCTAAATCATAAAACAAGAATATAATATCTCCTTGTTTTGTAATATTTTATGTGTATCTGTACATATTCTTCACTGTATCTATGTGTAAATAAAACCTATGTTTGAATGTTGTTGTTTTAACTTAAAAGTTTTTGTATCATTTGTAATAACCAACATGATCCAAGAAAAGGAATTGTGTTTGAAGCGAGATACGCGAATCAACCCCACGAAAAATCTGCCCATGGTTTGTGCCATAAATCATAGTTTATGATAATAAAGATATGAAAGATTGTGGAGGGTGCAACATTGGAACTAATATTGAATCATAACAGAAAGTAAGTAAAAAAATAAAAATAAAGGCCATTTCATTTATTAAGATTACAGAATAAACAAATAGAAAATAAAAGCATACTCTATAGGTATAATGTCCATAGTTAATGGTCTGGCTATACATACTCCAGGTAAAAAATATCATAATTTGTCACAAAATATATATTAATCCTAGATTTAGGATCATAAATAAATAATAATAAAACGGAGTCCAGTCTAATCTCTCACACGTCAGTACAAGTTTTGCACTAAATAACTAACACTCCATATTGCTATCATAACCAGAAGCAATTAAATATTATTGCATCAAATAAAATTAATCTGCTCTAAGCAACAACTGAATAAAATTTAAATATAGGAACAAGTACATTATAATTTTGTCTATAAAATAATAGTCATTATGACATTCTATATTCATTCCTGGAAGACAAAATAGAAAAAAAAGAACTATAAAAATTTTAATTATTACAATAGAATTCAACATAATCACAGGACTACTCCTTTGTTAATTCTAGTCAGTTCCATGTCAGCTACTAGCAGGATCTCATCCCACTTGTGTGACGGTGTATGAGGTGGGGTTGTGATACCAAGCTTCAGTTCTTTGGTGGAAGTTGGAGTGGTGAACTCCAGTTTCCTTTTAGACTTTCCAGCAAACACATGGCAAGCTGTGGTCCTCTGCTCACTGTCCAGCAATGACAGTGGTGTGATAGGGGATGGAGTTGTCAATAATGTCTTATCACATTTCTTCATCTTGTGTGGGCCCACATACTTAAAAACTGGCTTTTTTAATATTAAGTTACCTGATACTTTTTCAATGAGACCAATTGATATGAATACATTGGCAATGTCATAGAGTCTCCTCACTTTGGACTTGTGTTGGCGATCCTGCTGCTCAGGAGTGAGGATTGTCTTACTCTTGCTAGAGGTGTCTATCAATACCCGCACAGCCATCTCCAGGTTGATAAGAGTATTCTGAAAATAAAAAGTTATTTAAAAATAGCTTGTGTAGTTTCAAATAAAGAGATATCTTTATGTATACTTACTGGAGGCTCTACTAGAAACAGCATAAGAAATCTCTGAGCTAACACTCCTAAAGTCTTATGTTTTGGTGTTGGGGGCTTAGGGGCTTTACCACGCAGTGCTTCTGACAGCTTGAGGTGCTCACCCTGCTTTTTCAACATCTTTAGAAAAGAATTTAACCGGGATCCTCCATGCCACAAATAAGTATTCTTTCTTTTGTGCACAGCACACTGCATGGCTTCGAGTATATTTATTATGTCATACATTCGACGTTTCTCCACACCTAGCCGGGCTGCAGTGCTATCCAGTTGTATTTCCACTGGGCCATCGCCATGAAGAGGATACAGATTGAGGAATCTGTAAATAATAATTTCGAATTAGTAAATAGAAATCACTGTTTATAATATTTCTATGCATTTGATTTGTAGCAGTTTATGTACGTTACCTGTCACATAATATCTGGAGGGACTTTTCTTTTCGGTGAACTGCACTCGGCGGCGGTGTGGGATATTGCAACGCAACATTTGTCAATAACTTGAGGTTAGCAGTTGGTGACACATAGTTGGTTGAATTTGTAACTTCAGTAAGCACGCAACGCTTTGGAGTACAAGTTATGTTGTCATCTTCATACATCATGCGATAACATTATGTAAAAATCCTATTTTACAAAATATTCGCGTACTTTTTGACAGTGTAACACAAATCCAGTGGGCTTATTTTGTATTAAATGTTTAGTTATAATAAAACGTTGTAATAAGAAATAACATATTTTATAGTTTAAGTGAGTAAGAAATAGTGGTAAATCTTATATGAAATTCTACAAAAGTAACCTCACGGTAAACAATTTTGACAGTAGTAAATTGCGCGCGAGGCTCGAACTTTCAGTGAAACAAGAAAAGCCGCTTTTTCACGTTTAGTTTTTGCTTTTAATTAACACTGTAATGTAAAACATTAATCAGTAGTTTAACAATATTTTAGTATAATCAAATTATAATTTTAAATTAAGATTATAAAGTCAATTTTTATGATCAAAATGATTGAAAAACAAAGGCTTAGTTTTATTACTAAAGTTTTTATATGTAGACACATCATTGTTTATGCATTATATGAACTTGTGGTCTACATGAAAAAAGCGAGTTCATTTTACATAATAATACGAGAGAACTTTTTTCTATACTTCAGTTGTCTCCATTAAATACTTAAATATCCAAATTATATTTAGTCTGAATACTAATAGAGTGGACAAGAAACGGAAGTATCGATGTGATAGTTTATGGAAGTTATGGAAGGAAATATTTTTTTTTACTTGCGTCACGTCATGGCTGGCATGAAGCTTGATTACTTTTCTTGCAAAAGTGAGCTTGGTTTTCTTTGAAAGTGGAGGTTTCAGCCAATGTTTTGACTTTTATTTACATTTAGTTTAGTTTCGATCTAAAACTCGTTAATCTTGTTTATTTGTATTAAAACGTAGTGTTCATTTAAGGATATGTATCGTTTACTCTAGAGAAAGGTGTAAATCTATCACAAAATGAACGACGGGGATTGGATTTGTAGTGATCCAAATTGTGGAAATATCAATTTTGCACGCAGAGTTTCATGTTATCGATGTAATAAGGAGAGACCCGATAGCTCCAATAAAAAGAAACTGGGCACAGAAATCGGAAAGACTGCGGCAGAAAAGTCTCGTGGTTTATTCAATGCCGATGATTGGCAGTGCAACAAATGTGCCAACGTTAACTGGGCCCGGCGTCAGACCTGCAATGTTTGCAATGCACCCAAATACGGTGAAGTAAGTAAATAATTTAGTAGTAGTAAGCAGTAATGTTTGACATGAAGCAATATTTATAAGTTTGAGGTATGTATGCCTAACTTGTATTCTTCTTATGATTTTAGGTAGAAGCTCGTACCGGTTACGGTGGAGGTTACAATGAGCGCGGTGTGGTGGAGTATCGAAGGCGCGAACCATCCTCTGATGATGAGTATGACGAATTTGGTCGAAAGAAACGCAAACGTAAGCCAGACTCACAAGAGAAAGAGAAGGTATGATTTTTTTTATTAACTCTGTAGAACTTTTCATGGAGAGCTTATACAAAAATAACATCTGTTCTAAATCAAATATAATTAATCACACAGTTTAAAATTAATACTTAATATTATGTTTTGAAAAATCATTAACACCATTTTATAAAATATCTGTCTATTCATACAACTTAAAATATTGACAGCTTTTTGTGTAAAATTTCTTTTTTTAACTAATATTCAGGGAGTAATGGATTTTGAAGCTAAGAAGACTTGATGTTATATTGTAAGTGCAATAACTTTTGAAGCACATCATTATTAAAGTGGAGATAATTTTTCCTGCCTTCAGGTTGGCATCACTGAAGGAGCAGTATGCAAAAACTTGCCACCAACAGTGCTGCAGAAGGAATCAAATAAAGAACATAACAAGTCCGTTCATGGGCCAAAATTTTTCATGAATACAGTACATAGTAATAATAAAAGAAATGGCACTCTTAATGATAACTCCAAATGTGAACTTCCTTCACTTCCAAATGTAGCCGTTACTAAATACCAGCAAATTAACACTTCAACACAAGATCTAAATAAGTTGCCTACTCTCAAAACACATAGTTCGTACTTAAGAAAAAGGTCAATAAGCAGTGGTGACCGAGATCATACAGCATCATCTGTATATGACACGGGTTCAAAGAGAAGTAAACGCAACACCACAGATTCTATACAAAATAAACTGTGTAACCCTGTTATGGAAAATAGTGTTTCTTCTACTAAAAATGAACTGGCTTGCAAATTTTCAAAAGACAAAGCCGCTGAAAATGTTCAAGTTACATACACCCTTGAAGAAAAAGTAAGATGTGCAGCTCTAGCTATTGTTTACAATAACTGCAAAATTACAAGTAACAAGTTTGAAGCACTGTTTACAAAACCAGCTCCTGATTTTGAAACAATTTTTACTTGGAGACATAGGCTCATGACCACAGGCTGCTTAGTTGATTCTCATTCAGAATCTGAGAAGGCCCTTCTACAATGCCCTACAAATATTTCCGATATTACTACTCAAGAGGCACATAGAGTATCTAGACTACCAAATCCGGATGAAATCATTATTCCTTCAGAAAGTGATGACGAAGAATCAAGTAAACATTTAGAAAAAACAGAAAGGAGTATGAGTGCAGAAACATTACTTATTGGTACAAACAGGGACCTGCAAGCTCCTGGTAGTTCAGCAAGCACTGTTGATGGAAGGGGTTCACGTGGGCGAAGTTATTCACAATCCACACATCACAGAACTCGTTCTAACTCACGAGACAGTCAAGATTCCAACTATCCTGATACAGACTCAGAAAAAGGGTCAAAATCAATTTCAAGAAATACTACAAAATCAATAAATATATCAACAAAACAATCAATACACGATTCTGAATCTGAGTCAGTTTCATATAACAGCGAGGATGATAATTTCTTATCAAGAGTATTTGGGCAAGATAGAAAAAGGCGAAAATTAAAGAAACATCTTCCTGTACCTGCACCTAAACTGAATGATTATACTGCAAGTAATGCCAATACTTTTGAGGGGTATAGCACTATTAAAAGTATGAAACAGTCTCCTTTAGTGACTGGCAATATTTACACCAACAATTTGCGGAATATGAATGTTAAAACTCGCGAAAATATAGATGTGGATGGCTGTTCTAGTGAATATGTTCCTACCAAATTAGGTTCAACTGCTAAAAAGAATTATCAAGAGTTTAAAGATAATGTTAGGAGGAAAGGATTCTGGGCAAAGGGTAATGGAGCATCATTAGCAATAAATAGACACAATATGTCAATAGACATTATACACAACACAACACCTAAAAAACCACTTGAAGAAACAGTAAAACCACATGATATTCACCAATATACAACAAGTGTCCACGTTAAACCATTAAAGAAGCGAACATTTGAAGTCAGTAATGATGAAACTGAAGTCTACTCTAAACCAGAGCATTTCCTTCCTTTTGAGAAACCACAAAAGGCAGACTTTGAACAAAATACTCTTGAGGACACTGGTCGCATATTTGCACAAGTTGAGTCAAATAGTGTGTCTAAAAATAAAAGCATTTTAGACATTTTTGATATTAGTGACCCAGCAGTAAAAAGCCCCCAAGATGATTTAGAGAGCTTTAATAACATGAGAAAAATGTATGAGAACAGATGGGATGAAGATGATGAGGCTCTTTACAAAACTTCTGATTGTGACGAGCAAGCAGGACCTACCCAAGAACTCTCACCAATTGCTTCTAACAGAGGTCATAGTCCCATTTCTAATATGTTGTACACAACAGAATCGAATACCATTTCAAAGGGTGCTGGTAATTCAACTTCAATATCAGATTTCATAACAGACAAACATGAGATGCTTATGGAGATGTTAAAAGACTTTCAAAACAAAGACCTTGGTAAAATGGTGTCACCACTAAAGCACGGGACCCCACGACCACCATCTGTGGAAGACGTAAATGTGTACAACAAGACTGTATCAGATGCCAACATTCCCATGATAGAAGTTGAAACATTACCAAATATCTCTTTGGCGAATAGTGCCCATACTGTTTCGAATCTTCTAATGACTAGACCAGATCCTTGTCTGAATATTAAAATGCCAAGATCTGATCTAAATATAAATTCTACAAAAGAGAGATCTGATTCTAGTCCAAACTACCATATTAAAAGACATGATTCAGTGCAAAATTTTACTGCAAACAGACCTCCTATTGAAGCTGAATACCTGCAGATATCAGAGATTGCAAATCGTAACAATAAGACCTCTGGACTAAATATTTTCAGTCTTTTGCCTGGAGAATCTCCTAACTCAAAGGAAAACAATGGCTTGAACAAAGTTTATAATTTCACAAATAGCAGACCTGATTTGGTACCTACTTTTAAAAGTAGACCTGATCCGTTGCTAAGTTATGCTAAACATGATCATGCTGAAAGTCCTTGTGTTTCTGATGTATCTCAGAATGCTACTACAGCCCGACTTGACACTATGTCAAATCAGCCTATGGCTGATACTGATAGAGTGCCTGATTACGCTACTATTAGATCTGACTCAAATCCTATTCATACTATGAAAATACCTGAACCAATTCCAAAGGAATTGTCAAACGAAGTTTTACGATTATCAGAAGAGAATGTTGAAGGTACTAAAATTGTTCCTAAAACTATTAGTCCATCTAAACGTGTTCATATTCTGGAAAATGTTAGTATTCGCCCAGGTTCACCGCATCCGAAGATTTTATACCAGCAAAACACAACTGAACCCACAAGCCCTAAATCCAACACAGCATCACTGTCGTCCAATGCACATAATGCACAATTAATTACTTCAAGCCCAGAAGTGAGTCAAGAAGGAGACACATTAGAAAAAAATGTAGAAAACGCGCCATCTACAGGTCAAGTAGATTTTTCAAATTTATTGGCTAACATAAATACTAACACTTTACTATTGGCATTGCAAAATCTTCAAAAAATTGGACAGAGTACTTCACCTGTACCTAATGAACAAATAACTACTGAAACACAAAGTCCAGTTAAAGATACACAAGTTTCAGAAACAATTAATTTAACAAATGATGAGGATTGGGAGAAGGAATCTAACAGAGATGGCAGTATTGAAAGGCAATTGGAAAAACTCGATGGAAATACAGGCGACACTCCTTTTTTAAGCGATATTTTTGACCCCGGTCCGGTTATTATACCACCCAATATAGTAAAAAAGTTAAACTTGGACATTGAAAATCTCGAAGAAGCAAATAATACATCAGAAAACACACCTGTTATAGGAAATTTCAAAAGTTTTGCTTTACCAAAACCTATCATGCTGAATAGGTTAAAGCTCACTGTAAAGACAGCAGATAAGACTTCAAAAAACTCTGGAAAAAGAGTGAAGACCAAGAATAAGGTTTGTATTTACGATTTATAAAATATATATATTAGGACAATATGGATTAATTGACGGGCTTTACACATTTATGTTTTTCAACTTAATTTAAACTGACATCTTAATAGGTTTTTTCTTAATTTGCAAGGGTTAGTGTGCAAGGATCTTTGTTGTGTCACTATTCCGCTAGTCGATAAAGTGATTTACCTCGATGAATACTTGTTGCAGAGCAAGTCTTTACCAGTCTCGGAGCAGGCTGAGGCAGATGAGGAGGAAGATGAGGAATCTGGAGACGAGGCTGATCTTTCTAAGTATGATTTGTGGGGCAGCGACGCTGAGCAAGGGAACTCGTCTAAGGCTGGTTAGCAATATTTAGATATTTTGCAAATTAATAGGTTTTCATGGGTTTTGCTATAGTTAACGTATAGGTTTTTTGTCGCGCAATATGGTTTGAGTACATTTTTAATTCATTGTATCTGTAAATTACCATTACAGAAACTGAGGAAAAACTGAAAGAAGGAGCTTCAAAAGAATGTGGGCCCAGCAATCAGAATGATAAGGACGGCAAGGCATCCCCGCACAAGAGTAAGAGAAGGTTGGTTGGTTTTTTACAATCTTGCGGCCCGTCTCAGCTGTACCTGGTCGCTAATTACGGATATTTCCCGTGAATTTTTGTTTTTTTTTATTTTATACAAACCGTGCCCTGATCGAATCAGGACTTATACAACTAAAAAGAAAACCATGTGTCGTTTTTGTACAGTTAGGATAGATTAGGAGAACGTCCAATATTGGGACAACCCAAAATTGGTCTTTCGAACGGAGGCAATGTTGGAATTCTTTAATAAAGTAGACTGTTAGTGATGTTATATATATACTCAAATAACTTTTACAAAAATGTAGCAGCGGTTTCTTCAAGATTGTCGTTCGTCCGGTTGATCAGCCTACGATGATCAGACAGATCAGACACTACTGTCTTAGCGGGGGCGGACCGCTCGTTCCGCGCGCGTTCACGTGTAGATACTAACTTAAGACACTACTAAAGCTGTAATAAAAATTAAGTGAATAACCAAGCCCAAACACAAGGTAGTTACTGTATACCGTTGAGGAGTTCCCTTAACAATTACACTTCTTCATCATCAGACCCTTAATGACACCCTCACTCTATCTAAGTGTCAAGTCCTCATCAATACAAATTAATCAAGCCCAAACACAAGGTAGTTAATATGAACCGCTGAGGAGTTCCCTCGACTGTCTGTCGGCTCCATCATCAGGTCGACTCCAGACCCTTATCAAATTGTAGTGTTTAAAAATCGTAATTGAAAAACATAATAGACGCACTACTCTTCCATAGAATTTCGAAAGTTCCCCTTGGTTTCCCTAGGATACCATCATCAGATCCTGACCTCATGGCAATGGGACCATCTCGGGAGTATACCCTTTCAAACAAAACAAGCCGAACATAGTACCTCCTGCTTTTTTTGAAGTCGGTAAAAAAAGTGTAGTGTAGTTTTGTACCTCGGATCTTTTTACGTTATATAGTACCCTGGTTGGTTATTTGAAGTAATCGTAATTAAATTTTTGTTTTGATAGGTCTAGGAGTTCATCTTCCTCATCGAGCTCATCATCGAGTTCCAGTTCTAGTCACAGCTCTTCAGCTCCTCAAAACAAGTGAGTATCGATAAATAATATAATCATAGTATAATAATAAGACAAATTTTTGTTCATGCTCATGTGTCTGTGATTATTATTACGCTGCTACAATGGAATGGTAAGTTCCTCGAGGTAAGTTCATCGAATTCGAACCCATTAAATTGAAATTTATCCATTTCCAGGATATACTTTTCCTAATTAAACATTACATTTGCAATGTTTTGTGTGTTTCACAGATTCGACGATTTCAACTTGAACAGTGAACGTGAATCCTCGCCAAAAGGGCGTAAGTCACGCTCGCGGTCGCGGTCGCCGCGCTCACGTGCTTCTTCCCGCCGCAAATCACGAGACAGCCGTTCCGCCGGAGAAACCAGGTTCATATCTATTTTTATCATATTTATTCCTATTATATTATTCATCAAACAAATTTATGACCAGAAATATGATTTACCAGGAGCCACGAGTCATCACGTGACAAAGAGTATAACCGTGATCGGGACCGCCGAGATCGGTCTCGCGGCAACCGGGAAGACCGTAAAGAACGACGCTACAGTCGTGAGGGCGGCAACCACTACAACTCGCGCGGACGGCACCGTTAACCAGCGCACGGAGGACGCCAGAGACTCCTCTGTTGTGATTCGATAGGCCTCGGAGGGCATAAGTGCAACACCAAACATAATTGACTGCCCTGTTCCTTGTCTTTTTCATTAGTGAGTTGCCCCGAGCTTTCATGGAGGTTTCGAGCGCCAGGCCAAACATACGTTATTTTATAAAATAATTGTCCACCATCTGTAAAACTATTTGTGTAATTTAAGTCTATGTTATTGTAAACTAAGTAATGCCGTTTCGTAACAACAGAATTTTATATAGATGTCGAAAGTCTCATCAATTGACGACATTTTTAATGTTTCTTCTTATTCTTTTGTAGGTCGATAATTAATTTACTATTGTTGTATATAGCCAAAAAGTGTGGTTGGATCCACAAAGTTTAGATGTAGTGCATTATAGTTAGTTGCAACTCAATAATTAAATTGGTAAATGTAAAACATTTTTTGTTTGTGATACTTGCTTAATAGAAATTCAAAGAATAACATTAAAGTGTAGCGTGCTTGATAGGAAGAGATCTCAGAACTGTGTTAGGCAGAACATTTGATTAATGTTTCTACTAAGTAGGAACTTTGGTTTTCAGTATATAGTAATGAGTCGTGATTTTAAATACATTTATTAGTATAAAATAATATGCTATAATATAAGTTCAATTTCAGAATGGTAAATAACCATATTCCCCATATATCAAAATTGTACAAAGGACCACAAAAGTAACTCTCATAGTCACTGAAATGAGTTATATATCTTGTTGTTATTTACATTTTTGGTATATGGGAACTGAATATGCATAAGCACAATGTACAGCTTATTATCAATATACAAGAATCTTTTTAATAATACTTTTCAGTATCCAAAAATGGGTAAAGTCGCAGGAAATATTAGCGATTACAGCTGTTCCTAGAGGTTTCTGAGTTTCGTAATACAAATTGAAGCTAACTTAAGAAACAAACCCATGATATTTTTCTTCTAGAGTGAATTAGTAGTATGTTAAAAGTACTTTCATCCGTCAGTCTGTATGTATGAATTATTGTTGTGTGTAAACTTTGCAGCTTATAATTTGCTACAAGCCTCCGATCAGACATGTATGCTGAACCTGAACTTGCAGGGTGCAGGGCAGGTACTGTATGCGCGAATGTGTATACTTGTAAAAAGGACAGCGCTGTATAGCTGTAACTGAATGTAAAATATGACGCATACAATAAGTAATTATTGCTATAATTACTAAAGATGAGAAAGACTGACTGGTAGATTGGTTAAGAGCTGTGTAAATGAGTTGACGGTCGCGTACTGGGTCTGTGCCGATGCTTGGGTTATGGTGGGAATGTTACTTCAGTGTCAGCCTATCCTTACGCTATCCTTTATCGTGTGATATTATACTTTTGTACATATTATTAAACATAACCGCTTGTTTGAATAAGATGTGTCATATTTATTATGTATAGGAATATCACAGTTCAAATTGTCTTTCAATTCTTATTTCAGAGCTACATTATTCTCATTCTCAATGTATAATTTTGTTGAGAAATATTTTGAAAATGACGAAAAGACAGTTATGTTATTTTTTTTAATAAACTAGAAATACGAATTTACACTTAAGCTAACATTGTATGGTAATTGATTTACCATTAAAATCATAATAAAATAAACAATGTCTTTAATTTTCCTATTTGGCAACACTTTGGTAGTAATGAATAGGAATAAGAAGCAAAGAAGTACAAGATTAAAAGAATTATATTTAAATATAAACAAAGTTAAATAAGAACATAACGAAATACATTCTTCGAGAATAAATTCCCTTCAGCTCCTCGGTGGGCGTTCTGCGAACGAAATAGGAATTATAATTGTATGCATTTTGTATAATTACATGTCATAACGTCAAAATTTCGTCTCTGATATGTTCTGGTAAATATAAATCTAGTAGTTTCCTCAGCCAAGAAAATTCTAAACTTCACTGCAATCAAGAATTAAAAAATATTGGTTTGAAGATTGGAATATTTTAGATATTCTAACAGATTTCTTATTTAGAACGTTATTGTTGAACCCATAATCATTAGATGCTGTGTAACAATCATTGTTGCGTACTACTGCTTCTGAAGACGTAAACTTTGTATGCAGTTCAAACTAAGGGAAATGCGTAAGGGCCGTCATACCTGTCGGATCCAGACAGCGACATTCCTGGAATAAAGAAAAAATGCATATTAATTAAATTCTATCAATGATTGTTTGTAGGTGTGTCTACATTTTTGTAGTTTTACACATTGTTCACTTAAATCCAGCATACATTATATAGCATGCTTAATGCTTATATATTGGAATAAAAGAATACTACCTAATTATTGTTAACAAATAAAGAACTAGATACTTACAGAAGGTAGTTCAAAAGTTACCAATTGCCAAATTATTATAGGCAATTTCGTTAAACTTTTTTAATCTGTAATACTGCTTTGAGAAATTGAGACATTTACACAAAGATCTAAAGAAAACTCACTGCAGTAATGACTGTTGGTTTTGGCCCTTTCGGTGTCTCTGGTTTCTTTATAGGGGACTTTGGTATCGATGTTGATGCACCTTCTACTGCACCACCTTCAAATGACATAGCTTATTAATTAACAATTGTAGTTTCTGTTGAATAGTAGTATAGTAAAGAATTGGCTATGATAGAGCTAAGACGGTCAGTAACAGTAGTAAGTTGGTCTTACTGAACTGAAGTGAGTACATACCAGGACCAACGTTAGCGCCCTCTGTGGTGCTGATCTTATATAGCTGTGAAACAATAATTAAATAAGTTGACATGAACAAAATTCCATGAAAAATAGGACAACAAGTTTTTAAACATTGGTTACTAAATTCAGATATGTTTAGAAAATTAAATCTACGTACTCTGCCGTCATCACCAGCTGCCAATCCAGAAGAGAGTGGAAGCACCTCCGGACCCCATTGCTTTATAAAGTGGCCGAGCCTTGCGACGCGCTGCGCAGGAGTGGTGACCGTGTGCGACCCACCACAGTACCGGTTGCATAAATGTTTGTCTGTTTCTGACCTGCAAGTAGACAATAGGAATTAGTTTAGGGTAGGTTCCCTAGTCATGTACTTACTTACTATTATTTTTTTAGTTTTTGTATTTGATGGGCCGATGTTTGACTACTATCTCGCCTGCTGGTAAGCGATGATGCGGTTTACGATGGAGCACGTCGTCCCATAAGCAACTTATTCACTTGGGTCTTGAAGGTAAAGAATTCAACTCCTTAGCAGTAGGTACGCACAAGAAATCTTGATGCGAAGCGCTTCGTGCGTGAGGGTGGGACATCTACTATGAACCGGTGACGCGTCGCTGATTGTCTTGTCGTACGATAATGGAAAGGATTAGAGAGAATCAAGTTATGCAATTGGAACCACCCACTCACCGAAATGTAGAAATCTAAAGGCTTGCAACCCTACCTGTGTTCGAGACTTTGAAGCTGGGTCTCCACAAGCGCATCATCGTTGATGAGCCTTTGGGCACTTCTCTCAATGTACTCTAACGCGTCCAGCTGATATTTAGCCGAGCCGTTCCAAAGATTTATTGACTGAGCTTCGTTCTTGGTACACAATCTTAGAAAACTTTTATCATATTTGCCCTTAACGGTGGAAACTGATAAAGTGATAACCGATCCCAAAACCTTTGGATTGAGATCAATTTTTGGCATTACTTGTGTGGAGTTTTTATCAAAAACAGGTCGATCCACTTTGGGTGATCAAACTTCGATCAAATTTAAGATCGTTTATTAATTTCGACTGTAAGTTGATAGTTTGTTAAACTGTACCTGACTTTATGCGGTTGTCTGGGCATCGTCTGTTTGTCTATGTGTTCCCAGTCGTGCATATTGCGTTGCGGCAAACTGCTCGCTTGAGCCTTACGGATGGCATCTGTAAGATGATATAAACAATTTAATTATTAAAAATGACCTATTTATGCAGAAGTTATATTTCATTCTCGCTGTGGAGAAAGTATAATGTACCTAATTCATAACTGAGGTATGGTTTCATGGACAATGTGGCTGGTAGTGGTCTCGGTGGAAGTGGTGTGGGCGGTTCCATATGCATCACAGCCTTCGCGTCACATGATATACAGTTCACATCTCTGAAAAATTAGGTTCCAGTCATTAAACATCTTTAGTGTTGAATGTGAATAAGTTTAATGTTTAAAAAGTTTTGAATGTTCAATAGAATTTCTTTCAAATTTCTTTTAAGTCACCTCAGTAGTCTCTTCTTGGTGCCCGCAGCTTCAGCTTCGCGTCGCAGTGCTGCCATCTGTTTCAAATTTTCTTGTAGCTGCTTCAGTTTGTTGTTGAAGAACTCCTTCACCGGAGACAGCTCCATCTTGTCCAGTTTCGTCTCGATCTCTCGCTGGATGTCGTCCAGCGCTTGTTGCCATAATGCTTCCTAATGGTTCGAAAATATTTATTAAGTTGTTTACATTTTAAATAATATAAGAATAAGAAGGTTAGAGAGAGATATGCACCTATAGCTAATTGTTATGTAATAGTTACCTGCACATTAAGTTTTCCGAGAGCATGCTCCAATCCCTTGGAGAGGTCATCGCAGGCCGTCTCGAATTGATCGTGAGACACCTTTCGTGCTAACATGCGTAGATCCGCTTTATCGGCCAAAGCTTCAACCATATCCTCCCGATCCAGTTTTATGGCTTTCAGCAGCTCGATTTGTTCTAACAGAGCCTAGAGATAGACAGTTTCCGTTACTAAAGTTACGCCTATTTCGTGTAGACATTCGTACTACATTTAAAGTTATTGTAGAAGGCTTATTGAAGAGTTTGTACAATTTTATTTAATTAAAATAGGATTCTATAAGAAATGATTACATCAATATGATTCTGCCTGTCCTCCTTTTCAGCAGCGAGAGTAAGTGCTGTCTCGTGGACTTGTTGTAGTTGGCTCTGCATGTCCTGTACCGTCTGGAACAGCTGCATCAAACCTGCAACATTTATTTGTAAGATTATTGTCAATTTTAAGAAACGTCGTTTCCCTGTGTCTGTCGCGTCACCGGAGGCACTAATCTATTCGACCTCCCATAAACGGTTGGTAACACAATAGTAACTTCCCTGGTGATTCGATTACCTAATATTTACCGAAAATTGTCTAGTCTAGAGTAGACACTACTAAAATTGATAATATGCAGCTGTCGGATATTAATTTACTTTCATTGTGATCCGAACCTACCAAATTAAATAAGTATAAAGCAAAACTTAAATAAAGTCACGTATTATACATGTATATATATTACCTTGTAGATCCTTAAGGAGATCAGGTGATATCTTCCCCATGTCCAAGTCACCGGACACGCCCGCGAGTTGTCTCGACATATACTCCAGCTGATCTTGGAAAGAAGTAAGCTGTATAGGAGGTGGACATATATCTAGCTAGCTAGCTAGCTAGTTTTGTGTTTATTCGAAGGCTATTTGAAAACTTCACCAGAAATAAACACCAATGATTTTTAGATTTCAATTGAATTTAAATTTGTAGTATAGTCGAATACTTGGTAAGAATATAATAATGAACGTCGTACGAAAGTCTGAGAGTATCTAAATACCACCTTCTTAACCATGAGCACCACTCATGATTAAGGACCCTGTCAATGCATGAAACTAGTCAAGCAATGTCCTAGTCTCATAGAGCTGCTATGTGCGTATTTCTGAAGACATTTTAATAGATTTATACCAACCAGTTCTTAATTGGTTAAATTAACCCGGTCAAGTCAACCCCAAAAATGGGAGGATTATTACAATGACATTAATAAAATGTTTCAAGAAGTCACCCACCTGGTCACTAACCAGTCCGTCTGATTTGTTAATATTGTCGCAGCATTTTTTCAACTCTTTTTCCAATTGGTTAATTCTCGCTAGTACTTCAGGCCCAATTTGGGGCATTTGAGGAGGTTGTATGTATCCTGGAGTCAGCTCGAGAAGCTGATATTGGGACGCTAAAACAAGTGTTAGCTACTGTTTATCTACATTGGTTATTTATTTATTTATTTATTTGGACATCCAGTTGTTGCTACATTTTTATCATTAACTTAAAACTAGGAATTAACATCTTACTGCTAATGCACAACATTTGAAGGACATCACAGCATGCGTTGCGTTGAGAACACTATATCAATTAAATTTAATTTACCTAATTTCTCTGCATTACCAAATTTGCAATAAATTAGAAATTATATAATTAGTAACAACTTTTGTTATTACTCATTATACAATAGTCAACCCGGTATACAAAAATATAAATACAAAACAAAAGAATAATCAATAGTGGTTACGATTAGGTAATCATTTTTATGCAGGTTTTTAGTACACAAAACCGCTTAGAAATACGTAATTTTGTTACTTGTGAAAATGCGTCGCATCGCATATTGTGTCGTAAGGCTTAACTTCTAAAACATGTGATTTTAACAAACGCAGGTCAGCATTTCTGTTCCCACAATGATCTAATTTATATCAATTTCAGTATAGGTGTGTTATGATTATGATCAATGCAATTAAAAGCTTTTGAGCGGTTGCAAAAACACCAAATGAGTCCTGAGCCTCTTTCCAGGTTCCTAGGCATTATTAAATAGATATTTAATTTAATAAACACTAGCGACCCTTAGTGACACAATATAATTTTATTAAAATATACAATACTAAACACTCAGATGGAGATAGCACCAACTTATAAATGCTTGCTAAGAACCAGTAAAACAGAAAGCGGCCTCATACATTCCTTACGCGTCCGGCTCTGGTTCAGCCCATGGTACGGAGTGAGGAGGACTGAGATGCAGTCTCCTTCTGCGAAGCAGTCATGCTAGCTAAGGAGGAGGCAGGCCGCGTGAGGGAACGAAACTCCTCGCGCCCTAGCCGTCGCGGAAGACATTCCGGGCGTCGGAGATCGCGTGACGATCTCCGGCCACCGTAAGTGCGGGTCTGCGGGCGATGAGCAAGTGCAGCTTACCGCCCGATCAGAACCAGACCGTACGTAGGGCGCGTCGCGTTCCGCGCGCCTCTAAGAGCCATCAGACCACCACAGATGGGGCCCAAAGGCCGAACGGCTCGAAGAGCAGGAGCAGGAACGGGGTGGTTTTTAATCAGTAAGAGTCTGACACTCCCTATCGCCTAACCCAAGGCGGGAGAAGTAATTGGATGACTTAAAAAAAAGAAGTCATAAATTATTTCACCACTTTTGAATTGGGTGATAATTTTGGTATTTAGGATAGAATGTTATATCAATTACCTGGTGGCTCTCCATAAGGAGCGTAAGGTCCAGTTCGAGATGCCTCGCTACCGACGCTACTTGCCATCGTTGAGGGTGGAGGCAACTCAGGAGGTGGCCCTGTAATAAGTTTTAGTTATAATATTGTAGGTAAAAATAGTCTATGCTAAGTCACTTGTGATGTATAAGTACTTACTACAAGTGACTTACGTATGTACGTACATTGAACGAATTTATATAAAAATAATAATAATAATATTGATAACACTAACAGTACCTATACATGACTGTCGTGGTGGCCCGGAGGTTAAGACGCCCGCTTCTCATGCATGAGGAAGCGGGTTCGAAACCTACCAACGGCAAGTACCAATGTGACTTTTTCCAAGTTATATGTACTTTCTAAGATTATTAGACACCACTGAAAAACGGTGAAGGAAAACATCGTGAGGAAACCTGGACATATAATTTCTAATTATTAGTTTGAAATCTCCAACCCGCATTGAGCAAGCGTGGTGATTAATGCTCAAACCTTCTCCTTGTGAGAAGAGGCTTTGCTCGGCAGTGGGCACTTATAGGATGATGATGATGAACAGTATACATACATCAATGAAAGATTATGGTCGCATTGGCTTTTCAGTTAAATGGACATCTAAGGCAAGGGTTATTCAAATTTGTGGGACTTTGGTGCTACAGGGCTCTAGGTGGACGGTAATCTGGTCGTTCGATCATATTGACCATAGCGACTTAGCAATCGAGCATACTGTATTCAAAAGCCAGGTTTTTTCAATTCCAGGTTCGGTAATTTTTTTAACTGTATATTTGTTCGAAATCCCTGAAAGTATCTCATCCACAGTCACATGTTTTGTTCTACATGTGGAAAGAAATAAGTGTAATCAGATATGAAAAGTGATAAGTAGTAATTATCTAGTTATCTACTAACAAATAACCAAATAATACGCCTAGCGATATTATAATATCTGTATTAATGAATAATGGTAATAGTAGCTTACTGAAGTCTTCGTCGATGTCCTTCATGGCCGCATAGAAAGTTTCAGTGAGGATATCAAGATCGTTTCGTGTTCTCTGTACGTGTCGCAGAAGCTGTCGGACCTCATCTTTGGTTGCTATGGTAGATATATCGAGCATAGGCGAATAGCCAGGTGTCGGGCTAGTACCGCCGCCACCAGGGGATAGTTGTTGTTGAGTGAGGAGTACACCATCACTCGTATATCCAGGAACAGGTTGGCCATCTAAACCTTGGCCATGAGGTGGTGGCGCACCGGGAGGACCATAGCCTGGTGCTGGTTGACCTTTACCACTTTGAGCTGGATGCCCGCCCTTAGCTGATTGTCCTCCTTTAGTCGGATGTGGTCCTTGAGCTGGTTGTCCTGCTTGGAAATGTTTTCCGCCTTGAGCTGGCGGTGTACCTGGTGGGCCATATCCTGGAGCAGGTTGACCACCAGGCGGCCCATACGATTGTGCCTGACCACTAGGTGGGCCGTAAGCTTGTGACTGACTTCCAGGTGGACCGTGCATTTGACCTGACTGACCGCCGGATGGTCCATAAAATTCATAAAATTGAGCTGATTGAGCGGGTGGTTCATAGACTTGTCCTGGTTGTCCTCCAGGTGGACCGTAATACACTTGGCCTGGTTGTCCCTGCTGTTCTCCTGGTGGGCCATAATACACTTGACCTGGTTGTCCTTGTTGACCTTCAGGTGGGCCATAACCCTGACCTGGTGGGCCTCCGGCTGGGCCATATACTTGGCCCCCTTGGCCAGGCTGTTGTCCTGGTGGCCCGTATCCTTGACCTGGCGGTGGTCCATATCCTTGAGGTGGTGGTCCATATCCTTGTGGTGGTGGTCCACCTTGTGCTGTTTGTGATCCAGGTGGCCCATATCCTTGTTGTGCTCCAGGTGGCCCATATCCTTGTTGTGCTCCAGGTGGCCCGTAGCCTTGGACCGGTGGTGCTCCAGGCGGCCCATATCCTTGAGCTTGCTGTCCGCCTTGGGCTGTTTGTGATCCAGGTGGCCCATATCCTTGTTGTGCTCCAGGTGGGCCATACCCAGGAGCAGTGCCAGGTGGACCGTAACCAGTTCCAGCACCCGCAAATTGAGCAGTTGCCTCCCTGGCTGCTTGAGCCATTCTCGCTGCAGCTGGACTCCTGAAATTGAAAATATACATCAGCAGCCTATTATCATTATCAAGTTACATAATATTTCTTTTTCGTTATGCAATAGATCTACGGACTTTTGAAAATAGGCTATGAAACCAAAAATTACTGACGATAGGTACCTACCTAATCCATATAAGTAGGTACTGCAGTGGTAATAAACTTACGGAGTAGTGCCAGCAGCTTTGTGAAGTTCATTCGTCTCTCCTATGAGATCTTCTACAAGCGAACTAAGTTTACCGATGCCTCCTTCACATGCATCCAACCGAGACGCAACATTCATGTTGTTCCACATATCTGTAATAGCCTTCAGATTGCCTTGTGACCTGTAATATTAGAATTTTGTGTCATAACAGAAAACATTTTATTCCTGAACAGTATAGAGTTGATACAGAACCATGACTCATTTTGACTACAAATCGTTTAAAACATAATGATAATAAACATTTGCCCGTTGCTGCATTTATATAGTTACAGTTGCCCACCAGTTTTTTCTATTGCTGTTAAGTTTTAGGAACTATATTATGACAATACCTGACTTCTTGAAGTATTTCTTCATTTTTAGGTGTGGTACCGAATACGCGGTTCTTCAACTGTTCGACTGTGTTTTCTAATACGTTAAACTTGCTAAGAGTAACGATAGAGAGCCTTTCTGGACCCGAACCAGTTTGTTGGGTACCAGGTCCACTAGGCCCATACTGCGAGGCGCTAGGAGGAGTCGGGCCACCAGCGAAACCACCTTGTTGGGGCGGTCCACCTTGTTGAGGCGGTCCACCTTGTTGCGGAGGGCCACTTTGTTGAGAAGGAGCACCTTGTGATGGACCGCCACTGGGATGGGTGCCTTGTTGCTGCGGGCCACTGGGGAAGCCCGACCGTGCGGTTTGTGGTGGGAAAGAAGCAGGTTGACCCCCAGCCTGAGGGCCTTTAGCAACCCTAGCGCTTGGTCCTCCGCCAATTTGTCCTTGTCCCACTATTGTGAAATAAGACATATTACATCAATTTTGTTACTACATTTAATAAGTAAAATGTGCTCATTTCAATTAACTTGGTGTAATTAACAGTTATTAAGGTTCGAGTACGGTGACCAATGAGTATACTTATTCACGAGAGGTTAAAACTCAGAAGTGTTCGGAACACGGAACCTTTTATCGTTATCATTATCTAACGATTCAATTTAGTAATGCAACGCAATGTCATGGCTAATGAACCTATATACTACCTACCTACATTATATAGGGTATGGTATACTATGTTTTTATAATTACTAACTAAAATCGCGGGTTACTCACGTGAATATACTGAGAAAAGCTTCACTAGTTTCGAACCACAGATGGGTTCTTCCTCAGAGCGCTTGCATCGGTGTTGTTACTTGTTACTTGCGCTGCGAGCCCACCGAGATTTACGCTGGCTGGCTGCGCGACAACGACGCGACGGCGCACACTACTCATGAGGAAGACCCCCTCTGTGGTTGGAAACTAGTAAAGCTTTTCTCAGTATATTCACGTGAGAAACCCGCGATTTTTAGTTAATTTAGTATTGTGGTATACCATTTTAGAATCCTTATTAAATGCGCCAACTAATTAAATTTGCCACTACTAGCACAATATATTTTTTTTTTTCAGAACAGTCACTTAAATTGATAATTTAATGAAAGTACAAGGCTCGTCAAAAACGACATTATTTTTCCAAACTAAAGCTGTTTGCTCAGAATTTATGATTCCATAATACTGGAGCACTATTCAGGATAACGTGAGCAAAAATAAAGAATTATATTGCAACAGTACTCAAAAAACTGTTTACTATTTACTATATGACTTCGATTGTTTTTATATTTTTCTGATAACTGTTAAAACCTTGCTGATCACCTGATGCCATTTGATTGTCGACTTCAGAGACAGCTTTAGTGTAAGCAATAAAATTATTTGTGTTACTTGTGTCATTGTTTGATTTTTAGTGTGGAATCTTCAGACTCTAACTGACTATATAAATCGGCCGGGCCGGAGCGCCGGTAGCCAGTGCCTTTAACCAAACGCCACTTTAGCGATTGTCTACATAGAGTAGAATTCAAAATGTATGGGGATGACACTGACAAAATGTCAAAATTTACGTCAATTCCATATAATTTGGTTTTATATTCTACAAGTAGACAAGCGCTAAATAGCATTTGGCTACAGCTGCTGGTAGGCCATCCTCTCTGTAGTTAGTTGTGTTATCAAAATAAATAAAAGTGGTAAAAAACTTACTTGGCACAATGTGATCAGATTTTCGCTTACGTTCAACTGAAACCAAAGTAGGAGGAAATTAAGAAAATTTGTAAACCTGGAAAATACAGAATTCAGTAACCAAGGGAAGGGTTTACATGCTCACCAACTAGTAGGGTGTCTTGCTCAGGAGCAGGAGGGAAAGAAGCTGAAAAATAAAAGTTGATTTATATTTAGATTACGTTCATTAAAATTATGTACAGTAGAAACTCGATTAATGGGACTATTGGTTATCAGAAGGAATCCGGATAGTTGATTTTTCATTAAAAACTAAAAGTATATTATGTACATATCAAAGACAACTAATGTTTATTAAGAAAAACATTTTTTTAAGTTACTTTGTTTACAAAGTGATAATAGGGCCATTTTTACCATTGTACCACTTTTTAAATGTATATCTGGTCACGACACACGACGCACTTTCGTAGTTGTAATAGCTAGCTAAGTAATTATAAATACCGCCTTTAATCTCCCTTTAGAATTAAATTGAACTCGGTTTTTCTTCTAAGACTGGACTCTGTTTTCAATAACTTCATACAACTACTTATTGTCTAAAATCGACCTTAATCCAAAGATTTTGAATTGAAATCGGTTATATATTTAATTTCAGTTACAAAATAATAAAGCAATGCGTGGAGCAGCGATCATACGGTGCGGAAGGTAAAATCTGTCATTTTTAAGAACTTTTGCTAAGAAACAAAAAAAATAAAAATAACAAAAAATAAATTTAATGGATGGGTGACTGAGGGAATAGAAAAGTCATGCTTGCGTAAATTCGACTTTTAAATATTTTAAAATGAATTTGTATCAGTCAGAGGTCCAACTGGATAATCGTGAATCCGTATAAGTGATGGCTGAATAATCGAGGTTCTACTGTATAAAAAAAATATATATATGTTCAGATATTAATCTAGAACGTGCATCATCTTCGTGTGTGATGATGACAGTCTACGTACCTGGCTCATAGACTCCAGGAGCCTGAAAACATGAAAAAGGACAAGATTAAATAAATATTAAATATAATTAATTAATTAAATAAAAGATATTAAATAAAATAAGAAATTATATTATAGAAATAAATAACAAATTATATTACAAAAAATATTTATTTAAGCACCTAACGATATGACATCTTACAGCTACTTCCAATGCGATGCCATTTTTCTTTACATAGGTATTTAACCCCAACATGTTACTTGATTCAAATTCTCAAACAAACATGTAACTTAATCCCAATTAAAATGATTGTGTACGTACCCCCGTATCGACGACAAACTCGCTGACAGCCACAGTTTGAACATTGTCGGTAGGTTTTCCAACAGGAATTATACCTGCAACGCCTCTTAACTCCACATTTTTCGCCAATACTCCCAGTTGTTGCGCAAGGACGTGCAGAACGCTTTGCAGCATGCCAAAGTCCACTACACCCAGCTAAACATTAGAGTAACGTGATTAAACTAATACTTTTTTTTTAATGGGGGAAAATCATCGAATGACTGCTCCCGCCTGGGTGAGGCGGGAGGGAGTGTCAGACTCTTACTGACTAAAAACCACCCCGTTCCTTCTCCTGCACGTCGAGCCGGAGCCCCGGTAACCCGTTACAGTTTAGGTTCTTAATTGTAGCCTCTTTGTGAGAAACTGCTTTTACGGCGAGGGCATCAATTATTTTTTTTATAGACCATAAAGATAAACATTCAAATCTCATATCTAACTCCCTCTAATATACTAAATGGGTACATAAAAAGCAAATACAACTTTCACAATTTCTAGAAATAAAATAAAGAATCAGAAATACTTAGATCAGTTTCTGGAAATGCGTACCTACTCAATAGAGGTTTAATTAATGCAAAAATTTCTATCTTTGTTTCTCGCTTCCCAGGTTTTTTACCATTTACGAGGAATAATGGCAGTATAAGGAATAAGTAACGTTTTCACTCAATAATACGTTAATGTGGGAGGGCCATGCATGCTCCGGCACGAGTGGCGAGTCCAAGGGTGGCGTGGACAGCTCGTTAACCACCCTATAACTCTGGACTCATTTTATCCGACCGTTGATTACATAGGTACCAAGTTACATACATGTATGTACAAAGGTCGCAGATATATAGACAGTTACGTATTTATAAACTTTGCACAGATTGGAGAGGCGGGTCGCCTATCCTCATTCACTGGGCACTGGTCCAATCTCACGCTGTACAATCTAAGGATTTTTACACAAGGAAGTGAAAAGCTCTTGGAATATCATATAACAGCCCTAAGAAGGTACGACAAAGGTTAAAGAAAGCCTTTCGTTTAACACAATAGAGTAATTTTACCTCAGGTGTACCGATGGCCATGTCGATCATTTCCGATACATTGGTAATTAGGGGTTCCGCTGAAACAGATGAACATTTCAGGTATTGCTTTGAAATGCAGGCTATACTTGATATGAGGTTTATATTCTAAGTTAGAGCATATACTAAGTGCTTGACTATTTCGATCAAATATAATGTTATTTTAATTTTTTCTTAAGAGGAATAGCAAACAGTTGCTTTATAAAGGTTTACGAACTAGTTTACACAAAATATTTTAGATAATAATGTAACCCACTACACCGTCGACAGCATGCCATGGTTATAATAGAAATAAAAGATAATGGCTAGAGGATTTATATGTAATAAAGTCTGATAAATGATATTAGTCGGCCACGACTTTTAACTACTAAATTGCACAAAAAAGTAAAAAAAAAATTCTATTCACCAGCCATTTCGTTAAAAAATATAATAAATAAACGTTAAAAAAGAAAATCTTGTATTTATAACAGTACAAAAGAAAGAAAATAGAAAAATTTACAGTCCCTCTAGAAAACTTTATTAAACATCTTACGAAAATGTGATTCAATAAAATATTTTGACTTTGACATCGTTATTTTATTTTATTTCTATTACAAATGGACACAATCTTGTTGCCAGTTTGTAGCTAGATTTATAATGCTAGATACAGCTAGCTCATTTGGAACTTTTTGGTTCCTTTTAAAGTAATGAACAATGGTAATGGTCATGATCAAGGACGTTAAAATCATTATTTTATCCTTTTGGGGAATAACATTTTTTGAGCACCTAACACCGACTTTAGCTTTTTATTTGTCACATTATCCTCTAAATCTGAAAAATGTACTCCATTAATTCCTTGCACTTGTTCGACTCTTGGAGTACATTCTAGTTTGAACAGGATACCCCAGACCCCAGACCGCTTTATTCGAAAAATAAAATATTAGTACAAGGACTAGTGCGCAGGCTTGCCGGAGTTTGCGGAGCGCAAGTCTTTTTGCTTTTACACACAGCGAGGAAACTGCGGCCAGTATTTATAGCCCAGTTTTAATATAAATTTTCTCTGCTCTAAAGGATTTGTGTGTGGATTATGTTGATCAAATTAATAGGTGTAAAGTAATACTGTCTACAAACCCGCCAGACTAGTCCAGGACACAAGTCTTAATGAATAGAATTTATCGTGCTTTTTTATTTATTTGTTGTTTTTTATTGTTGTTATTAAGTTCACTTATGTATTTTATTAAAGCATTGCATGCATTGTATTTTATAAGCCGGACCACTAACTCATAATTCCAACAACAATAATATAATAAATTCATTCGATGAATGCCACCTGACGCCTGCAGCACATCACGTAGTCATCGGTCAGATGACATGAGCATACATAATGTGGTAATCTTATCACGTCAAGTCTGTGCCATAATGATTTTTTCAACGAATCCTTACATCATTTTATACTTCTGTCATTATTTATTATAGGGAAAACTTTAGCATTTGTTCTTTGCCGGTGTCGGCAGTGCGAACCGGTCTTTAAGAAGGACTATTAAATTATTGCTGAAGTCTATGAATAAAGGTGCTCCCGAGCTCCTTTAATAGGATTTAAGAGTTGCGAGCGGTTTGCGGGTGCTCGGACTCTATTTTAAGCCTGGGGTGCTGACTTTCTGAGTGCTTTGCCGTGTCATACTCGCGTCGACGTCGCGTCATTCCTACTAACTCTGTTTCGTCTTGCATTGAGCCCAAAGTGGAATGAAGATTTACATTAACAACAACAGAGCTTAGCATAAATAAGTATTTTGTTGGAAGCTAAAGTAAATAAGCAGCGAAGTGTCGCCGCCGCGGCTCCTCGCTGATGTTATCAATCCTCAGCATGGATACGACCGAAAACGTAGCGGTGCGTAGGTAAGTACTTACCTACGTATACCTACTAACGCCTGTAGATAAGTTTTTCATTGCGGATTTATTTGCACGTAGGTACTATTCTGTAACTTTGTTAAATTTGTAAGCTCAGAGATCTCAAATTGGGATATCGTAAATTTTAATGGACGCCAGTTTGCGTATTTGCTGAATAACGGCCGACCTAAATTGTTTAATTGTTGAAATTAAACCCAAATAGTTGGAGGAATTAATTCGCGGAGTTGCCATTACAGCAGGATGTAATCTCTGGGGGTGGCATATCAGTGAAATGATGTTTGTTGATCTGAGGTGCTCGAGTCAACAGAACACCGTGCTGTTGCTTCATATCGTGCCTTCAAATATTGACGTAGGATGTTCTTAGCGGAGATAAAGCGAGAAAACAACGAGTAATTGAATTTACTACTGGGAAACGATGGGTCAGTTTGTATCGGTGATTACAGACTGAGCGCTAAAATGTTCTCATTGTTTACTCCGGTCATTATCGACGACATGAAGTTTCCTTCGTAGACTGGCTAGCCACAGATCTCTCGCGGCGATGCAGTAATTTACGAAGCTGCAATAATAGATAATCTAGCAAAATTGCAGTCTGGCTGTGCGAACACACATCCGTCTCTGTACAAGTACGTCTCGTGTCTATCTAGAATTTTACAACGATAACAGACGATGAAAAGTGCTCCACAGACATAAAGTAACCAACCCCGTACCTGTCTGTCTGAATGTAAAATGTTTGGTTTGGTTCCCGTTTCGGCGAAATTTGAGGCTTCTCATATTTTTTTAACTGGCAGGTGACCGGCTGCGGGAGCGGGACGGGCGCCGCGGGCCGCGGTACGAAAGCTCGACGATCGAGTCTGTCCGTGATAGTCTCGCGTCGGCTCGACCGGGGGCCGATCGCTTCGCGTTACGTCTCGGACGTACAACTTGAAACGTCAAAAACTTTACGTAAATATTTAAACCACCTGTGGTTGTTGGCTAAAACTGTAAATATTTTACCAGTGTGTTTAGCGGCTTTGTAGCGAGCTGGTCGCTTACAATTAATTTAGTTCTCCAGACCAGTTTTGATAGGAATAAGATCGTGTCTTCAGTTTTGTGGAAAGCATCGGTATCGAGTGCATGCCAGGAAGATCCTGTTGCACCTTTAATAACGGTGAGTATTTTTAAACTTTCAAACTTTTATTCATTCATATTTGGAAAGGAAGTGAGTTGGCTCATTGCTCTTTATTATTGTTTGTAAAAAAATAACACGATATGTTTATTAATTTGTGTCTCATGAATTATAAAAGACATTTGTATAAGAAGATTGGTTGCTAGGTTTAGAATAATTGTGCAGTTAACATAATCATCTAAGTGCATTGCAGACATTTTTAAAAGGATTGTACAAATATGTGTACTTTACAAAACACGATGGAAATAGTCACATTTTAGTTAGTATCAGTGGGTTTAAAACCTAAACATTTTAATTAAACAAAAATATTAGGATCGAGATGTTTTACTTTATAGAAAATGACTGCAGTTGTGATGTAAATATCTGCACGGCTTTATTATTAGCAGTTCTGTAGTTTTGTCGGGTAGGTAAGTAATTAATTTTGTTGATTAGTCATCTTTGTTTACAACCGAAGTAATTGCGTCTACTTAATGGTTTATCTACCGGTGTTACTTATTTTATACTTACCTAATACTTCTGATGTACCTACATACATAAATACATACATACATCTATCTGAATTAACTTTTGTTATTAATATTCTAATGTAGAAAAAGAGATAATTATTATTTTATAAAGATTAAGAGAAAACGGTCCAAATACCTATATAGAAAAACTTCTAAGATGACAAAACTATGTATCTAACCGATAACAAGAAAAAAGAGGTTGTCAGTTTGATCTGTATGTATGTATTTATGTATGTTTGTATGTATGTATGTTTGTTTGTGCACGATTATCTCGCGATTGGCTGAACCAATTTTGATGCCGTTTCCAGAAAAGCGTTTGTCCGACTCCAAAAAACGAGGGGTTAAAGATATTTTTAAACGCCGTCTATAAAAGAATTATTTGTATGATGATAATTTTAGAGAATCTGATCAAAATTGTTAGGGACATAGCAGATTGCTAGGAGCATCGATGGTATCTTATAGAATACGGTAATGCACCGCCACCGCGAACCATATCCTATCCTGTACGTCAGACAACATTCCAGGCTTAGAATACGTGTTGTACCATGGTTGTACCTATCTATTAGATATTCGGCACAGATAATAGATAGATTTTTTTCGGATGAATTATTATCTATGGACGAATTATCTGATTACTTATAAGTCAAGGTTTTATTTCAATTTAGTTAAGGTTAGACAAGTTCACGAGTAGCGACTAATACTCTAATTTTATATTTATTACGATTATTTTCTTAGTTACGATTTATATTATGCACCTATTACACTTTTTATTTAAATTAGATTTTTCTATATCTAGACTAACTATGTACTTATTTATTTATGTTAAACAATGATAACGAAATATTTGGTAGAACGCGCATTGAATTAATTTTTCATTAAATATTTGGAGCGTATCGTTATACATCATATCATAACTAAATCAAAATGTGCTGATAAATAGGTACTTTCTAATGAAGTCACAATTAATATTCTAGCTCATTGTTTTGTTATTAAAAATATATATCGGCCATTATTCGAGTCTAATAAATATGTCAGGGAGAAATTGTTACTACAATAGGCCTGTTAACACGAAATGAGTTATTATTTTTAAAAAGTATAATATAAACAATACACCTATGATTAGCCTGAAACTAGTAGACTAAAAAAAATTATTTTTATCTTACATTTATTCATTGTGAGCATCTAATAGGTAGGCATCCCAATTTAGTTTGCAAATAATACTTATTAATAGGGTTTCTCGTCTCCTCAATTTTAAAGTGAATCATCGAACAGATTTCATGTTTTCCTTGAATCCGTTCTGGAAGGAAGTATCGTTTTCTTATTTTTGTCTTGCAACAGTAACCAACTAAGTATAAAAAAGATGTAATTCTCAGTACAAATAATTCATGAATTTAAACATGATTCATTGACTTGCACGCAGATTTAAGTGCAGGACAGGTCGATATTTTTAAAATGCAAAGACAATAAAAGTTTCGTTCCATAATTACATTTTTATTTTAATTGGTTCACGATCGTTTTGTGCTGATATTTTTCAGTATTGACAACATAAATATAGTCGTGTGTAATTGTAGATGATATGAAATAAATAAAGACATAAATAACATATTCTCATACATTACATCGAGTACTAGTGTTGTGCTGTCGTGTCAAGATGCGCTACGCAAGTTTTTTCGTCGTTCTCACGGTGTGTGGACGAGTTTAAAAGCGGTTGCCGCTAATTGCAGATAATGTGCGTTTAATGTGTTATGTTACATGCATCTCAATATCAACATCGACGGTTTATGTAGGAAGACACGCCACTTTACAATAATGTCATGCGGTATCGAAATTACTTGTTAGTTTTAGACGAACGAGTTTGTCAGAAGCACACTGACCGCGGATTGTATCTATTGTTTATCCGATTTGTTTATCTGTGTATGTTATTGGTATGTAGTTGTTATTTGACCTGATTCCAATAGTTATTTCTAGACGTTTGGTGTTTCAATCGATTCAATCAATTAATTTATTTTCGAATACAATCTTTAGAATCTTGATTTAGGCACTAACGGTTCGGTAATGATAGGTTATTTACTACGATAGAAAATGAGAATTGAGTGAATGAAACAGGCGATTCGTTCCATTAATTTAAATCCATATGCATTTGAACTGCATTTGGATCTGGAATTCATTAACAGTGGAGCTACATACCAAATATTTTAACATATTTCAAGTCCCGCATCCCCCATGTCAAATGGCCGAGGCTGGGCTCCGGCCGCAGCCGACAAAGAACTCACAATGGCCCGATTGAATGACAATAGGCGTCCACGGTCCACCGGCGCGCTCCTCTGCGACCCTGGTACATCGACCCATTAGATAATATCAAGCTGTATAAATTTATGCCCATTTTGACCCAGTTTACGTTGAAATAATTTTAGATTGTCACGGTCGTAGGTCAATTCGAGATGCGTTTGTCAGTAGAGCTCAGAATGGCCTACCTTGTTCAGTACTTACCTTTCCTAATGGGCATTCATTGCGTCATTGGCATGAACTTGACACATCGACGATACTTATTTGTTAAGATATTTATAGAGTGCAATTCCTTTATTGGTCTATGATATTAGCACAACACTGGCAAATAACCTTTGTGCCAGATGTTAAGGAAAAAAACAACGTTCTAAATTCAATATTTAAATTACTTTTCTATACATATTTCAACAAGGCAGACTGTTTATCCTAAACGTTTTTACCTACCTGGAATTTTGCCTGGTACACTGAACAGACGAGATAAGAATAATTTTATTGTGTACGAGAGTGAGGCGGGAGGCTGTAGACCTATATTGTGGGATCAGATAATAATCGTATGAACCGGATTAGTGAACGTTATCGCCTGAGCATGCGGTGTAACTCACGCACGATTAGCAAATGCAAATGGCACTTGAGGGCTCGTTACGATGTCACAGATCGTTTGTTATTTACATTTATAGACGCAATGTGTGGATTAACATGTTCCTGGTTTTAGGCAGTTGCGAATATTGTAGATTAAGTACTTGATTTAACGATTCCATACTGTTTGTAATTTAGTTGAATTAAGATTAGTATCAACTAGTTCACTGTTACTGTTAGGTATATATTCCGCGCCTACGTCTAAAGCGCAGAATACAAAATTGGATTCTGAACTATATCGTTTCGTGGATTGGTTTGCACCAACCAAGATGTTTTCTTTGAAACATTTCCAGTCTCGTGCTACCATTTAATCAGAATGTTAACTAACCGTGAGTAATTTGACGACATTTTCGTAATTATTTTATAATTTATGTCTTCAAAGATAAGGCGGGCCGATAACATTTTTTACATACTTCGTTCAATATACAAAAAGGATTTCTGAGAAAAAAACATGTCTGTCATTCGCTAATTGGTTCGTTATCATATCAACTGTACTCAGTGATACAACAGGACAAGCCCGTGAGGCGTCCCTGACTGCAATTACTAACCGCTATCTAGAACTAAGAAGTGCTTTCTGTACCTAATGGGTGCGTTAGTATCTTGATATCTACATATTTAAAACACTTAGAAACCTCATTCAGTAGTCCTTTAAATTACATCAGACAAAACCTATCAACCTATTATACCAGTAATGAAATTACTCAATTTTATTAAATAAAAAAATATACCTACTCAAATTGCAATAATTTTATGTTTACTAGGCTAAGTGATCTCTTTACGACGCGTCAAGTCAATGGCCAAGTCGAGACGTTTGGCGCCATCCGAAGTCTAAACCATAAATAATTACTTGTAGACTGTAGTTTTTATCGTAAGATTAACGGACACACAGCGGGCGCTTTTGATTTTGTTGAATCATGTCGTGAATAACCTAAAAAGGCGATGGCATTTGTATTTAAATAAAGCACACTCCAATTTTGTTATCGCGTGACATTGGGAACTTGGAGTTTTATATCGACAACACTCTTTCCTGTATTAAATAGCTTTAGGAAGTCTGCCGTTTGTCAGCAGTGCCATTTTCCTTTCTTTCCCGGTACCAAAATTGCGTCAGCGTAGCCTGTCTTGTAACAATACTTGACTGCTATATTCAGCTATCATATATCTAGATCTTCGTCAAGGTTAGTCTTACAATATGAAACCAAATAGGTCTATTCTACTCCAATAAATATGGACAGGTATCTAAATGAACACCTAAACTAACAATACCAATTTTCTCACAGTGATTCTTATTGTTGAAAATGTTTTCCTCTGATTGTTTTAAATCGATTAACCATATGAAATTAACATTTGCATATTGGCATACCTGACCTAGGACTAGGGTCTTTGTATAATATGCTTTTAACTGTAATCCTGCCGAAAGTAAAGAATTTAACTCCTTGGCGTGACGGAAGACCTTGTCAATACAATTTTAACTTTCGGTTAATGACTTGTCTAGGCCCACGCTTATCAGTCAACACTTTTTTTTATCTAGGCTAGCGGTTATGACGTTTTAGCAGACTGAAAGACGCCGCTACCGCACCTTTTTTTGTTAAAAGCCGATGACTTTGTGTAATTATACGCAGAACAATTTACCTTTACAACATCCCACTTTGTTTCTGTAACCTCGCGGGAACACAAAGATGTATTCTACACAAAAGTGCATTGAGTAACAGAATGACCAATTGTTAAGTGCAGTTACCGGCAATGCGTCATACAGTAATTTGTATAACTTTACAATATGCGTCTGTCTATGAAGACCATTCGTTTTAATAAATTAGAACTAGTTTAGTGTACGCGTTGTCCTTAGTTTAGCGAATTGAGAACTTGGCAGCACTAGGTACTTAGACAAAAATACTAGTAACCTTAAAAGTGTTAACATTTTAATATTAGTTTTTATAAAAACCCACTTCTGGTTCGTAGTTTGATACCCTATTTATACTGAGCACCTATTAGTTTTTGTTCGTTGTTTTTTAGCTCAATCGTTTGAGGAGCTACCTGATGTTGAACGTGGCTAATAAAGAAGAACAACGTAGTAATTAATCAATTACGAGTTGCTCTGGTATGAGGAAGTGATATATTATAATCAAAACTGTTTAAGATATTATTTTATTGGCTCTTCGTTGACATATCGTAGGTTGGGTATTGCTTTCTTATAAAGGTATCATGTTTGACTTAATTACAATACAGGCTTTTTATACATATATCTCTTTAAAATGTATCTGAACGTCATTAAACAAATTGGATCTACCAATTTATCTAAGGATATTTTTATCATGAATTTGATCGATAAACTACGCGAACGTGGTCCTGTTTCAAACTAAAATGTACCCGAGGATGTCCCTAGCGTGTTTGTCTATTGCAAGGGTCCCTTATCTATGTACACACGTCTTATCTTGTCTATGGATGGCAACAGTAGCACGACTGGCGTCCGTTTATGGGATTTCTCTGACTTATCTGATGCTCTGATCTTGGATCTCTCAGGGCACCCATTCATGTTGATATCTGTGAATATTCATGCCGGAGAAAACATTATCAGTAACACTTTAAGTTATCTTGATCAGCCTCTTGTATTCTGTTTTCGTTTGCCACTTGCGTAAGTTTCACACCTTTAAGTATGAAACTTTTTGTTTTTTTTTTTCAAATATTATTAACTGAATAAAAAAAAGGAGGACGCTCTTGTTCTTATTATTTTCGCTTGTTTACACTCTCGATGAAAACAAAAACAAAACAAAGCGAAAGAAGATCGTTTCATAATGAATAAAATATGATTCACAGTTGATTTCATTCGCGCGCATTGCCACAAATATTAACACACAGCCCGACATCGTCATAATGCAAGAGAATATTTTCCGACATTTTATTACTTATTTATGAAGATCCTATTCATGAATTCCTGAGACAAAAGCGTATTCCAACTGTTTGTTTGTGAATATTACATTTTTTTTCATATCCTCTAAAGTGGAGCAGTATTTTAGGGACGTTAATATAATAACGGTTGTGTGGATAACTGTTTTGCAATGGTTATTAAACTAGATACCCACATGAAACCAGTATTTGATACATGAAAGTGATGAGCACAAAATAAATATTGGCAGGCACTGAACTATTTTAAACCTGCTTTCAACAAACTCATTAATTGATCGATAAATACATATAACGATAACGCTTTCCAGTAAACACTTAATTGTATACAAAAATATCCATCAAGTGGTTGGGAATTTCTTAGAAGTATTCAATGAATAATCTCGCAAGGAATCTGTAGCGAACACAATATGGTGTTTCTTGTTGCAACCGTGTCGGTAAGGGCGCCAACCCTTTTTTTATCGCACTGCTTGCGGCGACTAACAAAGGAATGCTGGGAGTTATGAATGACTGACATTCTCCCATTCACCCATTAAACTGCTAGTGTTGTACTGTTGACGGTGCACGCCAAGCCGCCAACTTACTTGTGTTACTAGGTTGTTACTCGGGCTCTTTTGTGTGAACCTTTATGCAAGAATAATTGGTGCGCACTTTACACCTTAGCGTCAATGTCCTTTCAACCTTTCATTATGAGTGGAAGACACTTCCCGTGGTACTTTCAAAAGTGAAACTTTTAAGTTAGTCCTTTAGGGGCTAATTTAATATCTAGGTACAAAATGTTAGCGTTGATGTCTAAAGTCTTCCTTTTTAAAAGGCCGGCAAGGCACCTGTGATTCCTCTGGTGTCCATGGGCGGCGCTGATCACTTACCATCAGGTGATCCGTCTGCTCGTGTGCCTCCTATTCCATAAAAAAGTACTGTAACGATGTCTTTATACTTACGTCTGTGGATACCTGATGTTTTTACATTGACTTTCCTTTTAGTCCCTAAAACACTGCTAGTAAGCAAATATTCTGAGTGTCATTGTATGAGTGTGAATAGAATGGTCAGTAGTCAGGCGGGGCGGGCCGCATTCTGTTTTGAGTAGAAGTAGTGGCGCCATGTCGCTGCGGACCGATAACCCAGGGTTCAATGTTACTGTGCCTGCGCCAAGGACTTGATACGGTTCACTGAAATATCACCACGGTTTATTCATTCCGATGCATGTCCGTTCGTACGTATCACACAAGTTCTGTACAATTTAAAGGCTTCTGTATTTAGTTTAAGAGATTATCTTGAAGTTTTTATAAGTAAAAATCATGCAATTTTAACCAAATTACTCGTACGTTTATTAACATTCATAAATAAAAAATACTGGTAAGAAGTGTTTTTGTGTGTGACTAAAACAGAAGTTAAGACTGTTCATGAATTTGTTTGAGATAAGCCTAGTTGTACTTCACACCACGTGTAATTTGAGGGTTGCATTGACCTTCATTGTACGTTCTTCAGACAAATGCATGAAGTTATCAAAGTAGGTGTGTTAGCAGATTTATTTTGTTTCAACCGAATTCGGAATGCTTGCTGCATTAATTTAGTTTTTATTATTTCTGTTTTAGTTATGTGACACATTGACTAAATTAAATTAAAAATGTACATAACATATGCAGTATGCAGCCATTAATTACCTTAGGAATGCTGACAAAAAATATTAGCACTACTTATTTATTTATTTATTTATTTAAGCTTTAATTTACACAGAAACAAGTAATGGTACATAAGGCGGACATTAATGCCATATGGCATTCTCTCCCAGTCAACCTTAGGGTTAAATTGAAAAACGGCGAAAAAATAGGCATGTGTAATTATAAGAAACAAATAACATAAATAGACTTTAATAAATATAGATAGGTACTTATGCATGTTTTTGACATACAGTTAGGTTACCTGCGTCTTATCAATTATCATAGTAGAACTATCTCCAAGGAATGTGCAATAACTGGATTAATGTTTTTTCTACGTCGTCTGTGACAGGTTTTTAAGGTTGTTGCTATCATCAGTCTTTAAATGTTACAAGAATGTGCCTGGCAATTTTTGCATCATAATAAACCTTACCGTTAATTACTATGCAAATCGGCGGCGCCAAATATTATGACGGATATCAAACGTGGAATGCAGTTTATTATACCTACTCAATAACAACATAGAAAGCGGTTCTGATTTTGTTTCAGTGATATTTAATGGCCGCCGTTCGGTGTTTAACGAGTCCGTTCCATCGATTTATTAGTCGACATGACAACGATTTAATCAACTTTTTATTTGGGTTTTTTGTGGGAACTTTTACGTTGCTCTCTGGAATAGTGGGTGACCTTATATGGATGGAATGGTGGATAGTTTTTGCGAAGCGTCATAGGAGAGGGTGACAAACATGGCGCGGTCGCGGTGTAGGGAACGTGGTCCCAAATAAGGCACATCGGCGCGCTTGAATAATTAATTAATTCCGACTATCGCAGCCGTTTGGATTGGATTTATTTAGACTGGGAGCGGGATGTTCCCCGGAGGATTTTGTATTAATTCCGATTGAAATGGGTGGTCTGTTTGTAGAGCCGCGATGTTCCGAAGCTATTTCAGGTTCGTGGTTGTTTGTTGAAAAGTATTCGATTTACGTTACGCTTTAGGTACGTACTACGTATTACAGAAGTCAATGTCTCTCTTTCTGTTCCCTCGAAGCACATTATTTAGTAGGGATTTTGTTGTAAATTTTGCAATAAATCAGAGTTTTGAACCTGGACACCGTCTAAGTAGGTTTTTACACGTTATTTTTGGTATTTTAAGGGTTTTATTAAATAAGTTTAAAATAAATAAAGTTGATAGTAATTTGTTAAAATTTTAAACACAAGTACTTACCTAAGCGTCGCTAAGCCTGCTAAAACTTATAATTCCGAAATGAATTTAATTTCTAATATATGATAGTTATTAGGTAAATAGGATATTTAACATATTTTCATATTAATATATTTATGCGCTATTCAACCTCTATTCATCCAAGTTGAATTCCCAAAAAGTTGGACTAGGTATCGACATAAATTTAAAAAAGTTGTTTTAAATTAAAATTTTAAATTGAAATGTTTATGGAGATTTCGCGTGTACGAAAGTTGTCTAATAAATCTATTCAATCTAGATCTATTTTGAGACAAGTCTGTCATACTTTAATTGGCTCTCTGCTTTTTAAAATTCAATTTCTTCATTCGATGGATCAAAATATTGGTTTCATAATTATGTATCGAGCATAAACCTGTATCTTGCATCATCCACAATAGGTTTAGCTCTGGCTACATATTTCTAAATCCTACGTGAAGACTAGTCCTAATCCTTTCCATCATCGCACCACAAGACAATCCGCGAAGCGTCACCGATTTATGGTAGATGTTCCGCCCACACGCACGAAGCGCTTCGCTTCAAGCTTCCTTGTGCGTACTGCTAAAGAGTGGAATTCTTTGCCAGAGTCTGTATTTCCTGAAGGGAGTCTTCAAGGCCCGAGTGAATAGGTTGCTTATGCCATCCTAGACCGCATCATCGCTTACCATCAGGTGAGATAGTGGCCAAACGTCGCCCCATCAAATATAAAAAAAAAGACACGAACAGCTTCCCCTAAGAAGAGCATGTAGTTCTGGATCACCCTTGGCTCGGATCTTGGACCGACGCATGGAAGTGACGTCCAAACAGTTAATGAAATTTGTGTGTAGCACACATTCATTTCTCTGTCTATTTTCTGTGGAATACAGACGTCTTAAGGAGTATCTCACGAGACACCTCAATTGATAACTTATTACATTGACTTATAGTTCACTTTTCTCTATGTTACAGCTTTCATTGTATCTACGGGAGTACAGTTTCACGCGTGGCCTTTATATGCTATCAATTTTATAAAAGATATTGCAAAGACATTTATAAAAGATAGAGTCTAGGTACGTAGCTATCAATAGTAGCTACCTAGGGCTTATCCCTTGGAGCGGTCGCCAGTCGCCACTTATCGGACAGCGATGGATCGCGGGCTATCGTAATGGAAAATCGTTGTAGTTCCACAGAACGACCCTCTCGGAAACCGATCGTAGGGTTACCTATAGCTATATATATACCTACATATATTAATTATTTTATATATATATATATTAATAATTCATTCGTAATATTCGTCTGATTGCATGTAGCTTCGAATATATCAGTGGTATTTTTAGTTACTTTTTAAGATTGATTCTTATTCTGTTCTGCTCAATTTGTACGTAAGTACACATAATAATAATAGTACAGAACTTTTTATTTTTAAAACGGATAAAAACCTTCATTAGCTTTTAAGAAGAAAATGTGGAGATTTTTCCCCAGTAAAACGTAAAACCATTCTGGACCAGATCCTAAGCCAACTCTCGTCGTCTTGGCTTCACATGCGATTTTATTGAATTTGAGAATAACAGTTAGTAGGTATACTTAATTTGGAAGAATCTTAGAATGTATATTGCGTAACTCTATCTATTTAGTAAATGTCTGAGATGACACTATTATAATAAAATAAAGGATTACGTTTTATGAGGGAAACGTGACTAATTACAATAACAATTTTTGGCACATACTTATTTATAACACAAACAATAAACAATTCCTTTTCATTGACCATTGAATTGCATATTTTACATCCTCACAAAGATGTTGAAGACCAACAACGAATGCACGAACGTAATAATGAACAAACGGACAATACACGGCACTTGTAAACACCTATTGCAGATGATCTTCAATTCAAGGAGCGAAAGTAAAGATGGTCTGCTTAATATTATTAATAAACATTTAATTGAATAATAATCAATTTATAATAAACGCACTCTGTATAAGTAATGAGCCGTAAGCTGAACAACATTCTCAAGACACACTAACCCGCAATATAAACGAAATATGTTAAACATTTCTGATTCGTTCCAACTCGGCATAGAGGCGCTGACGAAAATTTAAATTCCGATTCTGAATAATCCCACGGCGCAGGCCTCGGAGAAAATTACATTCCATTTTGCGCGTTAACACGTACGAATATTATTATTATAGATAATCATCAAACCTAACAAACCAATTACACGATTACCACGCTCCGCCGTGGGTCTTATCTTAATCCACGGACTAGTTGAAGTCGGCAACTTGTACAAACCAGCGTTTAATTGGATCTCGGAGCCCGGCCTACTGCTTCCATATGAACCGTGACTATCGTTCATCATACGCATTCGAATCATAATTGTATGTTTGACTGTATCGACTACTGTGTAGTGTAGCACACAGAAGCCGCTTGCCAATAAAGTTTTAGCACTTTATTATCTACGTAGTACGAGCTTCGTTGTTTGGTAATAAAACTACCGGGTGTTGGCGTGAACGGCGACTCGCGACATTTTAGTAGCTAGGGACTTTTATTTCGTTTCTTGTTTATTTTTAAAAACCTACTTAGTTAATTATTATTTACTTGCTTTTACCCGCGGCTTCGCTCGCATCACAAAAGGATAAAAAGTAGTCTACGTGACATATACCAACACACACAGCGCCATCTATACCAATACTTTTGTTTTCCCTCGGGAATATCAAATTTTTCCGGGTTAAAAGTACCCTATTATTTATTATTTAAAGTATTCTATAATTTCAGTAAAGAATAAGTCTGTGGACCATGGACAAGACTTCACTTCATTTTATATTTTAGCTTTTATTTTATTTTATTTTATTTTTATGTTATGTGTGTTTTGCGCAGGAATAAATGGTTTTTCTTTCTTCTTTCTTTCTTCTATTATTTAATCTGGACTTCTAACTTTACGTCTGCAAAAATTCAAAGCAATCGGTTTAGTAGTTACGGCGTGAAAGTGGAACAAACAAACAAACAAACTCACTTTCCGATTTATAATATTAGTAAGGATTTATCTGGTTGAACTGATTGAACGTCAGATTACGGCTCTTACAGTATTTATTATGGGATTTTTACAAAATGTCTTCATACTTATGTATGTGTGTCTGCATTTTTAAACAGACGTCTGTATTTAGCACGCCAACTTACCTATTCACGCGGCTTCCCGGCATCAGTTGTTGTAGTCTCAAAAAAAAACCATTTTTATCGTGTAAAATGCATGAAAAATGTCAGACGAGACAACAAAGTAGATATATTTATGCATTGGCGGGCTTTTACTCGTGAAACATACAATTTGTAACCATTTTTGTACGGTGGTGCTTACATAAAATAACCATGGAAAATGTTTTAGAGTTCAGACACGTCTTCAATAGGCAAACGTCGTATATGGTGGTTGCTGTTTCAACTTTTTGTCTTCTTCCACGACTTTGGATATTTATGTTTATTTGTATGTGGCAAGGACTTGATTTTACTTAGTAGTTATTAATCCTTAATTTGCGGCATGTATGGCTGCAACATTTAATTTAATTCAACTGAGTCTAGACTTAGGCAAGATAATGGTAGGAAAGGAATTAAACATTTTTTTTTAATAAGTTGACGTTCTCTATGGCGCTAAACTTACAACAAGTTGCCAGTAAAAAAAACAATTGACAGTCAATCAATGCTTCTGAAATAATTTATATGCCATACAATAAAACTATAGGAAACAAACTGTATGCACAGATTATCCATTACCCAAATATATGCATCCTTTTGCACATTGTTAAATGCGGATCTAACAGGCATGACGTGAATTTATTTCACTTCATTATATGACCTAAAGATAGGAGGATAAGATACTAAATCAATATTTTTTGCTCCATCGACTCGGCCTTGATTAGTGCCGGTGATATTTAATTCTTGACGATTGTGAAATGTTAAGGATACCGTACCAAACAATATGGATTCTGCGAAATTTTAATTAATTTATATCCTTTAACACGCATTGACCTTGTTGATTATTGAACCGTTATAAATTACTGCATTACCTTTGCGTCAAATAAGTATGCCTTAAATCAGTTAACCTAGGTATTAAGCAAATAACGAGCAAAACGTAAACAGAACCCGAGCGAATATTTTAGTAAAATGGCCGCAGCTTTTTTGCGAAACAATACAGCCAGTATGACAAAACATACGACGCCAATTTGTCATCTGTAGTGACGTGCAAACTCGGATAATTGCAGACTAAGCTTGCAAAAAACTTTCTAAATATAATCCTGGGTGTAATCGTAAACTTTATCCGGTGTAATATTCCCGGGCGTACCTCCGTACCTTCTAAGAGAAGCATGTCTTGCAAATTTATCGCCAGATGTACCAGGACTTAATGAGAACACCAGGTGGTCTGCTGAGTGACTGTCCGTACTAAAGCGCCCTATCTTAGCAGGTGGTGATTTAAGGGACTCTTGTTCATTGTACCGATTTTTATAATGTTTGTATTGGTTCTATTTATGTTACCGATTTAAAGTACTTATTTCATATTATTAAGTATGAAGCAGCTGTTTAATAGTTATAAAATGATTACAATGATAACGAATTGTTTAAAATGATTCCGCGGTATGACAATTATTAATTTCTGTTCGGTGAATCTTACAGTAGTAACATAATAATCGACACGTGTTCTATGACATAAATTATGTAAGTAATTTATTATCAATATAACACAGCTTATTTATAGAGTACTTTCCTCTAACATAAACACGTTGGCGCAGCAGTTATTTCATTGAATTACGAATCTAGCTCCGCAATTTACACTCTTAGAACTCTCAGGATGTTACGAATGCCTCGGTGTAATTATCGAGCTTAGGAGCAAACATTCATTAGTGCTTAATTCCGATTTATATATAAGATAAACTTCGTATATAAGCAACAATAACTTCCCATGTGTCACTGGCAGAAATCCCCAGGCAAATATTTGGTGAGGCGTCAACAATGCAGATATTAAATGGCCGAAGTCCGTGAGGGTTCCCGACACCCTCCCGCCTCTCGAGTCTCCCGGAACCTTGAGGGGTTTCTTTTTGATGAAATATTCCATCTTTCAAGGTACACAATACAGCTTTTACTTAAAGGATCAAATATCCTGGATTTGGCAGTGTCCTTCATATTTTTACGTACTTTCGCTACAAAGTTCTTCTTTAGGACTTAGAAACAATTTTTGGTCTACTACATTCATTCGTTGATTAGTCACAATTGTTAATTCTTCATAAATTAACCTCGCATAACTTTGTAATGGTTAGATCAGCTTATTACGCTTACAGATTAAACTACAGAGGTCGCAAAGGTCGAGTCAGTTGAATACTTATGAGTTTAATGCAATGACATAATGGATGTCTTAATAAATTATGGTTTCGTGCATCCTGTCACCACTAAGATGTTTCTCCTTTAAGTATTTAGTATATGAAGTACTTTGCATAAGTAAATTACTTTTCAAAAATGTATTTCAATCTAATCTAATGTATTGGAATCGATACTCATCGTCCGCTAATAAACTGTCCTTGTTAGTAACAGCCTTTGACCACATTATAAATGCACCAACTTCATAAGTTGAAAACTAACTACATGTTCTTTCAAGCATTACATTGCTGGCTTATCGTTAATATTTAAATCCACTTTTTGTAAAGTTAAAGCACTTTAAAAGATCCCTAACTTATTAATGGACCACCAGGGAGTTTTATAGGACATTTATGAAGTTATTTGTCCAATTAATGGCCACTTTAGTGGAAGTTTAGTGAAAAACTTCAGATGTATGTGGATTTAAGACATTATTCTTGGTTATTGCCAACCTTTTAATACTTACTTGGTAGAATAATGAAGACAAGTGGATTTTCTGAGTAATTGTAATAATCTGACTATATTTTACATATGCAATGTATAGGTTTTCCATGGCTCCTCAGATTACACCAAATACATCTGAGCTATTCGCGTCTTCAGGTTCAAAGGGCATCTATGAAAACTATCCTAACTATGAAGCGTAGACTAAAGGTGTTATCTGAGTATAGCCTAAAGGTGCCTCCAATACTAGCAATAGTTCAATTGTTCATTGTGCATATGTGCTTCCGGCAAAAGAAACGGTCTTGCGGAGCATGCATAAATAATTACGTCCGGTAAATCGATTTGATTGTTATCAACCTGATACCTACAGCTGTGAGAGAAATGACAATTAATAGTTTCTTCTATGAACTTGTCGAAAAAGCCTAACTGTAATTTCATTTTTTATAAAACCTGGGTTCTATGTCGAATGTCGATGAGTTCATAACTTTATTGCTCTCAAGCTTTGACCCTACCCCAGCTCTCTACATTTATATTCTACGAGCAATAGTTCGATCATCAACTCGAAATTGCTAAGGCAACCTTTTTACTTTTCCCAGTGTTGCAAGAAAAGAAAACCCGCCATAAATTTATGTACTAAGCTGAATAACGGATACGCATTCGTTTACTTAAATAATGACATAAACGTCACTGTTTTGTATATTTATAACTTCTTCGGAAAAGGCGTAGATATTAAGTTTCGCCGCCAAGTGATCAAGCTAATCGGTCGGTTATAAATAATGTGCGATTAAAACGCAGTTAACGTCTGAACATGATTACGTGCCCTGAACTGAGATTAAATAAATGAAGCTTTAGCTGTGAATTGCTTCATCGACTCGGTAACCAATGTACTTGATAAATATCTCACTCATGTTCCAATGTTATTAAATGCTTACATACAGGAATTAGTTATAGAACGTTTTATCATCTTGTTCTTTACTTTTTTATTATTAGTTATTCTTTATGTAGGTATATGATAAGTACAAACATAAATATGTATGACTGTAATAAACAATCGTCAACGATTAGAAATATCGTACCAGTCAGAAGTCTTAATAAAAAGCAGTTATTATAGCACATTGCTGATGTAATTGCTATAACTAAAGTGGTTTAAATTACGTCTTATTAGGAACAAAAACAGGTAAAGAACAGTTTTGCAATAACAGACGGTACTAGAATCTCTGAGAAGATATATAATTTGCGTCTGAAGTATGAAAGCGCGGCCATGTTTGGCGTAACAGCCTCGCGGTCTCGACGAGACGTGTTTGACGACTGACTGATATTGGTTCCTCACCATATAAGGTCCAAATAAATAGTTCCTACCCTCGCCTTATCCTCAAGGAGAGGCATCACCGCATCAACCATAAACATCGAAACGCATTCCTGAGGTTGGTCGAACAAAAAGCTGTGATGCCGTGTACGATAATATTATGGCGTATTATTACTAGTATCATGGTGCTGGATATGAAATCTTATGGAAATCATAGTCATCCTGTTCTGTATACTTGTAGAGAGAGTAGGCTGATAAAGATGAAAGTAGATACCAACACTAGCAGGTCAACTCAACTTGTTGATTTTTTTTTTGGAATAAGCCGGTAATCGATCGTCTCCTCGTTTTGTCGATCCGTCTAGATCACCTGATGGTAAGCACTCGGGGATTGGGGATATTGGGGAGGGGGGAATTGCTAAGCATATATCTAACCTTGAATCTAATTTGTTGTATCATATACCGATCTTTGTTACTTTCACTAGACTTGGTGTCTTATGTGACAGCCCTAATAATATTATCATAATTAGCAAATAGTTAATCGTCACCGCCGGTGGTCGCGAGTCCTGATGTGTGCACGTTACATCTATGGTCAGGCACAATGTGTAATAAACGCATTGTGAACATGCAATTGTCTATTGTTTCTCGTTAAACAGCACTTAAATTTTACTGTCTCTGATTAAGGTTAAGTGTAACCGACATTTATCACCTTAGTAGACGCCTTTCGCAATCACTCGTTAAATAAATCGAAATGTTACTGCTGCACTTTCCATGTGAGTAACTCCCATTATTCAAATGGCTGTGCATGTATTGAAAATTAAAGTTTTGAAGCTTCATGCATACAGCATCGCCCAGTGTTCAAACTTTATTTGAAAATCACTCTATACAATTGTGAAATCCGCATGAAAATCTGTTCAGCAGTTTACCAGTTTTTAACGAACACATGCCCTAGTAACAGTAACATAGATGCGCACCTCTTTTAGAATGAAGGAAGCTCTTTGAGAATAATTACCACTAAACTGAGAAATGGTAAGTAAGTATAATGTATATGTAGTTTCTAGGTTAAAACGTCACTAAAACTTTATGTTTACACTCGAAAGGTTTTCTGTGAGGTTACTCAGCAAGCTGGTTTTGTTTGTGTCCTGTCTTTAGAAGGATTAGATTTGATAGACGATCCGCCTAAATTAGGAAATTCTATCACATAAATTGACCCCTGTCTAGGATGGGTTTATTGACTTACTGCAAGGTCGCCGTAAGCCTGACCCGACCCGACAAGTCAAGGCAAATAATAATAATGAAGCCATCTTCAATTAATGTCCAAAATTCATCACCTGGTCATGTAAATTTGGTTCCAACTGGTTAATCTCATCAGAATACTTATTCCGAAATTAGCTCTCAACCAAGGCCTCTCTCTTTTGTTTAGATTAGCAGACACACGCCATGTATCCGGGATCAAAAACAGCCAATTCTCTCCGGTCTGTAACTGTTTCTAGGCAAAAAACTCATGTTTTTCAACAGCTCGACACTGCGTAAATTAAGAACGTGAAATATCACACATTTGTAGTAGTATCCATATTAATTTTTAAGGAACTCGTTTGACTTGTTAGTATTTAAATTATGCAAAACGCAAGTAGACATTATGATTTGAATAGTCAGTCCATCAAACAGAAACATGTCAATGATGGTCAAACATGACAAGTTGGTGGGCGTGACTACAGCATAATGTAGGTAACCACTTATGTTTGCTTTACAGTCGAATAAAATCATTTACGTCAAAGTCAATAATGTGTCGTAAGTCGTAATGTAGGTGTCAGTACACAAACTTGTAGACGGATTTAATATGTGACATACTTAATTATAACCGAATTTGTCACAGAAAAATATCTGTGTAAACTAGAGGCGTTTTAAACCTACAGGTCGCCCGTGGCAAGCACCTCATAGCCACCCCTAATTTTTTGGCAGTTAGGTAGGTGCGTCTCGGGGCGCCCCTCTGTAACCTGGCGACCTAGTATGTCTTAGGGATGATATGGCTCCGGTGTAAGCAACCGCAAACCTTGCAACGAAGATATGATTTTCCCAATCAACTACCTACTGTTTAATACTGTCGGAAGTGACGGAATGTTATTAAACGTAGTTTATTCGAATCGTACGGGACTAGAAATAGCAAAACGTCAAAATGATTTAACGGCCCCATTTATAAGTTATTAAATGTTGAAATATGAGGACCTATAAACGAGTACCTAAAGTGCTCATTGATGAAGTGAGTGGAATAGAAGATTTTATTACGGCGGAGTAAAGTTGGGAGGATAGCTTTACTATGGAATGCTGGCGGACAGGTCGCCGCCGCCGCACCGCACCAACTACACACGCACAAAATGTTTGATTAAAACAATGCAATAGACCGCATCGGAATAAATCGTAAGAATTTGAAAGTCCTTTAAAATTTGAAACTACAAAATACTTTAGGTATTTTCTAGTAATTATTACGCAATTATTCTATTAAATTAGAGCAGAGTAGTGAGTACCTAACCTATTTTAATAATAACGCAAATAAGACCCGAGGTTGACTTGTCTTAAATCTCGTAAATGTCAGTAGTGACGTTTCTTGTGAAATCACTCGGCACATTAGGCTGCAAGCAAAGGAGGCGCGTGCGCACTAATGAGCGCACTGCTTCCTTTAATTGGAGCCCATCCTGGCAGTACGCCGAGACGAACAGTCTGTACTGAGCTTTAGAAGTTTTGTTTACAAACTATTCGATACGATATATTCGAAATTATATTAAAGAAGATCGTATTAATTTCCGAAGTGGTCAGCACCGACTTCCAAAATTTTAAAAAGAACCAGCTGAGTAATATCATACTTGACTCGAATACTTATTTCCTTCCCTGGTATTTCTCTCAAGCATTATTCTTGGGAATTCCTGGTTATATTTCTACGATCTAGTCCGCTTGGGTGGTCTAAATTGTCGATTGATGGGTTATTTTGGAGAAATATAGAACATGCAGGAACAATTTTATATGGGTACATCATCTGTTAGACATTATGATGTAAGAATACCGAACTGATTTGTTTACAAAATTTCAGAACCAGGTGAGGGATAGACAGTTGATGTCAATATTCATTCAGCGTAATATAGTGATGTGTTTAATACCTCGACACGAACCACGTAACAATGGCTGCCGGCAGTGTGTGGCTATAAGAGGAAAGCAAGTGAATTCGTCACTGACATCATTCGTCGTATGCACATTTGTGAACAGCTAATATTAGCTCTATGAACGTTCAAATGTGTATTTTAGAGTTTTGGCGAAGCAACACGGACGGGAAATGAAACGAACAAAACGTCGCCGACGGTAATCTCTAGGATTTCAGGACGAAACTGGTTTCATTTTGTCTAGATTGATTCCCTAGAATCACTCTCATTGTTTTCATTTCCCACTGGACTGTTTGGAATTTGTTGTCTCTTCCGATCTGCGACGTTGTTGTAATAGAGTTCTTGTTGCGTTGAATTTTCTGTTGATTTCCGCAATCAGTTGAAGTAACTACTAATTTATAACAAGAAATAATGTTATGATCTTACGTCTATAAAACTGTAAAGAGGTGTAATTTATGATATAATAAATAATATCTTATGAACAGGATAGAAAGTTAAATTAAACTTATTGGCATCTGCACTGTGGGTTTCTTCAATTATACGTTAAAAAAGGAACGTTTGTTCTAGTATGACGGGCGAGGCCGCTGACAGAAGTTAATGTAAAATATATTACCAACAAAATTGCTGTGTAATTTTATATTGTAATTAATTTGAAAACCTAATAGTATGCTAGGTAATATCTAATATTATTTTACATATTAGATTACTATCTGATATAACGCCATGTTTATATTCTTGCAAGAAGTCTATAATTTGTACGTACTGTGTGGTTATAAGATAGGTTACGTAAGATATTTCCATTCAATAATATTCCGGCGTTTAAGAGGTTTATTGAGGTTATCAAATTGGAATCGATTACCATTATTTGCATGCTTTGTAAGCAATAAACTAGACTGAGTGTTTATTCAAGAAACTCCACAAGATAAACTCTAAAGGAAGTTCCCATGACCTTCTTTGTGTATTTTAAAAACAAATGTTAAGCTGCAAAAGTGCAAAGTTTAAAAAAGTAATGAAGTGCGGTTTTTAAATACGACTTTATACAAACTTTACTTTTAAAATGTATTTTTGCACATGTCTAAAGAGTTTGTGAGTTTTCCCTACTTTGTCGGAGTTCCGACCGCAGAATGAACTTTATTTATTTTGATGTTGAATACTTTACGGAGGCACGTAGGTATGTATCTATCTACTATAGTTTTTATGTGTTTATTTTCCATATACTTAGTTAACATTATAATTTATTAGCCTTACATTTATTTTATTGATTTTGCATATTAAGTTGTTGGGTTTCTATTTGTAACTTGCTACGTCGCCTACGTCGTAGGCACGGCGTAGCGTAGCGATTTTTTACACTTCATTTTGGACTTTCTAATTTGTTAATCACGTTACATACGATTTACGAAAATAATATTTGCGTTAGTCTTGCTGGAACCATTATCTAGTGTTTCAGGAATACGTTTGGGTTGCTAGAACAATAAACAGACTCGGTGCCTGGAAGTCACATTGTTGTTTAGTCTGTGGCGCGGTATGACGTGCGGCCCCAATGTTGCCAGTACTGCCACCCAACTGTGCTAATATAATAGATGTATTTATTTACATTGGCAAGATTAAATCTCTATGATTTATTATTATACGAATCAACAGCTCAGACAAAGATTAGAATAGTGATTATATTTGAGAGTATTCTAGATCTAGTTGTGGCGCTAGACACGCAATGCGCCATATGGCCGCATGCGCACAAACCGTGGGAATGGACATACAAACAATGTTTACATGTTGCAGATTTGTTCACAAAGTTGTTTTTTGTTTTATTGTGATGATTAAAGAGTCGAATACTGCGTAGTATGCTGTAGATATATTTCTTAGATACTAAATTAGGCGACTGTTTCTAGTTTGAGATATTTTTATTACTTTTAACACTTCTTATTTTGGAGTGCTGTATAATGATTAAGTATTACATATGTTGTACTAGTCATGTGTAGATTTTGTGTAAGAATGGTGTGCGTTAAATATTAACTAATTTTTATTATTTCTAGAAATATTTAAAGCATTCTTACTCTACTAAAATGGAATATTTCAATATTCATAATGAAAATGGAAAATCGAGTAATATATTTCGTCACAGTGGTGCATAATGAAGCACCATTTCCCATTAGGTACCTACATTTTGCTGAAGTTTGATAATTTCAGCAAGAATCGTAATGAGCAGCTGTTGACATTCATTAGAGGGGAGTTTCATTGAGTTCAACATAAATCGCACGTTATTACACTCACTCGTCGTCTTGTCACATTATTATGGCATTCCCAGCTCGGCAACTGTTTCAATTACAACTGCAGTCTGGGTGATATCCATAACATTTGTATTAACAGCTGATTAGTTAAGGGAATTAAATAAACCTTTCTTTCACTTTAGTACTTGTTATGACTGGTTGTCTATGTTTATATACGTTACCTTTTAACACAAGGAACACAGAGAAAGATATTTTCATACATACATGGCAATGCGACTTTGTTTTATCAGAATCAGTATTTAATTTATTATTTTTGGTCCTTATGGTATTAATGTACAGTCACTTAGGTAATACGTAGTATGTTTATAAGCTTGTTGCAATTCCTACGTGTTCTAAGAAAAACTAGGCATATCTTTTTTCAGGAAAATCAGATAGTATCCGTTTGCGCAATTTTCCTGGAACTGCCGTCCGCTGCATAGCGTTCAGCACCTCGCTTTTCCAACCTACATTATATGTAGTTAGAACTATGTATGTATATGAATGCTACACGACCTAGTTACCAAGGCTCATACATCTTAATTTTCTTTATCTGTCTCTCAAGTTTGCGAGACAGCCTAACAAAGCTTTGATCACTTTGACTATAAGTTGGTTGTTATTACAAATGGCTAGGTACTAGGGTAGCATAAACTTCTCAGAGCCTGTCCTAAGCTAATAAATGTCAAAGCTCCTTTTGTTGAGCACTGTTTTAGTAGAATATATCGTGAACAGCACTCGCTTTGAAACATTCACAGCCACGAATTAGTTTTACATTAGCAGTGGAGTTAGTTTTAGAATAATCGCATGAATTTAAGTGACTGTGTCCTTGAGTTTGACGCAACTGTTATGTTTGAATATTTCAGAATAGAATTCAGGTTTAAACAATATGGTAACTTTGGGTGTTCTGATGGCAAAATTATGTTCGATGTCGATAGACTCGCCTCTGTACGCCCACGTTCGCAAACGCACTTTATCCTGGCTGAAAGGAAATGAGTGTATTTAGGGTTTTTCTAAGAAAACCTTTCATACTGATTAATAATTCAACACGTATGATTGATCTCAGGACCACACAGCAGGCAGAAAAGAGACGGTAAAACGTTAGAAAATGGATAAAAATAGAAATAGTTAATAAAATTGCAACCATGTTAGTCATTTATAAACTACAACTTATGTGGCACTGCCACATAGGAAACCAACGTCTTTAAATAATTATTCAACGAGGATTAAGTTGCAGACACGATCTTTATCGTTATTAACCACATCCCTTAGTGTTCGTAATATACACAGTTAGCTAACGTTGCTGGATAATTTCGTGCCTACTTTAGAGGTAGTTACTTGTGGAATATTTTATAACTAGTTGGTAAATCTGTGTGTTATCAAAATGCTTTGTGTTGTGTTTTAGCTCGATGTGCTGTTAAGTTCCGCTTAATATTAATGTTTGTCTGCATTATATGAAAAGGCACGAGCGCAGTTGACAATGCTGTGTTGCGTTGCTTATGAAGTTAGTGGATGATGTGTATCAGTTTTTATCTTACAATATATACTTTTCTTCAATGAAAATAATAACATAATTTTGAATTGCTTATGCCGGAATATTGAAACGTTACTCATTTTTAGTCGTGCTTAAATATCGTGCCATCTCTGTCATTTTACAAAGAATTAGTGGTGACAGAACTACACATAAGCGCGACTTAAAATTGAGTAGCGTTTCAGCATTCCGACATTAGTCTGGTAGGTATTCATTATTGAAATGAAAAAATATACTTAAAACTCATATTTATTTGAAAAGTAAATGTACTAGAAGTCTTTTAAGGAAGTTTAAGTTCAGTAATGAAAGTTAAGGCTTAAATGGTGACGATAACACCCAGATTTGCATGTAATCTAGGTCACATCAAATTTCACACAATGCGGGCTGGTACGACGACGTTTAGCTTTCTAGGTCAGATTCAGGATACCTAACTATACCTACAACAGAAATAGGCTGGTAACGCACCTGTGATTCCTCTGGTGTTACGAGTGTCCATGGGCGGCGCTGATCGTTTACCATCAGGAGATCCGTCTGCTCGTTTGCCTCCTATTCCATAAACTAAAATATTTCAAAATGCATCTATGTTTCTTTCAATTTTTGTGTGAGATATTAATTTACTGGGACATTAACATATTGTTTTTGTTTATCTGAAATATTATTAGTGTGTTGTTTTGAAATAAACTGCATTAATTAGTTTATCACGCAGACATCGTTAAGATCTCTATTACCTATAGTCTGGTATTATTCCAAAACACTGATTTTGAATTACAAATGAATTAATCAATGTTAACAGAGCTTTCAATTTCTTTGCTATGTCATTTTATTATTATTTAAATTTGAATAAAATATATGCAGACGGAAGTTGATAAAGTCCTCCAATGACCAGGTGTTAGATAATATTTGAACAGACAGGTCTAGATATACTGGTTTATTTACTAATTAATAGAACATCTGTATATCAAGTTAAAATGTTCAATTTTTTGTTATCAGTCTTAAATCATCTGCAAACCAACACATTTAACCTCTATGAATATTTATTTGATTTTTAATACCAAAATGATTAAGATCTTGATAATATCTCCTGCTGCGAGCGTCTGTTCTTTTGCGATTCATTTACTAAACGTATTATAAATGTCGCGGAGAACCTAATGGGTTACCGGGGGGCTCCGGCTCGACGTGCAGGAGAAGGAACGGGGTGGTTTTTAGTCAGTAAGAAGTCTGACACTCCCTCCCGCCTCACCCGGGCGGGAGCAGTCATTCGATGATTTCCTCCCCCCTAAAAAAAACGTATTATAAAGCGATTTTCAGCAGTAATTATTGTAGAAAGTACGTTTACGTTATACATACTCGTAAAGAAAAACGCAAAACCAACCATCACTACATAGTATAAAACAGTCTATCTGCCGTCTGTCTGTCCCTATGTATGCTTAGATCTTTAAAACTACACAACGGATTTTGATGCAGTTTTTTTTCTAATAGATAGCGTGATTCTTAAGGAAGATTTATATGTATAACACATGCATATTGCATCCGTGCGAAGCCGGGGCTGGTCGCTAGTTGTTAAACACTTCTTACGAAATAGTGCATTATATGCCAATTTTAAAGAATAAAATTAGCTCAGCAGCTTTGTTAAAGTACACTATTATTTTGCAGCCTAATAACAAGACCTTATATTGAAGACACATCATGTCTATCATCAGATACTATTACCGACCTCCCACTTAATGCTCCAGTTAGCTGTTTGTGAACTGATTGTGCTCAATATGATCTGCTAATTAAATATGACTCAATGAAAATGAAACTTATAGACGTTGCGTCTGCGCAATGGTCTGTCTAGCACGGAGTAGACAGCGAATGGAGAAGTAATTCTTTTCTCCAAGTTGTTATTAATTTATAGACCTCTTTTCTATTATCTGGGATTTATAAATTAAAGGCCCCCTCCTAATACATAACTGGAAATGTGAGAAAAGTAGTAGCTGTTACGTTTAATGTAGGTACATATTGTGCATTTCCGCTTATTTCTTCGGTTGTCAGTAGTAGCATGTAATCATTACAAACGAGTCAAAATGTAAATTAAGTGATACAATATTGAATACAATATTTAATATTGGCTTTTATTTCATATCTGTGAGAAAAAAATTAATGCTTCTACTTGCTTTGCTGAAATTTTTGCTCTTTAGAACCGCGGTATAGTATGTTTTTGTAGTCCATTTACTATCTCATCTGTTTTGTAAGACGATACTACCGGCTCCCGTCCGACTAACAGGTGTGCAAGTGAGCAACCTGTTTGTTTTTAATAACATCGAATGCTCTAACTATAACTACAGTAATTCTACGCATCAGTTAATTCTCGACTTTACCTGTTTTTCATGCCGTGAGTAATTGCCAATACAAGGTTTCGCGGGACCTAAGAAACGTAATAAATGGCGTCAAGTGCGTTTTATTTAAAAACGATGACTAATGACAATTTTAATTTCTAGGAAAATAAACTTTGTTTTGACAGAAAAGAAGGAAAGTACGTAACATAATGTAAACAACATAAATCCTTTTGATGAAATAAATATAAAGGGAAACTCGCTGGCATTTACCTGTGTATAATAAGTAAGGCAGATTGCACCGCTGTGAGTTATCGGCGCTTTAACCGACGTTTGTGTTTACCGCAGTTTACCGGCTGCAGCTCTATTTGTTGGCGGACGAGGATTAGCTCATTTACAACGCAGTTATCGCGCACAATGGCTTTGGGCTTCCGTCTAATGAAACTCTCCTCCCACCTTGATATAAAACAAATACTTATTCTTCGGCAAATGTGTATAAGCAATGCCAGTACAAATGCAATCGAAAAAATATAGGTATCTACGTCTTTTTCAATTTGCGTAGAAATATTGCGAACTCTGAAAGCTTTTTCACAAAAGCCCGCCCATATTTTTCGTGCAGCGATACTGAACTGAATAGGTATTGCACACAAAAAGAAATAAAATGTCAGTAGTTTTATTCAGTTAGAGATTTGTTTTTATTTAAATTACAATATTGCGACTGGTAACTGCCAGTTACTGTTTGAACTAGTTCTTGAATCTACCAAAAGTGTGCTATGAAAACCGAAGATAATTAATTTCTTCTATGGCTGTGGATGTATAGAGAAAGGATTTTTGTTATCATAATATCCTTGAACACGAACTTTGGCTTCATCACAGTAATGTCGATACACACGTGATGTATACATTAATAAAGCTCGTAAAACTACGATTGGTCAATTACCGAAGTAATAGTAAACGACAAAAGCAATAAGGCCAATGATATACAATGTGGGAGACAAGCCGAGTGCACACGAGGCCCGTAAATATACCTTAAACGAGTGTGCACGTCGGTACCAATCAGTTTGAAGTGTGGTGCGCTCAGCCCGCTGCGCTGTAGCACTTGACATTGATACTCTACTGGACATTATTTTTATGACTTTGTATGAAGAGATAAATTATGGTTATAGATATGTGTATGTGTAATGAGAAGCACATTTGTGATGTAAGCGTCTTGTTACAGCCGTTTGATGTCGCTTTCAACCAAATTGTCCGTAATTACGATCGTGTTTTAAATTGACTTTGATATGTGGTCTGGGTTCTTGTTTGAATGTCGTGATGCACTTATTTATGCCTTAAATAACCTACCGTACCTACCTAAATTATCGCGGTGGCCCGGAGGCTTAAGACATCCCCTTCTCAAGCATGAGAGTGCGAGTTCGAAACCTACCAACGGCAAGTACCAATGTGACTTTTTCCGAGCGTATGTCCTTTCTAAAATTGTTCAGACACCATTGACAAACGTTGAAGAAAAACATCGTGAGGAAACCTAGGCTTATAATTTCTAATTATAAGTTTGAAATCGTCAATCCGCATTGAGTAAGCGTGGTGAATAATGCTCAAACCTTCTCCGCGTGAAAAGAAGCTTTGCTCAGCAGTAGGTATTTATAGGCTGTTGATGTGTGATGATGTGAAATAACCTACCTAGTATCAAATACTTGATGATGCTGGATGCACTGAACTCTTATATTATAAAAATCCTTCACAGTAAACTTTTAATGGCTTTAGTATTTCAAATTGTGATGAACGGATTTCCCAGAAACATCAAAAAGCTACAAACCAAATTCACATTTTATGTTAATATCATTTTAATGTTTATAAACTTTAACTGCTCGTAAACTTTTAGTAAATTTAATTAGGATTAGGTGAGTGGTGAGTTTATGTGTAATTTTACTTTGAAAGTCAGTCATGAGAGCATTTACGTTTGAAAAGTTCGAGACTTCGAGTACAGAGGCCTTAGTACGAGTTTGTTTTACGTTTAAAGTATTCAAAACGAGAACGCGTTCGGCGCACTGATTGGCCAGCGCCAATGAACCAACCAATCAGAGGGCCAAGCACGAATAACTATCGCATTCGTATCGTAACAGTATCGAGCGAATTAAGCGTTCTGATTGGTTGGTTCACTTGAGCCGGCCAATCAGAGCGCCGAACGCGTACTCGTTACGATTACTTTAAACGTAAAAGAAACTGGTACTAAGGCTTCAGAACCTTAAATGAGCCGACAGTGGAAGATGAAGATGGCAACGGCCCATACAACATTTAATTAATATTTTAATACAGGTTTATTAAACTGCACTGTAAGTACACATATCTATAAGATTTATCGTAACGAGTTAATCGAGGTTCTGGACGGATTGATGGATTTATGGCGGGACCTTAGACAAGCCTGTATTTAAATAACAGTTAGTGTACCTGTCATTATACGTTGGACATCTTCTTCAAGAGTTATTGCTAATTGATAGACTTGATTTGAAATATACGGTAGATGTGAACTAGATTAGTATTGAATATATTATACGATATTCATTTATGTTTATATTGTGTTTCGTGAGACATACTGCTTAATTTAATGATTAGGTATGTTTTTCGGCTTATTACTTGAAACTAGTCGAGTTCTTCGTCAAACAGTAACTGTTTATCTAGCTTGCCATGCTAGTTTTAGTTTCAGTAGCGGTGTGTCGTGTGTCGCGGAATGCTACTCATGAAATATGTACGTGACTGCGTGAATAACCCGAAAAACATAATGATTAATTTATACTAGATAAAATACGGTAGGTTTTTTTGAGGGGGGGGGGAATCATCCTATGACTTCTTCCGCCTTGGGTTACAGAGAGGGGAGTGTCAGACTTTTTCTGAATAAAAACCACGTCGTTCCTATTTCTGCTCTTCGAGTCTGAGCCCCGGCAATCCGGGGCCTTCCACGGCTCCGTATTGGGCAGGTAGGGTCTATTTTAGTCACAAATTAAAGCCTTCAGTATTATCTTAGTTTATGGTTAATTTAGAGTGTATTTAGGTGTAGTATTAAGAGATGAACCTAGTTAAATAAATAGAATCAATGTGCTAGATTTTTTGTGAAATAATAATAACGTAAGTTTAAGATGTTTAGCGTCATATAGTGTGAATGAAATTAGTAGATAAGTAAGTACGTTATAATAGCCTTTTTCATACAATTATTAAGTTCAAAGCCAGAGCTGTGAATTCGATAAAGAAACATTGAATGATTAGCACTTTATATTCAGTTCAAATAGTATAAATGGACAAAAGAGGATGGTGACATAGTTGCCGCAATGTCGATTTTGTATTATATGCTGTACGTTTTTTTAATATACATACGTATATTAAGAATGAACACTAAAAATAAAATGAAAAGAATGAACTGTAAAATTAAAAGTTCAAATTTTAATTCATCTGTAACTGTCTGTAACTGTAACTGTCATTATTATTTTTACCTTATTATGTAGATTTATTTAATTACCTAATACTTACTTCAAGCCAATGCTTTATTAAAATGAAAAGATTTGAAGAATTTTTCATTTACATAAGAGCGAACTTTCTTTGTTAAGTTTTAAGGAATTTGTCGACATTATCGTTCGGTTAAAGAATTGACGTGTAAAAGTGCTGCCTTGTAGCCTATTTGCAGAAATAAATTCACTTGTTATGTTAGTAAATTTTTCATTCGATTAATAATTAGAGTCCGCACGTAATGTAATATCTATGCTATTTTAATAAAATCTTTTTATAAAATATATATTAAAGATATTGAATAATTTATCTGTTCAGTTACATTAAAAACATTTTAATATTCGAATTCTTTGTTGCTCTTTTAAGACGACTTCAGTCCTGACAGTTTGTATGTTGAAAAAGTAAGTAAAGAATTTCATTCACCTGTCTGTTAAAAATGTAAAAGTAATTATTATTTTATAAAGAAAACCGAATTTTTTTGATCTTTTTATTTAAATTCACTTTTTAATAAATTCAAAACTAAAATTCTTTGATAAATATCTTGCGTACGTATCTATCTATTTCGTAACTTTCTGTCTAGTAGGTAGGTAGCTTTTGTGAGACATAGTAAATGTTTGATCAAATTATAGTTCTAATTATTACATTTTCGGCGTACTCGCGTAGATATTTGACGAGGAACTCGACTAGTTTCAAGCCATGCTAGGGGCTCATATGAAGCAGCTATTCGCGACCCGCGACTGTCACGATGCTACTCTAGTAGCAGTAATTTTTATTATGTCTCACAAAAGTTTTAAATTATAGTTCTTTTTATCGAAATCCTTTGCTAAAATAAAACAGTTGCAATAAAATGTGCGTTGTGCAGTTGTGCATGGAGCGACATACAATTAATGACCGTGATGACCAAACAGCAATTTCATAATTATAATGACGATGTACTTGATGATACCATGATACCATCCTACATTAATTGTGCTAGCACATAATATTAATTAATTTATCATCACAACATTTACGTGTTAAACAAGGACATGGCGCCATGACGGTTAATTAAAAAATAATAAGCAACAATGTGTTCTTAATTATACGTGGAATATATGGTTTTGAACACATGTGTCCGAAAAATGTACCTAAGTAATTATAACAAATTGTTTGTTCCCATACTGGTTTTTTCTAGTTCATGAAATCTGCTACCAAAGTAATTCAAAGTATTAATTGCGTGTTTGGGTTTTGTTAACATAATATTGGCTTATGGTTTGTTTACTATGGTGTTAACACGCGACGTCATACCGGTGTGATGTACATTTATTATTGGAAATACCTAACATCTGTTTAACGTTACAAATCGAATGTCAACAAACATCAAATCTAACAAAAAGTTGTGTAAACACGGAAAAGTAACTGCGGTATTACGTTACAGCTTTGGATTTTTTATTTATTGTAATGTGTCGTTCAGTCTAGGTCATTTCTCAGTGTCAGGATACTCACCAATCAATAAAATATCCTACATTTTAAAACGCACAATAAAACGCTAACTAAGTACTGAAGCCGGCAAAATATGTAAAATTATTATCATAATATTCTTTGCAGACCACACCTTTAACGTTATTTATTGCACATTTATAGTACTCCTACAACTGTCGATACAAACGCCTGTTTGATTATAATCCTGTAAATGTAAGCAACTAAGTTATGCTTAAGAGGTACCTAAATAGTCCTAAGATCGGATTTAAATTGACTCGCACGAAGGATATTGAGAAATATGGTAACGACATCTGATAACAGAGTCCTATTTAAATGGACACAAACTACTTAAATTAAAATATTATGACTAAATGGTCTGGTATTTTGTGTAGGTAATCCTATATTAATTTGTATAGGATTACGGAGAATTGTATGTATGGGTCATTTGTGTTATTGTTAAACTAGGTATGTTAAACTAGATATACTTATCAGTTTCTTGACGGACTATGTAACTATTTCAACCGTCCTAACAAAGTCTATTAAATTTTTTTAATAGACTTTGTGTAATGTTCATTTTACGCTTAAACGAGTGCTGCTGATTGAGATTTTTACGATATATTTATAGAATAGTAATAAGAATATATATTTCAAAGGAGACAGCTAGAGGCCTTTGCCAAAAGGCATACTGAATTAAGAGATATACTGTAACACTTTTTGTAACAACTCTTATTGTAAAAATGCAGAATAAAGGTCTTTATTATATTATAAAATAAGAATAAAATTTAAACTCACATAGTTTAATTATAACTTACCCTTGCATCTTAATTTCTCAGCAATAAATGATGCGTCACGATTAAATATTATAACGAAGTCCTCTGAGGATGGCTAGGTGAAGATATTGCTAGGGTGAAGGTAAAGAGACCGTGCCTGAAACCGTATGAAGCCAATTATATCCCGTACTGGAAGTTGTCGCTAGAATTTTTACTCCATTCACTTCGAGAGTGAAATGAGCGGAGCAAAAGACTATGGTACGAATGGTACGATTAAACACTTCATATTGAATGTGAAAATTCTTACATAGTTTCATTTTGTTATTGACATAATATAACATGCGTGATGTTACAGGCAGAGGTGCACATTACGGCTCTTAATGCCACTGTAAAATGTAACACTCACTTTTCACTATTTATGCTATAAGTCCCATGTAATAGGGGGTGAGCCTATTGCCATATACCGGGCACAATTCCAAACTCCGTGCTACCACTGAGATTTTTTTTAAACCCAGTAATATTTTGCCCGTCCCGGGAATTGAACTCGAGATCCCTTGCCCGGCAGTCGCATTTGCGACCACTCGGCTAACGAGGCAGTCATTGTTTACTAGCATTTGTTATTGAACGTGCTAATAATTGAACGTCGCGGGTTCGATTCCCGTACGGAACAACACTTTGTGTGATCCACAAATTGTTGTTTCGGGTCTGGGTGCCAATGTGTATGTGAACGCACCCACGATACAGGAGAAAATCCTAGTGTGGGGCAACGATTTATTAAAAAAAAAAAATCATTGGTACCAGGCTACAAGGATGAAAAGCGGCAAAAAAAGTAAAGGTTACATCGATTAAAATGAAATAAAAATAAACGGCGATCGTAAAACCTAATCAACGAGATATTACAGCGAAAGCTTCAACGCAGCAACAAAACTAAAAATTACGATTTCCTAAACGAATAACAGATAAAATGCGGCTCTTTTCTCGTGTCAACATAAAATTAATATTATTAGGTCATCATCAACAGCCTATAAATGCCCACTGCTGAGCAAAGCCTCTTCTCACACGGAGAAGGTTAGAGCATTAATCACCACGCTTGCTCAATGCGGGTTGGCGATTTCAAACTTATAATTAGAAATTATAAGTCCAGGTTTCCTCACGATGTTTTTCCTTCACCGTTTGTCAGTGGTGTCTAAATAATCTTAGAAAGTACATATAACTCGGAAAAAGTCACATTGGTACTTGCCATTGGTAGGTTTCGAACCCGCACCCTCATGCATGAGAAGTGGGCGTCTTAAACCTCCGGGCCACCACGACATTATATTATTAGGTATCTTATTCTAAATGTGTCCGTTTTGATTCCGTTCCGATTACCCACACGTTTCTGTTCAATTCACACGAGCCGACGAACATGGAGCATTCAGCATTCTATATACTTTAAATAACGTGCTGTTTAACGAATTACCTACATTTGGTAGGAATCGTAAACATTTTATGTCCTGTACTAATGGGCATAAGCCATATGTACTTACAATAGTAGGTACCAGTCAGCTCAGGCTTTTGGCAATTTTCTTATTTTCTTTTCCGATCTCTTTTCATAACGTACTATATTTTCATAAGTGTCATGCCTTAGACCAGGGCTGTCCAAACAATATACCCTCGCGGGCTAATTAAATTTCTTACAAAAGCTGGAGGGCCAGAAAAATATTTTCAGTTGTGTAAAACTAAACTAAACTTGCACACAAATCATAGACTGAATTTTATTATTGTTGTTGCACTTAAAATTAAGATGTTTAGATTTATATGTGTGTCGCGGGCCACATGAACCGCGGGCCTTTGTTTGGACAGCCCTGCCTTAGACCATCGATCCATTTTTTAATCACCTTTGTTTTTGAACTTTTTGATGTCTTCTCATTGTGTTTCTGCAGACAGAGGTATTAATAACTAATTAAATTTAAACATAGATGATTATTATTGTCCAAAAGTAACCAACTTACATATGCCGTTAACTTTAACTTGATTTTCTTCAACTTAAGCTGTTTTCCCTGTGACAAATCCTGATCATTACATAGTGTATACAATTTAGTACTAAAAGGCGACTGGTTTTGGAACGGATCTCAGCCCCATGAGTGTTTATGGTTTAAGCCTATGTTATTGGACTAGTACTAAAGTAGATGACATTTACTACATCACACTTAACTAAGTAGCAACTTTATGAATCTAAAGTTACCCATAATATAAAGAGGGACATACTTCAGTCGTAAACTGACTCGCTGAGAAGTAATTTGATTTCTGTCCAAGTAGATATACTGAGTAGTTGTAAAGCGGTCTAGAGTTAAATACTGATTGACGTCCATTTTTTAAATTATTATGGTACCATTAATTTTAGAGTAGTATACTTAAGCCTAGCCTAACCTACCCACAAAAAAAGTGATTGAAGGAAATCAATACCTACTACACAATCCTCAAAGCCTCAATACCCAAATCTTTAACCCCCAAAAGGCCGGTCACGCACATGAAACTCCTCTGGTGTCCATGGGCGGTCCAGATTTCTTACCATAAGGTGTTCTGTTTGCTCGTTTCCCAGCCTTTCCCATAAAAAATACAATTTAAGTTACTCACCAGCGAACTTATCTTTCAACATGCAGCCTAGAGGGGTTATGGAAATGATCGCATTACATATTTGTACTAAATTACTTAGTATGCTTTTAGCCTAGAATAATATGTCACGCTCTCGCAGGAATGCTACAACGAAGGACATTTCTAGTCGCACCTATTCCATAAATGTGTCTGGTGGACGCATTAGCATTCAACTGTTTCCGATAACACCCAGACGTAACAGTTTCGAATGAATTTAGTAATATCTGTATTGAGATTTCACTTCATATTATTTATTGTAACTAGTAATAATAATGCTATCTAAATATTTGTTCCAATTCTAAGATGTCTTTGGATAATGTTATTTCCGTGTTTTGCTGTCAAAAGAATTTCTTCTAGTTTGCAACTTACCTAGTACGTGCTAGTAACACTGATCTGCAATTGTTTTGACAATAATAGCAAATAGATTGTGCAGATTATTGCAATTACATATATTAAAATTGCGTCACTAAAGTTTATCTTGTCCTTCTCCTGGCGTTTTCCCAACTAGATTACGGTCAGTAGTCTCTTAACATTAACAAGTAGGTATTTTAAACGATGTTAACGCCACCTGTCCAGATAAATCGAAAAGTTACAAGATAACCTTTGTTAGAGCTAGTGTCAGAATTTATAACTTATGTCAGTGTTCGATTTAAAGTCATTTTGTTTTCCATTCAACATGTAAGCAAAAAGTTTTACATAGAGACGAGTGGAAGAAGGATCGGTTTTTGCGCTGCAGTGGGATGACTATGGCTGAAAATAAATAAATATATAGAAGCAGTGATATGTTCCTCATAACCATTATATTACATACCTATTCAAAACATTAAATACGTATTAAGAGAGAATCTCTTTACCAAAATTATTGACATATTCTTCGAAAACCAGAAACGAATCAAGAAGCCGAAAGCTATTAGTGTCTAGAACCTAAAACATGTAAGCACTCGCCATCCGTTTCATGTTCCTAAGAGTCGAAAAAACAATGAAAATACAAGATGGCGTGTTACACTTTAAAATGGAAACATTTAAGTTAACGGACCTTTTCTTAGTTTTATCTCCGTTCCTATCGAGAAACAATAGGTAGACACCGATCTTAGGGTCGCACGTAATGTCGGCGTCTCGTTAACGAACGTTTAAACGAGTGCACTTAAACCTAAGGACGGTAAAATGAATTTGGATTAAGGATGCATTCGCTCTTTATGTACGTTTAAATGAGCTTTTGCAAACTGTAGTAAGTTCTTTTTAGCCTGATCGTTGCTGGTGCTTCAAAATGTAAATAAATGTATGTGTATTAATTACACATAGGGGAAAGTTCCGTAACACCGGACGGCACATAACGCCGGACCTTGTATTATTTACTTAACTGATAACACGAGCGATTCAATTTTTACTAAAAATCTTAGGTGTCTGCCACGGGGAGACTTCATCCTAAAATTGAATAGCTGGCCCCTATACTGTTATACAAATTAGTAACTTAGATTTAGAAAAGAATTTTCTTATCTCAAACTTAATGTTTTATAACATTTGCTATATTATTCTGGTGTAATTCACTCAGAATACCACCAGGGTCTACTTTTGAAAGATTCTCCTTTGATATACTCTGTTGTCCAAAAAATCGATAGTTTCCATCAACGTCTGACTTATCATTCAATTCCCTAGCGCAATTTCCGTAATGTTCTCTCTCTCTCTGTAAAACGTTAAATCCTAAACGAAGACTTGTAAAAGAAAATAAATAAAGATTTAAAGAACATTTGTCATCTCAAAAGGATAATTTTATCAAAGTAATTAAATAGGCGGCAAAAAACCCGCTCGTTTCTAACTTTACGAGGAGATTAATGTTATCAAGAGAGCGAGTAAAGAATAAAGTTTGTCGCAACGCCATTACAGAGATTTACTGGGAACGTGGCACGAGCCGCGCGGCACGGCGGTACAGCCCGCCGCACACCGCGCGCCGCCAACTTCAGCGATCGACTGATTAACTACCCTCTAATTTATAAAGGCTCATTAACAATGTTTGTGCAACTCTCGACTTCCTGACTTTAAGCCAAACAGTCGGCGGAATTACCAAGTTTATACCATGTTTTAATTAAGCACCGGTCGACTCTTGTCAATAAACACAAGAAAAGTCGATCTGCAGGTTTTGAAAATAGATCTGATCCCAGGGTGGCTCTTGTAATGTACTCGCAATCGGTATTTAAATATGTTCATAAACACCTTAAGATGAACATATTAAAGGATTTTATGAAAACTTTATCCTTCATGCGCGATGATGGCGTGAAGACAACCGGTTTAGATCGAAACACTCGATATCTGAGTGGTATGTAACGAATGTTATTACAGGCGTAAAATCCTCAGGTCTTACTAGATAAGCCTTCACTAAGAACGTGGTAAACAAAAGATATTAAATAATCTCATGACGTAGAGGCATTTCAGCCGCACTCCGCAACTGTGCGAAGAAAATCCTTCAAAACGCGCTCGAACCGAAAATTGAAACTGGCAGCTTAGTGCCGACTGCCGACTGCCGGGGTACCAACGAGGTGTTATATTCCTACTATAAATAAATATTATTATTCGGCACATGCTTCGCGTTACATACGGGTACACTATACGCCTAGCGACATACAATGTGTTTATGTTTCTCAAACGTGGGCGAAACATCAAATGTACAGTCATAACAATCACAATACGTTTACTATTTTCATATTATTTTATAGCGTATTGCTTCGTTATTGCACACACATACACCGGTCGCAAAACAAAACTTAGAAAATGTTCTATAAATGTTTTACTCGCTGAATAATGCGTGTTCTCTTCTCATAAACAACGAAAACGCTGAGCGAACACGTCGCCAGTAAAGTTTACAAAAGTGAAATGTTCAGTATAAAGCTAATTAAAGCTTAGGTAAACATGAAAGGCTCGTCATCTGTAGAGAAATTAATTCGCTGTGTACACCGCAAAAGGTCAACTGAATAAAAATGCTGAATGGGATGCAAAGCTCGGGTTGGCTTTGTTCTAACTTGTATGAACACTCATTTATTAATGCGAACCTTAATTGTGAGTCTCTACCTTAACTCCGCCCTGTCGACCATGTTGTTATCGCACGCGACCTTTTGTGGACACCACGGGGCATCACAATTACAAATCTGTGTGTGCCAGATTTCAGTCGAACCGAGTAGAACTATTTAATCTGTCAAACACCAAGCGGTCACCGGTGACCGCGACCTATTGTTCTTTAATTGTGTCTATAAAACCGGTACTCGACGAGTTAAGGATCTAAACTTGAATATGTATGATGTAGGTGTATTTCATTGCCTTTTATCTACACCTAATTCGGAGGCTGCCTCCAAAGTATTTATGTTTGTTAGATTACGTTTTAGTTAGATTATATAATTATTAGTATATAAGGTATGATGGGACTGGCGTACACGTCCGTGTAAAAGTCCCTAATAATAAATAAAGAGAAAAAAAAAAAAAAATTACAAATCTAGGTAAATTCAGAAAGGTTTTGCACATTTTATAATTTCTGACAGAAGCTTTTGCGAACAACGCACCAGTTTGATATAGAGGTAGGTACATCATTGCAGTGGGTGACAAAGATATTTCAAATATAAGCAAACTGTGTCATTGAGAATGCAAGAATGTCCGATTTATGCAATGGAACGTCGCTTACATCTTCATAGCTACAACTTTATGACAATTTGAAATGTAGAATAAGACATTGCACGCAGCAGAGCGCGGGCGCCCGAGTCTATTCACACTCCACTAAGTATTCACATCGTTGGCATCTTAAAACATGGCAGTACTTTAGCATTATGCATGTATTTTAAACTTAACTCGTCTCATTCAGTGTTCTAGCTAGTTGAACACACATATAATGCACGCGTGGACGTGAATACAGCCATTCTCATTTACACTGAATTGTTTTACGAGCAACACAACCAACTATCAAATAATAAATAGTGTAGAGGGACAATATAACGGGGTGGTGTGACGTCATCGATCGCATCTCGTCCCCTATCAATTAGGCTGGGGATATAAATCAAGATGAACGGCGGCGTGCGCGGCGCGCGGCCGGCGCCCGGGCGGGCGCGCGCCGCGCCGGTCAGCCGCACGCGCGCACACACCCAGCGAATTAATGTACATACATGAGCCAAGGAAAAACTATTGTATCAGTGATTTCTGTTTTGTAAACAACTCAGAGCTTAAATATTCCATAGTTAATAGAGATTAACGATTTTGCGTTCTGCAAATACTTTAAACACAGTCGCAAGTTCTGCTTGAGTAATGAAACTTTGTTAATAAAAAGATATTTTACGATTCTTTAGTTCATTGCCGTCATATCTAAAGAGAACTTTAATTTTTCTCGGTAATTTAAGACTATTTGAAACTTTTACAGCCAGTTGCTATTTAAATATTGTTCTTGACATAGCCGGCGTAAATATTATGGGATATATTAAACTGCAAACATAACTTCGTCTATGCATTTACCTTTAACTACTCTATCAAATGTTAATGTTGTCTATAAATACTACGGAGCTTATTTTACTGCTTCTTTATATAGCGGCATTGCATTTAGCTATCTATTCAAATATTCATTTTCTAGTCAGAGCATAAGTTAACGTTCTCGTTTATTTGATAACTAGCATCTGTAAAGTCTATTTTAATCTATACATCATTAAAATAACCCCATGCGTCTTTAATGCTTGCAGATAGATCTTAACAGCTACTCGTATTTTTAAAAAGCTCGTGTAGTGAGCTGCACATTTATCCAGTTGCCCCAACCAATACCAGTTCAATTCTGTTAAAAGCAATCCACGATTGATACCCTGGTCGAATGCCATTAAATGCTCCAATATTGATTGCGGAGCAAACGAAACATATTTCAATATCCAGGCCAAACACGGAGTAGGCGTCCTCAGGCTCGGCTACATTATGTATGCGTCCCGAGCTATTGAACTCACTTCAATCAATCTTGCTAATTGCGGCTTATTATTTTGGCGTTTGTAATTTTGTATTACAGTAGACTGTGTAACAAATATAAATATTATAACTAACCAGTTGTTTCTATTGTTGCAGTTGGTGCACGAAAATGATGGTTCGATACCTGAAGCAATCCACCAAGTTTATAACCCATGTGACGACGTAATCTATTTCCAAAACTATACTTAAGTTATTACCTAAGAGTAAAAACATAAACCAATATGAATTTAAAGTTCATATCACTAGTGTTAACATGGAACTTCTTACTGATATCAGCGAGACGAGACTCGTATGAAGACGAGGAAACTTCAAGATCGAGAGAATTAAGGAATAGAGAGAACAATAGGAACAGGACAACATTTAATGGGACCCTCACTGATATCCCAGAGAGAAGGAATCTGAGGCACAAGAACAGCTCCAGATATCGAGGAGATCGCCGCAGATGGGACAGAGAGCATGAGATAAGAAGAGATAGAAGGAAAGGCACTGATGCTCATTCATTGGAAGATAGTGCAAACAGAACAATAGAACCGTACAGCTTGAGGAAGGATGAGAAATCAAGGAAGACAGAGAAACATTGGAACAGGAGCAGTGTTGAAAAACCATGGAATACTGCAAGGAGGCCGAGCGCTCAGAGTAAGGCGCCGGAGAGGCCTCACGTACCTGTGAGAGAGAATACGACCAGGTCCAAATTGAAGCCGACGAACAAATGGCAGACTGGTGGCTACATACCTTACCCTCAGCAGAGGGAGAGGAAGCCGAATATCATTTTAATCCTCACTGACGACCAGGATGTAGAGCTGGGCAGCCTGAACTTCATGCCCAGAACTATGAAAGCGGTTCGCAGCGCCGGAGCTGAATTCCGCCATGCTTATACTACTACACCCATGTGTTGTCCTTCAAGGTACTGTATTACTTTAAATGTAACTTTAGTTTTCTTGAGACTTGAATAACATAGAAATCTAAAGCACTCAGCGTTGTATTTTCCTTCAGCTTATTGGCAATTGCGATAAAATCTACAAGCAATTGCGAGCAGTATTGACGCCTTTCAGCAAATAACGACTCAGTTAAGTGCTATTAGAATATTAATGACATAGATCCAGCACCATTATCGACTGCACAGAAATTATACTAGCTGCAATAGCGACTGAGTGACAGCTTACAATTGCAACTGGTTGCAACGACTATATTACTAATTGGAGGCTAATGCGACTGCTTTCTCGCCGTCCACCGACACTGTTTATACTAGCTGTTGTCGGCCGTTGCGAAAAGCCAGTTATGTTATTTACGTCCATTATAAGTTACTTCCTTTACCTTTATAATTGAATGCTAGTTAGTACTCGAGGTCCAAACAGTCATTACACTCGACGTTTAAGCATTTATTCATTAATTGAAAAGGTTACGCATGAGATGTTGCATTTTTCTTTCATTCTAAGAACCTAAAAATATCGAAGGGACGTTCATCAATGATGACATGAAATGATAAAAATGTCTCACCCTCTAAGCATTGAAGGGTATGTTTTTATAATAACTATCGCGAGACATACTAAATTAATTAAAAAAAGAGTAGGCTGCGCGACATCGCCGCGACCGCGCACGCTGCTCATGAGGAAGAACCCTTCTGTGGTTCGAAACTAGTAGAGCTTTTCTCAGTATATTTACATCGAAGGGTAGTTAGTTACATAAGTATCTGAATTCAGTTTAATAGGCACTAATTGTCTAACATCGTATGCGGCGTTACTTACATCTACCGAATATTTTTTCTCTAAATTCCTATGTAACATCCCCATCATCTCTCCAGGAGTTCGTTGCTGACTGGTGTGTACGTGCACAACCACAACGTGTACACGAACAACGACAACTGCTCCTCTCCGCAGTGGCAGGCCACGCACGAGACTAACACCTTCGCCACCTACCTCTCTAATGCAGGGTACAGAACTGGTAAGTCTTTGTTGTATGACTGTTTCACTGCCGCGCAATTTCTTTCTATCTTTACTTTTTGTGGGATTTGTGTCGTTATTGAAAGGTACAATTTACGCTCTAGATACTTAAAAAATTATCTGTCAGTTCGCTTCGTTAGTGTGTAGCTTAATATTGAAAAAAAAATATTGACTACGTTATCCATTGTGTCGACTAAAATAGACATAATAACAATCTTTACCAGTCTCCAATTTGCACGTTATGATGACGTTTTACAAAACTTTAATGTCGGATAGTCAAAGTATGCATGGCAATTTACTAGTTGGTAAGCTCGCCATAGTCTGGAATTATTCAAGTAGGCATAATTGATGGTAATTAGTGTCATTCATCATCCGCTTGCAGTCACTAAACGTGCTCGATACACTAATATTATTCCACCGCACCGGTGAGAACCACTGAATTATTTATATTTATTTACGTAGAATATTTTTCTCTGAATTGATGACTTAATTTTATGTTTATATGGACTTAATCCCAAGTTTACCTGTTACGATATTGCTTAAATTGTATAAATGAATAGGTTACAGAATTAAATGATATTCAATGCATGTGAAAAGTAGGAGTCGTATAATATCGAGACATCTGTTAACATTCACCATTAACTTTTACGATTGACACGGAATTAAACAGACCACATATAAAACCGCTCGTCTATATCTTCTTTACTTAAGAAAATATTAAAAAACAAACCTAAGAAACCGATTGTCATTGAAACTAGATACTAGTAACCTTTATTATCACCTGAATACATTCATTCATGTCCATCGAAGTCAAAATAAACATAGGGAATCACATGAAATGAAACGAAATAGAAAGCTTTTTATTACATTTCGTCTGAAATATCATTTGCATTGGCTCATTATGCACGTTGCAATTCACTGCCGCTTTTGAAATGGAGACAGATTGTAAGTGCTCCGAGCCCAGCTATATGAGAACTATTTATTACATTTACAGTTCCATGTACTTTAAGGTTTTATTCCTGTATGCTATTTATAGTGCATTCATTATCATTAGTAAGACTTATGTCAAGTAATTGAAGAGCTATATAAAATGTTGTTAGAAACTATCCTTAGGCTAGCTCTGTATCTATTCTATTTATTGGTGGAAATAATACATCGTCCTCTACATACAATTAAACTATCTTAGGTGTGCACATTTTAGTTCTGCGAAGTCTTCCCCTATGCAGTGCACAGTGCAGTATTGGTACAGTCCATACTCCATAGCACTTCGCTGACGTATATAATGATCGACGGTATGTCTGGCAGAGAAGTTGTTTTATTATGTAGAGTACAAGGCGTCGTAACTCGACACCCGACCACCTGGGAATGCACTTCGTCAAGATACTTATAATGTACTTTCGAAGAACAAAGTTTTATGAGAATGTTCTCTCTAATGTATTAATGAATTCAGCGAGGCGCCGTTAAGGAAGGCTTTACTTTATTACTGTTATAAAATGTTATGTTAAAGTAGTTTGAGGAGGATCTATTAGCAGTACTTAATTCGGAGAATATGGCTTCACGTGTGAAGCTTTAATACAGAATGTTGATGCGATCACACAACTTCTAATAAATGTTCAGATTATTATCGTAACGTGTTGTCATAATTATCATGATTAAATTAAACATTAATTTAAATGACACTGATTATATCTCGGAGACAGGTTTGTTAATTGCTCTCGTCAATGGACACCAAAGATAAGGAGTGGTTGAATGAGTGGTAAACTATGGAATAATAATTTTTGCGTTTTATTAAATACATTTATAGAACTGAAGCTAGCTTGGCAAGTATGGAATATTTTCTGCCTGACGGTACTAGACCGGTCACATATGAAGACGTAATACTCCCCTGTAATACCTGAGGAGCGATGAACGCTTATCCGCTTGATACGCCGCGCGCCGCCATGATGCAATAAGGTCAGGAATGCCGACTGACTCACTGACTCCACCAGCCAGTTACTTGCACAATTTCTTAAATGTTAAACGAAATGATATCCTTTAGTTTTTGTGATTTCGTTAACGACAAATATGTATTTATATGAATAGGAAAAACGGCCCCTTAGTAGTAAAGGTTTGCAAAGCGTAAGCGGTTTTCAGTGTTAAAAGAATTAAAAGCTAAACGAAGCCTGATACTTTTTTCTTAATAATTTTATGTGGAAGGTGTTACTAAGGCGACGGATGATTTGTATGAATGATAGGTTGAAGTAGTACGAAACGTTAAAGGAAATGATAGATGAGGTCACTGACAGGAGAGAATGAAGGAGGAAACGTTGAGTTAGGCCATTTCAGATAGTATCGCGAACTTTAAAATGTAAGGAACACGTGTTGAAAGATGGAAAATGACAAATACATATTTAAATGGACAAAAGTTGGTCAGATCCCGGAAAAGTTTCTAACTATCCAGCATTTTAAACATCACATTTTTGAAAATTCATCCCATCCTCCCGTCCAACAAAACGAATACCCTTCGAGTTTCAGCATTCATAATAGTTTTCGCTTCTTTTCAACGATTTCGGCGGAAAAGTTAGAAGTGCTGCCACTAGAGGGCAGCGTCTCCGACTTTTAATGAGAATCTCCACCTCTCAAGTCCTGTTCGTGATTTTTACCTGAGTTTGCAAAGTGCTGTTTAATTGAAGTAAAGCCAGGAAGGATTATAGTCCCTAAAATATTAAAGCTGGCTGTTTGAATTATACGCCGGTTGCTATTTGTGTTAGATTAATGAGCTCGTGGTCGCACAAACGTTTATTCCCGTCCTGTGACCACATTTATGTTTGTTGTTATACCGCTATTAATAAACATTTGCACATAATTCATGCGTGAAATTTCAATAAAAGATATTTTGCATGTATTATTTTTGCTTCAGTGGCCGCCCTTTGAAAGATTTATTTATGTTCTATAGTATAACTTAAAATATAACGTTATCGACGTTTTGACCGTTCTCTATTATCTAATTACCATTTATGTCTCGTAATATCTTCGATGAAATAACAAGAAACAAAGAGATATAAAATATTTCCCGCTTGTCTTTCTCGAGGACAAACTAAAATAAACACATTTATAGCAAACGCAGACATAACGCACAAATGCACAATTGTCTAGAGTAAGATGATTCACAAGTAAATGTAGGCCGTAGACAAAATTAATTTGTCTTCATAATAATTATACATACATGTAGATGTCTAGGTAGGTACGTACTATTCTGTGACTCTCTTGGTTCTGTAGTTGTGTTGATTAGAATTATTCGAATTGTGGATAATGTTAAAAGTATTTTGATACTGTTTAGCTAACCAACGAATGTTACTAGTATCTGTTCCTATATTGCATTATGGCCTACCAATTCACTTACGTAGTGATTAGTTTATTAATTTTTTACCCTAACTCACTTTTGTGTTTTTACCTGTAAAGTCCAAAATCAATTGCAGCTTTCTCACATACCGTGGAGTACCTAAAACTACGTAACTGTAACTACGTATGTCGTATTTTCCCCGTGCATTTGTGATTTTTGCGAACAAAATTTAATTTCTCGCGGAAAGCTTTTGTTCGCTTGTGAAAAACTACAGGCTGGTTATTTTCGGACCCCAGTTACCATATTCAAATAGAAGATAAACGACCGGTATCTAGCAATGTACTTCAGTATCTGAAAATCGCGGAAGCAGCTTGTTGCGGCGCGCTACAGCTACAAAACAACTAAACAGAACAACACCGTCCTTATCTCGTACTTAGCATCGAGCATAAATCAATAGCACACACCAGTAGACAGGCACAATTTGTAAAATGCACCGTGCATCTTGTAAGATTTGTTCTAAATATCATATGTTACGCGGCGTGGGTGCACGTGGGTCGCCGGACGTCGTCCATTTGATCGCATCACTCGTTCCTACGAATAAATGTAGATGGAAGTGTCCTTGTTGGTATTTGGGGAGACCGATCGAGCGATCTATCTCCATCCGGCTAATGTACCTCGGATTTGTCCGGACTGTCTTGACCTACGTCTCCTAGTTCATTACGTTTTTGCTTGATATATTTATATTTTTAAATCACGGTTGATGTATCCTCTTATCTACACGTCAAGTTTGTTAACATTTCGTTCATACTTTCCAGCGCAGCAGTTTCAGCGATTGCATCATTGTGAATGAAGCGAATATAGCGCGGATCATTTATCACAATGCTAAATTGTAGTTAACATTTATCTCAGTTGAGGGAAGATTTGTAAATTGAATGTGACATCGAATACAACAGATTGTATGTCAGCCTACTTACAAACGTAACTCAACATTCAACTGGAATTAACGCAGGTGCGAACTCCGAGTGTTTAACATGTACTCAAGAACGCGCAAAGTACGCATTCCTAGGGAAATATTCAAAGAAGTACGTTTAGGACACTAAGCACGTGTTGCCACTTTATCACTGTTCTCTTAAGAATCCATTTGCCTTGTAAATTTATGCTTCAAACGAGATATCATAAATTCGTCCCTTTACTTTCCCTTCCGGGCTAGTTAGTAGGTGCAGGCTACACCCACGGACACACAACGTGTGGCCAGTGATAGAGCCTAATCACATATATTGCCTCTTCCGTCCACTGCTCAGATATGAAAGTTGAGAAGTGTGGGAGTGCAAATTGTCACTGATTGGTCGCTCCACTCTTTCTACATCTATTCTTGCGGCTGTTGGCTAACAGCGTCTTCCGTCTAATTAAGTCTAAACTTTAATATTAGATGGATGGCCCACCGAGATGTTCTATTCTACCGTATAATATTGCGCAAACATTACTTTGCATTCCTCGTATAACTTTGTACCCCAATAACGGGTCTGGGCGCACGAATAACCCAATATATTTACAGTACATTAGGTCGGACGTCGATACGTGATCCCTGGAAACAATGGGCCAGATAACGTAACGAAATCAATACAAACCTAAAATTACAAAAGGAAAAATGTGTTGGAGCGGACTATGGCTCGAGTGTACTGGGAAATGACACTTCAAAGGACACTTAGTAAAATGGAATGCGTTGAGTTGGCTGCCAACAATACTGTAATGAATATAGAGATTAGCAGCTGCAACTAACGGCGCGTTGTTGAAACTTCAGCCCCGGCGCAAAGCCTTGATTGAACTTAGCTGTAACTTGGTAATTCAAACTAATTGGTACTAACTTAGAATATCTATGTTTAGTTTGTGTTGTCTAAACAATTTGTGGTAGCTTGGCTTTGGTGCAACCTGGGTTATGTTTTTAACTCTTGTGAACAGTAATTTTCATCCGTTTGGGCTACATTCTCTATTTTCTTACGTACCAAAAGTACCATAAAGAAATATTATTAAAATATTCTTCGAAGTGAGGGCGATATATTTATACAGGCCTAAGAGCCTGTAGACTACAATGGAGTCCTTCCAAAATGAGTTCAATCTCGGTAACAAGCTGCGGTTAGTAAAATGATGCCGTATGCCGCCCATACAGGCGCGGACGAGAATTACGTTTTATTACGTACTCACTGAATGCTGGAACTTGGAAACATTGTTAATGCGTAATGTTGTATAAATATTTACGGCGCGTATTATCTGTTGAAAGAATCCCTTTGTGTAACACTTAGCGTCTTCGCTATATAACCAACTCATTTAATTACAGTTTCCAAGTTCATTTTAAATCGGTAGAGCTGCAACAATGTACCGGTGTATAAAGTTAAACACAATAAAGAAGGTTTTATTATGGCAGCCTGCGGCAGGCAACGTGCTGGCCACAGCCACGTCGTACTTGTACTCCATTGTGTTACTTCAGATGTAGAACTCGCTAACTCCGCCCCGTTTAGCTGTTTATCCAACCAAATTAGTTTATTTAACACGAAAACTCGATTGTTTCTCTAAAATTATCTTGTTGATTATACTCTTATCAATTTATAAGAAGTTTTGTTAATGTATTTTATAAAGAATATTATAAATCTGCGGTGTGTGACGTTCACACATTTTTATCAGTACAGTAATACTATTTTTATAGGTAAAAAACTAAGAAACTAAAATTCTGCAAGCATGTCTTGTGTCGGATAAAGACGAGACATACAGTAAGCTTGAAAGCCGAAGCGAATTAGTGCGTCTTTCCATCGTGTCTACAGGAGATACAATTTATTCTAGCTTAGCACTGACAGTATACAGACTAAATAAAACCGCTACGAAATCTTGTGCACATCGATAGATCCGTCGAGGTTTCTCTAAGCGTAAAGAGGTTCTTAAAATATTCCTCAGTTTTGTGTCTTATTTGTTTGATATTAGACTCATTATTGAATAGATATTTACATTATCAGAGTACCTGAATGTCTATATCCGTGTCCAATAAGTGTAAGATGACGCATACAAGTACAATATTACAAGTATCCAATAACACTTGAACAAAGTACTGTATGGCAGTATGGGCACATTAGCGACCGGCAGTCTCGTTAACTCAAGGCTTCCTATAGGACTTTGTGCTGCCTTGAACATATTAGCCCGAGGTTCCAATACATTGTTGTTTTACGACTGTAGATATAACTATGTGTGGATTGAATTGTGTATGGATGGAATGGAATCTTTAGATAATTTAGTACTCATTTCGGAACCTTGTCATATTCATTTCTTAGAATTCTTTGTGTATGTCCCATTCACCTCTCGTATCAGCGTTTATTTAACCTTTTCATCATCTTAACGGTCTCGTCCGTCAAGTTCATTCCCAAAACAGAATCCACGGTTATCAAAATTTGAATTTGCTTTATACCCATCGACACCATCATTAATTCTTTTCACACAAACATGTTGATGGAATGGAGCCAATAAATAATAGTTATAAATAGTGTATTAGAGTGTGCGCGGATGCGTGGGCGCAGCGCCGGACTGTCTAGGCAACCTGCGGAACATCAAGGCTTGTTTAACAACCCGACTCAGTATCGTATCACGTCGTCATTATATTTTATAGACATCAGATTTACTTTCCATTTTATTTACCGCAGATTTTAATAGAGACACCTCTTATCGTCTTTCAAGTGTTTCAATGACGTTTAGAGGATTTCTATGTTTAATATTGTGGGTTTTTTGCTGTTTGCGGTGTGGTTTCCAGAGTATCTTAGTAGTATTTAGTTTACACACGATTTATTAAGTCCACACCGACTTTAATAGAAGACTAGAGATATAAGGACTTAAAAGACCACTTAAATTTAACTTGTTTACTTGTTATTGTTGATATTATTTCTGAGTAGCAGTAATTAGTATTTTCCCACTATTTAATTATGGAAATGTTTAAATGAAATTCGTGCCCATCAAGCTAGTTCAGTTCCGTTATGTGTGGGTTGACTGAAGCCGCAGCTGTTTGCCAGTAATATTAGGTTTCGCTGATTGAATTATCATCGTTCCAAACACCAGCATGTTTCATGGAACACTCACCTGCTTTGTAACGAGATACCGTGCGCCGTGTGCTGTGCGCTGTGCGATGTAGGTACAGTGTGGATTTCAGGTTCGTGTTCTTATACACCTATCGTAAATAATTATGCTTAGGTTTCCTGTTTGTGTTTTGTAGCTCTCTGTTCATATCTACCAGAATTTGTAATATGCATTGGATTATGTTAGTACATTCTGTGTACTCCAGAGCTATCTTCTTCAGTAAACTGAGATGTTCAGATTAGTATGTTTGATCATTTGTTCTTAAGCTCTTTCTATTTCTGCGAATAAGACTTTGAAGTTTACCTCACTAATTATTACCATAAGATGAGATGACGATATATTTTTAAATATCTTTAAAAACAGGAACGCTTAGCATCGCTCAGGTTTATTTAACCCTTTAAAAATAGGCCATAATATTAAGTAGATATCTTATCTAGGAATCTGGTTCCCTGTAAGAGTTCCGTGTAAGTTTGTATTAGCAAACAATGCCAATGAGGTGAATTACTGAATGACTGCGTTTGCGCAGGTCGGTTGCGGCCGTGCGATAAAATGGCTAGTTTGTGGCGCGCCGCTTCGTCTGCCACGTCGCCTGCGCAGACGGTGTAGGTACCACTCGACGGTAGTAGGGCTGTGTTTATTTTGAATTTATGCATATGTTGCAACTTGCAACATTTGTAAGTAATAAATACAAGACGCTGATTTTGTTTAATAGTGATGTTTCTCGTATAGGATCTTAGCTAATTATGATTTGTTGGATTGATTTACTAGCGCAACAGTGGCTTTTTCCTTCGACTAATATTTTCCCATTTACATACTGAGAAAAGTTCATTGAACTTGACACTGTGTAACAGCAAACAATTATATGCACTAGAACTGCTAAGATAGATAGTCTTGAATAGTACGAAAAGTTTGGTTACTAGATAAATCACTTTTTTTAGCATTTAATAGACAGCTTATTTATTGGTACTAACAAAGCTCATGGTACCACTCAGTTAATCTAGGTATTTTTTTAAGGGGGGAAAATCATCGAATGACTGCTCCCGCCTGGGTGAGGCGGGAGGGAGTGTCAGACTCTTACTGACTAAAAACCGCTCCGTTCCTTCTCCTCCACGTCGAGCCGGAGCCCCGGTTACCCGTTAGGTTCTCCGCGACAGTTAACCTAGGTATAGGTATCTGATTCCGTTTTTATCACAGGTGTATTCACTATTCATGAATATGATAATAAATTAATGTTCAACATTAATACATAACTCAGTCTAGAATGTTGTATTTAATTAGAAATACTATGAATTATGTCAGACATACTCCGCGGCCTGTTTCTAGTCTCTACACATTTTCAAGCTACGCCAGTAATTACCAATTCCGGTGTGGCGTAATGTACGCAGCTTATAAAGTTAATTTGGAATTATGAAATCTTTGCTATGATCGTGCTATAAATACCGAAGGCTTTACAAGCGTTCCATCATAAAATTGTAATTAAAATTAAGTACGTAGGTATATGTCTTTGACTGCACGGTTGGTGCGGTGGCTGGGCAACCGGCTAACGTGCAACGTGTCGCGGGTTCGATTCCCGCACGGGACAACACTTTGTGTGATCCACAAATTGTTGTTTCGGGTCTGGGTGTCATTGTGTATGTGAACTTGTATGTTTGTAAACGCACCCACGACACAGGAGAAAATCCTAGTGTGGGGCAACGTTTTTTTTAAAACAATAACAATAATGTCGTCCGGAGATCTACAGTAACCATTTGCCTGCAAGCTGCTATTTTAATAAGTTCCCTAATGCATTGCATCCGATAATCTGAAGGGTAAACTTAAAAATATTATGTAATAGGACTCCATAATATTCTAAGTAGCTAGAACATAACATAACATCACGCCTTTTATACCCGAAGGGATAGGCAGAGGTGCACATTATACCACTGTACAATATAAAACCCACTTTTCACTATTTATGTTATGAGTCTCATGTAATAAGGGGCCTTTTGCCATATACCGGGCACAATTCTAGACTCCATGCTACTACTGAGAATATTTAAAAATCCCAGCAATACTTTGCCCGACCCGAGAATCGAACCTCGTAGTAGTAGTAAGTAGCTGGAAATCACACTAAAGTTGTTTACAGACCATATTTCTTCCTACTTAAATCACCACAATAGTTACCATCCATCAGCTCAGTAGGAGCATCATGATAGACATAGGTAACCATAACGGTACCTGCAGAGGAACATCCCTACTCGAGGTGACCTCGTTGTGGTCGTGTTCCGTCGGTATACGTTACCAAGAGTACCTCTACCTCACCTCCCAACCACTGCATAGGAACGAGATATTTGATAACAACGTTTTTATTATCCGTTACAAACAATAGTCTCGTGTCGACTTTCATGGGAAAGCGTTTATGAATGGCGGACTCGCCTGCGGTTACTGTCATTCAGGTATTTAGTGGGATTGTGATTGTGCGTGAAATTCTTTAAATATCTTTGTAAATGTAGGGAATTTAGTGGAATTTGTATAGTTTCTAATGGACTTCGATGCCATTCTAGTACCTATCTAGTTAATTTTTAATGATTTCTATGTGTGAATTATTGAAATTGCATACACAGATGACAGAATGCTTCCGAACTATAAATAACTTCATAAAACAGTTACTAGCTGTACGCCTACATACCACTAGACGTACAATGTAACCAAGTGGAACCAACTCATCGGCCATTCAAATTAGTATTGACGCGAATCCCTCTGAATACGTATTGACAGTACGCAGGTACTTATTGAGATGTTAAAAGGTCGCTCGTTTGCCCGTGCATACCTTGTACAAAGGCATGAAGCGACAGCACTCAAAATTCCATCAATGCATTTTCGACTTTATCCCAAAATGATAGAGACGAAAGTCTGTTAAAGATATTTGACAGTCTAGTTTGATGTGCTGGGGTATGTACAAAGGTTGTTTGCATTCAACGGAGGAACTTTCTCAACATTGCAGCACGGAGCGAAAGCGGCCAGGTGTGTGAACATTATTCTTATTATGATTATTCCAGCTTAGGGCAGGCCCTCCGTGCTGAGAGTGATTATCATCTCTTGACACTGCCCGTGGGAGGGCGCCAGTGCCGCGACCTTTCCCTTCGGTAAGAGTCAAGTGTTTGCCAACAATGTTTTGTAATAAAACCTCTTTCTTACATTTCCATTGTTAACGCGCCTGTGTTTACATATGTTACGTGCTAGTATAAGCGATAATAAACATTTGGAACGCGGTTTGAACGGTTTACCTTTAGTATCGATAAATACCCGACGATGTAGCATGCCCTTTACTGATTCACCATTGACCTTTGCACGGTATAACTGGCTACTTGGCCTCCTTTAATTTCACAGAAATATCCGTAATATAGGATGTGAGGTGAATAATGCAAACATGATCATTCATTTAATGTCTTATTTAATATTGCATTAATAAATATAATTAAGAAGAGAAACAATCACTTTATTGCAGTTTGTTCACACTTGACATTTGGGTAAGAATAAGTATGCATATTATGTTGAAATACAAGACATTAAGATCCTAAAACCACACTGTTTTTTATGCATACGAATTTAATATGCAATGCACGTTAATCATACTTAACACGTGAACTTGGCTGACAGCAACGTACCTGTACAATATACGTAATTTATTAAAACTAAGTAACACAGAAGTACTAATAATTAGACAAAACGAGCCGCAAATAAAGTTGCAATTATCTGTCCTACAATCTAAGATTGTACCAACAGGGCAACAAACACGGAACACTTGGTCTCTGCTCTTGCATTCATGAGAAACATTCATTTAGGTAGGTACCACGAACCATTTCGCAACGCTCTAGGAACTTTGCGTGGGGTATAACAGGCCCATCCCAAAAGGTCGTGGGTGCAGCTCAAGGGTCAAACACGTCGCCAACGTCAAACATGACTGATGCCGATGATTTTGGCCATCAATCAGTAATGAAACAGACGGAACATAAAGTACCTTACTATAGCCTGAAGGGTTAAGAAGTGTTATGTGCTTCGAAAGTTTAATTGATAAACCGTTTATATAGGCAAAAGCAAGTTCTTATACCAGAAAGTACATAATATACGTAGTTACACAGTTACTTCGGGGATAAAGGCGTGATGTTATGTGTAGTTACGCACTCATGTCACGGCATGGTGTTTCAGGGGTACCTACTTAGGCTTAGGCTTAGGCTACCATTAGCTAAAAGATCAATGACTATCATGAATCGCATCTTCAAGTCTTCGCATTAGAATGATCTTTTAGAGTCATGATAGTAAATAGGTTTTGTTTTGATGGTGCTAATTTGTCTAATTTTACTTAAAACAAAACCAAATTCCATTTCAGCCAAGTAGCTGGCTAAGGAGGACTATAAGATTAACGAGTCAGTACCCAGTAGCAGTCTCAACGTCCTTCTCAATCTCATTACATAATTCAATTGGTGCTCGATATGCTTTCACATCGAGAGTTTTATTTTTAGATTGGAATGTCCGAACGTCGGCCGTGAACTTGAGACTTGAGTAGATTTTCATTACGTTGTTAATTAGTGAAGCGGAAGGGACGCGTCACAGATTATTAGTGACCCGCTTTTGATGCATGATTCATTACGATCCGATGTGACGATGCCGTCAGAGACGGTCCGCTAATTGATTCATTATTTATTAATATTGGATGAAAGACTTTTTATTCCAACTAACGGTCTCGATCAAGCAAATCTTGGAAAATTTCTTGTTAAACAAAATACCTACGCTTGACCTTTTAGTCCGTGTTATGGAAAAAACTTTATTAATTTCTGTTTAAGATATTACTTAAAATGTGGAGTCAAATGTGCACCTAATTAATTTAATTTCAAAACTCATGTGGGCTGAAATCGTTAACAAGAGTGATGTTGCGTTAACACCATATAACACAAAACAATTTAAATGCTGTAGAAATACTTAAACAAATAAATTAAGGGTCAAATCTGAAATTATTACGGACAAATATCTGTAATGAAAGGCCTACAAGAATCAAAATACCTGTCTTCGGCTTCCCGAGACAACGACTCTCATTAAAGATAATAATTTGTAGCAATTGAATCGTCCATTAGAAATGAACGAGAAAATCAAGGAAGCTTCTGTTTCGTCCCACATCGAGTGGTCACTAATTGAATATAATTCTACTTTTTCATAATTGCGTCTGTCTGTTGAAGATTTCTCGTCGTAATTTTACGACACGCCAATTGTAGCAATTGTTCTGTTAAAAATATAGCCCTCTGGATGTCCTGCTTAACGACCGGATAGGGACTAATTCATTGTCCACACCATCGTCAAATTAATGCCATTCCTACCTACAGACGTCGCTAGGTCTATGAACTAATCGCTACGAAGTATGTTCATTAAGATCATTCAAAGTTGCTCACGCGATGTTGTAAGATGAGAACCATTATAATACGTCAATTAACTACAAATGCCATTTTAGATAAAATAGAAATGCAAAGAAAATTAAAAATTAATTGCATTCACTCAAAAGAAACATTTATTCAATTGCCAAACTGAGGCCTTAATCCCTATTTTTATCTCTTTTAGAAATTACATTAAATGCCCTTTGAAGTGTCGAGCACCATAATGCATTAGAATACACATAATATTATGGAAATAAATGTAAATGACGATCAATAAACGTTTTATTTGGTAGTTCATTCATTGGTCGCGATAAAGTATGAATGAAAAGCACCAGCCCGCCCACGCCTCTCACCAGTTGTAAAAGTTGAGTGTATGCGGTATTTTGTGTCATATATGGATGTTAAGTACGTAACGTACTATGGAGCAACCGTTTAGCGATATATTTTATAACTACGTCTTTAAAGATAACGGCTTGTTCAAACAAATACAATATAGCTTGTATTCAGGGTAAAATATTTACTTAAATCAACAACGTAAGGCAATGGCGTGTTATTTAAATGAAGTACCTATTGGGACAGATACATTTAATACCCGCCTGTGAGCCAGTCAATATGCAAAATAGTTGATCGAATAGTTGAATTGAAAATCAGACAATATTTCATTTATAAGTGAATTTATTGGAGCGAAAACACCCAATGTTATTATTGGCAGTTCTGTCCAACGGAGCCGAAATATTACAGATTGCGGAGTAAATAGAAATGTGTCCGCTGAAGGGAAATGGAAAGTATTTTCAGGTGACATTACCGAGCGCTATTGTGTTAGTCTTTTAACAATATCTGGCGGTATTGTGGTTACTTTTTCATACTGAAGCTCTTTTTTAAAGTCATTGTTATCTAAAAGGGTTAGTTATTTAACGTGTGTGTATGTATTATTGTTGATTCGCCTGGCTATAAACTGCGGTCTATTTTGTACGTCATAAATTAATTTTAAGATCGCAATTAACTTCGAAATGTTAATGGCAACATCGGCATCGTTAGCCGTTTTATATGATGAGTGTCCGTGATTGATACTCGTTTGCCGGTCGCAGCGACACTTGAGTCAAGATCCAGTTTTTATATCTGGTCGCCACTCATCCACCGACTCACTATTGTATTCCTAATTGAGCTGTCAATAGGCGACCGTCCTTGACGCGCTCTTCATGACTCCTCCACGGTAGCGCGTCACTACTCAGTAGTCCAGAGACAACAATAAATCATTATTCATTTTATTTTTAAATTACTTCGCCACAGATGTAGACAAAACTTGTTATAAATGGAACGAAGAACGGAAATACATTTCACGGCACATTACATGAGAAAATTACAAGTTATGATACGACTCTAAAGAGAAATTAATTATGATTAAGGCTATTATTCATATTGCTCTGTTACGAAATGGCGTGACGTGTTTATTGATTATTACAATAACAATTATCCATATTATTGTAATAATATTTCATATCGGATACAAAGTACACGTTGTCACGTAAAATAAATATTGGTTAACGAAACATTATTCAAATGGTCGGTGTTGTCAAAGGCGTGTAAATAATTCAACGATTTATAGCGGCTGCGCCCACGCAGGTCACGGCACGCAATCACATGCAACTTACACCTCAGGGCGGCGCACGATCTTAACCATAGTAAACCGAGATTAGGAATGATTTAAGAAAAAGCTTTTAATACATCATACATCTAGTGTTGAAAAAATATGCAAAAACAAGAAAAACATGTAACAGGATTTTTTATTTGATAGCCATAAATAAGGATTTCATTTTGTCGTGATAGTCGCTAAATTACTTGAAGAATGGTATATAACAAAAGGTATCTTGCAGAACAGCTTGAATCTATATCACTGGTTTATTTATTAAACCAAACATATTTATGGTTACTCGAAGCAAAACAACGTCAACAAAAATCGCTGTCGCTCGTAGCGTGCACCATCTCGTTATCCGCCCACAGTAGCACAACGGACGGACAAATCGGACGGCACTTCCGCTCCGCCTCTTACTAAACGCGAAGCCATCCGTGGGCGAGGCACGTGGCTACTCGGCTATCGGCTATCGGACTATCGGCTAGTCACCAAGCAGCCTCGTAGCCTTACCTTCACTTCATTCATACACCGTTGTGAATGAAAATCCATCGCGCTATGCCGTTAGGCCCATCAATAAACGTATTTTTGTAATGTCATTTCCTACGACATCACCTATTTCACTTTGTTAAAGTGTCTTTATACGTCTATAAAATAAAATGGAGAAACTTAATTTATATTTATACTGTTGTTTTTATATTATTATGGCAGTATGCATGAATTGTGTGGGTAATGTGGTATAATTAATATTTTCTTACGTTATATTGTAGTATTTATGGTTTTATTAAGTTACATGAAATCTTTACTTACAAAAAAAGTTTATTATAATTTACAAAAAAAAAATGTTAAAATAAGATTTTTTTCTAACTTTGAAATTTAGATATCCATGAAGAAAAAAAAGCAATACTTATTTATAGGATGCCAAATCAGCCAGTAAATTATTTCAGAAAAAGGATAAATAGGTACGACGTAATTATTTATTTTCACTAAAACTAATTCAATCCCATCAATGAACCCAGCAAAAAAAAATGCAATAACTGACTTTTCGAAACCATTTTAAACGCTGGCCATTTCGCGTGAAAATAATGAAAAAGCCCTTAAATATCGCGGAAAAAGAAAAATGCTTTATTTTTAAATGGCTTTTTGTAGTTTTTGCTGAAAACCAGCCAGTACTAAGGTATGCAACCTTTTTGTTAATAATCTTATTATTTCTTACTTTGAACATGAAATTATTTTTATCATAATAATTTATGTTGAGGCGATAAGGTTGCAGTTTGCTTGTGCTGATTTACTAATGAAAGTGTGGTTGTTTCTAAATTTTATGTGACATTAAAGTAAATACGTTGAAGGTATAATGAAATGAATGGACTACAGATTAATAAATATAGTTATGTGAGACAAACTTTTTGAACGAACGTACCGCCCACCAAAAGGGCTTTAAGGACTTTTTTTTAAATACTAAAATAACGTAATTTACGTTATTTTAGTATAATAATATATAATAATAAGTAGTAAAATATTTTAGTATAATAATTTATATTATTTACAATATAAATTAAAACAGGCATAAATAGGTAGGTAAACAAGGATGATGATGTTAATGTCATTGGAGCGATGATTATTGTTTAAAGTTGAAATGAGTGGTTATTGATTTAATGAGCATAAAATATATCGACATTAATTATAATATACAGATACAGGTGCCATATAAAGATGGCTACTAAGTAACAATATTCAGATCAAATAATATTATAGTTTTTACCAATTTTAAACTTTTAGTGCGGATCATTTCTACAAATACTTACTCATAAAAAAAGATTAAGTATAACAAGCAGTCTAACAGGAAAGTCATTAGTCAAAATAGAATCAAAGTGAACAGAAATATTTCGAAAAGGAACTTTGAAGTTTCATATGTTGGAGTGTGACCAGCATTTACCCCTTGCTTTATGTTTTTTTTATTTAACAAACTTTATAGACAGTGAAGCATAGATTAAATATGACATTATTTTTGTACTACATTAAGAACGAACTTTTTACATTCCTATGGGTTATGACTGCACGAGTAAATTTACTTTATTTAGGAACTTATCTTATTTACTGCTCTAAAATATTATTATCCTTTTAATTAACATTAACATCGACTCGATTTTTATGTTTAATTTCACGCCCTCGTTTATTTAAATTATTTAATTATGTTCGCGTGATCCCGACTTCCCGCATACATTCATTAAGACTGTCAATTTAGAACATTATTAACGGAACTAATGGATTTTGGTTACTATTGTTTACAGAGGATGGTTTTGAGTTCAGTGGGGCTTAGATAATATAACATAATACCACGCCTTTTATCCTCGAAGAGGTAGGCAGAAGTGCACATTAATGCCACTGTACAATCAATGCAACACCCACTTTTCACTATTTATGTTATGAGTCCCATGTAATAGGAGGTGAACCTATTGCCATATACCGGGCACAATTCCAGACTCCGCGTTACTACTGAGAATTAAAAAAAAACCTGAGACACCTTGCTGAACTCGGCCGACGGCAGTTTAGATAAATGTAGGCAATATTATTTACAATTGCCGTAAATAAACGGCAGACTGGAATACGTTCGTCATCATCCTTCTTCCGTGTGTGTCATCAGAACCGAGTAAGGGAAGGGACTGCAAATATTTAACAGAGCTCGGGTACCAGCAATGGGCATCAACCCTCCTGCGTAGCGCAGTGGTCAAGGCAAACCCTCTTATGTAGTAGAGGTTCATTGTCAAGCAGAGAACTGACTGATACGGGTTGTGAATGTTGGTGTAAATTGAACTTAGTATTGGAATGGTTTCCAAAAACAAATTTCAAACATTTTAATAGATGGTCTAATCTAATGAAATTTTGAAATTTGTCAATAGAATACACAGAATTTCATGTGTGAGTTGTAAAAAATTACTGGTTCTTTAACACGCGAATACTGAAACACTACTCAATTTTAAGTCGCACTTACGTATAGTTCTGTCTCTACAAATTCTTTGTAAAATAAAAGAGATGGCACGATATTTAAGTACAACTTAATATTGAGTAGCCTTTCAGTATTCGGAGGTAAGTCTTTTACGTGCTTAGCTTAACATTTTATGCAGCAGCCATGTTGTTATTAAGCCTCGTTTGCACTGGGCGAGTGGCTCGCTTGGATAAGAAGTGCCTGAGAGTCTAGACTTCTTGAATGCCGGGAGACATGCGTTGAATACTTGAACTTGTGAACTCTTCCTTGTATGAAGTTGTATATGGTTCTTCTTGCTACTTCATCAACTTTCATTATGGCGGTTAGCTGTAATTTTAGATAAAAATATAGGAACGAGGCAATTAAAACGTTTTTATGTTTTACTTAAAAATTCCACAAATTGTAATAACATAACATAATATCACGCCTTTTATCCCCTTTTATTTTAAGGGTAGGCAGAGGTGCATATTACGACACTTAATGTCACTGTACAATGTAAGACTCACTTTTCACTATTTATGTTATGAGTCCCATGTAATAGGGGGTGAGCCTATTGCCGTATACCGGGCACAATTCCAGGCTCCGTGCTACTACTAAGATTTTTTTGAAAAAGCCCAGTATTACTTTGCCCGACCCGGGAATCGAACCCGATACCCCTTACCCGGCAGTCGTAATTGCGATCATTCGGCCAACGAGGCAGTCGAAATTGTAATACCTACTTAGTAGGATATATGTATAAGAAACAATCCTCCAATCACAATAAAGCATATCCAGCAAGTCATTATGAATCACTTAACAAACGATTGACAAATACGCGCAGTGCCCCATATATTGCAATTTAAATAGTCGCAATAACTTGAAGGGCCGGCCCAGCAATAATAAATAACACTTAAAATTCATTATCGGAGTCTGGCCATAAATTACTGTCAGACTGGTGGTGATATGATTTATTGTGTTCTACATGAAATGAATCAAGCGATGGTAATTACATAAGCGATACGTGGCAATAGTGTGTCAAATAGTCCGCCCACGAGCCTGCAAGTGTCGGCCGCCAACTTGCTTAGAAACAGCTGCAAACGACATTTGTAAATTGTTTTTTAATCATTTTCTGACATGATATTGTTGACAATCCCATTACTCATTTATTTAATGTTATGACTAAGAAATGAATTTGTCTAACTTTCGGACTAAACTGCTGAATTGGGGTTAGGTATATAAATAGAAAGGGCATTTCAACGCTGTGACGTGTGTCTCATTGATTGACAATATCTGGGTTACCTATACGACTAAAATTAGGGACGAAAGCTAGACAATGATCAAGCTTGACATGACTATGTTTTTAAAGTGATTATCGACTATAATGCGACTACCGTGTGAATCAGTGTTCTCCGAATTTAAACTACACACACGGTAAATCATCGATTGGGATGATGACAGGGTATGAAAATGAAAAATATAATTAGTCCGTAAGTTACTTAGGTAATGAAAAAATATTAGACACGTATTTTTTTATTCTGTCGTATAATAAAACAATAATTAGATAAAACAAATCAAAGTTTAGGAGTAGGGGCTAAACGTCATTTCTACGTATAAAGTGTACATAGAAGTGACATCACGCGTCATTTCAAATCAATATTCGTCGAAGTATTCGTTTCTGTAAGAAAATAAAAAATACGTAGGTATCTAATGATTTAAAATAATCTACCAGACGGACATTAAAATAAAAAATAGGCATCTACCCTATTGCCGCACATAATGAAACTAATAAAACTAGGTCTAGAGTAGCCAAATTTCAAATGCTTTATTAGCAAATGTGCAATTTGCATTCCAATTCTGGATTCATTTGTGGTGTGTTACTATTACTTGCACAGGGTATGCCGTGTGTACATGTCCAATAAACTCTATAGTGACGATACTTACTCGCTAAATAGCTCATCTAGGTATGTCATAGACATTCTATCTTATGATTGTCTCTGTATGTATATTTATGGTAATGCCGTAAAGTTATAACTTAATGAAGAAAGAAAGAAAAAACATTTATTCGACAGTAGGCACGCACAAAGATACAAAAAAAAAATACAAAATTAAAAAAGAAAAGGACAAATAAATAACTACACATATTTATATAGATATAGAAAAACACAAAGAAATGACAGAGTATAAGAACACAGTGACAATAGAATAATAATACAGTAATTAAAAATTAATAAAAACAAGATATCAATAAATAAATAACATTTAACAGCGCGTGCCTTTGCCAAAATGGCTTCCATCTCAGCTTTAAGTTGAGCGTACTTGCCCAACGCTGATTTTCAGATGGCACTAATGCTTACCTACTAACTTGTGAATTTCATAAGTTACGTCTGTCTCGTTGTTGGTATAGCTGTTCAAAGGCCAAAGCTCGGGCTTAAAGCTTAAGCCGTACCTTTAACGTTTTTTGTATTTGGCGTGTGACCCATGTGTCATGTATTAAATAGGATTAAGTATTTAAAGCAAGTATAAGCCTACCCCTTTGAGGTACCCTTTTGAGGAAACATACTTGATGTTATTTTATTTTTGAGAGATAGGACTTGCTATTAACAATATTTGAAGAATAAAACTACACATCAACTTTTCTTCAATCATTAAAACTTAAATGTACTAAGGAACCCATTTTATAGGGCTATCAGAATAAAAATTTAGCTTAATCTATTTCCGAGATGTAAACAATCTTATGTTCTAAGCCCATTCAAAACGAGCCGCGAAGAACTTATTTATTTATTGATTTATTTATGTACATACACATACAACATAAAGGACAACACATACATAAAATTAAAGTACAAAGATACCACCTATTCCTATTGGAATTTCTTCCTGTGGCGGACTGTGACTTAACGAGTGGCCGGGGCTTCGTCTTGAACTGCAGGAGTAGGAACGGGGTGGTTTTTAGTCAGTAAGAGTCTGACACTCCCTCTCGCCTGCCCCGGCTAGGAGAAATCATTAGATGATTAGGTATCCCCCCTACCCAAAACGCCCATTCAAAACAAATAAACAAAGCATCAAATTTTACCTCTTCATAATGTTGCCAGTTATAAAACCCCGAAAATAAACTTAAAACAATAGATATTCGTTGTCTTACTGAAAATAACTCCGTGTTCAGTTGTTCATCTAATTTCCTTTACGTAAACAGGCGAACTTGGTACGTCCATTACCGATATTATTTTTGACGGTTGATTTCCTTTCACAATACATATTTATTTATAGAAAAGCTTTACCTACGCACAATCTAAACGAAGATATTAAAAAGCCTACACAGTAGATCAATATAAGCACTCAAGTCAACAACTTACGGTTTTCTTAACATATTTGTATTTGCTTTAAAGGTAAATAAGTAAACTGGTAATAAATAGTAAATAGATGTCAAAGGTAAATATTTAAATGATTTCAAACCTTTCTCAAACACAAATTAAATTATGCCTTGTTATCTATAAGCTGTCGACTTCGGTAGTCGCACAAAACGCATCGGTTTTAATTTTCAGATGAAACAATTAAGTGTTATTTCATATTTCGATGTATAAAAATGAGTGGCAATATACCTCTATATAAGATCACCTTTATCTGATAAGACAATGAGAAAATGGCATATTACATAACATCACGCCTTTTATCCCCGAACGGGTTGGCATAGGTGCACATTATGCCACTGTACAATACATGTAACAACCACTTTTCACTATTTATGTTATGAGTCCCATGTAATATGGGGTGAGCCTATTGCCATATATCGGGCACAATTCATGACTCCGTGCTACTACTGAGATTTTTTTTAAAAACCTAGTAGGTAATACTTTGCCTGACCCGGGAATCGAACCCGAAACCCCTTGTCCGGCAGTCGCACTTGCGCCACTCGGCCAACGAGGCAAATAGCATATTGTAACGACGTTAAATTTCAAAATGTCTTCATTAGGCAATCTTTGCATTAATGACCTGTGTAATTTACGCTGAACAAACAGTTACTATAGCTACATACAATCAGTAGTCCGGGCTATATTTGTTCGCGTGCCGACCCTCAGTATCAGGTCGTCGCCGAGCTTTACTCGAGAATGGCCGTCTAACTCAGCCAGATAACGCGCAGTTTACCGAGACATGACACGGCATGAGCCTCTGTGGACGGTAGTAGTACCTAACTGGAAGCTAGTACTGGCTAATGCAACTTGCACAAGTATAACTCCTCGAACTGCTCCCGTTTCAACAGTTGCTAGGTAATTAAAAATGTTTTGATTTAGATTGGAGTCAGAGTCAGTGGTGTGATGATTCTGTAAGTTGTCGGAGATTTTCCAACGAAACCTGGAGTCGAAAAACAACATTTTATTTTTTGGACTTCTAAAATTATATAAGTTGCAAACTAGATGAACTCAATTAACTGCACGGTTGGTGCTGTGGCTGGGCAACCGGTTGCCGTGAAACGCGTCGCGGGTTCGATTCCCGAACGTAACAACACTTTGTGTGATCCACAAAGTGCAATTTCTCTGGAGATGTTAATAAAAGCTTCCGCGAAAACTTTACAAATACGAGTACGACCATACGTCGAAGTTCTGCAATAAAACGTTCCGTCAGAAGTCCTTGCTTCGAACCATACAAATCGCTTGTACCATTATCGATCAGCTGTCAAAATGTACAAACTCCATGGTTCCATAGTGAAATAGCTCGTTTGTCTTAGGGGCTAACGTAATTACAGCTGCGCTGCACCGCACCGCGGCAACCAGATTAAGGTTACCAAATAAAATTCCTGCTAGGAACGTGACCCGCGGTTGACACGGGCCCTGTCTAACTACCAACCTACGGACATACCTTTTAAATCGATTCCAGTTTGCAGAACATTTATTATGCAATCGAGTCTGAAAATGTTCAAAAACTAGCTCAAAAAATCTTGAAATTCTACACTGTAATAACCTGCTACTTTTGTTATAGTTAGTGTTATTATTTCATCTTTGTTTATTTAAATTGTTTTGAGTTACCTGTTGGACAGTATTTACTCAAGTAAAACTTGCGTTGATCATTTTAAAAACAAAATTCATTCTATCGTAGAAGGGGTCTTCAAAGATGGTACACTCATATAAATAAAATGTTACTGACCACTTCCCATAAAATTACTAAGTACGTAAATACACCATAAGACGCACTTTAATGAAAGTAAAATACTTAAGTAAAAACGATAAAAGGAGAGTCTAAATATTGTTCAAAAAGTAACGTGTTCACATATTTTAAGGTTTTATGTCAGCCCTGATAAGAGACGGAACTTAAACTTAACGATCGACTCACATAAATATGGGCTAATGTTTTAAACCGTAATATATAAGTTTATGACGTATTCGCTCTTACCTGTGCCATAACTCATACTCCATGGTCTAACTTAAGTATCTTAAGTAATTATGTTCATATAAAAAGTTGTTTGTAGGCGCACCAAACATTTTTTGCAAGTTTTTGCTCTGTATGCACCAACTTAGATTTACGTCAAATATAGTACGGAGCCGCGGAAGGCCTAACGGGTTGCCGGGGCTCCGGCTCGAAGAGCAGGAGTAGGAACGTGGTGGCGTTTAGTCAGTAAGAGTCTGACACTCCCTCTCGCCTTGCCCCGAGGCAGGAAAAGTAATTGGATGATTATCACGCTTCAAAAAAAGTCAAATATAGTATTACGAACTTTTCTATTTACCTGGTAGAAGTTGAGACTAGACTAAAAGGATCTTGACCGCAAGGATTTCCTTGAAGGTTTTTTCAAAAAGACACTACGCGATGCTGTGAACTAAACGCATATTAATTATATTAACTGGCAACACTTCTCGTTAACGGTTGACAGGTATTCCAAGTATTCAGGTCAAATGACTTCAAAATTTACAACACGCGTGAGACAATGCTTTAATTTATGTTAACGCAAATTTAATTTCAGCTTAGAAATTGAATATAACAATGGAATTCTTAAAGCAAACGTTCAATAAATTGTAATTTCATGACGTTCGCATTGTTGGCGCTAACATTGTTGAATTCAACGACGTCGATAATAAAAGTGAAAATATTCTTTTGTTTGGAAAAACTTTTAATATCGACTTGGAAATTGTATCGTGACACGTCATTTTCACCATTGATAGCAAGCAATGGGGAAAATCGAAGAATTCAATTCGTAAACAAAAACGCGGTTTCGAAACCTGGTGTTTTGTCTGATTGCTGCTGCACTTTCATAAAGTTGATGTTTTACAATTCACCATCAACTTACAGCTTAGTTCAATAGAATCATGTAAACATTTTTTGTTCCATCTATTTGATGATTGCTAATTTTATAACAATGGCGTATTCTATCATAGCGTAAAATGGTGCAAACTTGTGGATAACTGGAACGCTACGCAAACTCCACAACAAAAATATAGTCTCCCAAATCTCTACTTGTAATAATTTACGACAAACTATACAAGCCCTAATAGTTATCATGTCGTTGGAAACGTATTGCTAGCGTTCGATATTTAATTTCGATAGTAACGTAACAGCTGCGGCCCATCTCTTCTCGGAACTTGCTCTCATTTGGCAACGAGCGACACTTCGCGCCTTTTGACTCCACGACCATTATTTTGATATTATCACCGACATATTAATACAATATTATTAATACTTATCAACCAATATCAATTAATTAACTGACATTACTGAAAGGTGATTGGTCTAAATTAGCATGTGTCACTTGTAGCGTACAATGACCTGATTGGTTGACTGTTTGCTAATTACTCTGTTCTCTGAAATTTTAGGATTGATTGAGATAGTGATGATGAATTGAGTATTATGTGTGTTTGCTTATATTAGTCTTTTCCGTCTAGTTGATAAGCAATTAGGTAAGGACAAATGTGTTGTACTTATTTTATAAGAATTGTTATCTAAGTACAACATCCCCTACACAAGTACACACGTACCTAATTACACAAGCAATTCAAAAAATGCTTTCGATAATTATTTAAATAACGAAAGAGTTTAAATAATTCTTTGTTATCTGATTCCTAGTCAGCTACACTATACAAACATTAAACTTGAATTCTGAAGAAAATAAAAGAAATTCCTAAAACATTTGTTTCCTAAAGGTTCGTGTTTACGTTACGTTTACGTCGTTCTGTTGTCTTACAGGTAACAAAGAACCACAATTTATAACCTTCCCTCGACTTTTTCAATGGGCAATCCAATTTTTGGAACAATAAGGAAATATTTTATTGTAACAGTTCGCTAATGATATTGGGATTTTAGACAATTTATAAGACTATCTTAATATCATACCGTATAAAGTCCAACTATTTGCCCTTTCATGTTTTATCCATTAGGAAGATTGGAAAATAATACTCATGCTGCAAACTACCAGGAGGGGTTCCTGGTGGTTGGGTAAAAATGGCAAACAGTTTGAGGAAAAATCTCCATTTTATCGTATTCGGATCAAAATGGGCGGGAAATCAATACTTTTCGGACTTTCAAATTGCAATAACCGGCACAGTACCACCGACGGCTCCGACCCCGAGGGGTGGGTGGCATCGTGTGTGGAATTAATACGATGACTCAGAGATTCATAATATTGCGAATAAGATGATGACGAAGTGTGTAATGTTTTCCTGGCCTGCTGCCAGGGTCACTATGATAAGGTCTGGTGCTATATCCAGCGATGTTGTGCCTCTCGTCCTCCTTGCCGTGAGTCTGTAGTTTTCTGCAGAAAGTTGCTGCATCATTAACGTAATTTGGCATTCCCTCTTTCGAAATGTGACAGAAAAAACATAACTAAAAGTACAGGTATTTTTCGACGTGCATACATATGTATACAGATACTATAGATAGACTGATTAAATCCAAAGTTTGTAATCACCGAAGCAACGGCACTCGTCCCACCTCCTCCCTTGCGCCAATCATGTTCACATCGCGACGAGTAATCATCGTCCATGTTCCACTCCATCGGAGATGACAGCGCGCCTCCCCGCCACGACACGACACCAGCACTGAATTAAAATCCCTCACCGTTTCCCTTAATGTCGCCGAAATTAAAATTTGAGAACTATTGTCTTCCTCGAACAATGATCCCTTGTTACAGCACTTTTCATTCTACGTTCCGTTCGCGCGTTGTCCTCATTCATTCATTCATTATTTGAAATGTTTGCCGTTTAAATTAAGATTTATTATTCTTTTTGGAACTCGTGAAAACCAATTAAATTGCCTGCAAATAATGTAATGAGAAAATTATTTGAATCCTCAAAAAGGTCGCGTTTTTATAATGAGTGTTTTCGTTATGATTGCTCATTTTGTAACCTAAACGATTTTATTTTTAGAAACTGTGTGGTATGGTTTAAATATTACCTGTACCCTGTGCTATATTTTGTCTTAAACTTTTGTACAAATTCTTTGTAGTTTTCTACCTCTGCCTTCTTTGTTCGATTTTTCTTACACTGAACTGTGGACTCCGAAGTATCTTTTGATGATGTAAACTTCAGAAGTATCTAAAGTTAGCGTTATGTTCTGTGCAGGCTACTTCGGGAAGTACTTGAACAAGTACAACGGCTCGTACATCCCTCCCGGCTGGCGCGAGTGGGGGGGACTCATCATGAACTCTAAGTACTACAACTATAGCATCAACATGAATGGGAAGAAGATTAAACATGGAGACGACTACCATAAGGTGAGTTGTTTAACTTTCTACAATAATGTTAGCTAATATCTTTAAACGATCGATTTTTGCGTATATGTTTGTATCAACGATCTCGGAAACGGATCCAGCGATTTCCTTCAAATTTTGGATTCAGGGGGTTTCGGGAGCGATAAATTGATCTAGCTAGATTTCATTTTCATAAAATATCGTTTACTAAATAAAAACTGTGACTCATTCAACTCAACCAAATTAACTAAAGATTTATTTACAATCAAACTCGACATAAAAGAAGTTCAAATTAAAATCACAAATAAACTTTGTTTTGCATTAATGTTATGGTTATTAAGATAACAGTTTTAATGTTTTTATGACAGGACTACTACCCAGACTTGATCGCGAACGATTCGATTGCGTTCCTGCGTGCGTCCAAACGTCGTTTCTCCCGCAAGCCAGTGCTGCTGGTGATGTCATTCCCAGCGCCACACGGCCCCGAGGACTCAGCCCCTCAGTACTCTCATCTCTTCTTCAACGTCACCACGCATCAGTAAGTATATTAATACCATTAACTTTGCGACTAAGTATATAGTAAAAGTATTGACAATGCAACATTGCGTCACATCAATAACGACAGCAGTTCGCAAGGTGTCAGATGTGATTCCTGGGTTTTATGCTCAACCGAAAGTCGCGATGTTCGCATTGGAGGATTTCTGTGGACGCCCTCTGTCCTATCTAGAGAATATAGAATATGAGATCAGTCGAACATGCGTGTGCGTGTTGTTATACCTAAGCAGTTTTAAGGTAAGGAACTTCCTCGTCTACTGAAAAAATATTCTGTTCAAAACAAAACATCAAAGCTTGTGATATACAGTATCTAGGCTGCATACTCATAAGGATTATTGCGTGACGGCAGCATGTGGTATGTGGCAATGAATAACAGTCAAGTGTCGGCACTTTATCACTCGTGATTTATATCGTCCAAGTTGTAAGAATACAAATAAATCATGTGAAGGTGATGGGGCTATCGTCGCATTTGTTATAGCTTCAGTCGCAGTGTTATGTAAGTGCGATACTTTGTTGCATTGCTTCCAAATGGCACGCACGACATAAATTGTAGGTATGTCAAATGTTGGGAAAAGTTGTCTTTCAAAATTCATCATAATATGAATGTTATTCTATTAGAATTTGAACGTGAGACCTACTCCCTACATGATTTTGAATTATATTCTTCTCCAACATGTTTATTGTAGACTTGATGATTAAATTAAAATCAGACGTAAGTTTTATTAACAGACAGGTGAATGCATACTTATATTTTTGTAATATTTAAATTCGTCAACGCAGGTGAATCAGCATGTCTGAAACAACCGGAGGGGTCGTTGCTCTAATCGATAAATTCAATTTCATAATTTAGTCCGCAGAGAGTATTACTTGAATCACTACTTCGTCCGTCGTCCGTTGAAATTTAAAATATTAAAATCGTTATTCAGTTTGAAAGCCCAGCGGGCGGGACTCGCGTCTTCTAAATATCTCAACAAAAACACTAATTACTATAGCATTTTCGCAAGCAGCGGCCATCTTGCCACTCTTTAAATATTTAAACAGTCGGAGTTTTTGGGGCTCCATCAAGAGCAAATAGCTTTTAGGATGCCACTCTGATGTTTGTGGTCGCCCCGCAACATTTTACTGCTAAGATACGCTCAAGGATGTTACAAGGCCCTTAGCACCTAAACGAGCTCCGGAGCGCGGTTACGCTTAATTTTAAAGAGGTCGTTACTGTGCTATCCTTATAATCCACACTTACAATAACTTTGTACGATACGTTTTAAGCTTTTCGGCGCTACAAATGGATAAACCACACCTGCATTAAAGTATATAAAGTTGTGTCATTAAATTATTCATTCTGAAATGAAAACGCTACAAAGTAGCACCACGATACAACTTGTCTATACATATAACACGCAGCGTACTAAACAGCAGTCCACTTTATGTGGCGGTGCATGTACTCGCGTTCATAATCATGAGCGGCTTTTTTTCGCGGGAACTCGCCGAAAATTTTACGTGCACTTATGGCGGACGGCGGGCGGCCTGAATAATTTTAGTTGCACTCAGGCGATGTGGCTCGAGCCTGATTTATATTTTATAAGAATGTTTAGCGGGGAGTCAGGATTCAGGAAAGCGTATATTCGTATATCTCTCGAGTTGGGTGATAGCAAACTGGTTCGCTTATTCAGCGGGAGCTTGTGGGTGCAGAGTAATGTGAGGATATCGGTCACTGCTACGTTCAGGTGGCGAATGCCGCACACACATCAATTGTTTGCTGCACGACGACGACGTTTGAACGTCTCACTTATAGTACCTAGGCACCTATTGCTTAATGCCGTATTGTCACTAGTGTAGTCATAGAATTGGACACATCTGTCCAAGAGTACCTTCTAGAGTACCTTAGTATCATATCCAACACTCCGCTTATGATCGGCTAGTCCAATAATAACAAGTACATGCCGTTTGTAAACAGTTGTTTTAATGAAAATACCAGTAATTATTGATATTGTAAAATAAAGAAAGTCTTAATTATTACTTACTAGCTTTTACCCGCGGCTTCGCTCGCGTCACAAAAGGATAAAAAGTAGCCTATGTGATATATACCAATACATACAGCGCCATCTATACCAATACTTTTGTTTTCACTCGGGAATATCAACATTTTTTGGGATAAAAAGTACCCTATTATTTAATCCAGACTACTAATTTTAGGTCTGCAAAAATTCAATGCAATCGGTTTAGTAGTTACGGCGTGAAGTCGGAACAAACAAACAAACAAACAAACTCACTTTCCGATTTGTAATATTAGTAAGGAAGTAAGGATTGTAAAAAATTATATCCATTACAACCACAGTTCGCAATTACGAGTGTAGGTAAATTTCGTAGTATCGTTAACACAGAAATAAAGATTGCAACGAAATTTCGTCGAACTATAATTGATAGTTAAATATCTAGTTTTATATTCATTTTAAAACCAGTAAATGTTCATTAGAAATTACCCAAGTGATTAGGAACACGTTATTTTGTGTAAGATGTTTAGGTACATTAATCAAAAGTATGAACCTTCTACGACTAGAAAAAAAATAATAATTATTTTTAAAACTATTCGTAAACGTAGCGTTAAAATTGATGTTATAAATGGGAATATTCCAGCAACAAATACTTAGTGCTTGTGGAAGTAAACACAGGATTAATCTATTTATAAACATTTATAGAGATGAAATATTTGACGCTTTCTCGTTTTACGATGTTGTGTAGTGAGAACAACAACTTTATTGACACCATTTCACTCACTTTATACTTCAACTTCTTGGTGTATGCTCACTTTATAGCTAACTTCTCACATTAAATGTGTATTATACTAGATTTAGTTATAGTTTTATCAGTCTATTAGTGCGATAGTTGACAATAACTGTAATATTCTCCTTTATGAGTCTCAAAAATACTGTTTTATTTACTTAGTATCATTATTACTTATCCCGTTATATACATATTTTCATATTTTTTAATTTCAACTCCGGGCAATTTGTTTGAAAATCAGTATTAAATTTAAATTTACAAATCAATAAATTAATGATTTTCATATTGAGAAGAAAATTAAATTTATTTCACTAGATACTAGACGTAAACATCGCACATTTTAACTGAAAATGTTTACGCGGAAATACGTGGAATTCGTGCGTTGCGAAATACGTAGAATTCAAAACAATAAGTTTGGGTTCATATCATTGGCAGCTGCAGGAATATCAGAGAGTCAGATGTGCCGTGTTATTAAGTAGAGACGGCACACGGCGCCGCGGTGCACCCCATCCCTCGTCTGTCTCCGCAAATGACAATATGCACACTGAATATGTATTAGATTGCAAGCCGTTTCGACTTCATCGAATTGCACCTTCAAACGTATATTATCGTTTGTTTCTGAAATTGGAAACGCATTCTGTCTGTATTGGTGATACTTGTACCACACACGAATGCTTTAGCTACAAATATCATATAAATCTCTAAAATGACATAACATGTTAACAGTCTAACAACTTTGATAGGTAAAATACTTATTTACAATAGGTTTCTATCTGCCCACTTATAGATTGGTTGTGTTTTAATCAATAAACAAACCCTTCTCAAACAGCGTCAGATGGTATGACTCTCAATTTTATCTTCGCCGAACACAATGCACGGAAATAAAGTTGCTTCGAGAAAATTGCGAATTGGTGATTAGGTTAAAATATATTTTTTTCTTCTAATAGTTACCTACTCACTTCTATTTATAATATTATCTATAAGTACCTATGGGTGAAGTGTAATACATTATTGTTTTACGTATTGTATATGTATTGTAGGTACATACATTCGAATTATGTGACAGGTCTACATTAAACTAAAACTTTATCCAAATGTTTTTACGAAGTTACAATTAATTGGTAACATGTTCTCACAAAACAAAAAGTAATTATTCTTTAGACCTAATTATTATCTTCGATATTCCACTCGCGTAGGTAGAAAATGTAAAAAGCTTACAATATTTTTTGTATTTAGTTAACGAAACCAGTTGTCTACATTCAGTAAAAAACACAAAGCCGAGCCGCATTTCCACATAAAATACATCAGGAATGTATGTATGTGCATATTTTACGTTATTTTTTATACGGACGACTTCCTTGCATGATTTTATTTATCGTGCAGTTGATATGTTCGACGGGTACCTACGCTGTTGGTCCTTGCATAAATTAGACCTGTCGGGGAAGCCTTTAGAGCGGTTGAAAGTTGCCGATACTAATAAACGAGACAGTCTTTATCCAAGTCATTAAATAACATTTATATTTTAAGCTGTTTATTTGTAATCGTGCTACGACACCGGGATGAAGTCAGAGATTCATTCTACATTGGCCAATCAGGGCTGTTACATTTCATGCACCGTTTAGATGATATAGCAAGTTGAATGTGAGAACTGTCACGTTAGAACATGAAGTAGTGATTATAATGGTACTTACGTACTAATTTATGTTATGCTATTTGTTATTAAAAAAAATTATATAGAAACCATAGTCGTCGCAGTATGTAAACCGTAGTCTTGAGTTCAGTCGAACAAACCATTATTATTTTGGAGGAATTATACGAACTATTTGTGTATTTCTGAAAAATTAGAAATTAGTTAAGTGGACCCCAATTATTTTTTATTGCCAGCAATTAATTGCAGCTATAGCTAAATACGAGCCAATTACAAAGGCAACCCTTACATAACGACATATTGTTGATTAGTGCTGCTTATTAATAAACATGGCCGAGCATGGCCCATTGTTCCGCGGTCACTATAAACTTTATGCTACCATTCAGAAAATTGTTTCCTTGTACGACTTTTACTACTAAGTACTTACATACCTCAACCTTTATAGCTTCCCTGTAATAAATCAATAACCCATTACGATCAGTCTATTATACCCTCTGTTATGATTACTTACAAATACTTTTCCCCGTGTAAACGATTTGGTACATAACCTAGAAAAGGGTAAAACATGAGAGCGAAATAGCTTATCTTGCGAGAGCTGTGACATCAAGTCAACCCTGTAAGCCTACATCCATATTACTTAATCTCTAGTTAATCTGTCACAGGATCATGTTAAGTTAATCTCATTTTAAACTAAGTAATTCCAATCCTAAGAAATTACTCCGAGATCCAAGCTGACCTACGCATCTTAGTTTCTCTTGCATACAAATGTCATTCAACAATTATTATGCAAATAAATCGCGAAATTGTTTCACTTTTACTGATTATTAACATTTAAAATGGAAATTAAAAGACATCAGTTCCAGATAGCTTTTATTATATTGGATGTTGCACTCATTTCATTAGTGCTTGTTGCATACATGCTGCAGTGGAGCATCTCCGACTTATTGGCGCCAGTAACTAGAATCGAACATGGGTTTGAACGAAGCACCAGGGCTGTTACAAAATTAATATTTATTTTTAAATGGTACATTAATCTTTTAAGAATTGGTTCTAACCCTAAATTCCTGATTCTTGTAAACATTTGAATTAACTTATGCTACCATTCAGAAGAACATGAAGTTTGCTGGCTTTCTTCTTACCTAGATGTATATAGATGTAGGCTGCTCTTATCCTTTAGAAGCAATAAAAAGAATAGATATTATACCGATTCTTTAAAAATCAGAATAAATCATTAACCACAAGACATTTTTGCTATAGACCAGACAATTAGTATTACTAAAAGGAGTTCAATTAAAAGTTGCTATTTTCTGAATACTGCTATCATACTGCTTTTAAAAGTTTGGTAAGAGTTCGGCACCGCAAATGGGTAGGCGTTATTTATATCCACCGTAATAAAATTGTAGGTAATGATTACAATAACTTGGATATATAGGTGATTTCAGAGTTTATTGGCTTAGTGCTCGTACCTATTTGCAGTTTCAATAATTGATCAGTCTAGAGTAAAGCCATCAATAAATGTTTATTATTCATTGGTAAACAAACAGTCAATAGGTAAGTTTATAGATGCATAATCAATACACACATAACATTATCAATGAAGCAATTAAAGGCCGCTTAATGAATCTTTATTTAAGATTCCCAGACACGAAGTATTTACTAATGTCTAGTTTTTTTATTATGGTAACCCTGTGTTTTAATATTCAGCCATCAGCGTATTGTGTGGTCGCCTGGTCGGGCGTATCGCAGAAACCTGTCCTCGGGCGGTGCCGACAAAAGCGAATTAAAAAAATGTCTTAGATGTACCTTTAATATGTAATAATGATGTAGAATGAATCTTTTAAACCTTGATTTTTAGTTAGATAATAATATACAATAAATTTTGTTTTCATCGCCCTTATTTCTGTAGTTTCGATTAGGTACCTATAATGCCCAAAGCCTAATCTTTATGTATCAGGATATTTATAAAAAAATGACGTATCGAAATGCCTTCATTCTGTAGTTATTGTACAGTTCTCTCTTTATTAATATATTGGTATGTTAAGCATAATTTGTTAAGTGCTAAACTTATCTCCAATGACTTTTATAGCTTTGTTTAATTCATGTGAATATTAATGTCTATTCCACACCTGTGGTTTAAAGTAGGTACCTACATTAGACAACTACAACTATTTTCCTACTTATAAACGACGACCTTTTGACCTCATTCGTACACCTTGGGCCCTCGCCTATTGTTGGCGGTACCTACCCATATGGCTATAGGTGGGTAAGCAACAACAGAATAAACATAAATCAGTTAATTTATCGCGAGGACAGCTCAGCTAATCTTAATTTAATATATAATTAAAGTCCTAAAAGTTCCTTGTAATTTATTACTTATTTATTATTTACCTGTATATAAATAGTCTTGCCTTTTTAGTTGCTTATAGATGTATCTACTTAACTAGATGTTAGTATACCTGTAGTTAGATTAAAGAACGGTATACCTACCTACCTTTGCACCCAATTAATTAAGGTAATTGTGTCCTTATTTAATATATGTAGGTACTTACCTATGTAGAGTTGAACTACCATTTTATATTGTAGTACATATGTGCATACACATAGACACTCACCTACGTATGACCTATATAGGTTTGTATTGACGCTAGATCTCGCAAAACCTGACAGTTAGTGATTGATATCGCAAACCGAGATCTAAATGGAACTCGACGTGCTCGCTCAGACACGAGGTAAATCACTGTTATCTCCAGATCTTAGTCTCCTCGGTTCTGCTAACTATTTTTTGACTGAAAATATCGACGTACCTAAAAAACCCGTAGATACATGCATAATGCAGTGTACCTACCTAGTTAATTTAACATAGTTGAGTACCACGCATACTTCAACACTAGTTAGCAAAATTATAAACAAAATGAGTTGCAAACTCCGATGAGAAAGTTTCGTCAATTCTAGTAAATTTTGTATGAAAGAGGGAAAATAGTCTCGTCTTTTTGGAGAATTTAATTAATGGCGGCTGGGTAGGTACTTACTAATTATAGTTAACCTATAACTACTGACGTGGGTGTCTCATAGACGGCATGTTCACGAATATAAGAATTTTCCAAAAAAACGTCCAAATAATTGTGTTGTAACATATATTTTTTAAGTTATGCGAAATATTAATATTTTGAGTTTATAGAATTCGAATCAAAAACCGCTGATTTCATTCGAAAATGTTGTTTTTTTTGCCCTTCCCTAATAGAATAATAATGGACCGATCATAGTACAAGTAAATATTGTGCAAATCAGTAAATAAAAGTCATCCATTTCGATAATTTATTAAGGTGTTTGACATACGTCATGTCACCATTTATGCTATGAGTAAACCAAGTCAGGACTTGAAGGTTAAGCTAATTAATTATTTGGATTCTTTATAGTCAGCAAGGATCCAACGGTTTTCAAAAAAACATTTAAAAAAAATCGAAAAAGTTAGTGAAATTTGCCATTACTAGCGCAGTACAATTTCAATACAGTCACTTAAAGTTAAAAAATTGATTAAGAACAGTTGGTTCGTCAGAAAACGACATTATTTTACAAAGACATATTTTTATTTTTATTTTGCTCAGAATTTATGATTTTATATTACTGAAGCAGGCCCGCCGTAAGCGCGCGTGCAAAGCGTGCACAGCACACGGGCGCACGATCATGGGGGCGGCAAATCGAGCGTCCTCCGAAAGCTATCGATCGTCCTCGAAAACTATCGAGCGTCCTCGAAAACTTTCGAGCGTCCTCGATCACTTTCGAGCGTCCTCGATCGCTTTCGAGCGTCCTCGAAAACTATCGAGCGTCCTCGATCACTTTCGAGCGTCCTCGATCGCTTTCGAGCGTCCTCGAAAACTATCGAGCGTCCTCGAAAACTATCGAGCGTCCTCGAAAACTATCGAGCGTCCTCGAAAACTATCGAGCGTCCTCGAAAACTATCGAGCGTCCTCGATCACTTTCGAGCGTCCTCGATCACTTTCGAGCGTCCTCGATCACTTTCGAGCGTCCTCGAAAACTATCGAGCGTCCTCGAAAACTTTCGAGCGTCCTAGAAAACTTTCGAGCGTCCTAGAAAACTATCGAGCGTCCTCGAAAACTATCGAGCGTCTTCGAAAACTTTCGAGCGTCCTCGATCACTTTCGAGAGTCACTCGATCGCTTTCGAGCGTCCTCGAAAACTATCGAGCGTCCTCGAAAACTATCGAGCGTCCTCGAAAACTATCGAGCGTCCTCGAAAACTTTCGAGCGTCCTCGATCACTTTCGAGAGTCACTCGATCACTTTCGAGAGTCACTCGAAAACTATCGAGCGTCCTCGATCACTTTCGAGAGTCACTCGATCACGTTCGAGAGTCGCTCGAAAACTATCGAGCGTCCTCGAAAACTTTCGAGCGTCCTCGATCACTTTCGAGAGTCACTCGAAAACTATCGAGCGTCCTCGATCACTTTCGAGAGTCACTCGAAAACTATCGAGCGTCCTCGATCACTTTCGAGCGTCCTCGATCGCTTTCGAGCGTCCTCGAAAACTTTCGAGCGTCCTCGAAAACTATCGGGCGTCCTCGAAAACTTTCGAGCGTCCTCGATCACTTTCGAGAGTCACTCGAAAACTATCGAGCGTCCTCGATCACTTTCGAGCGTCCTCGATCGCTTTCGAGCGTCCTCGAAAACTTTCGAGCGTCCTCGAAAACTATCGGGCGTCCTCGAAAACTTTCGAGCGTCCTCGAAAACTATCGAGCGTCCTCGAAAACTATCGAGCGTCCTCGAAAACTTTCGAGCGTCCTCGATCACTTTCGAGAGTCACTCGATCGCTTTCGAGCGTCCTCGAAAACTATCGAACGTCCTCGAAAACTTTCGAGCGTCCTCGATCACTTTCGAGAGTCACTCGAAAACTATCGAGCGTCCTCGAAAACTTTCGAGCGTCCTCGATCACTTTCGAGAGTCACTCGAAAACTATCGAGCGTCCTCGATCACTTTCGAGCGTCCTCGATCGCTTTCGAGCGTCCTCGAAAACTATCGAGCGTCCTCGATCACTTTCGAGCGTCCTCGATCGCTTTCGAGCGTCCTCGATCGCTTTCGAGCGTCCTCAAAAACTATCGAGCGTCCTCGATCACTTTTGAGCATCCTCAATCACTTTCGAGCGTCCTCGAAAACTTTCGAGCGTCCTCGATCACTTTCGAGAGTCACTCGAAAACTATCGAGCGTCCTCGATCACTTTCGAGTATCCTCGATCACTTTCGAGAGTCACTCGAAAACTATCGAGCGTCCTCGATCACTTTCGAGCATCCTCAATCACTTTCGAGCGTCCTCGAAAACTATCGAGCGTCCTCGAAAACTATCGAGCGGCCTCGATCACTTTCGAGCGTCCTTGAAAACAATCAAGAGGCCTCGAAAATTATCGAGCGTCCTCGAAAGCTATCGAACGTTCTCGAAAACTATCGAGCGTCCTCGAAATATATCGAGTGTCCTCGATCACTTTCGAGTGTCCCCGAAAACTATAGAGCGGCCTCGATCACTTTCGAGCGTCCTTGAAAACTTTTGCGCGCCCTCGAAAAATATCGAGCGTTCTCGATCACTTTCGAGAGTCACTCGAAACCTATCGATCTTCCTCGAAAACTATCGAGCGTTCTCGATCACTTTCGAGCATCCTCGATCACATTCGAGCGTCCTCGACCACTTTCGAGCGTCCTAGATCACTTTCGAGAGTCACTCGAAAACTATCGAGCGTCCTCGATTACTTTCTGGACTTACTCGAAATCTATCGAGATATCTCTATCGCAGGAGACGCTTTTGGTGTAGTATCGCGTCACCTTCTCCGCCACCGTAAGCGCGAGTCTGCGGGCGGCAAGCAAGGATCACTGACACGTAGCAGACCCGAGCGTACGGCGCGTCGTGTAAAATGCAGGCCTCAAGGAGTCATTACTTCAGACACCACAGACGGACCCACCAGGATTGATGCCTTGCTGTCATATGGCTACTGGGGTCCTAGCTTTGAGCAAGTGTTGAAGGGAATGGGGTGGTTTTTAGTTAATAAGTTGTAGGAGTCACTTCGTCAAGAGTAATTTGAGGAAATTTAACCCACCCAACAAAAAGAGGGACGGCATAATCGGTACTTGCACGGGGGCGCTCGAATGCTAGCGGCGGGCGTGTACTGAAACACTATTTAGGATAACGTAAGCAGAAATTCATACATTTCATTTTGAAAAAAATTAGGGATCCTTTGTAAAATTTGAACAATGTAACCGAAGGTGTAGAAAAATGAGTCTTAAAATGTCTTTCGTCGAATGCGCCGCCGAAACTATTAGCGATAGAACAAAATAATGTACAACAATATTGAAGAACATCAAAATGTCTACAAAACACTCCGCAGTAGCATATGTATGTCCAGCTATTGTAGTTATGTCACTACAACAATCCAAATTTCCAAAAATAAATAATTGTCTAACCCGTGCGAAGCCGGGACGGGCTGCTAGTACATGATATAGACAATACACAAAATATTCCATTCATAAACCTACTTTATACGTTCATCCTTAGTCTACCTATATCTCGACTGCACGGTTGGCGTGGTGGCTGGGCAACCGGCTGCCGCGTAACGTGCAGCGAGTTGAATTCCCGCACGGAGCAACTCTTTGTGTGATCTACAAATTGCTGTTTCGAGTTCATGTCATGTGTATGTGAACTTGTATGTTTGTAAACGCACCCACTCACAGGAGAAAATCCTAGTGCGAGGCAACGTTTAAAAAAAATAGTACCTAAGTATTTCTGACATTGTGTCTACACATTAACGTCCATACTATTTAATCTAGTCGTTGCAGTATTTACGAGTATGCTTATTTAAAATTACTATTTCCAGCACGCCGACGTATGACATGGCGCCAAATCCGGACAAGCAATGGATTCTTCGCGTGACTGACAAGATGAAACCCATCCATCGGCAGTTCACAGACCTGCTGATGACCAAACGACTGCAGACACTACAGAGCGTTGACATGGTACGTTAACTCATAAACTAGTTAGTTATAACTACATTCACAGTTCACAAACACTTAAGTGCAAAGTTTTACGGTCTATAAAATCGTTCTGAATTCCAAAATGGCGTTTCGCGCTTAATTTGTCTCGTAAATGCTTTTGAATTTAATTTGTTGTCAAATTTATTGGATAATGTTCTGTTTAATTAATTTGATAGTTTATTTAATTGCAATATACATACCTAGGTACTAAAATACATACTTAATTTTTATTCCAGGCGGTGGAACGCGTCTATCAAGAGTTGAAGGCACTTGGTGAACTAGACAACACTTATTTGGTGTACACTTCAGATCACGGTTACCATTTAGGTCAATTTGGCTTGGTCAAAGGAAAAAGTTTTCCTTTTGAATTTGACATCAGGGTGCCGTTCCTCGTACGAGGTCCAGGAGTTGAGCCCGGCACTGTGTAAGTGTTTTTAGCATCTATACTATTTTTTATTAATTACAATTTATTGAAATACGTGATTGACATTCATTCTGTTTAATTGAGAGTACTGGTTGGAGTGTACAAAAAAAATTGAAGGGGCCATTAGAGGAAGAAAAAAAACATTACATTTACTTTATTATTATCTATTGGCATCCAAATTTTTTTAGTACTAATAAATAACCAGTTAGGTACTCACATAAATCCACCATGTAGGTATAATACGAAAGTACGCACTGGTTGATTTGTACGAAAAGAATTGGAAGACGCCATTAAAAAAGGAAAAAGGAAATTTCATTTATTCTTTTATTCTCTATTGGCATCCTTATTTTTCTTAAATAAGATAACCAGTAACTTCATTTTATTTGACTTGTGAATAAAATGAGGTTTAATTATAAATTATTATTATACGTCCTTTAAATTATTTTATCATCGACATATTACCCTGTGTTATGGTATATCTAAATATTTATCGACATGCGAGCGTATTTTCAACGCATTTATTTGTCTCTGCAGCGTGGATGATATAGTTCTCAACATCGATTTGGCGCCAACATTTTTGGACATGGGTGGAGTGGAGCCTCCAGCGCATATGGATGGAAGATCACTCCTGCCGCTCTTGCAACCGCGTCGTCGCCGCCACGCAACAGCGCACTGGCCTGATACGTTCTTAGTAGAAAGGTAATAAAATAAAAAAATATAAGCCTTTATACACCTTTAAAATTATACACCTTTAAAAGTTTTGATAAGAAAAAATATTTATAGCCACATTTTTTGTCTTCAGTTCAGGTCGACGAGATATTCCCGGTCTAGGGCACCGCTCCCGAGAGAACAAGTACAGTCGGGAGATGAATGAGAATCGAGCCACTACATCACCTCCTCAGTCCTTAGAGAGCGGAGACTTTGACGAGGACACGGATGATGACGACTTCCTGGAGCCTGATGACGACGATGATGATGTGAGGACAACTTAGATCAGGCAATCTTTTTAAAAACGATTCGTGTATTCTACTTCAAACTAACCTTATCTAATTATTTCCAGGAAAGCTCGGAAAGTGACTCGATCGATTCACTAAAGAAGTCATCGGAACCGCTGATAACAAACGAGAGTCATAACCCACTGCTAGAAGCCAGCCTTGAGAAGGTTCTCGACGCTGAAGAACAACCTAACTACCTCACACCTGGCAACAAGCTGTTCGATCGTAAGGACAAGGATATAAAGTCCTTTTTTAAGTTTTTTTCTATGCTTTCTTCTGTTGTGTCATAAGCACGACAAGGCAATCTCAAATTAGGTAATATTATTGTTAAACTCCTCCTTCAAATATCTACCAATGTTTGTCATTTTTAGAAGTAGCAGATGCTAGCGGTTTGGAAGGTAAAGCAGCTCGAATTGCTGCAGATTGTTCAAAGGCTGAGCTACGTGCTCCTTGTTCCGCAGGCAGGAAATGGAAATGTGTTCTAATAAACGGAAGATGGCGGCGACACAAATGTAGATACGAGGTACGTATAAATTGTTGCATTAAAATAACTAATTATTATTTTATTTTTATAATATAGTTTGAATTATTTTCTATTTTATTTTTTCAGAGTGAACCGAGTTTGCCGCAATCAAAGATGAGTACAAAAAAATGTGCTTGCTTCACACCCAGTGGACTTGTATATACAAGACTCGAAACTGATGGTACTATAGCACGGCGACTCGCTGAAGTCACAAAAGAGAACAGTACTCGCAGTAGAAGGTCAATAGATAATGAGGTTTATGAACCTAACACGGTTGATAGCATTCTTAAAGAAAATCCAAGTATAGGACACTTGAGTTTTAAGAATGAACCGATTGATGAACTTGAAAGTAGAAATACAAAGGACAAGATTGATAAACTTATTAAGGAAACTGAAGCTTTCCTTGAGGCTTATGAACGTACCAAAGAAAACATAGATCATAAAAGAATAAAACGTAGGGCTCAACATTGGAATCACAATAAACATAAGAAGAATGACGCGATAGTTAACAGCAATGAGTCTTCCTTAGAATGTAAGATAGAAAAAGATGGAACAGTGAATTGCTCACAAATTATTTACAACGATCTTAAAGCTTGGCATACAAATCGACTAAGCTTAGAAGATCAAATAAGACAGTTAAGGACCAAATTAGAAGATTTAAAAGAAATTAAGAGACATTTAAAAACAGCCAAACCGGCAATTGAAACACAAACTGTTCATCCCACTGTCTTTAACAATCACTTGTTCAATAAGAACTTTACTCACGAACACAATACTTCAAAAGAGCACTTCAGAAAGGGTAGACTTCACAGAGTGAAACCAAAACACAGAAATAATACTGCCCAGGAGAAAAAGTTAAGGCACTCCAATGAATACGTAGTGCCTACAATCAATGCTAAAACCAAAGATGATGTGTTTGATTATCAAGTTAAAAATGAGACAAAAACTGAAGCTCCTTTTTCAACACAAACTGTGAATGTCAGCAATGAAGTAAATATACTTGCAAATATTACTGAAGAAAAAATTGAAATACCAAAACCCCAAGTCACTACTGTAATCATAGAAGGAAACTATGAAGACAACAGTGTGGAAGACAGAAGTACTCTGCAAAGTGTCATAACTAGCACTAGCACTGATTCTATGATTACAACTGATTTTGCAATGCATTTCGATATCACCACAAAACGTACTACTACTGAAGAGAATTCTACAGAGGAAGCATATTTTTCACAGAATGTGAACCATTTCAGTGCTGCTATTGATAAAATTTTATCAACAGAGAGTTCTACACGTGGTCCTACAAGTACAACAAGTAAACCAGCAGTCAGTGAAACAACCACAACTCGGAGACCGTCTACCACGACACCGAGGCATACAACGCTTGCGCCATTAAGCCTTGGTCCGGCACGGCTGGATGCTTCTGAATACGAGCAGAGGAACCCCAATAAAGCCACGTCTAAGAATATGGGAATATTCGATAAGCCTGTCGACGTGTTTCAAAGAAGGCTCCATCCACTATTTATTGAAAATGAGGACAAACATGTGTGTTACTGTGAAGAAAATAGGTAAGTGTTGTGTGTGTTAACTTTATTTATTTTGATGATATTTTCTCAGCGTGGTTATTATTTAACTTATATTTTTTTGTTTTTCAGAAAAATGAGAGGTCCTGGTCACAGCTTCCTGGAAGCAGCACAGAAGACGAGAGAGGAACAGAGAAAGAGAAAAGCACAGCTGTTGCAAAAGAAACTTAGGAAAGCTAGAAAGAGGGTAATTTCTTTTCTCTCATGGAATGGAAGGATATGGATGCACCCTATGTAAGGCCCTAGTAGGTATTTTCTAACAAATTGTAACTTATTACTCATTTGTACCTTTCTATTTTGTAGGCAGAATTAGAGAAACTCTGCGAGTCTGAACGTATGAATTGTTACCGACATGATAACGACCACTGGCGGACGGCACCATTCTGGACAGCGGGTCCCTTCTGTTTCTGTATGAGCACCTCCAACAATACTTACAACTGCGTCAGGACAATCAACGCCACACATAACTTGCTCTACTGCGAGTTTATTACTGGTCTAGTCACCTACTACAACTTGAGAATTGGTAAGAAACCATACAATATACTTTAACGTTATATTATGTTCTTCCTAGAAAACTACTTACCTATATTGAAATAATAATGTTCTAACTTTGAATGGATATAATTTCAGATCCCTTTGAAACACAAAACCGAGTAAAATACCTGACACAAGCTGAGAAAGACTATTTCCACAACCAGTTGCAACAACTTCTGAGTTGCAGAGGCCCGTCATGTCGGCGATTCTCTCATTCAAACCCCAATGGTAAAGGCACTACATGAATTAACAACTATGCATTATAAAATCCTTTGAAATGGTGATGTTAAAGTCTAGCACTAATTTCAGGGAGCAGCGAAGAGACCGTCAACAGGAGATTTGACGACCGATTCGAAGACCACTTGTACAGAGGTGATACTGTCGGGTATAATGAAAGGTACGATACTAAGCCATAAGCTTAGTCGTTTATTTAGGTACCTCATAGCGCTTCCGCGTCGCTGTTCAAAATGTTTATAACATTAACTCTTGTTTTGCGCAGGGCTTGGCGATGGACCTACGGCCGAAGATATGCGCGAGCGAGAGAACTACACAGACGCAGGCACATGGCGCCATACTAGTCTACTACTACATATTCTTTGGAAAATATTGCAAAGAGCAGACATGAGCTGCTTTTTTCTAAAGAGAACTTTGGCAGGCAGCACGGGGCGGGAGCAATAACGATAGTTTGATATTATTTTAAGGGCGGAAACAGTACGTTGTCGATACGACTTTTCTGAGTTTTGTTCTGTGAATAAAGCTATCAATATTTTGAAAAATATCGTAATATAAGCAACATAGAAGTTATGGAGATTATTTATCTAAACACACATTCATCTCACAAAATGTAAACATTAAACAGTCTGATTTCTTTTATAGGTGACTATACATAATACATAAGTATATATTTATTCTAGGATATTCATACACATCGAAAAGCAGTAGGGCTTCCTTAAACTATGTATTCTAACTGTATTAGATATGTGGCTGTATTATGTCTCAAACATTATTGTTAAGAATATCTTTATTCGAAATTTAGTCACAATATTCTAAAAATAGTTAAAATTTCTGAAATATTTCACTGCAAACAAATGTTTTACAATAAGACCACAATAATGTATTTAAGTTGTTACAAAACTTAACGTAAATACTACGAACAAATCTAGCAATAAGAGTGACATTTTGCAAGTCATACAATAAACTTAATAGGTCTGTCTTTCTAAGAGTCTGTGTACATTTAGCTTTAAACCTATATTCAGCAATTATATATTATTATCAATGTAATATTATTGTTAAACTTAGCTTCAAGCAGTGACCATACCATGAGTATTGCATATTTGTGATGGTACTGTTTCCTTGTGAGATTAGCAAGATATTTGCTGACTTTGGGGTGATCTCGGTCTGTGGGATCTTATCATTGAAGTTTGTTGTAGATGTTACAATGTAAAAGTATGCCTGTAGTACTCGCTATTTATCTAGTAGACATTAATGAAAGTGATATTAAACTGTTGCCATTGTGATGATAATGTGTATTGGTTGTAATAATAAAATTATTGGAAAATCAATGTCCTTTATTACTAAAACCTCCATTTTAAATTATTGATAATAGTTCTTAAATGTTCAATAAGTTATCTAGGTCAGTATCATCATATAACGAGAACATAGCATTGTTTTGTGATGTACCCAAACTCTGTGAAGTATTTGTACATTCTGTGTCTGCACATTCCTCTGTTTCTTCAGTAAATTGAGCCCATTTCGAATTTTTATTAACTATAGGTGGAATAAACTTCTTCTTTGCATTAGGCTTAGTGTTACTTGTACAATCTATTTGAGATATCAAATTTTCTGAATCAGAAGTTAGTGGCAATGATTTTAATTTACTACTGGTGTTAGAGATTGGTACGATTTTGGGTGGACTTAGTTCTTTATGATTCTCATAATCTTTATGATTACTGTTATTAAATTGTCTTTTTACTGCTTTTCTTTGCTTTTTGGGGATTTCAAAAACCACCTCAGCGTCTCCTAGTTTCATATTATCATTAGCAGGTTCTTCAACAATTTCAGGTTCATCTAAAAAGTTAGACCATTTACTACTTGTTATGGGTTTGCAGCTACTTTGTGCTACAGGACTGCACATAAGATGCCCGGGCTCAGATACATCTTCATCCTCACTGTCTATATCTTCTGTGGTTTTCTTATTATCCATGTCTCCTCTCATTGTATTTAGTTTTTGAACATGTAGTCTACAGTCTTTAGCAGTTCCTATACCATAATGCCTTTTTATAGATTGTTTCTCGCCACAGAGTTTACATTCCCATTTATTCGACTTTTTGGTTTGGTGTACCTACAGTTAAATAATTATATATAAACAAAATTATGCAATCAGACTGAAACATTTTAAGGCAATAGGAGGAATGTAAACTGTATCAACTATACCTGAAAGACGAAACATTTGTAGCATCTCAAAACTTGAAATATCTGAGGCATGGTCGTCTTGACTAATACATTCACCTAAAATTTAAATTTGCAACTGTGAAATAATTGTAAATTTATTAAGACGGTTAATATTATTGATAAATAAACAAAGCACACCTTTACAAACAATGCCTTTCCGATTTTCAAAGTTGTCAGTGTCATATTTGTTATTGTTAAAAATGTCAACGTTGTCAGTTGTCAGTGTCATTATTTGCGATTATAGTGCTATACTCGGTTGCCATTCAAGAAAAAAAAACTAGTGTTGTGCTATGGGCGTCAATTTGGAGAAAATTCACACTTCACTTGCAAGTGAATTGATTAAGTAAAGTAACAACGATTGAGAGATGGAGGTAGGAGTGATTGGGCTGGAATGAGCCCATTTATAAATACTGAAACCGATATCGAACAGTCTGACTGATTGATCCGGCTCGCATCCGGCTCTGGTTCAGGCCATGGTGCGCAGCGAGGGGGACTGGGATGCCGTCTCCTTCTTCTGCGAAGCAGTCATGCTAGCCAAAGAGAAGGCGGGGCGCGTGAGAGAACCAACCTCCTTTCACCCCAGCCGTCGCGGGAGACACTCCAGGCGTCGGAGATCGCGTGACGATCTCCGGCCACCGTAAGTGCGGGTCTGCGGACGGTGAACAAAGATAGCTCGCCGCCCGACCAGAACCAGACCCGTGCGTACGGCGCATCGCGTTCCACGCGCGCCTCAAAGAGCTATCATACCACCAGAGATAGGGCCCAGTAGGGCTAATTGCCCGATACGGAGCTGTGGAAGGCCTAACGGGTTGCCGGGGCTCCGGTTCGAAGTGCAGGAGAAGGAACGGGGTTTTTTTTAGTCAGTAAGAGTCTGACACTGCCTCTCGCTTAACCCAAGGCGAGAGAAGTGATTAGACGATATATCCCCTTAAAAAAAATTAGGTAAATAACGAACTCGTTTTTATGTCACTTAAACGTATATTTCTGAGCCACATTCATCACAGTTTTTGTATATATAAGATAAAATAGTAATATTTACATGTTTGACACAATATGGAAGTAAATTTTAATACAACAATTATTTATAGATAATGGAACAAAAACATGAAGCAGGTCTTTACAAGTAAAAAGGTACACATTCCTAAAATAATATTAGATTCTGAACTAACAGAAATCTCAACCCTGATACAGGATTTTGCTTTTTTATCGATTTTTAATTTACGACAAATGCATTTTAGCCATTTTACATAAAACTTAAAGAAAAGTCAAATTGGTAGATACTAAAAGCTAACTTTTTTCAATAAATATAGTACATACATTAATATTAAAAGTAATATTGTTAAAAATTTTATTTAAAAATTTTTTGGGTTTGTTGAAAAAATACACGACCCAGAATTTTCGTACGCAATAATAACGATGTCTGTTTTCATGATGACATACCAATTAGAAGTGTATGAAATTCATAAATATTCTTAGATTTTATTACATAATTTGTAATAATAAAAGCCTGTTATAAAGTTCAACTTCATTCGCGTGGCGTGGTACCACGAGGCGAGGTTGGATTCGTTAGATCGTGTATTTTCCACGTACACACCCTGTATACGTACATATTGCTGATCGATTACATTACGTTGTTACAATTGCTAGTAACGTAGGCATTTCAGGAGAATCTAACTTTTTATTCTTACTTTCAGTCTCACATTTCGTTCCTATATCATTACAGCCGTTATTTATTGAACGTAGACGAATATAAGGGACAGAATTAGTTGCAGTAGGTATGTAAAATGTTGCCTAGATGATAGAAGGAAAATATTAATAAATATGACGGAAGTATGCAGGTACAGTCAAGGGTCGAACCGACGGTCCACTGCCACCGTGAGTGATGTTCACACGGCAATGCGTAAGTAATTTCATATTAATGTGCATAAAAACGCGTGCGTACGCATAAACACACGCACGCGTACGCACACGGATAAAAATATGTGTGTGCATGTGTGTATAAGCGCTGCGGCGCAACCTATAGTAGTCTTACGGTGGCAGTGGACTTTTGACCTTTGACCGTACCTTTTGGAGTCATTGGTCGGCTCTGCAACCAACTAATAGTTAGGTAACTACTGTCTCTGTACCTGCGTACTAAATACTAGTCAGCATTTGTTTTGCAAATATGTAGCAACACCAGTAAATAGTTAATGTAAGTACCTAAATGATGCGAGACATAAAAATTGGAAACGTAGCTTTGAAATAACTAAGGTATGTAAGTGTTTCACGAGATTATCTAATGCTTAACAGCTAAGTATAATGGCAGACTTAGTTTTTAAAATACAGTGAGTGAGTATACAAGTGTGATGATAACTAGTTATATTCAATATTTGGTTATTATGGTAAACCCGTTTATGAAGTGGAGGTCTATAATCCAGCTGTACCTAGACCGTCACTGGTTAATGATGTATTCGGTTAAGACTAACTATAAATAGGACGCGTTTACGTGGATTTATAAGTATATTTTTGATATGAAATCAGTTACGAATATCAGTTTGTCCAAGTTATATCTTGCAACGGAGGCAGCTCTTAAAGAAGCTTCCAAGAAACAGAAAGTTTTAGTCGTATAAATCATCATCGCGCACGTTTTTTTTTAGCTATTGTTACATACTAGAGGGCGCCAGGGTACCTATTTGTTGCACTCGGCACATGAGAAGCATACACACCTCTGACTATGGTTCAGACATTATTTGTGATTCAAATTTCGCACTTGCGTGATATGATTTCTTCAATGGAACGACGACTATCTAGTAGGAACATACTTAATGAAAATTCCTATATGATACTTTTTAACCCTAATTTTATTAATGCAAAGACTTCATAAAAATTAATTATTAAATATGGAGTAGTCACTGATTGTATATATAGTTAATATAATAAGTATTTACAGGATCTGGAAAATTATTGGCGTATTTATATAAGGTAATATAACGATTGGCACAGTGCTTACAACTTACTATATACAATCACTTGGCACAAGAATACTTGAGAGATGCTTCAACTGACTGATTGGCACATTATTACATAGTATGTAGTATACGCAATGCAACGTTAATGTTAGGCCGAACCTCAAATAAAATGCTAAAATACATGCTAAAATCAAGGTACTGTTGCAAATGCTCTAAAACAGTATGCTAAAAAGCGTTCTATCGAGCATGCTCAAAAATGTTCAATAATCGAACGCCTGTCGGTTCGCAAATATGATGCCTGAAATGAGCATGCTAATTTTGAGCACAGTCCGACACACATGCTATAAGCGACAAGTGCTCAATTGAAGCATGGTTTCGTGCTTTAAATTAGCATATGTAACAGTACCTTAATGCTTAAATACAGGTAACATTTCAATCAGTCGAAACAATAGTTTGATTGAAATACAAAACTTTATCATGTGTGCAAATTCATAATCCTGTATTGACCTCGTTTTGATGAAAGCCCAACAATTTTAGTTAAATACAATATTGATTTATAACTTCGCTGATAAAATTGTGGACTTCTAACAGGCCATTTTACAAAATAGGTGTAGATTTATGGTATGTAGGTATTACTTTCAAAACAATATCTAAGCGTATTGTATCAAGTGTCTCTCTTATACGATAATAACTTCTATGTGTTATTCAGTACGTGGGCTTCCCCATACTTATTTTACCAGTTCTGATCGTGGTGTTTTATGTTCCTGCATATTTATTAATTAAACCATAACTATTATTTGAATAGTTGTTCTTATTTGATACCATTTCGACACTTAATAAATATTTTGAGGGTCGGTATTTTTGGCAGTCCCTATGTATGGGTCTTTCAGCTTTAGCATGGTTAAGAGTTGTCTATCAGAAAAGCGTTATATCAGTGCATTATTATTGTGATTTGATTTTTGTCACTGAAATCTGTTAGTAAAATATTGTAATCACGAGCCAAATTCACACTGCCGTAGTTGAACAGCATTTTCACACAATTAAAAAACCCATACGTTGTTAACAGACATTTTGTCTTAATATTAAGTATATTCTAGAGGAACTTCATGTGTGTCGTGCTTACGTGAGTGCGTTAGTTTGTCGCAGCGTGTGTATGACGGGCGTCGTGCGACGCGCGTACGGACGACGTGTAGATGCTTGCGGCGTCGGGTGTGCCTCACATTCGCGACGGACTCTGTCAATTATGTCTGCCACTAATTTCTCTTCACGAGATCGTTTTTCCTCCCAGTCTGCTTGATTCACTAATTGCTCTGAAACACAAAATATTATATTATAATTCCATTTGCATTAAATAATCAATCTGCGCACAACGAATTATTAAGTCCCTAATTTTAAATTGATAGGGATAATAATTTTTATGTTTTTGGAACACACTTTATCAAAGTAATATTACACATATTCTCGGAAAAATACCACACGGGCGAAGGTAGGGTTCCGCTATCGTCAGTGAGAAATATATTTTATCAAACAAAATCGCTTTCATTTAAAATATTCCCAAGACGAGATTACATTATTCAAAACATAATCAAATCTCTAATCCTACATGCACAATCCTAAACAGAGCTTATTGCTCTAATTTTACACTTATGCGGGAAAATACTACTGCTGTAGGTCGTAGCTCGTAGCGCGAAGTTCATAGCACGTAGCACGTAGTATGTAGCACATAGTTTCCAAAGTAGTTTTTAGTATTTGTAGCAAAATACATTATCTTGAAATGGGTACGCATCTTATTATTTTTTATAACATGGACCCCTCCCTATAATATCGATTTTCAGACGTGTGGCAATAAGATGGATGGATGGAAGTCGTATATAAACTTCACCTGATATGGAGTATATAAACCTCACCTACGATATGGAGTGGGGGATAATTATAAGTCTATCACTTGACTTTTATCGGTTCAGTGAGTTTTGTAACATACTTGGATCAAACAACGTTTGATTCGCTCAATCGAACTAGGGTGAAGTATTCAGCCTAGTTAGACTGAGTTATGCTTACATAGTAGAGCTTTGGTACCTACTTGCAATATATCAGTCGCTTACCTTTACTGCGATAAGTTTTCTTCGTCTCTGTAGCCTTCGCCGTGTGTTTGACGACGGATGTCTGATAATTTGGCACGCTGGTCTTAGGGATCATGGACTCAGGATCGGCTTCTTCTTTAATTTCCTGTAACGTATTCTCCGTGGCTTGTATTGCTTGCGTGTTCGTTAATACTGGACTACTATCTGATAATAATTCGCTATGCCTGCTCGCTATATGCCCAATGTATCCTGAAAAATGTAAGGGCGACATTTCAGATACTTTATCCAAGAAAACGTACAACACGTACCTAAATGTATTCGATTAGGAGATTTTGTATTGAGAATAATAAAACGATTATTCTTTTAAATATACTATTACTAATTCGGTAACATTAGGTAGAATATCTATTAAAGTATGAGGGCTGTTCTAATGGTAACGAAAATAGATAGATTGATACTTTGAACCGAAGTATCATCTTTAAACGTTGTTCTTTCACGACTATTTAGACACACCACCGAGCCACTATACCTAGGATATAGACAGCTATCTCGTAACATGGATGAGATAAAAAATAATTAAGTGACAATACTTATTTATTTTTTATTTTTTAAGGGGAGAAAATCATCGAATGCTTGCTCCCGTCTGGGTGAGGCGGAAGGGAGTTTCAGACTCTTACTGACTAAAAACCACCCCGTTCCTTCTCCTGCACGTCACCGCAGATGAGGCCCTATTGGGCCCCATCTGCGGTATTGTTAAAGAAAATCTCAGTTGTAGCGCGGAGTCTGGAATTGTATATAGGCCCGATATATGACAATAGGCTAACCCCCTATTACATGGGACTCATAAGATAAATATTGAAAAGTGGGTGTTACATAGTAAGTGCCGTAATGTGCAATTGTGCACCTCTGCCTACCAATAGTACTAATAGTAAAATATCGTAGGTAATTAGTTAATCATGTTTTTTAAATAACTATCGTGAGACATACTAAATTAACTAAAAATCGTGGGTTACTCACGTGAATATACTGAGAAAAGCTCTATTAGTTTAGAACTGAGTAGCCTATTCGCCTACTCTACAGGCTGCGCGACATCGCCGCGACCGCGCACGCTGCTCATGAGGAAGAACCGCTCTGTGGTTTGAAACTAGTAGAGCTTTTCTCAGTATATTCACGTGAGTAACCCGCGATTTTTAGTTAATATAATTACATCATCCTGTCGTCCATTACTTTTTGAATGTAGTTACATTACACACACACACACACACTGAAGCATACAAGCGTTTGCTTCATTAATTAATTTAAACTTAAGAATTTGTTTCGATCCACTATATAGTCTGGAACCACCAGATATGCAAAAAAATAATCGATAGCTAAGCAGAAAGATATAGGACCTACAACACGTGGTATATTATTCAGGATATTACCCTTACCTTTTCTACTCTTAAAATAGACGAGGCATTGTTCACACTGGAACAAGGGCGCGGGGTTGGGCGGCTGTGCAGCGTGTCGCTTGTACTTGTGCCGGTACCAGTGCGTGCGACTCTGCAGTATCTCCCCACACATCTTGCAGATGACGCTACCATCAGTCCGCAACATGTACTCCAATAAATCATGTCTTCCCTTCGATTCCTTTCCTTCTTCTTTATTCCCTTCATATTTCGGTTCAAGTTTTTGCATCTGCTCTGTTAGAAAATGTACTCCAGTGTCCTTATTGAGAGTATCATCAAATTGCCCGCTAGGCACGGACCCGTCCACGTAGTTGGCAATGATCGGGTCAGGTATAGACGAGTCCGACATTACTTCTAGAGTTATTATAGGAATACTGCCATTGTCAACTTCGTCATCAAACGTGTAGTGGTACTCTGTAAGTTCTAACAGTAAATACATTATTCTTTCAATGATATTGTTTCTGCTTCTCAATAACTTACAATTAAGTAAGTAGGTAGCTAATAAACATGAGGCTTTTGTTCAGCAATTTAAAGGGTGTAATAAAAATAAGTGAAATATTTTTATCGTTTTATTCGTAGTGTAGGTAAATGTTTTCACAATAATTACTCAATACGTGTTGGTAAGATCCTTTCTTTAAATATAAACTACTATATTTTTGTTACAATAAAAATAAACTTTTGTCTCGTTCTCATCAATTTATGGTTAAAGCTTTGATGTTTGCAACGATATAATCATACCTACTATAGTACTCTAATAAAATTATCAGTTAGACTGTGGTAGTAATTTTGTTAATAGCTATTGTTAATATAGACTATCCAATATCTAACGTTCTTAAATCACTATTCATTACAATATTGTAGGAGTAGTCAAAGAAACATATTTTAGTATGGCCCATCTTACAAACGAAACATGTATACTGACAGTTTACAAAGTATACAATTGTATAGACCTTGATAGGTGCAAGTCAATTTAGAGATGCTTTTGGACGACTAATTGGTACAATCTCTCGAAATATATCAAGATTTTAGGGAACAAGAAAAAGTTGATAATATGAACGGGACAGAACTATACTATATGTGAACGATAGTAAACTATATTTATACTCGATACCAATAACTTAGCAACAAGTTGAAACGAAGCGTTTGAAGAGCTCTACTGTAGAATACTTACCATCAGTCTGACAAATCAAATTGTATAACCACGAGTTGTTGGCATCGAGTAAGAGTCAATAGAATATAGAAAAAAAATCAACACTTGCATATAATCATTGCACATGACACGAACCTAATTATAAACATCTAAACTTCTACAAGATTTTTCATATTATAACATAGTTTACAAAATTATTTGCATATTTATTGCCATGACACAGAAGGCGTAACATTTAGGTAGAGGTCCAATCTGCCGGCGACATGTATCTGTGTACATATCCGTTGGCAGAAATAAAAATTTACTGAAGAAAAACCGAATTAATATAACAGAATATTTTACATATATACTTATATGAAAATTTGTGCAAATAAAATGTCTTAATTTTGTATTAAGTATAAGTAAAAATAACAAAATATTTAATCGCCGATAGTTAATATTTACCAATTATAACGCACACTTGCTTCCTTAATACTTTATCCACAAAGTAAAATAAAAATGTTTACCGATGTACGATTATTAATAGTACGCTGCCTTGCAGCACGTGTTTAGAAGTGAGAAAGTAAAGAATTACAATAACTCAACAATGAACATGATCGCCAACTTAGTTAGCACTAATATCACAAAATAAAATACTACAAAAAAGATAAAAGATAGGCATAACACTTCACCACTCCAAATAATAAAAATTAAGATAAATAAATGAAACAATCCTCCTCCAACTTGAGAACTAGAACAGTGGATTACGTAACAAAGGAAAATACAATACAAGAATGAGAAGTGGTGAAAAATAAAAATAAAAGAAAATACAAAATAAAACAAAAAGCTAGTCCTTTTCAAAATATACCAACGTGTCACTACGTTGAGTTAGTTTGTGCGATTGACTGGCGCTGACGTACCTACCTAAATAAAATCACACTGCAAATTGTTAATACCTTGTCGGCGACTATATATCCTAAATATTTATGTAATACACAAGTTTAACTATATACAAGAACGTGATCTAACAAAATCTTCTTATAAATTTAAACTTAACATACGTAGATATAACTATCTCAAAATTGTGCGCTAAAATTTAAAATACAGTAACTCAATGTATAACCGATTAATGCTTTAAGTAAACATAATATTAAACCTACTCTATTTTAGTATCCAATCAGTAGAACATTAATCGATCTCTTAAAGGCAGCGTTCAAACCGTGAAACTTAAAGTAACGTAGATTATGTATAAATCGTTCCCAAGTGGAACTTAACAATATACATGAACATTAGGCGTGACGCTAACATAACCTAACAAATATTATTTCCCTTATCAATGGAAGAACTGCTGATTTTGTTATACGTCCTAGGAAACCTAGGACTGCTCCGCTATCCACTAAATATAATCTAAAAGTGAAATAATAAGAGTTGGAAACTTTAGTAATAATATTAAAACATACAAAATGAATAAAAATTGCGCTATGGCACTATTAAGTTAAATGTTAACATATTGATATTTCCCACTATACTTCTCTTGTTAAAATAGATTCAATCAAATAGGTACACATCGTACATAACAGTAGGCTCACTAATAGGTAGAGAAATATTTTAATATAATCTATTATTTATTAAAGTCTTTAGTAAGATAGAAAAGATTTAATATAATGAAATATATCTATTTAATAATGCTTGCGAGTGACAACGACGCCGTGGCCCTGTTCTCCGCCTGGACATAACATGTTTCGGAGGCCGGTTCGCGAGTTCCGATCACATCACACCGGTAATGTTGCAATTTGCGAACATAGACAAAGTAAAAATAAGATTTATCTGTAATACAGTCTTTGGTTGGTGTCTTGCGGTATCTCAAATAACTATAAGAAATATTTTAGGCACTTCAGGCGACAACTGGTTTAGTAACATTACACTTCAATAACCTGCGTAAATGGAAGGCACATTTCAGACTTTTGTAGCACCTACATATGCTAATTTTCAAAACAAGTTAAATTCAACACGCAGTAACTGGCCTCAAGTATTACATTGTATATTATTGTCTAATATTTGCACAACCATACTTTAAACAAGATAACATAATGAGCTTTATTTTATGTAACAAACATTCGTTATTAAATGCATAACAGTATTCTTGGAAATATTGTAATACGTACAATGTAAAAATGTACATGAAAATTTTAATCCAAAAATAGAACGAATACTATAATCGAAACTTCGATATCTTGATGACCTAAAACTAGCCAAAGGAAAAGTGTACATGTTCACGTGGAATCACACAAGTCCAGCGCAAACCCGTGACTCACTCAGACTTGCGCAGGGTCAGGCGAGGAATGCGAGGGCGTGGAGCCGTGCGGCGACCTGGAGCGCACCGCCTCCACCTTGATGCCGGGCGGGAGCTGGCCTTCCATGCCCGGGATCAGGAAGAAAGCGTTCGGTGGGTACACGCAATCTTTCGGCACGTAGCAGTCGTGGGTCGTTTTCATATGATTTTTCATCTTGTCCGGCCTAGAAAACTCTTTGCAACAGACGGGGCACGGAAACACTTTCCTTTGATGACCCTCGTGGTACAAGAAAGCGTGCCTCTGGAATGAATATTTGTTTTTAAACGTTTTTTGAATGTTCTCTTTAGCGCACTCGGTGCACTGGTACACTCCCTCATTGACGGACGCGTATCTGAACAGATTGAGACCCCTGACTGACATTTCAGTGAGTTGCTCCGCGGGGTCATTGGATGCCGAGTTAGCTCTTCTTCTTATTCGTCTTCTGACAGCTGGCCTCTGCATTGGGTTGCCGCCAGTCTGCAACGTGTTATTATTTAGGGAGTCGTTTTGGTACTCGTTGGATGTAGAAGCCTGTGTTCCTGGATTAACGCGTACTTTTCCTGAACCATCGTGTGATGGCGACTCCCGAGTGTATTTCATGTCCTTATTTTCAGAGTCTGGGCTATCGCGTCCTGTAATGTAAGAATGAACTGATAAGTATTCAAACAAATATAGGATTAATATCAACGATTTGCTACTACTTCATGTACAAAAGGATAATGTCACAGGGACTAACCAACAAGATATTAATATTAAAAGTTTTAGAATAATAAAAATCCCGATGAAATTGTCCTTTTTTACCTACTTACTAATATCAATCAACTTACTGTATTGCATAAACTTGTAAAAAGGCAAATGAAATTGACAAAAAAAGGAAATTGTGTAAGTCACATGGTATACAGGTGAAAAAACCAAAGGAAAATAAAAAAACAAACTGAAAATATATTAACTTTATTTGTTCAAATTGAATGACGAAATTTTATTACACCATGATTAAAATGAAAACCACGATTCATGAAACCATTTCATAAACAAGTTTACGAGATGAATAGTAAATAGTGTATTGTAGGTAGCTGCCAACTTGTGAACTAAACCATACAGTGATACGAGTAGCTAAGAGAAACGAAAACTTAGGAGAAACAATCCAGAATAATAATTTAGAATAAACTTGTTCATGAGATGCATTCAAAATAAAACATTTAAAACTAGAAAAAGTGAAATAATATCAATTTTGGAATATATGTACTAAGTGTATATATATTGACCAAAACTTGAATCATCAGTCCTATAAATTAAAACTCACTAAGCAAATAATTTTCAAAAGATAACAGTGATTGTGTTCAATGAAAATTTGATGTATTAAAACATGAACTTGTAGCAAAATCAAACTGCTTAAACTATTTTAAAATAACCATAAATTAATAAATTAAAAAATAATAACAAAAAAGAATAGATTTCACTATGACATAATAGGACTCAAGTGTTTGCATTTGGAACTATTTCGGCAAGTTCAGTAGTAGGTACATAATTATAAAAATAACACTTCAGTTAACTTAGTTCTTAAGATCACATAAGGTGGGTTTATAGTTGAAAGTAACATTAAACATAGCAGCCGGGCGCTTCGTTTGTTGCGCACGGCAATATATGTAGGACATTAAATAGTTGCCAATATATTGTAAGCCGAGAGATACAATCATGTTTGGATTAAATATCAGGAACATGTAATTAGCCTCATTAATCAATATCTGGATAATATTGCATCAGAAATATCTAAGAGTATGGTATAAATAAAAATAAAAAGCAACAATTTGTACTGGACCAACAAATCAATACTTTGTTCATTGCAGAGCATCAATTTGAGCAACATAGAAAGCATTAAACGTAATCTAGCTCTAACCACACCATCTACGAAACGTGAGAGTAGCGTCCATAGGATAACGTACCTGCTCAGTCCCCTCTGTAACATTCTACACAGTGTTCCAATGTCACTCCATCGTTAACAACACTATTTATGTCTATAATATTATAAATAACTTAACTTTTAATCTACTCTTTACTAATAACCCGTGTTGTTACTTTGCTACTATTTAAATATAAAAATAATTAAATATGTTGTAGTCGTTAGTGTTCGTCATCGTTGCTGCGTACATCACGAGTGACAGACCATGTAAACATAAATCAAATCATGTCACTAATTGTAAGTATTATAAGTCAAACGGCAAGACAAGACATCAAATGTCACCATACACAGTGGCTGCTGAATGTTGTAACAAATAGTTCATACATACATGGGCTCGAGACCACAGACCTCGGCCACCTCACAATAAATAAAATAAAACAGGTGAGAACTTAAAATAACAATAACAAATCAAAACAAAATAATAAGTGTCATTAAAATATTGGTTGTTTTGCTGTAACTTTTATTATTTTCTTTAAAGTTTCTAAAAATAGTAATTAACACCTTATTGTATACCATTGTATTTTGTTTTTATTAACAAATATTCTATGTCGTGTAACTTTCAATTCTAAATGTATCTAAACATTACTCTTTGCATTCTCTATTGTCTAAGTGCAAATAACAAAAAATATGGATTTGCTTAACATTTGGCTAAACTCTAGAATATTATTTTAATTGTCGTGTGAATTTATAAGTAAAGATATAATTAAATGTCATATCTGTAGGTTTAATATAACTTTCGTGAGAGATAAAGTTAACAACTTAACGATCATGATTTTGTTTGACGAATTGGCATTGTCTATTTGTTCATATATAGGTATGGTCGTACTGTTTAAATAATAGTGTAAACAAGATCACGATAAGTATAACCACGCTTTAGGTGTATTATACAACCCTGTAGATTAAAAAAATAAATATATTTCTCTACATTTATTATATCTTCTCCACCAATCCCTCAAACAACCCTAGGCAAATATATTTATACTGAAACGCTATGATATACTTAGTTATTCGGAAGTAATTTATATGAGATGAAAATTATGATATCATTCAAAACCCAGAAAATCTTTATACACGATTAAGCTATCTTTCAATAATTAGGTACTTGTAATAACTTTCATAAATATTGCTTTAAGTTTTCGTAGTAATCTGTGAGTAAATATATCCTTATTATTTTGTTTCATTTGGAACTGCTAATATTACAACATTTCATTTGCATAGACAATTGTGAATGTTTTAGAGTCCCTTGATAGAATTTGTCAACGGATAAATAATGTAACGACTATAATATACATGCTCTTTAAAACAACAATATCAACAAACAATATATAAATATGTATATTTAGGGACAATCCATTTATGTCACATCACATGTGACATTTTCTTAAGTATAATTTAGCACCAATTATGATATAACATTAACAAATAATAAAATTATTCATTATTGAGATGACAATAAATATAAGTTCAAATACAATTTCATTTGAAATGTATGTTTTCGAGTGTAATATAAAGGTAAAGAAAACAATGATACATATACATGTATTACACAAGTAATGTAGTCCAAGTAAGAGTAACTAGGTACACATAAATGAACGGGTTAAGCTTAGGCACTGGCTAAATTGACTATCATAAATGTAAGTGATTTGTTTACTCGTTCAATAATAGCCTCACCATTATTAAGTCTAAATTTCCTCTTTAAGTACCTATCAATGTTCAAGGTAAATTTCGTATAAAGATTTATGAAAGGTAGGTACAATAAATTCGTTTTTATGAATTTTAGCAGTCTTAATATTGATTATCAAGACCCGACGCCTCGAAAATTACACGAATTTTTTTATTCATTTTGTAAATAACATTCACGAGTTGTTCCGATTTCCAAACAAAATGGAAAACATGAGATGATATATTCTTAATTTTAATTACATCTTTTAATTAACTACTTGGGCCTAAAAGGTTTCTAAATTCCTAAGGAAGCTTCTTAAAGTAGACATTGTAAACTCTGAATAATGAAAATAAATAATACATAACATTTTTGAAATTTCTTAGTCGTCTAGTAGTCGATAAACATTAAACTTATGAATATACAAGTAAAGGCACACTAATAGGCAAGCGTTCCCTGGACCTACGTTTGTATTGGAGAATTTGGTGTTTGGGTCGACGACGTACACGCGTGTGTCGCACTCATACATACGTTCCTATTGAAGTAGACACTACTACCCATACTTACTAAACTCATTTTATACAATTATTATTTAAAACAATTTAATTTTTCTCGTTATTATTGAAATATGAAAACGTGTCGCTATAATTACATGGAAGACTACTTTTGCCTCTAAATTTAACTAAGTAAATAATTTTATAAGTACCGTTCCTTACTTTAAATTTAAGGCATTTTGTTTTCTACTAAAATAGAATTTACAAATCATCTCATGATTCCAGTTACATATAAACTTCATTCAAAGCACCTTGCTAAGATCACTTCAACAACAACGCCTTGTTGTATCTTCTCAATATATACAATTTAAACATCAACCTTTAAAATATATAATATGTTACATTTGTTTTAAAGTTGCTTTAGTTTATAGTAACTCAAATATGAATAAGGTAGATGTGTTTGTGATACGGTTATGCACCGCGACTGCGCCCGTTGTAAGCACGGCCGCATTGTAGTCGCCCCGGACAACAGATGCAGTACGCGATGATAACCTTTATACATTAGCTACAGTATTTCTTGTATTGTCTTTGACAAATAGATATTTCACATGAGTAAATAATTGAATCATTTAACAAAGTAATATAATCCTATTATATTTAATGTTAGGAATTTAAAACTTTTATTAAAATATCTAAATGATTTGGGGCTCTGTTGAATAATCAGGAACTGAACGTTTGATCTGTAGAAGTACTACAATGTTTCGCCCGTGATACTGTAGCGCCAACTATCCTAAACGTTTTATTGTATTTACTATGTGTATACTTTAAGCGATTTAAATAAGTAGATATTTGAATAGTACAATAACATTTACAACCAAATATTTCAACATTGATAAACTATTTTAAATTAATCTTAACAAATTCTAGAAAATAAAATCATAGCCTGTGTTGAGTTTTACTTCGAAGAAGTCAAATCGTCATCTACAACTAAGATCACTATTAAGGCAAGTTAAATGAAAATGCATTTTCCCGCTACTACTTACGCAATGGCCTTTTGTTGTAATCTTTTTGTAAAGAGTTTATTTGGCATTTTCATTAGCCTCTCGAGATACGTCACTGTCTGAGGCAGACAGACGTATCGCCTAGCACAAGACTCTATTTACAAAAAGACCACGCCATTGCTTTAATCATAAATATATTAACTAAACTTAAACTAACTAATTCAGTTCAATGAGAATTGCATTTAATATTCAGCACATAAACAATTATACTACTTTCGAATTTACGATCACCATGAGTAGTTATTTTGTACCCTGAAAATGTTGTAACTAATAAAATTAAGTAACAAGTTAAGTGCAAAATAACAAGTAAATCATAGAAAATTTTATAAATCTCTTTGAAGTTAGCACTCTGAGAAACAAATGGAACAATAAATAAATAGATAAATATTAACAACAAACGACTGGCGTCGCTTAATATCAACAAACTTATTGACATACAGTATGTAAGTATGAAACTTAGAGCTCGAACGCTTACTCAATACGCAATCTACTTTTATAAACTATTGAAAATCCAAATTTTAAGTTAAATAACGTATAACATGAATAAAGTCTACTCTGGCTAATCAGATCTCGATACATCTGCGACAAAGAGTACTACTGAGTGTTGCCGACTGCGGCTGCGCTGCCTAGGACTCCTGCTTGGCCATCTGCTCGTTAGCATTGGGCTGATTTTTATGTATGATCTTGAGATGAGCGATCATGTTGTCTTTTCGAGTGAACTCTTTGAAACAGATGGGACACGGGAAAACTTTAACATCTTTCTTGTGAGAAGTAACGTAGTGCCTACAGAAATTACTTATATGTGTATAGACTCTCGCGCATATCTTACATCTGAACACATTCTCCCCTTCCTTGATGCAGTAATCTCTCACAGACTCGTTTGTCTCCTCGTGGTAGTTACCCACGCTACCCATATTGGCCTTCCTTATAGGAGAGGGAAATATACGATGTTCCCAGTTGGTCTGTGCTAAATCGGATACTTCGTTGTTAGCCAAGTTGAGGTTATTTTGCTCTAACTCAGCGGCAAACAGCTGTGTGGCGAGAGCTGGCATCAGAACCGGGTCCGGTGGGAATTTGTCGAACGTATTCAGTGCGGGATTCAAACTGGATAACCCGGATAGTTGATTGAACAAGTTTCGAGCTCTAATTTTGGACATTTGGGGTAGTAATTTTTTACTATTCTTTGGCTTTAAGTTACGACCTAGTCTGTTTTTATCTTCTGTGTCTTTAATAGGACCGTCTTGGGAATTAGAATTGTCGCGGCTTCTATCAGGATTATATTTATATTCGATTGGTTCATTATAACCGTCGTTTAATTCAGCGGCTGGTTCTTGTTTAATTGATCCGTTTTCTATGGAAAGCACAGGCCCGTTTGTTGGAAAGTTTTGTTGTATTTCTTCTTTTTGCGGTTTATCGGGATCTGAAAAGTTTTTTCAGGTCTCAATGTATGCGGAATGTATAAAATAAAATCATTTATATTCATTTTACTCGACATCGTAATTGGAAATATTTTAGTAAAACAAAATATTGTAATTTTACTCGGAATTACTGATTTAAATACAATTGTTGTGATACGGACCTAATTTTATTTTATTTTGATGAATAGAAAGCTACCAGAATATTTCCAATTGCTTTAGTACCAAGGAAAGCTATTGGGAATAAGCCTTGTTTGTGTTCCCTTTTCTTATTCGTAATATGAAAAAATATATCTTTACTCGAAGAAGTTTTAAAAGAAAGAAATTATCAATCAAACCATTAAGTACCACACCGAGTTTGCCCCTGGCCATTCCTCTAATAGCTCTCCCCAAAAGCAGAAAAGCAAGCAATAGTTAAAATTGTCGATTTATAGAAGAAAATAAGCATCTGTTACTCGTATACGTCAAAAAATTTCATAGATAATCACTTACCCCTTTTCAATAAAGTTTAAATATTATTAAATAATATAAAGTAGGCATTTTGTAATACACTTCACTTTTCACTTATCGTTTCCTATCATCAAAGCTTATATCCCATTAGCTTTTCCCTTTTAAATCAAATGTTACTTTTATAAAATTGTTAGATATTTGGAAAGGAAGATTAAAACAGGTATTTACAAATAGTAAGCGAGTATAAACAACAACATTTTCATTAATTTCTGGCGCGATTTTTTTGTACAGTTCAAAATTCTATACACTAAAACATTCGGTAAAATGTATTTGGTGAATAAAACAATATTTAATTAATTATGAATCCTTCATAGTCAAATTACTTTCTACCGACGTAGCTGAAATGTAACAGTGTTGTAGAGATTGCCACATACCTGCAGACTCGGAGTCCTTGCCAGTGGGTGCCTCTGTCGATTGCGCGTCGTCACCTTCGTCAATGAGTAGGGCTTCACCTGCTTCCTCGCCCCCTGACGTTGCCCCGTCATCAGCGTTAAAGCTATCCATTGACATTTTCACTTCCAACATCTCTGGAGAACCTCTGATCAGTTGGTCGCCTGGACGGTTCGATGATCCGTGAGAGGCAGGCTCCGAGACAAACTCTCCGGGAGGACTAGCGGCAGTGTTTAAAGCATCGCTGGAACTTCCACTGAGTTTTCTAGGCCGACCTCGTTTTCGTTTAGGCTGCATCAACGCATTACCCAATAAAGGCATTAATAAATTGGGAGGTGCTCCTCCGCTTGGCACACCCGATGCTGGCCTTTTCTGATGCATATATGGATGTATTCTGTGTAGTTGAGGAGGAGGAGTGTGCGCATTCGACTGTTGCTGTATTAACGAGTTAGTCAAAGCTGGAATATCGCACTTCTCCTCGTTTACTTCTGTAAGTCCTTTTATTCTTAAGCTCTCGGCTACTTTTAAGAAAGCCGTCAGTCGCTCCTGGTCCACACTTACTTCACCCCTGTACATGAAATCGAGTAAACTCTTCATGTCCGAATACGGAACGTCCTTCAATATAACAATGGGATGTTTCTCCTGGTGGTTTACGAAGAGAGCTTGGAAGTAAGGACTGCAAGCCGACAGGACCATCTTGTGTGCTTTCAGTAGCTGACCATCAACGGCTAGGGTAACGTCGGTGAACGTCTCAGCGTGCAGTAGCTGATCAAACACAGACAACATATTAGACTGGTGGTTGTTCCACCGCAAACAAAACCTCTGCGTAGCCATTTTTGCTTTTGTATATATTCTTCTTTGGAAGATATGATTTCTGCCAGTCGAGGCTTAAAATATAATTTTACCAACAACTATTCAATCATGTATACATAAGTATTCTCTCTTGTTCCATGAACAATACAACAAAACGTCAACAATAGATAATGTTTACTTTTTAAAAGCCATTTTCAATTTGTATGTTTCATAGTGTTTAGTGCAGTTTTGTGTCGGGCGCAGGGAACCTGTAACAGGAGAACATGCATTTTTTGTAATGTTGTTGTACAACGATGTACACTCTTATAGATAGCAATAGCATACACTACATTGTGTTTGTGTGGTCATAAATTACACTTTAAGTAAAACAGAAAGTCGAGGATCGTTTTGATTTCTCTCCTTTCGTGTCTGTTAGAAGTAATTAGGTACATTGCTTATGTGATTACTGATTACAGTACTTGTGCACACTTGTGCTTGCTTCTGTCACGCTATTATCCTCGTAGGCTATTCACGCAATATGTACCGTGGTACTTATCCAGCTACTTAGCTACAGTTTATTCTAACCTAAAACGCAGCTGTATGCAACGGATTTCATAATAAATATTATTATATCGTATTTATATTTCTATAGAAAGCACAAACAGTTTATTTATGTTATAAAGAATTCATTTGTTTTTTATTCTGTAACTATTACAAATATTTGTAAATACCAATGGCAAATACGTGGAAGAGATAATGTGACGTTTATAGAAACATATGAGAACCCCCTCGTGTGTTAAGTTTTTTATTGGACATATTAATTGTTGAAAAATACAAATTTAATATCATTCGTTCAAATATTAAGTAAACAAGTACGCGAATGTGTTTCTATTGTGTCTTTCACTTCCTGTGATTGGTAAAACGTAACACGTTGGATCAAATAAACGCTTTTTTTATTTAATCAGTTATATACTTTCAGATTTTCTTATAAAAATAATAATTAATAGAATTAAAATGATATAGGTAAGTAAAAAGTTATTTTACACGATAATTGACGACCAATTAGAAAAAAGAGATAAAATATTGTAATTAAATTACATTTCGTTATCATGGGGACACCAGATACCACATTCATTAATTTTTGCTAGGTTGTGAACGACACCAATAGCTACACAATTCAATCAAGGTTAAAAAAATCGAGGGCGTCTATAGTCTAGCGGCGTGGGGAGCCTGTGCATCGCGTCGGCGAGCGCACTGCAGTAGGAAACTAAATTGTAAGCTAACGTTCATTGCAGCCATGCTACACACCAAATATTGAATCATGATGCTAATATATCAGTGGTATGCACAACGTAAATCATTGAAAATATCTAGACCTGCATTCATTCCAATTAGATTCCAATTGGAACGGTCTCGAATTTATTTTAGAACTACAAAAACACGAACATTTGCTCCACATCCACAGGTGCTGACCACAAACGTTATCGCGGTATAAACGAGCGCTCGAATTATTACTACGCACCCAGTCGAGCGCGTTACATTACGTCATCACAATGGCATTATTACCTCCGATATCCACATTAATTCAACCGATACGTCGAGATAAGCACCGTTTGAGAATAATTATATCACTGCACTAACATAAGGGAACGTACCACACGTATCTGCACCACAATCAACTCGACCCTTTTATGGGAATGAGGACCAGCCCTTCCGCCATAGTCCGAGTCCGCGTTTACGTCGCACCCCGCTCACCCGACGACTGACGGCCGCAGCCCGCAACCCCGCGCGACGTACACCGACTCGCTCCGCGACTCGAATATCTCTCACAAAAAATACGCCGTCATCATCGAAATGGCGGCAGCGGATATATTCAGCGCAGGGTGCACGGTAAAATATTGATTTATTGAAATTTATTGATTTGCTCTCGGGAGGAACATCATCCCCATCAGGATATGTAGTTACTTCGCAGTTTACTGTATCTACTTATGAGTTTTCAGATACATGTGGTTATATTATTCTTTAAATGATTTAAAAATTATTTTAGATCCTCTATATCCGGTATGAAAACGGGGACGATGCCGGTAGGTACCCCGGCTAAGTGAAACAATAACACAGACTAGTTTTTCTGTCTATTATTCATTTTACTTAGATTAATTTAAATCAATTCCTTCCTTTTTAGAAACAAATGTTTGCTATCCTAATACGAGGCGGATATATAAATAAAACAAATAAGTGGGTGTAGATTCCTACACTTCAAATTATATGTACATGTTTAAAGAAGACATAGGTACATACATAACCATTAATCCTAAACTTAATCGATTTTAGCTTGCATTTAAAAAATAGGGTTGATTTTAACACATAAAATACGTTATGAATTAGGTACTGTAGATTTAAATAAATGGTATTTGTATTATGAACCCACCTTTGTATGGATACATTCAAGGGATGAGTTTTCCACGTGAAAAACATCAATCCATTCGTGTTGTCGCCATGTCAGCAGTGTTCTCTGTCTCTGTCCCACACACGAGCGGGGTTGGATGGACGCCCTCTACGCGGCGAGCGCCGCCGATGATGGCCGAATGCCGCCACTTTTCGCAACCGAACCAACCCGAGTCCGCACGGAAAATAGATCGCAGGGCGCACTTATATTTTTTAAGTTTCAAATTCACTTGAACAAACACTAATTTTTTTCAAATTATTTTCTGAAGGTTCGAAATTATAAAACTGTTTATTTTATAGAGCAATCTACCACTTGATGTATTTTTGTAGTTTTTAAAGATAAAAGGAAGAATTTCAGGACATGAAAAAAAAAATCCGCGCGCGATGTTACTCGGAAGTGTTTTTAATAAAAATGGCCTGCCGCCTCGGCGGGAGGAGTGGCAATGGGCAATGAGGTCGGTACCCTCTCTCTGGCACCCGCGCGCGCCCCTCCCTACCGCTACACTCCGGCACAGGGTTAGAAAGTTTCAAAAGTGAATCGTGGAAAACACGAACACTGATTCCTGACTGCAATATCCACTTGAAGCAAGCGAAGGATTTTAAGGACGAAGAAACCAAAAATCACTTTTATCATTATCCTTGTTTAAATCAATGTTGATTAACTTGCACTAATTGTACCTACCATTTGTATTAAGGGAAAACATAATTAAATAACATTTAAGCTATAAATGACTCGGTACATATTTGTGGTGGGTATGTTCCATAGTTCGGGCATTTATCGTTATCTATTAATGACACCCCCCTCGCGTTGACAGATCCGACAATATCCACGTATAGTGGGTGTATTGTACACATTTATATGTAGGTGTGTCAACAAAGTCGATCTGTATCATTCAAATTGTCATACATAAGTATCCTATTTCAAGCTTAAGTACCATATGACCTAAATCGCGATAGCCTAAAAGCAATGCGTTCTGTATCCTACGTCACATAACTCTGAACTGAACGTTTGGATTCTATGATTTTTGGCGCGAACCCAGAAACTTTGTATAAAAATACCATAGCCAATGATTTCCTTTGCACCCTTACCAGTGCTAATTTTTTTAAAGTCAAAATATTTCTCAACTAAAATATTGATTTACCTAGTTGCGTTATTTTTTGGATTAATATGACTTAAATTCAAATCAGGACAATTAAACAATAAAAGTTACATTTGTAAAATGAATGTAATATTGAAACCTTTATGCTGTTCACAGTGTTGTTCTCACTGAGGCGCGAGGCGAGGTTTACAGAGGCTCACGTTCAGCAATGGATGTTTTGAACTGATATAATTACGCTGACATTTGTGATTCATGATCATGTCTTAACAATGTCGTTCATTTAAGCAGTATCTTGTTTTTTCAAATAAAACACAAAATGATGGTTAAAAATGAATTCTGTTAATTTTTCGATCATAGAAAACAATTGAACTCTATAATAGAGCCTATAATATCATACCACTGATACCACATATATGAATCTAGGTACATACTGTAATATTAAATACAGATCGCGTAAGTAGACAAAACAGAAATAAAATTAAAAATATGAAAGTCGAATAAACGATAAATTAGTTCGCGGTCATAACAAACGTTCGCATCGGAGTATCATAATTGTTTACACATCTTTAGTCGGTTCAACATAATACTTCCGACATACACAACGAGTGCTGCATTTTGATTCGCACAAAACATTATTATGACAGAATTAGCACACCTGCCGCTGTAAACTTGGTCGTATCGATTGGACGGAGCGAGAGCTATAATTCAGCAGTGACCTGACCTAGGTCATCGTGCCCGTGTTAGCTGAAGTCCTTACAGCCAGCTGACCCAGTTTTCAGGCGGCCCGGCTGATGCATAAAAGCTTGCCAACACACTTTCCCTCTAATAACAAACACGCCCTGGAATAAAGGTTCGTTTTGCCACCCAAATAGCTTCAGTGAATAAAAAATCCGCGTTATGTTTTCACACGCATACCTATTATGCAAATTAAAAGATGATTATAACATTTATTGTACCTACAACCGTTAAATGCTTCATTCTTTTAAAAATTTTATTACCTGAACTTATTATGTTATTCAGAAATTACTTATTATTTTTCTAGAAATTCATATGCATCCGATCATATGAATTGTTGAGATTCTCTTTAGGGACTTACGGAATGTTTTTTTTTCTATACTTAGATATGCTACATTACGTATAATGGAGTGTTTACCCCCATAGCTTTTACTAAATGTCCCTACAACATTCTGTACGTACACACCACCGGTAAAGGCGCTGCTAAAGCATATTACATGTGTATGACTATATGTTCTAAATAAAAGTAATGGTCTCTTTTCTCAACTTTGGATCTTCGAGTGTCCAATGAATAAGCAGATTTTACTGTAACGGCTCGCGAAGAACGGTCGACGTTAACTGTTTAAACTACGAGAGTGGTAAAAGCTACGAACAAAAAGAAATCCTTCGGCTTTCTAACAGAGACGTGTGTGCATATTGTCGACAGCCTCATTTACTATGGGTTGGGATATCGTCTTTCATGAGCTATTCAAATGCATAGAAACAACATGACATCTCTCTTAGTCGCCTACATTTCCACAGGATTATTCCGTCTACTGTTTTTCGCGCGAGAGAAAATTACGTAGCAACATAAAATAGTTTTCATGAAACCTTTACAGAGGAAAGCTCTCATAATGTTTGTACTTAATCTCATTGGTTCAATGAATGACTTTAATTCCACTGAATCTCTTTGTCAACTTCATTGACACTAGATCAACACAATCACATACAAAACCCTGTCTATTCATCTTTTTACAAATCAAAGTCTTAGAAATATTCTCATTTATTTGCCTGTGTGTATCGGACGAGGAGCATAAAGTTGAAATGCATTTTTGGTTTCCCAATATGATTGTGCCTTAGTAAGTAGGTGTAGATAGAAGGGCCCGTCCTGCTAGAATCGGTGCGTCTAACGGTCGGGTTTCGGTTCAATGACTCGATTCGGACGCTCAATTTTCGCCGTGTACTGTTAGATATCTCACGGCAGCACCACTGCAGTGACCAGACGAATCTGTCCATGTTACGGATGTAGTGTGATGTCCCTATATGCATATAGGTAAGTACGTTAAATTATGCTCGCCAACCCTAGCTGACTGCGGTTGTCTATCTAGAATCAGTAACTTGGTAACTTCCGAATTCTGAAAGCTTCAAAAAGAGTATGCGTGGCTATGACTCATTTTAAGATGCAAGGTACTTATTATTATTAATGCCATATTCTCAGTAACTATTCTAGGTTGGATAAATTGTCTATTTACAAAACTTTTTACAGGTTTTATAGTATAAAATTAAACACCTACCTAGATACACAACATTGTTTTAATTTTAGAGTTGCTTCAATTACTCTTCTACTCTACGGAAACAATAAAATGTATGGTTTCAACAATTCATTGTACATTATACAGACTATATAGCTTGTTCCTATTTACAAATAAATCCCGATCGAATAACATTGTTGTTACTCATATTTGAAATCAATGAATTCTTGGCATATGTGTCAACCGCGCAAAGGGAGCGGCGGCTGATTCCTGCCGGCCAACTCCCACTTCTGAGAAGGGCTAGTAGGTGAGATTGCAACTCTTTGCTTGAACTTAATTTCCCGTGTAAATCATTGCTAACTTTTGTTTCTTGTCAAATTATATTAAGCGAACTATGAATAAAAGTTACTAAAATCGTAATCTTGAATTAGTCATCACGTGTTACATTCACGGTTGCTATCACAATTACATCATTATTGTCTTGATAATAGTGTCATAACTATTATTTCAATGAGTACATTAATATATAAACGATTACCTGTCTTTATGAGCACGTCATTCTAGTTCCTAATTGAATATTAATTGATTCTTACATTATATTGCTTTCATTTTCCCAAATGACCCAATAAGTACTGAATTTTTGTCGGTTTGATTGCCCAATTTTATCGATAGTAAACATGGTGAATTCCGACATTATCATTCATGATAAGCAACGTCTTCTCACAGTTTATCGGGCAGCATTCGCACAATCAGAGACACCTGTCGATGCGCACTGTGGCGGTCTGCCTACAATCTGATTTGTGACCAGTGTACGCATACCTTCTCATACTTATTTCCTTTTTACTTCTTAGTCATTATACATCATGCTTTCCTTGTTGTCTTCCCTACATAGTAATGCAAAATCAAGAGTGAATACGAAAAAATCTTAAATGAAATGATGTATCCAAATCATCCGAATGGTCCGGAGTAGGCGCGCGGTGCAAAGCATCAACAGCAGCCGTTAGCGAGCGATGTCCCGTTACTACGCGGCTCATCACTAATTCCATCTCACGAAAGCTCAAATTTTGGCGGTGAATCAATTAACCCTAAATAACATCCGGTACACGCAGCGCCACTGCCTCTTTTCTTTGAAACTTTTAGTGAAGGGGTAGCTAGATAAGTAAATTAGTGGTACCACATTTTTGTATTTCCTAGATGGTTATGATTTGTAGGAGTTTAAAATACTTATTCCAAATGTGTTATTTAATTACACCAAACGGTGTGAATTTTCTACCTCCATCAAAATGATTAATTAGTTTGAATATGAAAAACAATGTTGCATTTATATTTTGAATATCAAATGCTGTCGTGGTGTTCATAGGCCTCGTTGTTAGGAGGATAATGTAGTGGAGAGATAATCGGGCGCGTTGAGGCTGGGCGCGCAGCGAGCGTGTCGCGCGGCGCAGTGGTGTGGACGCGGAGGCGCGCGCGCGCCCGAGTGGTTGAGATTGCGTAAGCGTACGGGGCCGATTTCTAGCGCGGCTCCCACGCCGCAAGGTCAGCGCTTCGGAGGATTGCTCCCACTTGCCGCCGCCATCAACGTAAAATACTAACAGCTAACATTACTGATATTATGCAAAGTTACCCCGTTTAGTTAGTTCTTTGCTTTATCATTTAATACTTCTCTATAATTATTTTATTCAGTAATATAAAGTACCGTAATTGGTGTTGTAGCGTTTTATTATATTCAAATAAATAAATAAAAATTCATGACAACCAAGTTGTACATAACTAAATGTTGTTTAAGTATACTATTTTTCCTTGTAAAAAATACTTTTAAAAATATCGTCTGATCAGTATCCCAATCACAACCCTTGTATTTTTCGAATGAATACCTACTACTGTAGGTACGATACTATACTTAAAATTGTCCAAGCAGTAAGAATGTAACCTCTCCCACTTCATTTGGGCTCATCAACACCCGAGTATTCGGATTGAACATAAAACAAATATGATTTGTAAACTGTTTTAGAAACTGCAAATCCTGTCTACATCTCATGGAAGAGTCAGCTCACTATTAATCCACACAATGTTTCATGATGTTGTAAAACTAGACAACGGCATTCATTTCTCTTAGATTTTATATGACTTTCGCGTATATTGATGAATTCACAATTCTTAGTCTGTTAAAGCTGTAACCGTAAGAAACCTTAATTTCTCTAGTAAATACATGAGCAGCTATAGGCGAGTGCGCCATTTGATTTTAGTATGTAACAACTTTATCGTTATTTTACGATTCAGCGTTTTGATCAAAGGTTCCGAGTCGTAGTTGTGTGAAGCGATGCACAATAGTGATGTGATATAAATAAGGTATCGGTCTAGCCGTACTCGTCCTGTTGTCGTCCACATAGTTACCTACGAACATGTAAATAGAGATAATCTTCGCCACCACCATCGTGCCGTGAGACCTTGAGAGGCGACGAACGCCTAGTCGCCTACCTACCTCATTTATTACGAGACTCTACCCATGTAACGCAAAGTTTGCGCATTAGAACACGATAATCAAAGAAAAATAACTCTGCCGTCAATGGAAAACGATAAACTTGAACGTGAATCATCATTCACTCCGACTTTTAGGTCCCTGAACACAACCTTACATAAAAACAATACCACTGTATGCTATATGTATACTTTCAAAATGATTACATAAAGTCTAACTGAATATTTCATGTAGTTTAAATAGTATACTGAAATAACTAAGTCAAGAAAACCGCAAGCTAATCAAGGCAAATCAAAAATAAACTTAGGTACACATTTTTAGATTCTATTTTGGGACACTAACTACGATTAGTTGTTAACATTCCTATTGTCTAAATAAAAATACTGAATAAGTATTAAATAAAAATACTGAATAAGTATTTTTATCAACCTAGAATCCTGATAGGGACCCAAAACTTGCAATGAATACTTCAGCTCGCAACAGTCACTACATTACTTAGTTGCTCCATATCAGTTTAGATACTCAGTCTTGCGATAATTCCATAGCATTTAATGTATGGACAAGATCGATAGATATGTCTTGGAATTTAAGATTTTAACGAAAGCTACGAGAATTTTTATTAGAATAAAAAAATTAGGTAATATTAATTATGAAATTCAACTTGTAAGTTGTAAGTTGAATTTCATACCTGCGGCACTACTTGTAGGCCTAAAATCGTGTTTAAAGTTATACAGACGTATAAACTTTTTGAAAACTTAGTTTAAGCACCTGCCAACGTGAAATAAAGTGGTAGGTAAATGCTCCGTCAAAATGAATACAGAACAATGTGCCTAAGAAGAGAACGATGTTATCTCTATAATTGCTTTTATTTTGATTGTTCTCAGCTAACTTTAACTTGAATATGAAATTAACGTTAACTAAGTTAAAGTTGGCCAAATTGAACCGGGACTGCTACGGCTACGTAGCGGTATAAAATACGTTCACGGAGCCTTTCTGTAGCCAAAATGAAAAAAATTGACATGATAACAAGCAAATTTTGAATTTTGGTAACTTTTTTATAGTTACTTACTAATGTGTTTATTGAGGTAAATTAAATTTATTTTGCTCATAAACATTATTTTTACTTTTTAACTTACGTAGGCCAAGCATAGGTCCTTTTATATTTACTTGATCTTTATGTTAATGTAACAAAATTATAACAATAAAGACTTATCCTTAAATCGCAAAAATTTAAACGTAGTAAGTAGGAATAGCGTATTTTTTTTTTTTTTTTTTTAAGGGGGGAAAATCATCGAATGACTGCTCCCGCCTGGGTGAGGCGGAAGGGAGTGTCAGACTCTTACTGACTAAAAACCACCCCGTTCCTTCTCCTGCACGTCGAGCCGGAGCCCCGGTTACCCGTTAGGTTCTCCGCGACTCCGAATCGGCATCGGCCCTATTGGGCCCCATCTGTGGTGGTCTGATGGCTCTTTGAGGCGCGCGCGGAACGCGACGCGCCGTACGCTCGGGTCTGTTTCTGGTCGGACGGGGAGCCACCCATGCTCGCCGTCCGCAGGCCCGCGCTTACGGTGGCCGGAGATCGTCCCGCGATCCCCGACGCCCGGTGTGTCCTTCGCGATGGCTGGGTTGCGAGGAGGCAGCGCTTCGCTGCCTCACGCGTCCCGCCTCCTCCTTAGCTAGCATGACTGCTTCGCAAAAGGAGGAGACGGCATCCCAGTCCCCCTCGCTCCGCATCATGGCCTGCACTAGGCCCGGACGCGAGAGGTCGCCATCGCCGATCACTTCCCTGAGGGCACGGCGGTGCTCAGCCCACGCAGGGCATTCCGCTACGGTGTGTTCCACCGTGTCCTCAGGGCGGTCCTCGCAGTGATGACACCCGGGCGTTTCCTCCCGCCCCATCAGACACAGGTACCTCCCGAAACTTCCATGTCCGGTGAGGACCTGCGTCAGGCGGTAGGTGAGGACGCCGTAGCGTCTCTCAAGCCACTCCTCAAAGAGGGGACTTACCGCTGCAATGGCAGCGAGCCCAGCCCTCGGTTGCGACAGTCGTTGCTGCCATTCCGCCATGAGATCGCGCCGGAGCTCATCCCGCCACGCACTTATCTGGCGCGGCAGTGGAGTTTCGCCCCGGCGACGTGCCTCCGCGCGCATGTTATACACGCGCGCGAGCACCTTCGCCTCCAGATCCCACGGCGGTAATCCGGCAAGGAGGTTCGCCGACTCCCCAAGGAATAGCGTATGAAGGGTACTCCGGGTAAGAAAATGATAGAATATTTCATTTTTCAGAGCTACTTGAGATTGAATACCTTTTACCGTAGGTACTTCCGGGTGTGTCCTGAAAGGTACCCAAGGAACACCTCACTCTTGACTCCTCAAGGAGTGATATAAGTATCTTGTTCCCATGGCTAGGTCACTATACGCATGTAGTCTTTGCCGGGAGTTTATACATAATATACTTATCCGTGTATAGTCTTTATCGGCCATAACCCTTCTAATGTCTTAACTGTCCATAGCTGATGCGACAACTTATCCTAACCACATTCTATGCTGAGTAACATAATATGTAGATTCCCTTCGCCGATAGAGAAAATAATAAAATTGGTTTACTTTAAAATCATTATACAATCAAGTATACGTACGCATTATGCGAACCTACTGAAACAAGGGAAATTAAGATGAAGTGAAAAGAGAAAAGTAAATTTTTTTTTTTACATTTCCCCGTTAGTAAAGTACAGGCCGAGTCGCACATAATTAGACAAAACTTACAGACCTTGATACTAGATAAGTAAATAATGTCGAAGTACTAACACAGTTCCTACAGAGGTACTACAACTTCGGGACCAAGTCATTAATCGAGTTATTTTAAAAAGGTAACCTGTAGTTTTGAGGTAAAAATATTATTTTTAAAATTTGAAAATCTATCCTAGACGTAAGTAGAACTTTTTGATAGGCGCCTCGTGCGACATAGTGCAGCGTGCGCGCACGTGAGAATGAGCGGAGTGAACAGTTCAGCAATAGTAATCATACGTACGTTAGAAAGGGACAAACGATGTGAAATCAGGGTGGTTCCACAGGGGTCAACGACCCACGCAGCGACACGCGTATCGGTGATTTTTATAATTTGGATTTTGGGACAAAATTTCCGTCTTAATGCCCGGAAGAGATCCACCTCTCAGGTACTGTATGTAACAGTCAATAAAACACATTGTTAAAATTGACAGGCAACTGCTTAAATACTAAGAACGAATGTTTAGTTAGTAATTTTATAGAGCTTACATTGATTATTCATCTGTCTTTATCGATATTATTACATTTTGTAGTAAGTAGTAGTAATATAAGCAAATACTATTTATTAATTGAAAGTATCTAATCAATTTGCATGTTGTTTTTCAAATACCTGCCTACTTAATTGATTAGCTAGCTATTCTAATTTATGTAAGTATCACTTTAGTACCTACTTACATATGTTAGGTTATAAGATAAGTTATATTTATGTTAACTCTTGGAACTTTGACTCCTAAATCAGCAGGAAACTGATCAATTTAATGCCGAGCACTACAATATTGCATTACAACGTGTCTATGTCTATGTAGAACGATTTCTGTCGCATGTCTCTGATCGATACTGTTTTTCTCTTATAGCTTTTTGTTACATATTGCGTGTTTAATGTTCCTACATGAACATTCGTAGTTCTTATCCACGATAAGAGCCCAAGCTTATGGTGTACAAATGCTCATTGTTTAAAATGATATCGCATTGTACTTAATTTCTCTATGTTCTGTTCACGTAGTACTATTAAAACGCGATATTCTTTCACTATTTTAATCAAATAACTGTAGAGTTGTACAAAAAGTGAAGCTAACAAGAAGCTTAGTATAAATTTGAATAAGTTGCATAACAACGATTCTGTCACCGTGCGACGTCGCACCGACATACAGATCGGTTCGTTGCCATTGTATGATAATCGCGACCTTCACTTTATGAGCGTGTCACCCCTAATATTTAAAGAAATATCTATTTGATAATCTCGTCTATGCGCTTTTTAATCGATAAAGTTAGATTTAATCATTAGCAAGACCTATCTGTTCTATCCATAAAAGATGTCATTCTAAGTGTTAAAACATGTGTCCTATTTGCAAACAATGCTTTGAATTATAATATTTCGTTTAAATTCCAACGCATAGATTGAAATTTGATGTCGGCATTGAATGAGTGTTGAATGTCCCTCCGTGAAGGGTAGTGACCGTAAGGAAAGTAACGTTGCGCGGAGGCAGGCAAGCGTTGCGCAAGCCTTCTCCACGTGTAAACAGTTGGCGGGCTCCATGGCACCAAGCAAGGCATCGGCCACCGCCTCGACCGACCAGCGAGCAAGCCACCCGTGCTATATCCCAACAACTTCCTTCTACACTTGTTACATATTTATAAATCGTTCGTAGTTCAGTATTGAATGGTTCATGAGTAGATAGTAGATACTATATCTGTAGAACTAAGCTTTTTGCTTTAGATCTATCTACAGTCTTTTACTTGAACCGGTGTCGGTCTGTTTTATTAAGAACCTGAATTACAATTTTCTTTTGCTCTTTGCCCGAAATGGTTAATTCATTATTGTCACTTATCATTAACATTGTACCGTGTCAATCTATTACTTAATGTACTTTTTTTCAGAGACCTTATGTAAATTTTAGTTAGAGATAGAAATCGTTGCACTAAGATGAAAGAAATGTCATTTTGTCAAGATAAAATGCCCAAATTCCGTGTTATATTGTATCGCATGACTTGCGTGAATTCCACCTTTCTCTGGTGTCCGCTCGTGGCCCCGATGGCCGCCTGCGGCCGCGGTTTGGGAGTCGCCTTGCGCAAACGCGTCCCACACGTGTGCATCCGAAAGGCGCACTCATCATTCTTTGCACCGTTAGTTTTTCCTACTTCTCAGCAGGTATATTATAGCGATACGCATATCGTAAAAGTAGGAATTTTTAATTAGAGAAAGGGCTTCACGGTACCGGCCTATTCGAGATGCTTCGAAGGGGATTCAAGGCTACCAATAATGTAATCAACGCCATAGATGGGTGGTGTAAATAGTACCTACCTTAGTAATACTCGGACTAAACGGGATGACGTCAAATGAACGATGAAAATCCCCCAGAGATTTGCCCTCGCGACGACGCCGTGCGTCGTTGCAGGCGAATCAGCGGCTGCGCGGGCGGTGATCGAGAGGCCCCGGCGGGTGCGCACCGGCCGCCGCGCCCTCTGCGCCTTGAGCGCGCCCCGCACCCCCCGAGCCCGCGCACCACCCCCGCCCCGCCGTGTCGCCTCCCTCACACACGAGCGCGCAGGAAAATTTTATAATAGGTGACTACTGTTGATGACACCGTCAACTCATGACATATGACGTAAGCGCGGCCAACGAGAAAATTGTTATTACTTGTTACGTTATTACAATAACTCCAGACACAGACCTTACTGTTCCACACCTACCCACAAACTAAATCAAGATTGATTTTTAAATATTTTGTTACAGATTGTTACGTCTAATAAAATATGTAACTTATTGTGTAAAAGGTAACTAAGGTCTTTACAGTTCAACAAACAGGACAATATTAAGTATAATGTCAAAACTGTAAATTAAGAAATTGTCACTGTTAAACTAAAAATAGAATGTACCTAAAATTTAATTTATTTTTTGGATAAATAAAGTAGGTATATTTACCAATGTAGATTTATTTATTTAATAAAAAGCACGTGGTTTTAATCTCTGAAAAAACTAGGATTATCTTAAATATAGATTTGAAGCTGAACATAATATAATCTTATGCCGATAAAGGAATAACTCTTAGGCGCAGTATTTCCAAACGCGGATTTAGTCACCAATGACTACGAATCTCGCATTTTTCAGTCACCGTTTTTATCGAGGTACTACGAACTCTGAAGAATTTACAATACCGACCAAAATACATAAACTGTAACGTAACTTTAAAGCCTGCAACATTTATTTCAATTACAACCAAAATTAGCCTTTAACTTTAGACAAGCACAGATCTATTCATGTTATAGGTGTTACGTGGCTGAAAATTTGGTACACGGTGCATTATTTATAATTGCAAAGTATTCACACAATAAAGCTTTGTACTATCGAACCACGCTGAAATGCAGAAAGAAAACCAAAGCTAAAAAAAAAAAAAAAAAACTCTATCTTTACCATCATTTGAGAATGAATCGTCAAATAGATGGGTATCGCGCGTCGCGTTGCGCGTCGTAGCAACTCACGTGGGCACAGCGAGTGTGCGATTCATTAAAGATGGCGCCATCGTTTGACCCAACGTTGGATCCAATCATTTGGCATTAGAGCATAGAAATCGTAGAACAAAGATCACGCAGGACGCGAGGGGCGAGCGTGTCCTACAATAATCAGAAGGTCATGGCAGGGTCTCCGCCACTCCGCGCTTGCCACGATAAGCGCCTGTCCACTGAACTAACTTCATGGAGCGAATTACATCTACCTACCTGAATTGGTAAATACTGCGTTTATGTGGCCCTGGGTACTAAGAACTGATTCTCTCAAGTAACAAACAATTTAGGTTTGCAGTCTGCTACAAATCATTAAATAATTCACAGCATGAAAAAATTTGGTAGTTCTTAACTTATTAAAAGTGACCTTGGAAGGATTCAGTAAATTCCACGTGCGGCTGCGTGTATTTTGATAGAAGTACCCGCGGATCCGTTTAGAAGTACTAGATGCACGGTGCACTTTAATATGATATCTGACCACACAACTACTAACATAGTAGAATTTATTCGGTTGTACTTGAGTGTGAATCTGTAATAATGACATTTTAATTACGTACTTATATAAACTTAACAGAACAGATTAATGAAATTTTCACAAGGTTTGTCTGTAATAAATGTTTATTTTTGAGAAGCCTACTTGTGCTTGTACTACCTACAGTACATATACCTACTTCAGATTTTCCTTGAAAAATGGAAATTTCTGATGATTATTCCTCGATGGTTCTGTGAAAATATGATCGGAAATGAACATTTACGGTAGAAAGATTACGATCGGGGTCAATCACGATGCGAAGCGGGCGACGTCAGGGAACGAGCGAGGGTACGTTTGATTGTGATGCAAATTCCCTGCTTCCGGCGAGGGGGGCTCGCAACAGGTGGGGGTCGAACCTACTGGCGACATGCAATCACGACTCATCTGTTTACATTTTAGATGCCCTCGTTATCAACAACAACCAAACAAAAAAAATTATCACGTCATCCTCCTAAAGAAAGAAAATATTGTTTTCCTTCGAAATGCATGTCCATATTATACAATTGTATCGAATTTTTCTTGAGATCGTATTTGTGCGTAGACATACTACGTCACTATGTTGAACACAACATGGCTTGAAAGTAGTCGAGTTCCTCGCCAAATTATTAGGTACGTGAGTAAGCCGAAAAACATAATAAGTAAATAGTAGTCACTATTTTGGAAAAAACTTCCTACCTTGGTTTGTTTGTAAGTAAAGCGCGACTACTTTAAGGAACCTCGAAAAAATTAACTAAAAGTAACGGCTTACTCACGTAAATATATTGAGAAAAGCTTTACTAGTTTCAAATCACAGAGGAACTCTTCCTCATAAGCAGTGTGCGCAGACGCGGCGACGATGGCGACATTGCGCAGCCTACTTACGTGTGTAAGCTTAAATTTTTAGTTAATTTATTTAGTATATCTCACGATAGTTCTGATAAAACATCGAGAAAAGTTTGTTTTCAAGTTCAAGATATGTTTGCTTATAATAAAAAAATCGGTATAGAGGAGTATCGGAATACTTATTATTTAAATGCAACTGAAATACTTTAAGAGTAAATAATAAAAAGGTAGTTCAATGTCTATTATTCTTTGTAGTAAAGATTTCTATGTACAAAATTACGTAAAGTTAGATTGTTGGCGTTCAGTGTCGGACATAAATTGAGAAAATCGTATTACATTATAAGTACGTAGTTTCCTTATCTTGTATTCAAGCTGTAACACTCGATAATGGAAATAGAGTCACTATGTAAGTAATTACTTTCTGCACGAGGACAAAGTTGGGAAACTGTCGTTTGTTGTTATGATATGACATTAAATATTTTATATTTTCCAATAACAAACAAAAAAGTGCAAGTACTTAAATTTAAATTGCGGTATGAATTGTACGGACTACGTCCCTTATAGGGTTTCTTCGATAAGTACACGTTCCGCCCGCTCGGATATTTTAAGCTGCGATTAATGCGACCGGAACTCTAGATTTTAATAAAATACTGTAGGAATGAGGGACGTTACAGACCGTCGGCCAACCGTGCGCGTACGCAGGGGGCGGCCACCCCGGCGCAAGGTCATTCACCCGTGTCCCCCTCCCGCTCGCCCTCACAATCACAGCCCTTTGTGAGTCTCGCTGAGGGCTACTCGGAGAGGGCAAGGACTCCATTTCTTTGTTTTGAAATGCCTTCTAAGTTAAGAGGGCTCGCTCACAGGTAGATACGTTGGTACTTACAGCCTTGGACACAACTCGTTTTAACAAAAAAAAAAGAATTGGTACGCAGTGTACTTAGGGTTAAGAAAATTAAAACGCATCCCTAAAGAGTACTTTCGTCTTTTTGTTTTCTTTTTTATTTTTGAAATGAATTTGAACATGTTGGAACACCGTTTATGTTTATGTACAGGTAGTAGTCGTGATTAAATTCTTTATAGAAAACAGAAAGCAATTATTTGATGTTATTGTTTGTTGAATGATTGATCAAACATAAAATGCATGTGCAATGTGTCCTTATTATTTATCAAAAACATTATGAGAAAAATACTGCCCTCCATTTGTAGTGTCAAAAAATTTGATTTGTATCAAAAACATGTTTTTAAATATTAAAATAAGCTGTAGTATTAACCTAGTTGGAAGACATTTGAACTTAAAATATGAGGTAGCTAACGATCATAGACTTGTTTACTTACAATATTCATAATTTGAAATTGTAGATATAACTAATATGTATACACGATAGAAAATGAGGTTGTATCTTAATTACCTTGTTGCAATTACCCATTTGGGGCACTAGTCAGAGGAAAAACTTATAAAAAAATATTATTTTATATTAGTACAAAAGTTAAATTCTAACTTAATAGATTTTATCGACAACTTATTTTTATCATTAGTTCAGTACCCATTTATAAACTACATAGAAAATGCTTTAAAATGATATTATTATTGACTTTGTTTAAAACGATTCCACCACGAATACGCACCACCGTAATCGAAGAGGTTAACATGGTCACACGTGGTTTGATGCTCTGTAACAACGACAATTGCTCAAATTGCCTTCGTTTCCTTAATTAAATCAAGGTTCATGGCACCCTCGCTTCCCTTAAAATAATTCCACTGAGGGTTACCAGAGCGTATGGTTCGAGTCAGTCTCCCATGGAGGCACCCTCCTATATTAAACATGTAAAACGTTGTAACCGCGTGTTTAATAACGACAAGTGCATCACTATTTAAATTGGACTGAATATTTAATGTGTACTATAAATATGCGTAGTGGCTGATTGTGATTGGATACGAAGATCGATTTCTAGAGGAGACTGGCTGATGATAACATTTAAAAATACCTAATAATGTTGATGAATCCTTGACTAAGTATTAGTGGTTGGTCTGAATATTTTAAAATGCAAGGATTCAAGATTAAGAATGCATTTCAACATTAGTGGTACGTCTTTAATCAAAATGATATTGACGTCATAATTATGATGAAATGTGCTTCCAAGTTCAATGATTATAGAAATGGTGCAACTGCTCTGAAGTCTAGTATCCACGAAATAGGGTGGAATCAACACGAGGTTCTTGTAACACTCCCGTCTGAATACAATTTATTTGCGTAAAGTTTTTATACATTCACTACGTTTAAAGAACATGGATGGTTTTACTTGGTTTTACTTATGACTTTTGACATGCATATGTTTTGGTGGATAAAAAGAAAATTACAAGAACTAGATCAATTAAAAAAGCAAAAACAATTAAAGTGGAACATGAGTATCTACTTACCAGTATGGAAATCACTGAAGTGCAGGCTGGCCCAGACACAGCTTATAAATAACAAGCAAACCCTTAAATAAATCACTTAATACAGACCAAGTACTTAAATACCAACAGCTTACAAAAAATAAAAATGCACCCTTCGACCAAATCGTCGGGTAGATGGACAAATAAAAAACAAAATATACTCACCCCACCCGCATGCCAGGACGCTGCACCCACTCCATGTCAAATTGAACTGAATTTACTGCATTACAATCCTCACACTTACCACTGCATATATTTTCAACCTTATGTTCTAAGTAATAATGACAATATTGACCAAAACTTGATATTAAAATATGTTACGCTAGGGTGTACCATGAGGGTGGTTTGTTTCATTCAATGGTTTTATTATTTCAATCATAACAATTTTTAAAAGGCAATCACGTGTCGGTGGAGTGGAAAATCGTTTTTATTCACATAATTAATCTGCATGAACACCCTTCCGTAGGTAAATGAGTCAATATGACAATTTATTTTTCATTGCATTCAAACATTTTGTATTATTGGGATTTGACCACAAAAACATATCTAGGTACAGGAAAACAACTAAATTCGTTTATGTGTTATGTTAACTTAATATTTCCTATGTTGGTTTTATGGTCTTACGCACAAAAAATACGACCACGTATAAAATAATGAGATTTTAATTGACATGACAATCAGTTTTCTTAGTCCGGATTCAATGTCGTAAATCAAAGCTCTGAAAAAAAAATTGCCGTGAATTTCTTAAGTAGAATTTAAAGTTTTAAGTACTTAAGAAAATTGTAAATGTATTTTATATTCTACTTATTAATTGTTATTGATTTGCCTTTACTTTTGTTGTTAGATGTTAAAGTTTGTGTTTGTCGCCAGTTACTACAACTACAAAAAAATATCAATACACCACTTAAGTATGTCACTGAGTCAAGCTACCTATTTTCAACATTAGCACCAGAAACCTACCAATCTAAAAAAAAAGCTTTAATACACGTAGTACTAGATAGTAATTATTCGTATTATCTGAAAAAGCCTATAGATACGTAAAACAAACATGCGATCAATCGGGCGTATTTCCCACCGGGTTTCAGTGCACTTCAGGCTCTCAAACCTCCCTTCACAAAGAGTGCGATATGAGCGTGATTGTTTATCGCTATTAATATTAAAAATAAAACATACACTCCCCCGCGGGGCCCAGTTTAATAACCTGTGGCTGAGCCCCTCGGCCCTCAACACTTATCGTGGGGTTCCGTGTCAAACGACAAGTGCTCGTGGTTTCCACACTTTGACTATACCACATAATGTACTAGAAAAGCCAGTGCAACGGATGGCTGATTACATTTTTTAATTTGTAATATTTTTTATTTGAATATGTTTTAGTTGTAGGTATCTAAAACGATTTTCAGTTTAGAATGTTGTAGCTATTGACGTTTTAGATTCGACTATTATTTCAGAGTAGATGAAAAGTTAGAAACGTTATGGGGAAGTATTGCTAAGAGGTGAAACATAATATCAAAATAGATAACTTAAGTAATTACATTAAAGCAACGCTACAATAATGTTCATGTCTCTTCCAGTGGAGGTACTATGGCATGGTTTCCCGCGAGTTCGGTCACGACATGTCACGTGATATATCAACTGGTATGGGAGTGCGTTCATTCATAACTTTTATTTGCTCTAATGCCCGACATAACAATGAAATAAATTCTAAACAGTGACTAAATGGCGGTCTTACTGAATAAAATTAAATCATGAACTCTGTACAGGAAGTATAAATTACGTTAGTTTGTTATGGACATTTTTACGTGGCAACCGGCACGGATCTGGTATGTTATCAAGCTAAACGACTTCCTGATTAATGTTATCTAAATCGCAAACTCCATTTTAAATACATTCGTAAGAAAGTTTTTTCAGGCTCAGGTCTATGATGCAGTAGAGTGTTCATATGGACAGGTCCCAGGATTACAATTTACATAGGCAAACAATGATGCGCAGGTACATATGTACCTCTACTGCTCACACATCTAATGCCATTTATCACTAATTTCGCATGTTTGCACAAAGTTCGATGTTATATGCCACACCTGTCTATGCAATGAATCATAAAAATTCAATCTCATTGAACCCAATATTAAGACAGATATAAAGTTCTGAAAATAAAACAGATTCTTAAATGTCACCCTCAATTTCATCTAGACATTTTAAAGAAAAAATGTAGCAAAGACAAAATGTTTTAAGGCATGGATGATCATGAAGACTCCCACGAGATGAAGTCGCGGCCGTCCCTCAGAGGGAAGGGGACGTAAGCATTCCTGGGAACGGCGGGAGGTGGCCCACTTTTGTACTTTTTGCCGCCGTCCAGAGGGGGATGACCGACTCACTTTTTTGTTCGACTTTTATTTCTCTTATTTCGGACTCTGGAGGAACGCTGGTCAGTCCACGGCGCAACAGCTTATTATGTTCATTTGTTTTTTGTTGCAACAACTCAACAACCTAAGTCTTAGTAGCTGTTTTCTAGTGGAGCTACGAGAAATAATGACGCATTTTTAATGACACTGTACGTAGGTTCTCCGCATTGATCAACTGGAAAGTTGTTAAAATTTCGTTAGTTCGTAGCCATTCGTAGCAAACGCACAGCTACATAATGAAAAACCGGACATGGATAACAAACGACGCAATAACATCCGTACAGTTTCAGAGCGTGAACCCTTATTGATTTAACTCAACACAATTATAATATAGAGCGCAGCGTAGTTTCCAACAATTAACTAGCTGGCGGTGCATGATGCGGGCTCTATCGACACATCGGCTGCGGGGGGGTTGGGTGGATGTAGCCCACCCCCGGCCAGGACACCAGCTAGTTATCTGCGCCGATCGATAATAGCCATGGAAAACTACCTACATGAAAATCCATACCTAGATATATCTCCTACCTACGTAGGTGGTGGCTACAGCAGTATGGGAATAGTGTTGCAGTTTCTACTTCATTGCTTACATTTAGCAATGTGTGAACTAGTTACCATAGATTGTGCTTTTATACTTGTGTGAAAATTATTTATACAGAAAAAAAAACGTTCTTGAAAAATACTTTGGTACTAAACTGCGTTATTGCTTATTCTTCTCGCAATTATGGTGACAGCGACAATCTATTTATAATCCTTAATACGAATTAGCTTTTGGATTGCTAAAGGAAAAAGCCAACAATAATGTTTGTGGAATAAATATAGACGAGCAATTTGTGACCTGCGTTCAGGTACGCTTGAAGTTTGCCTGCGTCTGTCTGTTTGTTCATATTTTATTACACTAGTTCTTAAAAATATTAATTATTTCTTCCTTGCTCACTTTAGGTTTAATTTCTGAAATGCAGCTAGTTAGGTATTTAATAGCTTAGAACTTAATAATAAAAGAATTATATTAAAGTTAATGAAAACATTGTATTTTAAATTGTCAGTCAAAATACCTGTACATTAACATAAAACATATTCAAATGCCTCGTTATTATTGTCGTGATCCCATCAGTTAGGGCCTCACCCAGCATTTGGAGACTTCATTAACCTCGATAAATATCATCAATGGACATCTCCAATAAGTATTGCAATAAAATTCATGAAATTCCATTTGATATTCAGTCCTACATTCAACTTAATAACTTTACTCAACTAGTCAGTTGGCTGACTGCATTTTATAAAATCATAATATCTGCCAATCAATATCACACCTTACGATAAATTTATTGAAACATGACGGAAGAAATTAGTTTAGAATTTAATCGTTTCTATCCCACTCGCTTGATTACAATTAGTCGGAAACTAATAGCTTTGCGTTGATAGCACGGTAAAAGGTTTAAAACCCCTCCAAATGTTGAGAGTAGTGACAAAGAGTGTACCGTCGCGGAGATGGTCATTTTGAAAGGTTGTGTCAAGTATGGGTGGAGCGGCGGCGCGGACGTACACCTGTACCGCGGACATTCTAGCCGCAGCAATAGCCGAACTTATTGCCATGCGCTGACGCAACCCAAACAGGATCCACCTCCCAACAAAAAGTTCCACGGCCACTATTTCGAAACTCGTGCGCACCTAAATAGAGAAAGGCATCTATGTGCTTGTACATCATTTGTAGAGCCGCTAGTCGCAACCCACGGGGTACGGGGTGAATGCCCTTAACGTCCTCCGTCCTCGTCGAGCATAGCGCCCTCTCGTTCTGGCGTGCGAGAGTCCCTCTTCTTTCGACTTTGAAAAGAGGGCACGATGGTACAGCCGCTGAGCGATTTGGAACTGATGGTCGTTGACTTTAGAGTCGTCATTAGTTCGTCGGGTTGAGTCTGTGTACAGTTAAGGGTGTGTGCGCACGCGCATTGCGTTTGTATTCAAATGAGGACAGTGCGTTCCGCGCCGGAGAGCACTATGATTGTACTTTTTTAGTCCGTGAGCCGTAATCAGCTACAAGGAAATGGGCATCCTTAGGGGTGGCGCGGCGCTCGGGCTCGCTCGCCGCTCACTCACTCACTATTGAGGACACGATCTTGTTAATGCGCGACAATTAGGTGCTCTCAGAACACTCAATTTGTGGTACTGACTTAGCGGCCGGGTGGTCGGACACAACTATTCATATTGTCTTTATCTGTGCGCATCATTTCTATCCGTATTGTGACAGTACATAATAATATGTAAATTTTCTAATAAAATTAAGCACTTCATTATTTTTACTTATAAACAGTTTGTCTTATTAGTTTCAAACTTAGATGATATTAACCGCGGAATAGGACTTTCACATCAAAATATACTCGTGTTAAGTATAAATAAGCAAGATTTGAATGTGAACCTGTTTTCCTCTGGTCATCAATACAATATTCTCGCAATCGCTGCCAGTTTCTAACAATTTACAACTGTCTATAGAATTTTAGAAAAAATGAGGTTATAGGTCATTTTTTCTGCGTTAAACAACCGTGGCTATTATCACGGTGCGGTCGGCTCAGCGGATATTGTGGAAGTACACAATCTTATAATCGTTTTCTATTTTAATAGGCACTGGAATAACATTTTATTCGACTCCTTCGAGCGATTGCCACGGCTATTTTGTGACAGTAGATATACCTCTATCAATTTGTAATAGAATATTGTTACTTAACCTTACATTTGTAAGTAATTTATTGAGGATTAACTAATTAACTACATACCTACATACATGAAACGTCATTCATAAAAAATATGTAATGTTATTAAAACATAGATGGTTAAAAGACATGTCAGTTATCACGACTGCTCCATGTACGAATGTCTGCCTATTACATAAGTAAATCTGTCTTTATCTCCTTAATATGTAAAATGACCTTCATATTGTGAGATAAAACTTTATGCTCGAATAAAAGATGGTTTCAAAGGATTTTAATTGACTTATGTATAAATAAGTAGAACGTTTTATTGCACAGTGATTTTTATATCCCTCTCCAGCTTAAATATACGTCATTCTGTAAATAAGTCAAAAGGGTTGTTATTATCTAATTATTAAAGTCTATATTATGGTAACATTAATCATCAACTATTTTACGACGCTATTAAGTTTTAAGTACAGTACTTACGCATTATAACTCAGACCAAATAAAATCGTAGCACATTTCTTCCCCTTGCAAATGATGCACAGCGGAACTGCGCTACGACACCACATTCGCAGAGGGACAATTATGATGAGGAAATAATAAGTGAGTCTAGCGTAAATGAAGGCGTAATTAGTATAATACTGATGGCTGGTGAACACAGGTAGCGATCGCATAGTCATCGGAGAGGCGACGTGGGCGGGTCGACCTTCACGTATCCTGCGACTAGTCATGTTTTCCAACTGCCGACACAATCCGTACTGTGTCCACGCGAATATTACCGAGACGACTCGACAGTTAGATAAACTCCGTAACATTTTTTAGTCCACCATTAACTACGACAGCTACGAAAATATTCTCGCTACGAAGAGTGGTACTTTTGTGTGAAGAGGCACTACAAAAAATTATGTTCCATACTTAATGATTCTCTTCATGTTTTTAGCCACGTTTAGCGGGTAGGGTTGCTACATAACTTATATTATGTGATATAGTGATACGAAAGCTCATTATTTTTGGGTAGCAAATATATCTACCACGTTATGAAAATATCCCATTCCGCCTTATATTAATATTTCGTAAGAATCGTAAACTCCTAAATAAAAAACTTGTTTTTTGTTTCACCCAAGCCTTCGTTCGTGAACCAACTAAATATAGACGTCATCTACAAAATTTGGATGTCTCCGCTAACACATCGGTAAACTAAGCGAACTGACTGTACCTACTCCTCAAAATACCTACTTATTACTTAGGTAATACTTAGGTTCCTACCTACTAACATTACAGCATTCAAACTTTTTATATGGCATATGTTTATCGCCTTCGATTTTATATTTTATTTAAATCGCGTTTTTACTAGGATAAACGATGAATAGCGATTTGAATCTATTAGGATTCTTCCTCGTCAGGTTTTTAAAGAAAATACTTATAGGTACCTACTGTAAAAAATCAAAGCTCGCAAGTCAATTGCAATATTGAATCAACTTTTATTTCTGTAATCGATGATTGCACACAAATGTTTGCTTTTCAAATTAACGAATTTAAACTTTACTGTTATGTATACAGTCGATGTATTTCTAACCCTACAAGTGGGTCGACTGGCAATGATTGATGTCTCACGATAATCGCTGCAGCGCCTAGGTACGCCGTAGGAATCCGTAACCTCGATGAAGTCGCTCATTCACGACCTTGGGGAGAACAGGTCATGTGACAATAACTCCTAATAGCTGTGAACAACGATTAAATAAGTACCTATATAAAGATGATGAAGAGTGTTAATTATACAAAATATTTTTTTAAGTTCAACGTTATCCTTGCCATTTATCAAAATTTTAGCAAAGTTCACGCCGAGGTTATCGCCGTATTTACTAGCATTAAGCCCGTAAACACGAATGAACAGACCTCCCTTAGTTAGTATCGTGGGCACACATTTAACATGGGACCAGACAGTTTACCCTCATTTTATATGGTTCATGGCATAGCACCCTATCAGTGAACTGTGGGACACTGGCATACCCTCATGGCTCATCGTAAGGTACCCCTCTGTGATTCACATGCGTGACGACTGTTCCACCGTCTGTATGATAAGTAACAGTCGTCCTGATTTCCAACTGCATGACTATTTAGTGTAACTTTGTACTATATTGGTAGTACTTAGTAAAATTAAATTTCAATCAACATTGCTACGAAGTTATTGTAAGAAGAAAGACTCTTGCATATTTAACGTACAAAGCTTTTAATATACGTATTACCAGGTTTTTATGACTGTAATCATATACAATATGATTTATACGACAGAGTCGGTACAACTGGAAGGTTCCTAACACGGTGTGACACACGGAGCGTGCGTGTGCCGTGCGCAGGAGTGCGGTGGCAGCGGGCCGTGGCCCTGACGATACGGGGCACGCCTCTGTCACAGCACAGATTATACGACGATTGTGGTAAATAGTCGTGCGTTCTTGCATATTTATTCACATAATAATTCCTATAATCTTCTACAAGTAATAAAATTATGTAATATCATAATTTTGAAGTGAATGCTGTGTGGTGCACATAGGTACCGAGCCGTGACCGAGTCCTACAACGCAACGTGGATCAACGAGAGACGGGGGATTACATACCTCGGTCACCGCCCTGATTTCAAGCTGTTCCATTCATCGAAACTGGCGTTTCTGACCAAACACAGGACTTTTGTTTGCGTCGTATAGGTCGACTAAATGGTTAAATCTTCACCATTTATATTATATAGGTAAATGAGTAACAATTGATGAAAACAGCGACGTAGTAAACCACACGCTCATCTATATGGATTGAATGAAACCATTACTGCATGAGCTGTCAAGAGGTAGATAGTCGAGAGTCCGTTAACAGTTGAAAAATGTCCTGGGTGAATGAATACGGTATTGGTCTCAGATCACCCCTTTCTATAAGAGAAATGTACCGTAACAGTTTGAAGTTAATTAATAACAAAGCTAAAGAATCGATTAATAAAGTTGTGTAGGAACATCCCGTTTCGCGCTTTACGATGCAGCGGCATTTAAATGATGGATTTCATTTGCGCCCACGCCACTCTAATGTACGCAAGTCCCAAGACTTTTAGTGGTACCGGTGTGGCTCACTAATAAAATATTTCTTTTTATGTCTTCCCCGAGCAACAACACGTTTGTGGGCAGGCTCGGTTGCGCAAGCGATGGTGCATTCCGTGTTTCCGTAGCGTTGTCCACGGCACCACGGCGGTCACCGACCAAAACCTGTCAATAAGCGCCTTACAACTACTTATAGATAGTCTAGTATTAGACTGTTAGCACTCTAGTTCAAGGCCAGCCTTTGCGTCTTGTCATTTGATAACGACGTGAATTATGTCTGACGTAGTAGTTATGCGATAACCGCCTACCTACCGCTCGTGTTCAATTCGTCTAGACCGACTCCTTTCTCCTTTTAATGGTTTGTTGACAGAGTGTCCATGAGTGTACCTTCGCACTAAACAATTAGAAAGGCGATGTTTAACTTATTAATAAGTATTTACGGTTTGAGCTTTAGGACGAAGAGTCTAAATAAGCTTAATGACAAGTTGGTCCGCAACATATTAACGTTCAATACACGTTACTTTTCGTAAAACTTGAATAACTTACTATAAAATTCATTAAGTAGAGAATTTATTAATCCAAAAACAGAAATTAAAGCTGTAGTTTTCGTGGTTTTCTCTGCAAAAGGTTCAGACGGAGTAAGGATTCCAACAGACTAGTCTATAATCATTAACAAATATCTTACTGGTACCTTTGTAGGATATGATGACTGTACTAGCATAAGCAAAAAGACGACAGACCGCAATCATTCATCAAAGATAACTTCAACTGCGACCTTCGAGTCACGTTGCCTGCATTAGTCCAACCACAGTTTTTTGTCTAAATTTAGATATAATGGCGCATTTTTAGATTCGCCCGGTTATTTTAGAAATTGTTTTAAAATAGTTCGATCTAAGAGCAATTTTATAAAAATAATTTTACAAGTACATTTATGTATTTTATAGATACCTAGGTAATACTTGCAATTAATTCTTGGAGCAATGTAATGAACCATCGGTTGAACCTCTCGTGTCTTTTTGTAGCCTGAGGAGAATAGCAAGGAGAAAACGGATTCAATCATGTCAAAACCTAATACAAATACGTTTATAAACTTCATTAGTTCTATAATCAACCACTACAGCTTCTTCATTACTTTTTTAAATTAAGTCTCAAAAGGCAAGTTGTGTGGGACTTTCCAAAGCTTCGTCTATTACGTCTACCTAAATTATCGTCAAGTGTGTTTTGGTTGTAGACCGAGTAACACGTATAGCGGTTCTAATCAAAACCACACTGGTTTGGTGATTGATTTCGTCTATTTTTAAACTACTTTCATTGTTACGGGACCGAACGAAATATTCAGGAGGCTAGCCGGAAGCGCTGCACGTGCCTAGCCCGATATTTTCCTTATAAAAGTATTCAAATTCTACTATAAGGAAAAAGATAGAGAAAAACATGATACAACTGGTTAATATTAATAAAAAACACCCAGCACAAGTTATCTAAGCTACGGTAACGTAATACATACTTTCAACTGTTTCAGTGGTAGCAGGAACACTGCCGCTTGGTCAATCTGGTACAAAACAATAATAATTGGTTACGTGGGTGCTAAAGCTTTATGTATGTAATAATTAAAAGAGAGAATACATATTGTCATTAGTTACTAATATAAGTATGACGAGATGTTACGTAAAGTTTGTGACCTTTTGCAGCCTCTAAGAAGTTATTATCAATATATTTGGTAGTACATCAAGTTGATGACGTTTTCTCCAATCGCGCTTGACAATCGACATCATTTCTGAGATCGTAGTGTAACGTCGGTGTATCGGCCTCGATTCACCCCACTGTCTCCGTAGTTTCCATTTGCAATAGCAAAAAGTTGTGAACGGTGGAGCGTCGTCGGGCGGGGCGACATCGAGTGGCATTACGAGCAACCAGCGCGCGCAGGCACGTCCCCGACGCTGGCGCAGCGCCGCGCTCGCCAGGCGCTGGCGGAGCGCGCAGGGGTGGGCAGGTCTCCGGTAACGGTGAGGTTTTAATGATACATTGTTGGTCGCAGACAGGGGAACGGTTCGCGATATTGAGAAGTTCTTGTGCGCTGACTATGCCGACGCACTGCGCCCGCGCACACCGTTATCCTATTTCCTCTCCCTCCTTTATGTTCAACGCATTGTGATTGGCAGTATGTAACTATCGCTACGGTTTACGGTAGTTCATCAAAGAAACGGCGTTCGAACGTAACTGCTTCGTATTTTATGTTATTCGCAACTACCTACAATTAGCTAGATTACACATACACCTATGTAAATGCACTGATACCTCCGGCACCTCCGCTGTAAGATTGCTTCCGTTCATCGAGCTTTCCTTTACTCATCAGTCTACAAGGGCTGACCGAACTGTTCTTTTGTCGATATAGAATCCCATATAATATCTCATATAATTTTATTAGTTGAAGATACCGACTACACTTACGTCAGTAGGTATGTTGAATGTGAAAAGTAAAAACCTATAATAATACCGTAGCCCTTCAGTTAAGTTTCATTAAAGACAAATTAAGACATTTTGCTTACTGATCAAGGGTTCGGATTAATTAAACTACTGATACAAAACTAAATAAAGAGACTTTTGTAGCTATAACTCGTACAATCCATAGTCCAGTTTATTAATCAACAAGATAAATGAGATCAGGCGCATCCAGCAAATACAGTCAGTATTTGCCAGTCCTCCTTTTTCCTCTGGTGGGATACAACAAATTTTCAAATGATTTTCAATACACTGTAACTCAAGAAGATGAAAAATTACTACAGCATCAAACAACTGTATTTGGTATTTGTGGTTCAGTGGACGACGACACACCCTAAACTGAAGTACTTACCTATACCTATGCAGATAAAATTTTTACTTCCAGATAAAGATTACGAATTGGGGTATCGCTTCGAACGTAGATTATCTTTGTCGCCTGGTAGGCTCCCCGATACCAGCCTTCCACAAATGTACCGCATACCTAAACAGTGTAGGTATCAATTGTTTACTCTAAGTGGGTGAGCACTTCGTGAACCAAATTCGTGCGAGTGAATAAAATACAACATGAAAACTAAACCACTAACAGTAATTAGGTATGCAGAAATTATATGCTGGTTAATCCTGGCCTATGCAAAGGTATTTATGTATGTGTGGGTACATGTGGGTGTGTGTATGAGGGATTTCTGTGAAAAGGATTGATTCGTAGCGTCCGTAGCAGCGACCTAGTTTGCAGAACTAACATGGCTTTTACAACCTCCTCACATTTGAATCTTAAAAAGAAAATCCGTGGAATGGCAACGAAGAAAAGTCAAACACTTTTCTGTATCATCAACGGTTGGCTGTGAACATAAAGTTTGCTGGTCATTTAATGAGTAATTTTAAAACGTCTACCAAACGAGCGAAGATTATCCTTGTGGTGAGTGTGGTCGATGACTGTACAGGGTCGGTTTCTTATAAGTTTATAACGCGTGTCAATATAGCCGAGTGTAATGTATCCTCGCTGGCATGCTGGTGTTCACCGTACCGCAAGCGATTAGGATGGACTGCAGCCAAATGGAAAATCCCTGGTTTGGCAATGTTCGCACTTATGAGAGTGTTACTGCGACATTGTGCTGTTTGTGTCTATTGCCATCAGCCTCGGCTAGCACGACAGCTCGCTATGAAAAGGATAAAATCCAACGGAAAGCATATGAAAAGAAACAAGCTTGATAGTAATTACGACGATTTCTAACACAGCTCTTAAAAAGCCAACTATTTTGTCTTCAAACGCTAGTCTTAACAGCTAAATAAATCAAAAGGTCTACGAATAGATGGTCATAAAGGTGGCCACAAAAGCCGGAGTTTTAGAGCCCTTCAGAAAGTGTGTCGACGGGGCGGGTCCCCCCGCGGACCGCGCCTCTCCTCATCACCCGCGCTTCGCTGGAAAACGTCCATGTATGCATTTTATAGTTTTCCGTTGAACTGTGAACGTCATTATTGCGCAGGTACCACACCGTAGGCAGGCGTCGTAAACACTCGTGCACACAGCTACGAACTCAAATGGTGTATGTTCCTACATGACAGATTAATAACGACTAGCGAGTGCTGCTTGCAATGTAGTTATAATGTAGCTACTGTTTCTATTTACCGGAGGGTATTCTCGTCAAATCGATGTTTCTTTTACTCGACGACGGTTCAATAAAATGAACACCTTTTTGAAGTTAAAGGTGTTTTTATATTTTCTGTGGTTACGATGTTGACAGAAAGGCCTTAGAAAAAGGTGATCAAATTTTATTATAGGAATATGCGAGCAGTTCCATTTAAACATAATAATGTATGGTGCATGTGGTATACCTATGTATACTTAACACTTAATTACTAACCACAGATAATTAGTACTTAACGACAATAATTGGGACCACCATGCCATAAATCAATATGGCAATCTCGCACGTTCTAATTAGTCTAGGGTTAAAGTGGAAGCCTTTCTGAGTGACACTTGAATTACAAAACTGACCTTACTGCCTATGATAACAAAGGCGATGTCAATGTCAAATTTATTGCTACGAACGTGCGACTGGATCCACCCGCCATCAGCTCTACCATAAATAAAGTATAGGTATGCATGATTACTAATAATTATTGCACTGTATAATAAGATTATTATCAATGCAGACATTTTTATATTTTTATCTTCTTTGGCGGTCAATGATTCACAAGATTTGTTCCAAGATATTAAAATAAGGCTTACGTAGTAATGCAATTAATATATGTATGTCTGTTACTAATCATAATCTTAATTCACACGTTCAATGGCAATAAGAGCTCCATACACTAGAATCCCGCGAGTACTTCAAGCTGGAATTTCAAATAGTATTCCTATAAAGGAACTTACACAACCAGCCAATAATACATAAAAGATTGGCTACATTCCTTCGATATAGGTAGTTTCAAAGCGACTGCTATAAAGCTCAGTAGTTCACATACCTTTAAAAGCTTGTGCTTTATTTCAACCAATAAGTCACAGTTAGAGTTCATTGAAATTAATACCCTGAGCGGAGGGCAGTGGTGGCCATTGGGAGGAGGTAGAGTGTGCGGGGAGAGGGTGGGGTATGTTGCGCAACGCATTACAATAACGCGACGCTACGTGCCGAATGCGCCCGCGCTGCTGCCGCCGCCCGGGGTCACGTGACGATTCGGGGAACACTCGCGCTTCAACTTGCACCTCAATAGGGTTGCTCAAAGCCATGGATAAAAGTAATCAAGAGAGATTATGATATAGCACGAGAATGATTAGCCTTAACTCGTCGAGTACCGGTTTTATAGACACAATTAAAGAACAATAGGTCGCGGTCACCGGTGACCGCTTGGTGTTTGACAGATTAAAGGTTTTCTTTCTTTCGTTTCGTAATTTTGGTCTAACTCTTTTAATATTGAATGACATGAAACCATCATCACATTTCGAATCCGAGGTGCTTAATAGTGGCATTGTATTACATTATACTACATGGCGATGTCAAACATCTTGAATAATGACTTGATCACTACGAACTAGATTACTTTGCACAGTATTGTACTAAGATCTGCTTAGCCTAATATGCAGATATACAATTTAATGATAATTAAATCTTCAGAACCAACAATTACATTATGACAAAGTAGTGAGTGCGTCATCTGCACAGCCCTATGTTACGGTAACCGTGTAGCACAGAATAATCGAGTGAGAGTTAAATCACATCACTATTAGTAGCTCAAGTCCTTATCAGCCAGTACACACGCGCGGATCAGGATCCGGGAGTCATGTGAACATGTGACCTTATGTTTATCAACCGAGGATTGGATTCGCATGTCGGCTATAGGTAGGTACCTACTTATCAGAACAACACTAGTTACTGTTGTTCTCCGCAATATTCGACGCAGAATTCAGATAGCAAGCTTATCAATCTCTTTTTGCTGATACCTACGTCAATTTTAGGGATGGCAATCCAATCCTAAACATTATCTTTCAAGTTTTGCCTGAATTGAAGTGTTGGGTGAGGGTAAACGAATGCGTAAGTACTATTTAAATCGGTACGATATACATAAGTCATGTGTTTGCTCCATGACCTCTCGTAAAATCTAAGTATCAGCTACAATAATATTAATCTTTTGGGTAACAAGGAAGGTTGGCCTATTAACTACTATCTAGTTGTAGATAACTGAATAACTCCCCTTTTTAACCTAAAATAGTATTAGTCACTCCGTTGTATGGTATTCAAATTTTGTTTGGTATATTTTTGGCAGTCCTACAGGTAGCGCACCGTTTTAAGGCGCGTTTAACTCCATTCAGAATAATAATGAGAATTTCAGAGAATTGACCAACCCAACTACTTACATACATATTATATCAACATGCTAACCTCAGGGTAGTCGCGGTACCTTATTATGTATACAATTTTATGTGAATTCTATTAAAAGTACTAGTACTACTTGCATAATTATTCTGACGTCATAACAACGACTTACGTTGTTTGTTGATTAATGAAATCAAGTCTTGATGAACATCAAGTCTTTAATGAGCTAAAAGAAATTATTCAAATTATGTATGCTCATAAAGACGGGTTGTCGCCGATACAGGTGGCTCTACTGAGTGGACTGCCAATGTAAGAACAAGGTGTTATTTTGGCCGAGACAAGTTGTTTGATTAAGGAATAATACGATTGAGAGGCGTGTGCTATATTTAGATGGTCGTTAGGTGCCAAAACGCTTTAGTCATGTAATAGAGAAGCAACCAGTGTCCCAGCTGTCCACGCAAGGATGCGCGGGCGACGCGCGTTTCTTTTAGAAAGTGGCACGTGTCGGGGTTGTTCACCCTACGCGATCCGGGTCAGGCGCCGCGCCCCCGCGCGCCCCGCGCACCCGCGCTGCCCGCCCCCGCCGCGCCCGCACCGTACGTCTAGCAACGACTACGTACTTTACTTGATGTGAGTGTACTAGTCCTTGATAAGGGAACTTCATTGACACCATAATCCAGAACCAGGTCAGCGGATAAGACACTCCTCGGCGCGCCCACCAGCGCTAGCGCAGGACCACGCCGGCAAGACGCGCGGAACCGCGTGCGTGCGCAAAAATAGATAATATATGCTAACACATGCCAGGGCCGCGTAAATAAAGTCCTTGCGTAAAAATAAAACGTGTCCAAAGCGAATTTATTATATCAGGTCGAGTTAATGTCTGTAGAAAACAAGTTGTTGAGCCGGTAACTACCACGACTTTATTGTTATTGTATAACAATAAACTGCATGACGTATCATGTAAAAATACAAACAATCAATTTAATTATTTAATAATATATTACAAGACTTACATCTACAATGTACCTACATACCTAACATAATGTTATCAATAACGTTTCATTGTTAATTAATAATTATTATAAATAAATTACTGCGGTAAAGCATTCAAAAGGTTACAAATTGACCAAAAGTAGACGCACTTAGTTGTAATTAAGTAACTACGTCGTAAACTAATTAATAGATAGGTTTTATTGAAATGTTTTACTTAGGTGTAACGATTAATTAGACATAAACTAATGTGATGAGCGCACTTTCTTACAGTTATCGAGATAATTTGGCTTCTATGTCGAACTAATTAATTACTATGTTAATTTAAATAACTACACTAAGATTTACTTATATGTCGAATTCCGACATAATTTGCTTGCTAAATACTTTAAATTTAAGAATAAATACAAATCAAATTATAAAATGTTACCTAGTAAGTAACTTCGTCTTAAAATGCCTACCAATACTACGATACTACATAAATACATGGTTTACTTCTATGTGTATGCACAATATAAAACAATAAACACAACTCGACTTTGATCCTGAGTAAATGATGTCTAGATACCTACTGCTCACACTTCATAGTTCATATGCTTTGACAAATTGACTTGATGATCGACTCCACCAACTACTTATCAAGACTCAAGACCTTTCGATAATAAATTGACAATATTCACTACATTTCTTACATTGTAACGTAGGTACTTACATTTGAAATGTGATGATAGATACCTATATAAACTCATATACAGGACCTCTTTTATTTACCTACTACATGATGTACAGCCAAGTTCCTGCCTCACGAACATAAGATTTTTATACAAACAAAGTCAATTATCTACAAGGCTACCTAATAAACAGTTGCTTTTAAAATTCAAATACATACATATACTTCACATATAGTATTAGCCCATGTTCCGTGGCGTCGATGAAATTCAAGATAGACTCATCAAGAGATGTTTACCTTGTCTCTTTGTTGCGGTGAAATATTCGCATAGCTACATACAAGCCTGTAACACACATCAACGTGGGAATCGAACCAACAATACGGAGTGCGACAGTATATCAACCATGCAGTCAGTTGTTGAAACTATTTGTACGCAAAATTACTATGAACAAGCTACATATGTATGAGTGTTGGAATGAAGGTGTAGGTGTCCTAAGAGGATTTAAACCTAAGCAATTGCTCAATTAGATAAATGGCATCATTTTGCAACCAATCAATCGTCCGCCTGTTACCACTATGCACACGTCATGAACATACTAGGTCACATTGTAAAGGCTCCTCAGCACTTGTGATGTTCACCGTCGGTGCAACAGAACTCCTTGCCTGCTGAGAAGCTGGTGGGCGTCCACTCCCCGCCACAGTTCTTTATGAAGAGGAACGCCTTTTCTCTGTGAACGTCGCGTTCCACCGCCCCGCAGATGACAGGCCCGGCACGTGGCAGGTATTTCAGGATCTACCGTTACAAATGAATTTAACGTTACATATTATAATTTAGGAGAAACTGTCTTACTGGTCTAATTAGAGAAAACTTGGTCTAGTGGTTAATGGATTAAGCTGAACATGGCATGTACCTATGTGCTAAGGTTTCGAATCGAGATACATGTAGGTAACATGTGCAGTTCATTCTTAGGATCACATCATATTCTAATAACTTGCATAATATTACACAGACTAGTTGTTAGTGAATAATGGATACTTTAGAACAAAAGAATACCTACATACATACAAATCGAAAGAATGTAAAGAACGATGTGATGGGAAATTGTAACTAAGAGCATTTTTTCGCAGACAGTAAAGTTATAAATATAAAATCCATATAATATGGCAGCGAAGTGCCCGGTGTCAACCTTCACGTAACAATTTGATTGGTATTGTTATGATCAGTGACGTGGCACGCGGCGACCTCTATTATGGCAGCTAATTACAATGAAGGGCCGTGAGGTTACACGTAAGTGTCATGTTTACTTTGCAAAATTAATCAGCGCACGAAATAAATAAACAATTTATTTAATTGTTGTGAAACTGTCCACTATTGCTTACATTATCCTTCGTCGAACGTTGTACCCTGACATCTGAGTACGATGATTTGGCTGTATTATTTTGCATCGGTGAAATATGCAAATAACGTAACGCCTTATTCACTGAAGAGGCAGACAGAGGTGTATTTTAGTCTTAGTACCTACACTCACTTTTCGCCATTTGTTTTTATTATACCCATGTTCCTAATATGAGTCGAGCGTAATTGCCATACCTGACTGAAATACTTATTGCACCGGGCACAATTCCTACTCCAATTAGAACATTAGCATTTAGCTTAAAAATACCACTAAGCTTATGTGCTGTAAATACTGACCACATCAAGACACCTGCTGACGCAGTTCTTGAAGCCTCCGACACCGCAGGGCATGCTGGGTGAGTCTGTATCATAGGTGACGACGGGCTCCCCTTGTGGGGGTCCGCGTGGCCGGCTGCGGCGATTGTTCTCCTTGATACCGACTTGCTGGGACAGGAACACTCCGCACTGGCATGGTTCTAGCTGTAAAAAACAAATTATAGAACATTCATTTATGAAAATAAAATGACTTTTAGTAGTTCCCATGAAAACAGAAAATTTCAGTTGATTGATTCGATATTATGTAGATAACTCAGTAACGCCTGCTTACAAACATTTGCCGCCTGCCCAAAGAAGCAGTCACGAATATTCTCCACCGCCTCAAGGGACGCCTGCACTAACTCACAAGTCAAACTGGTCTGAAATAGTGTTTATTCAGACCTTAGCAAGCTAGTACCAAGTGCAATCAGTAACGTGCATAAGTATGTATGCGCAGTGTTGGTGCAGTTAATATTTATTGGATTTTTTACACGTTTGCTCACTTTATTTATTTAGATTTGTACAAATTACGAACAAAAAAATTACAGGCAGACTTTCTCCGTTGGTTCACTTTACTTTAGGTCCGAAGGTTCTTTAATAGGGTTAAGTTTAAACTGAGTGAAATTTGAAAAACCTCATACGGTTTTATAGTTTTCACATCTACATAACCCTTTTTGTAAACCCATCAGCCTATTTTAATAGAAAGGTGTGAAGATGGGTACGTGTACGACTTTTAAAGTGAATGCGGATAGGACCAGCTGGCCAAGCATTAGCACCTACCTAGTTCGGTATATTTTGTGCCGATGTTGTTTTTCCAAGGACACCTCTCGAAGGTCTGTACAAGCAGGTTTTTCAAAGACCCTTACCTCCTCGTAATCATCATCGTAGTTAGTCTCTTCCTCCGAGGGAGCACTGATGGAGTAGTTCTCCCGTTTCGTGTTGCGTCTACTCTCAGCTGCTACCGCCACAAACAACCAGGCTACGAACAGCAACCATAACCACGACTGGAGTCCATGCATTTTGTAGATCCTGTAAAGATTATTCCTTTTTAGACGGTTCACTAAACAACCGAAATTAATAACCAGCCTCAATCCAAAATAGGTGGATTAAAATCGTTTCTAGACATTGGTTGGAGTATCAGTGATAAAAGAAATAGCAAGATTATTAAATACACGTAGGTACGTACTTACACGACTACTCACCCAACCTAGACAAACATTGTAGGTAAAGAGAAACTTTAGGAATCGATTTTTCTAATTTTAGTTGCTCTCTAGTTGGTTCTAAAATAGCTAGTCAGCCAGCTAGGCTATCTAGTTTAGTCGAAACTCTAAACAGATTTTACCTAAAGCGTCTGTTCAACGAAACATAACATCACGGCTTTTATAAACCAACAAAGAGGTGATGTGATTTAAAAAATCAAAAGCGTTACTTAACCCGACCCTCAACCCTAGAATCGATCCCAAAACCTCTTATCGCGCTTACGACTACTCGACCAATGAGGTAGTTAGTGCTGAATAGAATATTGAAGACAAGAACATTTACTTACTTTATCAAAGTGTTCTGGCTTCCTTACAGGTTCTACAGTAATTCCTTCCAACCAATCACATCACCCACTAACACACCACTCCTCAATAAGAACTTATAGTGTGACCTGACGATAATTATCTGGCCATATAAACCCCATGTCTCTGCTAAATATTCTGTGAAAAACTGTCAACTCAGCTTCATGGCCGTACATCAAAACGTGTCTAATTCACGCCTCGCTATATTTTACGTGAATTTATCCACATTTCTTTATACAAACGTGATTGCTGATTGAAAATAGTTTTAAGATAAGGATCTATTGTAATAAATAAATACTTTTAACATGCGCCTACAAAATTCCGAGTGGTTTATCTGTACGTGGGTGGGTATAGTTATTAACTAAATGTCTACATATTTGTAGGTTCCCCTCTAGCCGATTTTATTAGCTATTAGCTACATGGTAGAGATGCATCAGTAGACCAGTATGATCTTTAACATAGGGCATTCGGGGCCCGTGCCCAGGGCCCCCATCCTCAGGGGGCCCCAAAAGACTGACTATTTTTACGACAAACACACCGGGTACACGTTCCGCAGCAACCGGCTGCACGGAACGTGTAGCGGGTTCGATTCCCGCACGGAGAAAATCTTTGTGTGATCCACAAATTGTTATTTCCGGTTTATTATTTTTTATTTCACGATACCTAGAGGAGAAAATCTTAGTGTGGCGTCTAAGTCGGCCTTGGCTATCGATACACTTAAGGGTAGGTACCTAACCTACTATGTAGTAAAAGATTTTAAATAAAAAGATCTAAGTGATGATTCAAAAAACCCACCAACTGAATGGTTTCATGTGATAAGCTTTTCCAAAATAATTACTACTAGCTGTTGCAAGCAACTTCGTCCGTGTAGAAAAATTAATCCTGGCAGAATTCATCAGAATCGATTCAGTGCCGAAGTTTTATTTTCTTAAGTTTTAGTTATTATTGTGAAATGAATTTATCGTGGTTTCAAAAAATAAATAAGTAATCCCGCAAGGATTTTGCCAGTAGTGCGCCCGTTCCCGTAAAGTGTTAGTGATAAAAACTATTCTAACGAATATTGTTATACCGAATCTCTCTAAAATAAGTTCAGTGTTTAAGAGATAGAGTCCCGGGGCTTTAACGCATTGTTCCCATTCCCGTGGGACTTCTGTGATAATAAAAACTGTCATGCATACATCATGTTCCAGGTCTCAAAATATGGTTTTACCGAATGTAACTCAAAAAGATTCAATGATTCTAGATTCTAAGATTCTAAATGTAAATAATCTAATTTATCTAAACTTTCAGCCCCTATTTGGGGACCAAAATTGGGGGTAGAATTGATCAAAATCTATTCTTAGAGGATGCCTGCGTCATACATTTACATCTACCTGCATGCCGAATTTCAACCCATTCAGTTTAAAACTGACAAAGTTGCATACAAACTTTCATCCCCTATTTTACCCCCTTGGGGGTATAAATAATCAAAACCCTTTTTTAGGGGATACTTACGTCATAACATCAGTTTGCGTGTCGAATTTCAACCCGATCGGTGCAAAACCGACAAAGTTTCATACAAACTTTTATCCCTTATTTTACCCCCTTGGGGATGGAAATGATCAAAATCCTTTCTTAGCCTACGTCATAACATCTACCTGCATGCCAAATTTCAGCCCGATCCGTCCAATTGTTTGGTGACTGTGACGTAACTATTCGCAACTTGCCTGTAGATACGCCACTGGTCCCGGGGTGTGATGCCATATGTGATGTTTTTAAAAGCACTCACGACACATCAAACTTAAGAAATGTATATAAATTCTTAAGAATGATTACTCGTATCATTAGGTAACAGTAAGTAGTAAGTAAAAAATGGCATAAAAACGTGAACAGGATTTCGGATTGGATCGAAGGTTGGTCCTAGAAGGTAAATTGTACCTCAAGCATTGGGTACCCAATTTGCTTATTTAACATGCACAAGTTCAGCAAGTTCTATACCATAACACCTTAAAATGAAAGAGGGTTAAGCAGAGGTGCACATTCCCCTATACTCTTTGGGTGCACATAAAAGAGTGTACCCAGTTTTTGTTAGTTGATTGTTCAGGTCGTCATGTAATGGGGAGGGCGCCAAATCTACTACCCTTACTAAATTCCTATTAATAACACTGAGAATAAATTAAAAACGCATGTTACACGATTCAGTTTATTTTCTACATATTATTAAAAATACTAAGTACTGATCAGACGAAAAAATTGACAAAAATCCTTATCGTAGTCCCTACTACTACAGCGATCTGTGTCGCACTGCTCGTTTGTCAACATTTGTCGATTACATGAGTTCAATCACAGCCTTCCCAATCATAGAATTTTGACTCTATAAAACACTGAAGCAAGTTCATCTAGCAACTAGCAATAATATTAATAAAATTTGAAAATTCTAACACTACATAAATGCTATAAAGTGATAATATCAATAAGCACAATTTATGGACTACCAAATATAAGTAAAATATTTACTTGTAAAGCTTTCTTACAATATATTCAGAGTAGTAAATGTACACAAGTACATGAAATTGGATGAAATAAAAATAAAAACAAATAAACAGACTAAAGTTTAATAAAATAAAAACAAACACGTCTGTAACAGATCAAGAAGTGTAAAACAAAAAATAGTTACACAAGTTAGGTACATGAACATAAACCATAAAAATATAAAGTAGATAAAATCACATTTCATGTGACAGTGATACAAACTAAAATAACCAATTAACAGAAAACAAAATGATGTTTCACTAGAATCTTACTTACCAGCAGTAAAAAAGTAATGAAAAGAGGAACAGTCACTTATAGTTACTATAAAGTAATTACTATCTTACGTTATACATTCTAGAAAAGTTGTTTTCATGTCCTTTTATACATAGAAACAAATACATTATCATCAAACCAGAAAGTTAATGTCCATTTATTAGCTGCATACAAGAATATAAAAAATATACACAAATACTATCACAAGTCAACACAGTAACATAGTCAAATAGAGCAAAGACTTTTGAGGTTGGCCCAGGAAAAGCTATTTCAAAATGGCAGTATTATTATGGAGCCAATGAAAGACACAAACATCAGAATTAATAGCTATCTGACTCCAATTACTTATAAATTATAAGAAGAATTATGTACATCAAAAATGTAAATTGTAAGTGATTACCAAATAAAAATATGCTTTATAGACACAAGACACAGGCAAGAAATCATTTATGGATACAATGTTATTATTAAACAAATTAACAATTTTCATGACTAACATTCTCATAGTGCTTTCTGAAATTTTGTATTACATAAATAATGTGATTGTTATGCTTGTTGCCATGTAAATACATATTTACCAGCAATAATAATTTATTATGACTGCATGACAAATTATTTGACAGTAAAATTGCACGAGTTGTATTAATATGGATTTTTTTTGTATGTGGATAACTCGTGATCTAGTTACTATCAGTCTTAATTAATTATAGACTATGAAATTTGTATAATTATGGACATTAAATGGACAGATTTCATGATACAACTGCAGCATACTTGGTGTTCAACTGATCAGTTATTAAATATTAAACTACCTTGTAGGTACTGAGTTAACTAATTAAAACTAAATAATTGTACTTTTCAGTTTATATTATTTGATTTCAAGATTTTATTGGCACATAGACAGACTATCATAAAATTTAAGACCTTCCCAATAGACTTTTCTATAGTTCTAATTTTTAGATTTATAAATTTTAATGCCTTGTGGCATTACACATTTTACTTAATGTTTAATACTTAAATCTATGAAATAAGTTATTATTATGAGTTATCTTATATATCTAACAGTCTTTGGCTAACATGAGTTTAGCCTCACCTTCAAACACAACCTTCTTTTCTTCTTCGACAATGCAATAAAACTTTACTTTGAGAATCTTCCTCACATCAACAAGTTCTACACTTATAGTCAACTTCTCACCAACAAAGCACTTATTAGGAAACTTCATAGTTTGTGATACAAGCACTGTACCAGGGCCAGGCAAGTGGGTGCCAATCAGTCCGGCCACTAAACCGTTGAGGAGTGCTCCATGCACTATTGGCCTCTTGTTGCCATTATTCTGATGCAAGTAGTTATGGTCACTAGTGAGGTTGGAGAATGCATCCAAATCTTTTTGAGTCAAAGTCTTTTGTATGCGAATCTTATCTCCAGCTTTGAAAGCTGTGTTACTAAATGAAGTTGTGTGAATTTTGCATATCTTCTGATAGTTCTTGTTGTTCACGACAATATAGGGAAATCTGTTTGATAACATCTTGTTCATTTTTGGAAAAATACTTTTATTTATAAATTCTCATTTGTTTTGCATACATCTTGTAGGTATATAGTGGCTAGGTTAACTAATCTTTTGTCATTAGATTTTTGTATATCTTGTATCTGATGCACCACCTCCGAGGCTGTGATTTCAGATTCTGTTTGGTTATTGTGGAGATACATCAAAGTTGTGATTGTGTCAGCAATGATGTCATTATGATTCAAACTGAGTAAAGCAGTGAGTGGCTTCAGTCCAGACTGTGTTATGATATATTCAGCATTCAGTGGATCTGAAATGGTAAACAATTGTTATCATTAGTGTCTTAATCTTAAAATATTATTGATACATTAAAACAATTAGGCAATAAAAGATGGACCATTATGAAATAGTATGGAGAAAGTCCTCATTCAAATATTATTTTTGGAATATCTTATTATTCACAAGAATACATCTTAATATAGACTTTATATAGCAGTCAGTTACCATCACTTTACATTTAAAATATGTATAATAATATACTCACCGCAGCATAAATTGCAGATCCCTGTTACAGCAAAATGCAGCAATTGGTGACTGCTCTCATTCTTAATGACATGAAGAAAAATATCCAAGACTCCAACGTCTCTGATATATTGATAATTTATTGGGTCGTATGCAAAGTTAGCCAAATTAGCTAATACTTGGCATTTAGCATCTGAAAAATAAATATAGGTACCTATTACGTGAGTAGTTCTTAAAAAAAAACATCAAAGCTTATAAACAAAGGTCACAGAAACTTCTATAAAAGTCATAACGTTTTAGTCTGAATTATTAATATTTATTCAATTTACAAGTAAATAAATGAATTATATTTACCATACGCACTGGAATGCAAATATTCATCCACTAAAAGCGATAGAAACGTTTTTCGATCTGTCCCATTTTCAGGGGTACGTTTCCTAAGTTGAATCTTGTTACTAAACATTGAAACTTAAAGTATGAATTATTTTGTTCAATATTTTAAATACACAGACACCAGCTCATTAAAAAGAAGAAAATTCACGCAAACGCCTATCTGACAAGTTTTTAATTCAAATCCTCCATCTTGAATTCTTTCTTTGAACGATTTGACATCTGATTGACTTTGTTCGATCTATGGCTGCGTTCACAAAACTACGTAAATAAATCAGTAAATAATAATAATATGGTATTTACAACAAAAATAATGGACTTCTGAGTCCTAATAGTACTATTATTATTTCTTTTATTTAATTTATATATTATTAAATATTTGATTATAAAAAAATAAAAATATAAAAAGCTCAGTAACGGGAGAAATCCAAGCTACCGGTCAGGGCTCCAGAGAGAGGAATTTTCGGCCTGTACGCGCCGTGTCCAGAAGTACTGCTTTTTGCATCAGGCCCTTGACCAAAGAGTATAGTAATCCCTTGACTCAACCATCTAACGCTAGCCTACTCAGGGCCTTTAGCCAAAAGCCACTTTAGCGCTTGTCTACAGAGAGTGTAGAAATTAAAATGTATGGGGATGACACTGACAAGTGTCAAAATTTACGTCAATTCCATATAATTTGGTGTTCTATTCTACAAGTAGACAAGCGCTAAATGGCATTTGGCTACAGCTGCAGGTGTTGGTCGAGGCGAGTCAATGCGGTCATTGGTCGATACGACTATCGGCATAATGACTGCTGAATCCACATCCCACATGTCAACAATCTCATGAGCTAGATCAAGATATTTACTTGCTTTATCTTTTTCAACTTTCACGAGATTCTCGTCATGTAGGACTGGGATTGTTATATCAACTATCATTGTGCGTCGTGGTCGATCTATCACCACAATGTCAGGTTGATTTGCAACAAATCGTCCTGTCTGTGATGATAGTTTGATCCCAATACAGTGTGACATCTCTATTTTCAAGAACTGGGTCAGGTCAAAAACTTATAATACGACACTTAAGATTCTACAAGTTTATTTTCAAAGCACTTTGTTGATGAATGTTATTGTCTAGCTACATCAACAAGATTATGTCTATGCAAATATTCTCCATTAGTTAGGTGAGAACAACCCGAAAATAAATGTCGGATAGATTCCCCGGGACGATGACATGCCCGACAAATGTCAACAGTTCCATCCTTTAACACATAAATCTTCGATAGTTATTCGCCAACATAACTTCGTCCATCAAAACCTTCCATTTCTCCAAATAAGTTACTAAAACGTAGCCAGGATACGGACGCTAAGAAATCTGTATTTGGCCCATGTAAGATGTAAGGCCCGATAATAGCGGCCGTGCAAGTCCTTACTTTGCCACACATTCCTGCAATAGTGCTTAGTATAGTTCTCTCCAGTTCTCGTTAGCCAAGGAGAGCGGAGTAAGTCCTTTGTCCACAGCAACAACATATCTATGCCTCCCCACGTTCATTTTCAAAAATACGTTCGGAGACTGTACACTTCACTGTTGTGGAGGATTTTGGCATTTTCATTATCTGTCATCTGTGTGGCATGATTGGCAACCAAAGAGTATAATAAGTATAGGGGTAAAGAGTTACCACTCGTCAAAATTTATGCCAATCAATTTGAAACGCCATCTGAAAATTGAATCCTAGTATTTTTTTTTTTACTAATGTCTACAGATAATCCTAAGTATAGCTAATGCCAATACTACCAACAATGCACCTTGCAGGTTGGTACATTGAAGGTAGTATTGGAATTAGCTATGTCTGGTAGCTGCAAAATCAAAGAAGTTATTAATTACAATATTACATTTATTTTACAGTAAATACAAATTAACATTTAAAAATTATCAGCTAGTAGGGAAATATCAGACGACAGATTTGTTCAAAGTATAATTCAAATTTTAGTTCTTTTTAATTTTATGTTTACAAATTTCAGATATAAATATGTCGTTCAAAATTTATTTGAATTAGTTATTTTTTACCGACTTCATTTAATTATTGATCCCACAAAGAACTAAAATTAAAAATATTTACTGTTCACCGTTGTTTACACAGTACCTAACAGTAGTTAACAATCTAATGATATAAATTAACCGTAATACCTACACAAATGTAGTACATTTTACCATCGATTTGAATCGCTTACAGTATTTACAAAAACACAAAATTATTATACAATTTACATAACATAACATACATAACATCACGCCTTTTTTCCCCGAAGGGGTAGGCAGAGGTGCACATTTCGGCACTCAATGCCAATGTACAATGTAACACCCACTTTTCACTATTTATGTTATAAGTCCCATGTAATAGGGGGTGAGCCTATTGCCATATACCGGGCACATTTCCAGACTACTCTACTACTACTGAGATTTTTTTAAAACCCAATAATACTTTGCCCGATCCGGGTATCGAACCCGAGACCCCTTGCCCAGCAGTCGCACTTATTATTATAATGTCGAAAAATATAGTGCTAAAAAATAAGTCTCAGTCTGCCTCTCAGTCAGTCTCAGTTTTTTAGTACTTTTTTTGCTAGTTGCTAATAATGCCTGACTTAGTCGTTTCCTATATCTAGTTATATTACAGTCATTTTTACTAAACAACTACAGATTTTTCCTATCCTCAAATATAATATTTTTATAACATTATAATGAAACAAAGTAATATTATTCTTATAAATACAAATGAAAATGAAACAGGCAAAATAATGTGGGAAATCCCAATTCAGACAGACTTCACAGTTGCCCACAACAGACTGGACATAATATACACAAACAAAACATCCAACACCACATACCTCTTTGACATAACTGTACCATGTTCAGTAAATACCACTTTTTAAAGACACAACTCAAGGCTAGACGCCTTGAAATATTGAAACGCATGTTAATTCTATAGTAATTGGAGCCACAGGAGTAGGTACTAGCCAAAAGCCTCAGCAGATACACAGACAAACTAGAAACATAAATAGACATTAGCCACCATTCACACAATAATCATTCTTAGCAAAGTACTAGGAGACTCAGTTTTCGTCACATACATTCCAGATTCCGATCAATTACAACCATCTCAAGCGCAAACACCACATACCACTCAGTCAACCATCACATGAAGCTCACAATCCACATCTGGCACACAAACTACACCCAGTTAGTAGTCAAGTAGTCAGCAGAAGAGAAAGAAGGAGATTTATAAGTCAAATTTAGAAGGGGCTATGAGCATCGTTTTTCCTGCGGGTTGCGGGAAGCGGTGCCCATTTTCACCAGGTCAAGCCCAAGAAGGAGAGACCTCTACATATATGAATACGAATAAGTAAAACCTAGAATAATGCTGCCAGTCTTTTGGGCACCCTACTCCACGATAGCGATGAAAAAGAATTTTTTAATGCCCTAAGGTAACATTTTTTTTAAGGTTTGAATATGTACCTATTTTAGTTTATTTATAATTTAATATTACTTTGTTGTGCGTAGGTACTTAAAATGTTGTTCTAATTATGATATATACATTAATACAAAGATAAAAATAGTTTTACAAAAATAATACGGCTTTAATATTTGCAGCGATCTATGGGTTTCTTGTTTCTTGAGGCAACAATATACGTCTGAATGTTAGAATAATTCCAAATAGTACCTGAAAAAAAAACAAAGATTATTTTTACATGCAGAAATATGTATTTTATTTATTTGTTTTCTTTTATTTATCTAAGGTAGGTGTACCTTACGTGATATTACTGATGTTACAAGAATAATATAGTATTTACCATCTCTAAAATAGGTTTCAAGCACTGCTGGTATAGATCGGCACTTTATCCGTACATCGTAAGACTCGTAACTGCCGATAAAAAATTGCACTATTGATATTCTGCAATGATGATGCTGAAGTAATATCGATGCAATAGCAATTCCAAATATCACTGTAACAAATATACAAAAGAAAAAGTAGAAATATATAAAAACTACATAGTTTGGTATCTCAATGAATCAAATAAAATGTATAAATAGGTTCAATAGCAAAAATCATAAACTTGTTGTAGGTTTTACCTTCAGCAACATAATTGTATTCTTCGTATTGATGTTCTTTATTATAAATAAGATATATACGCAAATTAAAGCGTTCCTTTGTAAAATCAAGTCCAATGAATAGACAAACAAACACAATGTACTTTTGTGATTTGTGATACACATGTATACAAAAGGTCCTTTATAGAAAACACAACACGCATCGCAGAACTTCCTTTTTTAGAAAAACAATCACAAAATCCCATCACAAATTATTAAATAATTTAAAATATTTTTGGCAAAATTTTTTACTATTTTGACATTTCAAATTTTTGTTTTTGTTTCTTTTCTTTATCAAGCAAAAAGTATACATATTATATGCCAGTATTAAAATAGTACAAACTACATGCATACTATTTTATAGAAATAAGGAGATAATATAAAAAAGTATTTAATATCAATATCTAATTATTAACAATATTATTTTAATAGTTATTTATTATCTAAATAATTTGGAAAATTATTATTGTAATGTTTTAATATTTTTTTAGCCCCAGCGTTGCCGTAAAAAATAATAATTTGACAATCCATATAGTACAAGAGCCTATGAACCCCAGACCTTTGTTATTTATAACGGACTTAAAAAAAGGAAAAGTTATATACCTATAAGGTTTTTTTATGTTCCTTCAGGGATGACTTCATCGTTTTTTAACGTATTTTGATGATTCTTTTTTAATCGACTTTAAAAAAGGAGTATCAGTTTGACCTAAATGTATATACATATGTTACAGCCAAAGTGATTAATTTGATATTATTCGTAATGACTAGTAATGAATCAATTAATGACTAGCTATTATGAATAATATCTTCGAAAACTTGGATAAAGTAAATCAGCAAATGGAAATGAACAGGGCTGACGTCTGCACAAAATTTTGAATTTATCGTCATGGGTGTCGTTTTCATGGTTTTCGAGGGTGATAAAGCCGATGGTCCTGTCAAATTGTAAATCCAAGATGGCGTGCGCACAAAATTTTTCAATTTATCGTCATGGGTGTCCTTTTCATGGTTTCCGAGGATGATAAAACCGATGGTGTTGTCAAAATGTAAATCCAAGATGGCGTCTGCACAAAATTTTGAATATATCGTCATGGGTGTCGTTCTCATGGTTTTCGAGGGTGATAAAACCGATGGTGTTGTCAAAATGTAAATCCAAGATGGCGTCTGCACAAAATTTTGAATGTATCGTCATGGGTGTCGTTCTCATGATTTTCGAGGGTGATAAAACCGATGGTGTTGTTAAAATGTAAATCCAAGATGGCGTCTGCACAAAATTTTGAATATATCGTCATGGGTGTCGTTCTCATGGTTTTCGAGGGTGATAAAACCGATGGTGTTGTCAAAATGTAAATCCAAGATGGCGTCTGCACAAAATTTTGAATGTATCGTCATGGGTGTCGTTCTCATGGTTTTCGAGGGTGATAAAGCCGATAGTGCTGTCAAAATGCAAATCCAAGATGGCGGCTGTACGAAATTTTCAATTTATCGTCATGGGTGTCGTTTTCATGGTTTTCAAGGGTGATAAAGCCGATGGTATTGTCAAAATGTAAATTCAAGATGGCGTCTACACAAAATTTTGAATTTATTGTCATGAGTATCGTCTTCATGGTTTTCGAGGGTGGTAACAAAGATGGTGCTGTCAAAATGCAAATCCAAGATGGCGGCTGCACGATATTTTCAATTTATCGTTATAGGTGTCGTTTTCATGGTTCTCGAGGGTGGTGAAAATGATGGTGCTGTCAAATTGTAAATCAGAGATGATGACTGAACGAAATAGAGTTAGTGCATTTATCGAGAAAGATTAAGTATGTGTGTGAATGTGTGTGTGTGTGTATGATAGAGAGACAGAAAGAATGCGTGCAACCTATTTTATAGATTTTCTATGAAAATTGAGTATTTTCATGTAATATTAGTTTTTATATAATAAAACCGGTGGCCTAGACCTGAGGTTCACAGGCTCTTAGGTTAATGCTTTTGGATGCAGAAACCTGACGCAGTCACTTCATAAAGTTTAATTTGTCATCCATCACTTAATATCTTTTTAATCTCTATTATTAGTAAAGAGGCTGTCATCTTTGATCGATTATGCCAGCATAACTGTCATTTGATCTAAGTTTAAGGAATTATTTTGTAAAAATTGCAATATAGTATTAAATAAATGTGTATAATGTTATTTTACTATTTCCAAAAAATATGATTTTAAGCCTAAATTTTAAAATAATGTTGCAACCTTGCTTGGAACTGTGTGGCCACTGAAAATATTAGTTTTGACAACATTTAATTTCAGGTTCGAAAACTAGATGTAGTTGACGGTCCGATTTTTTAAGCTGTCAATGGCTCTAAGTGTGACGGCCCTGTTGGCAACACAATATAAACGTCTGCTGTCCTGTCTGTTCTTTGGGCCGTGCGGCAAATTGTAAAAATAAAACCTAAGTGAAATTTTATAATGTTGAGGTTTTAGATAATTTTTATAACAGACCTCATAACAAAAATGAGTACTCCGTATATTGCCGGTAAATATTTACAGAACATCTGTTCATTTTCAGAAAAACTGCTATTTATAGGTTATAAATGCTGATTTCAACCACAATAATATTTTTCAGGTTTGACCACCAAAAATATATTCTTAGTTGACTTCAAAGAGCCGTATGCAGAGACAAATTTAAGGGATGAAACCACTACAAACATACGTGGCATTATATTTAGTCCTAAAGGAACATATTTAGCATATAGAACTGATAAGAAGTGAGTGTTTGATTGTTACTTCACATGGGTATAAATAAATAAATAAGTACAATCATTTGTACATGCTGATTATGGAGTCAACTAAATGCAAGTAATGTTTGTTTTCAGAGTTGAGATTGTAAGATGTTCCGACTGGTCAGTAACAGCAACTATAAATGGAAATGTCAAAGACATGTTTTTCTCACCCCTGGATAACTACTTTACTATCTGGGAAATGTTCATTATGACAAAGGAGAACCCTCAGGTAATAAACAATCAATGGAAACACACTTGTGTCTCAAGTAATGATATAAACTGCAATAGCAAGTGAAACAATATCAACAAGAGTTTACTGTTTTAGGGCAAACCTAACCTACATGTCTATAAATCAGCAGATGGCCAACTCGTAGGCAGCTTCATACAAAAAAATCAATCTGGATGGTAAGTTACATTACTCAAGTGATATTTAGGTATTGTAACCAAAAATTCAATGTAGCTTACTAATAATAATAAAATTAATTTTTAAATTATGCATTTGAAGGGAACCAAAGTGGACATCGGATGAGAAGCTGTTTGCTATTCAGATGAACAACAGAGTGTTGATCTATGAAGATGGCATACTAGACAGATTTGTGCAACAGTTGCATGCAGATAAACTGAAGTGTTTCAGTATCTCCCCTAGTGCTGCTCCTCTCTATTACTTTGCTGCATTTACTTTAGGTATAGTTAAAAATAAGTGTTATACTTATCCATTTTGCTTACTTTTCTGGCCATTGCTAACTTCAGTTAACTTTGATTTGCATTTTAATAAGACTTATTACAATTTAGTACTGTATCCATGACTCCAACAAGATAAAAGATTGATTTGTATACTTAGTACTGACATAAAAAAAATTAGATTGGGGAGGGGTATGATTGGGTCTTTTACAGAATGTACACTAATTCTATGAAGTGCGCTATTTGCACATATTTTTTCGTTTTACCTTTGCATCTAATTCTGAATGGTTTGCAGGTAAAGCAGGCCAGCCATCATTTTGGCGTGTATTCAAATACCCTGAGTTTGATCAGGCCCAGGCAGTGGTGAGCCGGTCCTCATTCCAGGCTGACAAGGCTACATTTTACTGGAATCGACGTGGTACCAATGTTTTTGCAATGACACAAACTGATGTAAGTACTTACGCTGATATATAAATAAAAATAAATAAATAATATAGGTACATCTAATATTAGCAGAGCATGTAAGACCTTGGTAACAAACTTATTTTGGTTGTAGGTGGACAAAACTGGTGGTTCTTATTATGGAAAGCAATCACTTTCCTATGGAGATGTTAAGGGCAATTCTGAAAATGTGACATTCAGTAAGTACAAAGTGTTATTATATTGACAGAAAACTCGTAAGTGCAGCATACAACCAGTGTAATTTCAGTTTGGTTTTTGGGTTTGATTGTCTAAAATTTAGACCATCAAACCAAGGATTTCGATTCAAATTCTCAACAATTCTTTCTTTCCCTAGGTAAGGAGGGTCCGGTGCACTCGATCGCGTGGAACCCGGGCAACTCTAACGAATGGATGGCAGTGTATGGACACGCGCCCGCTAAAGCTACGCTCTTCAATGTCAAGTGCGAACCTCTGTTCGAATTCGGCACTGGATCTTGGAACTCAATATATTTCCCACCTGAAGGAAATCATATCCTTTTCAATGTGACAATTTATCGATGCATGCCATGGTTTTATGTAGAGTATAGTGATTAATGACAATGTGAAAAATGTTTTTATAATAACTATCGTGAGACATCGTGAGACATACTAAGTTAACTAAAAATCGTCGGTTCTGATGAAGAACTAGTGGTTCGGAACTAGTAGAGCTATTCTCAGTATTCTCTCATGAGTAACCCGCGATTTTTAGTTAATGTGAAAAATGGAAAAATTGTAATTGTCTGAAATACCATTTCTGATGCATAATGCTTGAGATAAGTACTCGTAGTTTTAGGTAACAACTCATGATCCAAAAATCTTTTAATACCTATTTAAATCTGGTATCTTTTAGTCTCAACAAACCTTCCTTGTATAATTTTGCAACAACATTAAAAAATAATTCCTTAACTATAAAACACGCGTGCTGTTGGGTGGCTTCGGTAACATAGCGTCGGGTCACATCGAGGTGTGGGAGCTCCGCGGGTACAAGAAGGTGGGGTCCTGCGCGGCCCCCGACACCACCAGCCTTGTGTGGGACCCCCGCGCCGAGACCTTCGTCACTGCCACCACATACCCCAGGCTTACTGTCGGCAACGGGTATGTATTACTACTTGTATATTGTTCTTAAGTAATTTGTTTGCCTGTGTATGAAATCCGGTTTTACTACCTATCAAGAAATGCTAATTATTCTATTTTGATTTCTTTAACAAGCTAGTTTAGCATTATCCATTCATCATTCATTCATTAATAAACGTTTATAAAATCCTTTAACTTTACAAAAACACGTCTTTACGTATGTAGACTACCTCAACACTAAGAACACTCGACTTTCAGGAAATGAACGATTTTAACAATAGGCGTTTTTTTAGTTACAAGATATGGCACTACACATGCGCCCTAATGCACAAGCGTATGTGTGCTGAGAAGGAGAACCTGTTGGCTATCAGCTGGCAGCCAGGCAACTTCCCAAAGAGTGAGCTCTCTAAGATAGTACCCAAGTCCATTGAGGATGCCACGCCGAAGCCAGTCGCTGCATACAGGCCGCCCGGCGCTAAGAACAGACCTTCGACGTTCACGTTACATGAGCAGGAGAAGCCACACAGACCTGGAGAAACGCCTAGTGGTGAGATGTAGTACCTACACAGTATGCTTTCTAGTTTCTAATTTCAAAAATATAATGTACTTTCAAAAATACGTAATACCACCTGCTTACCATCATTGCATACTTACTTTATTAGCCGTAAAGTCGAAGAAGAAATCTTATCCTAAAATGTTATAATTTGGTTTAGCGGCACCATCGAAGCAGGCGATCAAGCAGAAAGAAAAACGCGAAGCTCGTAAGGCGCGCAAGGCTGAAGAAAAAGCTAGCGGGGACACCACGGCGCCGCCCGCAGCAGCCACCACTCCCCGCGCACCATTCATCTCTACAGGAGACCCTGAAAAGGACAAGAAGATCAAAAATCTCAATAAGGTAATCAATTTATCATCTTTATTTTCCATCAATACATTGAACTCCCCAGTACCATGCCACTAAAGTCGATATTCATAGCTTTTCACATCCAACCACTACCATTCAATACATAATTATACCTAACATAGAAACAACTTAAAGTAAGAAGAATACATAAAATTATCAGTTCTTCAAATCATTAATAATTTAATTTTACAATTCATTTTAAAAAAAAGCCTGATTACCTACCATGTTTTTTGTAATGATAAAACCTAACTAGAACATGGTAACACAAAGGTTGCTTTAGCCTCACTAAAGTCGATATTCATAGCTTTTCACATCCAACCACTACCATTCAATACATAATTATACCTAACATAGAAACAACTTAAAGTAAGAAGAATACATAAATTTTTTATCAGTTCTTCAAATCAAATCATTAATTATTTCATTTTAATTTAACACTTCATTAAAAAAAAGGCTGAGTACCTACCATGTTTTATCAAACTGATAAAACCTGACTAGAAAATGGTAACACAAAGGTTGCTTTAGCCTCAAATAGGAAACAAGTTAGTCACATTTAATATTCTAGTTTAGATTCCATATTATGCCTCTTAATATAGATAAGGAATTAAACAATTTCATTCCGCGTTACATTACGTCACGAACGACCTCCTTAGTTGACGTCATTATTTTTTAATTTGATAAAACTATTTTTGGTTCATACTAAAATATTTCGCCCTTGTTCCTATGAATTTTATTTATAGTTAGTCAGTCAAAATTATCTTTTCCACCCCTAAATTTAGTCCGTTTAGTGCTTACGTAATTCTACGAATTTAGGTCAACAGTTTTAGGCTTGTTTATACTTAGTTATATGTACAAACTAAAGTACATTTAAATAGTGTTTAAATACGTTCAATACTATTTACCATTTGCATAGTTTCATAAAAATGTCATGGTGGCCGGTGGCTTAAGACGCTCGCTTCTTATGCATGAGGGTGAGGGTACCCATGTAACTATTTCCAAGTTATATGTACTTTCTAAGATTATTTAGACACCATTGACAAACGGTGAAGGAAAACATCGTGAGGAAACCTGCGCTTATAATTTCTAATTATACCTTTGAAATCGCCAAACCGCATTGAGCAAGCGTGGTGATTAATTTCTTTGGTTTGCTCAGCAATGGGCATTTATAGGCTGTTGATGTGACGTGATAGTTTCACGGACGGGTTTTTTGTTTCTTTAGCTTCTCGTAATTTCGACGTTAAAATCTACTACTAAGTATAGTGGTAGTTAAGAATAAAAATAATGTTAATCAAATTATTAAACTTTAATTTATTTGAAGAGATAACGATTAAGCTCTAGAATCAAGCCTAAACCAGTTTTGTACTTGATTTACTCATAAATTTGAATATATTAGGTAATTGAAATACACTTAATGTTCTCGAAATGATCCTGCCTAACCGTACCTACTTAGAAAACACATTTTTTACATTCTTACGATATTTGCTTGACTGCTTCGTTGGCCAAGTGGTTGCCAGTGCTACTGCCAGGCAAGGGGCCTCGGGTTCGATTCTAAGGTCGGGAAAAGGACTGCTGGGTTAAAAAAAAAATATCAGCAGTAGCAGAATTATGCCCGGTATATGACAATAGACTCACCTAGGGGTTTACATGGGACTTATAACATAAATAGTGAAATATGGGTTTTACATTGTACAGTGGCATTAATTAGGCACGTTTAAGGAAACGTCAAAAATTTAAATGTCCGTCCGTCTCTGTCATTGGTCAGACGATGAACTTACGATATTATAATGGGATCGACTTTACATGTAGGTAAAAACGTTAAAACTTTCACATGTGTTAAAATAATATTTGTATTAACCCTACGGTACCCGCAATTTGATTGTCTCGTGCAGCGAATTGTACACGAGTCGTATACCTCGATTCAAGGCCATTCTAAGAATTTATAGAAAATTATAATTTAGTGACGATAGGAATGTTAAAAACAAGCATATAAAACTTAATTCAATAAAAAACGAGATCAAAATATTTTTTTGCCTATAACTTTAAATGTCTGATTGATAATAATTTGTTATAGAAATTGAGTGACATAGAGAAGTTGAAGCAACAAAAAGCAGCCGGGAAGCAGTTGGAACTGAATCAACTGGCGAAGATCGAGCAGGAGGCTGCGCTGCTGCAGGAACTTGCTCAGCTTCGGTTATGATCGGCCGCGCTCATCAAACACGAGCCCGATTACGAACAGAATATCGCCACTCTAGTGTTAAGGACAGCTCTATACTTGATCCAGTCTCGTGGAACAGATGACCTAAATACAATACAGTTATTAAACAAACATATTTTTTGTCAATCACAAAGATGTTTTGTATAATAAACCTGTTCCACGAGAATGTTTCATTGATTGTTAATTTAATAAAAAGACTTATGAGATAAGCTATAAATACGATGTGTAAACGCACGTCATAACTATTGAAATATATGCGTTTTGTGTTACTATTTTTGTATTAAATAATGCTGCGTTGAATCGTTTGCATAATATAAGATTTGAGAATGTATCTATTTACTTACGTATGTAAACCGGACTGATACCTCGATGTACCGAATATTATTGTTCCGACTGTCCGCGAGTGCAGTCACGTACAAATGCTATATTTTTCACATAAATCTGTTAATAAATTATAAGAAGAGTCATACATTTATTTTGACATGTTGAAAGCTATATCGTAAGTGTTCAGTGACATTAATACAAAGTGATTGTTAATTTGTTAAACGTATAAACATTGGTTTTTAATAAAAACATCAATCTGGTTACTATATTTTGTAAGTGGACGTTTTATTTGTTATGGTGACACCCTATCTTCAGTTTTTAATATATATACCGCTTATCTAATCTTGAACATTAATCTGAAAAAGTGCATAACTTTTGTGTTTTGACAAAATATATGTTTTGTTTTGATTACCTACACATTTTTCTACACACAAAGTTTATGAGCTACGTCAAGTAAGAGTCCATAGCACATTGATTTTAAAAAGTCAGAACACAAAGTCAGTTTTCAATATTTAATTAAAAACTTATTTGTTTTAGGCAAAGGTGCTTCCGTCGAATAATCTCATGCTTTGGATTGCAGCTACAATGCACATTACATTATGGATTTATTCAGGGAAGTGAATTATGTATAGTTTACAAGTGTAGTGCATAGAATCATATTTAATTCCTTACACACGTTAATTTCAAGTGTTCCTAATAACACAATACTACTAATAATCCAATTATTACACCACCGTTGGACGTGTGATTATTCTAATACTTCGTTACAATCCGTCGTCGAACTGGCAGGACAATTAAAAGTTCCATTTCATATTACTTACTAAGATGTTATATGCTTCCTCCCAGTGTGGTCTCATTGTAGTTAATTGCTTAAGTGTATAAAATCTGTGAGTCAGTGAGATTATTACTATGCAATAATCAAATAAAAATAATATAATTCGCGATGGGGGAGTTAAACCCGTCGTCGTCCTCTGCAGTTGCATTTACGTGATACTTCACGCAAGTATATGTGTATATTTATCTAAAATAGTGTTTAACATACGCAGCTACTTGAGTCAATAAAGGCTATAAAATGTAATCGATCGAATAAAAGTATGTTTATATGGATTTTATGTCACCTATTTTTGTTTCAGGCACAAAAACGTTTCACTATAAATAAATGTAAATAACAGTGAAAAGTGCATAAACGTGCCAAGCACGTGAAACAAACTTTAGCAATGGAGATATTCGAAATCCTTTCGAAACTTCTTTTAGTAACCGTTTGATTATCGCAAACAAACAAGATTTGACGAGTACCTACCTACCTACTTACATTTATCAGGTACCTGCATATAAATAAATGAAAACCCCACCACCCTTCCCTCTGCACCGCGTCGAGTCAGTCGCGCCGTCACTGGCTGGAAAACGTTCTCTATCCAGGAAATTTTTATTTGAACGCGATAAGATATCGATAATAAATTGATATATGCGAGGTTGGATTTTAATTGTTAACAGTAGTAGCTAGTCGGTGCTGCGCTCAGTGTGTTGACACACCGATAACTCGGTTTGTTTACGATCGGTTATTATTGCGACGGCGACGGCGGCGACGGCAGTGGTGTGATCATATTCCGTATCTAGCTGCTCGGACTGACTGAGGAGCAGTGTGGTCCTTCAATATGGATAGAGAGTGCGACGATGACGAAAATATCCAATTACTTAGTGATATTGATCGTGAACGGACTACAAGTGACTCGAATTTGAATAGTGTTATGGTTCACAGAACTGCCTCTCAGGATACGATAGTGTTTAATAGCAAGATGATGAAGACCTCCACCCTCACGGAAGACATGGGCGCCACGTGGGGAGGCCGGAGGTCTCTGCCGGACTCGGGCAGGCTGCGCCGCGTGCACTCCTGGTCTGGAGGACCTCCAGATGACATTAGCTCCGAGATTATTATATTGAGAGAACGGTAAGGTTGTATTCATATCGTAGTCCAAGGGTTTTCCGGTATAGGTATGCACAAGTACCTATTATCTTATTCACTGAATAGATGCAGCTAAGTGGGTAATTATTATAACCACACGTGCTGCAGTTTCTTACTATTATTATCAGTGTATTGTAAATGTAAAGATAACAGTCGTAATTTATCTGTACATAATCAATGTTAAGCAACTATATCGAGTATCATATGTAATCCAATAGGCACTAGACTGATCTTGGGTTTTGCTGTACCTACCTAGAAATAGTTGATAAATATAAGTAAATGAGAGACAAAATAATATTACTTGAAAAGTTGAAAGACTAAATATTATTTGAGAAAACCTGCACTGAAAGTCTTAGGTATCTTAACAACTTAGTCACTGACCTTTGCGACTAGCGACTAGCGTTAATTGTCTAGTTATGTGTAAGTTTACACCATGGACTAATAATATTTCAACATGCACTAAAATAGACAAATCTGACGACAGCCACAGCTATATAGCATGTATCTAATGTATAATTCGCAGGTTGGTTCGGACGCAGGCCCGCCTACAGCCGGGGGCAGTGCGGCACCTCTCCAGCCGGCAGAGGCTGACGCTGGCTTCCTTAGCTCTTGTGGACTTCATGAGTTTCTGTTCCATGAGTGTGATGGCGCCGTTCTTCCCCCGCGAGGCAGCAGCCAAGGGCCTCTCAGAAACCATGTGCGGCATTGTGTTCAGTTTCTATGCCATCGTTATGTTCCTTACATCGCCTCTATTTGGAAAATTCGTAAGTATTGTACGCACCTATTCGAAATATGAACCCAATGCATTAAAATATGGATCTTAAGATAGTATTACTAGTATTTGTATGTGAGTGAAAGATCTTAAGGCTAGCAAGAAGTAGTTTTACCATTATTACCTACATATCTACCTACCTTTAAGTTTTTAAACATTTTAATATTGCAATCCATTGACACTTGCGAAGTTGTTTAGTGTTTATCGGGCAGGTGACCGTCACTTGACACACAACATAGGGGTACCTAGCACCTTTTCATGTATATATGTATATCACGTACACAAACTTGGATATACCTATTAAATTGGGTAGGTATCTATATGTACCTATATGTAGTGTTAACACTTGCTATCAATCGCAAACAGTCTTCAAATACTAGTTCACAAGTAAACAAGTACATACCTCCCTAGATGTAGGTAAGCCAAAGTCTTACATGAGACATTATTATTAGTGGTTTACTTAGCCCTTCAAAAGTTTCCGTACTTATATTGTGAAATCAAATTAATTTTTACCTAGAAGTAACGAGGACCTTCTATTGAATTTATTCTAGTGATAGAAAAAAGAAAGAAAAAGAAAGAACGAAAAAAACTTTATTTCACGCCAAAAAACAAGTGACATGTACCTACAAATAAGTCATTGCATTAGTAGGTAATGATGGATACATGTTCATGTCCCGAGTCTGCCGCGAAATGGGACCAGTTCAACATGTGCAAGACAGGGCCTTGCGCTGGTATTCTACTGGCCCCTTAAGTGATGCGTAAAGTTCTAAGTTGTTGATTAATTTTAGGAGCATACTATGTCTATTTAAGTCCAGTTAAAAATAGACTCCTAAAACCCAAGACTATATCATATCGTGTTATGTTCCTTCGCCCTTAAAGGTGTTAATTAATTTAAACACCTATCTATTATCTTATATACTTATGTAGGTGCATTTATATTAACCTCAAGCCATTGTTATAATAGAAAGTTGACAAAGTACTTAGCATTATCTTTATAGATATGATTGCACAGTTAGTATACACTGTGCCGCTTCAGGCCAGGCTAGGACCACGAATCATGAATACCTAGATGAATGAGAAGTCATGTTTCTTAAACATAGAAGATTCTTTTACATTAGGTACTTTCGTTCGTCCCTAATGTAGGTACAGTCAATGGTCAAAAGTCCACTGCCACCGTGAGTGATGTTCACACGGCAATGCGTAAGTAATTTCATATTAATGTATAAACACACACACGCGCACGCACACGGATAAAAATATGCGTGTGCATGTGTGTGTAAGCGCTGCAGCGCAACCGATAGTAGTCTTACCATAGTATAAAGAACAAAGTAGGTTATCTTCATACAAATGCTCCGCGCGCGGCTTATATGTGTGCGCCGTAGTATCTATGCGTCGACGCACGCACACTTTAACAAAATCTCGACCCGTTTCTCAGTGCGCCAGGCAGGGCTGACACTGTACGAGGTTCGCGAGCGCTTCACGGCTTTTCGGCACTGTTCAATGAAATAAAAAATGTCTGATACTCGTAGAAGAACGTATTGCTGTGTGTTTGGGTGTCTTAATAATTAATCGATTCCAGAACTGTCTCTGTTCAGATTAGGTACCTATTGAACAGGAAAGGTAAGCTAGTCACTTTTTCTAGCATAATATAATTTGTAGGTACTTGATGATGAGATACCTACTTACTTATTCTTACTCTTATCATTCTTCATAGTTCCTACTCAACCAGAAATGTAATTACCTACTATACCTACTTAAATATTATAAGAAAATGTGGTATTGTATTGTTTATTTCACAGTTTATCTGATTGGTTAAGAGCGTAGCCGAGTCGCATTTTTCCATATAAATGTATTCCCAAATTTACTTTCTGAATACTATGTATAGAGCTAAAGTTTATTTTAAGAAGTTAATAATCTTTTTATAAGCTTTTAATTTTTACTAAATTTATAAATTGATAAAATATTTAATCATAATATGCTTTTCATTTCATAAATTTAGATCAAGTGCTGCTTGTTCGAAAATATTAACTAAAAGTAAAAGTGACAACCCTGGGGATCAACGCAAGAGTAGGCTAATAACTCGGCGGGCGGCCTTAGATAACCTACTGTGTTCTTTATACTATGGTCTTACGGTGGACTTTTGGACCTTTGACTGTACATATAGGGCTTCCATAATTCTGATTGGTAGGTAGGTAAGTCCTTCTATTGTTCTAATAAAATAACATTAACTGTACAGGGTGTAAACGGAATGCTCCCGAAACGCTGACAAAAAATGTTTTCGTTTAATTCATGCAACATCAGCTTTGATTATAACTATCTATACTTATAATAAATCTGTAGATAGGTCAATTTTGTACATGAAATATATTTCCAAAATAACTATCAGGGGGTGATTAGGGATCGATACTGATACCAAATTTACAATCAGTAATTTTTTTGTTTTGTCTGTCTCTGTATATTCACGCAACACGCAAAAACTACCGGTCTGATTGCGATGAAACTTGGTATAATTATACTTTAATATCCTGGACATCACGGTACTTTTTATCCCAAAGAAGTATATACACTAAAAACAAATTTAATTGTACGGTTTGATCTGAAGACACGATGACCAAATGAGTTTGTCGATGTTAGGGTGGGTACACGAAATGCTGTAACTATAATTAGTTTAAAACGCTATTAAAAATGTGAACATTTATGAGTTTGTGTGTTTATTTGTTACCCAATCACGGCAAAACGGCTGAAGGGACTGGGATGAAAATTAGAACAGATGTAGATTATGTTCTGGAGTAAGACATAGTCTACTTTTTATCCCTGGAAACGCGGGCAAAGCCGCTGGCAGAAGCTAGTTATTACATAAAAGAAAATTTTAATAAGTTACTTTAATGAAAATAATTCTTGTTTTTACCATCACGTGTCGGCGATTTTCGGGAGCGTTCTATTGACACCCTGTATAATACTGTATGTACCTATACCTTGTTCATGTGTGCTGTTTTCCTATTGCAGTTACCAACGGTTGGCGCAAAGTTCCTATTTACGGGAGGCATGTTTGTCGCCGGCGCTTGCAATGTATTATTTGGGTGAGTTTTGTGTAAACATTATTGGAATAATTGAGTGTTTACTCAGCCAGTAATATGGAATATTTTGTTCGTTTATTATAACATAACATCACGCCTTTTATCCCCGAAGGGGTAGGCAGAAATGTACATTATGCCACTGTACAATGTAACACCCACTTTTCACTATTTATGTTATGAGTCCCATCTAATAGGGGGTGAGCCTATTGCCATATATCGGGCACAATTCCAGACTTCGTGCTACTACTAAAAATTTTTAAAAATCCCAGTAGTACTTTGCCCGACCCGGGAATCGAACCCGAGACTCCTCGCCCAGCAGTCGCACTTGCGACCACTCGGCCAACGAGGCAGTCATTTATTATTTATTTATTTATTATGGAATTAGGCGGTAAACGAGCACACGGATCACCTGATGGTTAGTGCAAATCAGCGCCGCCCATTGTCACCCGCAACACCAGAGGTGTTACAAGTGCGTTACTTCTGGGGACTAGGAATTTGAGGATTGTTGTGGATTCGGGGATAAGGGAGATAGGGTATGATTTACGTTTAATGAACAGCGTAAACATAATGAACCTAGTTACGAAGAAAGCTTGTAGCTTTCCTAAATAGGTACCTAATGTTGTTTACAACGAGAGACTATCACATTGCTACGCTATCTAATCTGTGGTTTGATAGGATCTAACTGTTACACTCCTTCATTAATAAAATAATATAGAATGGCTTGCTTTGAACCAATCATGGTGTTCATACCTTTAAAATAACCTTGGGGCTCTTTTTTGAGGGTAAAATTATTCAATGACTTATCTCGCCCGGGTAAGGCGAGAGGGAGTGCTAGACTCTTACTGACTAAAAACCACCCCGTTCCTACTCCTGCACTTCGAACCGGAGCCCCGGCAACAACCTTAGGGCTACAATGACAATGTTATAGTGTTATGCGTATGTTTTAGTTGCAATATTTTATTAGTAGATAATTGCTTTACAATAAAAATTACAAGTCAATTTATTCTAATCTTTTTTGAATGCAGATGAATGGCAAGGTCATTACATTAGATTTTCTTCGTTTCGTTATGGCATAACACAAGTTGAACATTTACTTCAGTCGGCATACAATAGTTCACGTTTTCGCATTTTCTACGCTTATTAACTGAATTATTAACTTTTCCGATTAAGCGTAGCACGTTAAAACGTACACTTTTTTGTGAACAATCAAAATTAAAATCTAAATAAATAGACTTATATTACATTTTCATATGCTGCAGGCAATATATGGTCGTCGTTTTACCTCCCTGCCCTTAATGCCCCTATGCCTCCCCTTTATGCTGGACACAATTTTAATAAAATATACTGATAAATATTTGTAATATTTGTTTATGTATGCCACCTACTACATTTCAATTACTTTTATTTCTTGTATTTTTAAAAACTGTGGCCCACACTAGCATTTTCTCCTGTGTCGTGGGCGCGTTTACAAACATACAAGTTAACATATACGGAAATCAGGTTATTGAGAATACTTATGCAATTAAAACTTTTGATTAACATGTGTCCCATTAGAATCATGGTCACGACGCTAGTGCAAATACTAAGTACTAGTATTAAATATTTGCGTACATTTTAAAAACTTAGAAAGCGACTATTGCGAGGCGAGTATTAAGTAGGTACTTACAGATTACGAATTTCAACTTGTAACTAAACCGTTAAACACACATGACCGCTGCCGCGGATCGCTTACCATCGGGTGAACAGCCTGCTCGTTTGCGTCCTATTCCATAAAAAAAGTATAGTTTAAGGCCCTGTCTACAAGTTCGCTTTTTGTTTGTAGCACACTTGCGTTAATTGAAGACGCGCAGATGTTCACGATACTCTGCTTTGTGGTGCGCGGGATGGAAGCTCTCGGCGCGAGTGCCTACTCCACGGCCAGCTATGTGTTCGTGGTGAACACGTTTCCTGATAGCATAGGCTCGGTGCTCGGCATCCTTGAGACGTTCATCGGTCTCGGCATGTCAGTCGGACCAGCCATCGGAGGCCTTCTCTACACGGTAATTGTATTAGATTTATGAAAGATATTGTAATTAGACACGTATAATGGATGTTCAGTTAAAGTTTTGACAGGTCACATTCTGCTAAAGAATTAAAGTTTTCATCAGAATTTTCAGCTACGAGCAACTCACCTGTAATATTGTCTATCAATATGAAATTAACATAAGTACGAGTGTGTACCTACATTTTCATTCTAAACTCACCAAAAACGTTGTTGAATATTCTAATTAATCTGAGTAACGAGCACGCGCTGAACATAATTATAATAATCTGTAAAGTTATCGTAACGGGTTTAATTAACGCTCCTACACATCTGTCAAATTAATTAGTCGTCAATACGGTTCATGTCGATATCGCTTCATGAACTTATCGTTACGCAAATTTTAAATCAGGAACTATAACGTGCACGACATGTCAGATGTACATAATTGTGTTAAAACGGTTAGATTTATGAACTGTATTTGGTATGTTTTTGTAATAGTAAGCATATCCTTTAGGTAGTCTTTGCAACTTAACGTTAAAATATTGTCGTAGCATAGCACCGTAACGTTACACTACTTCATACTTGGCACATTTGGCGTATCTTAGAACATTAATTGAATATGGCGTAGCAACGCGTAGCGTATAACTAAATAGTGTAGCAAGTAACGTAGCGTGTGCGTATAGTGTCGTAGCGCACTACGTGGTAGAACTAAATGTCGTAGCAAGTTACGAAGCGTATGCGTGTAGTGTTGTAGCTCACTACGTCGTAGAACTAAACGTCGTAGCAAGTAACGTAGCTTATGCGTGTAGTGTCGTAGAATTTAATGGCGTAGCAAATTACGTAGCGTATGCACGTAGTGTCGTAGCGCACTACGTCGTAGAACTAAAAGTCGTAACGAGTTACGTAGCGTGTGCGTGTAGTAACGTAGTGTCTGACGTCGTAGTATTGGTTGCAGCGAGTATCGTTGAAATTATTGACGGCAGAAGTAATATTACAAAGTGAAGATTGAAATTTTTCTATTCACATGTAAGGTAGTGTAGGTAGGACTTAATGTGACTGGACGTCTCTTTTCTGTGGCCTATACAAAAGTTGTGAATGTATAATTACTTATGTAAATGTTCCAGGTAGATCGGGGGCTTCGGGCTACCATTCTACACTCTTGGCGTTATCATGGTGTTGACTGTGCCCATCAACTTCTTCCTGCTCACCGATTGCGAAGGTACCTTACTCAGCTTAATATATTACGAAGTAAATTGTAAAAATTGTCTACTGAAATATATTATTATCTGTCGGGTCAAGTCATAACACAAAACTTTAAACGAATGCGCTGAATGATTTGTTGAAGTATGTATAACTGTTGTAGTTGTTTGACTCACATTTTTAATTCTTTTACAGAGTATGTGTCCGGTTCTAAAACGGCTTCAATTATCGCTTTGTTCAAGATTCCTTCGATAATAATAACGGGTCTTGTGATAGTGATTGTGTCCAATACCTGGGCCTTCCTAGACCCGACTCTGGAACCACATTTACGCCAATTTGGCCTCTCCACCGAGCAGATAGGGTTGATATTCCTACTATTCTCCAGCCTCTATGGAATATTTAGCCCTATTTGGGGTTGGGTTGCAGATCGGTAAGTTTGTTTTAGGGTTATTATAACAGTTTTAAGTCAGAATCTTAGAATATTCATTGCGGTACAAAAGTTTTTTAACAAAACCATATTTTAGCAAGTTATTTCTCAAGTTCGATCTTAAAATAATTCTAATTGATTTTGTTGCAAGACTGAGTAAAAGTCTAGGGTCGTACCCAAAATGTAGTTCGTAATTTCGAGATATATTAAATTGAGACCACGTTCGTACTAATACAACATAAATGTTGAAGTTTGATATACCTATGCATGTTCCAGGGTGCACAATCACTGGTGTATGATGGTGTGGGGTTTGTTCCTATCTTCAGCAGGATTGTTACTTCTAGGACCTTGTCCTTTCATACCGGGACTACCAAGGTAAGGTGCTTTACAAGAAATTTTATTTTTATCGACTCTCATTATCATACTTAAGTTGTTGTAGTTGATCAAATATCTTGTCTAATGATCCAAGATATGTATTAACTTTAATATTAAGGATAAATTAATCTTACTATTTTGCGACTTGTTGACATCGATTAAGCTTTTTATCGTGTTCGTCTTCATTATGATGACACTGATTTTACGTTTCAGAGACCTGTGGCTAGATTTAGTAGCTTTATCTATTCTGGGTATGTCTGTGGCTTTGACACTCTTGCCCACCTTCCAAGGAGTGTTAACTAGTTCTATGTAAGTATTACTGAATTTTCTGATGTTATAAAAGTTCAGAGGCATGTCTACAAAACTAAAATAGAGTTACCGTCTATCAATATTAGGCTTTGACCTTTAAAAGTCCATTTAATTTTATAAATACAACCTTCTCATATTTGAGTTAATTCTTATCTTTTGAATGACTTTTGTATTAAAATCAACATTAACTTAATCAAAGAATGCTTGTTTTTCACATCAGTTACGAGGGCGGTTGCCCCGAGGCGCTGACGACGTACAGCGCGGTGGCGGGCGTGTGGTCGTGTTGCTACTCGCTGGGCGAGGTGCTCGGGCCGGCGCTAGGGGGCGCCCTCACCGAACGGTACGGGTTCCCGCTCTGTGCCACACTATGTGCTGCTGGCTGCTTTACTATGGTACGATCTTCTTCTGTGATAATCGTTGTCACGAACATTACGTTGATAGTCATTAGAGTTAATTATATATAATACTAGCGGCCCGTCCCGGCTTCGCACGGGCATTAAACATTACATTTAGATTTGTTAATTTTAACACATTCATAATAAAAACTTGATTGCGACTTCTCGCTCTTGACGTCTGTTGTCGTTCTCTCTGATCTTGAAGGCGTTGGAAACGCTCAGAGCTTGATTCCCTAGTGCGAGATTGAATATTTCTGATATTTTGCTCTTCAAGCCGCTGCAAACGCTGACTACTTGACTCTCGCGCATGCACATGAGAGGTTCTTAGATTTTGTTCAGTACGGCGCTGCGAACGCTCAAGACTGGACTCTCGCGCGCGTACCTGAGAGGTTCTCAAATTTTGTTGAGCTAGACGCTGTAAACGCTCAAGACTCGATTCTCGCGCGCGTGCTTGAGAGGTTCTCAAATTCTGATCAGCTAGTCGCTCTGAACGCTGCAAACTGGATTCTCGCGCGCGTATTTGAGCGGTTCTCATATTTTGTTCAGCGAGCCGTTGCGAACGCTCGGTACTCTACTCTCTAGCACGCGATTGTGCCACATATTCTCAGTTTCTGATGAAGATTCTTCATTTCGACGTATTTTTGATGCCCTGGCCTGGGAACCATTTCTAGAAAGTTGAGATCTTAATCTTTTAGGCATTTCAAAATGACAAAAGAAAAAATGCCTTTGAACTAAATTAGCATAACTGTAAGCTATATATGCTACTATATTACAACGTACACAACTACCTACTATTTATTAAAATTAAATTGAAAATCATGAAAAATATTCAAGTAATTTATTAGGTTAATAACTAAGTGAACAATATTTTATATAAATGGGTTTAGTTCTGAAAAGAACTTTTTAAATCGGTTTAGTTACTTTCTAAACGAAATATTATCAAGCGTAAATTCCGCACACGTCCATCACGTAGAGAGCCGACCGCGCGAGTGAGCCGCGCGGCAAGTTTATTTCGTGATCTTAACCCCCCTCCCGTACCCCTGCCCGAGTGACGCCTACAACGCATAGCTAGCCGAATACAGTTTATTTTTTAATTTTTTTTAACTCGTGATATCTTTTGAATGGATTGTCAGAATCGAATAATTCAAAAAGCAATATAAAGATATTGAAGCAGTCTTAAATAATACATCATTTATTTTGATAAGGGTTAATACCAAGGTACAAATAAAGAGCTTTTTGTAGCGGTGGTATTTTAATTTCTTTTTTTCAATAAAAAAACGCTTATTGTGACATGACTGTAATAGTTAGAGATATGCTGCCACTGATTTTTTGTAGATAATGGTGTGTTCTAAAAAAATGTAGTATATCATTTTGTTCTATCATCAATATTTTTCGCAGCGCACGCGATGTAAGGTAGTTTTTTGATATTTTTTTCACACCTTGTATTACGTTATCGTAATTTTAGTACGGATGCCTATTTTTTTTGAAAATGAAATATAGCCTATGTCACTCAGAAATGATGTAGCTTTCCAACAGTGAAAGAATTTTTCAAATCTGCCAAGTAGTTTCGGAGCCTATTCAATTCATACAAACAAACAAACAAACAAAAAATCAAACCTTTCCTCTTTATAATATTTGTATAGATAGATAGAATATGTATTTGAAAATACTAGATGGTTGTGGAGGATATAAGTGGCTTTGTGTAAAATATCCTTATTTATTCGAATCTGGTAAAATGCATTGGCTTAAAATAAGAAGTTACTACTAATAAAAATACTCAATAATAAGATTATTTACTTAAAAAAATATGTTACCTTATACGTTAAGCATGTTATTTTCGTTTCTAGGCAGTAGTAACTCTAACATTCTTCTCTCTGCGCGAGTCCCGTAAGTGCACGCAGTCGAGTGGCAGCGCGTGCGACTCGATCCCGTACACGGACACGACGTGGAACAGCACCAACTTCTGTCGCACGCGCAGCGCGCCGCAGAGCTTGGCGGAACATGCGCCGCTGATTACACCATGTTCTTGTTACAATACACACGGTAAGTCATACTTGGTATATGTAAAATATGTGTGAGGTTTAAAGGGGTATTAACACATATAAGTAAGTGTTTCCTTTTACTATGAGCATTTTAATGAAACGTTTTGAATTTCCACAGGCTTTACTTACGGAACTTCTCCTCCGAAACATATCTGTCTACTACACAACAAGAGCAATAAAAGCGGATACGCTAGTATCGCTGAAATCGCCGCGTACATACTCAAATTTCAATTCGTCACAAGTTTCTACATAAAGATGAGGAAATCACGACGAAAAGCCGTCACACCTCCACCCTCCAAGCCCGTAGTCGACGAAGAATTGTACCAAAACTACCTTGATAAAGAAAATGATGAATCCCGTATAAAACAACGCATTAACTCAGATAGTTACATTAATATGACCAAGAAAAGCGATAATTACTGTTCATATTTAGAAGACGCCATCTTCGGTAGTCCTGATATCATGAACAATGTGTCGGCTGATCATTTGAAAGTTAAGAAATACAACACGGGGCTAGTTTCCACAGAGAAGCGCTGCGAAACTGAGAAAAGGACCACGTACGAAATAATACGACATAATCTCGAGAAAGTACAATTTTATGAGCAAGATGAGTGCCCGGCGTTTGAAGATATTTTTGTAAGGACAAACTACTCTTGTAATAAATTATTATAAAACCTCATTCAAAAACTTGCTTACATTTTTATTTGGTTTCGCAGGATAGTTGCGGCTGCAGAGATGGTGTTACCTACGTACGAGGCACAGTGACTGTGTCCTCCACTGGCGCCTGTGAAGTGTAGGATGTCGTAGGTACTTTGGGTTTTAAAAATAATTATGTAAGATTTTATAGATTTAATTCATACCAATTTAACCAAATAAAATTCGAAACATTAAATTAAATTAAAATATCTATAATAACATCTTTGTATTATTTTAATTGAAAGTTTATTTATTCTCTTTAACATTATCTAGCCCCTGACGGAAAATCAATAGCAAAAATATTTTACGAATAGCGCCGCGCACAGGGGTAGCAGAATGTTGGTGGAGTTCCCTTTCACAAAGCTCCGACATTCACAAAACTGGATCGAAACACGACCGCCTTTGGATTATGTTTCCCTAGTACAAACGACCTCTGCTGACGATTTCGCGATGTTGTCATGGAGATTTTGCAACTCAGCCTGACCACTGTCCACTTGTGTAATCCGGAAAATCTGAAAATGTTATCGGAAACAACCCTCCTTTCCGTGCAGTTAACCTTGTCGAAGGAAAGTCCCCGTAACGCCACGACGCCAACATTGGTTTTCCACGACCAATCCCGGACCCACTTGTATCCGGATAACATAAGTTAGGAACAGATTTACTTGTAAAAAGTTTGTGTAAAGACATCGGAAAGTAAAAGTTGAACGTAGATATTACTCAAGTCATATATTATGATGTTATTATGTTTTCCAGTGATTTATTCATTTAATTAACCGACTTCATGTGGTTTATGTATATTTATAATTCGGGATGAATTTGGAAAACGTCATGAAAAGTATGGAAGGTTTTCGAGCCAGGGTAAATGCAAGTTTAATTAATCGTCCCTTAATATTTTATTGACAAACTTTAATAATTCACCTAAATATGGAATACAATCGATTTTCAGACATTATTTACACATATGTGTTTATTTATAGGATTTTACCTAATAATAACAAATGAAACAAAATCATTCTATTTTCATGCTAACACACGTTTACAAGTCGCGTTGGTATGTTATCGGTGACTGTTCAATAGATACGACGTCCACAACACCAGGCTAGCATAAGGTTACAAGATATTGTTTTTAGTTTTCGGTACATATTCGATTGATGAAACTGTTTAACTTTCAACTTAATTTTAATACCGACTTCTAATTAAAATAAAATAAGCTACAAATAGGTTAAAATAACAAAAAAATGTTGTACGTACAGCAATTGTTTGTTGCTAATATTAATTTTAAAGTTTGCCCCAAATATTTTAAGCGCTTTGTGTTTACCCGGGCAACGTAAGGATTGGACCGCGTGTACAGAGGGTTGGGGGAAAATCACAGAGGGTGCGACCCTCTATTGCGAGAGCGAGACAAAATTTATTGTCCTTTTCTATTGATGTACTTACCATGTTGTACGAATAAAATGTCTTCAATACACTGCTATCCTGGTACCTCGTGCATTTTGTTGTGGAGTAACAATAGTTTAGTTCTGAAGTGGTTGCTAAGGGTATTAAAACTACTATGTAAATGTTTCACTTTGGATTAGAGAGAGTACTCTTTGTGGATGAGTAAGAGAAGATATTAGAAGTCTATGAACCCATAAAATACTTATAATTAACTTTATGAAAGAAATATTAAACAACATAATCAGGTTAGATATAAAGAAAATAAAAACTATATATTTAAAGTTAGTATACCTAACACCTGCGAAGTTTACTTACAATCATGAGGTAAGAGTTTCACAATTTGATGGGGGTTTGAATAAATCATATTGTCTGAACTATCAAAAGTTAACCCGAATATATTCTTGATGGTAGCTATTTCGGTCAACGTGTGGTTCTCCTTGTGCGCTACGTAGATGGAACTTTTAGCGCAGAAGTGTGCGACGCCTTTGTGGTTTACTTCAATAGCCCGGAACTCTTTCGGTCCTTGGTATGGGATGCGGTCAGTTTTCCCCTTCTTTATCTCAAACAAGCCATTCTTGGTCGTTATGAATGTGTCACCCTCTCCATCAATCGCGAATTGGAATATTTTTTCGTGAATATGTTGGTGAAGTGAGACATTTTTCGTCTTGAAATCGTATTTGTGCAGGTGTTGTGACGGGTACTGTATGAAGTACAAGTGGTGATCATAGTATTGTAGATCCCAAATGTCATGATTCTTGACAATGTGCTTCAAGTTCCCGGGTGTCTCGAGATTATCAGCGTAGATGCCTTCACTGCCTCCGAAATACGCTGTTTTGTTATGTTCGTCGACGACGACGGCGAAACCGTTTGTTACTTCTTTTATTTCAGTAGGCATCGTGTCGTTTATCTTCACGTAAGCCATCCCGAACGTGTCCTGGGTGTCATCTCCTTGATTAAAGCTGAAGAATATTTGATGTCCGTGGTTGTATATGGCCAGCTGGTATGGACGGTTGATTCCATTCATAATAATGTGTCTCTTGTACAGTTTTCCATGCACATGAACCCCCGTGCAGTTTCTATTGGCGTGATGTGGCTTAGATTTAGGTTTCTCAGTTGTTTTACCATACGTGCCAACTATCACACAAATCAAAATAATTGTAAACTTCATTTTCACGAGAGTAACAACAGAAATGGTTCACGTATGACTGTGTATTGAATACTAACTACAAACTACAGCAATCGATGAAATTTTATATGACTTGATAATTTGTAATTAATGATAGATACAACATAATATATTATGAAACTGAAACTACGTGATAAAAGATTATTCGTAGTTATTTGTTAAACTCTAAATTATATATTTATACGTAGGTACTGGTATTTTGATGTGTAGCACAGATATATTAAAGAAGATGTGTAGGCTTATTTAATTTTACTAATTTATTCTATTAGATAATTAAATAAAAGCCATATTTTCTGTTACGTGCAATAAAATTGTTCCTAAAGGGTTGTTGTTCGAAAGGGCAAGTCTAGACTATACAACAAATGAATGCCTGTGTGGTGTTCACCCCTCAGGCATGTTCCGTCGTGGGTGCCCACTGACGTCATCGCCAAACCACCGGACTGAACTGTAACCCAACAAAGAAAATTCAACTGTATCGTTGTTCAAATAAAGTTAGAATTTATTTATGGAGGTGTTAATTTCAGCTTGTAAAGAGGCAGTCGGTTTAATTGGATCAACGGCGTTTACAACTGTAAACAATTTGTTGGATTTGTTGATCGACCTTGACGCTGAATTCTAAAATTTAAAGTAACTATTCGTATTAGTTTGTAACTCGTTCTAATGCAACGTCACATTAGTTAAAAAATTAAACATTTTTACCCACAAAACATAATTATCTAAACATAGGTACCTTCTTTAGAATGTTTTGCGTTTTTACCTAATCAAAGAAAAAAGGCATACCTAGTGGAATGTACGTATACCACTAAAAGCTTATATAGGTGATAAAGCTTAGATGCCTTATTTAGATAGTAACTGTAAGAGCGAGTGCCGACTAAGTAGGTACGTACTACCCAGGTTAGGTAGGTACCTATCTAAATATAGGTGTGTCTGGACCCATCCCTCAGGGAAAACAAGATGGGTTGTTATTCAATACAGTTCAAGGTGAGAATGTTGAATAACTATTTATATAAAGTAGGGTAACGAAAATAAATTAGATTTATTTTTGGTAACTCACGTGAGAGAAGCCTTGTGTTGACGTAAATAGGCTTCCAGGGCACGTACTCACTGTTTCCGATCTAATTTTACGTGGACTCACGTAACATTTTACCTGATTACCTGTGTGCTTTGAAAAGTGCTGTAATTGCACCGTGTCTAGACTGTAATCACTTGTCTGCTTGCTTTAACACATCAATATAATATTACTATCGTGGCTCCATGGTTTGTTTTGGGTTTATTCTTTCAGTAAAGGATTAGTAATGTATACATATTTTTAATTTAAATTAATTCTGAATTAAAAATACATAAGTATATATATACGTAAATACGTAAGATAAGTATCAACCACTTTTACATCATTAACAAAGTTTAATGAAATGAAAGAAATTAATCGATTTAAAGTTTTTATTCTTCAAAAGAACAGGCACGTTTACTTACTTAAAATAATTATTGCTTTAATAAATCTTTGGTATTAAAAATAAATAATAATAACTTAGACATTAAGTGAAGACTTTGAGGAGAAATAAGTTTTAACAATAGTATCGATCTACAGACTATATACCTAGGAATTCAATATGGACGAAGACAGTGACTACGTTTTGATAGAGTGGTCATTTAATCCCATAGTAACAAGTTAAATACACAATAGATTCTACAACACAGCTTTGTAGATAGTCAAGAAAGTTCAGCAAATTAGAGTGCGGTAGATGCACCATAATGTCGGTTGTATAACTCTGAAATATCAAAGGCAGACTGCCTAATGCGCCTGCAATGTTGGCAACAGTTGCACCCCAGATACAAGTTTTCTTGCAAAAAGATTATCTGCATTCATTTTTCAAAACATTGTGCTATTATGACGTCAACCCGACATCATATCGTTTACTAAAATGAATTCAACATTGAAAATAAATGGTCGTTTGTTTGAATATGGTGTATCATTGTAATAGACATCTAAGTAATTGCTTATTATTACTACTTATATATAGATAGTTACACGAACAATGTTTGACTGTATTACCTACTTATTATATATTGCTGCCTCATTCTTAATTTGGTGGTAATAAAAATGACAACTTGTCTTGTTACCGTTTGTGTCAACTACCTATAAATAGTTATAGGTACGCACATTGCCCCGAACTTCGCAGTAAACAAATTAAAAATGCCATCTTGTTCATCAATCATTTTCACATTATAAGGACGGATATTTAATAGCGACGAAAACGCTATAGAACTATGTCTACGCTACGGTTGGGGGCTCTTACCGTCCCCAAAATCTCAGATCTTTCAAGTGCAGACAAGGACGCGCGAGATGAAACCGGTTTAATATTTTGCACAGTCAATAAGCAAGTCGAGGGCCCCAGACAAACACAATGCCACATTTAACATCGCAACTGCAAAATTTCACGAAGCAGACGTTTTGTAGCTTTTGTTTGCCATAAACTTTGTATTTCAAAGAACAGTCTTAAACATTAATAACGTACTTGATATTTTTATGACGGTTTCAAATATATACCGCAGAATACTAAATGTGTGATGTCTGAAACCACTCTGAACCATTGTATAAATACGAACGCCAACAGCAAGGGTCCCAAAACTTCCGCGACACGTTTGGCGCAGCGCATCCATTAATAATCTGCTTTCAAGTTCATCTAGCGTTATGTCATCTTCGATAGTTATGTAGTTACTGTATGGGCGTAGAAACAGACTGTCGGTGATATCATTTTGTCCGATTAAATAAATATCGCATAAATACCTAAATAGTCTCTAGATAACACGGATTTTAATAGGACTTTATAACGAAAGTCAATATTAGAAAAATGAAGGAAGAAGCTAAACTAAAAATAGGTTTGTCGGCACTGTTACCGCAGACTAGTCTTCTAGAGGCTACGGAGAGTTTCTTGTTCTGTAGTAATGCATGAACGGAGTCCAGCTCCCAGCGCTCCATGAAGCCAGGCTCGCGAGAGAACAGCACGGAGTACAGCTGTGCTGACTTGCCATTAACTTGATCTTGACAGAAGTTTAATAGGAGATGGTCGTTGACTGCTTTTAGCACTTGTATTGTGCCACTAAACTGTTGATACGTGGGCCGCGCCGTCAATGTTCCTGTAATGGACACGGAATCCGATTAATTTCATTGCTAAGTTGATTCATCAGCATTCGTCATACACGAAATCAAATTAATTGGTGATTTCCGTTGCCAGTTCTTCATGTATTTGGTCAGTATTTTAAGAGATACCAACATTAGGTACTGCAGTAAATACTATACTTAATTATAGATACTGTCTCACCGTTCTGTCCGTTGAACACCTGCCAGTAGCCAGCGGAGTCGTTCTTGAAGTATAGCGAGTACTCGATGGTCTGGCCAGCCTCGTCCCATAGCAGCCTCAGGTGCCTGTACTCGTGACGGAACTTCGCGTTAATGTGCTGCACGTGGAACAACTGGTTCTCCGTTGAAGGCTGGAAATTAAAGTGGAAAGACTCTTAGATCCACTTGTCAATTTTTATTTGATAAATTGGGATTGATTGATATAAAAATGAAGCAGTGGTTGATGGATATAATGATTTGTTAAAAAGATTTTAAAGCAAATGCAAAAGAAAGAGTAAGTATATTTATCAAGCTGACTTAATGAAAAAGAACATATGAAAGGTATAATCTTGTTCGAAAAATTTATGTATAATAAGTATTATACATAATGTCTATTTACAATTTTATAAAGTGAAAATAATTATCAATTTTATAATTGACCAAGAGTAGCTACGCAATCGGGACTACGGAGCCTTACAGCGAGCCCACAAGTTCCTAATTGTGTGCACACTACACATTACACTCATTTATCATCTACTCATGTTTATAAATGGTTCAATTTGTTAAGACAATCATATTTATTAGACAAAGGTAAACTGTATTTTAAATGATTCCCAAAAAATGTAAACAGTTTCCAAGTTTCAATTGAACCTGCATGACATTAGTCATCATGTTCTAGACTGCACTATTTCTCAGATTAAGTGGGTCAGTCAGATTGACCTCAGGCAAGGGTCACATGCGTCACCGTGGGTGTACCATACAGGTCACATTAATTGTACAGTCTTTTGAAACCTCCTGAGATGATGCCGATATAAGTAGATAATAAAGTGGGAGCAGCTAATTGTGTAATTGTCATATATTATTATGTACGTAGGTATGTGTGAGTCAGTTAGAGTGACCAAATGATATGTGAGGTTCGTTTTCAGAGTCGCTCGAGCGAAAACGAATAACATTCGGTTCTACGGTTTCCCTCGGTCAATTGAAGGTGCCAATGTTTTGTTCAAACACTGTTTGCACGAACACGCGTCATATGTAACTAGGCAATGTGGGCGCAGTATTTTAAACATGTCTATCATTATTTCTGCTTATTGTACTCGTAATGTCCTTGTTATTCTGCCAAGATGTCTAATAAATTGCGATAAATGGAATAACACGTATTTCCTGAACACAAGCTATATGAAATAAATAGAAATAGTCAATTCCAAAATACAAAACCTTTGTAATTGCATACAGTAATGATACGTTGGATATTGTTGTTGGGAATACAAATGATGCATCTCTAAATATACTAAGGCACTCCTTTAGCAGGTTTATAATTATTCCGTATTTGCGCTTCCTCAGTCATAATAGAAATCAATGTTGAATCTCAATAGATACCTAACCCACCTTAGAATGAACGGAGGTTGAAGTAATTTCAGCGATAATGTTGTTTTTTATTATCGTTCACCTTAACAAAAACTATTTTAGTCGTTTATCAACAAAACGTTTATCAGTCAGACACGTTTACATTATAAGGTGACATTTACTTAAGAGAAGAGGCATTTATTTATGTCTGATTATGTTCACGGTTAAAACAACAATTTACATCACTATTAAATAATTGTGCATAAAAATAGGCGGAGTCACAACCTGGTTATAGGTTTGACTTTGACTTTGACCTAGTGTACTTTTACGATATTGTACGATATTCTATAAATAGGAATACTTACTACCCTATACATATTGTGCAATGAATTCTACGACAGTATTGATCTTAATGTAGTTAATATTAAAGATTGCGCAATGATTCAACAAACGTTTGAACGAGGTTAAAATTGTGCAATATTTTTTTACAAGTTTCGGCTCGCTGTAAAGGCATAATATTTTTCTTTTCAGAGATTAGAGCGGTCGTGGTCGGTCATCGGTCAGTAGGTAAACCATTATTAACCCATAAATATTTTATTTTATTTATCCGCCAAAACATCTGATATGACACTCGCTCGCACAAAAATATGTATTCCAACTGGTTTGTCAATTTTATTGAATGTTTAAAATTGATTATTAGTATTGCACAATAAAATATTGTGCAATTATCACGTCTATTCGAAACCTACGTTCAAGAAACTAGCGTCAAAATAAAAAAAAAACTTTTTACGTCAATAATAGAATTATAAATTCTTTAAAAGGTTTCTTTCTTAGCTTTCGAATATAATATACCTTATCTTTAAAATTTATTTTATTTAATTTTTAATACCTACAATTTTTCAAATCTGTGTATACCTTCAAAAACACGATCTTTTGAAAAAAAAAATTTAAATAAATAAAACATACATAGCTGACCGATTTATCCTACTCCTGTCCTCGCAACAAATGATCGTTTGGAGTAGGAAGCTGTTCAGTTCTACCGGCCGGATGGATCACTGAGCGGAACTGACTCCCTACCGCATGCGAAGTGAAACACCTGTGTCACTGAACCCGAGGGTCCACAAGTCCACAGGATATTTTTTCATTATTCGCCGGTATATTGCAATAATGAAAATATTTCACTATTTAGGTACAATTATTTTGAAGTGTCCGTAGCGTGTTATAGATTTTCTCTTATCAAACAGAGTACATATTATTTTTAATTCTATCTAGGTATCCTCCTTAGCATTAAACTTATACGGACCGAACATGTCATACTTCATACTCTCATTGTGCACTTATTGCAAATGCAATTTAATCGAATTGAATTATTAAATATCAGCTGCTATATCACAGCACTCAGTTATTTGATATGAGTGATATTTCCTTGTGGCACGCCCACGGTTTTCCTTATTATTTTCTTCTAAATAAACCTAACGGGTCCATAGATAATTTAATCAAATGGAAACGAGATTTTTTTTATAAGTTAATAGTTTATCTACACAAATCTTTGTGCACGGGGTTATCCTCTCGAACAAAATGACGCACAAACTAGTTCTAGTTCCTTGTGTTTTTTTTCGTACGTACTAGTACGTCAGCACTCGATACAAAAGACCGCTTTTTTGTTTATGTTACGTTATATCTATATCGGCTTCTCTAATCGGTTATTTTGTTGGCGTCATGACGACAACGTAAGCCTCATCGACCGTTTACCTCTGATTATGTTATCCGACATTGCGAAGTCGATACGGATGAATTTCGCATGTTTGCAATTGTTGTGCAATACGGTTAGCATCCGAGTTCTACTCGTACCTGGGTGATTCTACAAAAAAAAACCGAAAAAATTAACGGCGTCATTATCCTTAAGCCAAATTTAACAATTCTGCTGATTAAATAAAATACAAAGTTTACTTTCAAAAAATTGGGCCGCTCTCACCCAATCCAATAAAAATACAGTTACCGTGATGCTTAACAACGCGGGAGGATAATGATTTGTTAAATAAAATTTAAAGTTTTTCGAAGAAACACCCACCTTTCCTCCTCTTGAACAAGTTGTGCAATAACAAACTAATGCAATGCATCATAAGAAAAATTATTCACAATATTAAATAATAAGGAAAATTGCGCACAATTAAAGTGATAGATTTTTCATAGAAAAATTACATATTATTGTATTACAATAACAATGTCTACAGAACAAGTTATATATGTTGGCGTAAGACATGATAGAAGTGTTGCTGTATATTGCACATGTTTTTGCATTATACAGATAGAGCTTTATTTCCTTTATTGCACGTTATGTTCAATGTCTTATTGACACCTGTGTTTTGTTTACACAACATTCACGGTCGTCCAAGGGTGCGCCAGATGTAAGCAGTTACCAATGTTGCTAACTGTCCGAGCATCAAAGTAAAAATAGCCACGACCTTGGTTATACTAAGTACACAGTTTACACTACCTGGTATGTGGTAAAGATTTCTTATCTATCACAATATTGTTTTGTTTTGTACCGTAATCAATCGCTATCTCAAAAGAATTTGTTTATATAGCAGCACATTTGAATAACTTGTTTATAAAAATAACCAAACAGTTTTTCTATTGTATTCCTACAAATTGGTAGGTAGGCAACTTCAAATTATATATATATATATTTTTCTATTCACATGTTTTTGTAAGTATACCTATTTGTATCCACAAAAGGATACCTATATTGTTATTTCATTGGATAAAATTTATTACAGAAAATCTTCGTCAATAAATTACTAGGCAATAAAAATAAATAACACACGCTTTTATTTTTCCTTTTATATTTAATCTTGATTAACTTTGTCTGGCAAACAGTGGAATTTGAATTTGTCCTCATCAATTGGATATTGGTATTTTAAAGAGTTTGCGAAACTGTAGTTGCAACATTTTTTTATTTAGATACTACATTTGACAACATGACACAACGCCTTTTATTTTACCGAAGAGGTTACCAGAACTGCAAATTGTGAAAAAAAACCCTAGTGTTAAAAAATCTTCCATCATTATTTGCGATACCTAAAATATTAGTTGGCAATAATGTTTAAAGTTAGTATATTAGTAAAGTAGCTACATACATATCAACAGTTTTAGTGGCATATTAGGTAGTAAGTGATTTTTAGCAAAACTGGTAAATTAGTAAGGTAAAGCATGGTACAGCATTCCACCTACTTCTGAACCTTTCTTTTTTCAAGTTACCTATGTAAACTACGAGTAGGTGTAGTGAAATGCGAAATTCTTTACCTACTTAACAAAACGTAACTAAAGGTATATTCGTGAGATATTTGGATTTTTTTAGCTTATTTATCATGTAGTACGTCTTTCGTTTTTTTACAGTTTGTTGCTATACAGAGTAACTTTTGCATGATAGAGGGAGCTTCACTAAACTTCAAAGTCGATCAAATGTCTAGTTAACTAAGTACCAATACCCGCACACTGTAAGATTTCATAATTCAATTAGCTGTAGCTATCATATGCATACCTAATTTTATTATTCATAAAAAAATGAGGAAGTCACGACTATCGAATTAGGTAACAATTAAATCAAATTTGCTTTTTGGAGACTCAGTTGCCAAAGAAGAAAAAAAAATCTTGCTTTAGTTTTTTATCTGAAAATTAATGCAATTCAAGCAACCTCGTGTTCAAAAGTTTTAATAGGCTTTAGTTGACGTACATTCGACAGATTTCTTAAACAACAGGTTTAATAAGAGGAAGGTTGATACATATACCGTTATTTTGTGATGTGTGCCGGTTTTTTTTAAGGGGGAAAATCATGGAATGACCGGCTCCCGCCTGGGTGAGGCGGGAGAGATTGTCAGACTCTTACTGACTAAAAACCACCCCGTTCCTTCTCCTGCACGTCGAGCCGGAGCCCCGGTTACCCGTTATGTGTACCGGTAGGAGGTTACCTTAGATTATACATTCATAGGTTGGTCATACTTTCGTTCAAAGATCAAGAATGCTGTCAAATGAAAGGTATTCGGAAACGGTATACCTTGAATGAGTGCGCAAAGTGGGCACGTGGTCGAACATTTATAAATAAAATGTAGGTACCTACCTACTATTATAAAAGCCCACACGATTGACTAAGTACAGCCATTTTTATCGTAATTCAGTCATTGCTTCCAGTCGTGACTGGCTATTTAAAAATTATGATAAACACGTACATACGTAGGTACGCACGCTGTTCTCAATTTCAAAGTATCTAATGTATTTCAAGGTGTTACTCATTTAGACGAAGAGAAAAATGTACACTATTACATCTTATGGTTTTATTTTTATTATTTTTACAATAAATTATAGTTATAGTATTTGCAAACAATAAGTAAGTACAATACATTATTTAATTCTAGCGGTGGTTCAGCTTTTCAGACTTAGATTGTCTATTAAAACGAAACCTAATATTAACAGATCTTTACAATCACTAGCATAACATAAGTACAAAATATTCCTATTCGGCAGTAAATAATCCTGTCTTCTAAATACACATATATCTCGTGTACCTACTTAAAACGTAGGCACAATTTATTCTATTTATGTCTATCATAAATACACTAACAGAAAATATTCAGCCTTCTTCTAATAATAAGTAGGCAACTTCTATTTTCAGTCTTATTACTGTACTAGTAACATAGAGATCAGAATAAACAGACACACATGTCAGAAAATCATTAAGGAATTCTTACCGACCGACAGCCGTTATACAATAAAATTTGCTCAATTGAAGTAGTTACACAATACAATCAAGTGGTGCTCTATGAACAATATGCACACGAATGTAAAACTATTTATAAGTCCTATATACACAGACCCTAAGGTACACAGCCATCACTATGGTGGACCACCACGAAAGCACAGGGGGTCCACGTTATTGTAATAACATTCTAGAATTATAAACTAGTTAGGTACATGCATAAAGCAGGATTTCTTGAACTTGTATAATAATGTTAGTTACAGAAGAATTCGTCGTCTCATATTCTCCCAATTGAAAAGCAACAACATTACCCCAAACGTGGTGGTAGGGAACTGTTCTTCTTTCCAGATAGTGACTTGTGGGCAGCTGTTGTACTCATTGACACCTTCCTTGCTGAGGTGTAAGTACAACTCCTTCGCGTTCCACTTGCCCAGAACTTTCCTAATGTCCAGTCCGTCGTACGTGTGTTCTCGCGCACAAATCACAGTCGTCGTCTCATTGTCTATTTTACTGGTGTAGTTTACTGTATGGTTTGTGTAAGGGCCAAAGTCGTACACAATATATTCAGCAGCTATGGATGTAAACAGAAACATCCAAGGTAGAACTCGATAAAATAACTCCATTTCTAACTTAAGCTAAAGTTTCAGGTATTCGTTTACAAAACTCCACTTCTTCTTCGATCAAACTTGTGTGATATTATTTTAAAATTCGAATATATCTCGAGTGAGACTATAATTCGATTTTTCCGCGCGCGCACAAATATTGCGCTTATAAAAGATCGTAGCCGACTGAGGCGTAGCGGCGCGCGCGCCTGACTCACGCTGCTTGATGTTATCAAACTTGACCCGAACGCTTTTATATACGAACAGACTCGGCATCGCAGCCGCCGTAGGTAATCCCCGAACGAGGAAAAGCAACTAAAATTACTTTGAATTTCACAACATAAGCAAATAGGTACCGCTTTAACCTACCCTGAACAGTACTATAAACAAATACTAGGGTTCGTTCTTTTCTAATATTTTTCAGAAAACAGGTGGAAATATATATCTATCACTTAAAGCACTGTTGCGCAACAGATAACATAACTTTGTGTGTTCGATAAGTGCTTATTATGTATCTATTACATAATATTTTATGTTAACAATGTAATTGAACAATATCAAAATAAAATCGAGAAATGTACATACAGTAGAAACTAGATTATCCGGGTCTCAGTTACACGGATTCGCGATTATATCCGGACTACCGACTCGTTATATTAAAATTACCTACAAGTCAAATTTATGCAAGCATGAACGTGTCGGAACTGGCACTACCCTGCAGGCGACCTGCGCTATCGCTGCCCCCGCGTAATAACATACATAACATCGTTTGTTCAACATATGTATGCACAAAACCCGCTTTTCTTAGTACATTCGATTATCCGGATTTTCAATTATCCGAATGCCTAACGACAATAATTAGTCCGGTTAATCGAGTTTCAACTGTATTCGATTTTTTTTGTTATGGTAGGAAACAACCGAATAATTTTCTATGAGGTCAACAGTATATCGCAATAGTCCCGAAATTGTAGAACTTAGATTACAATTTAGATATTATTCTAAAACAATATTTACAATGATATTGTTCATAATTACAGTAAGTAAATACTCAGTAGTGTTTTGAATATCGAAATGAATCCGAAACTCAAGTTTGATTTCTTTATGTCTTCTTGCGCTTGCATAATAATAATGTAATTATGTAACAATTTTGTAATACGAACGATTCGTACAAATAGGGATATCTTAACTCATGAACTTTGGCTGAACTAAGAGATATCATATTTTGATTTAAGTAGGTGCTTTTATTAATGTAAGTCTATTTAAATATCTACTTATTAACGAAAACCCAGTTTGAGTAAACTAAACACAGTTTCATGAAAAACAAATATATCGACTTATTTTTTACTCCATTCGTAACGATCCTTCGACTAGGATAAGCCTGATTTTGTATCATAACATATTTTTATAATAGAGATGTCAATAGAGTATGAAAATATAAGTATTTTTTTATAATCTACCAGACGTATATACGTATAGACTTTATACCCTATCACATTGATTACCTTTTTATCTAATAGATACTTTAATAGCAAGAATGCGGAAGGTATCAACTAAGGTATTGGCATTATCGTTATTTATCTCATTTAAAAGAACACATTCTTTGTGTTTTTTTTTAATTTTTGTAAATAGGTATCTACAATAAGTACATTTTGTTCTTTTTTAACCGACTTCCCAAAACGGAGGAGGTTCTCAATTCGGCCGGTATATTTTTTCTTATTTTTTCTTTGCGTATATTATGTTTGTGCCTGGTGTTGTTGGGTCAAAAAACGCCGGTAATTTCAGCATTTTACTAGCGACAACTACGTAGACCTTAAGTAGGTACTTTTGGAATTCCAAGAACACGTCAATGTAGTTCATTTGGGATATTACTTATAAGTACGGTACGAGAAAATTGAGTATTGATTGTGATTGGTTATTGTTTATTTGTCGTACCTATATACAATGTATGTAGGTATGTACGTACTGAGTATCAACTTGAAGTTAGAGCATAAAATTGAACAATTTGCTAAAATGTGAGTCGGATTAAAAAATCCTGAATTGTTCTGCTTCTATGAGGCGATTAATGATAGAGTTTACCATAACTAATTCTACTCAATTTTCCCTAGTACCAAAAAAAATTGTAGCGAATGTTTAATTAAAAATACGAGTGTATGACATTTATAGGTCTATGGCAAGGAATAATAGAGACATATAGAGATGGGTGGTATTTGTCACAACAATCGTTACATGCGAGGACGTCACTAATTGACGGCCTGCCGGCCTGCCAGTTGGTCCAGCACAGCTCGCTCACCGTTTATGCTTTCTTAATAGAAAGCTTTTGGTAAACGTTAACTACTGCTCCCATTTTGTTTTAATTAAATAAACACATGCTATCTCTATTGAGACTAATTCAATCACCAAGGTCATATTAAAGCTTGTGTTCAAGAAACTTGCTTATAAAATGGGTTCGTAGTCGTCTCTTGTTTTTTATTTAACGAAGTATATATAGAAATGTAGTAATCGATTTAATATTAAGCTGTCATTGATCGGTAAAATTCATAAATAAGTCACGTCACTGTTACCTACTGATATTTTTTTTACAAAATTAACGATTCGAGAAATTATTAAAAATCTTTGACATCTTTGATCATGAATATCTTTGATTATTAATCAACTGTTGCTACGCGACATAATAATACTCTTTGTCATTGTGTCTCGCGTGAATCTCTGCGCGTTCCGAGAACCCGAATATTTAAATTAGGCTCAATAAAAACTTAATAAAAATTACTAACTAATTGTTGTAGCTAGCTATGTATTTCTCTCAATCGTATTGGTTATTGTTGTAGGAAGTAGATTCAAATGAACTATAATAATATATAACTATTATTGAGAAAACATCCATAGGGGCTCCCATATAGGGAAATGGTACTTTGGTATCGACCTAATTATAATATTAAGTAGCAACCTTAATGAGTGTTATCTTAATTAACCAATGTAATGTAATGAGTCCTTGATAAAACAGCAATTCAGTAAAATAATGACGTTAGCGAATAATATGAGGACCTTCGGATGTACTGCGATTATCAATGTACATACAGTGAAAAATAAATTGTTACAACAAATACTTAATATTCTTTCGTTAAACCACTTTATTGTCATTAATTAAATGAAATTTTAACGTAGTGGTAGATAGACGTCTGATATTTGACACAAAAATAAGAGTCCACAATAAAGTAATGTTCACAACTCAACAATTAATTAATATCGTAAACAGTATAAAAATAACAGAGCTTGCAACATTAAAAAAATATTTCATTTGACTAATTCATGTCGTAATGATAATTGGAAGACCAAAAGCACCAAATAAATACAGAAATACAAACTAACCTGGTCAATGGGCTCCGAAATGTGTATCACGATGCAGGTCCGCGCGTAGTCGACCCTGGAGTCACCAGCCAGATGTTGCACGAACTCCACACCATACCACATGCCCATCAAGTTTTCCACCCAGATCCCTTGCTGCGGTGCCCTGTTCACGCAGTAGTCCCTTATGTTCTTCATGAAAGGAACCTCATAAGAGCTGTAACCAGTCCCGTAGCCCTGTCCATACCCCTGGCCATACTCCTGCCCATAAGTTCTTCCGTACGTATCTCCATAAGTCGGAGTACTGTAGCCGCCCGGAGGGTAAAACAGATTCGATTTCAGCGTAGTGTAGGAGTTGTATTTGGTGGTCGATACTCCAGAAGCGTAATTGGGGTACCTGGTCACTTCTGGAAAATTGGCTATATCGCTCCCATAGCTACCAGATTTGTAGGGGTATTGGTTGTATGGGCTCACTGTCGAAGAATAGCTCGAAGGGGTTGCGTATCGTGCGTCACCAGGTTCAGCATATCGCTGATAGTTGGCACTCTCAGCTGTGGTCCACAAAACAATTAAAACGACCACGTTTCGGTACATTTCTACTTGGTTCTCGGAGTTCGGCGTGTGTCGTTGCGTGGTAGTAAGGTTGTGTGTACAATGTGTGACTGGTGCGAGCTCGCGATGGGAGTGGGAAGTAAACTAATTACGACTAATTCACGACCACTGCTCCCTGAGATGAGAACACGTCTAAGTCACATTTACAATTTCTTATGTCGACTTCACAAAATTAATTAGATACACGATCCTCTGTTATAATCAATGGCTCCAATGGGTGCATTCGGTAGATATGTGTAAAAAAAAATCTAGTAATTTGAGAGGGATGGAGAATTTGCATCAATAGAAATATGCAATATGTACGTAGGACACGTACGAATTACAATAGAAATATTTTTTATTAAAAAATCTTCTTGGTATTAATAATAACAATTTGGACAGTTTGCTCATTTTTTTTAAGTATGTAAGTTTTTAAAAGAATTAGCTTAAACCAGACTTACTGCACTTTCTAAGTCGTACTTCCGTGCCTATTCCTCCAGGACTACGGCTATGAAATAAAAACCTAGACAAGCAGGTGCATGTAGATATTACATTACTGTCTCCTTCCTCGTTCGTCAAGGTTACTTGTATTTCAGTATCTATGGAGAAAGGAAATATGTATTAAGACACTATTTCTCTATAATCGACTTCATGTAAGTTGATCTTGAATGAAGAAATAATAGCCTATTGTCTCACATTAGAGGTACCTTACCTAATATAGTTGCCTAATATGTTCTCCCATGTGTTTACAACACAGGTCACTATATACTAGTCAGAGACAGATAGACAGTTGTAAATTTTAGCGTTGGTTCCTTGGCCTCCGTGAAGCGCTAGTATCGCAACAATGCTAGTGATGAGGGCGAAGCTTAAAACTGAATAAGACAATGAGTTTTGTTGTTTTTCATTGCAACCAACAACAATTCCGCAATTTTGGCATAGTGTAGCGTGTAGCGTTCTGTAATAAACAGAATGGAAGTCAGGCTCAGTAAGGATACAGTTGAACTATTCAGGATCTCAACTCTCTCAAAATAATAATTCTAACTCACAACAGACTGCACCATGACACCACATACAACGTCTTGTCGCAGATGCGTCATGTCGCAGTTATCTGATTAGCTTTCGAATTATAACCAATCAGACGTCATGCTATAACTGCCTGATTGGTTTTCAAATTTAAACCAATCAGGCAGCAGGACACTAGTGCTTCGTGGGGGCCCAAGAACTAAAGCTGTCACAGGCCCGACTTACGATAACATTATAATAATGACATAATATTATATTAATATGTTACTTATTGATGTCCTTATATATATGTCATTATACAAAACTCAATTGCCATAGAAGAAAAAAAAAGTACAAAATATGAATTAAATATTAACAATAATTAACTTGAAGTAATAAATAAATATAACAATTATTTAGACATCAATTTTATAGTTTAGCTAAATATTTTACAGTAAAATCGATTTTCACGAATGGGCCGGCTCGACCGGAATGATATCACGGCCTCACAGAAAACCGACGTGAAACAACGCATGCGTTGATTCGTCGTGTGAGTAATGTTAGCCCCCTTCCCTGCTCTCCCCAATTTCCAAAAATCCTCAAATTCCTAATCCCTAAAAGGCCGGTACGCACTTGTAACGCATCTGATGTTCCGGGTCTCCATGGGCGATCCGTCTGCTCGTTTACCGGCTTATCCGTAAAAGTATAACTATTAAAAATATAAACAAAAATACATTATTGCTGACATGCATAATTTGGATCGAAACTTGACTAGAGACTGACACAATAAATAGTATCGTAATAAATCGTAATTTACGATTAATTTTAAATCGGTAACAAAACTAGAGGAGAAAGCCCATGGCATTAAGCCCACCTTGTACATTAGTGTGTGCATGAAGCCTTTTAACAAAAAAAAAATAAAATAAAAAATCTTTAGAATAATATTCAATTACAACTTTACAGTACTGGACATTTATATATTTTAATTATAATGCATATAGTATAATACACATTCTGGGTATCATCAGCCTACCCTGTTGTTGTTTCCCGAGCATACGGCGCTTAATCACTGGAGTTTTAGTTTTGAGTTATTTAACAACGTAAAAAGGTTCTACGAGTTTTAGAAGATCTTAAAACCGCTACCAAGTAAAAATGTGCATGAATTCCACAAGAGTGCATTCAAATCATTAAAATCTTGATAAGATGTCTAAAACGTCGAAAGCAAGATGAACCTGCGCATTATGTGCAATGAGATACCAAAGCGTCTATATTATTTTAATTTTGAAAATAATAAATCTGTTCATTTTGATCGTCTAATCAATTTATTCTTGTATGTAAATTTTATCGGCTAGATAATTCAATAGTAATTTTTTGTCACCACCATATCTCTAATGAAACTTGTATTCAAATACCAAACACGTCATCCACAAAACCAAGAGGTTTTACGCTAAACGACTAGTAATAATTAATAATACAGACCAATTTCATTACCTTCTACGAAAAAAATCTAAAGTACAAATGTAATGTACCTATGTATAGTGTACCTCTGTCCCCAGCAATTTACCATGCCAATTTTGTAGGTATTTGTCTATAATTAATCTTGGTACTTGTAGTTAACAAGAAAAATACAATCTTATCTAACAATGTCGTTGTTACAGCGAAACGAATTTCAAATGTATGAAATAATTAGAGGTTATTATTAACGTTTTAAATCTAAATAGGAAGGTACTGCGGTCAACAAATACTTGGCTAGCTGTTGGATGTGTCGGTAATTAAATGTGGCAGCAAGCATTTTTAGTTCCGATTCTACGGTGGAATTTGTTCCAAAAGTATAAGATGAAAAAATAGAGAATGATATGAAAATTTATAAGTTGTTTCAATCAGCAGCGAATCAATCAACGCAATCAGATGAACAAAGCCCGGTGATTGGTGGAACATTTCGGAGTAGGTACATATTTCGAACACTGTGTAATTTCTCACGTATGTAAAGCTGATTCATAAAATCCGGTGTGACAAACGGTTAATTGATATAATTCGTTAATTTAATGTCCTGTCCACGAGCTGTGTGACCCTGTCTCCTGCGCTGGTTCACAGATCAGAGGCCACTGGTACATCCTCTAGCATAAACAACTCTATTGTGGGTAAGGAGCCCTAGTTAAGTTTCACGACTCATTAATAAGTAACTAGGTACTATTACGTATATTATAGACTGGTGTCTATGTATGAGTAGATGTATGTAGCTACATATATTTTACTACAATAAGACATCTATAGGAAGACAGTAGGAATAAACTTTTTATTGTAAAAATCTCATTTTTATTTGTAGCTTTTTAGTGAAGGGAGAGGCAACCGATTTCACATTCAGGCGTCGGTACGTAAGTAGATTTTATACACAATATTGCGAGTTTTTTTTAGTTTGGAACAACCCCACCACAACCTCCCAAAACCGCTGCAACTCCTGTAAGCCAGGATCTACAATAGATACAACCATGAAAACACTGGAACACTGAAGTCCGGCGCGTCCCAGGGACATACAAAGAAAGAAAGAAAGAAAGAAGAAAGAAAATTTTTTATTTCCACACTGACACAAGGAAATAAAATAAGAAACAATACAGTAAGTAAGACGGCGCAAAAAGGCAATAGCTCAGCTTAAATGCCGTGACACGAGTGTGCTCGAGTCACGGCGCTGATTTTCAGCACTTGCCCGTTACTAATAAAATATTACATTTAATAATAATAATAGAAAACAGTAAAAAAATATATACATATATACAATTCAAAATTAAAATAACATACGTAACTGTCTTGTTACATACGTTACATACGTAACTGTCTTGGTTCCCGCAACGAAGTCAATCAGAAGATATTATTTGCGAGTTTGTAAAACGTCATTATATCAATATTTTTAAGATTTTTCTCCTTTGGGAAAGGCAGTAGGCGGTGTTATAGGTAGTAGGTACCAACACCCACTTTTCTGTTTATTACGACAAATATATAATGCCAAATGCTGAATACCTACTCAAGTAGTATAGTAACTACAATACTAATCGTGCTAATACTGTCAGCACCATGAAACCGGTAAAAAAATGTTCTAGTATTAAACTCAAAACCTACGCTTTTTTTTAAGTGGGTAAATCATCGATTGACTGCTCCCGCCTGGGGGAGTCGGGAGGGAGTGTCAGACTCTTACTGACTAAAAACCACCCCGTTCCTGCTCCTGCACGTTGAGCCGGAGCCCCGGTAACCCGTTAGGTTCTCTGCGACTCCGAATCGACATCAGCCCTGTCGGGCCCCATCCGTGTTGGACTGATGGCTCTTTCCGTACGGTCGGGTCTGTTTCTGGTCGGACGGGGAGCAATTTCATTCTACAATAAAAATTTTAACAGATGATTGAAAGATAGGCCCGAGTCATAATGGTATATGCAATAGACTTTCTGAGTTACCAGTGATTTTTGATTTATATGTATTGTCTACTTACACAAGAACCACACTCATCTTGCTTTTGCCATATTTGCATGTGTGCATTAATATTTTTTTCTGTATTTTACTTTAAAAAATATCATTCTTAATATCATCTATCAAATTCCATCTTTACAAATAAAACAACAAGAACTATACATAATAATGATTTATTAACCAATAAAAAACAATTACATATGCACAAAAGCTGTTATACAAATCAAAACAATGAACAAGGAGCTCGTTTCAACACAGCCAGCACATACAGCGGAGTACCGTAAAACATTTGGTAATTCGAAGTTGTAGAACTGTCTCTTATACTCAAACCACTGCCATCGGTCTACCCTGGAAGGTGACCTTCGAAGGATCAGGGAGAACACGCCCCCACTGACATCGGAACAGTGATTGATTATCATAACGTGAGGCGTCACTTTTAATATTCGTATCACCTGAGGATGCCTGGGTGGCTCGTCGGGGTTCCACATCTCTGTAAGAAAAAAAAAATTATAACCAAAAGTGTTTCTGGATAGTAATACATAAAAAGGAGGTTAACGGTTTGTTGATATTTAACAGTATTCAAAGTCGGGTTTTGAACGTGAACAACAAAAATTTTGAAGTTGGAGCAAAATTTTAGAACAAAATCTGAGCTACTATGGTACCAACCACCTTCTTTAGTACAATAAATAACATGAAGAGTAATCAATTAACTCAGTAATTCTACAAAGCAGGGACGTATTTTTTACAACTTTTTATTTTTATTTCTGCAAAATCCATCTCGATATTCTCGATTTCTGCCCGTCTTAAGACCTAGTTTAAATAACACATAATATCACGCATTTTATCCCCGAAGGGTAGGCAGAGGTGTACATTATGCCACTAGACAATGTAACACCCACTTTTCACTAATTATGTTATAAGTCCCATGTTATAGGGGGTGAGCCTATTACCATATACCGGGCACAATTCCAGACTGCATGCTGCTACTGACAATTTATAAAATACCCAGGAGTACTTTGTCCGACCCGGGATTCAAACCCGAGACCACTCGGCCAACGAGGCAGTTTAAATGTAATAGCAATTTATGCAAGATTACCTATAAAGTATGGTCGTCGGAAAGTATAGCTTTGTAGTTTTAAGACATGCTTGAAGGTCACACAATAGCAAGTTAAATAAATACATTCCTGTAACTGAAAATGAATTCTACGCTAAATGTACAAAGTTGACATTGAAAAGGGTTTGTCCCTTGTCCAATTATTGTAACTGTCCGTCAGAACAAAATTAAGAAATTCAACCAGATACTTTTTTAATTCAGCAGTTTGTGTAATAATTAACTTTCTAATTCTTCTCTGATTATGTCTGGATACAAAATAACTTGATTTTCTCGGAAATAGGGCTTCAGTAACGCTCTTACAAAATGGATACAAAAAGCTTTACTTTACCATAATTTGGTAATTATAAAGAAGAAAATGAAGTAATCCTTTAAAAAGTGTTTACCTATTCCTCTGGCCATCATTTCTCTCTCCAGAGGCCGCAGTTGATCTGCCGTCCACAAGCCGGGCGCGTCCGTGCTGTACAGGTAGACCTGCTCCACGGACTGCCCATCCTCATCCCAAACCACCCGCAGGCGTCTCTCCTTGTATATGTCCCTCTTCACGCGAATATCCAACCAGGACCCCGACATGGCGTCACTCGACCACGGGTTACTCTTATACGAACGCCATTTTTCGTCAGAATAATTATGTTTTAGTATCTACGAAAAATGAAAGATAAGTAATAAGAATATGAGTAGTAAGTGGGTTGTTAATTTGCTAGATACATCGGTATCTTCTCAGCGTGGGCAGGGCTCTTGGTTACGAAATAATAATATTTGATACGTTATATATATTTAGAAGATATTATGTTTCAATAATAAGCTGGCATAAAGATATACATAATATTTCAGAGAAACTCTTTCATTACGTGAACAAAAAAATTTCTCAAATGTTCCATATTTATACTTGTCTAATAGTTTTATTAGAAAAATAGGTTGTGAAATAAACTATGAAGTAAGTATGTGCCTAGGTACTTACAGACCAATCAAGCCAATCATCTTGAGGTTCGGTGGTGACGTCAGTGATGTGAAGAGTGACGCAGCCAATTTCGTTAGGCTTGTTCGTCATGTCTGGGCTGTGCTGGGCGTACCCCACTCCGTACCACATGCCGTAAACATCTTCTATGTTGAAGTGGTGAGCCCATCGTATGTTGTCGCCACAGAAACCGTGGACGCTGGCCACAATGAAGAGGAAACACGCGGGCAGTGCGGTGAACATATTTGTACTGGGTGCGCAAGGAATATGGGACAAGGCGCGGAGCCCGACCGCGCTATCTATTAGCGAATTGATGCAGGTGATGCTCCCTGCATGGCGTAACTGCAACGTGACTCAGTGGACTCGATACCGATTAATATACGCGTGTGACTTATGCTATTTAGGAAATATATTGAATAACACATTTTGTATGCCTTGAAGGACAGGCAAAAGAGCGAATATTTAATGTATCTTCATTCCAGACTTAGCACTAGTTCTGAGAATTTTTAAAATCGGAATAGCTTCCTTCTTAATATTATTTTGCCTGACCTGGAAACTAGTAAAAACTCCTGTGTGGTACATAAATCGGAACTGTGTAAATCGGGTCAAGGTGAAAGTTATATAGATACTTACAATAACTACAACACTTTAAAAACAGCATGAATTGAAGAAGTTCTACGTACCTATATGGACGCATTTTACATAATATGTATGTAGATTCTGTATTATAATGTAATAGGTACCTTCTTACCTTTATTTGCCCTCATAGTTAACCTTTAATTTCTTACAGGTACAGCTCACTTCACAGAAATTACCTGTAAACAACTTATTTATTTTCAGCTTCATAGATCAAATAGTTTTTGAGATTTGCTCTTTGACCCGTCAGTTACCTTTCACTTAGATATAGAGAGACATCTGTATTCCTTTACCCAGGCATTTACATTCTACCTGTCTGTAACAAAGGATAATTCCATATAAAGATTTCTTTCGATGTCAATCTAACAACATTTTGTGATGTATCAAACTTGACTACTCAAGTAAAAATAAAGAAAATTCTGCTAAGACTTTATAGGTCGACAAAAAAATTGTGGGTAAGTGGGAGTTACCCACTTATCGTATTCTTTTCTTAGTTTGTTGTTAAACACTTACTAAGTAAAGTTAAGCTCAGTGCCCACCTAATATTATCTTAATAGCCCCACCTACATAACAAACATTCAGACCAGATATTTGCTTCCCTGTATTTTTAGTGATTTGAAGAGCGATAGACAGAGTCATGGTTTTGGATTCCAAATCGAACAAATTAAAGATTTTCGCTTTCCACATTTCCACTTAGTAATAATATTGAATCAATTTTGGTATAGTCATAAGCAATTATGCATACCTCCTTTGATAGGACAAATAAACTAACGAATGGTGGGTGTAACATTTACTTTTTAGTGTATAGCTCTGCCTTTTACGTAGAATTAAAAACGGGATATATAAAACAAAATGGAGGCCTCTGTTCCGTGAAGAAGTAGGTGTATTTATTGTACACCCACTCTATATTACGTTATTCTCATTGTAATCGACGAGCCTCCAAACATTGGGTACCTCAGTACCTGTATTTATAGGCCGTAACCTTAATAAAATCTAGCTACAATACAATAAGGTGACACCTGGTAACATCGACTCTTCAATATTATAAATACCTAATTTTAAACGCTTGCTGAATTTCTATACAATGGTATCAGGTATCACAATAGCCTTATGAGCCTATTCACGAATCCACAGAGGTACCTAGTCTTTAAAATTATCAAAGAAATAATTCTATTAAAATCATATAAATGGTTTACTAAATATAGATCAGTTGTTGTTCTGCTATATTCCTCTGTAGGTCTGTCTATATGAAAGTGATTGTCAATTACCAAACAAGGCCTGTGAAATCTCAAATAAAAATCTTCAAAATTTTGATCCTCTCTAGAAGACGGTTTTTGCCAAACAAATAAATTGAAACGTGATACATAACAATTGTTTGCTACTCTCGTCTTGTTACGACAAAGGACCCAAGATCTATATTTTATACATGACTTACGGTAATCCCTATTGAACGGAGCACAAGATGAGATCCTATATATCTTTGTCAGTGGGTAGGTATTAAGATTAGAAGGCTGAGAATAGAAAGGGATTTAAGATTTGCTTCCATAAAACAACGCTTCGGTAATAAATATTTATTTTACTTCTTTCATATAAAAATATATTTATCAATATTGCTTGTGTATTTAAAATACTATAATAATTACACAAAATTTACTATTAAATGATTAAATTCGAGATCCCCAGATTACATAGGAGATTATGAAGAGTAGTAACGTTGATATTGTCATTTTTGAGGCGGAGTTTTCACAAACTCTTTTAAGAGCAGAAGTGGAGAGGTGCTTTAACGTGAACACGTTGTGAATACTGGCTAAGTCTTCTGGAGTAAGCTGGTTCTCATTCCTAGACAGCACGACGCTGAACAGCTGCGAGTTTGGCAGCCTCATGCAGAAGTTCAGCACCAAATGATTGTTCGCCACTTTGAGGACTTGAATTACTCCGCCGAAGAATCGGTACATGTCTCCGACCGCTGAAAAACAAAATAAATAATATGTAAGTAAAGTTATATATTTGCTGATGCAGTGTGCTCGGAACGGAGTAGAACGTGAGATATTTGTGAAGGATTTCAAAACAAATAAATTTGATGTAGGCATTATACAATCCATTTTATCTGTACCGTCTTCAGCGATTATGAAAAAGTTGTGCTATTTGATTTTGGTCCTCTACGAATAACAATTACCTAATCAAGTGATTCTCTTAGAGTACCTAAGGAAAATATAATAGTCAAGTAATGTAAAGTACGTAAAGTAATGAAAAGGGTACGATGGGGCTGACATATCTGTGATAAAAGCCCCATAAAAAGTTTATTAGATTAAAAAAAGGTTATGTATTATCAGAAACTTATTTAGAACTTCAAATAACAAAATCGGTGACGAAGAATTTATATTGCCATCTTCATTAAAGTCAATTTGTATGAAGAAAATCGTCTGTCATTATTTGAAAAACGTTTGTCCTTACATCTATTAGGTACATCGGTGGCCCAGAACCCTTTGTGCGAAGTGTTGACCTTGATGTGGTAGTCGTCCTGCCAAAGCCCCTCGTGCCACTCCAGCACGAAGTGTCTAATGCGGTACCGCTCCTGGATGTTGTACTGACGGTTCACATACGGAGAGTTGGTCAGCTGAGGATACGGGGTCGGCGGAGTTGGCTGAAATAATACAAAAGCCACAATCTTAGAAACTGAATTGAAATGTCGATAAAGATTCAATGTAATGTATTTTTACTAATTAGGTATTGGTTATTGACACATCTTGTACCTAATGTAAAATGAAATAAAGGTTTTAAATTGAAGCACGCGAAACACTCACTAAGTTATGATTCAACAAACCACCCTCGACGTAATCTTCAAACTTCCTAATTTGCACGATAGGGCAATAAGGATTGTATTCAGTTTTGGTAACGTTTTCTTTGTGGTACACGTATTCATGGACGTACCACATGCCTAAAACCGTTTCCTCATCAAAATCGTGCGTTGGACCTAAATTCTGGCAGTAGTTAACGTTGGCTGCTGAAGTGATGGCAAGGAAACTTGATACTATTAGAGCAATGGACGCCATCATGAAAATGTATGATAGGTACTCGTGACCAGGTTCACGACACCGGCAGTCTAATTAACATCTGTAGCCCACTTGGTGTAGTCTCATGGCAAGAACTTACGTGTACAGTAATTACAAATTAACCTATTAATTGACTCGACACCCCGTATCCTGTTATGTAAGACAGACACCCTGTCGGAAATCATAGGTTAATGTACCATTACGATACATTCAAAAGTTTAGTGTTCTATATTAAATCTGTTTCACATTCTATTATTATTCTACTCATCTTTAACCAAATCTTTCTAAATATTTTTGTGTATATAACAAAGTTCTGTGCTGAAATATTTAAGATTTTAAGAAACAACCCTTTCAGCTATTGGCACTACAGATTTTTATGTAGTAAAGTCTGTACTAGTAATAAGTATATAACTGACCTCTGTCTTCCCCCTCGGGAAATCACAACCGCTATATGGACAAGTTTACGATTGTTACCCACCCACTAAAAATAACTTTGAATACTGTTTTAGTACCATAATAGGTTTAGCACCATAATGTGGCTAAAACAGATTTAACATATAAAAATGAAATACAACAGAATAATTAATCTGGTTTACATTTGCTATTTATTTTTCTAATAGGTAAATCATATACATATCGTCACTGGAAGTGACGAATTGTTTATTGTATGAGAATTAGTTTGAGAACTTAATATTTCAAATATCATAATTTGAAATATTAAGACATAACAAAAGTAACCTTGTAATGAATTTTATTGGAAAGTTATTTCCAACCTAAGTATAGAAATTCTTATCAAGTTATTGTGACAAAGTTACCTAATAACTTATCAAAACAAAATATCAACCAACCTCAATATTAAGCTCCTTGATGTCAATGTAGAAACATTCCTGTGTGTGTTCTATTTTGTATTCTCCTCTCGTATGTGGGATTTTCTCTACACCATACCAAACTCCAGCAATTTGGTCCAAATTGATGTCTCCATAATACGGTGATAAGTCATCACAATACTTGTGACTTTCGAAACTGTATTGACTGTAACATTGCACCAGACCAAAACTCAACGAAATCAAAATAATACTACTGTACGCCATTGGATTAACCGCTCTGGATAACCCGGGTTAAATCGGATAAACTGACGGATAAAATGAACCGACAGTACCAGGAGATAATACGCGCAAGAAGGTGTTCTACAGATTAGCCCGGCGGATAGAGTGAGGGCGAAGTGGCGAGAACACGTGGGCGGGCTCCCAAATTAACAACACTCGACTGTCGTTGGACCAGTCCTGGTAATTTACTAGTTATGCGAGATAATAAACTTTATCAACACGTTGACAGTCCCCTCTCATGTAAGTGAGACACGAGCACTGTAACTGTAGTTAACTATACATAGGTACTACATACATATTTACCTTATTATTTTCCTTCTAGATTTCGACGACATAAACACAACATGTTCAACCGTAAAACTACTGAAACTTTAGTAAACTAAAAGGAAAAGAGATCGTCTTAAGAATTTTCCATCGCCTTCTCAAGTTTTCCGTAGATAGACGTTTTCCTCGGCATACTTAGATGCCAGGGCTGCAGAAGTGTTAGAATATGGGGTGGAGAAAATCAATAATACTCGCTGACGTCACAGAGGGTGGCTATCGAACGGGTCACGCTCACGAAACGCTGCAGAGTCTCTTGTGTGAGTGCCATACTGTCGATGCTTTTGTGTGTCTGTGTACCTGTAAAGCTGGGTGTGTTGTGTGAACATTTTTATAATTTATTCATATTGAGATAACAATTAAAAGCTTAGAGGAGTCGAAACCAGAATTTAATGAACTTTTTATTTAAAAATTTTATTTATCAAAGTCCCCTCGATGAAGATTAATTAAACCCGTGTAGGCTTAGATTATAAATTAATCCATTACAAATAAATTTGCTCCTACCAGCTACCTCCTGTATTAAGCCTTAACTGTTGATAACAGATGGTGACGTAGTAACGAGGCGGAACGCAATGCGTGACGTACTGCGCCATGGCCAGCCACGACTACGTGTACTAAGGATACAAAGGCTCCGAGGAAGTAGAACGAACTGCTACTGTTACAATAGTAAAACTATTGCCACGGCCTTGTTAATCATTACAAATAACCCCCTTGACAAATTGTTCGCTAAGTATTGTGTTATTATAATACATCACCTAATTATGACATCGTTTTGCAAACACCACATTCAAAATTAAATAAGTGTTATAATAGTTCGCCTTTTGAAAACTAAGCCCTAATCTTATTTTGTCTAGATGTGATTAATACCCGTACCTCCTTCATACAGACATTGTGTCCTACAAAGTCAGTTTTAGAAGTGTAACGTTCTTACATCGCCTCCTTTGTTATAATCACGTGCCAGTAGACTCTGTACCTAAATACCGGGATAACATATGTAAGTAAGTCAATTTCAGCCCAAATCTAGGCTAACGATGTTTCTGACGCCACTGATATCTTAGTACTTAGGTACAGAGGAATCTGTGAATTCGAGACGTATTTGGAATTAATAAATAATTTTTATGCCCAGTTTCTTTTCTGGTCACGATTTTTCTGTAATTTTAACTAAAAAATCTAGACTTATTCGTCTCTATTAGAGAATTATGAAACGAAACAGCTTATTATCAAAAATGGTATTTCATTGCAATTTTATTTTTGTTAAACATTAGCCCAAAACTACTAGGCAAATTAAAATATTTAATGTTTCGTACCGATCTGTATTACGCGCTTGTCATATTTTGACTCCCACCCCGTTGTTCAAAACGACATAAAGCTAGAATCTCATAGCCACCTGCCACTCAAACACCATGGGCGGTATTTGGAATATCCCCATTTTATGCCATTGAATTTTGATAATACCACCCCAAAGGCTTTGTGGTTTTCTGTACTAAGGCTACATAAGCGAAGTACAGTCTCTCGGTACTCTCGTGTGACGTCAGAGAGGATCGATATTAAGCCTCTACGAGCGCTACGAGAACGCCTACAGCGGACTACGCGCTACGGTTTCGTAGTGTGTCGTAGCTACGGATTGCTCGGCATTTTTGCGAAGACCAAATTAAATTTCTGTTATTTTGGATCCAAAGCGTATTTTTGGAATGTTTTTTTAGCTTACATAAATTAATGTGACGTTATTGTAGTAAATTATATTTTAGATGATGTTAGAATTGTCACCATTTTCTGTTACCAGATTTTTATATATTTTCGAAATGTTGTTTTATTTGAAAAGTTTTTAGTTAGTGATTCTTATATTATGTAGTAAAAAACATTAACTTGCCCAAAGTTAATGTTTTTTGAATAAACAATAAACGGTCATCATTTATTTTTATAAAAAAGAACTAATTATACTAACATTTATAAAACGTGTGCATGTTTTAGTTTCTGAACACAATCAAGAAATAAAACAATGGCTACAAAATACTAAAAGTAAATTTTCAAACAAGTTCGGCCCAAACTTTCAGTTGAAAATACGGGGCCGAACGCGGCATCGTCGTTTCAGAGGTTATTTGTACCAGGAGGCTAGAAACTGAAAGATATTGTTTTCAGGTAGTGCTCGACAAACCTCATACAGTTGGGAACATTGTAGCTATCAAAACAAAACTATTACGATTGTGTAGACTCCATACTTTTGTAATTTATAGTGATGTTTATTTAGATCCAAGCAGTATTATAAGTAATGTATGTTAGAAATATGTTAATCTGGTACTTAAATGTATATGTTTACTACACAAAAGAACCTACTAAAGAAGAATGCTCGCCTAAAAGTAAATGTGAAGATATTGTTATATAAAGTACTAAGCAAGTATTCATAATCAGTGTTTGAATGTACCAATACCAATATTTAATGCATTTAAACATTGATTACATGCATCTCACTCACTGAAAACTGAATAAGTACACATTGTATGTGAATATGCAATGTTTTGTAACTTGTAAGTAAAAATATTACAAGAACCGTGTAATATCACGTTCTATTCTGTCTTTTGAGCTAAGCAGAGGTAAATGCCTGTCCGTGCCGTATTGTATGTCCTGTTGCTGAAGTAAATAATAAATAAAAATCTTTTATTTTCAGGCGTTGACGGCCCATAGAGTGTTAGTAAACAGTACAAACTTAAAAAAAGTATAGCCTGACTGTAAGACTGACAACTAGTTCGATGGGTTTCAATTTTTATTCCCGAGTCATACTATGTATGTACTTATAAAAACTATTCACACAAGTCTAGAGACTTGGTGACTTGGAGTCTTGACCGTAAGTATGGACTTATTTATTACTGGCTGACCCAGCAAACTTGTACCGTCTAAAATATTTTTTTCTCACCTTTAACCCGTCCCTGGACTTCCACGAACATTTCAAAATCAAAATTAGCCACATCGGTACAACCGTTCTCGAGTTTCGAACAGAAATTCATTTTTATTTATATGGTTTTTTTTAAGGAAGGATAGTCGTCGAATGACTGCTCGCGCCTGGGTGAGACGGAAGGGAGTGTCAGACTCTTACTGACTAAAAACCACCCCGTTCCATCTCCTGCACGTCGAGCCGGAGCCCCGGTTATCCGTTAGGTTCTCCGCGATATTTATATGGATAGGTTAGCTTTTACCCGCGGCTTTGCTCGCGTATTACTGTTTTATCTCATGGAATCATTTAATCGTGATAAAAGTATCCTATCACCTAAGTCAGCCCGTACCCTGCCTGTGTACCAAAATCCATTCAGTAGTTTCATCGTGATTAACGGACAAACATCCAAACAATGAAACTTTCACCTTTTTTATAACATTAGTGTGATATGGGAACCGTGACTAGGAGAAGAGAGACGTTAATAATATACTCTTTACGTTTCGACTTTGTTTGTTGTACAAATTGTACTAACAGCACGTTTCTATTGCGTATACTTAACGAAAGTTCTAACAAACTTTTAATCTCTAATCCAGATCTCAGTTAAATATTATAATTCTTCTTCCACAGTAGAGATCATACTAACTACGAACGAATTACCTATTCTCTTAGAGAAAATCTATATAATGTCTTTTGAAAATAATATTAATTAAATTTAACAACTTGTAGTTTACTTATAACCGTATACTAAATAGTGGGTAAGCTTATATTTATTAATATTAAACACAAATACATAATCATGATAAACGAAATTTTAATAAATGATGTGATTATATGTAGGTATCTATTCTAAATGTAATCTTTAGAATTTAAGTCACTTTTAACTTTTCTGTGCTTCCAAACAAGACCCACCCCCGTCGTAGCAGCACGCTACAAATCGTAGACATTTTCGTAGCACGGAGTAGCGAAAGCCGATTTGGCGTAGTCGCTAAAATTCGCCCCCAAAATTTTCCGTAGTGACGTAACGCCCTGACTACGAACCTACTAGGGTAGCATGAGGAGTGAGAAGGGTTGCACAGTTCGTACACTCCACAAGTTGACAACTAACGCGGTCGCCCCGCGCTTGCTAGTGTAACACAATAGGGTAGCATGACAGAGAGAAGGTGCAAATAGTTTGTCTAACTATCGGGTGGTGGTGGATGGTTTGCGAGGGGCGATGACGTCATAAGTGAATCGGGAGAGGGATTCGCGAAGGGCAAGCTTACGGATTGATAAGACGATAACAATGTGTGCACATGGGAATATTGGGTCAAACTATAATATGGTTTGTTGTTGTCTGAATTATCCTGAATATGTTTTTGTTTGAATATAAAAATTATTACTGTGTATATTTTTTTGACCTTAATATTATGAAAGGCATAAGTCCATATAATATTGTATATTAAAAAGTTTCAAGTTATTTATTAAAAATTTTGTGAAGTGATGATACTGTTCCAGAAAATACGTCAAAGTAATACATTCTAATGTGATAAGTACTCTAAATGTAGAGGTTTGTAGAAACTTTTCAAGTAAAACTACCAAATAATCGAACATTAAATCCACACAATTAACCCTCTATAAATAAACTAATTTCCTATCTATTTGATTCTGTAGCTACAAAAATCCGTTAAAAAATATAAAGTATTTTTTTCATTAACCTGTGTGTCGGAACGCAAATCTACGCGAGACCCAGTGTGTTTTCTAATGTGTCTCATATATCCACAGACAAGAGTTTAATCCACTAATGGTAACTAATTTAGGTATTTAACATTAAATTAAATCTGTGTAGAGCTTTAACAGTGTAGGTAATCCATACTGCTGCACTCACTACTCGTTTATATCCAGACGAACGCAGATCGATAAATGACGTCCGCTCGAACTATAGGGGTGGATTATCTCTATTATTTTATAAAGCCCTGGTACAAAGGGTCACGAGTCGGCGCTGACGTCGTTGCCAGCGAGGGGTTACCCGCCGCGGGTTGAAGCGGACAAACTGGCTATATAACTGTGACGTCATGCAACTTAATCTGTGCTAGGGTTGAATAAGATCATGACAGCACGCGTGAAATTAACAAGTTATTGTTATTTTGTTTGTTATTAGTAACTAAGACTGATTGTGTAATTAAAATTTTGATAATGAAGAAATGATTTTATGTTATACACAAAATTACAATTACTTGTAGTTATTACAATTCTTTAATTTGGAACACATATACATATGTACTTACATAATATATATAAATAGTGCAGTACCTATCTATATTTTGTAACAGTAAAAAGCAGGCACTTTGCAAATTGTTAGTGCCTACGTGCCAAAACTGTAAATGTTTGGCATTTCGCGTGACCTTTACCCCAAGGATGACGCCGTTCGCTGGGGGTGCTCTGTCCGCGCCAGAGGTCGATTGTACCAGGACAACAGAACATCGGTAGATGTGATTGCGACGTTGTCTCTTGGGCACCATCTTTATATAAATAAATGTTGTGATTTAAACGCCACCCACCCACGTAACACATTAGGTAATTGATTGGTTGTCAAGAGACAAGTAAATCGTTCTTTTTTTGGTCCTACCTACCTATTTATAGGATTTGTTTTGTTTTTGGTACCTACGTATTTAATATAGGTACCTATTTTGAAAAAAGTATGGATTTGTATAATTGTGACTTGTTCCTGGTGCATTCACCTAAAATAGTATATCTACTCTTTCTTATTTCTCCACAAATACAACGTTTTATCTTATCAATTGGTTATCCCATATGGCTTTCCTATCATTTTTATCAGCACTGATAAAAATGTTGTGCTTGCGTGATGTTTTTCTCCGGAGCAATGAAATGATAGGGTATCAATAATGCATTTTAATTTTATGTAACGTTTTAGGCAATTTAGACATTGTTTGTTACCTATCAATCATCTACCTACATATGCATTAAGGTGTCAGTTTGTATAATACTTATGAGAGTAAGACACCACAAAAAACAGATGGTCAAAAATGTTTAAAAATAAATTTGTAAGTAAATTAAACAGTGATGACGATTTTAAAAGCAGACTTCCTCCTAATTTATTTTTGGGTAGGTACCAAAAGTGTTATGAAGTTATAGAATCTGTGGGAATTCCAAGAAAACCTCCGCCCTCTTCTTGAACCGGGGGGCGGCACTGATTCGGAGTCACGTGGCGAAACTACTAGGGTTTCATAATAACAAAGGTATCAGTCTATTTGAAGGACTTTATAGCATTAAGTAGGCTTCTTTCAGAATCACGCGTGGCTTTGATAAGAATCTCTCAATGACTTTCTCAAAATAAATGACCTTTTACAGATATTTTAATGAACCTTTTAATGCTCTCAATTCATACTCTACTATTCAGATGTTATCTATGCTTTTAATAATGTTGTATCGTGCCAAGATTTTAGTTTGAATATAAATGTCTGATCAACGCACGTTTAATATCTATACTTCAAATAATAAAATAATAATAACAACGAATAACTTCATTCAAATAATTATTTTAAACTTTCTAACTTATCAGTACTGACAGAAGCGAGTGTTCCATCTACAAACTATTAAAGGCGGATTGCTGCTCCGCCCTAGCCCGCCCAACGTAGCCTGTGTAGGGCGGCAACAATTTTCCACGGGCGGCTACTTTACCAGGCTATCCGAAGACAGAAGAGGTTAAAATAAACCGAGACATCAGTGTTTGAAAAATGAGAAAGGGACAGACAGACAAGGAGAATACGCATGCGCAGTAGACGGAAAGGTCACAGAGGCTTTGCAAGTCCTGGAAGCTAGCTAGTCGGCTACGGACAACACAGCCGACAGCACTTACTCTATGTTTGTAGGATATTGTAAAACTCACGTAAGTAGGTATAATAAAACTACTATAAGTGAATACTAGTACCTGTTATTGATTGTAAAGCACTATCATTAACATTTCTTGAGTATTAACTACATAAAATATTATATCCTGAGAAAACCGAGTAATATGCTCTGTTAAAATTAAATTAGGTAGTAAAATATTTCCGACTACTTTAGTAGTAATTTCACACTAACAATTTCCTCGTTATTTAAGTTTATGATGCAGAAAGATGCTACACACATAAAATTATGCGTCACCTATTTTATTCCAGATTTATAATTATGATGTCAAATATATCTTGCAATACGATGATAAATCAATAGGGATGATGACAGGGTATGGAAATTAAAAATGTAATTAATCCGTGAGTTAGGTAATGAAAAAATATTAGACACGTATTTTTTATTTTGTTGTATAATATAATGATACTTAGATATAACGAATCAAAGTTTAGGAGTGGGGGCTAAAACGTCATTTCTTCGTATAAAATGTACATAGAAATGACGTCACGCGACATTTCAAAGCAATATATCTTCGAAACTGTTAGTTTCCGTAAAAAAATTAAAAATACGTGTCTAATGTTTTAACTCGTCGAGTACCGGTTTTATAGACACAATTAAAGAACAATAGGTCGCGGTCACCGGTGACCGCTTGGTGTTTGACAGTAAATAATCTACCAGACGGACATTAAAATAAAAATTAGTCATCTACCGTATTGAAATGATAGTATCTATCGTATAACTGTCGCGGAGAACCTAACGGGTAACCGGGGCTCCGGCTCGACGTGCAGGAGAAGGAACGGGGTGGTTTTTAGTCAGTAAGAGTCTGACACTCCCTTCCGCCTCACCCAGGCGGGAGAAGTCATCCGATGATTTTCCCCCCTTAAAAAAAAAACTATCGTATAACTGTGTATGTAGGTATACTAACATACATAAAAAAAATAATTTACGGTATTATACAAATATAAGAAATACTCCTACATCGAAATTGGACAATAAATGGTATAGATACGTTTACAATATACATAAACCCACCTAACTGTCCTATGTACGGTACTTGGTACCTAGGTACTTACATAAAACATTATAATATGTCTGGAGAATCTGTTGATAATACCTAGTTAAGTAGCCAGCTAAATATTCCAGATATTCATTACCAAGAGCCTAGAAGCAGCTGTAATCTCGGGAATTCAGATTGGCATCTACTACAAACAAATTCACTAAATTCTTCAGAAGGTACCAGTTCGTTATAAAACAGCTCTTATAAATTCTTTTGTCATTTTTATTAATATTTTATAATAAAAATATTCATATTTTAAAAGGTCTAAGCATCCTGTGAACTTTTTTTTTTGTGGAATGATTTAGATATTTTATAGAAGGAATTTATGGAGGAGTAAAGAGGTTCTATCATTATTAAAATTTAAGTGTCATACCTGAATTGTTATCATTTTTAACGAGCTTAAATCGTAAATTCTTCTTATAAACTTGATAAAAATATTAGATAATTTTAGAAATATGTTATAGAAGAAATATTTAGTCCATTTCGCACCTACAGCTGCCTAACGTAAACTCTGCTATAGCTAAACAAATGCCTACGAACGCGATTGTGACAAGGTTCTCAGTCAGCAGTTTAATTTTTGTACGGGAAACATTAACCGTATGAAAATGATGTAGTGTGCTGACGCAGGCTGTGGGTACTTTCATATTTCATTTTACGTAACGTTTCGGGAGCAGCAGCGACATTACACGAGGCGTGCTATTAGAGAGCGGGGTATCGAGCATCGGGTGGCGGCGTCGTACGGCGTCGTAGGTCGTGACGCGCCCGAGTGACGTCACTGCCTAGGGTGGAGGGTGCGACAGCCGGCAGGGCAAGGGTAGTCACCCCCCAGTGAAAGTCGGCCCGTCGGCGTCAGTACAGCCTGGCACGTTGATCGGCTCGTACACTTTGTTCCTCGCTCCTCTATTTACACCGATCGTTTAACCTAGAAGCTGAGGAATCGGGATTTGCTATCACTATAATAGTTCCAAATATTATTTTAATTCTAACGTTTAGTGAAACATCTAAATTCTAATTCTGCACAGTGAGTGAAAAGTTACTGAAGTTTCAAGTGTCCGCTACACTTTCGCGCTAGATTGTTTTGGCAATAGCTGAAAACAAATTGGGCACTAGGATTTATTACTCCTTGAGATAGTTTAATAAGTAACTAGTTCGCTGCAGTAACAGCAGCGGGCGAAATTGGGTACGTTTCTGTAAGAATGGCTAAAACTCTTTGTTTACAGTGTGTAATTTATAATCAGCTTTTCGTGACAAAGTAAAATCGCAAAATACTATAAATAAGCGTATAACCTACATATAGTGGCCATGAAGCGAATTATCGAGGCTACATAACTTTCCTGAAAGCGCGTCAGGAAATAATGGTACAAGAACGTGAACAGTTATAATTACTCATTAACAGAAACCCTTCAGGTTCCTATTTGTTTAAAGATGACCTACAAGAACGAGTAATGAGGCCTTCGACTCCTGTTAACCCAAACTTTTTATTTACAATCTAATTTCAGCGGCGATGCACGAAAGCAGCTAAAAATAGTCGGGGTTTGCGCGCTCGTGTCTGCCCGCAGCCGGCCCGCGTTTCTCCCTACACTATTTCTGTCTTATAGAAAAGCAATAAGATATTCTACATGCTAAAGAATACCAGTGGACGGTTCCCTTGTAGATAATGAGAAAAGTGCGTAAAAAGAAGCCGGTAGTCGCAAGGCGACAGTGACTGATGGTGTTATTATAGTGTTAACGAAATAATTATTGTGCCTCAACTGCAACGCATTCGTTATAAGGTAACTAAATATATCCTGTTACTAAACATTTCTGGTTTCAGCCTGACTATTGTAGTAAAGTGGATAGCATTAATAAGTTTCCGATAAAATCTCAGTTTGGTTTTATTTGTTGCGTTTGTCATGCTATGCCGTATCTATATGATACTCAACTTTATGGCTAAAGATATTTTCATTTTTGTCCTAGTATGTAAATTGACGACTACTAATATTACATGTTTGCTTTCGCCATAGTTACAGCAACAAGCTTTGAATATTATGGATTTTCGTCTTAGATATTGCGGTAGGGTAACTAAATGTGTGTCTTCGTACCATGGTGTGTCTTGCAGCGCAGAGCAGACGAACCGAATCACACTGACGTAGATTAAACTAACGTAAACAAACAATGGCTTACTACAAGTATCGTAGTCAGCATGGTTACGTGGTACTTCCAACAGCTGGAAAATAGTTTGCATAACTAGGTGTTTCCGTAAATTTGTTCTCTACGGTTATTTACTGTTTACCCAGGCCACCAGCTCACACATATTTTTATATTAATTTTCTTGGCGTTTAGCAAATATTTAAATGACTCTAAATACCATAAATATTATTATTAATTAAGTATACGAATATCATAACAATAGACGCGACTGTTAATTAGTAAACGAATGAAACCACGAAATAAATAACTAACGTTTATTAATTGATTAAACAATAATATAAAACTCGACAAACAAGTGTAAAATATATTAACAAAACTACTTTACTATGTATATGTATTTTAAAGTAAGATAAAGAATATTACAAAGTATAATTAACTATGATCATTTGAGCTCTTGTAGGCGATTTGATTTTGTGAATAGAAAATAAGGAACTTGATTAAAATTTACATTACTTAATATTAATATAGGTACTCTGAGCCTTTATTAAGGCACTAGTTATTCTAAAATATACTTAATAACTACACTACATAAGTACATATTAACATGGAAGACTAGGAAGTACCTAACCAATGTTCTATATCTATACATTATATTATTATGTACATACATACATATACCTTATGACTGTGCTTGTCTTTTTTATACAAGTTAACTATTTATACATTGCACACACAAAAATCAGCCTGAGTTTAAATGGCCTCAGTATTTAAACAGATATGTTCTGATTTCCCAATAAAAATAAGTATACAAAATATGATGTATCTACAGTTAAATATATGTACTATACATACAAACTCCTGATAAATGAAGTTATATATATACCAACAAGTCAACTGATATAATTAATGGCTCTGCAAATAATATAACAATTATAAAAATTCTACAAAATACAGTAAGTCATTACTGAATGTTACTCTTAATACTATTGTTCCAAGCACCAGTACAATTCATTTCTGCAAAACTATGACTACAATGCTGCCTAGTTATAACTATAATAAATAAGTGTACAGGTTCACTTTTTAAAAATAGGATCTAGATAAGCTGTAACTTTTGGCCAAATCTCATCAGAAGTGCGCCCTTCAAACTCTTTTAGAATACCTTTAGCTTTGTAGAACTCTATGACTGGCCTCGTCACACTCTCATAGATCTCCAGCCGCTTGCGCACAGCTTCAGGCTTGTCATCAGGTCTCTGAACCAAGTCCTCACCTGTCTCATCATCCTTACCTTCAACTTTAGGAGTGTTGAAGCCAATGTTATAAACTCGGCCTGAAGGTAAGTGCACCCAGCGGTTCTTCACTCTGTCTATGATTACCTCAAAAGGCACTACTAAGTTAACTACAACATCAACAGGTTGTACCTTCCACAATGCATCAGCTTGTCCCACAGTCCTCGGGAATCCATCCAGTAGCCATGGTTTATCTTCAACTTTTTTTAATTCCGTGATCATAAATTTTATCATTACATCATCAGGTACAAGTTTCCCTTCATTCAAGTACTTTTTAACTTCTTTACCTAGGTCAGTTTGTTTCTCAATGTGGTCCCTCAACTTGTCTCCACTGGACACATGTGCCACAGCATATTTCTTCACTATCCGGGACGATATAGTGCCCTTGCCTGAGGCAGGTGCTCCAAGAATTAGAGTTTTTAACAATTTACCACTCATAGTTACTGACCTTTGTACTTTGATATTGTCGCTATGTGCGCACTGTATCTCTCGAGTTTATCATACAACCGTACCGTACATACGACCGTATTGAATCGCAGAGTAATAACCTCGATTCGATTATGCGGTCTTTATTGATTAAAACTTATTCGTATATCTGCATTCGATGATAATACTGGTTACCGCTAAACACGTAACATTTAGATTTGTTTCGTAATATATTTACACTGATTTACTGAATGAAACTGTACTTAACAATAGTACACATAAATTGTTAATAGCTGGTATAATTTTACTGATTATTGCATTTGGAAAATAATTGTAAAATTAAATAAAATATATAAAATACAAAAACACTGTACACTGAACCACTGTAAACCGCGTAGTCAAACTTCAAATGTCAAACGTCAAATAGTAACGGGAGCGTTCGCACAACTCGTACTGCGATACACTGCGAGGTAGCTATAGAACAAGTTAAAATTGTCTAACGTTTGGAACTATTGATTTGGTTGCCAACTGATATGGTTTTGCGGTTTATTTAATAACTAGAGATTATAGTAGATCTCTTAAATTGAGATTATTTATTGGAGTAAAACGCATGTCATGAAAATGTATGTTATTATGAACGCAATATTACTTCACTTCCGCTCAGCGGGAATTTGAATGTTTAGAAATAGATGAATATTTACATACTTAAAAACTCTCCTCAATAAAGTAATAACGAGGGTTTATACAAATAGAGCATATCTTTCAGCATGGCGCTTGTAATGCTACCTTGTGATCTTCCCTGGTGGACGTCAGTGCAACGGCACTTGAAGCATCTGCTCCTGGCGTCTTCGCCGGCGAAACTTACAGCCAGCATGCTGAAAATACATGACATGTGCAAGTGAGTGTTTTTATCATATAAATTACTAATTGAGAACTTTAAAGTTAAAAACAAACTGTGCTGTCGTATCAATTACTTACCATTATTTATACTATCAAATATTGATAGACCAATTTAACGATTTTCTAAACATCAGCATCGGCATAGACCCGGATGATGATATCAAGGACCCGGAGCTGATGAAAGGGCTGGAGGTGTTCCTCGAGGAAGAGATGACGGAGGAGGAGAGGAGGCACTTCCTCGATAATACTATTAGGATCATGGTGAACAAGGCGCTGCACCTCAAGCGCTGGCGACCGCCTAAAGGACTGATGTTCAGCTTACAACAACAAAGTAAGTAAGACGACCTACGTTTGTTTATTTACTAAATTTTATACATGTAATACTTTTTACTAAGTGGCTTTGATGTTATATCAAGCTTAAGAATTAAGAAACCTTTTAAAGTTCACGGACGATTTGAAGCTCCTAATCCCCAAAGAAAACCCATGTAGGTAGAAAGGATTTGTTCACCGCTCTTTGTGGTTAATTGTTATCCGGAACTCCTTAAGCCTTCATGTAGGTGTAGATCTTACATAGTCTAGTGTTTATCTAATTAGTGGTACGACTAAATATATTAATTCACTAAATAGGTTCCTAGTGCAATACCTCCACTATTTTGATTTGTATTAGGTACCTAATTAAGTGCTGCATTCTCATATTGTTCTAAGCCTTCGTTTAATATAGTTCTTGGATAAAACTGCCTAGACGTCTTAGTTACATAATACCCTGCATTATTATCTGACTTAGGGGAAGCTTGTATTCATAACTATTATAAAGAAAAGATATAAGATTGACAGTTGTAGGTAGGTATTAATAAAATAAAGGACATTTATTTACCTATATCCCTAAATATAAGAATTGCTTGTCTAACATTATGAAAACAACAACTTCACAGTGAATCTATGTGAAAGTAACAAGAACCTCTTTTCTAGAATAAAACAAAGGCAGTTTTGTTTTAAGCTTTATTGCTCAAAGTTACGTAAACGTAATCTGCTTTAGAACCTAATCCCTAACTAGGTACCTAGGTAATGCCGCATTGAAGTATTTATCGGATAATTTCAAGTCAGGGCCGCGTGGGCTGATTTCAGTTAAAATTAAAATCCTCTTTCTTTTGTTCAAAGACTGACTTTGCGATCAGATTTTAATCTTATAACGGGCAGGACTCTGTTCTGTGAGGGTTTATTTATAAATAGACCGAACTTAGTTTTGTTTTAACAAGAATTAGGTTATTTAGACATTTTATTTAAGTCTGGATTGTAGGTATACCTCCCTCACGCCTGCAGGTAAAAGATAAATCCCGTTTTAATATTTATTAATCATTTTAATTTAACTTCTTTCTTTCCTCTGATAGAATGGATAGGGCCAGCTATGTGCCTATGTCGGTATTTTATTTCTGTAGACAGGTGTAGGCGATAGGCAGGTGTTTTCCTTTTATTGTTACCATTTTTATTACAATACCTTTATCTGAGCTACTGGCGTTCTTTTATCCGTATTTTTCATGAATCTGGACGGACGTGGCTACAGGTCCTTAACTTCTCGTAGTCAAATCTGCCTACAAGATTTTAAGTTACTGGCATTTGTGTACCTTCTGCTAGTGTATGTACATATATGTTTCTAATAATAATTAGTAGATATTTAATAAATTTTATATTTGTAGGTGATGTAACGGAACTAGAGTACAACTTCGTATCGTCGCTGGTGGCACACGCCTTCTTCTCCACGAACCCCAAGCGGACGCTCAAGACACACCCCACCTTGCAAGACTTCAACTTTACCCATTTTTTTAAGAATTTACACAGGTATGTTATACTCTAAAATCGTATTAACCTTCTATAATATATATTATTAAGATTTAAAGGCCCTACTTACCTACATCAAGTCCATGCTCAAGCAAACTACCTATAGAATATCTTGGGAAGCAGTTTCTAATCCTAACTCTTGGCTTCCGTTAACCTACTATCTACCTAAGGCATAACTTTCGTAATACTGAATTTCGAGATACAATTGCTAGACAATAGAACTAAACAGAATTCTCTTGATGCCTACGTAGGAAAGTAATACTTCTATTTTTGATCAGTCTCCAGACTAAACTAGATGTAAAAACCGATACAAATTGATATTGATAAGCAGTCGTTGACCTAACAATTAGGGGAACTAGTCCAAATCAATAACACTTGAATGGAACTTTGATTAATACATTCTCGTTTGTTCCAGAAAATCGCAAAGGAACAAATTAAAAAGCTTACTTCACTACTTTGAATGGTTAGATAAGAGTAGCAACGAGGGATCCATTAAGTTAAGCAGACAGGTAAGGATCGCCAACCGTCTTGATAAAGCAATAATCAACCTTATAACGATCAATGTAGAACTATCTTATAAAAACTAGTATTTTCCAGTAGGACATACAAAGTTTTGGTGACACTTTTGATACTATGAAATTAAGATTTAACAGTCAACTTAATAATATTCTTGAAGACTAAAGGGATTTTTTTATTTTGAGTGAGTGGAGGTATAAGTAGACGATTATTATTAGACGACGGTATGATGATTGAATTCATTTGACCTCATTATCCCAGAACAATTTTAAATGACTTTTAATGCGATTATAACAACATTTGCGTTTGTTTCGTTGATTAATTTCGTACCTACTATAAACCATAGTTAATCATGGCCACAACTGTTGAAGATGCCATACAGATGTTTTCTTGATTATGATGAATGGACTTCGGAGCGCCGTGTCAGTACTGTCAGTCACTATAAAACGAACCATTGCATAGTTTAGATAAATATATTTCATTGTCATATCGGTGACCATCAACGGCTAAGTACTCTATCTCAGTACCTACAACCTAGTACTTAATAAATTAATTCATAATCTTCGGGTTTACTTCGAATTTTCAATAGTCTATTCTATTGGTAGGTGGTTGAAGTGGTATACACCACCTTCCATCAACCAAATTATGATATTTCAGGTAATGTTTGTCGCCGTCCATCATAGGCACACATATACTTTAATTTTGTACTAGGTATTTTCTACTACCCAATCTATCCAATGGTCGGTTGTTCAAAGTATTTAGTGTTAAGTTCAATAAATATTTCAATAATTATATTCCATTGTAGGTGATGACGTCAAAACAGTGGTTGACTATAGAGGACTGGTTGGAATGCACGTTGCCGCTGTGCAAGTTGCTGGTGCGACACGAGGGTCGTCCCGAGCGGTGCGAGAATGACGAGGCCATCAGAGTGTGCTTCGCGTCCAGTAGGGTCGGCGGTGATACACTCATTGATGGAGAATCACAGGTACAAATTATGCAAGATTTTCTTTCACCCCTAATGAAAACGCCTTCAGGTCACATCACCAACTTTCTATAGATAGACCAATAGGGGTTTACCAAATGTATGTACTTGTACATACATATAAAATTATAAAAGTTTGCTGCTGCAATAGAAAAAAAACATAAGTAATGAGAAATCTAGGCCAACCTGCTGTAAACTTGACAATTGTCCAACTCAGTAAATTGATACTATGATTTGTTTTCAATTCCAAATTTATAATTGAATGCGAACAACTGGGAACGACAACTAAATCTATTATGCTCAGTGATCAACCATGGAAGCTGATCACGTACCTACTTTTATTCAAATTTAAACAAACTCTAAATCAGAACCTAAATGACGGACCTATATTTTGGTATCCAGGAATCCCTATCTATGTTTATGATGCCGGAGCTGCTACCGGCGATGCTGTCGGTTGAGGCGTTGGAAGACAATGAGGTGCTCAAGGTGGAAGGGGTCAGACTATTCAGCAGGATCTGTGACAAGAGACAGAAGACCAAAATCGAACTACTTGATGAACCAAAAACGGTAAGGTCGTATGTATACTGTAGATTTTGTGGAAAGTAATATCCTGGAAAATAAAGACTAACTTTTTCCGTGAACTTAAAAACTTCGAAACAATTTACTAAAGCTCCACACCTAGACTAGACCTTCAATAAACCAAAACATTATTTTATTCCTCCCCACACTTTTAAGTCCCGAAATGTTCGTTATACAGGTGACCGTTTGTCTAATGGACGCGGAAGATTATAGCAAACTGCCACTGGGGCAGTGGGAAGAAGACAACGTGCTTCGAGAACTCAACAAGTGCCTACTCGCCTTCCAACAAACTCCTATGAAGACCAGAGAGGGCAACCGACACGAACGGAGACTCTCACCTATTGGTAAGTCAAAAATAATGTTCAATGAAAATAAATTCGAAAAGTGCATCAACGTTGCTGCGTTTCATGTTTTATTAAAATTATTCATGTTACAGGAGAATCGTTCAGCCACACGCCACCTGAGGTAGAGGCGACAGTGGTGATAAAGCAAGCTTCCTCGTGCAGCACGCTCAACAGCTACAACAGTCGCAGTCCTTCGCCGCAGAACTATTGTGCTGCCACCCTCAATCTTAACGATCCTAGTAAGTAGAGCAAAATAAAAAAAGTGTAGCTATAAAATGCCCTTGCTCAAAACAGAAGTTGACATAAAAGCTAGATCATTGTCTGTTAAGCAATCTAATTTTCTTTCAGGTGCAGAATTCACAAAGAAGAAATGTTGGTTATCTCCGGACGGTGGCATGTTGAACAACCGGCGCGGTCGTTTCATAGTGCTGGGATCCTCCGGCGAGTGCTTGCCAGTGACGCGGTCTACCGGCGCCCTGCAGGACGGGCAGGAAGACAGTCTCTACTCCAGCTGTAACTCCAGCGACGACGAATACCACAGCGCTAATGATAGCTTCGATTATGGTAACTTGAATATTATTGTCATTTATGGACTTCTAGTCCTTACTGCTCCCGAGCGTACGGCGCGTCGCGTTCCGCGCGCGCCTCAAAGAGCCATCAGACCACCACAGATGGGGCCCAATAGGGCCGATGCCGATTCGGAGTCGCGGAGCACCTAACGGGTAACCGGGGCTCCGGCTCGACGTGCAGGAGAAGGAACGGGGTGAATTTTAGTCAGTAAGAGTCTGACATTCCCTTCCGCCTAACCCAGGCGGTAGAAGCCATTCGATGATTTTCCCCCCTTAAAAAAAAAGTGCTTACTGCTTGTATTTGTTATTGGATGTTTACAAAAAATATAATCTGAGTAGAGTTTGAAATTATTATTGGAGGAGGTGCTTTTAGAGACGATGCAACGATAACCGCTATGGAGACTATACTAGGATGGGCACAATCCATCTAGTTTACCTCTTGGCAGCCTGGATTAAAAGACGTGATGTAGTGTATGTTGAAAATGAAAGTGATATTAATTCCAGGCAGTGAAGACGAAGGTCGTGGCGAGAGTGCTCGTCCCAATTCATTCCAGTACCTCAAGGAGCTGTCGACGGAAGAAAGACGGCTGAGTTTCGCAGACAGACTACGGGAGGCTTTGAGAAGAGAAGCTGAACATTCTACCACCACAAGCACTGGGGACTGGTCCACTGATAGTTCTAGCTATGCTGTCGGTATCAGCATATCTGGGGCGGGGGTGCAAGACAATGATATCAGGTATCTTTGTTTGTAGAAGTGACTATACTATACGAAAGACGATATTTGCCTTGTTTACTTTGCGAATGAAATTAATAATCCTTTGAACCTAAAAACTCGAATTCTACCTACCTGTATATAATGTACAATTGTGTGCACTGTGCACTATATCAATTCTTTGTTGTCCTTTATGTTTATGTGGTGTACAATAAAGAATATTATTATTATTATATTATTATTACAAATAACCATCGTAAATGAACCTAATCGAACGGTTTCAATCTACCAGGGTAAAACGCGGAGGTTCAGTTGGCTTCGTGTTGACGGAGAAGGAGACTGTAAGCAACGGCGAGCCTTCACCGAGACATCGACCGCTCGGCAGGAAGGACACCGGCAACAGTTCTAAGTACAGCTTCAGCACCGAATACACGTGAGTTTATTCGATTTAACAACAACTCTCCATCGGGTGCCATCTCAGTCTGTGTTAAATATAAAAACTATTGGACAAATGTTTATACAGTGAATGAGATGATTCTTACGAAATATTTATAAAGAAAATCGGTAGGAGCGAAAGGATCTAACAAGATAGATGAAAAAAATTAAATTAAAACTATTGATAATTTTGCGGTTTAATGTTTAAATCTTTATGAATTTGCCTATCAGTTCGGAGTTAGAAGAGGTGTACGAGCAGTTCAACCAGTGGCTGAACGACCCCATCGTCGACGCGGAGTCCGGGGAACACAAGAACAGGGAACTCGACTCGCGAGACTTGGCTGTGATTAGGTACCTATAAGTCAATCTTATTGGACCAAATCCAAATAGTTTAAGGGCTTCTCCAAGTGGCTCTTTTGTACTATTAGACGAACGATCAACTGAAAAAAGATATCGGATGGAAGAGGATTAGAAACTATTTTTGCCTACTTTGTCTAATAATACTGTCCTCATTAATCTCGTTGTCTGAAACTGCCGTTCAAATGAAACGCAGCTTGATTTTTTTGGAAACTTTTTGGCTGATTGCTCTTGGCTTACATGATTTACAATGATAAAGCTTGGTCTGTACTAAAAACATATTTATGTACGTTTATATTTCCCGTGTGTAGGTTTGCAGGCTCCCTGTTGAAGCGTACTCTGTCGGAGTCTCTAGCAGTGGGCGGCGGTAGCGGCGCGGACGCCGCGGAACTGTACGGTCGCGAGCCGCGCGCGATACCGCCGCGTCCGCTGGCGCTGGCGGCGCGCTCACTGTCTCTCGAGCTAGCAAGGCACAAACATCGACTGGCTGCACATCTCGTACGTAATGTATTCATTACATGCACTACTCTCTGCTCTAAATAAATTAAATTAGACTATAGGTATTACAGAAATTGAAGATGAAAATGTAATTTTAAAAAATAGGACAATTGGAAACAAGTTTCCGGGTTATGCGTGTGTGTGTCCATTGACTTATGTTACTCCACAGAGACATAAGCGTTTTGTATGTTTAGTATTTACATAGCTATCAACATAGAAAAGGTGATTAACTCAACATGCTAACCTATTAACAAATCAAGGTAAGTTACAGAATTCGGCTCGCTGATGCTGATATTTCGTAACTAATCGAGTGCATCTACAACTTACATTCATTGGCAACAAGCAAATTACATAACAAAATGAACCAACGGTACTAAAATGCTATATGTTTTGACAGAAACGTAAAGTAAAAGAATCTATACCGGAGGAGATAATAGAGGGCACGCGAGCGACCGCGACCGCAGACACAGAACGCGGCGACGAAGTCAAACGTACGGACACGACTGAGTCAGACACTGAGTCCAACCGCGGACTCAGGAGGAAAAAGTTGAACTGGATGATAAACATGATCGTAGAGACGATTGAGGAGACCGTCGAGTGCGAGCCGGTCACTGTAAAGCTAAAGAAACCGAAGGTCAGGCGTGCACCCGGCTGTCGCTAACTTGTAAACACTCAGTACTAACATAACATAAACTGATCGTACGTCTTCGCTTTCTGTCGAAACATATACTTCTGTGATGTTGCATGTAATAGTTGAAGCTAAGACTGGGGACGCGGTTCCGCGTTCATTCGTTCCGCCCTAGAATTCGGACCGGGAACGCATGGACGTAACCTGACCTCACCGAGTTGTAAGCGACACAGTGTTTGTATCGCAGTCTCGGAGTCCTCGTCTCGCCGTCTAGATACAGAGTTAAATATTGTCGAGTTCAGAAGTTATGTAGACGCTAACGCTCGATGTTCACGTGTTTCCATTGTGTTCTATGTCCGTCCAAATAAAGTAAGCTATTTACTTCGGCTAATATTACTTATACCTCTATAGAAACCAAAGTGTGGTAGACTTTGAAATAAGTAACAGTACGGTGCCGCTAATCGCTTGAAACTTTACTATACAAGTATCTATCTACCTAGATATGTGTGTGTATTTATTTGGAAGGTTGACCAAACTGACCCAACTGACATTGTTTTTAAACTACTACACAGCAGCGCTTTACAGCGCTTTACCGTCATTTCATCATCTCCCATAGGTTCTTATTATAGGTTGTCAATTTCTAAATAGCCTAGCGACAAGATTTCTGCAAAAAAACTGCCACACTCAGCATTAACAGAACAAATACTGCTAATAAATAGATTTATTAGAGGATTCGAATAAAAAAATATAATCTTTAGATCCTTAATTTGACACAAATAGAATCCTTGTAGCTTATGGATTTGTGCCCTATGTACGAGTGCCCTATGTGGGATGGTGAGTGAAGTTGATCGCGACACGGTTCGCAGCTGTCGCAGTTGGCGCAAAAGATCGTGTCGGGCGGCGCGTGTCGGCCCGTGGCCACGGGCAACTGGGGCTGCGGCCGGCGGCTGCGCGGACATCCACAGCTCAAGCTGCTACTGCAGTGGCTGGCCGCCAGCGTCGCCGGCGTGCCCGCGCTCATCTACTACACCTTCGGCAACGAGAAGCTCTTCAAGGTGGGATTGAAGTGTTTTGTTTTTCTTTCTGTTTTTTTTTTCATACCTAATAATAACATGTTGAGGACATACCTACCTAGTAAGAAATTAATAAAATTCTCTTCTCTTCACAGTTGGACACACTTGTCAGGGTCCTAGTGGATAGAAAATGGACGGTGGGTCAGTTAGCGCGCGCAGTTCTTAAGTTCGCGCGACAGACGCTTAACGAACCGCACGTTATACCGGACAACCATTCGCTGTTTGACGAACTAATAGGCATCGAGAAGATACCAGACGACACATAGCTAACACTAACCGAACGCAGGGCTCCACGACAAGACTCTCAATACTACTGCGTCACAACAATTTGTTAGTAAATGGTGCGCGAGCCACGACTGGCCACTCACTGGGAACAAACCGTATGAAGCTCTATCAGTGATCGTACAGGATTCGGCGTTCTGCAGGCCGCGCAAATTTATAATAATTTAACCACGCGGAGTAATATATAGTAGCACTCTCTTTGCTTATTACTCCGTGCCACATTAAGTTAGCTTCGTTCAGTCACTCTGCTATTACTCATTAATGCATTTATGTTATTCCGTCATCATATTCAATAGTAAGGTGGTTCAACTGTGTCTTATTTTAAATAATGTTTGTGGACTTTTAGATATTTTTTACGAAATAGTTACATAAAAGCAATATTAGCATTTGATTCGATTTAAAAATACAAAACTTTAATAAAGTATTTTTATACAAAACTATCGATTAAAGTACAATTATAAAATTTACCTTAATGTAACATTTATCAAGTCATTGTTAATAAACTTGAATAAAAAAACTAATGTAAAGGGATTTTTAATTACAAATTTTAATAAATTTACATAAATTATAGGGCAGTGCTAATATTAAGACTGTGTACTGTTTATAAAAGTTTCCAAGTTTACCAACTTCATTTTTTTATAATCACAATAGTTACGTAATCAATCATCGTAATGAAGTTTTCAACCACTTAATTGTAAATACTGATTGAATTATTTGAAACCATGTCATACATGTAGCTTGACAATATTATTACCCTGTTAAATTATAATGAAGTTAAATATTTACGTCACCTCCGGTCTCCATAATTTGGTGTCTTACAGAGACTTATCTAACAAAGTCTTCCATACCATGAATCTCAATGTGTCCAAAGTTGTTAATTTTGAAGTGAAACTATAAAATTACGAACGGGATGCGTAAATAAAATAATGCGTCACATAATTTGTGTATTATTTTGGTTGTTATTGTGAATGAAACAACTTCAATTTAAAAGGTACATGTTTTTATTAAGTAGCTAGAAAATCAGTCACTATGTCAATTTTATGATGTAGCGTGACATTTACAATTAACTTACATAATGTGAATGGCATTAATTGGTACTGTGAGCAAAAACAATGCCAATATTGATTTAAGACTGCAACACATTCTCTTCAGAAAGCTATAATAGTATTCTGTTTTGTTGTATAGTGTTGTAATTACTTTAATTTAATCTAAACGTAGATTTACAAAACTGCAAATCAACATTTAATCAAGTAGGTATTCGACTATTACAGATTTTTGAGAATGGTATTTGCCGACATCATAGCACATTTTCTTTAGTGTGTGGATGTAATATTTTTCATTATAATGAGAATCGTGATCAATAAGGCTGTCATTTTGGTTCTCACTAGGCGGCGTCAATGACGCGTATATGATCCTGTTAGTCTAATAAGTTTATGCAACATTTACTATTGGTTAACATTAGCAAAAATATTCTGCTCATACGGAAATCTTACGCGATACGAGCGCCTCTAGCAACGCAAATACTCATATTCTCATATTAAAAACTAAATTTCTTTAAATTGTACTGAGTATAGAATTTGTGGAAAAAATCTCATATTAGAAAAAAGACTACAAAATGCATTTTTTCCACTCACTCTATGATGTTATGGTATCTGTACAAAAGTATTTAATATTAATTACCACCCTAAAAGAATAGTCCTCTCATGCGGCGACCCATGCCCTGTCTGTCGTAGAGTACGTTGAATCTGTTCACTAACTGGTTGATGGCATTGCAGCCCTTTGTTATTGTGCCCAGGTACGTCATCAGCGCGACGTCATTGCATTGCTGAAAAATGTACAATTAGTATTGCAGGATTTTTAGTAAAATATTATCACATCAACATCCACCATAAGGTTTACAAAGAAACAAATGGGTACCTAAGAAATGTATAAAAACTATACATACATTATAGAAGTGTGTGCGGAACTGTTGTGAAGTGAGCAGAGGCAGTCTGTTGGAGAGTGCGCGCGCTTCCCGCAGTAGAGCTGGCCGCGGCGGCAGAGTGCCGTCACGGATCGCACGCACCGTCGCCAGCACGGCACGCACTCGAGATACTAACATCTTTATAGCAGAGCGCTGCGCCGTTAGGTGCTCAGCCACTGAAACAAACATGTATAAAATTATTATAGGTGAGGAATCACTACATTTTATGCTTTGCAGATTCTTTATCACAGTTACAAAGTTAATTAATGTTGAAAGTATAAAAATAAATAATTATAGATAAGCAACACAGTACCAGTTATAACAACTGTTGAAAATAATTTTCTCAACAATATTTTGTACATTTTCTGTTGTGTACTCGTGTAAGAAAAATACAGATACATATTATATTAAACCTCACCTAAGCTGTTAAGAGCGGCTTCACCTGAAGACACTCGGGCTACATGATCCACACCAATTCTTTCTGCTTCTTCTGCTGCCAGCGTGTATGTGAGAGGAGCCAGTAGCATTGTCGCTCGTCCATTAACTACATCAATTACGGACTCATATAATACCACCGGCAGTTGCTGAAAAATATACAAAGAACACTTTGTTAGTACAACGTAAGTACCTTATTGACAGCAGTTACAAAAAAAATTAGGAGGGATGTAACACAATCATGTTAAATAAATGCTACCTTATTGGTCAAGTTGATTACAGCAAAATTGTGGGTGAAAAGTGGATGTCACTCTTTTTATACCTATGTATAATATGATAAATCTATTAAGCCAACTTTTATTTACAGTAATAAAAGTAAAGGTTTACAATTCTCTTTACCATTAGATAGAATACAATAAATCAGAAATTGATCAAAATACAATACTGTTGGGCGACTCACATCTCCATTCCTTCCTGCTGGGTTGAGCATCAGCATGACTGGGCACTCATTGATTTCACAGATCTGACGATGAATGGCTATGTCTTTGTCAGTGGGAGCATCTCCTGTAGTGTACCAGCCCAAGAAGTCCATATCAGAGAATACTTGTTTGACTGCAATTGTAAACAAAGGAATTTAATAGTTTATTTTCAGCAATGATTGTTCTACAGATCTCTCAATTCTCTTTGCACCACAAACTTAAAATCATTACTTATTTCACTTAATATGTGATTTTATTTAGCCAAGGCATTAACTCGTCGAGTACCGGTTTTATAGACACAATTAAAGAACAATAGGTCGCGGTCACCGGTGACCGCTTGGTGTTTGACAGTTTAAAGTTAAAAATAAACATACTAATATTCAGAGGGTACTCCTCATATCTACTTGATAAGGTAATCATGTATACTCACATTGTTCCTCCTTTAAATTATAATAATCTCTATCAATTAAAATATCGCCCTCAATAACACTGAACATTAATTCAAATGAATTCATGACTTCTATGTTTCTGCCTTTCTGTTTGCCAATTAGTGCTCCAATAACTGAAATATTAAAATAGGCATTTAGGGACAAATAATTTAACAATAAGGAGTAATTTCTGTAAAATATTAATGTCATTGTTGTCCCTAATATATGAGCAACCGACCAATCTGTGGTGATCCTTCTTGCGCTCGCAATCTTGTCCAATGTTCAGACACATTCATTATTACGAGTGGATGCAAAGACACAGTTACAGATCCTGAAGTGGCCGTGGTAACCACGACGCTCTTAGTGCAACCTGGTGCAGCAGGCGCTGGAGATGTGGGGTTAGGAGGATCCACAGCCGGCCCTGATGAAGCACTTTCCACCTCTACTTCCATTTCAAAATCAATTCTGTCAGCACTCGACATGATATAAAAATTCTTTTATCAAAATATAAATAGTACTGAATTACTGTACTGCAGCCAGCAATACACATAGGCTAAGTAAAATTACGTATTTGCTTTATGATGAAAAACAGCCAGAACAAAATCAGAATCAGATGAACAACAGCAAATACACTACATGTGTCAAAACTCAACACTGTCATTGTCAAACTTTTTTTTTTCTCTTTTGCAATTGTCAAACTTGATATTTTGATTGTCATACTCATGTAAGTTTTTCTTTGTTTTATTTTGTCAATGATTTTATCCGTAATAATAACAAGCGAACGTTTTGCATGCCGTGTAAAATTAAATAATAGTAAAATAAATAACAGTTTTTGTATTATGTATCCGATTCTATAAGAAAAAAATTACCTTCTGGGTATTTTTCCCACTGACGTCAATGCGGACGAATTTTTCGATGCTGTACGTAAATAGTTGTTTTTAGTTTTATTTTAATTAATTTTTATATATTTAATTTAGTAATATAGTCATTATTAAGTTTAATTATTTTTTTATTGAAATAAAGGATCTTAACTTTTTATTCGATTGTCTATAGTCAAATATCCAAATATTATTTATCTGTTGTAATTTGTCTATGATTGGCATTGGATGGTTGACTGGTCTCGTTGTGTTGTTTGTGATCATTTGGTTATAATTAGTTGGAAAGTGAACAACGTTTTCCGTAATAATGAAAAATCAAAAATTTTGTAATGAATAGTTGATTCATTGAAAACAGTTTATTAGAAGAACCTAACAGCAAGTTATTTATTTATCGTCCACTTGTCATCCAGTGTTCTGCGCGGAGTGTGGTGTTTTTCTCAGGCGGAGTGTGGTGTTTTTATCAGGTCAGCAGAAATCTCTTTCTCATCATTAACATAAAAATGGCAACAGCAACAGCCTTAAAAGCATTGGCGGGTGTGTCGAAAGACATATCGCCGTTATATTACAGGATATTGTCGAAATTCCCTCAGAATTTTACGTTCTGCTTCGCCTATGGATCTGCTGTGAAACCTCAGATAGGCAACAATAAAAAACAGAACATGATTGATTTAATTTACTGTGTGGACAACTCATACCGATGGCACGCGGCTAACATCGAAATAAACCCCACACACTACTCTGCACTGAAATACCTGGGCAAAGGATTTGTCGCAAGGTTCCAGGAAAACTGGGGAGCCAAGGTATATTTCAACACCCTTGTTGAAATGAAAGAAGAGAACATTCTCATAAAGTATGGGGTTGTCTCACAAAAAGATTTAGTTGCTGATCTTTTGGACTGGAATGATCTGTATCTGGCTGGCAGGCTGCACAAACCAGTAGAGATTATTAAAAAAACCAATAGCACTCAACTTCAAGCTGCTCTCCATTCAAACTTACGCTCTGCAGTCCACACAGCACTGCTCACTTTGCCAGAGACATTTTCTGAGTATGACTTCTACTTTGCCATATCTAACCTTAGTTATGCGGGTGATTTCCGAATGACATTTGGAGAGAACAAAAACAAAGTTAGAAACATAGTACAGCCACAATTGTTGAGTTTTCGTGAATTGTATCGTCCCATAATACAGCAGTTTAATGCCTATGTGGACATTCCAACTGGAGATGCAAAGTGTCATCAAGATATAAATCCAGAGACAAAGTTGCATCATTTAATGCAGTTGCCAATGGTACCCCAGCAAAAAATTGTCAAGTTTTGGAATCATGGTGGTTTACAACAAGACATGGAGGATGTCCTACGAGCAGTGGCATATGACATAGACTGTGCTGTTGTTCTGCGGCAAATACTGAGAGGCATAGTGTGGCAGTCCAGTGTGAGGCAATCTTTGAAGGGGATACTTACTGCTGGTTTTCTGAAGTCTGTTCGTTACAGTGCTAAGAAAATAGCAAAAATGTTTTAAATGTGTTTATGTATTGTAAATATGTAATAAAAGTAGTAAGTAAATTAGGCTTTTTTATTCCTAATTCTAAAACCTCTTTTTTTGTTTCTAGGTACCATAATGATTTCAGATGAGTCAAGCAGTGATTCCGAAACAGGTAGATTCAAAGGTCGAGCAAAGACCCAAGATGATAAATCTACTAATCAAAAGGCTGATGATATTAGAGACTTGGGAAGAAGTAGACAATCTGGAGCTGATAGATTTAATAGAAATTTTGACAGAAAAAGAGAAGAGCGATCCCGCTCTGATAGATATTCTAGAGATAGAGAACGCGAACGTGATAGACACAGATATTCTAGATATTCTCCTGTAAACAGAAGGAGACATTCAAGAGATAGAAGCCCAAACAGAAAATCTCATGAGAGTAGGATCAGAGAATCTAGTGATAAGCCAAGGGTTAAAGAACATAGAAGTAGTAGTAGAGATAGACATAAACATTCTGGGTCCACCTCTCGATCTTATATAGCTCATGATTTTAGAAAAGAAAAAGAAGTTAAGGAAGATTTACGTCATAAACCAGATCACGGTAGAAGTCGAGAAAGGTCCATCAAAAAATCGAAAGAAAAATCATTATCTCCTGATCATAGATCCAAGAGATCTGAGATATATATTCCCCCACCTGCTGCTGCGCTAAAAAGAAAAAGTGAAAGCCCAATAGTTATTGAAGAGCATGATAGTGATGCATCTGCTGAAGTGCAGCCTGGCTCTTATTATAACATGATCCCAGCTGTCGTTAAGGAGAAGACCGATGAATCGAGTGAGATTGATTCTTCTGATGATGAGAGGCTAAGGGCGAAACTTTTAAATTTAGAGAGAGAACTACAAAAAACAAAAAGGAAGAAACATAAGAAAAAACACAAGAGAAAAAGTTCGAAGTCCAGCAAAGACAGGGAGAGGGACGCTTCAGTATCAGTAGAAGTAAGTAGCACAACTGACATTGATGTAAAAGCTGATGTTACAAAAAACCAAACTGAGCCTGTAGAAGATGTGGTGGTCTCTTCTACACAAAAAGGTGCTCAAAAAGAGAGTTGCGAAGAAGGCGAGATATCAAGTGACGATTCTCAGAGTGCAATTGAAATTGATCCAACAGACTTGAGACACAAGTTGAGGCGCTCGGCTCCCAGGGGCGACGACAAGTCAGCTGTGGACGTGTGTGGGCCCGCGCTGCCGCCACATCTCGAGAAACGGTTCGAGCGAAGCGCCTCACCAAATACGGAGGGTCCAGCTCTACCACCCCACCTTATCAAGAATTCAAAAAATATAGGTAATGTAATATTTTGAATATCACTACATAGTATAAAACAAAGTCACTATCCGCCGTCTGTCTGTTCCTATGTATACTTAGATCTTTAAAACTATGCAACGCATTTTGGTGCGGTTTTTTTTAACAGATAGAGTGATTCTTAAGGATGGTTTATTGCACGCGCGCGAAGCCGGGGTGGGTCGCTAGTATATTATAATTAATTACAATTTACAGTTTTTATATTATAAATTAACTAATAGCTAATTATGTAATTAACTTTAATTTACCAATTATGTAATTATGATATTATTTCATATTAATATTCTAATATCTAAATATGCTAATTAAAATTTCTATAACTGCTAAAATTGTATAACTTAATACTAATTTATTGATTGCTTATTTCAAATTATCAGTATCATCATGATTAATAATAATTATTCATTTATTTTCTTCATTATAGGACCTTCTATACCTGATGATATGCGCAAAGTACTAGCTGAAAGAGAAGTCGTTAAATACGAAAGTTCAGATGAAGATATGGGCATTGGACCTTTACCTGCTGGCTCAGAGGAAAAATGGTCAGACGCGCACCGGCGACTCGAAGAGAGAGCATTGGATATAAAAATAAGAAATTTAGATGGCCATTCCGATACCAGTAAGATGAAAACTAGGGAGCAGTGGATGTTGGAGCTGCCTGAGGGCAAAGCGAAGATTATCGGATTGGAGGCACGTAGCTTCAGAGCTAAGGAGGGCCCTGACATGTCGGACAGGTACATTTTCTTACTAAATTTATTTTCGTTCTAGAAAAGTAATAATAATTAATTCATTAATTTACAATCCGTGCATAATACGTAGTTATGTACGCCAGCTGTCCCTTGGGATTCTTTAAATATTTACATGTCCTGCATATAAGAAAGATAGGTAATAACAGTTGGTTGTATTCACAGGTCGAGTTGGACAGACACTCCAGAAGAGAAAGCAAGGAAAGCAGCTGGACTTGTGAAAGAAGAAGATGTGGAAATGTCCTTAAAACAAGAAGCGAGGATGCGCCACATCGCTTCCAGGGACGACGAGCAAGAAGCAGCCGTCAAGTACGTATCGGAAAGACATTTCACTGCTTTATCTACAGATATTCTCTATTGTTATATTCGATGTATAGAATATTTTTAATTTGATATTTTAATAAAATTCCACAATTGGATTCTAATTGGACCCTGTTAAGCAGAAAAGATCCAGCCTACATTTTATTTACATTTGAGTAAATGAAGTTTAATGTTGGGCAGATAATAAAAAAAATCTTATTTACTCTTTTTACTTTAAACTTCATTTACTCAAAAGTAATAAAATGTGGGCTGGATCTTTTTTGCTTAAGCCTTTGGCTGCCGATAAAAACTGTTAAAGGGTTAATCCTCCGCTAGCGTCGGACATCATTGTCCGACACGGCATCCAATGTGTTAACGGGTCCAATATTGTGTAGTGCAATGTCATTTGAGGTTATCAGCCTTAGTTTGACTCAAAACTTGTCGAGTATCCTCGAACAGTTCCTGATTGAGCAGTGAATATTATTACAACTTTCCAAAACCTTTTTTTGATGAATAAATCAATTTTCAGATTGTAACTATTATTAAGTAACGATTATTTTATTTATTACAGAAAACATAAAAAGAAACACAAGAGAGAAGAAAGCCTCCTAGATTTACATCAAAAGAAATTGAAAAAGAAGAAAAAGGTAATTTATACCATATTTTGTAATTTTAAAATATAGAATATGTTCATATTATTTCTACAGTCAAATAGTGATGTAGTTTCCTCTGGTAATCTCATTTGCTTACAGTCTGTCTTCTAAAATAGAGATTGCCATTACTATAGTCAGTGTAGTTAATATACACTCAACAAATGCCCAAACAACTATACTTATAAGTAATATAAATCTTCCGTCCTCTCTAAGTTTGAGTGTACGAATCATCAGAATCAAGAAATAAGAAATCTTTACTTGAAAAACTTAAACACTTGAAAAAAATTAACCAAACCTTTTTCACTACAGAAGGACGAGAAAGAAGACGGCAAAAAGGAGCGTCGTCCGTTCAGTCGAGACGTGGATCTTCAAGTAAACCGTTTCGATGAAGCCCAGAAGAAATCCATCATTAAAAAAGCACAAGACCTGAACTGTAGGTTTTCCAGAGGAGAAGCTAAATATTTATAGAGGTACTGGGAGGAAATAGTAGATTTATACCAGTTCGGTATGTAAATGTAAGGACTTGTTCTACATAATTTTGTCATCAACAAACAGTGATCTGATCTACTGTTTGATATGTACAATTTTTACAGAATTTGTACAAGGCACTTGTAAGGAAAATAATTAGGTAGAACAATATATTTTCATACAAACTTACCAACAAATTCTTACTTTTGAAATAAATGTGTAGTTTTTGATGAATCCCTAATCTTTAAAGTGGATTGTTTCATTGTTTTAATTAATATGTTCTTTGTGCAATAAAATCCTGGAATCTTCTAGCTGTTTACCATTTAGGTGCTTCGAGAATTGATTTAATTTATAAAATTGTTAAAATAACAGCAGTCTCATTAATGATATGACTATTTTCAATGGTACTCATGCACCCTAGATGCCCAGTCTTTCGACTCGTAAACTTAAAGTATATTGTATCTAATTATAAATTATGATAATTTGTTTTATGTGTGTTTGATGTAGCACACGTCCTTTATACAAAGCGGAATGAAATAAGTGAAATATAATATTAAGCTGAACATTATTTTAGTTACTTAACTGAATTTTACTGAGGTATGAACTTTTAGTTTTATGTCCGTTTAGGAAATTACTGTGGTAAACGATGTTTCTTCTGACGTATGTTACGATCGCGTACATTGCATAATATTATTTTAGTGAAACACGGCTACGTGGACTTAATGTATTAGCACTGACAGGCTCATGCCTTGGTTTAGCCCTCCAAGCACTCGCACAACGGACGAATGTCACTTAAATTAAATTAAATAAGGACATATTAAATTCGGCGAAGTATGTAATGCTATTGTAACAACAACTATATTATACACAAGTTTAGTATTTTTAATGTAACATTGTAAATGTTTGTCACAAATACTTATGGATTGAGGTTTTTATGAACATTATGTATCTCTTTTTGCGCGGTCAATAGTGACAGAAATCCAAAATATGTTTATATTAATTTAACACACCTGTTATCTTTGGCAACGCCGTGTAGCCAATTAAATGCTCCCAAACCATTGTTTAACTCGCGATGCATTATAATAACAAATACTTAGGTACGCAAGTTGGATATACACCGTTCTACCAATACAGTTTGTATTTCAAAACATTTAATTTCCTTGAAAATAAATTATCCAACTAATAGTTTTAGAAAAGATAATTATTCATTCTGAATGAAATAGTGCGTGTAGCTATTTTCAATTTCGAGTCCTTTGATATTTGATTCTCTTGTCACATTGGCCGCATATCCTCCTTTTATTTCGAAATCAATGTTTTAAATTTTGTTTTATGTAGGTAATTATTATTATGTAAATCAGTGTGCTTCGCCGCGTATTCGACAAATGAAAATGATTCTTCTGGTTCAACAAGAAAAATGTACAAAACTAAACATACATGGCAGAAACTAGTTGTAAATATACGATTTTACCCTTATTTTGTGTTTTATTCTAATTATACGCGGAACCTTCCGCGACTGTAGCACGACATTACAGAAATTGCTGTTAATTAACCAACAATGAAAATATTCAAAATATTAAAAGCGGTTACTAGCTTATGTTAAATGCCTTTGTTTTGATTGTTATTTTGTATCCGTTAACCACTTAATTAAATAGAAACTACGGGTAAGATAATGTCAGATATAATTAAAACAACAAAATCTTATGAGTATAATCCATTTACTATAATAAATGAAGGACTAAGTTAGTACATAACAATGGACGCGTTACATTACTGTCTTAGCGTCGATTGTATCTGTAGAGTTTGCCTTCTCCATGGAAGGGCAAGTCTTTACTTTGGATTCTTCACAGCAAAGCGGCTCATCCGCTGTCATGTCTGCGAACGTCCACGCATGATCGCAAATTTGATAGAAGGCTGATAACTGCAAAAAATAAATAGTAATGAAAAATTTCATGCAATTATAGTCTTGAACAATACCTGTACATCACTTTTACGTTGTTGATACTGCACGTTCAGCTTAGATCTGATTTTTATTCAACGTTTACCTTTAATTCCTTTGCATTCTTAAGCCTATTGCACAACACCTCAGGTCCTTTCGCCTTAGTAGCCGTGGCCAAGGCGTTACAAAGGCTCTTACAGGTGCTAGCGCCCTCATCGTCACACTTCACCACCAAGCCGGGGGTCTGTGACAGGATTGGCTGACTTCCTGGATCTATTGTGCTTGATGGAAACCCTCCGCACGAACAATTACCCTTTGGACCATCGTCTGGCAGTGGTGAACTGTGAACAAAGAAGAGTTAGGTACAAAGATGGTAAGAATTAGGATAAAACCTAAGATTACTTTCAATCCTTTTAAATACCTAGTGATTGAGTCTTGACTCCAGCTGGTAAAAAAAGTAAAATGATTAAGTAAATTGTTAAATTAACGCAGATACCTGTTAGTTTTCTCTTCAGCCAATATCAGAGTGAGCCCGCAGAGCAGGATGACGCAGAGGTCACACAGCAGTACCCTGGACGTCATGTTAACTGCGGCGGCGACAACTTCACTGATCGACAACTTGGATACCACAACATTTATATAGCCTGGTATTTACAATGTTCACCGAATTATACAATGTCCACACTGTCTGGCATTCATTTCAGGACATGCATTTCATGAGACATAAATCAATAAAATTGAGTTCTTATGAGGAGGTGTAGGTTCTACTGTTGTTTACAATTGGGAACTAGATTGCTGACACTTCACGAATAAGCAGAAAGGAACCTTAGAATCCTGCAGAAACCGGCTTACTCTTAACAAACTTTCTGGAGCTGTAGGTACCTACCTAAAATACCTATTTTCATTAGGATGTGTGATTTGACTAGAAGCCACTACAGTAACTTCCACGATGAAAAAATCTGATGCTACTGTCGGTGATAACTGGTGCTGGTAAAATTTTAAAATCCGTCCTCTAATACCCACAGAATATGGCCACTTCAATAACATGGCCAGCTATTGTTTTGATATGAGAAGATCGGAGTTGTTATGATTGTACTCATATACAATAAGCCGTTACTTGGTTGCACTCATTTATAATTATGCATACAGGTATCATAATTTGACACTGCACCGTACGGACGGAAACCATTAGGTACCTACTGTGGACACAGTCCGCACGAAACTAGATATCTATGATAATGTGTAAGTTACCTAGGTATCCTCTTAATTAAATACCTACCTATAGATAGATAAATCGAGTCACTGGGTGGGAGCGAGCTTGGACAAGAATGAGCCATTTAAATTTTAAACTTATGTAGATATTCTACAGAGTTCCTACATTATTGTACACAATACTGGCATTCTGGAGAATACCTACCTATTAACCAATTCAAGATACATTATTTAGGAATGGCCTAATAATTAGGACTAAATCTAATATTAGACTTGAAAACATAGATAACTAATATCTCCTAATCTAGATCCTGGCTAAAAAGGCAAGGTAGGAGTGACTTAGGCTTGGAATGGACCCATTTTTTAAATATTTAACTTAACTCGTCGAGTACCGTATTTATAGACACAATTAAAGAACAATAGGTTGCGGTCACCGGTGACCGCTTGGTGTTTGACAGTTAATTTGGCGATAACTTTTAGTTGAATACAAATTATAATTTTTTTGAGATAGTTTAGTGTTGAGATATTTATCTTACGTTAGCTATAAGTCTGGGGGTCCGAAGCTAAAAATGACGATTATTGAGTTTAGTAGAATGAAACTACACATTTGGTGAATTGAATAAAATTAGGCTCTGTTTGAAAAATATTTATTTTCAAAATAAAAGGCATATTACAAATATTATAAAGTAGTGTGAATAAAGGCCACCGTTTGCGATATTTCTCAACTCTAATTTTCTTTTACAATATCTAGTTGTGGCCAACAACAATAAATACCATTATAATTGTCTTATTTTTTTTTTAAATGTAACCTCTTGGCTTTATTTTACTATTGTATTGAATGGAACATGGTAATAAAAAAGACCATACATGTATGGTTTTTCATGGTCTTTTTTATTACTATTTTAAAAAGACCATGACTTTGACAAACACAAAAGGTTTTTTAAAGTAAGTAAATAATAATTACAATATCTATTAACACGTTAAACGCCATAGGGGTCATCGTTGACCGACGTTAACGGAGGATTTGCCTTCAACTGTTTTCATTGGCAGTCAAAGCCTTAAATACAGTTTCCCAGTTATGTTTACATACACATTAAACTTAAATAATAAATATTAAGTTTAATTAAAAACTAACTTTTCCACTTAAAATTATGGTACTAGTCAATACTTAGGCGGTTTGATAAGTCAGTGACTTTTTGAATTTCCTACGCAGTTATTCCAAATGCAACAGCGCTGCCGTCAACTGTAATCTATTCAATGGGCAACTATCAAATATTGAGCAAAATTTAATACGTCATGCAGTCGTGGTGGCCCGGAGGTTTAATAAAGACGCCCTCTTCTCATGCATGAGGATGCGGGATCGAAACCTACCAACGGCTAGTACCAATGTGACTTTTTCCGAGTTATATGTACTTTCTAAGATCTAGACACCACTGACATACGGTGAAGGAAAACATAGTGAGGAAACCTGGGTTTATAATTTCTAATTATAAGTTTGTAATCGCCAAGCCGCATGGAGCAAGCGTGGTGATTAATGCTCAAACCTTCTCCGTATGAGAAGAGCCTTGTTCACCAGTGGGCACTTATACTGTTTTGTTACTAGTGACCGAAACATGAATACATCACAACACTCCAGAGACCAAGGAACAATCGAAACAGCGGGTTGCTCGGGGTGAACGTGCACCAAAGATGGCCAGAGTCTGTCAGCCAACAAGGTCATGGCAGTTTTTTGGGATGTACGCGGTGTCATTCGCATTGATTACCTCGAGAAAGGTAAAACAATCACCGGCGAATATTATTCAAAGCTTTTGGACAGATTCGACGTTAACTTGAAGCAAAAACGCATTTGGCGAAGAAGAAAGTGCTGTTTCATCAAGACAATGCACGTGTGCACACTTGTTTAGTCCGATGGCTAAACGAATTGAGATAGGAACTGCTACCCCATCCCAGATTTAATCCCCTGCGACAATTATCTGTTTCCAAACCTAAAGAAATGGCTGGGTGGTAATTAGAGTCTAATGAAGTAGTCATTACCGACACAAACGAGTATTTTGAGAGCCTTGAGAAAACCTATCATTTGGAGGGAATATAAAAATTAGAAAAACGCTGGACTAAATGTATCGAGCTAAATGGTGATTATGTAGAAATATATAATATTTATTGCCGCAAAAAAAAGGTTTTATTCAAAAAGTCACGGACTTATCAAACCACCCTTATAAATTGTCAAATAGTAATCAGTACTCTTTACAAATACAGTCAAGAATGTAGGAACATATTTCTAATGTTAATACAACTATTTACATGTTTCTGTTTTGTTAATAAAAATATTAGTTTTATACAATATTAATGCTATATCTTTTATAAAACATTCATCAGAATATTTCAACTATCAAGTTGTCAAGAATTATTGGAAACTTACTAACATAGTAATGTTGTTTTAGTAGATAATAATAATGTTTGGAAATGGGAACTATTATGTCATCAAGATCAGTTTTATAATTATTTTTTAGCTTTTCAGACGTTAAAGTGTGTTGCAGGTGTCCATGGGCGGCGCTGATCATTCCATAAAAAAGAATACCTAAATTCTAATCAATTTGAACAAATAACAAAAGTTACTAGAATGTAATGAGATTAAAAAAAGAAATATAAACAGTTCTAGGTTTCTAAATACTGCCCATTATACATGCCTCTTACAAATTATCCTTCATAATTATCTTGTCTCTGGCCATAAAATCTATCTGCCTCATACAATCATCATAGACCACTTGAAAATTAGTAAGTATTATCTTTGGGGTGCTGGCTTTGGTTTGGGCATCTTAACTAACAAAGCTTGTATTTCCTTCTTCTCATCGTAGCTCTTCCACATCTCATATAAATTGATGATAGACCTCACTATCTCTTGGATCTGAAATGCACAGTTAAGATAAATTAGACCTTTGCAGTAAACTAATAGCTGTGTTTTTATATTATCAATTTTTATTTCTCCACAGACTGTGAATCTGTGCCCTTGTCATATAATGAGGGGCCATCTATAAATTACACCACATGTTGAGGCGGAGCGAGGGGGTCGACAAAGAGTGACAAAAGAGTGGGAGGCATCCTGAAACTGTCACATTTAAAAAACTATAAAAATCTGTGTTAAAACAATGAACTATTAATTTACAAAACCTCAAAAACATATACAACTCTATCTGTGTAAATATAAGATGCCACGTGTTTTGACAACCACAACTTGGTCTTAGTGTTACATGTGAAATAAAACTGATTTTGGAACCACTATATTCATGATATCACACTAGGGAGGGACCAGCGGTGACTAGGACAGGGACAGAACTATATTGTCCTATTAGCTGTTTCAGAGCTTGGTGTTATGTTACATACCTATGTTATATATATGTATGGCAATTCATGGTTCCTTTTTTAATAACAATGTTACTCAAAATAAATGTGTTACTTGATTACAAAATAATGTATTCACAAGTGCTCACCTTGTCCATGTCAACATTGAGTTCAGCAAACCATGGCTTATGGTTTTCCTTGCTCAGCATCACACATGCAATATGTAGTGCAGCTATTGCTATCTACAAATCAAACATTGAATAAAATTAAGATTTACTTCAGAAAGGATATGCAACAATTGCTATGGTCAATTTAATCATACTAACTAATTACCTGATAAGGCGGGTATAACAAGCTGACATCAGTTCTCAGTGAATCATTTACAATTCTCCAAGCATAAGTCAATAGCTGGTCATCCTGTCCAATATCTTGTACAAACAACAATAGAGGTCTGTATGGCTGGTAAACAATCAAGCAGCAGTCTAAATTTTCCAATAAATAAAACTCACATTCTAAAATGTGATTGGTTCTATAAGGAAATTCCTGCTGACCGTATGCATAACTAAATTTGTTTTTAATTACTGTTTGGCAAGTAGTTATTAGCCGTGAGTTTGAGATAACACCAAATTCTTCCACTTTGGAAGCAAGGAACACACATGTTGGTGCTAATAGCAACGGATCAATACATTTTAAAGAATTTCTTGCATAAAATCTTTTGAAGTATACTGTAGCTGTGGCTATAACTTGTTGACGAAGTTTTAACTGTTCACCCAAAACCTGAATTATGCTAGCAAAGAAGTTGAATATTTTTTGATATTCCTCTTCGGACAGTATTCCCAAATCGTGTTGACGATCTCGTATAAGATCTTGTTTGTCTAATATCCATTGTTGATGATGAGAACTTTGCCAGAAATTACCAGCCATTGCAATATTCAGTTTTTAAATCTATACAAAAAATAATATCGCGTTCAACACTAATGTCACAATTCACAAACATTTATTTATGTCAAATCAATGTCAAATGTCATGTCACAGCAAGACATAAAATCTCGCATAAAATAAATAAATCCATAGACAATAATTTTGTCATCGACAATTATTCTGGTTATTTTAATTTTGTTCGGTCGGTACCTTGTCTTTTTAGCACACTGTAGGTATAAGGTGGATGGTTTGAGATAACCCGCGAAATTTTAATTTTCTGACGTTATTGTTCGATATTAGATATTATATTAATAAAACATTGAAGGAATTAGATATAACTACATAAACATATACAACTTAAAATAAACTACAACTAAAACAGTGAATAAAAAGAAACTAAAAAAAACACAAAAATACCCTTATTTAGGCCATGATGCGGAGCGAGGAGGACTAGGATATCTGCTTCTTTTGCGAAGCAGTCATGCTAGCTGCGGAGAAGGCGGGGCGCGACGTCTAGCTCCGACTCGAAGTGCAGGAGTAGGAACGGTAGGTAAGAGTCTGACATTTCCTCCCACCTCACCCAGGCGGAAGAAGTCATTCGATGATTTCCCCCCTTAAAAAAACCTTAATTAGGTGTCAAAGTACTTACTTTAGTAAAACATATATTTGCGATAATGGTATATGTACCTAATAGTGTTTAGACGACTAAATACTCGTTAAAGCGAAGAAAATGGACGTCCTTGGTCAAATGTTGATATAATTTTAGTACTTTTAGTTTAGTAATAAAACTAGACGTTGTACGCCAGTACGCCTTCTCTAAGTTACAGAGATAAGATGACTTACATTTTGCGGGCTACCTTGAAGCAATCATTAAATAGTCTATAGACGGCATTTCACGAGGATGGTAGTCGTCAAATGTATAAATTGAGGGCAAATAATAAATACGATTTATTTGAAATAAAACGACAAAAGAAGTACTGATAATAATCTGACTACTATGATACCTTTTTTTATATTTATTTAAACAGACTTTAAATTATTGATGCTTAGCTAATGATACTGAGAAGCTTGACGCAATGGTTATCAAGCATGATTGAAGAGTCGCAGGGTCGATCCCAGCACTTTTTTTTAAGAGGGAAAATCATCGAATTACTGCTCCCGCCTGGGTGAGGTGGGGAGTGTCAGACTCTTATTGACCGTGTTTCACCCGAAATTATGTTAAAATAGGAAAATGAAACGAGTTAATTATGTTTAAATTACAAATTTATTTTCATCAGAAGAAGTATAATAGTGAGTATTGAAGTTCCGTCCTTTATTCCTTAATTGTTTTTTTTTACTATCCCATAATATCGTTAATGGTGAAATCCTTGAGGACGTCGTTGATGACGTCAAAGAGTTCCTCACTGATCATTTGACTAACATTCTCCATCTCCGATTGGATAAGATCCTGTGTTATGTTCTGGATCATGCCATTGATGAAACCATTGATGATGTTGGATCCAGTCATGCCATGGATTTGGATCTATAAAAAAAAATATTTAGTAGTTTAAGTAGGAAATATCATGCACCTCTCACTCTGTCCCTCTTTCTCCCATTTCTTAAACGTGGACTCTTATTGTTGGGACAAGTGCTTTCTGTGTTGTCCTGCACAACACGCTGAAGCCCAATTGAGAAATATTTATGTCTTACACAAAGAACTATTATTGTTCCATTCGAGAGTCGAGTTCATGCCGAGTAGCGCAGTAAAGTACTAGTTGCCTAGCCATTGCATTAACCGTACACGATGCACATTGCACAGTTGATGCAATGGCAAATATGTCTATACTCACAATATTCTAAGGGCAATGTTAGTAATTAAGAAAACGTTGATTACTTACGTGAGTGTCATGGATATCAATTTTGATGTTCAATTCACGTAGAAACAAATGTCCACCGAACAGGTTGGTGCCCACTCTCATGTCCAAACCGACCTCGATACGGTGAGCGAATATTCTGTAATAGGTATTACAATATGTTTGCTGCAATTAATTCCTCCTTTTGAAAAACAACCATTATTTTTGCCAAGCAGCAGCAGTACCTAATCGCACATCATGCAATGCAAAATGAAAGTAAATATTTTAAATTAGTGCATTATTTGCTTATTCTGATATTTCAAGTATTAGTACAAATAAAAAATTATGCAAGCAAAGCCATTTCAACAGATAATTTCCATTTCTAAGGTTTAAAAGTTACCTGAAGTTACCACCAGCTCTGTGGGACAGGAGACCGATTCTCGCGCGGGCATCATATGTACCTGATAAGACACAAACATTATTATAATTCGAATACACTGTTGAGGATTATAACGTTAATGAGCTTAGTCGTTGTAGATTTTATCGTTTGTTATCAATTTTATTTTTGTTTTCTTCTGTTCGGAAATGATTAGGTACGTCAAAGGGATATACGTTTTAGCAACCTACGTGTTAATGATATTAGATAACTGCGATCTACCTATCTTTGTGTGAATGTTTAAATCATGCCTTTAAATCTTTAATAAGGACTCATCAAAATTCCATCCTTAATAGCGTTTATTAACAGATAGGTTCAATAATCTAAGGATAAAAAGATAATGAAGCGACGTACCTGTTTACGACCCCTTATTTACTCTAATGTGTTATTCTGGGAAAGCCTATGGGGATTCGGAATCTAAGGATTGACGAGATTAAGATATTTACCCGTGGCAGTAATCCAAGGAATAGTGATGTGCGCCCCAAAAGCCAGTCGGATGGCGTTGAACGTGATACTGTCAAGGACGTACCATTGAAGACCTTCCATGCGGAAGTTGTTGACGGTCACCTGGGCGGTGGTACTGCAATGCAAACATACATTGTTATGTGTTGTGACAGGCTTTTGAACGGTACCGCTTGGATCTTTAATGGAATTGGGAGTAAGAACTAACATACCACTGAGTTTAAAGACAGTGAATGATTTTAGAGAAAGTTTTTTAGCACAGTGCCAACCGTAGTAGTGGACGATGATGCATTGTTAAGAGGACTAGTTACTTCGAATAATAACATCGCGTCGCTTTTCATATGTACCCAAAATTGTTCAATAATTTTTTTGACAATCCAGTATCAACTTACGCAGGAGCTTTGTAATCGAAGGGTCCAATGACAGGTACTTCGAGAGGGTCGAGCGGAGGCAGGTCATCGTTTCCATTAATGACCACATCTCTGAAGTCTTCAATCATTTGCGCGATAGCATCAGTCACAAGGCGGGTTTGTTTGTCAGAATATTCAAGTGCAGGTGCATCTTCGCTCACATTTTCTTCATTTGCTAAGAAGTGTAGTTGCAAGTGGGTGTTTTCTAGATGATTTTCCACGTGGTCCACTATAATAATATAAAAATATCAAGCTTACAATTCGACTCGATTGGAGGCTCAGACACAAATCAAAATAAGCGTATTGTTTTATAATTATCTTTTAAACTAACCTGCAGAAAGGATATCATTATCAACCTCAGCGCCGTGTGCAAATGCGCACACTAACAAAGACACCAGGCACAAAAGTTTCATTTTAGTGAATTATTAATTTAACTAATATTTAAATAAAATGTCAATAAATAAAATCACAGAGTTCTTTATAAAATGATGGGTACCTTGTACCTTTCCTCTCTACAGTTTGACCAGTCGTGTAATTCGCACTTGTATTTAAACACGCACGATTATCTTCATTCATCATAATTAACATCACTTAATCTCTTTATATGTAGATTAAACAATCTATTTGTTGTAATCAACCCCGTGATTTGTGCGCAGCTGCTTCATATCTCTATAATTTAGATTGTATTGTAGACAAAGTAGGTACCTGGAATATGTATAACTTAAATGTATATCAATTATTATGATATATAAACTAAATATTTAAATATAAAGAAATATATATGTGTCTTTTAGAAATGATGATACAATAAGTCTCTTTAAATTGTAAAAATTGTAAATATGAAAAAAACTTTTATATATATATATTAGATGGGTCTGACGTTTGACCACTATCTCGCCTGGTGGTGAGCGATGATGTGGCCTACAATGGAGCACGTCGACCCATAAGCAACCTATTCACTCGGGCCTTGAAGACCCTACAGGAAACACAGAGTCTGGCAAAGAATTCCACTCCTTAGTAGTACGCATGAGGAAGCTTGATAAATTAGTTTTTCTTTTCCTGTTATATTTAACACAACTGGTGAAAATTTGGTGTTTAAGAAGGCGTGATGTTGTATTTCCAAAAGCAAACCTTCAATTATAAACGAATTAGTCAAAGGTTTAACCGCCCTATAACCCTATTAGGGTAGACGACTAATTTTTATTTTAATGTCCGTCTGATAGATTATTTAAAAACATTAGACACGTATTTTTTATTTTCTCACATAAACGAATAGTTTCGAAGATATATTGATTTGAAATGTCGCGTGACGTCACTTCTCAGTACATTTTATACTAAGAAATGACGTTTTAGCCCCCACTCCTAAACTTTGATTCGTTTTATCTAAGTATTGTTTTATTATACGACAAAATAAAAAAAATACGTGTCTAATATTTTTTCATTACCTAACTTACGGACTAATTATATTTTTAATTTTCATACCCTGTCATCATCCCCATTACATTATTAATACTTCTTTAGATTCTTTAGTGTTTCGATTTATCTATATTAACTCGTCGAGTACCGGTTTTATAGACACAATTAAAGAACAATAGGTCGCGGTCACCGGTGACCGCTTGGTGTTTGACAGTTTAATCATATTTATTGGCCCAAACTGTTTGACAAGGTAACCATTATTAAACCACACCACTCTTTAGTCATGCGTAGAAACATTCAATAAACGACGAATCAAACGTCGCGCAGTTAACTGATTACAGACGCATCTTAATTCTTGTTTATAGCGAAACAGTTTTCTATAGTTCTGGAAATGGATTGGTTCTATGTTTAATAAATGGAAAAATATTACTAGATCCTTGTAATAGGTACTTGTAGGTATTATGAGTAGGTATATAATTACACATCATAATATAACCAAACGACTATTTACCCATTAATATTTTGTCACCTTCAGTGGCTTTGGTACCTACGTACAATCGTTTATTCGTTAATTTCCTAAGAAACGCAGTGGCTGTGGTAATTTTATTGCGTGTAATGTAATAAGTACCCATTCGGGTGGAAAATCAATTTTTCGTAACGAATGTGCACAAGCGTGAGAAGTTCTAGTAACACAAAAATAAGAATTATTTGGGAAGATAATGATCAACTATGTATTATAAATCCATTACAGGTGCACCTATATCGAATTTACATCGCAGTCGAAGTCAGGCTCTGGAGTAACAATGCGTGTAGTAGTATTTCTTGTGGCATTCTGTTACTCATTGCCGGGCATACTAACACAGGTTGACATTTGTAAGTAACGAGTGTTTAAAAATACAAATAGTTAATGCTTAAAATTAGTTATGCGATTGCGATGTGTTCGTTACGTTCTTAAGGCCGATTTTTCCAACATCAGTTATGTGAGGAATAGATTTGAAGATTTGACAATTCAAAGGTCAATTTTAATCTACAGTTAAGATTTATCCGTTGATTAAAAAATCGGCCCTTTGAAGAAGATGAAAAAAGTATCTATGCATTAGACGAAGTTGTTTGTCAATATAATGGTGATTTTCAAGTAAGTATACGATGCGATCTAGAACTGCAGGCAACGAAGCGGTGGCCAAGGCTCTGTTTCAAAACAGCAATAGGAACGGGCGGTTTTCAGTCAGTAAGAGTCTGACACTCCCTTGCGCCTCACTCAAGGCGGGAGAAGTCATTGGATGATATTGCCTCCTCAAAAAAGTATATTTAATTTACTATGCAAAAGTTTTAAGTGCGAGGATTTGACTGTTTATCTTTTTTTGTCTATATTTTCAATTCAATCATGTAGCTCAAGCGAAGTGATTTACAATTTTATATGAAGGTGTATATTTTTACTAAGGCATGTGAATGCCGCACCGGGGCGAAACCCCGCTGCCGCGCCAGATTAGTGCGTGGCGGGATGAGCTCCGGCGCGATCTCATGGCTGAATGGCAGCAATCGAGGGCTGGGCTACGTTACGGCGTCCTCACCTACCGCCTGACGCAGGTGCTTACCGGATACGGAAGTTTCGGTAGGATCCTGTTTCGAATCGAGTGGGAGGAAACGCTTCGCTGTCATCACTGCGAGGAATGCCCGGAGGACACGGAGACACGGACCATACGTTGGCGGTGTGCCCTGCGTGGGCTGAGCACCGCGGCAACCTCTCGTGTCCGGATCTAGTTCAGAACATGGTACGGAACGAGGGAGACTGGGAAGCAGTCTCCTCCTTCTGCGAAGTAGTCATGCTAGCTAAGGAGGAGGGGGGGTGCGCGAGGGAACGAATCTCCTCACACCCCAGCCATCGCGAGAGACCCTCCAGGCGTTGGGGATTGCGGGACGATCTCCGGCCACCGGCACGGGCTTGTGGACGGCTAGCATGGGTGACTCGCCGCCCGACGAGAACCAGACCCAAGCGTACGGCGCGTCGCGTTCCGCGCGCACCTCAAGGAGCTATCAAACTACCAGATTGCCCAATAGAGCTGATGCCGATACTGAGCCGCGAAGGACTTAATGGATTGCCAGGGCTCCGGCTAGAAGTGTAAGAGTAGAAACGGGGTGATTTTTAGTCAACAAGAGTCTGACACTTCCTCTCGCCTCACCCGGGCGAGAGAAGTAATTGGATGACTATACCCCTCAAAAAAAAACGCATGGGAATGTAATGCATTTTCCCTTCATCTACCCATACCACTCTTAGAAGTCATACCGTTTGCTGGACCTCCTATAAAAGTCGTCTAAATACTTATTATAACAATGTGAAAATGCTATCAATTTCGAAAACTCCAAACAATAAAAGTACTTGTGCACTACGTATGCAATAGTATCAATCAATTTTAATTCATCAGATTACTAACCGATTAATAAAATTATAAATAGCATCAGACCAGATTCTGATTGTTACTGATTTGAGAATTATCTAAATTGAGTATTAACACATTGATTTTGAAATTAATTAGGCCCAAGAAAGCCCAACATTATTTTCTGAGAAAGTGAATATCAATTTACAAGCTTATCATTTCTTGTATCTACTGATAGGGATCGTTTACAAAGTCATTAATGTATGTACTTACAAGTAAGAAGCTGCGATATAATCTGTGAATTCTGTGATATTGTATCTATGGTATTAAGGAAACAACACGAGTTTCAATATTAGACAGTTTTCCTTCTAAGTACTTATAAATAACAAGATAAGTTAGGTATTTGATGAATAAAAAATACATATTTTTGGGACACTTCAGCTAGTTCAGTAATTTAGAGATGCCTATGAGATGACCCGGGTAACAGACTCCTCTGTGGCATGTTTTCGGCTTACTCACGTAATAATTTGACGAGGAGCTCGACTAGTTACAAGTCATTTGGTATGACTTGTAACTCATATTTATGAGCAAGTTTCCAGCGTATAATTACGTGAGTAACACGAAAAACATAGTAATTTATTTAGTAGGTATGTCTCAAGAAATTTATAATAAAAATATAGCTCATCAAAATCAATGTAAATGATATGGGGATTACGGCAAACTTTCAGGGGGTGGCTTGACAGCATCTTGACCATGATGTACTTAGATATAAGAAATAAGTACCTATCTATTGTGTCTAAAGTTTCCGTTCACTCCCCCACATGGGACAGCTGTCACATTGTATTCACTTTTGAAGATAACGGAAACACCTGTGCATTCATGATATTTGATAATTACTTATTAGGTAGGTATTCGATTTAATTGATTAAATACCTACTTAAAAATATTGTGTAATATTACGATATTAGAGTTCAGTAAAATAGACCATGATTGTGTCTTGTATGCTGAACCTGCCACCCCTTTCACTTATCTTATGCTTAACGTACGTTACCTATGTGTCTTGCCACTTAAGATTGCCTATATAATGATTTTCTATTATTTTTCTTTAACTGTATTTTACAGACAATTGTGACCTTGGTGATATCCACTACACCGGGGGGGTTGGCTTCGAGCCGCTACAGTACATGCCTCTATCTACACAAGATCAGACAGCCAGTGAGAAGGCAGCAGATATTATGGACTTCATACAGCTTATACCGAACATTGATCCGTTTGAGCTGGCCATGTTACCGCCAATTGGCATTGATGTCTCTTACCTCTTCCTAAAGTATGTATTACCACACAGATTACTTATTTAGATTATCTTTTAAATGTTTTATGTAGGTACCTATATTTTTAATGCTATATATTAACACCTTTGCCTATAGGACTGTTAAGGTATCATTAACAGTCTTAAACGGAATGCCGTTTTGATCATAAGGTCTGAAATGTAAGCCGATAGTCCCGAACCCGGATCTGACATAACATTGTGATAATTTTCGATTTTCGAAAATTTGACTCTTTAGGGATGAAAGACGTAAATGATGATGATGATGAATGATGATAATATTCTTTTTCTAAAGTAATTTGTTATCATCATCAGCATCGATTACGAAAGTTCACATAATTTTATTGACTACTTACAATTTTTATCGGTCGGTAATCAAATTAAATGAAAGACTAATTAAATAATTATGTCATTTAGACAGTTGCTGATTGATAGATAGTACAAGTACATAATAAAATCATTTCGATATATTTTTTATATTTGATAGTATAGAGTTGTAGTCATCGTATACAACGACGCATAACTTTAAAATAAGCCCCCAGACCCAAGCGTACGGAGTATTGCGTCCCGCGCGCGCCTCAAAGAGCTATCATACCACCACAGATAAGGCTCAGTAGGGCTGATATGGAGCCGCGAAAGATTTAACGGGTTCCGGCTCGAAGTGCAGGAGTAGGACCGGGATGGTTTTAGTCAGTAAGACTCTCACTCTCCCTCTCGCCTCACCTAAGACAGATGAATGATTTTAACCCTTCAAAAAATGCAACTCGTTGACATCTCGTAATTCAATAAATAAAATGATGTACTTACCATTGATGATGTACCTGGAAAAGAAATGGAAAATGTTCAAGTAGAACGAGTTATCAAAATTATATTATACCTGTCAATGTACAGTAACCTACTAATGATGATATAGTGTATATATATCGATAGATTGGTGCCATTTAACGCGCTAACTAGCACATGTGTTTACTGAATATAATTTGTTACAGAGGGAAGGTATTTTTGAAGAATTTCGTTATGTCTGGAGTGAAACAGTTCGAGCTGCACAAATTGGAGCTGCGTATGATCAATCTCCGGTCGGATGTAATCATTCATTTGCCTTTGATTTCCATCGCAGGTGAGAATTTTGTGTTAGGCTTGTAAACTTGAGTAGAGAAGAGACCAACTTGAATGTTTTTAATTAGCTATCTAATAAATTGTATAACAATAACTTAGTTGACGTGTCTAAAACTAAGAGTTTTTGCATTATTCGCTTACTATAATGTACTTACATCATTTGTAATTCTTTAAGCACACGCCTATAGATACTGTGTACAATGAGTAAGTACCAATTCACATTTTAATTCTAGTATGAAATAAATTAATAAATAGTATTGTCAATAGAAGCACACTGGCATCTACGGCTCAAAACACTGCAGATGCCAGAAAGTTTTTATTTTAACCTTTTTTTTCATTTTATCTTATTTTAAACTGTGCTTAACCATCCTTTTTCCTGAAAACAAAGCTAGGTATCATTCAAGATAATAAAAACTTTTCCTGTAAACAAACCTGTAGAAAAACCTGTAAACTAATTTTTCGAGGTTTAGTCCACTACTAAACCTCGAAAAAATTAAGACGTCATCAAAAATTAATGTTTAATACTTGAAAAATGTTGCTGTTTGTATGAATATTTCAAGTTTTATTCGTTTATTGAGTCATCTACTTCTATATTAATGCTTCCAAAAACTAAGAACATTTGAATCCCCCCCCCCCTTGGCAATCCCTGAATCGCCAATAATCCTCAAATTCCTAATCCCAAAAGGCCGGTAACGCAATTGGAACGCCACCTTAACAATTTTTTTTTTGTTTATTTCAGGTGACTTTTACCTGCAGGCATATTTAACTTTTGTGCCTTTATATTTAAAGTGTCATATAAGGTTAGTAGATTACTTATTCCACATCATTTTGATTGTCTCATTGTCAATTCGATTAATTGTAGGTACATAAAATAATTACTTAATGAAATAAGCCCTAAAATTATAACCAAGTTACATCATTTCTTAAGCTATTCTATAGAGTAAACAAAGTCTATAACATAACATCATGCCTTTTATCCCTGAAGGAGTAGGCAGAGGTGCACATTACTGCACTTAATGCCAATGTAACACCCACTTTTCACTATTTATATTATATTAGACTCCCATATAATAAAGGGCGAGCCTATTGTTACGTGCTACTACTGAGATTTTTTTAAAACCCAGTAATTCTTTGCTCGACTCGGGACTCGAACCCGAGACCCCTTGACCGGCAGTCGTACTTTGACGGAGTGGTCGTCCACTCCGTCAACAAGGCAGTCAAACAAAGTCTATCTAATTAATAAAATGAGGTTCGATATTCAGAATCAGAATTTATTGTTACATCCTAGTTGAATACACACAAAATAAAATCAACTGACTGGCTGAAATACGTCTAAATTCCGACTAAACATGTGGTTGATAAACGTGGGGGCAATGATAATGTCACCAACGTCCTCGTACGTAGTAGGTAATATTGGTTTGAGGTCGTTATCGAGTTTACTTTTAGTTTTCACTTTTCATTATTCATTTAATTCTTACAAACATACGTTATAGACAATTTGATTGATTGCAGAAGAACAATAATGTAAATTGTCACTGTATAATTATAATTATATAAGTGTTATTTAGGAATCTGTTTGTTTATCCTGGGTTGCTTATAATGTTGGCGTCATTAACATATATATTTGTAAAACCTCATTTTATAAAATTCGATTTCGAGACTGATTCATGATAGCACAAGTTTAAACCTTAGTGGATTTTGGTTGCTATTTTAAATTGATAATCCTGTACTTATTGTAAATACGATAAATAAATTAAAAAAAAAATATTATCAGTGCAGACCTACATGGTTTGAACGTGGTGGCTACGACGGGAGGCAAAAAGATACGGTCACCACTCACAGGTGAGGTGGTGCTGCAAATCGATAGCATTCACGTCGATGTCAACATACAAAATGTTAAGGTATATGACATAGTAATTGAATACTTACAATACCTATATTTTCAAATAACCACCAATTTAGGTACTGTTCAGTTGAATGTATGAATGTACATAATACTTACAGATAGACATAAGTAATTAAAGAAAACCATAAACTGAATAGAGGTATTAGTTTTGAATGGTGTTTTTTACCACACAGAAATTGATCTTTCTTCTTCTTTGTTTCTTTATTTTCGAACTTCGTGTCTGCACGAATCTCGATGATTCATGTAAGTTTTGCATTTGATTCAGCTGAAAAAAAAAGTTGTAATTGGTTTCCTTATGTTTTTATCAGAAAACTATTAGAGCTCTGGAAAACAATGTTGTTGGAATACAATTGCTACATTTCTTATGTTTTTACAACAGGTCAACATAACGAATATAGAGATCAACGGACCTGAGGAAGAGACCGGTCCACCAGCCATGCAGTTATTCAGCGACACTCGCCGCAACTCTGAACTCAGTTCGTTCGATAAAATACTCGGTGTAGGGCTATCAATAGTCAACAAAGAACTTTTAAACCTGCCATTCAATGTATTTGAACAATATCTGACTACTGATACTTATTAAGTAATTGAACAAATAATTTAATCAGGGATTATTACGATGGACTCAGTTTATCTTACATCGGCAATGTGAACAATTTAATAAACTGTCAACATTCCAATAAATGAATAATGAATAGTACAATTAATTATGTGTGAGTGTTTACAAGTAGTTAACATTGGGTGAATGACTAGTGTGGGGTATAAATAAGAAAAATGTTGTTTTATAAATTTGGTTTCATTATCCAAACCTAATTGAAAACCGAATTCAAGATTAACTAGCTTTCTTAGCAGCAGAGATGTTTCACTTTGATCAAGATTACGTAACAGACTACTACTACATTATAAAGCTGTCATCCATCATTGGGTATGTAGTGATACGTAAGACTTCAGACTGATTATAATTATTATCGTAGAAAGAGTACTCCGGTAAGCTATCACTCACACGGCGAAACTCAACTCAAGCGTCGTTTCACGTCGGTTTTCTGTGAGACCGAGTCCGTGGTACTCCGGTCCTATCTACCCATTCGTGCCGAAACATGGTTCTCCCACGTCATCATACATACAGAGTGTAAACGGAACTCTCCCGAAAAACGCCAACAGGTGATGGGAAAAACAAATTTTATTTTCATAAAAGTAACTTGTAACTCGACGTATTCCTCTCGGGAGGTGATAATACAACTAATTTTCTACAAAAATAGCTTTGAAGTATCTTGTCCGAAAGTGGCTTGGGCTCGCTGCCATTGCAGCGGTAAGTACCCTCTTTGAGGAGTGGCTTGAGAGACGCTACGGCGTCCTCACCTACCGCCTGACACAGGTCCTCACCGGACATGGAAGTCTCGGGAGGTACCTGTGTCTGATGGGGCGGGAGGAAACGCCCGGGTGTCATCACTGCGAGGACCGCCCTGAGGACACGGTGGAACATACTGTTGCGGAATGCCCTGCGTGGGCTGAGCACCGCCGTGCCCTCAGGGAAGTGATCGGCGATGGCGACCTCTCGCGTCCAGGCCTAGTGCAGGCCATGATGCGGAGCGAGGGGGACTGGGATGCCATCTCCTCCTTTTGCGAAGCAGTCATGCTAGCTAAGGAGGAGGCGGGACGCGTGAGGCAGCGAAGCGCTGCCTCCTCGCAACCCAGCCATCGCGAAGGACACACCGGCAGCGCCGTAAATAGGGCGGTGCCAGCGGTGCCCAGGCACAGGGCGCAGACCCTGGAGGGGCGCAGAAATGACCAGACTGTACTATCTAAATCTGTATCACATTTTTAAACGATCTTGAATTAACAACACATTTCAAACGATTCACTGCACATCAGACAAATGTAGTTATATCCACTTTAAGTCTTGCTCGCAATAATACATACACAAACAAAAGTACCTATCTAACCTACTATAACTTTGGGCGTCGGCGCCTCCGACCCCGGCTGCGCCGGCAGCGCGGCGTCTATGCTCGTGGCGCCCGCGGCCTCGGAGCGAAACAAAAAAGGAGAGCCACTCCATCCCGGCAGGCTGGAGTTGCAGCAGCGGCGGTGTAACCCGCCCCGCGAGCGGAGGACGGCGGCGGGTGGCTGGTGAGGCGAGGAGAGTCGCCAAGGAGGGCCGTAAGCGCCGCAAGAAGGCGCAGCGGCAGCGACGGCAGCAGCAGCGCAGGGAGAAACGGGAAGCTGCCTTGCTCCTCGCCCCTAGGACCGCGGCTGTAGTAATTACACTGCAGCTCGAGGCGGTCAATAGGAGCGTTACCTACGGCGACGTTGTCGCCAAGCTCAAGGGGGCGGTAACTCCTGCGTAGTTTGGGGCCCCAGACGGGTTTGCGGTCAAGGTGACCGCTACCGGAGTCCGTCTTCTGGAGGGTCCCGGTGCGGCCAGTGGCCCATCGGCCGACACCCTGGCTGAGAGGCTTAGGGCGTGCCTCGGTGTGGACGAGGCCCACCAAATACCTGGATGTCAGAATTTTGGGCTTGGACGACTCCGTAACGGAGCAAGAGGTGGTGGCCGCTGTGGCCAGGACGGGAGGGTGCCCTGCTGACCAAATCAAGGCAGGCGCCATCCGTTCAGACAACTCGGGGCTGCGCACGTTTGTGGTCAGCTGCCCCGTCACAGCGGCCAAAAGGTCAAGCTGCTCGAGACTCGGCCTCTGAGGTGCTACCGCTGTCACGTGGGGGAGCACGTGAGCGCCAAATGCACCTCGGAGGTGGACCACAGCGACTGTTATTTCCGCTGCGGTCGGCCCGGTAACAAGACCGGCTCGTGCACCGCCCCGCTGCACTGCAACGCATGTGCGGAGGCTGGCAAGCTGCCCAATCACCGGGTCGGGAGCTCCCCTCCTGCCAAACCCAAGGGCAAAGGAAGGCCCTCCGCCGCCCCTGTCGTTTCCGCCGCCGCCGCCACTGCCGCCGCAGTCACTGCTGCCGCTACTGAGGAGGTCAGGATGGACTGTTAATAATGGCTCCATTCCGCCTCCTCCAGGCGAACATCAACCACTGCGCCGCTGCTCAGGATCTCCTGCTCCAGAGCATGGTGCAGTGGTCCATAAACGTCGCCGTGGTCTCCGAGCCGTACTTTGTCCCGCCCAGGGATCACTGGGTGGCGGACCTGGACGGCTCGGTGACCATCATCTCGTCGGCCACCGCCGGTACCCCGACTCTTGAGGCTGCTCAAAGAGGCCGGGATTGTGTCGCAGCACGGTTCGGAAAGCTCCGAACCGAACTCTCGCCGAATTCCACAACTCCTTGAGACAGTTGGTCACCGTCGTCGTTGGGTTCTATTCCCTCCCCGTGCTCGTCCTCGGGGACTTCAATGCCAAGAACTTGGCTTGGGGTTCCCGGTTTACCGACGTCCGGGGTAGGATGGTGGAAGACTGGGCCCTTGAGGCAGGCCTAGTCATCCTGAACCGGGGTTCTGTCCCCACGTGCGTGCGGATGCAGGGCGAGTCGGTGGTGGATATTTCGTTCGCCAGCCCTGTTCTGTCACCGCGTATCGTTGACTGGCGCGTCATGGAGGAGGTGGAGACGTACTCCGACCACCGGTATATCCGGTTCGACGTCTCCGCCGAGTCCGCGGACCCGCCGGTCAGACAGGCCCCATGGGGCCCGCGTTGGGCGCTGAAACAGCTGGATAGGGAGCTGCTCCAGGAAGCCGCTATCGTGCAGGCCTGGGTGATACCACCGGTCTGGCCTGCCGACATTGACAATGAGGTCAGATAACTGCTTGGGGGGAAGAGCTCCGGCGCGATCTCATGGCGGAATGGCAGCAACGAATTGTCTTTAAACATCTACTAAGTACCGACCTATAACTTGGTAAACAATAAACAGTTATATTTTCATGCACATTTGTCCATTTTATTGTCAGAGCCTGGTAAGGACATTTTTCAAGGGCGCAGTTTTGAAAGCTCGCACCGGGCGCCTAGAAGGCTAGTTACGGCACTGCACACCGGGCGTCGGGGATCGCGGGACGATCTCCGGCCACCGTAAGCGCGGGACTGCGGACGGCGAGCATGGGTGGCTCCCCGTCCGACCAGAAACTGACCCGAGCGTACGGCGCGTAGCGTTCCGCGCGCGCCTCAAAGAGCCATCAGACCACCACAGATGGGGCCCAATAGAGCCGATGCCGATTCGGAGTCGCGGAGAACCTAACGGGTAACCGGGGCTCCGGCTCGACGTGCAGGAGAAGGAACGGGGTGGTTTTTAGTCAGTAAGAGTCTGACACTCCCTTCCGCCTCACCCAGGCGGGAGCAGTCATTCGATGATTTTCCCCCTTTAAAAAAAAAAAGTCCGAAAGTGGCTAGTTTCTGAGATATTCAACATTTTCGGTTTTGGTGAACAAATCCGACCGACCTACAAAAACATTAATAAATAAAAAACTACTGGTTTGATTTAAGTAATTTTAACTTGTTGCCAATACATCAATAAACATTTATTAAAATACTAATACTAGCCGAAATATACTTCGTTTTAAAATAGCAAGTCAATTAGTACCAATCAAATTTTGTTTTGAGTTACTAATTTGGTCAATAGAAAACTGCATTTAGCTTGAAAAAATGATATTACACTAAGCATACACAGTATATAAGACTGCCTCGTTGGCCGAGTGGTCGCAAATGCGACTCAGGTTCGATTCCAGGGTCGGGCAAAGTATTACTGAGTTTAAAAAAAATCTCAGTAGTAGCACGGAGTCTGGAAATGTGCCCGGTATATGGCAATAGGCTCACCCCCTATTACATGGGACTTATAACATAAATAGTGAAAAGTGGGTGTTACATTGTACAGTGGCATTAAGTGCCGAAATGTGCACCTCTGCCTACCCCTTCGGGGATAAAAAGGCGTGATGTTATGTATGTATGCATACAAAGTATTAGATAAACTTCCTTGGTTTTTTAGCTACCCAAAAACATGAAATTATTTATATGTCGAGTTACAAGTCACCTGTATATGTCTATTATGTAATAATAATTGTAATCAACTGCTCAAGGATGATGTTGCATGAATAGCGTTTTTTTTTCTTTTAAGGGGGGGAAATCATCGAATGACTGCTCCCGCCTGGGTGAGGCGGGAGGGAGTGTCAGACTCTTACTGACTAAAAACCACCCCGTTCCTTCTCCTGCACGACGAGCCGGGGCCCCGGTAACCCGTTCCCGTTAGGTTCTCCGCGACACACTGTATAGCGCTTACAATTACATTTAAACGATGGCTAGACACGTGTCACTCCACTGTAAAATAGAGGCCTCACACGCTCATCACAATCCTCTGTAATTATGTACTTACATTTATTATTTTACATAGGTATGGCGGTTATTAATTTGTGATAATTTGGTACAATTTTATGGTCATTTTACTTTAGCCCTATCTTATCGATTGCCCACATGAATACATAATTAAATATTCATATCTAATCTTCATTAACATATTTGTTTTTAATTGACGTAAATAAGTACTAAATAGGCATCTGCTCTGCTAGTAGTAGTATATCTATCTAGTTCAATGTTCATCAGATCCAGCGCTTAATATGCAACAGGTAGGTACTTTTATCGAGCAGTGTTGCATTTTCGACGCTTAAACGTGGCGTTAGAAAAGCTTTCGTGCGCTTGGGCTCATATACCTTATGACCATGCAACTGACATGCAACTGACAACGTGCACCTACATGGGTTGTGATTTGATGTAATAAATAAAAATAAGTCAGAACTATTTCTTTTTTGTGCTTTCTTTTATGAATTAAACATATTTTAAGTATTTGCAACGCAAGGGTTAGGCGAAGCTCAACTGCTATAGATATAATTCATTTTATATTCTGACCAGACTTAAAATTGTAGTTATTTATTTTATTTAACAACTTTAAAAGACAGCTTACAAAACAAGAATTAAAAACTTGTGTGTGAAACCAATAACAAAGTCTTCACTTATAAAGTTATAAAACAACAAACTTAAGCTAATGTTAATAAAAATGTCTCATAACACTCACCACAAAATTAATACATACATATTAAATAACATGATTCTTTTATAAACTACATTTATAAAACCAACTTTAAGCCCCTCTTTTTTTAAGTCGGTAAATTAATATACTAAAAACTTCTCCTAAGTGTAACAAACACTTTTCTGAAATCCGCATCATCATTATATTATTCATATATTCTATGCAGTTACTAGAATTTAGTCTAAGATATGCTAAGTTTCATAATTCTCACTATGACTTAAAACTAAATAGGTAGGTATATGAACAATAAATTGAAAATTCTACCTCGTGCCAAATTATCAACCTAGATTGTACCTAATTGAGCAACTATAAAATAAGTAATAAACACGAGTATCATAATTTTGCTAGTAGGTACTATGTGTAATATTATTATTACTTAATTTAGTATTTTTTATGATCGATCACAAATACTTTTCATAGACTACCCTATTACGTTTATGCATTCCCCTGTAAAATTGTATTTTAAGCCTTAAATTATATTTTGAAATTAAGCAACCGGATTATCTCAGGAGGTGGTAGAGTTCGACAGACAGTTTCACCAACTCGGCTGTAACACGACAATACAGCATCGAGAATAACGTCCGATATTAATAACTGATCAGGGAAATTAAATTAAAGTGATCAAAGCACTCTCTACTACTTGTACAATTTTGTTTTTAAATTAGCTATTAGGTATGTGGTTGAAGAAAGTCGTATGATAACTTATAATCCTACTAAACTTTTGGTTTTTTAGTCTGCAGAATTTTTATACTTTTACTTATAAGTAATAATGTGTTTTAATTCGTTACGGGATTATGTACCAATTAATATTAAGGAGACGTGTAATACATATTATGTTTTCCACGCTTTACTACGTTTAATATTTCCAAACGTATTTTTAAGTCAGTCAACGAAATGTAGTCGACTGCTTACTTCGACGTTTTCTTTCCGTACCTAGTAAAGTCAAAACTTTATTTTAAAATACATAGTATATAATCCGTTCAAAACTGTGTTTTCGTTTATCACAAAACTGTAAGTAGGTTTATATCCACCATTTTTAATATTCACGTTGTTTCACGTTCAAAATTAAACCCAAGGATACCTACACTAGGGTACAAAATATGTTCCACGCCATGTATCGGCGATATGTCTAGTGAAGTCTGCCGATTTCGCCCGACATAAGGCGACAAAGCGCGCCTTAAGGCTACTACACACATGCCGGCGGCAATGCCGCCGGGTTCATGCCGAGCGGCTATGTCGCCGGCAATACAAGGCACAAGCCGCACAAAGCCGTCAAGCATCATTCCGGTTGTGACAGTCACATAGAACGCTAGTAAAGTGAAAATGTTTTACTTGCCGGCGGCTCCTTTGTATGCCGCCGGGTGCACGGCGGCTTGGCCAGCGGCTTACCCGGCGGCCCTGCCGCCGGCACTGTGAGTAGGAGCCTTCAAGTCTACAGCGATGTTGGTGTTGCCAGACATGTCCACCAGTCTGGCAACGTCGCACTATTCCACCCAACGTATACTTCACTTAATAGCAGATTTTTCACGACCAATCTCTCCGTATGATTAATATCAATAATAAAGAATCATAAATTGAAGATAGTTATTAAATAATTAACAAACGACTGCAACCTTTAAATAGTTACACATAATAAAGAAATTAATGTTTATAATCTCGTTGAGTGTAAAGTACCATTTTTACGTATACATATATCATGAATATTTACTTATGCTTCGTAGAAACTTACATCGTAAACAACCATTTTATTGAGTATAGAAACCGTGTACCAATAACGTATACAAGTAGTTATTAGATATGGATACGATAATGCTACATTGTTTAGGTTATCCAGTGAAAAATCAATTTCTTGTGACCAATGAAGACAACAAAGAAATAATTAAGGAAATGATTGCGCGTGTTGATATATATAATGAATGCTTTCTAAAGCACGCAGTGGTAAAGGATTATTGATACGAAAATGAAGAGATTCCTAATCGTCCTGACCATCGCTTATTCAGTTCAAGCATGTGAGTACTTATTAACATAGAAAGTAGATAAAAAGTAACATTCTTTTTAAAAAAGTTTTTTGGAAATGTATGATTTGATTTGCTACCGATTACAATAACCGATTTTAGTACGAAATGTCTGAATCGATCTTGATTTTTAACAGAAACCTGTAGAACCAATGTCAAAAATCAACCACAATATAAAGATAAACCGAAATCGAATATTGAAGTCGGTCGCAAGTTATGTTTTATTTATCTTAGTACTAGCTTTTACCCGCGGCTTCGCTCGCGTCACAAAAGGACTATAAGCCTATGTGACATTTATCAATACACACAGCGCCATCTATACCAATAATTTTGTTTTCCCTCGAGAATATCAATTTTTCCGGGATAAAAAGTACCCTATTATTTAATCCGGACTTCTACCTTTACTTCTGCCAAAAATTCAAAGCAATCGGTTAAGTAGTTACGGCGTGAAAGCGGAACAAACAAACAAACAAACTCACTTTCCGATTTATAATATTAGTAAGGATTGCCGAATCCCAATTATGCATTTAAAATTTTTATTATAATAATTGATGAAAAAGACATTGAATATATTTTATCTAAAATGGTGTGGCGACGCATGCCACATGTCAACGGATGACGTCATAAAATCCTACATCGCACATGCGAAGTTTACATTCGATTTACCACGAATAGAAAATCCTAACGAGCAACTGTTGGGCAGAAAGCCCGCCAGGCACGATCACCTCGCCTGGTCGGAGGATCCTCCTTTTCCGATCTTAGGGAACTATACTCTCTGTTCCCTAAAGTGATGACCCCGACGTGATTGGAAGCAACCTTCACTTCACGGAGCAAATTAGCACCGTCATCCGTATCGCCATCCCTCTCGTTCATCACTTCTCCGCTGAGCGGTAATCAAGTTGCAGCCAACCAGCATCCTCGGCATCATCAGGGACCACCATCGCCTGCAACGAAGTCGTGCAGCCTGGTTCTTCCCTACGACCTCACCAGCGTCTAGGCACAGCAGCACTTCTGCACACGGTTCTGAAGGACATCTCCTCCCGTCAAACGCAGACGCCAGCCACTATGCACTTACCCTCGCAGCATCTCTTCCCCGACTCACCGTGGGACACTGCGAACTCATCTCTCCGACTCACTGGAGTTTAACCCTGCACCGCTCACCCGACTCACTGGGCACTCAGCGGCACAGTTCCGACTCACTGGAACTAGGGACTTTCTACACTGGTTCTGGCACCGCTCATCTCCAGCATCGACAGCCGTCTCAGCGGGATCGACCTCTGATCTTGGGAGGGAGTGATGTGGCGACGCATGCCACATGTCAACGGATGACGTCATAAAATCCTACATCGCACATGCGAAGTTTACATTCGATTTAACACGGATAGAAAATCCTAACGAGCAACTGTTGGGCAGAAAGCCCGCCAGGCACGATCACCTCGCCTGGTCGGAGGATCCTCCTTTTCCGATCTTAGGGAACTATACTCTCTGTTCCCTAAAGTGATGACCCCGACGTGATTGGAAGCAACCTTCACTTCACGGAGCAAATTAGCACCGTCATCCGTATCGCCATCCCTCTCGTTCATCACTTCTCCGCTGAGCGGTAATCAAGTTGCAGCCAACCAGCATCCTCGGCATCATCAGGGACCACCATCGCCTGCAACGAAGTCGTGCAGCCTGGTTCTTCCCTACGACCTCACCAGCGTCTAGGCACAGCAGCACTTCTGCACACGGTTCTGAAGGACATCTCCTCCCGTCAAACGCAGACGCCAGCCACTATGCACTTACCCTCGCAGCATCTCTTCCCCGACTCACCGTGGGACACTGCGAACTCATCTCTCCGACTCACTGGAGTTTAACCCTGCACCGCTCACCCGACTCACTGGGCACTCAGCGGCACAGTTCCGACTCACTGGAACTAGGGACTTTCTACACTGGTTCTGGCACCGCTCATCTCCAGCATCGACAGCCGTCTCAGCGGGATCGACCTCTGATCTTGGGAGGGAGTGATGTGGCGACGCATGCCACATGTCAACGGATGACGTCATAAAATCCTACATCGCACATGCGAAGTTTACATTCGATTTAACACGGATAGAAAATCCCAACGAGCAACTGTTGGGCAGAAAGCCTGCCAGGCACGATCACCTCGCCTGGTCGGAGGATCCTCCTTTTCCGATCTTAGGGAACTATACTCTCTGTTCCCTAAAGTGATGACCCCGACGTGATTGGAAGCAACCTTCACTTCACGGAGCAAATTAGCACCGTCATCCGTATCGCCATCCCTCTCGTTCATCACTTCTCCGCTGAGCGGTAATCAAGTTGCAGCCAACCAGCATCCTCGGCATCATCAGGGACCACCATCGCCTGCAACGAAGTCGTGCAGCCTGGTTCTTCCCTACGACCTCACCAGCGTCTAGGCACAGCAGCACTTCTGCACACGGTTCTGAAGGACATCTCCTCCCGTCAAACGCAGACGCCAGCCACTATGCACTTACCCTCGCAGCATCTCTTCCCCGACTCACCGTGGGACACTGCGAACTCATCTCTCCGACTCACTGGAGTTTAACCCTGCACCGCTCACCCGACTCACTGGGCACTCAGCGGCACAGTTCCGACTCACTGGAACTAGGGACTTTCTACACTGGTTCTGGCACCGCTCATCTCCAGCATCGACAGCCGTCTCAGCGGGATCGACCTCTGATCTTGGGAGGGAGTGATGTGGCGACGCATGCCACATGTCAACGGATGACGTCATAAAATCCTACATCGCACATGCGAAGTTTACATTCGATTTAACACGGATAGAAAATCCTAACGAGCAACTGTTGGGCAGAAAGCCCGCCAGGCACGATCACCTCGCCTGGTCGGAGGATCCTCCTTTTCCGATCTTAGGGAACTATACTCTCTGTTCCCTAAAGTGATGACCCCGACGTGATTGGAAGCAACCTTCACTTCACGGAGCAAATTAGCACCGTCATCCGTATCGCCATCCCTCTCGTTCATCACTTCTCCGCTGAGCGGTAATCAAGTTGCAGCCAACCAGCATCCTCGGCATCATCAGGGACCACCATCGCCTGCAACGAAGTCGTGCAGCCTGGTTCTTCCCTACGACCTCACCAGCGTCTAGGCACAGCAGCACTTCTGCACACGGTTCTGAAGGACATCTCCTCCCGTCAAACGCAGACGCCAGCCACTATGCACTTACCCTCGCAGCATCTCTTCCCCGACTCACCGTGGGACACTGCGAACTCATCTCTCCGACTCACTGGAGTTTAACCCTGCACCGCTCACCCGACTCACTGGGCACTCAGCGGCACAGTTCCGACTCACTGGAACTAGGGACTTTCTACACTGGTTCTGGCACCGCTCATCTCCAGCATCGACAGCCGTCTCAGCGGGATCGACCTCTGATCTTGGGAGGGAGTGATGTGGCGACGCATGCCACATGTCAACGGATGACGTCATAAAATCCTACATCGCACATGCGAAGTTTACATTCGATTTAACACGGATAGAAAATCCCAACGAGCAACTGTTGGGCAGAAAGCCTGCCAGGCACGATCACCTCGCCTGGTCGGAGGATCCTCCTTTTCCGATCTTAGGGAACTATACTCTCTGTTCCCTAAAGTGATGACCCCGACGTGATTGGAAGCAACCTTCACTTCACGGAGCAAATTAGCACCGTCATCCGTATCGCCATCCCTCTCGTTCATCACTTCTCCGCTGAGCGGTAATCAAGTTGCAGCCAACCAGCATCCTCGGCATCATCAGGGACCACCATCGCCTGCAACGAAGTCGTGCAGCCTGGTTCTTCCCTACGACCTCACCAGCGTCTAGGCACAGCAGCACTTCTGCACACGGTTCTGAAGGACATCTCCTCCCGTCAAACGCAGACGCCAGCCACTATGCACTTACCCTCGCAGCATCTCTTCCCCGACTCACCGTGGGACACTGCGAACTCATCTCTCCGACTCACTGGAGTTTAACCCTGCACCGCTCACCCGACTCACTGGGCACTCAGCGGCACAGTTCCGACTCACTGGAACTAGGGACTTTCTACACTGGTTCTGGCACCGCTCATCTCCAGCATCGACAGCCGTCTCAGCGGGATCGACCTCTGATCTTGGGAGGGAGTGATGTGGCGACGCATGCCACATGTCAACGGATGACGTCATAAAATCCTACATCGCACATGCGAAGTTTACATTCGATTTAACACGGATAGAAAATCCCAACGAGCAACTGTTGGGCAGAAAGCCTGCCAGGCACGATCACCTCGCCTGGTCGGAGGATCCTCCTTTTCCGATCTTAGGGAACTATACTCTCTGTTCCCTAAAATGGTTTCCTGAGAAATAAGTTCGGCCAGCATTTCTCCAAAAACAAACGAAATTTCTTAGTGGAATCTAAGAACACACAAACAGTTTCACTTCGCTGAATGCTTACAATTAGGATCTCTTGGGCATCCACCTGCTCGTTTACTGGATAATCCATCCCCATAAAAAAGAAAAACAGTGGAATGTTTGTCAATTTTCATGCACCGAAAAGTTGGTGATTTCTAAATATTTTGTGGTAGGTATGTTTACGCCATTGTAATCAATATTTGAATATTATTCTCTTTCCTTTAAAGCCCTTTTTCTGTGTTACTACACAAACGTGGGAAACGGTGGAGGAACGTTTCTGAAATCGAAGACTACTACTATAGTCATAAGACTGTGACGATAACGTCATGGGTGTCGTTTTCGACGATCATAAAAACAATACCCATGACGATTAGTAGGTATTGAAAATTTTATGCAGCCACCATCTTGAATTTATATTTTGACAGCAACATCAGTTTAACCATCCTCGAAAACCATGAAAACGACACCCATGACGAAGTGTGTTGATAACTTTGTATCGCCATCTCGGATTAACGTTCCATTTTAATACTAAAAAATATAATGATTGTCCATTGTATAATAATTACAATGAGGCTAAACGTGTGCCATCATATTGTAGAATATGTCGCATTGACAATACGGCTAATCATACAGTCGCCGTATGCCTAAACGGCTCTGAATTTCTAAATGGCTAGCCGTATTGTATAATACGGCAAATTATACAATAGCCTGCCTGCCTGCTGCCTTCAGCGCCTGCGACATATAGATAAAATATTTATATTAAAAAAAATCTGTTTTACAGGGCAAGAAGTAATTGGTCCTATCCATGTTACAACAGCAACGGGTAAGGTACCGCCGAAAAACCAACCGTTGACTGCCGACGATAAGCATGCGACGCGCAAGGCTGGTACCTTGGTAACCTTCTTAAAGACTTTACCTCTACTGAATCCATTCGTATTTGACAATTTGGGGCCTTACCCTGTGAGTCTACCTGAGGTCAAATTCCAGTAAGTACCAGAAAGTCGTCTAAGTCAAAATGAAAGCATTAGGTAAACTAAAAAAACCCCCGGTAAAAGTAAACAATATTTAAAAAAATCGGATGTCTGCCTATAGTATCTAGTGAAACAATTTGTTAGGTCCAAAGTGTACATTCCGATGTTAATAACGAACGAGCTAGAAACTCCCTGGTTACTCTTTTTATGAATCAGTTTCACAATTCGGTTTGTTTAACGCAACAGCAAAAAAGTTCCAGTGCTTTGCCGGCCGAATGGGAAGGAGAATTTAACCTCCTCCGGTACCCTCACTCATAGCGTTCTTTCACGGTGATTTTCTGTGTGTGGCGCATAATTGTAACCGTACTTGGCATGGACTACAATTAAGGATACCGGAACTTTAAAGTGCCTTTTCGTTTTATCGTTTTAATTGACTTTGTGCGTTAGGCTTAAATTGATTTTTTTTCATTTCAGGGGCAATCTTCAGCTCAGTAACGTTGTAGTGAATGGAATTAAAAACTTAGTACTGGATGGTCTAGAAGTACGCATGAATCCTTCTAGGATTGAATTTAATGCTTCTTTTGCTCAGATTTCTACCGAGGGTAAGGATTTTAACATCTTTTTTTTAAAGGTTGCACCACTCTAGGATTTTCTCCTGAGTCGCGGGGACATCGGAACTCACTACATTAGTCAAAGTCAAAGTCAAAGACAAAGTCAAAATCATTTATTTCAATAAGACCAGTGAACGTCAAACAACAAAAATTTATAAGTGAAGCTAGTTGTTTAGTTCATTAAAATTTAATTTAAAAGTAATAATTACTATTTTAATCTTTTTTTAAATATTATTGCATGTACACCATACAGGAGACAATATTACAGAGGACAACACATTACAAGCATTAGGTGCATAGGTACTGTATATCCCTTAAGGGGTTTATCACTGCGGCCCTGCGACAGGAAAAGGAATATAAACATTAGACACAGCGCAAAGGTTACATGTAATGAAGACAAAAAAAATACTGAAAGAAAACTTAAAACTACCCATTGTCCATTGTCATCGCTCTGTTCCTCGACAGCTTAAAAACTTAAGCTTCCTTATTTCTATTTCAGTTAACTTTGCAGTCAACGGAGAATTAAACGGCAAGCCTTTGAAAGTCAATGGTCATGTGAGGTACTTAAATAATATATTTTTTTTTAAAAATTGCCTGATTTACTTGAGGTTTTTAGTCGTGGTCGTTTAATATATTGCTTTTTAATAACAATTATTATTTGCATAATTGTATTTAAGTAAACATTGGAATCTTTTTCCAAAATAAGATTTTAATTTTCATAATGGTTAGCGATGTCTTTATTATATTTGAACAAATGACGTACCTGTGCCCTTAGCCAAACGCCACTTTAGCGCTTGTCTACAGAGAGAGTAGAAAACTAAATGTATGAACTGACAAGTGTTATTACGTCAATTCCATATAATTTGGTTTTCTATTCTATATGTAGACAAGCGCTAAATTGCATCTGGCTACAGCTGCTGAATAGATTACAATTCCAGAGATTATCCTAAATAAGTGTACCTATCTGTGTGTCTTGTTTTCAGTGCAAATCTTAAAAATGTTAACGCATTGGTTGCACTCGGACCAACAATGGCGGAATATCGCAAAAATGCAGTGTACGAATTAACAAACGCTGATGTAATAATAAATATAGCCCAGGTTGAAGTAAGTTCCTACAATTATAGTCACAAATCTACCTTTATTTACAACACTAGCTTCTGCCAGTGGCTCCGATCGCGTACCCATGGAATAAAAAGTAGCTTTGGTATGTGTATGTATTCTTCCCACGTTCCAAGTTTGATCCCGAGGCTTTATTACGAGTTTGTTTTACGTTTAAAGTAATCGTAACAAGTAAGCGTTCGGCGCTCTGATTGGTTGCTTCATTGGCGCGGGCCAATCAGAGTGCCGAACGCGTACTCGTTTCGAATACTTTAAACGTGTATATGTTTAACTCGTACTAAAGCTTCCGATCTTTTCAGCCGTTTCAATATGATAGAGTAACAAACATAAACTTACAAAACCAAAAAAATTCGCATTAATTTGTGATATCATAGTAAGATATACTACGTATGATGAGACTATTTAAACCATTAAATATTTAAAACTAGTTTTTACCTGCGACTTCGCTCGCGTTACAAAAGGATAAAAAGTAGCCTATGTGACATATACTAATACACACATCACCATCTATACCAATACTTTTGTTTTTCCTTGGGAATGTAATTTTTTTCCGGGATAAAAAGTACCCTATTATTTAATCCAAAAATTCAAAGCAATCGGTTTAGTAGTTACGACGTGAAAGCAGAACAAACAAACAAACTCACTGTCCGATTTATAATATTACTAGCTTTTACCCGCGGCTTCGCTCGCGTCACAAAAGGATAAAAAGCCAATGTGGCATATACCAATTCTTTTGTTTTCCCTCGAGAATATCAAATTTTTCCGGGATAAAAAGTACCCTATTATTTAATCCAGACTTCTAACTTTACGTCTGCAAAAATTCAAAGCAATCGGTTTAATAGTTACGGCGTCAAAGCGGAACAAACAAACAAACAAACTCAGTTTTCGATTTATAATATTAGTAAGGATTAGTAAGAATATATATATATATATTTATAGTAAGGATTACAATACTAAAATATTTTTGAGAAATTATTTCGTAGTCGAAAATTATAAAATGATAACTAAAACCTCACTCAATTCAACGTCGAGTTATTGATATGGTGTTGTATTTTTTTTTTAATGGGGGGAAATCCTGCCTTAACCTCGTCGCGGAGTACCTAACGGGTTACCGGGGGGCTCCGGCTCGACGTGCAGGAGAAGGAACGGGGTGGTTTTTAGTCAGTAAGAGTCTGACACTTCCTCCCGCCTCACCCAGGCGGGAGCAGCCATTCGATAATTTCCCCCCCTTAAAAAAAATACCTTAACCTCTTTTCATAAATGACAAAGTTTAGGCTAGTGCAGATAATGTTTAACCTTTCGTGTGTCTAAGACGTAGATCCACGCGAGACACGATGTATTTTCTATTGTGTCTCATATCGGTGCATTCAAAAGGTTAAAACAACATTGAACATTAGTAGAATGAAATCCATTGCAAAGAGAAAAGAATGAGAGAGTGTAGCTGTCAGTAGGACTTGATAGTTTTTCCGCAAATCCCGATAAACCGATTTCTTTTCTTCTAACGCCCAACCATCTTTTTCCGAACTCAGTTCGCTTAATTTATTTTTTCATATTTTTTCGGCACATACTCTTTCTTCCCTTTGCAATGGGTTACATTCTACTACTATTTTAAAACGTTCCCGAGCGTTCATGACGTTATCTATTCTGGTGTAGAGAATAGTAAGATGAAATTCCTGTACAACTTTACTAACATGAAGTATTGTTTGTATCTAAGTTCAAAGCTCCGTTTCTTACTTTCACTGCTATGCTAGAAAGGAGTATCAAGTTTGAAGTTCGATCGTATCGGACGAAGTATAAAGATTTTCTATGAAAGTTACATTATACAAAATATCTGCCAGCCTTTAAGGAATATTAATAAGACAAAAGTAAAATTGTATTGTGTAATTTACTAGCGACCCGCCCCGGCTTCGCACGGGTGCAATATGTATATACATACAAACCTTCCTTAAGAATCACTCTATCTATTAAAAAAAACCGCATCAAAATCCGTTGCGTAGTTTTAAAGATCTAAGCATACATACGGACATACAGCGAAAGCGACTTTGTTTTATACTATGTATTGATTAAACACTATATTAAAATCTTTTTAAAATTTTCCAGATCGTGATGCAAATGGATAAGCACTCTGAAGAGTTTAGAGGCATTGTATTGGAGTTCTTGAACAATACAAACAAATACTCCTTGGTTGTAGACGATATACTCCGCGCAGTTCTGAAGGCCATCAGCCATGAGCTCAAGCAGCTCACCGTCACGGAGATACAGAAATACTTGCTGAGTTCCGCCAAACCATCCTCGCTTTTGTGAACCAGTATACATAGCCTACAATGATTTATTTATAATTAAACTTCTAACTTTTGGAGTTCTCAAGGAGTCTTTTATTTTACTGATCCTTCTATTCTGGTAAGGAATAATCACTTGGTAGAAGCAACACTTTCGTTGCCCCATAATGATATGCAGCGGCACTTAAGTTACGCCAACCTAAGCACCTCTAAGGCCACGGTCACTCTTGGCCGCTGCCCGCTGGTGGCGGCTGTTAGTCGAAACTCGAACGCTGACCGCCCGGCCGCGGATAACATGTGCGCGATCGTCTTACTTACCTTCCTTTGGTAGAGATCAATGTCAACAACAAATTGAAGAGAGTAGGTACCTACTAAGTAAACATTCTAAATGAAGAAGATGATGAAGTTTTGATGAAAACTAGTGATATTTAAAAATAGAGAAAAAGCAGGTGTGCTATTAACTTGTTATTAAAAAATCAAAAACTAATAACAAACAAAAAGTCAAAACTAAAAAGCAAAAAATAACTATTATTGGTACTGATAGGTTACCCACCCACTGATAGGTAAGAAGTCGGTGCCATAAGTTCCATACAAAATTATTCATTAAAACCTTAATAGGTACCTAATTCACAATTTTGTGGACATTAAGTTATATCATTATGATATGAGCTTATGGCACCGACTTCTAACCTATCAGTGGGTGGGTAACCTATCAGTACCAATAATAGTTATTTTTTACTTTTGACTTTTTGTTTGTTATTAGTTTTTGGTTTTTTTAAGTCAGTTTTTTAAACGCAGTTTTTATTTTATTATTTTATCATTTTCAGTGTAAATCTACATATACCCGTTTTGTTACTTATAATCTATATAGGTGCAAAGTTCTAATCAATACAAATTATACAAGCCCAAACACAAGGTAGTTGCAGTATACCGTTGAGGAGTTCCCTTAACAATTACACTTCTTCATCATCAGACCCTTAATGACAGCTCCACTCTATCTAGGTGTAAAGTCCTCATCAATAAAAATTAATCAAGCCCAAACACAAGGTAGTTACTGTATACCGTTGAGGAGTTCCCTTAACAATTACACTTCTTCATCATCAGACCCTTAATGACAGCCCCACTCTATCTAGGTGTAAAGTCCTCATCAATACAAATTAATCAAGCCGAAACACAGGGTAGTTACAGTATACCGCTGAGGAGTTCCCTCGACTGTCTGTCGGCTTCATCATCAGGTCGACTCCAGATCCTCATCAAATTGTAGTGTTTAAAAATCGTAATTGAAAAACATAATACACGCATTACACGCCTATAGAATTTTCGAAATTTCCCCTCGGTTTCCCTAGGATCCCATCATCAGATCCTGACCTCATGGAAATGGGACCATCTCGGGAGTATTTATTCCCTTTCAAACAAAACAAGAATTTTCAAAATCGGTTCAAAAATGGCGGAGTACTGAGCGAAAAAAACAATCAGCCGAACATAGTACCTCCTCCTTTTTTTGAAGTCGGTAAAAATCATTTGCAACAACGTATAATACCTATTGCATTTAAGTTGACGAATTAAATTAACGTCCTTTTCTTTAGTAAATTGGTATCTACATGGTGTTCCGAAAATCAATTACCAGCGGCGGCAGCGGCGGTGGGCGTGGGTCGGACGTTTCCGAACAGAGCATCATTATTAAAGTATGAAGTATCGCATTAGAGTTGCGGACGATATTGCGAGTTACCTGGGGACTTTTTCACGAATCTCTCTTAATGTTAAGGAACCCCTAAGCTAAGACAGGTTAACGACATTTTATTTTTACCAACCTATATGTGACACCTTCTTTTAAGAGGGGAATATCATCCAATGACTTATCTCTCCCGTTCCTACTCTTGCTCTTCAAACCGTAGTCCCGGCAACCCGTAAGTCCTCTGCGGCTCCGCATCGAGCATCAGCTCTACTGGGCCCCGTCTGTAGTGGTCTGATGGCTCTTTGAGGCGCGCACGGAACTCGACGCGCCTCTGGTCAGGTCTGGTTCTGATTGGACGGCGAGGTACCCTTGCTCGCCTTATAAAAATGGCCGTTTTCATCAACCGCCTCTGTACCAACCCTTTACTTGTATTGTCCTTTTAACTCGTCGAGTACCGGTTTTATAGACACAATTAAAGAACTAGGTTACTAGGTCGCGGTCACCGGTGACCGCTCGGTGTTTGACAGATTAAGAAGTGAATTCATAAGAGGATACATTGTTGTTGGCCAGTTCGATGTTGCTCGCACACTTAGTCCGTCGCACATTGCTTATAAAATATGTTTGTGTTTGCGCGAGCGATAACTTAGAGGTATAAGAATGACACTTGTCACCTAATAATATAGAGGTACACTTGTCACCTTCATCTTCATAATAAAATGTAAACGCAATTCCTATTCGAGTAATAGAGTAAAATATGGTATAAAAATATTAAATATGGTAATAAAAGAATCAATAGCTTTTTTTAAACATTATCCCGCACCAAGATTTATTCCTATGTTGTGGGTGTGTTTACAAACATACAATTTCACATGCAAATGACACCCAGACCCGAAACAACAATTTGTGGATCACACAAAGAGTTGCTCCGTGTGGGAATCGAACCCGCTTCACATTGCGCTCAGCCACGGCACTAACCGTGCAGTCATATAATAAATATACGATAAGTACCAAAATGAGTTTTAATTTGTATCTAATATTCATAATCGTGTAGTTAGATACGTTCTATTACAAAATTATCATGGTTAGATCGTAAAACTAAGTAATGTAATTAATGAACATAATAATATTAATTTTTCTGACGTAAAATATAAATATAATGTACGTTAAACGTTTATTGGTAATTTATAATAATGATAAAACTATGAAAAACATAAATCAATTAAATATAAATGTTTGGTTGAATAGAAAACTTGTATCATACACGACAGTATTTAATATTGGAATTCAGAATTATGTTGTAATAATAATACGATTATAAAATTAATTTATTCCCCTGGTCCAAACAAATAGTTCAAGATCGTTTGTTACCTCCCTGGGCGCTCACGTTTGGTACACTGTCCACCAGAGCGGTAACGTACCAGCGCCACCATGCTGACTGCTATACTGCACATATTCTGTGTCGTGTTCCCAGCGCAGGCCGTCTTATGTGAGTTTACACTTTATTTCTTTGAAACTGAAAAAGATAAACATTAAGAGACATGGCCGTTTTCACCAACCTCCCCTAAACTATCTCTTAACTAAAAGTTACTCAGCGTAGCCTTTAAACTAACTTACTAGTACTGGTAAGTGTCACTTATAGGTGAAAACCAAAATTCCGGTAAACGTCACCTATCTTAGCTTAAGGGTTCCATAAAATTTAAGAGACGTTGTACGGTGAAAACGGGCATTAATCCACTGCCATTTTGAAGGCTCTCAAGTTATCAATATGGTTTACATGGTAGCCTCAACTTCATTGTAGGGAATTTCGACGAGGGTCCCATTCACATCTACAAGAATGCCAGAGGTCCCTCCGAGTTGGAGGACAGCCCACTGTCACCGCGTGATGAGGCAGCCACCCAGAACGCAAAAATATTTTTACAACAATTCCTTCCTACGTTGGACACAACACTAATGCGATCTGTCAATCGTATCCATCTACGCGAACTAAACACCGTGTAAGTAAGCGTGTGACATTCTCTACTTACTTGTTACATTCTGGGATTACGGAATCTAGCAAAATAAGTGACGCGTTAAAGATGTGCCTGATAAAAAAATTAGGTACTGAATGGAACTGACTAGTAACGTTGAAGTGACAGATCACAAACCACTTATAAAAAATTGTAAATTTAAATCATGTCATATTATTTTATATAAACTCATACTCATGGCTTCTCTGGTAAATCAACGTTTATAACTAGTAATTATATTTTTACTTGATGAGGCAAAAGGGTCAACTTACATAAATGTTTTAATGGTTTTGTTTATCTTACAGAGTGGCTCTATACCTATACAATTTTATGGTAAATGGTTTTCAGCAGGCTACATTGGATAATCTAACAGTTCGCCTTGGAGGAACTATTAGACTGGACTTTAACTTGAGCTTCCCCTCATTAACAACAGACGGTACCAGGACTTTTAATAGCTACTTATATTATAATTATACTAAAGTAAAAACTGCTTATCTCCTAGGATTACAAGTGCAGGACTTGTTCGCACTTGAACTATAATTAATAAATGGTAAATTGATTTAATATATTTGTACGCCGGTGGTGGCAAGACATAACTGGTCAATGTAAAGCTTGTAACATCTTTTGTAACATGTGTTCTACAAATAAAGTAATTTGAATTTGAATTTGAACTAGAAGTTGAAGTTGAATCTATCAAGTATTAGAAAAAAAAGTTAAACATAGAAAACGAAACAAATATATAGGTTCATCGGTTCATTATGTATCGGAACTACTTTGACTGAGGAATAACTTTGAATTTTGAATATCAGTTAATTTTTAATTGTACCTACAATAAAATTAACATTTGACAGTTTTTAGTATGGAAGAATTGTCAAAATTTCAAAATTATTCCTCAGTAAAAATTTATCTGGCGTTTGATAAATCGGCCCTTTATGTACATACTTTTTGTTTGCAGGTATAGTTTTTGTAAACGGATTGATAGATCAACATCACTTTGCTTCGATCGCCAATTTGAGGTGAGACGACAAGCATTTTCAACCGACTTCGAAAAAGAAGGAGGTTCACTCTATTTGACCTGTATGTAGGCATCGCGATTATATCGAGATTGTCTGAACCGATTTTGCTGCGGTTTTTAGCAAAGTGTTTGTTACACTTAGGAAAAGATTTTAGTATATTAATTAACCAACTTCATATCTCGTGAGACTTGTGTTCCCTAGCTGTAGCGAACCCAGCATTAAAGTTTATTTGCAATGACTTAAATTTTCCATGTCACAAATCGCATATCACTTTATAAAACAGATTATTATTATAAGAAAAGAATTGTCCTTGTAATTTTCTCATATTTCTTTACCTTGAAACCTGAACGTTCACAAATATTTCACGACCAAAATTAAGAGAATCATTCCAGCTGTTTTCAAGTTTAGGCGAGGTTGATGAATAGCATTTTATTTTTATAATATTGTACTGATAATTATTTCTTTAATTCTATTCCTATGGTTTTCTCAGATATAGATACAGATACATAACTATATAATAAATATTTTTATTTTTTTTATTTATTTTGCAGCACAGTTTCGAATGATGTGAAGGTTTCAGGAGTGCTGACTGTAGCAACAATGTTGTTACCTTCAAATATCAATGTGTTTCAAATCGTGGACGCCGCAATCAGTATAGACGTCAGCAAAATTTTGGTAAACTACTCACATTTTATAAAAATGTCGTTCGTTTCAGCAGTTTCATTATATTGTGTACAAGTACCTATACAAGCTTGATGAATGATTGATTTTTTATGTATGTTTACCGATTACTCCGCCATTTGTAGACAGATTTTTAAAATTCTTATTTTTTTTTAAATGTTGTACTTTCGAGGTGGTCCCATTGTCACGAGGTCAGGATCTGATGATGGGATCTCAGGTAACCTGAGGGCAACTTTTGAAAGTTATAGGGATATACGTTTATGAATATTTTCAAGAGATATTTAAAAAAAAAACTAGTGGTACACTTTGACATAGGTCTGGAGTCGACCTGATGATGGAGCCGAAAGACAGTCGAGGGAACTCCTCAAGGTTATACAGAAACTACCTTGTGTCTGGGCTTGATTAATTTGTATTGATGAGACGTTTACACCTAGATACATAGATAGAAGAGATACTGTAATTAAGGGTCTGGTGATGAAGAAGTGTAATTGCTAAGAAAACTCTTCAATGGTTTACACTAACTAGCTTGTGTTTGGGCTTGTTTAATTTATATTGATTAGAACTTTTCACATATAAGGATTATAAGTGGCAAAACGGGTCTATATAGCTTTGTACTAAAAATAACAAATAGATGAGTAATTGACGTTCCATAGACTCTGCCTACCCCCATGGGAGACAGGCGTGAAGCTATGTATGTAAAAAAATAGAAACTGCGTTTAAAAAATCGAGACTTCTAGCCAATCAGTGGGTTGGTAATCTATCAGTACTAATAATAGTTATTTTTTGCTTTTTAGTTTTAGTCTTTGGGTTTTTTTATGTTTCAGATTTCACTTGAAATAATTCAAGAATTGGTGGACTTCCAAATTACGTTAATGGAATTTACGAACAAGCGTTTAGAGGACATCGTCAATTCAATATCCAGAGTAGTGTTTAAGCTGATCAACGAAGAACTTGCGCAGGTTCCTGCTATCTCTGTCATCGACTACCTCATATCTAAACAACAACCTAAACCTTCCGACAAAAATCGCAATTTGCATCTTAGAAGTGAAAGATACGTTGAAGCATATCCATATTACTCATATGAGTACATAAATGAATAAAACAACTACTAATTAATCGCGGCTAATTACTTGGTATAATACACTACTTTGTATTATTTTGATTTTTCATTCGTAACTCTCAGTTCCTTCCCCAATACTTAAAACTTCACAAATAACCTACATAATGATACCTTTACACTGACTCTCTGCCTGCACGGCTGGCGACCTGGATGACCGGCTGCTGTGGTTAGACTAACGCTACTATAGCCGTAGCCAAAGCTGCAACCGTCGCCGTAGCCGTAGCCATTGTCGTAGCCGTAGCCGTAGCCGTAGCCGCAGCCGTAGCCGCAGCCGTAGCTGCAGCCGTAGCCGTAGCCGCAGTCGTAGCCGTAGCCGCAGTCGTAGCCGTAGCCGCAGCCGTAGCCGTAGCCGCAGCCGTAGCCGCAGCCGTAGCCGCAGCCGTAGCTGCAGCCGTAGCCATAACTACAGCCATAGCCGTTGCCGTAGCGGCAGCCGTAGCCATAGCCGTACACTTACTTATGTATACTATATATGTTCTTTTTCTTCTAGCTCGAATCGAGCATCGAGTCTAATGTAGACGAGACAATGTATGCAATAACGAAGATATTTAATAACCCTTTAAAATTAAAACTAAGTGGGGAAAGTACCCAGAAGGCTGTCAGCATTGCCACGTTTTATGGCAATGCTTAACCTCTGACCGAGCAAAAGACCAGCCCTCTGGCCACGAGATGCGTCGACCAGGCGTTTCGAAATGTTATTGAATAAATTAAGCGCACTCGGACCCCACGGACCTAGCGTCTCAACCCCAAACGGCACAAAGATATAACTGCCAGCAAAGTTGTTATACTTGCGCCGCTTGAGGTTCTCTGCAGAGGCAGCAGCCGAACCAGCACAACTCGCCGTTTCTGGAAGATGAGAAGGTGCAAGGGTGTCGACCCAGGTTGCGTCCCACACCAAAGACCTTCCCACCCTTTAGAACTGAAAACGAGTGCTATTCTCAAAGTATATTTACAAGAACTCAATAAAGAAATATTATATAAAATGAAGGCCACAGAACGCGATATTGTTTTGGTTAGAGTTACTAGGGTTACCTTTGTGTGTACTGAACGAACAACACTTATTATACTTAGTAAAAATGTTCCTACAAGACTTTAATTCTTTATGTATAAAATAAGTCAATAAAATTCTTAAATGGTATTTATTAGTAAGAAGAGTCAAGGCAACGCTAGAGACAAATGCGATCACAGTTTCAATCGAATGGGGACTCCTATCGAATCATCAAGACTCTCGCAGTTGTGTCTTCATAGACATCCACATGACTAACAAACGAAATTGATAAATAATCGAAGTAACGTTGTACATAATTCTGGCTGTAATTTAATATTTTTCAATTCAGTAAACGTTATCCCAAGTCAAATTACAAACGCTATTTCAATTTAGCGACCCGACTTCCAATCCTCATCATCATCATCATCAGCCTATAAATGCCCACTGCTGAGCAAAGCCTCTTCTCTCACGGAAAAGAAGCATTAATCACCACGCTTGCACAATGCGGGTTGGCGATTTCAAACCACCACGACACCAGTACCACTTCCAATCCTCATCGTTTGGCTTTTCAAGGAAAATTAAGGTCTACAATTCTTAGTTTAAGACGAATTTATTTTTAATTATCATATAATTATTTAAATTGTTTACTAACCTAGTTAACTTAATAGTGTATACGTACATTAACCCATTGAAAATCATCCCCTAAATTTGTTCATACAAAAGTAGTCTCTAAACATTGGAAATAAGATCTATAATGTAGTTAGTGGAGAGCGGTCACCGGTGACCGCTTGGGGATGTATGGTGTATTTCGGAGTATTTCCTTAATAACCTAGTTGATGGAATTAATGTCATACATTACTTAAACGTAACGCAGACAAAGTGAGGTTACAAAAGTTATTTCCAGCATTGTTCAATAATTGTGGAAATATCGTTGTTGCTAGATGACCGTTGATCGCTTGCTTCAACATGTCTTTACCAGCGGCAACCATTTCGCTGCGATAGCTTTCCAAAATCTGCATAGCGTTGCTGTTCAACACCGTATTGATTGGCCACGAACTATCTTCCAAATCAATCTGTGAATAAAGAAACCACTGGGTATGTAACCTGGGTAACCTTATGCCTTAATTTATAAACCATATGTGTTTGTAAACAGCTGCACGTTTATTCAACGATTAGGCGACGATCGGCTGCTAGGCAACATGTCGCATTTGGATTCCGCTCGAAATAGTTCAATGTACATATAATCCATGTTCACAAATTGTGTTGAATGTCTTCCTTTTTGATCTTGGTCTTAAAAGTATTTAGGTTTGGGGGACCCAACTTACCTGAACACTTTTAACACTGAAGTTTAAATTAACGTCTTCCACTTGATATACTGTGCCTTTCTGAACTAACTTTGTTCCTAGTGTCACCTTGGTATTTTGGAAAATTACTCTGAAACGTTAAAATATTAAAAAGTTTTATCATAATGTTTTGATAATATAAATTACTGATAATTTATGATTTACAAAAATATATAAATATACTGTTTTTTTTAAATATATCTGTGACTTTTTGAAGTCAGAACTTGAGAAGAAGTTTGCCTCAGAACGCTTTTGGATCCCGATTCGAGAGTCGGGTTTTTGATAGAGAAGGTTCTTGTACATGATAGTTTAATAAATACTTCGCCACTATAAATAATATATTATGTGATCTGTCTGCCTCCTGATATAAACTCACTTCATTAATCCTGACCCTTTCAGGGAGTACATCACGTACGCACGTCCGTTAAGATTGTAATTATCTGAAATTTCGAACAATATTTGTTTACAATCGATTATGTAAATGAAATATGTGATACGGCTTACTGTCGAGAACTATAGGAGAAAGCTCTACTAATTGCAATTCGCAATGAAACTCATTCATTAAGAGGCGTACTCGGTGTGTAGAGAAATGAGCAGCCAACTGGACTCCTAAAGTATTGGTATGACATGAAACTGATAGGGCCTTTTTTCTGAGAATGAAAATGAAAGTTCATCAAATTTTCTTATGGTGCCTTGGATGGGGGCTAGGGGAAATATCACTCCAGGGGGACTTTCACTGACTAAAAATTAACCTATTCCCACTTTTGCCCTACGCCAGGAATTGTCAACGTATAAATTCATTATTTCATTACATTACCTCGGCTCTGAACCCCATAATTATTAGAGTTAGCAGGCCCCCTACGAGGCACACTGGATAAGATTATTATTACGCACATTATTTTAAAATACTTACCCGAAGTTAATATCAACACTGGAAATCGCACAGTCGCAGATGCTTCCAAATCTTTTGCAGACACAGACAGTTGTTCTATAGCGAAGTTTTCCACACCACTCAGTTTCATTTCACCAGTCCTGTATCTAATCCTAAAAGAAAATAAAGAATTTTCTAATCTTATTTCGTAATATTAGATACCGAGAACCTCTTTTTATTATTTATAATATCATTGCCGAGAACATTCTTCGAAATTAATCGTGAGAGATCCATGCTAGCATCAAATAAAAAAGGAATTTTACTTACTTTATCCCGAAGCCTTCGTATAAACCCTCTACAGAGTTTATCCTTATCCCTTTTAACAAAGGCACTGCAGGTGCGATTGTACCATTCCGCCATTTTGCTAACGCACCTAGTATTTGTTCTTCAATACAGTTCCTTGCTACAATAAACGTAATCTTAGTTAGATGATAATAATTGTTCTTAGTTACATACTAACTCTACATTAAAAAAAACGAAAAGAAAATTTTGGTTGTTCGTAGGTAGTTAGGAAACTAACTCATTATGAATTTATAGGGATTGTTTTAAGGGAGGAAAATCATCGAATGACTGCTCCCGCCTGGGCAAGGCGGGAGGGAGTGTCACTCTTACTGACTAAAAACCACCCCGTTCCTTCTCCTGCTCTTCGAGCCGGAGCCCTGGTAACACGTTAGGTTCTCCGCGACGAATTTATAGGGATAGCAAAGTAATTAAGTACTTCCATACTACTATGGAATAATATTTAGGTAATCCAATTTTCTAAGTTAATATTTAGTACTTAAGTAGTAACAGTTTTTTAGGATCACAAGTTGTTCAAACCAGAACAAAATTAAAATAGGTACCCTCCCATCTGTCGGGTAAAAATGACCTTTTCGATTTAATAAACTTTACTAATTTTACAATACGTAAGTAACATTTACAGTTACATAATATATCCTGAATTTGACATTAAATATTTTTTAAAATTCTCTAGGTACTTACGAAGTACATCTGCTCCCAACACTTTCAGCCCTATTGAAAGAGTAAAAATAACAGTAAACGTATTTATTATAAACTTCATGATTAACTAAAAAAATTACAATTATATTACTTATTAAACTTTAAATACGATCTTAAACTATAAATGCGCACAACATTTTTAAAGTGTTTTACATATTGTTCTTCATTTAATACAAAATGACTGGCCTTGCTCATCTGAAATGTACCAGCGTAATAGCTAACTCATTCAATTTTATTTCAGATAACGTAGACAATCAAATGTAAGGATTTTGTAAACATCATAAAACCTAAACAGAGAATACGACGATTGATATCGCCGGTCAAGGCCCTTTCAGTAAGCTATTAAAGGTATTTACATATTATCTTGAAATCCTTAAAAAGTTATAAGTATATAGAGTTACCTACCAGATGGTTCTTGTAAAATAATAAACGTGCGTGCCTTAAAGTAAGTCAAGGGGAAACCTAATAAAAAACATTACGTTGCACAAAGGACGTTAGGGATATTAATCCATTGTAAGCAGATACATAGACGTAGCTCATAGATATACTAGTTAGTTAGTACCAATTTATTTAGTAAAGGTCAATAGGTACCTTAAGGCTTATAAATATGTATTTAGATACAGGCTATAGTCTACAGTTTCCTGTTCCTTAACACCTAAGTGTTCAAAAACTAAGAAGGACAGAAACATTAAGCATTGAGCTATGTCTATGTGCTACCTATCTGTTGCCCCCTGCCCCAGCTCCGTCATGTTACGTGCTGAGCGCCGTGCGAGTGTTGAGATTGTTCAATGAGAACTTGTTTAAATATTCATGCAGTTTGTAGCAAAAAATTAACCGTCTCCTAATATTTTGGGAGTGTCACGGAGAACCTAACGGGTAACCGGGGCTCCGGCTCGACGTGCAGGAGAAGGAACGGGGTGGTTTTTAGTCAGTAAAAGTCTGACACTAAAGGTGGAAGCAGTCATTCGATGATTTTTCCCCCTTAAAACCTCTTTCATCAGCAACATCGTCTACAGATCGTTGCTGTGTGTCACCATGTGCTACATTGCGCGACAACGGTGCCGAAGCCGATTAAAAGTCCCGGTCGATGTAGTTCAAATCAAAGCTTAACAGGTAGTTACTCCTAAACTAAATAGCATTCGCGAGTAAACTGGACCGGAATAGGTATTATACAAATTCAATATTGTATACAAAATGTAAAAGTTCTTATGTGTAGTCGATTAAAAAAAATTACGTACTACCTACATTAATTCGTAATTTTGCTTTTGTCCATTTAAACAACTGTTTTTTTTTTATTTAGCTTATCATTATAGTTTGATTGTTTATGTTTCTTAAGTTCTCTAATCCTTCGAATATTGGTAGGAAATTAGGAATCCTACAAATATCCCATCACTATCAAAATTGGTTTGCTGTCAAATATGCTAGTTTCCTAAAGTTGGCAATGTTGGGTAACATCTACGCATCGTCTACGTCTTATGTATGTGTCAGTGTCAACAATGTCAACTGTCAAATCGATGTCAGAGACTACCTTACCCCTATACTTATTATACTCTTTGCTACCTGCGTCTGCTGCCGCCGGGGTATTCACGGGTATTGCAGACCGGTGCTGTGACCTAATCTTAAAATAGAAATAATAAACGAAGTCTGTCGAGCTCTTTTTACCTGAACGTTACATCTATGTTAATTTGATAAGTGGAGGCAAATAAGAAATTACCTTCGCCATGGGCGGTAAGACCAAATTTCAGGAGTTTTGTCATGAAATCACGAAGATGTTTACATGGTCTTATATGAAAGGGCTTATAGTAAACCCTGCACAGTTAACATTGACTGCGCTAGCCCTCGTCGTTGCCGAACTAATTATTAACATACTAGTTGTGGAACGTGTGCCGTATACCGAAATCGACTGGAAAGCTTATATGCAAGAATGTGAGGGATTCTTAAATGGAACCTTGGACTACAGCCAGCTTCGAGGAGACACGGGACCTCTAGTTTACCCAGCAGGATTTGTGTATATCTATTCATTTCTATATTTCCTTACTGGCCAAGGAGAAAACATTAAAGTAGCACAATACATATTCATTGGTATATATTTGTTGCAGTTATGTCTTGTTCTTAGAATTTATATAAAAACTAAGAAAGTTCCACCATATGTCCTAGTCATTACTATATTAACTTCATACAGAATTCACTCCATTTATGTGTTGCGACTATTCAATGACCCCATTGCTGTACTTTTCTTGTATGTTGCTTTGAATTTCTTTGTGGATTCCAAGTGGTACCTTGGTAGCATATTCTATAGTTTAGGAGTGTCTGTAAAAATGAACATACTACTTTATGCTCCTGCACTATTCTTTTTTTATTTGACTAATTTGGGCTTCAAGGGAACTATTATACAACTGTTCATTTGTGGTATGATTCAAGTAGTCTTGGGTTTACCCTTTTTGTTGCACAGCCCTATAGCTTATCTGAAAGGAAGCTTTGATTTGGGCCGTGTATTCAATCATACTTGGACTGTTAACTACAGATTTTTGGATGTAGAAATATTTGAAAATAAATGCTTCCACTTGACATTGTTGGCTATACATGTTATATTGCTGATAATATTTATTCCAATGTGTATAAAATATTTCAAAAGTTATTGTCGTCTCAAGTATGTTCAGAAACAGGTTCAACCTCAAATTGATGCTAAAAATTTAGAAAATAAAAGACAAAGTAAACAAAAGAAAGAAATGAAGAAAAAGTTAAATAAAAACAATGATGAACAAGAAAACTTGACCAAAGATCAGGAAGATTTCCTTAATTCATTTGAAGTTATGTTACAGAAGTCTTCACAAAAAGGTGGAAAGAAATCATTTAAAAAACCAATAGACCAAGACAAAGATCCACACTACAGTATCAATTTTGATATTTTATCTCAATTGTTTATCCTGCCAATGTTTATTGTTAACTTCATTGGTGTCATGTGTTCAAGAAGCCTTCACTATCAGTTTTATTCATGGTATTTCCACAGTCTGCCTTACTTGCTATGGTCCAATAATTACTCGGTTATTTTTAGGTTTCTAATACTTGCTCTTATTGAAATGTGCTGGAACACATATCCTAGTACCTACTTAACTAGTGCGTTATTACATGTATGTCACATAACTGTATTATATGGAGTTTACAAGAAAATATCAGCTGAATTGAACATGGTTTCTAAGTTACAATAATAATTAATACTATCCTCTAATATGCTTAAGTAATTTATAAGGCATAAAAAAGTGTCTACATATCAACAACATCAATCGTAATTTTTTTTTAATGGTGTCTAGTACTTAACCAGTAAACCACATTAAACCACAGCCTGTGAAATGCAACATATTTTTATGCCTTACATAAAAGAGTGTGTTCATTTTGTACAATTATTATTGTATGACTGTTTTTACCGTTTTATAGTTAGGATATAGAATATTTTAATAAAAGTTTTATATTCACCAATGTATTCATTCAGTCCCAACGCCTACAATATCGTTTTTCAAAATGTCAAGACACTAATTATAATTTCTACATTTATTTCTTGACCATTTTACTATAAACATTATTTATTTTCTGTAGTAGGTATCCTGTCAAATACATAATTATGATAGTGCAACCACAAAGTTATTTATATTTCTGAAGCCATTTCTCTTAGAAATGTGTATTTAGGTATTAAATGTGCTGTGTATGCATGTCACGAATGGTATGCGCCAATGGTTCAACCACCCCAGAAATTATATAATTTACTTTAGCTGATTCAAAATTATGCAGGTGTATTCACATTCAAGTCTAGAACCCTGTTTGATCTAATCCTGATAAATACCTATATCCAATAGTCACACACACACACACACGTCTCTAATCATCAGTATCTCTATAATGCTAGTGGGTACTTTGATTGCAAAGAAAAGAAACCAGGATAAAAAATCTTTACTCTTGTATTTAAGTGGAGAGCAGAAATGCATTTCAAGATGAGTCGTAATTAATCTATCAATCACATCTATGTACGTAGTTCCTACTCCACGTAAGAATCACCTAGGAAATCACCCTTCTACATAGGAATGTAAAAGGGTGATTTGGGCATAAACTATAAGGCCTCTTGTCCATAATATGGTTTTTTTACGGTTACGGCTAAAAGGCCGCACGGATCAACAAACGAGTGAGCTTGTATTTTTTTTTATGGCATAATCCGGTAAACTATCAGACGGATCCCCCGATGGTAAGCAATCGGCGTCGCCCATGGCCACCTGGAACACCAGAGGCGTTACAAGTGAGTTACCGGCCTTTTGGGGATTCAAAGTTTGAGGATCGTTGGGGATTCAGGGATTGGGGAGATCGGGGAAGGGGAGGGTAATTGTATGTACATGACACGACAAAACCACCAGCCGAGAAATCGCTTTATATCACAATTATAAATAACATGCGGCAAATGTACACGACAGTAAATTAATAAACATATTATCTTAATTTCTTTGTTGGAACTATTAATTCTTTAGGCTATATACCATCAGGCTACATGAATAGAAGCCGAGCAGCGTTATCATTTATTTGTTTTACCTTTATCCTGGTGATAGGACAAGCAACATGGGTGTTATAAAAAATGTAGATTTTAAAAATAATAACAACAATATAAGCGTTTTGAGATTGTTTATTATGAACTGTATTAATACAACTAATCAAAGGAAATCTAAGTATAATCTTAAATTTAGAGAATGAGGCGCAAAATACTTCCTCTGATATCACAATACCACCAATGCTCGGATCCGACGCCTCTCTACCCAAGCTTACCCAAAGTATTATAGCAGTATACCCATCATACTGTATTATCTTATATAATTTTTACTATATATAACAAAGCTATATAAACAATAGAAATATTCATGAATATTTTCTGACGCTGCCTTTACTTGCCATCGAGCGATAAAGTACAATCAATAATAAAGTGAAGAGCAATCAAATGCAATTAAGTTAGGCCTTTATCAAAATAAGTCCAGAAAAAAGATAAATAAAAGAAATTTAGAAAATCAGTAAAAAAGGTTGATCTATGATTTGAATCAACTTCCAACTAATATTGACATGTATACAGAATTGCGATTTCTTTAGGTTCTTTTAAATAACAGTTAAATACTTATGGTCTATGAGCTTAAAAGTTTAACAATTACTATGTACTTGTGCGGACCGTCCTTGGGCCTTTTTCTAACAAAAATTACTGCATATTGAATATTACTATTCAGTCAAATACACCCAGTCATATAGAATTAATAGATTCGTCAAGTAAAAAAGATCAAATAAATATACACCAGTATGTTAATACTAGCATGGTTTTAAATAAAGTAAGCTCTACAAAGATACTCTATAAAGACACGTAATTTCTCTAAACCTTTACATGGTGACAGAATATAGCGGCAGTCTTACATGACTGGGCTTAAACTTAAGAATATATATAACAAATAGTGGCGAGTGTCTAGACAAAGCCAAAGTTCTTGGTTTTGATGGCAAGCAGTAATTTATGCTTGAGCACGTGTCGCGAGGAGTACAGCGGGATGTACAACCGCGAGATACACGTGTTGGCGGTGGGCAGGTGCGCGTCGTCCGCCGGCCGAATGGTCACCGAGGGCATCGGCTGGAAGCCTTCCTCGGAGGCAGGCAGTGCGGGGGACCCGGTCCAGAAGTACACCTGCAAACAGACACAGTGATTGAACAGACAGTGATTTTTAAAACACTATGTGAGATTTTTGAAACATAATGTTTCAAAAATCTCACAATGTTTCACTCTCTCTCTCTCTGAGTTTACATAAATTTAATTATTTTAAATAAAATGATCAGCAACTAAAATACAATTGACTTACTAAGTCTTGTCGTTCCAAATGCGTCATCTTATCTACGATCGCCCACAACCAGCGCTTGAAGCGTGCTAGCCGTTCTGAAGGCTCGCCGCTCTCATCGTTGAAGCTTGTGTAAGACACCAGCGCAGCAACGTTAATGTCTCCCACGCCATTCAGTAGCAGTCGCAAGTCTTCAGCAGTCAATCCTTCGAGCGCCGACTCTGGTAACACATCGAGCACGCCAACTCGCATAGCCTAAACATAGAATTAATTTCTTGTTAGTACTTGACTTACAGACGTTTATCATGACTTTATTGTTAAAAAATAAATAATACCTCAAGTGCTTTTTCCTGTGAGAGCAGCATTCGATGTTGAGCATATTTGCGTACGTAGTCATACACGTTTAGAGCCGTTACTTCGATGTCGCGTCCGCCTGGTATCAACTCCACGCATCCACCACCTTCCTCTTCGCACATTTCCAAACTATAGATAGTAAAGTTACGAAAAATTAATGTAAGACACTATAAAAAATATTAATATGAGATGGAAAATAAAATCTGATGTTTTACCTAAAGTTGAGATCAAGAGCCGCAAACAGGGAATGGGAGTCTCCAGTTTCAGCGTCTACAACTAGCTGTCGAAGACTTTCGTAAACGACAGGGTCGAAGAAAGCCAAGTCGTGGAATCGCACTGGCCTGCCCAAAATATATTTAAGGACGTGCCTGTTTAGGAACATTGGACATAGTTCGTTCTGAAGGAGGCATAACCCAATTATTCTGAAAACAAACAAAAAATGTAAGCATTAAATTAATTCCATAATATGTTATTGCTTCTTGAAATATACATACAATAGGGTAGATGTCTAATTTTTATTTTAATGTCCGTCTGGTAGATTATTTACCCGACTGCTTTATATCATTACATTAGACACGTATTTTTTATTTTCCTACAGAAACGAATTCTTTCGACGATATATTGATTTGAAATGTCGCGTGACGTCACTTCTATGTACATTTTATACGTAGAAATGACGCTTTAGCTACTTATTCCTAAACTTTGAATCGTTTTATTAATTATTATTTTATTATACGACAAAATGAAAAAATACGTGTCTAATATTTTTTAATTACCTAACTTACGGACTAATTAGATTTTTAATTTTCATACCCTGTCATCATCCCAATTAAAGAGGCCATACACGCTAGGTTTTGCATGATGGTTTTAGCCGTGCATGCATAACCGACAGGCAAGCCCTAGCGTGTATGTGATTAAACTGTACAGTTATCGGTGCATCGCAGCTCGGTTATGCTTGACGGTTTTGCATGCACAGTTATAACCATCATGCATAACCTAGCGTGTATGGCCTCCTTTACATTATATTCTATACTGCTGCTTATTCTTACCTGCCGACATTTCTAAAGGCATTAATCCTTTCGGGAGTAGCGCGACCTTGTCGCGGTGAGTAGTAGCCGCGCTTGCCGGGCGAGTAGAAGAGCGGGGCAGCGTCGTCCGGCGGGGCGGGGGCCGCGCCCGACGTGCCCGCCGCGCCACCCGCGCTTCCTGCTGCGCCGCCGCCGCGCTCCGATAACGAGAAAACGTCTAGGTCTGAAAGAACACCATAACTGAATATCAAAAGCCCTGATCACGTGAATAAACACAAAGCCGATCTGAATTAAACCTACCCAGAATGGCTTCAGACGGATGCATTACTATGAGATCCATTGCTTCACGTACTTTCTGCCGTAATGCATCTTCACTAGCCAGCAGTACGAGTAGCTGTGCCGGAGTCAATTCTAGAAGCATGCCGGTTATCTTTCCCGCAAATGTAGGGTGCAGCGAGTGAACCTTAAAAAAATATTCAAATATAAGCACACAAGCTTTCGCAAGGTCATTCAATCTAAAGTGATCTTTGTTTATGAATTACCCTAGGATAAAGTCGCTCGCCCAATTGGGCCTGATGGAGTGTAAGATGTTCATTGTGACCACCGGGTCTATCGCCACTGTAACCGGCACCCTCTGTCCCTGGCGCCGCCTGTACATAAAATATTAAATATGTTAGCGTACTCAAGTATTACATTTCCTTTGTTAGAATTAGTGTCAATATATTTTTATTACCTGTGGAGAATACGGTCTGGCGTCCACACTGAGCACCCTGCGTGGTTCCCGAGACGCAGGCGGGCGAGGCGCAGGTCGGCCCGGTGTTCGTCGCGCTGTGTCTTTTGATCGCGCACGACCCGCACCGCTTCTGTGACAAGTATTATTTTTAAATCCCATAGCAATAATAAACGATTTGTGAACATATTTCAATATATTTATTATTTACCGGGCTCCACTGTTACTGCTTGCTCCACTCGCGTTCGTGTTAGCAGAGCTTGATGTACCGTTTGTACTGCTACTGGTTGTACTGGTTCCAGTAGCTGGCTCCAGTGGTGGCAATTTCTCATTCGCTAGCAATGCCTATACACAAAAATAAGACCATTTGTATCAATACTTCAAGAATTGTTTTAGTTAGACATCAACATCTATAGTACAACATATGTATTAAGTTTTTCTAAGTAAGCATAATATTTGAACTGTGACAGTTGTTTTACCTCAGCGACGCTAGTGTAGAAGGAGCGTGCTACGCCGCTACCTTCCCCGGGCTCATCTCGGAAAGTCACTTTGACGCGGTTGACGGCTAGCGGGGGCTGTGCGCTGTGCGCCCTTCTATTCTGTCCAGCAAACGCGCTATTCAACTCTGCGAAGGTTTGCTGTAGCAACTTGGCACGGTCGCGTTCCATCTGAAGCGTAAAAAAGGGGCGTTTTACTAAACATACAAACAGGTAAACACTTAGCTTAATATGTTGTAAACAATAGAAAAAATGGCACACAGTACATAACATGCATAATACTCACTTTATGTAACGTCAAATCTCTCTGTTGCGAGTTCCTAAGCTTCTCCATATCTCTACGGAACTTGACCTCTTTTAGAGGGAACCCGCCCAGCTCTGCGACTACAGATCCAGGCTCTAAGCCCACATCTTCAGTGAAGACACGACCAAAAAGATCCAACGATAAACGCCATCTACCCAGCAATAGGTCGTGCGACACAGAGGCGCCTAAAGAAGGACATGCGCGCCTGAAAACAATTGGAATATGTTTCGTGTACAGTTCATAATAATAATATTCAAGTTAAATGTAACAACTAGTGCGAATTTCATACATTTTATAAAAATAAGTTATATTTAAAACTTACGGCTGTGTTGGTGTGTTGAGGGTGGGTAGGAGCGGGGGTGGTGGCAATCCCGTGGTTTCCACGGTCACGTGAGCTGAGATCTCTTGAGACTCGAGAGGATCTGCAGCACTCAAGAGCTCACCCTAAACAGAAAATAAAATATTAAATCGTCAATATTGTTAATTAGCATTAACATAACGAAAAATACAATGTTCAATATGAACTGAGAACACTTTATGTGAGTATTTCACTTTGGAAACAGTTAACAAACGATCCCAACATGTGGTTAAAGGGAGCCACCTTTTATTTTAGTTCATGTAATTGATTTAAAAGTTAAGTCCAATTGAAGTTAGGGTAAAATTTTGATAAGAAAAAGTCCCCCAAATAAGTGGAGTGACTTACAGCACGTACAATAACACTCTTGCCGGGACTGCGAGAAGATGAAGCGCGTGACTCTGCTGCTACAACAGTGTTTGATCCACTCGGACCTGAAACAAATCATTCGGACATGCTTTTGTTACACTGAAATAGTTGTGAGCAGAACTTGATTTTATGAGATGAATGGAACATTTTTGAGTACATACTAATATTCAGAATAACATACCTGGTGATGGGGATGCCGAAATATTCTGTTGATGAGGCGCCTCCATAATGGAGCATGCCGTGTCAACCAGTGTATGGAACTCAGAGGGCTGCGCCATAGAATCATGCATAGAACTGGTTCCAGCAGACAAATTTACCGTATGTGGATGTCTGAAACATTAGTAAGTCTTAGAACGTACTCCTTTATACTAATATAATTTATATGTAGTAAGAGACTTTATGATATAATAACATACCTGTGATGCTTCTTTCTTGGTATCTGTCGGGCTTCATTAGAATCGGAATCAGATAAGTATTCCCCGTCGGTATCAATGTCCATCTTCGTGGGTACGTCTTTAGCGCAAGATAAATCCTAAAATGAAACGAGATGTTATTTTTATCAAAATAAGTTTAAGAATTTAATTACAAATATGAATACTATACAGTACAGCATAAACATATAATATTTAGTAAGTACAAACCTGTGGTTCATCTCTAGTTAGAGTATGAGTGTGAGTGGGTGGCGCTGAAGCGGGTCTGGCGGGCGGGGACCATCCGCGATCAGTGCCGCGTGTGGAAAGGCCGAGCCGGCGCGGAACCACTGTTAAACAGACATAAAATGCATAATTTATTCAACAAATTAAATTGTCATTCTGAAAATGCATCTGTAACTATAATTGTCAATTGAGATGAGTTGCGAAGTATATTTAAATTGCGATTTTATTGTTACGAATGGTTTCTGCTTGTGAAAGCTATAAGTTCCTAAATGACTACGCACTTAAACTAGTAAATACATAAAAAACAATATTTACGTGCAATGTTACCTTCTAGCGGGTTGTTTACACCGGGCGGTGCATCACCGGAGGCGGGAACGGTAACGGGCTGGCGCGGCATTCCAAACAATTCTTCGCGACGAGCGTTCGGTTGAAGTAGTTGCGGCTGATCCGCTAACGGTAGTGCGTCTTGCATTGTCACTGTTTTACAAAAACATAAATAGGACAAAATCCTCACCAACTCAGTGACCAATAGACTAACCGACCTTTCTTCATTGAATATATGGTATGTTTTATTTATTATAATTGTGACTTGCAATACTTCAAGCACATGAATACATACATACATAACCTCACGCCTGTCTCCCAATAGTCTAGGCAGAGACTATGGAACGCCTATTGCTACGATTCTTACAAACCTCTTTCACTTCACCAACAATCATCAGTCTTTACAAGCATGTAATTATCTTTCATTCTCTTTTTAATAGTCATATTTAAATCAAATGAGTAACAAGTTGTCGTGATGTTGTCTGCAGTATATGGAAGTGAATGTAAAGAGTACTGACTGTTGAAGGGGTCCGGCGGTGGGCAGCCCAGACACAGCGTAGAGTCGGAGCGCTGGAAGAACGCGTGCGTGCGACCGCGGGCGCTCTCACCCTCGCTGTCTGATTCCGCAGCCGCACCACCTCCTACTACCATCTCTTCATCGCCTTCTTCGTTCTCATTTTCATCCTGCATTCATTTAAAAAATATTAGTACAATATTCGTAGGAACAAAGTGCTAGATGGTAATTTTGACCGTGTAGTTGAAATAAATTACTTGGTTTGACGAGGATGTTAGAAATAACAGCATTAGTAATGTATCATGTGGTTACCGGAGTCCAAAGATGGTGGTGATGGTGCGGCTGCGGCTGCGCGGCGCGCATGTAGTAGACGAGCGCGTCGAGCACGTAGGCCACGTGCTTCAGCGCCGCCACGTCCAGCACCGGCAGCTGCTCCGCGTGCTCGGCGCTGTGCGCGCGCAGCAGCGACAGGCAGTACGCCAGGAACTCGCGCCGCGCGCTGCCCGCCTCCACGCCTGCACAGGTGTACTCACGGTTACAGGACACCACACACATACTGTGCTAAATTACATACACATAAGGTTTAAGTTATTCTAATACTAAACAATTAACATTCAATCTAAAACACAGGTACTCTCTTACGACAATGGGACCTTGGCGAACTCTCACCTGGTTCTCGGTCCCTCGCCCTGGGTCCCTCAGAGAATCCAATGATACGTGTAGCCGGCGATGTTAGTGACGTGGTGCGACGAGCCGCGGGAGCAGCTGAGCGTGCACTGTCGCCAGTCGAAGTACTCGCATTGTTAGATGTCAATGATGCACCAAAACTGTTGACAATAATCACATAATACAAATCAATAAAATATACATATTAATATCTTTCTTTATTCCATATTCATTCAAGATTTATCATCGAAATTGTAATAAGATTAACAGAGAAAGTATATTTAATTTATTTTATTCTTGTTTGAAAACCTAAAGTAATGCTTACCGTAATTGAGCTTCAGTGGCATCCATGACAGTGACAAGCCAGTGCCAAGTAGGTTTGAGCTGTCGTTCAAGGTAGCACTGCAGACGCAGCGCCTCGCGGTACGCTAACGGTACCATACGGGGTAAAGGAAGCGTTACCCGTTCATATTCCCAAAGCAAATCCGCGATTTGACGTATAACGATGCCTGAAACAGATTTTACATTAAAATACACAATAAAGAGTTAAAGAAAAACAAACACTTCAAGAGTATTATATAACGTTAACATTTTTGTATGTATAAAAATACATACCAAAAGCTCTAGCCAAGCAAGAAGCTGTGGTGGACGTAGAATGTGGGTCGTGAGCGCCTGCAGCGGCTGCAGCGGAGCGTCGCAGTGAAGCGGGGTCTATGAACACCAGCGACGAGCTGCCCGTCAGTCGCACGCCGCCCGTACTACCGCCCGTGCCACGAGCCGTCTCACGAGATCTGCTTTACATACACAGGGTCAAACATATTGTAATACATATTATTTTGTCGTCTAAACTCTAAATTTACATTTAAACAAAAATAATAAATAATATACTGACGTAAATTAATAGTAGCAAAAATATTTACCGTATAGCCCATTGCATAGAATGTGGAGCCAGGTTGGGCCTGGCAGGAGGCGCGGTTCGCCTCTCGAGAGTATCTCCGTCGTGTATCGGTGGCTCGGCCTCTCCGTCCTGCTCGTCAGTCTCCCCGGCCTCAGAGTCCTCGTCTTCCGGTTGGGTGGAATCTCCACTTTCATCCTCTGGATATAGAAGCAACGACGCCATACCTGTAGCGACGCACGAGGTCGTCCATTACATCGGCTATGAATCCCGATTCATACAACCAGTTTTTGTACACTTGCATTTTGTACAGGGTGCAACAATGCAGCTTCAAGTAATGGTATTTTAATGAAGTAAACTCGCAGTTTCATGCAGCTAGGTTATTTGTATGTTAAAAAGTTTGGTTATTATTATTACATTATATTATAAATTATAAATTCCCACTTATTATAATTTACATAATATCAGTATTTTGAAATGCTTCGTTTTATTTTAACAAAAACTGTGGTTGTATAATTATGAAAGGTTCTATTATCATTTAATAAATCCTTTAATGTAAATCCTTGCTTTAAAACTGGTAATATAAATGCGATGTTTCGATGTCTTTTCAAACAATAAACTAGGACCTATCGGAAGGATAAACTAGGAATCGGGATATTGAAATTCATACTTAGAAAATTCAATGTTCTTAAATGCCACAAAAATTTATTTATGAGAATTATGTATGAAATGGCGGCTCGTGACGTCCTCAGGTTTATACAAGTTTGCAAACACTTGCCCTAGACTTGAGTAATCTACTGACGTTGTTCTAACTCTAGTAACGACTGTGCTCACCTGCATCGGAGCCCTGCGTGGCCCCTGTCTGCACGCTGCGCTGTGCGGACTCTGCGTTGTCTTGGTCGTCCGAGTCGCTCTCAGTCTCTACTTCAGCCAACAAGTCCAACTCACTTTCACTCTCTCCGCCTTCAGCACGTTCAGTGCCGTTCTCTACCACAACGTGTTGTTCTTGTCCCCTGTTCATAAAAATAATACAATATTATTATCACTGGGTATGCACAGTTAACAAGTTTAAAAATGTAAGGATATGTCTGTACCCATCGAATTAAACCTACAGAGGAGCAATCTCCATTACTACGCGTCAAAAAATATGGAGCCGCTTTTGACACACAAAGACAAAGCTTAGAATCCACTAGATATTCCAAAGAAACATAAGTCTATCTCACTCGATCAAGTCGCAACAACAACAATAATGAGCACTTAAGGTTAGAGAGAGATAGAAATAGAAATATAAATATGTAATGGTCAAGGGACACGGAATATAGAATACAATGGAAGTAGCAAGTAGGCGTGGCACGCGTGCCACAACTAAGCAGTGTACTGCTTAGTTGTGGCAAATTCGAGTTCAGTCTCGTTCGAACATCGCGTCGAGTTGCTAGTCTCGTGACAAATAATATTTCCTCAACTATGCCGTCTTGTTCCGTTTTGGCATGTAAAAATGATAGCAGCTGAAAAATCGTAAAAATGGAGGTGTTTCGTATCATCGGTAAGTACAATTTTCATTGTTTTCTTGTAGAAATCTTATTTTATTTCAATTTACAAAAACAGTTATTTAAATAATATTATTTACTAAAACGGTTAGTCAAAATCAACCTTACGCCGTCAAGATAAAGTTTATTTTGGATTTATTCCATTCAATAGAACATTCTCGCCAGTTCTACGCTACTCAAATAGTGATGTGGTCAAATCACATTAGGGCATGCAAAACCGGTTTTCCGGTTTTGCGCAAAACCGGAAATCGGCCAAAATTTTACGATTATTGAATACCGGTTTTGAGAGCCAAAACCGGAGCTCAGCTCCGGTTTTCCCATTATTAAGTAACAATTAACATTTTGTTTTAATCAACACTCAAAAATAATTAATATTGAGGCATTAAATGTATCCGAACCGAACACAGCCTGCATCCACCCACTTTCACGCCTCCCTCCACTATCCCCGCCTGATGCTTAACTAAATGAAATGCATTTTCGTAGTCGATAAAACATATTATCAGCACGTCTGTTTGCATTTCTCTGCATTTTTGAAGAGATGGAGATTCTGAGATCGTTGAGGGCGAATAAAGCTACACGGGTGCCTACACCAGAATGAAATCCGAATTGGCTGTCTCCCAGTTGTTCGTCGCACTTTACTCTTATTCTGTTCTGTATGATGTTTAAGAACACTTTTAGGACATCTCTCATTAGACTCATCATCCGGTCTTCATATTTTGTTGCATTTTGTTTTTTGAGTATTGTAATGAACATAGACTTTAGCCAGTCATGTGGAAGAATGCCAGTTTCGTAAATTTTGTTGAAGAATCGGTCAAGTACGTCTAGTTACTCTTCCTCCAATAGCTTGAGAATCTCGATGGGTAATATGGGTATGTTATCTGGTCACGTAATATTTCCGATTTTAAAATAGTTGGACCCGTGTCATCAGTAATTATTTGGATATTTCTTGATGGGTCTGCGAACATCTCCGAGCTTGCACCCCGCAGTTGATTATTGATCTCTTTTTTAGTGCAATATGAATCATATTATAATAATGTTATTTTGTAGTTCATCTTCAAAGTTACAAAAATAATGTTTTTTTTTGGTCATTGTGGCTGGCTGTGTTTAATATTTAAAGGTGCTACTTGTTTTAATAGCAGACTTAATAGATTCCAAAGATACCAAAAACTTACTTTTTGTTGATTTGATCTCAGTTAAATAATTTTTATACTATTATAAGTTCATTGTTATCTGTACAATTATTATGGTTTGGATGAAAAAGAAGTGTATCACACAATTTGTTTTATTTGTAGACTTAGTGGGTATTAAAAAAAAACGTTTTTTTTTTTTAAATTAACTACATTCGAATTTTTTGATAAAACCGGACCTAGCTCCGGTTTTCGGTTTTGGTACCAAAAAAACGATGTTCAAAACCGGTTTTGATGACTTTCCGGTTTTGCATGGCCTAAATCACATATTGAATTTATCGATTGATATCGATGCAAGTGTGCATGACACATGCAGTGTGCCATAAGCTCATATCATAATGATATAACTGTCCACAAAATTGTGAATTAGGTACCTATTAAGGTTTTAATGAATAATTTTGTATGGAACTTATGGCACTGACTTCTTACCTATCAGTGGGTGGGTAACCTATCAGTACTAATAATAGTTATTTTTTGCATTTTAGTTTTGACTTTTTGTTTGTTATTAGTTTTTGGTTTTTTGAAGTCGGTTTTTTAAACGCAGTTTTTATTTTATTATCATTATATTGTATTATTTGCAAAATATTTTAAATTATATTTTATCACTGGTAACATAACTGGCAACAATGGGTGTTACTTTTGTTATGGGTATCCCAGAGATATAAAAGACGAACTAATGTTAAATGGGAGTTACTGTTGGAACTTGTTTCATAATTCATAAATTCCTTTTAATTTAATATTTTTTGGCGCGTTTTTGTACTTGCCTATGTCACATAAAACACTAAATTCACAAACGTCTGTAAGGGGCATAGTAATTTTTTATACGGTGATTCGACTCTATATGTCTATATCAATGTCTGTACCTGTCAGGCATAGCATCGTCGTGATGCTGGTTGTCCTGAGGTTGCGCAGAGTGCGCAGCGTGTTGCGGCGCGGAGGCGCCGGGCTCGTCGGTCTCGGAGGCATCGTCGTCCGCTCCCAGCGCCTCCGCCGCCACGTCGTCGGCGTACTCGGTGGCCACCGGGGTGGAGGATCGGTCCGGCACTAGCGTCGAACTGCCCAGCGACGTGCCGCCTGCCGCATTGCCGCGACCGCCGCCCGCCGTCGACTCTCTACGAAACAAAAATATTTAGATACGTTTTATTGCAATAGCAATTTTGTTTAATTTTTCATCAATAATTTTGTAAAATCAGAAAAAGTATAATTCATACCTTCGTGCGTGTGCAAGTCTAGAATGGCCAGTAGAAAGGGGTTCTACGCCGAATAAGTCTTCGCTGCCATTTACGAGGTCCACATAGGTAGTCGCCAACGGGAAAGGAGCCGTGGGCCGTACGACACCTAATCGGACCGGGGCTAGCAGAGCGTCGGCTGCTTCTACCAACTCTTCTACAGCGAGGGCGACGAGCGCCGCAAACACACGGCGACAACGCACAAGCGATGACGTGATCGATAAAGGTCTGCATTAAAACAATTACATTGTTACACTAATTACATTGTTACACTAATTTCTTTGAAAGTTTTTATTTCATTGAACATATACATACCCTTTCTTCTTAGCTGCGCCTGGAGCCATTTCAACACTAAATATCACGAAAATCCTGGCGACAGATCGGACAAATCGGCGCGCCACTTCGCGAGCTCGTTCAGCGCGGCCCGGGACTGTGTCGTTTTGTTGCTCACGAATTAGTGTGTGTAAGAGAGTATCCAACATCTGTAACAAAATAATCACCAATCATTGAAAATAAACTTCAATCATAGTTATCTTCTATAATATAAAAATGAATCGTTGAATGTGAGCAGCTGTACCAAATTGTCTAATTCTTTTTTTGTTGGGATTGTCATTTCTTTGGAGTAGGTTCCTATGTTAAAGAAAAAACAGACAAAGATGCGCAGAAAAATACCCAAGACGAAACAAAGTTCGCGGTGTCCACTAGTTACTTAATAAAAACAAACATTGATTATACCGACCTCATTAGTACACTTGACGATGAGCGCGTGAGTAAACTTGTCCAGCAATGTAGTGCCAGATTGTGAAGGCGCCGGGCTACTGGGTCGACTTTCTGACTCTCCAGAAGCTCCACTAGATCCACACATAACAGCTGCTTCAACAGCAGGCCAATCACCTGAACAATACATAAATAAATTAATACAAATGCTTATAGGTAATAAGTTAATAACACTCGCTAATGTTTAATACATTAAAAATTGAATGCGTACCCAATAAATGCAGCAGCGCTCTTCTAGCAAACTTGGGCGGTTCCAGGTCATGATCAGGAGCATCAACTTCAGCGTCGGAGCCAGGCTGCTTACGCGGCCCGCGGCCTCGTCCTCCGCCGGCGCGGAACTGGCGTTGTTCTACAGCTTGACGACCTACTGTCTGAACTAGGAACAACAGGATTGATTCGCCCCTGTAAACAAAATATAGCAAATTGTTAAAGTCTTCATGAAATGACAAACAGTACATACTGTGAAAGTTTCGGATTATGAAGAATAGATCCACAAGTGTATAAAAACGTACCTGGAATTAAAATGAGTAGCGAGAGACGTGTCCCTAGCGAGTCTTGCAAGTAGGTCGCAGCGCGCAGTCCAGTTACCGCCGACAAGGGCCTTGCAGCGGCACTTCTCCCAGCAATCACAATATGCCGTAGGAGATGTACGCTTCAACTTACAGTCGTGACCTTTGTGACATACCTGTATAACACAAATAATATAATTAAAATCTCAAATCATCCTTTATAGCAGCATATTGATAAAATTTAATTGTAACTAAAATGGAAATAAGAACTTTTTTTTACCTTTGCACATTCAGTGCAGCAACACAAAGATCCAGTCAAGCCGCAAGTCTTGCACTCAAATATGTCCTGTAAAATTAAACAAATAATCAATAAATAACTTATCGATAATTTTACAACTCATTGGTAAAATTTATTTAAGAAATTTAAAAAATATTCACAATGCACTATGTTGTTCAATTTTCAGAGATAACCCCTGCGTTATGCGTATATCGTTTGCATTTTCCAACAGGATATTCACGATAATAACACTTTTCAATATATAGAGATACTAGTTGGCTCTCAAGATTCTCTGATCAGTATGAAGGTTATTTATTAATAATATGTACAAACCTGATTGATGTGCTCCTGACCCGTCCATGTGAAACTACAAGTGTCATTGCAGCATAGTACCAATAGTGGAGAATGATCAGGACTCGCATTAGGCGGGAAGATAGCAGCGGAACGTTGAGCCTCGTCTGCATCGGGACATGCACGGATAGCGTCCAGTATTACTAGCGCCGCACGGTAAGCGCGCTCAGCCACCGCAGCCATCAACGGAGTTTGGCCCATTCCATCCCTGTTATGGTTAAAGTTTATTATTATAGTCAAAATAAATCACACATGTTTTAAAGTGAAAGTGATACATCAGACGACTTACTTGGCAGTGAGTAGTTGCATGAGGAATGGCTGCAGTATAGGGCTCTCGCAGAGCGCTCGTAGAGCCGCAAGCGCGTTGCCGCGTCGTTCAGCCGGGTCCGCGCTCACTGCGCCGCCGCCACTGTTACCACCGCCAGACATTTTACTGTAAATGTTTCACATATCATCACATTCACTCTTGAGAATTTTCTTGGTCTTCCATCTAATAAAACTAATACTAACTAGCTAGAATAACAAAAGTTACAAAACCCGTGGAGACTTTTGTACCATTCATATATTTCATGCATTTAAATTTTTGCAAAATAAAAAGACGGAATATTAGACCAGGAACTTAACTCTCTCGAAAAAAAGGTGATGATAAGAAACAAATACAGAAAACACAAAGAAAACAGACATAGTAAAGAATACGCAGATTCTATCTAATCAGTGAATTAGCTTTTTTAAGCATACACTGCTAAGTTAACTATTATCATTTATAAACATAATATTTATTAAGTTTCAACAATCCCGTGAATACCTGCAGTCTTACTACAAAAAATCAGTTAAACATTGATTCAACACAAACCATTCTATTCATTCTTTCAAAGTCGTTAAATTCAGTTTTTTGCATTTCATTCCATGCAAATACCTTAATGTATAAACAAGTTAAAATTATTTAAAAAATATATTTAGTTGTCCATCGTTTAAAACAGATCATTTTAATATTTTGTTTGTTATGATTAAAGTTTAATGACAATTTATTTGACTATTTAATAAAATACATGATGAATACAGAGTGGGTGACTATTATAGTTATGTTGGAGGAACAGAACATTGTCATCTGGCGTTTGTTTTTTTACAAGCAACCTGTCTCTGTGGATCAATTGTGCCATAATGAGGGCCACTAGGAATGTCTCCCTTAACTAAATCGATGACTTTATTTGCAAAAACTTTGCTAAATCTATATTTCTTCTCAAACCTTGCATCATCATTATCATTATGTTAAATAAATTAACTCGTACCCGAGTTATCACATTATTTTGAAACCCTTCGGCGTTATGGATTTCTTCTTCTTTTAGAAGACCAGGCTGTCTATGATATTCATTAAAATTACTTCAATATAAATCAATGAAATAAAAAACATCGACGTAATAACATAATAAACGTCTCGAACAAAATGACAGACTGAACTTAAACACTCAGTGTTAACACAACAAACAAGGTTGTTTGGGTATTTAAATTTAAACAATTTCTAAGGAGTGGCTATCTCTTAAACACTTTTTTGTGGTAGCACTTTTTCTAAACACGTGATGAACAGATGTCTATCTTTTTTGTAGCAAGACTGCTGTAGTTTACATGTATAAGGTTGAAAGTGTTTACAACTAGATTTCTACTATAACCTAATACACTGAAGTGAGTACAGTGTATACTAGCGGCGGTGTTGACAACTTACCCATTATTGGTGAGTCCCATCAGACTATCTTCGTCTCCCGATGCCTCGAATGTCTCAGGTGGCCACGAGATGGCGGGCACGGACTCCTCAGCGTTGGCGCCTCCAGCACTCGTGCCGCCCGCTAAATTAGGCATCGAAGCGTTTTCCACTGATTGTAAATAGTCTTAATTATTACACCTACACTACATATGCAGAATATTCATTGTCACGGTATAGATAGAGTGGTACTTACCAATATCAGGTTCTTTATTCGAAGTAGGTGCACACATATGAATGCATGCATGTATTATATTTCTGTTGCCATCACAGCGTTCTTGTAAGATAGACAATATTTGTTGTTCTGCAGACAGAGGTTTTTTTATTATTACATTGCATAGTGAAAATAGGCCACAATAACTTCTTACTCGTTCTCCACAAATACTCACTGCTTGTGTCAGATTCCAATTGGTGCAGTACTTGACGAACGCCATCAAGATCGCAACGTAAAACACGAGGCATCATCAGCTGGGGCTCCGGCACCAAAATAATGAGAGCAACCTGCATATATAAAACCAAATATAAAATGTTTTAATCACAATAATCAGTAAGTTTTTGTTGTTGTTAGTTTTAATCATGTAGTTTCTTGTTTCAAGAAGTGATGATGATCTGTCCGGTTAGTGCGCGGCGCGGCGTGCAAGCTACCTGCGACTTGAGCGCGGTGTGGTGCGGGTGCTGCGCGGCGGCGGCGGCGGCGTGCGGGTGCAGCGGCAGCGCGTGCGCGGCCAGCGCCCGCGCCGGCGGCAGGTTCAGCGCCGGCGGCTCGCGCACCATGCCCACGCAGTCGCGCGACACCGGGTACAGCGCGCCGTTCCCGTCCACCATCATCACCACCGGCTCGCTGCCCTGTAACCGTTTAATCCACTAAGTAAAACTTTAACGTACCGACACTTTCAATTCAACAATCTGTTCGTTCCCACTGTTGCAGGTTATCATTCGTTCACACATAGTTATACGCACCTCTGCAGCTGTAGTTAACTGTATAGCTTGTCCGTTAGAATATCCGAGCAATGCATTGTTGTCTGTAGGGAAAACGCTGTCTGTGAGTGCGCGTGTAGTTCCCACAGCATACACAGCGTACGCCAGAGCTCCGCCCGGTCTGCGTACCACGGCATGAACGCCGCGACTATCCACCTAAAGTAAAATGTTAAAATGTTAACAACATACAAGTAATCTAAACCATTTCTTATTTGCATTTTTACTTTACAATACTTACAGCAATAGTAATAACTTGCACATCAGCTGGCAACGCTATTTTCCTAGGCGATCGTTGCAGACAGTCAGGCCCGCGTGGTCCAGCGGCACCACCGACGCCCCACTTGACAGCTACTAAGTCATCTTTCCGCACGAGTCGACAATCTTGCAGTAGCGTCGATAGATCGTCAGGCGTGGATGGTGCGACCTCTTTCCCGTCCTTGCCGATAGTAGGAAACCGAACGGCAGCGTACGCGCCGTCCACTTTGAGCACTCGTCCTAATGGCACACTTTTGACGTCTTCAAGGAATACCACTTCTTTTAGCGGCCATTCTTCCTCATCGCGCTTGGAACCATCGTTTGACGAACCTTCTTCACCGCGTACGGTTACACGCTTGGCACGTTCTGAAAACGACATCACATTTACAGTTAATAATTTCATAACCACTACTATTTACTGTTTTTTAAATGAGTTTTATAATTTATACTAACTGTGAGACGTGCTTGTGTCACTACAGGTTGAAGAAGCCGGACTAGGTGGTGGGGGCATATCAAGGCGGTCAGCCATATCCTTGTTGCTATCCTTGGCACCATCCTTGCTGTTACCACTGGATGATGAAGCTTTCACAGATGATACAGTTAGCGGCGACTGATTCTATATGAGTAAGGGATACAAGGGTTAAAAAGTTCTGTATCTTGACAAAAACAACATTATTTATATAACAATCTGTTGTAGTGAAGATAAAATTTACCTGTAAATCACGTTTATCTTTATCTGAAACTGATCGGTCGGGTTGTGGAGGTGGTAACAATTTAAACCGACACATATCAGAAAGGTTCCAAGCAGCATTCTGTAGCACGCCCACTTTCGGAACACCCGTTGACATGTTGAATCCTGTTTCGTAACAGAACATAGTGTTAGAAAATTAATCATAAAAATATAGTAGCTTTATATTACATTGCAGTTACAGTCATCAAAACCGGAAACAAATCGTAAACATTGCCCTTTTTACCGACTTCATTAGCAAAAATGTAATTTTAGATTTTATAGTTCTTACCGACAGCACCGGGTTGGTACATAGGAGCATTCTTCATGGTAACGCTCTGTCCGGCCTGCAAGTCTTGCGGCGCTGTGGACGAGTGTCCGCGCTGCTGTTTGCGAGATCGAGCGCGATGTTTCTCCCAGAGACGTGCTCGCTGACCCAATGGAAGAACTCCCCTAATAAAATTTCAAGTTAACGTAATGTAAAGTTTCTTGTTTTAACTGTTCTCTGATTCATTCATTATAAGACATAGATAGCCTTGTCAAGAAATGGGTTTTGTCCCTTTTGTTTGTTTACAAATCGGGACCATATTTGTTTTTGTTTTATGGGATAATTCAGTAAACGAGCCGACGGATAACCTGATGGTAAGCAATCAGCGCTGCCCATGGACACCAGAGGCGTTACAAGTAAGTTACCGGGGTCTTTTGGAAATTTATTGTGAGTTTGAGGATTGTGGGGGATTCGGAGATTGGAGAGACTGGGGAACCTCCGAGACGAAACACGTCGTTGTTTTACGTCGGTTTTCTGTGAGGCCGTGGTATCATTCCGGTCAAGCCGGCTCATTCATTCATTCAAAGAATGGCTCGCCCACACTTGTTCCTTCACATGTTCAAATGTAAACAAATAAGTCAAAACAATCTAGAACTTACCACCAATAAAGTGCACCAGAGTCCAATCTCGCGACAGTGTACAGAGAGCATACATGTAGAGAGATTGCCTTGTCAGATCCAAACTCCATGAACGTCTGTAGAGGATGTTCTAGACGCGAAGCTCCTGGAGCGTGAGCTACAAATGTTACAACAATTATTAGTATTAAATTTGAAGAAAAATATCAAAGTACCTACTAGTAGGTATGTATAGTACAAATAATTACCAATAGATTCATCTAGGAAGGTCGCAATCCTGCCGATATCTGTGAGCACAGATATACGGATGCCGGCAGCACTGATATTAACTATTCGCTCTCCCGTAGTCATACCCAGCCAGGTCGCACGAGGATGATAGGCACTCGCAGATCCTGACGCCTGTTTCATGAAAATATAATATTTATGTAACTACACTACATGCTAACTAACATACAGAAGTAACGCGTAGCAGATAACCACTATTAAAATACAATGTATACTTGTACACTTAGACTTGGTACTTACATCATTACGTTGGTAAGGGTGAGCATCAGCCCAACGCCATTGGTGCAGCTGGCCTTGGGTGGAGATCGCGATTAGCTCACTGAAGGTAGCCGCAATATGAGTAAAACGGATATTGCTGTCCCAATATTCCAATTCTTCCGAAACCCAAAGTGGTGAAGCAGCAATTGAAGAATCCTTTTTCTTACTCTCTGCTGTGCAATATATAAAAATTATTGTTAAAGAAAATAATAAAATGAAAATGTAATATTTCAATTATCTAAAGTGAATTACAAGATGATTACATATATTTACCTCCATCATTGTTACCTCCATCCTTGTCCCAGGAGGTGTCGCGCAGTGCGGATTCGAGCCACCTGCGCGGGCCGAAGTACTGGCGCTCCCGCCAGCGACTGAACTCGGACGACGGGCGCTCCTGCGTGGAGCTGCTGCTCTCGCGACTGGCGCCGCCTCGCCCGCCACTGCTACTACCGCCGCCCCCACTGCGACTATTATACAACCATGTTTTAGCACAATCTATGACGTCTGCAATCTTCACAGATATAAAGAATGGTCGTTTTCTTTTATTTCGACTGACCACTTAGGAATTTTATTCCATTACATTTGGCTCCTGCTTATTTTTCACAAAAATAAGCTGACCATATCTTTACATCTGTGATACTACCACTACTACTACCATACAAAAACAAAATACATTTGGGAATGTGACCAGTGCAAGGAGACAAACAAAAAACATGCACTGTTGCTAAATTATTAAAGTCTATGTACATCTAAACATCTAATAAACTCCCAATCACAACATACATGGAAACTGCGTAAGCTTGACAGCGTGCCGGAGATTGGGTTGAGGACTATATTTACTACAGGCAGGAGAGTGTGGTGAGGCAGAGGAGCATAGCTGACAGGTATACCTTCTGATAGCCGCGTACCCGAAGATGTCCTCAGAAAACATGGTGTCAGCGTCTATGATGACGGAGTGGTCCTGCTGCGCCGCGTGAAACCCTCCATCAAGAAGAGATATCAGGTCCTCAGGCACGTAGCCGTCACCACCTTCGCCACCCTCCGGTTCCTCGCCCTCTTCATCGTCACGTGACAGCAAGTTGTTCACCGCGAGGTTCACGTCCAAGTTGGTTCGCTATATTATTTTACATTACCAAATTATTAAATTGCTAATATATAAAGAAATATACAACATTTTTACTTTTTTAGTTTGTTCTGATCTATTAAAATCAGAATATTACAAAGTAGTACCTGCAACTCTCTTATAATAAGACTCCTGCTCTTTCCCTGAAGAACCACTTGAGCCTGTGTGACCAGATCTTCCGGCACAAACGGCGCTGGAACCGACACAACTCGTCCAGAGCCAGATGCACCGATAATGACGCCTGTCGCTCGGCTTGTTGATCCTGCGTAAAATAAATTCATTTAAATAACCTAAATAATAATACTGAATCATCATTATTGTGCACTGGCATCATGAATAAGTCTATACAAATTACTCAAATTACCTTGTGAGCTAGGTGTCGCGCGAATAGAGTTCCTCATGATCCGAGCTCTGGTGCGAGGCTGTTGTCGCGAGCCGCAGCCACCTCCACTACCACCTTGCTTGCCGCCGCTAGTGCCTCCGCCACCGCTCCCTCCGCCACCATTGCCGCCATTCTTACTAGCGTCAGTTTTACTCAAGTCCAATCTATCGGGAATGATCGAGAAGGCAGCACGGCAGATGGTACCATCTTCGAGCAAGCAAGCAATATGAGCTGGACCAGCGGCCACAGCACGCACTCCTCGCAGTGAACTAAGCGCCGAAGAACCAGCACCTGTCCCATATCTATTCCAACGGTCAGCAACTTCCTTTAGCCTGTAGTCAAAACAACCTCATATTATTATTCATATAATTCAATAGATAATGTTTTAATTTTAATTATTTGTATGGTTATTACATATTTCAAGCCATTTTTTCCAACCAAGTACATTTCTTATTTGTCTGTAGTGTGAAATTTATATTATTTTAATAAAAGAAACATGGTAAAGTTCACATAATGACTGTCACCTAATTTCTCCAATTTCAATTGTCATGGTGTTCAGATTAAATGACTTATATTCGATTTCATATGGGAAAGCTACATATTTTTCATCTTGAATCGAGGTGAAATACATGAACACACACACAACTCTACCAACAAGACAGGTCACTTCAGGACAGGGCAGGTTCTGTCATGGGTTTATGACATTATGTGACAGTGTCACTTAATTTCATTCATTTTACACTGGATTTATTTTGTAGAAAATACAAAATAAATCATTAGCAGTAATTAACTCGAAACGATAAATAAACATAAAATATATTTCGATTTTCATTTCAAACTATATTATGCTTTATATGTAACCGTAAAAATTATCACTATTACTAAAATTGTAAATTATTGACATTAACACCACAGATTGATGATTTGGATTGAACCTTGATTAGAGACTAACATAATAATATCATAAAATCTATCCATAATTTAAAATTAATATTAAACCTTTTCCACTTTAGTGTAACAAAGTCAAAGTCAAAATTATTTATTTCAATTAGACCAGAAAGGCACTTTTGAACGTCAATAATAAAATTAAAAGTGAAGTAAAACCTATTTGCTCATTCCAAGGTGTAGATTAAACTGTCAAACACCAAGCGGTCACCGGTGACCGCGACCTATTGTTCTTTAATTGTGTCTATAAAACCGGTACTCGACGAGTTAAATTACCACTTCACATGCTAATATAGTGGACAATTATTTTAAAAAATCTCTAGCAATAGTTTTTAGACATTTTTTTATTTTAATTATAATGCATTAAAATTTCTAAATATACTTTATAATTATAATTATGTATTATAAAGTGCATATCAAATTATTAGCAAGATGGTTAGTGGCCACCAAAAAAAATTTCTATATTCTAATTTTTATAATAATAAATCATTTCATTTTGTGCCCCTAAGCCATTTATTTTTGTATGTAATTTTTATCAGTTAGATAATTCAATAGATATTTTTACACGATTTCATCACCACCATATTTCCAGTGAAACTTCATTTCAAATACCAAACATACTTCACAAATACCAAAAGATTGATAAACGACTATAGTAGTCAATGGGGCTATTTAATTATTAAAATACAAGTATAAATATGCTCCTAGCAACTGAATTGACAGATAGATTTAATACCTGATTAGAGATGATCAGAGCTTTTCAAAAACCAAGTGTGTACCTATCAAATTTTAATAAAGTAAAAACCCCTACTTGAAGACATAAAATCAAAACAACCATAATTTTTGGGTAACCTCTTGTGTGTTGGTATTTAAGACACAATAGAAAACACATTGTGTCTCATGTAGATCTACACTGCGACAGACCAGAGGTTAATATTTAGGTACTTTATTTAGATAAACAATGCTGCTCAGAAAATTAACCCAGAACCTTCACAAATATTATGTTTACGAAATGCCTAATGTTTTGTAAATGATGATCATAATACACAACCAACTACTCGCTATCTATTCTCCACCAAAATCATCAAGTCTAGCTAGCCAATTGCCTAGTCTATGCCTATGGATGAAAAGGTGCTAGCCCATTGAGTAAGATTAAATTTGTACTATTGATAAGGGATTCAAACAAGTAATCCTAATTGGAAGTTATGAATTTACCAGGAGTTTTCCATAATTTAACGAACCTTAAGGAACAACCTGAACCACATCACTTACTAAGTTTCCCTAAAGTGAATTTTTGCAAATAGAGGTAAAATTATTTTTACAAATAAAGAATCATCTCACAATAAATATAAACTTAGGTAACCAATAAATTCTGTTGATATTTGTTACAGCCGTAGAACATACATTGGGGAAGACGGATTCAAAAACCAGAATTTTGCCAGAAGTCATTATTCCATGTAGAAGTCACAGGCAAGAGCAAGTCTTTTTTATATTTCATGACATTACAGTGCATATTTTTGTTTGCAAACAAGTCATTTCACCACAAATTGAAATTAAGATGTTCATTGTTAATAGTGACTAATAGCATAGATAAATTAGTAATTTGAAACGAATAGCAACAAATTATGGCAATGTAAGAATAGGCCATTTAATTAATTACAATTAGAACCACTATTAGTGAAGATAACATAGCCTGTTATGAGTATGGCAATGCACTCAGGTATTCAAAATAATATCAAAATTACTGTATTAAATATAAAGATAACTGTTTTTCATTAAATACTAAAAATCAGGTTTAAATAAGTTCCAAAACATTTTTCTCTATGACATGACATAATATTATTAGGTACTGCTGGTGGTAAATGTATTTCATTACATTCAGTTTAATGCAAAAATCGACATATTTTTGGATCACGTAAAATAATTTTCAACAATACGATCTACACAAATTATTGTTATTGGGAGGGTAACGAGACAAGCATACACATGAAATGAAATAGGTATTGAGCGATTTTATTATGTCACAGTTGAGAATTAACTACTACGGTATCGGCATTGTAAACGCGAAAAGCAGGTTTGCAAATATAGCATCGTCGTTTTAAACCAAACAAGATTACGCCATCCGATCCAAATTAACATTACACGGTATGGATTACTATCAGCTTCATCCAAAATCGACAAAGAAATGTCATACAATGGAAATTCTCCCGTGAACGTAAAATGATACGGGAAACGTGGCCCTTGATGCTATATCATCATACGGTGACTTGATTCAAATCATACGATCATGGAATGTCGGATCTAACAACATGAACGAAATGGAGTCACGTAAAATGATAAAATATGTTTACCTGTCTATCAATTGATCCTCAGTGCCAGGCAAAGGATGAACCACAAAATGCATTGAAGACATTTTCCAAGGTCTAATCCTGAGATTTAACAAAGATTTCAAATAGCACACTCAAACATTTGTTAAAAATCCACCACAATACTGCAAGAACAAAAGAACACCATCTAAAATCCTCTTCCAACCACCATATTTCTCGTGGTTTCTTTCGTGTTCGTTTCTCGTTCTCAAATACATGTGAGTCGGTACATGACGAAAAAAGAAAGAAAATATCAACATGGCTTCTCCATCGAAAATGTTGGTACCCCTGCAATCAACTATGCTAGGGAAGCTAATTTCTCAAAATGATTAAATATTATTGATGAATATATTTTTTATGAATGTATGTATTTCTGTAGTAAGTTAATATGCAGTGCTTAAAATGATGCTCTTTCTAAAAATATTATATTGAGAAGAATCATCATGATTTATATTTTGGTAATTGTCAGTATCTCAAAAGATAATTCAAAGTTTATCAGTGCAGACTCGGCCTAACAAAGAAAACAAGTAAAAGTAAAACATTATGAGAGAATATGCTAAAGAATCCACAACGGGTGTATGGAACGTGAGAATTTTTTAAGAAAAAAGATGGAAAGAACCATAGTGAAAAATGGCGGCCAAGTCAAAGAAGCGGCTGTCTAAAATTGAAAATAAGTTGTTAAAATTAGAAAATTTAGAATTAAAAGATGTATTTTGTTCGATTTGTCAATCTATTTTAATAGAACCAGTAACCTTGCCGTGTTTTCATGATTTTTGTCAACGTTGTTTCAATGGTAGCATAGAAAATAATGCTTTGTGTTGTCCTCTGTGTCGATTGCGAATTGGATCCTGGCTAAGAACAGCAACAAAACAAAAGAATTTGGTGAATGTTGAACTTTGGAATTTTATTCAATCGAAATTTCCCCATGAAATTGAAATCAAAACTAAAGGAGAAGACATCCGTTTGCCAGAAGGTAAACGTCTGCATTACACGAAATTTAGCAATGTACATAATCGATAATTTGTTTATTGTTTATGAAGTTAACATTGTTTTTGCAATAGTTTTGTGCTTGTATGGTGGTTATAATTATATTCTACATCATCCATGTATTCTGTCAAAAAGTACTTCATAATTTGGTCAAGTATAGAATTATTGCTATATCCTAGCCCTAGCATATAACAAAACTAGTGAAATCTTCTAAGTTTATACACTAACTTTTTGTTATTTTCACTTAGAGCTAAACTCGTCAAATTGTATAATATCTTATCATTTCTCTCCTAAGTCTGATTATTTTTTTTAGATTATTCATCTAATTAAACTATTAATTTTTTTCAGAGATCCCCTTACCTAGGTTAAGTGAGCCTGGCGAAATAAGGTCAGAATATGAGGCTGAATTGAAACGCTTAAGAGCTGAACGAGTAAGATTAGAGCAAAAACACATACAGGAAACTGAATTACTAATCAAGTATGTTAGACTAGATTTGACTATGTTACATATTTGAGTAATTACTGAAAACAAACCTCATTCTGAATATTGTTTTAGGAAAATTCAAACCGAAGAAGAAGAAGCACATAAAAAGTATCTAGAAAATTTAAAAAAAGATGAAATTTTAGCTCAACAAATGCAACAAGATCATACTGATCCTGTACCGCCACGAAACACACCTAGGAGACTCAATTATAGGGCCACTGCTGCTAAACCTAGACTGAAATCTACCAAGATAGATAATTATTTATCTAAACTACAAGTACCCACCACTAAAGAGTAAGTGTAAATCTCTACAATGTCATATCTCAATGAAAATAAATACACCTTGAGTGACCTGAGTGCCTTTAGCGCACCCTCACCCCTGTTTTTATCAACTAAAGAGAATAAAGAAAAATGTTTGTTTCAGTAACCTTCAAATAAATAATGAATCCAATGATAATGCAAGTTCTAACGGGTCAACCCCCAAAACTCCTATAGTCAAACCCATGAACGGAGCCTCACCAGAAATGGTTCCCAGTTATGGAAAATTAATTAAGAACTTTGTAGACAAAAAAAGTAAACTTGGCCCAGGTTTATGGAATAAAGAAAATGGGGAAAATATCAAAGAAAAGGTAAGTCAAATAATTTTTAGATAAAAGTAAGAACAACTGAGACAAAAGTAAAGAGCAATGAGTTTTAAATTTAATCTCCTTAACATGGTGATAGTAAATTATTAGGCACTACTATAATATTGAAAATAAGTATATTTATCTATCAGTTCCAGCTAGTCAATATCTTGTGATAAATCTTTATTTTATATTGGGTCATAGAGTATCATTCCTTGAAATTTTTAATAGTACTTTATCTTGAAGGGTGCTTGATATATGAATATCGCCCTACAGTTGACCTGACCTTAGGGAAGTAAAATGTATGATACTATATTTTACTTGATATTTTGCAGAAAGACGATCCAAAAGCCGGTGATAAAGAACCAGGTAACACCAACACAGAAGAGAAGGTTAAAGTAAAAGGCTCTGTGCCTTCTTTGCTTGTCTCTTTGCCACTGCCATATACAGGAATACTCCAACATAAGATTAATATAGCTGAAAATAGAAATGTTGAGACTGGAAGCGTTGACTCCATGCGACAAGAGTTGTGCTATTTCAAACCAATTGAATCAACAACTCCCACAAGGTAAATACACATTATTTAATTTTTACTTAAGTGATTCCAGTATACAGAAAGTTTGGAAGATATTCCCTGTACAGTTTGTACATACACAAAAATCTTTTAGCTTTTATTTGTATGTGACCCACTCTCCTGGTTCAATCATTGGGTGTCAAATGATAAACTCACAATAATATTTCTGTTTCAGTTTCAATACAGGCAAGAGCCTACCTCTTCGAGTACCAGGACTTCGTATAGAAAAAGAGTCAGTATCATCTAGTAATGAACCAGTACCAACTCGGGTGCAATATTTAGAGGGACTTTGTCGCCTCAGAAACATCTCTTTAGCTAAAAACTTACCATCTGCATTTGTTATTGCCCTAAATATTCTCAAAGTTAATAAGGTTAGTAGTACATGTGCTTTACTACTATGAACCAGTGGCCAGGCTTCTACTAATTTTAGTAGCTATTTTGTGATTTTCCCAGTGAATGACATGATAGACTTGTTTATGTTTGTCATACAATTAGTGTACCTACACAGTGTAATATTTTTCGTAAATTATTTTATGTATATTGTTGATGATGTACAAATGTAAACAAATAAACTAACTCCTCCATAATTTCCATGGCTAACTACCATTTTCATGATCAAGCTACAAATGTTTTACACATTTATATTTCCTTTATATTACAGGAACACCCTGGGAAATGCGAAACTACGAGATCGAAAGTTAAGAAAACTGCATCTACTAGTCCTTGTGTCGCCCCTTTACCAATCAAGAAAAATCCTAATAGAAATAAACAAACAATACATATTGACGGCATTAATAAATTAAATAATGAAAGCAATCTTAGACGCACGCGGTCCATGGGAAGCATTTCGAAAGATGAAAATGAAACAACACCTAAGAAGGGCAAAATAAAACAGAGGAAAGTATCGTCTGAGAGGAAGCCATACTTACGCAGTGATTCCAAAAAGTCAAGTACCAAAAAAGAATTACACAGTCCATTAATTTCCGAATCAATAAATAACAATAAGGTTAATTTAGCTGTAAAAAATTTGTCTAGTCCATTAAAAAATTGTGATGTTAAGAAAATATTGGAAGAACAGCTTAGAATTGAAAAATTGATTGAACAAGAAAAGAATGATTATGAATTTGCTCGAAAGATGGAAGCAGAGTGGAATGGCAGGAGAAATCCACGACGGTCGAACATCAAACGACAAGTGACTCTTAACTACGCTCTTAGACCCGCCAAGAAATTAAAGGTCTGAATTAACTCCTTAGTCTTATGAAAGCATTTTTAGTTAGAAAATTCCTGTGGTTGTTTATTTAATTCTGTTTGTTATTTTGTTTTTGTCAGATGACTGTATATGCCAGTGCAGATAATATTTGAAAACGAAATAAATAGTAGTTAATGAAGGCTTGAAGGTTGAAAGGGAAGAGAAAACGCTCAAAAGTATGGGTAACTTAAATTACGAGTGATCTGAGGTCGAGAAAAGAATGGCACACTCATTATTATTTTTGTCGACCTCAAATTGCTGGCAATGATTTTTTCATGTATTGGATATATCTTCCTATTTCCATTGGGTTTCTACACTAATTCTGTATTGAATTGTTAAAGTCATCTGTAATGGTGTAGAATGATTGGTTTAATGTTAATAATAATGAATAAGATAATTCAACTATTCAGATTACAAAATGTCTCTTTTTATGTTTTTTTTTTATAATCAACTGGCATCCGAGGAGCACCTGATAGGAATTCTGGACTATCTGTGTATCCTATCCTGTCATTGGGGATAAGATGTTATCTTTTTCCAGCTTCTCATTTGTCATCTTTTGCGTGCTTTGTCCCTTTTTCATCATAGTGAATGGGTGTCATTATCGGGATCTTGCTCGCAGCCACAGGCTGAGGGTTGTTGCATGCTGTAGGACATGCTGTTGACCTCTCTCCTTCCGATATATCAGAGCCTTTTTCTATTGTCTTGCGAAGCCGGGACTTTATTTCACCCCAGATTCCCATCAACGGCCTTTCTGTGACCTTGGACACAACCTGAGGCTTTTGTTTGTCCATCATCAGGATTGTCTTGAAGATTATGGTAGGATTAACCCCATAGAAGGAGGGAAACAGTGGTTCTCCGGGACTGTGAGTCTATCACGCGGGGCGGACGCTTCTTGCTGGGGTTTTCTTGTCCGTTGGACTGAGTTGATGATGTGCGAGTTGTATGGGGGGCCGCCGGTTTCAGCAATCTTGTGTTGCTCTTATTAATCCTGTTTTGTATGTTTATTATGTTTGTACGAAGCAATGCATAAATTGGAACAAACGCAATCTGGTTGCCTTAATGTGACTTAATATTATGGTATTAATTACTTTTTTTGAGACTGTATGAATTTTTGCAGCTTACATTATTTATATTTCTCACCGACTACCTATAATTAATCTCATAAGTAAATTGTATGTATGTACATTTTATGTAGATAGATGTTTAACTACTTTATTAATTATATTAAAATGAAAACAATTTAAATAGTATGCAATGTATAACTGACGTTATAATTGTAGAACTCAATTTTTTATTTGAATTTATTTCTGATGCAAAATAAATTAGACATAATGCCCAGTCCACACTTGGTGGAACCGCGGCCGTTTTTAACATGCCATTGTAATAAGTCTATCGCGGGACAAAATCACAAGTTACTTGTATTTGGTTTCTTGTTTCACATCGCGATTAAAAACCGCCGTAGCTCCACTCTATTGCGACATGCGGGGCCCTTAATAATTGAATTTTGGTGTCAATGATGCTTCAACAATATTTCGCAATGTTTTTTATTAATATTAATGACAATCTGTTATGAAAAACTAACTGATTCTGGTCTCGCTTGTACATAGTACAATAAAAATCTTGATGTTAAAAAAGATGCAATAAACGAGTCTGGATATTTCAGTTCATACGAATTAAAAAAAAAATACTTTTTATGTAACATGTCGACAATTGTCTCTATTTAATATTTTTAACACCAGTACATTTAAAACCTTATTGTTACCAAAACTGTCAAAATAAGGTTTCATTTGCAATGTACAAGTGAATTTGAGCTTTTTTATGCCAGTACAGCTTGGCAAAAAGGAGTTTAAAATAATTTAAGTCGTTAATATTGTACCTGCAGGCTACGACTCTAACAGTTTATTTGTTATTTTTATCTAGTTTAAAAGGTGAAGATACTATATTCGGATGATATTTTATCATGGGATATTGTCCAAAGTGGGTTGATTAAGTTGCAACTGTCACCGCGTCAAACTCTTTTTTGCCAAGCAAAACATCATCAGCTAAAATGTAAACATAATCAAAGGCCTGACATGTTGGTCGCATGCAGTATAAATCTGCTAGCTCTCTACATACTTCTTATTTACATAGCTTGGTTATAGATTATCTATTTCATTAAAGCATGACTTTGATCCTTTTTGCATATTTCAAGTATGAACATTATTGGTCTTAACATTTAGAGTACGGACATTTTGTAGACCTAGGTTGTTACAATACGGAGAGTCTACAGTTTAGTATTCATACCTAGTTGACCTACTCGAAATAATAATATAGCCTATTTACTATTATGTATTATCTCATAATGTATCTTACATGGTGTAAAACAGTATTGAAAATTAATATAATGTAGAGAGAGCATAAGCACATTTAATTAAATCAGCTACAGCTACAAATGGGTATATAACATGAACCAATGCAGAAATATTTTTACAACTATGTAACTAGTTTGGTTTGTCTATATTATCTATAAGACATTTTGTAAAAGGCTGTGTCAACTAGGCCCTATAATAGAGTAACAATTATATTGTAAACTCAGATGTCAGTCGCACTGAATTAAATTTTGTAAAATAGCAAACAATGCTTTGGCGGTAGGTCGTTCGACGCGCAGGACTAAGGAGGAGGCCTTTGTCCAGCACTTTGATGTGACATATTGCGGCTCAGGCATTGGAAAAGGCAGTTTCTCCAATTAAGTCCACTTCATATGGGATATACTAGATAAAATTGTATTCAAAGTGCCAATTAAATATCTAAACGATACAAAGGTAATAAAATTATAGTGGTTACAAAATCAAACAACTTAATTAATTTATTCAAAATTTATTTAAAAGAAAAAAAAATATGTTTGAAATAAAATATTGTAAGGCGTCCCACGGGTGCTGCAAATTATCACGCAGGTGTAACGCACAGCGGGGACTTATATCTTTTCATTCTCGTTACTTGCCAATTGTTTTTAGTTGTAGCTCTGCTCACTTCCCACGTATCGTTGGTGGTACAACTGCCTTTGACCAATCCCTAGAAAAATACACAATAAACAGGATTAGGAACAAATCTTACAACATTGGCCATAACACTTGATCCGAAGTATTACCAGAGTTGTTTAAGACTAATCTAAGCTTTGCTCTCAAATTTTAAGTATGACATATAATATGTAATTAGATGTGGTTATCCGTCGATACCCGGCTGTTTGGCTGTTTTTCGGGTTACTACCATTGTCACTTAGCAACCCGTGGATGAAAGTTGTTTTTAGCGTTTCGATTGTCCCAAAACGGGTCAAGGGTGAGTCAAACTCGCTTTGTAAATGTTCTGTTAAATAACTATCATATGTATTTTTTGTAAGAAATAGGCTATAAAATATAAATTCTTTTGTAAATTGAAGTGTACTTTATTGTGCAGCATTAATAGATAATTTTCGGTAGTTATTGAAATATTGCTTAACGGTTGTATAAAGTCAGATAGTCGGTTAGGTTAGGTACGACGGAAGATGAGAATAGTTATGTAGAAACAGCTTTTATTATCTAAGAAATTCATCGGCAGAGTCTCATTTTGATAATTCTCATGGTTTATTCGTAAACGACTATCCATGATCTCATGACATGTGATTATACTTGTGATGTAACAATTTTAAGTTTAAAATGTATAGGTGTTATGTATATGTATTTATAATGTGGTGCTCTTATCCAATTATCGTAATAGAAAGCTTCCACTATTTGCAAACAATATACCTACTTTGGAAATGAAACGGTTTATTTATTTAGTGTTACTATCAAGCTAGTAAAAATTTTACTTACTGCATACTTACTACACGAAAATGGATAAAGTATGACTAATTGTATGTGTATCAGATAGCTTCCACGATTTTAAATTTCCGGATAGGCCTGGAAAACAAAATAAAACTATCAAAAAGCGTCACAGCACTAGAGTGGCAAGTAGAGTTAGCATGAACAAACCAACTGTAGTTAAAACAAACTATAACTTATTCATCCAATTTAAATAATACACAAACAAAAGACATGTGCATGTATAAAAAGACAACATGCAATATGAGCTTGTAAATTTAAATTGGTCAAATGTAAAGAATATTAAAAAAACAATGAATGGAATAAGGTAGTAAAATAATAAAATTGTACAGTTTTTATGTAATTCCCATAACTTCTTCAATTAGAAACTATACCCTTTCAGGATTGTGTCTTACTAACAAATAAAGCTTAGCATTTTGTTTCTTTTCAGGAACTGGCAAGCATTACACCTTTCACCTGTTGACAATTAGGAAACATATTTTTATGTTGACTTACCCTAAGGATAGACTAGGGGACAATAATGTCCTATGACATGTATGTATCGTGGACATGTCGAGCGAAGCCGACCGATGTCGCCTGACATATACGGTGACAACGTGCAACTTCAGTGACGTTGATGTTGCCACACGTCGCGACCAAAGTCCGGTCTTCACCCGACGTCGCTGGCGACACGTGTCGCAGGACATTTGTTCCCTAGTGTATCCTTGGCTTTATGTGAACTAAATACATAGTAACACTCAGATTAGAGTTAACATAAGATTTGAGGGTTTTTTTCTACACATATGAATAATAAAACTGCAGAAGTGTAAATTCTATACATTGAATATATTAATAAAATAAATATTAGGGGTGAGTATATACACGTAAAAACAAACTTAATAGTGCGACTCAATCCCTAGAGACAGTTACTGTACCAAACGCATATAACTTTGTCGAATGTTGCCCGCAGTGGACTTTACGCTGTAAACGTAGGGCCGATGGTTGAGATTAGCTTGAACCGATATTATAAATGTAAAATTATGATATGTGAGTTTGTGTGTATGTTCGTTACTCAGTCACATCAAAACGGCTGAAGGGACCGGGATGAAATTTGGAACAAAGGTAGATTACAATCTAAAGTAACACATAGGCGAATAGAACTTCTAGGTCTGCTAGTTGGAAACAACTTGCAATGAGTAGCGGCGTATTCACCTAAGACAGCCTCGATGGTCAAGTATTGCGACTGATGAGAAATATCGAGGGGTATCGAGTTCGGTTCCTGGCTTGGATTGGTTTATTGGCGACTGACTTCTCCCGCCTGGGTAAGGCGGAGTATCCAGACTCTTACCCTATTCGGCTCTATCTGTGGTGGTCTGATGGCTCTTTGAGGTCGCTCGGGTCTGGTTCTGGTCGGGCGGCGAGCTACCAATGCTCGCCGTCCGGCAATCATCCGGAGATCGTCCCGCGATCCCCGACGCCCGGAGTGTCTTTCGCAACGTCTGGGTTGTGAGGAGGGAGCGCTTCGCTGCCTCATACGCCCCGCTTCTCCTCAGCAAGCATGACTGCTTCGCAAAAGGAGAAGATTGCATCCCAGTCCCCTTCGCTCCGCATCGTGACCCGGACAAGAGCCGGACGCGGGAGGTCGCCGTCGCCAATCACATTCCTGGGGGCACGGCGGTGCTCAGCCCATGTACGGAAAAGTGGTTGTTAGGTACATCATACTGATGGATGGAAAACGTACTATAAAATACGCAAGTCCATTTTAAATAATACTTGATGTTTTGTATATTTCTTAGGTTTTTTTAAATAAAATATTTAAAAAAACCTAAGAAACATAAGTGAAATTTATACACTCAAACTATTTTGTGCAGTAGTTGGGCAATGTGTTAGGGGTTCGATTCCCGCACAGAGCAATTATTTGTGTGATCCACAGACTGTTGTTCTTGGTCAGGGTGTGATGTGTTGTTTTCGATCAATGATGTGTATGCCAATTTGTATATTTGTAAACACAACACTTGGGATAATAATGGTGCAAGGTCATGTTTAAAAAAATACTTATCCTATGTTATAATATAATACTTACATAGTTCTTTACAACAGTGGACAATTAGCGTAGTATGTACATTGGACTACACCAATAAGCCTCCTCAAGCTAATTTTGTTCTTGACCGTAGTCATTGTTTAACATCCCTGCAATAATGAACATTTTATTATTACACTGTTTAAAGCTATTGTCATATTTAATGAAAAAACTAACAATAATATCAAACTCAATGCACCTTTTCATTTCAATATAAATAAAATCATAGTTACCACAGACTTATCAGTCAAACACACACTGGTTATTAGCACTCTTGATAAGCCTTTTATCCATTTTCTATTGCTACTGCATAGAGGGAACAAATACAGATATCATACTTAGTTGAATGTCAGAGCATACCATTGTTTACACACCCACCACTTACCATAGCTCCACAGGATGTAGACACAGTTCACTTCATTCCAAGGAGATAGATTGCAGCAAACACAACTCGCAAGTACACACACAGTTGTGCACACCAATGACAATTGACAACTTGCCACCCTGAACAGCTCTACCTTGTAAATGATGAGATTATCCACATCCAGACAGATGTTCACTCACACAATAGTATGTATAATTTAATTAGAGCAGTTAAACCAAACTTGATGAAATTAAACATCCATCGCAGAATAACATACATCTTTATTGAACAAAAAGTCCTCATCTCACACATCACATAATTACACACAGTACTCTAGGTCACCTTACATCTATTACATCATCCTCTGGATATTATTGCATCCATGTTAGCATCCTGTGATATTCCTATCACATCAAGTTTTACTTCAGTTACACAGCTTTACACAGAAATAAAAATTTACTTATAGACTACTAGAATTTAAGCTAAAATGTGGCCATACAAACATCTCTGATACAACTATCTGCCATAGTGCTCACCTCATGTCTGGGGCTTGTTGTTATTCCACCCACCACTACCAGAACCAGAACTAGAACCACCCCCATTTCCATTCCCATTCCAGTTTCCCTGGCCATTAGGCCAATTTCCTTGGTTCCAGTTGCCACTTTTACCCCCACCGTTCCAGCCTGGATTGCCTCCACCTTGATTCCAGGATGGTGGTGGACCATTTTGACCCCAATTTTGATTACCATTCCAATTCTTTCCTGGATTACCCTGTGGTGGGCCACCCTGCCAATTATTTGGGCCAGAGTTACCAGGTCCTCCTAAAAATCCACCCCAACCAGCTTGATTAAGCGCAGCTGCCACTAGACTAATAGGTAAGTTAAAATTAGCTGGTGGTCCTCCATTAGGGTTGATCCCTAAATTTTGCATATTGAGAGAGTCAATGTTACTGTTTCCTCCATTATTGCTGGGACCACCTCCAGAAGAGCCCCCAGTGCGATTGCCTTCCCAATTATTTGGTCCATAAGAATCATCCTTCCAGTTCTGAGATTTAGTTTTAATCTTTGGTGCTGCACTTGATACTGACACAGATGCACCTTTAATTACATGGTCTTCGCCACAAAGGCTTTGTGCCACTTCTGGGTCTAAGAAAGTAACAAACCCGAAGGCTCTGAATGGACGAGGAACAAACACATCGGTTACTTCTCCAAACTTTGAAAAATATTCGCGAAGATCATCAGCAGTCATGTCTTCAGTACACCTTCCAACAAATACTTTGCAAGGCATCTGGGGTACCACACCTTCCTTTGAATTGGGGATACGTACATCCACCCAGCGGCCATCAATGTTGTGTCTTTGAGCTAAAGCTCTCATCTGAGATGCATATGTGGCAAAACGAATAAACCCAAAACCTTTGAAAGATCCATTCTTGTCTCGTTTTAACTGTACCATTACCACTTCACCAAACTGCTCAAAGTACTGCTTTATAGACTCCTCGGTGGACTTCCATGGCAATCCCAAGCAAATTAAATCTGAGCAAGTTAGTTTTTTTTCCAAGCGTTTGGTCTTAGCTGCAGAATTTTCGGGTGAAACATCTTCCATCTTTCGTTTATTCTCTTTAGGGAACACACAAATGTACAACAATTTGCCCCAACCAACTTCTGTAGGCGGGTGCAATTTACCATCGCTTAGGCGGATCCCTCTGATTGACTTGCTGTCTGGATGCCGGTATTTCAGCCCACAAGCTCCTGGGAACTGGGCCACGAGAGTTGACAACAACAATGTACCATCCATTTCGCATGGAATTTCAACCGCATTGGAGTCATCTTCATCTTCACTTACTTTAATATATTCAAACAAATCACCGTTGTAATTACCACCCTTAGCCATGGTGGTCTTTATTTAAATTAGGTATTTAAAATACAGGTTATAATATGTATTCTTTTCAGGAATAATATAAAATGAGCGACGCATGCATCAAAAGCAAGCAGTTTCGTGATTATTTTCTTGATTTCTTCTCTATGGTTTAGTGTAGTGAATGTGGTGATAGATTTATCTCTCTGTATTCTACTATTGTCTATACCTATCGATATTGTCGATGGATGGCTAATTTATAGACAAGGCTTCTTTTATGGCAATCGAGCCTCGACTCTATATATAGTGAGATTTTAGAAATTTTACTGCCAGTGTCAACCATCAACTAAACTCCGAAAATAGTAAAAGGATGATCTCTGTGTGTGACATACATTATTATGTCAAACTTGTCAGTTTTAATCCTTTTTTTATTAGGGGGGAAAATCATCGAATAACTTCTTGTGCCTGGGTGAGGCGGGAGGGAGTGTCACACACTTACTGACTAAAAACCACACCGTTCCTTCTCCTGCACGTCGAGCCGGAGCCCTGGTAACCTGTTAGGTTCTCTGTGACTCCGAAATCCTAATGCCTTGTTCACACTACGCTAGTATTTTAGTCGAGTAGCGAATATTCAGTAGTCCTCTCTCGCTTCTGTCCTAAAATTGAAGTGTGAGAGAAATAAAAAAAAATCGCAACTCGATTTACTTAATTACTAGCGTCGTGCGAGCAAGGCATAAGATCGTTAAGATTTGATGGTAACTATCGATGTCTCTTATTTATTAAGTCTTATGTAACAAGTTCAATTTGATTACGATTATTCTTATATACTAACGTTATCGTAACTCCAAACAGGTATTGAATGTCTACTGGGACGGTACGATGGGTACTACCAAAGAGTATAGTAAGTATATGGGGGTACTACTAAACTCTCCATAGCTAATTACTTAGCTACTTAGTTGTCATAGATATCACCTAGATATCACTGGTCTACAAAAAAACATTTTTTTAAAGTTAGAATTATCCATAGTGTATATCTACAATCTTTTAAGGAAGTGTATCACGTCTAGATTTTATGTATTTTGTTAACAAAATTAAATAATTTGGTCATTTTGACGTATTTTTATTGCTCTATAAACAATTAAATATTTCATTCAATATATTTTTATCAAATTAATTTCAAACTTAAGTACAAGTTTAATTTTTTCATAGCACTTCGAATTGTTACTTTAATATTCACCATTGCTGAGATGTATTATGGCAATTAGCTTATACCGATTTTTTGAAAAATTGTCTATGCATGAAATTCTGTCTGAATTTCAAACTGCTATAACCTAGTGATGAGATATTCTAGAGATTAAATTCAAAGTGATATGAAGAGAATGAGTACTATATTTTATACTTATCAAAAAATGTTTAGTTACAAACGTTATTTTGTACGATGTCACAGAATAAACAAAAAATTATACAATTTCAGGAATTATACAGTAGATTACACAAAATCGTGTGACGTGACAGACATGTAGGTAGGTACTTTCTTTAAATAATAAGGTTACCTTGTTTAGTTCTACTGAAAAAATGTTATTTCAGCTGTAACAAAAAACTTGTCGACCAGTGGTATTTTACCATTACGGACTGTCGGACTATAATAACCACACTTTTATTGACTCTGTTATTGACTACCTACTTACTACTAAATGCAAAATGATATTTTTTTGTTCACCAGTAGGTGCTATTTTAGCATTAGGTTTGATTATAATAAGTAATTATCATTTATTAAAAAAAAATGTGGGCAATATTTACTAGGATTTTCTTATATATTGTGGGTGCCTTTCAAACATATAAATTCATATACTTTATGACACCCACACCCAGAACAACAATTTGGGAATCTCAGTTCACATCAAGAGTTGTTTCGGACTAAGCCGGTCATTGTATGTATTAGGTATGTATTTCATAGCATGGTTAGGTACTACCGAACTATGCTGGCTGGTAGTTCTTTATGTACAGATGCCCCTCCGGATTACCTAATAGGTAAGTATCTAGCTACCTACTTTCAGGTACAGTCCCACAACATAGCGTTTATTGCACTATAGCGTCTTTGCGATACCTAAGCTTAGCTATACACAAACTTACACAAGTTGTACACTTTTATTGGTCCATAGGTCCTAATTTTTACACACGGCTTTGCCTGCGTAAATTAATCTGTATGGTATTTGTACCTACCATTGTATGATAGGAATTGTATTATATTGGGAACCTACTTTTCATCTTTCATTTTATTGTAATTATAATCATTTTATGAAACAGTATCTATTAGTACGAGCAAGTAAGTTAATTTCCAAGTCAGATTATAAGTACTGTAAATGAAGAAGACTAATTTTATTGTTCCCGTTTTAATATTTGCTTGCCCTTGAACTATAACTTTTATGTCATTGTCAGACTAGTGGCCTGAGTGGCTAAGCTTAATATGTCATGATTTACATAACATCGAAGGTAGTGACCACACTAAATATACATAAAGCGAGAAAACCAGAACCAAGTGTCGTGGTCCCGTCGCTACCAGCTCACCTTGAATCTTGACTTTTACATTTGCTAATTTTAAAACGTTGAATTCCTATATCCGTGTTTAATGATTGTCTAAAACTCTAAATTGTAAATAATATTATACGATTAAAGTGTACGAATATTATTTGGAAAAATAAATTAGATAGTTCCTGCCTAAACATACTACTTACCTATATCAGTAATTATATCTAGGTATATAAAAAAGGTCCTGCCTAACGTTTTCTTTTACTTATTGGTAGGCATACCAAAAGGTACTGAATTAAAACACCACTGCATGCCACTCCCCGATCCCGGCATCAAATATTTGAATCCGTGTTCCGAAGTCGCGTTTAACTATTTTGGCAATGGCAACTTGATTTAACTTGAGTCGCAAAGAGTAAACAATCGAAATAAAAGTGCAGGGCGTGTAGTTGTGTAGTATGATATAGGTTCTAAGTATTTATATGATGCAGCACACGTATTAAAATCAATGTGGTTTAAAAGGACAATGTTACAAAATATGCAACTAATTGCACCTTTGTTAATACAATACAGGAATCTAGAAATGTGACTGCCCAGTATAGTTTCTTCGAGGATTGTGAAGTTATGCACCCTGTCGGCTGTCCCTTATGCATAGTTATACCTAATTAAAAGTTTTTATATAAAACCATTCGGTCACACAGAAAAGGTAAGGATATCGTGTAAAGTGTAATTAGTGTGATAGTACCACATTTATTATTAGGTTAGGTAGGTAGGTAAAATATTGGAGTAGGGACTTCAAAGCTGGATACTTTTTGCCGGACACGAAAATCGAAACGACGTGACGCGCATTTTTGTATGTCCATTCCATACATCCTCGTTATTTTAGCTGTCAAAATGACACGGTTTTTTTAAAAGCGTGACGATTGGAGTTTCTTGTCCGTTCTTCTCCATTCGAATCTACATTTTGGAATGAGCACCTACCTTCACCTAGCTTTACTGACGGACTGACTGGCGGCTATTATTTATTTTATATTTGTTGACGTTTCAAAAGTACCAAATTATGGTTTATTTAATTGAAATAAATTCTTACCTACTTACCTACTGCAACTGTATCTGTACAAGAGGATAATAAATGCAATAAATGTCTTTAATATTTTATACTAGCTTCTGCCAGCGGCTTCGCCCGCGATCCCAAGAGTAAAATGTTTATGTAGGTACTACTTCAGACCATAATCTACCTCTGTTCCGAATTTCATTCCGGTCTCTTCAGTCGTTTTAATATGACTGAGTAACAAACATACACACAAACTCACATATTTTCACATTTATAATATCGGTTCAACCTAATTTCAACCATCGGCCCTACAGTTACAGTACAACGTAAAGGCCACTGCGGGCAACAATTCGACGAACTTAGGTATATTTGCATTTGGTACAGTAGATAAGTGTGCCTAGGGATTGAGCCGAACAATTAAGTTTTTTATTTCATGTATATAGGTACTTTTTCGGGATATAAAGGAACCAGTGTTGTGCCCAGGATATTACAGTATAATGATATCAAGTTTCACCGTACCTAATCGGAATCGGACTTTTGCGTGATGCGTGAACATATAGACATACAGATAGACAAAAATTTTACTGATTGCATTTTTGGCATTAGTATCGATCACTAATCACCTTCTGATAGTTACTTTGGAAATAATATTTCATGTACTTACATAATTGACCTCTCTACATATTTATTATACATTTATAAGTATAGATGAATATCATTGCCATTTTAAATTTCCGTGATTTAAAATCCACAAAATGGACTGGATTCCGAAATGTCACGGAATAAACTTTCGATCTCATCGACACAAAGAAACCGGTTGGTTTGGATCATCAGACAACTTACTATTAAATCATTTGCCAGTTCGCGTACCAACTTACTTAATTTTACGTAATTATTGATTAGGCAGTGTTGTAATAAATAATTGACTGCTAATTAACGGGCAAACTGGCGTAGGTAAATACAAGATTTTATATAAAATGCTCCACAGCTCCTTTATTATTCTTAAGACTGTAACATTCCATAATAAATAAAAGGTCAAAGACCAGTTTCGCAACATTTCTCTGTTAGGAACAAAGAGTTGCAGGCCCCTTCACCGCGGGCGCGGCGCGCGTACCGAACTGCAGGAAGCCTGTCCAAGGCGAACGCTCGGAACACCATTCCCTTATTTATAATGTAAATACCTATCCATAGTCATTACAATGATTGTCACCAGCCTCCAAAAGTATCTAGTACCTATTATTTTTTTAAAGGGCGGCGACGCAGATGTCTTCTCTGGTGTTGCTAGTATAATAAGTGGCGAGTATAATAAGCGCTGATCGCTTGCAATCAGTAGACCGGCTACATTTGCCCGCTATTTCATAAAAAATATCTAAGTAACTACATAAATTAAAAAAAAAACGCAATAATTTCAACCATTTAATAATTTATCAAAGATTCATAGATAGGATAGATTACATACAATCGGAACTGCACGAATGAATCCTTTTTTCGAGGTCATATCCAACTGCTTACTATGCAGTGTGCGTCAGATGGACCGTGGAATTTCGCCGCTAGGTACCTACCTACTGCGGTCGACTTGGGGCCACTGACACCATGATTGCATTGCTTTTTTTTAAGATACACCGTAGGAACTTTATTTAACTCTTTTCTAAATAAAAAATCATTGTAATATTTGTTACGCTAAATAGGTATAAATGTCCCAAAATATGTAAAAACGATCGTACTCCAATATGTCGGTACCTGTTTATATAGCCAAGATACAAATTGTGATGTATTTCTAAAAAATAGTAGGTAAGTACTTATAACAATATCTCTATCTAGTCTATCTACACAATTGCATCAATCACTAGCATAATGTAAATGTTCAGACAAATGTGATAGTGATATGATGTATGAGTGGATTAAGGATTAATAAAATCTTATATACGTACTATTATACTATAAAGCGTACCTACAAAGAAAGCGTAAGAGCGTACATAAGTTTGTTTGTTTCTTTGTTCCGATTTGAAAAATTCTTTTTGTGTTGGATAGTCCATTTATCGAGGAAGGCTAAAGGCGATAAAACATCACGCACCGATTAATAGTCGCCGAGCAGAGCGGGTGATTCCACGCGGAAGTAGTTAGTTAATAATAAAATGATTTCCCATTGAGGTAATTAGATTAAAATTGTTTGCGAGTACGGCTTCGAATCTTCGTACGCCAAAGTTCCAGAACCCTGTGGTCCCGTGAAAGGAAAAGAACAAATATAAAAATAAATAATAATAAGTATAGGACACCAATCACACCAATATAATTAATACCTACCTAATAAATTAATCATGCAAACAAAAGGTGATTTCTTAGTTTCTTACAGACAACCTTTAGATATAAATAAGGATTTTAATTTATAAAAATGATTGATAAAGGAACGGTAATTCATATCAGGTACCTACTGTACCTACAAGGTGACAATCATTGCTGGTAGCTAGGTCTGGGCACAGAATAACAGTACCTACATGTAGGTACTAGACTTGGATGTCTAGAAAAAAATTTAGTGTTTATAAAACGTGTTCAGTGCTTGCGTTTTACATCTGCTAGCATTATATTATACTTCAATATCTACGTTTTCCGCTTTATAGCTTTCGACACAGATGCCCATTTGTTTATCAATTAGCTACAGATTCATTGATCGATGGTGCAAAAGTAGTTAGTAGTAAGAGAACATAGATCACCGTGCCGGCACTCGTACGGTCTGGTTGTGTTTTTTGTCGCGGATCGAATTGTTATATTATTTTTTGTGCAAATAGTTGTTTACGCTAACACGTATCACAGGTGTGCGCCGGTCCCTCCGGTCGCAGGCACCTAGCTTGACCGCACAATGACTGAGGATTACGTAAACATTCCTTCGCGGTGTGATACACCCGTACCTATAGCCAGAAATGACATACAGAGCTTATTAAATGATTCCTCGGACATGGATGTCATTGATGACGATCTTAATAATAAAAAAAAGGAACAGTCGAAAGCGGAAAAGAGAGAAAGAGAAGAAAGCACTGAAGAAGAAGAAGGTTGGAAAGAAGTTAAAGCTACCAAAAAAAAGACTCGCCATGATAGTAGAAATTCCGCGAAAGAGGAAAAAAATGAAATATATGTTTCACATAAAGAACGTCTCCCGAAACAGTTTGCAATGGCACGTATTTTAAAAGAAAATAATATCACCGCAATAAGAGAAGTTAAATATATAAGTCCTTTTAAAATACGGTTTGCTTTTGATACTGAATTGGCTGCTCAGAACTTCTTTATGTGTGAGAAACTATTGGAGAGAGGGTGGAGATTTCAGAAAGCTATGGAACTGTCCATCTGTTATGGTGTAATTAAAGATGTAGACCTGGAATTCAGCGAAGACGAAATCCTTAAAAATATTTCTTGCCAAGCACCCGCAAAGCTTCTAAGTCTTAAAAGGCTTGACCGTCGCAACAGGGCTGAAGGAGGTTGGTGTCCCAGCGAAACCCTTCGACTGTGTTTTGAAGGTGATAATCTTCCGACGTCAGTTCGAGTGTTTGACATGAATATTAAAGTTTTGCCGTACATTCACCAAGTATCACAATGTTCACAGTGTTGGAGAATGGGACATGTCAGAAAAATGTGCCCGTCCAAAAATGTTATTTGCCCAAAATGTGGTGGCCATCACGAAAATTGTGATACATCAATGTTTTGTTGTGTCAATTGTAAAGGAAACCATATTTCGCTTAGTAAGTCATGTCCAGTTTATAAGAAGGAGAGAAGGCTCAGAGAAATTATGTCCGAGTTTGGGTGTACATATCGAAAAGCCTTAGAATGTTACGTCCCACCCGAAAATCAGACCCCTTCCGTTGCTAACTTCCGTCCTCAAGCCTCGGTAAGCTTAGAAAACCGTTTCTCCTCAACCCCAATTGAAGACATTCCAGTAAATTCTCGGAAACCTACTTTTGCCGAAATTATTAAAACGAAGGCCACAATACATGCCAAACAATCTCCTAACCCGATTACTAAGGATAATGTTTCCTCTATGCCTAAAACACAAGCACAAAAAAACAAAAAGAAACCGCCTAAAGAAGACTGGATGTTTTGGCATGCAGATGCTGACGAGAAAGACGATCATCAATTACCTGTTGAGGAGGAAGGGAATGATGAACGTCCTTCATTCAAAGAATTGTTGTCCAGACTCAAGGAAGTGATTTATCTGAACAATGTCAGTTTTAGTTATAAGATAAAGTGCATCTTTCAGTTGTGTCTAGAATGGTTGACCTTAGTATCAGTGAGTTTTGTTTCAGAGTGGTCGTGGGCGAATGCTTTGTTTAATTTCTTTTTATCTCGCAATGGCTAACAAACCAATTAAATTGAATGTAATCCAGTGGAATGCCCAAAGTATAAGGCCAAAACTGCCAGCATTTTGTGAACTCTTGCGCCAGGAAAGAGTACATATTGCTGCCCTTAGTGAAACATGGTTAGAACTAAACAGTAGTTTTAAAGTTAATAGTTACAATGTTTATCGCGCGGATCGTGATGATTCATACGGCGGTGTAGCTATACTTGTACACAAATCTGTTAAGTCGCAGCTGCAGCGCATTCACGTTAATAATATTGAGGTAGTGTGCGTGCAATTATTTAACTGTGACCCGATCGAATATATTGTCTCTGTTTATTGTCCATCGAGAATCTTTACAACTGAACAGGATTGGGATACTCTTTTTTCATTATGGACTTCTAAAACAGTTATTCTGGGCGATTTTAATGCTCATCACACAAGTTGGTCATATAAGACGGACCACCGAGGCAGTATTATTTACGACTCATTAATCGAAAACAGGTTTTTCTGTTTGAACAATGGATCACATACACGAGTCCGTTTGGCTGACAATATTTTACAACAGTCTTCCCCAGATATATCTCTAGTTTCTGTTGACGTAGCAATCAACTTTAATTGGACTGTTTTAAATGAAAACCTGGGTAGTGATCATTTAATAATTAAATTGTCAACATTATGCACGACCTACTTGCCTCCTATTACAAAAAGGAATTTTAGCAAAGCAGACTGGACTTCATACAAAAAGTATCTGGAACATAAATTCCAAAGCCTATGTTTACCAGATGACTTACAAGAAGCTTATGACCGTTTCTTAGATGTCTTAAATGACGCGGCTAACCAATTTATTCCTATGTACAAGGTTAATCAAAACCCTACTTCTGTTTTCTCCCCGAAACCATATTGGACCCCAGATCTGTCACAAACCGTGGCCCTTCGTAGGTTAGCATTATCCAAATTTAGACGCAATCCCACACCTCAAAACCTTGAAGATCTCAACAGGAAAATAAGTATATCCCAAAAGCTAATTCGTCAGGCTAAAAGGGAGAACTTTCAAAACTTTTGCTCCTCAGTTGATCACACCACTTCATCTAGCGAAATGTGGCGCAAAATGAGATGGTTGAAAGGCTACCGTTCACCCAGAAATTTTGTAGACGCCCAAAGTTCCACAAATCTTCTACTTTCAGTAACACCTGATTATGTATCCCCACCAATCCCTACTATTTACAATATGAACCCTATATTAGAGTGCGAAATCTCTTTTCAGGAGCTAGTTAAATGTATCAAATCAAAGGATACATCTCCTGGATGCGATGACATATCCTACTCTATGATTAAGAATTTACCTGAAGTAGGTAAGTCTAAATTATTAACTTTATTTAATCGATTTTTTGATAACAGTTTTGTTCCCTGTCAGTGGCGCAATATTTCTATCATACCAATTCCAAAACCTTGTCGTGACCCTAGTAACATTTCTTCACTCCGACCCATATCACTACTGTCATGTATTTGCAAAATTTTCCACTATGTTTTGTATAGAAGGTTGGAATGGTTTCTGGAAAAGAATAACACTTTCTCCCCTAATACAGTCGGCTTCCGTAGAGGTAGGTCGTGTTTAGACAGTTTGAGTTGCCTTATCACTACAATTCAAACCGGTTTTTCTGAAGGTTGTTCCACTATAGGATGTTTTTTTAGATATAGATAGTGCATACAACAATGTAAATAACTCTGTTTTAATAAAAGTATTAGACAATTTGAAAGTCGGGTCACGTATCTGTATGTATTTATGGAATTTTTTACATAAAAGAGTACTGAAGATAAGAATTGGCAACAGTTTTATTAGTAGATATTCCGGTATTGGTTTGGCCCAGGGTGATCCGTTATCACCACTTCTATTTAATATAGTAACGTCACATATTTGTAAACATATACAACACAATGTTTGTATTTCACAGTACGCGGATGATTTTGCTATTTATGTACAGTGTTCTTCTGTTAGTGAGGGGCAACGAAAAATCCAGATTGCGCTTGATCTCATTAACGGCATGTTGACACGTGTAGGATTAGAAATCTCCCCCGATAAATCGAAAATCTGTTTTTTTAGTAGAGGTTTTCGAAGGCCAGTAATAGATATATTTTTAAACGGAACTTTGTTAGAGGTAGTAGATCATGTAAAGTACTTAGGGTTATGGCTTGATAAAGGGCTTCGATGGAAGAGACATATTCATGAGGTTCGTGAGCGAATTTTTAAATTAATTAATATTTTTAAAGTTTTAGTAGGATCTGGGTGGGGCGTCCATCCTAAACACTCAAGAAACCTGTATATATCCCTTATTCGTAGTCGTATTGATTTTGGTAGTTTTATACTTGATACTAGCGCAGACACACACTTAATTAAATTGGATAGGTTACAAAATATTTGCCTACGTTTAATAGGTGGGTTTATCAAAAGCACACCGATCCATGTAATGGAATCCGAATTGGTATTGCCTCCCCTTTTTATCCGCCGTCGATATTTAGCTGGTAAATTTTATTTAAAATCCAAATGTTACAACTTTCCACTTATCAGTTTACTGGATAAACTACATGGCCATTGTTATAATAATCCATATTGGAGAAATAAAAAAAAACCTTTGTTAGTTGAGTCTCACGATATACTCAAACGAGAAAATCTGTACCGCAGCAGTCAAATAGGCATGTTTTCCATGAACACTTGGGTTAGCAATATGGACCTTTCAAATATTGTAAAATCTAATTTAGATTCAATTAATAAACCTAAGCATTGTTATAACGTACATTATTTAAGATCAATATGTTGTGATTCTTTAAACGCGCACTATTCCGGTTTCTATTGTTTGTATACAGACGGCTCGAAGCAAGGCGATTATTGTGGTGCTGCCGTTTATGATTCGCAAACTGGAATTTCTTTTAAATTTAAAATTGTATCGACTATTTCTATCATGCATTTGGAGCTGATTGCTATAGCTGAAGCTTTAACTTATCTTGAGTCTGTGGACGTGGATCGAATTGTTATTTTCACTGACTCAAAAAGTGCTCTTCTCCATCTTGTGAAATGCACGAGTATTTCTTCTTTTAGGGGACTTCCACTGGGATTCACTATATTAAAAATGCTAGCTAATCTTGTTGCCAATCACAAAACCGTTGTACTGCAGTGGATCCCCTCTCACGTTGGATTAGTAGGTAACGAGATAGTTGATCGTTTGGCTAACGAAGCAAGTACAGATGGGGAATTTTACCAATGTGCTCCTTGGCACACTGAACTCTTGCCCTTAGTTAGAGACAGATGTATCCAAACATGGTCAGAATACTTCGATGAAAGATCCTTATCTAAGGGTATTTGGTATAGGACCATTCAACCATCTCTTGTTCGCATACCCTGGTTCAGCGAGGGGAGAATGAGCAGACAGAGGATCACAACGGCATTGAGGCTCCGCTCGGGTCATGTTCCGCTCAATAGCTTTGGGTTTATGATGCACAAAGTACTTTCACCTAATTGTACAGTTTGTGGTACAATCGAAGACGTGCATCATATCCTAGCGGAATGTGGTCGTATCGGACCCCAGAGGCGTGGACCCTTTGTTTGCGGTTTTAATGTAGGATTTTTTAATAGCATTCTGGCCTCTCCACTGTCGGCCGAGGCTAGAAAACTATACAAAATTATTATTATAGGTTTAAGGTGTCGGGTAGACTAATCAGTAATATTAAGTATTAAATGTATTAGGTATAAGTTACTCGTGTACGCAATAATCGGGGTGACATTTTCTCCTGTGAAAAAACCCTGTAAATAAATAAGAATTTAAAAAAATAAAAAAGAGAACATAGGACCTATTACTTGCGTAGTAAGTTTATTTTCGAGTGCGTGTACCCATTTCACTGATCGCTATTAGAAATATTATAAACAAAACAAAATTTAGTGCACTCGAAGGTCACTTAGCTATATTGATTGACCACAAGACCACGATTTACCAACTCCAAATGTAGTTATAGTTACATAATTATTAGGCAACAACTTATTATTACAAATTAAAGTCACCGCCTGAATGGTACCCCGTGACTTGTTCGTCTTACAAACGCCGCCCAGTAAATGTAGGTATGCATTGACTAAGTAGTACACGTTAAAAATAAACATTATAAAAATAAATTATTATTAATTAAGTATAACGGCGTAGTTAGAAACACATTAATTTGCCTCATAGAAAGTAAAGATAAAATTATTTACCTACTTGACTCGTGCGTTCGGCAGAATCTTGACACCTCTGCCTACCCCTTCGGGGATAAAAGGTGATGTTATGGTAACATGCCTCATTTGTGCGAGTGGTTGCAAGTGCGATTGCCGGGCAAGGGGTTTCTAGGATTTAAAAAAAAATCTCGGTAGTAGCACGGAGTCTGGAAATGTGCCTGGTATATGGCAATAGACTTACCCTCTATTACATGGGACTCATAACAAAAATAGTGAAAAGTAGATGTTACATTGTACAGTGGCATTAAGTGCCGCATCTCTGCCTACTCCTTAGGGGATAAAAGGCGTGATGTTATGTATGTTGGTTCTATGTATCATACAGAAGTCTTTCCAGTTTTTTATCTTTCTCATATTACAGACAGACATCCGTACGAATAAACATCGGGTCAGGTAAAACTTAAAAAACGTATGTTTTTTAATCCTGTTTATGGGTATCCTGTATTTTCGAGCATAAAGTTTCACATACACTATACAACCACATCAACAATTTGTGGATCACACAAAGAATAGTTCCATGTGGGGTGCAAACCTGTGGCATGTTACACAACAGTCGATCGCCCAGCCGCTGCATCAACCTTACAGTCTAATTTAATAAATTAATAATATTATTTATTAGACAAGTAGGTATGAAATGAAATGGAATGGAATGGCATGGATTGGAGTGGAATGGAATAAAATGAAACGAAACGAAATTAAATTAAACGAAATGAATTTATTTCTGCCAATAGGTTACAAACTGTGGTTACAAAGAAACACTTTTACACGTCAGTAAATGATATGATCCCTCACGAGTGCTCGACTCGAGAAGCGTCAGACACATTTATGTGGACCTCTTATTTGTGAGACGAATCAAATCATATATTTCTATATTAAACACCTGTAAATTGTACCGATGGGTAATATTTCGCGGGCCTGCGGGCAGCAAGGATCGATGGCTCGCCGCCCGACCAGAACCAGACCCGAGCGTAAGGCGCGCGCGTCGCATTCTGCGCGCGCCTCAAAGAGCCATTAGACCACCACAGATGGGGCCCAATAGGGCTGATGCCGATTCGGAGCCGCGGAGAACCTAACGGGTTACCGGGGCTCCGGCTCGAAGTGCAGGAGTAGGAACAGAATGGTTTTTAGTCAGTAAGAGTCTGGCACTCCCTCCCGTCTCACCCAGGCGGGAGAAATCATTCGATGATTGCCCCCCCTTAAAACATAATATGGGTTAAGTATTTATTATTATGTAGGTAGCTGTAGGATTATAGATAGGTACAGATGTATTTGTTCATGTGACAAAACAATTCCACTAGGTATTGAAAATCGTTAGTATTGTCGTTGACTTGTTCATTATTTATTGTATTCCGCATAAAAGCATAGAACGAAAACAAAACACCTCCACCAGCCGAGCTGAACCTATCGCTGTGACGCAAGGAATGCGCAATTTAACATTTGAGTGGGTGTTGCAATATCATCAGCTTGCAAGAGGCTTACAAATGAGATTCAGCGGTTAGGTTAAATTTTAATTTCTTGTTTCACAAAGAGAAAATTAATTAATTTCCAATAAATACCTACATAATATGACTTTTTTACTGTTCTTATGAATGTTATAGCTTCTACCTATTTTGTGTTTTGTTTCATGTGCTGAATTTATTACACATAAATGTTATATCTTTGTTATTCTTTTCTATATTTTTAAATATTTGTAGTAAAACAGAAACAGCATATTAATAATATTCGTACCTGCATAGGTAGGTATATATTATTATGTACATACTAATATTTACATAATAATATTTATCTGCATAAGCAAGGATAGTGATCCTTTGTATTTATGTTGGTAAGAACAATATTAAAAAAATATATATTTCATCAAGACTCCCGTCTCATCTGTAGAGGAGAGTGTAAAGCCGGTTGTAATGCAGATGTAGGTACCTATCCACTTTAAGGGCATAAGCAAAGTAATGGTAACGGCTTAGATAATAATTTTATTAATTTGTACATTAGTTTGTTGAGGTGATGCATTGCCAATTTAGCGTTGATTGTTAATAAGGATTTCCATATCTCTACCAAATGATAGGTAGGTACCTATATTTGTCGATTTTATATTATTAAGTATTTCACATTGACTCATTATTAAGTACTACTAACTACTTATACTTACACGGATATCCGCGTATTAGAAATAGGTACCTACTTAATTATTTTTACGTAAGTAGGTACCTAGGTATACATAATTGTCCTGTAATTTTCAAATTTTGTTCAACAGTAATTACTTAGGTAGATAATCAATTTCAAATTAAACTTCATCTTTCGTAACAATCTTATCAAGGATCCTTGATATTAACAGATAACAAATAAATGTTATCCAAAATCTGATTTTGAAAATAACACGAAGTGGGTAGGTACGCAGTGCACACTGCAGTCAAACAAAAATGGTTATCTTTACAGTTACGGATACACATTGAAAAAAAATTAGGATTACATTAAAAATGTAAAAAGTAAGTGCCTCTATCCTCAGAAGTGCAAACGTACGAATGTGTGGGTGGGCCATCGACCGCGTTTGACCGGAGCATCGGCACTGACACCCGCGCGCTGCTGGCCTTCCAAGTTCCATGTAGCCGACACTCCGACAGGCGCCCGCGCCGTCCGCATCACGTCGCGTTGTCGTGCGCTTGACCTAAACACAGTGTTAATCGTACCTACATATATAATAATTACCTAACAACTAACAATTGCATAATAAAATCACTATCTATTTATTTACACGAGTATATGTTACTCTAATCCTTGTGTTGTTTTTGCCTTAGGGTTGAAAGAAACTAGTAAAACTACAGAGATTACTGATTTATTTATCCAGACCAATATAGGTTTTTGACAGAAACTCAAATTAATTTCATCTATTATAGGCATTTAGAACTCAAATATCTATTCTTAACTTTGATCGTGAGAGCCCTCTACTAAACTGCAAAACGGAACCGCGATCGAGTTTAATTCGATATTTCAAATTAGAAGTTACCGAATATCCTAGCTGATCCTGGATTTTACTCTATAATATCTAATTCTTTAACATGAGGTCAGTACCTATGTTCTTCTAGGGTAAACTACCTAACCTATACCTTTTTTTTAGGGGGGAAAATCATCCAATGACTTCTCCCGCCCGGGTGAGGCGGGAGGAAGTGTCAGACTCTTACTGACTAAAAACCACCCTGTTCCTACTCCTGCACTTCGAGCCGGAGCCCCGGCAACCCGTTAAGTCTTCCGCGGCTCCGTACCTAACCTATACCTAGGTATGTTATTCACACATATTATTTATGTACCTACTTAGTCTCTTAGGATAATTAGGAATTCCTTAATTAGTAAGTAGGTACTTATTTAAGAAAGTAGTGTTGCGATTATATTTATTCGTAATGCGAGTTAATATAATAGTATACACAGGTGCATAAGGATACTGCATCTAGAAGCCAGAAGGGGGAACAATACAATTTCTTGTTTAATAATAACACTATCGGAACAGCGGTTAATTCTAATACATCTACTTAAATCTATACGCTATATCAATTTTAAAAGGAAAATGTAAAACGTGTACTTATCAAACGCAATATTATTTTATCAAAGATATTCAAAAGATATTTTGCACGATTGGTTTGCGGAATGGTATTACTGTAGGTATTAAGTACTTTCTGATTCTTTGTAATAAACGTATTATAGTTTGTACAGATTGATGCTACCCTTTAAAAGAAACACGTCACGTTAAAAAAAGGAATACCTAACATACAACCCTTAAGATTTAAACTTACGGTAACAAACCAAATACTGACTGATATTATACACTCTGTATAATTACGACGGGCAGTTCTTTGGCTGAATGTAAGCGAAGGTCAAGAATTGAAATACATTCACATCCATAGTTAGCCACTTATACGGACCCAGCATGTGGCCGTCAAGGACGTGGTGGCAAGACACAGTTGAAACCGTTCAAGTGCTTGAGCTTCAGTCTCAAAAAAGTCAGTAGTATAATTTTGTAATGCCTAGCTGGTATTAATTTTGAAAGTCATAATGTCGCAAGGACGGCGTCTATCATATTAAACGATTGTTGTAAGTCTTGCTTAATGCCAAAGTTTCAATGTGTTTAACTGGTATGCGGTTGTCTGGCGTGTGTTAGAGGTGTCGGTGGCGGGGGTGCACCTATGTGTGGCGGCCTGGCTGACAAGTGGGTCGCGTTGTGAAACAGAGAGAGGTGGTTGGTGACGATGTCTGCGCAACAGCTGCAGCGGCGCGCGGTCCGGCTCACGCTCGACACCCGCGCTTTTCTCTCGCACACGCGAAGTATACGCAATCAATTGAAATTCCCGCGTTCACGTAGCTAATTGAAAGATAACACCTTAAAGATAGTCTTTGATGTACCTACCTACCTACCTACCCAATTATCACATTCCTTAGGTAATAATAGTACCAACCTATATTATCTACCCTTTCTTTGAACTTAGTACTTATCCTTAATTAATACCCAATTCTAATAAATGGTAATTATTTATAGTAAATACATAATAAACAACAGATTTACAATCATGTTGTCCCACTCTAGATATAAAACTTCCGGAGATAACACAACTAACTACCTACCTATACCAGTCTTAATTTGCAGAATAAGTGTCTTATCAAAATAATTATTATAAGTAAATCGTAGCATTAATGTAACATAATAACACAGTGACGACGCCGTCCCGATTGGCGCTAGTACGAGGAACTGCTTTGATCATGTGTATCGATAGAAGTGATAAAGGAAGATAAAAGAATATTTAATCTCAATTAAATAAACAAGGAATTCAAAAGTGAGCGTGGGGATTCACCAGACTATTAGTGTACCCGCTGTTGCCAATTTATCGTTACGTGCATTACATGTAGATAAGTAAAACCACCTTTGTACCACAACCACGTCTTTATATAAGTTGTCTGGCTTGGAGAACACACAATGTAGATTGTTTCACTTCTCCCGTGTGATGGATGGTCCACACTCAAGTAGTCTAACTCATTGCGCGACACTTAAGTGTCAAGAGATTTTCAAATCTCGTCTTGAACACATCGAGGTAGATCCTTATTTATCAAAACTTGTGTTCGAAGACTATATTCCGGTTTCCGGCTATATTTATAAAAATATTACATACATAAGGGTGGAATTAATAAACCTCCTTTTTTGAAATCGGTTAAAAACGATGAACGATGAATGGGCACAATACATTTAATTGCAAGGAATAATAATGCTATAAAAAGGAACAATTCACATAATTGTATTACGTCAAAAATATACGTACATGCATTTAACATTGGTACCTAAGTACTTAGCACCTGAACAAATATAGGTGCCTACTAACAACTAATTGTGACTAATAAAGAAACCGTAAAAGTTTAATTAACTGATAAACATAATGTTTTATGGTGTACAGTTTTTGAAGTCCGGTTATAAAGAAAATTATAAAACAGATCTGTCTACCAACCAAACTCTTTAATAAAAAAATTAATCAAAGCCAACTTTAAGGTCCTATTTTAATTTGGACCACGGCTACCAACTGAATCAAACTGTCAATGTAAAAAGGCTGCAGTCTGGTCAATTATTCTATATTATCTAATTCATTATTATATTTTATAAACCAACCGTCAAAAAATAGTGGAATCAGAGTTCAAAATCAGTCATAATTTTGAAGCCGAATTGAAATTGGACGTATGAGCATACCCAGTGTGAAGTATATCTCCAAGAGGAACAGAGTTGGGCCAAGAACAGTGCCCTGGGAAACGCAATAAATTGTCCTCAAACAAACTCAACTGGGTTAATCTATTTCTTATGTTCTCTATTATCTGGTATAAGGTGGGAACCACAGAAAAATGAAAAACAAATTTCTTAACTATGAAAATATAACCCGTACCACATGTTTTACCAAGGTCTTTTTTTAAGGGGGGAAAATCATCGAATTACTTCTCCCGCCTGGGTGAGGCGGAGGGGAGTGTCAGACTCTTACTGACTAAAAACCACCACGTTCCTACTCCTGCACTTCAAGCCAGAGCCCCGGTAGCCCATTAGATTCTCCGCGGTTCCGAATCGGCATCAGCCCTATTGGTCCCTTTTTTTTTTTTTTTTTGATGACGGGGGGAAACCTTCAAAAGGCGCCTAGCCTTTTTGGGGATAAAAGACTAGGGAGTGTGGGATTTTTACCTCACTAAAACCACCCCGGTGGCCACCCTCAACACCTGAATGGAGGCACCGGGTCCTCTATAAGAGACCTGCTCCGGCGCCTCCACGGTGCAACGCCTGTTACGACACATCCCTAGGGAGACGGGTGTCTCCTTTAAGCCTTGCTGTCTACGGCGGCACGTGACCACTGTGCCACCGTCTTCCCTGAGACCACAAGGTGGGCACCTAGAGTCCCCACTCTACGCACCCGTGGCCCCAAAGGTCCGCCTGAAGTTTATGCAGGCGGGATTTCGGCGTGTTAGGCATCAAGGTGGTTACCTCCTCGACGCCTTCTACGAGCAGGATCGGACCTCTCGCGACCCCGCTCACCAGCTTCCTTTTGGGACATTACAGTCTCACAAAACGAGACTACTTCCCTCCAATTTTCTGTATCTGCCAGCATAGCCTTAACTACGGCTGGCAGAGACAGGTCTCGCCCGATCTTGGCAACCAGGACCCGCCGCTCAGAGGCCCATGCTGAGCACTCCTCGAGCGTGTGCTGTGCGGAATCCAGGTCACCCCCGCAGTGGTAGCAATTTGTCGTGGCCTCTCGCCCAATCCTGTTTAGGTACTCACCAAAGCAACCGTGACCGGTCAGCACCTGAGTAAGCCTGAAGGAGACGCGCTCCTCTCTCTTCAGCCAGACTTCGAAGTGCGGCAGAATGGCTTCGACAACGCGCTTACATGAGATCTCCGGCTTTTGTAGCCGCTCACGCCACCGTTCAAGCGCGTGTCGCCTTTCCTGCCGCCTCAGCCTAACGAACGCCACTCTTGGCAGCCCTATTGGTCCCTATCCGTGGTGATCTGACGGCTCTTTGAGGCCCGCGCAGAACGCGACGCGCCGTACGGGTTTACCAAGGTCTTTTTTTTTTTTTTTTTTTTTTTTTTTTTTAAGGGGGGAAAATCATCGAATGACTGCCCCCGCCTGGGTGAGGCGGGAGGGAGTGTCAGACTCTTACTGACTAAAAACCACCCCGTTCCTTCTCCTGCACGTCGAGCCGGAGCCCCGGTTACCCGTTAGGTTCTCCGCGACTTCGAATCGGCATCGGCCCTATTGGGCCCCATCTGTGGTGGTCTGATGGCTCTTTGAGGCGCGCGCGGAACGCGACGCGCCGCACGCTCGGGTCTGTTTCTGGTCGGACGGGGAGCCACCCATGCTCGCCGTCCGCAGGCCCGCGCTTACGGTGGCCGGAGATCGTCCCGCGATCCCCGACGCCCGGTGTGTCCTTCGCGATGGCTGGGTTGCGAGGAGGCAGCGCTTCGCTGCCTCACGCGTCCCGCCTCCTCCTTAGCTAGCATGACTGCTTCGCAAAAGGAGGAGACGGCATCCCAATCCCCCTCGCTCCGCATCATGGCCTGCACTAGGCCCGGACGCGAGAGGTCGCCATCGCCGATCACTTCCCTGAGGACACGGCGGTGCTCAGCCCACGAAGGGCATTCTCCCACCGTGTGTTCCACCGTGTCCTCAGGGCGGTCCTCGCAGTGATGACACCCGGGCGTTTCCTCCCGCCCCATCAGACACAGGTACCTCCCGAAACTGCCATGTCCGGTGAGGACCTGCGTCAGGCGGTAGGTGAGGACGCCGTAGCGTCTCTCAAGCCACTCCTCAAAGAGGGGACTTACCGCTGCGATGGCAGCGAGCCCATTTACCAAGGTCTAGGAATATTTCTTTTTACTTTTTCCTATATATTTTTATATGAGGTAGGGATTTAAGTAGTACCTTAAAAAGAAATCGGTTAGCTAATAAAAAGTACGTATATGTATACCAAATAGTGGTGCCATCAAGAGTAGATTATTTGTTATTCACAGCTAAAAACCAGTTTTATAAATGATTTCGTAAAGTGAACTAAATCGTATTTCATCATTATGTTTTGTATACATAACATAATATCACGCCTTTTATCCCCGAAGGAGTAGGCAGAAGTGCACTTAATGTCACTGTTCCCACAATGTAACACCCACTGTTCACTATTTATGTTATGAGTCCCACGTAATAGGGGGTGAGCCTATTGGCATATTATTATACCGGGCACAATTGGAGACTCCGATCTACTACTAAGATTTTTAAAAACCCAGTAATACATTTCTCGACCCGGGAATTGAATCCGAGACCCGAAGCCGTCGCACTTGAGACCACTCGGCCAACGAGGCAGTCATTGTATGAAACGTTACGTATCTGAGAAATCATGACGTGCGAATAAGTTAATAAGCTACCCATAGCTGTTTTGTTTCACTTATGTCCACAAAATAGAGGAAATTAAAAACGTTTCCGGCCCTATTATCTTTTGTTATGTTAGGTTAGGTAATAAGAAATATGAGAGTTGAGAGGTATTTCCATGTATACCAACTTCGATGAATTCATTGTCATTCTGATGATGTGCTAAAATTCTAAAAGAAAACTTGATACAGCCAAGTAATTATTAAGTAGTAAGGTACCTAGTGCACATTTTTAATGGGTACTGCTAGAGGTATAGTGAGCTTGTGATCAGGATTCTTGCGATTATCAGCAACAGCGGAAGCATCTGCATTAATCAATGCTGTGCCAAATATTAACGCTATGTAAGGGCTCGTACACAAAACTGCGATGCGATGCGATGCGAATTCGCAACACATAAAAATATGATGCGCATTGTTGCGATGCGATTGCTTGCGACAAGGCGTCTCCCAGGATGACCATTCCTTCGACGACCGTCAACCGTACTAAACGTAGGTATTTTAAACTGACACGGATCGTAAAAAGAAGTGTGCACTTTTATCATTGGTTAGGATTAGGAGATGGAGATACAGTAGACAGAGACTCCAACAATCTGGAGAAGCTTGTGGTTGTTAGTCTGGTTAACGGGAAAAGACCTCGTGGTCGCTCACCTACCCATGCCGGTGGTTGGATGTCGTAAAAAACCTAACTGGCTTGACAGTTCCACAAGCCATAAAAACCGCAGAGGACAGCGGCGTTTGGAGGAGGGTTGTGCATCAAGTGAAGCGTGCACCAGACTAGACACGAACTTCAGTAATGAAGAGAACGACTAGGAAGGAACGGAGATTCAGGAAAAAGAAACAAAGATTTTGGGAAGATAAGATTTTGATGCGCGATGCGAATCAATTCGAAGTTCTTGCGATACGTAGAGGGAGCTCGCACATTTTTGCGATGCGACGTCGCATCGCAGTTTTGTGTACGAGCCCTAACATCATATTATATTGCATTACCAGTATTTCATCACTTACATTATGTTGGGAAAATTGTTTAACAGAATCATCTGTCGATCTTACTGATTTCGTAATCGAAAGTTTGCGAAATATTATCATGTCTTCCGAGGTGAGACATCTTTCTTTCTCGAAACATCTATTTATAAGTAGGTAGTAGGTAGGTATTATGATTTTATCTATTCACTTATTTTATTTTTATTATTCGCCTTCGCCTTTTTTAATATCTACATACTTGTTTTAAAATATTCAAATGGATTTAGCTTTTATCCGCTCGCTCTAACAAGTTTATCGGTCTGAAGGTCATTTTCGGTGACCATTAGAATATAAATATATTAAACTTTTACAGACAACGTCAGTATTAAAATGTTAAATATGGAATTAAGGCATTTAATACTACGCACGTATTGAAAGATAATTAATATATATTAAAAATTTTAACGAAAGCAAACGACTTCTAAAATATATCTTTTTAAGGGTGAAATCATCGAATGACTGCTCCCGCCTGGGTAAGGCGGGAGGGAGTGTCAGACTCTAACTGACTAAAAACCACACCGTTCCTTCTCCTGCACATCGAGCCGGAACCCTGGTAACCCGTTAGGTTCTCCGCGACTCCGAATCGGCCTAAATTAGGTAGGGTATCTCTTTTTCTTCTTTCTTAATTCGGTTATTAGCAAACGATATGCTGTGTAGTAGGTAGGCTTTGTTTTTCAGGATATTGGACGAAAGTAAGTAAATCCTTATTGCTTTACTTTTGACCTTCTAATGATCCCCGTGTGTAACAAACATGAGTAGACAATATAGAAAGAAGGTATTTAGCAACTGTAGGTATACATACGAACAAGAACAACTTTCTTTTTACAAGGTTAGCACTAGCAAACAATGCAGTCCGGAAACAAACAAGCGGAAAATTGTATAGGTAGGGACAGAAATTATTATCATTCTGCTTTTTTGGTGCAGTCGTCTTACCTACGTTAGTTAGTCTTGCAAACTGTCGAGTAAGCAGGATCAGATTTGATTCCGGAGTCTGACAAATTTTCTATATCCAAAATTATTCTCAATAATAACAGGGAGTTATGACTACACGAATGGGTATTGCCCATTGCCCATTCGTGTAGTACGTTATTCTTTTGGGGAAAATCATCGAATGACTGCTCCCGCCTGCGTGCGGCGGGAGGGAGTGCCAGACTCTTACTGACTAAAAACCGCCCCGTTCCTTCTCCTGTACGTCGAGCCGGAGCCCCGGTTACCCGTAAGGTTCTCCGCGACAAGTTCGTCGTTTAACTGCCAATTTTTCAATCGTCAGTTAATTCATAACTGTAGAATAAAATTGACATTTGACAGTTATTAGTATCCATGGAAGAATTGTCAAATATGTTAAATAGGTTCAAAGTTATTCCTTTGATAAAAACTGAGCATTGAAAAATCGGCCCTAAGAAGTATTAAGCAAATAATAGTGATAACTTTTGGATCATACTTAATCCAATATGGGTAGGTACTTATACTTTAATACATAAAGCTGAAGAATTTGTTTGTTTTAACGCGCTAATTTCTGGAATTACTGGTTCGATTTCAAAAATTCTTTGTTTTGTATAGCCCATTTATCGAGGAACAGTATAGGCTATAAAACATCACGCTACGACCAATAGGAGCTGAGCAGAGCGGGTGAAACCGCGCGGAAGTAGCTAGTTTAGTAATATTTATGTACAAAATATTTTTATATTTTAAATGTTTCAGGGCAATAATTCATTATTTCATAGTTTGGGAAATGGCCTATATCATGTTAGTCTGTTGTTAGTCATGGACTACACTCTCCACTAATGTACATCCATTAGTAGGGTAGTCCACCACCTTTTATAGGTTTTGATAATGTAATGACTAAGATCCGAGATTTCCTATTAATTATTTTCTTATACCTTAATTAGCTATCTTTGCAGAAATAAAACCAACATAGAAATATTGAATGAACATATATTTTCCAGATAAAGTAAATTAGCATGTTATTGAAAATAAACTCTGTTGTTAATCCTGATAGTTTTATATTCAATTACATAACAAAAAAAATGCTTTATTGCGGCTTATCAATGTAAAAAATAGATACTGATATCGTAACATGACATTTTAAAAGTTTTCAGTTTGAGGAAGAAAAGCATTTATTGTGAATAAATTCCATTTCTATTCACACAGAGCTGAATAATTAGAATCAAGAGATCATGGTACGACTCAGATCCTATCTGCGCCTGTATGTGGACAAATGGCGACATTCAACATAAAATCAGCAAAAAATACTAAATTGATACACATACATATACACGTCAAGAAAATTACAAAGGTACTTACTTATTTTAAGAATGAAGTAATATAGCGAGGAAACACTATTAACATAAAAGTAGTTTTATTTCCGAAGTGTTGCGTTTCTGATAATATGTACCGGGTAAAATTAGTGGTTACAATTAGCTATAGGTACTGTCATATCAGATTAATAAATAATTGTGTAGTGTGCGTTTCGATAGCATTACAGTGGATGTATGTAGGTACTAGGTACTACTGTGCGGTCTGTAGAAAACTACTTAAGGATTGCCAACACAGTTAACTAGTCAAACGTTACAAGTAACATTCGATTTTGACGGATTTCATCCTTTTATTGTACACAACTTTGTAAATAAATAAATAGACAACTAGATTTAAAAATTGAATATATTTAATATCAAAAATATCTATTCTAAAATTTTTGACTAGCAATTAATTTAGATTAAAAAATAAAATAAACAATAGTAATAAAGAAGATAGGTATTTTTCACTTTTTAATTATAAAAATTAAGGTAATTATAATTTAAGGGAGAGCACTATAGTACCTACATTCCGAATAAACAATAATTTTAATAAAAACAACAAAGTACAACACAAGAAGAACACAGAAGAAAGTGCAGGTCCCCAAGTTACACTGCATTGATAAGCATTAAATAAATTTATACTTTCAGATACTCGTCTACTTCGAGGAAATACAACTATGAAAATTTAACGTCAGTGTAATCGCTCGTTATCAAATTCATTAAGTGCGTTCTTATCTCACATTTCCTTGTTTTCAAACTTAATCGAAAACTAGATTTGAAATGAATGGTGGTTGAATCTAATTCTTTGTAAATGTGACATACAATTCGGCGTTACAAATGTTGAACTGATGTAGTTACAACGTTACGTTACACACCATTATTGACTCTAAAGTATTTCAAACATTGTTAGACACATTAAATTATAATTATATATAATATGTAACTTATTCTAATACGATAGATTCATTATATATAGGTACATCAATTTCAATGAATCATATATTAATAATCTAAATCTAGCACATAGCAACTCTAATGTATATACAAATTCTACATATAGATAGGTACATACTAAAAATCTCAATAGAATGTGATGTACAAAAAATTAACCAACCCTTTGGACTGAAGAGTAAAAGCAGGATTAGTAGACGAATTACATTCGTCTTCCTACCTGCCTGAGTATCTATTCGGAGTCTCTATTTATAGCTACCTACAGACCACAGGTTGATTTCCTTTCAACAAATATATATTTGTTATAAAATTCAAAGAAATATAACAATCTGATCGAAATATTTTTTTAACTCTCGACTATCAGATTATTGATAAAATGTAACCTTATCACGTCATAACATCTGTAAAAATAATTTTTAAAACATGGAAAATAAATTTTGTTGATATAAAGATAGTAAATACTTATCGTACATAGTATTTCATTATACATTTAATATTTTAAGTAACAAACTTAGAATTATTCAAGTTGGTAAATTGGTATTTAGTATTTACACATTTTCCAGAATCTGATTAAAAATATCCGTGTTCTAAATTAGTAATCTTTCTTTTCTCAGATTTAATGACTATGTAGACATTATAAAATAAAAAGTACAGTACGTCATCAGGCTCACTATAAAAGCAAATACGAAAAAAATGTGGTAATAACGTTGATAGATATTGACATACATTTGAGGATGTCCGTTACATATAGTTCAATAATAAAGTTTAATAATTATATTATCAGCTTAGTAGTATGTACAGTTGGCAAGTACTGATGATCTTATCCTTGTAAAACTAAACAGACATTATTTTGTTTGCAATTTATTGACATACGGCGATACGGTATGTGCAGATGGTAAGTTTGCAAGCGAGAGGCATGGCCTTGATCCGTCTAGTCTGTAAATTCATAATAGCTATTAAAATGCTAAGCCCAAACAACTAGGCGCGTATTGACAAAGTAATGGAATGTCAATGGAACTCTTTAGTTAGAATATCGATTCCAAGTTTCGGAATGTATAAAAAATATCAGGAAACAAAGCAATTAAAATATATATAAACATGACTTTACAATCAGTTCCTTAACATTACTAGCACTGTTACACATTATGTGCCTAGTTTGGTACATCGACCGATGAGTTTCAATTCATCAATCATGCATAATGATGAGCTAATCTCAAAATCCCAATCATTCGTTAAAAAACTCTCAGTATAACCAAAGTATTGTCGAATTTATTTCACAACAATATTATCCACACTCTTTTGGTCCATTACTGAGTAATCATATTTTTTCGTCAACTGTTAACCATCTCTGACTTAACTATACATACATTGCTATCAACTATAGCTGTGCGGAGATGCTTATATAGTATGAAGCTACCTCTACTCCACTGTAACCGATTTAGCGAGATTGCGAGGACAGTCGACGTTGCAGTCACGTAAAACAGCGATATGGTACGCGAGAAGCTGCATAGGGATGACTGACAGGACTCCTTGGAGGCAGTCAACTGTTTTAGGAATTTGAAGACACCTCGACGCGAAAGCCATTGTGTCTTTATCACCTTCTTCACAAATAAGGATTGGACGGCCTTGGCGGGCAGTCACTTGTTGAAGTGCATTCATGCATTTTGTGTATACCGGGTCGCGCATTACGATCATGACAACTGGCATCGAGTCGTCAATTAATGCCAGCGGGCCGTGTTTAAGTTCGCCGGCCATAATACCCTCGCTGTGCATGTACGTCAATTCTTTTACTTTCAAGGCACCTTCCAGGCAAGTGGCAAAGTTGTATCCGCGACCCATGATTAGTAGAGACCGTTGACGGTAGAGATCTTCAGCTAGTTTTTTCACTTCATTATCTAAAGCTAGCACCTGTCGAATCTTGGTGTCCAATTGATGGAGACCTTCAATTATATCTGCACGTCTTTTTTGCAGTGAAATACGATCTTCGCTGATTACGAGAGCAAACATTACTAAAGATACAAACTGTGATGTGTAGGCTTTTGTAGACGCGACACCGATTTCAGGGCCCGCGTTGATGTGCACTCCGCAATGAGATTCGCGACAGATGGAACTTCCCACAGTGTTAGTTATACCAACAATGAGGGCACCATGACGTTTGCAGTATCTAAGAGCCATGAGAGTGTCTGCAGTTTCTCCAGACTGAGATATGAAGAAGCAAACATCATCACGGAACACAGGTGTATTCCTGTCTAAGAAGTCAGAAGCCAACTCCACCATTACAGGCAGCTCGGTTAACTCTTCCAGGAGCTGCCGAGTAGCCACAGCACTGTGGTAGCTCGTTCCACATCCTATTAACATCAATCTTCTGCATCGCTTTATTTCAGGAATGTAATCTTTAATGCCTCCTAAAGTCACTGTGCTGTCAGCAAAGTTAAGACGGCCTCTCATGGTATTTACAATAGACTCTGGCTGTTCGAAGATTTCCTTTTGCATGAAGTAGTCATAGTTGCCTTTCATAATTTGTTGTAGTTCAAGCTTCAGAGTGAAAATTTCCCTCTGATGTGGGTCTGTGCTGCTTCCAGAGAGACGGTGAATGCTGAGGACACCATCTTTGATATGAGCAACATCATCATCTTCAAAGTAAAGCACTCTGTTGGTGTGTTCAATTACAGCAGAGGCATCAGATGCAAAGAAATACTCAACTTCTCTTTCTTCCTCAGGTTGGAAGTGAGCGTGGCTGTTCACTCTGGGAACAGAGGGCACCACACCACGGGTTGCCTTGTTGTTTGTGTACATAATTGGTACATGGTCACTGGAGAGACGACGACGAGTTTTGATTCCCACAAGCAAAGGGCTACCACGGCGGGTTGCCACACACTCATTTGGAAAATACCGAGATTTGAAGCACAAAGCAAAAGCACCTTCTAATTGCTGAATTACCTGTTCTGCTAACTCCTGGAAACTGTAATCTTTGTGCTGGTTGTACAGGTGATGAATCAGCTTGGCAATGGCCTCCGTATCAGTTTGGGATTCAAAGATGTAGCCCTTGTTCTCAAGAAAAGTTTTAACTTCCTTATAGTTAGTGATGATTCCATTATGAATAACAACGAAAGCGTTGTCTTCGCCAGATCTCTGAGGATGAGAGTTGACAGCGCTGGGTTCACCGTGAGTAGCCCATCTCGTGTGTGCGATGCCGCAGTGCGATTCCACACAGTCTTCTACTGATAGATCAATGCTGTGCTCCTGCAACAATTCTTCCAGAGCGGCTACTTTGCCACTTCGTTTGAGGACAGCTATGTCTTTCTGATCAGCGGCGTCTACAGCTACGCCTGCTGAATCATACCCACGGTATTCCAATCGTTTCAATCCAGTAACTAACAATTCTAATATTTCTCGCCTAGTTTTAGGCGTTAGGTGATTAATATATGCAAAAATTCCACACATCGTAAACGAAGCAGAACGTTATAATGGACCCGAGCGTACAAAACCACGGTTCGCGGCAGACTGCAGTTGCTACAATACACAACAGATATTGAAGGCCTACGCGTATCGCTCCTACCACTAATAAGTTACTTTCACTTACGGCAAAGCACACGTCATCGTGTTTCGTTATCAACACCTCACTGCTAACGTAAGTAAATAATCAGCGGCGAAAACTCGACCACCTCACAAAAACTTCATAAATCGAAATGTCAAAAATAATGTCACTAATGTCAGTGTCAGCTGTCAATTGTCATACGTCTCATGTAGTTTGAATACTAGTATTTTGAGTTTGTCCTGTATTCTACAGGGGCATAATTGCTGTATCTGCCGTATCAATTGTACGGGGTCCCCAGCGTGCGTAAGCAATCTTAGTTATTTTCTTTATCATTGGTGCTCAATCCTCCTCCAAGCATCCCCTGTCCTCTGCGGTCTTAATAGCTTATGGAAATGTCATGGGGTTTTTATAGCATCTAACCAACGGGTACGTGAACAACCGCAAGGTACCCGGAGCGAGGTGCGTAAGCAAAGTTAATAACAACTGCTTAATTACTTTTCCAACTTAATTCAGAAATCATAAAATTCAAAATAAGCAATTTATTTTTGTCCCTCGTAAAGCATGCTTTAAAAATTGGTAGATCTCAGATTCCAATAGTAGGTAATTTAATACTTTCATTATAATAAAGGTCTCTTTCCATATTGAAGCAAATAATTTCCTTTTTCTTGTATAGAAGCACAATTTTTATGGATTGTCAGTATGCATATGTTAAACTGAATGAGTTTATTATTTTTTGGTATTAAGTTATGGTTTTTCGTTTTTTTTAGTAAGTTTTGAAATTAGTCATTCTCAAATATAGCATAGCATTAACCTAGAACTGTCCATAATACAGTGAAACCTGGTTAAGTGAGACATCAAGGGACCTGCAATGTCGTTTCACTTATAGAGGTATTCCACTTACCCAGTGTCTCAGATATACAGGTATAAATAAATACCTGTCTCATTTACAGAGGGTTCCATTAATATAGGTGGACTTGGAATTGCGTGTGGAATTTATGGGTAGAATAAGAATGAGTAAACAAACAATGTTATCTCAGTTACAGAGGTTTATGCATATAAAATTTACTCGCTGTCTCAGTTATAGAGGTAGCTATGATGGTAAATCGAAAGAACAAATCCAAGATATAGAGGTTTACCTCGTCCCACTAACAGAGGTTATTCAGTGCCAAAGTGTTGGGACCTCAGCATGAGTTCCAGTTATGGAGGTTTCTCACTTATCCAGGTCCCACTTAACCAAGTTTCACTGTATAATGGGATTTAAAAATCAAATCAAAATATAAAATTCTAATGTTACCGTACGTAAGTTATGGTAACATACCGGTACTATACCGAGCCTCTTCTTATACACTTTTAATAAACTATTCACGACAAAATCTAACTCTCAGCCGTCCTTGCTCTCAACAATGGAAATAACAGAATATTTATTTTATTTATTTTTAAGTTTAGAATGAACGCCTGCAAGTGCTGGCTGCAAACCCCCAATAATCTACGATTCATGGTTCATTTTGAATTACCTACAGATGCTTATCGTTTTGGGCCCGGGTCAGTGTGTTTGGTGTAGATTTAGATCTCGACTACTGATTTTGGACCGAGAGATCAGAGATCGGTAGGTAAAAGGGTCGGTCATTCCTGCATCCCGCTCGTCACTCATAACTTTGTCCCTTTGGTGAGAAGTGGGAACTTTATTTAAATAATTTTGCCATGTGGCACCCCTGATGAAGAATGGGAGTTTTGGTTTTGAAATCTTATTGATCACACTCACACCTGACACAAAAATACCTCAGCTTGTTGCGCGGCGGTATCTAATAGTTTATAATTCATGTATTTGTAACGGCATAGCAAGAGATACTTATTACCTAACAGTAGGATATGGTATAACTATGTTCAATAAAGGCCCATAGGTAATGAATGACCTAGGTCTTTTATTTATTTGGCCTACGCAACCTCCCGGTCTGGTAAAAGATTTTGCATGGTAAAACATTTGCCTTCAGTCAGAACACTAACCGTTAAGATTTCGTGGCATTCCAACGTCTTGACATGACGACGGCCTTATTCCATAGTAGGTATTAACACCGACCGCCAGAGTCTATTCAAGCCTGCCGTAAGCGGGCGTGCAAAGCGTGTGCTCATGATCGTGCTCCCGTGAGAGCGACAAATCGACTCATTACCTACTATTCAAAATTATTGCCCAGAGTCAGCAGAAAGCAAAAGAAATATCATCACCGGGAAAACATCCCACTCAACGCAAGCAATATTATCGTTATGACTATCTATTTTCATCTCATCAGTTAAGAATAAGACTAAAGCCTTCTGTCCCAAAATCGAAGCGAGAGAGAGCTAAAACTCGTTACTCGACTAAAATTCTAGCGCAGTGCAAACAAGGCTTCAGATGCAATACCAAACTTGGAATCACCCGAAAATTGTTCACCGCCTGCTCCTGTTCAGTGGCGCACTAAATTCTATACAAGTCCAAACCGACTAAAGATTTAGTCGGTTTCTATAAATGGTAGGACTTGTAAAATTCGGAGATCTATCTCCTTCTAAGCTTATTAGCGCCCTATACCGGTCAGTGATGCCCTAAATTCGAAGTCTATCGAGCGTTCTTGAAACCAATGGAGTGTCCTCGATCACTTTCGAAAGTTTCTCGAAAACTATCGTCGTCCTCTATCACACTCGAGAGATAATCGAAAACCATCGAGTATCCTCGAGGAACATGGAGCGTCCTCGATCACTTTCCAAGAGTTACTCGAGAGCCATCGAGCGTCCTCGAAAATTATCGAGCGTCCACAAAAACCATCGAGCGCCGTCGATAACTTTCGAGAGTTACTCGACTATCGAGCGTCTGCGAACGGCAAGGCTCAACACCTGACAAGTACCAGACCCGAGTGTACGTCGCGTCGGGTAAAATGCGGGCCTCAAAGAGTCATCACACCGCCATAGACGGGGCCCACCAGGATTGGTGCCTTGCTGGAGAGTAGGTTTTCATATGGGTATTGAGGCCCAGGCTTTGATTAAGTGTTGGAAGAGTCATTTGATGACATTTTACCCACATAACAAAAAGAGGGGCGGCACAATCGGTATTTGCACGCGGGGGCGCTCGAATAGATAGCGGCGGGCCCGTATCTATTAACAAAAATTTTAATCTCCATCATCCGCCGTCCCGAACTGAGTTTGCCTTTAAAGCATCTACCTGAAGGTATTTCGTAATATAAAAACAGGTTATACCAGTAGCTTCTTTATTGGTTTTATCAGGATCAAGGTCTTTACAAAATTATTGAAAAAATTACAAAGTTACATTTAGCTTAAAATGAGTCGAGTTTGTTTTCCGTATGTAAGGATATCTAAACAGTAGATAGATTAAATAAGGAGATTATATAATATTGAATAGGGTTAGTTGAAATATTGGATATTCAAACCCTCTGAAGTCAAAATTAAGTCATTCTATTTAAATACTAGGAACCGAAATTCGTTACCTACGCCTTACAAAGTTTTCAAATTTTCTATCATTACGTTTTTAACGCTTTAGTCATACTGCTAACTACGGAGGAATGATTTACAATCAAATTCCTTCAATAACTACTCTGATGTTAACTTTACAATAATCTTCGACCGTAATAATGTGAAACAAGCAGATTATACTTACACATATAGGTACGTATCTAGATGTCTTAATAAAAACAGATACAATGAATTTCATTCATTAATACAAATTAGAACAATTTTATTACGAAAAGATGAAAACATTAAGACATTTTAGAATTATTAAGAGTGGATAGAATAAATGTCATTTTAATTTTATTATGAAACAAAATTATAATACCTAACAGAATGATCAAGAAGTACAAATCGACGGGAGTACCAGGATGATGACACTCACGAAGCAGTCATAGAATTCTGTGCATGGGAAACGTTTACAAATAACCAATGCATTGCTTTTCCTCCTAAACTCCTTGCGATGGAAAAATAAAACGTAACGAGCTTTCAGATACGGAAACTCAAACTTGGCGAGTAACTTACGACTAAAATAATCATAAAGATATAAACTTAACATGTAAGCGTAACTAAAACGAACTAACTTTAATAATATCGTGCTATGATAAATGCATACGTAGAGGACGAGCGTGATGTCACCAGTGAAGAAGCTCCGATTGCGGGGAGACACTAGGGGGGGTCGTACACGGCTAGGACTCAACAGCGACAACGGGTAGCGGGCAGTAATGCGCTCTCCGCAGCCATCGTCCGCGACCGCGTACGGCTCGCGCGCGGTGGTTGCCGGTTGCACTACGTTGTTTAGGATGCCCCATAGTTATTTTTTCTTCTGGGCCTTCTCGGCAGCCTTAGTAATTTTGCCTGTTGTGACTTCCTTGAAGGTTACGCTCTAGAACAAATAATTATTTATTTTAATTTATAGTGGATAAAAGTTCTGAAATATGACATGTGTCATTCCTTAAGTTAGAAAGAAAGAAAAACCGTTTATTAATTTTGTTTTATTATTTTAAAAAGTGGGTAAAACTATGTAGCTATAGGTAGACATTTTTACTAATGAAATACAATACCTTGATGACTCCTACGGCGACGGTCTGACGCATATCACGCACAGCAAAACGGCCCAACGGCGGGAACTCTTGGAACGACTCTACACACAGCGCTTTAGTCGGAACCAGAGTCACTATGGCTGCATCACCCGACTTTATGGACTTCGGGTCCACCTCCGTAGTTTTACCTGTGAATGAGTTTCGGCTGTAGTAAAGCAGCTGACGACGCTAGATTGTGATTTACTCGAGCATTGTATTATGTACCAGTACGGCGGTCGCACTTTTCCTTGATCTCGGCGAATTTGCAAGCGATGTGCGCCGTGTGGCAGTCCAGCACAGGCGTGTAGCCGTTACTTATCTGACCTGGATGGTTCAGCACGATCACCTGGACCATTCATACAACTTGGTAAATTAACGTGACAACCATTTGCTTAAAAATTGATAAATTAACATGACAATAAAATTGAAGATGTAAATAATTCGAATTCACTCTCCATTTTTGGGAGTACCTGTTTTCATCTACATTTGTAACCGTCTTTGCCATAAGCAGCTATTTGCAGTCGGAGCCCTTGCCCACGGCCTCTCTCCTACCCGAAGGACCGACAACTTTTACGACAGAACCACACCTGCTACACGTACGATTCCCGTACGGAGCAAATATGTGTGATTCACAATAAATTGTGGTTTCGAGTCTGGGTGTCATGTGTATGTGAACTTGTATTTCTAAACGCACCCACGATACAGGATAAAAATCTAGTCGTAGTCAACATAAAAAAAAGAAACATTAGAAAAGGGCAACGAATCATTGTGTGCCCAAGGGCCGCACCGTAGTCTAAGACGGCCCTGCTTACATTAACGCTCACGAAATACAAAGATATTTGGATATGTTTTATTATACCTATCGACATGATACTCGTGTTAGATAGGTGAATAATTAAAAATAAATAAAATGTCATGTAAGTACCTATATAAAATCTATTCGAATCTACAGTAAATTGTGTGATTGTAAATTTCGCAACATGTGCCAGCAATCAACAGTTGAAACAACTGCAAACCATGTTAGTACAATGTACTCAATAAAGTAAGCACAAGGTCAACCGATAACATTCATTATAAAGTTGATAGGCAATACTGCGACAGGAAATTAGGGGACATATTATTATTGTAAATACAACTTTAAACTAAGTTACAAAGAGGAGGGCATTTATTTAAATATTTAGAATGCACCGGTAGGACTGTTGGCCCTGTACCTATTGCTTAAGTAGGCTTCTCATTATCGATCAGCAACTGTGTGCTTTGTATCAAGTACCTATTTATATAATAAAATTCAAGTGTATGTTTAAAGGATTGAACTCAATTATAACAAATAATAATATTACCTGAGCCGTAAAATCAGAAGCACCTTTCGGAGGGGCGTTCTTGGAATCACCAGCGACATAGCCGCGACGCAGCTCCTTCACAGAGACGTTCTGCAAATATTTTATACGTATCACTATATTAGGCAAAATGGGATAATAAATAATTGAACTCTTACCGATCCTGAAGTAGAACCTACTTTTTTTCTTCTTTTCTATACCTAGTTCTTACGAATGGCCCGTACCTTAACATTGAATCCCACGTTGTCTCCTGGCATGGCTTCCTGCAGAGCCTCGTGGTGCATCTCCACTGATTTCACCTCAGTGGTGATGGCAGCAGGTGCGAACACCACCACCATTCCTTTACAAAGTTATCGAAGGATTTGTATAGATTTGTCTTTTAAGCAGTTTGGGAATGTCATGCAGGTATCGTGGATGTAGAATACCGAGGCCTTAGTATGAGTTTGTTACAAACACACAAACTCGTACTAAGCCCTCTGGTCGGACCGTCGTATACAAAGCAGTTACTTTTGGAACTAGTTAATCTTGGTCCTGTTGATACTTACCAGGTTTGAGGATTCCAGTCTCAACTCGCCCCACGGGAACTGTGCCTATACCTCCTATCTTGTACACATCCTGGAGAGGCAAACGCAGCGGTTTCTCCGTAGGTCGGGATGGAGGTTGAATCGCGTCCAAAGCCTGTATTCAATTCATCATGACATTCATTTATTTCACCTTGTTTTTTCTTATCAAAGTGTTTATTTGAAACAATATCTAGTAATGTTACTTCAGCTCATCTGCCCTTTCAAAGAGAGTGGTTGCTATAGCGAATGTACGATCACACTAAAAGGTTAAGGACTTATTCGAAAGGAATGAGATGAAAGTAGCCAATCGAAAATCTATGCGCTTCGTCGGCTTTGTGTAGGTTGAAGTTTATTTATGAATTTATGACTAAGCAAACCTAAAATTGTAAAAAAATAAAAGTCCCTAGGTAGGTTTGGGTACATTGATGGTTATTCTGCATAGGTACGTTGGTAATATAAAATTATGAAAAAAAATTAGCTTACCTCAATCAGGGTCTTGCCCTCGACCTTGCCTTCCTTGCGGTCGATGGTCCAGCCCTTGAACCAGGGCATTTTGTCAGAGGGCTCCAGCATATTGTCGCCGTGCCAGCCAGAGATTGGCACGAATGCCACCGTGGCGGGGTTGTAACCTGGCGTATCAAATTTATATAAATCTGCGTCTTTTGTGTTGGTAATAATGATGTACAGTACATTAAGTGAAGAAATGAATATAAGAGTGCGCCTGTTTTAGGAAGAACAGTAAAGAATGTTTTATGGGATAGAGCGACAAACGAGTACACCGATCGCTTGCTAGCAAGTATTCAGTGCCGCCCATAGACACCCACAACACCAGAGAAGTCACAAGTCAGCTGTCGACCGTTTGGGGGTCAGGGATTTGGGGATTAGAGACCTAGGGACTGAGGATGAGAGCGGAAGGATTAAATTTCCAGTAACCTCACTTACACCGACATTACTCTAAACATTAATATCTAATAATTAGAACGTACCAATTTTTTTGATATAAGAAGACACTTCTTTCTTGATTTCCTCGTAGCGTGCCTCGTGGTATGGTGGTTCAGTGGAGTCCATCTTGTTAACGCCAACGATAAGCTGTTTGACACCGAGGGTGAAGGCGAGAAGAGCATGTTCGCGTGTTTGTCCATTCTTGCTGATACCCGCCTCGAACTCGCCTGTCCCCGCAGCCACAATCAGAACCGCGCAGTCGGCCTGATACATATAACACCATTGTACCCCATATTCCAGATTTCTAAGAGATTTTGTTAAAATGAATATAATATCTTACCTGGGACGTGCCGGTGATCATGTTCTTGATAAAGTCTCTATGACCGGGCGCATCGATGATTGTTACGTAGTACTTGCCTGTTTCGAATTTCCACAGCGCTATGTCAATCGTGATACCTCTCTCACGCTCAGCTTTTAGCTTGTCTAATACCTATGAATTTAAACACGAATAATATAAAACTTATTATTAAACATTTTATGTACCATCCTAATACCTTTGTAGGTAGGTACCTACTTCTAGGAATAGCTAGGCAATTCTATAAGATGTCGATTCGAACTCTCGAAGTGAGCTCGATCGCGGTCCGTCATGTCATTGAGTGTGACTAATGCCGACCAATGACAAGCGATAATGCGATCAAGCTCACTTCGAGAGTTCGAATCGGCATCTTACAGAATATCCTAGTTAGGAAATATTCGACAAGATCCTGAACAAATGTTAAGCATTAAGGCACATACCCAAGCATACTTGAAGGAACCCTTGCCCATTTCCTGAGCCTCCTTTTCGAACTTCTCGATAGTCCTCTTGTCGATGCCGCCACATTTGTAGATGAGATGGCCAGTGGTGGTGGACTTGCCCGAGTCTACGTGGCCGATAACCACAATGTTAATGTGAGTCTTCTCCTTACCCATCCTTTTCGTGTCAAGCGAAACGTATCTGAATCAACTTGTAACCTAAACAAAATTTAATGATAGATAAGTAGGTACCTAACTACATAATTATCAATTTAAGGAATTCTTATTAAAGCGAAAGAAATTGAAGTCGTTATAATCATCGAATCTGCCGATGTTTTAAGTTTTATGCAATGTAAAGGAACTGGAACCGTAGATTGAACCAACTGAAAGCGTGTTCCTTGATACGGAACGACCAGAGCATATCGGTACCTAGGTAGTTTAGGTACCCAAACTCGTAGTTATTACTCGGGACTTTGTCTAAAGGTCAACAAAGAACCTTTTCTATACCCGGCGAAGTGTTAGGAGAGAATAATTCTTATTAGAGGTTTGATATTTTGATTCACCATATTTCAACTAAAATAAGCATTCAAAATGACCTCAGCTTTACCTATAAATCCTATAATTTCCCGCTGTGTGTACACAATTATCCTTACACCTGACACAGTGACACATACCTACCTACCTCTATGTTAGGTAGAACTTTAATGCCATAGCTCATGTTTGATATCACTTAATTTGTTTCAAACATAGGGGTACTTACCCTAGGTCCTACATTTCCTGCACTTAAAGTGCAGTAATAAATAAGTGGGCGATAGAATTGTTGGCAGCTCGAAATATTCCCTAAGAGTCACTCCTTTGGGCGTGCGCGTAGGAGATCCGGGACATCGATACAGCGTAGCTATTATGCCAAATATAGACTAAAAGTTGTTCTGTATGAAATAACATAAGTAGGTACTTTCGTTTTCTTATAAATAAAATTCAACATGATCGTACACAATAACCACGTATCCAATTCTTAATTCCTTCATGAAATAAATTGCAACGTCTTTGTGTACATCGCACCTTACCTATATATTTGTTCTCTTTTAGTACGAAGAAAAAATATGTAGTTAACCACTTAGATACCCTAATACTAGTTATAAACGCACACAAAATGTCTAGTTATAGGTATCTAAGCTAAGAAATGCAGGTATACCTAGAATAGGTAATTATCTAATTATTTAATTGAATTCTACGTTTTGATTCGCGCGTCAAGTAAGTAAATAAGAACAAAGGTAATGATGGGTGCGTCTACTTTTCACTTAAAAAATACCTAATTACAACATGAGCTAGCAATATTAGCCCCAATGTGAACTTAGTATTGTTAAACTTACATTTTGTTTAATAAAATTTGAACGAAATTAGGTTTACTAGCGCGGTCACTTGACAGAAACTGTACAAAGATTTTAACGCAATGACAGTGTATATTTTATTAACTATCACAAGTAGAAAGTGCATTCAATCTAAAATTAGTAGACGTGATCTATACAAGTACTTAAGCAGATGTCTCTGCAACAGTATGATCAGTATGATTCAGAATTAGAATACCTAATGGCATGTTGCACTACATAGGCATTTTATGTACCGGCGACGCATATGGGCTTCGCAGTGCGTCCATCTTAAGTATTCTAGGTAGTATGCATCAGATAGATTACGATCAATCACCATGCGCCCGGTATTTAGTCGAAAATTAATCGTAATGACAATTTAATCTGACACAACTTTAAAATTGGAAGAATCTTATTTTTCACTTCAAGTGCAGAAAGACACAAAATGACATATATGATAAAAATGGTTCTTTTCAAGTTAATTTAAATGAAACAATGCCTCTGCTCTCGGAAATAAAGTCTACCTATTATTTTACAGATTTATAATCCTGTCGTCAAAACAAAACCTTGTGTCATGAGAATCAACAGAGGTGACAAAATCCCCTCTATAGCAAAACACTTAACCAGAAATGTAAAATCAACAAAAACAATTAAATTGCGTAATTTTAAAAAATCTCATACCGGTAGAATGTACTTGCGTTTATATAAAGTGGAAAAATATTTTTAGGAAAAACACTACTTCATATGAAATTCTTGCTGTTCAGAAGTTACAGTACGGTTTAAATGCTATAAAGTAACTAAAGTCTTTTATATTTTCCAATAAAATACAAGAAAAGCTCACCTTCGCTGCCGCAGTCACGAATTTTCCGAGCAATTTTCGAGCATGCGCCGTGAACAATTCGCCCGGGAAATGCAATCAATAAAATCAAATTTATACTTTAAAATGAGAGTTTTCAAAACTATAAATGTATTTTATCGTAAAAGTTATTATAATTAATAATAAAATTATTGGTGATAACACATTTAAATAACAATAACTTTATATTTAATTGGATATTGAAAAGCAGTATGAAAAACCGGAAGTTCGCAACTTTCTTTTTCTTTATGCTTTCTTCTATGTTTAGGTACCAGTAATTGAGAGATTTTTATAAAAAGGATTTAAAAGATTTAGGTATCTGTTGATTAATGTTTCATACTATCGCTAAAAAACAGTTTAAACTATTTTAGTAATGAAATTTGATTATAAACTATCTTCTAAAGGCTAACATTAAATGTCTAGGGTACCTAGTCGTAAAATTGTAACGAAAGTATCGTCATCAACATACTTGCCATCGGTTTTTGCTTTTTGGTGAAGACCAATAATTCTTAGCCTTTAGCGAAAAAATAAATAATAGGCATAGATAAATTAATAGGCATACTACTTACAGAAACAAGAAAACATATTTACGAAAGATATTTATTACCGACAGAGAAAACAGACCCTTCGTGGGTCTTTTTTTTTTAAAGGGGGAAAATCATCGAATGACTGCTCCCGCCTGGGTGAGGCGTTCCTTCTCCTGCACGTCGAGCCGGAGCCCCGGTTACCCGTTAGGTTGTCCGCGACTCCGAATCGGCATCGGCCCTATTGAGCCCCATCTGTGGTGGTCTGATGGCTCTTTTAACCTCTTACCAAATTGCCTCAATTTTTACAGAACTGTTAGAAGTCTTTTGTTAACCATCTCGGGAATCGAACTTGGAACTTTAACCTTAGCAGTAATTTACATAAATACAACTGATTGGCATGGTTATTGATAGAAAATTAAATTAAAATGAATAAAAACAATTTCATATAAAATGTCGCAAAACTTTATTGTTTTAAACTAAATATTTAATTCAGTTCTTAAAATTACATTCGAAAATACTTACATAATTACTATAACAAATAATTAAGTATTAAAATTATAATTATAATAAAAACGTGTGTGTATAATAATTTTGCATAACAAATCATTAACTCGTCGAGTACCGGTTTTATAGACACAATTAAAGAACAATAGGTCGCGGTCACCGGTGACCGCTTGGTGTTTGACAGTTTAATAAGGTATAAAAAGCATTATAACTGGGTACTTATAATTTGCTTAAACTTTATATATATTTTATAGTATGTATTTATATTAATATTTATATCAGCGTGATAAGCTAAGTATTTTGTATTTTCCGTGATATGATTTCATCTACTCGCTGTGTCGCAGTTGCATATACATCACTGATATGATTAGGAGAGTGTTTCATTCGTTAACTGTAGACCAGAACCTTTTGTACGCCTCTGTCGGCTACAGACAACAAACAAAAAATGGGCTACATAGCCGACAAGACTACGTCATTTTTTAAGTACATTTTGTTTGTCATCAATGGCCGACCGTGGTGAACGGAGGGTTGTGCAGCTATGTTAAAATAGAGACTAACTGACGGACACTTGATTATATAAAAGCACCTAAAGTATATTTTTTAAAAGTTTCATTCTATAATTTTAGCAACTCGTATTGTTTGAGAGTGTATTAAATATTGCTGTAATGTTGGCATTCGTTTCCACTTTAAAATGTCAAACACCAAGCGGTCACCGGTGACCGCGACCTATTGTTCTTTAATTGTGTCTATAAAACCGGTACTCGACGAGTTAAAGCGTACATAATAAATATGCGTATATCGAAAGAAAAAGAAAAGTACATTGAAATGAATATAAAACGTGAATTGCCCATAGATAAAATACTATTATATCACATAATGCACATTCTGGAATTAATATTACTTTTGTTATGCTAAAAAGATTGGAATGAACGATTAATGCTATCATACCATTAGAAAAACATTAATTTATTGCTATTATGTTAAATCTATTACATCATTTTACCAAATACCTTTAGAATATCTGATTTAGTGTTTTCCTTTCCCAGACCACCTTTTTAATAACAACTACATGAATAATATAATATAAATCTATATTTATCTCTCAATTGCTTATTTACATATGGCTATTTAAAAAATTAAAATAAATAATTGTAAAATATCACCATAAATTTAAGAATAGCATTTGAAAATATAATAGTTTATTATCCAATAAGATACGCTTAGCCAAAAAATTATAGCCTTAAATGCAAAGAGTTCTGAAATAATGAAAACTGTTTCGTCGATAATGGAATCACAGATAATTTACAATTCACTATTGGAGCTTGGAGCATGGAGCATGGCTATCATATTTTGTTAGACACGTTTAAATATCGATTTGTTGTTATTTCCCTCCTGGCCAGGGAAGGTAGCTTCCCCACCCTTTCCCTGGATTTGGATCCAAACCTGTAACAACAATATTTATTAGAATTAAATAACGTCATCAATAAAATATATAAAAACGAACCATGGTCATAAGAAAGGAACGCTTTGAAAAATTTGGGTAGGGCTTTGCTTCTATAAGTGTTTGAGTATTTAACTGAAGTCAAATTAACATATATACTACAGGATGTAGGCAGAGATTCAATAATAAATGTAACAATTTAATTAATGCATACCAAATTGGCAACGGAATACTCCGGAATAGTGTCATTACTTATGTATTAAAAGTGTTTCGATTTATACTACAAGTCTACCAAAATCTGCCATAGTTCAAGTTCGAAAAAATCTCTACGACATTCATATCGCGTCGAGACTCTTATTGTTGTTGTTAACAGCACCATGACGTGCACGCTTCTCATGAATAAGGTCCTAGTGCGACTTGATACTAGTAGAGTTTGTCTTGTTCAGTTCAGTAGAGTTCAGTAAGATTACTATTACACAAAAAACATTATCTATTTATGTAAATCAATAGCTGTTTATGTAAATTAAATAGTACTAATATTTGCTGGCAGCAAATAAACTAAACTAAAAGCAACAAGTTGTTGCATTTAGTTTCCCAATACATCTTCATTCCTTGCCCGGCATCCCAGACACGAGGGTTTATCTCGACTACAAAGTCAAATAGTAAAATAATGATTAATAAATTAATGTTACCCTTAGCAACGGCATTAATTTTTTGCGTCTCGTCTTGTGTGAGTGTAAGTATCTTCTGCAGCACTGGTACCAGCCGGCTGCGCTCGTCGCCGGGTGGTAGTGTTAGGAACTGTAAGAAATGAACAAAGTAAATAATTGAATAGGAATTAGGAAAATTCCTGATCTTGAAATATACCCGACCCAAAAAGTGTTCACGCCGAGGGAATGATTTGACTATTACTTATTAAACAATTTCTAAGACGGTTTCTGTTAACATTGTTTTAGTAGATACAGCTATCCGATGACTGTATGATTATCAAAACAGTTCACAAAGAAACCTATTATAAAACACGTATTATTATACCTATCAGAAGAGACAGGGTCATTCTTTATAATGTACGCACCTTAAGCGTAACGTTTTTCATGTATTCTGTGTTGTGTGCGTTCTGTGTAGCTCCTCGCACTCGCCGGAGCTCTGCCTTAAGCAGCTCACTCAGCTGCGCCATGCGAGCGCATTCACGTTCCGACTCCGACAGTAGTACCGTCACGTGCTTCACCCTGTACGACGCCAGAAATTATGTAGTTAGGAAACATAGTCTAAATACAGATAATGTGATGTTTAGCTGCAGCAAAAGGTTCCATTTTTCACTTTAGTATATCCAATTGCATAGCCATGTTGTGGCGGCAGACCGCAGAGTAGATTACACTTGTAAATACATTTTTATTTCAATGATTTGATTTAAATTTTACCTCTGTTGTTGAGCTTGGAGCCTTCGTTTGAGGTCAGCGATCTCCTGGTCGGGTGTGAGTGCAAAAGAGGAGGTGTCCATAGCCTCGTCGTCGGGGACACCTTCTTCCAGCAGTCGTTCCAATGGTACTGGGGACCGGCCGCTAGCCCCTCCAGAGAGGTACGGCTTCGACGGAGGCGGGGACGGAGCAAATTCAGAACCCTGGAAATATATGATGTGTGTTTTTATATGTATAGGTAAAGGACCAAATATAAAAACGGTTAAAACAATGGGTTTGGTTCAACCTTATTTCTTTCGTTGGATAGATATGTAGTTGAAGGATTTACTAAGAACAATATTCTATCATTGGTAGAAATTGTGCGTGTTTATTAAAGATACTAGAAGAACTCCAGGTTTACAACATCTTCTCTTACCATTTTAACAAGTATTTGTTTTGTTACGTATTTTTAAGTCTTTTAGCAAAGTTTAACAGAGAAATATTTATAAAAAATATATGTATAAACATTAACTCACAAGTGTAACACAAATGTTCGTAAGAGTAACAGCATTTACTTGTAATTGGGTGCGTTGAAATATACCATTCAAAAGAATAATCGTTCTAGAATTCATGAAGAAATTTTATTACTATAGCAAATGGTCAGATAAGGCAATTACGTAGGATAATAACTACGTATATAGCTGGTTTTTTTTTATTTCTAGCTTTAATGCAATGCAAGTATATCGCAATAGGCTTACCCCCAATTACATGGGACTCATAGTCATAACATTGTAGTTTGTGTCACACCTCGCCCTATAAGTGTAAGTATCGTAAGTTAGTTATTAAATTTATTAAGACACTTAATTAAAGTTATTCCTAGGAACAACATGTCTCCCTTAATGTTTCACATTGCAACATAAATAGTGAAAAGTGGGTGTTACGATTTAAAGTAGTACATATTTTATTTATGAAAATCAATTTAAATCTTTGTGTAAAACAAAAATATTGCAACTTGTTAACTAATTGTCGGAGAGCCGCTATCAGTACAAGGCAGTATTTATACACGGAGACCTTAGCTTGTATGGTTAGTGCGGATCCCGTATTTTACCCCTGGGGCCCTGGGTACAGAACTATTAAAGAAAAAGTTATTGTATTACCTCTCCTTCTTCCCTCGGTATCATAGAAACATTGATATCCATCTCGCCATCGCTGCTTTCTTCCTTCGGTATAACTGGCAACATGTACTCGTTTCTGTTGGCGTCTTCAAGCGAAGGTATAGCGACGTTGCCAGACTTCTTCGCTTCCTGAGCGGACGCCAGCTGCTTATTCAACGAGTCAATTTCTTTCTGCAGCTTAGCTTCCATTTCACTCATTTGAGTTTTGTAGCATTGTGTTAGTGTGGAGACCTATAAGACATTTTTTTTAAAGAAATTATGAAATTCGATCTTGACATTAAAGACATTAGATTAAACTAGATAGTCCAGTGTTAAATGCGAGTGGCAACCACAATGTCGCTCTTTAGATTGAGGTCAGACAAAATATTTTGCAGTGCCGTGTCCCTAGTAGTCTCTTCAAAATAAAGGTGAAGTGTCATATGTAAGCGTCTTACTATCTAATCCTTCTTTTTAATAATATGTAATAGTTAGTAAGTACTGCAACTTACTTGCAACTTATTCTGCGTTCTCTCTGTTTCAATCTGCTGTGACAGTCGAGTGAGGTCAGCCTGTAGTCGCGAAGTTCTCTGTTGCGCCCGCGCCGCCTCATTCGTAGCCTCCGCTGCTCGCCTCCTAGTACTCTCTACTTCCGATGTCTTCTCTGTTATTTGCTCCCTAAGAACATCATCATAGGTAATTGTTATACAATATTTATATTCTTTGTATTTCATGCATTATTCTAAAGTATTCATTTCTTGCTATAATGCGTGTTCTAAAATATATTTACAATTTTACTAAAACTACAATTGACTATGTTTCAAGAAATTACTTATCGCAGAACAAGCTCCCAATAACATTTAAAGGAACTACATATAATGGCGAATATTGACAACACCTTCACTGCTTGCCAAATAATGGATCAATGAATCAATTATTATTGAAATATAATTCTGCAATTTACATGTGTTATTTCGAAATGATACATATGTATTCATATTAAAACTTTATAATAAATAATACACCAGATAGTAACACAGTTAACTATCTTCGTAAGAATATTGTACAATATTATAAAAGTAATAAGTGTGTAACTATTGTACTCATTTGTAAAACAAACGATATAGAAAAAGTTAAGAAAATAAAAACACCACATGTGTATTACAATAATACGAATATTAATAATAATATTTTACTATCGATGTTACCGACCGCACAAAATATGCATAGGAACGTAAAACGTTTTGTGTTTTATTCATCATGGATAAAATATACCAATTGTAGCTAGATTAATTTTGATTCAAACTGCATATTTTCTTACAATGTTTTTACTGAATTCGTATATTTTATGTGGAGCAATTAACTGCCCTTTGCTTCTAAACCTTAGAGCACCATATTCTCAAAACAAACAATGTTCGAGGAAATTCTGTTAATAAAAAACAAATTTTCACTTACTGAGCCGTCGCAAGTTTAGCTGTTAGTATTTCTATCTGTGCTCTGAGAGCGGCCGCTTCTTCTTTTAGCTGCTCTTCTTGGCTATGATCCACAGTCTGATTCTGTCGCAATACGGCCTGAGCTCGAACCTGACACAAGAAATTCATGTCATTGTGAATGAAAAACAGTAACCACTTGTGTAAAAGGAATAATGTAGAGGAACATTACCTTGTAACTTGTATACTCAGTCTTCAAATCCGCCAATTCTATATTGAGAATTCTTAACTTTTCATTCAATTCAGAACATTTGAATTCCAATTTCTTTACTTTGTTGTTAAGTTCTGCCTTATCTTCGCCTAGAGACATTATAACTTTTTCTTTGTCGGTTAGTATTGACGTCATTTCTAAATCAGATTCTTCATTCTTTCTCTTTTCGTCTTCTAAATCTTGTTCCAATTTAGATATGATTGTGTTTTTCACTTGTATCAGATTATCCTTTTCTTTTCCATCTTCAATAGCGTTTTGTAACTCTTCCTTAACAATCCTGTTTTGCCTCTCCTCAGTTTTAATTTGTTCCTCTAGTAATTTTATTTGCGTTCGCATTGCTGTGATTGTTCCTTCTTGCGTGTCAATTGTCGACTCCATCTGTAAATCATCAAATAGATTTATGTTGACTCTTAAATTGCTTCTTCAAATTGTGTTGTATATTTCCAACCATCCACAATAAAACCATTGTTGTTGTGGAAATATGAATGTAACAACAAAACAAACTCACCTGCATCATTTTCTTCTTACTCTCCTCCATCTTTGTCGAAAGTTCCTTCATCGACCGTTCGTAATCTTCCATTTCGAGACTCAATACGTTTTTCTTCTTGACATCGCGTCGTGCTTTCTCCAGATTATCCTTAGTTACTTTATGCGCTTCCACTTCAGTTGCCAGTTGTTGCGTTTTCAATGCTAATTCCGCTAAAATATTGTAGTGAAAGTATGTTCTTATTAGTTGATATATTGGCGTAACTTATTGTTTGAGATATAGGAGGTAAATAATAGGTACCTTTTAACTTGTCTAATTCAGAAGTAACATTTTTCGTTGCCTCTAGAGCAACAGTTAAAGATTTGACTTTTTCTTCTAGTTCATTATTCTCAGCCGCATGAGTTGTGTTGTCGGTTTGACGACTATCCACTTCATTTACATGGTTACCTGATTTGCTTTCACTTAGCAACTTTTCAAGCTTGGCTTTGTCTTTTTCTGTCTGTTGCATCTGACTTGTAGTCTCATTCAGTTTCTTCTTGAGCTTCAGAGCAAATATCCTTAATTTAGTGTACCTGTAAGAAGGTAAAAAATAATTTATCAGTACCTAAGTTGAAAAAATTATACATATCATTTTATGTAGGTATTTTAGGTACTGTATGATCTACTAAAAATATTTCCATACTTCTCTTCAAAGGTTTCATCTAAATCTTTCATTCGAGAATGTTCTTCTGCTTTAGATATAGTTGAAGTTGACATGTCCTCATTTGGTAGTTCAGCTGTAACATAAGGAATGACATTTAAAATTTTGTACACATTTTACAAGTATAAACCATAGCGATTTTTTTTTAATCTGGTTGTAATAAACAGTCTAGTACCTGATGTCATTTGTTGTTGTTTCAGTTTCTCAATTTCTTCTTTTAAAGATGTTATTATTTCATCTTTTTTAGACAGAGCTTTCATGGCATTATCCACATCTACATTTAACTGATTGGCAGTTTCAGTCTTTTCATTTGACTTTTGCTCTGCAGTTTGTAAATCACTTTGGAGCCCTTCATTCTTTTTCAGTAATTCTATTTTCTCTTGATTCATATTTTCTCTGTCCTTCTCTAAAGTCTCAACCAACTTTTCCATTTCAGACACAGCTTTTTGAAGTTTGGATATGGCTTCACCACGTTCTTTTAATACTTGATTGATTTCTTTCATTTCATTCAACAGTTCAGTATTTTCTGACTTGTAACTAGCCAATTTAGATTTGGCATCTTCAAACTCAACAATTAAACTATCAAATTCCTTGGACTTGTTTCGTGCATCTTTTATTTCAGACAAAAGAGATGCATTTTCTTGTTTGTAAGCAGATAACTTAGTTTCTAATTTCGCAATGTCTGCTTGTAAAGATACATTCAGATCTGATAAGTCAGCATCATCTTTGGGTTGTTCCAATGAAAGTTTAAGAGTGTCCACTTCCTCTTTTAAAAGGCTGTTCAAATCTTGTAAATCTTCGTGTTCTTTCTTTAACAAGTTAAATTGTTCTTGCTGAGCCATCAAATTACACTTCAATACATTTATCTCACCTTCTTTTTCAGCTTTAAAATTAATCTCAAAAGCAGCTTTTTCTTGATTGAGTACGTCTAACTGAGATTTCATATATTGTAATTCCGTTTTAGCTTCAAGAAGTTGGTCTGACAACTTTGTAATTTGATTTTCAAGATCAACAACACTGTCTCTAGCATTTAGTTTCTCTTTGACTAAAGTAGATTTTTCACTTTCTAAAGCTTTAATCTGTAAAGTCAGATTCTCAAATTCTTCATTATTTCGCCCTTGATTAAGTAGTGTGTCATTTAATTTTTTATTTTCATGTTTCAGCATTTGTACATACTTTTCAAGTTCAGTAAATTTATTACTTGTGTCAACTAGCTTAAGGTTACAATCGTTAAATCTTTCCTCCTGTAATTTATACTCTTCCAGTTTGTTTGCTTTCTCACCGAGATCAAATTTGAGCTTAGTGATTTCATCACCACAACTCCTTAATTGTTGTTCTAATTCAGATACTTTGTCTTTGAATGCCATGTTCTCTTGAGTTAAAATAGATATTTGTGAATCAATAACACTATTCTCCATACTTGTTTGTTTCAATTCATTTAGTTGTTTTTCTAGTTCCACAAGTTTTTCTTTTAAAGTAATATTTTCACTGCTTAGTTCATTAATCTGATTATCAAGCACTTTTGATGCATTTATGATATCATTTTGCCATTTAGGAATGTTCTCAGAATATTCTTTGACTGTTTTTGCCAAGATAAATCTTGAGTTTTTCAATTGATTAATGCATGCAGCACATTTTAAAATTTTGTCTTTATAACTCCTTAATTTGACATTAGCCTTTTCTTTTTTAGCCTTTTCAGACTCAAACAATTCATTTGCCTCAATAAATTTAGCTTCAAAGTCTACATTACTTTGAATTTTATTCTCTAAGTGTTGAATTTGACTCTTTAATTCTTCAATTTGGGTTTTATATTGGTCTTCTGAAACAAGGAATACATATAATAACACAATGTTGTAATTGAATCTGATAACAATTTATATTTGTACACATATCTAGTACAGTAAATAATTTAACAAATTAGACAATAATGAAGGAATACAAAACCTGTATGCACACTCTCTTCTAAAATTTTAAGTTGTTCTCTCTGTTGCATTCCAATATTATTAAACTCTGCAGCTCTAGCTTCAAACTCAGTGAGTTGACTCAACAGTTGTTCATTTTCTTCCAATAGCCGATTGTTCTGTCTTCTTAGTGAAGTAACTTCTATATCAAGATCAGATAACTTTTGATTTATTTCAGCTATTATGTTATCTTTCACAATCAAATCACTTTTGTAAGTATTAATGTCTTCCTCATAGCTGATACACTTATTGTTAAGTGCTTTAATCTTACTTTGGGCTGAATCCACTTCAGTAATAAAATTCAGTTTTTGCTCTGTCAATGAATCAACCAATTCTTGTAGAGTTTTGATATTCTCTGAACTGGCATTTTTTTCCTTTTCATATTTTTCAAGAAGTTTTTTGCACCCATCAAGTTCATTTTGTAACTCTGTATAAGTAAGAATATAGTGATTAAGCATTATTTATTAAAACTGAATAAACATTTTAAAACTAGAAATACCTGTCTTGGCGACTTTAGCTTTTTGAGCTATCACTAGAAATCCTTTGCATTTGGTTATTAATTCATCTCTGCCTAATTCATCAATTGAAGTCTTCTTCAGACTACCATCTTGACCCTGGAACATGAAATGGTTTCAAGATATTTGTAAATACACTTTCAGTGGTTAGGGGCAAATTGTTAGTACTGTTTTTATTGTACTATGGACTGGCAGATTTGTGGGCTGACAAATCTGAACACACTTAAAGGTAAGAAATAAATAAACTGTCTAGTGAATACATGCTCATTTGTCAGATACAGGATGTTATCACCGTATACGTAAGCACCAGCACTGGATAGGAAAACAGCTCTATTATAATTTGTTTTTGCTAATAAGAGTCTTTATAGGCCAGGAACGACTAACTTAATACGGGATGAATACGTGGAGTGGAATTGTATTAAGAACACTTCAATGGGCTTAGTCCGAAAATACGACAGAAACAATTTAATTATATTAATTGCACGATAACAAACCGATGATTCCTGATGATCCATGATAGAATAGTTAAAAGTGCTATTTCATTCTTTAGTAAGAGTTACATTTATAGACATTTGCACATTACGTATACGAAATTAAATCTTTATTTATGTATTTTATAATAATTTTAGTCACATCACAATCCCCTCACATCAGTGAGTCTACCAGATGTCAAAATAGAGAATGTCATCATCACTTCAAAGTTTCAAACTTCATCAGTTTCATTCACCTCATTATCATGTCATGTAGTGATGATTACACTTGATAAAGACGTTGAAGATGTACTGAACCTAACTCGACTAAGTAAATCTATGTTTTATTAAAACTCACTGTAAATTAAGGTTTTGATATAATTTAATTTGGTACTATCTCAATTACCTCATATTTATGCAATAAAAATAATATACTGTTGTACTGTTGGATAATGCACAGCTCGTCTATTTTAATTATGAAAATGACTGACGGCGCCCCAGTCGTTTACATGGCAACCCCTACAGAGCGAAGTAAACATATTATCGGTAAAATTTTGACTAGTGAATTCGAAATCAAGAAACCAGACAGTTATTGGAATATTATTACATACATACATAACATCACGCCTTTAATCCCCGAATGGGTAGGCAGAGGTGTACATTGTAACAATGTAACACCCACTTTTCACTATTTATCTTAAGAGTCCCATGTAATAGTCCTGCCACAATTTTAATGTTGTTAATTCCTCAAGCATTCGTCGTCATTCTTATTTCTGATCAACATGCAGGCTGGTGTATGTCCAGTTTTATGGCAATTAGTCGATTTGCTTCGAATGTCAACAATCAGTTGAATTTTATATCAATGACATCTCTAACTTATAGTGTAATGCAAAGAGTAAAATAAGTATAGGGGTAAAGAGTTACCACTCGTCAAAATTTATGCCAATCAATTTGAAGCGCCATCTGAAAATTGAATCCTAGTATATTTTTTTTTTTAGTTATGTCTACAGATAATCCTAAGTATAGCTAATGCCAATACTACCAACAATGCACCTTGCAGGTTGGTACATTGAAGGTAGTATTGGAATTAGCTATGTCTGGTAGCTGCAAAATCAAAGAAGTTATTAATTACAATATTACATTTATTTTACAGTAAATACAAATTAACATTTAAAAATTATCAGCTAGTAGGGAAATATCAGAGGACAGATTTGTTCAAAGTATAATTCAAATTTTAGTTCTTTTTAATTTTATGTTTACAAATTTCAGATATAAATATGTCGTTCAAAATTTATTTGAATTAGTTATTTTTTTAATTATTGATCCCAAAAAGAACTAAAATTAAAAATATTTACTGTTCACCGTTGTTTACACAGTACCTAACAGTAGTTAACAATCTAATGATATAAATTAACCGTAATACCTACACAAATGTAGTACATTTTACCATCGATTTGAATCGCTTACAGTATTTACAAAAACACAAAATTATTATACAATTTACATAACATACATAACATCACGCCTTTTTATCCCCGAAGGGGTAGGCAGAGGTGCACATTTCGGCACTCAATGCCACTGTACAATGTAACACCCACTTTTCACTATTTATGTTATAAGTCCCATGTAATAGGGGGTGAGCCTATTGCCATATACCGGGCACATTTCCAGACTACTCTACTACTACTGAGATTTTTTTAAAACCCAGTAATACTTTGCCCGTCCCGGGTATCGAACCCGAGACCCCTTGCCCGGCAGTCGCACTTATTATTATAATGTCGAAAAATATAGTGCTTAAAAATAAGTCTCAGTCTGCCTCTCAGTCAGTCTCAGTTTTTTAGTACTTTTTTTTGCTAGTTGCTAATAATGCCTGACTTAGTCGTTTCCTATCTAGTTATATTACAGTCATTTTTATTAAACAACTACAGATTTTTCCTATCCTCAAATATAATATTTTTATAACATTATAATGAAACAAAGTAATATTATTATAAATACAAATGAAAATGAAACAGGCAAAATAATGTGGGAAATCCCAATTCAGACAGACTTCACAGTTGCCCACAACAGACCGGACATAATATACACAAACAAAACATCCAACACCACATACCTCTTTGACATAACTGTACCATATGTAACTACAACATAGGAGCAAAAGAAATTCAGTAAATACCACTTTTTAAAGACACAACTCAAGGCTAGACGCCTTGAAATATTGAAACGCATGTTAATTCTATAGTAATTGGAGCCACAGGAGTAGGTACTAGCCAAAAGCCTCAGCAGATACACAGACAAACTAGAAACATAAATAGACATTAGCCACCATTTAAACAATAATCATTCTTAGCAAAGTACTAGGAGACACAGTTTTCGTCACATACATTCCAGATTCAGATCAATTACAACCATCTCAAGCGCAAACACCACATACCACTCAGTCAACCATCACATGAAGCTCACAATCCACATCTGGCACACGAAACTACACCCAGTTAGTAGTCAAGTAGTCAGCAGAAGAGAAAGAAGGAGATTTATAAGTCAAATTTAGAAGGGGCTATGAGCATCGTTTTTCCTGCGGGTTGCGGGAAGCGGTGCCCATTTTCACCAGGTCAAGCCCAAGAAGGAGAGACCTCTACATATATGAATACAAATAAGTAAAACCTAGAATAATGCTGCAGTCTTTTGGGCACCCTACTCCACGATAGCGATGAAAAAGAATTTTTTGATGCCCTAAGGTAACATTTTTTTTTAAGGTGTGAATATGTACCTATTTTAGTTTATTTATAATTTAATATTACTTTGTTGTGCGTAGGTACTTAAAATGTTGTTCTAATTATGATATATACGTTAATACAAAGATAAAAATAGTTTTACAAAAATAATACTGCTTTAATATTTGCAGCGATCTATGGGTTTCTTGTTTCTTGAGACAACAATATACGTCTGAATGTTAGAATAATTACAAATAGTACCTGAAAAAAAAACAAAGATTATTTTTACATGCAGAAATATGTATTTTATTTATTTGTTTTCTTTTATTTATCTAAGGTAGGTGTACCTTACGTGATATTACTGATGTTACAAGAATAATATAGTATTTACCATCTCTAAAATAGGTTTCAAGCACTGCTGGTATAGATCGGCACTTTATCCGGACATCGTAAGACTCGTAACTGCCGATAAAAAATTGCACTATTGATATTCTGCAATGATGATGCTGAAGTAATATCGATGCAATAGCAATTCCAAATATCACTGTAACAAATATACAAAAGAAAAAGTAGACATTTATAAAAACTACATAGTTTGGTATCTCAATGAATCAAATAAAATGTATAAATAGGTTCAATAGCAAAAATCATAAACTTGTTGTAGGTTTTACCTTCAGCAACATGATTGTATTCTTCGTATTGATGTTCTTTATTATAAATAAGATATATACGCAAATTAAAGCGTTCCTTTGTAAAATCAAGTCCAATGAATAGACAAACAAACACAATGTACTTTTGTGATTTGTGATACACATGTATACAAAAGGTCCTTTATAGAAAACACAACACGCATCGCAGAACTTCCTTTTTTAGAAAAACAATCACAAAATCCCATCACAAATTATTAAATAATTTAAAATATTTTTGGCAAATTTTTTACAATTTTGACATTGCAAATTTTTGTTTTTGTTTCTTTTCTTTATCAAGCAAAAAGTATACATATTATATGCCAGTATTAAAATAGTACAAACTACATGCATACTATTTTATAGAAATAAGGAGATAATATAAAAAAGTATTTAATATCAATATCTAATAATTATTAACAATATTATTTTAATAGTTATTTATTATCTAAATAATTTGGAAAATTATTTTTGTAATGTTTTAATATTTTTTTAGCCCCAGCGTTGCCGTAAAAATTAATAATTTGACAATCCATATAGTACAAGAGCCTATGAACCCCAGACCTTTGTTATTTATAACGGACTTAAAAAAAGGAAAAGTTATATACCTATAAGATTTTTTTATGTTCCTTCAGGGATGACTTCGTCGCTTTTTAACGTATTTTGATGATTCTTTTTTAACCGACTTTAAAAAAGGAGTATCAGTTTGACCTAAATGTATATACATATGTTACAGCCAAAGTGATTAATTTGATATTATTCGTAATGACTAGCTATTATGAATAATATCTTCGAAAACTTGGATAAAGTAAATCAGCAAATGGAAATGAACAGGGCTGACGTCTGCACAAAATTTTGAATTTATCGTCATGGGTGTCGTTTTCATGGTTTTCGAGGGTGATAAAGCCGATGGTCCTGTCAAATTGTAAATCCAAGATGGCGTGCGCACAAAATTTTTCAATTTATCGTCATGGGTGTCCTTTTCATGGTTTTCGAGGGTGATAAAACCGATGGTGTCGTCAAAATGTAAATCAAAGATGGCGTCTGCACAAAATTTTGAATATATCGTCATGGGTGTCGTTGTCATGGTTTTCGAGGGTGATAAAACCGATGGTGTTGTCAAAATGTAAATCCAAGATGGCGTCTGCACAAAATTTTGAATGTATCGTCATGGGTGTCGTTCCCATGGTTTTCGAGGGTGATAAAGCCGATGGTGCTGTCAAAATGCAAATCCAAGATGGCGTCTGCACAAAATTTGAATGTATCGTCATGGGTGTCGTTCTCATGGTTTTAGAGGGTGATAAAGCCGATGGTGCTGTCAAAATGCAAATCCAAGATGGCGGCTGTACGAAATTTTCAATTTATCGTCATGGGTGTCGTTTTCATGGTTTTCGAGGGCGATAAAGCCGATGGTGTTGTCAAAATGTAAATCAAAGATGGCGTCTGCACAAAATTTTGAATTTATCGTCATGGGTGTCGTTTTCATGGTTTTCGAGGGTGGTAAAACCGATGGTGCTGTCAAAATGCAAATCCAAGATGGCGGCTGCACGATATTTTCAATTTATCGTTATAGGTGTCGTTTTCATGGTTCTCGAGGGTGGTGAAAATGATGGTGCTCTCAAATTGTAAATCAGAGATGATGACTGAACGAAATAGAGTTAATGCATTTATCGAGAAAGATTAAGTATGTGTGTGAATGTGTGTGTGTGATAGAGAGACAGAAAGAATACGTGCAACCTATTTTATAGATTTTCTATGAAAATTGAGTATTTTCATATAATATTAGTTTTTATATAATAAAAACGGTGGCCTAGACCTGAGGTTCACAGGCTCTTAGGTTAATGCTTTTGGATGCAGAAACCTGACGCAGTCACTTCATAGAGTTTAGTTTGGCATCCATCTCTTAATATCTTTTTAATCTCTATTATTAGTAAAGAGGCTGTCATCTTTGATCGATTATGCCAGCATAACTGTCATTTGATCTAAGTTTAAGGAATTATTTTGTAAAAATTGCAATATAGTATTAAATAAATGTGTATAATGTTATTTTACTATTTCCAAAAAATATTATTTTAAGCCTAAATTTTAAAATAATGTTGCAACCTTGCTTGGAACTGTGTGGCCACTGAAAATATTAGTTTTGACAACATTTAATTTCAGGTTCGAAAACTAGATGTAGTTGACGGTCCGATTTTTTAAGCTGTCAATGGCTCTAAGTGTGACGGCCCTGGTGTAATGGCGGCTCTAGTCATCACTGCTATCGTTTCATGTGTGTGAATGATTAAATTAATAAGTTTTGTAAAAATATGTGTTTTAAGTGTTGTGATTAATTGAAATGTGATATAAACTTGTACACTATTATTTTATCAACCCTTATAATTCTTTAATTTTCCAGGTGAGTGGTGAAAAATATGTGTATAATATCTGAGCAATATCTTTTTGTCGCATTCGCGAACCTTTGCGGGGCGCGTCCATGAGTAATATTATGGCTTACTTTAGTTTTATTTTATTATTTTCTTATCTTGCCGAAAGCCAGTTTTGTTTTACAATATATCTAAATAATAAAAATGTAGGTAGCCCACAGTAGTTGATGAGAGCATAGCGTGATACAGTGATGATACATTCGTGCGACGATGTGTGACTGCTCTGAATAATATTACGTTCAAATAATATTCATTAAAGTCTTGAATGGTGTTAAAATATACATCGTGTGATAAATATTACCCAATAAAAGTCTGGTATGATAAATTGGATGCTTATTTTGTTCATGTAGAACGGGCAAAGGAAGACGAAATGTCGAGTGATGAGGATAAACCACCTGCGCCGCCGGTCCGGCTTACTAGCAACCGGGCCACGGATCGTGGCGATTCTGTAGCCTCCGTAGATATGAGGCCTCTTCCAAAAGGTTAGTTTGGCAACTATCCAATTGGTACCTCTTGTGGCATCATAATATGATTTGTATTAGATTGTTTTAATCACTTTGTAAACAATAGACAAGCCAAAAGTAAAGCATAAATAAACAATGCCAGTATTGATATCAGTTTGAATATGAAATCCTTTACTATACAAAATATTACATTGCATATCAAAGCAAAACATGCTTCCTAATACTTTATATTTTCAGAACCTGATGATGGAGGTGATAGAAAGAAGAAGACCTTGAAAGCTAAAATAAAAGGCTCTAAGAGTACGGCTCACAATGATAACAAACCAAATATAAGCTATCCAACTAACTTTGAACATACAGTTCATGTGGGTTTTGATGCAGTCACTGGAGAGTTTACTGTGAGTAACATTATAGTTCTGATCCTTCATATTTATATAGAATGTTATCATAATAGTCACTATGAAAATATATACTACCTACCACATATAAACTGGGTCTTTGGGGAAAACCCATGAGACATCACCCTAACCTCATAAAAATAATATAGTGCACTAGAATATTGTGATGTGGGCATTTTTAGGTAATAGCTAACATTTACAATCTTACAAGTACTTTGTTACTAACATTGTAGTTTTGTTAATAAGTATCATATTTATAGTAATAGTAATTTTAAATAAAAAAGAATGCATAGAATTCAGTTTAGTCAGTCCAAATACATATGTATGTTAATGAGATTGAGCTATGTAATGATTGGAGTGTTGTTGTGACTATCATAATGCAATAGACATGTAGAACACAATTTAACTTGTACTTAAGTTTCCAAAGAAAACCTCAACTATACCCAGACCTTATGATCATAGTTATATTATTATGTTTAATATGAGCGAGCGAAATGAGTGAGCTTTTTGCCTACACAATGCCTCACAGCTTTAATGCTTTGCTTTCTTAAAAAAGTGGCATATCAAATATTTTTATTTAACATTTCATTTTTAATTATTCTTAGTTATTGACAAGTAATTCATATATGATCTGGATCATTATTTGATAAATTTGATTTAAGAACAATTTCACACTATTTGTCATAAGTATTAAAGTAAAGTAACTTCTTGTAGGTAATACATAACCTGAATTCTTAGTTAAAGGCAAAGCGTAAGCATGTTTCTAGTAGAGAATGTACTTTTTGACTAACAACTTGTGTGTTAACACCACGGAATGTTCAGGCCACTATTGTTGGAAACTGTTTGATGGTGACTTAGTTGTCTGTTTGTAACCAAACATTGAAACAATCCTTAAGGAACAAGTAATGATATCATGTAATTGAGTTCCATGTATTTACCGCTTTTGTTTCAAGCTGCCTATGACAGTAAGTAATAGCTTAAATTATTACAATTGCGTTCAGTACAGTTTTACATTATATTCAATTTATTGAGATATATAATGTAAAAATGTGCATATTTTATTAACATTTGATTTACCTACTCCTTACATTATTTGTTTGTTTTATTGTTTTCCATATTTACTGTATTTTTGTGTAAATTGCAATGTCTATATTATGTAGCATGCATAGTCTATTATCTGTACCTCTAGTGTTTACTTTATGAAAACATTAATCTTCTACATACTAGTACTTGCTTTAGTCTCACACTTCCATAGAATTGAAACTTTGTCAATATTGTAATGGGTACCTGTAGAATTATTTCACGGATAAATATGTATGCTTGGAGACTTCATTATTCCTAGCTATTTAAAGTCATTGTTGGTAGTGTTAATGTAACAAAGAAACATAACTATAAAACTCTTATTTACTTATTAGTGCAGGCTGTAGTAAAGTTTAAATAAATACACAGTTATCTTAAGAATTTGAAACAAGAATTTTGCATGATGTGTTAAAATGAACCAAATTTATAATCTTACTACATACAATTTCCATTTTAATAAATGGAACTATTTATTGCGCTTGTACACTCTAAGTACTAAAAAAATATGTGTCAGTATGAAATCAAAATCATATTATATCTTCTGATGTGTAATGTCAAACCATTTAAATTGTGTTTTCATAAAATTTATAATCATTTTGAGATGGAGCGGGTAATAGACTGCTTTGTATAGAAACAATAAATTCGAGTCCTAATTAAGACCTGTGTACAAGCGCACACATGCTTTATAAATGGCTACCAAGTACCAACCATAGATTAACATCTGCATGAATATTATTAATTTAAATATAATCATATTATTCTTTATTGATGATATGTGATTGTTCTAAGGGCATGCCGGAGGCGTGGGCGCGGCTACTCATGGCCGCTAACATAAGCAAGCAAGAGCAGAAGAACAATCCTCAAGCCGTGTTAGACGTGCTCAAGTGGTATGACGCGTCCGCAACTCAGCCGCCGCCTTCTAAATACATGACATCGGCACAGATGCACACCACACACTCAGGTACTTATTTTGAAACTAAATTGCTTTGTATTTATTGAAGTAGGTAATTACCGACATCCGACATGTTTATAGGATCATCTGTGTCCCGAGTGTCATCCAGCAGTCCATCGTCGTCGACGCCCACAGACACGGAACACCCCGAACCCCCACCGCCGCCACCTTCACGACCAGATCGCACTAAAAGTATTGTAAGTGTAGTGTCTTTTATTGTATGAAAAACTTTTTGAAGCCTTCTTAATTTGTAACTTTATTTGTACTAATGTATCATCGTGTTTGTTTTTCAAGTATACGAAACCTATCGAAGAAGAGGAGGCACCACCTCCGCGACCCACACCCGCGCCCGCTTCGCCACCACATGTACCACATCCTGCTCTCACTACACATTCAGTAAGATAATTAACTCATTCGTTTTGATTATTTGGTCATCTCTAACAGTATGTGTAACACGAATGTTTTGGACAGATTTGCAGTCGAGCGGAAGTGGGATCCGGCGGCGTGCTGGACCGCAACAAGAACCCGGCGGGCGCCCCGCTGGCCGCGCTGGCCCCGCACACGCCGCCGCCGCACGCGCCGCCCGCGCCCAACGGCGCGCCCACCAACACCGACACCGGGTATGCCTACACCATTCAAATATTTATATCGGATTACTTACAACTATCACAAATAGAAAAAAAATCTAATTCTTTAAATTCCTAAATGTCATAGCATAGATGTTCATTTTACTTTACAGAAGAGCAACAGCCCAGCAGCAAAGGAAAAAGAAAATGACTGATGAAGAAATATTAGAAAAACTAAGAACTATTGTTAGTGTTGGTGACCCCAATAGAAAATACACAAAAATGGAAAAGATTGGTCAGGGGTAAGTAGTAGGAATTAACTTTTTGAAATTAATTACTACAGCATGAATGTTAATTTTCTAATTCCTTATTCATTTTAATAGTGCATCAGGAACAGTGTATACAGCAATAGAAACGTCAACTGGTATGGAGGTAGCAATCAAACAAATGAACCTAAGCCAACAACCTAAGAAAGAACTAATCATCAACGAGATCCTCGTGATGCGGGAGAACAAACATAACAACGTAGTCAACTATCTTGACAGTTATCTAGTTAACGAGGTGAGTACCATATAAATATGTGCCATAGTGATAAATGAAAATCGGTTGCACAGTAAGGGCGAGCTTACACGCGACGTTGAATGACGAAGAGCTTTCTTATATTTAGCTAGATGTTTTTATAATAACTATCGTGAGACATACAAAATTAACTAAAAATTATAAGTTACTCACTTTATTTATATTTATATGAATAACTCGTAATTTTTAGTAAGTTAGCCAGATATTTTATTACTATTTTACATTTAAATTGGATCAACGAATACTTTCATCGGATCATTGATCAAAAACTGTATCTACCACTGATTTTTTAGGAATTATGGGTAGTTATGGAATACTTAGCGGGTGGATCTCTAACGGACGTGGTGACGGAGACATGCATGGACGAGGGACAGATCGCCGCCGTGTGCCGTGAAGTGTTGCAAGCCTTGCACTTCCTGCACACCAACCATGTCATACACCGAGACATCAAGTCCGACAATATACTGCTGGGACTTGATGGACAAGTAAAACTGAGTGAGTCAACTGAACAACATTTACCTATATCACGCACGCAATTAACGTGAAGGAATTAACTCGAAACATTACCAGATTTGCCACTTTCTTTTTCACGCTAGTCTAAAATTAATTACGTAAAAGAAATAAACTTACGCTTTTGTTTCACGTAGCCAGACAGCAACTACAGAATTTTATGTATTCAATAAACACATCTTTGTTTTTCTTCGTATAGTTTTATAGTTAACTGCCAATTCTAGAACATTTTGATACTTATCAAAATACGTATACCGTATATACGTACGGACAAGCATTATCGACGATCAGTATGACTAAAACCAGCCCCAGTCATGGATGCATACAAACCAAATAAAGTAGCGACTTATTACTCATTCATTATTTTACAGCTGATTTTGGTTTCTGCGCGCAAATATCTCCTGAACAAAATAAACGAACAACAATGGTTGGCACGCCTTATTGGATGGCGCCTGAAGTTGTTACACGGAAGCAGTATGGGCCTAAGGTTGGTTATATTATTTGAACGAATGTCAAACATGTAATACTTCGTCTATGTATCACAATTTAACTATTATTATATTTTGTCAATTTATGGTAGGTATATGCGGAATATTATGGTTACAGAAAATAACAAAATATTTATTTATAACACTTATGACAAAGGAACACTCTAAAATCACAGTTAGCAATTCTTTTGCAACACCACTATGTTGATACTGATGTTATACAAATGAATATACTGGATCTTTAGTTTTACTTTTGTCTTTTTAGGTGGATGTATGGTCACTAGGTATAATGGCAATTGAAATGATAGAAGGTGAGCCGCCGTATTTGAACGAAAACCCCTTGCGTGCACTATATCTAATAGCAACGAACGGGAAGCCGGACATCAAGGATAAGGAGAAGCTCAGCACTGTCTTCCAGGACTTCCTCGACCAGTGCCTCGAGGTGGACGTCGAGAGGCGCGCCACCGCTCTCGATTTATTAAAGGTATATTCATTCATTAATTGACAGTCTTATTTACGCACTTAAAATGTACGTTCGATCCGAATCGATGTCGTGATAATAATAATCTAGAAATATTATAAAACTCAAAGGAATTCAGTTAGTGGGAACACCACTCCCTATTTAAAATTCAATGGATTCGTAATTATACCGCCATACGTGTTCACGTCGATGACTATAGAACCTTTCAATTGGCATTAACTTTTGACAATGCTATTGTTGTGTGTAGTATTGCACCGTCCTTCTTTTTCTAGGCTGCACGCAGTTCGTATTCGATTGGATTTAGGACTACTTTAGCTAAGGAAATACAACTGTCGTCTACCACGACGCCCGCTTTCTCATGCATGAGAGTGCGAGTGCCTACGAAACCTACCAATAGCAAGTACCAATGTGACTTTTCCGAGTTATATGTACTTTCTAAGATTATTTGGACAACATTGACAAACGGTGAAGGAAAACATCGTGAGGAAACCGAAGCTTATAATTTCTAATTATAAGTTTAAAATTGCCAACCCGCATTGAGCAAGCATGGCGATTAATGTTCAAACCTTCTCCGTGTGAGACTACGCCTTTGGGCAGCACTTATAAGCCTGTTGATGTTAGACAAGGTTAGAAGACAAGGATACTATGGCGAATTCGTCATATGGTATAGAAGTCCGTAAATAATATCTTTTCTCTATGCTCGACTCACTATTTAATGTGTGAACTACTTACAATATCTCCAAACAAAATACGACTACAAAACGTATTGTTATGGATTCGGATCGAACGTAGTGCAGAACTCCTCTTACATCCGTCAACATTGTGAAGTACGATTTGAGTGTTATTATTACAGCACCCCTTCCTAAAAATGGCGCGGCCCCTGGCGTCGCTGACTCCTCTGATCATGGCAGCCAAAGAGGCGGCCAAGGGCCATTAGCGGCGGCCAGCGGCGCCGCCCGCGCCCCCCTAGCGCCCTCAGTGCCTACCGGTGGACTCCACGCCCGCGCCACTCGCACGTGACTCACTCGGACGCGCGTGCGATCAGTGCCCCACCATGTGGATATCTGTGACGAAACCTAATTAGAGAGCAATATCTATTTTACATGTAAAACTGCTGCCGATTGAATATAATAGAGGTAATATTTTTACAAGAGAAGAGATCGATAATAAAGTGCAGTCCACTAACTTTAAATCGTTGTAGTGTTGTGTAGTAGCGTTTATATGTTCTGTTAGCGAGGTGATCTCTTATTGACGTGTTTCTTTTGACTGTTGTATGGTAAGATCGGATAGTGTAGATAGATTTTAGAAGTTTAGATACGAATAATTGAAATAATACGAAATATGATAGCTGCAAACGAAGACTGGCAGATGTTTAGGCGACATTGTAAAGTATAAATAGTACAGTAGAGGCGTTACGTTTAGTATCGGTTCAGCTTATACACTGTGATGGTAGTTGTTGGGGGCAGTTAGTCGGAAACACATCAATACGGAGGCGGACCGCGGCACTGATTGGAAGGTGACCGAGTGAATGGAAATATCATTTCATTCGATTTATGTGTATTCCTATTTCGAAATATTTTATTTTTAATGTTTGGTAGAGCAGTGTTTGGTACATAGTAAGCATTTTATCGGGAACTGAGTGTAGCTCATATAATTTGTATCACATATAGACACACTGATGGCTTATATGTTGCTTATTTGCTTCTATAGTACTAGTTTAGTGATAGTCTTATGTATGATAATTGTTAATTTATTTAAATTTGCTTATGGCTTTTAATTTACGTTTTTTTTGAGATTATATTATTATTATTGGCGAAGCAGTTAATTCAAAAACTAAATTGATTATTTTACTTGTTAAAGAAATACGCCAAAAATATTATTACATTAGACATTTGACGCGTGACGTAATCATTATTTTACATTTAACATTTTAAAGACCATTTATTGTTAGTCATGAGGTGAAGCATTTACATAGTATTAAGTTTGTAAAGTCTATTCAGCTGATTTATATTAGCTAAGAGAAAGAGAAATATATCGGTGATCGTCTCCTTTTATGGCACAAACAGTGAGTATTTATTAGAGCAAGAAATAAGTAAATTACATATTGTGTGCAGATTATTAGATTTTAATAGAAAAATAGACTTACGATTCATTTAACGATAAGAGTTATGTTATATCACATTATCGTTACGACAATAGTAGGAAGTATGGGACTCAGTAATAGATATCCATTATTTGTATTAAACTATTAAAGTATTTTGTTTACGTTAGTAAGACTTGGCAAGTTGTCTCTCTGCTTTTACTGTTTAGGTTGTGCCGACAGATGCTGTTAAATTTTGTTTTATTTTGATATATATTCATTATTTTAAAATGTGTGAGAGTTGCGTGAATGAATGGGCGACGCGCGACGTGTATGCAATGCGTATGTGACGTGATAATTATGGTACGGAGGCCGCAGCGCCTGCAGCTCGGGCGGGCCTCGTGTATATTGTACAGACACAACTTAGAGACGAGTAGAACTACTCATTGACAATATGAACGTGACCAATTTACGCTATCTAGAATCTGTGCAGTCCAGGTTGGTGCATTGTTAAAGACTTGCTGTTAGGCTATTTCTCTTACGTTACGTTTTTACTCAATGTTTTTCTATATCCACATCAATGCCAAAGCAATGTTTTGTTTTGATTTGACAAAGTTGTACTTGTGATCATTTTTATGTAATTAGTTTATTATAAATTTATAGTTATTCACATTCTTTTTCAAGGAAATTTTCTATCCACCTTTAAAATGTTAAGTAAACCGCGCAATTGACTCATAAATTATTGTAGATAGTTATCAAATTGGAATAATAAGGTTAATCAATCATCAAAATACGGCCTAAGAAAAAATATTTAATAATTAAAATAATTTGTCAAGTCCACAACAATACAGAGTGCACCAACCCATACCAAATTGTGCAATAATATAGAAATGTAAAAAGTTTAGCCAAAACTTCAAGAGAGCTTGAACAAAGTTATTCAATATCTATATTACTAAAATATTGTAAGAAGTGTATTAACTACATAATGTGATCATGAAGATGAATTTGAGTATGCATAGAATGTTATGTTGAGAAAATAACTGTAATTATGTATGTAGTATAAGTTGAAAATGTATTAATTATTGTAATAGGTAACTGAACAAGACATTTAATGTGGTTCCAACATTTTTCATGTTTTTTGACAGTTGTAAAACACCAGTGCCATGTATGAGCAACTTGTGCATATAAATTACCTACTACCATACTATATTAAAAGACTCACCATGATTATACTGTCGTTTTATTGGCCACGCGATAGTTGGCACATCACTTACGTAAAGTCACGCTTGGTAGATTGTTACTTTTTACCTTTATCAATGTTAGAAAATTTCCAAGTTGTCTACGATCTAAATTAGGATCGACTGATAACCGAATGACACATTTTCTACCGACTTCAAATAAAGGAGGAGGCTATGTTCGGCTGATTGTTTTTTTTGTGTGTGTTCGCCGATTTATCCGCCATTTGTGAACTGATTTCCAAAATTCTTGTTTTGTTTGAAAGGTACTCATGGTCCCATTTCCATAGGTCAGGATCTGATGATGAAATCCTAGGGAAACCGAGGGGAACTTTCGAAAATTGTAGGAGCTAGTAATGCGTCTATTATGTTTTTCAATTAGGATTTTTAAACAATTTGATAAGGGTCTTGAGTCGACCTGATGATGGAGCCGACAGACACTCGAGAGAACTCCTCAACGGTTTATATTAACTACCTTGTGTTTTAAATTTGTATTGATTAGAACTTTGCACCTATGTGTAGATTATAAGTGACAAAACTGATCTATGTAGTTACACTAAAATTGATAAAATATTAAAATAAAAACCGCGCTTCAAAAACCGACTACAAAAAAACAAAAAAAAATAATAACAAACAAAAATCAAAACTAAAACGCAAAAGATAACTATTATTAGTACTGATAGGTTACCCACCCACTAATAGGTTAGAAGTCGGGCCGGATTTACAATGGAAGTTTGCCGATCTCTTTTGTAATTTATGAGAGCCAACGAACGCAAGCACCACAAGTGATAGACACACATGACGTCATCGGAACCACAGAACATATAAAGATCGGAACTGTAGGTCCGTTTTAGCGCGAAAATGAGATTGTTTAAATTTTTTGATATGCATGAGCTATTTTATATGAAATTCTTTAACATAAAAACAAAACTAAAAATATTGCATGTTAAAATCCGCCGAGAATTTTTAACTGTTTTTGTCGACAAGTTCAAGGCTTAAAATGTTTTATTCGGTTACCAGATAGGTGAAGGTCGATCTTAATTCGGATCTCGTACTACACTACTACAGTACGCAAAATTAATACGTTTTATTGGAGGTTTACGATAATATACAAAGCGCAAGGAGTGACGCCAGGAGACGGGGCCGTGTGTGTTTGTTTGCGAGTGAAATGGTCAAGTTTGCCTTTTTTATGAAAGTGTGCCATAGACATCATGTATGTATTATGTACCTAACCATTTAAAATACTTAAATGTTTTTGACTTAAAGCACGAATTTCTATTTCTTTCACTTAAAATTGCAATTCCGCGTCCGACTCCAATAACTTCCGCAACCTCGGAAGTGAATCTCTTTTCCGCATCCGCTTCCGCGAAGGTCTCCGTTAAAACCACAGAAATATTAAAAAAGGAGAAGTGGCAAGGGGGCGTGTCGGTGCCGCTCGCACTTGAGCGTTCGGCTCAATGAAGGAAAATATGGCCGTCACCGCGAGTTAGTCTGTTGTCACCCGCGATCGTACAACAAACAATAAAATACCGTCTTGTGCAGTGATTTCGTGCAGACATATAAGCCAAAACAAAAACTGTAGAAGTCATGGCTTCGGTTATCATGTGTAAAAACAAATATTTACAATATTTATCTTAAAAATCACGAAAAACAACAAGTTATTACTTTATTTTTATTTTTCTATATTACTCCCGACTGTATTATGTATACATTAATACATTGCTCTTTTACAACCACCCTAGTGTGACACTGAGTAACTAAACCAGCAATGTAAAAGTGACTTAACGAAACGCTCATCAAGACTCGATGTCACATGGTGCTTCCGCTGCTCAGGTCCGCAGTCTTTGAGCGAGATAGTGATGTGGTCGTGGAGATTTATCAAAGACTATCGACAAGAAAGTCGACTACAAATAGTTATTTATTTGTTCACTTGTAATGGTTATAGTATTTTAATTTAATTTTCATCAATTAACCATTATCTTTGTATGCATTATAATGATCAGCATCGCATAGTTAGTTTTGTACTCACAGAGCAGTCCCCAATAAATAACCAAATAATATTATTAATAAAAGCAGTCATGGGAAAAATATACAACATTAAAACCACAGTATAAATATATACAGTAGGTTATCTAAGGCCGCCCGCCGAGTTATTAGCCTACTCTTGCGTTGATCCCCAGGGTTGTCACTTTTACTTTTAGTTAATATTTTCGAACAAGCAGCACTTGATCTAAATTTATGAAATGAAAAGCATATTATGATTGAATATTTTATCAATTTATAAATTTAGTAAAAATAAAAAGATTATTAACTTCTTAAAATAAACATTAGCTCTATACATAGTATTCAGAAAGTAAATTTGGGAATACATTTATATGGAAAAATGTGACTCGGCTACGCTCTTAACCTTTTGAACGCCAGAGCAAAAACGCATGAACTTGCCCTCAACGCCAGGCCACAAATTCACCGCAAATACCTACGAAAAAAATAGGGATTCCAAAACTTCATCGATAATCAATTTTATTTTCATTTTCGTCTTTAATTTCGAAATATAATGTCCTTATAACATTGAAATTTAATTCAACATTACATTTCTTCCTATTAAAGTAAAAGTTATACACTATTTACAGACTTGTATAATACCGTAATAACAGATATGAGACTACAATATATTTAAATATAATAACTGTAGGTACAACACTATTCTTGATCTGCTGTCTTCATATTGTGACCATGGCGTGGACGGCCCGCCATTTTAATAACTACTTCGCTTCCGAAATAAGGATGTGGCAACGTAATATCTCGTTTATCGATGTTCTAGTACAATATTATTTTATAATAAATGAAACACGTTTTTTAAATCAGATTTATAATTCCGAATGTAACAGGTACTTAAAAATATATGATTGAAATAGGTTAAGAAGGTAAATAAAAACTATGAAAAAATAGAAAATTTTAATAAAATGTTATACAGTATGTACTATGTATACATGTTTTTAAATATTAAGTTCTATAAACCTGGCATAAAAAGTAACAAATTAAAACAATTAACGATTATATATAATTATCACAATTACCAATAAGTCTTATACTAATAAATCTTTTGAATAATAGAACAAAATTATACAAAATCTACAATGCAACCTGCATTCTGATCATCTAATTCGCTGGGTGCAAAGTGGGTGGTGGGGACAGTGAAATCGATCTCAGCGCGCACCGTGGCTAAAAAAGGAACTTTTGGCAGACTTTATTCCACGAAGTTCTTCCGTAGTCATTAAATTCCCACTCATTATAATAGTCACTTAATATAAATCTTGAACTCGATATCACAAGTAAATTAATCATAAATATTATTCATTCACTTCACTAATTTCTGGTCGCCGCGCTTGTGACGTCACGATATTGTCGTCTAGTCGTGACCATGGCGTACAGGGTACTGATAATTCGGGTTGCGTTAGAGATGCGCTTGAGTTGGGATTAGTGAATATCGAAATTCGACCCAACCAAATTGTTTGTTGGTTTCATGTCGTTTTTACTTTATTTCCAAAACCTTTGTAATAAATTTATCGACATATTCATCGGGAGCTATCGATACCGTCAAGTCACTACGGCTACGGTAGATCCACCCCTAACACACACATTGACAAATTGATTTCGTGTGAGTAAATCATAGGAGAATGTGCGCTGTCGTTTAAAGAATAAGGCTTATATTTGAATTAATGAGTTATCGATGCCGCGTGTGTGCACTTATTCGTAGTATTGTTTTGTCTGAACTGTGTGTGTAAAATTAGTTTTATGGAGGGGCAGTTGTGGCCGCACCGGTTTTGCGTACAGTTTTGACTCCACACCATATCTCCTTCTTTAATATATCTGTGGTTAAAACCCTAGTAGGATATTGCTACTAGGATGAGCTTGTCGGGTCACAGGTTTTATCAGGTCACACCGTCATAAATCCATGTTAATGTAAATAAAATCACTTGTTTAAATTACAAAAAATATTTACTGTAGTATCCAAATAATATCTATGTATCTAATAAAATAATCAGCAGTTATGTATAAAGATTTGTACTACACAAGTACCACTTTATATGTCATTATAAAAAATAAATTATTAACAACAAAATCACCACAAGTAATCTCCAAGACTAATCAAGACTTATTCACCCGACAATAGAAATATTACATTTTAGTAATAGGTATTTGTTTTTATTTGCCATAGGAGACTATTTATTGGTGTGCACATAAAATTAAAATAACAATGACTTGGTATGGTAACTAAATTATTACTGTCTTTAAATAAAAAAAGAAAGGTGCCTCGTAGTAGCAATAACAATTAATTTAATATAGTACAGATGTACAATCAAAGGTAGATAAGAATTTACAAAAATAATACCTTCTGGTATCTGCGACACGTAGACAGTAATTATGATTAGGCACAAAGGTGACATTCTCTATAAAAATATAATCTTCGGATTGTTTATTACAAGGATATATTCGATTCAACAGAAGCAAATTCAAACATTTGATTTTATTATTACGAGTATTAAATTCTGCCCAATTATTGATCAAAGCATCTTCGTACTTAGGACTACAAACAAGGCATAGTTTATATCATATTCATATTATTTTTCACGTGGCGACACTTTAGTCTTTCCTCTCTTCAGCAGGTATGAAGTCCAAAGAAGCAGAATTAATGCAAAAGCGTTTTCGTGTGGGCGCTGGCCCGTCATCGAACACATGCCCCAGGTGAGCGGAGCACTTGGAGCATCGCACCTCAGTTCGCACCAAACCTGGTCGTGTTAAAACCAGTAATATATTTGCTCCAACTTTAATGATTTCCATTTCACACACCAGGTCCAATCACCAAAAAGCCATTTATTTACATTTCACATTAAACAATGAATGATATGAATATTCCGAGTCGGTGTCGAGAGCATGGTGTTTGCACGCGTCGTCACAGCGGCCGCGGCGCAGTGTCCAGCCGGCAGCCATCCAGGAGGAGCACAGGCGGGACGGGACAAGACGGGGCGGTTCAGGTGGCGAGGACAAATGCATATTATTTATCATGCGCATTCCACAACAGTTAGGGTGATGTCACAATAAAGGCGTGTAACAGTTAAGTAGCGAGTGATGCAGTAGTTCAACAATACGGCCGCATCCAAATTGAATTGTGTGATCATTTGTGTATTGTTTGTGACCGTTCAACCAGAGTTGAACGAGATTAAAATTATGTAAAATAGCATGAATACATTGCAATATTATTTGCGAGTGTGGCGTATTTGTGTAAAAAGTAACGAGATATGACACACAGTGCATTTTCAATAATTGTTAAACGATAGATGAAGCATCATATTGGATTTACCCAACGATTACCAATCAGGGCCGACTTACGTTTGTTGTGGAGTCAGGATTGTGTCGGAGGATGGTCAAGGATACAGGGAAGACAGAAAAAAGATAAAATGTATTAGCACCAGAATCCAATTTCCCATCACCAGATTTTATGGTTCACAAGTATAAAATAAATTTAAATATATTTACAAATATTTTAGGCATTGTTTTGTCTCTTATAAATAAATATTCCAAAATGTTATTAAATAATATAAAAAAATATTTATTTGTGTAGTACCCATACTAGTTGGGCTGGGCATAACTGTTTAATGTTAAATTAATTAAACTTTGAAATTACTAAGATTAGTTTAAAATCATGCTTTCCAAAAAATCAAACCAAAGCACATGCTAAATATTTACATCAATGTTTTGCATGCGATTAAGTCTTAATAGACTCATTATTATTATCATCAGCTTACACATTGTAACAATTGTATACTGTTATTGGATGTGGTTTGAACCTATTATATAAACAATTAAATGTAGGATGACTAAATTCAAAACCAACACATTGTCTTTCATGTTATGAAGCAATACATCATGCAATCTATTCTTATTTCTTTCTTATTCTTCTTGTGAGTGTTGAGTCAGTCTCACATGTGTTATTTGTTTATATTAAGTTTATAACTTGTTCAAACATCATTGTGATAGCAACTAAGTCAATAATAATATTTCGATTATCATGTGACAGGATACGAGGTTTTGTTTTTATCACATAAGTGAGAATACTAAATGCTTATTTTTATTTCTTATTACTTTTTATTATTGTTTTTAGGTTTTCCATTCACTATGTAAAATGTTTTTGTTGAAACTATTCTAAATTAATTTGTATTAGTACCTATATAATATTTAATATAATAAATAAGTATTCTGTTTAAAACAGTCCGATATTGAGAAGTACCTACTTAGTATTAGGAATATATTAAGTATATATTATATTTTCCAATGGTTGAAGGGCATAATCATGGATCACAACACAGTGCATGTATAAATAAGGTAAGGTATGAATCAAGATATGGAAGTAATACTATAACACTATACTTATATAGGTATGTGTTGCTCAAGGTAATTTGATAGCTAGAGGGTACATGTCACAATCTCACTATAATACCGTCTGTTGAAATGTTTAGTGTAATACTGTTATCAAGCATTACTTGATAATAATATGTACATATATAATAATAGGCACTTCTTGTAAAATTTGATAACAAGTCAAGAATGATTGGGCAAAAAAAATTCTAGAATTAAATATGCAAAATTTTGTCAAGTCATGCTGTCTTCTACTGGACAGTGCAATAAAAAATATTATTACATTTCCCGCTGGGTTTTACATATCCAATATCATATGAACATTAATTTTACATCAAAATTTTATAGAGTCCAAGCCAGTTATTATGAATATTGAGAATATTAACACTAAAAAATCTAATATTAGATACTACTACTTTTTAGGTGTCATGCAATGATGAAGACAATATTATGAGGCAGTATGATATATCCAACAATATATTTATATAAATTGTAAGGATTATTGAATGGAATATGATGATACCTATTAATGAGGCATAAATTACAAATGTGCAATTACAAAGGGACAATTTGTCACGGAAATGGGTAAGCTTCCAATTCTAATAATAAATAACAGTGAAGTGGCAGTTATGAGTCAAGCCAATACCAGATTTGCTTAAGTTCTTATAAAGTTGTAGTGCACTGTCATTTAATACTAAAATTAGATTGAAGGATACTGGCAGTGGAAGGAATTAGACAGCAACCTTGTATGGAGGCCTGCTTTAGGAACACTATTGTTGAGCCTATTATATCTAATGCTCTGTGTGCTATTGAATGGCATTGAAAATTTGTTCCATATTATTGTTCATTTCAATGAATGTTTCAAATGTTACACCAATGTGGACAAAAATATTAGTGATATATATATAAGTATATACAGAGATCAACATAATAACAAATATACATCATTTCTATAATGTATTTGTTTTACTGAATTCAAAAAACAAATCTCAAAACAGACATCACAAATATTTTCATTCCAGTAGTAATTCTGTTGGACATGACACTGACACCCCAAATAGTTTTCAAATTATTAAAAACTATTACTTACAATGTATTAATATATCATGCATTAGTCACAGTCACATAAATACACTGACAGGATGTTTATTTACTTAGCTCTACATACCTGCACTTGTGTCCTGGTGCAAAGTAACCTTTTCTTTAGAGAGAACATCATTAAATGCTGGCCAACCACATCCTGAGTCATACTTGGTCTTAGAAGTGAATAGGTCTTGCCTACAAACTACACAACAATACATGCCTTCCTCATAGAATTTGTTGTAACAACCTGGAATATACAGGAACGTATTTATTATGGAAACAATTTTAAACTTTTTTCATTGTAGGATATCATGGTACATCAATTAAACAAAAGCTTAACCTGTATATGGTCTTTCTGTACCCGCTTCTTGAGTAACATGATACTGCAAGGGAGTTAATCTTTTCTTCAACGACTCTTTATCCTCCATGGCTCTCCACACTAATGCTAAAACACAAATCAAACTTGTATGTTTAGCTAACTCTTCGTATCTAACTGGCACATTTCCAAAATAGACCGTGAACGAGGTCCTTCCGTATTTATATATCGGTAGCATAGACTACTAGACACGCAGCTGTGCGAGCGTCGTACCTGTTGTGAATGGATGTTTTAACTGCACGCTCCTGTTCGCCTGCAGCGCCTTCCTAACTATAACTATCGGCCTCAGTAATAATCGCATTACTTACATAGCCTAATACGTACGTTGCGTAACTGGATGATACGGCTTTCTAATAATAATAATAATGAAGCGATAAGATAGTGCCACTAGTTTGCTACTATGAAGTACGACGAAACTTAGATCGATGATACATTCGGCTCTACTGCTCTACAAGCCGAAAGTAGGTAATCTGTCATGTCAAAGTCAATTGTTAATGTCAAATTTCAAATGTGTTTTGTTCGCGCTTGCGATGTTCATATCAGCTGGTCAAAGAGTATAATAAGTATAGGGGTTCAGCTGGTTGTCCGTCACATCTAGAGATAGGCGATTTTTCGGATAATTACTGAAAATAGAGATAAATACTGAGTATTTATCCACTTTTTTGGATAATACTCAAGTAGAAACGAATAAATATTCAGTACCTATTTATCCATTCAGTTCCCCTATAATTTATTAAGAATATCTAGATACCTATAAAAAGACTATCTTTGGTATTCAGAGTAGGTATGGTGGGTACCACTAAACTTATTATGCTCTTTCTCTTTGGAGTATGGCCAACGAAAGCAGCCCAAAAATAATGGAGCCTTTTTGTATCCGTAAGAGAAGAAAAAATACGTGGCGAATGTTTCCAAAGAATCTACCAGACGGACATGAAATAATGTTACCTGTCGTTATCGACGATGGTGTGACACTAGGTAATTCCCTATTGGACAAAGAACGAGAGGTCCACACTAGTGCCATCAGGTGAACAAAAATACGGTAGGCTCCATTGGCAACGAGTTGCCGACCCCCGGGGGCGAGTGCATATATAATTTCAATAGTTGCTCTTGCGATTGCAATCAACTATTCGTATATGCATTTCTTTTAATTACACGGACTGTATAATAATAATAAACAGTGAATATTTGCATAGGTATAATCCAGTAGCCAAGATTATCCATCAGCAACTTTGCTTTGCACTATCGACTTGTTGAGTTTAAGGTAACTACCGTACTACAAGTACCTATGTGCTCGTCCTAGTTCTGGAAAATGACCATATCACATTGTACTGAGGCCGGTTTATCATTACTGACAGGACTATTGTAGCCAATAAGCCTGACACAGTGGTGAAAGACCGACAAGTGCGCCGCACGATGATAATCGATGTCATCATTTACCATGATGAGAACCTCGTAAAGGTGAGAATGATAAATAAATAAAATATCTAGACTTAGCTCATGAGGCTGTCGACATGTGGAGTGTGGATTCGGTTATCATTGTGCCGATAGTCGTGTCGGCCAATGGGTTAATCCTCGACATCCATCTCAGGAAGCTGGCGTTAGGTGGATGGATCAAGGGCCTGGTACACTGATTCAGAAGGCAGTTCTCCAAGAAACGGCACGTATCGTGAGGAAGTTTGTCTCTGGAGCCCTAACCACTGGTAGCTTCGACCATGCTCCCGCTACTGGTCGGCTCCTATTTTTTATATCTTTATATATTTTTTAATTTTATAAGTAGTATTTAAATTTTTTTAGATAATTTTAAATTAATCTTTATATATATAATTCTTCTGTGAGTGTGTATGTATGTCACTGACTTCTCTCAAACGACTGGACCGATTTTGACGAAATTTTTTGTGTGTGTTCAAGGGGATCTGGGAATGGTTTAGATTCACAAATCAGCCCAGCAGATGGCGCTGCAGTCGATGTTTAGGTTATTTATCCTTAAACAGCTGAACTAATTTGAATGAATTTTTGTTTATACATTCAAGTGGATATGCAGGACAACGTCAGTTGGGTCCGCTAGTATATGTATGTAATCATGATCAGACAATCTAGTTTACTTGGCATCGAGCATTTCTTTCTTTGTTTCATTTTAGAGTTTCCTTTTCTATTTTTATAAATTGTCAGTATGCATATGTGAGCACCATGTTGGACTATTTAAGGTTTGTTTTGTTTTAATTTTTATTTTAGTATTTTTGTAATTTGTTTAATGCGTCAAGCGTGTCTATGCATTGTTCTCATATATACATAAGTACAGTACCTATTTTTTTTAAGGGGGGAAAATCATCGAATGACTGCGCCCGTCTAGGTGAGGCGGGAGGGAGTGTCAGGCTGTTACTGACTAAAAACCACCCCGTTCCTTCTCCTACACGTCGAGCCGGAGCCCCGGTAACCCGTTAGGTTCTCCGCGACATATGTACAGTATTGGAATATGTATCGGAGACATTGTAGAACAATTTTTTTTAAAAAAAAAGGGAAACGAGTGGAGTTTTTACTCGTTCTTTTGCATTCGAATCTACATTTTGGAATGAGCAGCTAGCTTGGCCTAGCTTCACTGACGGACTGACTGACAGGCTATCATTTATTTTGTATTAGTTGACGTTTCAAAACTACCAAATTATGGTTTAATTGAAATAAATGCGTTGACTTGAATTATAAAGTTATTTGTACACCTTAAATCAATGAAATATAAGTACATGTAACGTTATAAAAAGAATAGTAAGGTATAAAGGCGGCCTTATCCCTAAAAGTGATCTCTGCACGGCAACCACGGCAACCTTTAGGTGAATGGCGCACAGTAGCATTGTATATCTATTATAATTATTAGGTATATTATTTTATTGGACGGAGGAAAAATGTTGAATATTTGACAATTCTTCCATACCTTCTATAATATATCTGTGTTCCATACTAAACTGTCAATTGTCAATTTTATTAGAGGTATAAAACTAGCTTCTGCCAGCGGTTTCGCACGCGTTTCCGGGGGTAAAAAGTAGCCTATGTATTTAACATAGGCTACTTTTTACCCCCGGAAACACGTACAAAAACAGGGGTAGATTACCATTATCTAATCTACCCCTGTTTCAAATTTCATCCCTGTCCTTTTAGCCGTTTGATGTAACCGAGTAACAAATTTATACACGAACACACAAACTAACATTGCCTTTTTTCCATTTCTAACGGTTTAAGCTAATTTCGACCATCTACAGTTACAGCGTAAGGTCCACAGCGGAGTAATTAAATCAAAAAAACATTTAATTAAAATGTTATTGGTCCAGGTCTTAGAGCAAAAAGTACCTATTTATAAAAAATAAGAATCTAAGAATGGTTGAGAATAGTATGTTGTCTATGGAATGTTGATCACCATTTTAGCGATTTCATCTTGTCTGTGTTTTTCCTTGTCCTTTTTTAGATCACCTCTTTCCAAACGTTTCTTCTTTGGTGAACTAGCACCAGAACACCCGGCACTGCCATTACAATTCACTATCACTCATGAAAAGTAACTGAAGAAACTTTTAAAACTTACAAGGTCCCCTATAAGCAATGACTAAATTACATACAAATTCTAATAGTGTCCTACTCGACTTAGTTTCGTCCCGTCCCTGTCGCACTTACTTACTGATTTTTATAGTTAAGTAATAATTGTACCTATTGTACCTATGTTGATCATATTCTATACATATATTGAATGTGTGATTATGCGTTGGGAATCCCCGCATAGTGGAAGCTTTTATCGTGTTGCCAAATGTAATATTTCAGCTTAAATAAGGGGTTAAATTGAACGAAATCCAAAAAATATAGTATTATCTCGTCATCAAGATAGTATATAGAATGAAATAAAATATAGAAGGAAAAAATAGTACAAATATTATAATTATAGTACGAATCCCAACACTGCACGCATGCGCGCTGTGCATCAGTTGCGTCGCTATACACGAGCCGGAGCGGGGTGTTACCGTACCCGCACCCCGCTCCGGCTCGTGTATAGCAACGACAACGACGCGCGGCGCGTGCGGCGCGTGCGGCGGCGGCGGTGGCGCGGCAGGAACGAACGACTACCGAGCAACTAAACCATAGATTAACACTAAACTATGCTAACGAGGCGCAAGATAACAATAATTACCATAATTATGAGTATGGCGTAGCTTAGCTCAGTAAATTTCTATAAAGAGGTGAAATAAAGTTTGCTCAGATCGCCAGCCCGCCCGCCTGCTAGGGGGGGCAGCCCCCCCCCCCCCCCCGCCTCCCTCTCGCTACGCCCATGTCCAGTCAGCTATACATCGTTGTCGAGTTCTTGTAGAATGGATGAGGGGCTTTTCAAATCACAGCCAAAGATATTGTGGAGGTCATCAAAGCAATGAAGCGTGGTAAATCCCCGGGACACGATGGCTTGAGTATTGAACACTTATTGTACGCAGGTCGGTATATTGCTGATACTTTGGCGTTACTCTTTAATCTTTGTTGGCAACACTAGTACCTACCTGCAGAGCTTATACGTACGATAGTTGTGCCCATAATTAAGAACAAAATGGGCGATGTTACTAGTATGTCTAACTATAGACCTATATCACTGGCAACGGTGGTGGCCAAGGTGCTTGAGCGTCTGATACACAAAGTGTTGAGTCCTGCACTTAAGTTTGATGATGGGCAGTTTGGTTTTCGACCTGAGGTATCAACTGACATGGCTATTTTCTCACTAAAACAGCTTGTATCGCAGTATGTGGAACAAGGTACAAGCGTTTATGCTTGTTTCCTTAATCTGAGTCGCGCATTTGACACAATTAATCACGACTTGCTATGGAGGAAACTAGGTAGGTTTAAAGTGGAAGCTGGGGTTGTTGGACTTATTAAATACTGGTACTCTAATCAAATCAGTCTAACAATATCAGGTGGGAGACTGCGATGTCGGAGAGCTAAAGGCTGTCTGTGGCGTTAGACAAGGTGGGTTAACCTCTCCTGATCTGTTTAATGTTTACATGAATGACTTGATTAAGGAACTGAGTAGGACGGCAGTTGGGCTTAGGCTTGGTGATAGGTATGATAACAACTTGAGTTGATGATATGGTTCTGCTCAGCCCCTCAATCAAGGGTATAAGGAGACTATTGGCGATTTGTGAGATATACCGTAACTGTATCCGTTTTATCTTCGGTCTTCGTAAATACGACCATATTTCTTCTTTTCGCGCTCAGCTTAAATGGCTTCCTGTCCGTGAGAGGAGATCCCTCAGATCCCTCTGCATGCTCTTCTCTATTCTTAATGATCCTTGTGCTCCAGATTACCCAAAATCTTGCTTCCAGCTATTAGGCAGTTGCCACAACCGTAACCTCCGCTCGACGGATAACTTGCTCCTTGAAATACCTTTCCACCGGACCTCTTTTATTTCTAATTCCTTTACAATAAGTGTCATCAAACTTTGGAACGCGCTCCCCCTCAATACCAAAAAAGCTATATGTATAGCTATATTATTTAATAATTACCTTTTTATTTTTTTTCCTCTCTCTCTCTTTGCTGTTAGTTTATTCTCCGTACCTTATTTTTCGCAGATTTTCTACTTAAACCCTAAGGTTGACTGGTAGAGATGCCATATGGCATTAAGTCCGCCTTATGTGCCATATTAAAATTGTGTACATTAAAGACTAAATAAATAAAAATATACGCGCGAGAACATAATCTAGTATATAACGCGAAGAAGACTGAAATGAAGACTGAAATATATTCAAATCAGGAAGAGGTCCATATAATGTTCCACCAATTTGGCTCGGAGGTCAAATTGTTAGAATAGTAGAAAGTTTCAGGTACCTTGGTCACATACTGAAGTCAGATATGAAGGACGACGCTGATATAGACAGATAACGCACAGCATTGTCAATCGTTGGTAATATGATAGCTAGGAGATTCTTTAACGTCGCGAGAGACACTCCGGGCGTCGGGGATCGCGAGACAATCTCCGGCCACCGTAAGCACGGGCCTGCGGACGGCGAGCATGGGTGACTCGCCGCCCGACCAGAACCAGGCCCGAGCGTACGGTGCGTCGCGTTCCGCGCGCGCCTCAAGGAGCCATCAGACCACCACAGATGGGGCCTAACAGGGCTGATGCCGATACGGAGCCGCGGAAGACTTAACGGGTTGCCGGGGCTCTGGCTCGAAGTGCAGGAGTAGGAACGGGGTGGTTTTTAGTCAGTAAGAGTCTGACACTCCCTGCCGCCTCACCCGGGCGGGAGAAATCATTGGATGATTTTGCCCCTCAAAAAAAAAGGAGATTCTTTAAAGCCAATGCCCAGACGAAAGTTCACCTATTTAGAACATACTGTCAAAGTTTCTACACGTGCCAACATTGGACTCGTTACACGAGGAGGTCTCTGGATGGTATACGTGTCCTGCAATAACATCTTCAGACAGCTAATGGGTCTTGCCCCGCACTGTAGTGCATCGGGTATGTTCACAGAAGCGAGGCTGGATGCGTTTAATGCTATCCAGAGAAAGCGAATCGCTGAATTTTTATCTAGAGTTGGGCACAAACAGTATCATTAAGGAGTTATACAACCGATTGTATGTCACGTCTGTAGGTATATAAAAAATGGATGTAGATTGCAGCGCAATGCTGTTCATGTTATTAAGGTTGTTATTGTGTATGGTAACATTAAGAGATGATATTTTCCATTCTGTTAATTCTTTTTTTAGTTTATGATAAATGGTATTTTTTTTGTTTGTTTGTTTCTTTCTTTTTTTAGATAATATAGTTATGTCCTGTTTTTTTTTGTTCCTTATAGTATAAGATATGGAGTGTACAATTCCGAATAAAGAATTTACTATTACTATTAAAGGACATGTGAAGGAACACTACCTGACACCGTAGATATGCTTTTGTCCTTTCATTATGGATAAACACACCAAACGCACACACACACACATACACACACACATACACACATACACACACACACACACACACACACATACACAACTATATGTAGTTATCATATTACATTTAAGTATATATTTATTACATAGTATCTATTGCCCATTTTTATCATTTTAGTATGTATTATATGTAGTCTGTAAGTTTTCTATGTATTATAATATATGTAGTCTGTAAAAATTCCAAGGTTGTCTGGAAGAAATCTCAGCGTGTGATAAGACCGCCCATTGTACTCAAATTACTATTGCAATGTTTAATTGCAATTTTTTTCTGTGTGTGCAATAAAGTATAAATAAATAAACAAATAAATGCCATGCAACGCATTACGTCCGTTAAAATGTTCGGTAGGAGTAATTAACCCGCCAGTTATGATCACGTGGCCTGCTAGAGGATCCTGCCAACGCATTTTTTATGGATTAATTTGGTTCAGCCTCCAAAGGGTTCGTTTTCACTAGGCCACCACCGCGTCACCTTCGCACCGCCATGCTGTGTAGTCTGTACACAATGCCGCTGCGGCGACATCGCGCCGCTGTCTTCTACGTCCGTTTGATTTTACGACACATTACCATGCATTATGGTGATGAACATCAAATGTTCTTTACTAATACACCTTTTCTTACAACGCTCCAAAAAATTGTTCGGCCGTTGGAAAATCGGCTCTCGTGTCTAGAATTGAATTGAAAAAGAATTGTCCGATTCGAAAAACACATTTAAAAGCAAAACCAGTGCATGCTTCATAAATAATGGACCCAATAAACGGATAGAAGAACTAAAACTGAAACAAGGAAATTATAATTTCATATCTTTATTTATATTTTGTAAATAGATAGTACAACACACTTAGGTGAAATAATGAAAATTAAGTAGGTATATTTACTATAAAATATACTTAACAAAAGTTACTTTTAATACCTACCTAGGCTTGGTTAGAAATACAATTACTAAAAAATATTATCCAATTAACCCAGAGGCGGATTAACCGTACCGAGCGGCCTAGGCAAGCACCTCATAGGCGCACCTAATTTTTTTTGCAACACCAATGGGCTGATGGCCTCGCGTGTCGCGGTGTCCCTCTGTGACCTGGCGCCCTAGTTACTTACCTAGTTTGCTTAGGGATAATACGGCTCTGAATTTATAATACTAATAACACAACGCCATAACGAAAACCAATCTCTTAACCCCTCGAGCGCGTCCTTATGAGCACCCGGTGGATCATAAGAAAAAATGCTTCATGCTGCTTTCTCTTTTATAAAATCTATTATTAATGTTTCGTTTTTATTTTGACTGTATTTGTTTTATTTCTATTGTAATGATCCTTGTTTTCGTGTGCCAATCGCCAAATAAATGCATTATCTTGCATGCATAAGGATAAGGAAATGCATAAGGAACGCGGACACTCGACGGGTTAAATTGTAAGTACTTACATAACATCAAAACGTAGTGTTATTACCCGACTGTAGGAAGGGTATTGTTCTTTTTTACTTAATGAGAAAGAGAAAATAAATTCTATCGATTTAGGTATTCCGAACCCTTCAGGTTGCAGGACTCTTCTTACGCGCATAAAGGTATTAAAGGACAGGATAGATACAAATTCATTTAAGGTGCTGATAAACATTTTTTTTCCAAATACATTTGCAATCAGCCCCAAGGCTATAAGCAAATCTTCTGTGCGATCTGTCATGCGGAGTGACTTCCCATTGGAAGCTCTACTCATCAGCTGCCTAGACCTACTGTCTGTCTTCGAGTTCTAGGATGTGGTGTCGTTTTAAACGTTTCACATACTGGTTCATGGTGAGTTGGCGAGCGAGTTCGTTAGCATGTCGGGTTAACCGCTGATAAACATAATCATTCACTTGTAATGAGCTTTCTTGTATCACATTAAGAAAACTTTCCCTTAAAAGAAAAATAACGAGAGCTTCTAGCGAGCATTGTATTAAAGCGTTCTGGCAAGCATTCTACCGAACGTTCTGCCGACCATTTTGGCACTGGCAAGTGGCAAAGGACAGTAAAGTTCCGTCAAGAGTCTTGACGGAACTTTATTGTCCTTGATGTCCGTCTCGACTCAAGACTGACATCGACTATAGTGTTCGCTAGATAATATGCCAGTGAAAACGTTTGTAGGTTGCAATTTTTAGCTTTATGTTCAGATCGATTCGAATCCATGTTCTCTTACCAGTGAATTCTCAGGTCTATCAACATCTTATACGTAAACCTATTATTATCGCCGTGTGATTCACGGTTTTGACTTTTGCTTCAATATCTGGAAGTAAAATTGTAAATACAACGATTTTATTATCAGCAGGTAATTAAATTGATCACAGCATAATGTTATGATACCACTAACCACACTCAGCACAGATAGACAGATATCCTAAATTACAATATAGGGAACTACCCCTAACGATTGTTTGGGGTGCTATGCTATATACATAAGTACCTAACTAATTTGCACTAAAGGACAAATCTCCCTGAATAAGGGTTCCCTGTTATTAATAGAATATTTTATGTTCTTTCCGATTTTAATAGACTTACCGATAGTGACTCTCTACTTTTTTGCATCTGCGTGAGAACATAATCGGTGTCGTCTTGCTCAGAATCCACGCACGAGTCGTCGTGCTGTTCTCGTTGCGTAGCGGAGTCGATGTGTCGACCATCGCGCAAAAGGGGTCGCATCTGTTAACATCAACCACTTCATATTCAAATACGTTTATAGGGAGATAGGAAATACCTAAAGGTTAGTGGAGCTCTGTCTAAGAAAACATGATCCAAACTTTCAATGAATTCCACGATAAGGTCTAATAAGTACTGTTTTGCGGTAGGAGATACTTGGGTACTTCTGTAATTAAATATCGTAAAGATCAGATCTTACAAATTCACATTTGATCGGTGTGAGGCCTTGCTTCCAAAGCTCTTTGGAGAGTTCTTGTGCCTCAGGTGTCATCCACCTACGTAGGCCACCGCGACGTCGCCGCCACCGCAGCGCCGCCATCCCCTACAAACAGCCAGGAATTGCACTTTTCGCTCAAAGTGTCGAAACAATCTATCTACAATAACAATAGACCAATCGATTTTTACAAATACAGGTACTATGCATACTTACAAGTGCAATTCCTCACTGTTTACAATATAGAAAATATGTACTTATAAATATATACCTGCATGTCCTGGCTGCTAAAACACTTTTTAGTGTCGTTCTTGGAGGTCGACGTACAACAAGGGTTTTGTGTGCACTGGTTTCTGCAACGTGAAATCATTTCCTTGATCGCATCACATATGATAATGCAAGGGACGCTGACAAAGAATATCACGTTGAGGATAAATTCCACGGATCTGCAAATTAACCAAATAAAATGAACTCCAAAATGTTTCCGTAATCCTAGGTCATTTTATCATCAACGTATACCTACAATGTTATTTTACATCGGTCAAAATTGTAGGTACTTAGGTGTTGTTTGTAGGATAACACCGCGTATGGGTCTCTAATAGGTTACTTAACCCGTCGAGCGTCCGGGTTCCTTATGATCCAACGGGTGCACACGTGACATTTGGAGAAAGTAAGAAAGAAAGAAAGAAAATGCAATTATTTGGCCATTGGCACACGAAAACAAGGATCGTTACAATAGAAATAAAAAATACAGTCAAAATAAAAACAAAACATTATTAATAGATTTTATAAAAGAGAAAGCAGTATGGAGCATTTTTGACGTGACGTCTTATAAATTGGTTTGCCGGGTGACACTTCAAGAAACTACGTTACGCTCCGCTCACGTTATGCGCTCACAATGAGAGCGAGTGAGAGGCACGCGTCCCTTCCACTCGGGCATGGTTAGCCCGCCTAAGAGCGAGAGAGACAGACATAAAAAGTGAAAGGCACACCACTCAAAGTCGTTGTCACGTAAAACTTTCGCCCGTATACCGACTTTACAGGCAACCAATTTTTTTCTTATGATCCACCGGGTGCTCATAAGGACGCTCGAGGGGTTAACTCGTCGAGTACCGGTTTTATAGACACAATTAAAGAACAATAGGTCGCGGTCACCGGTGACCGCTTGGTGTTTGACAGTTTAATAACGTTTTTATTGATAGAAGAAAAAAAAATTATGATATACAGATAGCACACAATTGCAAATATTAGAAATCCTTACCTGCTTATCATACGAACGGTCCTCTCTCTGGAGTCAGGGTGGATAGGGTATCCTTCGCAGTCGTATTCAACTGGCCGACACCGAAGATTTCCTTCATAATAACGATCGATTTTTCGCGGCAGCTGCACCATCTGGTCTAAGCCCCACATTCCAATACAACTGAAGATTAGACCCAAAATCGCCTTTATGCAACCTAGAAAACAAAAGAGTTGCGTGGAATCAAAATGTGATCCGACTGTAGTCAATCAACCTTAATTTTGTGTGTGAGTTTTGATCGTGACTCCTTCGTTCCATATTGTAGAAAACAAAATGCAAATTACATTTTTTACTCACCTAGCAACAAAAGCGCCACAATAACGCCTGTAAAGATGATAAATATGTTGAGCGTGACCACGTCTTTGTAACAAGCTGACCGAGCATGTCGAGTTCTATCACGATTGGAGAGGCCAGCAGCTGATTGACGAGCTTCTGCCATTTCACGGCACAGTAACCTGGGATCATCAGCTATAGAAAAAAGATAAATTAAGAACTAGTTTACATTTTGGGCATTAACAAATAAATTATGTCCAATGGTATTTATTCTTCTCTAACCTTTGGGAGAAAGTAGAGTGATTCTAATTACTTAATTAAAAGTTAACTTACTGAGACAGACACAGTCACAGTGCCACACGCAAAAACATCGATCTCCCTTTTTCACAGACACTTCTCTTACTGCTACGGATTTTTCCTCATCGTTCACCAATGATACTGCGATATAATTATACTTAGGAGTTAAGGTATGTCCTCAACTTTATTATTAGATTCTATTATATATTACTAATACCTAATTACTTATTAGATTCTATTATAACCTACGAAGATATTGATATGGATATGATAATAGGATTCAATCATTAGATCCTGACCTGATAAAAATGGGACCCTCTCGGGAGTATACCTTTCAAACAAAACAAGAATTTTGGAAATCGGTTCACAAATGGCGGAGTAATCGGTGAACAAACAAACAAAAAAAGGACCTAAGTACTTATGCATAGATGATTGTTTTTTTTACCTTTTTCTTTTATTTGAAGTTGGTAAAAAAGAGAACGTGATGAACGTATGACCGTAAAACTTACCTGAACATTGAGCGACATCCACAGGAATCTCAATAGGCAACTCCAACCTCAGAGTCCGTGTATGTCGCGGAGGGATCAGCACCGGCCCCGCCATTGTCACTTTATTTTTTTCGTTTATCAGATCAGACAAAGCTGGTCCACAGTCTCGCGTGATGACCCTGGATATATTTTCGATTTATTTGCGTTATCAAATAAACTTTTGTAGCACAATGAATAACAAAAATGACTTTATTGAATGATAAAACATATATTTGACCTGAACCGGGCAGCAGCTAATCCCGTGTTTCCGACTTGAAGCGTAATAACCGTCCGTGTTTTACGAGAGCTATCCGCAACAGCAATTGCAATTCGCCCCGATGCACTGTATGAGAGAGCTCAATTCAAAAAGCAATCAAAATTAATTTAACTAATTTACTTTTTGATTTTAATAATTGAGTGTAGGTACCCGACACGAACGAGTTCATTCTCATCAGCTCGTGCCTCTAAATCAATCTGAGCATGATGTGGCCGTCGATGTGGTATTGTTAGGTATTTGTTAGCACCCTGGCATGCAATGTTGACTTTTTCCTCCTTTCCAGTGAGTAACGCTCTAGATGTGCGCACGACCACTCTTCGGCGACCCTGTAAATAGGGATTTATTTAGTGACGGACCAAATAAACTTTCAATAGGGATGATGACAGGGTATGAAAATTAAAAATCTAATTAGTCCGTCAGTAAGGTAATGAAAAAATATTAGACACGTATTTTTTTCATTTTGTCGTGCAATTAAATGATACTTAGATAAAACGAATCAAAGTTTAGGAGAGGGGCTAAAACGTCATTTCTACGTATAAAATGTACATAGAAGTGACGTCATGCGACATTTCAAATCAATATAATATCGTCGAAAGTATTAGTTTCTGTAAAAATTAAAAAATACGTGTCTAATGTTTTAAAATAATCTACCAGACTGACATTAAAATAAAGATTAGTCATCTACCCTATTATTACATTAAGTATTTATTACTATTCTTTATACGTGATTAGTTGATTACCCGTTCCCTTTGCTCCTCAGACCTCGAAATGTATTCAGAATCGGAGTTGTTGTCATTGTGTCGGTTAATGTTTCCATCATCATCTTTCAACCCTACTACGTCTTCTTCAGGGAGAACGATGTAGCCTTCGTCGTCAGAGTCACCTTGTAACACGGATATAGGTACAGGCTTTAATATGTAATTGGCACGTTACATGTCTATTTCGACCCCATGTAACTAGAGATACAATCAGGAAGAAAAAGAAAATAATAAATTCGAACCTGTAACCTATCTTACCATTCAGCTTAGTGCCGTTATCGTTATAAGCAGAGGCTTCTCCTGAACGAATAGGTGCTAGAAGGCATAGGCTGCTGGATGGCAAAGAAAACTCGTCTCTGGGTATCCACTCAGCAGGACGATAACGGACGTTTAGATCCTGCCCAGTCCATTCAGGAGACGTGGAACTTACACTGCAATATAAATATGATACAAAATACCAAAGGACATTATATTTATTTCGTTAGGTTATAATAAGCGACCTTGGGATAGGTACTTTGCATCGTTTGTTTTTTTCGAGCATGTGTACACACTAGGTACACACTACCGACGTCCAGAGCAAGACAATTAAAAATTTACCTTGCTAGCTCGCCTTTGGTCAAGTCATTCCATACAGTTTTTCCGTCAGGCGTACTTAATTTTTCAAACAGCTGCACGTGCACTGTGTACCACAGCTCTGGATGGCCGATCTCGTAAACAGCATAGTCTCTCTCAGATTCTCCATCCTTTTCTTTCGATTCTAGATTTTCCTCATATTTATCTTCAAATCGCTTCTTTGTTACAGGAGCTTTAGTTTCTTTAGTTCTAGGAGATAAAGGGCTTGTTTTGTGTTTTTCGGAATATTTATTTCTTCCCGATTTTAATTCGTTTTCTTTGAAATTTGAAATTTTTGAACGAATTACTTTTTTCAGATGACTTCTCTCATCAGCTTTAGAAATTTCATTACTTAATGACTTAGTGACGAACATTTCTGGTGTTTCTTTTTCATGCATAATGTTTGCTGTTCTTTCAACAATATCATCATCGATTCCCTGCATCTCTCTTCCTCTGTCCGGTTCCGATATGTGATAGAACCCATTTTTCGAATCCCATTGTTTATCGTCACTGACTTCTTCAACCACAATGTTATGTTCACTGCGCTTGCTGCGTTTGACCAACGTCGTGTTTACAACATTGGCATACTTATAATTATCAACTACAACAAAATTAAAATTAATTTCTGTTAAAAGAGACAAAAAGTACCTAGAGAAAAAGTAGTAAGTACCTAGATACTTAGGCATGGTGTAATAACTTCTTCGTCCATTATGCCTGTTTATCAAGCTATTTTTCTTTTTGTCTAAAAGAGAAGAACCGAGAAACCCAATAACCTGCGAATATCAGTGAATTGCGATATTCACAATGGAATTCGTGAAATATATTATAAGTAGGTATACCCAAGTACAAGACAGATACAATGTCTAAGTAATTATATTGATATTGAATAAATCCTGCTTGTTCAAGTAACGCCAATGAGAAAGCGTTCTAACCGGTTTTATAGCACTGGTGGCCAGTGTTCAACACAAAAACCGGTTTGATTGTAAAGGGAGGGCTCCGTGGCTCCGTCCGACATGCAGAGCCACTCGGCACGTAGCGCGCAGGTACGTCGTGTCTCGTATCGCTAGCCTCGCCGCGTTCTATCGCATAGTATAAAACAATGGAAAGATTCATACAAGCTGTAAGAGCACATCCCTGCTTATGGAACCCACAGCACCCCCACAATGCCGATGTTCATGCTAGAGGGCAAGCCTGGCAAAACGTTATTGAAGAAATTAACGACAGTTCTATATCAAATAGTAAGTACATAGTACCTTACTCACGCGTGAACACATTATACTGATGGTACCTCATGATACCTCAGTTACCTACTAGAACGAGTGTTTTGAGGACCGTTTTTGTGTGTCAATGTAATACATGGTCAAAACTAGTTTTCCTATGGCAGCGGACTGTAGTCGTTTATATTTGATGAATTTTAATATATTTATAGGTACTGATTGAATAACGTCTTGTTACTTTGCGATGTTATTCATAGAGTGAAATGTAAAAGATATAACGATAAGTAAGTAGGTACATAAAATAAAAAATTGTGAACACGACCTATCGTCGGCTATCGTCTCAATTTATTTTGTGAAAACATAGCCGAGCATATATAACGACTGCTCCGACTTAAGTGACGTGTTTTTAGTTTTTAAGTATCTAGTTAACCGACTTCCCAAAAAGGATGAGGTTATAAATTTGGCTGTATGTTTGCCAGCGGCTTCGCCCGCGTTCCCAGCGTTAAAAGGTAGCCTATGTTAATACATAGGTTACTTTTTAGAATCTTCTTTATATGTTATGTGTCTACCTCTGTTCCAAATTTCATCCCGGACCCTTCAGCCGGTATGATGTGACTGAATAAAAAACATATACACAGAAACTCACATATTTTCACATTTATAATATCGGTTCGAGCTAATTTGAACCATGCATCGGCCCTACAATTACAGCGTAAAGTCAATTGTGGGCAATCTAACATTCGGCAAACTTATATTTGCGTTTGGTACAATAACTGTGTCTAGGGATTGAGCCGCACAATTAAGTTTGTTTTTACGTATATATACTTTTTCGGGATAAAAAGTATCCAGTGTTGTGCCCATGATATTAAAGTACTTATAATCATACCAATAGTTTTTGCATGATGCTTAAACATGCACATTTTTTTATTCATTGTAATTCGTTCTAGTAACAGCCCTACTATTTTTTTCTATATTTTCAATGTACAGAATTTACACTTCTAGAGTATTACTATATTTATGTATAGATTAATTATTATGCTTTGACTACATGGTTGCGGCAGTGGCTGTTCCGGGTGCTGAGTATTGTGTGAAACAATGTTCGTTACACTAGTTTAAAATAAAATGTATAAAAGACTAGTTTTTGCCAGGGGCTTCGCTCGTGTACAAAAAGTAGCCAAATTTCGTCTAGATCCCCTGAGCTGTTTTGACGTGAAGGAGTAACAAACAAACATACAAACTTCTCATTTGTAATATTAATATCTACGATTAATATCCCAAAGGTGGCGTTGGTAATAATACACGATGACAGGGCCGTACCTATGTGTCTTTTACCGTGTATTGTCGTTTTGAAGTGAACAAAACAAAAAAAAAACTAATATAGTTCCTAATTTATTTCAGTTAAAACTGCACGAACTGAATGGAGAAAACTTCGTGACAATCATCGAGAGGCTTTGAAGAGAGCTAAATTAGGACAAAACAAATTGTTACCAGCTCAAGTAACCACTTGGAAATATGCAAAAGCTATGCAATTCCTTGAACCCCACATGAAATATCGCATTTCTGAGAATATAGAAATTGATCCACCTGTTACAACGGGGAAAACTTCTGAACACGATGTTTCTACGACAAATACAAAATCGGATGTTATTCCATCTAAACGCCGCTGTCCAGACTCCGAAGAGCCATCCGCCTCGGGGGTAAAACCACAAGAAAAGGAGAAAGACGCACTCGAATCTTTTTTCAGTTGTATTTTACAAAGTACCAGAGAAATGCCCCACTGGATGCAAACACAAGTGAAGAAAAAAATGTTTGCAGTTATTATAGATGCAGAAGAACAACTATCATCTCAAATGCACACATGGCAGAACCAAAAAAAGGAGGAATACGAAAATCATGTCATCATCGAAAGCAATATAAAGACTGAAATCTTTGAGGACACCTAAGCATTTGAGTACTGATATTACTTTTGCAATGTGTTTTAACCATTTAAGAATGTGGTGGACTTCATGACCGAAATGGTAAAGTTTACTTAATATGCTTAAATCTAAGGGCCTCATCATACTAGCCGATTGTGAACGTCTTCAAAGCGGAATGGGCGCGCAATGAATTCGTTACGGACACAATGAACACACCGCGCATACGCGGCGAATTCGATGCGGACGCGCAACGGCCCAACGGGATTGCCGCGAACAGCCATTTTGTACTGTCTACATACACGCGACGGAAACGTGCCTAATGTAATTGATACGCGTCTGCAACGTGTTCGCTGCGTAACCACGGCGTATTCGCGATGCATTCGCTGCGCGTCCGCTCCGCCCGGCAGCCGCTTCCGCTAGTATGATAAGGCCCAAAGTACCTACCTACCTATTTGGTAAGATAATGTTTAATTGTTTGATTCCGTATTTAGCCTACAAAAATGCTGAGATTTATCAATAGCACGGAAAACAATAAATGATTAATTTACATCTAGTGTTTAATATGTTATATTTTTATTTTTTTGTTTAATATGTTACGTTTGTTATGTTTATGTTTAACTAATATGTTTTAATGTTAAGACGTTGACGACGTACCACAACTCCTGGCTTGATAAGCAGCAGACGTCACAGAGAGTGTGGCAGATTCCAGCGGTTGAACACTTAAAGCGAGTGGAGTAGCAGGGTAGGTTTGCAGATAAACTTTATGATTTACCGTCCATTTTTCTTTCCTTAAATGACTTACATCCCGCTCAATACGATTCTGCAACAAACGTTAATTGAAAATATTTATGGATTCGTACGTAAGTTCCTAGTCCTACACAGAGGTAGGTACTAAGAAAATAGTCACATTAGTTTGCTTTACCTACCTGTTTATTTCTGGAGATATGTTACATTAGTAGGTAAATAAGTACTTACTTTTGAATGTTTAAAGTTTTTCCCGCTAATAGGTTCATCATCAGTGTCTAACAAAACACCGCTTATAGTCTGGAATTACGGAAATCACAAGTGAATCGCATATCTATACGTACTTTCTTTTGGATAGTTTTTATCATTTATAGAGGAAGACTATAACACAGCGAGTAGATAGTAGGTAGGTAATAAAATAATTGAATATGATTCTGGAGATGCTTCTTCATTATTAACAAGCTAAGTTAGTGTAATAAATTAGTAGATTATAGATTGCGTACATCGACCCGGCGTAGCTTATAAGCCTGGAGTGGTAGTTCTCTCCGAAGTCGCAGTATATACGGGTCTAGGAGACGTATCCGCTTCTTGCTTGTTCCCTCAAATACGTGTTCAATGGGTAAGTATTCATCACCTGAACTCGTCTGTAGAGAACCAAGTAAGTAGGCACAACATGAGGGAATGCAAAAATATTATAATAATAAATTATTTCTATTATCAACCATTTTCAATTCATAATAATTTTCAGCTGTTCTAACATAACATAACATAACATCACGCCTTTTATCCTCGAAGGGGTAGGCAGAGGTGCACATTATACCACTGTACAATGTAACACCCACTTTTCACTATTTATGTTATGAGTCCCATGTAATAGGGGGTGAGCCTATTGCCATATACCGGGCACAGTTCCAGACTCCGTGCTACTACTGAGAATTTTTTTTTAAACCCAGTAATACTTTGCCCGACCCGGGAATCGAACCCGAGACCCCTTACCCGGCAGTCGCGATTGCGACCTTTTGGCCAACGAGGCAGTCTAACAGTTTGACAATATTGTTTTTGCGACCTAATTAGACAATTTTTCATATTATAATAGTATAATTAGTTGAGTTGAATTTAATTCAATGAAACTGCTGTCAAATGCGACTGGCCCACCAATTACTTAATACACTTAATTCAGTCTACTTATTCTTCGATTCGATATTTATAAGTTTGTTCAAATCCAACGGGGAGAGTTTGATTTATATAATAGAATTTATACTGCGTGTAACTCACAGTAGGTTCGCTTGTTATTTTGACAGTCACAGCTAATTTCTTGTTGCAGTCGCGCAGCACACTATGCTTGAATAGTTCTTCTCGTTCGAAACGCACTGATTCAGCGTCGGAAGCTACGCTTTCCTCCTAAATTAACAAATAAGACCCATGTACCTCAAAAATATACCGAAGCGATAAAACAAAATCTGTGTTAGTATTAAAGTACCTAAGGTAGGTATATGTATTTAGGTAAGTAGGTAGGTACCTATACCTATACATAGGGTTGCCAACCGTACTCTAAAATAGAGTATTTTCCTCTATATCATGTAGATGTAAGTATAGTACTTACTCTAAAATCTGTACCACTAACAGAGCACGCTTAAATACTCTTTTTTTACACAATGTTTAGGTACTTAACTAGTGCCAATCTGTAATAATATGAATAAACCCATAATTTAGAATAAAAAAGTCTACAGTTTACTGTTAATATGTTGGTATTTGTTCTTACACATGGTAACCGATGCCATGAATTCTACAGTTTTTGTTTTGGCTTATATATCTGCACGAAACCACTACACAAGACGGTATTTTATCGTTTGTTGTACGATCGCGGGTGACAACAGACCTAACTCGCGGTGACGGCCATATTTTTCTACATTGAGCGGAGCGCTCAAGTGCGAGCGTAACCGACACGCCCCCTTGCCACTTCTCCTTTTTTAATATTTCTGTGTTATTAGTCATACGTAGTACGTACCTACTTATAGGTTACCCACCCACTGATAGGTAAGAAGTCGGTGCCACAAGTTTTGTACTTTAAACCCGTAACAAATACCTTATATTACCTAAGCTGTGTAAAATTTTATGACAGATTATAACCATGACCAGGTAAGGTATAATCCTTACTAATATTATAAATCGGAAAGTGAGTTTGTTTGTTTGTTCCACTTTCGCGCCGTAACTACTAAACCGATTGCTTTGAATTTTTGCAGACGTGAAGTTAGAAGTCTGGATTAAATAATAGGGTAATTTTTATCCCGGAAAAATTTGATATTCCCGAGGGAAAACAAAAGTATTGGTATAGATGGCGCTGTGTGTGGAAATGGGACCACCCCGAGAGTATGACCTTTCCAACAAAAAAAGGATCATCAAAATCCATCCACAAACGTCGGAGTAATCGGGTAACATACACGCAAAAAAAAGGTAAAATATACAGTCGAGATGATAAATCTGTTTTTAAACAAATATAAACAAATTCAAAACAACGTATGTAAAAATCTACAGCTCTCTATGTAAGCGCTTTATATGAAAACTAGCGGACCCAACAGACGTTGTCCTGCATAATTATCCCCTTGAATGTATAAACAAAAATTCATTCAAATTAGTTCAGCTGTTTAGGATAAATAACTTAAACATCGACTGCAGCGCCATCTGCCAGGCTGATTTGTGAATCTAAACCATTCCCAGATCCCCTTGAACACAACCGGTCAGTGGGTCGTCTTAGGGGCGGAGTGTGTGTTGATTATTTGCTCAGAAAAGCATTTGAAGATCAGACAATAAATCAGTTCTACGTACAGGTTCACAGTTGATGAATACAGCTCTTACTTCCACACACGAATTTTCTTCTGGGCCATGAACAGATCTTTCTTCAATTTCATCGAAAGCTTTTGATATATAGAGTTGAATGATGAGGTATACTATTCCTACCCTGAAGACAAAAACTATGTCAAACATGTCAACAAATTGATCATAATATTATTGTATTACTACAAAAATAAGAAATAAGTTAACCATTTCATTTTCCACATATCTTTTCACTTAGAATAAATCAAATGATGTAAGGTAAATAATATTCTTAAAAACATCATAAATGACAAAACTAGACGAAAATGTCGCGACCGAAAAAAGAATATAGAAGGTGAATTATTCTTTTCGATTTGGAAAAAGGTCAGATGCATGCAACTACAGTACCTACATAGCAGTTATGCTATTGTCGAGTCTGCATCTGCACTTTTCCTATACTTATTATAGTCTTTGATCTGCACAGTTTGACTTTGATAGAAATTTTTCGTTATTTTTCCGACTTCAAAAAAAGGAGGAGGTACTATGTTCGGCTGATTGTTTTTTTTTGTTTGTTCGCGCATTACTCCGCCATTTGTGAAACGATTTCCAAAATTTTTGTTTTGTTTGAAAGGGTCATACTCCCGAGATGGTCCCATTACCATGAGATCAGGATCTGATGATGGGATCCTAGGGAAACCAAGGGGATCTTTCGAAAATTCCATGGGCGAGTAATGCGTCTATTATGTTTTTCAATTAGGATTTTTAAACACTACAATTTGGTAAGGGTCTGGAGTCGACCTGATGATGGAGCCGATAGACAGTCGAGGGCACTCCTCAGCGGTTTATATTAACTACCTTGTGTTTGGGCTTGATTAATTTGTATTGATGAGTACTTTACACCTAGATAGAATGGGGCTGTCATTAAGGATCTGATGATGAAGAAGTGTAATTGTTAAGGGAACTCCTCAACGGTATACTGTAACTACCTTGTGTTTGGGCTTGTATAATTTGTATTGATTAGAACTTTGCACCTATGTAGATTATAAGTAACAAAACGGGTATATGTAGCTTTACACTGAAAATGATAAAATAATAAAATAAAAACTGCGTTTAAAAAACCGACTTCAAAAAACCAAAAACTAATAACAAACAAAAAGTCAAAACTAAAAAGCAAAAATTAACTATTATTAGTTATAGGTTAGAAGTCGGTGCCATAAGCTCATGTCATAATGATATAACTATCCACAAAATTGTGAATTAGGTACATACCTATTAAGGTTTTAATGAATAATTTTGTATGGAACTTGTGGCACCGACTTCTTACCTATCAGTGGGTGGGTAACCTATCAGTACTAAAAATAGTTATTTTTTGCATTTTAGTTTTGACTTTTTGTTTGTTATTAGTTTTTGGTGTTTTGAAGTCGGTTTTTTCTCGTAATATATAATATTTAATTATATATAATATAATATTTTCAAAACTTAAATATTTGCCCAATGCCGATAACTTTTCTTGACATGAAAGATTGCAGGCAGAATGTAAGATTTTTATAACATTATGTGCACGGTTATTCAGAAACGTTGCCAAAAGGCTCATAAGATAAAAAGAAAAACGGTAATTTTAGATGACTTTTCATTTATTACACTCCATTCTCAGATAATAGGTTTAATATTAAGATCACAGTTTAAATGAGAAAAGGAAATAGTTAACACTTAGGTATTCATAACTTTATAAGTATCACTTAGTTAAATAACAAAATTCCAAGGCAGACATCCTTTTCTCATTTAAAAAATATTAAAAAATTAATATTCTTAATCCAAGAAATTCACAAACATCTATAATATCATCACATGCGCTGAATCATAATTAATTTTACAAGAAGTATACATTGTTTATAAATTTGAATAGATCATAATATTATAAGATGCGAGAACTACGTGAATCAAGTTTGCCCTGTTAACAAACATGAAGCTACGAGTGACATATTAATTTAAACAACCAGTCGCAATCACTCGTACCTCCATTACGTATACGTCTAAAAAGACCTAACCAAATTTAGGAAATTTCCTTTAACAACATTACTCAATAAATATTATGCCATCAAACAAAGTGATCATTTACATTAAAATGTCAACAAGTGTTGGTTAGATCTCTTTTGCGCACTAAGATACGTTACACTTTCATAATTTTCAAAGTAGCATAAATTTACTAATAAGCACTTATTTATATAGCGCAGTTGGCCTACGTCAAAAACTACGTTTTCATTGTATCCAATCTACTGCAAGTCTTGTAGTTAATTCTACTGTACCAAAAGATCTATATGAGCAAGCACTTATTGATGTAGTACTTATTTCAAGCATAGTTGATAACATAATGTCCTTACTGAATGATCCTTTTTCTACATGATTCAATGATAATAAACACTTTTAAGTTTTATGAGATCTAAATAATAATAATAAAAAACAGTTAACAAAATTGGTTTCTCAACAAACAAAAAGGATCAAATTTATAGTCATTTGACTTCACAGTAACTTCGTAATAAAGATATCGTAAAAAACCGGTCTATACATTTTCTAATAAAAAAAAAACAATACAGAATTTAATCTACAGTTCAAGTTAATTACTTAATTAGGCATTTTAATATATTCTACGACACTGGATCTGTAGACGCGTATGTCGCAGCCTTGCTTGTCTGAAATAAAATATTTTTTTGAAGGTATAGAAACAGTAGAGTGTTTATTAAAACACAGTAAAATTAGCATTCCAAACATATTAAGGATGTCAAGTTAACATATAGGAAAATAGTGTGATTATATTTCTAAAAGAGAATGCAATCATACAAGGTGGCTGGTCTTATTCTTAGTCTTATAGATATTGCATAAGACGGTAGTTCGGTAATACTTCTAAATTGTACCTACCTCACAACTATCATAGAACTGCATTGCTGTCTCGCTGTCGTAAAAGTTGACCGTGACAGACTTGTCCACTGGGTCATTACTGGTGTAGTCCGTGCCTGACCATGCGCAGGAATCGCCAGACATCTAATACAAAAAACACGATAATATTCAGTTTCTGGGTTCCCTTCAAAAATTCAATGAGGAAAATAGGTTATAACATTGTTAAAAAAGTAAAGTGACTTATTTAGAAATCTGATCATAAAGAAAGATGTATGTACCTGGAACTCAGTGTCAGTGTATATGAGCATATCAGCTAGTATCTCTCCGGTAGCCGCATCGGTAACTAAAATCTTGGGAGAGTAAATCTCTTGGTCAAACAGCACTTGTATGTGTGCGTTGGAACAAGTGGTCTCGTTGTTACCCTGCCGAACTATCGCCTCACCGTCACACGTGTAGTAAGGAGCTGATTCTTCCTCGTCCTAAAATATATTATCATTATTGAATTTGACATCTTTGCTTCAGTACCTTCGTATTCTTATTACAAGCTTAAAGAGCTAATTGACAGTTGGAGTTGTTTTTGTTGAAATTAATAAATTTAATATCCCATTATGCAATAATAAAACAATTTAAAATTTAAGTATGTAGTTAATAAAAAACTAACCTCGTTATAATATTCATCATAATCGTAGTCTTCTTCCTCATCATGGTCTTCATGATGATGTTGATGTCCTTCATGGTGTTCATAGACTTGTTGAAATTTTTCCGTTACGGCTGGTGGTTTACTATCGTTTGTGTTTGCACTGGTGTCCTGACTTGAGGAACCTGACGTCCTTTGAAAGACTTCCGCAGTTATCGCATTGTCAGCGCGTGCGCTTTCTTGCAAATGTTTCGGTAATCTTAGTGGTGACACGTTATCAAACGTTTCTGATTCTTTTAACTCCTTCACCTCCCTTACAGCTTGGGCAGCAGCAGCTTGTAATTTCTAACAAAACAATTCTAATCTTTAAAATCTATCAAAAACCTACACTAGATTAAAAAGCTATATATATAGAAAACTAAAAATTAAAACATAATCTACTCTGACCACCGGAAACTAAAATGTGACCAAAATTGGTATTAGTATAGTATTCCTTACCCTCACACATTCGACAATTTTGTCGTGGAAGGCGGTGGCTAGCTCTACGGACTTAAATCGGACCGCGAGTGTTTCTTGCTCGCCCGCCGAGTTTTCAGCAAAGTTACGGCCGGCCCATGTCCATGCGCGATCAGAGTTCTTCATTTGTAGTAGCTCTAAATCCATGTATAAAAGCATATTGAGCACCGCTTTGTGGACCTGTTATTGAAAACATATAATTAGAAAATGATGATGACGATGTGTGTTTATATTTTATTACAACTACAGGAATTAAAAAAAGTAGGAATATTATCAAACAATTATTCAATTAAGTAATCACCTGTTCCCGGCGCAGTAGTAACCGGTAAGTTTTTCTCTCAGGGTGGTATAGGATTTTCATTTCACCAACACCTCGTTCTTTCCACTCACGGGACTGGTCATCATAACGATATAATTTGCATCGTTCTCCAAACATTTTTTCCTTTAAAAGACAATATTAATTAATTTAGTAATGACTAGCTGTTGCCCGCGACTTTGTCCGCGTAGAATAATGACTTCTGGTAGAATTTAGGCTTCTGAATTAGTCTTTATCAAGGGATATTCTACGGTAACGAATGTCGTCAGAATTGATTCAGTACCTAGTATAAGGTTCCTCCCCCGTAGATGATAGCGTGATAATATGTAGCCTATATGTTGAGCAGACTTGTTAGTAATATTCATGCAAAATTTTACGTAAATTGATGCAATACTTTTTGAGATTATCCCAGACATACATACAGACAAACAGACAAAAATTCTAAAAAACCTTACCAAGTACTCTTTTAAAAAAATATTCATTTAAAAATTATAGTTTTGATATTTCTACAATTTTATTATATGTCTTTAATCAGATTGTAATTAATCAGTATTTCTTAGACAAAATTATTGTTGCACTCACCTCGTCCTCCTCACCAGTAGTGACCACAATCTTTTCAGGTAGAGGTACAATTGGCTCGTAGTGAGGGTCATATTCCTCTTCTGCGACTGCGTCCTCGTCTACGCCACTCTCATTCTTTGATTTATCTCCAGAGTTTATATTAGTTTTTGCATTAAATAATTGTTGGCCAGCCCCTTCCCATTTGAAATCAGGTTCTGAAATTATAAATTCATAAATATCTGGCCACTGGTGAAACAATGCTGAGTCACGCTAAAATAATTGTTAAATGAAAGCAGTAGATGATCATAATATAATGACAAATGTACTTTATATAACTTCAACAAAATTATTAGAAACTAGCTTCTGTCAGCGAATTCGTATGCACAAACAAGAGATTCCTGTTTTTCCCGTCCCTATGAGAATTTATGGAAATCCTCTCGTGCTTGTCCATGCTGAATCGCGGGGGCGGGTGCAGACCGCACCTGCCGTCAAATATCAAACATATGATACGATATCAAAGTGTCCACGTATAAAACGCTGGCGGGATATTTCGCAACCGCGCCCGCGAGATAGCGTGTACAAGCAATTAGTGCTAACACTCAAGGAACATTCATGCGTTGTATGTCAGTCACTCAGTAACCCAGTAATCGTAGTTTTATATAATTTTACTGTTTATAAATTGAACTTACGTGTAGTTTTCAGATTAAAAGCAGGTCCACTGCCAGATGATAGAGCAGCAAATGTAAGACCGCTATCAACCTTAAGTGGAATTTCTTTTTTCTCAGACCGATCAGCAGTTGCTGTATTAGCTTTTTGAATGTCACCAGCATTCAAAGGCTCCGATCCATCTTTCTTTTGATTTTCATTTGCACCTTCGCTCAACATTCGTCCTTGATTTGATGACCCAAACAATGACTTTCCACTTTCAAATATCGAATTTTGAGATGAAATAGCACCAAAGGCTGACATGGCAGCTGACCCAAATATGTTAGTATCAGTTTTGGATTGACTGTTTGCTAAGGCGCCAGGCCCAAAAATACTTCCTTGATTTGCACTAGCAAACAAATTTTCAGGCTTATTATCATCTCCAAATATTGATTTTACCTTTGCATTATCTGTCTTCATACTAGGAGCAGAAAATTCTAAAACTGATTTATTGAAAGATTTCCCAGTTTCGGTAGTACTTGTAGTGGTTTGTGGGGTTTGATTTGAATCACTAAAAACGAATTTCGACTGTCCAAAGTTAAAACGGGATTCATTTTGATTTGTAGTATTATTATAACTTAGCTTGGGTGGAGCCAGTAGAGAGTTCTTTGAGCTTTGTGACGTTTGAGCGTCACTGCTGCCAAATATGGAAGTAGTTTTGTTCTGAGGAGTTCCAAATAATGTTGACTGCTCAGAACCACCAAATCCTGAGAATATGTTCGGCTTTTGAATAAATGTATTTTCCTTGTTAGTGAAAGTATTGTCTAAATTGCTTTGTGAAGATGCCGATGTTGGGGTTTTCATGTTGGATGCAACTGAACCAAGTGGCGTGCGGAATATAGATGTATCAGCAGTTTTCTCAAAATTGCTTGGAGTCCCATATATAGAATTAGTAGGACTTTGGAAAATGGATGGCATAGTTTTTACAGGTGTACTTGAATTAGTTAGAGATGTTTTTGTAGTTGATGCTGATACGATTGGTTTTTGTTCTGAATTAGGAACATTTGATTTGTTTGATGCTGGTATATTTGTTTCACTTGTTGATGTAGACGATTGTGAATTACTTTCAGATTTTGAGGAATCTTCGCTATCATTGCATCCACGACATCCTTGGCATGGTTCTTTAGTTTTGTAAGTAAAGAAATTTTCAGGCAGCATTAACTCTTTAGCTTTCTGTTTCTCTTCTTTAGATGCTTGGATCTCGCTTACAAAAACGACATCATCACTTTCATCTTTTTCTTTTTTATCATTTGCTCCATTTTTACTAACAGATTTTCCCTGAAGTGCATTATCAATCGCATTTTTAAATTCTGAAGCCACTTCTTTACTTTTAAATCGAAGACAGAAATGTTCCAAATTTAGTTCACCTTCACTGAAGTCATTCACCACAAATTGCCAAGATTTTTCATCTTTAACATTGTAAATAATTTCTGAAGTCAAAGCATGATTCAAACATATTTTTAAGACCTGATCCCTTCGCATAACTACCCTGCAATACGAAAAAAAAAGTAATTAATTAGATTTATAATTATTGTTTACAAATTTTAGATATAAATAGCAAATTTACCTCAATTTTCCTGTATCTTTATGTTTAAGAATCTTGACAATTCCTTTTCCACGTTCTTTCCATTCTCCTGATAAAAATCTATACAACTTTGCTAACTGTCCATAAAGTTCAGTTTCATTTTCTTCGCCGGTAACAACTTCGACCTAGAAATAATCAAAATTCATTTAATAAACGAATTTTCTCAAATTAAGTTGGGATAATACATTTTATTTTAGTAAACAAGGTCAAAATTTGTAAAGAATAATTTATGTAACAGTTAAATTAAAAGTAAGAAAATAACGTCTTGCTGACTGCCTCGTTAGTCGGGTGACTCGCGTGGTCGCAAATCCGGCAAATAATTATTGGGGATTTTCGAAAATTTCTTTGTAAACACACAAAACCTGGAATTGTGCCCTATTACATAGGACTCATAACAAAACTGGTGAAAAGTGGACGTACACTGTATATTGTGGTAGGTATGAACAACAAAAATTAACCTCTTTATTTTTATTTAAGTTATAAATACTGATATACATATAAATGTCATGCTATAGAAGAGCTTACCTTGTCCGGGAGAGGTATTACAGGAGTGAAAGTATGATGGCATTCATCTTCTGCAGCATATTCATTTCCGTCACTTTCTTCACCATCAGCTTGACTATGAGAAGACTTTGCAGGACTTTTACCTTTTGTAGGTGTCTTAGGTTTAAATACGAAGTCGAATGTACCACTCTCTTTGAATCCAAAGGACACGCTAGATGAACTGTCAGACACAGGTGTGGGAAGCAGTGCTGGTTTTACAGAAGTATTTGATTCTTCTTTCTTTTTTAAACTAAAGTCAACAACCTGATTTTCAGAAGAAATCATTTTAGTATCAGTTACTGAATTATGAATTAGAGCCTTCTGTTCCCCGAAAGATACTGGGATAGTTGTTGTATCACTTGGAGGTATACCAAAACTAAATTTATGTGCACCAGTGCCATCAAAAATTGAAGTAGCTCCAACATTTGTTTTAGTGTCATTTGATGCTGGGGGCACGCCAAACCTAAATTGTGTCCCAGATGAACCTGTTCCAAATATAGGTGCTTTGTTATTAGCTTCGAAAGTTGGAGCACTGGTTTTGAACAAGTCTCCACCAGTTGTAATGGAAGGGCCTTGACTGGATACAGGAATTATTGAAGTAGGCTTTTGGTCTGCATTGTTATTTGTAGCAGGTATCCCAAAATTAAATTTGGGTGCATTGTCTGATGTAAGTTTGATAGCTGTCTTAGCTTTGGTTGGATCTTTGGGGCTATTACAAGCAGTGCAGTTTTCTATACCAGATTCATTTCGAACAAAGCAATCTTTGCATTCCCAGCTACCAGGTTTGGGCTTGAATTTATCTCCCCAACCTGCTGTAGCTATTGATTTCTCGGTATTTGTATTTGATACAGCAGCAGTAGCGTTGGTGCTTGCTGCACCGTTTGGTTTTGGTGTTTCACAACAAGCACATTTTGAAAAACTTTCCAAGTTATTTGTGTAACACGCATCACAATGCCATGACCCTGCCTTGGGTTTAAACTTATCGCCAAAACCAGTTTGATTGTTTTGTTTAGCAGCATTTTTTTCTTCCTTTGCTGCCTTTGATTCATCTTTCATTTTAGACTGGGCAGACTTAATAGCTTCCATGAATTCATCACATAGCTGAATGGTCTTAAATCGCAAACAGAAAGTCTCTGCCACTAACTCACCTTCTGAGAAATCTTTGGCACACCAAGTTACAGCTTTATCCAAATTGGGCATCTTTTGGAAAACCATTTCATTAGTAACTGCATGATTACAACACACCTTCATTATTTGTTCACGTCTCATAAGAAGTCTTACTTTGTGTATATTATCTTTATGAACAAGTAACTTAATATTGCCAAGTCCACGTTCTTTCCATTCTTTGGCAGCAGCATCAAACCTTAACAGTTTTGCGCGGTGTTCAAACAGTATATTTTCATCTTCTTCGCCAGTCTTTTGATCAATTAAAGCAGGCAAAGGTACAACAGGTTTAAATTCAACATTTGGTTCATATTCTTCAACTTGGTCTGAAGTATTGAGTTTTGTAGATTCTGTATCCTTAGCGGTATTATTAGCAGTGTTGGTGTCAGGTGAAGTAGTTTTAGTGAATAAATTAGAAAATGGTGAACTGTTGTTAGTTTTAAAAGATAAACCGCTAAATACATTAGCTTTAGTAGTAGCAACATCTTGAGTGTTTGTTTCAAGTTTTACATCATCAGCCACAGACTTGAATGTTGGTGTGCTGCTAAATGTAAATCCACCAACCACAGCTTTAGTTGTAGTTGTTGAAATAGGTTGATTGTTAGTGGTATTAATAGATGTAGTTACTTGGCTGGTTACTCTAGCACTCGTCAATTTTACATTTTCTCCTTTAGGAGCAACTGGACTCAGAGTTTTATTCATTAGAGCTTCTTGTCTAGCTTTTTCAAACGCGTTGTAGAAATCTTTAGCTATATCAGCAGTTTTAAACCGGATACAGAACTTTTCTAAAACAACAGTCTCATCTGCAAAATCATTGGCAACCCAAAAATAGGCCTTAGCCTCATTCATCATTTGTTTTATTTCCATTTCTGCGGTAATTATATGATTAGCACAAATCTTGTGGACTTGTTCACGTCTCATAAGAACTCTAACTTTTCCTGATACCTTATGTTTGAGCAATTTCATTTCACCCAGTCCTCTCTCTTTCCACTGTTTATCCACGAAACGGAAAAGTTTAGCTCTGGAGCTAAATATCACATATTCATCTTCCTCGCCAGTAGTAACTTTAATTTCAGCAGGTAGGGGTACAATAGGTTTAAAATCGGGACAAGGGTCATAATTTTCCACAGATGTATTACTTCTTTCCGATAATGTCCTTGATTTATTGAGACTAGTATTAGGTGAACTACCAGAAAATATTCCATCAACTACGGACTTTGAAGTATCAAGTGTGTCTCCACCAAGCTTCGGTGCCGTTAGTGAAGGGTTGAGTAAGGAGCTGAATGTGGAGGTAGAAGATACGGGAGTAGTTCTGAATACTGTTGATTGATTCCAATTGGACGCTGAATTAGAACTTGTGGTTGCTGCTTTGTTATTTTGAGCAGGGAAAACAAACACTGGCGGTGATACGACTTTCGTGTCAGTAGTTGCTGGAAGTTGTATTTGATAATTATGAGGAGTGCCGCCTTTAATATGTTTTGGTGGAATTGTCACACTTAGAATTGGTGCCGGTGTTGTAGTACATGTTGGGAGGGGATCTGAAGATGTAATGACTACATTGACAGGTAACGATTTTATAACGTCTTTAGATTCAGCAGAAGTTACTTTGGACACAGTAACAGATACTGCTGTTGAAGATGTAACACTTGACATTGTTGGTACGGTTGACAGCGGAGGCACCACCGGCGCTGGTTGCACTGACGAGGGTGCCGACAAATTGGGGGGAACCAAATGAGCTACATCTAAATACATTTGATCTGGCGTTGGGTAAACACCGGGATAGTTCACTTGAGCTCTAGTTGGATCAAACATTGGCTGGGTCCCTGGTACTGAGGATGGCTGCGCGAATTGGGAATACTGGTTATATAAATTATACAAGCTTTGATTGTAAAGTTGATATGGGTTAGGTGGTACAGGGAAGGGTGGCACAAGACGTTGGTTGAAAGAGGGAATCACTTGAGATGGTGTGAATGGTAACTGAGTTGCAAATGATGATGTGCTGTCATTTGTTCTGTAGTCTTCATCTAGATTATATAAATCACTATCATCAATGGTCTGTTCAGAAGAAGCCTTTTTCAGTTTGCCCACTTCCTTTTTCAGCTCTGCTACCTGCTTCTTTAATTCACTAACATCCTTACAATCATTTCTACATTCGTCTATTTGGTCCTTCACTTGATCTACTGATATCTTCAGCAATTTAAATTGATCTGTTGTGTTTTGCATATTCGAATGAATACTACTTATAATTTGATTACCCATTTTACGGTTTTCATCAAACCAATTTCGTGTTTGTGCCATAAAGTCACTAATAGTCGTATCTCTTTTTTGCAAATTTTTAATTTCAGTTTCGATTCTTTCTAAAAACTTTTGGTCAACCCTTGAATTTTCTAATATTTGTGAGTCCATAGCAGTTCGATAATTTGTAGCATTAGCATTGTGAGAAGCTTTCGGTGTGGAGCTCAAGTTTCGAAACAAATGAGAGTTTCCTCTAATAGGTAAATGTTCGCTTTCTCCTGAAACATTATCGTCAGACGAAAATTTCCCATCGCCATCTTTAATACCAGTAGCAAAATCAGGATCAATGTTATTCATCTGGATTTCTATATCTTCAATTAGTTGTTGAGTGTCAGTGTATAAAGGATGACTTTTATTAGGTTCACTGTCCCTTAGCCTGTCTAATGCTTTGTAAGCGAACATTTTAGCTTTAGCCAATAGCGCCGCATATTTAGACATAGCTTCAGAATCATGGGATAGATTATTTTCTTCTAATGCAATTTTTTTATAGGTCTGACTAAGATGGAACAGTGCTTGTGGCGACTTTAAATTGGAAAGGATTTCAATAACTTTATCGTATTCACCTTCACTAAAATGACTGACTGCTACATATAGTTTGCATTCTTCAAGTAAAGCATGTAGTTGTTTGGAGCTAAGTTCTTTGTGTGTATAATCGAAAATTCTTTTGTCAAGATACTTGATGACAATTTTGCTTTTCAATTTTTCTAATAATGGCACAGCTGAAGAGTAATATAATCCAGCCCTTGTTTCCAGTTGATTTTTTTCATCTACATTTGTTGTTACTTTGGCTCTTTCACTGAATATACGCCCAAGAATGCATAATAGCTCTGGATCAAGACCATGATTGTCGATGCACCTCACAATTTCAATACCACGGCTCAATGTGGCACGAATGTCAGTTAATTCGGTCCCCAACTCGTTTTGACTGAATTTATAAGCACAATCCCACCATTTCATTTGGGTGAGAGGACACAAAAGATCAGTGATATTAGCTGGAAGTGTATGTGGTCTTTCACTGGATACATAAGAATCTTTTTTAGATATTTGTTGGCTGGCTGTTAATGTTGCACAATATAAAAAGGCATGAATATCTGATCTGTTCAATGTCTCAGGTCCACAAGTTGTCGCATTATATGTAAGCATATCGAAAAGAGTGCATTTAAAATGTGCATAGTTTTTATAATTCAATAATGTCCAAACAAAATGGTGTAAGGAACTACCATATTCCCTTTGAGCATCGCTATCATAACATTCAACTTCTAATTTTCTAGGAAGTCTCAATATAGGTGGAGCAAATGCATTTGATGCAAAGTAAGATGATTTCATTTTATCCAGATGACCCTTACTGGAAAAGATCCGCTTGTACTGCTTATCTCTCCAGTGTGTACCAGAATAACATTGAGAAACCTGATCAAGGAATGATTGATTTTTGTCTTGAATATTTGTCAGTAAGTAATGCCCAGCCTGGGAGCATCTGTATGTTCCTTCATAGTACCAGCGATGTACTGCGATCATTTGCTTCTCGGGGGCATTTTTCAACCAATTTACTTTCGAATCCAAAGGTACAGCTTGCCAAGCAACTAACATAAGTGGGGAAGCATGCTGGACAGCATCTCGCCAGCTCATTTGGTCTTTTTTAGCTTTCTTTAGCAAAAATGTTGCTGCATGAAAGGCAATTTGGCCTTTATGATGTTGTAGCAATGCATTATGAAATTCTGCAAAGCCAGGAGAGGCCCCAGAACGTGAAACATTCTCAATAGCCTGATCATAGGAATGAAGAAGCTCATTAGATTCAACCAAGCTTTTGGATGTACCACTTGGTGTTTCAGTAATACTCAACAAACAAATACGTTCCTTCACAGTTAAAAGAAGTAAGTGATAAAGCCAGTCACTGGTATTGTGCGAGCTGTGCTTCAGTAAGTCATTCAAAATCTCATACCAACCATAGGTGTTTATAAATGGTTTTCCTCCAAACTCCACATTGCATGCATGATCAAATGCTTCTTTAACCTTATTGATGTTCAGATAGTGCTTCAATAAGCGTGCATGTAGCAATGCATCCTTGGGCCTTATTGCCAATTCAGAATGAAGTAACTCAACTAGTGCTTCAGGATCTGGGTTAGAAACAGATATAAGTTTCTCTCTTAGTCTGAATGTAACTGGGTGCCTGGGAAATGTGGCTTCTGCTTTTTCACACCAGTACTTGGCTCGGCCTGGTTCAATAATGACTTCATCATCAGCAAGAAGTTCACAAACTGAAAAAAAAAACTCCATATAGAAAGCAGTATGTATAAAAGCAGTATGTGTAATACTGCCTTCTTTTTTAAACCATAATTTCCTAGTAAGTGGCTCAGATTAGATTCCAAGTTCAGGCAAAAACAATATTGGTTTTTGAATATTCTCAGTCTAATGGGTGAGTATAAGAGTGCTATATGGCTTTAATTGACATATTCCTAAGGTATATGTCAATGAATTGAAATTACTTTTTCTTTTGCCTTCTACCATTATGTACCATACCAGCTATATTATTATACAATTTTGACAATTTGTACCAACATTTCTTTTGAATCATACATAATATCAACCAATGTAGTTAAATATTGTAACGATAGTAGTTATTTGGGGTGAAATATAAAAACGCATTAATACTATCAAAAAAGTATGTTTTATCCAATGATACTTATTGCTGGTTTACTTTGTTTATACTTAAACCAAACATAACCCTTCCTACATGAAATGGATTTGATGTATTAGGTGTTTTCAATATAAGAAATTAATCAAATGTATTCAAATAATTATGATTTGATCACCAAAAATTAATGCTGATATGACTAATTTTGTGGGAATTTATCTGATAACTTCTTATAACCAAACAAAAATGTGAAATGTCTTCCACACCTTTTCATGATAAAAATGTTTATTACATGGGTACTTACTGTCTAATATGGTACTAGTTTGTGCCGGGTCAATGTCCAAAGACGCCTTGTACTGTTCTAGGGCCTTTTCTTTCATACCCATTTTCTGCAAAGCTTGTCCAAGAAGTTTGTACGCCGCAGCGTTGTTGTCTTTTTGAGTAAGATATTGCTCGACATATTTCTGACAACTTAAATAATCCCCCACTTCGAAATAAAGTCGAGCAACGGAATAAGCTCTTGATTTAAACTGCAAATAATCAAATACTGTTAGAAAATCAACTGCACATACAATGATCCTTGAATTTTTAGCGATGATCTTGGTTGACTTACCTCTTTCGCGGACAATTTAGATAACAAATTATCCACATGTTTATCCACGTCTTTTTTATTTCTATACATTTTCAAACTATTCACCAAAGTTATTAATCTTACGAACCTCGAACCACCTTACACAAGAAAAAATCGCGTGGGGCAAATAGATCGGCATTCGGTGTTCGTCATTTTCATATTCAGTGTTGGCACTAACAAAATATTTTTTCCCACAAATAATTTAACGAAATATTGGATTGGAAAAAGAATTTATGACTATGCATTAAAAACGTAAAAACATTTTCTTGCGAGTAAGTTGATTACCAATAAGTTTTCATTTTAGGTATGTACATCTTTAGAAATAAATATAAATAACGAAATCTAGCGCATAATCCACGAACTATAGGACCAAATTTTAAACTTTAAATTTCCTATTTCAATGGGAAAAACAACTGGCAAGAATTTATTTTCAAGAGTTTGTTATGTTGGCTACATTGATAGCACCTTCAGAAATTTAAAAAAACGATCAAACAATAACTTTGGCTTTGATTATAGTAAAGAGTATAATAAGTATGGGAATATAGTAGAATGGAAGATGTGACGAGGAATATGAGTAAATGGGACAATGAGTATAAGTATGTACCGTAAAATGGCGTGAATAGGGATCGAGAGGTGAATAGGGACAGAAGACGGGTGAATCGATGCTATGAAGAATTTCCTTTTATCTATTCACCCCTCTTCTGCCCCTTTTCGCCGCTCAAAAATTATTCCCCTCATTTTACCTTATGGAATAAAAGGAAAAGTGGTTTTTTCTATTCCATGAGTATGACGAGTATATGTTTACAATCTCGGATACAATAATATACAGTGGCTATTAATATTGTGTTGTGTTTGTGTAATAAAAATTATATTTAGTCGATGTTTTCGGATCAATACGAAAAAATGCCCATCTCTATTGTAGCAAGACCATGGACGTATTATAACTAACTAATACGTCCATGAGCAAGACCATGCCATGCCAGCATGCCACATCTTTTAATGTTCTGCGGCTCGACCGTGTGATGTGACTTTGGTTCTGTCCATTCTAGACAGATTCCAGTGAAGGCAGTGGAGGCGTCTGCCTCCACTACCGGTGCCGCCCATGCAAATCTTTAGGTGACTAAAAATACCCGTAGTCATGTTTAAAAAACAATGAGATGTCACGTTGTCATCAACAACAATCTATCATAGTTAATGTCATGTCTGTCTGGTCATGTCTGTGTCTGTATCACAGACCTACTATAATATGGACCAGAAATACCTACAAAATACGCGTGCATACCTACTAGAAACCGAAGCCAAAAAATGGCTGCCATTGCTAGGGAAGTACTGTAGTCAAAACCAAAAAGTATCGATATTGTGCCCGGTCCACGTTATTAAGCTGAGCTCTAGCCTTTTGGCTGCGACGCACCATAGGCTCTTTTTTGGGTTTCTAAATTCTTGTTGTGTGTCGTAGCAAAATAAATGGTTTTTCTTTCTTTCTTTCTATATCGATAGCAGAGTTTTATACATTAAAAATCTTCTGGTACTTTGGATGTTTTTTTTAAGGTACAAATCATCGAATGACTTCTCGCGCTCTGGGTAGAGCGGGAGAGCACGTAAGACTTTTACTGGCTAAAACCATACATGTGTTCTTCAATGACAGTTGCCCTTTGTGTTTTAGGACTACACCCTCCTTTTCAAAAATTACCCGCGGACATAGCAAGCGGCCTTCGCCCGTGCTGTTGGGCCCGTACGGCTTGCGGACATTTAAAAATTGAAGCGTATGGATTACATGTAGTTGACGATTGAGCTCGGTCCGGTTAATTACCAGATGGTGAACAGCCCATTGTTCGACGTTCACTAGCCTGAACCATGGCCCGGCGTGAAAGGTCATTGTCATCTATTGCTTTCACGAGGACACGGCGATACTCTGCCCAAACGGGGACAACTCTACCGGTGTCCGGTCGGTGCATAGTCCACACAACGGTGGCACCGGGGCGTTTCTTCCGCCTGTATCCGATACAGGAACTTTAGCGCTTGTGTGCTCGTAAAAATATATGGTTTCAAAAATACCAGTATGTGTTGTAATTGTTGTTATCAGCTGGCATTACATACATTATTGTTTTATGAGTAGGAACACAAGCGCTAAAGTTGCTAGCGGCTAACTTCACGCCTGCCATCATTCCTGAATTGAACGTACAATAGCAAAAAGGGACGTGGGCCCTGAGTCCCCGCTAGGTTCCCACAACATAGCACTTTTGTATGGGACCGCGGTCGGATCACTTTACGCAATTTAGGAAAAATACTAAAACTGGGTTAAAAGAATAAAACAACACGGGAAGCTCTGGTCAGCCGGTGGCCTGGTTGCTCTATGGTCATAAGGTATTGAAACTACAAAGTATTTTGAAAAATGCACCTTTATTTACCATAATAAATCATCAATCAGGTCAAAACCAATTGCTTAATTTCAATGAGATAATAAGACACTTTTGAAAATTAATATCGTTACTGAGCTTAATTTTATAGAAATTAAAAGTGGCCGTGAAATTTATCTAAGAGGCCGGCGAGCGACACTCGAAACTGTAAGTTAACGCGCATTCAAAATTCGTTTGCGGAATATTGCTTTACTCAGAAACACGAGTAATTTCATGACGCACACACGACATTTGCTCGCAGCGATAGCACTAATTATACTGAATATTAAGAAACATTTTGGAAAATTCCGTAATACCCAAAATTGATGAATGAAAACTAAATTTACTTTCAATTTGATTTTGGTAATTTGAATCTTGGCATAATAAGCTGTTTGCACGTAAAGATAATTAGAAAAATGTAGTATATAATAGGGAAAAAACCAAATGAAAACATGTAATTTACGCTATAGTTAAGATATATTGTACCCTGACTCCCTTTCTGGTACAACGGTAAAACTGAACATCGATATTATTCATTACGAAACAACGTTAATTTATTAAAATAGTTTCTGAAGGATAGTTTTTCACCTAATTTTCTTCCAAAATATCTAAATCGGATGTCTGTAAAAGTTTTGATAATACTTTTTATTAATAACAGTCTATGAGTAGTGTCGTGATCTAGGTTCAGACAAAATAATTTTTCGCTATCGTAGTGCTCTACCAAAAACTTAAATATATATAAATAGTATAGTTCTGGTTTACATTTGGTAGTGAGACAGTGTTTAATTAAATTTTCTGATCTTTTTATAATACTTATGACACTGTTAGATGCATAAACCAACCCGCCCCTTGATTTGAAATAAATAAGGCTCTTTTCATTTTTCGGACCACACAACAATGACAAGCATAGGTCACATTTGATGGTTTTTGACAATTTTCGTGTCACAAAGCCAGATATATACTCCAATACACTATCATTATAACTACCAACATCTTGCGTCAAAAGTTCTACATAACAATCATACAGTTCGCTGTGATCTTCTTCAATTTCTATGAATTGTTTCTTGTCTGTTAAGTCATTAAGTGATTCGATGGGATTTTTACTTGAACAAGTCAAAATGTTGACTTGCTCCAAAGGCACACAATTTCCAATACCACCGTCTCTGATTTCTGCCCTAACTAAAAGTCTTTTGTACGCCGCCCGAAATTGTACAGCATTCGGATTGTTATTAAATCCACCTCTCGCCCTAATTGCCGAAAAAAACAACTCTAAATGATCTTGGCTTATTTTGTACAGAGGTATAAATTGTAAGTATTTTTTTTGCTCTACAATATTCTCATACATTCTTAAAGCGCTCTTCATATCCACGATTAAGCCAATAAAGCCGGTTTTCCGACGGGATTCAACCAATAATTCCCCTGACGGAAGCTTTAGCAAGCGCAAATAGTCTATAGCACTCGTAAATAGCGTTCGTATAAAGCCAATGTTTTGAGGGCACATAGCCTTTTTCCACCCTGGTGGTCGAATGGAATGGCTATTTAAAACATCAAACACGTCATTGATTAAATTTATAAAATTGACTGTGCCATCACATTCTTCGAACTCCTTGAGCTTCAGTACGGTTTTGCAGAACATTAATGCATCCGCAACGGAATTACTGAGAAGTTGTGTCGCGAGCCTTACTTTCATTTTTTGTTTTTCGAAAAAAATGTGCGCCTTTGAAATTTTTGTCCCCAGATGAAGGCCTTGGTTATCTTGTAATTTTAAAAGTTTTTCTAAGTAGCTAAACTCGATTTTTCTACCAGACGGGTCTTGAAAGACCCTTAATTCACCTAATGTGTTACGTATTAACTTTACTGCATGACACGGGTCAATAAAGACGTGGATCACATTATTCTGGCTACTTACAAATGTTGTGCGTTCCTGGCTTCTAGAAACGTCGCAGCCAAGTAATGAGTACATACTAAAATTCGCTGCCGGCCCATCACAAGTTACAGATACAACTATACACCCCGTATCTTCCGTTAATTTAATAGCAGTTTCCACAAGAAGGCATTTTTGTTCTCCAGTTACCGATGTAACAAAAAAATATCCTATAGGCAATTTCCATGAACCATTTATACATGTCAAAAGAAGTACTAGACACTGACTGGCTTCTTCTGAAGAATCACAGGAGTCTACGTTGTGACCGTATTCGACACGTCCATGATATTTTAGGGACTTTGGATCCCATATCAAGCCCTTTCTAATAGCCATTTCATCTAATGATAGCGCACACAACACTTTTTGCGAGCCGCTCTGGTGCACCTTTTTTTTTAAGGTGTCGAATGCTTCTTGGGTAAACCCAGGTTCGGCATTAACATTCTGGTACCATTTCGTCAAGGTACGGGGATGAGGCAAACACGTGTTATAAACTCTTCTTATATAGTCGTAGGCTTTTGGGGATAGAAAGTGTAATGTTAGTGCAAATTTTCTTATTTCTTCAGAGTACTTTCTTTCCAAAGGCAGGCCTTTGGACTTAGAAATTTGCCGTTTAAGAAAATCCTGTGAACCTGCACAGTCTTGTAACAAAATTGATTGCTCCGTGTTTATAATTACTTTGTTTTTTAAATCTGTAATAATGTCTTGCATACTTGATATCTTTTTGCCTTGGCGACGAATTTTCTCATTCAATCTCTTAATTTTTCTTTTCTGTCTATAGCATATTTTTTGCATTTTAAGAATAACAGATGGCTGATGATGTACCTGCAAATAAAATATTTATAACTACGAATGAAGCGGAACAAAAAAAAAATGAACTTTCAAGTATAATTGAAAGTAAAGTATTAATATTTTTCATGAAAACTAAAGTGGTTGTAACAAATAAATTATACCAGCCAATTTTTTTCTAAATCTATTTCCTACCAAAGAGAATTAAAATAAAGCCATTTAAGGCAGAACAGTTCTTGTTACATAAAAACAACAATTTAGTCGACCATTGTTATTTTGCCGCGTGCTAATGGTTCGCCATCGCTGGCCTAGTACTACCAGATTAAACAGACGGTAACACGGTCACAGAACAAAACATCGTGCTCATCTCACAAACATTTTTCTTGGGCTGGGAACCGAACTCACGACTTCCAGCATAAGTCAGGGACACTGACCACTAATCTGGTGGTCTTTCAAGATTTTTGTTATAGTTTCTTTGTTTTTTTTAATTAAAAATTATGTATTATTTTATCATTTTGTAAGAGGCCTTAGTTGCCTATGGGGGTCTAACCTAAATTGTAAGTAAATAATAATTATTTAATTATAAGTTAAAAATAATGCCTGTTAGACTTTGCCACAACTGCACTTTTCACTATTCAAGAGCACTTAGATGTCAAATTAGAAAAATTTTAGCAACTTACTGCTGACCAAGATGTGCTCGGTATCGCTTCCTCAGAAGTCAAAGATTTGGGTTCAATCTGGAAAAGCAAAATTAAAACATACACCATGAATGCCATTATTTTATTTTTTCCAAATCAAATATTGGTTGTAAAAACACTTACCTCCTTATAAATCTTATCCAGGTGTTTCACTGGTAAGGGTGGTTGAGGTACCATGGAGGACGACTGTTCTTCGACATTTTGGATTTCACGCAGAACCAGTCCTTGTGTTGTTTTTGAAGGCTGAAAGTATTTTTTTATTATTATTATTAATCGAAATGATTATTAATATCTCATATTTTTTATCACTAGAAGTTAAACATAAAATTGTGTACAGGTATTTAATAATTGCATTTTAAGAATAACAGATGGCTGATGATGTACCTGCAAATAAAATATTTACAACTAACAATGGAGCGGAACAAAAAAAAAATTAACTTTCAAGTATAATTGAAAGTAAAGTATTAATATTTGTCATGAAAACTAAAGTGGCTGTCACAAATAAATTATACCAGCCAAATTTTTTCTAAATCCATTTCCTACCAAAGAGAATTAAAATAAAGCCATTTAAGGCAGAACAGTTCTTGCTACATAAAACCAACAATTTAGTCGACCATTGTTATTTTGCCGCGTGCTAATGGTTCGCCATCGCTGGCCTAGTACTACCAGATTAAACAGACGGTAACACGGTCACAGAACAAAACATCGTGCTCATCTCACAAACATTTTTCTTGGGCTGGGAACCGAACTCACGACTTCCAGCATAAGTCAAGGACACTGACCACTAATCTGGTGGTCTTTCAAGATTTTTGTTACAGTTTCTTTGTTTTTTTTAAATTAAAAATTATGTATTATTTTATCATTTTGTAAGAGGCCTTAGTTGCCTATGGGGGTCTAACCTAAATTGTAAGTAAATAATAATTATTTAATTATAAGTTAAAAATAATGCCTGTTAGACTTTGCCACAACTGCACTTTTCACTATTCAAGAGCACTTAGATGTCAAATTAGAAAAATTTTAGCAACTTACTGCTGACCAAGATGTGCTCGGTATCGCTTCCTCAGAAGTCAAAGATTTGGGTTCAATCTGGAAAAGCAAAATTAAAACATACACCATGAATGCCATCATTTTATTTTTTCCAAATCAAATATTGGTTGTAAAAACACTTACCTCCTTATAAATCTTATCCAGGTGTTTCACTGGTAAGGGTGGTTGAGGTACCATGGAGGACGACTGTTCTTCAACATTTTGGATTTCACGCAGAACCAGTCCTTGTGTTGTTTTTGAAGGCTGAAAGTATTTTTTTTATTATTATTATTAATCGAAATGATTATTAATATCTCATATTTTTTATCACTAGAAGTTAAACATAAAATTGTGTACAGGTATTTAATAATATTAAATTTGATAAACAATAATAGTAAAGTACTGGACGAATCGACAGGCTGATCGGGAAATTAAAAACAATATAATGTTGATTATTTCACTTACTACAAGGTGGATTGACGGTACTGCATCATCCCGCAGCCTTATAACATCAAGGGTTCTATTGAAGGATGATACTGCAAAGTGTAATGAACAAATACGTGGCGCTTTAAGTCCAGGTTTGATATTTTCCGTCCCAATGACTTCAAGCCACTTCTGACGCAGCACTTCATTTTTAGGGAATCTGTGCAAATAAAAAAAAACATAAAAATTATTTCAGTTTTGTACATTTAGTGGTACAAATCATAGACTGAACTAAATGAAATTACCTACTGTATGAAGAATTGATATTATTATGTTTTGGTACTATCCCTATTTTTATTTCTATTCTGTAAGATTTATTTTCAAAATGGTCTCTTCAGACCCTTTATTTTGATACTCTACTGGACTCCATAACATACAAACTAAAAATATGTTAGTTTCTTATCGATATGTCGATATGTTATTAAATAAAATACATCACTATTGTAAACCGTCATTTGTATTGTAAACAAAACATAAAACAAATTTAGCAAATGAAGTTAGTTATCATAAACAAATTTAATGTACATTTGGGGGCTTTTATTCTATATATAAAACAAGGCTAGATAAACAAGAAAACTAATAGTATAATAAAGATTTTTCTTAAAATACGGCTACTAACCTGTGCATAGTCAAATGAGGTTGATTGGGGTTTTTCCTTGCCCCACACTGTTTTATTGCACAAGTAGACATATTAAATATGCACCACTAGACACTCACAGCACAAAACAATTAAGTTGGGAGCGTTTTTATTGTTAAAAATCTCAATCCTAATGTAATGTTGTTGTTCGCTTGACACCTGACGTACTACAAAACTATACGGCCTAAAGATGGCGGCTGGCACGCGAGGTAGGTACCTTGTCAGAAATGTAGAAATGTTGCCAGGCAGAGAATAAACAAACAACATCACGTCTCTTTCTTCAAATGAGGTTACTCATTGATTAAAAAGAGACAAAGTGTGGTTTCATTTTTCTATATCGATTTGATATATATTTGTATAAGCAAATAAGCTATAGATCATTACTTCTGGTCCATATTATAGTAGGTCTGTGGTCTGTATACATGTGAAGTGTTTACTGTATTTCGGATTTATAATTAATTTCTTTATATTTGTAATAAATATTCAGTGGAGGCTCAGTGCTGATGATTTAATTAGACTATTAATATCAGCATTTCTCTATTTTGGTAGCAAATAGCACGATCGTTAAATAAATTTATGGATAATATCAGATCTATGCAACTACGGAATAGGTTTCTAAAACTTTTGATCATAAAGGTGATTATTAAAAAATAATCTAAATGAACTCTCTAGACACAGAAAACAATTAGAATTGTTTCAGAAGTACGGTTATAATATCGTTAAAGTATGGGTGATTCAGAGTTTGCCTATGGTTCTTCTATGTCGGTGGATTCTATGAAAACCATTGCTGAGAGTATAGGAATAGCAAATTTGGGCGATGATGCTGCTAAAGAACTGGCAGACGATGTCACATACCGATTAAAACTTATTGTACAGGATAGTATGAAGTTTATGCATCATTCCAAGAGACAAAAGTTATCCATAACTGATATAGACAATGCTTTGAAAATCAAAAATATTGAGGTATGATAAGTGTTTATTTATATTGAATTAAGGTATTGATATCATTTATTTATTTATTTATTTATTTGTTTTTCCACTTACATTTATCATTACAGGTTAATGCCCAATGCGATAAATGTGCTCATCTTAATATCTACCTATAACATATTACATATAATGCATGTGTCAGTCATACCATGAATGCTGTGTGTATTTTATTGTGTACTTTAAAACATTAAGATAATTCTTTTCATTGCCAAGATTTTTTACTATGATGTGCAAAATACCATATGTTTTTAATAATATAATAATGTGTTTGTACAAACACAACTGCAGATACAATTATACTATTTTTATTGCAGTGCCAATATGGATTTATTCAGCCAGATTCATTACCATTTAGATTTGCGTCAGGTGGAGGAAGGGAATTGCATTTTGTGGAGGAGAAAGAAGTAGATTTATCAGATATATTGTCAGCTCCTCCACCTAAAATACCTCTGGATGTATCAGTACGTGCTCATTGGTTGAGTGTAGATGGTGTTCAACCTACGGTGCCAGAAAACCCACCTCCATTATCCAAAGAAGCACAAAAATTGGAATCAGTTGACCCTATAAGCAAATTGAGCAAACCTACTAATAAGGATGCGGCAGGTAAAAGATATAATTTTCCTAATAAAACTATAATAATATTGCTGACTAAAAGCAAAATTTATTTTGACATTTTGAATTTTATTTCACATGTCTATACACGATACATATAAATGATGTAAGTCTATGTATGTGAAGTGCATGCACACTGAGTGGGATATGCAAGACATACTTATAGTATTGAAAATTACTCATATTAAGAATATCAGTGATTGTTCAGCTTATTGCTCTGGCTCTTGCTCATACCAGCTAGTGTAAATCTTTGTGATAATCTTCTAAAAGATTTAATGAAAACATCCACAGTAGAAAGTGGGTGTTACATTCAATTACTAACAACATATAAATACTTCGAATTTGCGTGTTTTATTACTTAAATGATTGGAATACTTAATCCCAATAAAAATGGAAAACTAATACTCAATTATAATGTAACGAAATTTAAATAATATGAATTTTGTTCTGATTTTTTTGTAATACATTTTTGTATCTTAGTAGTGTATTTAGAGATATAAAATAATTTCATGGAGAGTTATCATAAGAGATACTAAATATTAATCTTAATAAATATAAACTGTATTTTTTACCCTCTTACCACCTGACCAGACCATCTCTAAAGGGGCCGCTCATTAAAACTACTTTTACTCAATAGTGATTCTAATGTCGAAAGACTTAAAAGCTACTCGTGCACCTCAATTTTAAGTCACGCTTTTGGATAGTTCTCTCACTACAAATTCTTTGTAAAATGACAGAGATGGCACAATATTTATGTTGAAATTGAGTAGTCTTCCAGTATTTGGGCATAAGCCATGTATTTAAATTGTTGTTTGTTATTGAATACATGAAATGGGCTGCCACTTTAAGTTTTCTAAATTTTACAGTTACCTGTCTGTTATATCTCAATACCTATCTATAAATATCAAAATAGAATACTCCAGATAGGTTTGAAGACTTAGGCAATTATTTTTATTGCGATGTGAAATTATGTATCTTAAAAAATAACTGACTTTAGCTAAATCTTTTTTACTTAAACTTTTTATAATCGTAATCTAGTGCATGTTACCTTTTACTCTTTTATGGCAAATTTTTTTGATTTTTTTAAGCAAAAATCCATCTTAATCCACAGGTTTTGCACTGAGATCATTTACTAATTCCGGCCGTAATTTACTATTAAAGATTCCATCATTTATTATACTTGTCGATTTGTGTCAATTAAGGTATTTTAAGAAACTTGTATGATGTTGTATGAAGTGTTCAATATTTTTGTAATATTTCAGGTAAACCAATGTGTGGTAAAGCAGCTCGATTGAAAGCCTCAGAGTCGGTCCACGTGAAGCAGCTAGCCACACACGAGCTGAGTGTGGAACAACAGTTGTACTACAAAGAAATCACTGAAGCTTGCGTGGGGAGCGATGAAGGACGCCGTGCGGTACTTATCATTTATCTTACCTTAATTTTATTTTTGAAGAAAATACACAAATTGTAAAATCAATGATACTATGCACTTAAAATTAATATTAAATAGACTTCATTAGAATTTTATACAATGTTTTATTACAGGAAGCCTTGCAGTCACTGGCTTGTGACCCTGGCCTTCATGAGATGTTACCGAGAATGTGCACATTTATATCTGAAGGCGTCAAAGTGAATGTGGTGCAAAATAATCTCGCTCTGCTTATATACCTGATGCGCATGGTCAAAGCTTTACTTGACAACCAATCTCTGTATCTAGAGAAGTATGTGAGTATAATCCCAATTATGTAAAGTATTTATTATTATTTATCAAGTTGCACTTCTTCCTTAATGTTTCTGTTTTTGAGGATTACATTTTACTAGTCAGATATTAATTTTAAGTTTCGCTTTTTATCTTCTTTTTGTAATTAAATAAACTGTTTATGACCAGTTGCACGAACTGATCCCGTCGGTATCGACATGCATCGTGTCGCGGCAGCTCTGTCTGCGTCCGGAAATGGACAACCACTGGGCTCTCCGTGACTTCGCTGCCAGGCTCATGGCGCAGATTTGCAAAACATTCAATACATCCACTAACAACCTACAGACAAGGGTCACCAGGTATAAAACACTGAATAGTTAGTAAATACATATTAGTAACTAATATGCGTAACTTTTTTCATAATTATTCTTTAAAATCCAAGGATGGTGACAAAATGCAACAAAATTTGCTTGAATTTTCCTGATATATAATATCTATTGATATTTTGTCTTCAGGTTATTTGCTAAAGCCCTTCAGTGTCCGTCACAGACAAACAACGAAACTGGCGTAGGCCCGTCAATGGTTACCTCTATGAAAGAATCTGAAAAAACACCTCTAGCGTCTCTGTACGGAGCCGTTCAAGGCTTAGCCGAACTTGGGCCAGAAGTTATCAAAGTAAGTGTTGTGCATGTAGATACAACTTGGTATTTTGGTTACACCACATTAATAAAAACTTTTATAATTATTTTTTATTACAGAAGAAAACTTCTGATTTGTAGAATAATCTCATTATTGAAACCGAAATTGATAAGCTCGCGTAATCATGAACCCTAGTTGTATCACTTATTGTGTCGGTAGGTGTTCATTTTGCCTCGGGTGCGATGGCTGGGAGAGCGCGTGGAGGGCGCACTAAGCGGGCTGGGCGGCGCCGACAGGCTGGCGGCTGGCAACCTCAAGCATCAGCTGCTCAAGGTACTGGCGCCCGTCGTGCGCCAGCTGCGCCAGCCCCCGGACTTGCCGGAAGAATACAAGTAAGTACATTATTGCAGTTATCATTATTGTACTCACTCTTCTTCCTAGTCGTCTTCTTCATTACTGAAGGTCGTGTCTAGTCTGGTGCACGCGTCACTTGATGCACAACCCTCCTCCAAACGCCCCTGTCCTCTGCGGTCTTTATGGCTTGTGGAACTGTCAGGCCGGTTAGGTTTTTTACAGCATCCAACCACCGGGTAGGTGAGCGACCACGAGGTACTCACTACATGACGTTAATTCGACTGAGGTATTGTACTCACTACATGGCGTTAATTCAATCCAAGGAAATAGTCCACATTTTCATTCCGTCTTATTCTCATATAAAACAAGAGAGTTACGACAATGTTTAAGCAGAGCTGAAACTCTGCTAATGATTACTTATTTAACAATAATGTGTGCTACTTGTCAGACGTGACTACGGGTATTTGGGCCCGAGCCTGCAGCAGGCAGTGGGCAAGATCCGTTCGTCCCCGTCGGGCGGCGGCGGCGGCGGCGCGGTGGCCGTGGTGACGTGCACTCCGCCGCTGGTGCCCGCCGCGCCCTCGCCCTCGCACCACTCCTCGCACATCTCACACGGCGCCAAGACTGTCGGTGAGTGCAGTACTTAAATAACACTTTCATTTATCTTTGTAAAATAGCTAATAGTGAGACATACTAAATTAAATTGACCAATAACGGTTTACTCACATAAATAACTGAGAAGACTAGCTGTACAAAATTTACTATTAAACATAACGTTACTACATCTAATAGACACACGATTGATTTCTTATTACCTACTCCACTGGCGTGTAATCAACTAGGCATTATATCAGGATAAAGTCTCTGTCTTGGTTTATATTCTTAGGTCCTTTGTCTACTTACTTACCACGAATGTATGTGATTATCAGAGACGATAGCGACTCGTAACGTAGTAATCAGTGCTGCGCCAGCGCCACAGTCGCCCGCGCCCTCTACACCGCCGCCACAGAAGTTTGTCATTGTGTCCCAGCAAAAGGCGCCACAGGTGGTCAATGTAAGTACTAATGCAATTTATTCAATGAGCCAAAACCGTGTCCGTCCAAATCTCTTTTAAACACATTAAAAATGATGTCACGGAGTTTTTGTTCTTATTCTTTTATGTTACCTAGGATTTTTAATTTGAACAACTAACATACTGCACATAAATAAAAATGTCTACAATATAATATTAGAATGTCTCCGTAAATTAACATTGAAATATGTAAAAATTACATTTGTGAGGTTGGTCGACTAGTTTCAAATCACGATGAGGGCTCATAACCATAAGCAGCATGGATAACGACCGACAGACGAAGTGGCACCATAGTGTCTAATTAATTGGAATAAGTGATTTGATTGATACCATCTTTTGATCAACATACACCACAAACCACAACGGTAACTGAAACAAATGCCGTGATAACGACAATTAAAACAAGAATGTTATCAATCACAAAAATATGTTTATTTACCAGACTCAGCCAGCTAGCGGCGGCCATATTGTCGTACATAGCTCGCAGCCTGCTATCGTCCGCAGCCAGAATGTTCAGGTATAGTACGCATTGGTAATGTTTTTCATTTGAACATTTAGTTAGTTCTCAACACTTGTATTTGTGATTTTGTGAAGAGTGAGACCCTTGCATATATTTGCATGAACAAAGAGAACTGCATGTGTTATGTCAAGTCCTAGTAAGAACAGGTTTCAGGAGTTGTGAAGTGAAATTGTGTTTATGTATTTGTCCGCAAGTTTATATTATAAATGCTGTCATAATCTGTAAACTGACGCAAAAGATTTATATGTCGAAGATCTTATACGTATCAGAAAGACAGCAAGGGGTTAATGGAGTAACCAAGTATGTCTATAGAGCAACTGAAATACCTCTGAACTTGTAAATACCGCAGTAGTGATCAAATCATCTCTGTTGCTCTTGTCAACTGTCCACAATATAAAAATAGGAATGTATAAAACTGATTGTGTAAGTATTACTACGTATTTACGATATGTTTTTGTATTTCGCATTTTTTGAATTATGAATAAAATTTATTCATTATTATTATTTATTATTACAAAAAAATATATTATGTAAAAAATATAATATCATGAAGGTCCGTAATCTATAAAATCAGAACAGTTACATAAAAATAGTTTACTTCGATAAATAAATAAATACAACAGTACATAGCAAATAATGTGCACCATCACAGATAAATAAAACAATATTGTACGATGTGTAAGACCAATAGCCTAGTACCTAAAGGAAGACTCAACTTGTGGTTTGGGTCCCAGGGCAGTCACATAACTAGCAAAAAGTGTCAGTATTAGTTAGCGAGTGTGGTGGTTGTCGTGGTAGGCAGTAGCGGTGAGTGGTCGTGTGGGTGTAGTGACGTAGTGCATGTGTCTGCGTAGTCGGTGGTGGTGACGAGCGGGCCGGCGGGCGGCGCGGCGGGCGGCGCGGCGGGCGGCCCGCAGAAGGTCGTGGTGGTGGGCGTGCAGCCGCCGCACCACCTGGCGCCCGCCGCCGCACCCGCGCAAACCTCCGCACTCACCGCCGCGCACGTCAGCCAGGTACCTCTACAATCTCTTAACACTTCTTCACGTCATCTACGATTACTAAATTATTATATTTATGTTTATTGTTTCGTTTTTTACACTAGGTTAAAATTATTTTATCCTAACATTATTAATTTATAGTTGTATCTATTGTAAATTGTAATATGAGAGGATAAAGTTTTAGAGTAACTAGATACAACACAAATGTTCAAATCGTAAACGGGTATTTATTTCTTGAAAAAAACTGATAACTAACATTTACAATTGTTAATAGATTTCCAGGTTCACAAAGACAATCGTAGGAGAATGACTGCAAGAAAAGCATGTACTGAACAATATCTATTAATTTATTCTATCTTATCGGATCTGCTTTATGATTTAACAAATTCCATGCCTGTATTTTATGAACTGCTGTTACCTATTTTACAATAATTATCCTCTCCCCCCCTTCCCCAATCTCTGAATCCCCAACAACTCAAATTTCTAATTCCCAACAAGCCAGTAACTCACTTGTAATGCCTCTGGTGTTCCGGCTGTCCATGGGCGACGCCGATTGTTTACCACCAAGTGATCCGTTTGCTCGTTTACTGGCTCATCCCATAACAAAAAATACGTATATATTTCACTTCATTTACAGGGTTCGTGACTGAAGCGAGTATTGAATCAGTACCTACTACATATTCATTGATAAAATTTGTTGACTTGTAAATCTTGTTTCAGCCTCTAACATGGCCATAGTAGGTCCATAAAATATAGGAAGATCTCCCATGACAGCTCAGTAAAATCACGGCTATGAATTTCTTAATACCGACACAGTTGTCATTCAGTACCTGTCAATGTCAAATCTATGAAGTGATGGGCTTTGAATCATCCTGCGTACGATATTTTATGTAAAACTTAATCCATTTATGTAACATTTAATTTTATTGTTACTCCGCATTACAAGCTACTTGATTGATCGTAGCGAAATGTTTTATAGCATTCTTATGTAATTTGAACAGTAGTTTTGAATACTAATGCGTTTAAACAAATTTGACTTAAAGTCCTACGTTTCTTAAATGGGGCAGAAGACGTCCACAGAGATCCTCCATTTCGGTCAGTCTTGAGCTTCTCTCTCTACCTCTCTACCTCGCTCCATGTCATTCCGATGGTCGCCGCTTCTGTGATCACTGTACGACGCCAGGTTTGCGAAGAACAGCCACGCTTCCTTTTCCGTTCAAACAAACAAATAAATAAACTCTTCAGCTTAATATATTGTTTTAAATTTTAATATGATAACATTATGTTCATGATTGCGTACATAATCCGAAATAATAGTGGGTAACTAAAATCCAATTTTTCACCTACTCATGTAACATTCCTTACCATAACTTGGGATTTCGGAAGAAGACACGCCGTTTTTGCCCTATGTTCGAAATAAACCCTATTATACATAAACATCGATGAAATAAGAATCTCGACATTTTTTATATCTTGACAACCCTAGAGATCAGTTTGACATATCACAGAGATCATCCTATATTTTATGGACAATAGTCAAATGCTACAGCAGTTGAATATGGAATAGAAATTACTAGAGTTGTCTTGAAGTATTGTTTGTTGTTAGTTTGAAGACGTAGCCGTATTAAAGACATTTTTAAATGCCCACACTTTGAGACACCTGGACCGTATGTGAATCACACTATTATAATAAATGTGAAATTGTCTCTGTTTGTCCGTTAATCACACTGAAACTATGAACGGATTTTGATGAAATACAGGCAGGGCAAAGGGCATTGACTAAAATTGGTGCCTTTCTTTTTTCTGGCGGCAGTCGATGATTTATGGAAAATATTATCTAGAATGACATTTCAAACGAAATTGGCAATGGGCTCATATATAGAAATCTCAGTCTGGACTGAGTTATGAGCGTTGAAAGAAGCTGGAGTCAACAATTTTACTTTGATTTTTTATTCAAAATATTCATATTTTTGTCACAATTCCTGATTTCAAATTGCGCACCACTGTACGCTAGGCACAGGAACACCATATCACACCACAATATATCCATATTGCGGCACTAATTTTTATTAGCTATTTTCTCTCAGTCGACAACTTGTGGGATGCTTCTAGGAGTTGTGTCATGAAGCTTTATGAGCGTCAGCTATGGTACCAGTGGTGGGTTGAGTAGTGGTAGCCGTTCAAACATCTAATAAAGTAGTATTTTTGCCGTTGACTCCTGGTGGGAGACTCATTTACTTTATAGTTAGCATAATCTTTACAAAGTCGACGGTTTCCTTTATGTCAGGACGTCAGATGAACGCATTTTTTCATATAATGTGATCAGTCGAAATATCACTTCTTGACTGAATGACGATATCTTTGTACAGAATCGTATGTAGCTGTAGATTAAAGTATTAACTGTAGTTAGATTAGTTACTAATCGGAAGTAAGTCGGGAGAAGTAGATAGAAAAATGATTTTTTCGTGTTTTGACGACTGCCGTTACTCAATCCGCTACCGACGCCGCAGCTGACAAACATAGCATTTCATGATAGGGCTTAGTAAAGTATTTTGCGGGTTTTCAACTGAGAGGAAATTGATCATGATAGCCTGTAATAGGCCATATACCGTATACATATAAAGTGAACATGCTAGCTAATCGAGCGAAATGTTTTTTACTTCAGCAGTGGCCAGTTAACTGGTTCACTGTTGTGATTCCGTGGCATTACAAAAAAAGTCCACAATAAGCTTTATTATATTCCTTGAAATCATTTATAAACATTCATTACTAAATATTTCGGACAAGTAAATGAAGGAATATGCTTTGTGCACGGTTACCATCAACAAAATAACAGGAATAATTAGCAGTATTTTCACATCTTTGAACTGATGTTAACTCGGTTTGGACTGTGTTTTTTATATAAGACCCCATATATTTTTTTCGTTTGTAATCTTATTCTCCATCAGTTTTTCCACATTCGATCAACTGCCGCGAAAAAATGAAAAGGCACCACGCTCCATACTAATTTGGTCATTGTCATTTGGTATAAAAGAGATGACTTAGGTCATAGGATACTTTTTATCGCGATTAAATGCTCCCATGGGATTAAACAGGAATTATATTCTACGTGGACGAAGTCGCGGGCAACAGTTAGTATTCCTATAATTTTAGATATAACCCATATGTGATACAAAAACATGCATGTAATGTTCGGGGATAAATCATTAAGGATTAAATACAGTAGCTGGTGGTAGTGTGTATATATATATTTGAGTGTGTTTCGTTGTGTAGGCTCCGGTGTCGGTGGTGGCAAAGCCAGTGTTCGCGCGCGGTGGCGCGGCGCCCCCGCCGCCCGAGCTGGACGACCTCTCACATCTCGCCTGACCCCGCACCTACAGCGTGGCTATCGTCAAGCAATACATCAAGAAGAACTAGTGAACAATGTTTTACTAAGAGTTTTCGTGACATTATCAAAGTGGGGACTAAATGGATTTTCAAATCTTAGTAGTTTCAATGAATTACAAACTATTTATTTAGCATGAACTGTCAACACATAAAATGAACTCAACGTTATATTCTTGTAAATGAGTCATAATAGCTTCATTCCTCCCCTTTGGTCCCCTAGTGATTAAGTTTATAGTTATAAAAATCTGCTGACATTTTCTATTTCAAATTTAATTTTTACGTGCTAGCCTTATTATGATTACTTTGGTTAAATAGTTTTAGGAGTAAATGGTATATTTACATGATCAATATAATATAGATTGTCAATTGATGTTATTTACTTTAGTGAATATACTTAAGACTTGTTTTGGGTGCCCAATGTATCATAACTGAAAATAGTCCATAGTTTCTTTATTAGTATATTATTTCCATGTCTATTCTATTATGTACTTATGTAAAACAGTTGATATACCTAAATATATAATTAATTAAAATTACAGTTTTTAATTATCAGTTTTTATTGATATGTGTATCTCGACCAAGTGGTCGCAGACGCGACTATAACACTAGGGGTAACGGATCCAAGTCAAATTGTAAATTTAAGCACCCCTCATAATACATGCCATCGTGACAAAGCAAAAAGTGGTATAGATCTATCTAACGTAATATGGCTACCTCCTGACAATCCAACCAGATGATTTAAACAATGGCCTTAATATAATTTTATTAAACGAAAGGGATTTAAAGATCCTTCGATTAAATATCCAATTTAGGTAATGTTACATAACAGAACAGTAGTTTTATTAGGGTTTCATCCATAGTGGAAAAAATATGGTACGAGGAAGGCTAAGTGATTCCGAGCCGAGTTATAAAGAATAAAAGGCCTTACAGGGATAATGTAGCTACAGTGGTGTACTCTACTCTAGTGGCATGTGAACGGGTAAATAAGAACCGAATCCGCGCATAATAGGCACAATGCTTCACAATGAATGAATGCCCACTCGACTGAATTGATAAGTGGGTTGTACCGCTTGCGTGGGGAGCGCGTGTCCGCCCGCCCGCCCGATTCGCCGCGCGCCACTGTCAGGGGAATGTGAACCGGCTGCATATTTGTGCCTATGACAACCTGCTTTCATTGAGTACTGAATATGTAAATGATGAGTTTCAAAGTTGTAAGTATTAAATTGTTTAAGTATCAATGAGACGACAACGAAGAATAGTTAAAAATGTGTCTGTGTTGTGAAAAGGGATCTCATGGGAATCTCAAAGAATTCAATGCAAAACCTTATAAAACAGGTCAAATTCGCTACCAATAGACATAACATAACATCACGCCTTTTATCCCCGAAGGGGTAGGCAGAGGTGCACATTACGGCACTTAATGCCACTGTACAATATAACACCCACTTATCACTATGTTATGGGTCCCATGTAATAGGGGGTGAGCCTATTGCCATATACCGGGCACATTTCCAGACTCCGTGCTACAACTGAGGTTTTTACAAACCCAGTAATACTTTGCCCGACCCGGGAATCGAACCCGAGACCCCTTGCCGCGCTTGCGACCACTCGGCCAATGAGGCAGTCAACCAAATTCTGGTGTTTAACTCCTGACGCAAAAATAAAATTGTAGCACCGTAGCTTCTGAACAGGCTAATTTCATCAAATTTTTTATCGATAGCCTTTTTCACCAATATCATTTTGAGTTAAAAGATTTTCAGCCTGATGGCTTCCTATTTTTTTATTTTTGATACCAACTTATTATTTAGGCCCGGGCTTAATAGGAGGAGGTTACCAAAGAGTATAATAATTAGGTATTTTAAAATGTGTCATTACTGGAAAAATCTTTAATCTTTGGCGGCTCTTGCCGGTTGCGGCGGCGGCGCGTTTTGTCTGCCTGACCACTGGCCGAGAGCGGTAGAGCTGGTCGCAGTCGTGCATTCTGTCGCAATCGCAGCTCGAGAGCGCTCATCTCGCACCGCTCGCTGCCCGTCGGACTATCCGAGACTCTCGAAATTTTCCCGCCAAAAATTTTCGCGAGTTTTATTTTATTTTTATTCATTTATTTTTTTTAACGATTCATTCGTGTATTTGCAATGCAGTGATCGATTTTATTTTGTGATGCGTTGTTACATTGCTTTTATTTTGTTCTTTGTGTTTTTGCCAAAATCAACTAAGGCGATTCGATGGTTGTAAGTAACGTTTTGTTATATATTTTAATTTAAATGACATACGTAAGCGCATATTTAATTAAATTAACTTTAAGCGTTAATTTTATTTCTCGAAATATTAAATTTTGAAAGAAAAAATATATAACTATTGATTGTTTTTTACTCTTGGTGTCTACCGATTTTCTACGATATTGTAACATGCAGGTAGTATCTATACCTAGAAATTATTATGTAAGAATGTATTGCATTATCTTACTTTATATATTGCATTTTCTTACTTTAAGATGTACAAGGTACACCTTTATAGCTTTGATTATATAATGTCCTTTATAGATAAGTAATATATTTAGTTACCTATAAAGTAAAGCCGTAATTCTTAACAGTAAAAAAAGAAAAAAGGAAACTGGTATATAGAGAGTGCCCTAAAAATCAACATAAAGCCAGCAACAACAACAACAAATATTATTTCAGTGATTAACATTAAAATAATATTTGTTGATATTCAAAGGAAAAATCTCTCGTGTTCTTCACTTCGGCATAGAGGCTTTCTCTTAGATCTTAAGTTCTTCTATTTATCTCAGCTCAATCTTTCTGCAGTGTGATGTTGATTCAGAGGCAAGGTCTTTAATTTGCCTCAACAATTGTGATGGTGAGCGCCATCGGCATTTTTATTTTTTATCTTTCACATTATCACGATCATCACGATCATAAGGTTTGCGATGAGTTATAAACTTATAAGCCCGAAGCACAAAAGTATTATTTTAAGACAGATTGTAGGCTAGTGTGGTGAGAGACCCAAGTCTTGAAGTTCTATATTATGTGACTTTGGAGATGTATTATCAGAATTTAGATACTTCTAAAAAAGGTATCCGTAATAATTGTAGTTTGAAATAAATAAAAAAGCAATAAATTACTGATTTATTAAATACGTAAGCATGCACTTGTTTAAGGCTATTTTGTTAGGACACCTATTATCTACCTATATTATTTTAGAATCTGTGTTAGATGCTAAGATTTTAAACAACGGCATGAAATAGCACGGCAAAATGCAAGGACCATAATTTTTTTTCACCATGATGTGAAAAGTAGACTGCAAGTTAAAATATGTAGGTATAATATCAAAAACCACCCGTATTCTGAAATTTGTAGGGATAAAACTAGTAGTGGATAGCAGCACTTGGTTGGACTATTCGGGTTATCAATACGAAAAAGAGAGTCAGTCTTTCCTTTGTAACTTATTCGATATCCTATTTCATGGATATTGCGATATATACATAAATGCGAAAGTTTGTATATTTATTTGTTTGTTACTCCGTCAATGGTTGGCCGTCGTTTATTCATGCAACTAGTGTGTAACTTGGTCTCACTCAACAATTAACAGTACCTAAAATGGAGGGGCGTGGAATTATCGAATGACTTCTCTCGCCTTGGGTGAGGTGAAAGGCACTGTACTCCTCCTTCGAGTCGGAATCTTTTTGGCTACCTGTGGAACATCGGTTACGATTGGGTGCTGACCGACCTCTCGAACGGCGCAAGCGTCGTCTGACTGAGCTACGTTGACGATACTGCTATACGACGATGCTGCTATACGACGATGCTGCTATACGACGATGCTGCTATACGACGATGCTGCTAGCGCACGGAAGGTTGCACCAGGCGGCGGCCAACGTAATCGCGAGAGCGGTTGTGACGGTCGTTGTAAGGATCCGGCAACTGGAACTCGACCTCGGAGGGACAAACGCCTCCTGCCGGAGGGTATACGCAAAGATCGTGCGGTTCATGGCCCTCTAGGACGTCCCTGTATGGTCGCCAAACCTGATGCAGTGGTCAGGTTGGACGTTGCTCACGTCCTAGAGGATCTTGGCCATTCGGATGATCCGTAGTTTCCCCACGAGCTCCGGGGAGGTGGCAAACTACTATGCCGGATTAGCGCCGTAGGATCTGGGAAGGAAGGTGCTCGCGCGCGTTTTCAGTTTGCGCGCTGAGGTGCGTCGCTAGGGTGAAAGTACCTGTTTATGATTGGGCGGGAGGGAACGCCCGGGTGTCATCACTGCGAGGACCGCCCGGAGGACACGGTGGAGTATGCGGTGGCGGTGTGCCCTGCGTGAGCTGAGCACCGCCGGGGATATCCTCAGGGATATGAATCCTCAGGGATATGATCGGTGACGGCGACCTCTCACGTTGTGCTGTAATTCAGGCCATGGTACGGAGTGAGGGGACTGAAATGCCATCCCCTTCTGGGAAGCAGTCATGCTAGCTAAGGATGAGGCGGGCACGAATCTTACCATGCCCCAGCCGTCGCGAGACACACTTTGGGAGTCGAGGATCGCGAGACGATCTCCGGCCACCGTACCTCCCGGTAGCCGCCCGACTAGACCTAGACCCAAGCGCATGTTGCGTCGCGTTCGACGCGTATCTCAAAGAGCAGAAGTAGGAACTGGGTGGTTTCAGTCAGTAAGAGACTGATACTCTTTCCCGCCTCACCCTTAATAAATGGTTATACATTTCATCGGAGGTTTGTGGTACCTAACCTGTAACAGATGGAGACAAGAATTTTCTTCAGTTATAACAATAGCAAATACCTACAACAAATAAATTAATGTTATGTTGTAAAATAATTTTGATATTAGTGCATTTTAAAATAATTATGGAATAATTTTACGTATTACCTATCGCCCCCTAAATTATTTCAATGCACCCAAGTTTTTGTGGGTCCCTCACCGTCCCCCTGTAGGTTTCCAGCGCCCACAAATGGTAATTACTTTGGTAATTACTGACTGGCCTAGCAGATCTACCTAACTTAACTATCTACCAGTTGGATGAATGAAAAATGCTGTCACCGTCACTATAACAAACTACTCATCATTGAAAAAAAAAGAACCGATGTCAATATTTATGAAATTTTCCTACATAATATGTATTAAAAGGTCTTCAAGAGGGGATTGAATAGGTTTCTTAAGGGTCGGCAAGACGCATGAAATGCCCCAAGTGTTGCAGGCTATGTACGGCAACCGCTTACCATTAGGTGGGCCGTGTACATTTTTGCCACCGTCGTGGTATAAAAAAATAATAATAATCCCACGGTAAGTCTACCCACTAGAAGTTTTTCCTGACGTGGACATAGCACCCACTTGGTAGCACTGCAGCTTCGAGCCAACTGCGATAAACTTGAAAAGTACTGAATACTCGTAGGTACATGTACTTAAGTGTGGGAGAGTCATGTTTCGGCATGAATGGGCATCATGAGCCGGCTCGACCACGGCCACGGCCTACCAGAACACGGGCGTGAAACAACGCTTGCGAAGTAGGCCTGCGCACGGCGAGCATGGGTGACTCGCAGTAGTAACGGTGTGGTTTTTAGTCAGTAAGGGTCTGCTCTAGCCCCACCCGGGTGGGAGAACTTATTGTATGCGTTTCCACCATCAACAAATAAAATATGGATAACACCGATAGATAAATACATAAATAAATTAAGTATGGTAAAGTTACCTTATTAGTTACTACTACACATGTGTTTATCGCTTCATTAGAATGTTAAGGTAGTACCTGAGGGTAGCCAACCGTACTCTAAAATAGAATATTGTCCTCTATATCCAGTAGGCGTAGGTACTCTATAATCTATAATAAGTACTAATAAAGTAGACTAAAATACTCTTTTTTCACAATGCTTATTTAACTAGTGCGAGTCTGTAATAATATGCAAAAAACATAATGATCAGAATAAAAACTGTACTATTTAATCTTAATTCTGTATTACAGACCCGTTTACAGTGGTCCAAAGATTTTTTTTAGCTTGAGAGTATCAAAAGTGATCATTTAAAAAATACTTAGTGCAATGTTTGGTAGCTTTTTTTAAACTAATCCGATATTTCAATTTTTTACACAAAATCACTCTAATATGAAAAGTACTGGACCGAATTGAAGTATAGACATCGAAAATAACCTACCTATCGAGCTACAGGCTAACCTGGTATAATAATTAGACTGAGGATGCAAAAGTTACGAAAAAATAAATTTTTAAAGCATGAAATAAATGATACTCTTTTTTTGTAAGTCCGTACTCTTTATTTACCTCCTTTAAAATCAAATATACTCTTTTTCTTATATAAGGTTATACCTATACGGTTACCTATACGCTTTGCTGGTCAAGGGTAAAAATTGTGTAGGACTTGTAATTAGCAGATAGCGATTAGCGATTACAGTGTAACTGTTTATGTAAAACATCGATAACAGGTAGGTAATTACTAATTAGCTTTATACATTACGTAGGTATATGCTTGGTCTTAATGGAATATGGCAACTAACGAGCAAACGGATCACCTAATGCCAAGGAAATGGTGCCGCCTATGGACACTCCAACCAGCAGTTAGAATTAGTAAACAAAAATAAAAGACGTAACACGACGCAGATCAAACAAAACAGTACTTAGGTATATACCTTAGTATAAATTAATGAACCTTATTATTAATTAATGAGGACAAATATTTGAAGCTTCCATGAAATTAATGGAACTTAGGCAGGTACATGTACCTACTGTGTTAATTAACATTTTAACAAGTTCACTGTCGGATTATAATATAAATACGTTAACGTAACAGGCAATTCAGATTAACATCATTAATGTGAATCAAACACTGGCCAGCCTATTACGACGAGCTTCACATAATTAACGAATGCTTAAAGCGAATTAATCAATACAGTAGCCATCACAAAAGCACAAAACGGTAGGAACGAAATTACATTGTTATTGTACCATTTGAAACATCCACAGGATTTAAAGCGGTTGTAACGGGTCGGTTCTCCCCGTCCATCGACGCTCCCTAATTGAACATTGCACTAATGAGCACCGTTGTTCAGTTGCAATCCGTAATTATACGCCCCCGAGATTACACTCGCTAATATCCCGGGAAATGTGAGCTTTGCTACGAAAACGATTTTCGGCATAGTTTTAATTATTTCATTATTACCGTACCTAGCCATGTTTATGTTAACCGTTTATTGAATGTTCTCTTCCGTTAATGATAATAATATTACATTAAGTAAATATTAATTTAGATAGCCCATTTGAAAAGGCTACTTTCCCGTTTACGGTAACATTTTCGGTTCTTTAGTGACAAAGGTCTAGATCTGGTATACTGACAGGCCTACCTAGCCACTTTTAATTTTATGAATTTTGGTAGGTAAGTAAGAAATATTCTTTTCGTTTCTTGTATTCGTCAAAGTTTCCTATGTAAGGTAGTCAAGGAAGTAGGAATTGAATATTTCCAGGAACGTTTCCGACGTTTAGGGCCAATATATTTTTATATTATTACACATTTCTTTCATATCCAAAGTTTTACAGTAAAATGTCGTCGTGTAAGTGATTCCGGTGAGAGTCTCAGTTTTCGCCGAGTTAGCAAGGGCCGTGTGTGGCAGACCGAAAAAATAATTTCCTTCGCTCGAGTTCCCACTGTGACTTTTCCAAGCGGCCGTCCCGTGCATCTGGCGGGACCTATTATTAGGGGACGGCTCTTAATGCTTTCTTAGGTATTTTTATATGGCTGCCGTCTTAGTTTTTACGATTGTGATTTTTATTGAATTCCCCCTTCAGCGTAACGTATGTAGGTAGCCGACGACGTAGTAGTACGCCTGCCGAGTGCGGACGAAGGTAAAATATGAGCCACTTAGTAAAAGATTTATTTTATTGCACTGTGCTGGACATGCGTTCTAACTAGCTACTTATTTTATTTTTTCGGAAAGGACGAATTTATGTCTCCTATACGGTGTAGGACTGCCATAATTGAAAAGTGGTAAGTTGGAACTGTCCAAATCCGCGATACCTAAGTCAGATACATTTGAAGTGACCTAGTTATGTTTTTTAAATTTTGGTTTCTTTTTGGTTTGGTTTATACAGATTGTTTAAACAGGAATTAATCTTTAGCTTAATGGACCGAAAATTCTTCAATGTCTCTGACGTTTTATTTAAAGCATTTTACAATTATTATATGTTCTTTTTTGAAGGCGGAATATTATCGGGTTAGGCGAGAGGAAGTGTCAGGGTTTTACTGACTAAAAACCACCTCGTTTTTACTTCCGTCCGCTCTTCGAACCTTGAGCTAATGTTGAAGCTTAATTTTCGGGATTCAGGATCACATCAGTCAGGCGCACTGTAGAGTGCGCAAAAGTACTAAATAATATGTTTTTTTAACGTTGCCCGACATAGGATTTGCTTCTGTGTTGTTGGTACGTTTACAAACATAAGTACTCAGAACAGTAATTAAAGGATTACCTAATAAACCTGCGATAGCCGGTTGACCAAACCGCCGGTCGGTTTAGTTACTTCGGCACCTACATAGTTAGATTTACTTGATAACCAAACTCTGAAAGGCTTCGAGGGTTCAGTGGTTCAACTTCCACTTAACGCCGCCGCTACAGTTCACAACTTGTCCCTTCTCCAGAAGATACGACAAGTATTGGCTAAAACAAAGTTCTTTTATTTAATCGTCTGCGTCATTCATAGGTCACCTTAGATCATTTTAGAGTTAGATAGATGAAGTCGTGCGGTATAATATTATGAACAAGAAAGTAGGTACAACCCTACTTTCAAAACACATTTTAAGGCAGGCGTATGTACTTCTGCGTACATGTAAGCTCTCTAATTTATCTTAGTGGAGAACAAACGACTTAATTCTTCAACATCTCGAAAGATTGTTTTTGTTGGTTGCTCGAGGGTGAAGCGGGCAATAAGTGCAACAAATCGCTGTGTGCACGATTCATTTGATCTGACACAAATTTATCCACGCTGCGGTGCTCTTTATTTACACCGACGGCGATGTTCAGTTTGTCCTGACAAATTCATAAATTACCGACATCCTCACCGCCGTATTTGTTCGCTTTTATTTTTATCACACATTTCTTGTTCGGCCGTATCGACGGCAACCTTTTTGAAGTAAGTATGCTTCATTAATCAATTGTACCCGATAAAGTATTAAGTATATTTTAAGCATATTATACTTGTGTAAGAATTCGTTGGTTTATTATGATTACTTACAAGTTTATCTGTGTTTAAAGTAGATACGAGTATTTCGTAAATTTTTGACTTAATAAATTATAAGGAACAATAGAACCATTAACAAAATAACGAATATAACAAATGTTCGTACGTACACGTTTAAATCGAAGAAACTCTTGTTAATTACTTACTAGCTTCAAAAGAAGTAAGTAATGACAAAGAAAATGTAAGTAACTCAAAGGCGAAGAAGTGGCAATACTATAGTAAGTAATTAGTGCTTGAAGCCAAGGTGCGGGGTGCAGTGCGGTGACGTGAGGGGGGCGGCACGCTGTCTGGCTGCCGTTGACTCACGCGCGTACTTCCCGCGCTGCACGATCTGCCCGCCCAACTCGCCCGCCCGACATTCTGTATATGATTATACGCCTTCAGGAACTTTGTACTAATCATTAGTCGTTAATAACCTAACACTTTTAGCATTATATTTGGAGATAATTATAATAAACTTGCCTAATTTATGAATGAATAAATATGAGTATGTGTCAGCAATTGGGAGGTGTACCTATATGACGATATGCAGGTAGGTAGCACATTCACATAATCAAATAACCTGAAAATTACTTATTGTAATCCCCTGTAAATTATCCAAAGAATTCACGCCGAGGCAGTAAATATGGGGTTGCCACCACAATTTTAATATGTCATTTTGTCCAGCGTGCTACAAGCTCTCTCCTCTATAAAGATAAGGCACGTCTCGGCACTCTATGCCTCTCACAACTTGCAAAAAACACTTGTTTATAATCTCCTTCATTTCTCTTGGAGGATTAGTTGGCAAGATTTATTGACTTATGTTTTTTACCTTTTTTCCCACACGACCACATCCTCGTGCTAACATCTAAAATAACGCAGCTGCAGTATCTGAATGAGTGTCGAAACATGTCTCGAAATATCCAATGTTTGGCTATTAAACGACATTTGATGCACTAGCTTTACATCTGTTGGTCTTTATCTATTAAAAAAATAATCTATTGCCCACATTGCATACATTGTTCTTTAGTAAAGAAACTTTAATAAAGGATTTATCTTACTTTACTTTTATTTATATTTTTCCTATCAATTTAATGATTATTGCCTTTTGATGGTTATTAATAGGTAGTTTCATAATTTACTATTGATAAAGAAAACGTGGTCATGTATTGCACCTTATAATTATCCGTTGTAAGTATATCTTATTAATACGCTTGGATCAATGAGTATTGACTAAAATTTAACTTTATGATGCTGCACGAAATGAATAATGCACTGCACTTCGATGTCACACGAATAAAATGAAACAAGTGTTCCTTTCAGCATGGTGACTTAGATAAATAGCTCTTGTATTGAACAATTCGTTGAGTAATCCCTGCATTTGTTTCAATTATTCCCACTTCCCACTTGAATGGCCACTTACCTACATTTAAATCGAATGTATTTCTCTGACACGTGCCTGGCGTATAAACTCGTTGAATACTTTATGTATTCCCGTACAATATCCCATTTTATAACGTTTATGATATCCCTCATATTAATGTGCTATTACTATTCTCGAACTCGAATTTCATATGAATACAAATTTTGCAATTTTCATTTATATGCGCACATTTAACAAATGGAAATTGTACATCTTGATTACGGATAGTTATTAGGCACTTTCTATGTGAGTGCGTGTGTCAAATGGTTCATAATTAGGGTATCATTGTCCCGTGTGTAATGGAGCGAGGTAGCTGACAGTGACTGGGAGGAAAGGCAGCCCTTGTAACTGATTGTAACAAATTGTGATCTTTCGTTAACGTTGTGTAACTGTTGATTGAATGTACCTATTGTTTGTTAGTAAGGATGTGGGCTTGGAAATGATTTGACAAATCCACATTAAGCAGTTGCGAGCATTATAATATTGCCGTAAGAAATGTAATTTAAGGTTTGTAAACGGGATCAAACGATTAATATCAAAGCAGTAATGCAACATTTATTTATTTGCGGTAATTAAATTCGCATTTAGAAGTTAGATACATCAAGTTTCCTTTAAAGTTTCCCTTAGGCTACGATGCAGGCCGGTAGCTACAGGGGTGCTACACACGCCACAACAATCATATAACATTTAATCATCATTAAAGTGGAATCAGTGACGCGCCACCGCCGCCGCCGCTGCAGCCGCGTCAGCTGTATTGCGCCCCAAACGGGTTTTTGTTCCATCGTGGATTTTTGACGATGTTTTAAATGTTTTACCATTTTAAAGGCTGGCAAATTTCGTAACTGCGAAAAATAATGATTTAAAGAAATAAAATAGCAACCAAACGTCGTTCTAAGCCGCCGTACCTACTCACGAGTTGTAGGTACTTTTCGGAACAAAATTGTTACTAAGAAATAGTTTAAGTACTTACCTAAATAATCATAAAATGTAGTGGGTAGGTGTAGGTACCTACATATGTTAGTACCTAATAGATAGACAGATATATTTTCATTTTAACACATAGGTAATATTTAGATAAGTGCTCTGATTTATGATCTATTTCAGCTACATAGATAAGTATGTGAAAAAACTATTTTAGTAAATTGGTTGGGTACTGTGAAATTATATTATGTAGGTACAATTTGAATCTATTGTACCCACACCAAATCGGTGTACAAGTATTATTATGCGTTTTATTTGCCATATTTAATAACGCCATGGCTCTATTATTGCGCAAACATGTGACCCTTTTCGGTATTAGAAAAATCATAGATATAATAAAGAATTACATTGTGACGGTCTATTTTATCTGCATGTACAACACAAAGAGATCTACCCAAAAAATACTGGGTGGTCTTTTGTGCCAGCTACCAGTTATGACAAAGCGAAACCCTGTGCCCCTCTGCGCGGTTCTTTGTCTACCACATCGAGATAGGCGCGTAAAATTTGATACGGGAATTATTTTATTAGATCAAACGTACACGTGCGCGGCGTGACGAATGCGATAATGTTCCCGGCCGGAGTCCAACAACGGTACAATTACATTCCACATGAATTAACCATAATAGTAGGATTACGGAAGCTTTGGGCTCGTAGCACCGTGACTTGATGGCCGGAGTCAATTGGTGCTGCGCTGTTCTGCGAATGCGTGCTGCGTAGCTGTTTCCAAGTTTGCAGGCTGGGTATTAGCGAGTGGTTGCATGTGGGCCGAGTGACGTGGCCCGTCGCTCGTCATGATAGCTGCCGTGAGTGTTGACGTCGCGTGCACTGTGTCCCCTCCCGCCTCCTCCTCTATATTAGGTATACGGTTACGCGGATATTGGTTTTGCAAAGAAAAAAAGCTAATTTCAACATTTCTACGACAGTTTTTTAATTATGTCTTCTCATACTGACTAAGTCATTTTTCAGGCGCCTGATTAGGTAATGTAAATGTAATTAAGTAGGTAGGTACTTACTTGCCAAGTATCAATCAAAATTGGAAAATCTATTGTTTTTTTTCTGTTATGGTCTGAACTAAACGATTAACTTATTACTTAACAGGACTAAATTATTTATTACTTAGGTAGGTACCACGTATAAAAAATAATTAGGTAATTGCTGATCCTTTTTAGCATAGGTGGGCCGTGTGCATTTTGCCACAGTCGTGGTATAAAAAAAACCTTGGCTACCTTTTATAAGTACCTGCATACTTACTTACAAGTCCTTACTACGTAGTCTTTAATTTTGTTCTAAAAATGTATACAAACACTTTGAGACAAACACCCGCAAAGCACGCACTTTCCCCTTGCTGTCGCTGAGGTTCATGTTAAGCTAAAAAGCATGGAAGGAAGGCCGGCATGTTGTTTATTGTTCATTCGGACGCAAAGATATGCGCAACCGAGCGGCGGCCAGCCGCGGAACTAATGCATCAATAATGAACTTGCAGTGTAGTCGGTAATAACTTGCCATAAGCGGCAAACCTACCTTTGAAGCTGTAATTACGACCTAACCCTATTTTAGCCTGTCACAGTGAGAACATCTCATTCTATTTTACTAAATTTGGAGTAGGTACCTTAAAATAATCAGTTAAGTATGTATACCTACTTAAACAAATCAAGTTACGTAAAGTAGGTAGTAGGTAGGTACCTTACTACCAACCAAGATTAAGTTAACATACTTAACATTCATTGAATATATTCATTTACCTACGTCAGTTGTTTTTTGCTTTTTTTACTATTAGCATGATAGCATTCAAGTCAATTCAAATAATCTCGATGACTTTACGAGTGTAACAAATTCAGTTAGTTTCACAACTATGGCACGAATTCAACCTAGATATTCGAACAAAGCGTGTTCCCCTCGCAATATTGGAAACGGTACCATCGGCAACGCGTGTCCTTGGCAGGCACAACGAAACGTCAATGAAATTTAATATACCATCTACGATAACCCAGTTATCGTAACGCAAGCTGTATATAAAAAGCGGCAAGTACGCTTGCCGCATCCCTCGGCAGTCACTGTAGTCCGCGGGTAGTACGGAGTGCCCGCCCGCCGCCGTCGCACGTAAGCTCCTTGTGCTACGAACTTTGCTACGCACGCTTTACCCGCCCAGCGCACCACGCACTGCCACTGACTGAACTATTCCCGATATTACTTTACTATTACTCAATATAATCGCACTGTCTTAAAATTTTTACTTGTTTATAATGTTTATAGTAAAACATAATAAGTAGGTAATTAAATTTTTTAGATCTTTGGTTATAAATCTCACTGTATTATTTACTTGTTATTATTGATATCAAAAGCTCCTCGACAACTACAGACACAACAAAACAACGTGTTGATTCATAAATACCTTCTGCCTACAGATCGCCCTCTTTCTATTGCGTAGTAGTCACAAGCCCTAATTAGTAAGTTTCACATGAATAACTTTTATTTATTCTGGTCTATCTGGTACCTAACATGCCAATGGATACACTTCTACGGTCGCTTGACTAGTCATCAATCAAGTAGCAAGTGAAATTAAAAGTCCATCAATAAGTGCGTACCTACTTATGTACTTACGAAGGATAGGTTATGTTTTGTATTTCACGGTTAACGAGCACATGTAGTTAACTATTAAGTTACAACTAGTTTATCTAAAAGTACTTAATCATGTGATAAGATCATAACGTCCAGTATTACTTTGTTACAGCCTTTGACCTCGTTTACATAATAACAATCTGAAAATGGACGAATAAACCTAAAAACCAAAGAACATTATAATGAGTTTGTTCGTTGATTTACGTCAAATTAAATCTTCAGTAACAAATCTATCTGAGATGGTAGACAAGATATCTTCATCTGTCACAAAGGAAAAGAAACAAGAAGAACAACCTAGAAAGGATGACATTTTGTACAGTAGTTCTATGTACAGTAGTTCTATTCACAAACCGACGACTCTAGGCTTCGGAGTCCGTTTTTCCAGTCAAGAAGATGTTTACCAAAGCCTTCCAATGCCTTCGTCTAGACTACGCAGTCACATGTCTCTCCCAAACCTGGGTAAAGCTGAAACTGTGTTCGATAAACCCTCCACTTCACGAAAAGAGGACAGGCCAAAAATTGTTGAACTTGATGAAGAAAAAAATAAAACAACCTTATATTTATCGTCAGAAAATATCAACGACTGGATAATTGCAACTATTAATAAGAGACCTCATTTTGATGACGTGGGAGAAACTCACCCTATGGATTTCTTAGAAAATATACAATATTACATATCCGAATTAAAGATGGCACAGGAAAAACAACTTCCATTCATTATTTCATGTTTAGAAGGAGTTCCTCTCATGTGGGCTCGATGCTTCAGGAGTGAGTTCAAAGATGTGGAAACATTCTATAAGGCTTTCGAACTAGAATTCTGGGGCCCCGACAGGCAAAAAGCAGTATTATACGACATGAAATTAGGAAAATACGACGAGAGTAATCCAAGAGTCAGTATGTCAGAATATTTCTTGCACAAAGTTTCCAACTATCGACATTTAACACCACCCCCATCAGACTTGGAGATCGTTTATTCGCTAGCAGCTCATTTTCCTACAGCCGTAGAACTAGAGTTACGCCTGGCACCCAAACCGACGCTACGCGAGGCGTACCACGTGCTACGGCGTAGAGAAGGCGAAGGTTCTGATTTTCTACCGAACTATTTGTATGAAATGTGTGAAGCCTTTCAGCGTGGTCAAAGACCAGAATCAGCTAGACGTGGTGATGGATCATCATCCTCTTATAACTTAGAACACGAAAAGAAAATTACTAAATAGTGATTGATTTAATGATTTTGCACTAACTTTATACGTACTAACAACTCACTGCCATTGTATAACTTAATGTGACACCTACTTAGGCTATGTATGGTAACCGTTTTTCAAATAAACATTACATTCCAAGAAAATTGTTTTATTTAAATAAGATTTGGTAGAAACTCCATTTCATATGCCGCCTATATGGTGTCTGAAGTCTAAATTATTCAAATCTAGGCACCTACTCCCGCTATGATTGTATTGTTTTGAATTGGATACAGAGCTTTGCATGAGAGCGAAGGCAACTGGACGGAGAATGATTGCTTGGAGGCTCGTCGCGCGGGCTGGCTGTGGGGCGGGCAGGCGCGAGCGTGCCGGCGCCAACCTTCGGCCATGCCGCACGTGGCGGGAGCTGCGCGCCTCGCTCGGGCTGCCTGTCTCTCCGCGCACCAGGGCGAGCGCTGGAACTGCTCATCAATTGAACTTGCTCCCAAATTTACTCCTGACCTCCTCACAGGTTTGTATCTTTGTTTCTGTTATATCGGACTAGCTTTTACACGCGGCTTCGCTCGCGTCACAAAAGGATAAAACGTAGCCTGTGATATATACCAATACACACAGCGCCATCTATACCAATAATTTCGTTTTCTCTCGAGAATATCAATTTTTTCCGGGATAAAAAGTAGCCTATTATTTAATCCAGACTTCTAACTTCACGTCTGCAAAAAATCAAAGCAATCGGTTTAGTAGTTACGGCGTGAAAGTGGAACAAACAAACAAACAAACTCACTTTCCGATTTATAATATTAGTAAGGATTAGTAAGGATAACGAGTAGGTGGATTACCAGTTGGAAACTGCCCTAACGCGCCATTAACTAGTCTAGATAAATGATGTGTAGTGGTAGGTAACTACACATTTTTTTACAATGTTATTTTTTATTCTCATTGTTTTGTAGACAACACAAGAATATGTTTTCCCGTCTTTAGAAAAAGTGGCATCTTCCATCACTAATGTAAGATAAGGGAGACAAGTTTGTCGAGTCTTTTAAATCACCCTGGATGTATTGTGCGAGCGCGGCTGGCGTGACGACAGCGCCCTTTCTTTCAGCAACGGTGCACGGGTACCGTTCCGCTCCGACCATTCTGTTTATTTACATGACACATGAACATATTTATCACTTCTCGGGTAATTAATTTCCAAAATACACCATTGTATAATTATAATTAAAATTTTCTATTGTTAATTAATCCCTCATAGTGATCATCGAGTAGATATTAAAGAGCAATCGTGCCGATGCCGATCGTACAGTCGGCGAAGGAACCTTATTAAATAACGGAAGACGTCACGCAATGTCTTCATAACTCTATGCCAGCACGAACTTTGTAGAACGAGCATCGGCATAGGAGGCTTGTACAATATTTAGATTCCTTTATGACGCGTGGGTTCATGTACATATTAATACAGTGATCGATGATAAAGAGGTAAACCAATAAATCTGTGAGGTTTTTGGTTTGTAAGGTTTGTCCGGAGCTGATTCCATCATAAGATTTTTATATTCTTGTAGATTTTAAATCTACGTATTCAATTTCCTTTTATGTTAGTGGTCATATATAGAGCGCTTGAAGAGACGTTAAAAACAACTTCGTGTCTGAAAGTTAGGAATAGAAAAGAAGACAAACAATGGGGAAGTTTTTCTCTAGTTTTAGCATGGTCGGCGACATTGTATAGTTGGCAGCGAGTGCGGGCCGGATGCCGACGGTCGACTACTGCGAACTGCGAAATACAGAGCAATGTTTTTAGTCACCATTTCGGCGTCCGTCTGCCCACTTTAGGAAATTAATTGACACGGAACGTTGTCGGCTACAAACAAAACCGTTAGGAATCTTTGGAGTGCTCCCGGCTTGATACATTTTAATTAAAAGTTTTACGAAGAGAATAAAGTCTGCGGCCGCTGTGGCAATGAACAAAGAATAACTTTTCATTAAGAGTTGAGGTGTTTACTTACTTAGATAAGCGTCTCTCTAATTTTGCATAATGTCACTCGATTAAAATGCCATGAAAAGTATTCAGTTAGATAATCACTTTATCACTAACATTTTTCAATACAAACATATCTTGCCCTACAAAGGCAGTAAGCATACACACACAATGCACAATTTCGACATTGATGGCACCGTTTATAAAACAAATGACAATCACATTGAAACCCCGGTACTGGATGTAGCCGCGACATTCGTCATCCATGCTCGACGTGACAGGTGGTGCCTATCGCCGGTGTCACGGCATCACAAATATTTGATTTTGTTATGAGCTGGTTGTCGTGACGTTTTGCTCTTTACATGCGAATAATATATCGGTACACACGCGGTGTCTCACGTGATTTCGCAACTATACACCTAAGTCCCGACATCTCATGTAGCATGGAACGCATGATAATCTAATGATCATGAAAAAAACAATCGTCAGGATGACACCTTAATTTAGTCATATATTTAAATATTTTGACTGGTAGTTTTATGTAACGTGCCTCAGGTTAAACTATCAATAAAATAGGAAAAATGTGAGTATACCTATGTCATAAATCGATGGATTATTATTGATAGAAGAGAATTAAATCAATATGAAATTATCATGTATATACATATATGTACCCAAAGAGTTCAAACTATAGAGAAGCAATCTCCATTATCGGGGGTCCAAAAACTTGGAGCCAATTTTGACATACAAAGACGTTAGCTTTGAAACCACTAGATATTTTTTTCAAACGTTTCTCCACATTAGAATTTTTTTCTTGTATCGTGGGTGCGTTTACAAACATACAAGTTCACATACATATGACACTCAGACTCGGAACAACAATCTGTGGATCACACAAAGAGTTGTTCCGTGCGGGAATAGAACCCGCGACACGTTGTGCTGAAGCCAGTTGCCTGGCCACCGTGCCAACAGTCTAAAGAAACTTATGTCTATCTCACTCACTCAAGTCGCAACAACAATAATGACCACTAAGATTGGACAGAGATAGAAATATAAACATTAAATGGTCAGAGAGTGTGTCAGGTTTCCTAACGTAAAATTTTATACCAATAAAACTTATTGTTTCCCATTAAAAAAATATTAGGTGTAAATTATTTTACTTAAGGTCTCTGGAGGACACACAAAAATATGTACCAGCAAAGGACGGCTCTTTGTGGCGTGTCGTCCGTCATATCTAGTACATTACAAAGAACTGCTCAGTGTCGCGTCGCCGTCCCGTCCCGCCGCGCCGCGCCTGCTGCGTGCAGAGACCTTTACTGGTACATATTTTTTTGTACTTACGAAAAGAGTTATTGTAGGTATGTACATATTATATTGTACTTATTTCATATATTTTTTCGTAAATACGACTCGATGAACCGAAACCAGATAACAGGTAATAAACTGAACTAAAATCTATAAATTACAATAAATTTAATAAAAGTAAAATTGGCCTGTTAGTAGGTGAATATTATTTTTAGAAAACTTAAAAAAAATTATTTACAAATCTGGTTGAAACGAATACATACCTACTTATAATGTTGATTACATTTAAGCCTTTAACAGCCGACAAAAATGTTAAAGGCTTATCCTCCGCTAGCGTCGGTCATTATTGTCCGACACGGCACCTAATGTGTATTCATTTCAAATTATGTTAAATAATATTTTATTACTGGTACCACTGGTAAAACTTTTATATTTATTGTGTGCAGAGATAAAAGACGTACCTACCTAATAAATGTTTTAGAGTTTTCTTCTACAAGAAATTATCTGGTTGAAAGTAATTCCCTTGAATTTAATATTCTAGTAATATAATTATCTAGAATTGCAATACTTAAGTATTTAAACATTTTTTGGCGCGCATTGTGCGATGTCGACATCACATAGAACACTGAATTAATAAACGTCTGTGAGACGTCTTTTTTTTTTTTAAAGGGGGAAAATCATCGAATGACTGCTCCCGCCTGGGTGAGGCGGAAGGGAGTGTCAGACTCTTACTGACTAAAAACCACCCCGTTCCTTCTCCTGCACGTCGAGCCGGAGCCCCGGTTACCCGTTAGGTTCTCCGCGACTCCGAATCGGCATCGGCCCTATTGAGCCCCATCTGTGGTGGTCTGATGGCTCTTTGAGGCGCGCGCGGAACGCGACGCGCCGTACGCTCGGGTCTATTTCTGGTCGGACGGGGAGCCACCCATGCTCGCCGTCCGCAGGCCCGCGCTTACGGTGGCCGGAGATCGTCCCGCGATCCCCGACGCCCGGTGTGTCCTTCGCGATGGCTGGGTTGCGAGGAGGCAGCGCTTCGCTGCCTCACGCGTCCCGCCTCCTCCTTAGCTAGCATGACTGCTTCGCAAAAGGAGGAGACGGCATCCCAGTCCCCCTCGCTCCGCATCATGGCCTGCACTAGGCCCGGACGCGAGAGGTCGCCATCGCCGATCACTTCCCTGAGGGTACGGCGGTGCTCAGCCCACGCAGGGCATTCCGCTACGGTGTGTTCCACCGTGTCCTCAGGGCGGTCCTCGCAGTGATGACACCCGGGCGTTTCCTCCCGCCCCATCAGACACAGGTACCTCCCAAAACTTCCATGTCCGGTGCGGACCTGTGTCAGGCGGTAGGTGAGGACGCCGTAGCGTCTCTCAAGCCACTCCTCAAAGAGGGGACTTACCGCTGCAATGGCAGCGAGCCCACTGGGAGGCGTCTGGGGACGGCTTTAGAGACTTTTATTTTTTTATACGATGATTCGACTCTATATGTGTATTTAAATGTACGTACCTTAATATTTTGAATGTTGTTATAGTAAAGTGGACTACCACCAAGGATCAGGTTGTAAGATCAAACTATCGACAAACTAGCAGTTCACAAATTAATGGAAAGTATTTTTCGGAAAAGTGGACAAAGTTAAGAATATAAATCAATCTTACGAATCCTTATTGATGAGATAATGGCTTTTCTTGTGATAACCATGAAAGTTATCTTTAGTCTGTTAAATTAGAAAGACGATTGAAAGCTCGTCTTACAATGCGATCAGTGGTGAGGGTTTAGGGTCGGACAAAAGATTTAATTACACGCATGAATCAAGCGTGCAGGGCGCGGGGTGGTGAGGGTGCTGGTGGGACGGGGAGGGAAGTCATTCAGCGATAACCGTGAGCTGTGCACTCACGCGCGGTCTGCGCTGCCGATGTGCTGTGTGATAAGCCCGTCAGATGCCATTGTTTAACTCAGCTAAGGACGTGCGGGCTTTATCGCACTGATATCGTTTGTAATTAAAAAAGATTCTCTTGATGGAAAGTGCCTATTACCAGCACACTTATATAAAGCTTCAAGTATTAAATAATAGACCAGACTTTGCCTTCTGTATTAATAATATTATGAATAGTTCTATGCTACTGAAATGCTCAGTTAAAGAAGATAAACTAAAATTTAATAGTACCTACCATAATGAATAGGTAAAATATTATCATATAATAGGTTTGTTTGCTATAGGTAAGTATGTAATTGCAAACACTGGTTTACTCATGTAAACCATGTAAAATAGGAACTTGGAATGAAAAAAACAAACTGTATAATTGAAACAATTACAATAGGGTAGATGCCTAATTTTTATTTTATTGACCGTCTTGTTAATTATTTTAAATTATTAGACACGTATTTTTTATTTTCTTACAGAAACGAATACTTTGGAGGATATATTGATTTGAAATGTCGCGTGACGTCACTTCTATGTACATTTTATACCTAGAAATGACGTTATAGCCCCCAATCCTAAACTTTGATTCGTTTTATCTAAGTATTGCTTTATTATACGACAAAATAAAAAAATACGTGTCTAATATTTTTCCGTTACCTAACTTACGGACTAATTTGATTTTTAATTTTCATACCCTGTCATCATCCCAATTACTTAAAAATCAAAGCTCGGAAACCAGCTGGTCGTCGTTACTGTAATCAAATTCAAATTTAACAAAGGGAAATCCGCTGATCTTTTTTATTCAAATTGGTCGGAAAGTTCTTAAATTCATAACGTAGTCTACGGTAAGCTAACTTTGCGTAAAATCAGATAAATCACGCTGACTAAACGACGACTCGACGTCGAGGGACGGATGAATCGACTAGCATCCGCCAGTGACGAGATATTTCGGAATAGTTCGGTACAGACAAAAGGTGCTTATTATGTTCTTTATGCCACATTTTTAACACAAATTAATGTGTGTGTTTGTACGGATACAAAACTAGTTGCAGATATGGTAGGTGTACACAGTTTACCCTTTTACAGGATAGCATATACTTAAACAATTTATGTAACGAGAGACGATTTTGGATGAGAAACAATGACAACTTAATTAAGTTTCTAATTCTCTAAATTAAGAGATTAAATCTACTTAGGTGTAAACTTAAGCCATACTTAATAGATAATTAAGTAGGAAATATGGAAAAACATTCGACGGAAAATATACAAACAAAAGACAAGAAATATTAAAAGTAGCTACAGATTACTACCGAAACCTATACCAAAGAAAAAAACCTAAATTGAAGGCTAGCCATAAAATCGAAACAGAAGATGAGCCAGTACCAGAAATACTACTACAAGAAACAATAAGAGCAATTAATACACAAAAAAGGGGTAAGACTCCTGGAACCGACCAGATAACTAATGAACTACTAATAAAGACCGCACCGGTGATCGCTCCCATATTAACGTGCTTATTTAATGATATTATGGAGACTGAAAATATCCCGACCGACTGGTCTACTTCCACTATAATATTACTGCATAAAAAAGGAGATAAAGGTGAAATAGGTAATTATCGACCAATCAGTCTAATGTCCAACATCTATAAAGTTTTTTCAAAAATTATTTTATCTCGAATCACACCAACACTCGACTTCAATCAACCAAAAGAGCAGGCTGGCTTCCGAAGCAAATATTCAACCATGGATCATATACATGTACTAAGACAAGTCCTTCAAAAATATAAAGAATACAAGAAAGTCTACTATCTGGGATTTGTCGATTATAATAAGGCTTTTGACTCATTGGAACACGATTCAATCTGGGAAGCGTTGCATACGCAGGGAATACCAAGAAAATAATACAAATACTTAAAAATATCTATTCCAACAGCAAGGCACGAGTTAGGCTAGAGGCAACAGGAGAGGAGTTTCCCATAGAGCGAGGGTCCGGCAAGGCGACCCTGTCTCACCCAAACTATTTTCGGCGACCCTCGAGATGGTATTTAGAAAGTTGGATTGGGAGGAAAATGGACTCAACATAAACGGTGAACCTTTAAACCATCTCCGTTTTGCAGATGACTTGATCCTATTTTCTGAGTGCCCAAAAAGGCTAGAGCAAATGCTACAACAGCTATCAGATGAAAGTGCGAAGGCAGGACTTTCAATGAACACAAATAAAACTAAAATTATGACCAACGGCTCAAAGACATATAATATCAGAGTTAATACGGAGGAGATAAAGTACGTGGAAGAGTATATATACCTTGGACAGTTGATAGCCCCAAGCGACACAATGCAAAAGGAAATCGATAGAAGAATAGCCAATACTTGGAAAAGGTATTGGTCTCTAAGCGAGGTTATGAAAAATCGAGACATGCCAATGAAAGAGAAAAGAAAACTGTACAACACATGTATTCTGCCATGTTTGACATACGGGTGTCAAACATGGGCACTAACGGAAAATTTAAAAAGGAAAATAAATGTATGCCAGAACGGAATAGAGAGAAGTGTAATTCAAGTAAAAATACAAGACAAGGTAAGACTAGAAAAAATTAAGGAAATAACTAAATTTAAAGACGCAGGGAAACTATGTAAAACATTAAAATGGCAATGGGCAGGGCATATGATAAGAGAGAGGAATATGAAATGGACAAAGACAATATCAGAATGGTACCCCAGAGATGGGAAAAGGAGCAAAGGGCGACAACCAAAACGCTGGGAAGATGACCTAAGGAAAACTGCTGGACTAGAGTGGATGAGAATTGCGAGGGATAGGGAAAACTGGAAATCTTTGGAGGAGGCCTATGTCGAAGGACAAGCTGGGGGTAAAACTACTGATGTATAGTATAGTAATATAGACTAAATTGTAAATTTGTAACCTCAGTAATAAAGGCTTATTTTATTTTATTTATTTTATGGCCTACATGGGGGTACATTGAAGGTAAAACTACCTAATTACTGAACTATAAGTAGATAATACAGATAAAAACTCAACTATTGGTACATAATCCATCTTTCAGAATTAAATAAGCCCTCGAGCCCTCGACGTCGATATTTAGTATTGAAAGTCGAACTTAGACGTGGAATTATTACAACTCCATATGAACTTTGCCTTTAAAAACTGGCTAGTGGGATTGCTAGTAGCTATTTTTACCGACTTCAAAAAAAGGCGGAGGTACTATGTTCGGCTGATTGTTTTTTTTTTTGTTCGCGTAGTACTCCGCCGTTTGTGGACCGATTTCGAAAATTTTTGTTTTGTTTGAAAGGGTATACTCCCGAGGTGGTCCCATTTCCATGAAGTCAGGATCTGATGATGGGATCCTAGGGAAACCGAGGGGAACTTTCGAAAATTCTATGAGGGAGTAACGCGTCTATTATGTTTTTCAATTACGAATTTTAAACACTACAATTAAATAAGGGTCTGGAGTCGACCTGATGATGGAGTCGACAGACAGTCGAGGGAACTCCTAAGCGGTTTATATTAACTACCTTGTGTTTGGGCTTGATTAATTTGTATTGATAAGGACTTTACACCAAGATAGAGTGGGGCTGTTATTAAGGGTCTGATGATGAAGAAGTGTAATTGTTAAGGGAACTCCTCAACGGTATACAGTAACTACCTTGAGTTTGGGCTTGATTAATTTGTATTGATGAGGACTTTAGACCTAGATAGAGTGGAGCTGTCATTACGGGTCTGATGATAGAGAAGTGTAATTGTTAAGGGAACTCCTCAACGGTATACTGTAACTACCTTGTGTTTGAGCTTGTACAATTTGTGTTGATTAGAACTTTGCACCTATGTATATTATAAGTAACAAAACGGGTACATGTAGCTTTACACTGAAAATGGTAAAATAATAAAATAAAAACTGCGTTTAAAAAACTGACTTTAAAAACCAAAAACTAATAACAAACAAAAAGTCAAAACTAAAAAGCAAAAAATAACTATTATTAGTACTGATAGGTTACCCACCCACCGATAGGTTAGAAGTCGGTGCCATAAGCTCATATCATTTCGTATTTAATGGTCAAAGTCAAAGCATTTATTTCAATTAAACCATAATTTGGTACTTTTGAAACATCATCATCATCATCATCATCATCAGCCTGTATTCGTCCACTGCTGGACATAGGCCTCTCCTATGGCACGCCACTGAGCTCGGTCTTCAGCTCTTCTCATCCAACCACTGCCAGCCACCTTACAGATGTCGTCACTCCACCTAGCTGGAGGGCGCCCTACACTGCGTTTGCCTAGACGCGGTCTCCACTCTAGAACACGTTTACCCCAACGGTTATCGGTTCTTCGACAAATGTGACCGGCCCACTGCCACTTCAGCTTACTGATCCTTTGGGCTATGTCGATAACTTTGGTTCTCTGTCGGATCACTTCGTTTCGGATTCGATCCTTCAGAGAGACTCCGAGCATAGCCCTCTCCATAGCTCGCTGCGCGACCTTAAATTGGTGGACCAGCCGCACTGTCAGTGTCCACGTCTCGGCTCCGTATGTCATTACTGGAAGGACGCACTCGTTGAAGACTTTTGTCTTCAGGCTTTGCGGTATCTGAGACGAGAAGACTTGATTAAGTTTTCTATATGCTGCCCAGCCAAGCTGTATCCTTCTACGGGCCTCCTTTTCGAAGCTGTTCCTACCTAACTGCAGGGTTTGTCCCAGGTAGATGTATTCCTGAACGACTTCGAGAGGCGACCCGTTGAGAACAATTGTCTCCGGAATGACATGTTCATTGAACATTATTTTTGTTTTGTCCAAATTCATCCGGAGCCCAATGCGCGCGGAAGAATCAGCCAGGCTGCTCAGGATATATTGCAAGTCCTGAACGGTTTCAGCCACGATGACGATATCATCTGCAAATCTCAAGTGTGAGAGATACTTGCCGTTTATGTTTATGCCCCGTCCTTTCCAATGCAGTGTCTTGAACATATCCTCCATAGCATTTGTGAACAATTTGGGGGATATAACATCTCCTTGTCTCACTCCTCGATGCAGGTGAATAGGTTCAGACTGCTGATTTTGTACTTGGACGGCCATAGTCGCAGCTTCGTACAGTTCTCTCAGCACTTGGATATATCGCCAGTCGACTTGGCACCGTTGTAAGGACTCCAGAACAGACCAGATCTCGATAGAGTCAAAGGCCTTCTCATAGTCCACGAACGCCAAGCATAGAGGCCGATTATACTCCTCGGTCTTCTGTATAATCTGCCTCATCGTGTGAATGTGGTCCATGGTGCCATATCCTCCTCGGAACCCGGCCTGCTCGGGAGGCTGAAACTCATCAAGCCTTCGTGCGAGACGATTCGTGATGACCCTGGAAAACAGCTTATAGATGTGGCTCAAAAGAGAAATAGGACGATAGTTCTTCAAAAGGGTTTTATCTCCTTTTTTGAAGAACATAACGACAATGCTTCTGCTCCACACCCTAGGAGTTCTCCCCGTGAAGAGGACGGAATTAAATATACTTTGGAGCCGCTCGAGAATCGGTTTTCCCCCTGCCTTAAGGAGCTCCGTCGTAATTCCGTCCTCACCGGGGGCTTTTCCATTTTTAAGCTGCCCCAAAGCCACCACGATTTCGTCTTGGCTGACCTCTGGCAGCTCTTCAGTGAAGTGGCGGACAAGTGTGGCCCTGGGATCCCCCGAGTATGATTGAGGTTGGGGTGCTTGTGACGCATATAGATCACCGTAGAAGCGCTGAACTTCCGCAAGAATCTCCGGCCCAGAAGCGACGACTTTTCCCTCAGATGTAGTCAGCTTCGTCAGATGGCTTCGACCTAGTTGCTGGATGAAAACTTTTGACCCCCGATTTCGCTCGATCGCTTCTTTTATAGCGCGTGTGTTGGAGCACCGAAGGTCACGTCTTACCTGCTTCGAGATCTTTCTATTAAGATCCGACGAAGCGACTGCTGGGTTTTCACGTCGCCTCCTCATCAGCTGCAGAGACTCCCCCGAAAGCCTCGCCCTCCTGCCGGTATTTTGCGCCCGCCACATTTTCGTCCCCTCATCTCGGAGTATCCCGACCATTTGGTCGAGTTTTTGGTCAATATCAGCGTCTATTGTGGTTTCCAAGACAGCGAATCGATTTTCCAGTTTTAGCTGGAAGCTTTCGGACCCGACAACAGTTTGGAGCAAATTAGGTCGGAGCGTAGACTTCATAAGACGGGCACGCTCGAATTTGTGTTTGATGTTTAGAGTGCCTCGTACCAGTCGGTGATCACTTCCTGTGTTGAACCTATTGATCACAGAGACATCTCTAAATATTCGCTTTTTGTCCGTCATAATGAAATCTATCTCATTTTTAGTCATAGTGTCGGGGCTCCGCCACGTCCACTTCCGTTGAGGCTGCTTCTTAAAGAAGGAGTTCATCAAGAATAGCCCCTCCTTCTCCAGGAAGTTGACGAGCATTTGTCCCCTATGATTTCTGCTACCAAGCCCGTGTGGTCCTATTACCGATTCGCCGCTAATATGTACTCCCACTTTTGCGTTAAAATCCCCCATGACAACGTTGAAGTGGGCCTTTTGGGTGGTATGCAAGGCCCTAGAAATGTCCTCGTACATTTCCTCTACTTCGTCGTCCGAATATGTCGAGGTAGGGGCGTACACTTGGATGACTTTTAGGTTATACCTCTTAGTAAGTTTAATCACAAGGTACGCTACCCTAGTCGACACGCTGGAGATCTCCAAGACGCTGTTTGAGAGGGATTTGTGGACCATAAACCCGACGCCGCCTTGAGATGGTTGATCCCCTTCCCTAAAATACATGAGATGGCCAGACTCCAAGGTCACTGTGTCCTCCCCCTGTCTTCGGACTTCAGACAGCCCCAGAATATGCCACCTCATGTTACCCAGTTCCACTTCGAGCTGAGCCAGGTGTTCTTCGAGCCGTAGCGTGCGTCCGTTGTACGTAGCCAGGGTCAGTTGGTGTTGTCGGCCTTTCGTAGCCCGGGGATTCTTAGCACCCCCTGTCCCGCCGTTACCATGGCCGCCGACTTGGCCAGGAATAGCGGGGCGACCGGGAACTAGGGGCCGTTTTTTGAGGTGCCGTGCCATATAAGGTAATGCCCATAATCACCACGCTGGGCAGGCGGGTTGGTGATCGCAGGGCGTAGCTCCTCGCACTAGTGACGCTGCTCCCCGTCACTAGTCTGAAATTTTGCTACGCCTATTTAGAATGGTTATTCCGCCATGTGTCGGTCGCCAGAGCCTCGTCCGTTAGTCAGCAGGATGTACCACGAGCAGGTGAGGTTGGCTGGGGCACTGAGATGGTGTTGTGCCCCTTACACCCCTTACACTTTTGAAACATCATCAAATACAAAATAAATAATAGTCTCTGACCATGAGCACCTAGGTGCTCATTCCAAAATGTAGATTCGAATGGAGAAGAACAAGAAGTAAACTTGATTCGTTACTCTTTTGAAAAAAAGTCTGTTTTACATGTCTCTGATACATATTCCAATACTGTACGTATATGTATGTGAGAACAGAGCAAAGACACGCTTGATGCATTATACAAATTAGAAAACTTACTAAAATAAAAAACAAAACATATAACATGGTGCTCACATATGACATATGCATACTGACAATCTATAAAAATCGTGCTTATCTATCTATACTTATAATAAATCTGTAGAGAGGTAAATTCTGTACATAAAATATATTTAAAAAATAACTATCAAGGGGTGGTTAGGGATCGCTACTAATGCCAAAAATGCAATCAGTAAAATTTTTGTCTGTCTGTCTGTATGTTCGTTATGGAAACAAAAACTACTCGATGGATTTTAACGAAATTTGGCACAATTATTCTTCATACTCTTGGGCAGGTTATAGTATACTTTTCATTACGCTACGATCAATAGGAGCAGAGCAGTGAAGGGAAATATTGGGAAAACGGGAGAAGTTACTCCATTTTTTAAACTTCCGTCGCGTGTGCAGGCTATATATCGCCTGCTGATATAGCTGCAGGCTATATTATAGCTTATAGGTTAAAGCTGCATAGAAATCATGTATGACGGAAATATTCTCCTTAAAATTATATAAAAAATATTCCTCGACAGCATATGTCTATCTTTTATGGTTGACTCACAATAACACGTGAAACTCCCGATAGCTTAGCAATTCGGTGATTTCTGATTGTATTTGTCTACTCTAACGTTCACAATACTCATTCATAGACTTTACGCTGTAACTGAAAGGCCAATGGTTGAAATTAGCTTGACTCGATATTATAAATGAAAATATGTGAGTTTATGTGTATGTTTGTTACTCAGTCATATTAAAACGACTGAAGGGACCGGAATGAAATTCGTAACAGGTAGATTATGGTCTGAAGTAATACATAGGCATTTTACCCCTGGGACCGCGGGCGAAGCCGCTGGCAGAAGCTAGTATACAATAAAAAGGAAACTCTTTGTTTCAATAAAGAAAGAAATGCTTGATGCCATAAGGAAACTAGATTGTCTATATTAGAACGAAAGTATTAAATTACCTATTATTATTGGAAACTGAGTAACTACTGACTACATTTGAATATTGTCCAGTGGAGCCGAACCAACATGCTGCCAAGCATTCTTATCTTTAAGATTATCTGTCAGTCAATGGTTAACAAATGTTGTAAGTCTACATAGTATACAACCCTAACGTCCCAACAGACACAAATAAAACAAATTCCTACCTTCGAAGTTCGTATCCATGTCAAGGTTTCGTTATGTCCTCAGGCACTCGCGAGCAAGCATATGTGTACGCAATGTCTGCGGCGGCGCTGACGTGGTCGGTGGCTCGCGCGTGCGCGGCCGGCTCGTTGCCAGCGTGCTCGTGCGCTGCGCCTCCGCGTGCGCCGCCTCGTCCTCCGCGACAGGCACAGATCACACCTGCCGAGCCTCATGCCAGATTCAAATGGGGTGGATGTGGAGATAATTTTCAATGGGCTGAAAGGTACATGAAAGAATGTAAAACCATATATTACGCCACGACAGACAAGTATACAGGTATATACAAGTATACAGGTACAAGTATACAGGTATGCGTAGACAAGAATACAGGTATACATACAAAAATAATGGTGCGTAGCAGCGCAAAAGGCCGGAGCTCAGCTTAATACTGTGGCGTGGCCACCTAGGCGCTGATATTATCAGCACCAGCCTGTAGTAGTAATACATAATAATACACCTACGGTAACGCTGCTTGCACAACATGACATAATTACAAGAATAAAATAAAAATGAAAACAAAACGAACAGAAATAATAAGTTACAAAAAAAACTAAATAAGTAGATATAAAATAAATAATTAAATATTAACAAGAATAAAATTGCATTATATTCCACATAGTGAAAGTATATTTTAAATGACTCTTATTTGTTTCTAATATAGGTACTCGCCTGAGTGAAGAAATGACTTACCCAACCTCACTATCTATATCATACACACACCTATACATTATAGCAATGTATGTACGACCACCCCCAATTCGATAATCATTTTTTTATATCTTGGTAACTTTAACAGGTTCGCGAAGCAATTTCTAGATGCTCATGAAATAGACGTCCGAGAAGGTAAAGTGGATAATATCCTGGAAATAGAGACAACTACGACAGAGCTACCTACCACTACTACCACTACAACAACAACTATAGAACCAACCACGATACCACCCGTAGTCATCTTAGTGGATGACCAGCCCGCGCCAGCTAATACCAGTACACCTCCAAAGATCAAGAAGAAAGGACGTCGCGGACGAAAGCGTCTACCACGATCCCCGCGACGAGGCCGGCCTACACGGAAAAGGTTCAGATCTAGACCGAGGTTAGCGTATTAAAGCGTTATTGCACGACAACCATCAGACTACGTCAAGCTTTCCTACAGCAAAACGCATAACGTGGCAATATAATCAAGATCAAACTAATTTATGAAAATACAGAGTAGGTACTAAGATATTATATTTTTTCATCAGGTATGACTATGACGACAGAGGCTCCAGATACCGCAATATCGAATATCGTATGGCGGCCGACGACCCGAGGTTTGACCCTCAAGTGGATTTGCGAACACGACTCGAACGACTGCGAGAGCTAATTGCATCTGCTAACCTGATGAATGGACGATTTGGAAGAAAGGTATGAATATGATAATAAAGAAATATAATTAGGTATCTTCTATCTAGGTTATAATTACTACAATATTTAGTTAGCAAAATCAATTACCCACAGGAATGTACTCGCCAGTGGCGGTAATCGGCTGCCATTAGCATGTAGCGTTCTATCTAACTACAGCTGGTACTGAAACTTCTTAGCGCTTAGAAGTGCCTTTCATGGTTTGAGCAAATTTTGAGTCAGGCATCGGTTTGTGTGCATGTGCAGGCGGTGTCTGCCGGAATGCGCACGAAGTGCACGTGCCACGGCGTCTCGGGCTCGTGCTCGGTGCGCACGTGCTGGCGCGCGCTGCCGACGCTGGCGCGCGTGGCGGCGGCGCTGGCGGGCGAGGCGGCGCGCGCCGGCCCGCTGCGCCCGCACGCCCGCCACGCGCGCCGCGCCCGCCCTCGCCTGCGCTACGTCACGCCCAGCCCCGACTACTGCGAGCCCGACCCCGCCGCTGGCTCGCTCGGCACGCACGGCAGGTACGATCGACACACTCAACATCTCATAACAGTATTTCTTTAAAAATCTACAAATCTCTTCGGAGATAAATAAAACTATTAAATTGTATCTAGAGACAAATTACATTAGAATCTTGGCTTATTTTTTTTGCAAATTCATGTAGCAGTGTTGTCCCCGTCCGCAGGAAATGCAACGCGAGCCTGGGCAGCGCAGCAGGCGGGTGCGGACGGCTGTGCTGCGGTCGCGGGCGGCGCGCGGTGCGGTCGAGCCGGTTGGAGCGCTGCCACTGCCGGTACCACTGGTGCTGCCGCGTCGACTGCCAGCTCTGCCGCCTCACCACCGAGGAACACTACTGCAACTGATCTACTTAAGCACCGGTTATTCTTACGGAACTTAAATTAAAAAGCATACCAAATTAGCTGTAGGAGAATATCTCCAAATTACAGCTACCTAATCAAAGAAACTTATCTGTATACATTAGGTAGATACCACTCTTTGCACAAGTTAACGAAACCGAAATAAATTACTTTGAGGAGCATTTCGAACTCCGACTCTGGAGGACAAATTTTCATTTACCAAACAATTGTTAACATTACTTAACAAATAATATGTTATAGGCCTTCGAATAACATGGTGACCGCCTTACCATGTTTAGACAATAGCATTTTTTACGGTGATTAATTTTAAGCCGTACAAGTATATTTTGAACCAAAGAGATACAATATAATATTTGACTAGTCATATACCTTCCTAAGCAATTGATATTAAATAGTTCCGATTATCTCTTGTAATGCTTGTTAACTTGTAATCCTTAAAACTACTGAAAAAAGGAATACGCTTGTTTTCGAATTGCTTAAAAGTTTTCGTGAAAGTTAATAAATTGAGACGCTGGAATAAGAATACTCACCGACCAACTGTGAACTAAATTTGAACCATTTCATAAGGTTAATTAATTGAGATCTCCAGGTACTGAGGTACCTCTTCCAATGACAAATCCTGCGAACTGTGTATGCAATTTACGTTATTGTGAGAAATATTTTGAACAGCGTTATCAGTACTTTACTGTACGTACTTAGAACTCTTCACATTTCTAAATGGTTTTATTTATTCGTTAAGACTGTCTGTTATTTTGTAACATATCGGAAGTTATAATTCCAGTGTATTATGTAAGTTAGTATGTACTTTCAAATATTTCGACAATAAATTGTATTGAGTAAAAAATTACAACGTGTTTGTCCACCGCTGTATATTCAGCTATTATGTATATTCCGTTTAGTGCTAATGCACATCTCTATTCTGTCACGAAGATTTGTAATCTTTTTAATAAAAGACATAATTTATTCTACGGTAGGTAAATGTACTAAGTATTTTATTCCTAGTGTCATTTATTCGCATTGGTGTACATATTGTAGTATTTATTAAACTCTTCCCTACTTACTTGTAGATTTAGACATTTTTCTGTCAAATTAACTTTAATGATTCGTAGTTTTAGTCGTATTCGATATCTATAGACGTTTCATGTCAAATGATAATTTATTACTTAGCTGTTTAAGATCCCTTGTATATAAAAGTCGTACTTAGAATAGAACATAAAAAGCTGTTTCATTTACAAATCAAATAAACCTTTCGCTACTTTTATATATATATATATATATATATATATATATTTACATCCTAGAACCGTTTTGGCGTCACACATGTCGCGCATCATTATGACGTCCCCCAGTTCCCCTTAATTTTTTTCATATGTCTTGATGAATATTGCTTAGTTATTCGATTTCTAGCTTTGTAGGATACGTCATTTTCCGATAATTTTATTTTTCACGATATTCTTCTTGCAGTCATGCTGCAACATTTTTGAACCCCAAACCATCGTGATAACTAATTGGGCTCCTAGATATATTGAACGTGATTTAACTATGGCTTCGGCTAATTAACGTCCTCACAGCGTGGATGGTATTTGCGAGTGCAACGTTGCCAGCTTTGGGTTCACTTGTCTCTTTCTTTTCCTCTCTCTTGTCACTCGTCTGGGACAGAGTTTTAACAGTATTACAATATTCGTAAAATCTATCAATACATATACTAATGCCTGATATTGGTATAATATTGGTAACAAGATGAAAAAAATTGAGGTTTCTATGAGATTTTAAATTAGAAGATGCCGCAGTAGGAATAACACATTTTTTAAATGTTTGTCTAGTCTATTCCGTACATAAATACAAATCGGTTCAGCCCGTATGTGTCGGCGCGGCGTACCGGTTTTACAAATTTATCTAAAGAAAGAAACTCAGAACTCAATTTTTATTTCAAAGCAAGCAAGAGTAAAATAAGTGAAAGTTTCTTCCCCAGCGGTCATCATGTAAGATCATCTATAACTGTGAAAGATCATCTAGCTATTGGGCGTCCGTATATAGTTATTCATCATCATCAGCCTATTTAAGTCCACTGCTGGACTAGCACCATCTACTGGGCTACGTTAGGAATTCAAAAATGGTCATGCAAATTTCAGTTGACATAAAACGCTATGGTCATCAAGTAAAAGGCTACATCATACTGCTCACACACGGAAATGGGAGGTCCGTTGATTGCGGATCCTGACAATTGACATGGTAATGGCAGGGGTCCCATGCGGAGCCTGACGATGGCCATGCGGGCGAAGAAAGTTTCTTCCTCAGCAGGTATCACTTAGCTATCGAACGTCCGTATATAGCTATTGGGCGTCCGTATATAGCTATTGAACGTCCATATATAGCTATTGGGCGTCCGTATATAGCTATTGAACATCCACGTACTTCCTCAGCAGGTGTCATGTTAGATTTGCGGAGTGGCTTGAGAAACAGAGACGCTACGGCGTCCTCATCTACCGCCTGACGCAGGTGCTTACCGGACACGGAAATTTCGGTAGGTTCCTGCTTCGGATTGGGCGGGAGGAAACGCTCGGGTGTCATCATGGCGAGGGCCGCCCGGGGACACGGTGGAGCATACGGTGGCAGTGTGCCCTGCGTGGGCTGAACACCGCCGTGTCCTCAGGAATGTGATCGGCGACGGCGACCTCTCGCGTCCGACACTGGTTCAGACCATGGTACAGAGTGAGGGAGACAGGGATACCGTCTCCTCCTTCTGCGAAATAGTCCTGCTAGCTAAGGATTAGGCGGAGCTCGTGAGGGAACGAGCCTCCTCACGGTCCAGCCGTCACGAGAGACACTCCAGGCGTCGGGGATCGCGAAACGGTCTCCGTCCACCGTAAGCACGGGCCTGCGGTCGGCGAGCACGGATGACTTGCCGCCCGATCAGAACCAGACCCAAACGTACGGCCCGTCGCGTTGTGCATACGCCCCAAGGAGCCATCAGACCACCCCGTATGGAGCTGATGCCGATACGGAGCCGCGGAGGACTTAAAGGGTGACCGGGGCTCCGACTCGAAGTGCAGGAATAGGAACGGGGTGGTTTTAAGTCAGTAAGAGTCGGAAGGTACCTGTGTCTGATGGGGCGGGAGAAAAGGTCCGAGTGTCATCATTGTGAGGAAGGCCCTGAGAACACGGTGGAACACACTATAGCGGAATGCCCTGCGTGGGCTGAGCACCGCCGTACCCTCAGGGAAGTGATCGGCGATGGCGACCTCTCGCGTCCGGGCCTAGTGCAGGCCATGATGCGGAGCGAGGGGGACTGGGATGCCGTCTCCTCCTTTTGCGAAGCAGTCAAGCTAGCTAAGGAGGAGGCGGGACGCGTGGGTGGCTCCCCGTCCGACCAGAAACAGACCTGAACGTGCGGCGCGTCGCGTTCCGCGCGCGCCTCAAAGAGCCATAAAACCACCACAGATGGGGCCCAACAGGGCCGATACCGAGTCGGAGTCGCGGAGAACCTAACGGGTAACCGGGGCTCCGGCTGGACGTGCAGGAGAAGGAACGGGGTGGTTTTTAGTCAGTAAGAGTGACACTCCCTCCCGCCTTACCTGGGCGGGAGCAGTCATTCGATGATTTTCCCCGCTTAAAAAAAAAGTCAGTAAGAGAAACTTTCTCTGAAACTTCTACTCGCCTCACCCGCGCGGCCGCCGGCGGCCGGCGGGAAAAGGCATTGGATGATTTTTTATCCCTCAAAAAAAAAAAGGTATCATGTTAGATCACCTAGCTATTGATCGTCAGTATATTGCTGTTGAACGTTCGTATATAGCTATTGGGCGTCCGTATATAGCTATTGAACGTCCGTATATAGCTATTGGGCGTCCGTATATAAATATTGGGCGTCCGTATATAGCTATTGAACGTCCACGTATAGCTATTGGGCGTCCTTAATTAGTAAAGATAATAAGAATATATCTTATTACTAGAATGGTTTTATAAAGTATATATGTTCAAAACTTCTTTCATTTAGGCTGGTTTCAGAGCTAGGAGATTGGGCAGCGCTGCTGAAATGCCTCGCGCTTGGAGATGATGAGAGCTCTAGCATCGTTTTATTGCGACGCGACTGTCATAGAGGTAGAGGTCCCAGTAGAGGACTTTATCGCTAGAAATTATGATCTATGAGATACACTTTTATTTTAATCTAAAGCTTAAGTAACTGAAGACCGCACCTAATCTGATCTTTATGCGCAAATATTGTATTAAATTTCAATTTCATTTAAGGCAAGATTCCTAATTTAATACTTCTAGTTGTGGCCACTCGATTAACTCCTCTATTGGATTGTTGCCTGATGCCTCTATTGTTGAAGCCCGCGCTTCAGCCGCGCTGCCCATATCCCCTAGCTTTGAAACCAGCTCTAATTGTATCAAATATTTAATTGGCAGCTTATTGATATGAAGTTACCAATTCTAAGTAAGCAAATAAAAACAAAGAATATGGATATCATTTTACTGCCTCGTTGGCCGAGTGGTCGCAAGTGCGATCGCCTGGCAAAGAGTCTCGGGTTCCATTCCCGGGTTGGGCAAAATATTACTGGGTTTTTTCAAGAGTCTGGAAGTGTGCCCGGTATATGGTAATAAGCTCACCCCCTATTACATGGGACTCATAACCTCATAACATAAATAGTAAAACTGTGGATATTACATTGTACAGTGGCATTAAGTGCCGTAATGTGCATCTCTGCTTACTCCTTCGGGGAAAAAGGCATGATGTTATGTTATGTTAAATATGGATATCACTTTTAATGAAGTGTTTATGTTTTGTAATCAAAAACATTTATTCCTAATTGGATCTTTATAACACGCCGAGGGCTAGAGATAAGAAGACAAACGTTGATTGATTTGATCAGTAATACAACATTAATTAATTATTCAGTATTAGATGCATCTTCTAACCACATAAATAGATAAAGTTAATAAAATTACGTCAAAATTTATACGGAGACTATATTATCTAAATACACATTTAATACGAGTTAAATTCTGGTTAACCTTTTTTGTGGTAAGACATATAATTTTGTCACTTTAGTACTTACTTCTAAGATCCCTTTAAGGAATTAATTTATACCCTCATCTATTATAATATATCACTGATAGGTACTCATTTACAAATTGAGAACAGGGTTGCAGATAAGTTGTTGTAAGTTGCAATCACATGATTATAATAAAATCGGACTCCAAATAATACGCAACACATCCGAAATCTACGACGATGAATATTGTTTTAAATGCGGTAGATAATATTATGAACTATTTCCACAGATTTAATAAACGAGCTGGCAACGTCGCTGTCATTTTTTTGAGGACGCTAAATAAGCAAACTTATAGTCAGAAAATCCCAAAAATATACAGCTGTGGATATACGCGCTACAGCAGCGCTCTATCCGCGCTGAGATTTCTTTGGGAACTTTTCAAAATACTATAACAGCCATTGATCCGATCTTTTGGCTTCTGTCGATTTTTAACCTACGTGTAGCCAGGACCAAAAGGACCTAAGTTGCATAGGCCAAAAAAGTGGCGTCCGGTATGCGGACGCCAAAAGCTGGTGGACGCCAGATTAAATGCACTTTCGCCTTCATGGGACGTACAATCGATTGCGGGATGTAAATATACATATATAACACGTATAAAACATTAAGTGGTGTACTTATAAACGTACCTCATCCGCTATTTGTCCCACACAATAATTTGAAAACCAAAACCTAGGGACATTAAACCAAGGCCGAACGTAATAAAAAGAATGAATGTGAATTAAATCAATGTTCGAATCAAAACACCAAAAGAAGAAAAGAGAGATAACAATGAAAGAAAGTTGTAAATGTGACATAGGTTTATTTACAATACTATTGTATTCTAGCAATGCATTATGTTAATCACCAATTAAATATACTGAGCAACATGAATTATAGGAATATGGTCTAATGTCTTACAACCAATCAAAAGACTGTAAAATCAATTCACTAACATGTGAGATCTCGAGACTGCTTCATAATTTACCTTACATAATCATACAGACGGCTGTTTTATCACTAAAATTATATTTTGGAATTTGTTACTGGAAATATAAAAATAAACTTTCGCTACAATAGGTATTCAGTTAAACAGGAAGATAATCCTTTCACTTATCAACTAAAAATCACATCATTTTTACTTATTTGATAACTGGTGGTAGAGATGCTTATACAAGCGACGTTGCAGACATCGCTGTCTCAGCACAATTATAACAGAAAACAAGTACTAGTTGTGAGAAGAATTTGATGCTTTATTATACATTTTGAAATATGGCATCGTAAATTGGCAGAAGTGAGTTTATAATTAAATCATGGATAAATAACGTCAAATTCAGACAAATAATTTCATACTTAATGTATTGCCGAAAGTTAGGATTCTATAGAATAACAAATATGTTACATGAAACCTAATAATTTACAATTATTGTGTGAAAATAAAGACTTATATAGTACAAACTTGATAATAAGAGTTGTTCAGCCGTAACTAATGCTGAACTATGCGGATACAGTGAGCATTTCCTATTAACACATTCACCCGAACTCGACATTCAACAAAATTGGAATAAACTAATAATATCAAACACTTTATTTAGTTCATCATAACTCCGAATGCTCCTCGTGTTCTGAAACAAAAATGTATTAATAGTATACCTTGCTGGACTACGGAGACGTTAAACTAATGAATATCGATCGTTACTTACTCGAAGGACTCTCTACTACAGGCTCTTGGTGATCTGTACTCTCGATCTCCTGTCACATAATATATATAATGATTAATATCTAGTTAGTTGAACAATGAACAATCATAATAGTGAATCAAAGAAATGTACTTTCTAACTGCGCACAACAATCATCAGATGCAGTTTCAGAGAAAATTATAATCAACTGCATTTGAGGGATTATATACAGTTGACCACTTGATGACGCTAAAGCTCACATGTCTCGGTAAAAGTACAAACTATCAGAGTTTTTCTCGATAGTGAGTCTCACGTAAGTAAACTGATTTTTTAAACTAATTTTCTATCTGACAGCAGTTATCTGTATTAATATCCGTTTCACAATCTCACCTGATCATGGTCTGCGGCCTGGTATAGTCCGCGCCGGACGCGCGCCTGCAGCCCCTTAATCTCGTCATCGTACTCGCTCCACTCTGGCACTATACGCATTGCAGCCGACAACTTCGCTTCTTTCGTCATCGGGTTATTACACTGCGAAGTAAAGTAATTATGTAGGATACGTGTGCCTAGCAAAACGTCGTTTAAAATAAAGTGGGTGATGACATGTTATGAAAAAATTATAACGAAAAATTTTGAATTGTTCTGTATTAAAATAAGAAAAAGCTATTTAGATAAAAAAACCATCACGTCACTGAATATTCATGTACCGCCGTACATTTCTTTAATTCTTAGGCTGACTTACCAAATCGATGGTCTTGGCGTACGCCTTCGAGTCATTGTCACACCACGTCTCACACCACAACCACTCTTGAGGCAAAGACTTAATTGCTACTTGGTGAATCATATTGTTCGGCAAATCTTGATCTGTAAAAAAGTTTTACGAAGTACTAAACCACCCTATAAGGTACAGCCTTATATTTGTAAGAATAAAAACTAGGATATAATGATTTCGGCTATCGAAATTTTCTCAGAAGTATAATAATATGTAGAATTTCGAAAAAAGGCCAAAACATGGGATTTAAAACAGGGGAATTAGTTAAAGTAAATTAAAATATTTTCACAGTAAATAAGTGAACTGACCTAAGTTGGACAAGCTGTTGGGGTCCTGGCTGAGTGCCTGATACTGGCCACGCAGCCTGTCCCCGGCGGCGATGCGTCGGAACCGCTTCAGGTCCACCACGTACAGCGCACTGATGTGGTAGCTGCGCCCTTGTAAGTGGTTACGCCAGTATCCTTGCTTCCAGAATCTAAATGTTACCAACGACTGAGTTAAAAACCTTCCTGCTAAGTTATAATGAATATTTGCAAATAATCCTTTAGATTTAAATATTAAGATAATCATGTCCTTTTAAAATATGTTTGGTGAACAATCAGTTTTTCTCTTGTGTATATTATGTTTCAAATATTCTCACCTAAAACCTTCCATCTCCTTCCTGCTGTCACAGAATGGGGTGTATCCGTATGGTGCTCCACCCAAGTCCAATTCTACCAACTCTTTTAGATCCGCACGAACAATCTAGAAGAAAGTATTATTACTTAACCATGCATATCAAAATGTATCTAAGTGACTAGACAGAAAAAACACCAGAAAATGTAAAATTGTATAATTCAAGATCACGAGAAAAGGCTTAAGATTTTAACTGCTGGCAAAAAACGGTCGATTCTCCTGTATCGTGGCTCACATTAAAGCCTTCAAAAATACTCATATCTATTTATTTATGAAGGTAGACAATGGGGAGTTTACCTGATCGGCATCAACGAAGATGATCTTCTTGACATGCAACGGGAACAGGACGTCGAGGAAGAGGATCTTGTATCCCCAGATAGTGCGCTGTCGGTCGCGCTGTCGCTGTAGCCAGCGCGGCCACTGATACTGCACCAGCTCGTATTCGAACCCGTACTCTTGCGCCATGTATGGCAGGATGTCCTAAGAAATAGTTTAGTACTGTAGTGGGTTGGATATTAAACCTAATCTTCTTATCAAGTAAAACTGCAGTAAAACTAACGGTACTCAAATCGATTATTTTTTTAAATAGTTTTTAAACTTTAAATCAAAATCAAAGTTGAAAATAAAATAAAGTTTGATAGAATGCGTCTGTATGATGAAAGGAAGGAAATAGGAAAGTGTCGAAACTTTCTCTATTTCAATTTTAAAAATTGAATCTAAATATACTATGCTGTACCTACACAGATTAACATTAAACTTGACATACATTGGTCTTCAGAAAATATGTGACGTTCTTTTAGTTGCTTACCTTGAGTGAAGGACTGAGATAATTCTTCAGGAACCAGAATTTGACAGGCGATTTAGTGTGTTTGAGTACAGATAACATCATGATTCGTATAAACCGCTCGTATAAATGTCCTGACGCTACTGAGAACACGTTTATCGTCTCATCTTGGGCTTCTTGTTCCTCGCCGCCACCGAACGAACTATAAATAAACCAAAATAATAAGGTCAAAAAAAGGAAAACTCATTCATCTCCCTTAGGAGAGGCACTTATGCCTAGTGCCAATTAATTACGATAACTACAATTTTTATAGTGATTGTTATACACGATAGAATAGGTGAAAAAGCTCGCACTACGGATCTTTAGTCTGTATAAAATCAGACTTAATTTGAAATTTTATTTGACTAAAGATATTTGACATGGAACTCCAAACAACAGCTTATATTACAACCCATTTTAAACTTTATTTACCTAGCAATAGAGTTCCAGATGCCGCCAGAGTTCTTGTCATCGTTTTCGACGAGGAGGTCGAGGTGTTGTTTGTCGGGTTTCTTGCTGACTCTCAGTTTGATCACGTGACTACGGAACGAACTCATCAGCACTTGGATATCTTCGCTGTCCGCCGGAGTGTCGGTGTTCTCATGTCTACGATCACATATTATTTGTTACACAAAACTAAATTATACATAGGGAGCAATATGTTGTAAATGAAATGTTTATATACAGCATAACACAAAACCGATTTCGTAACCCTTAAAAAGTCGATATAGGTACTAACGATATATTATTAATTTATTATATACGAAGAATTTTCATTTAATGGCAACAAAAATATTTTTTTTAATTTTTTCGATCTGAGTTACCCAACAATCTCATAGATATCGTCAGAGCGTCCCGGTCGTAGTCTCAGGATCCAGGCGCCAGGGTTGGCTTTGAGCTGGAAGTAGCCGAGGTTAGCCATTACGATGGTGTCCATGAGTTCTGGTTTATCTCGAGTTCCCAACACTAGTTGCAGCCCTCGTGGCGGTGTGCCCAGAGCTGTATCCCACGCGTGACCTTCCAGGAGAAGGTACTCCAATTCAAATTCACTGTGGAAAAAATAAACCAATTTAATATTGCAATATTGCCTTCATCTAGTTGAAAATAAGGAGGTATGTCATCGAATGTCATTAAAATGATTTTGTTTTACTTAAGTTGAAATAATTACCTGTGCACGACAGTATCGACGTCAGCCAGTCGTATGTTATCGAGGTCGTAGACGGACTTGACACACTCGACGAGCCAGTTGGGCGGGGTGCGGAGTTCCATGGACAGTAGCGGCGCGTGAGGCAGCCGGGCGAACCGCGCCAGGGCACCGCCGGACAGCGCACCCGACGAAGTAAACTGAAGCTCTGGCTCCAAAACGTAGCGGTAGAAACTACACAATACAAGATTAGTAAAAAACCATACAGTAGCTGTTGCTTATCGTTCAATGCTGTTATTGGCTACGAGTCTCAGGCGTAGGTTGAAAGTGGTTGAGTTACTTCCAAAAATGTTGGTAATTCGCACACCATTATTAACGATTCATAAGAACTACTTTATGTATATGACATAATTTCAGCTGGAGGTAACCTGGCGTCGGCTGGCGTAGAAGTAAGGTCTTTAAAACAAAATGGTGCTATCACATTTAATTTTTTTTTTATATTATATAACATTCGTGACACATACTAAATCACTATAGAACTGAGAGTAAAATAACATTAAATAAATTATTAGTTTACCTCTTTAAAGGCATGTCGGAGTTCTTGTCCTGTGGATTGACGAACAACTTGATGCGGCAGTTGACGACACGACGTAGTACCAACAAAAGCGGTGCTAGGCGTTGGGCCGCAGTCGATGCCGGGTCCAATACCGCTACTATCTACGATTCAAAGATATTTTGTTTGTGCAAAGAACCGCCAAACTTATTCAAACAGAGTAATGTAAAGCTTTTGGAAGGTAAATAGATAAAGCTAATATAGTAAGTATGCCAAAATCGTCTCATTTGGCGATCCTTTGCCTCTATCTATCTACCCAAAGGGAGGTAGACGTGTCTATAATTATGTTTGTATTGCAAATAGCAATATTTTGAAATCAATATTTTTAATGGAAACGGGCAAACTGGTAAACGGGTCGCATGATAAGTTTTATTTATATAGCCACTGCTACTGCAGCTGCGAGCGTGACGCGTGCGTACCTCGACGGCGGCCTCGTGCTGGCGCAGCGGCGGCAGGTCGACGAGCGAGTGGTCCCCGCGCAGGCCGGCCGGCGCCGCCGTGCGCACGCGCGGGCTGCGCGCCGCCACCACGCACACCACCTTCAGGCGCTCGTCCGACGACAGCGAGCTCACGTCGAAGTCTACATCGGAAAACAGCCATTTATGTTCCCAACATTTATGAGCAGTTATTTATCTGTATGAGTCTATCCAACTATTGATTAAAAACAATAAGTTTGTATGAATTTGAACCTATCGGTTATTTATGATTGCACGTGAATTTGCAAGCCTCCGTAGGTTATAATTGATTATAAAAATAAAAACAAAAATTGTCCAAATTCTCACCATCATCATCATCTTCAAATATCTTGTCTAAATCTTTAACTTTTTTCTTACTGTCCAATACTTCGGATAACTTATCGGCGTACATTTGGTTGCTGTACCTATGAAATGGAATTATTGATCAGTAATTTAGTATTATTACGGTAAATCTGTTGTAAAAAACAATATCGTGTTTGTAAATTGTGGTATTAGAGGGTTAGGGGTCTGAGGATTTAAGGATTGCAGAGGGGGAGATTTGTTACCTCTCGAGCAGTGTAAAGTCGTCGAGCGTGAATTGTTCGTGTAGATGCAGCGGCCCGATGAGCCGCGCGTTGTACACGAGCGCGCGTTGACTCGCTCTCAACTTCAGACTGCGCGCGCACAGCACTCGCGACGCTTTCAGTACCCACTCGTATTTGTTCAGTGCCGGGACTATCTCAGGCTGTATCGATATTAGTTATAGTTAGTTATTTTTTCTTATACGTCTCCGAAATGGAAACCTACATATCCAACGTTAAAATATAACATAAAAATAAACTTGGCGCCAATGCCCCACCTTTTCTTTTTTAATTATGAAAATACTCACCAAGATATCACAAGTCTGTGTTTCATGACATCCTTCATCTTCTAACAGTTTCGACATGTACTTTGTGGCCTCAGCTGGCTCCAGCGTGGTTAACGCGGCCAGTGCTACTTTGTTCAGTGATTGGTCTACGCTAGAAGTACCGTCCACGTTGGGAATGAACGCCACACGCACACCACGGGATTCTTTCTATAACCAGAGTAAATAATATTTAGAAACAAATCACATATTCCTGTTTGGCTTTTAAATTACTAAAACAAAATAAATATAAATATATGTACAGTGGCCAGCAAGTCGACCTTTACTTTATTGATATAAAGTCGATATTGATGAAATAGGCCACTGTACAAACACAACGATGAAAAATGTTACATAGCATTTAATGAACAAAATAAAAGTAATTACCATGAATAACAAAGCATTCTTCAGCAGTTCCCTAGACTCCTTGTTGTTGAGGTCACCAGCTACCCATATAGTTTGCGATACTTTCTCAGGCTTTATAGATTTTGTGAAATATTTCAAAATTGGTAATGCTGTCGCTATGGCATCCCGTCCTAAAAAAAAGAAAATGATTATACATACATATGTAATTCTTTCTTTATGGTTTGGTTGTAATTTTACATTCATGAGATCATTGAAGTATTTGTTTAAAATATGCGTTTAACCTAACTATTTGTGTTTATTAATAATAATGCTTTATTCTTCTTCATAATTTACCTGTTAAGTGCAGAAGTTTGTGTATTTTATCCTCTGTGAACAAATCGTTGGAGGCGGCTACTCCCGACAGATCCAAGTACTGAGACGGTTCAGAGGCTAAAATACGACGGTTCAATCTGTCGAACAATAATATTAGTTACAGAATCGTTTCAAAACACTCGTGTGGTTTTTCATATTATAGTACGATAATGAATAATAGTACCAGTGTAGCATGTTTTCGAAGACAATTGTGCAAAAATAATGAGAAATCAAAGCAAACATGTATAATTTTCTGGCATAAACACATCTTGATACAGACTCATAATTATGTGCATAGTGTCATTTGTTAGCGTCAATAAAAACGCCTGATCTAGCAAAAGTGTCTTGTGTCTTCGAATATTTGCACATTTTTCTGATCCTAAATACCTCCAAAATTTCTTCGAGACGGTCTCAACATGCGACTTATACATCTCATATTGCGAATTTGATATCTGTGTTGAGTACTCCCGATAGCTGCATTGTATAAATAATTTTATTCCAAAACAAAGGAGTCATAAGAATTACCTCAAACTCACGAATTGCGTCAAAACACAAACTTTCAGTACATAAATAACTACCCAGTACAAATGAATCTTGAAAAAGTTAATATTATTTTTTAACTTTTCCTCGTTCCGATGGCTAAGTAATTAAATGCAAACATAAAAGACAGGAGAAATTCAATTGTGTCGGTACTTAATAATATTAATATTACATAACAATATGTAAATTTCACTCTATTTTCTTTTACTAACTAACCTAGGCATGATATGAGGTTGCTTCATAAGGTAGTTGATTGCATCATCAGAGTCTGAGAGTTCCCCGCGGAAGACGGCGCGCTGCAGCCGGCCCGTGTGTCGAGACAGGGCTGTCACCAACGCTTCCTCCAACAACTCCACTGATGTCGTCACGGGAGAGTTCCCTTCCTCAACTAGAGGTACGCCGTTTACTAACACCTATAGAGAGTTGTGTTTAAGTTAAGATATACGAGCGAGTTACACAGAAATAATATAGTATGTTTAATGTTTGTAGTGTTTATACTTTTTTCAATATTTCTAAGTTTTCGTTTTAAATTCTATGTTAAAAGAATAATAGTCATATGATATACCTGAGGATATTTGTTGGTGCCGATTTTCGATACAAACTCATCTGAAAGTTGTCTTCCGAAGTTGTACTCTGAATCTTCTGAGAGGATGTCGTTAATATTCGTGTTAAAATTAGTGTATTTGTTCAGCTGCTTCTTTACGAACTCTATAGACAACTTTTCTTCTTGAGGGGGATGTAACAGCTGAGAATAAGACATTCAGTTAAATTAATACATTAGAAAAAGACCATGTCAATACATCCTCAATCTAAGAGTATTCATAGAACACTTGTCAACAATGACGCTATCTATCTGTCATACGTTGGTGTGCATACAAGTCGTGAGCTCTTTACACAAGTTATATAAATAAATACGAGTATAAGAGATAAATCAGTAATCCACCAACATACCATGGTGTCAGAAGATCTAGTAATCGATTTATATAATTTACTTTGAATTTTGCAGACTTACCTGTGTAAGGAAATAATAAGCTTCCTTATTGGAGTTTCTCTCTTGCGCAACGTAGTTGAATGCGGATCTGACGGCGGCCTCTAGTTCTGGGTTGTCGGTACTAGGTGCCAACACGAGGCCCACGCGTACCGGAGTCGCGTGTTTCAGTAACGTCTCACCCAACTTCAGAGGCGGTCCAGAGGCTAGAGAAGTTGGGTCTACCACAATTACCTAAAGAAAAACGCAACATCGTATAGTACCACACCTTTTGAAATGTGAAATAAATTGATGTTAAGTATAATTTGTCTGATAAATATAATATTGTATCAATTTTACAACATAAAACTTACATAATTGTAAATATTTCTTCTCAAATTCCTCAGCATACCGGGGTAGGTGGGTCTAAGTAACTCCATGTAAGACGAGGGCCAGCGACGGTACCGTTCGTCAGTCTCCAAATCATTGAGCCACGTGATCGAAGTGTCGCGGATGTCCAGACCGTACTCCTCCCATGTATAAGCCTCAGCCAATTCCAGTGACATCAATTTGTTGATCAACTTTTTAGACAAACCTAAAAAACAATTTGATTGATAGATCCATTAACAAAGAAAAAGAAATTGCAGCCCGCAAACGGCTCGCCCGCCGAGCCGCGCGAGTGCTGCCACGGCAATGGTTTAGTGCTCAACTTACATAAGATAACATAACATCACGCCTTTTAGCCCCGGGGGGGTAGGTAGAGGTGCACATTACGGCAAATAATGCCACTGTACAATGTAACACCCACTTTTCAGTAGGAGGTGAGCCTATTGTCATATACCGGGCGCATTTCCAGACTCCGAGCTACTACTGAGATTTTTTTCAAAACCCAGTAATACTTTGCCCGACCCGGGAATCGAACCCGAGATAATAACTTTAGTCGCGGGCAGTCTGCGGAGCATTCGCCAGATGAATTTGATGAGCCCTAAGAATTTTACAAATTGAACACTAAAAGTTCATTTTGAAAATTATAATCGTAGTCAAGAACTCCATGGAATGGATTAATCCTCAAATACACGAGCTTACCAAGAGCATGTAAAGTATTCATAGGTCCAATATCTTCCTTGAGAGCGGCTAAGAGAGCCATCACGTCGACCTCCTCAGCGTCGTACTGAGCCCCAGACACGAGCAACAGAGGTTCCGCTGGCCGGAGCCCCAGGGATGACGCCCATATGTCTTGGTTGTACAATACTTCTTCACGGAAAGCACGAGGGACATTTACGTGTATTAATGATTTAGTCTGAAACAAAAAACTTATGATTCTCATTTCCTGCTTTGGAGTTATTTAAAAAATAGTTTAATAATATTAATGTTGTTTCAGCTTGTCTGTTGCTGGATTTCTATTTTCATATAAAATATGTTTGATTACCTGCATGGGGAAGTTTTGTGCAATAGAAGTCAACACTTTGAGCGACTCGTCACCTCCCGCGTCATTGGCATCCACAACGGCCACTGCAGCTTGCATACTCAATGCTTGCATCTGCCATACTTTCAAAGGAGCCAGCTCCTCATTAGATTCGGACAAGTGACGACGGAACCGCTCCAGTGGCGAACGTAAACCGGGGAACAAATTCCTGTATTGAATTAAAATACTTAAACAAGGAAAGTTTAGGTTCAATAACATGTTTATAAGATTGGAATAGGTTAGCACAATGGGATCTTACAAATTCTTGGCACCAAAATATGGACTTGGGATATTGGCCTTTTTTTGACGGGGAAAAATCATCCAATGACTTTTCCCGCCTTGGGTGAGGCGAGAGAGTGTCACTCTTACTGACTAAAAACCACCTGGTTCCTACTCCTGCTCTTTGAGTTTAAGTTTACCAATAGACTTACATATCAGAATGAGATTAATGATTGGCGAAAATGGTATGGACCATTATTCACAGATTTGATACCCTTTAGCGAAATAAATTTCCTACTTTAAATTAAAAATTATATTTAGCCTCACTTGAGTCGTCCAAAATTAAATCCATCAATTTGATTCTGAGGGTCATTCTCATCTTCTTCCTCAGAGGGTGGAGTACCTGAGTCTCCATCTTCAGACTCCTTGGGTGTTGAATCATCCTGACTTTTGTACTCAGTACTCTTCAGTTGCAACTCAACACCATAACCTGATAGACGTAACTTAGGCTTACCCCGCGGCTGTAAGAAATTATCATGGATAAAATTAGGTAATTTAGATAATATATTGAATTACATAAATTATTAATATGCTGTGGTGGTTCCAGTTAATGTAATTATTTTTAACCAGTGCAACTGTTAATTTAAATAAATAAATTAAGCGGTCACCAGTGAACACTCTCCTCTTACTACATTATAGACCTTATTCCCAATGTTTAGAGACTACTTTTGTATGAACAAATGACAATGACCAAATTTGTATGAAGCGTGGTGCCTTTTCATTTTTTCGCGGCAGTTGACCGAATGTGGAAAAACTGATGCAGAATAACATTACAAACAAAAAAATATATGGGGTCTTATATCAAAAACTCAGTCCGAACCGAGTTAAATCAGTTCAAAGTTGTGAAAATACTGCTATATTATACCTGTCATTTTGTTGATGGTGACCGTACACAATGCATATTTCTTCATTTACTTGTCAGAAATATTTTGTAATAAATGATTATAAACGATTTCAAGGAATAAAATAAAGCTTATTGTGGACTTTTTTACTTAATATATTTTTTTTATTTTTTTTTGTTAAAAGGCTATGGAATCAGAACAGAGTGAACCATTAACTGGCCACTGCTGAAGTAAAAAAAATCATTTCACTTGATTGGCCAGCGTGTTCACTTTATATGTATACGGTTTATGGCCTATGACACATTTTCATGATCAATTTCCTCTCAGTCGAAAACCCGCAAAATACTTTACTGAGCCCTATCATGGAATGCTATGTTTGTCAGCTGCGCCGTCGGTAGCAGATTGAGTAGCGGCAGAAAAATGAATTTTTTGTCAAAACACGAAAAATTCATTTTTCTGTCTACTTCTCCCGACTTACTTTCGATTAGTAACTAATCTAACTATAGTGAATACTTAATCTACATCTAGCATAAGATTTGTTCAAAGATATCGTCATTCAGTCACAAAGTGATTGATTATATTATTTCGGGTGATCACATTATATGAAAAAATTATGCGCTCATCTCACGTATAGTCCATCACTTTACAAAGTCGACGGTTTTCTTTCTTCAAAAGATTATGCTAACTATAAAGTAAGTCTCCCACTAGGCGTCAACGACAAGACAGTAATACTTTATTAGATGTTTGGATGGCTACCACTACTCAACCCACCACTGGTACCACAGCTGACATTCATGAAGCTTCATGTCACAACTCCTAGAAGCATCCCACAAGTTATTGACTGAGAGAAAATAGCTAATAAAAATTAGTGCCTGGCAATATGGATATATTGTGGTGAGATATGGTGTTCTTATGCCCAGCGTACAGTGGTGAGTAATTTGAAGTTAGGAATTGTGACAAAAATATGAATAATTTGAATAAAAAAACCAAAGTAAAATGTTTGACTCCAGCTCCTTTCAACGCTCATAACTCAGTCCAGACTGAGATTTCCATATATGAGCCCATAGACAATTTGGTCTGTAATGTCATTCTAGATAATATTTTCCATAAATCATCGACTGCCGCCAGAAAAAAGAAAGGCACCAATTTTAGTCAATGCCCAAAGGGCATTGACTAAAATTGGCCCAAATCATCCCCTAAAAGGGGATGATTTTCAACAATTTTCAACGGGTTAATCTGTTGTAACTACAAAATAGACTTACCTTAACATTCCATCTCACAACATAGTTGATAGCTCCAGAATCTGCATATGTGGACAGTATTTTATGTTTTGTTGTAAAATCTTTCATTCCTAGCTCTCCATACAAGATGGCAGTTAGACTTTTGTTGTCACTACTAGGATATGAATGGTCCAGTAAATAGGTCTCTTGCTTGTGTTCTTCCTAAAATTACAAATATTTTACATATTTACATCTTACCCTGTATATTCAAGATTTTTAACCTCATTAACTTATTATGTTTTTTTATAATGTTACATAATCCGTGCCCTTGTCATACAACTTGTTATTACAATATGTCTAATCATTATTTGCTACTACTTGTGGTACGCTAACAATCATTTATTTTATGTTTCTTCATTGCTGTGCTCACAACAACCACATTCGCACACGAAAGTCGCTGTGCCTCGTGTATTGTGAGCACGCGTGATCCCACGGTCGACCCGTATCCCTCATTCTTAAGGGATTTCTTTTCTGCCTGAATGTGTACTAGGTATAAAGTGTCGGGAAGTGATTTTTGAATCATTGATGATGATGATAATTTATTATATTAATCTATACATATAATAAAATCGTAGAAAAGTCAAAACTGTACATTGAATATTTTTTAAAAAGAATACTTGGGGCGTGATCTACAGTCTATACTGAAGCCAAAAATATGCTTTTTAAATTTTTTGTCTGTTTGTCTGCTTTTCTGTATGTATGTCCGGGATGATCTCAAAAAGTACTGCATGGATTTACTTCAAATTTTGTATGATTATTACTAACGGGTTGGGTGAACATAAAAGCTACATATTAGCATACCACCTATGAGGTAAGTAAATCACTATTCACGCAAACGAAGTCGTGGGCACACCTAGTAACTACTAAAGTCAATGAGTGTAAATTACAAGGGTTAAATAAAATGAAATTATTTCACTGATAGAATACTAACTTTTCAGTTTTAAAATATTGAAACTAAGTCAAAATGAAACATTCAACATAAATTTATTATGTGGATTTTAGAAGTGACTTAAATAATAAACCTAATAAAAAGTTTTATGACTTGAATAACACCGGCTGGTCGTGCTACACTATGTATGTTATTGTTTCCAGTCCAATGGAACTACTCAAGGTCTTACAAGTGTTGAACACATTTATGTGAACTTTACCAATTGAGTAGTTTGTATGAACTAATTTAGGAATATAGTTGTTTAGATTACCTTACTTTAAGACATACAATTATAAATATAAAATGTTAAGCTGCACTAGACACAGTAATTAAGAATAATAAGTACTTATAGTTAGCATTTCAAGGTTTAAGCATTTAAGCATTTCTATTATTAAAACAATTATTGATTTTTTGTAACTTTGGTATAGACCAGTACAATGTAAAGGTGACTTTGTGTTTTGTAACAAGATTACCTGAAACCATACTACTAATAACTCTAATAACATACTATTAATGAAATAATAAAAGTAACAGGATTTAAAAAGATATGAATAAAGTAACTTACCACATCATACTGGTTGTATGACTTCAGAATATCTCTTAGAGCATCATTGTCACAAATTTTCCTTGAAGCTATTGATACAAATGCATCACATGTAACATCCTTAGCTCCGGTTTGTGTAGCAATTTGATCAAACATTCGAACTGTAGGGGATGTGAGATGCATGGAAAGAGCCAGTTTAGCCATCCGCAGCTGTGCAGGGGCCAACAAAGTGCTAGCAACTCCAATACAGGCATCATACACTTGTTTATCAGTCTCTACAAATAATTTAATATTACAAATTTAGACAAGTGTCACAACTTTATATTGAGTATTTTAATATGGATTAACTATACAACAATATAGTAGTGTCACCAGTGTCACCTTAGTCACTTAGTTGTACTCTAACATATTTTGTTGTTGAAATAAATTATTTAATGTAGGTAATTCATTATTACAGATTCATAGACTATTTAACATTTAACAAAATGTAAGTCAACAATTTGTTATCCTTTATTATAATTTAATGTGTTTAGCTATTTCAAAGTACAAGAAGTTCAAGCAATTAAATTGAAACAATCATAAACAGTTTCATTAAAAATGGAAACAAATGGTAATATCAAGAACATTACACTGCTACCTGACTTACCAAGAGAATCAAGACTAGATTTTAACGAATTTATTCCATCAAAGAAAGACCAAAATAAATCCGTGCTTTCGCCAGCGAGGTATTCGGCAAGTTCCAGTGCAATAGGTGTAGCTTCCCATTTTGCACTGACAAACGTGGTAACAGATTTCGACTTCTTTTCATAAGGCTTGGCAGTATCCTCACTTGAAACCAAACTAATTAGAACGTAAGCTACAATAACTAAAGAAATTCTTAAGCCGGTGGCTCTCATTGTGCACAAGTTTTATGTACTTCTACTAAAATGTATTTTAAATAATTTATCTAAGAGTGCCACATTTACAAAACACTTTACGAGTGGTCATACTTTTCAGGTTTCTTAATAATATATGAATAAATATGAAAACTTCATAGATTTCGTATAATAATTCTCATCCTCAAATGAGACAACACAACCACCAATGACAGTTAGACACGGCGTATAGTGTTGTCCTTATTCCGTTGTCCGAAATTCTCTTTTTTTTTATAGTTGCCATTGTTTTACTTGTTAGTTGTTACTTAAATAGTATTTGTGCTACAATTTGTGCTTTGTGGTCCAATAGCTCCATATCAGTGAATAGCTTTCAAACAATAACGAGCCATCGAAATCATAAAACTGTATCTATTTTTTTTTAAATATATTTTTGTTTAATATTTTTGTTTACTTTCCTTGATGAAAAAATAATAATATTTAGGTATCTATTGACCCTACGTAAGTATGAAATTTATTGCTTTGAATAAATATTATTGTTTTTGTTTTTTTTTTAATTTATTCCGGTGTACGTCCAGTATACCTACGTATCGGTTAATCGGTTATCTGTAATGCTCGAGCCACAGCAACGAAAAATGCCATTGCTTATGGCATTTTTCGTTGCTGTGGCCGGTCACCATAGGTGTAGCCACGAGTCAATTTGAATTTTACAATGGCATTATCAATGCCGTTTGGCGTTTGGCGATAGCTCAGGTGGCGGTACATCAAAGAGATGAACGCGATAATTGTCGCGATGAAGTGGCCACACTACGTACCTAATTTGATACTTTATAATAATTTGTTTGTTTGTTACGTCTTCACGTCTGGTTACTCCAGGTATGACATACTAATTTTTGGGTTGTTATACTGATATTTTTTAAATTTGCCGGCTTTTTCAGTCTCTACTTTCGTTTGCCAGACACTATCACTATGTATTAAAAAAAGGAAAACAAGAAAGTGGACTAGACTAGAGTATGGCTAAAATTAAGAGATAAATATATCCACGAAAAATTGCTACGATATTGCTCTCAGAACCAGATGAATAAATTAATAAATAACCATCTTCAATAAATTTGTCATTTTTTATTGCAGCGCTTCCCTAATTTTAATCATGTAATCCTTAGATTTTATTTTCGACAAAACTTGGTAAATTGGTAAATTAATATAAAATTTAGCGTAAATTCTTTATCTAACACTAGCTGTTGCCCGCGACTTCGTCCGCGTAGATTAATGACTTCTGACAGAATTAATCAGAATCAATTCAGTGCCCAAGTAAGATTTACCTATTTTGAAATGATTTATCGTAGTTTTAATAAATAAATAATCCCGCAGGGATCTTACCTAATATAAATACTTAATAAAAACTATTCTATCGACTATTGTTGTACCGAATCTCTCTAAAATAAGTTCAGTGGTTAAGAGTTAGAGAGTCCTGGGGCATTGACGCATAGTTCCCGTTCCCGTGGGACATCTGTGATAAAAACTATCAAACGTTACCCAGGTCCCAAATCATCGTTTTACCGAATGTAATTCAAAAAGATTCAATGATTCTTAATTCAATGGCTAAGAAGATTTATACAAACTCTCATTCCCTATTTTATCCCCTTAGGGGTGGAATTTATCAAAATCCTTTCTAAGGAGATACCTACGTCATAGTAACTTTATGCATGCAAAGTCTGAGCCCGCTCAATTTAAAACTGGCAAACTATCATACTTTCATCCCCTATTTTACCCCCTTGGGGGTCGAAATTATCAAAATCCTTTCTAAAGGGACGTTTACGTCGTAATATCCATCTGCACGCCGAATTTCAACCCGATCGGTGTAAAACTGACAAAGCTTCATACAAACGTTCATCCCCTACATTACCCCATTGGAGGTGGAAATAATCAAAATCCTTACTTGGGGATGCCTACGTCATAACATCTACCTGCATGCCGAATTTCATCTGCATCGGTGTAAAACTGACAAAGCTTCATACAAACTTTCACCCCCTATTTTACCCCCTTAGGGGTGGAAATGATCAAAATCCTTTCTTAGCGGATGCTTATGTCATAACATCTATCTGCATGCCAAATTTCAACCCGATCGGTTTAAAACTGACAAAGTCTCATACAAAATTTCATCCCCTTATCAAAATCCTTTCACAGCAGATGCCTACGTCATAACATCTATCTGCATGCCAAATTTCAACTCGATCGGTTTAAAACTGACAAAGTCTCATACAAACTTTCATCCCCTATTTTACCCACTTGGGGGTGGAAATTATCAAAATCCTTTCACAGCGGATGCCTACGTCATAACATCTATCTGCATGCCAAATTTCAACCCGATCGATTTAAAACTGACAATGTCTCATACAAACTTTCATCCCCTATTTTACCCACTTGGGGGTGGAAATTATCAAAATCCTTTCACAGCGGATGCCTACGTCATAACATCTATCTGCATGCCAAATTTCAACCCGATCGATTTTAAACTGACAATGTCTCATACAAACTTTCATCCCCTATTTTACCCCCTTGGAGGTGGAAATTATCAAAATCCTTTCAAAGCGGATGCTTACGTCATAACATCTATCTGCATGCCAAATTTCAACCCGATCGGTTTAAAACTGACAAAGCCTCATACAAACTTTCATCCCCCTTTTTACCCCCTTGGGGGTGACAATTATCAAAATCCTTTCTTAGCGGATGCCTACGTCATAACATCTATCTGTATGCCAAATTTTAGCCCAATCTGTCCAGCGGTTTGGGCTGTGCGTTGATAGATCACTATGTCAGTCAGTCAGTCAGTCAATCACCCTTGAATTATATATATATAGAAGATAGAAGATTTTGTCCATGCTGCCGAGATTTGTGATGCTGCCTTTCGAACTAGAACTATCAGCTACGTCCTCCATGGTGACAGATCAACGAATGAGATCTTGTTTGACAAACACATCGTCACACGTTCAAACACGTTTGTCAAACGCTAGGTCAATCAAAATTCTCTTCAAGAAGTTCAAACACGTAAAATTTGTCAAACAATTTGATCGTTTATAGGGCGCTTTTATTTTTATTTATTATTATTTTTTTTTTATTTATTTATTCATGAACAATTATTACATTGTGTTTGAATTTGTACAATACACCTATATTCTAAAAATTATACATGCAATAATTAGCCGTTACAATTAATAAAGTTAAATGTCATTCCCTGTACTTGTCAATTCATAATTAATTATAACAAGATAAAAACAATAATACACAAAATATAATAAAATATAGTCATGTCATCCATAAAATACCAAAAAAAAAAAAACACACAACAACAATTCCAATAAATTAAGTTATAATTCGTCAACATGATAAAGACACTTATTTAACAAGAACTGTCTAAGCTTATTCCGAAACTCGCCTTTATAAATAAGACCTTTTATTTCCGTTGGCAGTTTATTAAACAGCTTTAACGACTTGTGGTAGGAACTATGCTTTGCAACGTTTAGGTGAGTCACTTGCTTCAACTGAAGATCTTTCCTTCTTGTGCTCTCCCTTCTTTGTCTTTCATCCTCAGTCTCATATCCTTTATACTCTTTGGTAATAAGTAATAAGTATAGGGGAATTGTCAGTTTCCGTTACCCCTATACTTATTATACTCTTTGGTTTCCGTCCAGAGCGCGTCGGAAGCGGACATGTGTTTTTGATTTGCAAAATACGTATACAATGACGACGGAGTGGAGTAATGAAAAAGTAATCACTTTAATCAAGATTCTGCAAACAGAACCATGTTTGCGGGATTCAAAATTAAATATAAATTTACATTCATGAAAAATAGAGCTCTGTAGTCGTCCATATTGATTGAAGTAAATTCAACGCCGTTTGTATTGCCAACAATGAGCATTCACGTTGACCGTTGAAGTGTAGCCACCCACTTTGATGCCGTTAAAATTATTGCGATAATTATCACGATAATGGACATTCACGTTCAACGTTAGTGAGGCCCCAGCATAAGTGATACCCACACCCACAGAATTACAATAGATAAGCAGACCGAATATAAATTCCGAGCTATGCGTATATATAGTGGAACACACTGTAGCGGAATGCCCTGCGTGGGCTGAGCACCGCCGTGCCCTCAGGAAAGTGATTGACGATGGCGACCTCTTGCGTCCGGGCCTAGTGTAGCCCATGATGCGGAGCGAGGGGGACTGGGATGCCGTCTCCTCCTTTTGCGAAGCAGTCATGCTAGCTAAGGAGGAGGCGGGAAGCGTAAGGCAGCAAAGCGCTGCCTCCTCGCAACCCAGCCATCGCGAAGGACACACCGGGCGTCGGGAATCGCGGGACGATCTCCGGCCACCGTAAGCGCGGGCCTGCGGACGGCGAGCATGGGTAGCTCCCCGTCTGACCAGAAACAGACCCGACCGTACGGCGCGTCGCGTTCCGAGCGCACCTCAAAGACCCATCAGACCACCACAGATGACCAACAGGGCCGATGCCAATTCGGAGTCGCGGAGAACCTAACGGGTAACCGGGGCTCCGGCTCGACGTGCAGAAGAAGGAACGGGATGGTTCTTAGTCAGTAAGAGTCTGACTCTCCCTCCCGCCTCACCCAGGTGGGAGCAGCAATTCGATGATTTTCCCAACTTAAAAAAAAATTGCGTACATAGGTATATGATCTTTGTCCTTTTACCTGTAGCCACACTTCTCTATACATAGACACATTTTGACGTGAAACCAGTTTTTCCGTGCCGCCATATTGATAAGCTTTAACCTACAACTAGGTCAATCTCCTATGTATACCTACTATGTATATATTTTATCACATTTGCCTATTATTATCAAAGAATATCATCATATACCTGAAATGCTTAGGAATGTACAAAAAAAAATTAACATGGCGCTCGCTCGGACAGGTTACGGAAAGAACATGTCTTGGGAGTGGTCAGTGGTATTGAATTGAGAGGCTATAACAAGTGCTTTAATAAAAATTATTGTTCTCCCTTTATTGTGTTGTTTTATTTGAAAAAGCAAAGCATATCTTTTAAACATTGTTTTTATAAAAGCGTGAGCTGTGCGACATTGCCGCGACCGCGCACGCTGCTCATCAGGAAGAACCCCTCTGTGAATCGAAACTAATATAGCTTTTCTCAGTACATTCACATGAGTAACCCGCGATTTTTGTTAACTTTTATACATTTTATATACCTACTAGCGGACCCAACAGACGTTGTCCTACATATCCACTTGAATGTATAAACAAAAATGCATTCAAATTAGTTCAGCTGTTTAGGATAAATAACCTAAACATCGACTGCAGCGCCATCTGCCGGGCTGATTTGTTTGAAAAATTTTATCAAAATCGGTCCAGTCGTTTGAGAGAAGTTCAGTGACACACACACTCACAGAAATTATTATTATTATATTATATAATTTAATACGTTATTTCTAATGTAAACAATCTAGTTTCCTTATGGCATCGAGCATTTTTTCTTTATAGAAGAATACTGACAAACCATAGAAAAGTGCTTCTATACAAGAATAAGAATTTCCTTTTTCTTGTATAGAAGCCATATTTCTATGGATTGTCAGTATGCAGAGCACCGTGTTAGATTTTTATTTTTTTTATTTTAGTAAGTTATTAGTACAATGCGTCAAGCGTGTCTTTGCATTATCCTTACATTTCAATACGTACAGTATTGAAATATGTTTCAGAGACATTGTAGAACATACTTTTTTGAAAAGGGTAACGAATGGAGTTTCTTGCTCGTTCTTCTCCATTCGAATCTACATTTTGGAATGAGCACCTAGCTTCACCTAGTTTCACTGACGGACTGACTGACAGACTATTATTTATTTTGTATTTGTTGACGTTCCAAAAGTACCAAACCTTGGTTTAATTGAAATAAATGCTTTGACTTTATTTCATATATTAGGTATTATTTATACGTATTCATATTTTTTAAACTACATTTTGTAAAGTTCCTAAATACATAGTTTCGGAATTATATAAAGATAGGATTTTCATAAATTTTCGGTAATATATAATATATACACAAGAATTATAGTGAAAATTGTTTTTTTTATTGACAACGCTTGCGTAATGTAATGACTATTTAATGCCGAAGGCCCACTGAATATTATTATTGTATCTGTGCGGAAACCCAATACTCCCCACCACTCCATCTTCAATCCCCAACTCTTTCTTACTGATCAATCCTTTTCAAAATTTCCAATCCCAGAATGTTGACAATTCCCTTTTTGGGGCGTTTTTTTTTGGGATAAATTAACATAACATAACATAACATTACGCCTTTTATCCCCGAAGAGGTAGGCAGAGGTGCACATTATGCCACTGTACAATGTCACACATACTTTTCACTATTTATGTTATGAGTCCCATGTAATAGGGGGTGAGCCTATTGCCATATACCGGGCACAATGTCAGACTCCGTGCTACTACTGAGATTTTTTTTTAAACTCAGTGATACTTTGCCCGACCTGGGAATCGAACCCGAGACCCCTTGCCCGGCAGTCGCACTTGCGACCACTCGGCCAACGAGGCAGTCCTAGTGGGATAAATTACTCAAAATTTTTACTTTATCCATTCACACATTCATACTTCTGTTTTACTAGAGTATTTATCCGAAAAAGTGATCCTCTCTCAGAAGGCCTCTGGAAGTTGCCTGGGTGTCTTCCATCGGTGTCACTGATTAGTGATTATAAACCTGATTTGCCTTATACCATCCAGTATCCAGGGTAGGTGATCCCCTCAGTGATCCTATTTAATATCTATGGGTGATCTAGTGGTCTACTCGTTTAACAAAGGTTCACGAACAACATAGTACAACCAATGACTAATTTATGTCTTATTAAAACGTTTTCTAAACCATGAGCAAAGAAAATAGTAAGCTTTGGTCTTCATGGCAAACATTTTATGTCAAAATGTCAGTTCAGTCACTTGTCGTCACTCAGTCACTCGTCAATGGTTTAACTGTCATTGTCAAAGTTGTCGAATTCCGATTAGCGACTGCCTGAGTAATAAATTTCGATTGTCTTATTATTTTACTTTAAATACCCAGATGGAATAAACTGTTTGAAATTAAATAAAAAACAGTAAGTATATCAGCTTTATAGTATATTATACATCTTTAAACACATTTAAATTTCGCCCACTTATTACTAATTCAATCTTTAAAATATACGATGCTCGTTAGGAAATGTACTTTGATAAAAGGTTTATTTTATTTTGGAAAAAGGCATATTATTTGAATGTCTTCTTTTCTTTTTTGAGTTATCTTATTCGATCACAGAATATTGACAATTCCATAAATTTTTATTACAGACAAAAATTTTCCTTTTTAATTACTTTTTTCCTATCAGGCTTATACCGCCACGATGCAGTACACATCTGACGAAGCCTATGCACGGCTTATCAGCCACCATATGACTGTGCCGCAAAGAATTAAGGTAACTGCTAATAATTTCCTTAGTTTTAGTAGAATAAAATGTACTTATCAAAACTTTTAACCTGTTATTGTACTATTCACTTAAAATGGTGCATTAATCATAATAAAAACAATTACAATTGTAAGAAAACAACCCTTAAATTAAGTAAGTATATTTTGTAACATTCTAATTTATATATTTGTATAAATTTAACATTATGTGTTTTAGGCTACTGGTGACATAGTAGATGAAGATAGTGCTCCTAATGGAATAGTGTCGGGCTGGGACTATGCAAATGAAAAGTTTGACATGAAAGTACCAGAAAGGATACTTGTAGTGGGACAGGATCAACATGTTGGTATGTTTTGTTTGAACATTCTCTGTTTCACTTTGTTTATTACAGAATCTAGACTTGATATTTTGATGCCAGAATCGTCTCTTGCATTATTTAAATACTAAGTAATAAGAATAATATAATATTGAATACTAATTAAATATTATGATAGTTCTATTTCAAGAATTTATCACTGAATATTATGGCTATATAATTAATATTAATATATGGTTGTGGTGGCCTGGAGGTTTAAGACGCCCGCTTCTCATGCATGAGGGTGCGGGTTCGAAACCTACCAACGGCAAATACCAATGTGACTTTTTCAGAGTTTTATATAATTTCTAAGATTATCTGGACACCACTGACAAACGGTGAAGAAAAACATCGTGAGGAAACCTGGACTTATAATTTATAATTATAATTATGTTTGTAAACGCCAACCCGCATTGAGCAAGCACGGTGATTGATGCTCAAACCTTCTCTGTGCGAAAAGAGGCCTTTGGTCAGCAGTGGCCATTTATTATTTTTATTTATTTAATTCAGACAGGCAGTTGAAACAACTGATAAATGCCTGTATCGTATTTTTCTATCAGTGGTTAATTCAATGTTGTGTATCTGTCAAGTCTGTTTTTGAACTGGTTAACATGCTGTGCAGCGATTACATATTCTGGCAGCCTGTTCCATATGTGCATATTTCCATGTTTTTTTAAACCAAATATCTTTTCTTTTACTCTATGTATCGAAACTTCGAAAGTACTACTTGTTGCAAGTTGTTTTGCCGCGAGACGAAAACGCAATAGATTTCAAGGTGTGCACCAAAATAACACTTCTTTAAAAATGTTGTATGTCTTTCTGTTTGTACTGGCTAATCTTTGAAATGGCTGGACCGATCTGACGAGAATTTTATTAGACGGTACTAAGGGTTGATTTACTAAGTAGTAAATTAGGTTACTTTTATTTTAGAAATACGCAGACGAAGTTAGGTGTACAACTACTTAAAAATCTAATGCTTATGAACTCAATATAAAGTTGTCACACTTATTTAACTTAAACTGAAAATATCCATAGAATTTTTTAATGACCAAGTTATGAAAAGATATCGGGTATATGCCAAAAACATTTAAATATTTTATTACTGGCTTGTAATGTTGTGGGACAACTTGTACTGTATTAAAATAAGCTAATAAGGTCATCAAGATGTGCAATTACAATATGTGTGATGAATAATCTTATACTATCTTATCTTGTACTTATTATACTATTATATAAAGCTGAAGAGTTTGTTTTTTTATTTGTTTGTTTGAACGCGCTAATCTCCGTAACTACAAGTCTGATTTGAATAATTCTTTTTGTGTTGGATAGCTCATTTATCGACGATGGCTATAGGCTATAAAACATCACGCTACGACCAATAGGAGCTAAGCAGAGCGTGTGAAACCGCGCGGAAGTAGCTAGTTACATATAATTATGTGATAATGCACATCATCATCATCCTATAAATGCCCACTGCTGAGCAAAGCCTCTTCTCGCATGGAAAAGATAATCACTATGCTTGCTCAATGTGGGAAGGCGATTTCAAAGTTATAATTAGATATTGTAAACCCAGGTTTCGCAGGAAAAACAAGTGCAATCTTTGCATTAATGGTCTTCAAGTATATTTCAATTTTTGTTTAATGATTATTATGGAAAAGATCTCAGAAAAATTTATTAGTTTTTGATCATTAAAAATATAATTAAGTATGTATGTCTTTTAGTTAACATCTTTCTTTTTTACTGCTGTAGCTTTCCCAAGCTTTTGCAACTTCACTATAAAAGCTACGCGACGCCACTGGATAGGCTTCGCGACGCCCCGGGGGTCGCGATCCACAGGTTGAAAAACCATGTTCTAAATTAATTGTACTAGTAATTAGTTTTGTTCAATGAGAACTTGTTTAAATATTCATGCAGTTTGTAACAGAAAATTAACAGTCTCCTAATATCTTGGGAGTGTCACGGAGAACCTAACGGGTAACCGGGGCTCCGGCTCGACGTGCAGGAGAAGGAACGGGGTGGTTTTTAGTCAGTAAGAGCCTGACACTCCCTCTCGCCACACCCAGGCGGGAGAAGTCATTCCATGATTTTCCCCCTTAAAAAAAAAAATATCTTGGGAGTGTCTGAATTTTTATTTTATGTATATTATTAAAATTTTTACAGGGACAAAAGCTCCACCTCGTGAAATCCAGTTGGATAATGCAGTGCTACCAACAGACCCAGGTATGATTCGGGTCAGCACACCACCACGTGTAATTACACTTGACCAACATTACTTTCCGTCTGCTGATGACTTTCCTCAAGGCATGCCAACCAACTCTCCTCCAAGGAATTCAAGAAACTTCAGGTCTCAAGGTGATGGGGCACGTTCTACTACTCCCCGTCCTGATAATTTCAATGAGTCCACTATGACTGAGTCACGTTTGGTATTGAGGTAAGAAAGAGCGTTTATATCTGCTGTATAGTTCTTATTAGGTTTGCCATTCTACTAACTTCATCTACATGTTTGGTGTGAAAAATGATTATGGTTCATTTTTCAGAGACCCAACGCCACCAATGGGAAATGGTGAAGGTTTGTCTACTTCTGAGGAGTTGGTACATCTACGGCGTCAAATCGTCAAACTTAATCGTCGTGTAATGTCAATAGAGGCAGAGCAACTTCAGCGGCAACAGAAAGAAAAAATTGCATATGCTTTTGGTATAGCATACTTGTTATTCAAAGTTATTGCTTGGCTGAATAGATCCTAAGCGACATTAGGAGCAGCATCATTAAAATGTAAGATGAAGTCCTACCCATGTACTGTTTGTTGACTTTATGAATTTTGAATCACTGGATTGTTGTTTTAAGAGGCATTTTCTGTAGAATGTCATTTTCTGGTGTAGTAAAGGTGGAAGTGTTATAGTTCATCAAAGATTATTATTTCTTAGCATTTAGGAAACACTTTTTTTATATGATATGTTGTCAGTTGTACAATACTGCAACTTTTACAGTGAATACTTACACAATATTGATAACTTTTCTTGCATTCATCTACTTTTAATGAATTGTTGAGAAGTTTCATGACCCTCCCTTTAGTGTATAGATGTATGAACTGGGTCATTTTATTTGAATAAAACAATGTAAGTTATAATATTATGGTTTGGAATTTACAAAATCCCTAGTTAAGTACCTAATTCTTAGTATCTAACATTTGTTTGTCGCTACCGCTGATCAATTTTTTTTAATAACGTACTATATGTTACCTAGTAATAGTGTATCAGTAGATATTGCTAGAACACCGAGGTATTGTTGTCATACTTTAAAATTATTAGGGTCTAGAAAAATAAAAAATCGTACTTCAAGATAACACTCAATATATTCCGAAAATTACTATAAGAACATCAACACAAGAAGATTGGGCATTCTAAAAATATGAATGCACAATTTATGGAGACATCATTATATAGAATGGTGTCAAAAGATCAATGGCTTAAATTCTAAATGTAAATGAATACTGGGGACAGTCACAATTAAAATCAATTGTAATCAGTATTGTTTATATTTTACTCTGTTTTTCTTCATAAATAAAGATTACAGAAAAAAGTGGACCACCAAGTCTCTGAGCTAACCATGTATTCTTTACTACTGCTATTTTTAATGAATCTACAGCAAGGCGAGCATTTAAATTTGTATGAAGGGCCCTGCCCATTCCTTCTAAAATGATTAAGTCCACTCCACGAGCTTTCATTTCAGTGCATAATCCTGTAAATAAAAATATGTTACAACTTAAAAATTCTTTTTTGTTGTATTGATTTGAATTTGAAGTTCATCAACTTACCTACACTAATTGTCCTAAGGTCCAAACATGGACCTCTTTGTCCACTTGATCTTACTACTAAATCTCCTGTGGATAGGGCAGCTGATATTATGGGACAAATATGTGAAGCACCCTGCAAAATCTCTTCTAATTCAACATTGGTAACATCATTAAGTGCTGGCCATTCATTGGCACATAATATTACTCCAGTTCCTCTTAGTAACAATGCTCTTACAAATGGCAAAATACCAAGAACTATATCAACTCCACTATTATCAACAAACACAGCAGCACAATGGTGAACAGTTTTCTGTAACAATGAAGTGCATTTTTTAAACAATGTCAGTCTTTCATGTTTTTTATATTATCATGCCCTGACACAATATTAATGCCAAAATGGTTTTGTCTTACCTCCAGCTTATCAAGCCATTTGTCTAAGCCATCATACAACCATGGCCTTTTCTGAATTTTCTCTAGTGCTTCATACAGTCCACTATTTAAAATACTGGTTACTGCCTGGGCTCCCCAGTCAAACATATTACCTAAAAAAATTAACTTAATGAATTAATTAAGATGGCAGCCCTCGTTAGCTATTCATGCTTTTATTACTGAGTATTTTGTAAGTACATAATATTACAATTTTTATATTATTATAAGAATATATTAATAGAAGCTATTCATAATGTATTTCATTTGGCAAGTTGACTGCTGTATTCTCCTAAAATAATGAATACAGAGATATTCAGTTTACTAATGGACAATATCCAAGAGGAATAACTATTTATTATGTAGCTTACACCCAGGAGAATATATTTTTTTTGCATGTTAGTTAGTATGTATTTAAGTTAAATATTAAATATGAAATTACCAGCCAACACTCCTCTTATAATTTCCATCCACCTCTGTCGTTCATCTGGCAGAGCATCTAACTCAGCTAGTCGTGTAGCTAATGTGGCCAATGCACTATCATTTTCATACTTTTTTTGTTTTTTCCACAAATCAAAGAATCCCTGTGAACGTAGGCATGTTTCATTGATGTCAAGAAGTAATCGTATGGTCAACTGCCCATGAGCACTAAAATTAATAAAAAAAACACATTAATTTTAAAATTGGCCTCTTATGTGCTGAAATGAAGAATGAAGCTACACAATATTTCTTATTATGTATCTTATTAGATGGAGATGAGAAGTTATTTATGAGACTGCTAAATATTTGAAGAGATAGCAGAAGTGTCGATTGTTCTGTTGTTTGTCCATGTACAACAACAAACACTGAAACCAAAACTTTTTCTAGATGTCATTGAGGCTTCTAAAACAATCACTCTTTCACAATATATTAAAATGATAGGTACATTATTTATTTATAGCTTACCAGTAATATTGAACTTGAGCCAATTTATATACTGATCCTCCTCTAAGGATACCCACTAAACCTGATATTGGCTACTTTAAAACAATTCTATTGTAAATCGAAAATAACCAGTGCAATGATTGATTTCCACTTCAAAATCATAATACTTACAGAGGATTAATTCTGAGCTCCTTTAATGCTTCTACGTAACAAGTTTTAAATTTAAGTGCGCGTATTTCTACTGTAGGGTCTTCATTATTGAGGAGTGCAAAATTTACATACTTCTCGGTCAGTTTTTCACAAGTATTGAGCCAATATTCTCTAGCTTCTTCATCGACTAGTAAGTCCAAAGTATCGGGATTATATTTATCTGGCTCAAGCAAAATGTGTGAGAGGCCAAAATGATCCATTCTGATTCGTTTAAAAAATAAACTAGTGACACGTATAAAATAACAAGGTATGATTTTCATTTGCTATAGTTCTAGCCCATTGTATTGTTTTATCATTATGCAAATACATAAATTATCTTATCAAAACTATCTCTATTTTTCTTGCGACAAAGACTAATTGAATCACAGATAAGATATGAAAATGTAAATGAAATAAAATTATGATGTTCTCTTTAGTTACTAGATGAATGAGTTATTTATTTATTTAAACCAATATTACATCGGTAAAATGAATGCGAATAACAAATTAACATTTATTTATACATAAAAAAGGTACTAGTCGATAAGTATTTAGTCGATTCAAGAATTGAAGAAGATTCAAATAATTACAGTCTCTTATCTTATTAGATATCAAAATCTCAACCACCGAGTATTCGCTTTGCGCTTGCAACATTCAACGTTCGTTTGTTAGCTTTTTTTACTGTCTCTTGTTTATGGTTTGTGTGACGGACTTCAATTTGGTTCGTAGATACTACTACAGAGTTTCAAAAATGTGTTTGAAATGGATAAAACTAGTTATTTTCAAAAAAGACTGAGTTTTTTACGTTGTGAGTTATAGTATAGTATGTGTGTATTAGTTTATTGTAATTTGTGTTGTGATTTTAATGATTGATGTAACGAACCAGTGTACGGCAAGATGGACGAATTGTCTAAGGGCATGACACAAACAGGAAACACCGCTACAACTGACAAAATTCAAGAAAATGATGATGGTAATTATGAGAATATTGATATACTGTTGTAAATGTCTTTAATGTAGTAAAATTCTGATCGCATCAGGTTTGAAGTCTTTTCCAAGAATTAAATATTTAAGTAAACAATAACTAAAATAATTAGAAAAATCTAAATAATTCTTATATCTTTCAAAGTTTACAACACTGATTTCAAAAAACTTAACGAGATGCTTTAATAGTTTAGGATTCTAAAAACTAAAATATAAGGTTTTGGTAACAGAATTTGTCTTTGCTTTGTTACGTGATAAATGTGCCTTTATTAATATGTAAATTTTATTATTTTGATAATATAAAAGGGATTTTGTTCAAGTTATGTTTAATATTATTTAACTATTCAATATTCTCTTATAAAACAGCCCTCAAGTACAAGCAGTTCATACCTAGTGTCCAGTTGAAAATACAATTACTATTGTCGTGTTTCCACACAACCACCAATAATAGAAGTAAATCAGTATATTATAGACTGCCAGTAATTGTTCTAAGTCTACAATCCTCCACTATAACATGTTAATATCCTTGATAGCAATGTAACAATGTTTAATTGCTTTTCAAATGTCTTTTCAATGCCATTCTCTTCATAAATAATATTACCTGCATGTTTTGTAAAGTAGACGTTACTTAATTAGCTGAGTGCACTACATTCTATTTTTTGTTTTGAATTATGAAGTAGTTGACTTCTCATTTATGTAATAATAACACTGCCCAAACTTAGGTTCTATCTAATATTCAATTCCAAGGGTTCAGTTACAAAACCAACTGAATTCATAAATCGGATTTTCAGATATTATACTTACAATTATTAATCATAGCAAAATAAAATATCAGTTTGATTTATTTTTAAAAGGTAAGTCTGCTTTATTTTTTTCGATAGTAATTGTACAAACCCTGGAATATGAAATTATCTTCGATTATATATATTTTCAAGATTGATGCAACTAGAAATTCTTTACTAAAATCTTCACTTGAAATATTTACCAGATTTTGCTAAACTTTCTTAAATATACATGTGTATACTTATGTTTTTGTTGATAATCTAATACAAACAGCATAATAAAGTTATTAAATTATAAAAGTCTTGACCCTATGCTTTGATAACATTAACAACCTCTTAATGATTTAAATAGATATCTAGCAATTGACTGATATCTTTAACTGCAATTACATATGCTGAGGTAGTACATACATGTAGGTGTTTGTCCTCAACATGATTGTGTAATCAATTGCTGGGTTTCCTTAATCCATCTACAATAACCCTAGTGTTTGATTTTGTAAAAATATTATAATTAAAAATATATCTTAAAAAGCATAAAATACTTATATATATTTGCACAAATAATGAAATAATCATAAAATATCTCAAATGGTATGCAACACACTTGTGACACTCAACACTACTGCAGGTGTACTACAGTGAGTAACACCCATTCCATAAGAGCCTGGATTATAATTATGCACCATGAAAGTGTCAAAAAATATGTGCAAATTTGTGAGAAACTATAAAGAAAGTCATGTTACAATATTATTACTCAGAAAATTGGTGGGGGGTAGCTTAAACTAGGAGACAGACATAGGATACTTGTAATCTAAGATTGCCCAAAAATTATATGAGAACAGAAAAAAGGCGACTCTGCATATCAAGTCGCAAGCAGAAGCTAGTACTAATAAATGTGCAAATAAAATACCTGAAATATAACTACATTCAGTCAAATGCACATGACTACATTCAGTCAGTGACTTTGCCCATGTTCCCATGAGATGTCTATATGTTATTCTGGCTTATCTATATGTTATTCTAGACAATAATCGACTAAAAAATCTATTAAAACTATTCATGTGTGGCAAGGTAGAGTATACATAACAAAAATAAAAAAAAAAATAATAAGATAAACTACATATGTATCTTAATAATTTTTTTGGATAAAACCATCATAAAGTAATAAAAAAACATGCCGAGTGTGTCATGGTCTCCCTTTGCATGATCTTTCCGTACATTTAACAGTCAGTTTATACCGGTTTTATTAACTATCACATCATATTATGAAGATGTATGTATAAACTTGGAAAATCTTATAGATTTGAAGAGTCTTGTAATTCTAAGTAATGTTAAGAAACTTCATACTTCAGATTATGGCAAAATATTGCCTGTAAATTACATACAATTGTCATCTAACTTCCTATATTCCCTTACTTACCAGTACTAGCGAATTATGCTTCCTCAGTCAAAAAGATGAAGCATAAACACCAAAATTATAGAGTTACATATATGCATTTTCATATGTAAATATGCAATATGATATTAATCTGGGCTCTGCATATTATGTGGGGCTTTGTTGTTACCAATAGCAGTGGAAAACAAATTTTAAAAGCATTTAATGCAATGTTATTATTATAGAAAATAGGCATTTTAATTTTTTTTTTAATCTTACTACCATTGTTTTTAGCTAAAACAAGGAAACATTTTACTTATATTTTTGAAGATTGTTAAACTTGTTTGCTATTTTAAATGCTCGTTGAAAACTAATACTTATCTAATTTTAACTAATTCACCTACTTTAGTTGTATGTAGCTCATTTGCATTTCTTCCTTTATGAAACAGGATAGATATTTTAAGGATTTTTGTTTTAGCTTTTTTTTTGTTATTGTACAGTTGATTTTCAGTTTGCGTAAAATAACTGTCTAACAGTCGCCGCCTTTTTACGGGCAAGATTGTTGAAGAGCACTGCTTTTGCAGATGGCGTAAAGCGTGGTTTGCGGCACGCACGCCAACTATGCTAGCGTTGGTAGAACAACTGCGGTCATACCTCGGTGGAGGATGTGAGTGCGAATGCGTTTATAGCATGGCGTGTTCTCGACAATGTCCCATGATCATTTGATTCACCAATAATCCATAATTTATACCCTATGAAAATTATTAATTCTTGAAAAGTTGTTATTTCCGAAAATAAGATTTTTAACATGTTAATCTGTTGCCAACATAATAATATATTAGAGACTAAAACAACAATATTTTAAGTAAGTACTACTTTTTATTTAAACCTACATTAGTTTATACCCCATATCATAATACTCATTTTGGCATTATTGCTTAACCCGTCGTATGTCTAAACGTGGATTCACGCGAGACACGATTTATTTTCTGTTGTCTCATATCACAGGCATTCGGCAAGCGGTTAAGTATATTATTTATATTTTGGTGGATTGAGTAGTGGCAGCCGTCCCAAACATCTAACAAAGTATTATTTTTTAGCCGTTTACTACTGATTGTATTGGAGACTCATCTACTTTATAGTCAGCATAATCTTTTGATGAAAGGGAATCGTCCTCTGATTGTGAAGTGATGGATAAATATGAAAAAAGTGTACTATTTTTTCGCATTTGAGTACTCAGTCGAAGTATTATCCGTCACTTTGTGACCAGATAGCAATATCTTTTAAAATGTTGTGCTAACTGTAAGTTAGATTAGTTACTAGTCGGGAGGAGGCGACACAAAATGTTTTTTACGTGTTTTGACGGCTGCCGCTACTCAATCCGCTACCGAAGCCGCAGTTGACAAACATAACATTTCTTGATAGGGCTCAGTAAAGTATTTTGCGGGATTTCGACTGAGAGGAAATTGGTCATGAAAATCTGTCATAACCATAACATCACGCTGAAAGATTCTTTCTTACTTGCAAGCTTTGTTTTCTTTCTTAAAATCATTTATATATGCATCTTTCTGATAAGTAAATGAAGAAATATTCATAGTGCACGGTCACCATCAACAACCTAATATAGCACTACTTTCAGATCTTTGAACTGATTTAACTCAATTCGGACTGAGTTTTTGATATAAGACTCCATGCCTAATCCATAAGCGTGCGGCATTAAGTCCACCCTTGTGCTTGTTTGTGTGCATAAAGCTTTTTAAATAAATAAAATATTTTTTGTATTCATTATTAATTATTCTGCATCAGTTTTTCCATATCCGATTAAATGCCGCGAAAAATGAAAAGGCATCACTCTCTATACAAATTAGGTCATTGTCATTTTGACGTTGGCAATAGAGCTTGCTTGACCCTAAGTGCCTATATTAATTTTTGTGCAAAATCAACATAGACCTACTAAATTATGCATATTGTAACTTGTACCTGATACATACAATTTTGTTCAAAAATGTGATAATATATTTTCTAGACATGGGAGTGAGATTTATCTAATAATATGATTGACGTTATCTCTACTAAGTTACTGACATTCGTCTTGAGTGTATTGTTTGTCTGATTGGATACTTCAGTGACCTACCCAATGAGTGAGGTTACAGGCAACAACGTTTTGCGTTTGCGTAGTGTTGCATGCCAAGAGTGCCGGGTGTTCCCTGTGTCGCAAGCGTGACTGACCCTGAACCATTAACGTTAGAAAACATATCCCGAAAGGTCACATTTCTTGTTACATATTTACTTACCCACTATTTTTTGCTTATATTCCTACCTCATTATTCAATCGAAGGCGTGGCTCTAACTTAACTATATAAAGATTACTTAATAGTATGTAATTGTAATTTTTAAATGCTTCGTTTTTGTTTTTCCTTTGTCACTCTTACTCCCGAATATTGAAAGGCTACTCAATTTTAAGTACTTAACTTGTGCCATCTCTGTTATTTTATAAATAATTTTTAGTGAAAAAATATGTTAAAATTAAGTAGTGGTTGAGTATTACGACATTATTCGTACAGGTGTCTATTGAGAAGTTCGCGTTACAGTAGAGGTAGTCTGTTACTACTACTGCAATTCTTTATGAACTTAAATGAATAAAAGATATTAACACTTATAGTATGCTATGTACTGTATAGAATGGTCAAAATTGACTTAAAAGTGTTAAACTGTAACAAATATTAATGTGTGCCGATGACCGATGTTTACATGAGTTGCATGGAATTCGATCGGCATACCTCTGCTTGTGAATTCTTGAAGGATCAAAGGAAGCGCTGGATGTCAGCATCTGTTTCTTTTCAAGGGAGATTTGTCGTAATCAGATAAATCGTGCTCACTGCTCACGACTTCCTCATACGAGAATTATTTTGTATTCTTCTTAAGAATGGATCTCGGTCTTGTTTTAATGTACCTATTATGTTGAACAAAATCTATGATGCAAATAAAATAGCTTTCTGTGTTCAAAACATCAGTATTTTTGGTTTCTTGGGAAGAGTAAAATTTCGTGGCCCTGTAACACTGGTATCTACTATCGTCAATTTTGGTCTTCTTTTTTAATCTAGTTTTCACTTTTATATTTATCAAGCAATATTCAGCATTTAAATATATCATTATAATTATAATAATGAGTTTAATTTACAAATAACATAACATCACGCCTTTTGTCCCCTAAGGGGGTAAAAGGGGCAGAGGTGCACATTGCGGCACTTAATGCCACTGTACAATGTAACACCCACTTTTCACTATTTATGTTATGAGTCCCATGTATAATTCACAAATATTGCAATATATCTGGATCCTTGCAAGGGTATCTGGGACATCAAGTGTAGTTAAGCGTGGATTCTTTGTTTCTTTTAAAGTCTACCATACATTGAGACATTTACATTATATAATGTAATAAAATATTCGAGTATAGTCGTAATCTGTCTGAGCCCCAGTCTGTACTATTTTAAATCGGAAAATGTGCGCACATATATCATCATAGCAATTTTATTGGTCGAGAGTTTAATTCAACTAAACCAAAACAATCTCCAATAGCGCTTGTAATTTAGTTTGATTACGTACATATAACGTTATTTTAGGGCATAATCGAGCTTCTAAAGTTAAGGATGATGTTAACTTAGTGGCACAATCGATTAGTTTAAAGAAAATCATTTTAATACTATAGGCCTCAGTGCTATTTATTACTTACTTTCATAATACGTATATTAAGAAAGGACAAGCATTAAGCATAATTATAATATTTTCACCAGGCTCGTCGACTTCAGTAGTATACGTGAATGAAACGTGTTTGGAGTGTGAAAGGGTGCGGGCGGCGTGCGAGCGGCTAGGCACGGTGGCGGTCGCACCAAGCCCAGAAGCCCTACCACCAGCTCAGCAGACCCCTGCTCCGCCATCTTACGTTATCACCTCACCATTCGAAGGCGACCTCTTTGACACTGCACACAGAGCAAAATACAGGTCAGTGATTTATTTATATTGTATATTTTACTATTAATTGTTGTTTCATAGTCATGTTTAGAAAACATACGACTATTGTAAAATCACCAAATACTTATATAGAAAAGTGAAAGTAAAAATAAATCGAACATATTGTGGCAAATCAGTAATTTATAATTTTATTTGCTTGACTTGTAAAGTCGTAACAAAGGCTGATGTGCGACAACTTCACTCATATTTGTAACACAACCCAACGATAGACAGCAGTGAAATTAAAAATGTAGTCTGAAACTCTGGGTAAATCTCAAACTCTCGTTAGGTAAAGATACGATTAGTCAGTTTTTAAAGCACCATTTTGTGAATTATTAAGAATCTAAGTACGTAGGTATATCCAGAATGTTTAAAGTATGGAAACATACGAGTTAACGAGAATATTGACATTTATTTTGGCATAGCGCACTTTTGATTGGTAGACCAGACTACTAATAAGCGCAACAAATGCTTTGTTGCGCGTTTACAATGCCGTCATTTTGTCTTACACTCTCATGCCTTTGTACATGTAAACGCAATCGAGGATACGTCTCTGGTGACGTTCAATTAGCCTAAAATAGTGCTCATTAACTCGTCGAGTACCGGTTTTATAGACACAATTAAAGAACAATAGGTCGCGGTCACCGGTGACCGCTTGGTGTTTGACAGTTTAAGATAAAAATGTTGTGATAATCCTCTTTTTTTAGATTTGCAAAATTACTATTGAATTAAGTACCGTTACGACGATGGTATCGGATAACTACTTCAATAGTCAGTTTGATTTATTATAGTGCTATATCTACTTGTTAATTTTCCTTAATCACACACAATTAATATTGTTTCGTTTTAAATAATCACCGGTATAGTATTTGCAGTGCCTTTTACTGAGAGAGCTGACAAAAAACGATGCTTATTAACATGTTTAAAATGATAAAAAATCAAACTTCCAACTACATACTTATTAAACTTTTTCTAAAGATAATAAAAAAAATGCAGTTTTTTTACTTTCTCTGAATATGACTCAGTGGTTATCGTATAATTGGTACGAATATGACAATGTACAATAAGCATGCGTGTCTTGAAAATGTGAACAGTCAGGGCTGCGAAGTGCTGTTGGTGATGATTGGCTTCTTGATGAATTACCACTTTGAAAAAATACACCGCCACCGCATCGCCGCATAATATATCGTAACAAAAGTGAGTCCTTTATGTCGAAAGATTATTTTTATTCCACATAATTTTCCTCCAAGGCCTAAATAGGGTATTTACCATTTTTCCTTATTATCAGATTACGACTTATCCATTCCAGTCTAGATAATAATTATGATCTGATCTGATCTAGCGACTAGTTCAACCTCAACCTTAATTTCCTCTAGTTGTAGGTATTTTGTTTGTATCGAATCTATGATGTGTCTTGAGTTTGATTTATGATTGGCAATTTGGCCGCCCCTTATCATGCAATGTGTTCACTTGTGTTTATTAAACACCACCGCTGTTACTTTGAGCTGTACAGCATCCGGAGGCGCTCTGTATCGTTATTGTTACCGTGAAGGTATTTAAAGCTATTCTAATAATTCCTGTATGCCATGATCAGAATGAATGAAGAATGCATTTAATTCGTTTTGAAGTGATGCAGTAGGCGACTCTGATGAAATTTAATTGGTTTTATGTCTTATTCTTATGTTTATTATTTTTTTATTTTTTATTTTAAAAGACTTCATGCACATACTATTGTACAAGGTGGGCTTAATGCCTAGGGCATTCTCCTCCAGCCAGACCTTTGGGTGATGCAGAGACAAAAACAATGGTCGATGCAAGAAGCAAGCGTATTTAAGACTACAGAAATGCATAAAAAAAGGGTAGTATAAACTTACATAAAATAAATCCCTATATAAACTTACATGTATATGACATAACAATAAACATACACAATTATATTACATATACTACTTAGACGTAACATAACTATACATAGTAGGTATATTGATAGTTACGACTCTGCCAATCTCTTCAAAAGTAGCTCCCGCACCTTCCGCTTGAATGACAAACGACTGGGCACCATCCTGATATCGGGAGGGAGCGCATTCCACAGAAGAATAGACTGAATAAAAAAGGAGGAATGAAGAAATTTAGTACGATGTGTTGGACATTGAAGGAGGCGATTATTAGAAGAGCGAAGATATTTGCTGTGGTTTGCGCATGTATATTGAAAGTGAAAGGACAGATAATGAGGCGAATGAGGCGAGTCAAGAACAGAGAAAAGAGTGGTTAGCGCCCTTAGTTCCCTGCGCTGTCGTATGGGCAACCACTTTAATTGCAATCGGTATGCAGAAACATGATCATATCTACGCAGGTTGAAAACGAATCGAATGCAGTTATTCAGAAGTCGGTCAAGTTTATTGAGGAGATCTGCATTCAGGTCATAATAACACACATCAGCATAATCTATAATAGGGAACAACAGGGCCTGTACCAGCATTGCCTTGGTGTCGGACGGGAGCAAGTTTTTAACGCGATAAAGAGCCCGCAGCGATCCAGTCACCTTTTTGCTCACACTAATGACCTGTGCATGCCAGTCAAGATTGCTGTCAATATGTAAACCGAGGTCTTTGACGTCGCTAGTAAACGGAACGATCGCACCGTCGAAAAGGACAGCGGGTAGAGATGCAACGTCAACCTTACTAAGAGAACGAGAACTTCCTATCACAATCGCCTGACACTTCTTGGGGTTTACCGCAATGCCGAACCTTACAGACCAATTATTAATAGCGGATAAGTCGTTGTTAATTTTTGAGATGGCATACGGCAATCCGTCGAAGCTGGTCTGACAGTAAATCTGTAAGTCATCCGCATATAGATGGTACGCACACCGAAGCTCGGAAGTGATGAGATTAATAAAGATGGAAAATAAGAGAGGTGACAGTATACCGCCTTGAGGAACGCCAGCCTTTAATTCGCGCCAGTTAGATGAATTATCACCGTGCTTGACCACTTGCTGACGCTCCCGAAGATAAGAAGAGAACCATTCCAGTGACTCGCCCGAGACCATAAGGTGGGATAGGATAGCCAACAGGATGTCATGACTGACCATATTGAAGGCATTCGAGAAGTCAACCAAAACCAGGACTGTGGCTTTGGTATCCTCAAAGCCGGTTCTAATATCGCCAGTCACTTTAAGGAGGGCGGAAGTAGTGCTGTGGCCAGGTCTGAAACCAGATTGTAGAGGACTAATCAGTGAATTCCGATATATGTAATTAGAGAGCTGTTTATGAACACAGGCCTCGAGCACCTTGGACAGGAATGGGAGTATGGATATTGGACGGAATTGAGAGGGAAGGGTGAGAGAAGAGGCTTTAGAGAGCGGACGGACAAAGGCTCTACGCCAGAGGGAAGGGAAAGTACCGGAATAAAGGGAAAAGTTGATGACATGGGTTATTGCTGGTAGGAGGTGATCTAAAATGGTAACAATCATGTATCGAGAGATGTTGTCACAACCTACCGCTTTGGATTTGATTGAGAGGATGATCCTTCCGACCTCAGTCGAGTCAACTGGAGCGAAGCGGAAAGGATTAGTGATAGATGGACGCGTCAGACCAGAGATAAATGTAAGAGTGTTACGTTTGACTAGAGGGTCCATGGTAGGTAATGTTGTGAAATGGTCGTTAAGACCATCTAGACAAACTGTACAGGGAAGGTCTGAATATTATCTGCCTTAAATTGTCCTGAAATATGTAGTTAATAGTTATATTAATTACTAGCTAATCCGGCGAACTTCGCACCGCCTAATCATAGTATAAAGAACAAAGTAGGTTATCTTCATACAAATGCTCCGCGCGCGGCTTATATGTGTGCGCCATAGTATCTATGCGTCGACGCACGCACACTTTAACAAAATCTCGACCCGTTTCTCAGTGCGCCAGGCAGGGCTAACACTGCACGGGGTTCGCGCGCGCTTCACGGCTTTTCGGCACTGTTCAATGAAATAAAAAATGTCTGATAATCGTAGAAGAACGTATTGCTGTGTGTTTGGGTGTCTTAATAATTAATTGATTCCAGAACTGTCTCTGTTCAGATTAGGTACCTATTGAACAGGAAAGGTAAGCTAGTCACTTTTTCTAGCATAAATATAATTTGTAGGTACTTGATGAAGATACCTACTTACTTATTCTTACTCTTATCATTCTTCATAGTTCCTACTCAACCAGAAATGTAATTACCTACTATACTTAAATATTATAAGAAAATGTGGTATTGTATTGTTAATTTACAGTTTATCTGATTTGTTAAGAACGTAGCCGAGTCGCATTTTTCCATATAAATGTATTCCCAAATTTACTTTCTGAATACTATGTATAGAGCTAAAGTTTATTTTAAGAAGTTTATAATCTTTTTATAAGCTTTTTATTTTTACTAAATTTATAAATTGATAAAATATTCAATCATAATATGCTTTTCATTTCATAAATTTGGATCAAGTGCTGCTTGTTCGAAAATATTAACTAAAAGTAAAAGTGACAACCCTGGGGATCAACGCAAGAGTAGGCTAATAACTCGGCGGGCGGCCTTAGACAACCTACTGTATATGTTTATACTGTGGCCTAATTATTGGAGGCATAATTAGTAAGTCACAAACACACGACACAATACTTTTTTAATTTTATTGAAATTTGTTGCTTTTAGATTTTTAGGAATATTAATTAAAGAATTATAGTATAGATGCACAGCAAAGAGACATTTACATTTCAAGCGACATTTTACCATAAACAATTTTTTATTGAGTGAATACTTACAAATATTTACACTCTAATTATATTTTTGAGAGTTGGTAACACTGTAAGGTTGGCATCAAACATGTCAACACATTAATTCTTTTTATATTTTGAAATTTAAATACACGATGTTATGACTTATGAGCAAAGTTGATATTATGTTGTCGATTCAAAAGTCTTGTTTTAATGCGTTCTTCAATTCGAGTGGAACTGAGAGTACAAATACCTTCAAATGTTTGACAGAAATAATGTGGTCAACTTTTATATGGGAAATGGAATTGTCCTCTTACTCTATCTTACTCGCCATTTTTCCTTATTTGCTTTTAGACCTACCCTGGACTACGACAAACATTTTAAAACCAAAATCAGCTCAATCGGCCCATCCGTTCTCGAGTTTTAATCAGACTAACGAACAACAATTCATTTTTATTTATATAGATAGATTACAATTTCCTAAGCCAGTTTTTCTAATTTATTTTTATTGGGATTAGAAGGGGTAAAAGACATAAAACATAACATACGAGATCAGAATCAGTCAGTCATTGGTATGGAATTAAAATGAAGATTTTGTCACTTTTAACAAATTTAATATTCTTCAGAGGCATGAGAATCGCCGTTGTTTATAGGTATACTTGGAACCTTCCATTTATTTCGAAGTGGCCGTATGTTGGGTGACTGGTACATAGAAAGATGGATGTAAATAAAGGTGCGTGCAGAGAGCGCGGACGCGTACGCAGGCGCGCGGCAACGATCAGCGTAGCGCGAGGGTCGCCCTTGTGGCCGCGCGACGCTCCTTGCTATTTTCGGCCTCACATTCCTCTCGACTGTTTTTCAATCTAACGTGAAACGCATAACGCACACGCCGCTTGTGTCTTTGTTTTCGCGGCTACCGCGATTAAACATTATACTGTTTCTTTTCTCGAATTAGCCCGAATTAATAATCAACGAATATGCGAAAATAAAACGAAAGATTTAATGTTTTTATAAATACCTAGTTACTCAAGTTCTCAATCTCCATGACAATGATAAAGAGTGCAAGTGAGTGGGTCCAGAGCGAAACGATAGTGTCGAGAGCACGTCGGACTAGTGCTTGAATACTAAGTGTATGATAGTGATGGGGCCCACGCGGCTGCCGCCTACACCCGAAGAGGAAGATCCTCCGCATCTCGTCGTTCGCACTGAATCAAAGGCTTTGGATGCTATTCAGCCCATTTGCGACGTGTAAGAGCTTATTTAATTTGAACTGTGTCCTAGATTTTGTCCTAGTTCAGAATCACTTTATGTAGAACAACGAGACTGCGCCAACTATAAACTGGAGTGACTAGCGATGAAAGGACGAACAAGTTATAATATGGCATTAAATGAACGTTAAGAAAATGATAACAATTTAACAAAATTTAATGAAATACGACATGGATATTATGCTTTGATATACTGAGGTACTTAGGTATAAAAGTAAATCCTGTGCTCAACGCGAGTTTCTCTCTCTCTCAGGAGTCTCAAAATCCTACTCGTTCAAATCTTACAAATAAGGGGGATTTTATATGAAGCGAAGGTAAAAGATCATGTGTTGCTATATGCCTTGCAAAATATTTACATATGACTGCTTGAATGAAGCTAAGAATTGTCAGCCAACTCATTCGAATGGCATTTATATCACGACAGTCACTATAATTTACTATTTAGAGTTTTCATCGAACGTATTCGGTATGATATGCCGAATGAATAACTTAAAATATCCTGAAAGTTTGATATTTAATTGAATTGCAATGATTGTTTACAAATTCGAGGAATTCAAATGTAACTCATCAACTATTTCTATAGCGACACGTAAATAAAGTAGCGTTGTATGCGGCATCCTGTGACGTCAGGTTTACACAGTCCCAATAGAAGCGATCGACTCGTCGTCGTCAGAAACTCAGAACACACTTTTCTTTCCGAGAGCGCGCGTCACACCGACGCCCACGACATCCAACAATAATTTTAATTCAGATCTCCGTGGATAAACTCCTTGCCCTATTAATATTTTTCTACAATGACATACATCTGAATAAAACCAATTCTATAATTAATCCAAATGACTAACAGACGAACACTTTCTGTTAATTTGGATCGTTTATTATTGTACCTATATGAATTATGATGGACTTAAATTCCACAAAAACGAAAAGATAGTTTCATGGGTATTAGTAGTGTTGTAAATGCTGTAATATGGTTGTCTGGTATCTAAAAATGAATTCATTACACTTAATAAAACAAAAGCAGTCAATAAAACAAAAGCAGTCTTATATGGATTTTTTTTTTACTATTTTTGTAATGGTATGTATACCTTCTTTTCATTCTATACCTAACTGACACCGCTAGTAACGTCGAATAGTTCTTTTTTGTAAATTAATGATTAGGTTGTAAAATGTAAATATGTAAATAAAATTTTAGTAAAAAAAAAACATTTATGTGCCGCTAGCAGAAGCTAATAACAATATACATTGTTCGCACGCTCCCGTGAAATAAAAAGTAACGCAGGTATGTGTTATTCCCGAACATAATCTGCCCATGTTCCAAATTTCTTCCCCTTACTTTTGACGCAATTGAATAACAAACATACACATAAACTTTCAAGTGAAACAAGTGAATTAACAAGGCAGCACTTTTACACGTCAATTTTATCAAGCGAACGATGGGGCCGACATTTCCTAACTGACTACTCTGAGAAGAAATGCCGAAACTAACTCAGAGGTCCGTCTCTTTTAAAGTCCAGACTTGAATAAATTGTAACTACAATTGTAATGAATTATAATTTAAATGAACTGTTAATTTACCGAAAATTGTGTAAAATTATAGCTTTGAGCTCTGTGCCGGAGATTTGTGTTGTTCAATAAATTCAATATGTCAAAGTCAAAGTCAAAATCATTTATTTCAATTAGACCAGGAAGGCACTTTTGAACGTCAAAACAAAACAACATATTTAAATATTAAATAATAAGAAAAAATGTCAGTCTGTAGGTCAGTCCCCTAGTGAAGCTATTTGCTATGAGTACGTTATCCTTATTGTCGTTCAAAGAAGAAACGAAAATATTTCCAAAGGCGATTCTGCGTGTGTCGTATGTCCGGGCTAGGTGTAACTAAAAAAGGGTAATATTATTTTTTCTTTTAATAAATTACTGCGATTTGCTATCATAGGTAAGTATAGTTTGTTAGCACTGGTTGTGTACCAATTTTATTATTGTGTTTTCTAAATCCAGTCTATCCTGATCTCGCTTTGTACGATTTTTCTATGCATTTAACGGTCAGTTTATACTGGTGTCGCATAGCTTGATGTGTAGCCATTTGTACTTCGCCGCTCCTAAGTAGGTACCTAATTTAATAGATTTGCAAAATAGATACCTAGGTACCTATTGCCGGAATACTGAAACGTTACGTGCCATCTCTGTCATTTTACAAAGAATTTGAAGTGACAGAACTATGCTTAAGCGTGACTTAAAATTGAGTAACGTTTCAGTATTCGGGCATATGTTGATCAAATTTATACACAAATAGTTTTAAAATAATTAATTTGTTTATACAAATTAATAAAATACTAAACCTCATTACCTACTCAAAATTATGATATTTCGGCAGTTTTATTTTCCGAGATTAATCGAGTCCAAATTTATTTTTAACCGACTTCAAAAAAAGGAGGAGGTTCTCAATTCGACCGTATATATGCTTTTCAATCATGTACCTTCTGCCTACCCTACTTCAAATCTCTGTGCACGCCTCTGCTCGCACGGTCCTTGCACTAACAATTGTAAAAAATAAAAAGTAATTATGTCAAGGTAGAGAAAAAATATAAAGTTTCAAATTAAAACAATGTCACATTAAAATAGTACTGTCAAATTGAATATAAAAAAAAATGTAACTACCTATATGTTACAAACATGTCAACATAACCTGTGTGGACGTTACAGCAGTTTATTCCCAAGCCCGACTATCATTTAGGTAGTCTTTTATTCTATAAAAATAACTGTAAAGTTTATCCTTAATGACATTTTTAAATAGAGTACCTGCGACTTATATTATAAATTGATCGAATGGCCCTCTTCTGCAGAACAAAGATAGACTGAATGTCAGCAGCATTCTCTCACAGGAGAATACCATATGACATGACACTATGAAAATAGCTAAAGTATACTAGTCGCGCTGTATCTACATCGGCTAAATTCGTATTTTTTTTTAACAGTAAATACTGCATAACTGATGCTTTTCGATAACTTATCTATATGTGGAGCCCACTGGTGCTTAGCGTCTAGGGTTATACCTAAAATGACAGTAGAATCTACAGGGTTCAACTCTCACCCTTAATTAGCACGCTGGTTTTCACATGTCTAACATTTGGTGTTGTAAATTTAATGCATTTAGTTTTAGTTCAATTTATTAATAGGTTGTTGGCACTAAACATATTTTGCATTCATAATATTAGTAAGTTTTGATATTTTTCATCTAACTGCTTTTTGTTGAAGAAGTGTATTCGTTTATGGTTTCGTAATATTTTTAAATTAAATTCGTCCCATTGTGAGGCCAAGCGAGACGACTACGTTCCAGGTTTTGGCACCTTCCTATACTTCAAGACTGTATTTTAATTTTCTATCGTTAGACCGGAGGGTGGGTTTTTTTTTTTTTTTTTTTAAGGGGGGAAAATCATCGAATGACTGCCCCCGCCTGGGTGAGGCGGGAGGGAGTGTCAGACTCTTACTGACTAAAAACCACCCCGTTCTCCGCGACTCCGAATCGGCCTTGGCCCTATTGGGCCCCATCTGTGGTGGTCTGATGGCTCTTTGAGGCGCGCGCGGAACGCGACGCGCCGTACGCTCGAGTCTGTTTCTGGTCGGACGGGGAGCCACCCATGCTCGCCGTCCGCAGGCCCGCGCTTACGGTGGCCGGAGATCGTCCCGCGATCCCCGACGCCCGGTGTGTCCTTCGCGATGGCTGGGTTGCGAGGAGGCAGCGCTTCGCTGCCTCGCGCGTCCCGCCTCCTCCTTAGCTAGCATGACTGCTTCGCAAAAAGAGGAGACGGCATCCCAATCCCCCTCGCTCCGCATCATGGCCTGCACTAGGCCCGGACGCGAGAGGTCGCCATCGCCGATCACTTCCCTGAGGACACGGCGGTGCTCAGCCCACGAAGGGCATTCTCCCACCGTGTGTTCCACCGTGTCCTCAGGGCGGTCCTCGCAGTGATGACACCCGGGCGTTTCCTCCCGCCCCATCAGACACAGGTACCTCCCGAAACTGCCATGTCCGGTGAGGACCTGCGTCAGGCGGTAGGTGAGGACGCCGTAGCGTCTCTCAAGCCACTCCTCAAAGAGGGGACTTACCGCTGCGATGGCAGCGAGCCCAGTCCTCGGTTGCGACAGTCGTTGCTGCCATTCCGCCATGAGATCGCGCCGGAGCTCATCCCGCCACGCACTTATCTGGCGCGGCAGCGGAGTTTCGCCCCGGCGACGTGCCTCCGCGCGCATGCTGTGCACGCGCGCGAGCACCTTCGCCTCCAGATCCCACGGCGGTAATCCGGCAAGGAGGTTCGCCGACTCCCCAGAGATCGTGCGGTATCCGCGGATCATTCGGATCGCCATGACCCTCTGTGCCATGAGCAGCGTCCGAGCGGGACGCCGCAACAGGTTAGGCGCCCAAACAGGGGCGCCGTAGAGGGCCATGGACCGCACGACCCCGGCGTATAACCTCCGGCAGGAGGCGTTTGGCCCCCCGAGGTTGGGGAGGATGCGTTTAAACGCAGCCCTCGTAGACCGGAGGGTGGGTAATAATTACCGAAAAAACTAAACATTTAGGCGTATTAGTTATTAACTTATTTCTACAATTTATTATAAAGCTGAAAATGTTGTTTGTTGGAGGCTGCTAATATCCAGAATTACTGTTTGAATTCGAAAATTCGTTTTGTGTTACATAGTCAATTTATTGAGGAAGGTCCTCCTCGCAACCCAGTCATCGCGATGGACACACCGGGCGTCGGGGATCGCGGGACGATCTCCGGCCACCGTAAGCGCGGGCCTGCGGACGGCGAGCATGGGTGGCTCCCCGTCCGACCAGAAACAGACCCGAGCGTACGGCGCGTCGCGTTCCGCGCGCCGATGCCGATTCGGAGTCGCGGAGAACCTAATGGGTAACCGGGGCTCCGGCTCGAAGTGCAGGAGAAGAAACGGGGTGGTTTTTAGTCAGTAAGAGTCTGACACTCCCTTCCGCCTCACCCAGGCGGGAGCAGTCATACGATGATTTTCCCCCCTTAAAAAAAAGCCAAAATATTTTCATTGAAATTGATGTAATTTTTGTTTTTTTTTTGTGAGTTTACACTTGCAAATTAATAGGTGGGCAAGAATTATACATAACATAACATCACGCCTTTTTATCCCCGAAGGGGTAGGGAGAGGTGCACATTTCGGCACTTAATGCCACTGTACAATGTAACACCCACTTTTCACTATTTATGTTATAAGTCCCATGTAATAGGGGGTGAGCCTATTGCCATATACCGGGCACATTTCCAGACTCCGTGCTACTACTGAGATTTTTGAAAAAACCCAGTAATACTTTGCCCGACCCGGGAATCGATCCGAGACCCCTTGCCCGGCAGTCGCACTTGCGACCACTCGGCCAACGAGGCAAGAATTATAAATTAACAATACTTAATATGCAGTGTGAGGTAACATAGGAAGTGCACCGCTAGATTTAATTATATAACAGGATGAATGTATTGTGAAAGTTTGCGAACTAACATAAAAGGAACGGCCCGCCTATGACTTGAATCCATAATGTTTTTACAGATAAGGCTAACTAATTAGTCAGATGTAAGCAAATTATTAACTGCATCATTGCTCCACTATCAGCTTGACCGGCGAACTCTAATTGATATGAATCCAATTCAATAGATAGGACATCATTGATAGATTTAGAATTTTTTTAAGGGGGGAAAGTCATCGAATGACTGCTTCCGTCTGGATGAGGCGGGAAGGAGTGTCAGACTCTTACTGACTAAAAACTATCCCGTTCCTTCCCCCCACGTCGAGCCGGAGCCCCGGTTACCCGTTAGGTTCTCCGCGACTCCGAATCGGCATCGGCCCTGTTGGGCCCCATCTGTGGTGGTCTGATGCCGTGATAGATTTAGGATACTGACTGAACATGTCATAATTTGTCCTGTACTGAATTGGATAAAAGGAAAGTGGTTACGAATGGTTCACACTAAACAAGCAGTTAGCATTAACGTATTAACAATAATTAAATTATTATTACGTTTTAGGGTTCGGTTCGGTGCGGTTAGTACCCATAGTTTGGGTTAATTAAATACTAAGTTACTTTACTGACAACAAGCCAGTCGGAGATCTATCACCTCTTACTAGACTTTTTTTACTATGCAAGTAGACCATAATTCCTTTACGATAAGTCTAATGTTCATTATCAAAATAAAATAATCTTGTTCTAAATTCTAAAAATCTAATGCATTTACATATTTTTGTAATTCTTGTGGCGTTTAATGTTCCTCTACGGATCATAAAATAAAACCGTACTGTACACGTATGTACATAAATGAACATACAATATAATAGATACCTATTTTTGTATTCAAAATCTGTATATATCTATATATATAAAAGAAAGTCGTGTTAGTTACACCACTTATAACTCAAGAATGGCAGAATAGATTTGGCTGAAAATTGGTAGGGAGGTAGCTTAGAACCAGGAGACGGACATAGGATACTTTTTATACAATACTTTTTTTTACTTTTTACCGAAAATCACGAACGGGAACGGGGGGAAATGGGATTGCGCGTACGAAGTCGCGGGCAGAAGCTAGTATATCTATAAATTCAGTTTAAAAAATATATACGTGTGTATTAAGTTTTATGTGCATCAGAATACACCATTGGTCTAGTGAACGCAGTCGGATAAAATTATTGAAATTATGTGGCAGTATTTCTAGTAACTACCTGCCTGCCGCAGTCACAGTCACAGCGACGCTAACCGTATCTATACCGTGGCGGCACTACAGGGAAGCAGTTAGAACGGGGTGAATTTCAGTACTTCCTATCCCGCCTATTGTAGGAGGAGTTCCATTATCACGAAAAAGGCCCGTCATTATTTTTTGTTTTATAGCTGTAATATTATTTTTTAGCATTACACGATGCTCGTAATTTCGATATGTAATAGGTTTCCTGTTAATGAATACATTGGCCACAGGAAATGTTGAATCAGGAAGTGTGAATTCATTGTGAGGAACAGTGCTACAAAAGAGATAAGATTATTATCATCATATGATTCAAACTTGTAGGTTAAATAAATAATTCATTATTTATATAGGTTTATTATTTTCGTAGTTTCTTACAAACTACACAGCAGTCACATATGAATTTTTAGAATATTAAATTGTAAGAACATGACAACACTTACTCAAAATCAAAAACCAGCAGCGAGCACCTACTTTGATGACTGTCGAGGGATATTTGCTCTGCGTCCATACACTGTTGGCCCTAGAGCCAAGTATCGGATAATTATTTATTGTATTCTCTATCATTTGTTGACTCCTAGAAGATCTTGTTTTTATAGCAAACTAGCGGCAGAAAAGATATTTTCAAAAAAGTCTTAGATTTTGAAGTTATAAATCTAACCATAACAACGAATATTGAATGTTTGAATGATTGTTTAGAAAAAAAAAGACTTTTTAATTACTGTATATTATTATTCTTCCTACCTGTTTAAATGGAGTATAACTGCATTCATAAAGAAAAAGAAAACACAATCGATCGATTATAATTGATTGGACATCCCTATTTCACTTTCGACACGACATGACATTGGACTTGCTGATTTATTTATTTATTACATTAGTAGAAGGCATTTCACATTAGTCGAAGATGGCGATCTAATGTTATAAAACGTGTTAAATTCTATTAAAAGTACATTTTGGAATACAGCTAGTCCGTGATACAAAAGTATTTTTTTTTTAAGCGGGGAAAATCATCAAATGACTGCTCCCGTCTGGGTGAGGCGGGAGGTAGTGTCAGACTCTTACTGACTAAAAACCACTCCGTTCCTTCTCCTGCACGTCGAGCCGGAGCCCCGGTAACCCGTTAGGTTCTCCGCGACATACAAAATACGACGTATGTGCAACTTGTATATTAAAATAATAGGGGATTAATTATCGTATATTCTGATACTTTTTATTGCACAGGGCCATTTTGGACATTGTCTTTTACCAATATTTAACATTATCAGAGAGGCTTACTTTATAGTATTACTAGCTTCTGCCCGCGACTTCGTACGCGTAATCCCATTTTTTCCCGTCCCCGTTCATGATTTTAGGTAAAAAGTTAAAAAAAAATTGGTTACAAAGTATCCTATGTCGGTCTCCTGGCTCTAAGCTACCTCCCTACCAATTTTCAGCCAAATCTATTCTGCCGTTCTTGAGTTATAAGTGGTGTAACTAACACGACTTTCTTTTATATATATATAGATGTATAAAAAGGTTCGCCCGCGTTCCCAGGGGTAAAAGTAGCCTAAAACACTTCATATTATAACCTAATCTGTTCCAAATATTATGCCGGTCCCTTCAGCAGTTTTGATGTGACTGAGTAACAGGCAACCTAACATTCGACAAACTTATATTTGCGTTTGGTACTGTAACTGTGTTTTTTGTATAATTATGTCCGTTTTCGTCTATGTAGTTAGCCCTCTAGTAACCCCTACCATTGAATATTTTAATATTTTCAATTTACAGAATTAACACACACAGTTTTGTTATATGTATAATAAACAAGCAGTTTCCCGCGACTTCGTCTGCGTATGCGTACAATAATTACTTCTGGCCAATTTTGGATTTTCCAAGGTTAATTCCAATGCTGTGTAACAAATCTCATCAGAATCAATTCAATCGATTTATGTTCATTTTCATGATTTCATTGAATAAAAATTAAAGATTTCGTGAAAAATAAACCCACAGGGATTTTACCCGTATAGTACCTACTCATTCCCGTGAGGTTTCAGTGATTAAAACTTCATTTGAGTTCAATCAAATAAGTATGGTTGATAACTCTCAGGCGTCATTTTCCAAGTCTCAAACTATCTTCGTACCGAATTTCACCCAAGTAAGTCCAATGGTTTAAAAGACAGAGAGACCCAGAATTTTAACGCAGTTCTCGTTTCCGTGGGATTTTCGGGATAAAAACTGATAATTAATCGAACTATGATTTCAAACTCAAACTTAAAAGCATTTATTTCAATTAAACCATAATTTGGTACTTTTGAAACGTCAACAAATATAGTCTGTCCGTCAGTGAAGCTAGGCGCTCCGCTCGTTCCAAAATGTCGATTCGAGTGGAGAAGAACGAGCAAGAACCTCCATTCGTTACTCTTTTAAAAAGAAGTCTGTTTCACACTGCTCTGATACATATTCCAATATTGTACACACATGTAAGAATAATGTAAAGACGGCCCGAATTTGGCACGAATAGGCCGGTTTGACCGGAGTGATCCCACAGCCTCACAGAAAACCGACGTGAAACAACACTTGCGTTGTCTTTCTTCGTGCGAGTGAGGTAACCGGAGGTCCAATTATCCCCCTCCCCAAACTCTCCAATCCCTGAATGTCCAACAAACCTCAAATTCCTTATCCTCAAAAGGCCAGTAACTGACTTGTTCGCTGACACTGACACCTCTGCTGTTTCGGGTGTCCATGGGCGGGCGGCGCAAAAAATACGCCTTTTCCCAGGTCTCAAACTATCGTTGTACCGAATTGCACTGAAATAGATTCAGTGGTTTGTGATAAAGCCCCGGAATTATAACGCATTATAACCTGTCCCGTCGTATTTCCGTCCTTTCCAGTGCCAGTGTCTCAAACTCTCGTTGAACCGAATTTCAATAGTTTCAGTGGTTAATATATAATGTATATTCTATCATGATAATAAAAAAAAAATACATTGTCAATGATCCATTGATGTAATTTTTGTTTTTTTTTTTGTGAGTTTACACTTGCAAATTAATAGGTGGGCAAGAATTATACATAACATAACATCACGCCTTTTTATCCCCGAAGGGGTAGGGAGAGGTGCACATTTCGGCACTTAATGCCACTGTACAATGTAACACCCACTTTTCACTATTTATGTTATAAGTCCCATGTAATAGGGGGTGAGCCTATTGCCATATACCGGGCACATTTCCAGACTCCGTGCTACTACTGAGATTTTTGAAAAAACCCAGTAATACTTTGCCCGACCCGGGAATCGATCCGAGACCCCTTGCCCGGCAGTCGCACTTGCGACCACTCGGCCAACGAGGCAAGAATTATAAATTAACAATACTTAATATGCAGTGTGAGGTAACATAGGAAGTGCACCGCTAGATTTAATTATATAACAGGATGAATGTATTGTGAAAGTTTGCGAACTAACATAAAAGGAACGGCCCGCCTATGACTTGAATCCATAATGTTTTTACAGATAAGGCTAACTAATTAGTCAGATGTAAGCAAATTATTAACTGCATCATTGCTCCACTATCAGCTTGACCGGCGAACTCTAATTGATATGAATCCAATTCAATAGATAGGACATCATTGATAGATTTAGAATTTTTTTAAGGGGGAAAGTCATCGAATGACTGCTTCCGTCTGGATGAGGCGGGAAGGAGTGTCAGACTCTTACTGACTAAAAACTATCCCGTTCCTTCCCCCCACGTCGAGCCGGAGCCCCGGTTACCCGTTAGGTTCTCCGCGACTCCGAATCGGCATCGGCCCTGTTGGGCCCCATCTGTGGTGGTCTGATGCCGTGATAGATTTAGGATACTGACTGAACATGTCATAATTTGTCCTGTACTGAATTGGATAAAAGGAAAGTGGTTACGAATGGTTCACACTAAACAAGCAGTTAGCATTAACGTATTAACAATAATTAAATTATTATTACGTTTTAGGGTTCGGTTCGGTGCGGTTAGTACCCATAGTTTGGGTTAATTAAATACTAAGTTACTTTACTGACAACAAGCCAGTCGGAGATCTATCACCTCTTACTAGACTTTTTTTACTATGCAAGTAGACCATAATTCCTTTACGATAAGTCTAATGTTCATTATCAAAATAAAATAATCTTGTTCTAAATTCTAAAAATCTAATGCATTTACATATTTTTGTAATTCTTGTGGCGTTTAATGTTCCTCTACGGATCATAAAATAAAACCGTACTGTACACGTATGTACATAAATGAACATACAATATAATAGATACCTATTTTTGTATTCAAAATCTGTATATATCTATATATATAAAAGAAAGTCGTGTTAGTTACACCACTTATAACTCAAGAATGGCAGAATAGATTTGGCTGAAAATTGGTAGGGAGGTAGCTTAGAACCAATTAAACCATAATTTGGTACTTTTGAAACGTCAACAAATATAGTCTGTCCGTCAGTGAAGCTAGGCGCTCCGCTCGTTCCAAAATGTCGATTCGAGTGGAGAAGAACGAGCAAGAACCTCCATTCGTTACTCTTTTAAAAAGAAGTCTGTTTCACACTGCTCTGATACATATTCCAATATTGTACACACATGTAAGAATAATGTAAAGACGGCCCGAATTTGGCACGAATAGGCCGGTTTGACCGGAGTGATCCCACAGCCTCACAGAAAACCGACGTGAAACAACACTTGCGTTGTCTTTCTTCGTGCGAGTGAGGTAACCGGAGGTCCAATTATCCCCCTCCCCAAACTCTCCAATCCCTGAATGTCCAACAAACCTCAAATTCCTTATCCTCAAAAGGCCAGTAACTGACTTGTTCGCTGACACTGACACCTCTGCTGTTTCGGGTGTCCATGGGCGGGCGGCGCAAAAAATACGCCTTTTCCCAGGTCTCAAACTATCGTTGTACCGAATTGCACTGAAATAGATTCAGTGGTTTGTGATAAAGCCCCGGAATTATAACGCATTATAACCTGTCCCGTCGTATTTCCGTCCTTTCCAGTGCCAGTGTCTCAAACTCTCGTTGAACCGAATTTCAATAGTTTCAGTGGTTAATATATAATGTATATTCTATCATGATAATAAAAAAAAAATACATTGTCAATGATCCATTGGCATGTAACTGACTTGTCAAAGATATGTCAGATAACATAGAAATGTATACTTAATATTATACATTTGTGTGTGTCTGTTAGTTTTGTTACAAATTAACGTCATGTTTTTTTTGAGTAGAGATAGTTGAAAGGATTGAATGTAGCATAGGCTATATTTTGTTTCTTTCTACCCCACCCCTTCCCTAAAATAGGGTATGGAAGTTTGTATGGAGCATTTCGTAATTTTCAAGAAACCTAAAATTGGTATCATATTTGTGACCAGCAAAACATCGGGCACCAATTATTGTTTGTGTTTTGTAAAACTGTCCCCAATACTTTAAAAGAGCGCAAGGGAAACCGTCGGCAGAAGCTAGACAATCAAGTCAAATCCCACATTCTGATGCAGCTTAATACTATTATTAGAACTTGGAAACAGTTTTCTATTGGCAGTCAAAGGCTTATTAAGTAAGGAGTTTTATGGTAGTATTTTCACACATCGGGTTATATTATCGGTCACACAGTTTCCTTTTTTCTGTCTTATTAAATATAGCTTATGTTCATTCCAACGGTAAAAAAGTTTTTCAATTCGGTTCGGTAATTTCGGAGCCTGTTCAATTCAAACAAACAAAAATAATCAAACCTTTCCTCTTTATACTATTAGTGTAGGTAGATATAGATGAATAAGTGGCACGTACATTTTTGTCCCGCAGAAAGAGGTTCATGTTGTAATGAAAGATATAGTTTGACTGATATATTTTATTGATTGCAGAGTGCTGGGACCTACAGCGGTCCTACAGTTGTCGGAGCGCGATGAGCCACCACCGGCGACGGCACGTCCTCTCTACTCGCTGGCGATGCGCGGCGCTGTTATATGTTTCTCAGGATTCCGGAAGAAGGATGAACTTGTAAGTGTCTATTCGTTTTGGGACTCGAGGAGGCGCTCCACAAGTCCGAGGCCATGTGTTTTCATGGCCGCGGGAACGCGCCACCTCCGGGTGGGTCCCAAATAACGGCGGGAGCAGTTACCATCGGCGTCGAGACGACGATGAAGTACCTAGGACTCGTCCTCGACAGTCGGTGGAACTTCATTGAGCATTTCCGACGTTTGGCTCCAAAGTTGGAGAGGGCGGGGGTGGCGTTTAAGCGCATCCTCCCCAACATCGGGGGGCCAAACGCCTCCTGCCGGAGGTTATACGCCGGGGTCGTGCGGTCCATGGCCCTCTACGGCGCCCCTGTGTGGGCGCCGAACCTGTTGCGGCGTCCCGCTCGGACGCTGCTTATGGCACAGAGGATCATGGCGATCCGAATGATCCGCGAATACAGCACGATCTCCGGGGAGTCGGCGAACCTCCTTGCCGGGTTACCGCCGTGGGATCTGGAGGCGAAGGTGCTCGCGCGCGTGTATAGCATGCGCGCGGAGGCACCGCCGTGCCCTCAGGGAAGTGATCAGCGATGGCGACCTCTCGCGTCCGGGCCTAGTACAGGCCATGATGCGGAGCGAGGGGGACTGGGATGCCGTCTCCTCCTTTTGCGAAGCAGTTATGCTAGCTAAGGAGGAGGCGGGACGCGTGAGGCAGCGAAGCGCTGCCTCCTCGCAACCCAGCCATCGCGAAGGACACACCGGGCGTCGGGGATCGCGGGACGATCTCCGGCCACCGTAAGCGCGGGCCTGCGGACGGCGAGTATGGGTGGCTCCCCGTCCGACCAGAAACAGACCCAAGCGTACGGCGCGTCGCGTTCCGCGCGCGCCTCAAAGAGCCATCAGACCACCACAGATGGAGCCCAATAGGGCCGATGCCGATTCGGAGTCGCGGAGAACCTAACGGGTAACCGGGGCTCCGGCTCGACGTGCAGCAGAAGGAACGGGGTGGTTTTTAGTCAGTAAGAGTCTGACACTCCCTCCCGCCTCACCCAGGTGGGAGCAGTCATTCGATGATTTTCCCCCCTTAAAAAAAAAGTATCTATTCGTTATTACTAAGTCATTGAAGTAACAGTGGATTAGTGGATATAGCAAAAATATACTTTTACCTTTACATTGATGAAAGGGATGAAAAAAGAACAATGTTGTTATTGTGAAAATAGAATTTAAGATGCGCGCACAATTTGATATTATATACTCACGCGATAACAAATCTATGTAATACATATAGGTAAATAATCAGTGAGTTGTGTACAATAGAGGTATTACTCGGCAGACGTACCTGATAACCCTGATCCACTACATGGGCGGGTCGATCCGCAAGGACATGTCGAGTAAAGTGACGCACCTGATCGCGGCCGCCGCGACGGGTGACAAGTACCGATATGCGTCCGGATTCGGCCTGCCCGTACTGGCGCGCTCCTGGGTCGACGCCTGCTGGGAGCGGCGCGACGACCCTGCCTGTCTCGCCACTGATGATAACATCATCGTGAGTATATCATCTTATCAAACAGTTCCAAATGCACTTTATTTTCATTATACAATCCATGTTTGGAAGTTACCTCAATGCAAATATATCAAAATTACAGAAAGAACACAAACTAAAAGTGTTTGCGGGCGCTCGCGTCTGCTTCGTGGGATTCCCTGAAGATGAGACTCAACACATGGCCGAAGTGCTGGCCAGCAATGGCGGCGGCACCTGCCAGCTCGACGACCCCGACTGTACGCACGTTGTGAGTACTACAAACTTTTCATATTCTCCCACACATACACTATGCTGTCGGACTGACGCCAATTAACATGTGGATTGCCTTTATCACAGCCTCACAGGATATTTGCAATTTATAACTCTTGACAAAACATGTAAATGAAGTTGCGTTGTAACTGCATCACTATTAATGCAGTAAAACTTAAATCATACTTAATTGTTGTGAACATTAAGTTCCCAAAAATATAGGTAGGTACCTAAAAAAGGCTGCAATATGTGCTTTTATTTGATTAGTGATTTTTTAAGCTCAGTTTTTACAATATACCTAAACATTATTTCATTTGACAATAACGCCCGTTTTCACCAATCTGTCTTAAATTTCAAGAAACTCCTAAACAAAGATAGGTGTCACTTAACAGCATTTTGGTTCAATTCAAACCAAGCTATAAGTGACACCCTACAGTACAGGTAAGGGGTTAGTTTAGGTGCTCATTCACGCTAAGTAACTCTTAGTTAAGAGATGGTTAGGGGCGGTTTGTAAAAACGGCCATTAATGTCCCACAGAACGTTTACCTCTGCATAACATGAATACCTGTTTATTTATATACACCTTTCTACATGCCACATCACACATTATTAGTAAGTAATTTTAGCATTATGAAGTCAGCATGCACGTAGATGTACTTGGGATACAAATCACTCTTAGTTAGATACATTAAGTAGACAATATAAGTTAGCTAGTAGCAAGCACATTTGAGATATTATTAGAACACAGTTTTACACCTCTTTATTTCTTCCAATGACTGCGTAGCAATGCCTTCAATGCCAGCAGGTGTTTGATTAACAATTTATCAGTACAAATAACGACTACATGAGAGCCGATTCAATGTCACATACATGCGTTGTGTATTTTATGTGCACACGAAAATAATTTCAGTATTAGAAACTCATGCGCGCCCTGAAATTTGTTATTTTTTTCTCCTTTATCCTAACTTTGTATTCCGTTATTCGGGGTAGTCCGACATTGAACCCCCCTCCACATCCCCACCTCACGACGCAAAGTCGACCCATTGTTTTCCTTCATTATTTTTGGTTTTACATCATAAAGGTATCACAAGTTTCATAGCATTGTTCGTTCACTAGCATTCACTGTTGTACAGTAATTGCGCATATACTTCATTCAGCTTTTGTATATATTACCTACACTAGTCCATGTAATCACACATACTTGTAATATTGTTTAAATTTGTTACATGTCTTGTGCAAAGTGTCGACTTGCTTTCTCACTATACAATGTACTGCACTCGAATATACATCTAAAATGCTCTTAATGTGGATGTTAGTTAATATTATACAAATATATTTCTCATTAAATCCGCCTTTTCAAACATCTTCTATCATAATTTACTATAATAATATTGATCAAAAAACACTGGTATTCAAACTAAACTGTAAAACGTACTCGAATCTTCACTAGGCAGTCGCTTTCTGTGTTTAACTACCTCTATCACGATAATAAAATATTATTACCGTCGTGCATGTTTGTATTGGAATGGCTTCATTACATCATTGCGTGGTGTGTTTCACACATGTTTCAGGTAATGGCCAATGGGGAGACTTTCGGTCGTTCGCTTATCCTATCACCCCACCCGAGTACACCTAACTCAGCGAAACCATCCCGTGCCACTCCCAACCGTTCCCAGTCTACTCCTAAGAGCTCACTTTACCGCAGACTGTCGGCGCGGTTGTCGGGCCGCCGCGCTAGTCCCACCAAGCATGCAAATGATATGTCGCACGATGACAGAGAGCAGCGCTTGCACATAGCGCGAAACAGTATTAGAGAAAAACAAGCCAAAACTGTTAGCAAAGATCAAACAGATGACAGTACGTTCAGTATTAGTTTAGTAGGGAAATCATTCACCGATGATTTGTACTCCAACTTTGACACCACCAAGAGCCCTCCGCATGTTGAACGTGTGGAAATGCGAAAATACACTATAAGTGAAAAAGAAAATAATAAAAACATATCTCAACTTGTACACGGATCGGATAAAATTAACTCTAAGGATAAGAGAGAAGTTTTTAGAAATAAGTCCATGAATGTTTTCAACTTAGTTGACTGCCTTACTGAAGCCGGGTCCTTACACTCCTCCTTAACGAAAAGTTTATGTGACCTCGACGCGAAAGATGAACCAGTGTTTTTGTTGGCCAGTTCAACTGGCGGCAAAGAATTACAACAGTCTACAACAACTATATCGTCTGGCAAGAAAAGAAGTCGTAATTCTACTGACTCTAATTTTCAAGTTAGCACAATTGACGCCAATCTGTCGCCTGATAAATGTGAAGAGAGTAACTGGAAATCTATTAAAAGATTAAAAATAAAAGACTCCTTCAAATTTAAAAATAGACCCACTATATTCAAACGGACAAAAAAAGATTCAGTATCTAAAACTACTGGCGAAATCGTGGTGGAGCCAGTAAGTCCAGACAGTGTTAAACCGACTGATCCTGCTGGAGAATTCGTAGCTTCAACGTCTTCACCAATCAAAGAAGATGATAACACTTCTATTTGTTCCATGAACACAAGTAAGCAATCCGGGTTTTTCGACATATCATTTGCTTCAATAAGAAGTTCTAAAACGGTGAAATCTGCTTCCAAATTACGACGGAGTGTGAAATCATTTACAGCTTCGTTTAGAAGTGAAAGAAAAAAGAAATACGAAAAGCGAGCAGAGCGTAATACTGTAGAAGTAGACGCGAGCCACTTACCATCAGATTTAAAGAACATTTCGACACCGAAGCAAACTTTCGATGGAATGAATTTAGATATTTCTCCAGTTCAGGTCGACACTGTCGACAGCACTGGCCTAGTCACTCCAATTAGGAACCAAGTAGCTGATGTGGACGAACTTGATGATTCGACAGTCTTTAAAACTCCCCAAAGTGTGTGGCTACGAACTCATCGACACTCGATCTGCGGCGGCTCCGAGCTACGCATGAGTAGCGCGCCGAGCGTAGCTTCAGGGTCACCATGCTTCAGCCGCGCTGCGCTCACCCCACTACTTCCCCTCGCATCCTTCGCCCCGCCCCCTTCCTGCTCCGCCCGCGACCAGCCGCCGCCCGCCTCGACGCCCCCCATCCGTGGCGCCCACGCCATATCGCAATGCCATGGAATATCGCTGCCGGTACTAACACTATTTTATTCATTACTACTACTAAAATTATAGTAGCTTGTCATGCCATCGAACATCGGTCATGGTCTGTGTCGTATCTGTGTAGAAGCCGCCCTCGGCCGCAAGGCGGTCCTCGTTGGTATGCATGTCATTGAAAAATATACTGTCTGCACCTTGAAAACTGTTTAGATGCTTAAGAAGCTGTGCTCAAATGGACACCTTCAAGAGAATTGCGTAGGAATCCCGTTCAACGGGTCTAGTTGTTACTGGTACGGTGGAGGAAAAATATCTTATTTTTTATTTTATGTTATCTAATATGCAAAAATGTGTGTGCAGGTTGTCGACGAGCATAATATACCGGTCGCACCAGATTGTTCGACGCGGGTACACGTCGTCAAAGCTGAATGGTTCTGGGCTTCTGTGCAAAATGAGGAGGCACAGGATGAACGAGATTATCTTTTCAAAGACGTAAGTAATCGTGTCAGCGTTGACAATTTCGTGTAAAAGTGAAATTAAAGCTAAAAATAAGTACATAGTAATAAAGATGCATCGGTCAGTATTTAGACGAGGTGTCGCGGCGGTCGTCGGTGGGCGGTGCGGGCGCGGGCGCGGCGGCAGAAGAGGCGGCGGCCACGCCTAGTACGGAGGCCGGCGCCACGCCCTCGCACCTGCAGCGCCTGCGCAAGCGCAAGCTGCGCGGCGGAGACTCGGCGCTGCACAAGCGCCGCTCGTCCGTGGGCGACGCCGTGCTGCTAAGCCTGTCCGGGAACCTGCTCGACTGCACTCCCTCGCCCGACGGCAAGCAGCTACTAGAAGGTGAGATTATTTTGCCAAACACATCTTTCCAAAAAACAACCAACAAAAAGCTTGTTTAGAATTTGCAACATATTGATATTCATGCGTAACTGATGTTGTTCTGTTGTTTAGAGTCCGAAGTTCCTGACACGGTTGTGAGGAAATTGTTGTCACCGCGGCAGCAGGTGTTCATGGAGCTGTTACAAACAGAATCCAACTATGTTGGAATATTGCATACTATAGTTACGGTGAGATTTCAGCACAATATATATATTATACCAAAAATAATTTTGATCTTAAACATTCTGTTATCTATCTGTCTTCATTAAATGATCATATTATTTCTTTTAGATGTTTAAACAACCTTTAGAGGAGATGACCGAGGACGACAATAGTAATGGAAAAAATCAAGCATTGCTCAATAATACTGAACTAAAAATTATATTTGGAAACTTACCGCCTATTTATGAATTACATCAGTAAGTATCTGCTATAACATTATTTGCTATTTAGAATACGTAACTTGATTCCTCTAGCCTACCATGCCGACATTAGCCATGGTCTATCTTGATCCCAATAATTGACCAATGATTACGGTAATAAGTTGATTTGTATATCTTCCTAGGCGAATGTTAGAAGAGTTACGTTATGCACAAGCGCACTGGAGCGAGGAGACAAGCATTGGGCGACTAGTCCTGCGCTACACGCCTGACATGGTGAAGGCATACCCGCCATTTGTCAACTTTTTTGAAAATACCAAGGAGATGCTGCAACAGTGCGACCGTGAGAACCCAAGGTTTGTGCAACATGAGCATTGTATTTTTATATCTGAATATCTAGGTTCGAGACAAAATTTATTGTATTTTATTTATTACAGATTTCATGCATTCCTGAAAATCTGTCAAACAAAGCCAGAGTGTGGCAGACAAAGTTTACAGGAGCTATTAATAAGACCAGTGCAGCGGTTACCTAGTATAAGTTTATTACTCGATGGTAAGTTTTTAGTATCATCATACCATGTAATGGTACTGACAGACGTGCTTACTACTAGCACGAAAGCATACTTTTATTGAGCAAGTGCTCATTAGTAGCACGTGTGTAATGTAATGAGCATGCTTATTTAGAGCGTGCTCAAAAATCAAACGACGTCCGATTTTCGACCATGCTCCCTGAGGCGCGGGGGGGGGGGGGCGTGCTCCGAGCACGTCTGAACAGGTTTGCATATTAGCATGCTATTATCGATTCTGTCTATCGAATTTGTGCGGGAGTATTCGCAAATGATTTTTATAACTGTCGAGATCTTCGCTTCGCATGTCTGCCAACAATCGATCACTTGCTCCCAGTGATTCTCTTCTGTTTATCCAATTACGAACCCAAATTCTCCGTGTTTTTTTTACTAATTTTTTTTACACAATTCCGTTGCAAGCTATATGATTATTTTATTAAGTTCTGTTTGGATAGCACTGTTACTATATACTTGTACATCCATTTTGGCTGAGAACCTGGTGCAAAAAAGCACGTCTGTCCATACGTTTGCTTTGAGCATGCCTATTTAGGAGTATGCTTAAAACAAGCATGCTTATTGCTGGCAAATGTGAACAGTTTGCAGAGCATGCTAATTTTAAGCAAGCTTATAAGCAGCTTTTTTTGAGCACGTCAGTCAGTACCTTTATAATTTTTTGAGACAAACAACAAGTCATTAAATCAAATATTAAAGTAATTTTGTGAGTTGTAAAAATAACATATAACATCACGCCTTTTATCCCCGAAGGGGTAGGCAGAGGTGCACATTATACCACTGTACAATGTAACACCCACTTTTCACTATTTATGTTACGAGTCCCATGTAATAGGGGGTGAGCCTATTGCCATATACCGGGCACAATTCCAGACTCCGTGCTACTACTGAGAATTTTTTTTAATAAAAGTCATAGTCATCGTAGTAATTTTAATATAAATCAAATTCAGTAATATTGTAAAAATATTTAAATATTAAATATGTAATATCTAACAAGTGCGGTAACTTGTCGCAGACATATTGAAGCACACACACAAGAACAATCCAGACCACGGCGCTCTGGTGCAGGCACTGGCCGGCCTGCGCGAGGTCATGTCACATATCAACGAGGACAAGCGCAAGACCGAGGGACAGCTACAGATGTTCGACATCTACAATGACATCGACCAGTGCCCGGTGAGCGAATACACTTCTACTAGAGTAGCCAGAAACTAAACTACATCATCCTTATTGGAATCCTCATCCCTACAATACGCACGCCAACTTAAGGCGGAGCTACAACCATGAACTTTTTTTCATGGGATAATCTGGTGGCAGAAAGATCATCTGATGCTAAGCAATCAGCGTCGCCCATGGACACCCGAAACACCAGGGGCGTTACAAGTGCGTTACCGGCCTTTTGGGAATTGGGAATTTGAGGATTGTGGGGGATTCGGGGATTGGGGAGACTAGGAAGGGGGGGGGGGGGTAATTGGACCTCCGGTAACATCACTCACACGACGAAAAAACGTTTTTATGTGAGTCCGAGGTATCAATCACGTCATTGCACGAAAAGCAAGAACAAAACATTGTAACAAAAACGTAGTACTTTGATTTTTTTGTTTATTTTATGTTTTTTCACAGGCCCACCTAGTTTCATCTCATCGGTCGTTCGTATCACGTTGCGAAGTAGTGGAGTTATCTAAAGAACTATCTGGCAGAGGAGACCATCTCGTACTATTTCTATTCACGGATACCATGGAAGTCTGCAAGAAAAGATCCAAAGTAAGCATTATGTTGTCACGAATATTTGTGATATGAAGGCAATAATAACCTTTTACATTTTCAGTACTTAAGTAAAAAACTACTAGTTTTATTGAGAAAACGATTAAGATCTTGTGAAAAATATTAAGGAAACACTGTCGTGATTTGTGACAGATTATAGTAAGCTATATCAATCATTAATGTCGCATGTAAATTTCTATTTATGCTGTTTGTTTCAGGCTTTTAATAGTAAAAGTCCTACAAATGGCACTGGCACCATGCGGATAGGCTCAAGCAAGCCCTATAGGCATATATCATTAATGCCCCTCAGTACAGTGAAACGTGTCGTCGATATACGGGAAGCAGAAGGTATGTGCTTGCTAGCTTAGATATTCATAAATGAAAGATGAAAAGTATCAAATTATTAATTTTCGTGTACTTTCAACTATTTTTAAATACTTTTTTGCAGACTGTCACAACGTATTCGCGCTAATGTGCCGTAATAATCAAGAGCTCAAAGAAAAGTTGTTCTCTTTCATGATAACTGATGAAACCGTAGACAAGTCACATTTTCTTCGACAACTTTGCAGGCAAATGGCAAACACCGTCTGCAAAGCTGATGCTGTAAGTACCTATAACGTTTTAGTATTGGTACGTACCAGACTTCTGGGCACTTTCCGCATTGATAGTGATGTGGACGAATGTTTGGATGTATTAATAATAGTTACTTTGAAATAATTCTATTTTTATTATACATAATTATTATTATTTTGTTCGTTTTTTTTTAATTATATGTTTTGAACCAGAAAATGGTCTACATTAGGAACACCCCAAATTCGCCTTGATTAGGTTTCCTTAAAACCGACATGGATGACACATGAAACGACATTCTAAATAAACTGGTACCAAAAGGTATATACATAAACAGTTGTACAAAGACTGAGAAACAAAGAGGATTTTTACTACTGATATTTTCGTAATAATACAAAGATTACCAAAACTGTCTCCATGTGTAACAAACGATGGGCTCGCTGCCATTGTAGCGGTAAGTCCCCTCTTTGAGGAGTGGCTTGTGAGACGCTATGGCTTCCTCACCTACCGCCTGACGCAGATCCTCACCGGACATAGAAGTTTCGGGAGGTACCTGTGTCTGATGGGGGGGAGGTAACGCCCGGGTGTCATCACTGCGAGGACCACCCTGAGGACACGGTGGAACACACTGTAGCGGAATGCCCTGCGTGGGCTGAGCACCGCCGTGCCGCGCGACCTCTCGCGTCCGGGCCTAGTACAGGTCATGATGCGGAGCGAGAGGGATTGGGATGCCGTCTTCTCCTTTTGCGAAGCAGTTATGCTAGCTAAGGAGGAGGTGGGACGCGTGAGGCAGCGTAGCGCTGCCTCCTTGCAACCCAGCCATCGCGAAGGACACACCGGGCCGGCCGGCCGGGGATCGCGGGACGATCTCCGGCCACCGTAAGCGCGGGCCTGCGGACGGCGAGCATGGGTAACTTCCCGTCCAACCAGAAACAGACCCGAGCGTACGGCGCGTCACGTTCCGCGCGCCCCTCAAAGAGCCATCAGACCAACACAGATGGGGCCCAATAGGGCCGATGCCGATTCGGAGTCGCGGGGAACCTAACGGGTTACCGGGGCTCCGGCTCGACGTGCAGGAAAAGGAACGGGGTGGTTTTTAGTCAGTAAGAGTCTGACACTCCCTCCCGCCTTACTCAGGCGGAAGCAGACATTCGAAGATTATACCCCCTTAAAAAAAATGTAACAAACAAACATACATACATACAAGTCAAAATGAGAACCTTCTTTTTTGAAGTCTGTTACAAAGTATTTCAAACCAGTGTTGAAAATTGTTTTCAGGACAAATTCTTAGCATGCCTAGAGTCGCACCAACTCGATATCGACACGAGCGAGCTCGCGCTGAGCACTCTATCGAAAGTGTCAAAGTTTGCAGCGCGCACCAGAATCAAGGTATGAATTTCCAAAATATCTGTGTATAATAGAACTCCAACTGTAACTTATTTCAATGTTGAGTGACATTTTTTGCGACAGCTATGAATAGGTTAACAAACACCCGCCCAAAACAAATGGGACTGTTACCCTCTTAGCTCTCGAAAATCTCTATAAAATATGTGTAAATGAATAAAGCATGGATTAAACGATACGGATTAGCTTTAGCTTGGACATAGAAATAACATGCACATAACTGTAATGTTGGTAAGTTACAGAAAATGTTAAAACGCTACATAGCTACATGAAGAAGTTCGTCACAAGCATTTCTATGTAACTAAGGCATGATATTATTGTAGTCTGCAGTCGTTTTGCATTCAATTATGTCAACGTGTTATAACAATCAGTTGTCACACATTCATTTACTAGCTGGCTCCCTTTTCAAATAACTCACTTGAGTTTCGTTGTATCGATCTACATGCTGCAGACATTTTGACAAATGCAACGTCGAGTAGACGTTGTAAATCCTAATCTTGACCGATATCTAAATATAATACTTGAATAAAATGCTACGAAGTCATATATTTGACATTTTTTTAACATCAATTGCAATAAGAGGAAAATTCACAATTTTTTTTTATTCAGAACTGAATGTCCTCTTTATTTTTATTTCTGCAAAGAATTCTGAAACAAGTTTTTAATTAATGTTAGTGTGTAATCTATTGACGCGATCTACATCTACACTGAACAGTCTACCTCAATATATAAATAACAAAATATACCCAAGTACAATGAAACTAACAACAACTAAATTGGAATTCGATACATAAACCAAAGTAATCGGACTGGCATGTTGTTATTTTGTAACCATGGTCGGTAGTAACGGCCAGTGGGCACGAATAACAGTGTGGTGTCCGAAACGTACGTATAGTGTATATATAGTAGCCGTTACGGGTTGAGTGGCAGTTGAGCGCAGTGGCACGTATTGTGTTGTAGCTGGAGGCGCTGGCGGGGCTGACGGGGCTGCTGCGGCCCGAGCCAGGCTCCGGCCTGCTAGACACATGGGTATTGCGCGCTCACTTACTCGCACAGGTCTGACGCGGCTCTGCCACACTCCTCTCGCTCCGTCCCCGACTAATGATCATCCGCACACTGCTTCCTGTGTATGATACTTTAACATTTCCGTCCCTCAGCATTCTGCTGTGCATTTAGATGTGTGTTGGTAGTTTATTTTCACAGCCGGCTAACTATAATTTCAACCAAGAGTGTTTGATTACTCTTATACCGGTTCGTGCCGCACATTCGTTCACGGTGAAAATTTAATGCAAAGATTGTTTATCGTCTTTACCCGATACACTTCTATTTGAACACAAATCATTAGCGTTAACATCTCATTATCCGATACTTATCTTGGGTAAAGGATCATTATTCACTGAACATGAAACATTTCACAATTGTAAGGGCACCACTTACGTGATACTGATAATATGGATATTGTTAGCTGTTTGGAACGCTGCACTCGACTTCAGTGAGCTCAGCTGTGGCGTAAGTAGGTGTTGGTTGTGCCGACTGAAGCACAGGAATCAGTGTGCGCACACAGAAATAATGGGTCGTTGCTTAGCTCAGTGACACTACCATCGTCACATGTGCTTACTTAATCAAATGTGTCGTAACTTCCTGCAAATATGTGTCTTGCTTAGTAAATACCTCTTCATTAAGGAAAGAGTGAGGTTGACGGAGTGACTGTCACAAGTTAATGCTTCGCTTCAATTCCTCTGTGATTAACTATTTATTTCGTGAGCGTGCCATACCAGTGGTGTTTTAACATTATCATCCATCCTCAAATTCATTGTTTTATAGGTTCTACAATAAGTTGTGTTCGTACTGAATATGGGCATGGTTTGTTTGTGATAAATATAATACTTTTAGATAATCTGTATCAATTTATTGTAATGTGTTATTTTTTGTAATTTCTATATTTATAACATTTTATTGAACAAATAAAATAAATTATTCTTTTCTGGCTTGCTTTTCTTAAGTAACTTTAGTATTTTAATGATTGATTAGTGTAAAGTAGATTGTAAAATAATTTAATGATTGGTGTGCAGGTGGGTCGTGCGTTTTCATTCAACAAAACGCCGTCGAAACTGAAGCGTGCGATGTCGTCGATGATCTCGCCATTCGGTTCCACCTCCAACCTCACGCCCGCCTCGCAGCTCGCACAGATGAGACTCGCTAGCTGTAATAACATCAACGTGAGTATTATATCTAATACTAAAAGTTGCATATGATGCGATGTGTGGAGTAGAGCAGTGACAGCGTTGTTGTGCAGGAGATGGGCACGAGCGGCGGCGGCGCGGGCGGCGGGGGCGACGTGCTGGTGGCGCCGCTGTCGGTGCAGCCCACGCGCAAGGCCGCGCCGGGCGCCGCGCTGCGCCGGTTCTGACGCCGCGCGCCGCGCCGCGCCTGACCTCAGCCGCCGCCCTGATCGGGCTGTACTGGAATTGTGCAACTTTACTAAATTATTCGAAAGTATTATGAGTTGCCTATCGAGATCGAATACGAGTGTCAGTTGTTAATCAAAGTGTGCTTAGATGTTGTCATAAATTCATAACTGTACAAGTTTTTGTCGTAAATGTGATATCGGGCAGTGTGTTCGGTAGCTACCAGTGAAACTCCACTACTTATGAATCTTGTAATTTTATGAAGGTGTATAATTAAATTAACTATTTTCGTTATAAACTACGGCCTATTCGTGGCTTAGCCAACTTGCCAAAAAGCGTTCACATCAACAAATCAATGTATAACCAAGGTCAACCTGATTTATATTTCTATTAAGTTTATCAATATTACTACAATCACGTTTTTATGCACAAATAATAGTAATAGTAAGTCTAGTTCAAATAATGGTATCCATTTTAACCTATCAAACATAATATCCTATTGATTTGTTGATAAGTGATATTTTTTGAAGTTAAATATTAAAAATATAGCCATAAAATATTAATTATATACGATGCAATCGATGGCCTAAGTTTAGCTAACTTACGAATTTATTCATCTGTCAACAAGTTACAGTAAACATTACTGATATTATTGAGATTTAGTTTTGAAAATAATTTGTACATATGTGATATTTTAAATATATTGTGAAATAGATCATAGCAAACACTAGATCATAGTAGGATACCCATGATATCAATCTGATGGTGATTCAAACCTTCCTTAAAGTGAATTGTTATTTGGTAATGGACAATGAATTACTCAAACGTTTGAATCGTTCAGGATGGGTAGATAGGTGTTGTAAATAGTGTACGGAACATGAGCAGCTTATGTAAACTAGGCGCCCTCGAATGTATCTTTAAATATATTAATTCGCGTCTATAAGTTTTATGAGAGTCTCACCTAGGCTACTATCATCAATCATGTGTACACATGTTGCTACATTGTACAAAAGAACAATATTTATAATATTTTAAATGATTGATAAAATAAACATTTATTTTCAATCAATTGTGTTTGTTGTTTCTTAGAAACGTTTTCACCTTTAAGACGTCACAAAAAATATTTTTTACATTCATATTATTTTTATATATCGTTACTTATTAATACATGTCATACTGTAAAATACGTATATACAATTGATCAGCTGGCTTGTGGTGGGTGGTGCAGGAAAGCGTAAGCGTTGTTAATCGCGCGTAGCGGTATCGCTAACACCAAGAACACCATTGGAACGGCTGCTAGGCACATATATTGAGTTGGCATTTCTGCTCCTGATAGTCTTGATAGTTTTATAGCGATAGTGATCTGTAAATAATATTTTTCTTTGAACAATACAAACACATAACTATGTTTATATGTTTTGTAAAAGAAAATTTACATTCATACCAGTGTTACAAAAGGGACAATTTGCCATTGTATTCCTATACGTGACGAGCACGTATTATCTTCTGTAGCCACATTCATGTCAGATTGGAAATCGTGGCTGCGGTATACGTACAACAGGCCGATCAGTTCTAGTAGTACCACAAGCGGCGTCCCTATGCCTGTCATAATTGCATCCACACTGTCCAAAAATGCTATGCCACCCTGTATAAAAAAAATTATTACCAAATCAAACTATGGTACTCCCACAAATTATTGTACATTAATACTCACATTTGTTGCATAAATCATACTAAGTAACATACAAGATAGTATCAGGGCAGCTACTACAAGTTGTTCCTTAAATCTGCGAAATAATAAAACAATATTTTCAATTGAAATATAGTTTATTATTATCCGCGCGCCTCAAGCGGCAAAATTTAGAAGTTGTCTAAGAAAGACACTTTTCTTTCGAGTTGTCGTTAATAAGTTGAAACATAATCAAATGGATCACGATTACGTACAGAAACCTGTTTTTAATAAAAGCAGAAACACAAAATATTGATGCGTTTCTCAATTTACATTGAGATAATACTTATGGAGATTCAGGAATAAGTTTTCATTTATTTCCAAAACACAAAATTATGAATGAAATAAATTTTCTTCCTGTATGGAAAGAGGAATAATCAGCTGAAAAGCAATTAACCATCACAGATTTACTCAGCAGTGATATGTATTTATTTACTTTTACGGGTATTCGTACAATTGAACTTTTAGAACATTTCATAATGGTAAAAATTAAACAAAATATGTTATTTAGCCATTGGTGTTTTGTTTGGTATAAATATGCAGAGATGTTCTACTTATTTTAACAAAATGTGCCCCATGCTGAGTTGAGTACTTTAAAGTTGTTATTCCTTGGCCTGATACCGAAATGATACGTAGTAACTTACCTAAACCATTCCAAAAAAATAAAAATATATTATTATGAATAATATTAGTCTGTGCTGAGACTGTGATTGAAAAATGTAAATGTTTAAAATGTAGAAACGTACTCGTTGATTAATTTTGCAATTTATTTAAATATTTATATACATGAAACCGCATACATTTTAATAAATACTTTTTCTGTGACTTAAATTATACACGAAAACTGTCAGTGTCGTTCTTAGAAGCTTCACAGTTTTGACACTAGAGGCGCTAGTTAGAATTTTTGCATCGTCAATTGTCTGTCATTAAAATTAATTTGCGGGAATAAAGCATCAGTTATACTTACACTAATTTTACTCTGTATTCAAATATAGTATGCAGCGCTGTTTTCAATAACATAAACGTCACTGTTAAGTAAGAAAACGTCAATCCACCAAATACTAGAGTTGTCCTAAAATTAACACACACAGATACATAATTAAGTACATAGTAGGTATAAGCTTGAAAACATAATAAGTTGTTAATCTATAACTTACACAAGATGTGAGTAATTACCCAGTGAAGTACATTTAGAGTACATAGGTATAATCCATGTAGTTCCTGTCAAACAACAAAATAGAACAGACAGACACTTACAAAAATATGAATTTTGAGGATTTTAGTAAATATTTGTGTGCCTACGTAAACATACCTTCTCTCATGGTATAGGTAGTGGTTGAATTCAGTTGCATGTAGTCAATAAATGCGCACATGGCAGCTCCGCCTGAGTGGAGGCCCATCAGCATTAGAACTATTACGGAATGCCACACGTTCTCGTTGTTGAAGTCCGGGTCTATGTGGCCATTAGCTACAACAGAAGATTCACCAGCCTACTTGTACTTCCCAAACTAAATATTGCAAGTCTAGTACTTAGCTATCTGTAAATGACTAATCATATTTGACACCACAGACGCCTTCAATTTGTCCAACACATCACAAAGTTTTCGTGGAAAATGCATCGATTTCACCAGCTGGTCGACTGATAGTGTTTTAGCATTACAGTTTAGTTCTTTGCCCTGAGAAAGGTCTCAATAAGAAATAAAAAGCAACTAGGAAAATATAAGGAACTGCAAGTCTACAACCCTTTTGGAAATAACACATAATTATGTATTTTATTCAGTGGAAACGTACCAAAGTGATTTAATGCTTTTCCATGTATCAGTTCAGTCCCAACACCAAGAGAATGAGTATATAGTGAAACTTCCAAAGCATCTGCTACAGCCTGCAATATCAAAGTGAATGTTCGAGGGTAGCTCGTAGCAAAAAAACCTTCGAAATTTAAAATTTCGAAGGTTTTTTTGCGATTTACAGCTCAATATAGCATTATAGGTATGATGATAAAATATATATTCGCGGTATTGAAATGTATATATTTACACAGTTATACTTTTAAAACCATCTACATAACTGTAATTTAGCGAAGGTCTACGTCAAATATTTACTAAAATGGTACATCGTAGAAAGTCACTGAATTGCTCGCGGGCTATCTTGGACCATTTACCTTAACGAAATATGATTTGCGCTTAGACTGAGGTATACCTATAATCTTAGATTTACGTACAAAAAATATTAGAAAATTTTATAGAATACACGATGTTACAAATCAGAGAAGTACGTACTGCTATTATTTCATTGCTACCAAGTTTAACCGATCTTCGAAAAGTTTTCGTCCATGACAGGTTAGTAGCAGCATATACCACAAAGATTGTAGTCCACACAGTTGGTACGATTATAAACCAAGGCTTAATATTGTTCCAAATAAGCTAAAACTAAGAAAATACAGACAAAACCAAGGTATTACGTTAAACAATCACATTATTACAATGTTCGTTGTTTGTGTCCGTGTTCTTGAAGGATAAATAGGTAGGTATTTGTACTACGGAGTGATCTATCTATACAGGTTGGCTTGTAACTACTCATGAACTAGAGTTAGTAAACCGAATTATGTTTTATGACTAGGAATGTTTACTTACTCTACTGTAATTAAATTTTTCCATTATCATTATTAGCCATAGAATGAGCCAAGCGAAAATAATAATCACCGCGAGAGGTAGATTGAACCTCCCTAATCTGTTTACTGTACGATATTGTACCACTTCGACGCTGGAATATAATATGAGTGTTATAATAATATCCATTGAGTATTATGATTTCTTTTATGTATTTGTTTTATAAATAGATATAAAACAAATACAGTACTTACTTATTGAAACTTACTAAAAAAAATTATAGGCTGGAGTGCTGTAGACACCAGGATACCGCCCGATGTATGTTTCATTGCATACTCCAATTTTAGTTTCAAATTTGTACTTAGACCTACGAAAATAAATTTCTTTTAATAGAAGAGTTGCCTTAAAATCTTGAATACCTAAATAAAATACAACCGCCAATGTTACATCTGAAATTCTAAGTTATTGCTTTATGTAGGGTATACTTAATATGATGTACCTGAAATTGGTGGCATTCCGCCAGGATTTAGGTCTTATTCCAATATTGTTTGTCTCGTTATAAGAGTCTTCGGGTATTATTTTGGATTTTAACTAAAACAATAATAATGTTAAGTCAAAAGTATCTACCTACCCTTAATCTCATGCATTCTTGAGCATTGATGTAAGTATGTACATTGTTTAAGTACTAATGCCTACTGTCCACGACGCGTTATTTGATGCAGGTATTTGTTGGTAGGCGGCCTTCTAGCACAGTAGGTAGCTTCTAGCGTCACTCACAAGTTTACTAAATATTTATTTATTTACATAATAGTTCTGCGCATATATAGGACAAGGCGAACTTAATGCCTAGGGCATTCTCTGCCAATCTACCTTAGGGTGATACAGAGACATAATACGGTAGATGCATAAGCTTTAATACTAAAATGACTAGGTTGCATCCATTCATAGGCATAAAGTAGAAGAAATTAAAGTAAAGATGTATGTTAGAGTCATGTTATTTTGGATTTCATTGAGACAGGTGTGTCTATGAGTAGATGTATGTGTAAGTCATGTCTTCGAGATCGATTTATGAGGCTTTCCTGGATGTATTACCTGGATCAGGTTACCTAACGTGGGCTTACAAATATACCTATAATTTTACAGAGGTATAAGAACCCTAAAAATTGTCATAGTCGGGAAAAGTAAAAGACATGCTTACATAACCTCAGACTTCAATGTCTGCCTTCCATGGGAATAGGCAGAGACTATGGAACGCCAATTGTTACATACTTCTTTCGCTTCCTCAACAGAAGGGTACCTACTATTAATTAAAAGTGGAATATATCGCAATATATGCGATAAAATATTGTTTTAACTCAAACATAACATCACGCCTTTTATCCCTGAAGGGGTAGGCAGAGGTGCACATTATGCCACTGTACAATGTAACACCCACTTTTCACTATTTATGTTATGGGGACCCATAACATAAATAGCGAAAAGTTTGAACTCCTTTTAAATAAAATACATATGTGCCTAAATGACACTCACTCACCCCACGTAAAGCATAAAATTTTAAATTCTTCAACTCGGGATCATATGGCTTGAAATTGAAATCGCTGGAACGAACGTTATTAAGTGCATGATTAGTAAGAATTGTATTTGAGTTCACTGTTTTGCGAAATATACTTATAGGTGTAATCAGTTACGTTACAGGCTCGATGTAGGTAGTCAGATGGATTCTATCAATAGATATACATAACACACATACTTACATATCTACTTTCATTTTAGACATGATAGAGATTTATTGTGAAATGATTTTACGTTAAGTTTCAAAAAAAAAATATCGCCGGGATTTTACCAGTACAGTACCCATTCCCGTAAGGTTTTAGTGATAAAAACTCTTCTATTGACTATTGTTGTATCGAATCTCTCTAAAATAAGTTCAGATATTAAGAGATAGAGAGTTCCGGGGCTTTAACGCATAATTCCCGTTCCCGTGGGACTTCTGTGATAAAAACTATCATACACCGTTTCCCAGGACTCAAATTTATCGTTTTATCGAATGTAACTCAAACGATTCTAGATTCAATAGATTCAATGGTTAAAAAGATTTATACAAACTCTCATCCCCTATTTTACTCCATTGGAGGTGTAAACGATAAAAATCTTTTCTAAGGGGATGTTCCCGTCATACATCATACATACATCTACCTGCATGCCGAATTTTAACCCGATCAGTGTAAAACTGACAAAGATTCATACAAAACTTTCATCCCCTATTTTACCCCATTGGGGGATGCCTAACGTCACAACATCTACCTGCATGCCAAATTTCAGCCCAATCCGTCCTGTGGTTTGTGCTTTGCGTTGATAGATCACTAGGTATGTCAGTCAGTCACTCACTCACCTTTGAATATAGATAGATAGATATATTGGTACTGTATATACTGGGACAAGGCCAGGAAAGAGAAAATTATTGGTGAATTTGCGCTTACCGACAGTACGTGAAAGGTAATTTGGAATCCGCAACAGAATGCATTACATATACTGCGGCTATGGCTGCCATGGTACAGCAACTGATAGCGCGCACTATTGCATTTATACACATTGCTATACCAATACCTGTATGAACAATAGGGATTCATGACTCTTGATAAATACAAGCATCCAAGACATGAAAATAATCATCAGAAGCATAGTCTAAAATTCTAAGCTTTTCGGATCACGTTTTCTTGTGCGAACCGCTAAGGAATGGAATTCCTTGCCGGTATCTTTGTTTCCTGAGAAATATAACTTGGATGTCTTTAAATCCAGAGCAAACAGGTTGCTCATAGGTAGGCGTGCTCCATCGTTGGCCACATCATCGCTTACCACCAGGCGAGATGGTGGTCAAACGTCAACTTCTCAAATATAAAAAATGTAGGTTGCCTAATTATTACACCAAACCCTTTAACAAAAAGGGCCCCAAAGTAAGAAATATCTATAATATGTAGTAAGCTAATCTAATCTACTTAATCTCGAAAAGGATCTAATTTTATTTACCATCAAACATAGGAAGAATCCGGAAAGCACGACCGGGTCCGCTGATACTCCATTGTCCAAGGTACACTTCAAAATGTCGCAATGGGTTCGCGAGACCCAGTACAGCTCCAGTGAAAAATACAACAGAGAGAACTAAAATGTGAAATGATATACATTAGTTCAATCATCAAGGAGGAAATATACGAGGAACGGATAGTTTTCTTTACACTAGGATTTAGTCCTGTATCGTGGGTGTATTTAGGTATAAACACTGTATACAACAATTTATGATTCACACAAAGATTCGTTTCGTGCGGGAATCGAACCCGCTACACGTTGGAACGGATGGAGGTGCCTGGGCATAGGCCTGAGGCCCCGAGTGGTAAAGCCCCCTTATGGTAAAGACTTTGCGTAAAGTAGCATTCTTTATTTTAAAAATACGATAACTATGTAGGGTAAACCGTATAGCTATTGCCCACTTAACGACTTCAAACAGGTTAACTTAAAAAATAAAACCGTATTAGAGCTGGCAAATTTTTATTAGGTATATAGTTTTAAATATTTTATTGTATTGAAAAGCCAATACATTTTGGTTTGACCTAAAGAAAAGAAATTACCTTATTAATTCTTACGGTTATGAAACGTACTTTGTGATAGGTTTAGGTAAACCTTATTATACAATATTCATTTTCAAACTTCTTAATAAATTTCAATGAAAAATTGTAACTTATGATATACTAGCTTTTACCCGCGGCTTCGCTCGCGTCGCAAAAGAATGAAAAGTAGCCGATGTGACTATCCATCCCTTCAACTACCTTCAGTTAAAAAATCACGTTAATTAGTACCTCCGTTCTGCCGTTTAAGACAGGCAAACAAACAAACAAACAAACTCACTTTCCGATTTAATATAAGTAAGAAAAAAGTAAGAAAGTAAGGATAAGGATAAAAGAGCTGAGCAACTTACACAACCCATCTGTGAGAGCTGAGGCTGGTATTCTACAGTGCATGGTCATCATAGCGCTGAGTGCTAGCGAACCGAGGCGTAGCCGACGCCGGCCTAGGAGCCGATTCCGAGTGCTACGGTTCGTCACATTGTCCACGTCCGTGATATGACTGGTCGACCATACTACTGACCATTGGCTCTGCTATATAAGCAACATTAACAATATTTATGTGATCGTGACACTGAATTGGTAAGTGAATAAAAATAATAATAATTATGCATATTATATACAACACAATCGGATGACTTTGTTAAAAAATATATGAAAATTCATACCAAATCACGATTATCAAATGTGAGTATAGTTTCCAGTGAGTGTTCATGGTGGGGCCTACCCGAAGAAGTCATATTTAGTGTGAATTTAAATTCGTTCTCAAAAAATATTGAAGAAGTTATCCAAACTAAAATTTAATGTATTCAATGTATTGCCTGGTTTTGTCAAAGTGGTATTGTGACAGTCCGTGACCAATTGTAACATAAATAGAGTGTGCAAAGTGAAAAAGGTAAGGATGCATATAAGAAATAACTTGACTCAGAAATCCTTAATGAGATCTTGAGTGAGACGATTAACATGAAAATATAAATAACTAGCTGTTCTGCCCGCGTAGAATAATGACTTCAGCAATAATTTTGGATTTATGAATTAGTTTTTTCCAAGACACATTCTATGGCTGTAACAAATGTCATCAGAATGTGTGCCAAAGAGTATAATGAGTATAGGGGTTTTGTGTGCGTCAAAGAGTATTATATATAATAAGTATAGGGGTTACCCAGGGGGTGTGCGTTACCCAGGCCAGATGTTGGAAAATTGTCATTTCAATCTTATAGATAATTAGTTGTGCGGCTTCTGTAATTGTTGCGCACATTTTTAAATATGTTGCGCTTATAATTTTTTAATTATTTAGCTAACATATTTCCTGTTGGGGTAACGTTACCCCAGTCAGACCTTTTTCTTTCTAATGGGAATATTTAAATAATTACTAGCTATAAAATTAGTTGTCTAGATAAAGTAAATGTTGTGCCTTGTTTTATATTTGTTCTTTCATCCGTTGCCCCAAACGTTACCCCAGCAAAATCTCGTATATCTATATACGAGATTTTGCTGGGGTAACGTTTTTAATTTTGCTAGATCTTTGAAATGGTTAAGCGGATCCTTATCATATTTTGTACATGGCTTCTTAGGAATTAGTTTAAATTTGTAAATCAAAATTTCATAAAAAATTCATATAATTCATAAAAAAACCTAAGCTATGTATTGTACATAGCTTAAAAGTTATTTCATTAAATAGAAAAACACTTCAATTTGTCCCAGCACTCTCAATAAGAGCTCCAAAGACTTACTTTAAACGTTATTTAAAAGCTTGTAACTGCCTTCAAATGTATGTGAAGTTTCATTAGTATCTTGTAAGTATTGAACAAGTTATGGTGATATTGAGTTCTTCACGAGCACGGTCTTGATGCGCGCGGTGTTATTTCGCCACTGGATTGGATATATGAACTGAATGTTATGTCAATAATTAGTTGTTTAGTTCAGTTATATATCAGTAAAATTTCAGCTCAGTACATTGGATAATTAATGAGATAATACGATTAAAGTAGTTATTAGGAAGTCAATGACCGTGGTAACCCGACCAAGTTTAGGTGGTTACGAAAAAGCGAAAACGCAGAAGTAGAAGAAAAGAGTGTACACGTCTGTACCGAAATTGTAAGGTCGGTCACTAGGTCGCTAGTTAAATATAACTATATTTAACTCGCGACACGCCCCAGCTTCGCACAGGTGCAATATGCACGTATTATACATATAATCCTTCCTTAAGAATCACTCTATCTATTTATAAAACCGCATCAAAACCCATTGCGTAGTTTTAAAGATCTAAGCATACATAGGGGCAGACAGACGGCGGATATCGACTTTGTTTTATACTGTGTAGTGATGTATAGTACATCATTTTGCTCTATTGTGTATAATTACCACAGCGTCAGAATAATAGGTAGCTTTTTGGTAGTTAGATTTTTCATACATCGGGTTGCTTCATCGAAATTATCTGCTGGTTCCTTTTTTCGATGTTCCCCGCGTCCCCGCTTCATCCCCGTTTAATAATGACTTCTGGCAAATTTTGAATTTTAATTAGTCTTTTCCAAGGTTAATTCCAATGGTACGGAACAAATCTCATCAGCATCGATTCAGTTGTATTTAAAAAATAAACAATCTCACAGGTATTTTACCCGTACAGTGTCCATTGTTAGAAATTGACGTGATTTTTTTATTGAGTGCAGATATGTCATGAGTGATCATGTTTCTGCATACCGATTGCAATTAAAGTGGTTGCCCATACGACAGCGCAGGGAACTAAGGGCGCTAACCACTCTTTTCTCTGTTCTTGACTCACCTCATTCGCCTCATTATCTGTCCTTTCACTTCCAATATACATGCGCAAACCACAGCAAATATCTTCGCTCTTCTAATAATCGCCTCCTCCAATGTCCAACACATCGTACTAAATTTCTTCATTCCTCCTTTTTTATTCAGTCTATTCTTCTGTGGAATGCGCTCCCTCCCGATATCAGGATGGTGCCCAGTCGTTTGTCATTCAAGCGGAAGGTGCGGGAGCTACTTTTGAAGAGGTTGGCAGAGTCGTAACTATCAATATACTATGTATAGTTATGTTACGTCTAAGTAGTATATGTAATATAATTATGTAGGTTTATTGTTATGTCATATACATGTAAGTTTATATAGGAATTTATTTTATGTAAGTCTATACTATCCTTTTTTTTTATGCATTTCTGTTGAGTCTTAAATACGCTTGCTTCTTGCATCGACCACTGTTTTTGTCTCTGCATCACCCAAAGGTCTGGCTGGAGGAGAATGCCCTAGGCATTAAGCCCACCTTGTACAATAGTATGTGCATGAAGTCTTTTAAAATAAAAATAAAAAATAAAATAGTTGAAGGGATTGAGAGTCGCATAGGCTACAGTTTGTGTCTTTCAAACCCACCACTTCCCTAAAACAGGGAGTGGAAGTTTGTATGGAGAATTTCGTAATTTTCAACAAACCTAAAATTGGTATCACATTTGTGACCAACAAAACATCGGTCACCAAATTTTTTTTATCTTGTATAAACCTGCTCTCAATACTTTAAAAGAGCGCGAGCGAAACCATGGGCTAGTTACATTCAGGGAAAATGATTCATGTTTTATAATTATGTTCTCGTCGAGTTTTCATTAGTTACAAATCCAACGAACCAAAAATCGTGATATTTGGTCTAGCCGATCTCGAGTTATAAGTGTTGGAACAAACCCGACTTTCTTTTATATATATGTATACATAGAAGATAGCTTATGTTCGTCAGGGATCATTTAGGATTCCAATGGTCAAAGAATTTTTCGAATCGGTCCAGTAGTTTCGGAGCATTTTCACTTCAATCAAAAAAATCAAATCTTAGTGTAGATGTAGAATGCAGATAAAATAAGTACTAAATGTATGAGATTATTTATTTATTATACACCTAATAATTTACATATTTTTTTAAAATAAACATGGTTTTGGAGAACTTATTAGCTAGTTCCTCTTCGGCACTGATAAATAAAAACTTAAGTTAGATCATCAGCGACTGTAAAGAGTGTTACTGCTATAGGTAATATGAACAACGGTGTCGAGCTTACAACTAGACGCTTTGTACAAACATAACAGAGAACTAGGCTCGGGGCAGTCAGAGCACGGAGCGTCGCAGTAGTGGGCAGCCTACAACGGCTCGAGGTATGAGAGCTGCTAGGGCGGCGGGGCGGCGGCCTGCGCGGCTTCCTGCGGCAGCGTGAAGTTGGTGAGCAGGTCGCGCACTGCCGGCCACAGCGTGCACTCCGCGTGCGACTGGTTGAACTCGTTGAACCTACACACACGACGATATCAGGGCCACGTCTCAAAACTATTTCCACTTTATACAATTCATGGGTCAAAACTAAAGTATTATAAATGCTTTATTGAACATGGGGTTTGGAATTAGTCCCACATACATGAATAGATGAATAAAACGAAATGTTACCGTTTGAGATGTAAACTGACGGCGATGAGATGTGGCTGCGCGTTCTGTTTATCTGCCAGCTGCGTGACGTTGAGCTGCATGTCGTACACCAGCGGCAGCACTAGCTGCGTGTCGCCGTGCGTCAGGCAGATCTGTGCCAACAACGTGTTTAGGGGGATATCGATGTAAATGCTTAACACGTGGACGATACCATAGAAGAGCGCTTACAAAGAACAGTATTTTGTGCTTGGCGAGTAGCACAGCGGGCTGGCCGGCGGGCACGATGGGCGGCGCGGCGGGCGGGATGCGCAGCGCCCAGTGCAGCTGCCACAGTGCGGACGCAGCGGGCGCCAGCTCAGCCCGCATGAGCGCCACCAGCGACCCCAGCGCCGCGCCCGGGGCGCCCCAAGCGCGAGTCCAGCCCTGCAGTGCCGTGGCGCGGTACGGAGCTATCGCTACGCGTTGCTCGAAAAATTTCTCCATCACCTGCACATACACACACGCAAACACCTATTACTACATCAAAACCTTTCCACGCACGCATATTGCTATAATCGCTATGACTGCTATGAGGCAAGAATATCTTGAGAAAAAAGCAATGATACAAGGTCTCAGCAATGGAAATAAAGCTCAAAAACATGGAAAAATTAAGTGCGAGGAAAAATTAAGAAAAATGTGTGATACAATGACATTTAAAAAGAAGAAATATTGTGTCGACTTCAAGACCATTACTTCATAAACTTTTTGTATCTAGTAGTTTCTCAAGTTAGACTTAACGATGGAGTAAGTCTGAATAACAGCTCGCTATACCTGTAAGTCGTCCGCGGACCAAGTGTCCTTGTTGTGGTCAGGCAGCGGCGTGAGCTGCAGATGCAGCGACTGCAAGTGCTGCGGGTGCAGCGCCACGCGCGCGGCCAGGCCGGCGCCCTCGCAGCGGAACGTCAGGCTCGTCGCTTCCACCGACACCAGCGTCAGCTGGCGCACACATAACACATGCTACTTTGTTGGCATCACACACTCATACACCGAATTTTATTCGGTTAGGTAGCTGACGCAAATAAGGACCTTTTTGTAATATGTTGATTTCAATTCGAGTCTGATAATTTCGATTCTCATAAACTTGATTATTTGCAAATGAAAAATTGGACTGCAGTACAATTATATAAAACACTCACAAACTCTTCCTGCTGCACGAAGCGCTGCAGAGTCCTCTTCATGTAGACGCAGGCGAGGAACCGCTGCACGGGCGCCAGCGTGGGCCCGGGCGGGGCGCCGGGCGGGGGCTCGCTGGGAGTGCACAGCGTCTCCAGCTTGCACACCGCCAGGGGAGTGGCCGTGGCGCCCGCCCACCCGCGTCCACTTGACGACGACGTCGCGCGGGAACTCGAGCTAGCTTGCGGACCTAACGGCATTTCCCGATAATAATGTAATATGCATACTGTACTGGTACATAGAGTACTCTTTCATTAACATTTAAACTTTATATTTGTTTTTTTTTTCTTAAAATCCGAACGAACAATTCAAACGAAAACATTAACGTTCCTGCAGCGCTACAGTGACGTTTGGCTAAAGACACTGGGCCTTTAGCCAAACGTCTTGCGCGTAGCGCTTGTCTACAGAGAGAGAGTAGAAATCAAAATGTATGGGGAGATGACACTGACAAGTGTCAAAATTACGTCAATTCCATATAATTTGGTTTTCTATTCTACATGTATACAAGCGCTAAATGGCATTTAACTACAGCTGATATCTAATTATTAGGCAAACAAACGACCTACTAATCAAAATTCAAACGATTATGTGTCATGTTTACCTTTGTGATCAATGTGATGTCTCGGCGAGGGATGGTGTCCGGGCGAGGGCCGCGGCAGTGAAGGCGAGGCGGGCCACGCCGTGAAGGGGGACGTGGGGGGCGGGTGCGGTGAGGCGGCGGGGGCCGCATGCGGAGAGGGGGCCATCGGGGACGCGGGGGACGCGGACACCCCGCCCCCCGCGCCGCCGGCACCCGCACCGCCCGCACCGCCCGGCGGAGACGTCAGGTTGAACGATCCGCCACCCATCTACATTATATAAAGAGCTATTATAAGAGAAATTATAAGGAGAGCTCATGATGATGAATGCAAAGAACGAGCTTGAGGTAAACTCTTGCTAAGATTGATCAGGGGTGGATAATCAAGATCAGCATCATCAATTTATAAGTTGGTAGTAAAATGTATTTAATGTTATCAGTTATGCCAGGAGTCCTATGCAATAGGAGATGAATGCAGTTAGGTAATTTCAATTAAGTCTCACCTGGTGCTGAGCGGGCGAGGCGGGGTGCGGAGTGACGGGCGCTGAGTGGGGCGTGTGGGGCTGCGGCGGAGTCAGGGGCGCAGGGAACCTTAGGCCTCCTGTACACAAGATAACTATCAGTATTTTTTTAATCAATCAAACAGACAAAAACTGTAAAAATTGCATTTTTCCAATGGAATATATTTTTTACCTGGTGGCATCGGCGACATAGGTGACGGCGGGTTGTCGTCTTCAGCTAAGAGTCTGGCACTCATATTGTCGTCCACATATCGTGATAAAAACGCCTGCAGGGCATACCAGAAAGATATACTTTGTAAAGTATATAATATCAAGGATCAGCATCATGCATACATGTTATTACATTTGAAAGTTTTACCTTTAATCCGAGAGCCGGAGCGAATTCATCAACAACAGTGTTGCGATCGAACTTAGAGTAGGAGCCGTCGCGTATGGTGATGATACCTCCTCCACGAATGCCCACCTCTAGCGAGTACGCACCCGCGTACACTATGCGTATCTGAGACGAGAAATAATACTTAATATGTTAAACAACATCTTGACAATTGAATAAACATCAAGCTAAACAGTAAACTGAATTATAGAAAACGATGACAACTGCTTAGAAATTACAAGTGTACATTCACAATCTAATTAATATTTTGTGCGACAAAATTGAGTTGAGGAATGGCTTTCAACAGATATTTGTAGGCAGTCAGACCTACCTTTCTCCAGGAATGTGCAAGTAGAGTGAAGGTAGGCGTGGGCATGAGGCTGCGCACGTGGTGCAGGCCCAGCTGTGGCAGTGTGGGCAGCCGGGACAGGGCCAGCAGGGGACCGTACGTCTCACGTAGCACCACTCCGAATGACATCAGATCTTTGTGGCTGGAAGTTATACGAGGTAATCGTGAGTCCACTAGTCCCGGTGGTGTGCAAAAGCAGAGTTTAGTAAATGATTGTACCAGTTGATGTAGTGGTCGAGGTGGTGGTGCAGCAGATGGTGCGCGTTGGCGGCGGGCTGGTGCGCGGGCGTGGCGAGCGAGTAGCGCTGCGACGCGGCGTGCCACTGCAGCACGGCCGTGGCGCGGCCCAGCGGGCCCACGCCCACCACCAGCGAGCGGTACGTGTACGAGCGCACGCACACGCCCGCCCACAGCGTCTCGCGCTCTGCAACCAACCAACTACTTCAACTACGGCCACGCCCTGACACCCGCGCCCCTTCCCTGTAGCCCTTATAAGTACACTACATTATTCATTAGTGGTTAGTGATTTAGACAATCTTACAATTCGATCTAAAGTTGGTACAAAACAGAAGAGCACAAAGTAGGAAGGCAGCTTGAATGTCGCCTGGTTAAAGTTGGAAAATATATATATATTTTTTTTTCTCTCTTTGGCAAACGAGTCTCCAAAATGATCTTGTCGACTATACTGCCAGTGTCCAGTGATGACGGTAGTTTAATGAACCGTCGAAATTAACTTTGTGGTAGTTTTTAGTTGTTAGTAGCTGAAAGGACAAAACACTTGGGTTAGTGAACATATAATTATTATCAACTATTTTACTGTATATATACAGAGGTGTAGCAAATAGTTGAGGGGACATACACAATACAAACAGATAAGTATGTACATCATTTACATTATTGGACACCGTCATATCTTAATCCCATTTTCATTGATAAACTTACTTAAACAATAGATTAATTTATGGGAAAAGTGAGTAAAAAGGAGGTGGAAACTGATTGGAAGCGGGATTTGGATACTGGGGAGTTTTTGATAGAGGTCAAAGGATTGGGAGTTTAAGGGGCATGAAAAAAATATATGATCTAAAGTTCCCTCGTCAAGGCCGCATTCGCACAGTGAGCTGTCGCGAACGCGGATCTTGTTGAGGAAGACCAGACTACTACAGTGGCCGAGTCTGAGCCTACACAAGGATGGAATAGTGTGACGGGTAAGCTTAGGGTACTTGGAAAACCAAGGCTTCCGTCGGATGCCCGGCTGGACACCCGCATAGTAGGATCCTTTATGCTTGGAAGATTCCACCCACACTGCAGTCCATGACTCAAACAGCTTGTGTTTGGTATCGGCACGTATGTCATACCCGTACACAACGTAGTGTTGACGTTCGACATCGTTCGAGGCCGCAAATTTGGCCAACGAATCCGCACACTCGTTACCACGTATGCCAGAGTGGCCAGGGATCCAAGCGATCTCGATATTTATGCCATCATTGTAGCAGGAAAAAAGAAGCGCCTTTATCTCTACAACCAAACTGCTATGGGTTCGGGTGTGGAGCTGGTCTTGGTTGAGAGATTGTAGGCTACTTCGGGAGTCAGAGAAAATAATGGAATTCTTAAGGTTGTGCGCTCTAATAAATTTGACTGATTCCAGAATGCCAATGCATTCTCCCGTGAAGACAGATGTTTCCGGGGGGCACTTGGAAAGAAGGGCGATCTTCGAATTTTGGAAGTACGCTGCTACTCCTGTACATCCGTTTCGGGATAGTTTAGACGCGTCCGTGAAGAAAACATTCCAGCCCTTCCAGAATCTGCTCAAGGCGCGTCCAAACTCACCCGCAGCATTCGCCGAGTATTTCGAGATGCCAAGTCCTAGAATCAGCTTTGGCCTGAAGTGAATAATCTCATATATGGAAGAGAAAACCGGGAGTACAGGATATTGACTGATAGGTGCAGAGAGGTTTTTAAGTTCTCTGTACCTGACGATCACGGGAGGGACGGGTTTATTATTCCAATAGGAAGAGGAGCTAAAAGAACAGTGGATTTGTTCCAGGATAGGAATCAGAGGATGTGATGAGAGGGAAAAAACTTTTGAAATGAAACGGTCTGCCAGGTATTGTCTTCGAAGGTTGAGGGGAGGCTCTACACATTCAACCTGAAGAGCATTTATGGGGGATGATTTCATAGCTCCGATAATTATTCTAAGGCATTTGGCCTGAATGGAGTCTAGTTTTTTTAATGCACCCTTATTGCAAGGAACAATAAGGAAGCAACAATAGTCCATTACGCTTCTGACCAATGCATTGTAGATGAGCTTCAATGAGTAAGAGTGGGCACCCCACCAAACCCCGGCCAAGGCTCTGAGTAGGGATACTGAGCGTTCACAACTTCCAACTACGGTGTTTATGTGGTCCACCCCAGACATCTTTAAGTCGAGATAAACTCCCAAAAATCTAGCACTGCTTTTGAACGGGATAGCCTGACCGTCTATCTCTATACAAACATCTGGAGTGCGTCGCTTGCGTGTAAAAATGATAGCTGAGCTTTTTGGGGCGCTTAAAGATAACCCGTGATTAAGTAGCCATTGGTTTAATGAGGCCAAAGAGACATTGATGGAGTGAGCAGCGTCTGTTATAGAGCTGTTGGTAACCATTAGTGCGATATCGTCAGCATACTGAAGGACATTACAGTTAAAATTTAAACAGGAGGGGAGGTCATATGTATAAATATTATAAAGGATGGGACTAAGGACTGACCCCTGAGGTAAACTTTTCCAGGAGGACCTCTGTACTGGGTTATCCTCAGGAGTTCTCAATTGGAGGGTACGATCGGAAAGGATGCAGCCTATTATTCGGCAGATTCTACTCGGGATTCTCAGCTGTTGCAGTTTCTGCCTGAGAAGGGGTAAGAGGACAGAATCATAGGCCGCTGAGATGTCCAAGAAAACCGCGACCAACGACTCCTGCCTGCTAAGGGCCAGTCGGATGGCTAACGTGAGAGTACCTACACTGTCAGCCGTACCCAGACCTTTCCTGAAGTTGGAAAATATAGTAAAGATCTAAAATAACATAACATAACATCACGCCTTTTATCCCCGAAGGGGTAGGCAGAGGTGCACATTACGGCACTTAATGCCACTGTACAATGTAACACCCACTTTTCACTATTTATGTTATGAGTCCCATGTAATAGGGGGTGAGCCTATTGCCATATACCGGGCACATTTCCAGACTCCGTGCTACTACTGAGGTTTTTACAAACCCAGTCATACTTTACCCGACTCAGGAATCGAACCCTAGACCCCTTGCCCGGCATCGCACTTGCGACCACTCGGCCGCAAGTGCGACTGCCGGGTATCTGCTAAAGATATAAAATCTAAAGCAAAAGACGGTTTGTAGATAGTACTCAATTACCTCCTATTGTCACATTTCACTTACATACTATTCATACTACAGTCAGAACATGAACAAAATGTATATAAATTATAAATGAGTACCATGAATTATAAATAAATAAAAAAATATATGATTAATATACAAACTTCAGATTCACTTAAAGGGCAACAATGTAAAATCATACCTTGTGCAGGTCTGAGCATGAAGTCGTGTAGCAGGGTGTGCAGGTGTACTATGGCGGCCCAGTCCGCGAGGAAGGCGTCCGCAGTGCGACCCGCGTCCGTACCCAGCTCGTATTGTAAGTACACGCATCGGCGCTCGCCTGTGAAATGACAGTAATTTTGGACTTACTGCTGTGCACTGAGCTCCATTTTAAAGGCCGTGTTAGTACTAAGAATATTCTAAAACCAAAAAAAATATATTAATACTTAACCTGAATTAGGAACCAGATTCGATTTGAATGTATTTAACCAACAACATAGGTTAATTTGTAAGGATCGGTTACCTTGCTCTCGTGGGTTCGGCGTGCGTACAGGTGAGCCGTGGAAGACGAACTCCGCAGTCCAGACTCGTGCCTGGTTCTTGGTGGTGAGGCGGATGGTGGCGGCCAGCAGGCGCGCGCGCAGCGCGGCGGCGGCGCGCGCGCAGGCGCCGTCGGGCCGCGGCAGCCACACCACGCGCATGGCCAGCGCCGACCCGCTCCACTCCGGCTGCACGCCGCCGTGCGTCACGCCGCGCTGAGCCAGCTGCGGGCACGCGCTACTTACTCTCTGCTCTACTCACGTTATACGCCACTTCTCACACACCGTAACACAACTGCGGCTTTTATATTAGTATAAAGAAGAATTGTAGTAATAACAGGTCATAAAAACAGGTAAGCTACCTCCTGCGCGAGATTAACGAAGGGCACGCGTTCATCTGCAGCGGCCACGACATGTGCTAGCTCCGGTATGAAGTAGGCGGGCTGGCGCACGCGCACCGCGCGCTGAGACGCCGCCGACAACTTGCGCTTACCCGGCTGCATACCTATGTATAAAACAAAAACATATTTCAAATACTACATCCAAGATCATAACTAAATCAAATTTCACCAATTTTAAAGTAAAATTAAGCAGGATAAAATAATATCCCACTCACCGGGTGTATCGAGTGGTGTGAATGGTCCGTGTGTGAGAGTGAATGTATCGAGTTCTACCAAAGAATTCAGCTTTAAGTAGGCGCGCGGAGCTGTTGCCGGAGTAGACGAGCTGCTAGGTGTGCCCTGTGGTAGATATTTCATAATTTAATGTGCAAACTTTTATAAAGAGATCATTGACATTGTAATGACAAATAATATTTAAACATGTTAATTACCTCGTCCTCGCACTCGTCTGGCGTGCAGCGCTTGGCCCCGGCGAGGTGGAAGGACAGCGCCACGGAGCACGCGCTGCCACTGTTCCCGCTGTTGCTGGTCGTGGCCGAGCTGCCCGCCGCCACCTCCTTCATCTCCACTATCTGCACGCCACGCACACGTATTCAAAACGAACATCGAATTAGTATACCTACACGTTTTTAGAGTAGTTCATAGATATATTTACCAAAATATGGTCGGTGTGTCGGTGCAGCGTGACGTAGAGTCGGTCGGGCGAAAGCTTGGTGAGCGGGTGCTCGGGCCCATGCAGGAAGGGCAGGTGCTCGCAGACACTGGCCGGCAGGTGCTGCAGCGTCTTCTCGCAGCGCCGCGCCACCAGCCAGAACCTGTACCATGCGCGTATTATTAGTTGGCTGCCCAGTTTTCGTATAAGTGCTCAAATAATTTGACACATGTTTGCACATTATAAGCTTTCTTCTATAAGAAATAATGAAAAAATATCGTCGAATTCGGTGCAATAGTTTGAAAGTTTTGTGTACACAGATATTTTAAGAATTGATTTAATTAGTAGTAAGTAGTATACCGAAGCTGTGTGAGCAGGGTCTTGATGAGCGGCACGTTGGTGTTGGCGAGCGCGGCGGCCAGGTCGGGCATGCGCGGCGTGGCGGGGTAGGCCGGCACGCGCGCGCGCAGGCGGCCCCCGTGCGCGCCCACGCACACCAGCAGCTGCTCGGCGCGCAGGCACGGCGCCACCACCGAGCACGCCAGCACGCACGGCCAGCCGCCCACGCTGCACTCCACGCCCAGCTCCTGCAGCAGCACGCGCAGGTCGTTGAGGCGCTGGCGCGAGCGCACGTGCACGGTGTGCGCCAGTAGACGCTCCATGGAGGGCGCGTGCGGGCTGAGCGCGCCCGCCACGCGCTCGCCGCCCGCCAGCGCCGGCACGTGCCACACGCACAGCTGCGAGCCCTCCGCGCCGACGATCAGCCGGTAGCCCAGCTCGCAGCCCAGCTCCCTGCACACACGTTCGAGCTTGTAAGCGGCCGTGTACATGGTACGGCTGTCCAGTTTGCATAGTGGACATACTTACAAAAATAATGTGGCGATTTACTACTCATTGAGTAATAAAACGTTTGTTAAAATCTTGGTAATTCTACTTGACAAACTTACCTCCAGTATGAGACTTGCAGTTTCTGTCCAGGGGTATATCTGTCTACTTGTAGATGTCGAGAGAGACGATCTCGACACAGTCGCAATGTTTGTGTGTACAAGAGCTCTAAAGACAGCGAGCGGCAGAAGTATCGCAGGGCAGTGAGTGCGCCGCTCAGTCCAGCTGCCGCTAGGCGCGCCTGTGCCACTCCGCGTAGCCAAGCAAGTTGAGAACTATGCACGAGAGGCTTCCCCTCTAAGTAAACAATGACACTGATTAGTTAAAGCGAATTGTATTTAATTGTTATTGTAGTGAGTGGATATCAATAAATAAACCAAATAGTTTTACTAAAAGCGCATTTACAATCTTACCTCCAGTTTCACTGTCTTGTATCAGTATAGCAATGTCCAATAATCGCCATGGCAAGTTTGGAGCATCTCCCATGACAGTCAGAGAAACACTGAATTCTTGACCAACTGTGAATGTTGCACGCCCATTCTCTACCTACAATAAATGTATTTTTGTCACAATATGAATTCATTCAATTATCTAATTTGTTTCGACTAATAAAGGACAAGTTACACAAGGACCAATAGCTTGGCAAAATTTTTCTTAAGGTTCTTATATCTATTACACAACATGTTGAACTTTTATATATTCATATCTCAATAAAAAGATTATAATATATAATAATTTTTCCAATTGAACCAGTAGTCTTTCCAGAGATAAACACACTCAAAATACCAAACAAACTCTTCAGATTTATATAACAGAACAAGATAATTATGATTTCCATCTTAATAGAATATTGAACTAGTTGTATACAAAAGTAAAACAATTATGATGAGATTATGAGTATCAGATTGAAATAGGTATACTTAACATAAAGTATGTCTAAAAAGAATGTTATCATAAAACATTTTGATGTTGGTCTGATACACACCTTCAAGTTTCTTATGTCACTGGGCAAAGAAGCAGTTGTAAGGCGTTGGCGTACAACATGGGCCAGTGCGCGCAATGTTGTGCGACGTTCACCCGGTGTGAGTGACGGAGGGGGGACCAGCCGCTCCCTTATGACTGCTGGCAGTCTACTGTATGTACCCAATGTCAGCACTTCCACTGCCGCAGCCATGTGGAAGGTTGGTAACCTACACACATGTAAGATACAATTTTTTTTATAATATATTTGCATAGATGTAGATGTGACTGCGTCATTGGCCGAGACATTGCAAGGGGTCTAGGGTTCGATTCCCGGGTCGGGCAAAGAAATATGGGTTTTTAAAAAAAATCTAAGTAGTAGCACGGAGTTTGGAATTGTGCCCGGTATATGCCTATGAGGCAATGGGCTCATCCCCTATTACATGAGAGTCATAACATAAATAGTGCAAATAGGGTGTTACATTGTACAATGTCATTCAGTGCCGTAATGTGCACCTACCCCTATGGGGATAAAAGACGTTATTTTATGGTGATGAGATGTAGATAGGTGAGTGGTGGTGCAAATAAGCTAATTATCAAACTTCCAATCTTTAATGAGGTGTAGATATGACAATAGATAATCATATTATGTTTACAAATATTAAAGTTAGGTACTAGGTTATTATATTTATACAGTACACAGACCTTGCATGTACTAGTGTCTCCCGGGCCACTCTAGCCAAAACATCAGCTGTTTCAACAAACAGTAAAGCTTGTTTATCAAGAAACGCCATGATATGTGCTGAGCGGTCCACTTTTGTGGCACTACTAGCCCACTTCACCAGGGCCAACAGACGAACAAATAATTGTCTTGTTCGTGCACTGAATTTATATATCTCAATTTTGCGCTCCATGTCCGTTTTACGAGGCAACCTGCAATAGATGTGAAACATTAATATCCATAAAAATAAAAAAATACACATTTACTAAATGTATGTAATGTACTTACAATTCAGCCAACACAGTGAGTTCATCATAAGTACGCTGTACAATAAAATCTATAAGTAAAGCCAATGAGATAGAGCCGCCTCTGGCTCCTCCACCTTCAGCACCCTGGGTGCATCCTTCTATAGCCACAGGCACCATGGTGATAATTTGAAACTATTAGTTGAAGTACTGGAATAACCAAGCCTATAATATTAATTAGACTTATAAACTCTAATTACGAATGAACACATATTTCTAGGTTGTAATTGACAAAATATGCAGTTTCTACATCGAAAAAACTATTAAACTCAACAATATCATCCATTAGATACTGTCACCATCACCTACCCCTATACTTATTATACTCTTTGCCATCACCAACCAAACCAAATCACAAATCGCGAATGAATGGAATGAATGATGAATGATTGAGTAATTGAATTACGAATATGAATGAATGAATGAATAAACCATAAACATTACAGACGAAGATTGTCTGTTACCATGATTTCAGCAAAGTAGGAAGGAAGAGATTTTCAGATTTTCCTTTTATTTATTTCGGTTTCTTGTTATATAATTATGTTCTATACGCCTAAGATTAAGACACTAACAAATGTCAATAGTAGTACCAAATACGCATAAAAACAGTATTTTAATTGTATCAAATTATACAATTATTTGAAAACAGCACTCTATTTATTTTCTTTTATTGTTAGTGTAACGTAATACGGAACGTTGATTTTGCGGTTTGACAGAAAACATTGTCGTTCAATGTACATGCAAATCGTCCAGTATAACTTGGCAGTTTAAGGTGGCGCTGCATACATTAGCAAATGTCATTAATACGTCAAATTTAGTACATTTAAATTTAGTTTCGTATTCTGCCACCTACCAAGATGTAATGGACATTAATGAGATGTTCCATTGATAAAAAAATCCTGAATTAATGGTGATTACAGAATAGCCTTGTACGTTGATATAACTTCATTTCTGTCTAGTTCTTGACTCTGTTTACTATGAACATATAAAGCAGACGGTTGTCTCGATCTCATGGTCCTGATAATTAAAAAAGTTATTTGTCTTAAATTCAGTGTTCCTCGTATATTTTCATTTGTACGTATTACGTTTTTTATGCAAAGCAAAATTCTGTAAATGTTGCGGCTTGAGTAAAAGTTTTGTTGTGATGTATTTTTAATATTCTCTTCAACCCATCGTAAAATTAAATTTTACGTTGCAGTTGTAATGAGCTGGTGATAGTTACTCATGTTCGATTAATATTTCATGAACTTTATTTTTAAAGCGACCGCGGTTTACTGTCGCAAATACATAAGTAGAAACTTGGGAAGATCACGTGTGAATTTTAATTACACTCAAATAGCAAAAATGGGTTTGCTAAGTGAAGGAAGTCCATTGTCTTGGGAAGAGACTAAGGCTTTGGCAGAGCATGTACGTCAGCACGGCATCGAACAATTTATTAACCTGTACGTGAAGCTGCAGGAGCGCACAGGCGACGTGCTCAAATGGGGAGATGAGGTTTGTTTACATTCTCTTTTGATTTCTTGAAACTGTTCAGCTCAGATTTACCATGTGGACACTTAGCTTCATTGAATCCAATAGTAAACCACATAAGTTTCTATACTATTAATTAATATATCATTTAATTATTTTATAATGTAATTACTTAGTAATATCCTATAATAAAATGCAACAGTTTGATGTAATGGCAAATGATAACACTTATTGGAATAACTGTGAAAAATGTAGTACAAGAAGATTATTTATGTTGCATAATACTCATAACCATGGTGTAAGATAAAGAGATAGAGTGGATAGTAACATGGAAGTGAAAAACCTGAATGAGTCTGTGTGTTATAATATTTAGGTAATAAAGAAATCTTATTGGAATGAATTTTGAAAATAGATACCTAAATAAATATACAGGTTACATACTTTCAAATTACTGCTTCATACAGCAAGATTTAATATAACTTATTAGGTATTAAAGATTGATTTTTTGTATTGTAACTATGGTTTGAAACTAACCAAAAACCTCATCAAACAGTTACATGAGTAAGCCTTACAGTCTAATTTAAAAGATTGGATATTTTAGGTGGAGTACATAATTGTGAAGTTTGATGATGAGAACCAGCGAGCCACAGTCAGCCTCATTGCCCACAATCTGCTGCCTAAACTGCAGGAGAAAGAACTAGCAGATCCTCAAAGTGAGTTTTTCATCACACTTATTCACTAGTCCTCAAGGACACATCATATCACTAATTTAAAAGATGTATTTTATTTAATACTTACTCTATTTCTTAATCTTTTTATTTATCTTTTATAAATAAATATTTTTTAAACCAGTTCCTTGTAATCTTTTGAACATAATGAAAATTGTAGTTAATATTGTTAACTATAATTAATATGAACTACAAAATTGCTTGTATGAATATGTTAATATTTTTAATTGTAGTTAAATAAAATTGACTACAATTTTACTTCTTCATTATTAAAAAATGTTATGTTAAAAAGGAATATTGCTGTAAATCTAGATGTTAAAACCATCTCATGAATATTCTCAATATTATTATTTTTCATCATTAATAACCAAAAAGTGTTACTATTACTCGGTTCAATTTTATAATATTTATAAAATAGGTTCAGTTGATGTACATGTCTATTACGGATTACGGTAATCAATGCGTATATCTCGACGCCGTGCTAATTAATGCAATCATCAAAAACTAAGTAGTCAAATAACATTTTTTCGATCCAGTTATCGAACCCGAAAACTTCCGTAGCCAAGCTTACAATGCATAAAATATAACTTACACAATGATGTACCATTTTCCTCACCTAAGATGATAACTCATATGTAGATACCTACTCGTATGTATTTGTACAATGACGTAACCATGGAATCCACTAACTGAAAACTGTCGTTTCATACTACACCAATACTTACGACATGACTCATACATAGTCAATAGTGGGATTCAGACAAAAATAAAAATATACCTAGGTACCCTTACTTCTTCAGTGACGCAGCAATAATAAACAAGTTGCGTGACCTTGGAGTAATAATGATCATGACATGACGATTACAGTTTTGTGCCAGTAATAGTTCAACATGATTGAACTTGTTTTATTATTGCTCAATAATGCTGCTGCTTACAAATGACATCAATCATCTCGCCGAATATTATTCACTTCTTAATTCTTTTACACTAAATAAAGTAGAAACTCCTTTATAAGGAACAAATAAACTCGAAGCGATTGCAGCTATCTAACCACACACATCCGAAACAAAAATCCGCAGTGTTATCGTATGGTCTCGTCTGCTATTAGAATTACTTTATTAATCAATGAAACTTATTATATATAATTATATGCACAAGTACCTAATTGCAAAACAAGACTATTAGCTTCGTCCTTTCATTTGTATACAAGGAACTACTGACGCTAATGGCTTTATTCAATTGAAATATTTAGTCAATTAGTATGTTATTTATAACCACATGTTAGAATTTTTTTACCAGTTAGAAGTTGAGACATTTATTTATTTTATTAACTCAACACAAGCTACATGTCATGTGTATGTGAACTTGTATGTTTGTAAACGCACCCACGACACAGGAGAAAATTCTAGTGTGGGGCAACGTTTTTTAAAAAAAAACAAAATGTTAGAAAGAAAAAGGTATATTGGTACTATACTATACACCTAATATATTTTATACTTCATCAAACATTTAAACATCATAATTATTATAAAGGAAATCTATATTTATGTAGTCGTATCTTCTATGTTAGCAAGGTGACGATGACATGCAAAAATGATTTATTTAAAGACATGATAAGACATTTAATAGTGCCCCATATCAAAATCACGACCCTCGAATAATAAATCGTATCTATGTGTGACTTAACAATAACACTGACAGCGTGCCTTCGAGTAAACATTTCTTTAATTCAAGGCAAACGATGTGCAAACCTAATAATTCTACCTATATTGATTTTCTGATCATAATAATTATCTTGTTAAATAACTTTTATACGATCGCTTGAAATAACTAGTTTATCTGTGCTCGATACTCAGGTTCCTGAAATTTCATGGTAATGCACCATTAAATTTTCACACAAAATGTCAAACAGTATATTCATTGATTTCAGTTTTCTTTTTTATTACTCACTCATGCATACTTTACGAAAATATCAATCAGATAAGAAGATAAGATATTCTATCTTTGTAGTTGTACCGTCCATGTTGGTTACAATGACGCTGCAAAAAATATTTAGTGTTGGTTGAATCAATGACAGAGCGAAGCAATCAATATTTTCTACTGACTAAGTGAAAAATACCTAATGACCTTACTCGACAAATAGAGGCGGCCCTCGAAATAAAGTTCGATAGTACTCGTCGCGTCATGTTATTGATTTATAAGCGTCTGAGTTACTGTAGGAAGCTAGTGTTCTTGTCTCGGCTGTACCTATGCTATACCTTCTTTGCTGAAATAGTGAACTCTACCTCATCAAAGGCCCCCTTTCCAATACTACTGCGCCATTCCTAAATTCCTAAATCTTTAGAATCTCGGTCACTTCCTAAGGACTAACAGCGCATTTTACAGCATGCGAAAATACAATTTGCATGCAAACACTCCTACGGCTACTGACAAAAGTTGCTGTTTAAACATCCACACTTTAAATTTTAAATTCACTATATTAAGTGCGAATGATCATTTCACACAGGGACAATTTACATAATCTCTAAGTTACAATTTCCGTAAGTACGACACTTGTATCGATATGTTAATATAATTATTTGCAATAAATAAACGTGTCTATCTATTTTGTTTCTTCGTGTGTAACTCTATTAGATAAAAAGCTAATTCAATTAATAGAAAAAGCTACCATGATGATTACTGCAAATCCAGGCACAAGAAAAAAAAAGGCATTAAGAATTTCATGATTTTTCTCCCCTTCAAAAAGTCAGACGGCACGCAATAGTTGCCAAGGTACCTGGTGATAGTGGCGTCAGCACTTAAAGCACTATAGGTAGGTACTCCATAATATTATTACTCCACTGCCTGCATGATGGCTAATATTGTCACGTGCTAAAATCTATGTGTACATTATTCAATGCATAACTATTATAATTCATAATGCGTAAGACGGAAGTGTCATGTTGCGTGTTTCATAAACCGTGTAGGTACTGCTTATTTACAATTTATCAACGTCATTGTGACTTTGTGACCATCTTGATTTTGCTCGTCTTGAACCGAGGAAGGGGTTCAATGCCCGAGTCGAGTAAATTATCTCTGAATTTTTCGTTTGTCTGAACTTTCAGTAGTGAAAAGACTGAAATAGAGTATGCCAATGAGCCCAGTGTATGCCAATAGACTCTTCCCCTATTTTATGGGTATCTAATCTATCTTCAAAAACTGATGAAACTTAAGTGACTCTTTGCAGTCGCATCTTTCAATCCATTTTCCTACAATAGACCGTAAATAAATTTGCTTATTGTTAAAATGTGCATAAGGACCAAAATTACTGAGTTATATCATATATGCAAATTATGCAATATGCAATGCGGACTCTACTAATAAGTAACTGCGCTAGTTCAAGAAATAAAAAACGAATCGTTGATAATAATTTTTACGTAAAATAAGTGATGGAAAATGTTAAAGTTCACTACTACGATATATTTATCATTAAACATAGTAAATACAATGGTCTTATTGACTTGACATGATTTACTTCAATAACATTAGTCGTATTGTAATGCGCGAACTTTGTTATGCACATGACTTAGTGAGGCTATTATTAATGTGCAAATGTCGACTGTCCATGATTTAACCTATTTGCAGTTACAGCTGTTATTGTAAAATCATAATCTTTGTATCATAAACTTTAAAAAAATCTTAATACAGATCTTAATCTTAAGCAGAACATATTAGCAGCAGTCATCAGCCATGTCAAATTATAGGGATGATGACAGGGAATTAAAAACATTAGACACGTATTTTTTTATTTTTTCGTATAAGAAAACAATACCTACTTTGATAAAACTAATCAAAGTTTAGGAGTGGGATGTAGCTACGTCATTTTAGAGTATAAATCGTACTCATAAGTGACGTCATGCGATATTTCAAATGAATATACGAAACTATTCGTTTCCGTAAGAAAATAAAAAATACGTATCTAATGATTTTAAACAATCTACCAGACGGACATTAAAATAAAAAATTGTCATCTACTGTATTGTATAAGAGAAAATAATTTAATCATGAAACGAATTATTTATTTATTTAATTTTGTTTTTAGACGTAAAATCACTCTGGCGTCCTGAGTATGGGTCATACATGATTGAGGGTACCCCTGGCCGTCCGTACGGGGGTCTACTAGCACATTTCAATATTGTAGAAGCAAACATGCAGTACCGTAGAGCCGAAGTATCACACTTACTACCTCCGGGAGAAGTTATCATGAGCATAACGAATTTCCCAAGGTAAAGTAATACGTAAATTACCTACAGACCTACACTAATCTAAAGATTTATCAATACTTTTCTTGTATGTGGTCGTCGTTGCTATCTGTGAGTATCTGTGCCTAGCTCCCCATTAAGTAATTAACTCCAATGTTCGATTCATCTGATAATATCGCGATACTCATCAAAGCCGTTTATTGTGCAGCGTTTGGATGCTCTAAATAAATGTTGATTAAATAATAAGTGTGTTACTGTCGAGTCATCTGCCGAATCTATGTTTGATAGTGTAAGGTATCTCGATTCATGTTTTTGTTGGATTGTTTGCCTACAGATTAGGATGTCCTAACTTCACAAGTCCGCCCTACCCACCGACTCCCCACGAAGGTGTCTCTAGGTCGTTGTTCTTCCCCGACGAGGGCATATTCCCTGGACACCCTCGCTTCAAAACATTGACCTCCAATATTCGACAACGACGTGGAGAAAAAGTAGCTATCAATTTACCAGGTAAGTCGCAATTTACCTAAAACATTTTGATCTGAGAAAAACCATTTGTTTATAATCTTCCTTTCCATGATTACGCATAACTTAACACAATATTAAAACAATAGCTGTCAGTATATTGTATGGCGCTGATTCATGAATTGAGGGTGTATTATTTAGTGAATGGGTTATTACGAGCATTAGTAACTTATTGTTTGCAATCACGGTCTTCACATTTCCTTATACAATATTTTACCTTAGCGTTTTTACCCATATGCTAAAAGGTATTACATTAATATCCTCGTTTCTTTTTCCTAGTGTTCAAAGATGTAAACACAAAGATTCCGGTGGATAATTCCCACTTATTGGAGCCGGAGGCAGCTAAGCCTGACTGCGTGTACTTGGACGCTATGGGCTTCGGTATGGGATGTTGTTGCCTGCAGCTCACATTCCAAGCCTGTTGTATCACTGAAGCGCGCACATTGTATGACCAGCTAGCTCCGCTCTGCCCTATAATGGTTTGTTAAGCATTTTTCAGAAAACAAGAAATAATACTGACTGGTATAATTTAGAAAGTTCTTAATAACTACCATTTATTATGTGTACGAGAGTAGTTGAAAAATAAGTTCAATTTTTCATTTCTATTTTTTTACGAATACGTCCTAATCTATCGTTTAAATTACTAAGCAGTTTTTATTGCATTCCAATTCTTTATGTATAATGTATGTATTTTTTTGTGACATCCAAATCCGAACCGGTCTAAGGAAAACTAATGAAGTAAAAAATATCAATCTGTCATCTTAGTTACCACACGTAGAAAAATTAAACGTGCATCGGTCCATAGCAACTTGTGCTACCATTTATGCATTTAACCAACGAGATCGATGACTGTGATGCCTGTTGCTATACTATACTACCAATTAAAGTGACTGATAGATATGCAAATAATTTCTACAATTTAATGGTATTTAGACGTAATAAAATAACACTTATTTTTCATATATTTTATGAATATTTAACAACTATACATTAAATACAAAAGAGTTATTACTTGTGCTACTAAGGAAAAAATATTTTATGCATTTACAAAGTTAAATACCTATTTGTTAAGAGTGTATTTTATTTGTAGTTGGCACTATCAGCAGCGTCGCCAATCTTCCGTGGGTTCCTGACCGACGTGGACTGTCGCTGGAATGTGATCGCGGGTTCCGTGGACTGCAGAACGCGCGAGGAACGCGGCCTCGAGCCTCTCAAGAACAACAAGTTCCGTATTAACAAGTCACGATATGATTCTATCTCTTCGTATCTGTCGCCGGAAAATGAAGCGTAAGTGCCTTGAATTAATCAGATCATACAATCATAATTATGTGCTTAGGTACATGTATACGTAGGGACGTAAACACTTACCTTCGTTTCCCTCGAAGGTAGAAATAAACTGCAGAGCGCCACCTTGTACGATCCTTACATTAGATACTAATTTAGCTTACATCGACTTTACGGACTTGAGGCCTTCGTACAAGTTTGTACAAATGTATCTATTTTCCCAGTTGTTGGTTTGTGCGTCTGGTCCTACAAGTACGTTGATTAAGTGTATTTTTTTTTAAACTAGCTTCTGCTAGTGGCTTTTAATTGACTGCATTTATCAATGGATTTAATTACAAAATATAACTGTTAAAGGTGAAATGCAATATTGCCGGTATCTAGCAGAAGTTGGGTTGATTTCATTATTGCAGTAAGTTACATCAACTAGACTATCTTGTTTCGTTGGAACAAGAGGCGGCATTGGATTATCGGGTCGAGCAGAATATTATTCAGATTGTCAGTTTCGGAAATACAATAACAGTAACGGGTGTATGCCAATAAAGTCACTCCTATTATATGAGTCTTATAACACGCTGGCGACAACTTAGTGTTATACCTACATATTATGTGCACCTTTTCCCAACTGTTCGGTATTAATAGGCGAGATGTTATGTGTGTTATATCAACTATCACCATGCAGTTTATACAGTTGAATAACTAAGTAAAAATAATATTGATGTTAGGTATCAGCATACCTGTTTTACTAGTCTATTAATTCTTCAGTATTTACACTTATCGTCGCCAGTAGGCAATTGAAATAGTAATTTATTTAAGTAGTCGTGTGGATAAGCAGATGATTTACTGGTATACTTTCTACTGTTAACGTGACAGTTAAATATTAAAAATTGATTGTCAAAAACGGTAATAAAGCCACACTAAACTTTATTTATAACAAAGCGCCTAAGTTGATTTTTAATGTATTTAAGAATTAGTGGTCTATTTTCAAGTGAAACATTAGATACGTATTTCTCTATACCAATTTACAAACACAATAATTCTTCATGTAATTTATAAATTATTTTTTGGGTCCTGTCTGAGTGTGATAAGTAAATAGTTAAATATAGTTTAGATGTTTTTAGTGGTTCTAAGTCTTTCGATACAAAATCTCTTCAGAGTCGACGAAAAAATGGTGATGATTTGTACATAAAGTAATTGTGTATATTGATTAGGTACAATGACATCGCGATAGTGCACGACAAGGACTTGTACCGCCGCCTGCGTGAAGGCGGCATCGACCATCCTCTGGCACTGCACGTCGCGCACCTGTTCATCAGAGACACCGTCTCACTGTTCTCCGAGAAGGTTAACCAAGATGACAACAACGATACTGATCACTTTGAGGTAAGCCATTCTTCTGTAGGCGAAGAAGATAAGTAATTTTGACTGTTCAGAGTACCTTCATGTGATGGAGTCTGACCAACTTAGCATAAAAATATTTCTAACAGTTCCTTTTGTGTACAGAATATCCAGTCGACGAACTGGCAGACGATGCGCTTCAAGCCGCCGCCCCCGAACTCCCCGATCGGTTGGCGCGTGGAATTCCGGCCGTGTGAGGCCCAGCTCACTGACTTCGAGAACGCAGCCTACGTCTGCTTCGTCGTGTTACTTACCAGGGTCATACTCTCCTACCGACTCAACTTCGTCATGCCTATCAGCAAGGTACGTCATAACCTATAATTATGTACAAAATCAATACTACTACTACTTTACATATAAGCCTTCGTTGTTGGATAAATAAAGGACAAAACGGTGGATAATCGTGTATAAGAACTATATACGCTAATTGGAGGTGGATAAGAACTATATACGCTACCTAACAATCCTTAAATACTTCTTCAACTTATTTATGCTCCAAAATATTCAGGTGGATGAGAACATGCAACGCGCACAAAGACGGAACGCGTGTCTAAGCGAGAAGTTCTGGTGGCGCCGTGACGTGGGGGCCCCCACCGACCTCGCAAAGCAAACGCGGGACCCCTCGGAACTGTACGCTGAGATGACTATCGACGAAATTGTTAATGGAAAGGTAAGACACAGCTCCCCATAAACTAACCTATTTCCATGATTAACCGCTTGAATACACCGATATGAGACACAATAGAAAATACATAGAGTCCCGCGTGCATCCACGTTTAGACATACGACAGGTTAAGCAACACTTTATGTTAATATTTTTGTATTTAACAACCTACAACGTTCAGACAAAAAGTCTAATTTCATTCAGTCATAGAAAAATCTCGAAACAATTTGTATCATTTCAATTCATTATTTATTTATTTATTTATTTTATTTAAAAACACAGGTAAGTATCTTATAATCTAAGCCCCGCAAAACCGTTGGAATGGTTAGTAATTTGAATTTGTAAACCTATTGTAAAAACAACCTTTATTAAAATGCGTCAAACATTAAATTATGTATTTTCTATAATAGGTAATTTAAATAATTGCTTTACATTTAATACATTATATGTATACAATATATAATAATACATTTAATACAATCAGGAATGTTATGATGATTCAACTTGGAAAAAAGACTAAATGCATTTTCCTTACTATATTAATTGTTTGTCTTAGTTGGCATAACGTGTGAAACCAGGAAAAGTGTTTAATTAGTTTTTACTCATAGGTTTTTTAATTACTAACAATAAGTCACAGCAAGAAGTCGATGACGCCGTGTTAGGTAGATAATGAATGAAATTACTATGAATTTTTGACTTGAAAGAAAGAAACTTTAACTTTACACTTGATTTTTAAGTTAAAGTTTAAACTTGATATTGGGTGTAACTTACATAGTTATTTAACACATTAATTAAGTGTTGATGGGAAAAATATGAAAAACGTACTACAAGTTCACGCTTATATTCCCCTGCAATCAACGTGAAGATAACGTGATTAACAGTTGAGATGAAATATACGATATTGCTGAGTATGATTTGTATCTTAGCTTAAACTAGAGTCATTCATCAATTAAAAGATATGAGATCATAGAAACTGACGATATATTAGGTATACCTATATCTTGTGCTAAACTGTGCATTTATCTCTATAAAAGTCTATGGAACTAAGACTTTTAAAGAAATAAAGAACTAATTTATCGTCAAACCGGAAAGGAAAAATGCACTGACAAATTTTTCTTTCTAATTAATTTAGTAGGAAAATTGGAAACCTTCAGAAATGAATATTTTCCAGGATGGCATATTCCCTGGTCTGATCCCTCTGATCGAGTCGTACCTGTCGGGTATGGATGTGGACGCGGACACACACTGCTCCGTGCAACAGTACCTCAAGCTTATACAGAGACGCTCCTCCGGCGAGATCTCCACCATGGCCACCTGGATGAGGAACTTTGTCACCACGCACCCACAGTACATGTAAGTCATTGTAATGCTCTCTGATGATAGGAGCCCATAATGCAATTTTTGTCATTTGTGCATTTTAAACTACCCAACATTCTAAATGTTAGAATATCACAATTCTTAATTCTAATTTTTTATATTACAGGAAAGATTCAGTTGTCACCGAAAAAATAAACTACGACCTACTGAAGACAGCTCACGGCATTCAGACGGGCACACTCGCCGCACCCACTCTTTTGGGTAGCAGTACCGTCTCCAAGACTAACGAAGACATTCCCAAGGCATTCAGTAAGATGATGAGCAAGGAGTGTCCCTAACCGTGGCCCAGCGCCGCAGACATCGTGCCTTCCGTGCGCTGCACTTCTAACTACTTGTTATACAACGACATCTATGCACGTCTCTACCATACGCGACATCTCCAACTAATTATGCCCTTCCTTCAGTAGTCAGATACTGAATTGTTAAAATTGCATGTAGTTTAAATACAATTATTATTACATTATTACATTCAGACAGTCAAAAGTAAATTGTGTTATGATTAATTCTGTTATTACTGATTCTGCTATTCCAGTTCACAGATGTCGTTGTTGTTGTTTGTTAGAGTTGCCTTACTTACACTGAGATACTCAAACGCTACTCAATTTTAAGTCGGGCTTAAGTATAGTTCTATTACACACATTCTCTGTAAAATGACAGAGATGGCACGATATTTAAGTGCAAGTTAAAATCGAGTAGTCTTTCAGTATTCGGGCCTTAGTTTACTGTGACGAGATTTATACAGGACGGCATCGTTAGTTTAGTCTGTTATTATATATTAATGTATTGTATTGTTCGACACAGGATAGAAGTGAAATCATGAAAGGTCTAATTAATTTAACATTCCCCACATTTTTGTGACACCGCTGCCTCTCTCGCATTTGACCACTGATATTTTGTAACTTTTATCTTGTGACGACATTTTTCGAATTAGAAGTGATAATTATTATCTTAAATATATTTACTACACACGAGTTATTTAGAATAGAAACCCCAATGTGACCTTACCTTAGATGTAACTGAAATCTCGCATTTTGTAACATTTACGGCTCTAGAACATTGCAAGTAATATGACTGTAATTTGTGACAGAGCTAAATGTCCTAGTGATTAGAATAGGTGACAGTGGGTTAATGTGATACAAAGATAAATCCAGTTTTGTAGGATTAATATATTGTGCATTAATTTTTGAATACTTTCAATGTTCAACAAATTCTGCGTAGGTATTTTAAGTTATTTTGAACACAGCAATTACTTGGCAGGGCCACAAAGTCTTACATAAAATACTGTATTTACTTGTGTATGTTTTAGTGATGCGTTAAATTTTATAAAAAATATGAATTTATTATCGTTTTAAACGTAAATTTTGATTTAAATTCATTCTTTTTATTTGGAAATCGTTTTTGTTTAGCGTATTCTTTAAATATGCTTTTATTGTGTTTGTGTGTTAAATAATTTTAGTTTCACACCACGGTGCGGTTATTTGCGCTAACTGGCATTTAAAGCAGTATTAGCTAAACATTTCCAGGGCAGGGAATGACAATGTTTGTGTATTTGTGTATACACAGTAGAGGAAGTTGTGGGAAATGTAAATATGTACAATGGACAGATAAAGAATGGTTGTGAATGGTGAAGTTAAAACTAGAACGTTATGAAGATATGGTGAAGATTGTCACAATTTATATTTTATACATTTGAGCCATACCTAAAGGTAAACTGACGAAATTAGATCTTATATTATTATTGACTTTTATCTCATCAGACTCAGTGAATTAAAAGTTGAACCAGTCAAACTTCAGTTTATTTATGTGGAATCCTTTGGTAAAACGAGTGATCTTAGCTTGATAGAGCCATTGACTAACCTGTTTCACACATTTTTGAGTTGATTTGAGTAACCGAACAGATAACAAATGACCCACAAATTGAGTTTTGACAGAATTGCATGAGTCTGTAAGTTGCATTACGTGTTAAATAAAATGCTAATGTAATGGGGTAATGACATTGTGAGATAAAACCAAATATTGTTAAAAAAATACCAAGCAGTTTCAATTAAAGACTAGTTTAGCAGTATAAAGTCGAATTTATATAATGTGAATGTACTGGTTGTAAAGTTCAGAAACTTTTACAACCCATTACTTTTACTACCCATGTATCCCCGTGCGGTCACTGGTGACCGTTCTCCACTAACTACATTATAGACCTTATTTTCAATGTTTAGAGACTACTTTTGTATGAACAAATTTAGGGGATGATTTTCAATGGGTTAAAATATGAATTGCTGGGTATAACATGGTCATTAAGTTGTATGTATGTATTATGAAATTCTATTGTGGGTATAATGGGCACTTAGAATTAAAGTTCTTTATCAGGGCTTAGAAAATATATATCTATCTATAGAAACAATCCTTGGTTACAGTCAGCACAAAATTGCTTTTCTATTTGTTATTAAAGTTTTATATTTCTAAATTACGCATTATATTTTAAAAATTAAAAAGTGCGTATTATTTCTTATAGATACAGAATTATTTTGTATGTAGTTGATATTTTATATTGTTCACTGTTAGTGAGGTTTTTTTAATTATTATATTATGATTAAATATGCATTCAATAAAACTATTTAATTGTTGAATGTATTTTTCATTTCCTTAACGACGACCCTACTTCACGATTTCTATAGGTCACCATGGCTACATGACCATTGACCAGCCGCCTCATCAATAAAAATGTGTACAGTTCCAAGATTGTTTACACGGCAACCCTCGTGGTCATGCAGACGGAATTATCCACCAGTGACGCAACCCATAATTTAGTTTCAAACAAGCTATTTAGCATCCCACTCATTCTGCAATCAAGTACACTGCCAGAAATATCCTTCATTCAGAGTCGTATTATCCCTAAGGCAAATTAGGCAAGTGCCTAGGGTGGTAGGTCACAGAGGAGAGCTGCGAGACATGCGTGGCAAAGAAAAATTTTACTTTTTGTTCCTGACGTGCATGTCTTATCCTTACTAATATTATAAATCGGAAAGTGAGTTTGTTTGTTTGTTCCGCTTTCACGCCGTAACTACTAAACCGATTGCTTTGAAATTTTGCAGACGTAAGGTTAGAAGTCTGGATTAAATAATAGGGTACTTTTTATCCCGGAAAATATTGATATTCTCCAGGGAAAACAAAAGAATTGGTATAGATGGCGCTATGTGTATTGGTATATGTCACTTAGGCTACGTCATAGTATAAAGAACAAAGTAGGTTATCTTCATACAAATGCTCCGCGCGCGGCTTATATGTGTGCGCCATAGTATCTATGCGTCGACGCACGCACACTTTAACAAAATCTCGACCCGTTTCTCAGTGCGCCAGGCAGGGCTAACACTGCACGAGGTTCGCGCGTGCATCACTTTTCGGCACTGTTAAATGAAATAAAAAATGTCTGATAACCGTAGAAGAACGTATTGCTGTGTGTTTGGGTGTCTTAATAATTAATCGATTCTAGAACTGTCTCTGTTCAGATTACCTATTGAACAGGAAAGGTAAGCTAGTCACTTTTTCTAGCATAATATAATTTGTAGGTACTTGATGATGAGATACCTACTTACTTATTCTTACTCTTATCATTCTTCATAGTTCCTACTCAACCAGAAATGTAATTACCTACTATACTTAAATATTATAAGAAAATGTTAATGTTATTGTTAAGAGCGTGGCCGTGTCGCATTTTTCCATATAAATGTATACTTTCTGAATACTATGTATAGAGCTAAAGTTTATTTTAAGAAGTTAATAATCTTTTTATAAGCTTTTTATTTTTACTAAATTTATAAATTGATAAAATATTCAATCATAATATGCTTTTCATTTCATAAATTTAGATCAAGTGCTGCTTGTTCGAAAATATTAACTAAAAGTAAAAGTGACAACCCTGGGGATCAACGCAAGAGTAGGCTAATAACTCGGCGGGCGGCCTTAGATAACCTACTGTGTTCTTTATACTATGGCTACGTTTTATCCTTTTGTGACGCGAGCGAAGCTGCGGGTAAAAGCTAGTGCCGAATAAATATATTTCATTTCATTTCAAAATTGGAGCGTCTATCAGGTGCGCTTTCTAGGTCTTATCCGCCTCTACCTTAGCTCCCATTGGAATAAAGGCTGTAGGTACATCTACGATGTCATTTTACTAACCGAACCCCTTTGAGTTTTATTCAAGATTTTATAAATGGGTACACTTCACCAAAGGTCATTCCCGCACCCTAGCCATCAATTGTGTAATATACCTCAGGGAGTATACTTTATATTTCGAATATCGGAAAATGTGCGTTTTATTGATTTGTATAGAATGGTGTTAGTACACCTTAGTGCACACTGATGCAGACCCCCATGTCTACAAACACCACGGGTGCGAGGTTTTGTGTGCGATCATGGTATAAATGAAATAGGGGTCCCGATGGGTTACGTACTCGGATTATTTGATATTTTGAAATGCTCTCAAATGAAATAAATTGACTACAACGGAAATAATACAATATATTATTTAGAATTTGTCTACAAGTTGCAATATGTGTTGTTGTTCTTGTTGGCGCCACTCCTCGCTGCCGGCGTCGCCGAGGTTGCCCGCGTATTCTGAAACATTGTACATTACATTGAGTAGGAGACCAGCAGATCCACCTATTCCAATCTGTCAATGTATTAATTGCTTTTAAAACTTTATTTCAAAAATATAAAGTTGAAGATCTAATTAAAGAATTTGACAAAGATAAACTGCTGGCCACTGTAACTTACACAATTGGGTACTTTTTTTTAAGGGGGGAAAATAATCGAATGACTGTTCCCGCCTGGGTGAGTCGGGAGGGAGTGTCAGAAGACTCTTACTATCTAAAAACCATCCCGTTCCTTCTCCTGCACGTCGAGCCGGAGCCCCAGTAACCCGTTAGGTTCTCCGCGACTCCGAATCGGCATCTGCCCTGTTGGGCCCCATCTGTGATGGTCTGAGGGCTCTTTGAGGCGCGGCCGGAGATCGTCCCGCGATCCCCGACGCCCGGTGTGTCCTTTGCGATGGCTGAGTTGCGAGGAGGCAGCGCTTCGCTGCCTCACGCGTCCCGCCTCCTCCTTAGCTAGCATAACTGCTTTGCAAAAGGAGGAGACGGCATCCCAATCCCCCTCGCTCCGCATCATGACCTGTACCAGGCCCGGACGCGAGAGGTCGCCATCGCTGATCACTTCCCTGAGGGCACGGCGGTGCTCAGCCCACGCAGGGCATTCCGCTACAGTGTGTTCCACCGTGTCCTCAGGGCGGTCCTCGCAGTGATGACACCCGGGCGTTTCCTCCCCCCCATCAGACATAGGTACCTCCCGAAACTTCCATGTCCGGTGAGGACCAGCGGTAGGTGAGGACGCCGTAGCGTCTCTCAAGCCGCTCCTCAAAGAGGGGACTTACCGCTGCAATGGCAGCGAGCCCAGCCCTCGGTTGCGACAGTCGTTGCTGCCATTCCGCCATAAAATTGGGTACTTGCCGACTAGTCAAATTCAATACTGTTTGCGAACTCTCAAAAACGACAGGTTTACTGTGAATTTTGTACGAGATTGTGTATTTTGACGTTACGATTTTTTAAAGTCAAACAGCATACTTATTTAGAAAAATAATGCTAGAAAAATACTAAAATTAAGTTGAACAGAAAATCAATTAATTTTAGTGTGATTATTTTTTGTTGTATTGAACAGTCGAAACAATTTATTTCTAATTAAGGAAAGTACCCAATTTTTATAAGTTTTTTATAAGCCAATATTTATTTATTTACCTCTCATGACGTGTCGGATAATCTTGAGCGAGCCTCCACGTAGGGACAGCACACGTTGTACACGTTGCTTTATGGCGGCCGGTCCCGCAGTACAAACCTGTACATATTGACATTAAATAATAATTTACATTCTCTGATATGACTGATAGCTATCGCATCGAACTATTATAAATTATTAACTGCCGACAGAAAATTGCCAAACTCCCGATAACTTCTGCAACAGAATTAAAATTAGTAGGTGATAGAAGTAGTGAAAGTAGGTATTAATTTATCTTTTGAGCACATGTCTAGAACTGGGCACATGTCCCTCACTTAATGAGCACAGGTCTTGGCAGCTTAGACCATCTCGTCGGAAGTCCTAGAAGGCCACGCAAACGTCTCTAAGAGGCATGTTACACATGGTGGAGCGTTTGCGTGAAAACGGCACGACGATGACGGAAAGCACCAAACCTCAAGGAATGTACCAAGTGAATGACGGGCGGAAATATGTGGCGCTTAGTATTTATATTGGAATGATATATGACAGTAGCGCCAAAATATGTATATATTTACGTTTATATACCCATATATATCCTTACTATCCTTACTAATATTATAAATCTGAAAGTGAGTTTGTTTGTTTGTTCCACCTTCACGCCGTAACTACTCAACCGATTGCTTTGAATTTTAGCAGACGTAAGGTTAGAAGTCCGGATTAAATAATAGGGTACTTTTTAACCCGGAAAAAATTGATATTCCCGAGGAAAACCAAAAGTATTGGTATAGATGGCGCTGTGTGTATTGATATATCTCATATAGGCTACTTTTTATTCTTTTGTGACGCGAGCGAAGCCGCGGGTAAAAGCTAGTTATCTATAAATCTAAAAATTATCTATTTTATTTATATATATTATTATTAAAATGTCTCCATTGAAAGGGCAATGAAAATACGTTAATTCAGGTCTCTGATCACGTCAGAGGAGCACTATGGCACAGCAAGAGGGGTTTTAGCCGGTAAGAGTCCGGCAGTACTCACACCTCCCTATTCGTGGGGAGGTGTGAGTCACCATGAGGATTTCCCCTCCTGCTGTATAATAATAATAAAAAAAAAATCATGTAAGGATTGGCTGGAGCATGGAGTGTACTGCATGGGCACAGCTGCGTCGTGAACTCATTGCAGTGCTCGGCGGGAATTATCGCGTCCGTAGTGCGAGCTATGGTCGACAGTGAGAATGCATGGGACGCAGTCGCTTCCTCCTGCGACCGTATCATGTTGGCAAAGGAGGCGGCTGAAAAGGAGAAGGAGGCCTCCAACTCCCTCCCCTCCCGCCGTAAACGTGCCGGTCGTAAATGCCGCGAGGTGGTAGCCGATCTGCGACCTCCATAGGAGAGGCCCGCGGGCGACTGACAAGGGCAGTCAGTCATCCGCTATATGGGCGCGGGAGTAAGCGTTACCTGTGTGTACCACGTGCGCCACTCGAGGAAGAAAATCAGTTCGTGTTGGGACCTGCCGCAATATAGTGGTAGGTCGAGGCCTGCCGAATGCGGTGATTGCACAAGGGGGTCCCGGGTCACGGCCACAGGCAAATGAAGAACACCGTGGTGGTCTTAGCCAGTAAGAGTCCGGCACCCCCCCCCCCCCCCCCGTGTGTGTGTCGGAACGCAGATGTACACGAGACACAATGTGTTTTCTATTGTGTCTCATATATCGACAGAATAGAACATTAATTGTATGTAATCAAGATTCCGTACCTCCAAAATAATTCTGTCAATGAGTTGCAAAGTGAAGAGTCCATTAGAGAGCCGCATTAGGTACTGCGCATCATCGTTCAGGTCTTCTTGCTCTTGCTGAAATATCAATAGAGGTAGAGAGAAGTTTGAGAAAAAATGTTTATTTACTCAGTCCCGGATTTTGATTAATATTTTTTATTTCGGAGCTTATACGGAGTGACCTCAGATTATATACATACGTAGGAATAGTTTATTACTCACCTCCATCTCTTTTTCTGTTCGGTCAACTTTGTCCATATACTTGAAATGTAACTCTAGTAGTCTGTCCACCTTCTCCAGGTCATTTTCCGTAAACTTCGCAAGCAGACGCTGTCTTTGACTGCCTTGGCAATTACGCAACATCGATGCTATTATAGACACAACATGTTCTAGAAAAAAATAAAAAAAGTATTTGAAAATAAATCTTATGCTGTTGGAATAAGAATGAGTTAGACTATCTGTAAACAAACCTTCATGTTCATCAACTGTTAGTATCCTTTTCCGTTTCGGTGTTTTCATAAAAAGCGGGAACACGGTACGAAGGCCTAATATGTCTACGAACTTATTGCAATTGTCGCGACCTTCTGGGCCAGCGAGGGCGTAATCGAGCACTTTAAGTGACCCATTCCGAGACATCTTCTTTTCTCTGAAAGATAAAAACAGTTAATTCCTTAGTAATTATACACATTCTTTTTCATTGCCTTCCAGACAACTAAAGAAATTAGCGTACTATGGTCTTTTGCAAATTTATACCTGAGCATGAGGTTCATAAGCTGCAGCCCTTCGCCTCGTAGGAAGCGGTCTCGGTTGGATGGCTCCGTAAGCGCGCAACATAATGAGTTGAACATGTTCTCCATCGCCTCTTGTTCCTCGGCGCCAGCAGGGTCGTTACGTTTGTAGAACTAGAAAAATATAAATGATAACTAAATTTATGCTTTATTCACATATAGTTAAAGTAGTTTTTACTTTTCATGCAGTATGTGTTAGCTTACCGCCAACTGCTGCAATAGAACATCAATGCCATCAAGTTCTCCCAACAGCTTCCTATTCTCTGGTGTGTTTTGTAGAAGGATTGATAGAATTTCTGTTGCATACAATTTGTTGGCGTCAAAAGGCACTTTCAACTGAAAAATTTATTAAAACGAACATTAACCTTTCTGTCTGCCTCTATAGGAGACATTTGAAAACATTGTGTCTAATGTAGATCTGTGCTCAATGATAGATACTATGGTTTAATTCAAAGTTAAGAGGTTTATAATTTAACAGATAACAAAATTAGTCAAAGTCAAAGCATTTATTTCAATTACATATTTTACATATAAATTTTAGACTTTCTTTAGATAGTAAGATTTATTTTGTAATCTGGCATTTTACAGCAAATTAACATTTTATTATATTAATATATAATTAAACCATAATTTGGTACTTTTGAAACATCAACAAATACAAAATAAATAATAGTCTGTCAGTCAGTCCGTCAGTGATTACAACTCATACTTATGCTAACCTTCAGTCTTTTAAGTATCCACTGCAAAAAACCCTGTTTAGCCACTTCTGCGCACATTTCAGTTCTGAATTCAATCAGATTTTCTATGATGCCTGAAATTTAACTTACACAATTAATTATAATAAACCTTGTGCGAATCTATAAATCTTGCACTAGGATAAGATAGTAACAAGCTAACAAGTAAGTCACAAAAATATCATTATCACAAAAATAATTAGTATCACATGATAGTTAGCACTGGAAACACAATATTAGTTTACCTAGTGTATCATGTACCGCATCTCTTTCATCTGGCACTTGTTCATCGAGGCGCGATAGATTGTGTAACAATAGCGATGGTGCCTCCGCTTCAGTCAACGCACTCATCAGAGCCTCCGCACCCTCCTCACTTTCTTGGAGAATGTCATCATCTGTCAGTTCCTACAAAATGCATTTACATGTAGTTTTATATGTAGTTATTTGAGAAATAACAAAAGTATTTTAATGATGAATAAATAACTATTTGTTATGCAAAAGTTTCCATAAGCAAATTTGCCTAGCTAATACAAAATGAATACATTACTTGCCTGCAACAAATGCACTACTTTAGTAGATACATCCGTGTTGTCATGTGACAGTAGCTCCAACAATGAGTTGATGCACTTCAGGTCCACCAGCAAGGGATATTGGTCAGGCACAGTTGCTACGGCACTCAGTTCCTAAAATAACAAACATATTTATGCACCCGTATGTAATTAGTTACAAACAATTACTTTTCAACTACTTTTGACAAGAGTTTTTCTCATAACTAAAGTTTACAACAAGTAAAAGCCAGTAGATGGTTAAAACTAGAATAATAACATTATTATACCTAAATACACATTTACATTTATCATGTATTTTTATGTGATATAGTGTAACAAAGGTTTCTATGGAAATAGCTCCAACTATACCTGTAGTGCTTCATATAGATCTATTTCACTGTCCATAAACTTCTCTGGTTGATCTGGAAACTTAATTCTCATTTCTCTGTTCCTCAATGTTTTCTTTTCAAAATTCAAAACTAGTTTCTTAACTGCAGTTTCATCTAGAACATCACCCTTAAAGTAGAAAAGAGAATTAATATGTAGTAAAATTACACTATTAAATAAAAGTGTGGGAGAGCCATACTTCGGCATAAATGGGCCGGCTCGAACTCACAGAAAACCAACGTGAAACAACACTTGCGTCTCCCGAATCTCGGAGTCCTCCACAATCCTCAAATTCCCAATTCCCAAAAGGCCGGTAACACACTTGTAACGGCTTGGTGTTTCGAGTGTCCATGGGCGGCGCCGATTGCTTACCATCAGGTGATCCGTCTGATCGTTTACCGGCTTATGATATAAAAAAAAAATTTAAAAAATTGTAGACCAGTCTGTAGTACTAACCTCTGTTGTTTCATTCTCGACAAATCTCAATATGTCTTCTCTTTCCTCATCAGTGATGGTTGGCTCTTTTGGTAAGTTTTTGCTCAGTGGTAGCCGTACATTATCTGATTTACTTCGCGCCATACGACGCATTTTTGAAGCCTTTGGGCCTTCATCGTCAGAGTCCCCGCTGTCTTCTTCATTTGGCCTCTTAGGTGTTGGTGTGGGCTAATTGCAGATAAATATATAGTATTAAGCTCATTAGAACGTTGTTTAGTCCTATAATCAAACTTCACATAGTAGTTAGTAAATATTCTTGAGTAGAGACATACCTTAAATGAAAGTAGTTCTCCAACATCCATAATAAAGGTTACTTATTCGTACTTATTTACAAGTCGAACATAAAAACAATCAATTAAACTGCCTATCTTTTCACAAACTTGTTAAAGTTACTGTAAAAATGTGAGATGTTTGGTTTAGCTGTTCAACTATTTGACATAACAATCAAAGTCACACTGACACTTTCGACAGTGAACAAACATGGCATCTGAGTTAAGCAATCCATACATCATCCGATGTTTCATCCTACGTAAACAATTGGCGTTAGCAGAACATTACAACCAAAAGTGATTTTCCAACCAACTTGAAGCTTATAATCAAAATGAGAAATAATAAAAAATACTTTTGGGTGTGAGACACCAGGTAAAATCGACTAAAATTATTCACAAGTCACTCCTAACACTAGTGATTAGAAAAAAATGGCCCTTGGTGGCGCGAAATTGAAAAATGAAATAGACAAATGCACAGTTAGTACCTACCGGTTGTTACAATATTTTGTTGTTCTTTTACAACATTTGTTTTAATTATTGGTTTGTCTAGTTATGAACTAATGGACGTCATTAGAAAACAGGATGCCGCAATTAAGGTGAGTCCTTTAGTTTAACCGTAAGATAATCAGTTCGAAATTAGCAGAATTAAATAATAAGAATCCTGGAGTTTAATTTAAACAACAGTATTATTTACAGGATATAATAACTTCAATGAAAAATGGAGAGCCAGTAAAATTAATGAAACTGCTGGAAATATTTAATACTAATGCAGAAACCGATGTGCAAGTTAAATTATTCTCAATTTTATCTGGCTACCTAATGTTAAATGTAATTCTAATTATGTCGATAACTAATAAAACGTATTTATTATACCTAAATAAATTAAGGAAAGTTATAAGTGTGGAAATATTTCATTCTAAATATTTTTTTTGTATTTTTACAGGATAATAGTATAGAGACTATTGCAACATGTAGTCAATTGTATGACAAACTGTATAAAATTCTAGTAAACTGCCCTCCTAGGAAAGCTACAGTTGCGTTTAATTTTCTTTCGGCTCTTTTATACGAGGACTTGGCAGATAACCAAAGACGAAACAGTATAGTTGTATATGCAAGAAATTTAATAAGAAGTAGTGGTTGTTTGGCAGCTATTTGTGATCTATTTACTAGCTGTATGATGGTAAGTGAGACCTAGGCACGTAAACTTTGATTTATATTCGCAGCACCAGCAGGCACAGATACGCATCTACTTTTTGTTAAGTGGGTAAGTCCTATAATTGTATAAAATGTGAGACTAATGTTATATACTTACCAAAAATCAATTAGGAGTGTGTGTAACTAGCTACTTCCGCGCGGTTTCATCCACTATGATCGGTACCTATTGATTGTAGCGTGGTGTATGCATGTATATGTGATATATTGTGTATGTAAATGGGCTAGCCAACACAAAAAGAATTTTTCAAATCGGACCAGTAGTTCCTGAGATTAGCGCGTTCAAACAAACAAACAAAGTCTTCAGCTTTATATTATATATGTATAATAATGTAGTATAAAATTTACTGTATATGGTCAAAGTGTGGTCGCATGCATAATGTTTCAGGATCAGGAAGCGTGGCGTGCTCTTTGTCGATGTCTTGCTGAATCGTGCCGAGGCACTGAAGCCAATCAAAGTTATTGCACGCATCTCGTTCCAATAGTACGTACTTACCTATAACTTTGGAATATCATTTCCGTAATATGTACCTGTCTACAAATACGAGTATCAGCTACTTATCACAACGTAACGTAGTACAAATCTATTTTCTTTCTTTACTACTGTTTCAGTGTATTCAAAGGTGCAACAATAGAAATATCGAATTGCTCATGGTTTTGCAGAGTTTGCTACAAAATCATAGTCGTAATATAGCTCTGTTTGTGGAATGTAACGGCATGACACTGTTTCAAAGGTAATGTATGCGAGTAATAAGATTTCTTTATAATATAATCAAATATTTTATTATTAATGTAACAAACATTTGCTATAGGGAGTTCTTACAACATGATATCTGCCTACAATTGCTAGCTACCATAGTACAGAGCTCAACTGAAGCAGCCAAACTTATAGTTAACACAGACATTGGTCAACACCTTCGAAGTTTTCTGCAACGGTATGGACCACACTCACAGGTACCTACTGCAATACTCTTTAACATTCAGAATTTTAGGCATTGTCTAATCGCTTCATATTTTTCAGTTGGGTCAATGGTCCACCATCATTTTATATCATATATCCAGAGTTGAAGGTAAAAAACATATACTTACTATAATTTTAATTGGGCAATATAAGATTTTAAATTAAGTAAAAACGCGGGTTACTCACGTGAATATACTGAGAAAAGCTCTACTAGTTTCAAACCACAGAGGGGTTCTTCCTCATGAGCAGCATGCGCGGTCGCGGCGACGTCGCGCATCTCACTGCGTAGTAGAGCTTTTCTCAGTATATTCACGTGAGTAACCCGCGTTTTTACTTAATTTAGTATGTCTCACGATAGTTATTATAAAAACATGATATTTTAAGTTTCTTACCAAATAAAAAATACATCTGACTCATTTCAGCTTCCTTAATAAGTAAGAAAATGGATACAGATAATAAAGAAAACAATAAATATAGTGAATCATTTCTTAACAAAGTTTCACAAAACAGAAAGATAGATTGCAGTGACGACACAACAATTTTTTTCCGCAATGTTATGAAAGAAATAATGCTATGTGGTACTCAGAAAGAAATTAACTTTAAACCTTTCCTTTCTACCAATGTAATAAAAAATAGTCCAGGAAATGCTATGGATATCTCAAGAGCTCCATTTTGTGAAAATAGCAAAAAACAAAAATCATTTTGTATGGGTCCCCCTGAGACCATTAAATTCTATGCCAAACATAAACCACCTGCAATGTCAAGTGCACAGTTACAAGAATTATCTTTATCTTTTCTTCGTAATCAACATTCAAGTAAAAGTCGCACCGCAACTATAATGACATCTAATATATTTCTGGAAAGTACTCAAAGAACATTACAGACAAACGCAAACATTGTACAGCAGCGTACAGATTCCTTTATGGAAGACAACTTAACTCGTTCTTGTACCCAAGAAATCGATGACTTCAAACCACAATTCATGTCTACTCCTAAAAAAGATGTCCACGAAGCCTCTCAGTACCAAACACAACATGATAATAATTCATATAGGTCAACACGAAGGCTTGTCAAAAACCATCAGGTAAAGCGACAGGTTAAGAAGAGAGTAACCAGGCATTTTAATCAAACCAAAACTAATAAGGAAATTAAACACAAGTCTTTTAGTGGGCGATTTTTTGACGCCATCAATACTTCTTGCACTACATTGGTAAAAACTGTAAAAAATATATTTACACCGAAAAATACTTTGCAAGAAACAAAAGATAATCCTATAAATAGGACAAATCGAGACATGTCTTGTAGTTACAGTTTCACAAATTATATGCGTAAAAGAGACGCAGTTATAAAAGACAATTACAAAGAAGATACTAAAAAGGGTTTAGTTAACACAAAAGACAATTTCCAAGATGTTAGTATGGAAATAAACAATTCTTGCAAAACATGTAATGATACAGTTACACTCAAACGAAAATTAAGAAATGATGAACACTTGAAGAAAACTCTAAGAAAACTCAAACTAGGAATCAATTTGTATGGATGTGATTTTAAGGTAATATGTATATGTTTTTAAGTTTTAAGTATGTAAATATACATAATAAAAAAATCTTAATACAAAATTTTTATTACAGAAAATTTCGCGTGCTATGTGGCCAAAAGAAACGTACATGACACCCATTGTCTTATACAACCTGTACCGTAAATTAATTTTGAAATAAAGGTGTTTCTTATTTTATAATTTCAATGCTTTTTATTTGAAGAACCCTTTTAAATAGTTAGGTACGAACATTTTAAAATACCATAATGAGTGACTACATCTAAACAAGTTTTTTCTTGACATTAAAACAAGATAATTATTCATGGTCATTATATTATTATCTTATTTAAAATAAACAACATATTTTGAAGATAAGGCTATGTGATCACGCGCTCCTATTTGATCTCATAGTTTACTATAGGTCGACTCATGGCGAACCATATCTTTAGTAATATCAGCAATAGTTGGAGTGCCTGCAAAAATAAAAATGACGACATTAATACTAGAATGAGTTTAGGGAATAAGGGAGATTTCACAAAATGCAAAGATGAGTAGAATAGAGCCAATAGTCAAACTCTGTCCTTTATAGGTCCTTTTCATTTATAGCTTTTTTCTTAAGATAAAGAAAATACATAGGTAGGTATGTACCTGCTATTTGAAGTGTGTACTCCAACTCTGTTCGGAATATACTGAGCATTCTTTGGACACCAGCTTGCCCGCCAACTGTCAGTCCCCAAAGAGCAGGACGACCGACAAAAACCTGTGGACAAAAACATTTAAGTGTATTATGACTTTAAAATTCAATTCTAATTTCGCTGTAATAGAATACATTTTATAATTTTATAACAAAGTGATATAAATAATATCTTAATTTTCTTAAGAACAGATTAAAACTCACCATTCTAGCACCTAGAGCCAAGGCTTTGTACACATCAGTTCCTGTAGTCACTCCGCCATCCAAATAAACTTCAACATTGTACTTTTTTACGGCTTCCACAATTTCGGGCAATGCTTCAATCTGAAATACAATATTACACAGGTTTCAAAATGTATGTACACAGTATTTTGTATTTTATTTGTTATTGTTGTTACCGTGGTAGGAACACCGTCCAGTTGTCGTGCTCCATGGTTTGATACTAATATTGCGGAACAACCAGCTTCAATTGCTTTAACTGCATCGTCCCCGCGTAAAATGCCCTTCGCAATTATCGGTAGTTTTGTAATGCTATGAATTAAAACATATTTATTTTAGTTGCCACCTTGTACATGTACTTACTATATTGTACTTGTGTAATGGTTTTTAACAGACAACGTCAGAAAAATGGGTTAAAGTCGGTTTTTTAAACGTAGTTTATTTAAACTGTCAAACACCAAGCGGTCACCGGTGACCGCGACCTATTGTTCTTTAATTGTGTCTATAAAACCGGTACTCGACGAGTTAAGGTATTAATTAATTCATTCATTTGTGTATGTAATTATAATACTATACATAACGAGTTATGTAAGAATATTTAGGTACGTTATTACGTTATTTAGGTATGTTAGGTACTAAACTGATTTACCTTTTCAACCATTTAACTTCTTCCCATGTCAAAGATTTATCGAATAAGTTCTCAACGTAATTATTGAGTCCACTGCCACTTCCAGTGCTGCGAATCTTAGTTGACAACATACCGTCAAAGTTTGCGAGCCTGTAAAAAATATTTTCATTTATTTATGACTCGCGTACGGTTACATCCGGTGCTAGGCTCTTGCTTTCTCAATAAATGGGTTGTCTAATAAAGATAAAATACAAACCGTTCAAAGATTAGCGTGTTCAACCAAACTAATCAAGTCCTGAAGTTCAACTTTTAAACACAAATCAGCATATTAGAAATCTTACCTCAAATGAGGAGGCAAAGTGAATTTATTCCGCACGTCTGCACGTCTTATCCCGAACAATGGAGTATCAACAGTTAGGGCTATTGCTTTAAAACCTGCCTTCTCTGCTCTTAGAACTAGATTTCTGGTTACTTCTCTGAAAGCAGACACGGTTATAGGTTTATAGGTACTTTCTTCATATAGTGTCATAGTTATATGTAAACAAATGTCTAATACCTATCGTTGTAAATATACAACTGGAACCATTTTATAGCATCAGGCGCAGCCTCCGCCACTTCTTCGATAGAACTTGTGGCTATAGTACTGAGTGTGAAAATTGTCTTCTCAGCTTGAGCAGCTAAATAAAACACGTAAAATATCAATTACAAATATGAAAATAAAAACAAAGTAAGGTGAGTAATAATAGGTAGGTAGTCAGGTACCTCTTGCATTAGCTAGTTCTCCTTCGGGATGTGCCATCCGTTGCATTGCGGTCGGTGATATACCGACGGGAAGAGAAACATCGTGGCCCAATACCTTAGTTCGAAGATCACACCGAGTTACCCCAATTAAGCATTTTGGTCGAATCCTCAACCTGAATAAAAGACATTATGTATGTACTTTGACGAACCTAATTAATTCTGCCAATAAGTAAGTACTTCATTTTGTAACACTTTAGCTCTTCTTAGTTCTAGACAGACAGAAAAGAAAATCTCGATTCTCAGAGCATAATAAAATTGTGATTTAATTGGATTACTGACGAAAGTATTTATATTATATTTGTTTATCTTTGGCTACCCCTTCTAGGAATAAGGCACAAATGTATATTCTTTTGAAAATAAATACCTAATTCCAGCCTTACCTTTGAAACGCTGTTCTATTCTCAGCTAAAGTTTGTTCTTCTGTTGCTCCACTTTTATAATAGTCTCGTGCAGGTTTTGGTAATATCGACAGTGCAGCATCTTCTATTTCTTTAACACTTATATATTTCTCCATTGTATAAAAATATCAATGTATGACGAAACGCAGGAGTATATGACTTGAATATTGGTCGTGAAATGCGTGCAAATGATAGCTTATCTGTTTAAATAGTGTATGTAAGGGCACAGGTCATTACAGCTGTCAGTGAACGACATGAACTCTCCCCAGTTGACTTAAGAGTTGGATTTAACTTACATTTCAATCAGAGAGAAATGTAAATAAAAATTAACATTTACTAATTATTGGTGTTGTCAAAGCTCAAAGAGATGGAATTTGTATCATCATTTTGCAACAATAGGGTAAATAACTAATATTTTAATGTCTGTCTGGTAGATTATTCTAAAACATTAGACTAATAATACATATTTTTTTATTTTCTTACGGAAACAAGTACTTTCAACGTATGACGATGTATTGATTTAAAAAATCGCGTGACGTCACTTCTATGTACGTTTTATACGTAGAAATCACATTTTAGCTCCCACTCCTAAACTTTGATTCGTTATATCCAAGTATTGTTTTTTATGCGACAAAATAAAATAATACGTGTCTAATATTTTTCCATTACCTAACTAGATTAAATAGATTTTTAATTTTCATACCCTGTCATCATCCCTATGCAAACACTTAAAATGTACCAATGAAACTCTCAGAAAGATTTTATGAATTTATTTCTTGATTTGAATAGTATAATATCTGTATGAACGCTTCTTGAGCATTCTTGTATAATCTTCAAATGCCATTTCGTTATATTTGCCATAGAAATGTTATACAAAACTCAACTGATCTTATAATAATTCTATGAATACACATTTTACACTGTTCTCGTGAAAACTGCAAACATTGAACTGCAGTGAATAATCCCAACATATCTGCCAAACTATTTGATGTGTATCGCATACAATGCTATGAACAATATGCTACATTACAAAATTTTCAATATAAAAAAATTGCATTATTTAAGTGTGTTTTCGGAACGCACTAATAGATATTTATTTTTGAGATCTTTTGCGAATTTCAACTATAAAGAATGAAGTTCATGTTGAGTTTGACTTATTTCCGGTTGATGATATTTACAAGATTTCGAATCTCGCTCCGAGTATCATACGTCTGTTACTTATGTGATTAGTTACCGGTACATCGACTCATTTGTTTCTAAACAAGAATCATAGCGGTTCACCTATCTAAGATCAATCACATTTTATCTCGTTTCAACATAATATCGTTAACTTTGCATTTTATAAAAGATACAAAACATTTCAATTATTAAGCTATTAAGAAAAGGGCCACCATTTTCCCTTCTATCTAAACTCCATCTTTGGTAATAACATTAACAACAATCAGCATTTTCTCGAGCAGGTATCTAATTATTCACAATGCTATTCTGTACTATATCAATCATTACAACTTGTGATTTGGATGTTTCTTTCACTTATAAAACCATGATAAAGCGACTTTTAAAATTTTAAAGCCAAAATAAAATCACGACTCGACATCATTCACTTTAGCATATAAACATGCTTGGTGTTTTAGTAATCAATAAAATTTTTAATTCTATTTTATCACATTATTTAAATACTTTGTCATTTAGTTTATTCGTACATATATGTGTTTACATGCAAAATGAATGACATAACAGTCTTTTAAATAAAAACTTGTTAATAGATCAATATACAGACTATCAGGTGCAAGCATTGAGCAAATAAAATTAAAAATAAGGCACACGGTCTATGCGACCATAATTTGAAGGCTCATTAATGTTTAAATTAATATGAAAAAATAAATACTCACAGAATATCGCGGTGGTTTTATATTTGTAAAATACTAGAATGCAAAGTGCAAACGTTAAAGGCTACAAGTCGTGACTACGAAAGGGCGCACGTCCGCGAGCGCACGCGCGACTTAGCGTCTGCGTCGCCTGATAGCCTGGATGGTACAACAATTTTACCACTAGAAAAAAAGGAAAATATTATACAACCGTCGTGAAATACAAAAATAAATAACATTATATTACAAAGCAGAACATTGACATAGTGGCAACATTTTCCTGTTAGACTAGTCGTTAATACCTATATCTACACTTTTCACTGAATTAAAACTAAGTTTATTTTATTATAATAATACATCTAGCAAATTAAAAACTGAAATATTAAACATTGTTTACATAGTCAGAGTTAGGCCAATATGTGTTCTCTGGCCTCGATAATATGCATTTGTTTTACTATGTACAATTAATGCTACTTCACTCATAGACACTGCAAACTGCATTACATTAAAAAAAACATGACTTGGTTTTGAAAGCTCAACTACAGTTCCTACCTAATATAAAATGACTGTTATATAATATTTATGTCATAATATTTTACAATATTTATAAGTGAAGTAGGTTATGATGAACTCGGTCCCTAAATATCAGTGATGTCTATTACAAATTGATTGGTTGGCTCGTAAACTATTTGAGTTTCGTCAATTGGCAAACAGGTTCGTTTTTACATGACACGTGTTTAGTAAAAATTGAATTGATCGGAATTCGGACCATGTTTTACTATACTTTCATACAGGAATAATGATCGTGAATCAACCACCTGCGCAGTCAACGCTGGAAATATTATATTTAAGACAATAAACATATGTTCGTTCACACATTGGTTTTAAAGTGTTTCTGTCCTAATTATATGAATATGTCATTAAAATGTGTCACTATATCACTAGATAATAATTTACGGAAATATATTACGTTCAAAATGTATAATAAAGAATAAAATAACTTAGAAATGCAGCAAGAATTAAAACGAAATAAACATTACCTGCATTCCTACTTTGAAAGTTAAAATATTGAACTTCAAAGACTAAAAAGTAAGCACAAAACGAGTTAATAAGCGAGTGAGAACAATTAAAATCAACTACGTGACCCTAACCGATAGCACCTAGCTTTATACTTTGTCATACGGCCTATGAATTATGTACTGTGTGTTTCTTGCTAATTCATGCCAACGGTTCCGAACTGAAAAGTATAAAATAGCTATCTATCACTATTTTAAAATGCATTTAGATGACCTATTTTAATAAAAGCATTATTTCAAATATTGTTCATTTCATATAGATTAGAATACAAAATTGCTCATGCAGTAACGAATATGTTGCAAGTCCACAACTCATTTACAGATATTTTGCACAGATAAACAAACTTATTTCTAAAAGAGATTGCTTCTCGTCGTGTCGGTGAACTTAAAAATATTTGGGGACCAAACTATTAATATTCAGAGTCGAGGCGGGCAGCAACCGCTCGTCTGTTCATAAACGACACAAACGGACGGGGCACGCTCGTGTCGGGCTCGAGACCCGAGTCGCTACGACCTATACATTCGACCGTCGAGAGAGCACTACGACGAATCCTACGGCGAATAATAAATACTATGGTACTTTTAAAGCGGAACTCGTAAGTTATATAAATAAGTAATCGCGGGGCGGGGACTAGAGACGCGTTCACAGCGGCGGCAGCGGGTCGCGCGAGGTCTGTGTGGGGGGCGCCGGGGGCGCGGGGGGTGCGGGCGCGGCGCTGGGGCCCGCGCTGGGGCCCACGTTGGGGACCGCGCCGCCCGCTCCGCCGGCCAGGCGCCGCGCAGCGGGCTCCTCGTCGGCCGGCTCGTCCTCGTCGCCGCTGTCATCTGCCGCGTCACCAGACCCAGATCCCTCAGCGCCTTCCCGACCTTCTTCTTCTTCTTCATCTTCCTCTTCGGGACAGAGTTGATAAGCTCTATATGGAACAATTGAAATGAATTATTGCATGAAAATTGAGGAAAACAAAAGTTGCGATAGAATATAAAACTAAATAACTTACTTTTCGAGTGTTTTTCTGGCGGAGTTGCTTCGCTCGAGGAAGTATCCGCTAGAAGTCTCGTTGGAGGTTCCGGGTGGGGACCAGGTGCCATAAGAGCCATAACCGCCGGGGCCATACTTCTGAAAACATTTCTCCTGATCAATTTCAAATCTCATAACCCGAATCCAATTTAAGTGATGCTAAGACATTAACCGCGACTCCCTTCTCTGAGATTAATTTATAGCAGAATGTTTATGTGGTAATAATATACCAATCAAGTATTTCAACCTAGTTTTGATTAAGCAAGTGAAGTGATGACCATAAAAAAAGAGGTCTGTCGAGGCTCACAGCTCTTCCCCGACTGTGACTGGGTGACATTTGGCTAAGCCCTTCTCCGTTTAATTTGATCAAATGTATGGACGCCTTAGTGTCAGTAAGTGGTATAGTTACGCGGTCGAGCTCGTCCTGCAGCCAGGCCAGCAGCTGCCTCCAGCGGCGGCGCGCGTCGGGCTGGTGGTGCACGGCGCGCACGGCGGCCGGCGCGCGGCACATCACGCCCACCAGCAGCTTCACGCAGGCGTACGCGCGCTTCTGGTAGTGGCCGCGGGCTCGCGCCGCCGTCTCTAGCAGACCTGGCCGCTCCTCCGACACGCCCTGCGGCACGACGCGTACATAAATCAATGTAACGACGATAAAAAAAGTGGGCCGCTAATATAATATAATGAAAAATAAGGTACATTGAGTAAGAAAATTAGGTTACCTTGATGACGTTATGTATCCGATGCTGTTGCCAGCTGTCTTCCATTAGTAGTAATGCGGTGAGCGCGTCGGAATGACGACGTAGCTCGTGGCAGTATGCATACGCCATCTGCCACAGCAACTCGGCCAGGGCGATGCGGGACCAACCGGCATGTTCCCAGCATAAGAATTGCAGAAGTCTGATGCCTTCGTCGCAACCGCAACATTCTTCAGTTAACTTTTTCATATAACTTCTGAAACATGGACAGTGCAAATTAGCTGTAAATAGTAACGTTTATAATTAAAAACATGTAACCAAGCAAGCGTGTGTGCTGACCCAGTTCTGTTGTAAAGTACGTCTGCGGCGGCGGACGAGAGCTGCGGGCGCGCGGCGTGTCCGTGCGGCTCGGCGAAGGGGTTGGGCAGCGGCGCCGCGCCGTCGGCCGCGCCCGCCGCCTGGCAGCGCGCGCTCACGTCGCAGCACCGCGCCAGCGCGCACACCACCTGCGGGCACACGCGTCACACATGGCCGGCACACCTAGCGCCGCTACACATCGCAATCTATTGTCACCTGGTGAACTTTCGCTGACTCTGGGTACTGGTACTTGCCCATCGCCGTGTTAGTTTCATCCATGCACACGGATAAAACAATATCCAGCAGCTTCAACTGGAATTGAAAACATAACATATAAAACAGGTTGTGTATTTCGATAAAGACTAAATGAAGTCAGGATAAAATGTAGTATGTTTCACCCTAAGCAGCTGATGCTTCTCGCTGATTCCGAGGCAGGCGTAAGTGTGGAAGAGATTGAAGAGTAGCGGCAGATGCCTGGCGGCGTGCGTGTCTGCGTGCTGCGCGGCGGCGGGCGCGGGCGCGGCCAGGGCGCGCGCGCAGCACAGCACCTGGTCCGACAGGGACAGCGCCTCCTCGCGACCGCACCACGACCCGTACCCGTTGCTCACTGCGGACATACTACTGCGTCACACAAACTGCATCTACTCGTTTAGGACACTGGGTTAGGTGTTAACTTTGCAAGGTTCGACGAGCATGATAAATCCTGTAAATGTTTTTACCTGGTGGATCTTGTACTGAGAAATGCGCCAAAAATACGATGATCTTCATAAAGACTAATCTCACTTCGGCTGTCGGACACGACAATAAGTAGTCGCATAGTCTGAAGACGAAAGGTTACGGTTATATTACATATATTCCATATATAATTAAAAATAATATTAATATTCGCAGCTCAGTACCTGTGCGGATGTTTGAATAGATCTGTAGCGAACCAGGCTCGGACAGCTTGCGAGCACCTCAAATGTTGGCACAGTATGTCGTGCCAGTCAGCGGCGGGGCCGCGCAACGTCTTCTTGGTGCGGAACCCTACTTGGAACAAGAATTTTGTTGCTAGCTGTACCGCTAACATTGACATTTCTTCGTGCTCGGGGCCCTGAGTAATTAAACAAAGACATTAATAATTACATCAACAATACTGTACCTAAATAACAATTAAAACGAAACTTCGCTGTACTACATACCCAAATTGCACTTTGAGATCCTGGTAACATCTGCAGTCGCATGTAACAAAGCTTCTTCATGAAATTAAAATGTTCAAGACTGAATTGATCCTGGTTGTGAGAGAACGCAATATTACTGCGGCGTACAGACAGCCAGATTGGTCGAGGTATAATATTTTCTCTAGAAAAAGAATAACATGACCATTAAACATTAAAGTGGATAAAAAGTGAAATACTGTTTACCCCAAATAGAAAATATACTCACTTCATAGTCAAGTTTTTCATGGATTGTTCTAGAAGCGACTGCGATTCTATCGTGTCTTTCCTAGTGTAAAACAGCATGTATGCATTCCACCATCGTTTCTGCCGTTTGTATGAAACTCTCTTTAACATCGGATCAAACACCTACAACATAACCAAAGTTACCACGTCATAAATACAAAAGGTGTCCTTACCCCCTTGCTCATAAACATTATGCAATAAATGATGGTATGGACTAGTTATCCATTCATAAATCTTTGAAATATATATTAAAATTTAGAAATACATATTTGAAGTTTATGAATAAAGGGGAAAGTGTGATATTGAAGGTCATGCAGTGTTGTTGCCGTCGCTATATACTTACTTCGCCCATGTACTCTCCGCCGAAGCACTGCGCCTTCATTTCCTCGTCATCATGCATACCGCACTCCGAGACATCGCCGTCATCCAACTTGACCCACCTGCCTGTCTCGCTGCCATTGTCCCTGATAATAAATAGAACCTTTGTGCAACAACGTTTTTTGACTAGGTACAGCTATTAGTGTGGGAGAGCCATGCTTCGGCACGAATGGGCCGGCTCGACCGGAGTGATACCACGGCCTCACAGAAAACCGACGTGAAGCAACGCCTGCGTTGTGTTTCGTCGTGTAAGTGAGGTTACCGGAGGCCCAATTACCCTCACCTTGCCCAATCTCCCCAATTCCTAAATCCCAACGATCCTCAAACTCCTAATCCCGAAAAGGCCGGTAACGCACTTGTAACGCCTCTGGTGTTCCAGGTGTCCATGGGCGACGCCGATTGCTTACCATCAGGTGATCCGTCTGCTAGTTTACCGGCTTATGCCATAATATAAATTTTAACATATTTTAAAATTAATATAAATAATCAAATGTGTTAGTTATTCACCTGAGTAGGACGTAAGAATAGTAGTGTCCTCCGGAGGCTTGTCCCGAGTGTACAACAATGCCACTAAGTTGGTAGTGAGTCTCCTGGGCCTTCTCCTCACCACCCTCCCACAGTGATGAATCACCCTCAGCTCGAGCCAGGCCCCATGCTAAAATTTATAATGTATAAAAACACAATTTCAACTCTATTTCTTAGTACATAAGGATCATATTTGATTACACTGTAATACTATAATATTATCTCTTACCTGTGTAAGGTTCGACATCCAGTTCCCTCGGGAATTCGAAGTAGTCATTAAATTTGATTGCACATACTTTTTCGAAATCATATTCGAACCTTTTTAACTGTATGACTAAGACGGGAGGTAGTTTGTTTAAGCATAAGCGTTTAACTGTTACCACCTGAAATAATAACGTGAGAAATTAGTAAATTAGTAGAGACTACAGAAAACTGAATAAGTTTTAATAATTAAAGACAGTGCGACCAACCTTTTTATTACACTTGTCACAGTGATAAGCATCTGCACCTTCCAGTAATTCTCCTCTAACATATGCCTCGAGAGATTCCTGCAAACGCGACATGTTCCTGATATCCAGTGACACTACGCTGAATGGTTCTTCTTTACAGTATCTGAGAATATGATTACAGAAATGTTAGTACTAGTTTATCAATGTAACAACACTATAAACATATTATAATCTTTGATCTTTTATTACCTGTGAGGGCAGCCCTTGCAGATTTTTTGATCAGAATATGTACCTCCCATTGTTTTAGCCATTAATTGTTCTTGTCCTAATGTCTTCAGAGCTTCGTCCAAAGACTCTACCAATGACATAAAGAATTCCACCGCGTCTTGCTGTTCGCGTAGATTCACGGGTTCACCTTGAAGCCTTGAATAGATGGGATAACATTTTAAATTGCGTTTTGTTTTACGGTCAATTGATATAAGACTAATTCTTACCTAAAATGTGCCCAAAGTCCGCGCGGTATGTAGTACTGTAACTTACTATAGTGTAGATGCGCAAATATTGCTTGTACTTGTTTTAAAATTGTGATGTTGTAATCTGTGTTGCTCTGAAAAAATATTAATATTATCATTATAATACTGTTTAATCAAGACTTTAATCAATATGAAGGAATGAGTTTAGCACATACTTCTATATTATTTTCAACAATGCTGTGATGATGACTTTCGCCAGAGAAATCTTCATTGGGGTCTGTAGCAGCACCTGTGGAAATAATTTTGTTTGTAACGAATCGGAACATGGAGAGTTAGTTGACACATGAGATAAGTTGAGAAGGTATTGACCTTGCACAGTGAGCAGCGCGTCCCTAACAGCTCGCACGCAGTACAGTTGCTGCAGCACGGAGTTCATGTAGCAGGTGGCGCCGGCGTTCTTCAGCCCCACCAGCCCCGCCGGGGGGCGCGGGCCCACGCACGGCATGTACTCCCACTCCGCCAGGGGCATGCTCTTATCTGAGAATCAAATTATTGTGACACGTGAAAGCAAACATGTTGGCAGAGATGCATAGAATATCTGATGAACAAATAATATGAAGGTACAGTTATATTTAGGTAGTCCTTTGCATGAGAAGACGCTCTAGCCTAACAATGAGACAGTAACATAAAATGTAACGGACCGCTGTAGAACATGAGGTCGAGCAGGTTGGCGAGCGCGGCCATGTTGGGCACGCAGCCGTGCACCAGCGCCAGCAGCAGGTCGGTGGCGGCGGCCGCGGCGCTGGGCGTGCGGCACAGCGGCGCCGCCGGCTCCGCGCGCCCCGCGCCCGCCCGCCGCGCCCCGCGCCCGCCGCGCGCCCCGCGCCCTCCGCGCCGCCCGCCTCGCCCGCGCCGCCGCCGTCGCCGGACACCACGCACCACGCCCACGAGTACGGCCACAGGAATTCCGTCGTCACTTCCTGTGCACGCAGATACAAGCATTAGGTACTCATCGTTACCCTGTCTGTACTGTTTTAAAGTTATTTACATAAAAATATAATCTATACTTATAATAAATTCTGTACATGAAATATTTTTCCAAAATAACTATCAGGGGGCAGTGTAGGAACGAAACTTCGTATTATTCTTCATACTCCTGGAGAGTCAATCAATAGGAGCAGAGCAGTGAAAGGAAATATTAGGAAGACGGGAGAAGTTACTCCATTTTTTAAGCCTTTGTCGCATGTGCAGCCTTATTGGTTAAAGCTACATATAAATCATGAATGACGAAAATGTTCTACACAAAATTATCTACAAAATATCCCAGAACTGCATATGTCTGGTGCATATCTTTTATGGTTGACTCACAATAACAAGTACGACTCGGAGCTTTCAGCTTATATTTGTCTAATCTAACGTTTATACTACTCTCACTCATCCATAATAAAAAAAAGTTAACATTATTACCTATTCAATAAAATAAGAATCATAGAATGGCTCATGGCTGCCTCGTTGGCCGAGTGGTCGCAAGTGCGACTGCCGGGCAAAGGGTCTCGGGTTCGATTCCCGGGTCGGGCAAAGTATTACTGGGGTTTTTAAAAATTCTCAGTGGTAGCACGGAGTCTGGAACTGTGCCCGGTATATGGCAATAGGCTCACCCCCTATTACATGGGACTCATAACATAAATAGTGAAAAGTGGGTGTTACATTGTACAGTGGCATAATGTACACCTCTGCCTACCCCTTCGGGGATAAAAGGCGTGATGTTACGGATTACGGAAGAATCATAGAAATCGTTATAGAAACACCAAACTTATACATGAAATACGCTATCAAACTTAATTGTGCGGCTCAATACCTAGGAACACTTACTGTACCAAACGCAAATATTAATTTGTCGAATGGTAGGTTGCCCGCAGTGGCGTGCAGTCCATATAGGCGAAAAGGCTTTGCCTGACTTATAAATATCGTGAATATATAACATACATAAAATGTACAAACGCGTTTATTAAGATTCAATAATATAATAAAAGTTTGTAAAAAAACGGCTAACATAAATATACATTCACATATATACTATACACGGACCGCACGCCTTTGTAAAGCAATGAATGCGCCCCGTACGCACCACGCATGCGCAGCTATTCCTTAAATCTTGGTTGCCAGTCGTGACATCACAAAAGTAATGTACTAAAAGTATGCACCGCGCATGCGTGAAGATCAGGACCATAGTCACGTGACAGAATAACCATTCATAATTATTTTACACGATTCCTGTTGATTGACAAAATTTTGGCAACTAAAAAATTAGAGGATCGTTCGTTCATTACTTGGAAAACGATCGTATTTTATTAAGAATTCTAAAATAATAAACAAGCAACAAGTAATTGTATTTTTAAAAACAATTAAATCATAAAAGGTTTTAAATTGATACAATCTGTAAATCGTAAAGTACTGATGAATGGAGTACACCAGCGCCATCTATTGATTTTTTTGTTGAAACTTCTGAACTCATTCGATATAATGCGAATGTATTTTTATAAATGCGTATTTAACAAATATGTTTCAAGTGTTTTAATTAAAGCTTAACATTTTTACGCGTTTTCGGTATATAGAAATTTTAATCGAGGAGTTGACTTTATTATTATAAAAGTTAAAAGGAAGTTATTGAAACGTCAAGATGGCGCCATTTACAACGTTTCAAATTATATGAATGAATATTTTTTAGTATGAAATATGGGTTTAAGACGATGATACAATTTCATTTGACTTACTAAATTAACCTTTTTTTTTTTAAATTAAACACTGCATTACCTTAATTTTTAAGCTACATTTTTTTATAATAAACACTCTATTGACTATTGGTAATGACTTCAATTCATTTCCAAGTTGCGTAAATATGTGTAGTAGTAGTTAAATATATGTGTAGGTTTTCAAATAGTGTATTTGTTTATCAGTTTCTAGTACAAGTACCTATATTATTCGATTGTGAAGTTCGTGTGGATAATAGGTAATGTTATGTGTTTGTTGAAAGTAAAAACAGTAAGATTTCGCAAGAAAATGTCCTTTATCGGACTAGATTCCGGTAATGACCATAGGCAGAGGTGTACTCGAGTTACGAGAATTGACTATTGACCCAAGTAAAAGGTAGGTAATGTAAATATGTACTATATAATGGATCTTTTATTTGATTTTCATATTCATATTTTAATTTATTATTAATAACTATGTAATGTAATAAACTAAAAACCGCATAGACTCGGCTCGGCTACAGCCGGCCGCGCTTGTTATTGTTTTGTTTGTTGACATAATGTAGGTACCTACGCTCTTAAATTCGTAATATGTATATTATGATTTTGAACAGATTGATTAAATTTAACAATTCCATAATGAAATTTGGTTCATCAAATTTATGCTTTAAGTTTTGTTGGCTTATTCAATAGCTGATGAAGTACTTCACAAAAAATACGCGAGATGTCAGTGTATGTAATTTGGCGAAAGAATAAACCACAATATTCTTGAAAGCACTTTTCGAAATGTATTTTGTATATGTACCTGTCTTGTGTGAGCGTGATTGTATGACCGGCGGGGGGGGGGGGGGGGGGGTTTAATCATACGATATTTAGTTGCCTACCCTGTCTCGAAAACCTGTGCACGCCACTGGTTGCCCGCAGTGGACTTTACGCTGTAACTGTAGGGCCGATGGTAGAAATTAGATTGAACCGATATTATAAATGTGAAAATATGTGAGTTTATGTGTTTGTGTGTATGTTTGTTACTCAGTTGTTTGTTGTTAAAACGACTGAAGGGTACAGAGGTAGATTATGGTCTGAAGTAATACATAGGCACTTTACTCTTGGGATCGCGGGCGAAGCCGCTGGCAGAAGCTAGTTTATAATATAATTTTGGCAACTTTAAAGTAATTTTACCTTAATGAGACCTGCGTCTTTGTGGTCGGGATGTGCTCCATACTGGTACTTGACTTGCGCCGGCACGTGCGTGAACAACTCCTTGGTGAGATTAAGATGCCCCTCCAACAACGTATCGTCAAGCGATAGAGGATTAGCACGGACAGCTCGCAGCCATGCCACCTATGTTAAAAGTACATCGGGAATTAATTTATTTATAAAACATGGAAGACCTATAATTAAAACGATTAAAAATAACAATAAGCTAAGGTATCGGTGAGCCAATTACAAGTACTCGCGTTTAGATTTATGAGCTTAAATAAATGTGGGGTGGGCACTAGATAAAACAAAATGTATAAGATAGTAAAGGTAAGGTAAGGCAGGAGAGTGTGAACCGGTGAGCTACGTACCTCGAGCGCGAGGTCGTCGAGCGTGCGCTCGGTGGGCCCGGCCAGCGCCACGAGGCGGCACAGCAGCTGCAGGAACTGCATGGCGTGGCGCGCGTGCTGGGCCAGGCGCGCGGCGGCGGCGCCCAGCCCGGCCGCGCCGCCCAGCGCCGCCAGCGCCGCGCGCGCGCCGCCGCCGCCGCCCCACGCACACATGCACAGCAGCTGCTCCGCGCACGACACGCGCACCTGCAACACGCTCTACTGCACCCACGCGCACCCAACCACAAGGCCGGAACTGCTTTGCACATAACGCTCAATAATTCCAATTACAACAAAACAAACAAATAACAATATATTTATACATTAAAACATACTTATCGCCTCTTGAAATAACTTTGGTACTGTTTAATATAACCGTCACCAAATTACTTAGCTCGGTTATCACTCACCTGGGGGTTCGGGCAGTCAATCATAAGGTACAATGCTGTGTCCTGCCACCATGGCTCATTCAACAGGTTGTTCTCTAAGTGGCCACCACTCAACGCCATACAAATAGTCACCACCTCCATGCATTCTCGGACCACTGCAATTTATTTAAAGTCTGTTTTTAGTTCAAACTTATACAATATTTTAATAATTTATATTTCGTATAATTTCTTTTGTACCTGAAAATATGAATATTGCATAGCATTAGTCAAATAGACAAAAAAATATACTAACATGTAACATCATCAGGGTGTACAATGCCACTGATATCGGAGGGTTGGGCCACGGAGTATGAGAGGCTGTACAGAGAACGCACCGTGGCCGACGTGGGAACGCACCACCATACTAGCGCCGATACTGAATCACTATCTTCTCCGCTTAATACCACCTGTTTAGCAAATTAATATATTATCTACACAAATTCTGTTTTAGATAACTGATAGTAACTGTATAATTGTACATGCCATTACAAGTCTCAATTTAATAAAATGTAATTAATTACCTGCTCTCCCAATGCGTTAGCTAGTTTCTCAGCAATAGCTTTGACCATTAGCTCACAGGTATGGTTTGGCACCGTCTGCAGGGCTTCACGCAGTATTGTCACATCCCTTCTACTAACAACAACAGAGCAGTTAAAACATGGAATTCTACACACACACAAACATAATAATACAATCGATGGGTTAATAATATTATAGATCAGGATTACGCTAGTTAGCTAACCTGAATTCCTTATCGAGATTTGCATCTGTACCATCTGGAGCAATTATTTCAAATAGATGACCAAGTGTGTATAATGCTAGCTTAGCCAGTCTGACTAGAGCTAAATAACCAACTCTGAAAAAAATAAAAACGATTAATATTTATGAATATTATAGTTTTGTTGAACATGGGTATGAGAGACTGCTTATATTGTGAAGTTACCTCCTAGTATGTGGAGCTGCCCCATGCAAGAAGTCGTTGTCAGACAAGCACTGCACCAGTAGAGGAGCTTTCTTCACGCAAGCGATCCGAAAGCTGCGGCAGCGCTCCAACCTCGTGTCTGACGATGGCATCACCATGCTGTACAACACCTGTACAATACATTCGGAAATATTTTACCTGTCTTATACTACAAAGTAAAAGTGGATGTCGCGTCTCATTTGTATACCTAAGAAATAAAAAGGTGTTATGTTATGTTACCATATAAGGCTTATATTATATTATAAGCTATTCTGGTTTTAGTGAGCAATTTAGTTCATTAACCGTTTTGCGTAAAATATTACTTGTTCTATTTATTGAAAACTCTAGTATTTACTCCAAATTTTTTTTATTTATTTATTTACTAATTGGAAGTTTCGACAAAAATACGTACTTCAACGTTGTAAGCCACCGTAGGTGGAGCTGGGCCGTAGAGCATATCCCTAAGTTTTGTATCATCTCTGCATAACAATGCCTCCGTTAGCTTTTCCACCTACAAAAATAAAAACGACAATTGTGAATACAAATTGTTCTTTGTATTAGCTAAAAAGTTTCTATGCAATATGCTTACGGTCTGTTTATGAGCAGGGCAGATCTGCGAGAGTAAGTGCGCCGCTTCAGTGAGCGGGCCGTGTCCTTTGGTGATACCAATATGCTCCAAGTCTAATATAAAGGGCAAGTACCACGATCCCTGAGCAAAGAGCTGAAAACAAAATATTTAAAATAATAGATTATTAACAGAAACCACAGTGTGTGATTGTACTCACAAAAGATTTTAGTTTTAAGTATTTAATTACAATTAGTAAGTACTTACAACGCCAGGCAATGCGTGCTCCGGTGTGGGTGACAACGGAGGCGAAGAAGTAGACGAGTCACTGCTAGACTCATTCGACGAGCCGCACCCACCACTGCCACATACTTGTCCGTCATACACCTGCATCACCACAGCCATATTTTGTTAATTTTGTATACTTTTTGTAGAATGTAGGTACCACACGTGTTACAAAAAGAAAGTCTAATTACCTTAGCGACAATAACAGTTTTGTCACGAAGCGGGATTTGCGAGAGAATTTTTCTATCGTGACTAGAATCTAATAGCTCCCCATTAACATACAGTTCCAACTTATTTACATACAGTTCTAACTTTATATTACTCTCTGAAGCATTCTTCAGCCTAGAACAAAAAAAGATTGACAGAAAATTTAAGGTTAAAATAACAAAATCGGAAATCACATTCAGAGAGGAAAACTAACCTTCTTTGTATATTAGAACGCAAGGAGTGCAGTGTCTCATTCGAGTGTGAAAAAAGTTCAACATCTTCAATTTGTCTTTGGCCAGTTTGAAAATTAAATCTGACTATAATCGTACACTGCCTCCCTCGGCCCGACCTATAGATAGGTAATATCTGCCGTTCTGCGGAAAATCTTCTATCACATTCGTTAATATATTCTTGTATGGCACGAATCACTCTACACATTCTCGTACAACTCTCTGACGAATCTGTAACAGACGTTTAGAGTTAAGGCGATGTAGTCGAGTAGAAGTCGCTGTAAATGTAAGCGTATGTATGTAGTAAGTGGTCACCTTCGTGCGCCTCCATGTCCTTCTGCAAGCGCTGGGTGCGCGCGCAGCAGTGCGTGAGGAATGCCTCGTGGTGCTGCGCGGCCGACAGTTGCGGGCCCACGCACGTGCTCACCTCGCGCAACAACTCGATGCCGCGCGCCGAGATCTCGTCCTCGCACTCCGTTATTACCTGCGACACGCTCACCGTCACTACCCACTACTTATATTCACTCAACTCCGATACCATAAAATGGCGACACTTACCCTCCATAAATAATCTAATCCTATGAGATCTGCATCGTTAAGTAAAAAGCTTCGTCTCTTTACTTTTAGTTTGCCTTCTTTGGAGTTTACTGCCTTGAAGAATCTGGAAAGATTCATACATTAATTAGAAATGACCTGATGGATTGAGACAAATATGCGTAAAATGAAGCGCTACCTTTCAAAACACTTGATACCAGCGTGGGTTAATAAATTCGGTGACAATGTCATAATGTTCCGTCGAAAAAAATGTAGATTAATATTAGGATCCAAATCTGGCTCTTCACCCATAAGTTTGCTGAACCATCGGAAACAGGCTTCACGGTCGCCCAGGTGTGCTGGCTTCTCGGCCAGACATACCCATATCTGTTTTGCCTAGAAAATATGAGCAGGAATTACACAAAGAATAAAAGATTCACAAAAAAATATGAAGGTAAGTAGCCCCCTCACTTGTTCAGCACACAGCCACAGTTGTCCATCTTTCAAGAGAAATCTTAGAAAACTCAATCGTTCATGTACTTGAGCCGCATGTGGGTACCTGCCATCTGGTAGCCAGTTGTCCCAGTCAATATCACCCTCTTCTGCAAAATTATTATCATTATAAGAAACTTGACTGTTTTGAACTCGAAATATGATCATTTCCTTAGTAATACACTCACCGGCCAGTTTAGTCCGCACAGCCTCCATGTAGTGTGTGAGTGAATCTGTTACGAGTATGACAAGCGAGTGCTGAGTCTGCAGGCGATCGATCAGTTCCTGTCGGGTGACGTGAGGTCGTAAGCCCGTGCCACCGCCCGCCTCGTATAGGCAACAAATCTCGCGCATCATTTTTAATGCTGGTAACACCCACTTTTCATTTGTTTTCAGTTCTTCCACACACCTAAACACATTATAAAATTAGCCAGTAAATCAGGAATTTATACGATAACCTATAAAGGGTCTTGTACCAAAACTTCATTAGTAACATAATTATGAGAATCTTATTTAATCAGAATGAATACAGAATCCGATACAAGTAGGCGAACGCAAAGCAGAGCACATGTTATACTTACTTGTCCAACCAAAGCGTTTTCTGTGCGTCACGATCTTGGCTACAGCTGTAGTCTAATATTTTTATCAGATTAGCTAATGCCACATCCATTATTTCAGTACATACTTCGTCTGAGTGGGCCAAATTCCAAAAAAGCACTAATACCTAAAATATAAAGTTTGTTTTAAAGTACATTACATAACATCTGTAACTTATTTTTACTATTGGAGATCAATTCTAAATAATAATTTGTCTCACCCCCTATTACATGGGACGTATAACATAAATAGTGAAAAGTGGCTGTTACATTGTACAGTGGCATTAAGTGCCGAAATGTGCACCTCTGCCTACCTCTTCGGGGATAAAAAGGCGTGATGTTATGTATGTAATTACCTTGTTTGCCATTACGCCATCCTTATCATCTTCTGCTAATCTTCTTATTACCTCTAGTAGTTTATCACTTTGCTTTTTGCTGGACGTAGCCCAACTTGCCTATAAAGATCTCATATTAATATTAAGTTTCCATAAACTGTGAATTAGTAGATAACTGTACTGAAGTATGAACTCACCTTGAAACAGTCAAATAAATGGTCAAGTTGATCAGGAGTAAAGTCCCAAGCCAGTTTGGCTAGTAAGTCATGCAAGTTCTTGACAATCGCCTCGTGCTTGCCGTGCTGAGCCTTCCATATAGCATCCAAGTCATCTCGCGTCAAAGAGTTCTCTTTTATCATAAACCTAAGCATTTTCTCCAGTCTATCTACATACTGCGGCTGGTGAAGGGAGTCTCGTAAGACTATGTCCACTACTTTGTTTTCACGAATCCAAGTCTAAAATAAAATAATGAAATTAACACCTCGCCCCAACAATAGTTTAATCTGTAGCAATAAAATATAAAAATCTTACTGTTATAACACTTGGTGTAAGCCACTCTGGTTTAGGTTGCTGAGAGAATGTACTAATAAGTTGATTGATTTCATTCAGAGCCGACATTTTCCCATTGAATGAAGACATTTGCAATAAACGCAATATCATTTTCAACCGAAACATTTCAAGAGCTGAAACAAACGACTCTCATTAATATCTACTACATCTGGAATGTTTCAAATGTAAATTTTTGAGAGATACATAGGTCCAGCCGAGAAAAGTAAAGTATAATTAAAAGCAGTAAAAACACGGTACGCTAGCTCTTTCGCAAGGAATCTTTGACTACAGGTCTGCAGACGAATTATATATGTTCCCAATCATGGGCTAACTAAACATTTGTGAGAAATCTTCGTCTTCAGTCGCCGGCATCTCCGAAGTGATACGTGGGTCCGTAGCATACAATGTAGCAGCAAAGGGGAGGTATTACAACTGCGCCCCTTAGCAGCTACAGGGTATGCTACCGACCCAACCCGTAGTGGAACACCAGCTTGATAAACTTGGAATATTCCATCTTGAATTATTGCCGTATAGGCAATATGATTCTCGTAAATGCGTCCTTTACATTTCCCAGTAAAGGATTGAAGCTTTCTCTTTTATGTTATCATTAATTCGATAAACACTTGTAAGTCAATGTATAATTTCTATGAACTTCCGATCAAATTATTTTTCGTCAGTTACTTTTACTGACAATATGATACAAGACTAACGTTGGTACAGCAAGAAGAAAATATATATTTTATTGCAGAAGTCTAAATCAAACCATGTAGGAATAAAAGTAAATTAAGGCATTCTTCATCCTATAAGTATACACAATTAGAGATATAGTACCTCTGATTGGTATAGTACCTGGAATTCTATAAAGAGTATAAGAGCTTTTCCCCACAAATCCCAAAGGCAGGATAGCAATTACTATTCCAATAGGAAGCATATTATTAACAAACCTTTAAATGCACAATAATGGATTAAGGAGTTACCTATCAAACTAAAATATACGATACGATAAAAATATGAATATTATTATTATAACATTAGAAGTAACAATATGAAAACGTGGCACTTACATTTAAGTAAACTGTGATACTGGGGAGTTTTTACTGAGACGTATTTACAGGCGCGAATTAAACAAGAAACAGTGTCAGTCTTATTTTCACTACCGCGCGCTTCTCTCTTCAGTTCTTCATCAGTCAAACTCTCAAGTAATGTGGGAATACATTCCTGAGAACAAATTCAAGTATAAATCGTAATATGTAAAAGGTCATTAAAAATTGATCATGTGGGTAAAAATGAGTCCACTATAATAAGTACTTGTGACATTTATCATAATACACTCACGAGTACAGGCAGCAGGTACGTGGTAACAGTGTGTGATGTGAGGAGATCGTGGCAGAGCCCTAGAGGTCGCAGCAACTGCCACACGGTCGCGACTCGAGTCTCTCCACTAGTGGACTGCTCGAGTGATGAGGGTTGCTCACTGCGCGCCGGTATGGAAAACTTAAACAATAATAATACAGTGAGCATATCAAGACTTAAAACAAATTATAAAATGCATTGTCTAAAATGAAATAACATACTTCACCACTATCAGCAATAACTGGAACTATTTCGGTGCTCTCAACTTTATCACATTTGTTTTCTTCATTCTCCTTTTCTATGATTTCAGTTGAAACTTTTTCTTCAGAAGTGATTGAAGACGTCAGGTCTGTCTTTTGAAATCCCATTATTGTTTCAAACCTTTCTCGAAGTTTCACAAAGCCACCAGCTTGACCAAACCTGATGAAATTATACAATATTTACAATAAAAACAATCAGTGATGTTTAACATTATAGATAGATGCAGGCAATCAGTATGTAGTGTGGTTTGTTGTGGTATGTAAGCAGTACATACACATTAATTAAATGAACCAGCCATCCTCTTGGTGTGCGGTGGTCCTGTGACCTTGCAAACACTTCCGACTCTTGGGTGGTACCTTGTCCAGGTGGAGTAATAGACAGGCCTTCACAAGTTCTTGATGCATTGAATGTGTGAAATCTGTGGATATTAACAGAATATTACAATTTTGTAATAAATTATTATTCAAACTTATCTTTAATTACACAACAGCTTTAATAACATTATTAAACAGAAACAGAATAATATGGAAGGGTAATAAAATTATTACAGATTAAATTCATGATAATGCATCACTTAAGTAATTAATGATGATCATTATTAATACACTAATGTTGTTAATAATTATGAAATTATTTCTTACTTGTTATTGGGATTGAATGTCATAGATAATAAATGCAGAAATCTTGGATCATCTAGTTTCATCGCACAAAGTTTGACGAGTTTCTCACAGTTAGAACGGACACATTGTTGTATATTATTTTTCCAGGATGAAACTGCGTCATCAGTCAGTATCTTAGTAAATGACACTGTTAAGGCATCATTATAGAATCTCTGACAAGCTGGGTGGGTTGCATCTTCACCTGCATAAATAATACATTTTTGTCAACAAACAAACAGCTGTTTTTGTCATAAACACAAAATTAGTAAGATATTGATAACAGACATTCAGTACACTAGATAACAACTTTGTCTACGTATATCCATATTATAATCATTATTTCACAGTAAGAAATACTTAAAGGGAGTTATTAACACATTTTAACAAGTGGGTTTTCCCCAAAATATATTTTACAATTTCCAAGTTTCCACATCCTTAGCATTGCACTTCACTATTTCTGGGCATAATTTTAATATATATATAGTATAGTTTTCAATATCACAATAATGAAGGTGATCATATAAAATGTGATTACACTAATAAGATTTTAAACCAATTAGTAAAAGTTAAGTTTTTACTAACCTTTTGCTGCCAACTCAGTGGCAGCAATTAGCAATGCTTCCAACTCCTGTTCAGGCAACACAGGCACCACCCAGCGGGGATGAGATATCTTCTCTTCCAATGCCTTTAATTTGGCCTCGGGGAATGCCATCTGATAAAATGTTACATATTTAACCTGACATTAAGCTGTGACTACTTAAAATATCTGATCAAAAAATTCTTCTTATTGCACTTTTATTACCAGTAGGTATGCAAAAAAAGCTTTACATTATTTTTTATAATAACTTATTGGTATCAACTATTGTTCCTCTTAAGGAATATATATATATATGTTTAAAAGGTATTAGAAATAATTGTTGGTGTAGAATAAATCATCTCATCTGAATAAAAATATAATATTCTTACCTCCCCTGGCATTTGATCTTGTTCTTTCATTGATATAGTCATTATTTTAACATGTGATTAATCATTGCACCCCCTGAAAATAAGAGCTTAAATTGCAATTCTTTATCGTACTGTTGATAGATCAACGTTTATTTTATTGATCTGTAATATTCTTCAATAATTCGGCCATCTACAAGAGTTAAACAATAGAAGAAATAAAATAGAATTGTTGTATATATTATTTTTATAATACATTACTGTTTTATGTGTGACAGCAATTTGTAATCTTGTAAGTGAGAAGAAAACATAAATGATCAGTTCATCTAATTATAATCCATCACAAAAATGAATTTGAGTCACCAAAGCCCACACTTATCTTTGCTTATAAGTATAGCTTTATTACGCACAACAAATACGATTTTAATTAAGATACCAAAATATATCGCATGTTAATATCACGTCATGTTTACTCTAAAATAATAGGTAGAAAATATAATATTTTATGCAATATTGGTGCGATACCCAAATCAATCATTTTCCTCTTAAAATTTTAAAGCTTATGTAATTGTAATCCTTTCGTTGATAGCTACTAATTATAAATATGACTCCAAGGAAGTATTCTATTATTAAATAATTATAATACTTGCCCTACCCACAGAAGAAGATCTACAAAATAATAATTCATAAGATCAGCCGGCGCGACAAAATGGCGTCATAATCCCAAACAAGACAAAGCAAAAAAAAAACAGATTTGTTGCACTTGAGCGTCCAAAATCGCTAAGAAAAACAAATATAGAAAAAATGTTACCTTTGCGTTTACCATATACTCAATTTACTGAAAAAATCTTGAAATAAACCACCAAAATTATTACACTAACACTTTTTTTGACGTAAGGTAAGTAAGAACGAAAATAGTTTTTATTTGTTTCAACTCCTATAAATTTTGCTAGGCAAAGGTACTACGATACAGCCTTCTTTTTGATGTAGAGATGACCCATACATAGGCATATATTTAGTACGGAACAGAGCGTACAACCCCGCTTTCTAGTGAGTAAAATGTGAACTATTTTTAAGAAGGAAAAAATTAAAGTAACTTTCTATTTTTGGTGTGTTTGGTGCATGGAGCGACACAATTTTTTCAGGGAATTGGGAGGTCATTAGCTATTCTAAATGATGAATTAAATCCAAGATGAATTAAAAAAATAATCAAAGGACATTTTAATCTTAGTTTTATGTAAAAAAAATCCTTAGTTAATAAAACCCTTTCTAAAAGTATGCTACAAGCAACAGAAATTATAAATTATATTATAATTTGTAAAAATACGGGTAACTAATGACCTACCAATTCCCTGAAAAAAATGTTTTGGTCCATGCGCCAAACATCCTGTACACGTCTGTGCATTTTTGTAGTATAACACGACTTACAGTTAATATGTACCGTATACAATTAAACTCAGCCTCATTAATCATAAGATTTATTTTATGTATTTGCAGTTATGACAAATGGCACTGCAAACATGAGCAACGATATAAGATTCAATACGAATGGGCCAGTTCAACCGAATTATTAACAGGCCCTCGTAGGAAACTGGCGTGAAACAACGTTAGAGTTGCGCTTCAATTATTCCATTCAACATATCTACATCCCTAATTTCCAATCACCTAATCCTTAACTCACAAAAAGCGATCCAGCCGACAACGTACTATTAGCTCCTTTGATATTGCGGATGGCCATAGCAAAGTCCATAGGCGGAGCCGATTGCTTACCGTCAGGTGGTTCATCTACTTGTATACCGCCCGTACCAATAAGTATACAAACAAGTTGTCTCAGGTTTCATTCTCGATCCTCGAACAGTCTGACTGACAACAGTTAGACAGCTGTCTGTCTGTCTGTCTGTCTGTGAGTCATTTAAATGAAGAAGGGTGAATAACCATAAAGCGAGAGATAATTAGTCACTGGCCATGCTAACACTGTTCGTCTTGCATCTGCGATGAGCGTGAAAAACAATCGTGCGAGTTGAACGGGGTAGGCCACATTTTGGCGCGACTAGCGGCCCCTTTTTAAACTACATAATTCTTTTCGCTACTCATTGCAAACGCAAGATGTACCGTGCTAGCGTGATTTGTGACTCAGTACAAAAATATATGTATATATATAGCGGTCGTATGGTCCAATCCCCGATTTGCCTGTAACTTTAGTTATAGTTGTTTTGCTATTACAAGGTTTAACATAAAGTGGTTTACTGGTCTAGTAAATTAATGTAATGGATTACAAAATTACACACTTGTTGCCATTGCCCAATACCAATCAATCACATTCACTGCCCGTTACTTGAGTTCCCACTGCCTGAAATCATTACTCCCATAATTTAAAAAAAAATGTGAGTTTATGGCAGGTTATCATCGACAAGTCATCGACGAAAGCAGACTGCAAAGTAATCTATGGTCATAGGAAGTAAATACAGGGGTTGCATGTTTTGCCGAGTTTTTAATTATAATTGCTGTTTTCTTTTCAATGAATGTATTTAACTGAAATACAAAATGAGTTTTTCTAGTGACGAAGTCAATTTCCTTGTGTATCGGTACTTGCAAGAATCAGGTATGGTTCATTGAACTTTCTGACGCTAACTTGTTTTAACAACGTCTTCTTTCATAAATTTTATTTCTAAGGTTTTGTCTTTAATTTACCATTCGATTTTATGGAAAATTGTCTATTAATATGTTAAGATATTACCCTAAGCTTTGTTACAATTTCCAAACAGGAAGAATGAGGACAAAAATATGATCTTATACATTGAGTACAATACATAATTATCCTGCCAATCTTAGACTGTCCAAAACTAATTCTTTATATCCATCTCATAAAACCTTGTCGTTAAAAATATTTTTAATTTTATAATACTAAATTACAGGCTTCCACCATTCTGCTTACACATTTGGTATTGAATCACATATATCTCAAAGTAACATCAATGGAGCCTTGGTACCACCTGCAGCATTACTAAACATACTGCAAAAGGGATTACAATACACAGAAGCAGAAATCACGATTGGAGAAGATGGTATGTTTTATGTACTGTGCAAAACAAGTTTAAGAGACTTTCTTAATTATTGTTGAATCTGGTTTGCTTATAACTCATTGGTACATACTTACATTACTCATAGAGGTTGCAAAAAATATTTATTGGAATTTATAATTTTATGACAGGAACTGAGACACGGCTGACAGAGAGTTTAAGTTTGATTGATGCAGTCACACCAGATATTGTGGCTGCAAGACAAAATGCACATAATGCTCAAAAGCAAGCAATTAAGGCTGAACCTGGATCTGGTGGAGAACAGAATGGAGTTGATGTATGTATATGCAGTATTATATTGTTATGTATATTGCTGTGGATAACCACAGGACTTATTCTAAATTAACTGAATATGTTTAATTCATTTTATCGAAGATAAAAAAGAATTGGTGCCCAATGTTTTCCTGGTCACAAATATGGCACTAATTTAAGGTTTCTTGAAAATTACGAAATGCTTCAAACAAACTTCCAGCTCCTGTTTTAGGAAAGTGGTGGGTTAGAAAGAAACAAAATGTTGCCTATGCTACTTACAATCCTTTCTACTATCTCAAATCAGTAAAAAATTTATGTCAATTTCTAAATTTATAATATTAATTATACCTTTCTATGTCATCTGACATATTTTTGACAAGTGAGTTTCATACCAATGGATTATTGACAATTTATTTTATTATTATAATGATATAACATTATTGTATGCAAAGAGGCTGAAAATTAGTATTCAGCCATTAGCCAGAGGCTGAAAATCAGTATTTATTAACCACTGAACCACAGTACCGTAATTATAGACACAATTAAAGAACAATAGGTGTGTGGACACTGGTGTCCTCGCGGTGTTTGTCCGTTTAAACCACAAAGTCCGTTTAGTTTGAGACTTAGAAAATGACACCTGGTAGTTTTCAACTGCTGCACCTATTTGATTGGAATTCAAATATAATCACTGAATCCCTCCTGTGGCATTGTTTATTTTTTGAAATCACGAAAATAAACAACATTTCACAATAAATATAACTATATTGATTCTGATGACACTTGTAACACAGCATTGCAATTAACCTTGGAGAAGACTAATTAAAAAATCCAAAATTCGCTGGAAGTCATTATTATATGCGGTCAAAGTCGCGGCGAACATCTAGTTATGTATATTGCTGTGGATAACCACAGGACTTATTATAAATGTTTATGTCAATTCACATGTTGTACTTGAAGACTGTTAACTCGTCGAGTACCGTATTTATAGATATAATTAAAGAACAATAGGTTGCGGTCACCGGTGACCGCTCGGTGTTTGACAGTTTAATATGTAAAAACTCTGATATTTTCAGGGCACTACATGTAATGCTGCAGCTGCTACTCCAGGCGGAGCTGCCACTCCCAGTGCTCCAGAAGCAATGGACATGGATCAATCTATAGAAATACCGGCTAGCAAAGCCACAGTGCTAAGAGGACACGAATCTGAAGTATTCATCTGTGCTTGGAACCCTAGTACAGACCTGTTAGCCAGTGGTTCGGGTGATAGTACAGCTAGGTACATTGTTTGTACAACAAAGCAAAATGAAAATACTACTGCTATCAATTAAACATTTACACTATAATATTTTAAAAGGAGTAACATTATTAATTCTTTTTATGAATTCCAGAATATGGGACATGTCAGATAATCCAGCAACCACACCTAACCAGTTAGTACTGAGACACTGCATACAAAAGGGTGGAGCTGAGGTACCAAGCAACAAAGATGTCACATCCCTAGACTGGAATGTAAGTAAGGCTGGTTTTACAGTCACGCGTTTCGGCAGCGCCGTCGGAGCGCGCGCGCTCGGATATGTATTGGGGTATTAGTAGCGTTTCAAATTCGCGCGCTTGAGCAGCGCCGTTCGTTGAACGCGTCCTATTCGCGCGGCGCGGTCGAAGCGCGCGCCGCTCGTGCGCTTCTACGGCCATTGTGCGTTTTAGTCTCACGCCGTTGAGACGTGCCGTTAGGTACTGTTGTGTACAAAATGAATCACATCGATACGGGTCGAGTAATTGACGAAGTGCGAATTAGAAGATGTTTATGGGACCCGGCCGATGATTTTTATAAGAATAAGGACGCAAAAAATAAATTTATAACTATTTTCTCGTAAATCAGAGAAAGATGTTACGTGTTCGCCTCTCAGTAACCTTGTAGCGTTATAAGGATCAACACCTACTGTTCTTCGACGTTTTTGTTGCCTTTTTTCCATAAAAAGTAAATAGCCAGTACTCTAACCGCATTGCCGTTCATTTTGTATCTGTTTGTACACGACTGTCTCACAGCAGCGAAACGCGCCGTACTAATGTCGTTTTATGGTGCACCGCTGTTCAAACGCGCGCTGTCCAACAGCGCGCTGTCCAACGGCGCGTCTAGCGGCGTGACTGTAAAACCAGCCTAAAGAATGATAAGTCTTTGAACTTAGCAACTAAATATAAATAGTTATCTTAAATATTGGCCAAGGGGTCTCGGTTTCGATTCCTAGGTTTTAAAAAATTCTCAGCAGTAGCATGGAGTCTGGAATTGTGCCTGGTATATGGCAATAGGCTCACCCCCTTTTATATGGGACTCACTACATAAATAGTGAAAAGTGGGTGTTAAATTTGTACAGTGGCATAATGTGCACCTCTGCCTACTCCTGCGGGGATAAAAGATGTGATGTTATGTTATGTATGTCATCTTAAATACTTCTCTACTTGAATACTTAAAAATGAAAAGGACTACAACAGAGATACTTATTTTAAACAAGGTTGTGAATTAATAAATGGGTACCTTCAATATGAAAATAATGGCTGTCAACTTGTTTTTCTACTCATTTATATATATTTCACTTTTCCTTTGCATACTTAGGCAGTTATTATTGTAATTGTTGGATCTCTTTTATCCCAACCTATAGTTGGAATGTACATGCAATATGCTATCATAGTTGTTATTCTTGCAGTGTGATGGAAATCTCTTAGCTACTGGTTCATACGATGGCTACGCTCGGATTTGGACCACAGATGGTACACTGGCATCAACATTAGGTCAACATAAAGGACCTATATTTGCTTTGAAGTGGAACAAACGTGGAAATTATATTTTAAGTGCAGGAGTAAGTATAGAGGTCTATTTTAATGGTAATACATACACATACTATATCAGATCTAGCTAATAAATCCTATGAGTAGAGGGATCTAATTAAGTCTAGGAAGTAACTAACTAATATTTGCAGGTTGACAAGACTACCATTATTTGGGATGCCTCAACAGGACAATGTACACAACAATTTTCATTCCATTTGGCACCAGCGCTTGATGTAGATTGGCAAACCAACACTTCATTTGCATCATGCTCCACTGACCAATGTATTCATGTCTGTAAACTAAATGCTGATAAACCAATTAAAAGCTTCCAAGGACATACTGTAAGTAACTAATAAAATAAACTATAAATAAAAAGTTATTTTGATTTCAATTTTAAAATTTTATTACAGAATGAAGTGAATGCTATAAAATGGGATCCACAAGGGCAGTTGCTAGCATCATGCTCAGATGATATGACATTGAAGATTTGGTCTATGAAACAAGACACTTGCGTACATGATTTACAAGCACATTCGAAAGAAATTTACACTATCAAATGGTCACCTACAGGGCCTGGAACTCAAAACCCCAATATGAACCTCATCTTAGCCAGTGCTTCCTTTGACAGCACTGTTCGTCTATGGGATGTGGAGAGAGGTGTATGCATACACACCCTTACAAAACATACTGAACCAGTTTATAGTGTCGCATTCTCACCAGATGGCAAATTCCTGGCTAGCGGTTCATTTGACAAATGTGTTCACATATGGTCTACACAAACCGGAAGTTTAGTTCACTCCTATAAAGGTACCGGCGGTATTTTCGAAGTGTGCTGGAATTCACGAGGCACCAAGGTCGGCGCAAGCGCAAGTGACGGTAGTGTTTTTGTTCTCGACCTGCGTAAACTATAACAACAAGCTTTCAGAAACACTGTATGTGTGTTTAACCATAAGAAAATCAGACGATGATTTCGAACTTTCACATGACTATAGGAACCAGAATATGTATTTAATTTTATTGTAGCTGAATTGTCTGTTTTGAATTTATGGCAATAACTATAACTATAGATAAATATTATCCATTAATGTTAAGGTAATTTCCAATCACACAAAATTCAATCTATAATGTTATACTGAATTATATCATATAACATGATCATCCCCTGCATGTAAGATATTTGTAGTGCAAAGTGGTTTTATAATATAACAACAATGTCACTTGAATTTAATCCATAATATAATTTTACTTCTTTATAGCAAACTAGTTACTTAATTTTTGTTACTTGTGTAATAATAGGAACTTTTTATAATTATAAATAAAAAGCATATAAGTTGTATTAGTAGTATGTCTTATTTTATTGACTCATATTTCTTAGTAAGGAAAGAAAAATGAAAGCCTTGGTAATTATTGTTTCATCCTTTTTTGTAAGCTGCTGTTCCATCAACCATCAAGGTAAAACATTATTCTAAGTTAAAGAAAACTATGTCATTGGCCTCTTATATGCTAATAAATCATCATGCTTATAAAGACTATGTAATTTTTCATACATAAATTTGAAGAAAAATAGTAAGTTGTCATATTGCCCTGAGTAAGGTTGACACTGCACATGGTCCTCTTCTACTTTATGTATGGGAGAATTGATTGTCAGTGTTGACTCGTAGTGTTCACTTCTTCCCCATGCACATATATGTAACTCGAGTAGAAGCTGATGTAAAGCTTCTATAGTTGAAAGGTACCATCTAGGACTTCCGCGTTGATGACGCCAAAATTGTGAAGCTCTATGCTGTAACACGATTGTGGGTATCTTTCTTATTCGTTCATCTGCGTAAATACCTTTACTTTGATTCCAAGTGCTGTCAATTAGTACTACTCTATCTATAGGTAATTTCTGGACATGATGAATTTCATCAATATCATCAGAATTAAATATTTTTGTCATCATTGTACAAACATTGTACCCAGAAGGTAATTCAGCTAATAAAAGATCAGAATAACTTGGGCCATCTTTTTGTCCAGTAAATAATTCTTTAACAGTCCTAGCTGACACTCCTGGGAATAATAATACTGTTCTGCCATCTAGAGCATACTCTGGTACATTTGGATATGTGTAAACACTAACATCATACGGTGCTAAAACTGCTGCATGTGCTGATGTACTTTTCCCATCGATTTCTCGTTGGTGCTTAATAATATCAACTTTAATAGGCAGCTGAAAAATAAAAGGTGGTGTAAAAGTTGCTATTTTTAAAGTTCTCAAATTTTATCTTATTCAAATATACACGCTTGGAAACAAATAACTTACAAATTACCCTTCCACGAGGTTACCTCTCCTAGTAATCAGACCAGTTTGTTGATCATCCAACCAGATACCTAACTAACATTGGATTTAGATAATTAACTCACCTTACATTGTGGGATTTTTTCCTGAATGGGGGGTACCGGAATGTAGCATGTATAGCAGAAATACATCCGAGATTTACTACAGCGAGGGCATGTACTCCTGCCATCCAAATCATATAAAAATTCTGAATTGGAAATTAGCATTCCTTCAAATGGCTTTTCATCTCGGCTACGTGCTTCGGGGCTTTTAGGATTCATTATTACAAAAACAGCCTAGCAAATGCAGCAGCACATACCATATAATGGTATCGTACGACTAAAATAATAAAACCACAAAATATTTTGTAATAATTTAAATTACTTCGTGGATGAATGCATCAATTAAATCTTCAAATAATCAGGAATTGATGAGGAAATGAGGAAATTATAATTACTATATGAAACCAATACAAACTTTAAGGTTATGTTATCATTTGTAAATTGTCAATCTATGCTAATAGACTATACTAAAATAAAATTATTATACTCTGCTAATATGTATAGATAGGGGGGGGGGGCTATACTTAATATACTCTCTCTTTGGGGGAATTGTCAGGGTTAGATAATTTTTACTTTTTAAATGATTATTGATTAATGATGTTTTGACTTCGACGACGAACGGCAATGGCTCATTATTTGATATTTATTACGAAGATTAGAATAACTAACTAAATTCGTATTGTCATATTTACAATGAAAGTGCTTATATTTATTATACTCTAATGTAACAGTCACACAAACCCAAGTACACATTTTCTAAGATTTAAATTTGTAAAACAGCTGTGTTGAAGTTGTTAGTCGAGTGCATGATAAAGTTAGTCGAGGTTGAAATAAGGTGGCATAGTATTTTGTACTGTTCTGTACGCCCATGGCAACACTGATAAAACCAACTGTCAAAATAATTGACAATCTCAATTTTCGTTTCATTTGATCGTTTTTAATTAAATAATTCATTTGAAGTCAATTATTTCTGGTTAATCAAAATAATTGTTTTCAAGAATGAACTTAATTCATTGAGCTTATCAAACCATCGATATCGAATTCGCAAGATAATCTGTACGATCAATCTTTCGGGCTTTTCCAAAACACATTTGTAAATATTGTGATGCTTGTAGTGTTTTATAGATTGCAAATGATTTGATTAAAATTCAATGACCTTATGTACACTCATCAAATATTAAATTAAAATGGACCTGTCTTCAAATAATCTCTCTGGATTACTTCAAAAATTATGTGCAGGATTGTCACTCGATCCAGGTAAATTCTATTTTCAAAACATCATTTATTGTTTTTGATAAATTTGCATGTAAATGTCATAGAGACGGTTTATCATCAGTTTTAATTATTTTGAGATTTGTTAATTATGAATAGCTTACAGGATTACTTTAGGTCTTTGATACCCAGTTTAAGAAAAGGGAAGTTTAGTTTGATTGAAAATAATAAGAAAAATTTTAAAAAAATTCTTATGTTTCTTGTCACTTTTGTTTGTTTAGTCTTGAATTTTGCTTTGTATGTGGTTTGCTTGTATTTTAAACATTAATCTGATTCTGTTATATATGAATATTCTTCTTGAACAGATGGTGCATATGAACTGGCTGTGTCATATTTATCGTCCACTGGTGAGAAAACTCGTACAGTTCAGGATGAAAGATTACTTTGCCAGAAGATTCAAACAAGACTCACCAGTGTATCAGCTAGAGATGCAGATAAATTTAATGAATATTATTCTAAACTCAAAAGTTCTGTAAGTATTAAGAAAAAAAAAGAAATAGAATAAAAATATTGTTTTGAATTGAAATAAAAGCGGTATATGTTGTGTTGTGTTGCAGTTTATTCTAAAGCAGCGTGTGTCAGTGTTGTCTTTACTACTTGCTCTCTCAGAGACACCTCAGCACTCGGAATCCACACAACAACTATTCCCAATACCACATCTAGCCGCTACCGTGAGTTAACATCTAGAATCCAGATATATTAAGCTAGGAAGATCTAATGTCTCAAGAATTTAAATAGTCATTAATGATTGCATAAGGTTTTATAACTTATCCAACTCAACCAAAGACAAATGCTGTACTGTTTACACATTAACTACTTTTGTTAATGTTAACACATTTGTCTAACAACTATATGATTGTATATACAATGTGACTTGTAATTTGACATATTCCTCTCGGGAGGTGATAGTACAACTAATTTCCTACAATATTAGCCGTGAGATCTCTGGTTCCATAGTTTCAGAGATATTCAACATTTTCGGTTTTGGTGAAAAAATCCAGAACGATCTACAAAAACATCAATAAATAAAAAACTACTGGTTTGATTTAAGTCATTTCAGTTTTAAGTTGTGGTCAATACATAACATTTATTTATATTAATTCTGGCAGAAATATCATTTGTTTTAAAACAGCAAGTAAATTAGTATCAAATTTTGTTTTGAGTCACTAATTTGGTCAATAGAAAACTGCATTTTGCTTAAAAAATAATATTACACTAAGCATAAAACTATTAGAAAAACTTCCTTGATTCATTAGCAACCCAAAAACACTAAATAAAATTTTAAATCAAATTTTAATTTTGCTCCAGAAATCATCATCAGGAATTTGTGGAACTGCATCAAGTACCAGTAAAAGTACTATTGGATCTGTGAGTTGGGGCAGTCATGCTCCCAAACAACAAGGTTCCAATCAAAGCCTCCCATCAAATAACAGCAACATGGCTGTTGTGTTGCAAACTAATGGTAACAAAATTTGTAAACCCTCTTATTTATTGGTATTTTTTGGTTATTGAGCCAATGGAAACATTTTCATAAGAAATAAAACATCACCTGGTTTATTTTATTTATTTATGAAGTAGTCAAATAAGTAAAATATCGTTCACTACTAATTTTGTAGTACCAACAAAAATGTACTTGATTCGATAAAGATTAGACACCTAAATAAGAAAATCTGTGTTTCTAGATCGATCGAACGAGCGCTCATGCGTACGAGAAGCAGTACTGGCCGCTACCGGCGTGCGGTCACGGGGCGCTAACGTGGCGCCGCGGCCGCAACAAGCTTTACACGCGCGTATTGCACATCTTGGCTTCCTACACGACCGACTCAAAGAGTTTATCGACCCTTCCTCTGGACTTATGCCACAGGGTAAGCAATACCATTATTGAAAATTACCAATAAACTGGCTTTATAATTATTGGTTCAATTTAACAATGACTTTTTTTTAGGTTTAATGGGCGAGGGACTTGTAGCATCAATCAGAGATGAACTTACTGAATATTATCGCAGTGTGGCCATACTACAATCACAGGTAAATAAATACCTGTAGAGAGTACTTCTAGCAATGCTCGGAACCATTTTTGTATATAACTATAAATTTGTAATAATACAGGCGTGTGAAGGAGATGGCGGTGGCGGCACGCTGCGCAGAGTATGTGTGTGGGCACAGGAGCCTCTGCACAGACTCACTTGGCTTGCCAATATTGCACATGCAGCTCATCACAAGAAAGGTATCGGCTTCGTCTTAACTTGCTATATCTCTGTGTTTACAGAAGGGTACAACTTACAATCTTTATGTAACATCATAGGCTCGGTTTCTGCTTGTCACCAAGCAATACCTCTCGTGTTTTATAAAAAAAGTCATATATGGTAATGTAAACACATTTAAAGATTGAAAAATCCATCACTAAATCCATCAGTATTGATGTCAGCTGTGTCCCCCCACCATGGCCCATGTACCCGCCACGTTGCAGGCGGCGAGCTGGCGTCGTGCGTGCACCGGTTCGTGCGGCACGGCGACGAGCGCGTGGCCATGTTGGCGCGCAGACTGCTCACTGCGCTCACCTACCCACTGCTACTCATGCTCACTCGCTGGCTTATACACGGTAATACCTTTATACTATCTCATTTAGGTGTATCTCTGTGATTCGGTAATCTAACTTTGATGGGATCGTTTTTCTAGCTATATGTGTATAGTTATAGAAATGTAGCTTATCTACTACATGTATTTCATTGCAGGTGAGATTGACGATCGATTCAACGAGTTTTTCATTGAAAGCAGAAGTGGGGTGCCTATTGATCGAATGTGGCACGACAAGTACAGAGTGAGGTCAGTACCTACTTTCTACAAGTTTTATAGTTATTTCAAATGAATGATTTTAACAACGTTTGTGGTATTGTCAGGGAGTGGATGGTGCCCTCGTTCATGTCCCGGGAGCAGGCTGCGCAGATCTTGGCGACGGGTAAGAGCGTGGTGTTCATGCGCGAGGCCTGCCAGGACGAGCCCGCCGGGCCCAGCGACCACGCGCAGCATCTGCAGGCCTTGTTGAAGCCACACACTAGTGAGTCACTCATATATCTTTTATTCAAAATATTCATTTCCTCCTGTTAATCATCATGGTGGTATAATAAATATGTGTCTTCCATGATGGTACACGTATTGCTGAGGCTGAGTCTCGTGTAGCAAGTGATACATTAGTTAGCGGTCGTATAACCGCGGCGTGTGCGCAGCGGGCGCGGGCGGCGCGTGGTGGGAGGCGGCGGGGCTGCGCGCGGGCGTGGCGGGCGCGCACGGCGCGGCGTCGGCGCGCCTGCTGGCCGCGCTCACGGAGCACCACCACCTGCTCGACCACCTGGCCGCGCACCGCCGCTACCTGCTGCTGGCGCAGGGGGACTTCGTGCACCATCTCATGACGCTACTGCAGTACGTACCGACATTGTGCTCGCTGCCACTGCCCATCTCGATGACCATCTGTTAAGTTTAACTTAAGTAGACACTATACATGGCATTTGATATAAAAATTATGAATACTGGAGTGTTACTAAATTTTTTTTATTATTTATTTATTTACACTTTTTGCACAATGAGTATACAATGGCGGACTAAATGCCAAATGTCAAACTTAGTAATTTATGTATAAGTACACGCTTATTTTGTAGAATACTGACTGCCTCGTGGGCAAGGGGTCTCAGGTTCGATTCCTGGATCAGGCAAACTATTACAGGCTACTAGGCTCACCCTCTATTACATGAGATTCATAACATAAATAGTGAAAAGTGGTTGTTACATTGGACAGTGGCATTAAGTAACGTAATGTGCACCTCTGCCTCCCTCCGGGGATAAAAGGTGTGATGTTATATTATATGCATTTTATGAAGAATCTCAAAATAAAGATTGTAATAAAATAGTGTAATGTTTAAAGTTATCTGTGTACAGGGACGAGCTGAACAAGCCGGCGTCGTCCCTGTACGTGCACAACCTGACGTGTACGCTGGAGGCGGCCGTGCGCGCCACCAACGCGCAGTTCGAGCCCCCGCACGTACTGGCGCGACTGCACGTCAACCTGTACCCTAACTGTAAGCATGTCTAACTACATCACACCTTTTATTTCTTCCTAGCATAGGTATAAACTATGACTGCCGATAGAAAACTATTGAAGCAAATCCTAAGTCCTAACTACATCTATATGTATGTGACACTCGAGGGGGATAAAAGCTGTAAGTATTGTATAGTATTAGAAAGATAGCAAGAATAAGAATTTCCATAAACAGATACCGAAAGTCCAACCTCCAATGAGACCTCCAATCATATTGAATAGTTTAAAAAAAGCAAGATATTAATTATTATTTGTTACAGGTGACGGTCGCGATGACTGTGGTTGGGACGTATTTGCGCTACAGTACCGAGTGGACGGTCCACTGGGTACGTTGTTCCCGGCGACGTGTGCCGCGCGGTACAGGGCGCTGTTCACCCAGCTGTGGCGGGTCAAACGGATCGAGTATGGGCTGCATGACGCCTGGCGTGAACATGCCATCCTGCAGAAGAGACTCAAGCATATGCCAGGTGATATTGTAGCTTCTTTATTATGAGTACATTTCTTATTATGTATTTGTAAAATATTTTTACAATTTTTTTTTTAAACGTTGCGTCACACTAGGATTTTCTCCTGTGTCGTGGGTGCGTTTACAAACATACAAATTCACATACACATGACACCCAGACCCGGAACAACAATTTGTGGATCACACAAAGTGTTGTTCCGTGCGGGAATCGAACCCGCGACACGTTGCACGGCAGCCGGTTGCCCAGCCACCGCACCAACCGTGCAGTCACACACTCATTGATGTGACATTATCGCGATCGCCGAGTAAGGAGTTCTCGAGTTAAGCTAAGTATTATTAAAGGGTTTTCAATTTTAGAAGAATTTAGGACTTTATTGGAATTTAGGAAAACTGGATAAAAGGGGATGCTGACATTAAACATCTAAATATTTAAGGATCATATTAAACATCCAACTTTCCTTTTAATCCAGTATAGTTAGTATCGCTTTAAGTGCGATGTTTGACAGTCGAATTAGAACCGCCATGGCTAATGTAGTGTATGCTGCGTCCAGAGGTGTGGAGCGTGATGCGGCGCGTGTCGTGCCTGCGGCTGGAGGCGCTGCGCCTGATGGGCGCGCTGCAGGAGGCGGGCGGCGTGGGCGCCGAGCCGGCCTGGCAGGCGCTGCTGGCCGCCGCCGCCGCGCGCGCCGACCTGGACGCGCTGCTGCGCCTGCACCACCGCGCGCTCGACCGACACTCCATCCACGCCATGATACACCACACCACGCAGGTAACTCGCTCCCCTACACCAGACACTTATTCGTAGTCATGCAGACATTTGGTTTACTTGAACTTTATGTCTCGAGTAAAGTTTCTGACTCTACTCATCGTAACTGACAAACTCCATAACCTGTTCCAAGTATTTTAAAAAAATATCGGGGAAGGCTATAGACTGCGCGCGCGCCTCAAAGAGCCATCAGACCACCACAGATGGGGCCCAATAGGGCCGATGCCGATTCGGAGTCGCGGAGAACCTAACGGGTAACCGGGGCTCCGGCTCGACGTGCAGGAGAAGGAACGGGGTGAGTCAGTAAGAGTCTGACACTCCCTTCCGCCTCACCCAGGCCGGAGCAGTCATTCGATGATTTTCCCCCCTTAAAAAAAAAGGCTATAGACTGACCCGAGCAGAGTAGGTGAAACTGTGCGTGACTCATATAAATGCCCACTGCTGAGCGAAGCCTCTTCTCAAACGTAGAAGGTATGAGCATTAATCACCACGCTTACTCAATGCGGGTTGGCGATTACAAATTTATAATTAGAAATTATAAGCCCAGGTTTCCCCACCGTTGTTTTCCTTCACCGTTTGTCAGTGGTGTCGGAATAATCTTAGACAGTACATATAACTCGGAAAAAGTCACATTGGTATTTGCCGTTGGTAGGTTTCGAACCCGCACCCTCGTGCATAAGAAGCGGGCGTCTTAAACCTCCGGGCCACCACGACATTGCAGTGCGTGACTAGTATGCACATATTTATATAAATAACTAAATAATAGTGGGTTTTTGTTACAACTACTTTTATATGCTGATAATATGAATTATGTTGGTAAGTTCATTGTTGTTCGTAATTATATTATCCTGTTGGGTGAATAATTAAGGAAAATAATATTCACTGATAGTATTGATCCAGAGGTTTAGATTTTGTTTGTGGTTTTTCATTAAAATTTTACTTATATTTCATGTATCCTTTTACATGAATTACTAATAAAAGATTCTAACTTTTTCATTTACAACCCGTTCCTAATAAGGAAACCTTTTCACAAATTAATTAATTATTTTCATAGGAGCTGCAGTCGTATTTAGGCAACGTGTTGAACGAGACCCTGGCACTGCGCAGCTTCGAGTCGACGCTCCACGCGGGCATTAATGCAGAGCTCGAGCGACGAGACAGAATCGAACAGATGAAGGCCGACAGGGTGATGCGCGGTCAGACTCTTTTCTATACTATGTCCTAGGTGACGAAATTCCAGCTATATATTGGTTGGACATACTAATAATAATTTGGGGGAGATTCTAATAAGTTATGTTCACTGTCTAACCATACAATTTATACATAAGTGAGAATGAGATATTTGGAATGGTTATCTCATTTTTCTTTAATGTCGTATACAGGTGAATACGCATTTACGGCGGCAGACGAGGCTCAGGACAAAGAAAAGAGGAAGATCTTCCACCAGTTCCTGGCCAGTCGCAGGGCAGACCTCAATGTGTGGGCGCGCACGTACAGGTACACTGCACGGTCACTGGGACACGACCTCGTGTCTAACTACGTCACGTCTTACGCCTGATTTACTATTTAGTGACGCGTGATTCTAAAATTTTATCGCTAACGTGGATTGTTCTGGTGGTCTAATTCATCCTCATTAATAATAATAAATAAATATTTATTCATTATAAGAAATTGGTCATATTACAGATAAACATCTTAATTTAAAATCAGAGATCACACTAAGTTTAATGCCTGTACTAGGAAGAATATCCTGTATCACAGGCGAGAGGAGCACTCACAATATTACTAATTCTAGGACAAGTTATTTATATAAACAAATTCATTCATTGTAATTTAAGTTTAGCTTTATATTGGTTTTTTGGATTTATAAAAGGAATAGGGTAGACGACTAATTTTTATTTTAATGTCCGTCTGGTAGATTATTTAAAAACATTAGACACGTATTTTTTATTTTCTTACAGAAACGAATAGTTTCGAAGATATATTGATTTGAAATGTCGCGTGACGTCACTTCTCAGTACATTTTATACTGAGAAATGACGTTTTAGCCCCCACTCCTAAACTTTGATTCGTTTTATCTAAGTATTGTTTTATTATACAACAAAATAAAAAAATACGTGTCCTATATTTTTTAATTACCTAACTTACGGACTAATTAGATTTTTAATTTTCATACCCTGTCATCATCCCCATTGCAGGGGTTTTCTTAATACTTTTTCGGGGATAAACGGAAGTATATGTATGTATTTCCTTTATTTGCGACCATAATATTTTATTTTCATCCATACATACATGCGCAGTTAACTGAGTGATAAGCAAATTGAATCAGTTGTCATATCGTTGAATCATTTTATATACTTATATTCTCATTTAAAAATGATAAAGTAATCACAAGACTGTAAACTTGTTTGTGGTTCCAATAAATAAAAAAAAAAAAGACTCAAATAAAGTTTCTAATATAAATTAATAAAATTATGTACTTGCAATTACATGGTAACATAAGATGAATTTCTATATTTCATAATTTAAATATTTTTATGACTATAATCTCACACGCCTTACAATGACACCCATTCATACAGCGCCGACAGGACACCCTGCCTCCGATAAGATTTCAGTGCCGTTACAGCACTCAATCCAAACACTAACTTTTTGCCTTATTCTAAACTTCCTGACACTGGATCTATACTTATCGTCATAAACACATGGTTATAGCATAATTTTATTATGTTTGGTAAATCATGCGGTACCCATGTTTAAGGAACTGTTTCCGTGGTATTACTTCAGCTATTATTTCTAATCTGGTGCCTATAAGATTCCTATGTCTCCACAAAGAGGCATAGCGGTAATAATAGACATGTATATACCAGGGGCCACGTGACGACGTTGATCCTGAAGCTAGCGTTGCACGCGGAGGTGTCGCTGCAGACGCTGGCGTTCCGCCTCGACTACAGCGACTTCTACAAGCGAGGCGACGCCAAACTACACGAGCCGCTCACTTACCAGCACAAGCGACTCTCTGAGATTGGACTCAATTTAGCTAAGGTAGGTGGTATTCTTAACTCAAAACAAACAAAACAATATTACCTATTTTAATTTTTAAGTAAGATCAGATGAGCCGCGGTAACACAATGATACATCTTATTCGCTTCAAACATAGATGTTAAAAACGGATAAAAGATTATTATTTGCATAAAACCTATTCAAGTACCGGAAATGAATCAATAGCTCGCCTTCACGATGCGAGGTTCAGCGAGGCCGGACATGACACAATCGAAAGTCACCGCAACTTATTCATACTGATATCTCTGTGATTCCAATGATTAGATTAAATAAACTTAAATGCATTTATGTCATGTATTATCAAACGTTTTTGTAGTTAGGATTTTTGTAGATAAGGATTAGCTATATGACCCACACATTAAAAGTGTATTGTAAGTGTTATGTCCCCTACAGAGTCGGTAGTTCGGTACTAGTACTTAGCTTTAAAGTTTACGATTAGACCAACATGCATTTGTGAGTCTAATATTTGATTTGCCACTTTGTTTTGTTGCAGAACAAACTAATAGACCGTACAAAGAAGAAATGACATGTGGATGTATCGGAATATTTCGCGCCCAATGCGTTCTACTCGCCGTGTTTCAACTTCGCGTGCGTCTGAACGCCTGTGCAGTGACAACTGTACAAAGCGCTTGTTCCACGTGATACATTGCAAGTTTCTTTATGTCAATTTTATATTTTAATTAAGGACACTTAAGTCCTTTTAACTTTAAGTAAAACTACTGAATTCAGTATTCTGAATGTTATGTGACCTTTTTGAAAAATATGTCGCTTGCAATTTATCATAGGGAACAATTATAGGCCTACTATAGGTCGCACAATTTTCGTACTTCTAAACCAAAAGTAATCTCTTATTGTTTTTATCCCATAAGTTGGTACTATTATTGTTATGAACTGAATCTCGAGGCAGTCTTTCTATGTGGACGAGTATCTGACTTCATTAGACTAAAAGGCGAGTTCATTTGTTACTGATAACTGAGATATTACTACAGCCGACGTTCTTTTACCTCTACAAGACTGCTTAAAATAATGTAATGTTAATAGTTCAAAACATAAAAATAAATCTCAACAATACTATTCCTGACTAAAAACTCTGGCTCGGCAGTCGTACTTGCAGCTAATCGGCCAATGAAGCAGTTTTCATCTTCTTTTAAGGCGTTTCATCACAAGTCTAGGCCATGCAGGTCACGGTCTGACTGACAAACTTGAGACCAATCCGACGATGTTCTGCTGGTCGCAAGATTTTTTTTCATTGCTTCGCTAGTTAGTAACCCGCCCAATGAATAGACTGCCTTACGAAATTTCCCTTCTTATTCAAACTATGTTAAACTAACGCTCTCTATAAGTCAGTATGTGCCATTAATGCCACATTATACATTTTTTTAATACATACCATTCTTTTATTTGTTAATCTATTCCAATTTTTTTTTCAGTTCAAGGTGATAGGTTGCAGCTTGCATTTTTGTGTATTAACTCAATCTATATTTATATAATTCAAAGGTAACTGACTGGCTGACTGACTGACATAGTGATCTATTAACGCACAGCCCAAATCACTAGACGGATCGGGTTGAAATTTGGAATGCAGGTAGATGCTATGACGTAGACATCCGCTGAGAAAGGATTTTGATTATTCCCACCTCCAAGAGGGTAAAATAGGGGATGAAAGTTTGTATGAAACTTTGTCAATTTTACACCGATCGGGTTGAAATTCGCCATGCAGGTAGATGTTATGACGTGAGCATTTCGCTAAGAAAGGATTTTGATCAAGTCCTCACAAGGGGGTAAAATAGGGCATGAAAGTTTGTATGAAACTTTGTCAGTTTTACACCGTTCGGGTTGAAATTCGGCGTGCAGGTAGATGTTATGACGTAAGCATGGGTAAGGTAGAATTTTGATCATTTCCACCCGTAATGTAGTAAAATAGGGGATGAATGTTTGTGCGAATCTTTGTCAGTTTTAAACCGAACGGGCTGAGATTGTGCATGCATACAGCTACTATGACATAGATATCTAAGGGAATAAAATAGTGGATGAGAGTTTGTATAAATCTTCTTAGCCATTGAATCTAGAATCATTCAATCTTTTTGAGTTACATTCGGTAAAACGATAATTTGAAACCTGGGAAACGATGTATCACAGAAGTCCCACGGGAACGATCGTGGGGAAACATCGTAGGTGCGGCGGTATTCGTTTTCTTGTTACACAAGCAAGTCAAACAACGTATAAACAAAACATTTGTAACCAGCCACTAGAGTTAGTTCTCCCAAGACATGATACATAATTATAATTTAGGATAAAAACAGTGAAAAATAATTTAATTTCGTATATTTACTTACAATCGAAGAGTTTTTGGTAAACAATAAACATTAACAGTTTTCGATTATTATAATTTGGTCTGCTTGCTGTTCGGTGGTCGATTAAATAATACTTGACACCAGAAAACCAGATAAGACTTAAAATGACTTGTTGTACATTAAATAAACACGTTTAACAAGTTCTATAATGTAAACACATATTTCCATACATTTTCCTGTTATAATAGAAGCTATAATACAGCGTGCAATATCGTGGGTAACAATTTGTTTGTATTAGTTTCCTGAGCTACAAAAATACTGATTCAGTCAATTTAAAGTAAAATATAATACAATTTATACACGTATTGTATATTACTGACGTCACCCCACTTGCGTTCCGGAAAATCCTTATTAGCCAGCCGGTGAGTAACGGCAGCCGTGTGTCAGCCTCAGTCTGGATGACTGAGGCTAGTGTCTAAGTACACCTGCCATGCGTTGTTCCATTAGCTAAACATTACAAGTAGGACGAGTAAACCCACGCGAGTACAGCGCGTCCTACCGTGGGCAGTGTCGACAGCTATCTCTTACACTAAATTCTTGATGAGACTATATGCATTTCTAACTTGAATAAATCTCTGTACTGACATGACATGATCTCTGTATTAAAGGATCCCGTAACATTTTCATATCAAACGATTAGGCTGTATTCAATTAATTCCGTGAAATACATTAGATTATTCTCTACTTTTTATTTACATTTATTAATCAAATGAAATATACATCTCTCATATTTAACTTAACATCGAAATAAAATAATATTTGTACAAAAGCATCATAAATAGCACATACAATTGCTAAACCTAACTAAAATCTCAACGTATTACTAATTTGACTATCTCATAGTTGGTATGTTGCAAACTTTAATTATTACAAAAAATAATACTTCATATTAAGTGAACTCCTACAGTATGTAGCTATTTCTAGTCAAAGGCACGTGCAGTTCTAATTTATAATTGAGTAATAAGATGCAACATGCTCAATCTGGAATCGAAATGAGTAGATATAAATAGCTTTATTAAATTCCTACTGTGTGACGTACATACAATAGTGGAAGTTTAAAGTAAGTGTAATGTGTCCCGATGGGTAAGGAGACGATGGTCAGAGATACTGGCAGGTGCGCTTGTGCACGGGGGTTTTGCGTAGAGCGGCGCGCACGGCCTCCTCGAAGACCTCGTGAATGTTGACTCTCTCCAGCGCCGAGCACTCCACCAGCTGCACCGCTCTGAAACAAGTGCAGGCGCACCACTTGTTACACCAACCTTGACTTTATCTGCAGAGCAGAGAGCACTCTGATTGATAAGCCTCATAGAAACTCAATTATCAGGTATGTATCTATTATTTATCTAGCGTATCCATTTATATGTGAAATAATGAAAAAATATTTACTCATTATTTAATAGGGAGTAAGTACGGGTTCTTTAAAATCTTAGTTCAGTTCACACAAATTTGCAAATGAATAAACAAGGATTACATTGACAGTTTTAAAACACTCTTTTTGCCGTTTATGATAGTGTCATAAACAGGAAGCCTGTTGCCTTTTTGTGCCTGTTTGGGCAATGGTAATGTTACTAAAACATACTGAGCATTTCTAACTGAAAAGTCCCAGTAATAACTAACTCAATCATTAAGAATCAAACCAATGACTTCTTGTTCTGTAAATCAGCCCAGATACGGCTACTTTGTGTGTTTAGATTCGAATGTAATGCAAATAGTTTTAATAAATTGAAGTGTGGTTAAATCGGCCGATTTATTTAACAATTGTTCCTGTGTCGTTATATCACAATACTCGTGTCACTATCAGCGGTGATAAGAGCCGATAGCACAGCTGCCGGCGCTCGCGCACGATAACCCTTGTCACTTTTCACTTTTGTGTTGTTTTAAAAAATATTCAGTTTCAATACTATCTTTCACAGTAATTCGACTTGATAGTAGATATTGTTTTACCAGGAATAAATGTAGACTTACCTAATTTTCTTTTTTAATTTCTTTCCTTCCTGTGTAGTGACAACTGCGTTGCCCGATGCTCGCAGATCAGTTTTAGTAGCTGAAATTGAAATATTTTACTCATTAAACGTTTTATTATAAGTAGGTAGATAACTATAAAGTATGGTGTTTTAAAATATTTATACACACACATACATGGCACTTAGAGTATGAAGAATGCGCCTTTTGTCAGATTGTTTATTTTAATTGAACTGAGTAAACATAGTTTCGCAGTTTGACGTTGTTTGGTACGTCGTGGTGAGGCGCTGCACGTGTTTGAATCGCATGGCCTGGCCATTCAATAATTCGATGGGACTACGTGCAAATTCCATTTTGTATTTGAATTCTATGAATCAATTATTATTATCGATATCATTTAGAAATCACCCATTATATGCAATTACTTAGACAATTATGGTATTTATTTAGCTTGACAGTTAAATTCAGGGTGATTAAGCAAAGCTTGCTTTGTGTTAAATGAACAAAGCAGTAATTAAGTTCTTCCTTGTTAGCACTCATTCAGCTAATAGCGACAAATTGCTGTGCACATAATTATCAAATTTACAAAAAATATACTACGGACGATCGCATAAACTAACGGGTTGTTTAACTACTTGGAACTTGTGGAACTAATATTATAATGTGTTGCTGCTTATAATGTACAGTGCAGACAATGGAAGTCAATAGCAACAGATAATATCAAGACTATAATAGATAGCATCTCTGTTTAGTAAGCTTTAAGCACAGGTTTCGTAGTTCCCATTCGTTTGGGATTAACTGCACAAAGAAAGGAAACATGTTTTCTATGCAACTCCAAATAATAGATCTGCACAAACTTACCAACTAATACAATGGGTACTTTTTCATTGAAGTGTTTTAGCTCTGGGTACCATTTGTGGATCACGTTTTCGAATGACGAACGAGTGCCCACTGAATAGCACACGAGGAAGCAGTTTGTCTGTAAGAGAACAATAACATTTGAATTATTTATTCCACCATGTAAACAATAATAACGTTTGAATTATTTAAAAGCTACCTAAAATTGGAAACATTCGTCATAGCTGGAGACAACATTATTATAGCTTTAGGCCGACGTACCTATACATATGTGTATTGTAAACTGTAAAATCAGCTTCTTTTTTAGTAGGTAAGTAATAGTTACAAATGTTTCTGCATTCTGCATTTACTATCATAGGTTTTGAAATTGTATAGTGATAGGAACATAATATACACACTCCGGTCCGCCGGTGGCCCGTGTTGCTCTATAATACACATAATACAACACGCATTTTATCTCCGAAGAGGTACCGGTGCCCAAAGTTCAGAAGAATTACTTTCTGCATCAGGCCCTTGACTCAACCATCTAATGTTAGCCTTCTAAGATGATGAGATCGAGGCTTTTTAGGAATAAATTCATTGGCAGATACGACTATCAGCACAATGTAAAATTATTATTATGTTGAAAAAGTAACAACTTACGTGTGTGTAAGATAGTGGCCTTAACCGTTCATAGTCCTCTTGGCCAGCAGTGTCCCATAGTGCGATCTCTACCTCTTCTCCGTCCACCGTGATGTGACCGACGTAATTGTCGAACCTGTGATAAACATTGCACGTTTTAACACGACTGCGGTAACATGGAAGGCTTTAAGAGGAGTAACTGCCAATCATTTGTACAAAGCTGGCACCTACATAATTATATTCTTGCCTTTTACTACAGCACTATTGTAAATAGAGATAGTGGTAAGCAAGCTTAGGTAGGTATAGTAATTGGTAAGTTAGTGAATACACGCATCTACACTTTGATATTAGGTATATTGCTATGACATAAAACTCACATCAGTATAATCTAAGTAGATAACGCTAGTAAACAATAGCAATGGTTAGAGGTGGTGGACCTAGGTTGGTTTACCTACCCATTATTATTTAATTTAACAGGAGAATTGAAAAATACCATTGACTGTCCACATATAATTTTTTCCTGGTTTAATTTGACCGACAGATACCGAATTATACTATAATGTTAGCTATTGAATGCGAACTGCCATTTTTCCTTTTAAACACAGCGACACACAAGGCTAAACGATGGACTTATTATCCATGTTGAAGTTTTCTGAGATAAACAATTCAAACAATTCTCGTTTTTTACTCATGCTCATGAGGAAATTGCAGCTAGGAAGATGTAATGTAATAGCTCTAATAACCAGTTCTATCACGTTAATACAAAGGACAGCAATGTCTACTTTAAGTACCCAATAAACGTAATGTACTAGAAAATGTGTCAACGTAGAGATGGATCGCAAGGAAATCAAAGTTGCTGTAGGCGTGCGTCCAGTTTCATAAGGAGGAAGCGGCGACGTGTAGATACAATACAACAATGCCACGACGTATTTGACTTTATAAATAGTGCAGCTCGCAATGCTAAGTAGGTAGGTACCTGTTCAATAATATTGGCCCGTTGGTAGCGAATACTTCTTGCAAAATTAACGTTCAAACTGCCTTGGACAGTTCGCATAAGCTTGTTTTCAGTTAGGGAATCTTTGCAAGTAGAAAACTACTATCAGATTTCAAGAGATAGATATAGAAAGATATGATATAAGATTAAAGTTTTAAGATAACTATCGTTTAGTAGCAAGAGTAAATACCGGAAGGATCGACTGCTAACTTGGAAACCTTCAATTATGTTAAACAGCTTTAGAGGACTAAATGTAGGTAGTCAGAGAAGCGCGTTCAGGAATGGCTAAAAGGTATCAGTTTTACACATTACAAAGTTAATTTTGGCTTTACCTATGTTAAGGTTGGTAGAAAAGTTTTAAAAATACTTATGCTTCTGATAGCACTCTGGAAATGGCAAAGAACACAAAATGTGCAAGTCGCTTATCACCAAATGATTTACTGTACTCAAATGATTATACCTAGGTACCTATATCTTGTTTAGCACCTTACAGCGTATGATTAGTCATCATGTATAATTCTACGGTATTGTACAAATTTTAATGACGTAAGACAAATCGATTTCCTGTTTTATACTTAATATTTGTAGTGGTTTTATAGTATTACTGGTATCTTAATTTACATTTAGAAAAAATTAAAAAGATCCAAACCATCTAACTACTCTTACGTTGTAAGTAAGCACATTTAGGAATTACAAATTATGTACATTAAGTTAGTTTATAATATTATTAATGAGTCAGTCACGGTAAAATACCATGGATAGGTAATGATGTAAGTGTATATTACACTGTGTAATAAATACTCTACGTAAAGGGAAAAATCAATAAAATCCTCATCTGACCATTGTCAGCGTGTAATAAATCCTTTTGCTATAGTGTGTAACTGTGTAATTATACAGATAGGTATCTGAGCGATGATAACGATGTTACGTCGCCGACTCGCTAATATAGAGGCTCGAACTCGCTTCGTACTTACTTTGTCGCAATCGCCCTATTGACCTAGCAGATGCCGCACCTGCCATCTCAAAACATTACCGGAACAAATTAAAAGAAAATTAAGTAAAACTTTACTTACACTGTGGGTACATATTCTTCGGGAAATTCGTCCTTAGTGAACACGTATAGCAGGCACGTCTTGCCTACCATACCATCGCCAACCACTGTTATCTTCAGTCTTTTCGTCGTCCCCATGGTACGTGCCGCGACATCCGACAAAGTCTAGCACAATATTAACACTAACCGACAGTAAAGTTTATTATTTCACACTTAACTCAACCACAGCTTCTGCATGCAGCAGTCGCGCTCTACTGTTCGTCTGTAACTTGGGTCCTTGAATCTTATCAGTCAGTGATGTAATGATCTTATCAATCTTATAGAAATATTAATGATAACGAAATGATTGCGGTTAAAACAAGGCGCGCGCGCACGGTTTCGCGGTCGAATGTAGAATGTTCACTGTACACGAATCACACAGAATGAATCAGTTTAGCGCTCAACGAGTGGTTGCTTGGACGCCAAGCATCGCGGTTTCGATATTATTGTCTCGCTTGTTTGTCCGTCTGCGCGACACTCTCGCAAAAGCCCGGACAAAACTGTTTAATTAATTCTATGAACGTATTACGTACAAACGAAACCCCAGCCGTAAATAAATGGACGTCACGCTTCTCATAATGATGTTTACGCACTATTAGTTGTCGTCATTAACTTCGGCACCCAAGTATCGCTTTACCTAGTCTATAGAACTAATTATTTATGATATATTGATTTTGTAGAGAAAATTACATTATGAGTTTTATTTAGCATCACGCCTTATATTAAAGAAGGTACGTGGTAGGCCTGGTGCATACCTAAGTACTTTTACTTACCTACCTACGTAAGTAGGTAATGAGAGTAGGTACAAACGTTTAAATTAGGTACTGGGAATGTATAAAAAACTGATTAATAAGCAGGTTCTTCGCCTAAATCGGGAATTAATCCGAATTAACTCCATAGTTCAATAGTCTGCTCACAACATCCGAGGGCTTGCTTAGTGCGCATCATAGCGCTAATTATTTGCGAATTACATAATACTTATATGTATTTAGTTTTCGTATTATTGGAAGGGTGAATAGATATTCGGAAATTGCCTTTTTTATAGTTGATAGGTCGACGTTTGGCCACCATCTCGCCTGGTGGAAAGCGATGATGTGGCCGACGATGGAGCACGCCTACCTATGACCAACCTCGTTTCATTCAGGACTTGAAGACTCCAAGTTATATTTATGGAGAAACACAGATACCGGCAAGGAGTTACATTCCTTAGCTGTTCGCACAAGGAAGCTTGACGCGAAACGCTTTGTGCGAATGGATGGAATGTCCACTATATAAAGGTGGCGCCCTGCCGTTCGTCTGGTAGCAAAACGGAAATGGTGGTGAAACGGACTAGAGGGAATAAGGTTTTGCAATTTCCACGCACAATCACCGAAATATATCCGATAGAAGACCGAAAGACTTGCAACATTACGCCTGTGTTCGAGGCTTTGAAGCCTTGCATCCACAAGCGAATCATCATTGATGAGCCTCTTGGCGCGCCTCTCGATGGCTTCAAGAGCTTCCAGCTGGCATTTAGCCGAGCCATCCCATGACGACGAAAGACTGAATTGTTTGCATATGAACCACAAAAGTACCTACTTACGGTAGCCGTTCTTATCAGACTTTAAGCGTGTTTATGGATTCCTGTCGATTGTTTATTTAGCTTTAAGTCTTTATATGGCATTTTTTAGGTGACCTCGTAGATATTCAACAGTTAGAAGACTGAGTTTTATTGCAGGACACTTCAAAACTCTAATATTGGTGCTAGAAAGAGCTTTTTTGGTGAACTAGTTGTTTATAAACGAGCGTTGCTACCCACTTTTTATGTGTATGAACTGCCATGAGGTTGGATTACTCGCTCAATGTAACTCCCAGCTGGAGCATTACTCTTATTCAAAATTATCAACTCTCTTTAGCTTACTAACCGAATTTCACTTATGACCATAATTAATTTAATCAGGGAAACGGTTGGTTTCATGGATGCAAGTATGCATAAATCGTTTATATTCCATCACCACACTGGTATATATCAGTCTGTAAATAAGTAGATACTGAAAAACTTGATCTTTTATCTTTGACGAGTAGAGTCCTCCAGTATTCATAGATCAGTTCAAATGTTTTTGATTATACCTTAACGAGCTACACGGTGTGCTCTGGTCATTTAAGGTGAAAAAAACTTAATTTGAACGTTGGGCATCTTCTTAAAATTGATTTGATATTAGTTTGATCAATGGCATATGTAATATACCGGCAGAATACAATATTCGATTTTGTATCGAAGGCTCGGGCGGTTACAAAATTCTCCTAACGTTCAAAAAACCTCATAGGTTGGTTGTTGGTATCCCAGGCATACTCAGGAAACTCTCAATAGCATTTTCACACGTTTGTACACTGTCACAAATTGCTACAACTCTCTAAAACTGTTCCTCCTGAAGCTGATCAACTGCCCTACCAGTGGTGTTCTTGTCCAAATGACATTGAACATCCGCCATAGCATTCACAACTAACACACAAACCAAATAAAACTCTTACAAACGGCAACATTCAACGATTACTCTTACAGTCACACCATGAAGACAAGACATTTTTTTTAAGGGGGTAAAATCATCGAATGGCTGCTCCCGCCTAGGTGAGGCGGGAGGGAGTGTCAGACTCTTACCGACTAAAAACCGTTCCTTCTCCTGCACGTCGGAGAGTCCCGGAGCCCCGGTAACCCGTTAGGTTCTCCGCGACGAAGACAAGACATAAGATTTGTTCATGTCACGTTTTTTTCAAGTACCTACTTCACTATTTCTGCTTACCTACTTTAATAAAACGCTCAAACTTTTGTATGAAACATTAGTAATTACTTATGAACATGTTTACTACATAATCAAATGTTTCATTTTAGTAATCAATATCTCTGGAGTTATTTCAAGACAAATATACCTACGAAATTTTCGAAGATGGGCCCATATTTTGTTTTGATGAGTTTATATACCTCGTGTGTTCATAAGTTTTGAGACAAACTTTTTGCTTATAAAAATTACTGGCTGCTGTATATTTCTTTTTCTAATTTTGAATTTGGAATGTTAACTTTTAATATCTATGATTTCGGATTATTTTATTTAAATTTTCTCGTAATGGAGGGAACAAAAGAATTACGTGCGACCGTCATTTCATTATTTAAGGTGGGAAGAAAACCTATGGACATTTTCCGAAAACTGAAAAGTTTTGATGTGAGCCTTAACTTCGTGTATTACACTATTAAACGATACCAGGAGACAAGTTCTTAACATGATCGGCAAAGAAGTGGTCGTCCACGCTTTGTGAGGACGCCTGCGAACATTAAAACCACCCGAGAGCGACTTCGCCGAAATCCATGTCGCACATGTTTCAGTCAACAGAATACTGAAATATGATCTCAAGGTTAAGGCGTATAGCCGTAGAAAAGTACACTTTTTAAACGATCGCCTTCGTCAATTGCGACGCGAACGTTGTCCAATACTGCTTAGGAGACACGATGCGAGGAAGATACTCTTCACCGACGAGAAAATCTTTACCGTCGAAGAAAAGTTCAATCGACAAAACAATAAAGTGTATGCCAAAAGTAGCAAGGATGTCCCACCTTCAGCACGGAATGTCTCGCGTACTCATCATCCGGCTAGTGTCATGGTATGGTGGGGAGTTTCGTACGAAGGTGTCACTCAGCTTCATTTCTGCCAACAAGGCGTCAAGGTGAAAGCCAAAAATTATCAAAGTGACATTCTAGAGACTGTTGTGAAACCCCTGTCTAATACCCTATTCCATAACAAGTATTGGGTTTTCCAGCAAGACTCGGGCGCCATCCCATAAGGCTAAAACCACCCAAGCTTGGCTGAAGGAAAATGTGCCTGCCTTCATTGCGGCGAACGAATGGACCTCCTCCAGCCCCGACCTCAACCCGCTGGATTATTCTCTATGGACCGAATTAGAGCTCAGAGCCTGCCGAAAGTCCCACCCAAACTTGGAGTCACTTAAGCGAGCTCTTGTCCAAGAAGCGAAGCGAATTCCTCTGGAAAAGATTCGTGCCGCCATTTTTGACTGGCCAAATCGTCTAAGGGCATGTATTAAAAACAGGGGTGGTCATTTTGAATAATAATTATATTTAATTTTTACTTACTATCTACTTAATGTTTGTTATTGTTTTTATAAATATAAGTTTATTATTTAAAAAGATATGCAACTTTTCATTTGTCTCAAAACTTATGAACACACGAGGTATATGTAGGTATGAAAATATCTAAAAATGGCAAAATAAACATAAAACTATTTAATTATCAACTTTTATTTGAGATTCAAACTTACAAAATTAGTAACATTTTAATTAACATTTCAGAGCTCAGCTCTAATGTAACAATGATCACTTACCCAGGTTTAGTTTGTACATAATTATCATTAGTTAAGTGCTATAATACTGATCATTAAAATACATTACTAATCAGTCAGTTAGTTGATAACATTAGTAAATTAAAACAATTAGTCACAGCTCATAAAGGTAACTTGAGACACAGAATATAGGAAAGTTATTTATTTTTTCCATGGTCTAGAGTGAATTGATCCATTCCTCTGAAAAGGAGTTCTTCTTTAAGTTTGAGAACTTCTTGTAATAACATTTGATTATTGGCCTCCAGTTTACTTATAACTTTCTTCAAATGTTTGGTGTAGTCTTCTTGTTCTGATTTCAAAGTTTTACATGCTGCATGAGATGCATTATTAGGATGACTGTGAACATCTGCAAAAATTGTACTATTGAGTCAATAATTATATACTGATGTAGTACAACTATGATGCTGTTATCTGCTAAAGTCATTGTTTTGAACACAACAAAAAACTGCAGCTAAGTTTTAAACTAATGTAATTTTAGATGAACACACCTATTAGAAATTTCCAAAACTATTCAAGATATTGAAAGTTCGCAATCATAGATCGATAGATCTTCTTATTTCATTAATTATTATTATTAACTCGTCGAGTACCGGTTTTATAGACACAATTAAAGAACAATAGGTCGCGGTCACCGGTGACCGCTTGGTGTTTGACAGTTTAAAGCATCAAAAGTTGAAAATCAACCAGATGTTAAATAACAGCATTTTAGTTATAACATGGTTTTTGTTATACACCCAAAACCAAAATTATTATCAAAAAAGATTATATTTGTGTTCACATGGGACTTAGAGAATTCCGTTTGTTTAAAAAGTCTTGTAATTTACCTTTATTCCTCAGTCTATCAGTAAGTTTATCATTTTGTAACTTGAGCCTGGTGATTTCGTTATGTAGGTGTCTTTCATTGGCTTCCTTTTGCTTAGTAACTTGTAACAACTTGGCACGCATGTCAGTCAGCTTGTGTAACATTGTGTCCGATTGGTCCGATATCCTTTGTGCTGATGCAACACATGCTTTAGATTCATTTTTCTCCAAACTTATCTTTTCTTTCAACCTCCCAACTAATCCCTGTAAAATTTTATTATATTTGCATTAACAACTTTTAAAGTATAGCAGAATTGTCCAAAAAGCTTTCATAGTTGTATCTATATATAATGTGTTATTTTATACATACATTGAGTTGTTTATTGTTATGATCCAGGATATGATTCTGCTCTTCAAGATTAGCTGCCTTCTCCGACACATTTTTATAAGTTTGTAATAATGTCCATACTGCATTCATAAGATTGACGACGGCTTCACAGCGTATGGTATTATCAATTACGTCTACGTGTGGATTAAAAATGTAATTGATATTGAGTAACCCAAACTCCTAAAAATAGTTAAGTGCAGGTAGACATTAAAAACGATTTTTGGACATATTAATTATTTAAAACATGCTACTGTAACTTACTTCGCTGAGACCAATTAGGCACTCTTTAATATTATCGAGTGTGCAGGGTTCATACGCAGTCGCTCTTTTATGCTTATAGGTTTGAATAAGTTCTCTAACCTCTTCGTCTAAAGTTTCAAATTCTTCGACGGTAGCCATTGCACTTTCAATACAAAAATATAATGGCTTCTATGTATACGAAACAGAAGTAATGTAATTAAGTTTATGTGCTACACTTATATTTCACCACTTACTTTTAAAACAGAGTTAAACTTAACTGTAATTTAAAAATGCAACAAATGAAAAGCGGGAATTTTGACCAGATGTTTTTTGTTATCTTTTTGCTTTGTTTTGTTGTTCCTTTTTTGACATGCAGCAGAGTCTACCAACTTTAAAAACTATTGACAACTTATCACAGATATAATAACATTTCTGTGCAACATAAATTCGCTTTGTAATATGTAAAGTAAACCGAATAGACAAAACAAGAACTATAGACTTACAATAAGCAGACCAAACATAAATATTATGATATCCATTATTCTTTGTCCTTGTTCTGTCAAGCACCAACTTATTGGCGTCTCGTTCTTTTACCTGTAGCCACACTGCTCCACACATTGACAAATATTGACATGTAGCCAGTTTTTCGCGTGTTGCCATATTGTTATGTTTACCTACAACTGTGTCAATCTCGTTTTATATGAAAATATTAATTGTTTATGCCATTATTATGTATAAAAACTAAAATAAAATGGTGAAGTGCAGTGCGTACCGATGTGACAGCAATAGCTTTATACCTGGAATAACCTTTCATCGGTAAACAATGTAGACTACAAAAATTTGTCTATTTTTTAAAATAAATCAACTGTTTTGATGAAGTGTAATCGTTTAAAACGAAATCTTTTCAATTAGGTATCACGCTATTTGCTCATAAGTTTACTTAGAATACCATGAACAAAAATAATAAACAAAATCAATTTAATTTTTCATTCAGCTCAAGTACTTGTAGAATCAACAGAGGACGGATTTAGAATTTCGAAAGTTTAAACAAATAATGAGTTATTGTTTCCATATTGAGTAATTGTTACTACAAAGTTGAAAAATCTAAGAAACTTGATTTTACAGTAGTAGTTGTTATACTGTAGTATGTACCAATAATTGTATACTATGTATAAATTTTATCACAATTACTTATTATCATCAAAGAATATCATCATATACCGGAAATACTTAGGATTGTACAACATGATGCTCGCTCCGCTCACTCGGACAGGACAAGGAAAGAGCTTGTCTTGGAAGTGGTCAGTGGTTTTGATGGGAGGGAGATGACTATTACCTGATATTAGTACCATAAAAAGTGCGTTATTAAAACATACTATTCTTTATTTAATGTATTTTAATTGAGAATGCAAACACTGTTTGGTCTGCTACGCCTTATATGTCTGTGAAATAGACAATCTGTACCATTCATTATATAAGTTTGTAAGTAGAGAATATAAGAATGTAAAAGCCTTTTCATTTATTTAATTTTTCTGGCAATAACGTTCTTTACGTCATTGGTTCTTGTCATTGCCAAAATATAAATTGTCACTATTGTCAGTTGTCACTCTCTCATTGTCAGTAATTACGAGCTTGTGAAGCGTTGTTAGTGTTGTTGAGTTGTAAAAATTAAAACCACCGTGCTCTACTTACAGATACACTGCAATTGGATGTATATTTAGAATTAAATAATTGGTATGAAACGTAGTTTCGGAGCTATGAATTCATCCATTGAAATAAGTTCTTATCGTGATCAACACTTCAAGGTATTTTGTTTCCTTATTTCTGTGTGAAATTCGACGGTCTTTCATAAATTGGCAACAGACGAACTATTTTTTTCTAAATTACTTTCAATATTTTCGTTTTACATTTTTAGGGCTCCCGTAGTGAGCAAGAAAAGTTATTGAAAACGTCATCAACACTCTACGTGGGGAACCTGTCATTTTATACAACAGAAGAACAAATATACGAATTATTTTCACGATGCGGTGATATTAGAAGAGTAATAATGGGCTTAGATAAGTACAAAAAGACTCCCTGCGGATTTTGCTTTGTGGAATATTATACTAGAGAAGATTCAGAAAACTGTATGAGGTTAGTATGATCGACTATGCATTTTCTTTCTATCTTACTAGTAAAAATGTGCAAAAATCTGAAAATAAAACAGAAATGACTTACATCAACCATTTAACTAATTAAACTTAAACATTCAGTGGATTACTGTTTAAGAGCATAGTAATACATACAATTTTCCTGCCCAGATTATTCCATTCCTACATTTATTGGTGACTTACAATTGTGTTTTCTTTATAAATTCTTTAATATGCATAACATTAATATTTTTCATAATTCATAATTTAATAATAAATTGTGTATTATTAATAAGTGTTATGACATTGCATGCCACAGTATCTCTTGGTAATAGCTACTTAAACTTTACAGGTACATAAATGGTACAAGACTTGACGATCGAATCATCCGTTGTGATTGGGATGCAGGATTTATTGAAGGCAGACAGTATGGGAGAGGCAAAACTGGAGGACAGGTATAGTGTATTCTATTATCTTTTATATTACTGAATTAATGTTTCAGTAAAGCTGTTCATAGTGTTGACTGTCATTAAACTGTCAAACACCAAGCGGTCACCGGTGACCGCGACCTATTGTTCTTTAATTGTGTCTATAAAACCGGTACTCGATGAGTTAATATTTGATAATGTTACCATATTTACTAAAAGTCTATGGATTTTCTAGGTTCGAGACGAGTACAGAACAGATTATGATGGAGGTAGAGGCGGCTATGGAAAAATCATTGCACAAAAAATTGTTCCAGCTCCCATGGAACGTTGATGTAATAATTGAAGTGATGTGAAGACCATGCTTTATCATAAGCTCAGAACTTTAAGGAAGACTGTGAAATATGTTTTACTAGTGACTGTGTTCAATTACATCTGAGTGTGGATTAATGTATTAAATATTTTTCATCTAACCTATTTAGATTGTTCCATTAATTACATAATGTTTACAAATCACACAAGCATTTACTGATATTTTACCTACATTACCAGATACCGGTGTTATAGCTCAAATAAGCTAAGCACCGAGTGCTGAAGTTTTTTTTATTTACTGACTTCAATGGGGCCGTTCAAATATTATGTAAGCAGATTTTTACAATTATTTACCCCCCCCCCCATCCCCCTTGTCAGTAAAAGTAAGCAAAGACCCTACCCCCTCCCCCTTTGCTTACGTAAACATTATCAATTTTAACATTATTAATTGTAATTTTCATATTCTCTTAGATACCATAATGTCTCGTTCTTGTCGGTCTTTGCTTGTGCTTTACAATTTCAATATGAGGATTGCCATTCGTGTAAAAAAGTAAATAACTACCAATGACGTAATCATCATCTAGACTCCCCTACTCCCCATATCATTCAAAGTAAGCAAAATAGATTCAACCCCACTAACCCACCCCCATGGTGCTTACACAATACTTGAACAGCCCCAATTAGATAAAAGGAGGTTCTCAGTTTCACCTGTATTTATGTATGTATGTTTGTGCACGATTATTTCGTGATTGGCTGAACCAATTTTGATGCGGTGATCAGTAAAGTATTTGTTACACATAGAAAAAGGTTTTAGTTTATTAAAAAAAAAAAAATTCACAGAACACAAATTAATCGAAAACTAGGTATTTATTTAAATTAAAACAAAACAGGATTATTTTTAAAATATTTAATGCTCAAAGACGACACTTATAGCGATATAAAAGTAACAAACAAAATATAGCTTCAATCACTTTCACAAAATATAGTAATATGCGACTTGACTTAAATGCATTAATAATAATAATCATAAGCTAACTTGACATTAGTCTGACTTCGTATAACAACACTGTATTATCATAAGCAAGAATAATAGGAGATAGGTACATATTTTTAGAGATATAAATAAACATAGAAAGCATTCATAACAATGTCAACAAGTGTAAAAATACATAGATTTAATCAACAACTACATAACATGGAAATAAGTTTTTTTTATTACAAAAAGCCTTCATAATACTTTGTCATAATATGCGATTTGAACAATGAACATTATAGTTAACAATCAGATCAGCAATATGGCGTCTGCAATACGCAAAATATAAGATTCATAAGTACTTTCATAAAATTTAGAACATAGGCACCTATGCCCGGTCTAATCTCTTGGCGACGTCTCCGGCAAAAGGTCGAACCACATTGTTTTAGCTTCACGGAAGTCGTACTGGTTGAGATGTACCACTACCTGTAATGATAGAATTAACAAAAACATTCTTAAATACTGTTTATAACACCAGTTGAAGTAATAAAAAAATACTTTCACTTCACTTATATGAATATAACTAGACGAGGAACATAATCAAGTAGTAATTTGGTTTACCTGTCCAATGACAGGACTGCCTCCCAAGAAACCCTTGTGCGTGGCGACAGTGACCTCCACCTGCCTGGAATGCAGCTCAGCTAATGGGATCACCCACTCGAACTGCTCGTCATATTCTGGCATGCAACTGTCCTTCACAACCTGTTAAACAAAAATAAAAACAACATTTTGTGTAAGCAATATGACTACGCCTTTTGTTTCCTGAAAGTACCTAATAAGAGATAATATAGGTAAGTATGTAATACTTGACAAGTCGACACCTTTTGCACAATCAATCAGAGCTTCACAGTCCTGTGACCTCTAACCGAAAGAAAAAATGGAATATTACTCTTAAAACATTATTTCTGAATTAACTATTTATATTTTTTAAATTTATATTTAAAAAAAAAACTATTTATATGATTTCTGGTTATCACTTACCACAGTTTTACGTTTGGAGTCTTTGGAGCGGCCAGGCAGCAAGTACAACTTGACGTAAGGGTCAGGCACATTGGTCGGGTCCTTCAGTGGTATGTGCCTATACAAAACAATAGAATACATACACACCAATAAAATTGCACACATGGAATAGTAGGTACATTGAAAGTGATTTTATTTTGTAAGCAATAAGAGCGGTTTTGTAACTCTACTAATAAGCACGTTAGAAGGTTAACTTACATAATTTTGTGCACAACCACGAAGAGAGTTTGGTTTTGCATGCTGTAGCGAAGTGAGAGCAGAATACGGCCGAGGCCGGCTTCTCCTGCTGACCTGTACCAAACATAATTTTAGGTAATCTTTGTTTATTTATTTTTTCTATTATATCAAAAATATAGTAATATTTATATACTTAGTACAACTTACGTGGTCAATGAAGAGATTCTATGCACAAGTTTCGACGGCGGCTCGCGCTCAGGTGATTTTGGGGGTTGATATTCTTGAGGTGTGTCTGTAATACAACAGTCTATTACTAAAGGCCATTCATGGGACCGTGACTTCGGGATGGGACTATGAAACGGAATAAAAATAATTGCTCCCGTCTAAAATTTTACCAATCAATTCTAGACGAGTTGTACAGCACGTATATTGACTGTAATGATAGTTTAAGGTGTTCTTAAATATAAATAAATAAATATTGAGGTATGATAGGCGAATAATGCAGAGCCTTCTAAGCAGAATACGTTCTTCTAATTTTGAGAGACGCCATTGTTAGAGAGGTTACACAGACGAACTTTTTCTAAATGTAAAGTTGGCTTTCGAGTGAAAATTGTGTATGAGGATTGAGGAAACTAAAAATTCGAAGTATTGAGAAAATAGGATTGTATCAAATTTGACTCACCAACTTCCTTTTCAATATGCTCCAAAGGCACGGATTTCTGTGAGCTACTGTCTAGAAGAGCGTCCTCAACGTTCCTGACTAACGGCTCAGGTAGTACAGTCACTGCAAGAAATGTTTTTATAAAACTTACTTATCATACGACAGTTAAATGTAGGAAAATATTTTTGAAGTAATACCACTGCTAACTTTTGTAAAAACTATGTTTATTTTGCCTCCTTAAGTCAAACTGTAAAAATGACTGTTGTTTATTATTATAACGTAAAATTATCACCATTCACAATTAGTTGTTAAAAATATGACTCTAATATTAAGTTGATAATCAATGGATTACCAGGGTCAGTTAGCGGTCCAGGCTCATCAGAGACAGCTGGAGATGGAGGTGAGGGTGGAGCCGCGGGGGCGGGGGGCGATGGTTCTTTTGGAGTCTCTACCACCGCCGGCGCTGGAGGCTCTTCTTCGTAGTCCTCTTCCTTGATAGCCTCCTTCAAAATCTTTGGAAACGAGATTTTTACGTTAACACATGTATTGTTGGTTACAATAAATTCATTCAAAAACTAAATACGTCATCACACATTTCCAATATGTGACAGTAGTGAAGTACCTATTTACCTTTAATTGCAAAGACATAATGATTTTGGACTCCGGTCCGGATCGCTGCAGCATCAGCGGTTGGGTAATCATGCTCAGGTCTTTTTCTTTAAGTAGAGTTGAGATTGAATATGTCAGCTGGCCAAGCTGACCTCCCGTTTTAGAGTCTAAAACCTACAACAAACGTGATAAATTAAAGGACGTATCCTGAAAATTGTAACGATATCATTGGTTCGATTTATTGTAACAAAATATTTGGAAATGAAACCATAGTTTTTTAATCATCACTTCCTACCTTGATCTCCAAGTTGTCGCACTCAGGGTTCTGGACAAGGAACGAGTATCCGATCTCATAGACTGGATCGTCGGTCCTCATTTGGACGGCGCTAGTCTCAGTCTTTTTACCCACAGTCAACGTGAGGTAGGGGTCGGGCCGAGATTGCGTGCGAGCGTTCTGTTGGGAAAAGTATATCATTGTAGTTGTTTAGTTTTTTCTTAATCACATCATCGCTTATCACTAGGCGAGATAGTGGTCAAACGTCGGCCCATCAAATATACATATAAAAAAACATGAAAATAAGACGCTTACAGGTAACTTCTTGCATGAGTCGATGTAAACAGATAAGACAGCGGAGCTCAATTCTCCAGTCTTGATGAGCAGGGTCTCTGTTAGTGCCTGTAATACAAATATATATGACATTAGTAGAATATCTGACTATGTCTTTATGTATGCAGGTCTTGTAGGTAAGATGTTTAGGTACTCACGCGGCTAAGTTCCGACACATCGGAAGTCAAACGGTGCCAAGAAAGACGCAGTTCGACTTTACCATGCTTAGCTTGCTGAAGAGTTTGCCACTGAAACAATTTGCCAACATTAGTATAATAGATATTTATATTTAAGTAAGGACATATATTTTTATATAACATGCTCTAAAGAATTTCTTACCGTATCCAAACGGCCAAAGCGTACAACTTGTGAGATATCCAGCGAACACCTGAAATCATAACATACTATAATGACGTCTGTCTACTAAAATATTTCATAGGCATCACAGTTATCATTGTTAGCACAAGTCAAAGAATATTCTGAAATTTAGAAAAACATAATATGTAGGTAACATTTATTTCCATCTGAATAGAGGTGCATGCCTTCAGTGAGGCTAAAGAAGAAGTTTAAACAATAAGAATGTAAATCAAATAGGAATTTAAGATTTTATTTTGGACAAAGATTAAAACAAAGTGCACAACACATTTAGTGATCACAAGCAATTAGTTATTGGAATACGGAAAGGAATGGATGGACATACGTTTCGTAACGTAAGTCCTTACCTACGTATTACTACGAAATAAATTAATCTCAATGTTAGTGTATGATTAGTAGCGTTAAATTAAACGGCCACTTAAAACGTTTTATAGCAATGAGTGATATTCCCCTCTGAGTCCGCCAAGTAGGTATCTATTGCCTATAGTGATCGTTAAAAGCTCAAGTTATGTTAGTATGACCCGTCTCTATGACCCAGTGCGGTGCGTGTAGGTGTAATCCAAGTTTAGAATGAGTGCGTGATTACATCTGAATGTACCGACAGTAGTGTTCGCTCAGTTCGTGTGCGTACAAGTATGGTCCGTGGTCGCGTCAGTGGCAAGTATGTTAGTTCACTGTGAGAATGTATGTACATTGTCAGATACACTTGTAGTGTGTGGCGGCAGCGACCGACCTGCCCAGTTTCTCATCTCGTCCTGTGCGGTCCCAGTCGAAAAGCCTGATGACCAATATCGTCGCGCTGGTGCGGAGTACTGACTGTTACAACCCACCATGTTATATACAAATACATACAATTAAGCTATCATTAATTTGCAGGAGATCAGGAATTAGTTTCATGTTTTTGTACATTTTTGCTGCGTGATTTAATAGGGTCCAGGGTGTATTATAGGTACATGTTAAAATGTCAAATTATAGCCGGTGTCAGTAATTTGTAAATTAAACAAACGTGAATTATCGAAACAGGTACTTAATTAATAAAATTATACGGTTGAAACTTTTCAACTTGCCACTTGATTAAATATTAAGGTATTGTACGTCCCCATATACGAAACGGTATTCCTGCATAAGGCGAAAATCAATCACACACAATAGCTGTAGGTATAAAAATAGAACACCAAGTAGTCAAAATGGTTAAAAAAACCCAAAATGATTCTTAAAATCACCGGCATGACTATATCTATCTACATGACAGTATAAAATGAGGACTGATGTACGCATCGGTGATAATAAGAGTCAAGTTAAATAACAAAAAGTAATAAAACCACGGCAATGAAATTAATGTCGCTAACGTGTCAATGCACTACTAGCGGCGGAGACGGACCTGCCAAGATAATCATCGTTCTGAATGCCCATGCCAGGGTCCCAGTCCCAGAGCTCGCACTGCAGCACTTGACTCTTCCTTGAGCTTATTAACGCCTATTAAAGGACAAAATCACAATATATCTACAAATGAGTTATATGCCAAACACGCCTAAACATACAATCTTCAATTTAGCCAATCAATTTTGATAACAATTTGATTCGATATCTATCCCCTGACCATCTGGCAAGTTTATCAATTTAAAACTACAACATTAAAGAGGTCGCAACGGTGCCCGTATACTGACCTCTTTAATGTTGTTTCGGCATGCCTGCATATTAGAAACTTTGGAAGAAAACAGAATAGTTCAGTATCATTAATACATCATTATCTAGGAAACTCACCTTCACCATATGTAACTACAACTAAGTATGCGCACTACAGACTACACATGCAGCTAATTATATTGTAATGGGAGACTCTGGAATAGTGTGACTCGCAAGGACTTTAAACAGATATTATTTACAGAAAAATCCGACACATCACATTCATCTAGATCTCTCATTACATTGTATCGAGGGTGTCACGTCAAAGAGTTGGAACCTTCGCTGCTTTGAAACGACACCACCCGAAACCTACTTGTTAATGTCTATGCAGAAGTCCTCCAGTTTACAGTGGACCGAGTCAACCGTAGTTGTCACGCCAGTGTAACTGTCGGACAAGCGTCGCGTTGGCCATAGTTTAGAAGCTTATCGGGACAGTTACAATGCGTGAAGCAGGTGCAACCATCAGCGTAGCGTATAACGTGTCGCAGGTCCCGCGCCCGCGCCCGCCCCCGCCGGCCCTGTTGCAGCCCGTCACCGCGTGCTCGTACTTACTTGCCCAGCTTGTCATCATTGTTGCCTTCGTCCTTGTCGAACACTTCTATTTCCAACGCTTGGCCCAGAGATTGCATTATACGCGCCTGTATGCCACACGCGCATAGTCCGACGCAAACATAAGTGAGGAAAACAAAATCTTGTTCATAACTTACTTGTAAACATTTCACGACAATACTTTGGAAGTAGAACATGCCCGCATCGCATTTCTTTATCAGCGTATCTTACAATATTATTAGCTAACATCGTGTGACACCCTTGTTATAATATAGCACAGCTTCAAAACTGTTAACACACCCCCAGTTGCACTTGTGGTGTTATAATGGAGCTCTATGGCTACTTCAATGTTACACAACCCCGACTCATTAAATATATTGTTAAGTTTAATAGTGACAGAATAATTGTCAAAAGATTTTTATTTTTTTTTAAATAACTCCATATTTTTAATGTTATCGTACATGCAAGTATATTATATCAATAAAATAGATTTAATACACCTAACATTATAAGATAATAAGTATATTGTATATTGCAATTAAGATAAACTACTGCAAATGTTATAAAAAATTATATCATTAGAAGAAGGTTTACTCTCCAAAGAACGCCACTGATTCTTGCCAGTAAACAATCTTTAGTATAATCAAATAAAATAATAGGTCATGCTCATTCCTGATACTGCTCCAAATTATATTGAAATAGCAAAATATTACATTGAACAATATTCCAATTTAAATAAATAAGATTTTTATATTTTCCATTAGATACTATGACTATTATGTATATACTTTTATGTTGCTACTTCATTATGCCAGACAGCGGGAAGCCTTGCAATTCTCGTCACGAAGAGAAATTCAAAGTAATATACAATTAAATGCATGTGATTTACAACATATAATTTTTGTACTTCAGAAATGAGCCAAGACAATTTTAAATACATGTATTATATTGTGTTATACCCTACTTACCAAATATATCCAAAGCCTGATTAATTAAAATAAGCAAGCACATCTTAAATGTTATATACGAACATTAAGAAATAATTGTGTAGATACTTGCTAAGCCAACTGTACTAATCTGTTAAAAATCTAAATAGAAACACTATATACTGTATATAAGTAAGTATTAAATATATACCCGTGTGCATAAAAGTAGTACTAACAGATATGTACTATATAAAGTGTAAGGGTATGTGTGTGCGTGTGTGTGTGTAGATGTCTGCTTACCTCGCACCAGAAGTCCCAGCGAGGGTTGACATTATTGTCGATGTGTTTCGTCTTCCATTGCTGCGCGCCCACCGTAATGATCGCGTACGGATCTGACTTACCCTTACCTGGACATCGCATTTAAAAATGTTACATTTATGATCTGAATTAGTGGCAAGAGTTATTGAATCTTTATTAAGGCCACAAAGTACTAAGTGACAAGGACCACACAACAGAAAGAGGATTAAGAAACTCACCAATCATTGAGACATCTTTCTTCATAAGATTCTGAGCTTGAACAAGATGAATACGTAGTACACCCTGGACGTAATAATATAGATTAGGAAATTATTTACAACATATCATTATGTATGTAGATATGTACATACTTTAGATAATTTACCTCAGGTTCAGGCATTCTCAGATCGACAGTAGGTATTTCATCACTTAGTTTAATTGGTAACTTGTTTGGTAACACCATCATCTTAGCCACTTGCTCCACGATACAGCGCCGTAAAATATCACTGGAATAAAACAGTATTTGTTAACACGTCTCTTCAAATATATTAATTGATATATAATATATATTTAAAAAAAAAACGTTGCCCCACATTAGGATTTTTTCCTGTGTCGTGGGTGCGTTTACAAACATACATGTTCACATATACAATGACACCCAGACCCGAAACAACGATTTGTGGATCACACAAAGTGTTGTCCGTGCGGGAATCGAACCCGCGACACGTTGCACGGCAGCCGGTTACCCAGCCACCGCACCAACCAACCGTGCAGTGCAATAAGCTAGATATAAAAAAATGACTTCTAATTCATAGACATAAGACTTACATTCAATGAAAATGTGTATGTGTAGGTATTTGCTAACACCAATTATTACCTGGACAATCCTATCACTTTATATTGAACATAATAGAAGTTATAACTGCATGACGTATTGTTAACAAAATTTGTAGGTATGTACCTGAAGCCTGGCATGTCGAGAATATCAGCGGCTCCCACTAAGTTGAAGTCAATGGACGGGTTGTTTAGAAAGAAGATTTGGAGTCCTCCCACTAGGGGTATCTTGGTGATAAGTGGCTTCATTACTATACGCACCATACCGTGAATCTGAAATGTTTTACAAAAATATTATTACACATAGGAACTTGTACGTGTACCTCTTTTTCTGTAAGGCGGCGGCTGTAAGGTACGGCTATTGTCATAAGGCGATAATAAGTAATAATAACACGTTTCCATTTTATGACCAGCCACTGCCATTCTTCTCATGATTAAAATAAAAACTGTTTTAATGAAGTAAATCGTAATGTAGGTACTTAAACAAATTCAATGAAGTCTTTATTGATACAAAATGAATGGCACCAGATAGATGAATGTCAAAAGGTCAGAGTCTCAGCTAAAAATAAAGTGTTAACATAGATATATCGTTTACACCTTTTATACAGTGAAGTGCATTTTAAATAGACGAAACATGATGAAGTGATACAGATAAGATTACTGCACATCAGATGATAGGATGTAGTCATCGGTGCGCATGTGTGGGATAGGTTTTTATTGAATAACTAGTGTTTATCATAACCTGAAGGTCTTTGATACCGCCGCGGATGCGTTGCAGGACGAAGGAGATATCACAGTCGCCAGCGTAACTGAAATAAATGTTTATATTTGTAACACGTAATATTTATTTTAGTTTACAATATTGTTATGTATTCTATCAAGAGTTCTCAATACTTTTAAACAAATTTCTATAGCTTTATTATTAAACAAATTACAAAATAGATAAGTTCCATTCAGTGTAGTAGGTACATATTTCTGTTCAACGGGTAGGGGTTTCTGACAAGTGCGTCAGAAATTACTATGAGACAGAATTAGGTATCCCTACACTTAATCATACTTTATTACTACTTATCAGCCAAATTCGAGATTAGCGAAAGTAAGTAAGTCGTTCATGGGATTCTGTGTTAAATGTTATAATAAGATACCAGGCGATGTACAACAACTAAATGAATCGAAATTTAAATTATGTATAAAGAAAACTTTATGTAGACAAGCATATTACAAACTTAATGAATATATAGAGGATAAAAATGCTTGGATGCAGGCTTGGATGCAGGCTAGTCCGGCTCCACAGGATAACTAAAAACACTTGTTTTAATGAAATCGTAAATAATACAGCCATATTGCTAAATTGTATATTGTTTAACTTAGATAACCATTGTAAATGTGAGAGCCCTGTAATTAACTTAATATTAAATTAGATTAGTAGATTTCATTTGTGTCAGCTTGGAGTTGTCATGCTCACTCAAAGGTCTCATTGGCGGTGGCGCGTGCAGTGGATCGCTCGATTCCCTACAATATGGTTGAGTTGGGCGGTGCTGGTGTACGTGTCATGTTCGTGAACGGGCGCCGTCAACTGGGACTGGTCAGCTCCAGACTGTATTACTGTCCTTAAGGTTATTTTCTTTTTTGATCACTTTGACTGGATTTTAGTGTTACATTGTTCTCGCACAATCCAAACAGCAAAACTATGTAACTAGTAAATTGTATTGTGAACCTGATTGAAAAAGAGTAACCTATGGAGTTTCTTGCTCGTTCTTCTCCATAGGAATCTACGCCTTGGAATGAGCAAATAGCTTCACTTTAAATTTTTGTTTTTGTTGACGTTCAAAAGTGCCATTCTGGCCTAATTGAAATAAATGATTTTGACTTTGACTTTGACTTTGATGCTAATCAAAAACATTTATTAGCAAGCGCATGCCGGAAAACATTTATTTACCAATACGACTTCACAATAATTATTAATCGAGGAGACCTAAATCCCCACTAGCGCCATTGTCGGTGAGTTTTGAATTCAAGCATAACATTCGAATTGGTTTGACTCGCATTGCGAAGGCATTGTAACTTTTACAACTGTAATAATATTGCATTATTGAGGCTCATAAAATAACTTACAATAAGTCGACGTCCATTATAATTTCATCCCTGGATAGGTTCTTGTCGTAAACCTTCACGCCGCCAACTCGCGGCGCCTGCAAGGATTAAGACTAGTTACAGTCACTTGCAGCTATAAAACTTTTATAGCTTTGACGTGTGGTTTCGTGGAATGTCAGTAAATAGATAACAATACTTATTTACACTTTTGTGAGCATGAAGTCAAAGTAAACTAAAGAGTAAAACTGTATCATACATAGTTTTGGTAAATTTCAACCCACGCTATCCAACGAAGAATAATCATTTTGATATCTTGTTTGTAGTTTATGTAAGTTCAGTAAATGTAACAGTGAAGTAGGTACAGCCATACTTTAGCAGAAAAAAATCTAGGCATTTAATTTCCTTTTAGATTGATACGTCAGATTTATTGCTTACTAGGAATTGAGTGTTGTGCTGATAACGTACGATATTAAGATACACGACCGAACAAATACTTTCTTGATTGTCCAAAGTACTTACAATGGTGCCAAGAATCATTCTTTCGAACTTGAAGCCGGTGAGTTTGTAGTTAGCCAAACTCTCGGCCACCGCCGGCTCAATGGACTCTTTCAGTAGATTGCGAGCGTACGAGTTTACATTGGGCCAAACTTGGAGCAGAATCTGCAAGCAAATGTATGAACCTAGTTAGAAAGGCAGTGAGAGAAAAAGTTTCCCTATAAAATATTATCTGTCGGAATTTTCACAGGTCTAGTAATTATAATGTCATTTATTTTGGATGAATACCCACTACCCAGAGTAGGTACGGTAGTCAATATCTTAAGAGAACCATGTTCGGTAGTTAATTAATTATTATAAATCAATCAGACATGATAGGTACATAATCGTTATGACGGCTATCAAATATAGAATATGACGTAATGAAATAAGTTTTATTATAGACATAATACTACAGTCTAGAATAGTAAGTGGGAGCCACGTAATGACTGTATTCGCAGTAAAATCAATAAGCGCGTTGCGAACAGTTTAAATGACGTGGGCGGGAACTAGATACGCGAGCGGGCAGTGTAGGAGCTAGCTAAGTAATTTGCTAAATTGCAATACATTACATACCCTGTTCAGCCACTCGGCGCGCTCCACGTCCGGGAAGAATACCTGGAAGTGGAATACATTATAATTTATTGTCTCAAGTCTCACCTCAGTTTACTGTCTAAGTACATTTTGATGTTTTTCTCAGTCATTTACAGAGTGATTTGTTGATCTATTAGAAACTAGGTATTTATCTAAGTGTCTAACTAAATAATAATGTACCTTCTGTAAATGCCTAATCCGGTAGTTGACAACTAGTCAAATTCAATACTTTTATCGAAACGTCAAAAACGATACTGTTCTATGAATTTTGTACGAAATACTAGCTTATGACGTCAATATATTATCGCGTCAAATAGCACACTTATATCTGAAGAAATGGGCTCGCTGCCATTGCAGCGGTAAGTCCCCTCTTTGAGGAGTGGCTTGAGAGACGCTACGGCGTCCTCACCTACCGCCTGACGCAGGTCCTCACCGGACACGGAAGTTTCGGGAGGTACCTGTGTCTGATGGGGCGGGAGGAAACGCCCGGGTGTCATCACTGCGAGGACCGCCCTGAGGACACGGTGGAACACACCGTAGCGGAATGCCCTGCGTGGGCTGAGCACCGCCGTGCCCTCAGGGAAGTGATCGGCGATGGCGACCTCTCGCGTCCGGGCCTAGTGCAGGCCATGATGCGGAGCGAGGGGGACTGGGATGCCGTCTCCTCCTTTTGCGAAGCAGTCATGCTAGCTAAGGAGGAGGCGGGACGCGTGAGGCAGCGAAGCGCTGCCTCCTCGCAACCCAGCCATCGCGAAGGACACACCGGGCGTCGGGGATCGCGGGACGATCTCCGGCCACCGTAAGCGCGGGCCTGCGGACGGCGAGCATGGGTGGCTCCCCGTCCGACCAGAAACAGACCCGAGCGTACGGCGCGTCGCGTTCCGCGCGCGCCTCAAAGAGCCATCAGACCACCACAGATGGGGCCCAATAGGGCCGATGCCGATTCGGAGTCGCGGAGAACCTAACGGGTAACCGGGGCTCCGGCTCGACGTGCAGGAGAAGGAACGGGGTGGTTTTTAGTCAGTAAGAGTCTGACACTCCCTTCCGCCTCACCCAGGCGGGAGCAGTCATTCGATGATTTTCCCCCTTAAAAAAAAAAAAAAAAAAAAAAAAAATATCTGAAGAAAATGCAAGAATAAATCGAAAATTAAGTATATCGGCAAATCAATGAATGAAAGTGTAACTATTTTTCAATTATACAATGTGTGTTCTGTTAATCGATTCTGTCGCGAAGTCCTGAATTCGTATTAGGTATAACGATGTATTAGACACAACACATTTTTGAAATTATAAATAAAATGAATTGACAATTACTTAATTAGATAAGGTATACATAATACATATCTATCTATACTTATAATAAATCTGTAGAGAGGTCAATTCTGTACATAAAATATATTTAAAAAAGAACTATCAAGGGGTGGTTAGGGATCGCTACTGATGCCAAAAATGCAATCAGTAAAATTTTTGTCTGTCTGTCTGTCTGTCTGTATGTTCGTTATGGAAACAAAAACTACTCGATGGATTTTAACGAAATTTAGCACAATTATTCTTCATACTCTTGGGCAGGTTATACGTTACGTTACGCTACGATCAATAGGAGCAGAGCAGTGAAGGGAAATATTGGGAAAACGGGAGAAGTTACTCCATTTTTTAAGCTTCCGTCGCGTGTGCAGGCTTATAGGTTAAAGCTGCATAGAAATCATGTATGACGGAAATATTCTCCTTAAAATTATATTAATTCTAAAAATTATATATATAGGTAGATTATGGTCTGAAGTGATACATAGGCATTTTACCCCTGGGATCGCGGGCGAAGCCGCTGGCAGAAGCTAGTTGTTAATAGATAGGTCCTCGACTTTCTGTTATTTTTAACCGACGTCAAAATGAAAAAAGTCGGTAGTTTGTTTCAGTTTGTACATTATGCATGTATGTTTGTGCGTGATTATCTCGCGATTGGTTGAACCGATTTTGATGAGGTTTTCAGAAAAGTGTTTGTCTTAGGGGAATGTTTTAATATATTATTATTATATTAATACTTCAAAAAGAGGGGGTTAAAGTAATAATTATAATAGAAGTAATAGTAATATATTCGTTTAAACGTAGTTTATTTTATTTTTTTATTTATACTCTTATTTATTAAATAAGAGAACATCTCTGTTGTTTCTGGGAGTTTTGGTTTTGCATTTCTAGTAATGTATAACATAAAATCTTGAGATAGGGCTGTAATACCTAGTAAATTCTAGTAGGTAAGATACAAAGCTCTAACTATTATTTGAAGGCAATAAACGTGATGTTGTGTATGACAAAATGTACCTATACATATTATTATGTAATTCCCACCACACAAAAACAATGAACTTGTTCTACAGTAAAAACGTGGTGAGGTCATACAATCGATTTGACCAGTGTCGTTGACCTTAATCTTTACTGTATACGCCAGGTATGACGTAAGATTATAGTTAATTGGAACCATTCGGAACGGACAAACAATTTCGAATAACAGAAAGTTCAAATGGCTGAAACTACATTTCGTCAGCTGAAAATGTGTGCCATGTTACCGACAGACAGAAACTATTTATTCGAATGTTTTCTAGGTCGATCGAACTTGATCACGGTTCATGTTAATCAAAATCATCAGTAGTACTTAGGTACGTAGTATTATATGTATATTCCTAACGAAGGTACACCTGTGTAGGTAAAAAAAATCAAAAGTAGGTAGGTGCAAAACTAACAAAAAACCGCGCACTATATAATAGTTTTAGAGTGTGCGGTTTTATACGTTTTAATGTTTGAAGTACATATATTTTTATAATGTGAATAGATACCTACTGCAGTTTATGATACATGCGATCTAAACGTTTTTAATGTGGTATAAAACCGGTAAAGGTAGATAATAAAAGATATTTTGAGTCACCATCAATCATTCCATCACTTCCTACGTGACGTAAGTAAACGGAAATAGGACCCTAATGGATTACAGAATTCTTAATCACAGACACTTGACTGAATAATAATCCTACATATCAGTTAATTTTACCAGATCGACGTTTATCTTTTGGACACGAGCCAAATCGGAGAAATGCTTTTCATTTACTGTTTGAAAGTTATTATTAATCGAGAATATAGATAACTTGTTTATGACATAAAATATAGCATCTTACCCAGGCCGGCAAGTCGTCAAGCTTAGCCAAAACAACATCTTTCTCGGAGGAGGAGGCCGCGGCCTTGGCCAAGTTGCGTCGGTACTCGTTCTCCTTACGCCATTGATCGCGCAGTACCGACAGAATAACGGGTCCGATCAGCCACGCCACGCTCCATTGCATGTACCCGACCAGGTACACGGCGCCAACAACCGATACCTGCAGCAATAGTTCATGAAGCATGGAAAATATTCAATTAAACAACCATATAAAGAGAATTTGTTTTTATGAATAGTCTCATTATAATGGCGTGCACATGCCGTTCCTGATAAAAACTACAATGTACATATATTTATTAGGTTTGATAAGATTATTTCAAGAATACTTTTTTTTATCATTGCTGATATAATGATTGTTTAACAATATCACTTTGAGATTGTTTTTACCAAAAGTGCACTAGCACCTAATGTTCTAATAAGTAAGCTTTTTAAAGCAATGAATTAATATAATCATTACCTATATTAACTAATTAAAGAGGAATTTCATGACCCTGTGTGATGATGCCGTTCCTTTATTAACAATGATAAAGTATTTTTGAATTACACTGTTTTTTACATTCGTTCAAAAATATAGTTTTATTATAACTAAGTATGTTATTCTTAAATTCATCAATAAATTTATAATAAAGAGTTACAGGAATCTCACGAGTTGATAATATTGTTTATTTGTTATTTTCACTAGTTTATGCCTGAATGTTCCTGTAGATACTATAAATATAGTTCTTCCTCATTCTAGTTAAAAGCTAAAATTTCCTGCCTGTGGATAATTAAAGTGTATGACATCACTGTGTTGTCTGATGTTATGTGAAAATTATACTAATGTGCATGTGTTCTGCTCATTTACCAAGGTGTTGACTGTGTATCCAATTACTGATAAGCAAGGCTTACCTTATGCAGCACATATTTCTTCTATTATTTGAGCTCAAAATTGAGTGGCCAGTTAAATCAATAAGTAAGTACTTGGACTTAAGTGAGCAGATTAGCAACTAAGCAAATATAGAACTATGATCTAATCATGTGAACTTTTTGGATGATTCATTTTAATGAGACAGTGATAATTGTGCAGGCTCCACATTACTTAGTATAAAACTTCCACCTAATAAAATAAACAACAGGAACTAACACTTGAAGGTTGAATGCTTATCTTATGATTCAAAGCATCGCTGTTCAAGGTCAACATGACTCATTCTAAGACATCCTATTTTGTTTTGACAATGTGGTCACACAGTCAATGCATTTATATTCTAATAAGATGATGCCATCTAACTTAAAATAACAAACCCAGTCACTATTTAAATTTTTATGCATTATTGACATACCTTTTTGAAGAATCTGTATATCATAGACAGCACATTGCCAGTTTCATCACTGCTTGGAGGCAGTGCTGGTTTACTTGAAGACACCATTTTCTTTTCATCACTTGCCTGTTAAAATGTTTATTTATTGTTTTATACAAATATACAACAATAGGAAGAAATAGTAGATCCATCTACTAAAGAAAAACGTAGCTAAATGTACCGGAGCATACATAAATTTAAAAAATAAATTTAAGCAATATCCAAAATATTTCTATTAGCTACAATTACAAAGAGTAACTAAAACTGTTTAAACTACTAAATACTTACGATATCAAGTCATCTTTATTTATAGATTTTGTTGAAAGCAGTAAAAATAATAGTTTAAAAAATAAGGGTTAAATAAAACGGAAAGTAAACAAACACGTACCATGCTGAACACTGAAGTGCAGAGGTTGGGTAACGAATATAAACTAAACACAATACAAAATAAACCGATTACCAAATGCTAATTTCCTGGCCAGTCTAGTGCATTGTACTCCTCAATCGTGTGTATTTGATTTGTTCCTGATATTCTAATTAAATACTGCTGTACTTTAAAGTCTAAAATCAAGCAGTTGTTCTGTTACTGATTCCTAAGCTATAAAGGTGCAATTTGCACCGCAACTTTTAATGTTTTATCAATTCTAAAGAAATTCGACCTTGTGTCGAGTAGTGTCGAACAAACCGAATCGAGTTGCCGACTCTACTCTTTTATGAGTATGACAGTCGACAGATTACAGGTTTATTATCCTTTACAATGACAACCATTTGTTGTATGACAGTGACATTGACAGCCGCAGTGGGTAGGGTTGTCAACATCAATATGTATTATTTAATTTAAAGGCAGGTTAATCCAAATTATATATGAAGTTGTGGACAAAAATTCAACGCATATTGATAAAATGCCTACCTACTCTTTAGTTCTATATATTGAGATTTGTGAAACTAAACAATTGACTTTTTTTCTATCAAATAGGCAATTAGGTATAAAAGTACCATACAAACCTTAGTTCATTTTACTTTCAGAATTTTTACACTTTTCACTAATACTTACTCCAAAGAGGATAATAAGTATAGGGGAAACCAAGTGGGGAAAACTTACTCTTTGGTTCTGACAAAATCAAAAATTTCAGTTGCAAAATTATTATTCATGATTCTTTTTATTCAAATTATTCATCATTTCTATCATTTTGGATTACAAGTTATTAACCAAAGTGTATTTAATATGTCTATCGCTAGTAATAAGACATGGAGAATAAAATGCAGATCAAAATTAAATACTTTAGGGAGTTCCAAATCTTGTTTTAGTTCAGACAGTTCAAAGAAACGACACTCAAGCCCTAGTGGCAGTATTTCTACTGATTTACACAATCGGAACTTGGATAAAAGGTTACTGAAAACTTTTGAAAATTTTATTCTTCAATTGGACGAATTGCTCCTGACTTTGAAAGCTGAAGAACATTTAAAATCAGATGGATATATCCCTGAATTTACAAGTTATCAAGATATATGTGAAAAGTTGCGCCTCGAAGTCTTAATAGCAATTGACAAATTACAATTAATTTCATTCTCAGGTTCCGTTTACAATGAGAACAATATGGAATTTCTTAATAAGATGAATACTTTAAAGTTTCAACTTTCAGATATTAGAGGCCAATATCATAACGCAATCAAAGACTTCAATTTTCGACTTAATGATGATAAAAACTAATTTATGTACCTAGGTTTTGAAATACAAATACATGAATATGTTTAAGTCATTTTTTATTTTCAAAAGGCACAATTTATTCATAAATTTATCAAAACATTCCATGGACATTAAGTGATAATAACATTTCATTATAAACAAATACAATCATATTTTTGATAAAAATTGAGCCTTCAAGGATCCTCGAGAAAGCTCAATGTTCTAGCGTCATAAACTAAGTAAGTACTTAAATATGAAATAACGTAATAATATTGTTGGAATGATGTTGTTCATATACAGTGTTGACATACAACTATTATTACAATTAACTGGTATACTCACTGTTTCTCTTAAATTACAAAAATATCTACAATAATTATTTATAAAAAAAAACCTCCACTGAAATAGTGTTGTGTGATGCATACATATTTATTGGTGGAATGTGAAGGGAGGTGCTCACTCTTTAATTTATAAATGCATTCCAGTCATTTAGGATAAACTCAATTCCAGAATGTGTAGTTAAAATAATAATTAGTAAAAATACAGAGGTATATAAAAATCTCAAATGTTTAACATAGTATAATACAAATATGAACTACATTTGAATATAATAGTTATGTATACAAAATTTAATTTGCAGATATACTATACATAAAAATCCATAAAAATCTTTTTAATAATTTCGATAATATCTTATAGACTAGCTGTTAAGAGATACTCAAATTGTTGCAAATTAAAGGCACATATGGTTCTTAACATTAGGAAAAGCGTTATTTTGGCAACATCGCTTTGTTTTATTATCCCTATTCAGTCCCAAAAGTTGCATAGTACAATAAAACATTATGACACTTGATTAAGAAGAACACATTGGATATTTTAGGCACCATTTTGGATAACGATTTACATAACTTGCATATAAACAAAATATAAAAGCATGACAGACTTAACATGAAAAAAATAAGACTATTGGTAATGCACAATAGCAATAGCCCACATTACAAAAATTAAAATGCGTCAAAACTGACAGTCTTACTTAATGAGCAATGAAAATAATATTTTGTCAACTGGCATTAAACCACCACACGTTTTCTTACGAAGCAGCCACATTCGACAAATTTCCTATTCTATCGTCATACATTTTTTAAGTAAAAAAATGTATGCGAGTGCAATTACATGCACACCTCAATCCCCCAACTAAAATTGGCAAATACGTTAGGCCCATGTTACGTAATAACTTTGGTCTGTAATTCGCCCAGTCCATAACAAAACTTGCTCCGATAGGAACCATGTGTTGGTCAATGAAATTGTGATGTTATTGTCCCTTACAAAATATATCAAGTAACGAAATGTCCTAAATTTATTACCCATTTCATCAAAAGTACATGCGCAAATAGGCTCGTAAACATTGAGAATTAATTCTATACAACAAAATATTTTCGTTTCATCATAGGTCAATTAGAACCTATCAAAAGTTGTAGTTGACAATCATATAGATGGATGAGTCACACACTCAATGATGAACTGTGCATCTAAACACCAATTAGAACATTTTTTGCCACTTCCATAGCAAAAACAACCTGATTTAAGACTATAAGACTAGTACTCAGCGAAATCGAATTGGATTGAACTACCTATATGATATTTTGTTAGACTGTAACTACAGTCATACCCAAATAACAAGTAGGTATTTGGTACATAAAATTATCACTATCTTAATTAAGCGGTGAGATGTTTGATGCGGTCGAGTAGCGCATCACAAGTCTTCTTGGCGTCTCCGAGCAACATGGCGGTGTTGTTGTTGTAGAAGATGGGGTTGTCGACAGCGGCGTAACCGACACCCATCGATCGCTTCATTACTACCACCTGGAATTTCATTATTGTTTTAGACAAAGTTACAAAGTGACTGCCTCGTTGGTCTAGTGGTCGCAAGTGCGACTGCCGGGCAAGGGGTCTCGGGTTCGATTCCCAGGTCGGGCAGTGTTACTGGGTTTAAAAAAAAATCTCAGTAGTAGCACGGAGTCTGGAATTAGGCCCGGTATATGGCAATAGGCTCACCCCCTATTACATGGGACTCGTAACATAAATAGTGTAAAGTGGGTGTTACATTGCACAGTGGCATAATGTGCTTCGGGGTTAAAAGGCGTGATGTTATGTTATGTTACTAAGTTACAAGTGATAACATGCCGTGTGGAAACAGTAGAGTAGAATACATCTGTCAACAACCCTTCTCTTTCCGCCAATGTCGTAAGAGACAGACAGTAGGAGATGATGGCAAACCCTACTTTCGTAGATGAAGCCCGTAGTCCAGCAGTGGATTCTCACTTATTTCATTAATCCAAATTGACCATACACACAAAAGTATACACAAGAAATAGCAATTAAATATTCATTGTCATTTACCTGATTCGCTTTCCAAACTTTAAGTACAGGCATGCCAGCGATAGGAGACTGAGGGTCGGTCTCCGCAGCGCTGTTCACGGTGTCGTTGGCACCTATGTAAACAATTCGGTATTATCAGATAAACACGTAGAGATAAGCGCATACAGCCTACAGGTATAATACATTGCTTATTTAATTATGTTACTACTAGCCTATTTGGCTTAGATAAAATCTTTATCAAATGCGATATTGTGTGTAACATATAATAACACTGATATTAATGATATTGGCACTGACACTTTTAAAATGATGCTAAGTATAAATTGTTACAAGTGAAGATTATAAATGAATTAAGCGGAAAAACATTATAGCAGCTATAAATAATAAAATTATACATGGCCTAGTGTTTATGAACTTACCAATGACTAATACGAGATCAGTTTCGGGGAAATCGTCGTTAATTTCTTCCATTTCAAACACGTCATCATAGGGAACGCCAGCTTCGGCGAGCAGTACGTTCAACTGTCCCGGCATACGACCTAATAAAACATACATTAACCCTGTGAGTACCGTCATTATAGATACAATTAAAGAACAATAGGTGTGCGGATCATCGCAGACTGCAACATACCTGCAACAGGGTGGATGGCGAAACGAACTTTCTTTCCGATACCCTTTAGGATATCTACCAGTTCCGCGATGGGGTATTGCGCTTTAGCAACACAGAGACCGTAACCTGCAAACGAGATAGATTATGAGTCCTTGTCGGGCTAGAAAGTGGTCGAGCAAACTCAATCAGTTACGATTGCGGCAAGTTTTATTGGATAATTTTATTACCAGGAGTGATAATAATGTTGGAGGCGCGGTGGATGAGCTCGGCGGCCGAGTCCACAGTGACCTCGGTGTGGGTGGCGCCGGCGGGACGCGCCGACCCACTGCTCGTCACTCCGTATCCGCCCAGGATTACATTAGGCAAAGACCTGTTCATAGCCTGCAAATGTATTGAAACATAATGTTAAATGTTACATATTAATACAGTGGCAATGTATTCATTTCCGTTAATGTAAAATTTTTGCACAGAGCAACATAAATATAAATGTTTGTTGGCTCACCTTGCACATAATGTATGAAAGAATAGCACCAGAGCTGCCGATAAGTGCACCAACAATGGTCATCAAAGAGTTGTTCAGCATGAACCCTTCAGCGCACAGCGCCCAGCCAGAGTAGCTGTTCAATACTGTAATCACCACGGGCATGTCCGCACCTAGAACAAGAATTTAGAGTCTGTTTAAGACACATATAATTCAGTTCAAACTACAGAGCGTCATCTACTATAATTAACATACATATCTTCAGTTTCATCACATTAATGAATCTGGTAAACAAATTCAATAGTTAAAAGTTTATGTTTACAAAATTCAACCTTGCCAGTATGTAATAACGTTTATTTTGCAATGAAACATACCTCCAATAGCGGCGGTGAGGGTGAGTCCCTGTATGCCGCTGAGCACGGCGGCGGCGGACAGCAGCGGCAGGCCGGGCACGTCGGGGAAGGCGAGCAGCGCGCCGCCGCAGCCCAGCGAGCCGGCCAGCAGCCCCGCGTTGATGGCGTGCCGCCCCGGCAACATCAGGGGGGCTGACGACAGCGAGCCTTGCAGCTTGCCGTATGCCACCAGAGATCCGCTGCAATATTTTTATACATGAAATATTGCCCCACATTGGAAATTCCTGCTGTTTGTTACCTCACGCGTTTACAACCATAAAATATCCAAAACAATTTGTAAAAGGCATCTCATGAACGACTCGTTCCGTGCGGGCTTCAAACCCATAACTCGGAGTGCAACAGCCATTGCCTAGCCAATTTATCAATCGTACAGTCGACACACATTAAACACCATGGGGTTCGACTGGTGTTAGCGGAGGATTTGCTTTCAACAGTTTTTTATTGGCAGTCAAAACCTTAAAATATCCTAAAATGTAGGATTTCCCCTTTTACCAATGACTATCTATATTATCAATATTTCTGAAGTAATTACGATTAATTCATCTAGATTACAAAGTATACTACAATTTAAGGCGTGTATTGTTGACGTAATTATTGTAGCGTTATATAATTTTTAATAGTATTTTTAAAATAACTCACGTGAATGTGATGCCTCCGATGTACGTGCCAAGGAAGAGAGATGTCTTCAGCGTGGCGGCCGTGGGGTCCATCGCCATCGCGGGGAAGTCATGCATGTACGTGGCCAGGCAAGTCAACACTGCCGCCATGCCGACAAGACTGGAAACAAATGATATTATTAGAACAAACTAGCTTTCCATCTGATGATGTGTGTAATGAAGATCCCGAGTCTATAGGAATATCGAAATAAAAACTCCCTGAAAAATAATTACAATAAGCCCTAAATTATTAAACAACTCTTCTACAAAAAGGCAAAAATAGAATCGACAAATCTTTACCTGTGGAAACCAGCCACAAGTTGCGGCAGGTCAGTGATTTCAATTTTCTTGGCAATAGTGCTGCCAATAAGACCGCCAATACCAGCGACTCCCAACATTTGGGCCAACACTGGGTGACTTGGCGTGAGGATTCCCAGTGTGGCGGCAATACCTCCCGATACACCAATCTGTATAGTAAATAGTTACATTGGATCAAATATTTGTAAAGCTACCAGTATTATGTTTCAAAATGTGTTTGCAACCTCATATTACTAAAGAGTCAACATGGTTGTAAGTGCCGAGCTGAACCCAAGTTGCCTCGTTAGATAAATTATGTGCTATGATAACATACATTCGTTTAGACTTCAGAACGAATGCAAATAAAATCTCATAGGTGAACTAGACGAAATTACTGCACCTTAATTTGTAAATATAAAATTTATAACAACACAATTAAATTTTTAAGAGAAAAATTGTAATTAGATTGAAAGATGAAGTAATTTTTTCATATGTTCACTGATGTCTCACTGCCTTTACAATGATCAGTAGATTAAAGCTAATGTCATCAAGATTACAATGAGCGGGTCTTGGGTCGAGTCTATAGCTGCGGACACATGCAATAGCTTTGTTCAGAATGCCTTTTCTAATCATTGGTTGCAAGACAAATATTTTCTTTTGATAATTATAATTTACTGAGAATTGCTATATCTTACCATCCCAAGGTAATTTCCTTTGCGAGCCGTGGTTTGGGAGCTAAGACCTGCAAGTGCTCCAACACAGCACAATGATGACGCGAGGTAAGCAATCTGGTGAACTTCGGAGTAACCCTGTTGAAAAGATTATAGTTATTGTCACATTATACAATGGACTATCACTGCCTTTTTGGGATAAACAATAATGTTTCTTTGGCGTGGTTTTAAAACCACGCCAAAGAATTAAGTAGCAGAACACGTCCAAATGATTAATAAAACATTTGGAGTAACAATGGTGCATTATTTTTAGAACTGGTATTAGTTGGTCATTCAAATTGATTTGGACACTAGATTTTAAATGACGTTGATACTATTTGAGCAACATACCTGCATGGCAGCAGTGATGTATCCGCCGAGAAGAGCTGCAGCCGGAATTCCATACAGGTATCCATATTCTGGGGGATCAGTTGGCCTGCAAAAAAATAACAAAGGTGACTAACTTTTCCTAACTGGTAGGAGATATATATTTATTTCGCTTTGCAGTCTCTTAGTTCGTAAATTAACGTGAATATTCTTGTATACCTTTTGAACATGTCCAACATGCGTTGCGTGACGAGGAAGCCGCCGAACACGTTGACGAACGATATGAGCGCTGCTGTGCTCGCCAACCACTGTTGAAACATAATACGAGTTAATTTCTATAGCATTGTTTTATCAAATTGTAAGGAACGAATACCAAGTTACAATGTCAATAATAAATTGTACTTCTAATTTCATTGCTTTTTTTATTTGATAAAAACTCATTAAAATAAATAAGCAAAATAAAGACCGTAACAAATTCGTATTGTGTGGATAATGCCCATTTTCACTAACCACCTTTAAATTTTAAGGTATCCCTAAGCTAAGATAGATGTCACAACTTTTTGGTTTTCACCGACACATACAAGTGAGCTCTAATAGCACAAGTAAGGGGTTAGTTTAAGTAACTCCTAGTTAAGAGATGGTTTGAAGACGATTGGTGAAAATGGTCATTGTTCATTCATATTATGCAATTTGAATAAAAAGCGTGATATGAAGCTAGTCATCGTCATAAACCCTTGACAGTCCACAGCTTAACTATGAACCTCCTCTACATAAAAAGGGTTTGCCGTAATCACTACACTTGATCGGCGGATTGGAGGACGATCTTTATGCTGTTACCACCTATAAAACTGTCACATTTGTCAGTGTATAATTTATGAGAGTGTTACCTGTACTGGCGTCTCGGGCAGGTACCCGCCGCCCATGAGCAGCAGGCCGCCGACGGCCGTGATGCCCGACACGGCGTTGGTCACCGACATCAGCGGCGAGTGCAGCGCCGGCACCACGCCCCACACCGTGTGGTACCCCACCACGCCTGCCACACAAACACGTTCTAATGGTAGACTTTCACGACAACTTATTTGGTCCAATTACTTACCATACTTAGTTAGACCATTAAGGCCTTGTGTCTATTTATTACATTACTTTGCATACATATATTATCTCACGCCTGTTACCCATGGGGGTAGGCAGAGAGTATGGAACATTACTTTGCTTTAAATAAAATACATAACATTGGACGTAAATCTAGATCATGCAAATTAAAATGTGGTTTAAACTGTAAGAATAGGGCATGATTGTTTTCAATAAGGTCATATAGCCAGTATAGCCAGTAAAACTGGCTATATAACGAAATCCATATAGAGATACTCAGCTCGCCAAGAAAGGCAATTTTGAATAATATTGGGACAGAATATTATATAGTAATATCTATAACTATGTACCTGATAGTGCAAGGGTTGTCGTCATTGTCGTGAAAGCAGGATTAGGAGCCGCTATTCCCAGACCAATCAAACCAGCCAATCCTAGTTAAAACATAAAAAATACATTAATTCAATATTCCCATGACAATGTTTATTATAAAAAATAAATAATAGTAGAATATATTTTTCTGAATTCTCCATATACCTATGTATTTATCAGATATGACATGGATACGATGATTCGAGGATTGAGCTCAGGAACATGTTTAATGGAGAGATCATGGCCCATTGGGTTGGTGACAATAAATAATTATTGTGTGTTATATGTATAAATAATTAAAAAAAATTAAATGTGTACCTGTGGAATACAAGAATGCATCTTTCAAGGTCTCATTGAATGGATTCGGTGGTTCTGGTTTGGCGACTGCAGAGGGTGTCGGCGAGGACGCTTGCACGGCCGCCATGCTGGGTGGAGGCGGGGCTGGCCATAGCAACTCTCCGGCCTTCAGCACTATAGCGCCACGGGTCACTTCGTCCTCCAAGTTGATGTGGAAGTGGTCGTTTGTACCTTTAACATACAGAAAAGAGAATAATTATCATAATGTATATGAAGTTTATTATGCATAGTTTATTATAATAAAGTATACGTAAACGTTTAGTGAATCTCCTTTTTGTTTTTGTACGGGCTCGGAGGGATCAGGCTGTGGATCAGTCCTCGACGAGCTAGGGTCCTTTTGGAGAGCAAGTGGACTGTATAATGAAACTGGAGAACTCTTGTACACTGATATACTTTATTACGATGATAATGTTAACAACACTAGTGGAGATGAAATTGACAATATTACGATCGACTGGCTATGATCGACTTTATACATAACGACTACATACACTGACAATACATTGATTACCCATTGACTACTCATTGACAACTTATTTACAACTGATTGACAACTGAGGGCGCCTCGCAAGGAGGCGTCCTTTTATATGCGAGCCGCGCGGACAGATAATTCCTGTTGATCGGGGCTCGCGACTCGGCCGCTCTGCGACGTTAACATGTTTGTACATGCTCAAAGGCAAGTTCAAACCAAGCAGCGGCGGCGCGGAACAAAGGATCGCCGCCGCGCGCCTTTGATGTTCGTGTCTGAACTTGCCCTTTCGTCATGGTTCGGACACGTTCGGAACACGTCGCGGGCGGCTCGCGACCTAGTATTGCCGTCGTGCACATTTCTCCCGCCGTCGCCATCAGGCGACTCCTTGGTGAGCACGACAATGCGCTTCGCCGGTCTTCGGAGTACGAGTCGTCTGTTCATGACGATGTGGTCTACTCGTACCTCTCCATCTGTGTCTGGCAGCACCTGTATCACCCTTCCTCTAAACCAACTGTTGCGTGGGAGGTAAGGGTCGGAGATCACGACGACGTCTCCAACCTTGGGTGGGGTGCCGCTGCCGTTGGGCTCCCGTCGGTCTTGAGGAACCGGCTGGTATTACGCGCCCATCTTGCCAAAACGGCGACACCGGTGGTATAAGCTTCCAGCTTATAGACCGCGCATTGGACTCACTCCTAAAGCGCTTAAGGCACTTCTCCTAGGTCCCTATCTGCCGCTTTGAAATAGGTAACGAGACTATATCTACAAACTAATCTATACCTATACTTTCCTATAATTATAGACTAACCTATGTCTACAAACTAACTTATACCTATATACCTATAATCTATTCCTATGTATATTGTATATCGATCTACATTCTACACATTCGTCTTTGTGCCTACCTATAGCTACAAATTGAATCCTATGACGCTGTCTTATGTTGTTCCCGCTATTGTGTAATTGTTTATGCAAATATGTAGTACCTAACTTCTTATACTTGTGTTTACTTTTGAATATAACACGGTGTTTTGATTCTGCATTTACGTTTGCCACCGCTGTGATTTTCCCGCGCAAACGTAAAACACGTGCGCTTGCGCCACATGTACTTAGCACTGATAACGCGCTGTTGCCGGCCGCCGCTTTTTTATCCTGTATGGCGGCGGTTCCCTTTGATAAGGTTTCGGCCGGTAAGTCCTTGTCCTTTTGTTCTTTGGCGCGTTGTACATAAGTAGCAGGTGTAGGTACATACTTGACTGGATCATTAACTTTTACGTGGTTGATCACATGACATTTCATGCGTTTTTCGTCCTGATCTAGGCACCGATCTAGATCTAGGGTACCTAGGTGGTTGTTAGGTACTGCAGATGCTACTGGTTTGCTCAATGGTCCGGTCGCGATGCTGTCATCGGGCGATCGTTGACACTTCTGTTCTAGAATACCTAAGTCTTGCAGTTGCGGGTCGTATTTAGGTATCCTAGGTTCTATACATAGTGATTCTACTTTGAAGTTTCTCATGGTTGCTTCAACTTGTTCTGAATTTTCTTTAATATTAATGTGGCCGCAAAATGTTCTTCTGTCTTTATTTACTGGGTAATGACATCCATGTAATACCCAACCGAGTTTCGTGAATGATGCTACCGGTTGATCGCGCGAACCTGTACGCGTTTTCGTGGCTACTAATAAATGCCAGTTATCTTGACCTATTAAAATCATCGGGCGCGCGCGGTCGTGAACAAGAGTGCTTCTTATATCGTTTAAATGCCTACAATTGTTTATGTCTTCTGTTTGTACAGTCTGCGCCATGACTTCCAACCTGTTTACGGTGCGCGCTGCCTCTATCTTCTGCGGGACGCTGTGGTACTTGCCTTGTATGTAGAGACTAACAGTGCGGCTTTGCTCATGCTTGACTTCTGTACCTAGGCCTTGTATCTGCATAGGACTAGCTGGCCCATCTGCACCTAGGATGTCTGCCACTGTCGCGTCTAACAAGGTGACTGTACTCCCATCGTCTAACAAAGCGTATGTGTCTAGACTCGTACGTGGGCCGCGTAACGTCACAGGAACTATCTTCAAATACGCGCGGCGATTTCGAGGCGAAGTCGTTGATACTGTCTCGCGCGCTGACGTCACGGATTCATGTGCGATAACAGGCGTCATTGATGGCGGCGCGTGCGGCGGTCTGTTGTGTATCGTATTAACGTCTCGCTCTTTGTGCAACAGTTTGTGATGTTTCATGTTGCATCCCTTGACATCACAAATAGGCGCTCTGCACATAAATCTTCTGTGTTTATTTCGTAAACACCTAAAACACATGTTATTGTTTTTTGCTATATTCCACCGAGTATCTATGTCTAGCTGCTTATATTTATTGCAGTCTGGTAACTTGTGGCCGTGTTGCTTGCATGCCGGGCATAGCTCACTTGACGTTCTTTTACTCACGATGAACGTGCGCTCAACTCTGCGCCGTTGTCGTACATCAATGGCGTTATCATTAACACGCTCCGGCAGCGCGTACGCGCTACACTTGTCGGCCTCTTCATTCATAAACATAGATAACAGTTTTAATACGGGAATATCTTCATGCTTTCTATTAGCCGCGTAATCATACCATTTATTTCTTAATATTGGCGTTAACTTTTCTATGATATTACGCGACATTTCGGGGCTATGTAAATACTGAATTCTATTTAGTGCTTCTATCGTACCTACTGTGTTTGCAATACGGCTAGCAAATATACAAATATCCCTAGGGTTGCCATTTAATCTAGGTAATAACTTAACATTGTCTAATTCTGTCATTATCAAAGCCTCAGGCCTACCAAAACGTCTTTCTAGTGCATCTAAAATGACCTGAGGGTCAGATTGACTGAATAATAGGCTCCCTACAGCTTCCTTTGCGGCGCCTCTGAGGCTTATCCTAATCCTAGCTACATTTTCTACGCTAGAAAAGTACGTGTGTGAGTCACAATACGTGGCCTTATAAGCTATCCACTCACCGGGTTTGCCGTCGAAGACTGGTAGCCGCTGCATGTACTTCGGGGGCTCTCTTGAACTGCGCATGACCTGCGCTAGTGCCGCGGCGAGTGTTCGTACGTCTATCACTTTATCACTAACGTTACCGTGTGACACTTCACTCGCGATATTGCCCTTTGATTTCGCACACACACATTCACACACTTTTCTGTAGCTGTCGTCATCTCGCGGCGGTTGCGCGCCCGCCGGGGCGCCGTTCGCCGTCGTTGTCGCTGCGTGGGCTGCGTCCCTGCTGATGCTCCCGCCCCTGGCGTCGTGTGGCGGCGGTCGAGTCTCGCCTCCGGGTGGCGGCGCGGGTCGCGCTAGCCACGTTCCAATCCTCACGGAGGCGAGGTCGTCCACCAACTCCTCGTCGTCACTCGACTCAGCTTCGGCTAAGGTGCACTGCAGTTGTATTTCCTGCAGTTCTCGCTTTGCCTGCGCTTCACTGGCTTTCATCTCAGCCAGCCGTTTCCTAGCCTCCAGCTCTGCGAGGCGCTTTTTCTTCGAATATGTTGAATGGCGTGACCTTGTATCGCTGGGCTTGAGCGTACCATGCGTGGCGTCGATGTAGGTAGTCGTCGTAGACCCGCTTCCTGTGTCCGTCACTCGGACCGAGCTCGATTCTGGTGCCGAGCTGCTGGCACCCGGTCCGGCGGTCACTGAAAGCTCTTGCTGGGTCTGCTCTGTCCTGGATTCTCCACTATGGCTGCGTGTTAACACCATCTTGCTAGAACTTTATTCGGCTTCGAAGGACCAGAAAATGTACGGGCTCGGAGGGATCAGGCTGTGGATCAGTCCTCGACGAGCTTGGGTCCTTGTGGAGAGCAAGTGGACTGTATAATGAAACTGGAGAACTCTTGTACACTGATATACTTTATTACGATGATAATGTTAACAACACTAGTGGAGATGAAATTGACAATATTACGATCGACTGGCTATGATCGACTTTATACATAACGACTACATACACTGACAATACATTGATTACCCATTGACTACTCATTGACAACTTATTTACAACTGATTGACAACTGAGGGCGCCTCGCAAGGAGGCGTCCTTTTATATGCGAGCCGCGCGGACAAGATAATTCCTGTTGATCGGGGCTCGCGACTCGGCCGCTCTGCGACGTTAACATGTTTGTACATGCTCAAAGGCAAGTTCAAACCAAGCAGCGGCGGCGCGGAACAAAGGATCGCCGCCGCGCGCCTTTGATGTTCGTGTCTGAACTTGCCCTTTCGTCATGGTTCGGACACGTTCGGAACACGTCGCGGGCGGCTCGCGACCTAGTATTGCCGTCGTGCACAGTTTTTCTAAATATTGTAGTAACTACCACACGTTCTATAAGATACTTTTTGTATCGAAATTTCCAGAAGAACATAATATAAACAGGCGGAGGATGTTGTGTGCGATACTTTGGGCCCTCATCTCCACACATATTGGTAGAGGTATGTAAAAAATACTTACCCAAGCTGAACAGGAATCCGGAGATGTTGTTAGCGTATAGCGTGGAGGCGTGTGCAGGCATCCTGCTGGGCATGTCTGTCAAACCGATGTGCGTCACTCCGTGTATCTTGGAGATCTGACCTTTCTTCGTCGTTTGAACATTGCCACCCATCTCCGCTGCCAAATCTACTATCACACTACCGGGAGCCATGTCACGGATAGCATCCTAAATAAAAGAAAATGTAAATATAATAACACTTTGCCATCCTGAGACATACTAAATTAATAATTTATTGTTGATCGGCTTATTCACGTAACTGACTGGCGAGGTAACTCTACTAGTTTCGAACCACGAACGTCGTAAAGCTTGAAACTGTCTCATGAAACATAATTTACACTGCCAATCTGGGAATCGAACCCATTTGGGAGCAAACAACTAGTCTTCGTTATTGGCTTATGAACTCAATAGCTAATTTAGGTCCAGTTTCAACAACGATGAACATTAATTGAAGGTAATTGCTACGTCATAATATCAGTTTCGTGCTCCAACATTGCGAATTACCTAGTGATTAAGTGTACCGATTGAATTTCATTTTATCTCCAGCGATCAAATTATTTTATCGTGTACGCTTGCCCATCGGTTAGATAACATTGCATTATTAGTACACATAAATAAGCACGAGGTCTCTGTACTGATAATTCTCTATTCATAATAATGGCTACTGTATAGAAAAATAATCGTTAAATGGAGCTTTAATGTTTATTGTTTGTACTTGTATTCTTAGGAATGAACGAATCCCGTAAAACTTCAAGGAAAACCTAAAATTATTTATAGAACGACTAGATCAAACTGCGTTTAATTATATCAATATTTATTATTTACTAGCGCTACACTCGGTTCAGTTTTATACACATCTTCGCGTCTCGAATTAGAGTATTCCGGGTATTCCGAAATTATCACCTCACTTTATACCGCATCGCGTAGGTAATGTTCGTTTATAAAAGAAAGTAGGTAATTCATATTTTATTTAGAGATATTCCAATGATTAATATCAATGTTAAGTACTTTGACAGAACTTAAGTAAATACCCTACTTAAGCAAACTAAAGACCTTGATATAAACAGAAACTACTTAATAATTTATTTACCAATACTTGTAAGTTGTACAGATCTGCTCCATATAACTGGTGGCAAGATATTGATAACACGGACAAACAAACAATAATTCTCACGATCATATCTGTTATGTCATTATTTATTGACACATATTTATATTACTGTTCATTGCTAAGCTCGAGGTCTCGGCGTTTATCCTGGCAGTCGAGTAAAGTATTATTACATAACATCACGCCTTTTATCCCCGAAAGGGTAAGCAGAGGTGCACATTACGGCATTTAATGCCACTATAATGTAACACCCACTTTTCACTATTTATGTTATGAGTCCCATGTAATAGGGGGTGGCCCTATTGCCATATACCGGGCACAGTTCCAGACTCCATGCTATCACTGAGAAAAACCCAGTAATACTTTGCCCGACCCGGGAATCGAACCCGAGACCCCTTGCCCGTAAAGTATTATTAGATTACGAAATTACTTATAAATCAGTCTGAAATTATTTATATACCTACATATGTCTTTGTTGTTTATAAATTTATTTATTAACATAAAAAAGCATACAGTCATTAATAAAACAGACACGGTCAGTTTACAAGAAACATGATACAAAAATGACTATGCAGGCTAACGCACCTACTTTAAGTCTTTACATTTTTATAATACTCGCAGTTTTCTTTCTCTTTACAATGTAGGTACAACACATTATTACACAAGTAATCCAATAAATTAACAATAACGCGTCTTTTCAACCAGACACACTCTTTACACAACAATTCTTCACAAATACATGTACATGTAATGAACAGTTAATTTATAATACTATTATTATAAAGCAACATTGATATCAACTGCATTCGCAAGAAAAGATCTCAGATCTGTCTCTGATATTTGTGAGTTTACTGTTATTTTATTAATATGCTAGTGTAGGCGCTACTTTTAACTAACAACAAACTGTAAATCATATAGATAAATATTTAGCTGTATTTGCTTCGTATTCGCGAGAATAGCGTGGAAGTACTTACTCATTCCAAAACTCAGAATGTTTATTTACCTCATACGTTAGAATGTGCAAATAATTAGATACGGTTTGTATATTATGTGTTGTACATTACTTACATAATGTTAATTCGGTAGTATCATATTATTGAAAATAAAATAATGTAACCTAATGATAACATATATGAGGTGTCTGTGATTCGGCGGTACATTATTCTTCACACATCTATGTATTTGTAAAGATACCGGCTCTTATTACATAAGAAATAAAGACGTTACCAAAATTGCAGTCGATAATTCTAGACTATTTCACGTATATTTGCGTCGCTTGATCTTGAACTTGATTATCTTTCTCTATTTATTGTTACATAATGATAAAAAACATACCTCGAGAATCAGAACTGGCGCTGGTTTCCCAGGTATAAGAGCAGTGGTGATAACCACATCAGAGGTTCTAGCCTCCTTCCCGAGGAGTGCCCTCTCAGCGTCGAGGAACTCTTGACTCATCTCCTTCGCATATCCGCCTGCTCCAGCACCTTCCTCCTAAACGACGCAAATAAACATACGTTACAAGGGTCATTCAACTTGCTAAACAAGTAGCCGCCAAATATAGTGGAATTATAATTGGTTGGAACCGCGACACTCTTTCGTACGTTTAGCTAATTTGTTGTGAACATACTTATGTAGAACTATTTACATTACATTCCCATTACGTAGAAGATTAATCAACAGGCTGTGTGAACTTTTATCTTTGTGAGTATATTTACTTTTATCAATCAGAGTATGTTCGTACGTTATTACACACTCGTATTATCTTCAGCAATAAACCAAAATTATGAAATGCTGTCAAGGTCTACAACTTGGAAATATGTTTGTAAGTCGATAAACCTGTCGTTTTGGGGGAGTGACACTTATACAATGTACCTAAGTAATAAAAATTGCATACATTATAACATTGACCTTTCGAGAATGAAATGTTAACATCTGTAGGTATATTATATAATATGACGTTAGACATAGATAAATACTCTCATGATTATTATAGACAAACAATGAATCAAGCATGCTTTAAAGTTAGATAATGAATGAAAATAAACAAAAATAATAATTAAAGTAGCTGATCACGAAGTGGTAACATTACATCTCAAGGTTTGGTGCATTGACTGTTGCAATTGACTTAAGATTTAGCAGAACAAAACAAACGTTACAAATAAAGTGAATAAATATTACGTGACTACGTATCTAGAACTACGAGTCATTTGATCTGGAAATTACCATTGGCGATAGCAGCCAAGGGCAGGGTGGACGCTGCACCCCAACCACTAGGATTAGGGTACACCCACCTCTGTAAACAAATAATTTCATAAGCACACGTCGCTTGATAACACTGACAATACACGTGATACATCGCATTATGGCAAGTCCGCGGTCATACGAGAACGTGATACGGATACTTTGACCGCACAGTTGCCCATGTAATGCTCCATGTACAATGTTACACTAACGTCGCCAGCTTTCTACGCAGTTATACATAGATCATGCTGCAGGTCTCGTAGGTGCACGGCAATATAGCAAGTGACGAGTGATGATATTATGAACCACAACAAACAAAAACGAAATACGTTTGTTCAGGTGTAACAGCAAAAGTTTACTACAATAGTTAACTTAATTCTCTCGTTCTACTTTAATTTTCAACATCGCAAGTTATTTACGGTACTTTTTATTGCCATTACGATACCTCAATAAGAGCAGTAATAAAAAGGTGTTCTGCCATGAACTAGTGAAATATAGGGAACAAATACATTATCGATCATCAACATGTCGTGGATTTAGACGCAGATAGAGTGGAGATTGTTGATCTGACCTTCATATCCATTGTGATGAACTGCGCCCCAAGACTCTCGATTTGCTCGCGCACAGCGGGGCGGGTGTCGAAGGCCTGACGGCGGCGCCCATGCAGCGAGCCTGTGCGGCGGCGGCCAGCCCGGCCACGCCACCGCCCACCACTAGCACGCGGCATGGCGGCACACGGCCTGCAGCCGTCATTTGACCTGGACGCAAGTAACAATCATTCAATCATTCTGTTGAGTTCTGTTAACAAGTAATAAGTTAAGAATTTATTTTTTATTTATAGCAGTCTCATGACGATACTTGATCATGTTGAAATTAAAGGTATGATATTAGATTTTTTTATAGATAAATGATTTAAGACGTTAGTTTGTGACAGCACTTGATTCAATTATAGTTTTAAAGAAGCTGACGAGATATGATTTGTAAAACCCTACAAATGTAGTGAGGAAAGGTTAATACATACCTCAAGGACACAAAAACATTTAAGTAGTAAAACTTACCAGAAAAGAATCGAGGGAAGTGGGCCGCAGCCTCAATCACAGCACGGTATCCAGCTACGTTTGCCATGGAGCTGAGTGCGTCGAAAGCTTGTGCGCGACTTATACGAGGGACACAGTCCATTGCTACAAATATAAAAAGAATCATTCAAAATTCAAACTATCCAAGGCCATTATACTTTCTGATAACAAAACTATTTTCTTTTTCAATGTTCTTACCAAATGCATTCACATTTTTATCAGCCAGCTTCTTTATCAGTTCTTGATTTTGTGCAGGATATAAAAATGATATAAGTGTCCCTTCAGGTCTAACACTTTGTACTTCATGGTCTATTAGTGGACGAACTTTCAAGATGATATCTGTAATTAATAAAAAGGTTATAATCATATTCTAAACAAATAAAAAGTACAATATTCTATTTATCACAGTACATAAAGATGATTACCGGATTGGAATGTGTCCTTTAGGCTGGTAACTTTTGCTCCTACTTCTTCATAAGTTTTATTTGGAAAATTAGCTAATGCTCCAGCATTTTCTTCAATATTAACACTGAAACCTTTCTTTACTAATTTGCTAACTACTGCTGGTACTACAGCCACTCTGAAAATATCAAATATCAAGTACTTAATGCTGGTGTTCTAGAAAATGTTGTATATTATTTGCACTATTACTACTTTTTAATACCTTTTCTCATTTTCCCAGATTTCCTTAGGTATACCTACACTAAGCTTAGAGTATGGTACACCAGGAGTAGGGGGTGCTGATGCTGAAGAACTTGAAAGCCGGTAATGCCATGACCGCTGCAGAGGCTTGCGAATGCATAGTAATCTCACTGACCCAGACATAATGGCTAGTTACTGTAACAAAAACAAATGAAGTATACAACATTATTAATATGCTATGTATAATAAAGTTATCTTGTAACAGTACTTTATTTTGTATAAGAAACGGTTGTATATCTAATCTAATTAAATAATTAATTATTAACATAGGTTCATACCGACTAACTAAACTCATCTATAATATTCTCATGTATCATTATATGAGAATATTATAGTTCTAGGCATAGTTTAAAACAAGCAAACTATTAATTAGATCTTATTAATTACTGTCATTTATAGTTCAATTACTAATATTGTTTCAAGAAATTGTAGTAAATAAGAAAAACATTACAAATAAATAATATGGCTAGACCAAAGTATAAATAAAATTATAAAACATCATCTTCTACCTTTTCAAAGATTTAGCATGGTAATTTAAAAATGCTATGCTTATTATGTTCTCACAGTTTATAGATCATCTCTGAAGGAGAGGCACTTTCATTAATCTTAAATAGATGGCTCCCTGATATGTCTATGGCTGTTTATTTACCTTCATATTATGTGAGTGGATTATTTAGTTTAAATCAAGTTTAATTACATAATTGCGCAAAAAATATTTTTTTTCGTAAGATAAGAAAACGCGTGTGAATGTAATTAGTACAGTAGGTACCTATCACGTAGCTTGCTATCAGATTATGCTACACAAAATGAATTTACGACCGGATTTTCTATCATGTCATGCAATTTTTATGAAGCATCCAGATACTAAACAATAATATAGGTCACAAATTAATACCACTAGAACGAGTACAGCTAAAAATATCCGCGTAATTACTGGACCTATATTTTTCAGCACTTCAAGGAACAAAGAAAATTTCTATAAATTCTCTAAGTTATAAATAAATAACACGTTTCATTCAATACCATGACAATTATATCTTTTCTGAAGCCGTTTTCCAGATTAGTGGCGTACTTAATTATTTCAGTCATAAACTTCAATAAAAACTGAAATGTATTGTGTATCAAATTAAAAACTTCACGAAGATTATAGAAGAGGCGGTGTTCGAAGTAAATATATTTAGACGGACATACAAAAGTAACGATGAGCGAAAAGTGAATTGAGGGCACTGAAATTATTATTCTGTAACAATTTGCAAACTATTTGATATGCCTAAAATGCTCCCAGACAATACGTCCTAGTCCGTAGCTCGCAGCTCGACGTGCCCGGTGCGCTGGTAGAGTTGGCATTTGCAAGTGACTGGATTCGATAACGAAATAATTAAAAACAGAACTATTATAATTTATTACCGGTTGGGTCTGTCCGTTTCGTGAGTTAAGCACTCTCAGCTAGTCAGCGGGCAACAGGTGTACGGCAAAACGAAGAATTCCAGCAAGGCGGCAACCGGCAAAAGCAACTGATAATATCCGATAAAGATGTAGCCCTGCCGTTCCTCGCACAGTACGTGCGGTGAACAAACTGCACTGACGCTTTGTTTTCAAATTTTAACTTGCAAGTCGCTCTCTCGCTCTAACAATGTATTTGTGTGCGTTACACTTTAAGTGTTGCATATCTAAGAATTAAAATTCTACTGATACTGCCCAATTTTGTTTCTAAGTGACGTTATTATTACGTTCATGGCTCATTAATAGTATATTAAGAGTTTCAGGAAAGACGTTGCTTTGGACATATAAATTTAACCCTATCCAAGATAGTTTAATAAAAGTGTTATTAAATTCAACATCAAAATGATTTTGTCCAACAAGCATAGTTTGAATTATAAGACTATATAGATAAACAGCCAGTCCGCTAGTTATAAAATAAATTTTCAGAGAAAATCTATTCGTTTATTATGTTTCGATTGCTAACGGTATTTATAATTTATGGTGTTTATGAATAAAATGGAAGTAACTAAACTTGGTATTTTTTAATTTAAATTATTTCTAAAAAGGTAGAAAATAAGTTATTGGTCACACTGATTCATTTCGTCAAATTCAGCATTTATCGACTTAGTGATGTCAAGTTACAAAAATATCGCTAAAAAAATACGTGTGTAGACTGAAAAGTTTCCGGCCTGATAATTAAAATCAACTTATTTAAATTTTTTTTTTCGCTAATTGATAGGCAAAAGCCTTTCTCCAAATAATCAATGAAGATTATTCCTTTCGCTTCCTGAATCACAATCGCCATGACCTTGTTGGCCGATAAAATTGTTTTTGCCTTCTTAGGGGTTGGTTCACCCAGTAACCTAGTCCAATAGATTATTTCGACTACTATTTACTTTCTGGAGTACAGTGGTACACAGTACATCCAAGTTTCATCCACACTTATAAATCGACGCAAAAATTCATAGGATTTCGCTAGTCGAGTGCCAATTTGTCGATTTAAAAAGTTTTCCGGATCGAATTTTGATCGACCATTAGCAAATGCGATACCTACCTAGCATAGAGCTTCTCCATGCTTAAATGGTCATGTAAAATATTGCGTACACATAAATGAAATATTAATATCCTAATACTCTCAGTTATCTTACTTTCTTTTAATCTACGGTCCTCCAACAAAATTATATGGATTTTTACGATCATTACGGAAGTAGTAACCTCAACGAAGCATACTGAACATGGTTCATTAGAACTCGCTGCTCTGCTGCTCATTCAACTTTCTTTAAATTCAGAAACCGACTGTTTAATCGTTGAATATGATGACGAAGAGTCTTTCAGTGTATTTTATTATGACAAAATAAATACCACAATACCACAGTCCAAGTTTGGACATCATGCGACTATGATACTTAAATATAGTACACTGTATTATCAGAGCTTAGCACACTATATGTCTAATCTTGTCGTAATTGCGGTCTCAACAATAGATCACATCAAATGCACTAGCACACGATGCTATCTCCCATGCATTTGGTGAGTTCTTGTCAGAATTGGTAGTCACAACCAGTTAAAAGTTCTAGAGACAGACTAACATACTGAGTCCACCATCAGGGGATCCGTCTGTTCGTTTGTTAATACTATTTATCATTGTGTAGAGTCTGGAAAAAGATAAGGTAGAGAAGAAAGTTAGAAGAAAATCTTGTATGAAGTACAAGTATGAACTAATCTTAGTAACACTGCTTGACACTGGAGTTTTATAGATTTTCCTGTTTACTTCAACACGAAATATTCTTTCTAATATACAGGTTGTCCAGTAAATGGTGTAAGTAGTGATAGCTGTGATCAATATCTACCTGAATGTTCAGCGAAAATGTACGGTGTAAAATTTATACCACATTTTTGAAAATATCAAAAAATAACTGCATTTATCGATAATCATAGTCATGAAAATCGGCCCTTCTTCGACTAGAATAGCTTTTTTTCGATCATCACGATACGATATTTATGTTATGAATGCAATTGAATATTATTATATCTTTCCAAAATGCCACGTAAATTTGATACTTGCTTAAATCAAAAATAACTAGATTGTTCAATAAAAAAAAATGACATTTTCATTAATTAATTTCATTACCAACTTAATTTTAGTATTCTTACTGTATTTTTGGAAGAAATAAGTATACTGTTTGACGCTAAAAAAAACGTGACGTCACAATCCTCAATCTCGTAAAATTCATAAATACTCTCGTTTTTCACAGTTCAATATTGAATTTGACTAGGTGGCAAATGCCCAATTTTAAACTAGACTTTCGATAAAAATGTATCGAACACGGTGGTACAACACTAGTTGAAGCAATGTTATACATCTAGTCTACCGCGCAGTGCTTTCTCACGTCATTTTTTCTGTCATTCCATTCATCCACAGTTGCACACGCAAGTTTAGCCGGTATCGAAGTCGAACTTTCCGATTTGGCAACTGATGCTGAAAGAACTTGCAGTTAGATTGTGTGCAGTTTAGTTTTTTTTTATAGCAATTTATTAAAACCTCAGCTTTATTTTACTTTAAAAAATGGCCGGTAATAGCAGGAAGTTATTCAAATTCGTAACAGATCTTAGCGTGCTGAAGTCAAGAAATTGTGAGTATTGTGATTGTATTTAACAGGATTTTTGGTTAGGTAACTGTGGTCTTTTATCAATAACGCTGATTTATTCATAGGCATTTGTTTAATATTATATTATTCCATCGGATTTTTGTCCAATACAAGGAAGAGTACATACTGCAACAGAATATTTACCTTTTAATTAATCAAGTACGAATCTATTAATGTCTGGATCTTATAAATTAATAGCTATTTTAAGACCAGATAATTTGCTATGTTTGAAACTTTTATTCATTAATTATGCAAGGCTAGACCCATTTTATTTAATAATAGAACTACTATTCATAACAAGCAGAGGAAGTAGAAATTTTACATCATTTTGGTTTCAAATGTTGTTTTATCTTTGAGTATGTGGAATAATAATTTGTGTCTTTCAGATGGCACTGCTAAGAGAGTTGTGGCCAAGAACCCAGTTGTTGAAATGGATGGGGATGAGATGACTCGCATCATTTGGTCCATGATTAAAGAAAAACTTATATTCCCCTATGTTAAGGTAAGATAGTTTACAATAATTGTCTGTTACTCCAAAACCACTACAATTATTAAGCTATTATTCATAACATATTTAGTTAAATGAAATTAATATCAAGTATAGTCTTAGCTAAAAATGTGTCAAAAATACTAAATCTCCACACAACTTTTTTTAGTTCCATAACAGACAAATAACTATGCTTATGGTATTTTTAAATAGTTCAGGTACTGGCAGTTTTTCTATATATAGCTATCAAAAAGAAAAATGTGTAATAAAAATTGCTTTGTTATTTTTTTTTTTTCTAAATGGGTGAGCTGGCTCTTTGGGTTTTTGTTCAAGCTGCAGGTAGCATTTTTTGTACACTTTGTGCCCTCAACACAAAGAGCAGGCAGATGCATTAAAACCTGTTGATCTTAACAATAGCTTTCACTTGTTCACTACATAATAATAATAATATTGTATGTATGTACACTTGTGTTGTAATTCAAAGCAGGTTATCAAGTATTAGAGCTGCAAACTTTTCTTATCTCATTATATTGTGCCAATGTTACCGTTTACTACACTAGTTATCATTTGTTACCACTGATATCTCATATAGCCTATAGCTTATGTTATAAAACATTTTGTTAGTTTACATTAACTTTGGTATATTTATGCATGCATTTTTACTTACGTAAATGCTATTTATAATTATTTATCTACTGTTTGATTAAATTAGGAAATGTTGGTATAATCATAAATTAAACAAATGTGTGGTTATACTGTTTAACTTTTGCAGACTCAACGAAACGTCATTTTGTTTGCAAAATATTATGTAGAATTTTAGCTTTTTTATGATACTAACTAAAAGTATTTCCACAGTTGGACTGCCTTTACTATGACCTCGGTTTGCCCCACCGTGATGCCACTGATGACCAGGTCACTATTGATGCAGCCCATGCTATCCTCAAGCACAATGTTGGTATCAAATGCGCCACCATCACTCCTGATGAACAGAGAGTCGAAGGTATGTTTCCTGAGTATTTTTATGCAATGTGAAAGTTTTCATTTAATTACTCGGTGTAACCAGTAGCAACTGCATTAAAAAGTAGTTATACATGTGACATAAGATATAAAAAGGTCTTATAAAAACAGCTTGATAAACAAATAGGTAGTTTATATTTTCTTTATCTGAATTCACTACAAAATGGTTGCAGTAGCAGGCAATGTTTATGATATATCCAAGGTATTCTAATACACAAATGAAAACTTGTTACTAAATTCAACTGAAGTCCCAAAATTCTTGATCCCTCATGAAAAAAATACCAATGATTGATTTAGGTATTGAATTAATAACTTCTAAATTAAAATATTAATACAGGGGTTTGCAATGTGATAAGATATAAGTTACGTGACTAACCGTGCGTGACAAATGAAATTATCAATCAATCTAATGTTAATTATAAATCACTTATCATTTAACTGAAGTAACATTGTAGAGTATCATTGATGACCCATATCCCAAGTATATGTACATTTACAGACGAGACATGTGTCATCTGTCTCGTCTGTGAGTGAAAGGTTTGATTAACACTCCAGTATCGTGTAAAATAGGTCGGCGACAGCGACACACATGTTGTAATTATAATTATCCGCACATGTATGTTTTACGAACCATTTCATTCGTTATAATTAACAGATATGTGATGCTACCGGATTGTTGTACACATAATTATGTGAAATGTAGGTGCTCAACAGTTTTAAATTCTATACTAGTTATAAGAAGGCCGAAAATTACACCAGCAGATCAAGGGTTACACAAACTGCCGTGTTTAGCTGCCGCCGTACAGGCGTGACAAAAACACGTAAAAAATTCCTCTAAAAGGCCATATATTGCTTATTTTGTTAGTACGTCTTAGTTGCGTACATTGGTTTTGTAATAATATGTATTTTGGTGTCAATAACCTTTTATAAGTTATTCATTTTAACTCCTAATGTATGTCTATGTGATTTGTATAAGTAATAAGATTCACACGATACATCGAATGTTAATGCGAGCCGCTTGTGGATAAAAAAATGTTTCTTTTTAGAGTTCAAATTGAAAAAGATGTGGCTGAGTCCTAATGGAACGATCCGTAACATTTTGGGAGGTACTGTGTTCCGTGAGCCCATTATTTGTAAGAGCATCCCTCGAGTTGTGCCTGGCTGGACCCAGGCCATGGTGATCGGACGTCACGCTCACGGAGACCAGTACAAAGCACAGGACTTGGTCATACCAAAACCCGGAAAGGTAATTAAACAATCCTAATTAGTTTTATGATTACAAAATTGTGGAGCTGGCGTAGTTTTGTGTCTGTTTAGCTCTTGGGTGTATTTTTAAATATGATTTTGTAATCTGCAGGTGGAATTGGTCTACACAGCAGAAGATGGAACAGTGGAAAGGCGTTCCTTGTATGACTTCAAAGGACCAGGTGTAGCCATGGCTATGTACAACACCGATGAATCAATCCGCGCCTTCGCCCATTCTAGCTTCCAGGTTTGAATCCTTGATTAAAATGTTGTCAACATTTGAACTTGTAACCCGGATTTCAAGTATACTCTATCACCATCGTAAGGTTATGTGTTCAATCGATCTGTTTTTCATCTTGTTTATTTTGTTAACAATCGGGAATAAAAATATAGTATGACGCACTCGAGGCAAAACTATCGGAGAGTTTAATTGTTCGGACACCGCGACCTTGCTTCAATGAATCGTAATACCTATCAGGCACAAACTTATTGAGATACTTATTGAGAGTATGTACCTATTTGCTGATGTTAATAATTGCACGCGCGTCATAAATGTGTATTGTCTTTGATCAGGTGGCGTTACAGAAGAAATGGCCTTTGTATTTGTCAACTAAGAATACAATTATGAAGAAGTATGACGGCCGCTTCAAGGACATTTTCGAAGAAATTTATCAAAGGTATTAAAAGGAATCGTTCTGTTATATAATGCTTTTTTCACTGATTTGAGGATTAAATGGCTCATGTTTGTACTATCAAATCAGCGATGTAATCTATGCTTAATGAATCCGTTGCAACCAGTATTTATCATTGATTGATTATGTTTGATATTAGCGATTACAAGAAGCAGTTCGAAGATGCTAAAATATGGTACGAACACCGTTTGATCGACGACATGGTGGCCCAAGCTATTAAGGGCGCCGGCGGGTTCGTGTGGGCCTGCAAAAACTATGATGGCGATGTGCAATCCGACGTTGTAGCTCAGGTTTGTAATATAATTGACTACATACCACACTTTCAAACTTATTTATAAAATGCCACGCCTTCGTTTCGGCCACAGAAATTGTATGCTAATGAGATGATAAATATAAAACCAACTGCTGGTAGACGAATTTATAAAAACTATGTATATACTTATATACCTATAAATACAGCCATTTTAATTTAATAACATTTGGCAATATCCAGTTTTAATCGGAGTTGGCTAGAATTCGGCGTTCCGATAAAAAGTTATCAGAAGAGCATTGATGTTTTTATTGTTATTACTTACTATAATTGTGCGCCACGTACATATATATGTCAATAACTTTATTAACACGATTATTGACCCACTAGCTGATAGATAGTTAAAATTATAACTACAAATATTATAAAGTCTGTTGGTACCTATCTGTTCAAAAGCGCAATGTTACAACAATATTTTATCTAGGAAGAGAAAGACTACAGATTCTTAATGTTCTCACGAATTTGTTACCTACAAGTTATTTTAGTAGTTTTAACTAAGCCTTTGCTATACAGGGTTACGGATCCCTGGGTATGATGACGTCAGTACTGATGTGCCCGGACGGGCGCACGGTGGAGTCGGAGGCGGCGCACGGCACCGTGACGAGGCACTACCGTATGCACCAGCAAGGCAAACCCACCTCCACCAACCCCGTGGCCTCTATATACGCCTGGACCAGGGGCTTGATCCACCGCGCCAAACTCGACGACACACCCGAACTAGAACGATTCGCACTCGCTCTTGAAGACGTAAGTCACCTTGCTCCATGAAATCTAAATTATTATCTCTACATTGAAAAATAAGTTCAAAGAAAACAGTACAGTGTACACCTAGATGCTTATTTCTATGTCGTAACTAAACATTATGTCATCTCAAAGATTATGCCGTTACCCACGACGGGTAGGAAAACATGTATACTTGTAGATATTTGGTATATCTTTGCAAGGAATTGTTATTGACCAAATATTGTTACAGGGAAAGCTACATACTTACCTATTTCATAAGATAACGAGTTTGCGTAAGTCCTGTTATCTACACAACGAAAAAAAGCCTTTTATCATTGGAATGCAGCAAATAAGTCAAGTCCACGACACCTCCTATTTTGTTTTATCAAGCCTTTGCAGTTTATTAATTGATAATCACTTCATTACTATCAAAGTAGGCAATCATTACGGGTGGGGAAAACTAATTTAGATAATCAAAGCGATATTTTGATTATTGGATACATACTCACAGATAAACGCACACCTTGGCCCTATGGGGGTAGGCAGAAACTACCGAGTGTTACGTAGTACAAAATCAGATAATATAAACTTTATTTTGTAATATTCAAAGCTGAAGTAATTTCCGAAAAAGTGAGTTCCCAATTAAAATCCAGTTGTTGAAACAGGGCCGTAAAAGTGGTAAAACAAGTAGATCTTGTTCAAAACGAGGTCGATGACACTTGCGAACGATACCTGCGGTTTTATTGTGCAGAAATAAGTCAATATTTTATTCTTGAAATTATATGTAACGGGTATCGAATGCTGCTGTATTCTCGCTGTTGTATTCTAACACAAGCTGAATGCGCTAGCTAAAAATACTCATAGGTACTTCAATTATAGTCATGCAATTATATTTTTAATAACTGGCATAATCTAGATTATTCGTACCTACTGCTATTAAGTAAATGAAATATCAGAAGAGCACAAATACCTACTGCTTATATCAACTGATATTTCCGAAGTCTGGCATTTTAGAAAAAAAATCAAGGTCAGTCTTTGCATTATACAATTCACGACTGGTATTCAAGACTACATGTTATGTACGAAAATACTCGAGCATATTAATGAATGTTCTACTTATGCACTAGCACACCATTAACTACTGTATTATCTTCATAATAATGTATTAGATATCAGGCAGGCACATTTAAACAAAATGGATGGGTCACTTTAAAAATCTTAATGTCATTTGCAGGCGTGCGTCGAGTGCATTGATAGCGGTAAAATGACCAAGGACTTGGTTATCTGTATCCACGGGTTGAAGAATACCAAGGAGGGCATGTACTTACACACCGAGGACTTCCTACTCGCCATCGCTGACCAACTTGAGCGTAAACTAACCAATTAATTAACCAAGTTGTATAGAATATTTGAGTCAGTCCTAATAAAGACTTTGAACATTTTTGTCGATCATCGTCTTTATGGCTGACTCTTTCGTAGCATAAGTAAATCAACTTTTAATTAATCAACCATTTACTTTTCAGATAATTTCAAGTGTTTCGAAACTACAAATAAACGGGGCAATGATTATTGATTCCCTATCTCCCTATATGTATGTACTTTAATAGTTAATTCCATATTTTAGCTATAGTAAAATGAAATTATGCTGGTATGTCTGAACTCAAGTAAATGGTGCTTATTACAGTGATTAAATCATGTTATTTTATCATATTGTGTGGGTTGTTGCATAGCCATTTATAAAACTAGTATGGCATTTATATTCTAATATTGGGTTAGAATATGATGGAAGTTATTTTAAGGATTGTTCTCCAATCACTTATTGCATTTCTGATGCTGATTAATAACTTGATGAGATATTGTGTCAATATCTCAATCCATATTTAGTTTTATCAATTATTCAACAAGCTCACAATACGATAAAAGCTTTTTGGGTCAAAAGTGCCTGTTTTACATTGGTGTGATTCATATTTGAGACTGATTGAAGCCATATTAAATTGCGTACTGGGTATTGAAATCTTACAAATACTCAGATAGTGGAAAGAAGTAGATTGACTCAAATGGTGATGTAGAATAGGAACATAATTTCTATATAGTGTATCATTAAATAAATACACTTTTCGACTTCGTTCTTCCAGCACTGATTGAGTTGATACAGCTAACATAATGTGTATAGATAGTACTGAAATTATTTCGAATGAATTTATCAGCATTCTAATGAAATTACCCCAAATTATGTATAATTATATTTTTATAACAGCATGAGATTTACTGGATATGTAATGTATTATGCTCAAATAATTAAGTATAAATCTTATTACAATTATATGTATTTCATTAAAAATACAGTTGTATACAATCTTTTGTTTTATTTGTTGTAAAATTGTTGGCTGTAGTATATGTAGTAAATTGTGTTTACACAATGATATGATGATGAGAGAAATAAATAAATATTTAAAAAAATCAAAGTTAGTAAATATCGCAAAATTCGACTCGGTGTCTAGCAACAAGTTCGCCGCTGTTGGTAATAGGTGTGGACAGTGCAGTCTGTTAATATTAAAAAAAAAACAACAGGATTACAAAATAGCCAATATAATTATATATTTTTAAATCTTATCTTATTAATAAATTAATTTTAGATTATTATCTTTTACTACATCATAAGTCACGAGTTTGGCGTATTTCTTTAGAAGTTTACGCCAGTAACATTTCACGTCCTTATCTGTTAGATTATCCCAAATATGTTGAAAGCCTCTATTTGCGATTTCATTGGCTAAATCGTCATGTTCTTTGAAGAAATTAATTAACTTCTTAATGTCTTCCTGTGAGGCTCTGGGACTAATAGGAACATAGTGTACCCAAGGTTTAAGTGATGGGTAGAAAAATTCGAGCCATTGATCACCAACATGAAAGACCAGAGACTTGCATAAGAATAAATGCTTGAATCGAAAGCTAGCAGCCACTCCTCTGTAGTTGAACAAATATTTGTATTTACAATGTTCTTCAAATGGCACTTCTGATGCTGGCGGTGCATAAAGGGTGTCCTGAAATTATAAACATTAATATATATATATTTTGTAAATTAACATTCCTAGTTAACCTTTTTATATAACTAGTAAACTGGCAAATTATGGATTAACCTCTTGTATAAGAGACACATAGAAAACACATTGTGTTTCACTTAGATCTGCAACCACCGGTTAATTTGTCTACAAAACATGTAAAATTTAATTACCATATCTGATTTCCAAGCCTGATTTTTGGTGTATTGAGCATCGACTAAGTCAGGTTCAGCTCTAGAGAGTAGTACAAGAGCATCTCTTTCATCACTTGTTCGAGATCCTCTGAAAAAGGCTTTATTTTCCTTCTTTTCCCATGGCCATCTGGAAATAATTATAAAAGTGTAAATTACAATAGGACAACTTACCATGAAGTAATTATGGTACCATAATAGAACATTGCTTATAACAGTTTACTATACATAAACATAACACCATGTGTATTATCTCCAAAGGGGTAGGCAGATGCTCATTACGGCACTTAATGTAACACTCACTGTTCACAGTTGTGTTATGAGTCCCATATAATAGGGGGTAAGCCTATTGTTAGAGTTTACTATATTACTTAAATACTATGTAGTTTTGATTAGGAATATAAAGAATATATACAAACTTTTCAGCAGATTTAGATATTGAGATTCTATGTTTGTCCCATCTGCCTATACCAGTAGGATACAAGGATATAGCTGGACCACCTTCCCAGAAACTCCAAGCAGGATACATTATGTCATAATAATCTTTAGTCTGAAACATTGGAACAACTTCAGTAAGTGATCATTTAGATGTTCCAGTTAAAAAAATTAGGATAATATTTTTCAATTTATTTGCAAATAAATTTAAGTTTCAGGACCTTACTAAATGATAATACTGGTGCTTTTGGATGGCCCCAGGCCCTATTAATTTGAGGCCAATCTCTGGTATTCAGCGCTAGTTCTAAATTAGGCATTTTTGCTGCAATTGCAACAAGATAGTGTTCTACACCTGCACATCTAGCTGGAAAATGGCATTCTTCTTCTCTGTACAACTTTCCATCAATAATCTGAAACAATTTTTACAGATAACAGATTGAATGAGATAATCTTGCTATTACTCAGTAATAAATATCAAAACTAGAAACCACTTGTTTAGACTGTCAAACATCGCGAGGACACAGGTGACCACAACCTATTGTTCTGTAATTGTGTCTATTATGACGGTACTCAAATGGTTAATTACCTGGTATTTGGTAGCTTTCGCACGAGCTCTGTCATATAATTCCTTAGTTATGCCTCCTTTAAATGGTACCAGGTCCTCATCGATTACTGACTTATGACAGCTGCAATTTTCTACTTTACAAGGAACATATTCATTAATAGCGGTATTTATTTGTTCTTTGATTTTTAAAGACCAGTCATTTAATTCTGTAAGTCAAATATGTATGTTAGTGTTGAGTCTACAACTATTGTTTATAACATTCTAACAAGATTATTAGTTGTTAGACAAATATTAGTTGATTATGGTATGTAATAATAAAGGTAAGTATTTTTAATACCCCTGCTATATTTGTTGTGCTCTTCTGAGCAAGATTTCTGATCTTTACTACAAAACTCATTATTTGTACTAGAACTAACAGAAACTATGACGGAAATTAGAGCAAACAAATGACAATTCGTAATCATGTCTGTAGAAACTAGAAAAAACGTTTTTTTTTATAAAAGTAAACAAAAGAAATGCTGATATTGTTGATAACAACAAAACAAAAACAATGGAATTCTAGCGTTTGCGCTTGCGCGAATGGGCCGGCGTGTACCTGAGTTGTCAATGTCATACTTTCAATAATGACAGTTACATTAGCACTGTTATCTGACGTAACATGACGTGACTATAGTTTTTTTCTTCTTTTTTTTTAATGTGTATCGACGAACAGTCGCAAGACTTTAAGCTGATGAGCTTAGTTGTTATGACGATTAGGCGAAGGCACCAGTCTCCCTTCTACCTTCAAAGCACGTTGCTCCGCTTCAGTCTGTTCTCAGTGAGCGTCGGTTTTGCAAGTTCATTGGCAAGAGTGTTTGGTTTCCTCTTGAAATTATCAATTTCCGATTGAACAGTCGGAATGTTGAGGTATTCGTGTATTTCCGCGTTTCTGGAGAACCACGAAGCACTTGTGATGGAACGCAAAATGCTATTTTGTCACTGTTTTTTTTTGATGTGGTTAGCCCAAGTAAGCCGTCTGTCCAGGTGGAAGCCAAGATACTTTATCACTTCAGAATCAGACAGCAGGTTGTTGCCAAATTTTACAGGGGGGCAGTTATCTCTTCTCAAGGTAAATGTGATGTGGTTGGATTTCTGAGCACTTGCAATGAGGTAGAGGAAATGAGGAAGTTTCTCTTTCACTTTGCATAATAACCCTTTGTGCCAAACTTTATCGTACGTTACGGAGGCCTGTTGTACGTCCAGGAATGCCGCCGAGCAGTACTGTTTCTTCTCAAAGCAGCATCTGATCTCATGGTGGATCCGGTGCATTTGCTCTATCGTGGCATGATGTTTCCGAAATCCAAACTGGTGGCTGGGAATAACGTCACATAGGCTCATATGCTCCCTCAGACGAACCAAGAAGGCTAATGGGACGGTATGGCGAAGCTTCGTGTAGAGATTTACCAGGTTTAAGGATCATAATGATTCCCGAAACTTTCCAGATTTTGGGAAAGTATGAAAGTCTTAGTGTGACATTGAAGAGCGAGGCAAGAAATGTAATACACTTTCTAGGCAGATTTTTTAAGATAGTGAGGGCTGAGGGTGATTAGGTCGAAGCCAAGAGCTTTGTAGGAGTTTAGCCTTCTGCTTTCGCTTGCGGTTTTTTTTGGTGATGTATGCATAAGTGGCAGGCATAACTTGAGATCCTAATTGAGAATATCATCGACACTACAATCATCTTTACCGTCATTCGGTCTGAAAATATTCTCCGAATGGCTCGCAAATACTTCCGCCTTCTCCACATCCGTTCGGGCCCATAAGTTTCCATTTTTAAGGGCATGAAGATGATCTCCCGTTTTTTAAGGTTTTAGTAGCCTGCCAAAGCGACATTTTGCCCTTGCCTTCCGGTGACAGTCTTTCTATGAAGTTTCGAAATGTAACATTAGTTGATTCCCGAAGTAGTGACTTTAATTGTTTTGCAGCCAAGTTGAGGGCTGCTTTGTCGGTAGGGTGTTGTGACTGATGCGACTTTTCTTAGGCGTCTCTTCTCAGCACATTTTGCTTTTATATCTGCTGGTTGAGGAGACAACGACGGAATTCGAGCTAAGCAAGGCGAGATTTTCCAGGCTGATACTTGAATTAGGTTAGTTAGTTACACACATGATTTATCGACATCCTCTGGAGATTTCATAGGGGTATTCAACTGGATATTGTCTTCTAGGAATTCACAAAACCCTGAATTCCTAGAAGTAGAACTGATTGGCAGCAATCAGTTTTTCGGTTGCAAAGAGCATCAGACGGTTCAGCATATATGCCTGAAGTGCTCACCGTGAGTATTACGGGTTACGGGCGTATGATCAGACGAACCATCATAGCTCGATTCTATGGAGGAATAGAGATGACTATGATGACATACCCTTCGTTATGAAGAAGTCGAGAAGATCCGGAGACTTGTTGTGATCAGCTGGCCAGCTTGTTGGTTCTCCAGAAGATATTGCAGTGAGGTGAAGAGCATCCAGGCAGCTTTTAAGCGAACGACCTCTCGGAAGTGTAATGCGAGAGCCCCAGTAATTTATTTCCAAGTAGCGAAAAGAAGTGATCAAACATTTGGGGAGTTATTTTATCTTTTGGTGGGCAGTAAACCGCAAACAAAGTGATAGAACCGGCTCGGTCATCTAGTCGAATGGTGGTAGCCTAGATTTGTTGTGCAGTGTAATTCTCCAGCAACGTACTTATGCTTTATATTTGTTTTTATTTTTATTGCGGTACCTACACGAGCTTTACCATCACCAGGATGAGGAGCGAAGTAAATATTAAAACCCTTTAAGTGGTAAGTAAACTATTCTTGGAAGAGTGTGACTCAGAGATCAAGACTATGTCAAATTTGTTACTTTTGGTCACTTCTCCGAGCTCAAGTATGTTCGATGATAATCCATTAATGTTCTATGTTGCAATACGTAACGGAATTATGAATATAGTTTCGAAATGACAGTGGTCAGTAGGTTTAGGAGGGAACCTATCTGTTGGATGAGTTGATCTATCTTTTTAGATTGGTTGATTAGAATTTGTTCCATACGACTTTGTTGGGGGTTGTGTTCAGATTCTGAGTTTGCATCAGTGTTGTGTTTATTTGCCGTACCTAATATCAGAATAGCTTCTGTTATCACGGAGTTGAGCAGTATGTGGTACTGATGGGGTTTTAGTAGGTTGGGCCAGTAGTGGTGCGGTTTGTTTAGCGTTGTTTTTCTCTTTGTGGCGAGGTGCTGGTGGATTACCTTATGTGGATTAGACTTTCTGGACGAGATTTGTTGGTAGACTTGACAGCCTTTGTAGTTGGCTGAATGGTACCGAGAGAACAGAGCACATTTAGCAGGAGAGTTACGATTCTTTTCTGCAGTTTTGTGTCCCTCCCCGCATTTGACGCATCTGTGGGGCTCATGCAATTATTTTTAGAGTGACCTTATTGCTGACAGCTCTGACACTGGACAATGGTCGTAGAATTTCGAGGGTCTTTTATTGTCACCCGTTGATGATAAAGATATTCTATTGCTTTAACTGCTTTATTATTTTCATTTGGTTCTAAGTTGACGAAAAATGTAAAGGATGGAATTTTGTCTGGACCGTGTCGGGCATTTATATTTCTCCACGAACTTTGTTGCATGTAGCTTCTATCACTTCGATTATTTCTTTGTTGGGTGTCGTATGATGCAGCTTTTTGATAAATGCGATAAGGCTTCCTATCCTTTTGCGTGAAAATATGACCTATCAAACCTTTGGCGCTTATTGTATATATAACGTCCTTTTGTTTTGGGGCAATCTACAAGGACGCGGAGCAGATTTTTGTTTATTATTCTTATTTTTAATAATTCATGGTTCACATACTGATTGTAGTTGTCAATAAAAGTTTAACATCCTGTTAATCTAGCAGACTAAATTAAAATTAAACACCCTGTTAATTTAGTCTGCTAGATTAACAGGATGTTTAAGTTTAACATTTTTAAAACAATTTGCTACAATTCATGTCTAGATAGGGTACCTTTTTTGTAATACAAGTAATTTTGGCGTTAGTTTTGCTGGCCGGATTATTTGAGACGCACTTTTGCAGATTCATTGTAAGCATTTTCGTTTAAAAATAACAACTAGGACGCAAACATTTGTGCCCAAGACCACAGTCTTAATATTGTAAGTAGGTATGTACCCAAGACGAAATCTCCTCTCCTATGTGAATTTTATCAGAAATAGCTTAGGGCAGGAGATTATAGCTAGTTCCTAAAGTGTGTGTCACAATCATAAGAGCACTAAACCTATAAAGAGGGAAACTATAAAAAAAAACCGCTGCTTGCTCTACTTTCACGTGGTGTGGAAGTTATGTTTTCTCCCAAAATACTGATAAAAATGAACTTTGCTGCAAAAAGCTGTCTAGACATGAATTGTAGGAAATTGTGAGCAGTTTAATTTTGTAGTCAACGTTTTTCTCCTGAAATGCACAGGAAGAGATACTGCAATAACTGTAACTGTTTTTGGCCGCCATTTTTCTAAGATGGCGGCGCGAGCGGCGCATGTTCGAGGGTGCAAAATAGAAATTACAAAGAGTACATTAAAATCTACAATATTGCCAATTTTCAAAACTCGTGGATAACATTCCAGGTAGAACTACCAACTGACTGTACTATTTAGAATACTGTTAAAAATTATTAAAAAAATAATGTTATGCCATAAATAAGGGCAAGGAAATAATCAAAACCAATAGTGGGTAGACTGAATTTATTGATAAACTATTTTGTTAGTTATTGATACAGACATTTAAAGCAGTATTAGAAAATAACCATTCTGTTTTCAATGCTAAAAATGCAATTACTTTTGCAGATAAATGAATTTAAAAGACTTTTAATTACAGTAATAAAGAAATACAACAATAGTTGAGAATGTAAAATACAGAAAATAATTTTATGAGATCTTATATTTAAGGATTTACATGACGTACATACATACATACATAACACTCGGTTTCTGAAAGGCTGACCAAGTCCAATCAGTGTATAATCTCTTGGCGGATATCAGTTGAGTTGTTAGGAGCGTGATTATACTTCGTTTGATAAAAGAAAGCGATGTATTGACATTTGGCATTTTAGGTTACTAGGGTTGTAGTAATGATACAATCGTGTAAAAATAACTATTGAAATATGGAAACGATAAAGTATGTATCAAAATTGAATATCTTTATCGTGAAGTTTTTAAGGAGCTATTTATTATTTGCTTATAACATTAGAATAGGTATTTGAATACGATTGCCGGCTGACTACTAACTGCCTTGTTGAGTGGTGATTAACATTCTGAATTCTGATTGTTCCTGAGAAAGGTAGCCTTCACTTATGAAATTAAGTATAAGTCGTTTTATTTGATCACCATGGCAACTGACACATAGTTGTTTATTGATTTGATAAGCCTTTGAGAAACTGGAGGTAAATGTTCTACAAGAATCTAAAGACAATTGACAGCAAACATTTTATAGACAAGTTACTAATTTTATTAAACTCAGATTATAATTATTAGTTGTTCTATGCTCCACTTGCGCCAATCAAGTTTATACTTTTCAAGGCTGAATAATACAGCTTCCACTCGATATAGCTCAGTATTACATAAAACATCCATTTATGAATCAGGAAGAAATCAACTAGTTGAATTCTCTGTCAGGGAATATGGCTGGTGCGACCAGAGTCCAGATGTAGAGACCCACGCACAGCCAAGAAGATGTGATCTTGATCCACATCGAGGCAACATTCTCCTTCGAAAGCTGTGAACTCGGGCTGTAAAAGAAATATATTTCGTTGTAGTATTTTGGAAATCATCCTTGGAAATAATTTTATTGAAATTCTCATTTGGTGTTTTTATTTAAAAGGAATAGTTTTTAATACGGAATCTGTGCAAAAGTTGCGTAATTGCTATTAGAAGGATAAATCAATGAACTTACTAATCAAATTATGTTACAGCAATACAATTAATGGAAAGTAATAAAAAAACATCATGCCTTTTATCCCCGTAGGGGTAAGCAGAGGTGCAAACAGAAGTAACACCCACTTTTAACTATTTATGTTGTGAGTCCCATGTAGGGTGAGCCTATTGCCCTATACCGGGCACATTTCCAAACTCCGTGCTACTTCTGAGATTTATTTAAAAACCCAGTAATACTTTGCCCGACCCGGTAATCGAACCCGAGACCCCTTGCCCGGCAGTCGCACTTGAGACCACTCGGCCAACGAGGCAATGGAAAGTAAGTAATAATAATACCTTAACTCTTAACCTTAAAGAACAAAAGGTTGCGGTCACCGGTGACCGCTCGGTGTTTGACAGTTTAATACGAATATATATTTTTAAGGGGGGGGGGGGGATCATCGAATCACCGCCTGGGTGAGGCGGGAGGGAGTGTCAGACTCTTACTGACTAAAAACCACCCCGTTCCTTCTCCTGCACGTCGAGCCGGAGCCCCGGTAACTCCGGTTCTCCGCGACTCCGAATACTTAATGTTTTATTATAATAACAAAATTCCCTAAAATCGATAGAGATTAGAGCTACTTACTTGTACCAATTTGTGAGTGTCATCATGATGTACAAGGTTGCTAGAGCGAACACGACGTGGAAGAACGTCCAGGAGTAGGCCACGCCGTCGCTCTCGTTGTCGAACACCTTGGTCTCCTCAGTACGGCCCGCCTCGCCACCGTCAGCGCCCTCTACAGAATTATATCCTGCGCTCAGTGAGCATACCAACATGCCTTGTTAACTATATTCATTACAACAGCAGCAGTTAGATGCAAACTAAAGCAAAAGTGGGAGTGGAACAAAGCGTATGTTAACTGTACACACTGCAGCACGCCAACTTGCTGCAATTTGTCTTAATTTCTTTATAATTTCGACTTCATTATAACCTTGTAGAATATTTATTAAAGAAAGACAGATTGCAGTAGGTTGAGGATTCTAAGTGCTTCTACAAAGCAAGGTCCGCAAGGTGGAAAATCATTGAAATAAATGACATATGTCGGAACAAAATAATATGTACAAACAAAACTCTACATAACTACTGAATTACAACTCATGGTTCTAGCTGTCCATTCTTAATAAAAAAACAATATCAAAAATACTATAACCATCACTAATGTTGTCAAACGACGGCGTGTCTATTAGCAGCTAGTTATAGTAAGCGATCCTTCGAACTAACAAGGAATAATACCTATATACATCATTACACAAGACCATTAATTAACCTTGCGTCTTCGACATAGGATTAGGCTTGTGTACGTTTATAGGAGCTGGCTCGAAGTTGATTATAAAAGAAAATAAGTAAAACTATGCTTTTTCATTAATCTAAAAGAATAGAGAAAAATATAGGATGTTGTGTGTTAAATTAATGAAATGAAAAAGCAAAAATTTGTTAGCAGATAATGAAACTGGGCGATTAACGTCTGGCTGGTAAGGTAACATGATTTAAGGCCAAGTACATTGCGTTACCTTCGTTAGCAATGAGCCCTCCTTGCCCTTAGACCGCGCCGCCGCCGCGCGTTATGTCCGCAAGGAATCACAGTATGCGTTAGTGTTACATAAAAAGTAAAAAAAGAAATATGAACACAGCTGATTGTGTTTCATATAAAAATATGGCCAGCTGTTGCAACACAAACTAACAACGAAAGATAAACCATGATAAAACAAAAAAATAATTTAGATAGAAAAAAATGTATATGCAAAATGGTATCATTGAATACAGAAAAGATATTAATAAATAAGCTAGAGGACACACTGATAACGACATTCCAAAACATTTCAGGCCTGTTCATAAAGAAAGTGAAAAAGCATGTGGCATATATCTTACCATCAAGTACTTTCCTTGTAATTATTGTTAGTTGTGAGTAATTGAAATAATTAAAGTTAGTAATAAATATTATAGAAAATATTATATTCACCTGCGCCTTCCTTGGCTAGGAAATGCTCCGACATGGTGATTTTAGAGGAGGAGGACGCAGTTCTGATTGACGAGTACAATACACTGCACACCCAAATGACCAGCCCGATGATAGACTGCTTGTCGAAGGATGACTGTTGAGAAATCATTTAAATATATTATATTTGTATACTCACATGTTATTTTTAAATAAATGTACCAGAGAACTAGCGAATAATATTCAATAGATTATCTAAGACAAATGCTAAGCCAAACCAAATTCCCATAGGTTAGTGTAATAGATTTTCCCTGAAATTAGATATTCAATTGATATGCTTTTACTGCAGATCTAGATTGGATGTTTAGCCAACATTGTTTATACAGGTTCAGTATGTACATGTAGATGTATGTATGAAATTTTAAACAGTAGTAATGAATGGTTTGTGTCTACAAGAATGCTATAAAAAAAATTTTCAAAATTACATACAAATACACTAGGAGAAAATAAATCATAGATATTTATTACTTAACATACTATACTGCATAACATAGTATTATACTATACAAGAACTGATATTTTATATCTCACATACCCAATATCCAATTTCGTCCTGGTTAAGCATATCCAAATAAATACATAATTAATGATTGTATATTATACACAATATAATTTTACAAACAATAATGTAGTGTATCATGTAACATGCATACAATTTACAGATTTTTGTACAACTTTTACATACAAATATGATAATATAAATATACAATAGAATATATTTATACGATTTAAGACCTGGCTGTATCATTTAAATATTAATTCTGTTAACAAACGAGACCGCGTTCGGCACTCTGATTGTTTGGTTCATTGGAACCGGCCAATGAGAGCGTCGAACGCGGTCTGGTTTCGATCTCATTTAAACGTAAAGCACACTCATACCAAGCCCTCAGTATCAGTGGTGTTAGTCAGTACAACACTGTCTGTGATTCTGTATACAAACCTGATAGGTCGCGACTGTGTTGCAATCCCTGGAGCCATTGGAGAGAGCCGACCAAGTGAGGTACATGACGTACATGGCGACCACGCCCGACTGCAGCAGCCCCGAGCGCGGCTGGTGGTCTTGCACCGCCGGCAGGACTGATATACCGCTCGCAATCAGGATGAGGATCAGGTTTATTGAAATGAAGAACTTGTACAGACCACAGCCCTCTGGCTGCAAATAAACAAGTCGAGTATTAATTACAGTGGCTAATCTTATGCCTCTTAGTAGTGAAAGGCTACTCAATTTAAGTCGCGCTTAAATATAGTTCCGTCACTACAAATTCTTTGAAAAATGACAGAGAGGGCACGATATTTAAATACTACTTAAAATTGAGTAGCCTTTCAGTATTCGGGCGTGAATGAGTCAGCCTTTCAACACAGTTGAGTATTTTCGGCTTTCAAAAATTTTCAGTATGGAGTTTCAAACTGTACCCAATGTATGACAATAAGTTTGCTGTATAATATTTATGAGCCTTATAATATAACTGGCGAAAAGTGAATATTACATTTATTTTCGCAGATAAATATAAAAATTTTCATAATACGCAAACTGTAATTGTGCTCGATTTACCTAATAGTTCATTTAGTAGAATGTATGCATATAATAATATAATTAATGAATTACAATACTATTGAAGAGTGAAGAGGGTGAACTATATTTACACTGCTATCTTGTAGTATCTGTCTAGACTCTTAGAGAATTATAAATGTGATATCACGTTACACACTCCTGTCTGCCAGGGAATTACATCATGACTAACATGACCATTCATTTTTTAACTCAATGCGGTACGTTGGTTTTTTTACATTTAGTCAGGCTAGATCCTATAATAGAACCTGTAAACACAATCTTTGTGTCCAAAAGGTTAACATTATTAACTACACAAACGTGTAGGTACTTAAAGGTTTTTCGACAGTCCTTTGTCAAAAATAAGCGAGTTATGATGATGCTATATCTCTCTCGTACACCACTCGCCGTCCGAACGGTCGTCATACAGGTTCGATTATTCAAATTTCCGCTTGGTTTACGAAAACGATCCAATTTTGCGTCCCAGAGTTCATTTCGCGGACTCGTAATTATAAAAGTGACAGTCCCGTTTAAAACGGAACGTCAGGTCACGTTAATTATGATGTCATACATATTTAAACTGATGACTTGTCTAGTTCGATATAAGTCACTAAAGAAGCAATTTACCTCAGCGTAATACTTGAAAAGCAGGATGGCTCCAATGAATGCGAGGGTGAAGCCAATGAGCATGGAGAACAGTAGTGCCGAATACCAGACCTTCGAACGCGTTTCTTCATAATTGGCTGCAAACAAATTAAATTACATTCGTATAATTATGACAAACTATCTTTTCTTGGCTTTTATTCATTATAGCGTGATATTTTATAGCTTATATCGTTCCTCGATAAATGCACTATCCCAAAACAAAAAATATTATTTAAAATGGACCAGTAGTTCAGGAGATTACCGCATTCAAACCAACAAAAATCTCTTCAGCTTTATATGAGAAAGTCTGAGATACGATAAGAAGTATGTACCTATTTTATTGTAGAAAATAGAATGAATACATTTTCTAAGGATTTTAAACTTTTTAGTTAGCATGTTTTATAATTAAACTTTAGTGTCTATCGAACTAGAACTATAGTAACTGTATAGCTACATATAAGATACCTGAGATTTCATTATAATTACAAATATGAGAACAAGAATACTTCTAAATTATAATCTGAAGAGTTTCCTCTTCTGACACACATTGAAACTGGGGATATCCTGAGATTGTTAACATAGGAAATACGCACTATATTGTAATAACACGATGAGTCATGCTTTGTCACATTATGAAATGATTCAGTATGATAAGGTAACAAGTTGCGGCGGGCGCTGTATTTCTTGCGTCTTTCCATCGTATGTATAGAAGAAGAAGGGAAATAGGTGGTAAATATGTATACTACTTTGTACATTGGCTTTTGGAGAGAAACCATTTGTGATATTTTATTATTATATAGGCTATAGCCTTCCTCAATAAATAGACTATCCAACACAAAATTAATAATTGAATTAGTAGTTCTGCAGATAAGCATGTTTAAACAAACAAGAAGCTATTCAGCTTCACATAGAGTCAAATATCTGTTGCTGGAATTGTATCTGTGTTATTGAACTGTAATACTTACAAACCCATCTTTCAGCCCAAGAATGCGCAAAATCTATTATTAGAATGAGTTGTATAACAATGAAGCCAAAACCGCCGATCATGCCAAACACCATCCAGGTTGAAGCAAATTGTCCTTCAGGTATAAAGAAAGCCCCAATTATGCCTCCAATAACAACCAGATACTTGATGCCCCAGAAGCTGAAACAGAAAACATAATTTATGCTTATCAACTACAACTGTAAACAATATTATCAGTCACATTTACAGACACTCAGATAACACTGACTGAATGTTCATAACAAGTATATTTTGAGACGTACTTACCCGTTTTGTATACCAGCACGGGGATCTTTAGACGACTTTACTCCAATTGTTATAAGAGCCATCAAAACAAAGAAGAGACATGTTGCAAAACATATTCTGAAAATATATTGTAACTTCATTATGTGTTCTTTGTTTCAAGGTATCACTGTTGTGGTTTAAACAAATCAAGATGTTACCTGTACACTGCCAAATAGCCAACAGCCTGGTCACAGTTTACTTTCAAGTCGCCGGGTATATAGTTTGTCGAATTTTTACAAAATGGAACCTAGAAAGCAATAGTATTCACAAATATAATTCTTTAGTATAGTCATATGTGATGACCACTCATTAACAAGTTATTAATTAACTATATACCTTTTGCATTTCATCATGTAATCCAGGAGCTAGTGTGACGCAAGCCACCACCATTACCAGTAGCAGCATGAGTGTGTACATGAGACGAGTGGACGTCGAGTTGGCACATGATGGACACGCCGAGCAGCACAGGGAACAAGCTGCACTGCCACAGCAACATGCCAACTGTCAATCAACATTAAAACTATTTAAAACAAACTATTTCGTTTTCAAATCCTTTCTTCTAATCACAGAAGCCATTATTTTTGGTGGGTATTTTTATATTCACATTCAAGGATGAACTTGAGGCATGATGGATGTTTCTGGAGGATTGTATCTATAAATAGACATTGTATGGAATAGAAACAGAATAGATATATTCAGCTCTCTTATGTCGAATTGAAGATTACAAGGACGCTTATATTAAACGTATTTCAATTGAATAGTTCAATCCATCCATTACAAGTACCCACTTTCTAATAATAAAAATATAGCATTCGAATTTACCAATGAAATGTTAAACACGTAAAAAGAGAAACTTAAGTAAATTATAAATAATATAAACAACGATCACCTGAGCAGCTGAACAAAGGCCCAACACTGCACCCATCCTGCAAACTTTTCAAGTAGCTGGCTTCACTTCACAATCCTCAATATCTATCTCCGAGTCCCAATGTTAAAATACTTTGATAATGGTCTAGACAAAATCAATAGTTACTAATTCATTATTCTCGATGTCCCGATCCACAGAGCACTATATACTAATCAGAGACTCGATCAATAGAAAAACAAGCTTATTTATTGATTTTTGACGATGACGACAGAGTATGACACATTTGACATTGACATTTGATATAGGAACAATTAGCACAGATAACAAATACCATTTTTCAATCATTCGTTCATTGATGGATAATGCTAGTGCTACACCATCGCAGTAACGAGAACGAGAAGATTTGTGATGCGTAAATGCGATTTGTGATGCGATAACATACGACTTTGCAAGATAAACGTACGCAAAAAGACATGGCTGACAACGATTGACAATGAGACGACAAACGATTAATAATGGCTTGGAGTAATATAAGAATATTTGAGTAAAAAAAAATCTTTGTTCTATTCCTCGAACAACTTTTTTCTGGCTATTGTATAAAGTAATGAGAATAGGTTTTAAAAGCCCATAACTAACCGCCGTACTCTGAGTCATTTAATGGTTTCTTAACCCAGGCCTTGGCAATTAAGTAAGGTAAGGTAAGTCCATAAATAAAATAAAAGATTATTTAAGTTAATTATTATGTTTTCGGCTTACTCGCATAACTTTTTGACGAGAAACTCCGAACTCGACTAGTGTTTAAGCCATGCTATATTCATGAGCAGCATTTCGCGACCCGCGACGCAGCCACTGTCGCGCTGCTAATGGCCATTCGAGTCTGCTGCGGTGTGGGCCCAACGTGCCCTCTGCCGTGACTCACGCGCAGTTTCCTCCATCTGTGGCGGCGCGTGCGACACCGTTTGTACGCTAGACTCGTTCACCGGTGGCCACGTAGACTTTGAATTAGAATCCCGGGTCGACGCAAAATCAGTGCCACATACCGAGCTCACTGTGTCACAGTCCATACCAGCAGCATTTTGGTCTGACTCAGATTTTTGACTCGGCTTCCATGCAGGTGGTAGTGCCCGCTAACATCTCTGTTGAAGTTCTGACGACGAATTATTTCGATGGCCTCGCGTACTTTCCACGGTACAAAGTATTTCTCCCTCGCTAGTACGAAGACCTTGAAAAAATGCTAAATGCAAAATGCTGGAGTCCACTCCGCAACTGCCGGTCGTTCTTTGAGTGACAAGCTCGCCAGTTCAGTATATTGACGCCAGTTGTACCCATTATTCTCCAGTACCCGTCTTAGGTGGTAGAATTCAGCATCAATGCACTGGGGATCATACAGGATCAGTGCCCGGTTGATTAAACTATTAAAGTCCTGGGAACGGAAGCGAAGTGGGAGTGATAATGATGCGAGACGGCTTTTAAGTACCGGACCGTTTGCGTCAGTTTACGATAAACCGTATGCGGTATACGACAGCCGGCCGTTTGTTCTACGACTTATGAGGACGTCTAGGAACGGCAACATTCCTTCTTTTTCCTCCTCAGTAGTGAACTGAATGCTGCCGTGCATCAAGTTTAAAGTGTCCCATGAATTCCGCCACATGTTCCCGGTTGTTACGTGAGTAACCAGAAAACGAAATAATTAATTTAGTATGTCTCACGAAATGATTATTTAAGTGTTTCATTCACTGTTTCATTTCATTAAAGGTGATCAGATAAATAGTGAATAGACAATTACTGGTGAAATACTGGTATGAGTTTAATGACATTTCATAAATCTGCCAAAGAAATAAAATAAAACCTTTTTTATCTATGCTTCTGAAAGTACCCCAAGCCCCAACTTACTCAAGCCATAGACTATTATAGATACTAGGTAGACTGTTATTTTTTGTTAAATTTTGTTACTTTTACCTAAAATTAAAAATGTGGGAAACAATGTTATTTTCTTTCTATAGTGGATAATATGTTGTACGAGTCGCTTCATAGAATCCAGTACACAAAAACACTGAAAAAAAACAATCTTACTACACTAAATAATAACTCAACTGTTTTCTGCTTTATTTGCTGGGCTTGTTTGTTGCTTTTGGCTTTTTATTCGTGCTTTAGTGCTTTTGCTTGTATTTTTGGATTTGCTACATTTAGATAAAACTGTACCATTGGTAGTTGCAATATATTTTCAAATAATGTGGTTTCTTGGTGCACTGAACGTTACAGCATTACAGGTAAGTTCTTTAATTCCTACTTGGTAAAACGATATTTATTATGTTCTTTTTTACATTTGAAGCAACTCGTTTAAAATATAATATAGGGGTTGAAGGTTTCACCATATATTGCATTGCTTTATAATAGCTATGTACCTAGGCAAGAAATGTATAAATATTGACTAATTCACTAGCACTTTTTTATGATTTCTTTATTCAAAAGTGTCGTCAGATATTCTGCATGCACTGCATGTAATCTGTAAATTTTTATCACTCTTGTACACATTAGTCATATCACACTAGTCACTCTTGTAAATTTTTATCCACTGGATGTTGGTTGGTTTCTCGAGTTTTGTAAATTGATTGATTTACATTATGTTATTTGTCAATAGTAAAAACTACGCAGGATTTAAAATAGGGTCAGAAAAATAATGCCACATAGATTCTAATAATTGAAATATATTTTTCAAGACACACAAAATTCATACTAAACTTATTGAGGTATATTCAGGCAAATAGTCTACTTGAAGTAGCATGTAATAAAATAATAACATTTTTCAATATACATATACTTCATTAAACTGTTTAACATTATTTTGTTGATAGATAATTATATTTATTATATAGGTACAATACTTCACAGTCAAATGTAGTCCGCTATGAAATGCAATATTATACATTATAGATAGAGAGCTCAAAGTGCGGTTTATTATAGCTGTTAAGTTTTGTGATGTACAATTCTTCCTGTTTCAATATTTGTTACAATATCAATTTCAAATTATTAACAGAAACATTTAATAATATAACTGTTATAACTATCAATATTAAATCATTATGGAACACATTCTGGACCTTTACTTTAGATACAATATAAAGATAACATCATCTATTCTAAGATCTTTTCAGTAAAATATAACATGCTCACATTCAACATTAAAGTTATAAATAATAATTTAGAAAATAATAAATAAAATCATTAATATCACAGTAGAATATCTGCCAGCTAGTTGCTACCAGGCAATAACATTGGTGGTAAATAATCACAGCAACCAAGTCAAGGCAGTTATTTTGATGAACTGGAGCTGACAGGACACTAACAAACTGCTGTGATATTGATAACTGAATACGTACATATAATATCTATCGAGAGATAATTAATCAACACATTTGATCATTTTGCGACCTTACAACTATTGGTAACCATTAATAACGACGTATCGATGTATCCACCGGCTCTTAACAAGAAACTAGATACTTCATGATTCTGAATCCTATGTAGTATTGATATTTAAATAAATTTGATACATACTGGCTTAACAATTTCTTAAGTAACTTCTTGTAAAGTTATAGGTACACTTATTATAAGCCACATTTTAACGTAATGTAATAACTCATCTTTGTATTATTTTATCTTTTGCTTAATTGCATATATTTGACATTGGAATGTACAAATTTTCCTCGTTATATTTTTAGCAGTTATTGTGAAATTGCTGTCTAGGCGTCCAAGTATAATAAAGAACGTGTCGCGAAAATGTTTAAGGTTTCCATACTTTGAGTAGGTAGGACCTTAGCGACAAACGTTTATTTGACACGGTACTTATGACGTATTCAATGTACACGAGTGGTTATTATAACATGATACCATTGCCCTGAGGAAGAAACGAAAGATTTATCATCAGAATTTAGACAACATATAGAAATGGCGAAAGCAGGTACTCAACATACTGTAGGTAGTTGGTTTGTTGGTAGGTACTCATCGACGATACGTTTCGAGATAAATTCATAGCAATTAGCCGTGATACTTAACATTTAGTACCTAGTCAGTGATGCCCGTAAAATAAGCCTACGCTAATAATAATATTTAGACTCCAAGACGCTCTTCAGTTAGCACTGATATAGAATACTATTAAGACATTTTCTTTCTTTCAAATTATTGCTATTATACACAACAACTAATGAAGTAACGGAGTATATAAAACATCCTACGCACAAACGTAGTACATTTTTTACATAATGGTCATTTCTAGATGTATGCTTAAGAGTCATATTGTCGTTGTCGACTAGTTGTTAGATAAATAAAAAGCTGAGTGTAGTAGCTACTATCGGACACGTCAAAAATATCTATATGAATAAAGTACTTAATTCGGTACCTACTAAACCAGGAGACATATTTTTATAAACTATAATTGCCCACATAAAATAATATAAACTTCATTGGAATTGCAAAATACATAAAGGATAAACATTCAATCAAATATGTAGTTTTTAAAATAGTTAAAATGATATACAATTAAGATTAAACAATTTACAATAATATAACATATTGTACACTACGCGTCAAAGACTGCCATTATGAAGTAGGGTGCCAGTGTTTAAATTTTTCCGACGCTAGTTTTACTCTCCGTTGTGTTTGGCGCATGTTTGTGCACATATTTTGTTAAAAGGAAAGTTTTTGACGCGTTATGTATGTATATTAATATAGTGAAGTAATAGTGACATAAAACTATGATAAACATACTATTAATGTAAATAGTGTAGATAACAATACACATGCTAGCTATGTAGGTAGGTACCATAACTTTAACTGAATTATTTTACAACAAGGGCACTAAACATATGAAAATGTGAAGTAATCTAAATTCACGAAGACACTATTTAGAATAAAGGTTATACAATAATTTTAAGTAAATATGCTACTCAACTAGAAGGTACAACATGGTTATTACAATGTCATTAATTATAATTAATACATCGTCAGATTCTTAGGATTATAAGTACCGATAGTTCTAACAATTACGTTGTGTTCTCGCATATTACCAGGTACTTATCTATATCATAAATAAACATTATCAATTTGTGAATTTATTACATATTTACAAAAATGTACTGTGTTCAATAATTTATAAAAGAAAAAAATTGCGTGTTATTAACTAAAAAAGTTGACTGAATAGGTACTTGTTTTGGAGTGTCAATGTTGTTTGTTAGTTTGAACTTGAACCAAATTATTTAGCTGATCACTTGCCTATTTTGGGCTACTTCTTATTTGTAACATTTTTGACGCAGATGGTACATACAAACATAGGTATCACAAGAATTCTGTCAAATCAAAAAATCTGTGCAATAGATACTTATACGTGACTAACAAGAATAGCCCTAGACATGTGAACGCCTGAATGTACGAACAAAATATCCTAATTATTGTTTCAATTATGCTTTTTGTACTGATATGTAGTTTCTTGTTAGTATTATGACTTTGGTGTTGAGTGCATATAAAATTGAGCAAAAATTTTGGCTAAATAAATTAGTAAATTACGTAAAAATATTTACAAACCACTTAGTCATTAATAAATAAAGTGTCTTTATTTAAAAATAATTAAAATCTATAAAAATCTATAATTTGTATAAAATAAGAAATGATCTATGAAATATCATGTTCCTAAACATAACTCTAGTAGCTTCGAAAGTAAATTGAGATCGGCATCGTATTTATGCATAAATATGAAACTAGCATGCCATGTGGCGTTCTGTGGACTCCAACGAATATTTATAATTGTAATGTATGAGAATATTACAAAGTGTTTTAATTTAACTCGCGGTGAGTCTATACGTCCTTTTAATATGAATATGTATGGGCCTCCAAATATATGCACGGGCATTGAATGAGACAAATCAGAAAATTATAAATGTGTAACGTGTAGATGTCATTGATCAATGATTGTAAATTATTAGCTGAAATTATTTACAAACATTCACTTGTGTGAAATAACAAATATTAACTAAATATACGTAATACGTGTATTGTACCTAAACATTATTAAATACTATTATTATGACTTCAACTTAAAATACAACTAAGAGCTATGTTTAAAATCTAAGCTGCAGTTTAATTCTAGATTCTTACAATATGGCAGTTGTCAAATCGCTAGCTGAGTTGTTGCTTACGACTACAGGTGATCTTTTGGTCTGGAAAGCGCGGAGTTTCATTGCGTCGAGCGTTTGTGTTTTGCTATTTATGAATGACAACTTCATTATCATTTTCACAACCAATATTGCAATGAAATTTTATATTTGGTAAGACTTACAGGTACATCACGTAACATAATTATTATGATAGCACAATATCCAAATATACAAGTAATATGAAAATAATAGAGCACCTGTAAAACAATTATGATGAAATTTGGCAAGATGCGCTGAATATGTTTCTTATTTTTAAATACAGTTAAAAACTCTATTTAAAAACTGTATTTAAAAATGGGTAGGCAAATATTATTTTCACGTTTTCTGATATGGGTAAGCATTCTTTACATACCTACGAATTTTTGCGATGATTTTTTTTCTAAATAACAAGAAAAACATTCACACTTTGTGAGTTAAGAAAATTATTCTATTTGGGATGATCAGATCTAAAATAATTTGATATACATTGTATTGGATGAGATTAAAAACATGATATTTTTTACGTATATGGATATTACTTTCAATATCAGTAGATATTCGTACTTTTAATAACTTGTATATAACCGAATAGTCTTGAAACACGGTACATAGGTATCTGTAATGTGCGTTATTTGTATCAGCACCGATATTACTAAATAGCTCCGAGTGCCTATTAATTTACACATGAACACATTACGTGTAAAATATTCTAATATTGATTTCACAGTGATTGTATCATTTATGATTGGCACATTTTAACTTTACATACTCTGTGTTGTACCGTAGATATATGATATAACACGGAGTATTTGTAAACCTAGTACTGTAATTTTAGTAATAAAAGCATTTTGTGATTCTTTAACTTAACCATAACTACCTATCAACCAACAACAACGAACCTTGGTAACTGTCAAACAAAAATAATAATTATTACTATGCCGTGATGTAGGTGACGAAACAAAAGTAATCGCGGTTCTTGTAAGTCAATTACTGTGCCTTATACTACAAGTTATAAACTCGTTATTACGAAGCCGTACAAAAGTTCGATTTAAACAATCACATTAAGTAACAATAATAATATTTATACTTTATCTATGTACACATCCAAAGATTGCTTTCAATTTTTAAATAGGTAGATACAGAATAATATCTTTATATAATTCACTATAATATAATTATTATTTACATGTTAATTCAGTAATACTTAAAAGTAATATTGCAGTTCTCGCAATCGCCATCCCTTTCTTTCAATCATTCGCATTTCTGCGGCCTCATTACACATTGCACTCCAAATCTGTACGTGTAGGTAGATGTTGTTTATACTTTGTAGACTGTCATTATTCAGTCTACTTAAAGGTATAAGAAGACACTATTGTGTCCAATTCTCGTCTCAAGTGTTATTTACGACGCGACGTTTACATTAGATCGCGATGTCGGCGTATGAACGTCGCGTTCTAATGATTCATAAAATGTTTAGTCATCTTCACATTGTACAGTGTGATGTTTCCTTCAATATCTTTCCTTTCTCTGGACGTCATAGCCTTGCTTGTACTCGTTCTGTAATATTTATACGGCAACGCAAAGGAGTCGTCGGTAATACCACAATGGAAAGCTCCCGCGCCGCTGATACACGTGACATCTTTTGAGTATTGTCTCCTTGTTCTAGTAGGACCATCATTGTATACAACACAGATATGTTCATAAAAATTTTAAGTCTAAACATGTTAGTAGTCTTTTCGTCGAATCTGAGATAACTTACTAGGCTAATTTCATATATTATATTTTATTATCATCTAATAAGTCAGTCAATATACATTTCATATTTAGTGATTTATTATATCACTGAAGTATTTTCGACAACATTTTGTCGAACGACAGAGCATACAATGGTATACTCTGTAGATAGTAGAAATGGTGTGAAAACATTATCCCGAACGACGTGTGGTCGATATAATCGATGATGCACATTCGAAGATGTGGACGGAATTGGCCAATCTTTCACGGTTAAATGATAAAATTCAATCTTAATATTATCAACACCGGTTTGTCTAGTAGTAAGCCATCGTAATATAACCAGTAATTAAAATTACTCGTCATTGTCAACGTTCGTCGAGGAAAATGGTTTCACACGTTATTCATCTCAGTCTAAACTTACAGCTACTTATATTCTAATATTCACAGTCTCCGCTCGAGAGCGTCACACGATTTTGCATTCCACATTTACGTCACAATTAAGGCGAATCTACTGCGCTACAAAAATACGTGGGCAATGTCCATTATGCAGCAGTCAAAACACGAGCCACATATAAAGAGCAAAAATATGTCTCCATTAATTTTTATCCAATATATGTAAATTTATCTGTCTCTGCTTATAATAAATAAAAACTTTGATTCATAATATAAATTTTCTTATAGTTAAATCACGAGTTAATCGCGGAACAGTTCTCGCTTACCGCGAATGTCTTGTCATATTTTATTTTATGCTGGGTAAATAGATGTATCAATAATACAACTCTGTATTCATTTTGTTTGCCCTGCCCGCGCGTATGCGTGCGAGCGTCGCGACCGCTAATCGCCAAAACGCGTGCATGCCTTCTTCCATTTGCACTGAGTGCACCAGAGATCACGTTGATCCATTCCATATACTTTACGACATTTCTTGTTGTCTGAACGTGGTCGTCTGCCTGGACTACTCGGTGATCCATTCGCTGCAGATAGTCGCATATGCTTCTGCAAAGTTATAAGAAGTTTAGGACATATGTATTTATAAAATCCACGTTTTTTATAACATTGCTCATTCTTAACATAATGCAGCACTTACCGGCGAATGCGTATTGACCCAGTGATGAGTTACAGGAATGTTTACTGACCGTGCAGTTCCATTCTGCAGAGTAGACAGTAATCCTTGTCTGCGAAAAATAAAAAAATACAATACAACCTATGCACCTACATATATTATAAATCAGTGTTTTGTATTGAATGTTAGTTAAAAAGGTGGCATAAATTAAAAAAATGGTTTTGACTAAATGTCTACTTAAGGAGTTCGTTTATCTTAAACAGTACTAGTTATTCAGTTAGTCTTATTATCCACAAGTTTGGTATAAAGGTATTGACTAACAATGATCTCTTTGAACGTTTGAAATCCATAAGTAACCAATTGTACCCAAACACATGATGTACATTTTATGAATGTGGTACATACCTAAAAGAGCCTACTAGCTGACGTTGATATTCAGGATCCTCATGCGGTGGGCGACACATGTCTCGGTGGGAGAGTGTGGGTGGCGGTGCAGGGGCGGCCACCTCCCTCTCTGTGTAGTAGAACTCTTCTTCATGGTCACTATCGCCTTCTTTCTTTGGCCTGAAAAGTGAGTAATTCATATTTAATGACATTTTTTGTCAGTGTGTATCATTCAACATCTCCGTTTAATTTATGATATTTCAGTTAAACCTAAATAATAATATATTTTTTAAATACGTAATATTGATAGAATCTAGCGTAATATCGTTTATCTATCGTTTATATCGTACGTAAGCCTACGTGTATAAAATAAATAGGGCTGCAAATTGCATTGCAAATAAGTACATTTAATAAAGTGTAGGTATTGTATCATTGGTTATAAGATCATAGTAGGGCAGCGTTACGTAAGCAGTGGGCTGCGGGCGTTGTCGAATGGCCTTGCGCGCGCTGGCGGGATTGTTGCGAGCAACCTTGTCGCGAAGCCTCGTTGCTTCCGGGTCACCAAGGGCCGGCCTTTCTGTATTCTCTAACTATTTTATGCTAACTACTGTATTGTAGACATCAAGGTCTTACTCAGCATTATTTTTATTGGTGGTAAAACATTAAATATAAATAAAAAGTCGTTAACTTTGAAATTATATACGTACTACTTTTTGTCTCACAATTCTTTTAAATCTCTCTCTGCTGATCAGGAAGTAAAATGTTTGCTAACATGCATCAGTAGATGCATTCAGGCTGTAACCTTGCCAGCTGGCTTGTTGGCATTGCGCAATTATTATTGCACCTAGCACGTGCAGTGGCTGACGCACGTGACCTTTTTACACGTGACTGTTGCATTCTACTATTTGTGAGTTAATTTGCTAGGTTTACGTTACCGGTACATATGTATTAAAAATATTATAAATGAAATAATGTCCATTGGTAGAGGGACAACTTGAAAACAACAAACGATATTTTACTTACCCCAAATGTGTGTTTCTAATATGTGCTTCAATAGCTGAGCAAGTATTTGTGCTGTATGTGCATCCTCGCCAAGTACATACAAACACAACGCTGTTAATCTGTAACAATAATAGTTATAATTAGAAAATGATGTTTCTTGTACCGATTTTATGAAGAGCGATGTTGTAGTGGAGACGGAAGCAACTCTAGGTCGCGGCCTTGCGAGCAAAACGCGTCGTTCTGCTGGTAACACTGCTTCACCGCAAGTAAGCGCCACGCTTTGTACAAAGCGTGACGGCATCATGTATTGTTAGAACATATTTTCTATTGGTGAATTTTATGTGATGCTATTCAGTTTATATAACTATTTCCGTAATCAGCTTGCGGGGTTCTCGAGTACTGAGTAAATGCTAGTGATTATAAATAACCTATAAAGTCTACGTATAGATGTGTATCACAATATCGAATATTCTATTAACTTAAAACTATTGAAGTAGCGTCCACTTCACTAAATTTACACACGTTAGTAAACCGACCGTGACGAAATATACGCAGGGCCGCAGTTGGCGTGTCTTGCCAAAGTTTCTGCATCGACCTTCTGCTCAATGCCACATTATTTCAGCTGAGTTGGGCTATATACATTCAACGGTACATTATACTTAATGGTGTTACGTTTTAGTTAACTAAACCTATTCAGCTACGTCAGTCCTGAAAAAATGTGCCGAAACCTCCGTCATTGAAAATATGTTTTCTCTATCATGGCACTTGTAACGCCTCTGGTGTTCCAGGAGTCCACGGACGCCGATTGCTTCCCACCAGGTGATCCGTCTGCTCGTTTACAGGCTTATAACATAAAAAAATATTATGCATTTTTATAATTGTGGTTGATACCCATTTGTAAATGTCAAATTTAGTCAATATAACTTAAAATTAACGAATAGTATTTTATAAAAATAATTGGTTCAATCTAGATTTACAGTTAAATTTGCTGGGTCAGATCTGGCAGCGTAGCTATTTTAAGTGCAATCAAAAGTAGGTTAGGTCACGGGGGAATGAGGTAGAGGAGCACCGTAGTCCGGGGAGTGCAAAATGGTGGTTGAGGAGGAGGGGTAGAGACCGCGAACTGGGTCGAAGCACCAGGGCCAAGGGTGGTGTATGAAGGTTGCGCTTCTTTGTTTAATTTGAACCAATCAATATGGTAGGTATGTTACATTATGCCATTTCAGGGTTTCGTCTAATATCACGCATTTGAAGGAATTAAATTGGATTGAACCTATCCGTAAAAATGGCCTAACTCACAAGATACATAAAAAATCAATACTAGAGCCTTATCTAGCTATTTTGCCAGAAATTTACAAAAAATAATTGTATAAAAATTGTTCTCAAACTAATAATTTATGATTTTAGATATCGACAAGATTTTTTTGACAACGCAATAAGTACGATAATAATTATATAACATTATTTAAAAACGAACACTGGTTGCTACTTGCTACCAAGAATATTCGTATAAAATAGTAAGACCTACAAGAACGTATCAGTTCCTTGTGTTGGCACAGTGGGTATCTATAGTTTATTTTAATATAGCTTCACCTTCCCTTGGTGCGGGACGAGGGGAGTGTGGATCGAATGTCGGTGCGCGTGTTTTACTTCAGGAGGGCGGCTCCCTCCCTTCGCTGCACCACTGACCTACTTTCAGCGTTTGATAAAGCTTTGATATATTTTTTACAAATTTACGTATTTCTGCCAGCTTGTATACAGGTTTCATGCGTACTTAGTGACGTATGCGTGCTAGTGACCGTTTCGTGCATTATATCTGAAGTTTATATCATTCCTAAGCGATTTAGATGCAAGTAAATCATTAAAAAAAATTAGGTCTAATGTGTGTAAAAAGAAGTAATTAGTATAGTATTCGATATAATAGTTTCACTATTAATACAGTTATTCTACGCGAAATATTGTCATTCAGCTGGTTATGATGAATAAGAGCTGTCACCAAAAATTTAGTTGGCAAAGGGTGAACAAAGGAAAGAAAGATTGGGAATATAAATTTAAATTAGAAAGCATAATTTTGTGGATAATTTAAAATGATATTAACGATTTTATGATATTGGACAGATAATATCATATTTTTTTGTCTTCCAGTATAATTACTATGTATTTGCAACAAGTATGTATATATTTATTAGTATGATGAAAAGCCATAAATGTGTTTTCAGAATAGCCCTAGTTCTATCGTAGTGTGTCGTCGGCACGCTTACACGTGCCAGTTCAGTTCTATGTGTGCAATGCAGTAGTCTATACCAGTAGTGTGCAGTTGTACGACGTAGCTACCTATCTATGCATTTTATTATACAACTCAAGTCTCATCACATTGTTCTCTAATAGTTTATTTCAGCTAACCTTATTTATATGTTACAATTTTTCATCTACAATTTGTGACAATTATGTTGAAATAATAATATCTGTATATCTATCTAATCATTCAACTACATGTATATGTGTAAAAAAAATTTTTCGTTTTATATAAATAGAAAAATGACATTTGAATAGTTTCCATTCTTGGTGATTGGCATTTATTTTATTCATACATAATTATATTAAAAAAATACCGGTTTGCCGTTAACTAAATGAGTCTACCTACTTAAAAGCAAACGGACAAGAAAATATAAATTGACTGCGTTCTTGTTTAAGTCCGTAAACAACTCTATGGCGGACGAAATTATATCATAATCAGTTGCAATACAGTTGAAATTAAAATACAGTTCTTCCTCATAGAATATGCCGGCACAAAATGCCGGTTTGTTATTGCGCTGTCTCTTTCCATCGCAAAACGCCGCGAGATGATGATATTGATTTGTTTTCATTGCGTCTCTTTTTTACCCATGGGTATACATACTAAGTCCGTTTCATCCGCTTGACCTTCCTTATTACAGACACAGATACGCACACACACACATATAATTCTTAACAGTGCCAGATAAGTTGTTTTCGTGTCATCTCCTTCTAGCTCTAGAAACGAAGCGAATGAGGAAGACGCCATTTAACGAGATACGTTGCGTTGCCTACTGGCTGCGTGTTACCAGCCGGCACTTTTGTGCGGTGTTTGTGAGATGCGCGTCTATTGCGACGGTACTTCTGAATATGATAATATAGGCCAGTACTTACAGCCAGGTCAAGCTATATTTTTCTTTTATTTCGTATGCACTGTAATGTAAATTAAAAAGACAACAAAATTTATGTCTATTTAATAGTTATTTGAATGTTCAAACAAATTAACAACTTAATTGTTTAACTAAAGTAACGTGCATAAATAAAGCTAAATCCTCACGTGGCTATACTTGATGGTTATGTTTCAAAACAAGCTTTGTCCACAATTTGCAAGTTTACAAATAAAAGTTTCACTGAGCGATGGAGTTGTTTAAAAAGCAAAATACAAAAACCGTTTCCGTAAACCATTTCCGTAAACATTAAAGATAAGATTATTATAGTTTTTTGGCACTATACGTGTGAACAACAAAAGAGGGTGGGATTTCATCAAAATAAGCGTTAGAATAACAAATAAAATATTAGTTTAATACTAGTTAAAAATATTCATTTAATTCTAACTAGATGTCTCTATAACTAATATTCTGAATAGGTTTACCACAGACTCTGACAAGACAAGACAAGTAGGTTTGTCTGGGTCTCAAATATATAATGCAAGTCTTTAAATATATTAGATATGTGATTTTATTGAGAACTTTGTCGGCTTAACTTTTGGTTTGTCGCAAAGAAATTAGACGAGATAGCACGATGCCGATGCATGAGCGAGAAAGCGCACGCGGAGTGCACCCCATAAAGCCAAGGGACAACCAGGAGAATGGCAGGTCACTGAACTGCCGATGGTTTTACCCTTACTGTTCGACGAAATGGTACGGAACTTTGTTGTAATATTTGACCCCCCAGTGAGCGTAATTTATGAAACTTAACTAAAAACAGACAATTCACATATTACGTATAATTTTAGTTTGCTTGAAATGATTTTACTTGTAATTAATCTAAATATTTCATATTTCATTTACAATAAAGTGCTTTGTTAGTGGGAAATGAAAAACAATAGCGGTGTATTGTATTCAGGCAGGTCCAAAACAAATATGTATATAAAAATAGCCTAAAGTTCTTTAGAGCTATGTGCTACAGGTGGCGACGCGAATGCATTGAACTCAGGTCCAAAACATTCCCCTCAACAAGCACCCCGCCGCCTCCGCGGGTGCGGGTGCTACACCCTCATCACTATGTTTTTCACACAACCTGCCTACGCCGACACACACACGCTCCAGAATGTGGACGTAACACATGAAAAAACGCCTGGTGGCAAGAAACTACGCAGCGTTCGTTCGCCTTATCTCATTGTGAGAAACCAGTTGAATTAGTATCGAGTTATTGACTAATTTTAGTATTACTTATTAGATTTAGTAAAAACAACAGAACTGATAATAATATTTAGGTTCATAAATATTTGACAATATTCAGATTAAAATAATTTAATGGCTGATTGCGAGTGCTACAAAAAGGTCTATAATTTACAATGTGTGACCACGCGACCAATTAGGCAAACGGTCAAAGGTTATTATCGTCACTTGTGTGTGTCGGCTGCGTGGAAATGTGCGTCATCTTCGTACTCCAGCGTGGTAATGAAATTAGGTCGATCTAAGAACACACTAGTTATTTTGCATATTATACTTTTGATTATAGCGAGCATTGAAATATTAGTTTTGTTTTGTTTTGCTGAATATGTGCACTGTAGGTACAGTGATTTGAGTCATGTCGACAAAGCTCTCGGATGGTGGTGCAAATTATGAATCAGACGCGTGGAGCAGTCGCCAATCGGTGTAAAGCCGCGGCGCCACTTCTTTGGTCACCGACCCCTACAGGTTCTAACTTGTAGTCATTTCACTTTTTATTCCTAAGGAACAGGACTAGCCAATTAAAACTATATCAAGACGTTGTAGATAATAATGATTTAGTCTCTAAATAACTATACACATGTAAATTTTTTTGTATATCTGGACACTAAAATACTTAATATTAAAAAATATAGGTAATTTCATAATGTTCTTCTAAATCAAGTTAGCTATCAGTGTTCATATTCATAGCTTCGTTGCAAAAATTGGCAGTCGTTCAACACTTGCTACACAATTTTAAGGGTATTAAAAGATTGGAACGCTCGAGGAATCTGGCGTAACAATATCAGACATCGCAATATACATTATTTTGTGGAACGAGGAGTTTGTTGAACCCACGGGACTGCTCATTATCGCGTCTGATGAACTCGTCATGCCATTGTTCCAGCCGGTGATATTCTACGTTACAAATACATAGGTGTGGTATATCATTTTATCACTATTTATGTTGATTTACATGTGTGTCTATGTAAGTATATGCATTAATTCATAAATGCATCAATATTACCGACAAATTAAGAAGATCAACGATGTCTTACAATTGTGTATTTGTAGTATGCAGCTATATAAGTTTTAGTACTATGATTGGATAAAAATTACCAATATTGTAAGATAAAATGAAGTGAAAAGCAAGGGATCCTTCTAGACTTAAACCCCCAGTGTAAACATTTGAACTGTCAAGAACGGCCAGTGAACCGACCGCTGTGTCATTGCCCTGCCAATGCCGGTTAAAAAAACGCATTGCTTCTATCTATCTATCTATCCTACGACGCAACGCTGCGATGCTGTCGTGACGTGTGTTTGTATCATGAAAATCAACCGCTGGATATAACATTATTTTCACTGCATATAATAGTACCACTAGGCATTTAAGAAAATGAATTAAGTTGTTGCCACCCACCTGAATGTCGTGTTGCACGCAAAATGGTAACTGTAGCACTTCCTTTGTTCATTTAAATTGTGCAAGGTGGTAGAAATAATTGCCCAATGTGGTTACACATCCATAATGGCCGTAACCACAGCTGGTGTTGGTGTACCCGACGGATACTGGTCAATGTCTTGGGCGGTGTTTTTGACCGCACCAAGGTCGCCAGGACAGGGTATATGAACTTAATATCGCATTTTTTTTTATTAATTTTATAATGAATTCGTAACAGAATTTTGCATAAATGATAAAATAACCTAGTGATGTGCGCAGGGTTATTAGAACGAGGGAGTTGTGTTGTGTGGTGTCAGGGCGATGACCTGAAGAGCGAGACGGAACGACAACAATTCTGAAGTTCGTGCAGTGGACGGTATACAGTGCTTGAACATTGTTTAGAATACCTATATTGTATTAAAAAAATGTATGTTAATGAAACACGAGCGAGAGTTGCTTCCAAAGCAATAACAATGATCCTTACTGTCGAATAAACCTAATTATTATTGTTTTTATAAAACACATGCTCTTGTTAATACATATAGTTTGGTAATTTGCATAACTATTGCACAATAGTGCAACTGGTAAATGGTCTTGGTAAAATGGAATATCAAGACCAATTTACCTAGTTTCATAGGTTGTATATTAATGCAACGTTCCAGTTATTCGATCAATAATTTATTGAACACAATCCTCAGACTCGGTTCCTGAATTAGAACGCCTTTGTAGTTTCGTGACTTTTACGAATGTTAACTAAAATTCAACTATTCATTGTCTAGATAAGTTGTAGTTAAGCTACTGAAGTCACTAGTTTGTAAATGATATCTAGATATTATTAGATACATAAGTATAAACATAGGTACCAATTTAGATAATTTATGGGGAGCTATCACTAAGTATTTCTTTTTAATTATTCTTTTTTTTCGTTATGAAATGCATCGTAACATAAAACCTTATATACTTAAAATTTTTGCTAAATACTTGTATTCTGAATATTTGGATAAGTTTGCGCACTCGGGAATTTTATTTATGCATGACCTACATTGATACCGTAATCATGATACGTACTCGTAGGTACGTCACAAACACAATATTTAACTAACAAGTCTTTGTTACCCATTTGGTTGGTTCTATAGTGGTCACAAATAGAATAACCGAATTAATTATCGAATTATTCAGAGTATTAACTAGTTTAAACTGTCAAACACCAAGCGGTCACCGGTGACCGCGACCTATTGTTCTTTAATTGTGTCTATAAAACCGGTACTCGACGAGTTAAAATGTAATCACTCCTTTGTAATGTCTCATCGAATCGAATCTAATTTCATAGACTGTTGATCTAAATTGCGTCCTTTTTAAATGTATAGTTCAAATTACATGGTCCTGTGTGACATTGTGACGTAATAACGAACATTGTAACCCGCGTGCAGCGGACTGATGTAAAACCGTGATAGCGTTAGCAACGGCTGGAGCGTGAATGTTCTGTTATCGACTGTTATATCACAGTGTTGCTCTTACCTAATGTGTTTTGAATTAACGCGTAATTGGTTGACAATATGACACGTGTGACGAGTTGTGTAGAGTGAGATTTTCGTCAGTTATTTTGACCAACACTAAACTAGTCACAAATACCCCTATTCAATAAAAAGTATTATTTCTCATTATCATAATTATACTAACCATATTACTCATAATAAATTTAATTAGGCCTAGTTGGCATAATTTAAAGTAATTGTGTTATTCTTGTCATATATAATGATACCTATTAAATCATGCATATTGACAAAAATGTCCTGAACATTACACTAGCTAATAACTGTTTATTGAGTGGAGAGTGATCCGCGCGCTTCTAGTACAGCAAGGTCTTCCGCGTTTTAAATATAGAACTTGAAGGTCGGAATATCATTTGCGTTGGAACAACAGCAAGTTGTTATAATGCAACATAAGCCTTGAAATAACACGCACGTCGCGTATGTTTTCGGACAGCTATCTAACGGAGCACAATGTGAGTAAGTGAACAAGTTTTTGCTCACAAGGATGACGAAGACATATAGTCTTCTATATACTATTTTTATGGTGTTGGTAAGGCAATGGTCACGTTGTGCACGCGCGACGTCTTGCACTCACGTGAGGTTTAACAGACCCGTGCCATCGCCAACAGTAAGTTATCTTCTGTCCACCCTTATCGATATTTACACAGAGATATTACACGCTTCTTTTACTTTATCAATATTTACGTGAGGACTATGTTTACTTACAGTAAGATACGTATTATGCTGTACTTTAAGTATATTGTGTTTCTTACTCATTACAAGTAATGGTAAAATGAATTATTCTTTTCAATCTAGAAGATTAGGTGTAAGTAAATATTACTTCGGAGGATTCTGTCTTATAAGTAACTACGCACGAACAGTGGCCGTGAGCGACACACGGAAGTCACCTCGACGCCTTTGCAGATAACGATTGGCGTATTTTATCAGCGGTACGCGATAAAGCGACCTTCACTAAAGCACGTACCTACATGTACCGCAAGAATATCATTTCTGTCACCGCTTTGGTCGCAGTTTTTGTTTCCATCAACGGACAAAACTTTGTGTGATCACTTTCAACAATAATAGTTAAGAGCATTATTAGTATCTATTTGTCTCGATTCTCGAACACAGGTATTTTCTTAAAGTAAATTGCTAAAGAAAGAAAATTTAATCGTGTACATAAATACAGCTTTTGTATTCAAATAAATTTTGTATGAAAATACAAAAATATAAACTACAAGATGTGTGTACAGCAGTTACATGTGCAAACAATCTCTTTGTTTATTAATGCTATCTATAATACCATTGTTCAAAAGATGAACGACACGAATAGCTTATGAAAATATTCTAGAAAGGTTTTACCTTCTACCAAGGTGCCTGCCTAACTAATAATGCCAGTGATAGGTATATTTTCTAAACTATTAGATATAGGTAATTGGATTTAAACTTATTGTTCAGGTAGGTTTAGACTTGCAACAAAAGCGGTAAGCATTTCGTTGTGCTGGAAGCCTGCAAGTAAAGAGTTTGTTTATTGATCTCGAGCGCCGCTATGGCGATTTATTGCACATCCGAGGTCACACGTGTATAGCCAATAATGAAACTCGTGCAAATTTAAGTGTTGTGTGCATGCACTCCATATCTCGATTTTCCTTATCGGCAGTATGACGACTCTATTATAAGTTTAATGCAGCAACTTCACATAGCAGTGATATTTCCGTAGTCACATATTAAAAAAGATGTGGACACGAGGTGTCTTACTTTCTTTACCTTTAACATTTAAGTGATATTTAAATATTGGTTTTATTGTTTAAATTCATTGAAAACAGTATTTATTACATACCCGTTTTTAGAGAATTTTATATTTGGGACCATGCATAAGTAGAAACCGGCCCGGCGCAGTGGTGTATAGACATAGAGTGCGCAAGCGCTATGATGCAACGCGATTATAGATAGGTGCGTTCGGCAGTGGTGGAAACATCTACGTCAGCGCGGTAGGTGGACCGGCTCGTGTACTGCGCAACTAGGTGTGTGGAACTACACAGTGAAAAAATACAAAATCATGTGACGAATACAGATAAAATGTTATCAGCTGACGCGTACTCTACTAGATGTTCACTTGTCAGTTAATGGTATTCTGATCGAACACATTTTCAATAGTAAGTTGTGTCAATGTTGGTCTTTCTAATGAAACCACCGATAAATATTATCACAACAATTTTATAATGATCCTCATCTCTTTTTTTGCCAGTTAAAATGCACAAAACTGCCGTAACTGCAACAACTGCAAGTTCTTGACGTCACTACATGTTATAATTTGTATGTCCAAATTAGGTATTGATCTTCGTCATACCTATGAATTATAGACCTATATACAAAAATAGGCCATATTGTACAGGTACAAGACAAAAATAAATGATAATAATTATTAAAATTCGCTTTGCATGCAGAATACTGGCAAAGCCTTGCTTCGCTCTAATAGCTATGTCCTCCGTCAAGGTCTGCCAGCTGACGTCAAGCTCTTACGCTCGGTAACAAGAGATTTTGCATCCAGTTATATTTATTCTATGCAACTAGTGAACACGTCAGTTACTATCGAGATATATACCATCAAAGACAATGCAATTGTTTCGAAATAGATCTTATGTAATCGCGTAAATGGACCAAACTGGATCTAACTTCTGTATAGGTTGCTTTTTTCAGGTATAGAAGGCGGCGATAGCTGCGGTGAGAAGGCGTAAGTGGTGCGCAGGAACAGGTTCTGCACGGATCACATGTGGCCAGGTCGGCGACCTCAGGGACGATAATCCGAGAACAGCCGTGGCCCGCCACTCTGCCACTCCGCCATTGCCACTACAACTATCATATTTTGGATGCGAGATAAAGAGCTAAGAGCATTTTATTAATCTCTACAAATTAGGTATGATCTGATAACATTAAAGACGGTATATTCAATAAAGTGGAAACATATGAAGTGCTTTATTGGAGTGATATATTTATATTCATATAAATAGTGAATTATAACTCAGGAGTATTTATTTCGCTGAGGCAGTTGCGTACTTTTAAACATTTCTTTACAGTTCCTTTGCCATCGTGTCAAAAATTCATAGACGTATCGATAGAACAGTTGGCAACGATGCTTATGTCATAATTCTGCACGGCGACACCACGTCTGGGGCATACCATTGTTCTGCTGCACCAATAATAGCCTGTTAGCAACGGCTAATGTTTGCGTAGGTCGTCCATCCGTACGTGGCCATATTTTGATAATAATAAATAAATATTTTTTGCAAAACGAGTATAACTTTCAAAATGATATGTGTCTTTGACCAAAACTTTATATGAGTCTTTTGGAAAAGCTCTCGTTGAAAAACATAAATTACTTCTATTAGCGTGACGACTGCCTATAACATTATTTACAAAAAAAAAATCCAAGAATATTTTTTCATTCCATGGGAGTAAATAGCCCTTACGTAATTGAACAGAAAATATGTAATAGGAGAGCGAGCGCGACGAGTCTCCGGTCCGCCCACCACAAGCATTTGGCCGCCAACAATATGTACACAAGGTTATAAACAGAGCGTGGGCCTGCAACGCAAGCCAATACAATGTCTAACACCTACTGTACCTACGTTGCGTTGTTTGCTATTTTGTTCTCTTCATAATATGATGATGAGGGACCATTGACAACATACTAATACTTGGGTATTAATGGCAGTAGTGTAATGCTCCGACACACACCTTTTCCTCGGAAGTCTGCGTTTGCCAACGGCACCAGAAAACTACATTCTCTTCGGAAAGCAATTTTCATTTCTGATATTTATTTATAATGGAATAGTAGGCAAATGAGCAAATGGATCACCTGATGGTGAGCGATCAGCAATACCAGAGGAGTCACAGGTGCGTTTGGAAATACCGCCGACGACAGATCATTCCACAGTTTGCTGTGCGGCAAAAAAGAATGCGCAGTTGTTGCCTGCCATCCATCCATCCATATGACATGGATGAAAATGATGTGTGGGTCGATGGTGAAAATACGCTGCAGGTATCAAACCAAACAATTCCTCTATCGTATAAGAGCTTATAAGCGAAGCGAAGAAGATGCACAACAAAAGAAGTTACACCTCTACGCATTGCCAAAGTGTCTAACCGGTTTGATATATCCCGACACCCAACAATCCGAATCGCACGCCGCTGCTGAACGCGGTCCAGAGGAAGAAGCTGGTACTGGGGTGCCCCCGCCCAAAGATGAGAAAAATATTTCATATGGGGCCAAACCTGCGCCTTGTTTTTGAAAGATACAGTAAAGCATGAAAATAAGTATGTATAATATACATACTTATACTTAAGTATGTATAATATACATACTTATTTTAGGCACAATTTAAACCACTTTTTTAAAGTGAGCTAATTAAAATATTTATAAAATAATTTTAAATATGTACCGTACGTTTATGACATCTATGAAAAAATCTTACTAGGTAGTTGCGTTGACTCTAATGATCATGTTAATAATATAACACAGTAAAGAGAATCGTCATAACTACCTGCAATAAACTACCTATCGGCTGCGGTCGTAGTCACTCACGCAGTCATAAACATTTATGTCAATTTTACAATGGTGTTGCATAACTGCGGCCGTAGAGCGCTGCGCCGCGCCTTGACATTGTACGACACAGTGAACCGCGCACGTGGATCGTAAAATATATTTTATGCACATATGTTCGTTGCAGTCTTTATTCTTGGCAGTAAATGTGATTGCCATATTGGACTGATGCAATAAATAACAAATCAAAGTTAGCTTAGAACAAAAATAAAATTAAATAATTACTTAGATACCTACTTAAATTATTATGGGTACTTATTATTACCTACTTATAAGTATAGGTAATAGATAAATGTCTTTTAGTATTTATTTAAGTATGAATTATCTCGTTGCATTTGCAGTAGGACGCTGCAATAGACATGTCAACTTTATTTGTATCATCATAACTCAATAACCTATTTTACAAAAGATGCTGATGAATAATCAAACTATCAGTTATATTAATAACTTAGTACCTATGTCCTAGTTATAGTTGTGGACAAGTTTGATGCAAGATGCGTAAGTGTGTGTAAGAGGGGCAAACTTTTTTTTAGCAGTTCCATTGGTTTCTAATTTTCAATGTCCTATCTACACTATTAGGTACGGCAGACAGGACAATAGATCATTCAAATTATGTTAACAAAGATACACTAGTAATGAATACTAGAGTCCGACACGTGTAGTCAATGTTTCTACTCATAATGCACCGATGTTATGTACTAAACGACGTGCATAAAGTGTCAGTGACTTCTTATCTAACGCATGACTTTGGAATATGACTAGTTACTTAGTTGGTTATTGCTTCGATGAGGTTGATTAAGTAGTAGACGTTGATTCGTTTTTATCTAATAATAAATATCTATTTTTACTGAATTTTATTTGTTGGAAGAATATAACATACATTACACTTTCAAAATTTTATGACGTGATAGTAAAAGTGACGAAGTATAGATACCTATGTCCTGCATGCACGACTTGGTTATAAGTTGAATGCCAAGAATGGGTGCATACAAGTAATTACGTTATTGCACAAAGACATTGTTACAATGGTATTACATAAGCTCATAGTTCTCCTGTTTTAAATGTCGATGAGCAAGCAAACCTTGAAGTGCATCTGTGCAGTTTGACTCATTGCTCAGCGAATTATGCGTCACAAAGGATTTTATATAAAAACAACGTCTTTGTAATACAGTACAGTAAACTGACAGTTATTTCGCAAATCATTATTATCTTTTAATGGATTTATCAGTAAACATATTGTTGTTGTTTTGGTAAGACCACGATACAAAGAGTAAGATCTTTTCAATGTAGGTAAACAATAAACATAGACAAATTATTTAAAACGTTGAATTATCGCTAGACACCATATACCTATGAAAAATTATTCATTCACGCGTTTTTATATTCCTAAATAATAAAGGGCATAGTTTATGTGAGAGAAACTCTTGTGATATTAACCGACCTGTATAGCGCTTGGCGTAGTGGTACCTATATCTATTTGTGATGAAACAGTTATTTAATATACAAGTAATTTCCCAATTATCTTCTTTATCTTGCGGTCTTTGTAACATGAAAGCGACTACGAAGTGTGTCACGGTCTAATTGAAGTCGTACTGGCGACTGGGTACGTTCCACACGACATACTATATAATTTGGTTTCTGCACCGTTACCATCTAATTGCAATTTAAGCTTAAATGTGCTACAAAATTATAGAGAGTAATCTTCTGGATCTTTAATCTATGACTTACCCTTTTCTTGCGTGGGTGGATCTCTTCATAGTCCATTGCGATTCCTTCGTCGCTGAAGGAGGAAGAGGCTGGTGGAGGCGATGGTGTGCCCGAGCGCCATGATGAGTCTGAGCTGCTGCTGGCTCCTGGAGACACTGATGATCTATCACCCCATCCTGCACCTGTCATACAAATAATTACAATATATTCTTTACGTCTTTTTATATTCGATTTTAAATTTCAAGTGAATGAAGTTGCTCGAATGCATTAAATAAATTGCGAAACAGAACTTTGGTCAGAAACTTTCACTCACTAGAACGGTTATTTTCTCGTGGCACACATGCGTTTGCGCATTAGAACAGTCGCTTTTGCTGTTCTCTAGAGCTATCGTTAAGTTTTATGATTGTGTGAATGGTCTTGATGTATAGCTATAAGTAATATTATTACATAAGGGATCCCGAGCTCCCGCCGTCTACAGACATGTATGTAACTGAAATGTTCTGTTTAGTTCAACTATTTCAATGATATAATTAGTTTCAGAGATCGACTTTTATTCGTAAAATAAAGGGTTGCTGCAAATATGCTAGTTGAGCTAGAGCACATTTGGTTGAAGCTCATCATGAGAGCGCTGTTACACCAAATACCTGTCTAGACACTGTCTAGACTGCTGTCTAGACGATATCCACGTTTTGCAGATTTTATCCAGAATACAACCGGGCGACTCCCTTAATACGTATATTTACATTAAGTGGAGAGTAGTTTTTGGATTTAATTAAGTATTCACATGCATCTCCCGGTTTGAATAAAATACCTACTTACATAGAAAATTAAAGTTGTGTTATACCTAGTTTAAACAGGCCATTTTTTTACCAACTGCCAAAAGGAGGAATATCATTAAAAAGCGGGTTTAGTATCTACAGTTGTCAGGCATATTTCAATGAAAAGATAATGCAAGACTCTATCTATACATACCCCCATGAAAAAGTCAGTGAGGTAAGTTCTGCTATAACAAATAACATTTGAATTGGACAATTATATAGTGATTGGAATGTACAAATACATATATACGTCGTACCTAGGCAGCTCGTCTTATGTAAACATGTGGTCAACTTGTAGTGTGCGTAAGTAGAGATATGGCGTAACGTAACAGTATGGTGACGTAATTCACGTAATAATAAATGTGGGAACTGACTATCTACCAGTGCTGACGATGCAGATCAGCGTTGTCGTAGATGCAAAGGTAATGGTGTGTGCGCTGTGGTGCCGTGTGGTGTCGTGTCGAGCGACTTACTGGGGCGCGGTGAGTTCGGGGAGCAGCTCAATGACATCAGCACGAGGGCAGCATTGCACTCGTTCATCTGTTCGTCACGCTCGCCGTAACCTTGGTCACAGGAGCTGCTTGGCCCGCGCTTACGTGAACTGCAACAAATAATTATCAAGTTATTTTTGCTCTGCCAATAATATTTGGGATGAGTGGATAATGAAAAATATTTCAATTGAAAAAAATACAAAAAATTTTCATGACATTTCATATGCATGTGCATACACGTGAGCTTAAAAAGTAAATACGTAGGTAATATAAAACTATATGATTTTCCCATTACTTTTTTCTTCCTTTTAGAGTTCTCTCAGAACTATAGGTATGAGAGAGACTAAGAATTAACTAATATCAGTAACATCTAACAAAAGCTGCCTCTATCCCTTCGAAACAAATGAGGCGTGACGTGATGGCGTGATAATGATTGAGTGATCATCAGTAAACACGTTCATAACAAAGTTTGTTTTTGCAAAACAGTTGCCAACTGGTGACAGCGTCATCAATTTGACCTATAGACTTTCAGGTTTCTGTACATATTGATTGCTTTAAATCTTCGCATGACATTTCGAGACCGACAGCCTTGCGTGACCTTCAAGGTAAAAGAATTTACAGCGCATTTTTTCAGGAATAAGTAACATAAGAATATGTAAATGTATCAACCACCACAATTACTACGTCAAGATCAACTAAATTACAAAAATAAAAAATATCGAGACACCTACAATGATTTTAAATATAAATTATATGGGTATCTAATGTTATCTTCTTAATTCACAAATAATAAAAATCTTAACAATAGTAAGCAAATCCCAAACAGATAGAATAAAATATATTTGTAATAATTTAATTGAGTATTATATTGTTCAAAAGTATCCACAGAAGTGTTGACTAAATTGTGAACTGTTGAAAAAATTTTGATTTGTGGTAAAGTGTTGAAAAAATCTATAGCAACATCTAATTAAACCAATTTTAAGACTTATTTGAAAATCTCATCAAATCTAACGTGTGCTACGATAAAATATCTAATTATATTAAGATTGATTCATTATTCACTGTAACTTTATGCATTGTTTGAAAGAGCGATGGATTGCTAGCATTCCCGAATGTTTCTCGAGGTTACCGCCAAAGGTTCACGTCATTGAACAATCAACAAGTCTAGACTGGATTATTGAACTTAGGAGTACCAATGTTGGGATGGCGGCATGAAGTGACTCGAGGTCGCGGGGATGCGTGGGGTGGGTGCGTCTGTTGCGCAACCGGCGGCGACCCACAAGCGATAGACATTTGAACGAGTCACACAGGACGAAGGCTTTTACTCTGACCGATCACCCTGCCACCTTCACAACTTATAGGTACGGTACTAGGTCGTTCAACTCGACTCGCTCAGCGATTGAACTGAACGCCGGGGCCCAATAACCTGCTCTGTCTATAGCTGTATTAAGTATGTATTACTAACTATATCTATTTTAAAATCATGCTATAAAGCTAGTCTTATTTTTTATGTACAGCTAATTTAACATAAATAAATCGCACGTTCAGGTACTTATGAGAGCGGGTGTTCTAGCGATTTATTGAGCACTGCAAAAATAGAGTCAATGACAAGCTTTATCAGTAATGAAAAGGTAAGCCTGTTTGAACTTGAGTTCACTTCGGGAGCCTGTGGCGGCGTCCTTGACGACCACGAAGCGGCCCCGAGCGACTGCGTTCACCCAAGATCACCGACCGGCGCGACACGGCGCGCGCATCCCCTAAATAGCATCTTTGCTAAATATCTACGAGTAACAAATGTAATTTAAACTAATTTAGATATTTAAAGTGACAACCATTAATAAAATCAGAATGAAAAGCCGCTTATTGGTTAAAGTAAATTGCAAGTGTGTATGCTCAGATATTGCCTGCATAGCTACTTGAAGTTTTATCTTCACGTGTGTCGTTTATGACCATTGTCTTTTTTGTGTCGTAACTACATAATAGTAAATAACTATAATTTAGTCAAAATTAAAGTTCTTTATCTGTATAAGTTGCATCGTCTATTTTATTTAATAAAAAGTAAAACATAGAGCTATGAAACCGTATGCAATAATGAATGTCATTGTTTTACTAATGTGATGCGAAACGATTTTCTTAAGTAAATGCAAGATGATGTGTTACTCAGAAGTAAAAATATTATAAACAGTTGGCACAGCCGATGAGCCGACCTACGAACGCACCCTAGGAACAAGGTGTAATAACCTCGCGCCACAACGACCTTCTATCAGGTTCGTTATCCGATTCAAAACAGATAATAATTTTAGGGGTGTACTGTAGGTCACTTAAACATATTATTACTGTAAAAAATGTACGGTTCAACGTATTAGCGAAGTGCTAAAATAGAAATCCCATGAATATTTTCAGTGTGCAATGTGAAATCGTTTATTATTGTATAGAGCGACTAGGTTAACTGACGGACAACGGGGTCGTTATCGTCCTAAGACGACGACCGATGCTTACGGAGGTGACATTGTTTTTTTGTATACGATAATAGGGATGTTCGCCGGCCGGTGCGCAGTCGCTGCCGCGGCGGCGCGTCACGGCGCGGCGTCGCGTCAGCGACGACGTCATTTCCTATGAACATTATGTAAAATGGCTACGTATCAAAATGATACCGGACTTGCTCATGACACCGGGTGACCATTCCGAGTCAAATTTCATTGTCGTTGCAATGACGTCAATATAAGTATTTTATCCACATTCTTAGTTCATCGACCAAGCGTGATACACGTATACTATTAGTTCCATACAATTAAAGGAATCGGTTTTCATAGTTTGCCATGGTCACCGGGCTTGTGCGCGTTACCGCGCAGCACCTGTGCACACATTCGCTCCGCACCGCGACCGTACTGCCCGCACTACACACGTAACATTGAAAACGACCTTGCGGCTTGTTGCCGGCTACCGTGTTACTGGTTTAGCACTGATAGCAAAAAATATTATGCGTGATATAAACAATCCTTAATTTGTGTTTAATAATATTATGATTATTTTGGTGAGAAGCTACGTCAGATACAAAGTTCATCAAACATTATTTAACTACTCGTATACGTAGCCTACACGTTATACCTCCAACAACAATTTTAGCGAAACTAGAATCTAATACCGATTTCACCATGTTGTGTTGTGAGCTCGTAGTTTTTTTTCTAATGAAGCACGTGAACATCGATACGCATGATGTCGCACTGACACCTACGCACTTCGCGGCTGGTAGACTTTCTTGAAACTACGATGCTTATTATACCTGGTACTGGCTGGATTATTTCGTATGTAAGTGCTAAAGTAGGTTAGGTAGTTATCGCTTTCCAAACACTGATTTAGGTACCAACCTTTAGATACAACATTACCTTCGATGACCAAAATTGTACTAGCTAGGTACTTATTATAAAGCATTGTATTGCTTCGAAAAATAAACTGAAGGTCTTCAGCTCTCATTGTATAAATTCGTCAGTGTTACATTGTACGCTTGAAGCTAATTCGTTTTTTGCCATGTTGATGTAGGTCGGGCGGGCGTTTTTTATAATAATATCTATAAAAACATAGATCCGTTGTGTGATCGAGTTGGTGATATGGCTTGGTCTACGCGCGGCGAGTACCTAAGTTTTGATTTTGATTGACCTACCCACTTTAATGTAAATAATTTTTCGCGCCGATTCCTTGCTCCTGTTTCTTGTGAAATATCATGATTGGTACACACAACACTTCTTTAAATTACAATTTAACTTGCATGAAACTCCATAGAAGCAAAAAATCGTTACTTAAACTGTGACTCCCATTATTCTGTAGATTTCGAAGAATAATCGCACACATGAACTGTTTTTGTCCCCGCCGAGAAGTGTAATAACCTGCAGGTAGGTCGCCGGAAAGTCAACACTGAGGTGAACATTCCGGATGAGTAATCGTGTTCCTTGTATTATGACGTATTCGAGTTTTAAAGATGCCCTTTGTTCATTTTGAAGGTGCAACAGCAGTGAAATTTTTATAATTATCTTAATGACGATACGTTATTTTCTTATTTGACTGACTTCACTTAAAGTAACAATTAATTGTAGTTGCATAATGCGTTCTGAATATATTTTTGTAACACTTTCTCGAGCTAGTAGCAACATAACTGCACCTGCCGAATGAGATAACGGGCCTCCTCAACACCAACGAAAGCAAACGTGTACCTATCCAACGTGAAAGTGCCGCCATCGCCCCACCACTGTCTGACTCGCGCGCGCGCCTTCTCTTTACATGTTGCGCAAACGCATGCGGAATGTAAGTTAATGTCTTGTGACTTTATTTTATATTTCCATGGATAAATTACATTTACTTCGTTCGCAGTACAGAACATAAAGCTTCACAATATTATTAGGTATTAAGTTTTTTATCTAGACATCATTCTTGATTTGTTAATAAGTTTAGAAAAACAATTGGACTGTGGTGTTTCATAACGTTCTAAATACTACCTAATTTAATTATAAGTTTCTTCTTAAATTGGGGACCAGTGGTACCCAATTTAAGAAATTAATAAACTAAACGAAAATGCGACGAAGAAGCTTAATATTTTGAATTTGAGGATCGTTCTGTATTTGTTATGGGTTGTAGATACTCAGTAATCACTATCATATTAGAAAAGATTTTGACAATACTGCCTGCTTGCTTGCTGTAAGCACCAATCATTATGGACCTGGTTATATCCTAAAATAGCAAACAGCTAACGAGAAACGGGTACCATCAGTTTTCAACGATCTAACTGCGTACCCTAGCTGACTCTGATGGTGAAGACTTTTAATGTAATACAGTACAAGGAGATGTCTGAGTTGGTTGCTTAGCGAAGTTAGATGCATTTATTGCTGACTGTAGGAATACACTTCTCCAATTAACTTGCCTTGTGTATCATTTGCGGATATCGTTGTGTACTGTACTATTCTAGTGTGTGCGGCGTTCCATTTCGAAACTGGGTCACTGTGTCACACGGCGGCCGCGCCAAGCACCAGCCGAATGCGACGCCATCTTTGAATTTAGTTGATTCATGCATGTACCAAACGAAATGATTACAATTCATTGTTTAGTCGTTCGAATTTTATGTTACGAGTTTCCAAATGTTGTGTTTTTCAGCAGATAACCGTGAGTTTATACAAGGTAATACCACAACTAATGTCGTCATCAGACGCCTAACTAAAAGAAAACGAATGTTGGCATACTTTCACTTTGGCATGGTCCGATCTGAAATTGCGAAATTTTGTCACGAATTAAATTTCTATCTTATCTATCATTACAATGAGGAGAGAGAGCGCAACGCAATCTTGTTAAATTCGTACGTGGTCAGCTTAATTACTAATATTCTGTGTACATCTGCGCCTTGAATAAAGTGTGTAATAATAAATTACTCATCTGGTTATTGCGACTGCAATAATTTGCTAAGCTATCTCACAAAATTCATAATGAATTGTATTTACAAACAGGTTTTATGAAATCATTGCCTACACGTTAAATATCAACCGCTGGCTTTTAGCTCTACTATTAATGCGGACTTCTTAATTATTCTATATAGGTAGGTATGTAATCGGACTGACCTTCGACAGGTTGTGTCCGTAATCCGTTAGTTTTGTGAAGAATAATAAAATATAATTTTGTATTGTTCTAAACACAACAACAGGTTAGTTTGAATTTACTTAGTCAAACGAACCTTTTCAACTGTGAAGGCATCTCAAGGTATTTGATACGATACCTCAGTAGTTAATATTGTCAAAATAGTTGACTAGCGCAGTAGGTCTATAAGCAGCTTGTTCCTTTAAGACTCGCTTTGGTATTGTGAAATTTGGACCACGGTGGAGGCCTCGCCTCTCACTACGATCACGATGAAAAGTGAAACCGCGGTGGCGTCGAGCGTCACGTCGTGCCAAGCATTTGATGCTGTTTTTTCCGGTTCTACTAAAGTACAATATAACTTGCTTACTGACGTTAGGTAGATATTACTGGCGATTTATGAAAGTGTTCCTATTTACCACTGATCAGCAGAGGAAACTTTGTACCTATCTCTATATAATTATGGCACCTCGATAGTAACTATTCTTTCGATTTATTCATAGATAGGATAGGAAGGCAGATACCTAGAAGAAGAAAATGCGTACTAGTCAGAGCTGTATGTACTCGTAACAATTATGTAATGCATTAGATTTTTTAATAATTCTCACAACGTTGCATTGTCTGTCCCTGTTAGAGGCGCGGCAAGGGGCGAGAGGCGCGGGCGGTGGGCTCCGGCCACAGAATGTAGGCAAGTGTGACAAGGACACGCCCGTACTCCGCGCTAACACTTCCATCCAGTTTCTAACGTGCTCGGTGCGCGTTTCGCAACGCTCGCCCGCGCCCGGCCCCACTTCGTCGATGCACAGTGCACACTCGTGAACGATTACATCTACCTACCTACTACAAGGTAACTTACTAAACATACTAGCACCTCATGACTGGGAGTCACTGCCGAGTTTTACTACCAATTTCATTGATTGTAACCTTGACATATTATTAGGTGCTTAAACATTTTTGCCATCGCAACTCGAGAGGAGATAACAACTCAACTACATTTTATCAGTTTTTGATGAAATGAAAGTATCTGTCTGGAATTGAGATCACAGATTCCTATAAATACCTATGTTTGGCCTGGTGAACTAAATAATTAGTAAAATCCACATAAAGAGATTTTGCAAGGCAGCGAATGGCCATTAGAAATGCAACGGCAGCGGCCTTCCTTAGCGCTTGTGGCGAGGTGAGCCGCTACCTCAAGGCAAAATAGCATTGATATTTGTTAATTAGATTCCCTAGTCCCAGATTTACATTATTCTAATCGTGACTTAAAACTTTTGCTCTTGGGACAGCCGAGGGAGCCATTTCTCTACAGTGTAAATTTCTTGTTTTTTTTAAATATACTGTATGTAGACTTACCTTTGCACGGGGCTTGGCGGTACTTCAATAGTAGCAGAGGAACGACGACGATCTCCGGCCATGTCTGCTAATCTAGCAAAGTCTGTGTCCACATCTGCCAATCTGGCTGACTTTCGTGACTCCAACAGCCTTACGTCATCCAGTTTTTTCTTCAACTCAATCCGCACCTGAAGCAAAGTGAAGATAGGTCAATAAAACATTTTTAATGCACAAACTTTCATAAATATGGTAAATGAACGTAAAAACTTCACTTGAGTGTCTACAAAAGTTCTAGGAAAGATTTACTTGACGAACTTGACGACCACGAGATCAATATGGCCGACCTTCATACGAATTACTGTGATCGGGTGAACGAGTTGGTGTGACGTCATGACCGGATGAAAACGAACATGATGCATGTTCTGTATCACGAACTGCATAATATGTGGCTCTGCCATGAAGAATACGTTTTAGAGTAGGTAGGTACTTGATTTAATGTAAATTTAAATAAATATTCTAGAGCTAATTTAATTAAGTTAATTAGTCATTGTTTTCCATGTAGCGTACTGATATACTGTAAAATCACAGTAAGTAATAAGTACCTACCTATTTAATGGAAATTCCTATATACCTACAGTCGAGCTTGCTTTAGAACAGGAAACACGCAACTCAAATACTTGCTCTATAGAGGTAAACGAGTTAGTATTGTATGTGCTTGTCAACATTACTGAAAATTGCATTTGTACATATAATAAGTGCGCTAAGCTGCGGCATTTTTGTAAAGTGTAAATGGAGTATCATGCTTTGAGTTTAAATCTGTTTTACTTGGATGACACCTATTAAACATATACCTACCTTAAGGTTTTTTTCTTTGTACATAGAAGGAAGAATGTCATGTTGAAAAGTTCTGAACAACAATGTGCAATATAAGTGTTTACAGATTAATTCTATGTTTTTCTGTCAAGGGGAATTCCGTAACCATAAGTGCTTCTAAGGGAGTTTCCACGTTATTATAATCTACTCTTTTGAAATATTCAATGTACCTAATTGGTTTGTCATACACACGTCAGAGAGTACGACGTATCTGTATGAGCTGAACTTGTAACCAGTATTAGGAAGCAGGCATGACTGTATGACGCATGTATATCACGCACTGGTAAAGTTGCTCGTATCGCGGTCACACTCTCGGTCAATTATGTGCCAACGAGCAGTGCGCTGTCGACTGGTTGACATTGGTTGCGTTTTCGTCGCGGGCTTCCTTCTACGACGCGACTGCCTTCGTGATTGACACGTTATCTATCCACATAATACATAATGAGTGTACGTAGTATTTTTTGATACGCTAGGCAGTATGAATAACCTTGTCATATTTAGCATCAATTTAGCGAGAGACCACTGTTTGTTTGTTTGTTTCTATCGATCACCTTCTAAATAAAATCGTTGCTTATACTATTTGGGTAATGCGAACGAAGCGCATTATCAGATAACATTCCTGTAGCTTTTTCCTATGTGGCAACAGCTGATAAATATGTCTAATAAAATTGGGTAATTCAAATGTAGAGGCCTTGACAAGTATGAATGTAAGTCTGTGAGATTTTTAATATTATTCCATATCTACGTATCTTGAATCTCACGGTTTCGAAGTAACTGCGCAGTAGCTACACGCAGTTAGGTACCATGGAGCCAAACTTACTTGAGAAACGAGCGTGAAAATGCCTATTCACGTATAATTCCTCCATGATGCAGTTAATTTTGAGCACGGGTCGCTGATCACATCATACTTTCACTTTTACATGATTTCGTGCGAGTGTGGACGTGCCATGAGTCTAAGACGTCGACTCGCCGCCGCCGTAACCCTCATTTGAGCCGGAACAATGAAAGTTGCATTAATGAGTAGCTTGCTGATGTATTTGGTAGGTACAGGTAGGAGCGTATCCCACTTGCATACAATTACAAATACTAGACACAAATATCAAAACAAACACTACATTAAAATTATATATAACTAAGGACTTGTACTTAAATAATATATAGGTACGAAAATGAATTCTCGGCATATGGAATGTCAGTAAGTAATAATTGTCAGCTTCAGTTGGTAGTTCCGTTAGTTAAGACGCATATTGGCGAGCCACTAGCCATCGTGGTTATGTAAAAAGTGACAACTATTGCACAATTGCTTCATTCGATGGCGAAACGGACGGCTTTGAAATGCCAGTGAAAGTCGCCAAGTGACTTCGCTATAGGTATCATGATAACGCTGGCGTGAGTATTACCTGTATAAGTGCATAGAGCTAGCTTTATTGCGTTCAACACTTATGTTGTATTTATGCAAGAAATGTATTCTATGCATTGCGATTGCCCCTCGGGGGAATGGTCCCTTTGTAATCTTTGAAACAATAAGCATCGTGAGGGATAATTCAGAAAGCAAAATAGCATATCGGAATGGCATATTAATTCATGCATTTGTGCGTGCACTTAGAGAAATTCATACATGCGAGGTACATATATTAATTTGCCGAGTAGCATGTGTGAAGTGTGATAGATAAATGATAGCGTGGGTAGAAGTATATTTCTAGTATCTATATCACACTCGAAACCTATTAAAATTCTAGGTGTTTACTATTTATAAAAGAAACAGTTATAATAGTAAAATAACAGTACTTTCCCACTGCTAAAGAAAAGCGAAAATTTTAAATATCATATTAGATAATACGAAAACGAGGTTCACGGTCATTAGGAACGGCTATTGTATTGCCGTCACTCGTTTGTAGAGAGCCATTACGACCATAAAGAATGTCACATCGCAGCTAAATGTCAACGTTTTGGTGTCAAAAAACTAATTAAAAACTAATATTCATGTAGTTACGTTATGTATGACGTGTATTCGCTTTTATTTGTTTTGTCAAGCGTTTAAACTACTTTAGAAAAAGTAACAAATGCAGATATGAAATAACTCAACGAGGTATACTTTTGACAAACTGCAAGTTGACTGTATTCACTGTTGCGGTTGTTGAGTGCTTTTGGCGTCTCAAGATTGCGAAAACTGTCCGCTCTACTGCGCATCAATGTTGCCGCTTCGTAAAACGGATTATCCATGCTCGGTACGCCTCCACTATTTTGAAACTTAACAGTTTCTGTTATTTTTTGTTAAAATAAGAAACGAAATCTGCCGTCACAAGCTACCCTGAATTTAAGAATATTACTTGGTACTAATAACTAAGCATATTAAAGGCATGCACAAGTCTTGCCGGCTGTATAACCACACAAGGACTTTGATGCTTAATGTGGGTGTATTTAGAGTAACCAATTGAAACGTTGAGGTACCTATTATGTAATAATAATTGCTAAAAATATAATAATTGATATCTGGTGATTTCGATTAAATCGAAAATTAAAGCGTTCGTGTACCCATGCGATGAAGAGCATTCACTGCAGTGCAGCCTTACCGAGTCAATAGCTGACTGGAAGCCGGCCGGTAGCTGTCGGCGTAGCACCGCGCCGGCCGGCGCGTCGCGTGGCGCTGCGCCGACAGCGCTCTACGTCTTTCGCAAAGTGGATAGGTCGCTAGAGCTACTATGCATGTAAGCGTATGCGCAAGTAAGTTGTCGTATTTTTTTACCAAACTGCCGTTTCTGGATCTCGATTTGTGATTATCGATTACATGTTTACACCGTTAGTTTAATTTTAAAATTAGTTCATCACAGTTGCCATCTTGCCATGCTACAGAAATAGAATAGAGCTGTGGTGCTGCTAATTTTACCTCTATTATTTCCTAAAATAAATACAAGTAATACTTGCTTACAATTAAAGTAGAAATATTTAATTCGGCCTATACGTATTACAGGAATTCCAACCGCATTTAAAACCTTTTAATGAACAAATGAATTTAATTAAATCAGTTTCCCTTTAATGAAAGTTGTTGTAGCTCTATATAGTTATTGTAAGTACCTACATATAGTTTTCGATTGTTTAAGCATTGGGTATTCAGTGAGGCTGCAGTTGAAGTCACGTAGACACGCATGCATAAGCAATTCGGCTGTCAGCGGGCGATCGTGCACTAATAAATAGGTCAATAGCTTTACTACTTACTATCATATAATCGGTCTATTGTGCCTCGGCCTCGGTGTCATTGAGTCTACCAAACTAACTTTCAGTCGATTTACTTCACTTTGTAAACTGACTATCGATCGTGGATACCGCAATCGAAGCTAAATCAAGTATTATGTATTAAGCTTTCACTGCAAATTATCATCAACTATTTAAAGCACGTGTTTCTGAAGCAGAGGTGTACTCAATTGTCCTGTGACATTGACCTTAAAGTGATATTAACACTACCAGCTGCCCAAGAGAGATGTCAAACAATTTCACTACCTGTCATACGGTCATACCTCACACGTGACAATGAAACGTGTCGACTAAAGACGATTTTCTGGTCGCCTAACGTAATAATATCAATTAACAGTTATTTATTGAAATAAGTGAGTAAATAAAAGGAAAGTAACACTCACTTTGCTTTTGCAGTATGTATGGTTTTTTAAGTAGATGCTGTAGTGATAAACTTTATCTTTTGAGAATTAGAGCAAACATTGCCATTGACAAAGGAAAGTTTCTGGCGTAAGTTAAGCAACTATCTTCACTATCTCGTGAATAGATAAGTTACGATAATAATAGGTTACCTGCATATTACACAATACTCTTACTACTTACTTAGATACAGATAGGTGGAGTACCTATCTGTACAGTCCTACACCTACAAAATTATATTAATTTCTGAGCTGAAGCCAGAAATAAGTGCGTGGGCTGAAGTGAATCAACTTACCTACACGTGTTCGCTACACAAAATGTGTTCCCAAATATTCGCATGTTCCTGCAGATATAGACATTACTGGTATTTACAGATTGATATACACGTACATATCAGATCTGTACATGACATTTAATAAGTCTATGAATAACTTTACATTTCATTTTCCACGCCTACGTTTATATTTGACGATGTTTTCTTCATTCATTAATTCCAATTCCTAGTCAAAGGTACCAAATAAATAAGAAACATAGTTAATTAAAACATAATATTTCATTCATTCAAGCTTCTTATAAAACAAAAGAAACAACTATTAGAAACGTAATCAAGTGTATAATTCAGTAATACACTGCTACGGACAAGTTGTGTTGCAGCGGCTGACCATTAAAAAGAACGTTTGAAAGACAATGTCTACATCTACATCTAGTGTTATACACAATCAGTGATTCCTATCGGATGTGTACGCTTAAGCTGATCAATCAATCGGCACAATGGCCTTGTATGATTGGTGAATACAAACAGTGTTGGTTGCAAAGCGGATGCAGTGGAAGCAGGCCACGCGAACGTGGCGCCGCGCGCCGCTCGCGCCCGCTACACGCCCTCCGCCAAGTCGTTGCAATCGGCAACCTTGCCCCAAAAATCCGTGACCTACATTTTATACGTCAAAATGCAGTCGGTGTTTTATTGCAACCATTTTCCTTGGAACAAAGCCGTTTCATTTGTGAGTTACCGCTGTTTAATTCTCCTCACTACAGAAATAAGAGCTCTTAGACCTTTTTTGTTGTCTGAATCGAACGTGACTAATTCGAACCTGTTTATACTAAACTTGATGAGGAAAATCTAGTATTCATTTTCCTTCGAAGATGAATCATAGCTGAATGTTCCTGTTACACCATACTATTTGCATTAACTGGAAAATGTTAACTGATTACGTAGGTCTGGCGCATCGATTGTGCAGGACTAACCGCGCCGGCCTACTTGGCGTGCGCCAGGTCCACGGGTCGCGATCCTAGCATCTAGGCGGCCCGATTTCGCCCGGGTAACCTCACCGTGCTCTATTTCTGGATCTAGTGCGGTCAACAATTACTTTATTTATAGAACTAGAGCAGCTTGTGTCGAAGGATGTAACTTATGACATTTGTTACTACATACGAGATTATTTCAGTTTTGTGGATGGCATTTTATTTTATTCTAAAGTAGGTACGTAAATTAAGAATACTACTCGTAAATACGATTTGGAGGATGTAGAAGGAATATCCAGTGTGATTTAATTTTCCTAGTAAATTTGACCGTTGAACTGACTAAAATGTATTAATTAATACCTATCGCCGCCGTGCTGCTCAGCGAAAGGTAACTGCACTAAAATTAACATAGAATTGTAAAAATAATTTAAGTATAAACAGATGATATAATGCTCCCAATAACCGTGTGGTCATAGGTTGTAATAGAGAGTTCTTATTGAAAGATTAATCCGACCGCGCATGTAGGTCAGTCTCTGTCGTCAGCAGTCGTCTGGAAATTGCTGTTGCATAGCGGTGACAATGATGCAAGACGATGTCAAAGTATGCTAAAACTTTATCTGTCAAGTGGTGACAGATAATACTTGTGATAGCGGATGACGTCACACTTCGTAGCAATTAGAATTCTAGGAACGACGTCATGGCGCGTTGGCGAACGATTTAGCGTAGGCGCGACGCGACGGTGACGTCACGGGCAAAATGTTACGGCTTGCCGCCCTCTCGTCGGCCACGGTGCGCGTAGGTGGCGCAGGCGGGCGCGTAACGCGTAGCATGGGCAGTCGCTTATTTACACGTAAATAAAATCGCACGCTGTTACGTAATTGAACGTGAAATCTGCACAAGGACGTAGTGCCGATGTTTCGACATTACCGACTCCCGGCGTGATGCTATAATCTTTACGTGCCACGCTTAGAAAAGTGAGCGTTTCACCTTGAGATGCCGGCAAGCGTGGTTGCCTCTCTATTCTTAGATATCGAAATAGTGCTAAATATGTTCGTGGGGCAGGCGGCTAGCACGCAGGCGTCGTGACCCAACCTGACCCAAAAACAGAATGCGACCCACCGCGCCCCAAGTTACCAGTTGATAACGGATACGGGAACCTGTTCGCTTCAAGCGGTCGCAGCATACGCATCGCAGATAGGACCGTTATACCGCTGACCCGCGGTGTGCCAATAGAATAGCGTTGACGACTGGGTATCTACTTTATTTATTATTTCGTACGGCATTTGGTAAAGTATAATTTGACATAATCATACTTGACTGAGATATATCCATTCTTCGCATGACACAGCATGTCATCTAATATCATATCAAATCATAGCATAGGTACAAACGGATGGAAGTCGTCATTGAAACACACTTACATCATCATCGATTTGTGCGTCTATTACAAATTACTCGTAGTTAAAACATTTTGTAGTACTCAAAATTTGTAGTCTTAGCCAACTTCACCTCGTCCGAATTGACATTCATTTGTGTGTGACACATTGACGCATCAACAGGTGTAAATAAAGGCTTTGATAAAATGGCTGCATAATTTGAAATACTAATATAAAAAACAGCACAAGTTGAGGTCGGGTTTGGAATACGGGTTGTGCGTCGCCGCTGGTTCAATATCAGCGATTCTGGGTCAGTGGGTCACCATGACGGCGCGGGCGCGGGCGCGGGCGCGGAGTGCTCCCCGCCTCACTACGCGCTTGCAATTAAACTTGCTCTTCATACGAAAACGTTTCGAAACATAGTTAGGTATAACTATGCTCTGCTTTATTTATTTAGGACAATGAAAACTGCAAATTCAAGGGCTTGCAGAAAATGTCGAGTGTTGATTACATTATTTATCATGATCTCGTTTATTAATTCAACTAAGCACGCTGTGCATTGTTTGCGTCGGAATTTGGTTTCCTTCCTTCTCACGGTCTTCTCTATTCCATTGTTGGCATACTTGTAATTTGACCTGTATGTTCAAGATCACAGTAATACATTAATCGTCGTTTAGTTCTGACGCCGCCGGCGTACAAATGTGGATAATATTGCGTAGCCGTAGCTAGAGTGTAGACTTGTGACACTCGCCCACGTAGTAACGGTCGCGGTGTGTTACTGTTACCTCAAACCCGAAAACGAGTTATTTTGCGTCGCTGAGTCAAACAGCGATCGCTATGCCGTGCGTGATGCAAGCACCCCGCTATGTAAGCAAGCCAGATTTAGTAGTACATATGTATTAGGATTTAATTTTGTTAGTAGAGTCAAGAATGTATAGACTGTAAAGTTTCGTAGTTAGATTTACAGATGTGTTCCAATTCGAATGACAAAGAATCGAGATTCACGTCTTGTTCTGCCAGCTGTTTAGATAAGAGACATAAATCATGCAACTATTCCAAGGCGAGTGCAATGAGGTCACTCACAAAGGGCCGACCTTGCCTTCGCTTCTCGTTCGTAGGAGGACCAATAGATATAGCTCAATTCTGTTAGATACAATGTCCATGAAAACAGTGAAACGTTTTATATGAAGAGGGTAAATAAAAATATTGTAACAATCAGTATAATATTTGTACATATATAAATACATACATATAAAGATGTTATCCAAGCATTGGGTGGGAGAACTTACCAACAGTTTCACCATGTTACTATTTTTTTATGGAATACAAGGCTAACGAGCAGACGGATCACATGATGGTAAGCCGTAAGCGCCGCTATGGATACTCGCAGCACCAGAGGAGTCACAGGTGAATTGCATTAAAGTTCTGAGAGTGGTCTGATTTCTATTAGGCAAGTGAAAGACAGGAACACAAATGGAACAAACGTTAAAAGCAACGGTTTTTTTGACAACATTAAATGGTCAATCATCTGTGTGTTTCGACGCGAATTTGGGTCGAATACATTAGGCGAACTATTTTATCACCAAGCAGGGGAACTATCATGACAGGCGTTATTAATATGTCAAGGCTGGATATTTAAAAGTTGATTTTAATTAGGCACCAGTACCTACGTTAACAATATTAGGTAAATTATCGCCACGAGTACATGTATGCATAAATATAAATAGGTTTATAATCATATCGACACACAAAGTATTTTGTCTAAAGCTTTTTGAGTCTTTAAACACTTGTGTGTTCATCCACAAGGTGGACAGATGACCTGATAGGGTAACAGGAGTCACACGATACAGATGGCTTCAAACCAATAGATCTGGAAGTCCTTGTGGGAGGCCGCAAGGCATCTTGTTGCTGATATGATAATAAGAAGTATCTATTTAATAAGCAATAAAATTGTGATTAGTAAATACGTCTCACTACAACACGTGATTAGTTTAATCACTAAACCATTAATTAGCATACACTCGTTAGTCTGCTGGTAAGGCAATCTATTGGTTATCTATCATTTCCTATGAACCGAAACCGTACATGAACCGCTACCTAGCATAATAGTGCAGGCTATGAAATAAGATCAAACGTGCAACAGGTTGACAGGGCTAAGAGACAAACTTATGTAGATTAAACAAACCTGATACTACCGAAGGGAGTAGAGGTCTTTTTGCTTCTTTTGTTGGACGATTCAATTTAATGGTGGTTGCATAGTACTACTGACATTCTCCATTTTGACTTGTAAGTACGATTGTTGCGTTTGTAGTTTCTTAATCTTGGGGCCAACGATAAACACCATAACCTTCACATTTACACCCATACATACATGTGGGTCATGAACTATAGTTTCTTCTTTAAGGGGGATTGATACCATGTGAATACATAAGTGTCTTATATTGCAGAGCAGCAGTGCCAATTGAGACGTTTACTATCTGCTTATTATCTTAAGCGACGCAGTTGCCAAGCAAGTAAGCAAGAAGTACCTACAGCAAGCCCTAAGCTATCAGGCTCTCGGCATTCTGTTACGTCTTGTACTAACAATCTGTGTTAGTGTTATCTTATCAACCTTGATTATTTAGAAACCATGTCACGAGACGTTCTAACTGTAAAATTATAGTATTAGCTATAATTTGAGTATTACGTCCAGTACATATATTTGTATAATCTCACATCGATAGATTAGACGTAGGTACACAATAAAAGTGAAGAGTATCGTCGAGTTCCGGCCGGCCAGCGGTAGCGCGGGCAGCGGTTGGTGCGACGCCGGCGCAGGGGGCGACGAGGGACTAGTTTTCTCTTCCCATAGTTGCCGCACCAAGGCCTATTTACAGCTTAGTTCCGTTTGCGCTTTCAACGTAAACTTAGGTATAATTCCGTCTAAAACGAAAACGGTCCATTCGTCATTGTGCAATATAATAAGAAATTTTTATTAATATTGTATTGTGTTACTTTTATTTCATAGATAGTAAGAGAAATACAATAACACCCATACGCACATATATATGAATATTAAATACAAATATAAGTAAGGTAGGAAAACAAACAGTACAGTCAAAGCTGAGTAAAATTAGCGTCGAACACGCGACGATGATACCACGCAACGGTAAGCGCCATGAGTGTAAGTGTCTTCGTTGTATCGAAAAAAATCTTAACTGGACTGGAAAATCTGGAAAACGCATTTATAATGCGCTTTTGAATCATAACCACTTTCACTAACAATGTAAGCAATGCGATATTAATTGCAACGTTGGTAAGTTATTAGTGTCTTCCAACTGCTGAGTCGCCATAGTTTATATTATACGGACACGCGTGCTAGCTCGTTACTTCAATACATTCGCTGTCTATAATATTACTTGCGACTATATGCTAACGCAGATTCCATTCAGTGATCGTAACTCGAAAGAGTAAATATCGCCATTAAGTAAAGAAACAGATTGGTGAACTGTTCTATCGGCGGTCAGATTGTATGATGAAAAATGCCACAACACCACTCGGAGACTGTTAAAATATCGAGAAGAAGACAAAAATGGTAAAAGTACCTATATTTCAGGGATTTTGCGCAATGTAGTTACTTTTCAAAACGATTGCAATACACTAAAGAACTATGTCATCAGTCATGTTATGTTCACAAGGTTATGTAAGAATTAATCTCTTTATTCTGTTTACGTCCATTTAATATGCATTCAGAAATTACTCTTGAAGAAATTCAATGGTGGCAGATTGTTTTTTTATACAGTTGTGGAATTATCCTGGTAGAGACAGTATCGGTAAAGCACATTATCGGTTAGTTTGGTATACGAAGATGGCGATTTTCTAGGAGTCGATTCTATATACTTAATGGGTATGAGTGGAGGCCACGCGCAAGTGAATCTGAAACAGAGTCCAAGTCTGTACACAGCACACAGTGTACGTGGAGACTGCAGGTGTGGCTGACACTTTCACACTTGCGGTGGTTACGGAGTGATCGCGTCACTCGCTGCTTGTGGACCCGACGCCGGCGCCGGCTCAATTCACTACTCACTTCGGATCGTTTACGACCTCCACAAACGAAAGGCGTTTCGCCGGTTGCCGATACTGGGGAAATCGATTTAAATACCGATTGCGTAATTTCCACGTATGGTTTCAGATGGAGTGTTTAGTTATTTCTTTACTAAGAATGTTCGAGTTTTTTTAAGAGCCTAAACAACGAAAACGTCTTGATTACAAAGTCCAAGTAATTCGGTCAGGTCTGTAACAGCTAGCTATAAGTGTTCCACTTAATAGCGGCCTGTGGTAAGGTTAGCTGACGTTGGACCGCCACTGGCTAACGGTATGGCCGCCGGCGCCGCGCGCACGTGAAAATAATTCTTGACGCGATTTTGTAACGAATACCGTTACTCGGTTCCGGGCCTGCCGGTGACCTTATTTCTCAGCCGAGCACTCTTTATTTTTATATCTTATTGCCTGACGTTATATGGCGGCGTCGCTTTCGAATGTTGTATAAATCTGAGTGTTATTCAAACGTAATCTATATTAGTAACAAGGATTCTGTGGCAGATACATAATGTAAGGAAGGAATGTGTTTTAAACACGTTAAATGCAGATATCTATTCATTACGTAATTCCCCTGTCCGGGTTTGCCGGTAAAATAATAGTTGTTTATGAACATGAATGCGGCGGTGAGTCAGCGAGAGGTTTTGTTTGATCGTATGTCAGTTCTGTACAGCTACATGTAGAGCGGGTTTGTCAGCTCTGACGCTTGCGAGCGTACAGAACCGCACCTGGGGAATACCGCACGTCATTTCGCTGATAAATTGACTATTGCTGTAATTAAGAATTTTTTCAATAATTCCTATACAATTTGGGTTTCTCCTGCATTTCTACGTCGTATGAAAAACATTTGATTAGTGTCGTTCGATCGCGTGTTATCTCTCAAGTTGTTTTCATGAAGTGCGCCGCTCTATCTAGCGTGCGGTGACGCAAAAACTGTTTCATATATTAACAGCGTAGATGGCTGTTATTATTCGTACAATACACCGGCATTCGAACTAGTAAACAAGTGCGTATCGCGCCGTTTACTTAATGTTCGTTGTTGTGTGTCAGATAGCTTTGTAATGGAACTATTTGTAATTTATCATTAATGTTTCTGAAATACAACGTTTGATTATGTATGGGCTATGTGATTTTGTAGAATGTAAAATGTTGTGTCAGTTGTTTACACGTTACGAATAGATAAATACTGAAGATGGACCGTAAATATGGCATCATCTCTTTGAAATAGTAAAGTAAAGAGGCAAGGGGCGAGGCACGGGCCGCGGGCGCGCGTCGTGTCGCGTCACGCTAGTATCGCGTGCTACGTCACGATTTACGCACAACGGCACAAGGCCTGCGCGCGCGCACCTCGCTTCCTTATTGTTATTACTGTTGTAATATCACTGCGCCACTGCTTTCTTGATCTTGTCGTAAAAACTTTGAACATAACATGTTTGGTGCTGCCAATCTAAGCGAGGCGACATGAGTAGCTAATTAGTAATTAGTTTTATTACGAAAGTCCAGATTTAATTTTACTCATTACTGTTCCAGATTTTCTTAATAGCTAAATTAATTTTTGATATAATTTACAAAACGGGACTGCGGGACCAGCACCGGTTATAAAGATATCATAAGTATGAGATCGCATAAAATTGAAGGCTTTAATATACTGGAAATATAAAAACGAAGGTAATGCCAATAAAACCTTTATCGAGCCTTGACAAACAAATTGACGGCCAGATTTAAATACCAAGTTGGGTCAACCGGTCAATTATCGACTGTGGAAATTAAACATGAATTTAATATTGTGTACAAATTGTGTCCGACGATAAGCCGGCCGATGCTGATGACGCATGACGCGCGCGCGCCGGCCGGCTCTGCCCGCGCGCCGCCCGCCGCGCCGGCCGGCGTCGAACAATAACTACGTATCTACTTTAATCTGTGGCGTAGTGCCGGAGGAGGTGATTATAGGAATCTTCGGCTACCTGTTTGTGGCGCGCAGTTTGACTTTAGTATAACGGTCAAACCAGCTTACAAAATTTAGCGCATGCGTGCCCGAATTGAGCAACACGACGCCAAATACGTGCTACGCATTAAACCGGGGCCGGGTTGATTTCAACAAGTACATACGTACATCTAACTGTAACAACGGCGACACGTGTACTCTTTGTTTATCTAGCCGATAGTGCATGGTGCGCTGTGTGCAGCCGGTTGTATTGGTGTCGTGACCTACCGCTTTATCTAATCTCTATTGTAAAATGATTGAAATGCATTTAATGTTTTCAATGATAAAGGCATCACCTTGCGAGTGCTGCCGAATTTTTAATGATCGATAGTGTTATCTTTGCCCTTGGTGCTAAGCCCCAATATCTATTTAAATACATATAAAATGCCTACCTCTACCGTACTTAAGCGTCAGACAATTCTGCCAACTAATAGGTATCTATACTACAGTTCGTATTTTCCTGTTATGTCGAAGGATTAACGTGATCATGTGTTTAAAAAAACAGATCCACTGCAACAATACATTATTACAATGTAATTATCTCTGCTGCTATAGATAATGCATAGGAAAATTATTGATCTCCTGTATACTATTACATTTTTTATAACAATAAATAAATGATGTCATAAAGTTCAATAATTGAATCATGAGCAATTTTTGTGTAACTGTATATAACTAGTGGAATAGTTATGCAGAATGTATAGTTAGTGTTGGTAACGAGTCAGAGTGACCGTGATGGTGCGGGCAGCGGCGGCCGCGCGTGTAGGTCCGTTGCGATAAGTTACATGGTTGCACCGTGCGCGTGCGATGCGTCAAGCAAAGCCGGCCGCAGCGGCCGGTGCATCGCGCACCGCTCGCTGCACGTGGAGCGGGGTCAATAGCTCCACCACTCCGCCTACACTACAACATCGCCTCGAACTGCATACACTACAAATAACCGATCATTGTTCACACGCACACTATTAAACGCTCCAATTATAAATAAATGCATATCCATCATTGTCCTATGCATGCTTTACTCGCCAAGTACTGCTTTTGTTTAAATAATTGCCTTGGTGGTAAAGTTTTATGAAAGTCGTTGATGTCTTTTGATAGAACTTTTTGTCGAATAAAACCTCTAATTTGTTCTGCAACTTAAATGTTACCATATTGAATTGTATTAAGTTGTAAATCAGAATAAGACAATGAATGAGTGTGTGCAGTAAATGCAGTATTTGTAGAACTGACCTCAGAAGTAGGAGAGTAGATCTGGACGAGCAGTTCGTCAGTGTTGTAGTCGTGGTGCTTGACGTCAGCGTGCACCTCGCGGCCATTGTAGGTGAGGAAAACGCGCTGTCCTTCTTTGAGACGCACCCCCGTCATGCCGCGAAAGCCGGGTCCAATGAGCTCAGCGTCCCGGTACTCGCGGTTCTTCATCATAACACTGTCGAAACGTACTGTGTAACGAGTGTTCGGAGTCAAGTTGATGCAATTGTTGTTCTCTGGGAAGGGCGCCGGTGTCTTCACTGCGTGAATCATCCCCGAATAGTACAGTCCGTCATCACCCAAAGCCGCGACGCGCGTCCCGATGATGGACCGCTTGGCGAGTCGCTTGCCTGTGGACATGGTGCTCAGTCCTCACTCTACTTTTTTATTTGTTGGACACTCACGGCCTCACTACACTGTCCGGTGGCCGAAATATAATTCTACTCACACCTTCACTCAAAATTTCAAATCGCCCGGCGTACGCGTTTCGCGGGATAACCGTCACAGAATTTTGGAAAACTGACAAAATTTCGTCGCGATTCAGCACGCTGCGCGCTTTCCGGCTCCTCAGTAGGCCGGGGCTGGTCGCGGCTCTCGCGTAGAAACATAATACGAGGGCAGGGTCCTCGAGGATCGGGACAAAGGAAAATCCTTTCGCGTTACTAAACTTCGTAACCGAGCTCACAGCGGACGACCTCAATAAGCGCGGTTCGAACACGAACTGGCGTGAGTGCGTGCGGCGCGTCGAGACCGGCGACACCGGCCGGCCGGCGAGCGGGAGCGGCGACCGCCCGTCTCGCTCCTTTGTTTTGATACTCAGCTGTTCGCGCGAGCGAGACGACCGAGTCAACGGCCGCATGCCTGAGCTAGACGGCTGCTCGGTGGCTCACGCGCTTCGGCCGGCGTTCGGGCGGACTCGCTATTTTCAGCGGGTGGGCGGGCGGTACGCGGAGGGCAGCCGCCCACGGGCGACATTGAGGCGCGCCGGTTCGGTTCGCACGTGGAGCGCTAACGGGATTGCACAACGCACCGACGCCGCCCGTACCCACTGTCCGCGGACGCTTCATACGTGACACAGTTTCTATTCGGATTCGGGGTCGATTCAAATGTCAAGCAGATGCACCCACTTATGCAACGCAGTTAACGTGACCTAACTACGGCTACGCACATATTTTATAATTGATATCTACCAATATTTAGACGATTACATAGATGCGAATCTAATCGTAAATTGTTTTATGTAGAAAACAAATTTTCATCATTGTATGTAACAATAAATCACGTATTTCAATTCTATATAATACTATAATTAGTATGTATAAATTCCTACTGATAGTTTACTTAAGCTTAACCTCAATACACTAAAAATAACAATAATTTTATTTTTATCTGGACTTCCAACAGTGTACCTCGTAGTGGTGACATGCATTAGCTACATATTTAGATGAACAATGCAGATGAACTGAGTCTATATAACTAATGTAATTCGATATGTTCAGATTAGGTTAATAATTATTAAATGATAAATTGATAAAACTTATTGTAGCACATATGATTACATTCTGTTCGGTTACGTTTCTAATGCTTTTAGTTCGAAGCATTAGAAAATTTAGAATTATGACTTCAATAGTTGTGAGCATACCGTCATAGCATCACGATAAAATAAACGTACAATCAAACTTTTGTGCGTAAAGTACTAGTTCTAAGGAATTTGATTCATATTATTACCAAAATAGTATTTTATACGAGTCACATGTTTAGTTAGAGCCGGCGAACTGGCGCGCACGGTAGCGTTACGTCATCAAGCGAACTATTCCATGTGCCCACTTATATACTCCGTGTTTATCAAGTTTATGGTCACATTTGTTTACGTTATTATGTTCAGTGTAAACATATTTACGTAACTCTTACCCGACGAATCTCACGAATGGAGGTCACTCTCTATTTATCAAGTGCGTGAAAATTTGTCTTTCATAAACAAACCCGCACTATCCGTTAAATAAGAATGAAGTAGAAACTGTTATTAGTTGTATGTGAATAGCATTGTATTGTTTACTAACATTGTCTCGGTAGGCGTTATAAAAAGCGGTTCTAGCGTGTTGTCGTGAACATTTTCCTGCTTTTGTACAGCAGTAGGTGTGCGTAGACCTTGTCTGATTTACTCAATTGCCGGTTTTATTAAATCATTTGCTAAGAGCTTCACACTTGGTACTTTTAGCAATTAAAATACTAATAAGAACCATTGTCAACATCAGTTTCCTTAAAGATGTGAATGAATTTGTAGCTATTCCTAATGTAAAGAATGTATATAAGAATGTATGTAATATTTTTAACATATTATGTACCTATTTAGTCAAACCTACAAAGCAAAATAGGTAATCTATTTATCTATTGACGGGAATTCAAAAGCCTACCTAGATGCACAATAATAAAATACTTATTATTAACCAAGTAGATACTCAGTTACGTATTAAGTATCTACACACGGAAGTAATTAGGTTTAATTAGTTGATACCTAATGATTATCATGATTAATGACAGATTGCTTTGAACCTCGGCACGAAGATCTGGAACTTACACAATAATTTATTTAACCTTGTGCAAATAAAGTTTCATTGCCACTATTTTCTAATGATTTGCATCGGCTAACTGGTAAAATGGTGGCGCGAGTTGATAGAACCTTACAATGAACGATACGACGATACAAACACCGCGTATATTGCCACAGTTTGGGCGGCAAACAAGGACGGCAGCCATCTTTGATTCTCCATGGTGCAACAGAACAATATGGCGTGTTTATAACAATTTGTAAGCTTCCTCGAACCGTTTGCGCAAGTCATCAGTAGATTAGTATAACTTGTATGAATCTAGACAGTATACAATACATATAATATACATATATTAATGTTGTTCGTTTACTTAGATATTGAAACATGATTGCACCACAAACGTTAGTACGCATTCTGTACTCATATAATTCATCATATTTTGCAATAAGTATGTAAAGAATTACAAAGAAAGTAAGTACGTGTCTAAAAGACAAATAAAATCACGTTTAAAATAAGTGTAGACATGGTTAGAAGCACGTTTCAATTTCTCCAAACTTTGGTTTGTGGAAGTACGTACCTAGATCAATAACGCTACAGGGCTAAAGGTTGGTGAAGTTAAGCCATAAAAAACAAAGTCTGATAAATCACTAGCATATTATCTAATCAGTATCAGCATCGAACAATACATGGGCTATCATGATCATCTGTCTGTCCTAACATAATAATGTAAAAAAGATTTTTTGTTTGCTAAATCTCTGGAGACCGATTAGATAAAATATTTTAATATCTGATGGTTCCTATTCTCGATGAAGGTTATACTTATATAGGTAGGCAATTTATCACCGAGCTATGTAAAATGCAGGACAGTGTTAGTTCATAAATAATACATACAAATTCACCTTCCAGAACTTATACCCACCATGAGCATAGTATAAAGAACACAGTAGGTTATCTAAGGCCGCCCGCCGAGTTATTAGCCTACTCTTGCGTTGATCCCCAGGGTTGTCACTTTTACTTTTAGTTAATATTTTCGAACAAGCAGCACTTGATCTAAATTTATGAAATGAAAAGCATATTATGATTGAATATTTTATCAATTTATAAATTTAGTAAAAATATAAAGCTTATAAAAAGATTATTAACTTCTTAAAATAAACTTTAGCTCTATACATAGTATTCAGAAAGTAAATTTGGGAATACATTTATATGGAAAAATGCGACTCTGCTACGCTCTTAACAAATCAGATAAACTGTGAAATAAACAATACAATACCACATTTTCTTATAATATTTAAGTATAGTAGGTAATTAGATTTCTGGTTGAGTAGGAACTATGAAGAATGATAAGAGTAAGAATAAGTAAGTAGGTATCTCATCATCAACTACCTACAAATTATATTATGCTAGAAAAAGTGACTAGCTTACCTTTCCTGTTCAATAGGTACCTAATCTGAACAGAGACAGTTCTGGAATCGATTAATTATTAAGACACCCAAACACACAGCAATACGTTCTTCTACGATTATCAGACATTTTTTATTTCATTGAACAGTGCCGAAAAGCCGTGAAGCGCGCGCGAACCTCGTGCAGTGTTAGCCCTGCCTGGCGCACTGAGAAACGGGTCGAGATTTTGTTAAAGTGTGCGTGCGTCGACGCATAGATACTATGGCGCACACATATAAGCCGCGCGCGGAGCATTTGTATGAAGATAACCTACTTTGTTCTTTATACTATGCCATGAGGGTGTCCCAATAATCGAACTGTAAATGCAAATTCACAAAAATAAAAAATATACAAACAGTAATTTTTGTTCTTACATTTTATTTCATCAGTGAATGATAGAATAGATATTGTACTGTGATAAAAATAAACATACATATTAAATAGAGTCACCAAGGTCGCGGCAGAGCTGGTTACCTAATATGCATTCCAGTACGGTGTCTAGTGGAATATCTTACTTGAGTGTTTAATTATTGTAATTCCGAATTCATTAGTCGACTGCTCCGTTAGCCTGGTTACAGACCCAGTAAAAACAAACATCGAACTCCGAGCTAGTCTAGGCTGTATTCCGGTGTAAGGTCAAAATGTCAAATTAATTGTCGGTGGGTAAGTTTAGAGCTGTCTGTATTAAATTTAATTCACTCTTTCGGAAAAAGCTATGTATTCTTCTTGTACATAAAATAAGTCAATATAATAAGTTTTGCCATGGACTAGAATCAAATGTAAAGACAATGTACAAAAGGAATGTTTTCTTTAATAAGACAATATTAAATAATAATTATTTTAGTGTAAAACATATTGTATAACATTTATTTATATAGCCACACTATCTATCTTTATCTCAATTTAATATACGTAGCTTCTTCCTAGTAGAGGACCGTTACGGGGAATTGATTTAACTTCATTATCATAAAATGCAAGTATGTTTTGTACGTTATTACGGAGTATTGCCTACTTAACATTTATTTATAAAGTTTTTTGTCCTTTTCGGTTTATTGACATGCGGGCCTGTTTATATTAAGTGCCCAAAAAGGTGTAGGTCAGCCATCTTACGTCATGGATGACGAATAAATTTTAAAAAACAATAAATTAGATTAAACGTTCACTGTACCATTCTAAGGTAATGTCTGTTTTTATGTTAATCACCTATTGATAAATCAAAGTTTTCCTTACCATAATATTTACACAATATCGTTTCAATTACCATATTGTGACGCACTACTAAGTATTATCAATAGAAAACGTATTTTATTTACCTCGTAGCATATCTTTGATGTTTATAATCAAAACAGATTAAAAACACCTCCCTATTATGGCGTAAATAGGTACCTATATTTTTATTATCGTAAGTATTTAAATTATCGTGTCTTAAGAATGGGGTAAATCGGACACACTTAGTACTAAACAATCACTTTTACTTATTACATAACATAGCGTTACTATATTGCGTAAGTAAGGAAATTTTTATTGTCAATCAGATTCTTACTTGATTTTAATTAGTTATTTTATATTTTAATATTGTGTGACCTCGATAATGATTGCTTCATCACTAATTATCACATTCGATTAGGCGTATTATGGCATGTATCGACGAACGTTGTTTTTTGCCAATAAAATGTGGAATTGTGAGATTGCTGATTGGTTTAGTTTTTTTTTTATATATAAAGGTCAATAATGATTTTAATGCAAACGTGGACATACAATTATACTTCCTATTTAAGATCTTTGCATCAGTGGGCAGTTTTTATTGAAATAAGAATGATGAGGATGACATAATCGAGTGTTGCGGAGACATCCACAATAACGTGCTTCTAATTAAAATCAAGAGCACGAGTAACTGCTGGCTGAACGTGATTGATGGTATTACGTGTAGCTGTGTAGGCAGTACCTGTCCACGCCGACACACGACATTTCTACGTGAATGCTCATGCCAACATCTAATAACTAGTTAATATATTATTATTAATTAATTCATCAAGTTATTAATGTTGCCTACTACTCGTCGCCGTTATGAATTCATATTATTATGTTTCTATTACTTGTGCGTGGTGTAGCTGTGGCTCGGTATTAAACCCACACTTACTAATACTGGACAGATGAAATTCAAACAAACGTTTAAAATAAGCTTTCTCAAAGCAACAACCCCATGATTTTTTTTATTTCCGTACGATACGATGGTAACAGATGCACAAAGGCGCAGTGGGCCAATTATGTTAGAGACGAAAATATGTGTGAGTAAACGTTTATCTGTGTGCTGCTTCGACTTGTTTAAACTTAGGGTGACTCTCAAGTTTTGACCAATGGGAGGGCGGCGTAGTCACGTGGGTTTGTTTTCCTGATCAGCTGTTATGGGAATGCTCACAAAAAACATCAACAAACCTGAGCCTGCCCCCAGCGCAGGTAACAAAGGCCCACAGAATAATAATACCAACACTTCAATGGAATCTTGCTCAGATTTGTTTGGGGAGAGCCGGCGAGTTTTGCCATAACGAGAGCTCGAAATTGCTTTTACCTTTGTTTGAAACGTTAGACAAGGCTTTGAACAATTTCTTGTAGCAAAAAGGTACAACTGATTATAGTTACTGCCGCCTACATGCTTTTGAACTTTAGCGAAAAATAGTTTGAGAATGACAATGTCTCTCTCGTGTTCCCTACCTGAAGACAAAGAATTCTACTGTGATTGTTAAATGAAAAAAATGGAAACTAAGGAATATTTCATGGACTTTACACAACATTGCAAGATTGCACACAATCACACAATGTGAAAATAATACGAATGTAATGTGGACGGTAGTGACGGCAGGCAGGTAGGTAGGTCCGTATGTAATTATGTAGGTTGGTGTGGCTAGTACTTAACCGCTGATCTAAAGACAGACGAGGACACTTGTTGAGAATACTGGCGACGAGTGATTATTGTCAATCAACACCGCTTCGCATTAAAAATAACTGTAGATATTACAACAACTACATTGAAGATACGAATAACACGGTTATAATGATAACGATAAGCAAGGTCATTAGAACTGTTCCGAAAACATACTCAGAAACGATCAAACAGTAAATAATAACTAGGGGACTTGTTTATTTTGTTTTAATTATCTATTATTACTGTTAAAGAAATGCATGGAGATCTCTGATTGACTATATTACAAAATTGAAATAGTTTTATACGTGAGACAACATTCAAAACAAGTTTGTACGAACACAGGCTCGTTTCTCAACCACGTGGCTGCTATTCATTTGAACGTTATAAGTAGATAATTTATGCCCTCGTTTTACTTGGGCCAAACTTCCGGGATAAACGTAACCTACTTGTTCTGTATTAGAGAAACTTCAACACTTTCAGCAGTCCCTAAAATAGTTTCTACTGATATACCGACGCATTCATTGGCGGATGGGTGCCTCTCTTTGTTATCGACTAAATTGTACTTGTTGTTATTTTTCTTTTAAATAAGCAGGTAAGTAGGAGTTTAACTAACGACAGGTAAGTTAAGCACATCGTAAGTACAGGCCACTGCCACGCTCAATATTTAAAATGTCTGCCAACCGAGAGCGAAAAATGTGGCGTAACAAGATTTCGCGTAACTAAATAGACTATTTAAGAATAGTTTCATAACGGAACCATATCTGTTAAATATAAAGAACGTGACAAAAATAGCTCAATAGAAATATCTACCTAATCAACATGATTCGAAAACCACATGCGATAAGGTTTTGTCCAACGCAGTAACGGTACTTTGGTAGGGCAAATAAATATGTGTCGTCACAACCAAATAAAAATAAAATATGATAACTTTTCAGGGACGGATCTAGGCAGGTACTCATATAGGTATTTAATTAACAGGTCCTCCTGGCCCCTTACATAATAGATTTATTAGGAAGCTGCGAACAAATCGGTTAATAAGTACTATCTATAAAAAGTGACGTTTTATCTAATGTATTTACATATTTAGAAATTGCAAGCTGCAAGCCTATTATTCAATTTCATAGTCGGGATCGCTTTCATCGATAGAAATGAACGGCAGTTTATTCTAATAATGAACTTTTGAGAAGGAAATCAATATGTCTACTGATGCGGAGTCGGTGCGGTTGCACAGAGGCGAGCAGATAAATAAATTGATCAGGGATGGGCAGCCAGACATGTCCGAAGTCCGTGTTAGTAGGTAATGTAACTAGTTATCGAATTTTCAAATTTTTTTTTACTATATAGTTGAGAGAAAGGTTTTTCTTACGAGAAAGTAATGGCGGTTTCACATATATGTAGGTACGTTATTGTTATTCTCTGTTCAAACTATTTTTCACATATACAGTATCCGATATTTGAGTGTGTGAGTGAGGACCGAGGGGTATCATGAAATGGAAAGCAATTAATAATTATTTGGGCGTTTTGGTTGCAACCGGGGGCCTCCTGAATAAAGAGTGCTCATAGAAGACAATGAAAAATATTGAAAGGTACATGATCCCAATACATATCCGTTGCCATGAACAAAATGGCAGTTACTTGTATTGGTTGGCCACCCAAGTTGTAGCACCGCAGGCGTACAGAAATTCGCAGTTCGGCCCTGATGCTTTTAATAATTAGATAACGATAGTAAATAGGGAAAACATTAGTACATACTGGTGCCTATCAGTGGTTTGGCAGTTGAGGTCCTATCGAATACTTATCATGTCGTGGTTTAATGGTTTCTGATTGCCCTATTATGTTTTCCTTCCCACCACCCTACGTGATACCAGTCCATAAATAGGTAGATACTATAAAACTTATTGTGTAGGTACCGGTTAGGTATCTATGACCTTTAAAATATTCTTAATTTGACATGTCCGAACTTGTTCAACACCGAGTTAATTGACCCCAGAATCTTTTTTATTTCTTTTTGGACAATAAACAGTTATCTGCGTATGTATCTGTTGTTTATAAAAAGAATACGTTCGATTTTTGATAATAATCGTTGCATTTCTTTTTTTGCTCTTTGGTATTTATTGTTATTGCGTTCACAATACTTGCCTGTATTGTTTGCGTTTACATCCATGAACTGCAGTATAAATACGTTTAAGTAAGTACCTATTTATAAAAACTATTTCCTATTAAATAGGAAATGGTCTCAGGAAAACGCCTTATCAGTAACATACCTTGTTTCCATGGCAGTGCTGCAAGTTCATTTACTCCCTCGACCATAAATTATGTTACTTCCATATTGTGACATGCGATCACGAAGTTATGCACTTAACATAACAACCTACCTTCACTGATACCTTAATTATGTACCTAAAGTATATAATGACGTTATGTAGGAATAGCTTCAATCTATTATTAAAAAATGCCACTAGGGATTTCCTACATCTAAGAAATGGACCTGTATTTCCCAATAATAACGATAAGTTGGATTAAAATGATTGGCCTTATCACAATAATTCTATTACTGATAAAAAAAGTATAAAATGTCGCAAAAAGTGTACTTGGAGGCGCCGGGTATCGATCCCGGTACCTCTCGCATGCTAAGCGAGCGCTCTACCATCTGAGCTACGCCCCCTGATAGTGAAAGTCTTAAAATAGTGTATCACGTTGTAGGCCGACGGGCGACTAGTGACACGTATTGTACAGTTGTGAATAAGAAACACGTATTTAAACAAGGCTCGTGTTTCTAATCAGATTTGTAACACGTTCACCGTTAACATTGTTGCTAACTTGTGTTACTTCATGAAATATTGTAGTACAGTCAATAGGAACATTACCATGGTTTCATTTGTTTTTACACCGAATCATTCAAGATCGTAGGTCAAGATACCATTGTTTGAAGACATTCTCGAATCATTATTCTTAATATTTCGTAAGAAATCATACGCGAACATCAGAAAACGAGCAAAATAGCGTGATTTATTATGAATACTTAAATAATTATTCGTAAATCAGCAATAATTCATCGAGCTGTGTTACTAACAGGATTGTATGATACTGTTAGTGTTGTTATGTTGTCAGCTGGACCAGGATGTTTGCTGGTGTATTAAATATTCATTAATTACTGCGCGTCCTTCACTAGCTGTAATTACCGTAGGTGTGTAGTTACTACTCGGGCCTCGGGTGATTTCAATAATACTTCCTTTCATATTTTGTATAATAATTGTATATTTTAACGCGGAATGATTAACAACGTAAACAAATTTTAACATTTGTATCAAAAGTCATTATAAAAATATTTATAATTATATAACAACATGTGAAGACATTTCATTTTACAATGACTAGTTTAATTAACTAAGCTCTTAAAAAGTACGTACAAAATATGCGATTTATAATAATAAAGTAGATAATCTTAGGCTAAATATTTGACGTGATGGTTGGCAAGTAGAACATTTGACTAAGTCTTATATTACATACACACTAATATGGAATGGCAACAGAATCATTGTCCTCATTACAATTATTCATTCACACACATTATTCATAATGGGCGCGGATTGCTAAATAAGCTCAGCGACCGATGGGTTACCCACCTTGTAAGGCCAGGCGTCCACAGTCTGAATTCTTAGCACCATAATAACACCGCGCCAGGCCATTGTTCGGGAGAGAATCTAGGATCTATTGACTCAGCAACGAGTTTATTTCTTCCTGAAATACTTTTGGCGTGCGGTCTCTACTTTAAACATTCCAAAATTCTTTCCCGTTAGTAACAAAGGCTTTTTTGTTGCGACATTCTATTTGTGCAGTAAATGACATTCTACAACACAATAGTTAGTCGATAGCCAGAAACGAAATTTGGGACTTTGAATGTTATTGTTCTGTTATTAAAAACTTTTGTTTCATGAATAGGTTGGAAAAAATGTGTAAGTCGTACTTATCGTTAGCGTTGGTTCGACAAAGCATTCCTATATTAATATTTCGCCGAAGTGTGAGTGTTGTGTTGTTGTTCAGCTGTCCCCCTCTAGCATGACGACCTGGGCTCCCTTGCCGACGGAGTCCCCGAGCTTGAAAGGTGCCAGGCCTGCTACCACTCCGTCCCGAGGAGAACGCACCACATACTCCATCTTCATGGCTATTACCACAAATAGGGGCTGGCCTTTCACCACCTAAACAAGTTGTTATAGTTTACTCTCGGTTTCATTATTTAGAACATACACATCTAATGGTTGTCTACTTATCATAATACAGTAATTGAAGCCTATTATTTTTCTGCATCAGGAGTCAATCATCCAATAACAGGAGCCGCCCGCCATGAGTGAGGCGAGAGGACTCTTAGTGTAGTATAAGACTCTTACTGACTAAAAACTACCCTGTTCCTACTTCTGCTCTTCGAGCCAAAAACGCGGTAACCCGTTAGACCTTCCGCGGCTCCGATAATTACAGCTTAAGTTATGATCTAAGCTCCACCTGGAAAATCAGACGTTGACTTTGTGGTCGGCATGCGCTCGGTAGGCACACTTACTGGCCAGTTGACCAACAATGCAGTAATTGCATCAATGTTTCCTCAGACAAATGCAAATACATTAGTCAATGGGCGGAAACAACGATACATTTATGCATTTCCCGCTTTAGTTGTCAATAGCAGTAATAAATGAGTGGTGTAGTTTATGAGGGCGATGACATTGACTCACTTTGTCCCCCTTGCTGACCAGTATCCTCTCCAGCACGCCGGGAGTGGGCGAGGACGCGCTGTTGGCCGCCGCTGCCGTGTCCACGCTAGTCGCCTGGTATTTGGGTCGAGGCAACTCCACTACTGTTTGACCATTCTGTGACAAAAATGACATATGAAGATGATTTGTCGCGTGGGCAGTGTCCGCTAACCGAAATATACATTTTTACACAGCTGGTGTCGTAATTCTTGTGTAACAGGTCGACGAAATAGAACTGGAGATACAAGTGGACGTAGTTATGAATAAGTGTTATATTGCAATTTTAGAGTCTCATGAACGCAAAACTAATAACACATCTTTTTTTTAAGGTTCATTGAAATGTTGTTTTCTAAAACAAAAGGCGTCACTACCATATATGTATAAAGTTTAAAATTATTAATGCATTAATGCATTTAATCCAAATATTAAGATTAGGATCATTTTGTATAATTGTACTTTTGTATTCATATAATATTTTTTTATGATTAGAAGAAAATAATGCACATTTCTCTGTTATCTGTGTGTTGACTACAGAAACAAAGTTATGTACCCAAAAATCCGCTATAACAACAATAGCTTTGGAATTTGTGAGCCATTTACTACCATACACTGATAAATTATCTATTACATTTATCAATTCACTGGTTTCCCTTTCACTTTTTCATGCTGTAGAATCGGAGGTGCCTTTTGGTTTTTTATGAGCAACAAATATAATCAGCATTTGCTATAAATAAAATAACTCGAATATCTTGCAAACTAAACATTGAAAGTGTAATTTCTTGTATACCACTGATATAGCAAAAGCCTTGGCCCTCCTTAATCCAAAGCAAATACTGTAACCTAATAATGGACGTTTACTAAGATGTTGTTGAGCCAGTAAACACTTTTTATTAGGTACAATTCTTACATCTTCTAAACTTCCCTTGATTACTTTTATAAATCTCCATTTAAGCCTTTTAAGTTCTGAAAATTGTTCTATAATGCCTAAAACGCACAATGGAAGAACTTAAATTCGAGCATACCATCAGAGAAAATATGTCTAAAGAAGGACCTTCAGTACTTAGACGTACTAAGGGACGTACGAATATGAACCGTATTCTAAACCAACTATGACAAAATATTGCTGGCTAGATCAATAGTAATCCACAGCAAACAATAGTCTATCGCCAGGCTGTGGATCTCCCCTACATAACAGGGTATGTCATAATCGCCCCACATGATAAGTGGATAGGACATAGAGGTTTTAAAGGTTTAGGTTTATCAGAGAGCGCATGTCCAGTGTCTGTCAATCAGTTCTTACGACCCCCGCTTCTGATATACTTCCCTCTTCTCTATGCCGCTACTGGCACATATATTCTACTATACTATGGTTTGATAAATGCTGTTTACTATCATACACGTGCTTATTAGCTTACCTCATCATACACGTGCACCTGTGTGTCGTGCGTGAGTAGACCCACATTGGTCTTCTTGTCTCCAATGAGGGTGTTCAGTCGGAGCCCCTTCTCCGTGGTCTGTAGTGACGCTTCCACCTGCCTCCACTCACCATCATTCACTTTCACGCTGTACGTGTTCGGGGCGGATTCGTATTTCACTGTTACTTTTAAGTCTGGGAATAAATTTTAAACTATGAAACGTAGACTATAAGCCCATTGTTGTGGAGTATTTAAATGGTATGTTTGAAGACATACATAATGTCAGTCTGACTCGCAACTTGAATGAAGTATCATTAATTCGAATGCTATATTGAATGATCAGAGAAATAAATGAAACTGCAGTGTATAGTATCGCAATATTAGTAATAGAGTCGAGGGCAGGATTAAGAAAAAACATGCACGAGACTTTTACATGAAAGCGAGAATTTCAGGAACATGCATAAAATATTAGTCAAAAGCTAATTTACAAATAAAAACACAGTGATGTGTAAAATTTAAAGTTTATAAATAGTGAGTACCTTTTTCATCAAATCTCAACGGTATAGTTTTTTGCAGCTCATAGTTAGGTCTCCAGGACTGAGGCTGCACTAAGATTCCCTTCCAGTTGTCTTGGACAGTGCTCGCTACTTGATTCGTCAGCAGCTAGAAAATACAAACAAATATAATCACCTTTTGCAACTGTACAATTCTTATAAATAAGCGCCAGGTATGCTGTAAAATTGTGCCGTTAAGACGTTGTACAGAAAGGGCTTTGGAGCTGGTTTATTTGAGGACCCAGTGTCCCTTTGTAGGTCCTAACGGTAGCCACTAGAGTATACAATAGTCACTAGTCTTGCTCCTCAAAAGCTAGGCGGCTTTTGCAGTATGGAGTCAGTATGTATACGTACATGTCCGAGCGCGGCCTGTATGGCGCGCGTCTCGCTGAGCACGGAGTCGCTGGCCGGGAACAGCTCGGCCTCGTGCTGCGGAATGAAGGCAGTGTGCACGTCGCCTGATACGAACGCACTCGCGCCGCTCAGCCGAAGTAAGAAGTTCACGTTCGTCTCTAAACCTGCTACCTGATGACATCATTGAAATTCATAGTCAATGCACATGTTTAACAGCTTTCAGTCAGAGTATACCTAAGTATACCTCAATAAGAGTATGCTATCCACGTTAGTTCACTTACTTGGTACTCAGACAGCTTGGCTCTGGTCTTGGCGAGCGCTTCACTTCGGTCCCGACCCCACACTACAAGCTTAGCGATCATAGGGTCGTAGTGTACTGACACTTCTTGTCCTTCCCGCACACCTGTCTCCACCTAGAACAAATACATCTCATGAAAACTAACTAAATTATTTATGATGAAGGTGAAGTAAGCACTTACAGGAAATGGATAAGGATTTTACAGAACCAATAAATTATTTTAGAGTTTTGATAACTCGACACTGTAAAATTCCCATTTATACAAAACTTTTTATAAAAGAGTAAAGTAGCTCCATCTATCGCTTACAATACGCATTATTCGACGTTGGATGGTAAGTGAATAAGGCGGGAAATATTGTCAGGTAATGGAGGCGCCATGGCGGTTTTGAGAGCTCCCTCTGTGAAATTTTAGGGGTATTTTCATAGAATGGGGCTAAAAAATTAGTCCACGAAATCATTATGACGAATCGCGCTGAGAGGTGGTGTAGAGATATGATGTATCAAGTGAAATGTAAGCAGAAATACTAAGACGCAATAGCAAACGTTGAAAAAACGGGGTCTGAATGGGAAATCTCACCTAAATCTAGATAGTAAACGAAAGTACAATGTTTATTAGACTAGAAATTAGGACTAAAAATCATCAGCTGGACGATCTTCATTGTTGATAAAAGGTATTGTGATTGTAGTTCACATGTAGTACGTATCAATCGGTTTCTTAAATAGTTAATTTAGGTATTTATGATTTAAGCACTAATAGACTTTTAAGTGACGCATATAATATGCTGTTAAGGCAAACAATAATAATAATAATAACTTACTCTGACAAACTCTTCAGGGATAGGCTGTGTGAGTCGGTGCAGTGTGCCGGCGCGGGGCAGGAACCCGGCGCGAGGTTCCTCGGCGTATATCCTGCACTCCACCGCGTGCCCGCGCCGGACGATCTGTTCCTGCGATAGAGGCAACTGTTCTCCTGCCGCCACGCGTAGCTGCCATTCTACTAGGTCCGTCCCTGCAAAGAACATTTTAGTGATTTAATTTTGTGTGTTGCATTTCTTCCATTTAATAAAGCGGATATAGATATGTACACGTAAACACGTTAGTAATAAGTAGCCCGACAACGTTTAAATAAGTGATGAAGTAAAAACATAGTGCCTTAACAATGACTGTAGAGTATCTGTATTCTGTTATACATTGGGATAGGAGGCCAACGAACAGATAGATCACCTGCTGGTAAGCGATAAGCGCCATTCATTGATAACCGTAACATCAGAGGAATTACAGATGCGTTACCATCTTTCAACAAAGAGTGCGCCGTTTTCTTGAAAGACACCCATAACAATCAATGAAAATACTTTTATTTTACCTACCAGTTATCATCTCAGTGATGGGATGTTCAACCTGCAGACGAGTGTTCATCTCCATGAAGTGGAACTCGTGAGTCTGTCGGTGTAGGATGAACTCCACAGTACCCGCGCCCACGTAGCCTACTGCCTTAGCGGCGCGCACTGCCGCCTCGCCTAGAGACCTGCGCGTCTCTTCTGATAGTCCCGGCTGGAATATTTAAAATGTTTGTTTATTTATTGATGCCTGTGCCTATTAATACTTATTTACATTGGATTTTTATACGAGCTCGTTTTACTCTCCGTCAGACGTTAGTAGTGGTTCTAGTCCGATTGTAATCAATTATAAGTCGCGATTGGATTAAGATTAGATCAAAAATCAATATATCTGCTTGCTAGTATTGATACCCATGTAAAGTAACACAAGTAGTTACTACGTCGTTAACTACGAAATTACTTAAGTAATAAGTTAAGTATAGGTACCGCTGGTGCCTCCTCGATGATCTTCTGGTGACGTCTCTGTACTGAGCAATCTCTCTCGAACAGATGGACCGCGTTACCGTGCATGTCAGCAAATACCTGGAACAAATTCGCAGTAATAAGTGAATGCATGAAATTCATTCAATTCATTCATGGGTCTACCATGTGTAGGTAATATGGAGGACTTCTGTGAACGCCCTCTGTCTCTTATTTTTTTGTTTTTTTTTTTTTAAGGGGGGAAAATCGTCGAATGACTGCTCTCACCTGGGTGAGGCGGGAGGGAGTGTCAGACTCTTACTGACTAAAAACCACCCTGTTCCTTCTCCTGCACGTCGAGCCGGAGCCCCGGTTACCCGTTAGGTTCTCCGCGACTCCGAATCGGCATCGGCCCTATTGGGCCCCATCTGTGGTGGTCTGATGGCTCTTTGAGGCGCGCGCGGAACGCGACGCGCCGTACGCTCGGGTCTGTTTCTGGTCGGACGGGGAGCCACCCATGCTCGCCGTCCGCAGGCCCGCGCTTACGGTGGCCGGAGATCGTCCCGCGATCCCCGACGCCCGGTGTGTCCTTCGCGATGGCTGGGTTGCAAGGAGGCAGCGTCTGTCTCGTCTAGGGCTTACAGAACATAAAATTAAGTCATATGTACCTGAACTTCAACATGTCTAGGGTCTGTGATGTACTGTTCTAGGAGCATGTTGTCATCGCCGAATGATTTAAGAGATTCACGCTTAGCTGACTCCAGTTGTGGTAGGAAGTCTGCTTCAGTCATTGCTATCCTCATGCCCTGGAATAAAAAAAGAATAAAATAATTAAAAAAAAGGATGATTTAAATGTTGGTTGGTTCTGTAAAGTAATATTTAACAAGTTGATTTCGGAAAGTATCTACGTTTGTGAAACATACACATTGACAAAAGCAGATTAGAGTGGGCCTAAAACGGTCGGACTGGAGGTCTTAACTGACGTATGTTTGAGACGTATTATAAGAGGATCACGGTTACTATTGTAATCTTTTCATGGGAACACATGAATAAAATCACAAATTCTAAGCATTGTACCTTTCCTCCACCACCTCGCACAGCTTTGATCATAAGAGGGAATCCGATCCTCTGTGCCTCAGCCTGTAGCTTCTCTATGCTCTGTTCTTCACCATGGTAACCTTTGACAATGGGAACTCCAGCCGCAGACATTATTGCTTTGGATGTGCTGCAATTAAGTCACAATTACCTATCAATCAATAAGACAGTAAAACATTCTATTAAGCTAGTTTACAAAATGTCCAATAAGCTATACAAGGAATAGGACAACGATTATCAATGTCGCCTAATTACGAAATTGTTACAATTTTATCACATGGTGGCCTATCTTGTAATCTGGACTACCAAAACAAGACATTTTGAAAAAGAAAAATAACATCATGTATATGACTTTATGTGTTGATATATCATACTGAAAATCCCCAAACGTTGTTCATACAAAAGTAGCCTCTAAACATCGGAAATAAGGTCTATAATGGAGTTAGTGGAGAATGGTCACCAATAACTGCTTGGGGATTGAATATTTAAGGTCATAATTAATCCCCAACCTGTGTTAGTCAATAACATTAATTTATTTAAATAATCCATCTGAACAATAAACTTACCTCTTGATACCCATATCCCTGATAGCTGCGGGAGGAGGTCCAATAAATATAACATCCTCACTGGCACACTTTTCACAGAACTCCACATTCTCTGATAAGAAACCATACCCGGGGTGAATGGCTTGGCTGTTAGACTTCTTTGCTACTTCCAATATTTTAGCTGCATTTAGATAACTTTGTGTGGATGGCGCCGGCCCGATATGGTATGCTTCATCTGCCTATAAATTTAATACATGATATAAAATTAACAACAATGAAGTAAACAAGTTTTTGACAAGATAATTATTGGGCATGTACAAAAAAGATAAATATTTCAATGATAAATTCAACAAAGATCTTAAGTGTACATAAATAAAAGATAATAAGTGGAAAAGTGAACCATAAGTTCATGTGTTTATACAGTAGAGACATTTTCAATTGACAAACAGATTTACAGTAGCTAAGATAACAAAGGCTGATTAATGAACATTATGTAAACTGTTGTCAAGCAAAACATGTGTATGCTTCCAGTAATTTTATTATAATATCCACACTTACTGCATAATATTAAAGTTTGAAAAGAATAAAATAATGCAAATGTTTGCAAACATTTTCTATGTCACATAACATACACTTCAAGAGACTAGTAATTTCACTAACACAATAGGGTAGATTACTAATTTTTACTTTAATGTCCGTCTGGTAGATTATGTAAAAACTTTAGACACATATTCTTTATTTTCTTATGGAAACAAATAGTTTCGAAGATATATTGATTTGAAATATTGCATGATGTCACTTTTAAGTATGATTTATACTCTAAAATGACATAGCTACCTACTCCTAAACTTTGATTTATTTTATCTAAGTATTATTTTCATATACCACAAAATAAAAAAAATGTTTCTAATATTTTTTCATTACCTAACTGACGGACTAATTAGATTTTTAATTTTCATACCCTATCATTATCCCTATTATTGTGTAAGTGAAAGAGTACACTAAAAGTAGTCTATATTACCATTTCAACATGCATAGCATGTTTGTCAGCATCAGAGTATACAGCAACTGTCCTCACACCCAGTTTCCGAGCAGTTTTCATCACTCTGCATGCTATCTCACCACGGTTAGCTATGAGCACTTTACTGATCTCTCTTCTCTGCACATCCTCCTTAAGCTGCTGGGCATGCGAGAATCTTGCAGGGTATTGCAATCGCAGTGAAACGCTGCAAAGGAATAATTTTCAGAGAATAATGTTGCATAGTGTATAAAATGCAATACCTAATTACTAAATTGTCATTCATAAAAATGGTGCAGATAATCTTGAATTCATGCAATATATATATATATATAATGTGTATATATAATGCTGTGATAGTGAAGCACAGTTCTATTGAAAAACTCAAGTAAAAATAAATTATTCTATGTAACATGAATCCAGAATATTAAAGACAATGAAACACACATTAATGACTATATTATCTATAATATCATTATAAAAAAATTAACTAAACTTACCCATTTTTATACAGATGCCTTATATAAGACATGGCTAAAATTAATAAGAGTTGTTACACAGCAATTAAATCACAGTTTTTCTTATCTTCTTAGATAGTTTCGAATACGTGTTTCGTGATTACGACGGTCGCAGGCCCAACCACGGACTGATAACGCTGAGTAACGATACTATCACCACCGAAATAATTATCATATTCTTATCAACTCATTAGCAATTTTTAACTTCACAAAGCCAACTTTTGAAACTTGTACGTTAGCGCTGAAAACTAAACTTATAATAATAATCTATTATTACGATTAACTAAATGATCAGTGTGATCATAATAGTGGATTATTATGAATAAACATTTAGTTGCATCATTTTTATTTGCGATTATAATTCACATGAATACAAAATAAACTTTATTTACAGAGATTATTTTGTTTTGATACTGTAGGGTTGCCAATGTTTTATATTGTCAGTTGTCACTTTGTCAGTGATAAGAATAATAACGATTTCTCTAAAGTTAGATGCTTACATTTAAGCTATCTTCAACTTATCCAGTTATTGCTGCCTATAGTATTTTGGAATTCAGTTTATTATGTATATCTTATCTAAGATATTATGACAAGCTTTTATTTATAGTTTGTTGGTAACCCCCATTTTTAACGTCAGTTTTAAATGTCATTACAGGGACGTCAAAAAACGTAAATAAGTTGTTTTAATTTGATTTTTTGCCAAGCAAAAATTGTAGTTACCGTTCAGGAATATGGTACAATATAGTCTGACTAATGCAATATTGTTATGGAAATGAAATTATGAATTATAGTCGTTACGTTATTAGATTGCACTTTGCAGAGTGCCGTCCGTGTATTTAAAAAAGTTGAAGAAAACAAGTAATTTACACTAATACGTAGTATGGTGTCTGTATAATACTGTGCCTACGGTTTGAATAAGTAGAGCTGAAGAAAAGTAAAATGGGCATAAAAGGTCTGTGGACGGTGTTAACACCTTACAGCGAAAAAAAGGCTTTACACGAAGTAAGCTTAATATTTTTCTTGTTTGCCTTAGTGCATGCTTGTTGAGACATGTATTTTCACTAAAGAATAATATATTTATTTTGCGTATTACAGATTAGAGGTGAAACTGTTGCTGTTGATTTATCAGGATGGATTTGCGACAGTCAGAATGTCACGGATTACCATATCCAACCAAAATTATACCTGAGGTAATTACTATTAAAACTAATTTAATTATTGTATAATGTATCTTCCTCCTCAATAACACTCCAAATAAAAATCTTTCACTATTGAACCAAAAAACAAAAAAAGGATGTGAATAAAATAAATAAATACATATGGTGCTTACATTACGTGTCTAATCATGTCTTAGACTGTTTTTAATTTCCTAGTTGCTCATAGAAGTGTAGGTAAATCCTGTAGATAACAGAACTCTATTTATAAAACTTTTCTGTGTACCTAATTATATAATAATAATTATTATAATGAAATCTATGAATTATAAAAGGTTTTGGTTCTTTTTTCAGGAACCTCTTCTTCAGAACTGTTTACCTGGTGTTAGCTGATATAAACCCAGTATTTGTGCTGGAGGGTGACGCTCCAGAGTTGAAGAGGGACGTCATGGCTGCCCGCAATGCTATTCAGTTCAGGGGAGCTGCTCCAAGATCTGACACTGCAATAGCAAAGAAAAAACCCGATGTTGCTAGGAAGAGATTCAAAAATGTTCTTAAAGAAGTAAGTTCATTAGGTATTTATTTATTTGTAGCTATATCAATTTTATTATTGAAGTGCTTTGAATTTTTTAGAAAATGTAATATGTTTGCTCTCTGGTTAACTTGAATTTTTAGTTATGTCTCACATCCAGTGGTGTAACTATACCCTAAAGGGCCATGGCAAAGTCATTGAATGGGCTCCAGTTACCAATAAAAAGCAAAGAAGTTCAGATGAAAACCTCTTAATGAGGGATAGCAAGGGTCCCATGGCATTTTGCTAACTTGCCACCCTGTAGTTACACTACTGCCCACATCAACTTAATTATAAATTGCCTATTTTTAACATGTGTTACAAAAGATTTAATAATAGGAATAATTGTAATTGTAAATTAATAGTATAAAATTAATATTTTTGTTTTTAATTGCTTTTAGTGTGAATCCCTACTAAAGACTTTGGGTGTCCGCTGTGTGAAAGGCTCCGGAGAAGCTGAAGCAACATGTGCGCAGTTAAATGCCCAAGGTGTTTGTATTTATTTACTTAACTTTTAAATAATAATTAAATTGATAGTTATTGCATTGAAGATTATTCAAAGTAGTTATTGTTTTATGTTGTAGCTATGATATTTATATTGTCATCATCCAATCTTTTTGGTCCACTGCTAGACATAAGTCTCCCCAAAACTCAATACTTCCTCATAATGGGTAGCTCAATAAGCAAAATTCAATAACTATTAGAGATGTTGATTTACTCCATAAACATATCTGTACTTACAATTTACTATTGTTTTTTCATAATTTACAGGTGGTTGATGCTGTAGTTTCTCAAGACTCAGATTGCTTTGCTTACGGCGCTCGGCGCGTGTATCGTAACTTTAGCGTATCTAACGCGGCCGGGGGCGGCGCGATGCAGGGCTCCGTCGACTGTTACGATGCTGACGCTATGTTTAAGCATAATGGTATGTTGTTGTAAGTTCAACTTTGTGTACAAAATCTTAAGGTACACTTAGTTGTGGCGTAGATTGAGTGGAAAAAACAAACTATTGATAAAAAATAGATCGACAACTCAAAAAGTCAGACGTGTATTTTCTAATGTTATTTATGGCAGGCTTCGGCCGCAACAAAATGGTGGCGCTGGCTCTGCTCTGTGGGTGCGACTATGGAGTTGGTGCGTGTGGTTCTTCAACGACCACTGTCGTATCATTCCTACACACTATCCAGGAGAACGATGTTGTACCTAGGTAAGTAAATGTTTTTGCGTACAAATGGAATTATAAAAAATTGCATTGGCATTTTAAAAGTTTTTCATTTATAGCATAGAATGTGATAATGTTCCTGGTGTATATCAAAAGTCTCGCTCATTTTTAGATGTGACTCTTAAAATAACATGCATACGTAACATTTAAAAGAAGTTTAATATTATCAATTTACAATAAGTTTTAATATTGGTTGATAATTCTACCAGACTACTGTCTTGGGTGACGGATCCCGAGCGCTATGAAGAACAGACCCGTTGGCTGGCTGCGCCTGGCCGCTGCGAGCGATGTGGTCACTTCGGCCGGCCGCACGGCAAGACTGGCTGCCCCGTGTGTGCCACGCATCGAGGCTGTAATGACACTGGACATAAGTGAGTCTTACAATAGTAACTCGGGCGGCAAGCTTTTTCATCATTATAATTGGACAGTTTCATGAAAATTGTGTCACAATACAGAGTGTATATAGAACGCTCCCGAAAAAGCCGACAGGTGATGGTAAAAAGTCAATTTTATTTCCATAAAAGTAAGGAATTAAATGTTTATTTTATATAATAATAGTTGTAATCAACTGCCCAAAGGTGATGTTACATGAATAACACGAAAACAAAAACGACTAAAACTGTAGAAACAATTTCTTATGGTCAGCGGTTTGGGAGCGTTCCGTTTACACCCTGTATAGCTCAATCAATTAAAAATGTCTGCTTCAAAAATTAGGTATCAGATTTCACATACATTGTAAGTTTAAATAATTAAATTATCGACATTATCGGTTTTAAATATGGTCATATCTTGTCTCTGTTAACGGTTTTGAGTGCCCTAGAAGACATTGTGTAGTTAAAATTATTCGGAAACCTTCTTTGTCTCTCATTATAATTTGATTTGTTCTTGTTTTTAGAACGAAGGTGACAGAAGTAAAGCGCGAACTGTCACTTCGTAACCGCGCCCTAACTTGCGGGGCTCCCTTCCCAGAGCCCAAAGTAATGAAGGAGTTTATGAATAGGCCACCAGATAATATAGACCTTAATGCATTGAAGAATCCTACACCGAGTTTGATACAATTTATTGTAAGTAAGCCTTATGAAATTTATTAGGTATATAAAAATTTATTTATGTGTCCACTCATTTATTACCCAATGATACTTCAAATGTATTATTGTGTTCTCACAAGTTTTCGAATCAATAATATAACAGATATATTATGTGTATTTTAATTTGAACAGATAACTTTGAATAGATTATTAAGTTGCTAAACAAAATGTTTAAAGATAAATTATCGTTATGGCTCTGTCACTTAGTTTCTCTATTCTCATTTATTTTAGAAATTAATGACATTTAAGTTGGACTGGTCAGAGCGATACTGTGTGGAGAAGTTCTTACCATTGCTTACGAAGTGGCATCTACAAGACGACGTGCCTGGGAGGAGTCTCAAACCTATACTGATTAAGAAAAAGAGGAATCCAAGAGGTACACAATACATACATAAACGCATATTTGTTCTACATCATTTCTTATATATATGCTTATTTTACTTCCTCATTATTCGTGCATGCACTCCGCGGGTACAGGTACTCCGCACCTGCGCTTTCTTTTTTTTTGTTTGTGTGAAGGTTACGGCCTACGCATACGCGAATGAATGATACAATACATTTTTTTTTGCTACGTCTTGCCTTGTTGTTGTAAAATTGCAAGGTTTTCTTTATTTGCTTTGGTGGTATCGCTTCTTGGAATTATTTTCGTACAGGTTGCTGCATGGAAACGTGTCTAATAAGTAAATACGTTTTAGGTGTGCCGAGTTTTGATGTAGTGTGGTCTGACATCAGTGGACTGTATGATGGACTTATACCTGATGATCAGTTTGAAGGTAAATACGACATACATTAATTACTTACACTATGTTTTCACTTTTTGATTATTTAGAAATAACTGTCTTTCATTAATATACTTCTCTTCTGCATTTTAATATTATAGAAGATGAAGATCCCTCCATAGTATGGACTACAACGGAAAGACAGGATTTGATGCGCAAATATTATGCCGATCTAGTTGAAGCATACGAAGAGTCTATCAAGAAACCTGTCAAAGAGAAGAAAACTAGAGGACGTAAAAAGAAAGATGATAATGGAAACGCAAACCCTGACAAACCTAAGAGAAAATATAATAGAAAACCTAAGAATATTGACCCTATCGACAATATAAACACGTCTATTCAGTCACTAGGCCTAAAAGATACGGGCCCTAATACAAGTGCATTGAATGTCAGTGTTAAAGTTAATAAACTAAAGAGGAAAATTAAAACGAATACAAAAAAAGGTCAGAAGACTTTAACTAGCTTCATTGCGCACAAAAAGCGAAAGGCGAGCGAGAAACTAATGCAATCTCTTAGACACAGCTTTAGGAGTTTGTCCGTATGTGACGACTATGCAATACCCGACGATAATGATGCCAAGTTTGATGAATTCTTAAGCGATAATAAAGAAAATAAACTTAGTGCTCATTATTTATCTTTACTTAACAAGACTGGAGAAGAAAGTGACGGTGACTTATCAGCCATTATAGATGGGATAGTTACTAGGTCACCCGATGTCAAGACAGTGCCCATTGACAATAAATTAGTTAGGCTAGTGTTCGAAAAATATTCTACGCCACAGAAAATGAGTATGCGAAAATCAATATTAAATCAAATTCAGAATAATTGTTCCACGCCTAGAGAAAGTCCGGTTAGGAAGAATAGTTTAAGATTTAGTAATAACAATAATTCTATGATCACCAAAGTGAATACAAGTTATTTCTTCGACAAGTTGACGGAAGATGGCGATGCGTTTGAAATGTCTTTGGAACACAGAAGCGTTGTGCAGTTAGATAGTACTGTTGATTACAGTTTACCTGAGGTGTTTTTGTAAGTGATGCTAAGAGACTCTAAATATACTGATTTTGAAAAATTATGTTGTTTTATTGTTAAATTTTTATCATATAATTCACAAAGAGAACATATAATAAAATGATGTAGGTAGTAAGTCCAAGCAGAGTGTTTTTTTTTAAGGGGGGAAAATTATCGAATTACTTCTCCCGCCTGGGTGAGGCGAGAGGGAGTGTCAGACTCTTACTGACTAACCACCCCGTTCCGTCTCCTGCACGTCGAGCTGGAGCCCCGGTTACCCGTTAGGTTCTCCGCGACAAGTCCAAGCAGACTAGGATCACCTGATGGTAAGCAATCGGTCGTCACCCAAAGACACTTGAACCATCAGAAAAGTTACAACTTTGCAAGTTCCGTGCGGGACCGGACTTTTGAAGGGAGAAGGGAGGAGGTGATTGGTGTCCAAGTATCCTCAATCGCATTGTATATTGTGTATTTCTTGGATGGAGCTGGCCTATTCATGCATGGATTGGCCAAGTGATATCTTTGATACATAACTAGCCTTTTAATACTTTTTCTTTTAATTTATTTTTATGGGATAAGCCGGTAAACGAGCATACGGATCATCTGATGGTAAGGAATCGGCGACTGCCATGGACATCTGGTACACCAGAGGCTTTATAAGTGGGTGCGTCCTCAAATTCCCAATTCTCAAAACGCCGGTATCGCACTTGTAACGTTTTGGTGTTCCAGTTGTCCATGGGCGGCGGCGATTGCTTGCCGGTGATCCGTCTGCTCGTTTCACAGCTTATGCCATAAAAATTTTAGTTACCCACTGAAACTCTTATTATGTGCCAGTATGACCCATGTCACTATTCCTAAGCACAAATCGATAGCTAGTGTTTTTTCTTATAACGTAGTGACTTTCAGAAATAAAATACTTTTCTCCCAGCTGCAAGTCATTTGAACAAAAAGGGTTAACGTGTCTTTCTAACGAGATTGGCTGACCGACGACGATAGAAAACTAATCGCTTCCGTCAGACAATATAGTAGTGGGTATATACCCACTGATTACCTACAAGGCATGATGGTGCAGATTTAAAATACTCGGCTATGGGTTCATAGATAGTAATTGGTTTAGATTTTTTAGTTAAATAACTACAACAAAAACAGTAAAACGACGACATAGAGATTGTGAAAAAGTGGTAACTTATTAAATATATATAAAAAAAGAAGGCATTAGTTTATGATTAGGTACACTTCTACCTCTACATTACAATGTGTTCCATTTTCTTAACTGCTATGACAATCAGTGTGTGGTCTTCAAAGAATCACAATTTATTATTACTACGATACTGCGAACAACTAATATTAAGTGTACGGTGTACCGTGTTCATCACGTGTTTGTGTTCAGTTAATCAAATGTCAAAAGAATCTGACGGTATAATATGACAATTTGAGCGCGACTTGGCGGGGGCACTCCCGTACCCCCAGATAAAGTCGTGTTGTATTATTAAAAAACCGAAAAATCAAATATAAATACATAAAAATGCCCTTTATTACACTAACTAGCGGCCCGTCCCGGCTTCGCACGGGGGGACTTAAGATTTTTTACATAGTTTTACGTATATTTATTCTCAGTTTTTTTTTAGCGACCTGTCCTCCGTTGTCGATGTCGCGTCTTAAGGTAACCGATTGAACAATTCAAAAGTTATCTAGAGCAAACTTTTATAAGGATTGAACCATTCATTAAAACGATTGTTATGGGTAAACTATAAAAGGTAGACATATGCTCTCGCGGACTTTTTTAAAAATAATGTTAAGATAAACAATTCATCTATAGAACATTTTTGTATAACTTTAACTATATGCTCAGCGCACGCCACGGAAGGCCTCAGAAACGATACTTTTCCCCCGTTTTTAAAACATTTTTGGTTACTGCTCCACAACTATAGGACCTAGCGTGATATTATATAGCCTATGTTACTTCTGAATAATGCAGCTTTCGAATGGTGAAAAAATTATTGCAATCGGTTCAGTAGTTTTTGAGTTTATTCATTACAAACATACAAAAATACAAATCTTTCCTCTTTATAATATTAGTATAGATATAGATAGTATAGATATAGATTACAATTTTACACAAAACATTTAGATAAATCATTTCAAAGTAAAAGTTAAATATCTATAGTTAAATACTTACCTACTTGATAATTAGAGGTATTTATGCAAATGAAAAAAAGCTATTCATAATTACAAAGTTCAATTTTACTAAGTTCACTTTTAACATAAGTTCAATTAACAATCTATAAAAAGTAGACTGTTACAAAAAGATTAATAGTAACAAATGACCAAGTGTTACGCCTCAATAAAAGCATTGTCACTATGATCCGCGATAATCTTAGAAAGTGATAAACTAGTTGTTATAGCTTTTAGCTGCGGTTGTTTCGCCACAAATCCATTTGAATACTGATTGCTGCTGAGCGCCCGGCGTCCGTACCACGGCCACGGTGACGTGCTCTCGCCCAGCAATTAATATCATAATCCCAGCTTTGTTGTTTTCATACCTATTTCGATATTGATGGAGTATTTAAGTATTATTATGTATTGAACTCGATTGGATTAATTTATCGTACTATAGGTGGTATAAGTACTTACAATAAAATGATTTGTGTCGGAAATGAGTGTGTTTCCTATTATTAATTCATGTAGGCTGAGAGCTATGCTTTGGTACGAATTGAATTTGGACTGAAACTACGGGGTTATAATAAACAACGCATATATTTTAATTTATTATGTGGATGAGGTTGCCAAAAGCCCAGGCCCAACCCTCCAAAATACCGGAACGGAACAATAAAAAAATATTTACACCACCTATTACGTAAATTTTGAAAATAAAAACGAAATCCGTGATTAGTCGGTTCACGACATGTTGACCGTTATTTTAAAGTATTAAAGTAACATCACAAATATGGGATCATGAACATTCATCCGTGTGTAACAGACACTGTACGATTGTTATCTCGTTCCCAGGACGCACACTCCACGCTCGATGCTCGATACATCGGCTTTGAGCACACCCGTATGATGATTGGCTCTAATCGCTTATCGTATTCCCCTAAAGTACGGAGGGTAAAAGTTGTTACCAACCCTTCCATAGTGCTAAAACAACGGCAGCTTACCGAAGAACTCATCAAAAAGATTGATAACGCAATTGTAACTCCTCTGGTGTTCTGGGTATCCCCACTATCCACTAAGAATATAGTGTGTTTGACAGAAAACTGAAGAATCTCGCATAATTTTATCAATTATTTTAATTGATATTCCAGAACACATTTCAAATAAAACAAAGACCTGACGAGATTAAAACAGTTTCAATGTACGTTTTCACTATTAGTTTATTTATATAGGTACTCCACAAAGGATATAACATTAACAGAAATATGCAAACTTCGTTAAAATAATAGCGCAGTTGTTTTGTATAAATATTTATTTATGTTTTGAATGCGATTATGCAAAAGCTTTCAAACAACAAAAGGAATTAGGGGCTACGTTAGTGTTTCTCATGCTACGAGCTACGAGCTACGAGCTACGAATTCGTAGCGCGGTCTACGAACTATACGTAGCTCTTCAGTGAATTGTTTATAAGACGTGGTATATTGCGCTTTAATTGGTACTTCATTACTTTTTCATTACAGGCATACACGCTATAGGTACATTCATTAAATCACTGTGTTTGTGTGTGTTGTCTAGGTATTATAATGAATTTTTAATGACCTCTTACGTATATCATTCTCTGAAGTCGTTTGTTCTCGTCCATCCCTAAGTTTTTGATTCGATTAACTCGATAAGATTTGATTAATTCCTTTTAACATTTTCTAATTAAGAATTAATTCATATATTTTTATCTGCACCGTATGCGTTTTAATGAATCATATGAGAATCGTGCACATGTCAAAGTATCAAAATCTCCGTTAACGCTGTTATCTTCGTTTGTAGTTATAGTGATCTCTTTTGTTTTTTTAATAGACAGTGCTGACAGAAAATGTTTGGAATTGATTGATGGTATAGTTGTTTCGTATACATATTCTGCGAGATTGCATGAACTACAGTGTAGTGAGTGGGTAGCGCGGCAGGAGGCTGCCGAGCCCCGCGGCACAATGGATATGTTTTTCCTGGAGTTGCCGTCACCTGCCGCGTTCCCAACGATATCAATTTGCGCAGTTTTAATCGTTTTCGATCACAGCTCAGGAGTTTTATTTGAGGTATTTAAATTATTAAAATGTCAATTTATTGAAACGTTCGTTATACAATTTTTGATTTGATTAATACATAATTATAACGAACAAACACTTATGACTGCATGATTAGAATGTAGTAAGATCGAAATACATCTCAGTTCTTAATTTACTTAACAGATTAATTGGCACAGTCTTCGTTGTCGGTTTTTATTTTATTACAATCATTCAAACGTCAAAAAGAAGTTGTTCGCCTCCCGACCGCAACGTGGTACACAAGATTATCTCGCGGCGATTAGGAATTCGATGAACTTCACAGCCGGCGTTTGGATCTCCAGGATTTATACCCAATTCAGACAAGTTCACAACTGAGACGATGTCTAGATTTACAAAGTGTACGTTGAGGACGATCGAACCGTAAAATGCTACGAGAAAGTCTAAATCCTTTTTAACCTCGTCACTGTGTTAGAAGGAGATGCGTGGCGGGTTTGTTCACCCCTGCGTCGTCAGATCTCGTAGCCAATCGGAGAGATTCGGAGGCTGCGTCGCAGAGCGCGCGCGCGTACCCGGCCGCTTCGTCATTGCGACGGAGGCTGTCGTGTGTCGGCGCTGGCCCGTGCGAGCGCTCGTCCGTGCGTCACCTGAGCCGCCGCGTCCGACGCCGGGTCGCGCGAACACGCCCTCGTGCCTACAGCGCGCCACGCCGCACGCTCACGCTACCGGCCGCAGCCTGCCCGGCACGAGCCGGCTGTGCGCGAAGTGTCTGTGTCCCTCTACTTAGCTCAGTGACCACGTTCCCGGGGACCGGCGATTGTGGCGCGATGTAAAGAAGCCGCGTCCGTAAATTTATGTGTAAGTGGATGCGTTGCGTGTATCTGTAGTCCGCATGGCGATTGTCGACGCCGGTAACGATTTTCCGCAAGCTAACAGCTCTAGCGAGTGGCATTCGGAATAAAAATGAATGAATTACGAAGCAGCCCGCCCCGGGGGACTAGCCGTTGTATTTTAACCTCTACCCAGAGGGGATAGAGTCGCGCACGTGCGCTGTTATGCTTCATCTAAATGAATACACTCCTCGACTTTCTTATTGCCAATCTACAGTCAATACTAAGAGCTGACTAATTATTCCCCTCGACAGCACCCAATATACGTCTGTCATTAGATAATATAACATTGACAATGTAACAGGTGTCGCTTAATGTACTGTGAGTGAAGCTTGACATTGAATCTCCCAGTTATTGTTTTAAAAATCAATATCAGCTATTTATATGAAAGAGTCTTTTACAGTTCACAAGGGTAGTGAGATGCTTTCACTAAAATTAGAACTACATTTTAGTTGCTTTGGTAAATTATGTATCAAAAACTTAAAACTAGGTACTGTTAGTTGATCTATAAATAGAAGTCACATGGTTAGGGTATGTATCCTAATCAAAGAAATGCATTAATCCGTTAATATAACATTTCCCGGGAGAATTGAATGAACTTATTAGAACAATTTGAAGGTCTGCCGGCTCTCTGGTGATTACTAATAGAGGACGGTATTAGCTTTTCAAGTAGTCAGTTATATCGAGTGACAACGATAAGGAAGAAAGTCGCGCACCGAATGTAGATGAGAACCGAATGAATTTCCAAACGAAATGAAAAAACATTGTATTAGGAGCGCGTGTCGGCAACAAACTCTCGAAAGATCTTGTGTTTATATTGCTCACTCAGCGGTCTACGCGAGGTTAAAGATATTTATGAAAGGCATGTCTTAACCTTACACTCTCTGTTTTGGTTCCAAAATTTGTTTATGTTTTAGTAGCTATTACAAGTCTTTAGACGGTTAAAACACAAAGAAAACACGTCGTTTCAGGAGATTTTCCTCCCAACTTAAGCCAATTTAAGTATGTACTTAAGTATTTTAATTTATTTGTTAATTTAATAGCACAGAATATTACTTCAATCGTGTTATCGAGAATAATAACAATAGAGGTATAACGCATTCTTAACATTGGTAGTTTTTTTGTATCCACTAACAACGACTTTTATCAGAACTATCTACAAGAAACAATAATAATGAAACATAGACCATGTGGTTGGCTTTAGGAGAAATAAATACTCTACAACGTCGTTGTACCGAACGTAGTTTACTAGATTGTAGGAAAGCTTTTAGGGGGATTGTGGAGCGGTGGTACTGACCACCATATACGCTCGTTATATAAATGGAGTATCGAGATCGACAGGCGAGAGGACCAGCTATAATACAAATTCACAAGCGGTCCATTTTAGCTCCCTCGAGCAACATAATACAATGTTGCATACATGATTCTCCCGAGCATGTAACGACCATTATCTTTGTAAGTTATGACGCTGATAATGGTACTAAGCTATAAAATATTAAGGGGAAAATCTAATTTTAATGCTTGCCACGGGTCGACTCGCCAGTACTTTTATCTAGAAAGCAAGTAATTGATTGTGTTTGAAGAGTCCTCTATTCTAAAGATAGACAAGAGTCGAGACTGAAATGGTAACGGGAACAAAGCTATTTTCAAAATCGTTGGCGTATATTAAGAGGGACGGCGCCCACAATGGGCGCAGTCAAAGAAAATGTCAGAATATGAGAATGTTCGCCGGGTAACGGCCGAAACGTTTTTGGGGCACGAATAGTCAGAAGCGCTTGAAGAACTATATACAGTGAGCGAGAGCGTACTGGAGAGAATGTGACGTATATGAGATGTCTTGTTGTACCGGAGTCTCGCACAACGAAAACATTTGGAGAATGAGCGTGTGTCACAGGCAGGCTCGCTACAAATAAATGGCGCACGTTTCACGACTGACAGTTGCTGAACGGTCGCTACGGTGGAAATTTTAACTGTACAGTTTTAAATATTTTTCTCGCAGCCCTCCCTTTGTGCAGGCGCTCGAGGTATGAGCAGTTGAACTCCGTCATAAAGTTACACAGTTACGTTTAAAGTTGTTTACATTCAGGAAAATTCAAAACTATTTTAGTTGACCAAATCACAGTTATAATTATTCCATTATTTTTTCTCTTGATTATACTTAAATACTACTACTATATGAATAGGGTAGACGACTAATTTTTATTTTAAGGTCCGTCTGGTAGATTATTTAAAAACATTAGACACGTATTTTTTATTTTCTCACAGAAACGAATAGTTTCGAAGATATATTGATTTGAAATGTCGCGTGACGTCACTTCTCAGTACATTTTATACTAAGAAATGACGTTTTAGCCCCCACTCCTTAACTTTGATTCGTTTTATCTAAGTATTGTTTTATTATACGACAAAATAAAAAAATACGTGTCTAATATTTTTTCATTACCTAACTTACGGACTAATTATATTTTTAATTTTCATACCCTGTCATCATCCCCATTGTAGGTATCCGTGTCCAAAGTTCAAATAACTTTCTTTTTGTTTGCAAATAATAATACTGAAAATGTTTCTTTTGACTGCTTCAAAGGATCGTAAGAATGTGTCAAAAGGAATATAAGAAACAGAAACAGACCAGTAACAAAAACAATAGCAGAGATTTTCTTTAATCGTAAAGACAAAGACAATGGTTGAGCTGGAATCATTATTAATACACGCCATTTTATTGAAGTTCTCTCGATGAAGGCTAAAGGTGTGACATAAAAATATCTCGTCCTGGTTATAAACGGCAAGGGGACATAAACAGTAAGCTCGGGGAAAACGTAATAAAAGTTAGCAGAAGTATTCGCGCTGCTGTACCTACCTACGTAGGTATCTGTGTAGCCGTACTTTAGACGTTGATAGATTGTTTCTTTGTTTTCTTGAATTTAAAATAAATTCTTACAAACTTTTCAGATTATATTCAAATGCTCAAAGTACGCTTCATATGATAGAGGTATATTTATACAGCCTTTATAGGGGAGGTGAAGGCAGGTCTTCGTTTAGTATATCCGCGATGTCCTAGTTATTCTTTGAATATCTAAGAAAGCTTTGTGGGTGAGCTCTTATCCATATTTTTACATTTTCCGAGAGTTCACGTCGTCACAGAACCAACTATAGCGCAGTACAAACAAAAGCGCGGAATGTGAATGAGTTATCTCTGCAAAGTTTCATGTCCCACATTCTCTATCACCTTGTCAATGCAAACTTGGAATATTTCCTTCACTCCCTATCGGAGTCAAACTTCGTCAAATGTTTTAATTGAATTCAAGTACAATGAAGAGAACTAGCGGACATGAACATCGAGGGAAACTGTTCATTTACGTTCACGATGTGGATTGGATGAAGTTTTCAAAATGATTTCAAGTTTCCCTTCTCAAAAGGTTCGTGTTCCTATTCAAAGTGTTCTAGATACCGATTTTGATTAAAATGTTTCTTTTGTTTGTGACGTTGGACCTTTTTGTGATAGTCTCTCAGTTGTGATAGGGAAATCATGTTTATAGGTAAGTTTATTTAATTAGTTTTGTTTCGTAATTGTTTTATTTGTGCTCAACTACTTATGTAACTTATATTATTTCATTTGCACATGAACTTCAACATGTAACTATGAACAAACATGTTTAAAATTCGAAAGAAATGCATAATGCAGACATTAATTCAATTTTTCATTGGCAATACTCATAAGATCCTGTATAACATGTTTCAGATACAAAATAACGGCAAGTATTCGATAGTTTTCCATCACAAAAATAAGTTTACGTGGAAATATTCGGAAAGTAAACATGTTACTTATTTGATTGAACCGTGAAACGTCTCGTGAAAGATGAACCTTTTTACAGTGACATCTGACATCCATCCGAAAGACGGAATGAAGATGAATACTCATACATTTGAGTGTATCGAGTGCGCTTAGTATACTAGAAGGCCATTTGTAAAACATTTTCCTACTAGTAGGTACATACGCGTATATATTTACTATTTATTCAAAGGTGCTACCGAAAATACGATTACAGCTATCATTAAACTACTCGCTACTTTCGGCATTTTGCCGGCTGCATTGATATTGTATTTCGATGTCTAGAGCTCGAAGAATAAATTGCAGGTATTCGATGCCAAATGCATGTCTGTAGGAAATCTTAGTACTTCGTTCAGTAATTTCCGTATCTTTGTTTCGAAAATCAAGGTACAAGATAGCAAACATTTCAACAAAATATCTGGGCCTTAAATTGATTCCGTTTAACTATATATCACTAAGAAGCCGCCCTCAGCTGCTATGAAGCACTTGACAGAACATATATTGAATAAAATTTATTTGGAATCCTATTTTCTCATACTTGGCTCGGAGAGGCTTTTGTGGACCGGCGGGGATGACATCATTTGCCCACCTTAAAAGGGACAAAGCGTGAAATGAACAATCCTTTTATCTAATTTTACCCCGTAACGTGACGGTAAAAGGAAGAGTTATGAATTTATACTCCATTCACCATGTGTGCTCCTGACGTTTGGTTTTAGCATTTCATTTTTCTTTTTGAATGTAGGCTACCGAATATGATGAATGAGGCGCCTAGTGAGGCACGGCCCACTTCTTTTTAAGTACGGAGCCACCTTCTCCAGTTGAGAATGTTAAATATGCGCACATACAGAAAAAGGGTGAATTATAAGCTAGGAAGTGCTTGATTTTCGTGCACAAAAGTAACTAATTCAAAACATAAATGGAAATGAGCTGTATTGCGGTGGGTGGTATGTATTAAAAAACGCTGTTGTGCTATTTGTAAAAATGAAGCTTGATTATGTCCTACCTACTGCTTAACGTAGGTGATAAATTAACGTCGCGACAGCCGCCTTTTCTCTGAAAACTAAAGATTTTAATATTTTAAATTAATTTATCAGTTAAAATTTATAAAATTTTATTGAATGATAAGATAAATAAGAATATGTATCGATATTTTTGCCTTCACTCGATTGGATTGTTCAGTCGAAGAAAGTTTTACGAGACTTTCAGATGCAGACGAAGCGAGCGTAAGATATCTTGAAAAATGAGAGGCATAAGTGAAACACGAAGAGAAGTTGTGAACTACTGAACAACTTTACTGAAGCTGATCAGACTTATATAGGATATTAATAGTGCGCTTAGGGGTACTTAAGGTAGAGCTGTAGAAGTGGAACAAAACACTGTATTTTATGGTTAACATAAATTTATATAAAAAGAGAAGTTTATTCTACTTTTCTGGTCATTATTGTCTGAACTGGACTGCGGTGGTCATTAGTTTCAACTATTACGTATTTTATAAAAAAAGAAAATAAAACATTTGTTCGATAAATATAATTACGTATAAAGCAGTTTGTAGTAAATATGACCCAGAATCTATAGTAAGAACAGCATATACTGATATAATAATGCGTAGGTCTTAATAAAAACAAATATACATAGTACGTGACTGGTTCGTCCCAATCTAACTAACAAGTTTATGTAGACAAGATCGAGTTGGGCCATGTTTCTACTAATAAAGAACTATTGATCTGTCTCCCGTTCTGTCCTGGCCGCATTTAGATTGTGTGCAGTTGAGAGTTGTGTCGTGTCTATTTATGAAGAACTAGGCCCATGCGACTCCATTATGCACGGAGGACAGGCGCTCCACTGAACGTCTATACTGTCAATCTGTCTCCTCGTATGATCGGCACGCCATTCAGGCTGAATAAGTATTGCGACATTTTTATGTCAGGTTCCATTTTTCTAGTTTGAATATACAGTACATTAACAAATGGTTTGTTAATGTACTGTACATTGAGAACACTAATTATTTAAATGATATTTCGAAGTTGGAAAACGCAATATCTGGCAAAGTCAATATTCTGGTAGTCGGCAGGAAGACAATCATATTTCTTTAATATTTAAAAAAATTAAATATTTTTTCAGTTCAATATGTTCGATGTAAACAACCTGACGTGGGTACGTTTCGAACGAAAAATAATGCTTGAAATTTGACAGTCGATTTTATTGAGTAAAAACGGCCTTAAAAAACTTAGACATAGAATGGGCCCCGTTAGCTTCAACAACGCTTCTTTTAACTGGGTAATTCAATTTATGTAAATCTCAAGTAGGCAGGATCTGTGACAAGCATTATACGTACGTAATTGAATACATACAATATAGGTACTTGTAGGTATACCTATGAATATCTAATCGCTATCTATGTAGATGGGTATAATGTCAGAAGGCTGGCTTAGTCATTGAGTAGGTGAGCGCTATACATACGTACGTGCAAACTTCCCCGTAGAGGTGCTTATAGGATATACACAATATACACATGTATCCAGGAAGCTACAGCGGAGGTTTATAAACCACGCACAAGAGATTATACATTTAGCCGAACGCCTAAACTCCTTGGTGACGTATGGATATTTAGACGACCATTTGCATGAAAATTAGCAAATGTATCAGTCAGGATTCTAGTATTGATGTTAATTTGTGTTAAATATAACTTTCTAAAGATTCCAATTAAGTTAAAAGTAACGTCGTCAAATGATATTAGAGGTTGGAAATTATGAAAGAAAATTGAGGATTAAAAGTAAAATATTAATAGAGCACATCTCTTCCATAATGCGCACATATGCTATCATTTTATGAATTCCCGCAATCGTTTCCGCAATTAATAAGAATATTACGCATACATGTAACCGCAGCTAATCGCGAGGTAGTTCATATTGTTTGAATATTATTCAGCGCACGGCAAATTATGCACATCGAATGACGGTTTGCACATGTTTCGCACACAAATGACGTAAACTGAAATTGAACCAGTTTTGTTGATATTAATAAGGTAGTATGAACAGAATAGCTTATATATTTTACAGCCATTTAAATTTTACACATGGAGTGAATTTTATCAGAATGCAGTTGTGTGCAGTACATCGCTTTATCAATGTAGGTAGTGAAATATACGGAAACCTGACACAAACTGAGATATCGCTTACATAAAATGAGGATTTAGAATGTAATAATAACTAACCTATCCGTCTGACCGTCCGTCCGAGCATAGATTCTAATAGAATCTAGAGCTCATCAGTCATGCTTTCGACCACAAGTAAATATAAACTTTAGTGTTATATAAATAAGGTGTAAGTAGTGAGTAACGTGATGGTTGTGGTTGTGCGCAGGCGGCGGGCGGTGAGCGGGAGCGAGCGAGGGACACATGGCTGCACCGGCCAGCTGATAGCATGCCGGCGGCGGCGCGCAGCACCGCCCCGACGTAGACGATCATACTACGAGCGCCACATTCACGGGTACATATCCTCACACGAGTTCATAGATCTTAGCAGTAGGCCGGCTTTCGTTCATTTTGTGATGACTATAAAAATAATATCCGCTTATAATCAGATCCCGTGGTTCATATTTTATCTTTTATTTTCTAAAACAAAGTCCTCGGCTGCGTCTGTTCTCTCTCACTCTTTGCGATAAAAACTATAACTTTAAATCTAAATGGATGTTTTTGCAGTTTCATTACTAGATGGAAGTTCTTGAGGAGGGGTCGAGTATGTACATAATTTGAGAGCGTTTAAATACTATAGATAATTTTTTCAGTGCTTAAAGTACACCATGGCATTCTATCAATAAATAGCAAATATATAATTTTTTGAAGCTTAATATATGTAGGTATGTATTGCTTTAGCAATATCTGTATAAAGAATTAATTATTGCTATTTTGCCAGTAATAAAAATATTTGCTTATATTTGTAATGTAAAATATGCTGTTTGACTTCGCCTCTTACGATTAAATTGAGATTCACTGTGAGCAATATAAGGACAAGAAAATATTAGGCATTCATATTCTAAAATTTTTGCTACAACGCAAAGTAATACCTTTGCACGAGTCATTAGCTACGTACGTTTACCGTACATGTAGAAGTACAACAAAGCGCTATATTACATTAAATCAGTAGAATATTGATGGGCACACAGCACGGCGGTGGTGTTTCTGACGTACGACAGATTGCTCTAATTCACAAACTTGGTTACAAGGGTCGCCGATATCGAATTATGTCCACAAAACTTAGGGCCACCCCTCTATGTACGTAGATACGAGCCAAACTTCTAGTACCCTTTGTTCTATGCGTACGATAAACGCGACAAAGCCGATCCGATTTAATCGTTCACGCCATGTTCGGTAAAATCAACTCTGCTACGTGCTACGCGTTACGGTCGTAGCACGTGTAGCGAGGAGCGCTACGATATGCTACGAAGTGTTAATTAATGCTTCCTTCCTACTCTGTCACTATAAGCTTTCAATATGAGCGTTATTATAGGTTTTATATTTAACATATTCCCTGATTCATCATCATCATCATCAACAGCCGGAAGACGTCCACTGCTGGACAAAGGCCTCCCCCTTAGCCCTCCACGTCGAACGACAACTCGCCACCCGCATCCACTGGCTCCCCGCAACTCTGGCGATGTCGTCGGTCCACCTAGCGGGAGGTCTGCCCACGCTTCGTCTTCCGGTCCGTGGTCTCCACTCAAGGACTTTCCTGGCCCATCTGCCGTCAGTCCTTCGAGCGACGTGGCCTGCCCATTGCCACTTCAGTCTGCAGATTTTGCGAGCTATGTCGGTAACTCTTGTTCTTTGGCGAATCTCCATATTTCGGACTTTGTCGCGCAAAGAAACCCCGAGCATAGCTCTCTCCATCGCACGCTGAGCGACTTTGAGCTTCTCCAGAAGGCCAGAGGTCAGGGACCACGTCTCAGTACCATACGTCATCACCGGCAACACACACTGGTTGAACATCCTGGTCTTTAGGCACTGAGGGATTTTCGATGAGAAGATTTCGCGTAACTTCCCGAACGCTGCCCATCCAAGTTGGATTCTTCGGGCGACCTCTTTGTCGAAATTGGACCTACCTAGCTGTATAATCTGCCCTAAGTATGTGTAGTGGTCTACAACTTCGAGGATATCGTTCCCAACGATGACCGGTACAGGTGCAACATGGACGTTTGACATGATTTTGGTCTTGTCCATGTTCATTTTAAGACCCACCTGTTGGGAGACGATATCGAGGTCGCTGAGCATGGTGTTTAAATCCTCCAGCGACTCCGCCATGATGACTACATCATCGGCGAAGCGGAGGTGTGTGATGTATTCGCCATTGATATTGATGCCCAGTCCACTCCAGTTTAAAAGCTTGAAAACGTCCTCCAATGCGTTGGTGAACAGTTTCGGAGAAATCACGTCTCCCTGTCTCACGCCTTTCTGCAATTGGATTGGTTCCGTGCTATCTTCCTGGAGTCGGATGCGCATGGTGGCGTTTCTATACAAACACTTTAGCACCTCGATATATCTGTAGTCGATATGGCATCGCTGGAGAGACTGCAGCACCGCCCAGGTCTCGATCGAATCAAAGGCTTTTTCATAGTCCACAAACGCCAAGCATAGTGGCAAGTTATACTCCTCAGTCTTCTGTATAACTTGCCGCAGCGTATGAATGTGGTCTATGGTGCTAAAGCCTTTCCGGAACCCGGCTTGTTCGGGAGGCTGGAAGTCATCAAACCTGCGTTCCAGACGGTTCGTGATAACCCTAGAAAACAGCTTATATACATGGCTCAGAAGCGAGATGGGTCTATAGTTCTTCAACAAAGAGTTGTCACCCTTCTTGAAGAACAGAACCACTACACTCCTTTGCCATGCTTTCGGCGTAGTTCCTTCGAGAATGACGGAATTGAATAGTTTCTGGAGGACTAAAAGTATCGGTTTTCCACCCGCTCGCAGAAGTTCTGTTGTGATTCCGTCATCACCCGGTGCCTTGTTTTTTTGAGCTGTCTGAGAGCCATCCTAATCTCATACAGGCTGATGTCTGGGATATCCTCGGTATAGTGCCGTGTCAGTTTAGCTCTAGGATCCCGAGCTGTACCGACAATGGGTTGCCGTGTCGAGGTGTATAACTGTCCGTAGAACCTTTCAAGCTCTCTCAGAATCTCTGGCTTCGACGAAACGATGCTGCCATTTTCGGTCTTCAGTTTCGTCATTTGGCTTTGCCCAACAGACGAATTCCTTGCGAATACTTTTGCGCCCTGATTTCGCTCTATGGCATCCCTGACTCGTGCGGCGTTATATGCACGCAGGTCGCGTCGCATAGACTTTGAAATTCGCCTATTAAGTTTGCCATATCCAGACATGTCAACTGAAGACTGCAGCCTCATCTCGTGTCGGTCTTTCAATAATTTAAGTGTTTCTTTCGAGAGCTTTTGAGGTCTATTTCGGCGTGGGTTTTTGAAAAACTCTGAGCCCACCGTTTGGACAGTTTCCACTAACCCATTATTTAACTCGTCAATCGTTTCACACTCAGCCAGGCACTGGAAGCGATTATGCAGTTGGAGCTGGAACTGTTCGGGGTTCTGGACCTGGGCGCGACCAGGACGGAGTGTGGACCTCACCAGGCGTGACCTCTCCAGCTTGACATTGATATTCAGTGTGCCTCTGACAATACGGTGATCGCTGCCGGTTTTCACCTTAGCTATCACAGAGACATCACTGAATATGCGCTTGTCGGTCGCCATGATGAAGTCGATCTCATTTTTGGTGTAACCATCGGGACTTATCCACGTCCACCTCTTAGCTGGTCGCTTTCGGAAGAAGGAGTTCATTAAAAAGAGTCTCTCCCTCTCCATAAAGTCGACCAGCCGCTGGCCCCGACGGTTTCGCTGCCCATACCCAAATGGCCCCATTCTCAGCTCTTCGCCGTTCCGTGTGCCCACCTTCGCGTTGAAATCCCCCATGACAACGGTGAAGTGAGCTTCGGAGGTGTGTATGGCTTGGGAATTTCCTCATACAGAGCCTCTACTTCATCATCGCAGTGTGTCGAGGTCGGCGCATATACCTGTATGACCTTCAGCGAATACCGGTGTGATATTCTGAGTATAAGGTACGCTACCCTGCTCGACACACTGTCAACTTTACTCACGTTGTTGACGAGGGACTTGCGGACGAGAAATCCGACACCACCCTGGGATTTTTGATCTCCTTCCCGGAAGAAGAGCAAGTTGCCGGAATCCAGGACCATCGTATCCTGGCCCTCTCTTCGGATTTCAGACAGTCCCAAGATGTCCCACCGCATTTTGCTCAATTCTTCCTCCAGCTCGACAATCTTCTCATCGGTCCGCAGGGTGCGGATGTTATGTGTTGCCAGGGCCAAAGTTCGTCGGGGGTGGTAGCGGTTCATCTGCCGGGGATTCTTAGCACCCCCTGCTCCGCCGTTACCCGATCCGCTACCAAGATCAGGAATAGCGGAGCCGCCGGGGACTGGGGGCCGTGTATTTAGGTTGTCGTTCATAGTGAGGGGGGGGGGGTTTGCCATAATCCCCACGCTTGGCAGGCGGCTTGGGGATCGCAGTTAGGTCACCGATATATTTATGGAATGCTGCAGCCCATTCCTCGGTGTCTGGTCGCAGTTTTAGGACGTACCCGGGTCCATTCCCTGATTACCTAAGACTATGATGAAACTGCATAAATTCAACTTATTTTGCAAAGTTTGCAATCAATTAAAATATGGCCGTAGCTTAACGTAGTTTCAGTAATAGGCACTTCATTTTCTCAGATACTTTAACAGTGAACGATTTCTACAATCTCGGAAAATAATTGCGCGTTGCAATATGATTAGGAAGTTAACTGCTGTTTAGTACTGGACTGTATGAATGTTAATACTTATTTCAGACGTATGTTGTGGTGTTTGATAACACTCATTATACCAGTGTAGTATAATGAGTATTTCGCATAAAAATAAAATGCGGCCTATTTGTGGAAAGTTGGCTCGCGTCGAACATCGATGCTCATGGGAAATTTTTGTCATTGAACAGAACTTGTGCTCATCGGGGAGTCGCTGCTTAACAATTTATGTGTATGAAGACTGTTAACACGTAACCTGTCTCGATTTCACTCTGGTAAATATAAAACATTGGAGAGGCGCAGCAGTCTCACCGGGGCCCCAGGGAAATTTTGTCGATCATTTGTGTCAGCAGGGTACGTACTTTATCGATACACGCATACCTCGGCTCATTCCGTTTATCGTTATTTTGTGCCGAGCGATCCCGTGTGCATGATGAGGCACTGACGACGTATGTGGAAACTCTTCATCGAATCAAACAAATCCTTTAAGTTACTGACGAATGTATGACTCTGTTCTTAAAGTAAATAGGAAAATGAAGTACCAAATACAAACTAGACCGATGTATTCTTGGGAGGAGTTTATCATACTGCAATAGGACCACTGAAGATATAGTACAGTTATATACATAGGAATGTAGGACAGAGTACCTACATCTATATTGTAGGTTTGCCTATACAGCCCAGACTGCATTCAAAGGCAGACTGCCGTGTTTGTTTGTCAGTCTGTTGATTTGGCTTTGAAGGAACCTGGCTGGGTATTGGCTGAAGTTACTCGAGTTATGTACATATCATTCTAGGTCTAAAATCAGTTGAACTGTGTCAAAGACTGTGTGTAAGTTTATTGTTCCGTAGAAATGTTTTACATTATAAATAAATTATTAGGAAACGTTTTGCTTCACGTCTTTTTCTTTGGTATTTGCATTACGAAATGCTTTAAAAATAGGTTTTCTTGAAATGTGTTTACAGAATCGCAGTGTATCTTGTACGTCTTGGCTTGTCTTGGCTAATTACTTATTATTATGCTTTTTTACACTAAGATTGTATTCTGTACTATATTATAATAAGTTCACTCACAGAGATAATTCTACTCACCCATGTTATACATTACTCAATTTGTGAAATTCCACCAACGGACACAGGATAAAACAAATTACTGCGAAAGCCCATTGATTTCTTCGAAATAAATCTCCGTCAATATATTTCATGAGAAACACAAACAAAAGGTAGCTGATATAATAAGGTTGGCCAACTACTTAAGCCCTTCGTAAGCCAAACGAGTAATTGAAGGCTGTTGTGTTTATCAGAGCGGTACACCACAGTGTTCTCCTCGTGGATCGGTCAAATCCCAACAAATTGCTAGTTTAGGCCCTTTATACTCATAATCATATATGAAGTATGTCGACAGATCTGTTCGTGCGCGAAGATTGTGCCTCTACCCTACCAGAGCATACCGTAAGAAGTATTCCACTGTTGGCTACACTTGCTTTATTTTTCAACAAAAATGTTGACGACGTTATGGAATGTAAATAAACAAATTAATTTTAACAGTTAATTTGACGTTTATTAATGTAGGAATGTTTTAATTAATGCTCTAAATGGTGATGCATTTGATATTGTGGTTTATTATAAACCGATACAGTATTTACGAGCGGTATCCAATTTGTAATGAATGTGGTCGAAATATGAGTAGTTGAGCAGAGTGTGAACAGATGTAGCGAGTGTTCAGCGGGTCATTAGTTACGTGTCTCATTTGTCACGTCGTTTGTAAGAGAGTTTTTCTTTTCTTTTCTCCCCGTAGCTTCTCATTAATACTCACCGTTGTAAGGGACGCAGTACATTTTCATTTTAATTTCGAATTAAGTTGTTTTAATGATCGGATTGCTTTATTCAGTCTTGTAGTTCGACATCAAAGCCCTTGTTTTGATATCTCCAGTTGAAGAAAAAATATTTTCAATCTTTCTATTACAGCACGAAACCTGACCATTTGCTTCTTATTTACACGGGATAGATTTGCTTAGTGTGTTCAAGGCCCCGTAATATGGTATAAGGCTTGACTTGCGTGTTTTGCGGATTATGAAGCGTGATATTATGTTATGGACTACCCACGATTTAAGGCAAGGACTTGAACAGCTTCAAATAGACTCGACCAGCCTACGAAACTGGCTCTACCAAAGTTTGGAACGCTCCCTCGACGAGCAGCTGTGTTAAACACAACTTAAAACAGACGCGTAATACAAAAAGTTAGTCACTTCCACCAGGGAGCATGAAACTGTATTAAGTTTCAAAATATTATTTTGCTTTATTACCTTCGTGGGAATACACACAGTTATGTGCTAGACCTACATGAACATATTTAGTACGCAGGGACTTAGGTATATGTAACTTTCTGTTTCATAATAATATGGTTACTTGAGCTACCCACCAAGGTATGAAAAGGGATCAGCTGTGGTTACGTACGAAACCATTCATAAGGTCGTTAAAGAAAGATTTTTAAGTTCATAAAAGATTAAACAAAGATAAAAGTTCAACGGTAGGTAATACAAAGATATGTCCTGTAATGGTCAAGTATGACTGCTGAATATAATGCAAAACAAACTGCCACTGTTACGTATATGTCTGATTGTTATATTATATGAACCACTCGTCTAAAATAGTTATTTTGTGGCATAATATGTTAATGGGAATATTAAGTAGTTACTATATAGTTCTGTCAATCATAGGATCAGATATCACAGTAGCTGATGTTCAGTCTAAAATGTAGCACACATCCGATGTATTGACAGCTATAAGACAATGGGCCTATTGTAGCGTAGATATTTATATGTATATGGTTCTATATTGATATATGTATACATTCATACTCATACATGTATGAATGGTTCTGTATGATGTACCTACTCATATACATACATAGTTCCATGTATTATGGGTGTCAGATTCAGGTAAATAATTTGTCTCAGTGAGCTATTGAGTAGTAGGTTGCTAAATATGAGGAAATTAATTAATAATATAATAAAAAAATGAGGGTATAGATTTGTTTAGGACCGATAAAAGTGTCTTTTTATAAAATTCAAGAATGTAATGTTATAGAAGGTAACTCATGTCCATCATTAAATTACCCGCTTACAACACAAACAGGAAGAAAAACCAAAATATATAAATATAACATTGACTCGTATTATTCAACACAACGTTGTAACTTTTCGGTAGAAGGCTCTTCGTATGCATGAGTGAAAATTCGTTCTGGCAACCGACAGAGCCGACAACTTTTCCTTAGGACATGCATGAATAAGTAACGGCATTTGTCGAAGAAAATGAGAGATTTGTCGGCAGTTTAGTTAAAAGCGGTACACAAGCCGGTAGTTGGTGTGTTTGCACAGGACAGGCGACCTGGCGCCGCCTGCGCCAGTTACACAATACCACATTGTTACCACTATTTGCTGTACCCGTTTTTCGAATTAGTGTTATTAAAATATAAAACGTGTGTCCCAACTCGGCGCACACTACAAGCTCGTTCACGGGACATGTTTTCTAGTTAAAATTTAATTCCTCAGTAAAACAGGCGGATGTAATTAAAGCCACAATGTACCCTTGTTTGTAGAGGACTCCAGATGATAATATAAGAGTAAATATTTTTAACCTTTCCGCTCTTTACTTGTTTCGGGGCACATAAACGGGTGGACAAGCACGTCGTTTTGACGTTTTTGACAAAATCTACGAAAATGTGGTTGCTAGTGGAAAATCCGCTGTCGTGACACTGGTTAAATTTTGTTATTATTTTCTAACATGCGATGAAAAGTCGTCTGCCTACCTTTTACAAATATAAAGATAGAGGCGTGTAACCCATAGGTAATTTTAAATTACCCAAGCTGTTCTGCTGTAGTGTTACAGAATAACCGTTGTGTGTTGTACAGGAAGTGAGTAAAACATCACTAAACTAACGACCTCTTTCACGTTAGCTTTGCAATGGACAAAGCTTTTTCTATTTGCAACATGAAACAGTACTTGATTTGATTCTTGTGGAAGAAAAGTGAAAACAAAAATAAAAAACAACCATTTAATTTACTGGTTTTCGAGAAATGTTGTGAGACTTTTTAATTGACGGATAGACGCAATAACGCTATTGTTTTCAACGCACAGAACGTAATGGGCGTTCTGAATTCAATTTCGGAATGAAAACGATTTTCGTTTGTGTTATTCTTAAAGATTTAGCTCTTGGGTTTACGCCTTTACATAAACAAACAGGGAATCTGAAGCACACACTTAGAGAAAAATCTGGCGTTTCCAATTTGAGGGCAAACCCCCGCGGTGCCTGCCCTCGCAGAGGGTAGCGGTTGAACACAGCTATTTGATTTTTGTTACAGTAACCGTTTCTATATGACTACAATCCAAGGGCCTTTTGTGAATTGGCATTATAAAAAACTATATTTTTTAGTTAACTTACTTGCATGTTAAATTGAAAGTTATGGAAAAAGTAGACTCTGTGCATGTATACTTTTCTCTCTTCTAACATTAACCTTTCGTCGAAAACATTTTCACATTTTATAAAAACATTATTTCGATCTCGACTTTTACTCGGGTGCATCGTAAAATAAATAAACGAAGTTCCAATACTGCGACCGCGGAAATGGAAAAATACTTGCTTCTCGCCATGTATGGTACTTTATTATTTTATACTTGGAGTGCAAGCGGAATATAAGATTTGTTTGCTACTGTATACAGTACCTGAACCGGGCATAGATAACTGAGCACAGATTTATGTGAACGACAAACTTTCACAATAACTAGGTCTCTTTGCACGATTAATGACATTTGTTATTTTGTATCACGTGACACTCTCAAAGTATTTGGAAGTTAGCAACAACAGTATTTGTATTGAGAGAATTTCGACTGAAAATATCAAAATACCCGTATCACACAGTGGCTTACTAAAAGTAGAATCTTTTCCTATAGAGAAATTGTTGCCATTGACACGTCGGCTATGAGCGATCTCGAGCGCCATTTATACTAACGCGCACACTACTTCAGTGACTTTTGTGACCTGGAGCGGACTATTACTGTGAAGAGGATATAAGGAGGTTTGACGACGTCGCAAGATGCTGGCCTCGGCCACAGGCACATACCTACAGATCATTCCTCATAAAGAACATTATGTTTACGAGCAATGCCGTACTACAGGCTGTAGGTACACGCCCCTCATAAAATAGGTTTCATTATGCGTACTGCCCTAACGGAAAAGGCTTTTAGAAGATCGAAATAAATTTAATTACGATTTCGAAATATTATGTACTTATGTTTCAAAGCCCTTTTTGCGAGATGTAGGTGTAGGAGTTTTATGTTTAAGTGCTCTTTGTTGAGTTTTGAGAACCGTAGGCCTTTTGGTATGTTTTTAATAATACGTGATCTAACAATTCTCTTAGTGCTTTAATATACTTCTAAATAAATGTTGATTCTGAAAATAAACTGGGCGATAAAACGATCCAGCATTTCGAGTAACGAAGATCGACGTAACGACGAAGCCTTGAGCTGTAAAGAATGCTAACACAACGCATAAAGACATAGGGTGCACTAACTCAGCGTAGTTTATTGTTGACATGGAGCACATTTGCGCGCATACTATCACGAGATACCAGTAGTACGGACTCGTTTCGATTAGTTATCCACGTCATAGCCGCCCCGTGTCTGCGTCACGTCGACGTCACGCTTACGTCATGCCTTTTATGGTCATGCAAGTCCTCGGTCGGTCTACGACCGCGCGAGAGTTGGTTGTACTCTACTTTGAGCTTCAGATTAAATGCCATTGTTCTACAAATAGTTTTCAAATATCCCGATACAGTTGGCGTACCTTGAACTCTAAGAAGTCGTATAAAAGAAAAATGGGATAAACTGGGAGCAAACAAAAGTTTTTCACGTTCATGGAAACAGCCAGTTTATCTGTTCCGTTTATGTATGTTACCTGCGGGTGAAGCCGGACTCAAGCCCATAAAACAAAAATAGATTTATTTATTCGACGTTTGTGTGGGCGTGATACTGAATTATTTGATAGTTTATGGTTGTAGGCACTGGTCTGCGGATTGCCGGATTTGTTCGGATATATTAAATACTTATTGTTTATCATAGATTATTGCCATATATTATGATGTCACTGTTTTGTAATGAATTAGGATAAATTATTATATTTACCTGGAAAAATCTTGTTGTTATCCATGATCTAGACTCGGAGTGAATGGTCCGTTGATTGCATATGTATGTGCACATACATATTACGTACGAAGCAATATACCTGAATATGTTTCAAAGAGTCGGTGAGCTTAATATAGGGACCTGCCTTTAAGTCGATAGTCGTGTTCTATCTGGAAACTCATATCCGCTTAATTAAATGGTAGCGCAGTAATCTGATTACAGAGGTCAGTGAAATCAACGTGTAGTTACCAACCGAGCTAAATGTATTACGTACTCGACTGGCCATCATTTAAAATGGATGTCTATGAATATTTTTAGGGACTCTGTTTTATTAAGTTACTGCCGGCCAGCTTATTCATTTTTAATACATAACAGTTTTCGTTTTTCACATGATTTTGTGAAATGTCTAAACTTGAAAAGAGAGTGAGTAAATGTTTTAATCGTGAACCGACCTACATTATTATTCTTCATTACAAACTTGCCATGTTTGTAGGTATCTATTGTTATGATATTTGTATAATATTATATTACAAATGCAATATCGGATCCTTTCAAATACCGTCCAATTCTGAGCTGTATTGATGGAATAGTTATTTCAACCTTTATTCACACTTAACTAAGGGAAAATTAAATTTCAACGCAAACCGTTGTTGAATTTGATTTTTATTTCACCGGGTTTTGTTTCCTTTTGTGTATTTGATATTGGAATTCGTGCTGATGAAAACTGAATGGAACTATTACGTATTTATATTTAAGCTTTGACGAATATTTACTCTACTCGGCTTTGAATAATGGATTAAATTCGTGTAAAAAGTATGAAAATGAAATGTATTCCGTGAATCGCAGATAAGGTATCAACATCCCGTTTAATTTGCCATTAGGCGAATAAAGAAATTCAAATTGAAAAAAGGGAAATCCGGATAATCAGATGGAATATAAATCAGCATTGGTGGGTCCGAATTAAGCGCCCTGTGCGATCCGGCCGGGGCTTACACCCAATCTGTACTAATAGCATCCAATTCACCAGGAATACGAGGATTCCATGTTGTTTTGAATATGTAACGCAACCAATTGAATTTAGAACGCACTTATGGCCGTGTAAAATACCTAACGTTTCCTTTATTCCTGAAACCGTCGTTATCAGTAGGTATAGTTTTCTTGATATTGGTTTGTCATTGAGCATCAGATCAGTCCTTGAGATTTATTTCCGTCCTCTGCTCGTCCCTAGTAGCACGCCGCTAAGCCCGATCTTCAGTTATTTTTATATAACCACTGTTCATATAGGTACTAGGTAATTGTGCACAAAAATATTATTTCTTTGACAGTAGTATCCACTTGAACTGGTCGTATTCATCCATATTTATCCTAAATCATGAATATAAAAATACAGCAGTCTCAACATTGCATCAGTTTTTAAATAAAATGCAAACTATAAATAAAATCTTATAAGTAGTATAGGGAGCTGTATATGCAAGTTGTCTGGTGGGATTCGTAATTTATACTTTAATCAACGGTCCCCGCTTAGCTCCGGATATGACCGACATCCGCTTTGAATCCACCACTGTGCACTTCTATAATTTACTCGGCGACTTTATATTTATTTTAGCTCTGTATTAGTTCTTAGCTTTACCTAAACTTTAGTGGGATTCCATTTACATAGAGCATCCGCTTCGATATTAAATTCCCTATAAAAGCTGTTGGATATCGAGATCAATATTGACTTATTTTGAGTCTGACTTACTTAACAGATTAACTTTATAACGTAGCTTCATAGACTAGAACTTAACAGATATTATTTATTTTCCTTATTAAGCTATTTAGTTTTCGTATCGGGTAAATTATTCAGTATTGATCTTTCGATTCTGAAATTCCCAGTGGCAGGATTCTAAACACCGTTTTATCAATAAGGCGTAGCTGAAAGTATAACAGCGAGTCAATTAGGGTAAATTTTAACATCTGACTACTACTTCAGTGACAAATAGTAAGGTAGCACTTACATACTCCATATGAAAGAAGCAAAATAGCAATTTGGATTGTTACGAGTGAAATTCTCGCTGTAAATCGATGGTGTGACAAAGAAAGGCGAGTCGTCATGAAACGTAATGTAACACGATGAACATAAGAAAACCTTATAAATGATAATGAGGTTACTGATGACGACGATCCATTGTAACCTCAGTCCGTAGTTTTTGCAGCTCACATGTTCTTACATATGTCATTAAGTTCTTTTAACAGAACTGGCGCTGAGCCAACTCTGGCTTCTGTGGACACAACTTTGTAGTCACTAATCAGTGACTTCCTACATTTTTATGTCTTTAGTAAGCTTTCCTTGTTCGGGAATATGAGTGTTAATGGTTCGAGCGGAACTATGTATCATACTTCTGATAACTACGTGTATAACAAGTTCTGTGTTTCGAGGTTAAGATGTTTCGTTTGTATGTCTACTTTACAGTTACGTAATGAGAAATATACGTACAAATTATCGCTATAGGTATCCTCATAATTTATAAGGCAACGTTTCTTTAAGTAGGTACTTACTATCTTTGATTTATATTTTCAACTCATTTTACGTCTGAAGTACTATATAATAGAGATAAATGGTATGATATACACTTGATAATGAAAGAGAAATACTAAGAAAACGTAATAAACAAGGACCGCGGTGGAAACTGCGCAATAAATAAGAGATTTAGCCGTAAGTAATTTACGTTCGTAATACTATCGTCAATATAGATGTACTATTTAATATCTTCGGTCCAAGTAATTGAGTAGTTTATTTCTGCTTTCAATTGTACACCGGCTTAGTTCTAGAATATTTTATGTAGTTTAAAGTGCCTCTAAATGTTCTCAAAGATTGTGGTCTGAGACTGTAGTGAATTTATTATGAAGTGGTTGCTATCCGCGCCTACCGTTCCGCACCGTTCGACTATTGTGTCTTCTTTGAAATGTTATATAAATAGCGCGAGCTTTGTATACAACTAATCATTATTCAGAGTAATTTTCCACACTTCGGATTTGTCTTGTAATTACTTGGAATTTAATTGCTAACGATTTATTTTGTTTAGTCATTATCTCTTATTACAAGAAATTGTTAACCATTTAGATCTTTCAGTGAATGTTTGGACACATTTCGTGGAATGATTCCAAAACCGTTACGTTTTATTAGTTTGTTAAACAGAAAATATATGACCTCTGGTGTATTTTAGGTGAGCTGACACTAGAACCACAGAAGAAAATCTAAAAACGTTATATTTATGACACACGCTACGTATTTTTAAATATTTTTACACACAGTTTAAAAACTATTGCTGACAAAAAATTAGTAAATAAGATGATAAGTAACAGTTCAACGAATGATATCGCCATTATCATTTCGCGCTGCCAAGTGTTGGACTTGATTTCTTGAATGAAAGTAGCAATTAATTCGAAGTGCTAAGTTAATGAACTATACATTAATTAAGGCACCTTCAGAAGTTAATCAAGCCTGATTAATGAACATTATGTAGTTAATGAAGAATCACAGGTTGGAACGCAATGAGACATTACTTTGATAATACATTAGATTGCTCCCTTGCACAGCCCGCGTACAATGTAACACACACTTTCCACCATGTAGGTAAGTCCATTATATATTTCTATGTAATAAAAGCTGTGTCTAGTGTCTATTTTAGACTCCGTGCTATTAGTAAAATAACAGAAAATCCTAATAATCCATTACCCGACCTGATAATACCGGGACTCCTTGCGTACGCTAGCCACACTCGTCTATAACGAGTTAGTCCATCTAACCAAATGAACAGTAAATTATTCAGAGAGGCATAGTATAATAATAATATGTTGAATATGTAAATATGAGTTAATGTTTCAACTACATTCACTTTGCATTTTCATAGAGCTCTTAATTTAGAAGTCGCCACGTTAAAGTGTCGCGGGGAAAGTGATGTGAGCTGAATCGAAAACTTCGTTTAACATGCATGCATTATATTATCTGCGGGGTGTTACGTTTTTATATGTGTGTTCGTAGATATTTCAAACTAACAAGGATTCATCCAAGTACTTAGAATGTTTGTTTTAAAATATTGAAACGATAGAATATCAGACGTTATATTTTCTATGATAACTTACAGGATTTTCCTATAGGTATTATTCATTAGGATTAGTAAGATAAAAATAATTAAATTTTGGCTATTAGGTATAAGTATCAATCTAATATTATAAATGTGAAAGTTTCTTCGTTCGAATGTTTATCCATCAATCACGCTAAAACTACTGAACAGATTTTGATGAATAGATTTTTATCTCGATAAAATGGTCGCATGTGATGTGATAAAATAGGAATCATATTCTACGCGGACGAAGTCGCTAGCAAAAGCTAGTTTGAAGATAAAAAAATACTTAAACTAAAAAAATATCTCTCATTAAGTTCTACTCTTAGAAACACTATTTGCGTTTTCCACTGTGAATTCAAATCCAATGTTTATCAAATTATACGTGGTTTCGATTCCAAAAGGTTTACTATTCGACCACAGTTTTGTTGGAAATACATACCAACGAATGAAAGCATTTTAGTGAATTACTTACCGTTTACCTATTGTTTGGACTGCATGTCCAATATTTCAATTGAACGATTTAGTTTCATTCGTTCATTCATTCATTCATTAGTCACAGTTAGCCAGTAACCACGTAACGAATAAATATTACTACTGGTAACAATATTTTTTGCATGGATAAATTTACATTTACTACCTGGTTGGCCGAGTGTGTTCAAGTGTGGCTGCCTGGCAAGGGGTCTCGGGTTCGATTCCCGGGTCGGGCAAAGTATTATTAAGTTGTTTTAAAAACATTCCCATTAGTAGCACAGAGCCTGGAATATGGCAATAGACTCACACTCATCAGCCCTATTACATGGGACTCATAACATAAATAGTGAAAAGTAGGTGTTACATTGTATACAATGGTATTAAGTGCCGTAATGCGCACCTCTGTATACCTCTTCGGGCATAGAAGGCGTGATGTTATGAAATATTGGGAATATAGAGAAAGTCAAGGGAGGCTCGTTGCTATGTTACGAGTTTTACATGGTGGATATATACCTTTCCTTTGGCTTTTAATGTATGTTAGGTAAACTGTACAGCATTTAGATTTTATAATGGTATGTGAACAGTAAATAAGTATCTAATTGTTGGGGTAGGATTGCAGAAGATTAATAAATAAGACACGCTTCTAAACCGACGCATTAATGACATTAAAATAAAGTTTAAGAAATGTTTAAAAAGTTGAAAAATATAAAGTAATATCAACAAAATTACTAAAATCGACAATGTTCTTTTACCCATACAAACTGAACCTTCAAGTTCTATGCACCATTTTTTGTATTGTGTGTTATTTGTATGGGTTCTTTTACCCATACAAACTGAACCTTCAAGTTCTATGGCCTCCTTAAAAAATCAGATGGCTTCTCCCGCCTTGGGCGAGGTGAGAGGGAGTGTAAGACTCGTGCTGACTAAAAACCAACCTGTTCCTACTTCTGCTCTTTGAGTCGGAGCCCCGGCCACCCGTTAAGTCCTTCGCGCCTCCGTATTGGCATCAGGCCATAAGTATTGGATTAATATAAAATTTAAATGTAGAAGTTTAACATTTTTGATCTGTTCGATCATTAAAATCTTACATGATCTGAGTTTAAAAAATCTAGGTAATTTTAGTTCAAAAAATTAAAATATTATTATTATGGAACGAATATGTCTGAAATAGTTCGTTGGGTTAGAGAAATGGCACATCAATGACGTCAGAAAAAAAATTACAAAGGCAGATATAATATAGGTTTTTCTTTCTAAATCCAAATTATTACCGCATTCAGAACAAAGCAAAAAAAACAAATGACGTGCCAATGACGTCAGACACAAAATGACAAGGGCAGAAATATATAGTTTCCTCTTTCTAAATCCAAATTATTGCCGCCTTCAGAACAATATAAAATAAAACAAATGACGTGCCAATGACGTCAGACACAAAATGACAAGGGCAGAAATATATAGTTTCCTCTTTCTAAATCCAAATTATTGCCGCCTTCAGAACAATACAAAATAAAACAAATGACGTGCCAATGACGTCAGACACAAAATGACAAGAGCAGAAATATATAGTTTACTCTTTCTAAATCCAAATTATTGCCGCCTTCAGAACAATACAAAATAAAACAAATGACGTGCCAATGACGTCAGACACAAAATGACAAAGGCAGAAATATATAGTTTACTCTTTCTAAATCCAAATTTTTGCCGCCTTCAGAACATGGGTACAAAATTAAAAACAAATAACTGAAACGTTCTTTTTATAAATCAAAATATGATCCGCCTTTAGTTATTAATACAAACTATGTCGTACTGGTTTGTATAATGTTTTTCGCATAATAATTTGAAATGCGTTGAGATAAATTCACAGTTAAACAAAAACACGCGTTTAATTGTTCCTTAGTCCTCATCAATAGGAGAAAACGACATATTATGTAATGAGCCCAAACTTGGTATTATTTGTTAGTAAGCTGTCCAAGGGTCATATTGTATGGTCTTTTAATCTAAATGTAATCGCCAAGCGCCATGATGATATAACAATTAAAAGTATGTGTATTTTAGATTCCAGGATTTAATTACATAGTTCGTTGCAGGTCGACCTAATAAAAGCATATTAAAACATAGAAAAGTTAGTCGACTGTCACAAAATAATTGCCACCGTGTGAAGCCTAACCAAAGCAATAGATTGAACACAAAGCACACGGACACCGGCCGCTATGAAAGGCCAACTTCACAACTACCACAAACCACTCAACAAGATTCATGTAACCTTTAATTAACTTTATACGGAAGTTAGACCACATTACAAACAAACTAATAATCAGGGGAATACATAAAACTAAAACGATGCCTGCAGCATGTGTTACCAAGCGTATAACAGTGCTCATAAAAAAGAAATGTATAGAAATGTGGAAAAATTACGACGATAAATTCACTAAACATGTTCCATAAACATTCAGGGCCGGACTAAGGACGCCACGTGCCTCCTTTCTCTTCCCCACAATCGCACTTAAAAGTGTTACAAAAAATACACAAATGTTTTCCGCGTGTAAAAAATAAGATCATCATAATATAGAACATTAAATTTTACTACCTATCTGTTTTGGAGTAAATAAAGACAACATAAAAGGCATCGGCCGAAACCGCGTTATTGCTCGTTTTGCTATACATATTACAGCCATATTTTCTTGTTTTATCTACAATGCATAAAACGTGGTTCCGACGCCATGTTTTTGGTTTAAGAAAAGTCATTTTGCGTAGAAATATAAGAAGCTTTCGTTGGTACCGGCAGCGTGGCACAAGCGAGGGCGTTACGGAGCCTGTCGCCAAGTTTCGAGGTTGTTAACTTGATATTGTGTGCACGACTCTATGAATAGTAGTCTTGGTAAAACAGTGCAGTTTATTGACCTCATCTTAGTTTTATTTTACAAAAACAACATTACATTTGCTGGCAAAACTGCACAGTGTAGGATTTGAACAAATCCGCGTTGTTTATGGGGTAATAGGTATCTTCAAAGCAGTGAAACTGCGATGTGATTTGTACCGTAGCAGGTTGTAAATTTTTTTTTATTGATTTTAAACATTATTAAAGACTACGGCGTTTTCTAATAAATAGAAATACTCATAAGCTGGATGCCACCAGCACTAGGTATTACAACAAATGCAGTTATTACAATCAATATTGATATAATTGACTACATTCGAATAAGGCTAGATACTTACACACCACACATCACTGGCTCAACATCCAAAAATAGGACAGGACAACGGATCGACTATATTAGAGCACATAAAGCAAAATGTCGTCGGCGACGCATCCCCGGGGAGTCGTCACGACCATTGAGCGCAAGCATAGCCTCAGCCTTATCATCTCGTTATTGGAAACCGAACGGACCTATCAATATTGGATACTATTTTTGTACACATTTGTGGTCTACATTGCAACCGGTCCATAGTGATATATAAATGTAGATATTGTATGTAAATACCTTTTAATATGTATATGTATGTGTGTTTATTTCCATACTCTTACTTACATACAATTTTATTTCCTCATCAAATAATATGTACTTAAATCATGTTCGTTGTCTAAAGAAAACAAAATATTTTCATTCTGAAGATAATACACATTCATTAAATACGAATTCAAGCACATCGAAGACAACCTAAAGTTAGTTTTAGATAACTACGAATATTAGCAGAAAACTAAAAAGTAGTTGGCAACAATTGTAATGAAAAATATCATTTTTATAACGTCATATTAATTTTTATGGCACCCTTGGGAGCGGACCGGCCGTTTGCGCCAAACTGCTGAATACATTGTTTGTGCTTTCAAGTTTCACGCTCAAAAATTCAAATAGGCTAATAGAGACTAAGAGAAAAAGTTTTTTAGTCTGATATTGAACGTCTGTTAGGAAGCACGTCATTATAAAAAGTAAATTACAAACATAAAGAAAACTTGAAAATAATTATGTAGTTAGAAGTTTTGGTACTAGTTCACTGTAGAAGTACCATATTAAATAAATAAAAAGTTATCAGTTAACATGGGATCTTGGTAATGCGGACGAATTACATTATGAAGATTAGGCTCTGAAGAAGTGAACTGATTCCAAATGAGTTGTTGAAAACTTGCGCTGAGGAAAGTTAGTTTCAATGCTGTTTCCAAGCCAGCAAGTCGTAAGAGTCAACTGAGAAGTCGAAATATCACACATTCACACATACATATGCAAGGCACTTACGCGTTTATGCAATCCTGGTACTTGCAACGAAAAAACTATAGTTGAAGAACAAAGATAATTTTTTATACACATTGTAATTTTATTTTTAATGTCGTTGATATACAACCAATTTTATTGTTTGTTTCCTATACTACGAATAAATAATGTAGTTTTCTTTACTGGCTTTATATAAATTCTTGATCATATTCCCTTTGATTGTGTTTGATGTCCTAAATTGCCGGGCCATTAGCTGTCTTAATGTGCTCTCAATTATTAATGAAGTTACTTGATTCACTTGTGTACTTGTTAAACTTGGTGTGTCGCGTCAATCTCGAATTGTGTGAGCTTAACAATCACTTTATAAACTTTACAAATACCTAATTAATGTTAATGAACAAACCATTTGACATCTGTACAAGTTTCACTCAACTTGACGGGACTTATAAACTTTGGGTAAATAATAAAAAAATCTTAAATATTTACTTAATTAGATATTTTTTGGAAACGATTAATGGATTCGGAGGTTTTTAGTTTAGTTTTAAATAATAAATTGAAAATTATTCTAAACTGACGTTGGGCGGGTTGCAATTCACGAATAAAAAGATTAACAGATGGATTCTATATTGTTTTCGTTTTTCTTACTATACAGTGAAAGTACCCATTTTATAGGAAGAGCAATGGCAAAACGAATATTAACGATTGTTCTTTTATAAAGTTACGTGACTCTTTATACCAAGCGCGGTGTTCTGTTGCAGGCGCGCTGGAGGGCGGCGCGCTGGGCGGCGGCGGCGGCGACGGCGCGCTAGGCGCGCTGCGGTCCGCCGGCTCGCCGCCCGCGCCCAGCCTCGGCGCCAGCCGGCACAGCCTCATAGGTCAGTACTGAATGCATCCTCTCATTTTTCCAACTACCAAGTCCAAAACCTCTTTATCATTTATATTTGCATCTTCAAGAAGGCCGTATTCAGTTATTTCAATCTATAAAAGTAGAAAAAATATAGGTACTACAAAAAATAAGAAATAATAAACGTCTTCAAAGACTTCTACCATAAACAAGCTACAAAAAATAAAAATCATCAAAATATAAATGTAACTAAATTGTTTGTAGACTGAACAAAGTATACATCAAAAGAGCTTTTTACCGCTAAATTAGAAGGTAACAAATAAAGTGTACCACTGTATACTCTCTGTTATTTGTTACTTTCCAATTTTCCATGTTCGATGAACTCTTTCCAAGTCGCGATTCGTCTATTCATTAGGGTCATTGATTCGTACGTCGGTCGCTTCTACTCGATTAACTTTGTATCGAGTTTACTTTGATGAGTGTTACAGTCTTTTTCAAATACGTTACTAATTAGCTTCTTTTGTGTTCACGTCAATAAAATATATTACGAATATAGTTTACTTAACTATGTGCGCCGATCAGTAATGCCTGTATATAGGTACCTACAGTCAGGTACCCATCTGACTACTAGGCCACACCCATGTTCTTAGTTTTATATTTTCTTTACCAGATGAGTGACCACTAGACAAGCGAAGCAGTCAAGCAGCGATATGTAATGTGCATAGTTTCGCCAGTGGTGAGCCGCGTGACTCGTATAGCAGCTTTAATTTGGCGGCATAGTTTAATTAACAGGAATCCAAGTCGTATGTCGCGAGGAAATTGATGAGTTGTGTAGTGCGAGACGCGGAGAGACGCGGGCGCGACCGACGCCGGGAGGGGGCGTGCACAGGAGACAGGAGAACTCGTAAATCCACTACGTGGGTTGCCCCACCGCTTGATTAATTTATTTCCAGACAATCCGTGTTACTCATCTGAAAAGCGTTATTTAGGCAAGATTCTGTTACTACGCCCCATCCGTATCACACTAATTTCTTCTGTCGTTCCCTGAATATTTATTCCACGCTCAATTTGCCCCTAGTTACGTGGTCGTGAGTCACACGCAGTAATCTATGTAATAGATTGTAACAAATTAATGTAAGCCGCAGAACCGGGCCGGGATCATCCGTTTCGTGGTTTCCGTCTTTAGAAGTTTCAACATTTCTCTTCGGCTCGTAATTTGACTTACAAATGCGTTGTGATATCTGACATTAATTTTACCGTTTTTTCCCCTACTTGCATACATTCACTTGAATGTGTGCAAGTATAACGAAGAAATAGGTTGTACATACCTACCTCTTTCCTATATCTTTTTTCTTCAATGTTTCCAATAAAAATGTTTTACAGAATTTTTATCTGCGACAGATACCAGGTACGCTTTCATAATTTTTCCCTCGCTGATTCAGTTTGCCCACAGAGTATAATTTCGACCTTAAACAGAATTCAGTGAATTCTATCAGAGTTGTAAATTATTCTAAATACGTTATCGGCTGCGGCGGGCTTGTGTTAAGCCGTATTATAATAGATAACCAGGAATTATTCATGTGAGGCATTACCAATGAGAACTCGGAAACGGTTCGCATACATCGCGCAAAAGATTAAGTAATTACTTATTAAATGTATTCATACGAAACTTTATGGTATGAGCTTTTATTGGAGCTATAATAGCTGTCGTATAAATAATAAATCAGTAGCAAAATGTTTGAGAAACTAGGAAAATATTTATTGTGTTCCGTCTCGAGTTGTTTACACGTACGAGTAGTATTGCAGTCAAGTGCAAAGCTAGTGCGCTAACCGAATCATGGGTTAAGATCTACTTCGCGGACTTTCTTTATTTTGTGAGGGAATTAGTTGACCTAAGCACGTATGTTTTGTTAAAACGAAAACTAAGCTTGGCTAATTAAATAATTTGTGATGTATTTAAAATTTTGTTGAACATAGTTTTTAAGTGTGGGAGAGCCATGCTTCGGCACGAATGGGCCGGATCGACCGGAGTGATACCACGCCCTCATAGAAAACCGACGTGAAGCAACGCTTGCGTTGTGTTTCGTCGTTTGAGTGAGGTTACCGGAGGCCCAATTACCTTCCCCTTCCCAATCTCCCCAATCCCTGAAACCCCAACGATCCTCAAACTCCTAATCCCCAAAAGGCCGGTAACGCACTTGTAACGCCTCTGGTGTTCCGGGTGTCCGTGGGCGACGCCGATTACTTACCATCAGGTGATCCATCTGCTCGTTTACCGGCTTATGCATGCGGCAAATTGTAATTTAAATCTTTTAACAGGTTTATCACAATATTGAGTTTTCGTTGTACCAACTAAAACTATTGAGATATTAACTATCTACGTATCTAACATAACTGTGGGTACATTTATGTTAGAAGGGACAAAAGGTCCAACGTCTAGCGAATGTTTCTTTAGGACACGTGTAATGGGTATCCCTTGAGAGGTAATTAATATTTAATTCGGCCATTGATTGTCGCCCAAGGATTCAGTCGAACAGTTCCGATATATCATTTATTAATCGCTTTAAGGGTGCCTTTGTGATTCAGTGTACCTATGTGTACATGGTACAAACACACAATCAGGCTAAATATAAGTACATTTGTGTGTACATTGAAAGTATATTTGACAATTTAACAACTGGCTTTTATCAGCGTGAATTAGCATAATTATGTCCTTTTCCGATGGAATGGATGGAATTATGCAAAAAGGACAAATATTAGTTGGGTTTAGATTGCGGAGTTGGCGTAGTAGGTGGGCGATAAGGTACTACACAAAGTTGCGTAGCCATACGAGCTATTAAGAATGGTCTAAGCGACCGACTAAGAATACGCAAAGAAAATTTAAAAATGGCTATACAATTCTATGTAAATTCGATTCTAAGTACGAAAAAAGAAAAGGTCGAATTAAGAAACCCCTCCTTTTTTGAAGTCGGTTAATTTTTTCTTTTTATTTTTTTTCCCTTGTTATTTTTTTTTCTTTTTAAAAAAAACGTTGCCCTACACTAGGATTTTCTCCTGTGTCGTGGGTGCGTTTACAAACATACAAGTTCACATACACATGACACCCAGACCCGAAACAACAATTTGTGGATCACACAAAGTGTTGTTCCGTGTGGGAATCGAACCCGCGACACGTTGCACGGCAGCCGGTTGCCCAGCCACCGCACCAACCGTGCAGTCTGAAATTAAAGTGACAGTTAAAATTCCTTAACAAGTATAATCTTAAAGACGATATATTGATGTGATTGAATTTGTAACACGTTTTGGTGCTCGTGTATAAAATCGCTGGGTAAACAAATCAATGGTCGACGTGTACGTCTGAATACAAATATTCTACGTTCGTGCGTATCGTGAACGCCAACCTGAACTTGAGTAAATATGAGCGGTCTCTTCAAATCTTTGAGAGTTAAATATATCGGTGTGATCTGTAATACAGAATGTTTGCACCTAACTTTTTTTTGGTAATTCTTATTAATTTTACGATTGTAGTGTTTTAGATTGTTTAAGACGAAAAACGAATGATAAACGTTAACAACGTAAATTATTTTAGACATGTCCTTTTTTAAAAAAAAAATATTAAAACATATTGATGTGTCAATTGTGTTTCTTGAATTTATTGTGAATGCAGATCACGTAATCTCACTTATTACTCTCTCAAATTGTAAATGTTTTACTAATACGGGATTGTACGTCTATAATAGTAAATATTATAATTTTTTATACTATGCTGCAATAAGCAATTTTCCCAGGGAACACGTAACAAATACTATAAATATCTGACATTTTAATGCAATTTCACGTGGCACGAGGGAGGACGGCCGATAATGACATGTTAAACTTATCATCGCTGCTGATAGCTCTCGAAATCACTGGTACACGTAATTATAGCAGGCGGCCGTGTGTGACGTCACACCGGCAACAACGCCGTCAATTTATAGTTCCCGCGTGGCGACTTCATAAAATTAATGCGGAGCGGTGACGAGCCCGCCATTTTTTTCGTTTTATTTTTTTTCCTCACTACTTTTGTCTCTAGAGGCACTAACAGCGAAAACACTTTATCCATTTTCACATCCCGGAGTGTGTGAAGTCCGGAAAACGGTCAGCTTTTATTTTATGAGTTGAATATTGCGCTTTTGAATAAAGTATCTGTTTATAAAACTGAATTATTTGTTCTTACTACTGTAAATTACTAATTGTATCAGCTTCGTAGGAGTCTGAAAACCAAGAAAACATTACAATCAGTTATTTTCACGATGAAAATATTAAAATTCCATTTATTTTTCTTTTTCTCACTTAAAATGTATCTCGTACAGCGAGACAAAAATTAAACCGCTTTAATTTGTACGTAGCCTGTAAATGAGTAAAATTATAATTTTCGCTTATTACGAATACAGTTTTATAATATTGAGAAGAGTCGAGGAGCGTGCTTAGGGCTCTCGTTCATGAATATTACCTCCAGAATTTAATATCAGCCGAGCTGCTCGCGTGCCGGCTTCTCTGGAAATACAGGCAACACGACAAAGTGTACCTATGCGTCTATCAGATACTTTAAGCATATTATTTCATTTTGCATTTTTATTACGAACTTTTTAAAAGATAGACAGTTCAGAATACGGGGAATCTTTCGAAGAATAATATAGGATAACAGTTGAAATCGATAGAAATGAAGCAAAAATACTAAATGCACTTCTGAAAGCGCTGTTTGGGAAAGAGAACTAGAATGTTATCGCTATAAAGTGAATTGAGATAAAACAATGAATTTATGAACCTAGTGCATAGTACATTAGCCGCGGAGAACCTAACAGGTTACCAGGGCTCCGGCTCGATGTGCAGGAGTAGGAACGGGTGGTTTTTAGTCAGTAAGAGTCTGACCCTCCCTCCTGCCTCATCCAGGCGGGAGAAGCCATCCGATGATTTAAAAAAGTGCATAGTACATATTAAGTTTAGATGGCGTTTCATATTCATATTCATAATTTCATATGGCGTTTCCGAAATGAGACTTTACTTCTAGACAAAATAAAAAAGTACCTAAAGAAATATGTATTACGTTTCAGAACCCACGCACGAAGTGATGTGGCCTTACACATTGTTTAAATTTTCCATATGAAATTTTACTCGTAGGCGTCGAATCCTCTCGCTCACCGCCCAGGTAATCATATAAAAACACCTATATTTTTCTAAGCCATTTTAATCCTCGCAATCTTAATCCTCTGTATAATATCAGTGTTGTGTTGGCGTTTTCCGTTAGCGCCAGAAGGATTCCGTATTGCGCCACAATCAGCATAATGCCGGATCGCCGACGAGAGGCTACGTGACAAAACGTTCAATGTCTCAATATGCACTCGTTATCCATCACCCGTTCCATACATAAACCATGCAGTAAGCCGTACCTTGAGCGGCAACACCTTAGATTGTGTTTATGGGATGAACGGCAACGTCGCATCGTGTGTTGGTGTTATTATTTGGCGCCAAAAGAGGATTTTCTCATTTTAAAATCACCAAGGAGGTTTTTATTTGGGAGTAATTATTTACAATTTAGTAACTTAGATTAGAGCAAACTTATGTACGAACATAATATAATAATTGTATTCCACAATAAATTAGAAGAAAGCCAATCTCGATTATTAGGAGTAGGTACTCTCGAATTTGAAAAGAAAATTAAAGAGCACGATACAATTTGAGGCTTTTAGATTCGAGGCGATAACCCCGACGAGGGTTGAATGTGGTATGCATTATGTAAACGATATTCTTAAGATGGCCCCGTGATAACTAAGGGATGTTGTGATTACGTAAATTGTGAGTGTTGTTATTGTACGGAAATGCTATCCAGTTAGGCTATTCTGTTACTTTCAATCGGATAAATCGAAGGGAACGCCATGTCATTGGTTGTGAGAATAATCTCGACCAATGATGGGCGAGAATGTGATGGAACTCATTATGAAAATTCGAATTTACAGTTGCAGAATGTCCTAGCTCTTCCGAAACAGTGATATTTAAGAAGTTATTTCCGTATCAGTTTTTTTAAAAGACAAAAATGTTGTATGTATTCATCTATGCAGATAAATAAAATTGTAGTGTCTGTTTGTAATATTAAAATAACCGATTTCTATTACATGCATATTACTATACATACAGTTACACATACCTAAATAACATTTTTTAAATTTTTGTCTGTCTGTATGTTTGTACTAGCTAATCTCTGAAATGGCTGGACCGATTTTGCAAGACTTTTATTGGCAGGTAGCTGATGTACTAAGGAGTAACATATGCTACGTTTGTGTCTTAATTGAACAAAAGTAAGTTATGATCTAAAATTCATATTCTACGCGGACTAAATCGTGGGCAACACATAGTATACTAGTAAAATAAATGATTTAAGTATGGCGTAGTTTATTACTTATTGAAAGAAATCTTGTTTTTTGTATTAAGGTACCTATACCTGTAAAATACATAGAAATAGAAATGAAAATCTAATATGATCTTTGGAAAACTAATAAATACACCCTGACAAAAACACAATTATTGCCATCATACACGAGTGACGTCATAAAAACTAACAGACGAACAGAGATAAATGTCGTCCTAATATGTCGTGATGATCAGTGATTAATCGCGTGAGGACAGTTGGGAAACCGCGCTGTCATGTGTTGTCACACCACGTCACGATGAGTGGTCCGGTCTAGCGGGTACTGTGTATATGTGACATATTTATACATAATACATAAAACATAACATCACGCCTTTTATCCTCGACGGGGTAGGCAGAGGTGCACATTTTGCCACTGTACAATGTAACACTCACGTTTCACTATTTATGTTATAAGTCCCATGTAATAGGGATGAGCCTATTGCCATATACCGGGCACAATTCCAGACTCAGTAATACTTTGCCCGACCCGGGAATCTATCCCGAGACACACGTCACACTTGCGACCACTCGGCCAATGAGGCAGTCAATACGGCTATATTTAGCACGTAGATATATTTGGTTCAAATTTCATGTACATGAAGTCATCATCGAAGTCGATGGTATGTTGTACGGAAATTCATTAGGTAATCAAGACTAAATGGATGAATGAACCTGTTTAAAATATTAGAAGAGATTCAGGAAGAGCATACAGTATATTATCTTGGGAAAATGCTAGAACAAAACCGCTGGTAACAGCTACCAGGTATCTAGCACATGTATATAGGTAAATGTTATAAATATAATATTTTCTTACGTAAACTGACACCTGTCTGACGTCAGCGCGGACGTAATGAACAAAGCTTTTCCCCCACTTTTGTTTTACCTAGTCAGGTGTGTTATAATAAGAAGGGAATACGTTGCCATGGTAACATTAAGGACAATGATATGCCATAGTCTCGGTTATGGTCGATTAGTTATAAGTTAAGATGCAAAAACACAGCACCTAAGAAGAAAATAATTAATTACAATATTATAAACAACACAATCCACCAGCATAGGATGATGTTTATCATTATGCTGGTGGATTGTGTTAAATTTAAGGTGGCGAGGTACTCACTAATGGGACGTTATAATACATATAAAAAAATTATGATTTGGCATCTTTTTTTAGTATTTTGTCAGAACCTTTAACCAATGCAGCACGATCTATTGTAAGAATGTTGCAACAGTGATGACTCGCTGGTATTGATATTTCTAATTAATTTTTAGTTAATTCAAAATGTTTTAGATAAATAAGATTGGGGTACGATGGGGCTGCCGTAGCCTATTGGTTAAAAGCCCCTAAAAAAATAAAAAAACAATGATTCAATTAAATATTTCAATGTATTTATATCTATTTACAGTTCAATAGTAGCTTTAATTCCCGTGGGGTATGCAGTGGTTTACGGTCTTACAGTTCGTGGACTACAGCACAGTCCCAAGGGTGGGGAAATTTCAGTAACAGTTTCTAAACTTATGGCGAATGTTGAGAATTTTCTTAAGCCAGGCCTGTGTTTTGGCACGCTCGGTGGCTTCAACATTGTCGCTTCAATTAAGACTTCTATATTTTTGATTTATTATTTAATTAAGGAGAAGGTTGGAGTAGTATTGATTTTTTAAATAGGTGAGTTAAAGGCGTGTTGTTTCTCATTGTATTTTAAGCAAATCAAATATTGTAACACTCGGAAAGTCGTAAGATCGTGCTTATTTTATTCTAATGCTTCCTAGAGAAGGGTTAGTAATTATTTTGTTATATAGCTCTTATCTTTGCTTAAGGAACATCCTTGAAATTACGCGACCGAAAGGAAATAAATGGTTTATCCGCCATTCAGTACTTATCCGCACAAGTGTGGCAATTTGTCAACGCCTATCTATGTTAGCGATCTTTAGCCCTTGTACGGCGCGTGTACTGCGCGTCATGCTGGTGCCTTTACATTCTATACATTATTGTGTACAGTTATATGATATTAATTCAGGTAAAATCTTATTATACTTTGGCACTGCTGAAGACGAATGTGCTGGGATTCATCATAGTCTCGTTTTAGTGACATTCATAATTAATCTATGAATGGGTAGTGTGACTTCAACAAAACACAACAAGTGTAATTTATAACATCATTTGACAGTAAAGTTACACCTATCGCAATATCATGAAAGTTTTGCATACTTTATAACGTTGATTTGACTTGGTTATTACATTCCCTAGCCTCTCCCGGTGTCGTAAAACTAGCAGTTTATGTGAACATTATGGGTTAGAGTATGTTAACATGTTGGCTGTATCGCGGGGCCTTCAGCGACGTGTGGTTTACGAGGTGACGGAAGCGTCCGCTACGATTTTAATAAAAACCGCTTTCGCGCTGTCTAGCCGAGGAGCGGCGGTGCGGCGGTGGCGGTAGCGGTTCGATGAAATATGACGCCGGTGTAATAGGTGTGCGGATAAAGGACGTAAAAGTTTCATGACGGCCGCACTCCCTCAATATCCGGCTGGATGTGCGCGGTATGGGCGCGGGCTGCCCGCTGGATGGCCGCTGGACGGGATTCGCCGACCGAGATCGTTCGCCTCCACTCGCACGCGATTAACTGAATTTTATGTTACACTAGCGACCGCACGCCACTTTGATACTACACTTTTATAAAAACGTTTCACTAAACTCCTTTTCGTAGCTGACAGTAGGACCTTTTGTAACTTTCGGAATGAGGTTATCTTTGAAACTTAAAATCTTTTAATGTATGTTTTTTGAAAAATGAACGCAGTATGTTATTTATAAAATGGAAAAGAATGATTGGTCGAAACTTGAAATAGTCTTAACACGTTAAAACGTTGAGTATTACGAATACTATCTACGAATAAAGTCTGAACTACAATTATTTACTATTTTTCTGATATAGGTGACTACTTATGAGTAAAACGTTTACATTAAAAGTTATCGTAAAGAAAAATATTGCAAAAATATGAAGCATAGAGGCGAATCAGGTTTTTTTAATTCTTGTATAAAACGAAACTCGCAAAGAGATTGCGCGACACCCCCGTGTATAATAAAATCGTAACGTGTGTAATGCTCTGCGAATGGCGATAGGTGTCATGTCTTGTGCGAATATACGTCGAGTGTCAACCGGGTGCCGCGCAGCCGACATTCGATTAAGTACTGTTCACCCGGCGAAGGGATATTGACTATAATACACCCTTGTTTATGTCATCTACTTATTTTTGTATTCGCCGCCATGCAGCAACGTTAAATAAATCTTAATAATAATGTATAACGTTTGAAATGAAGCCAATATATTCACCCACTTTATGACCGAACAGCTCATAAACTACGTTGAGAACCGCCGCCGCTTTGAGCCTGCCAGTCCATATCTGTATGTAGAAAAACATAATGAAATTTTCCTAAGTCCTACATCACTGTCACCTGAAGCCACCTCGCTACCTACTTTGGAGATATTTCAAAAGATAGTGGAAAATAATGACATAATATCCCGATAAAAATTGAGCGGGAAGTGAAAACTTTTTATGGGATATTCGCATGGCACATTTGCGACGGGCGCTCTCTTGAAATATGACGGGAGTAACAGGTGTAAGTGCCGTGGACCGAGTGCCTACCTACTTTTTGTGCGTCTACCTTTGTCACAGTACGGTTGATTAAAGATGTCACATGCGACATTTCTGCCTTCATTTTGTTTTACAGCTGGACAGCCTGACGGCCTTTTTGATAATTTCACTTTTTTAACGGCGCGTGGAATACAGAGGGTGTTAATATCTTGTCTCTTGTTGAATGCTGAATTGCTTTTTGATAAAATTATTACTATTTAGTGTAGAGACAGGTATATTATAATTATGATGTGCACGTGTCTAGCAGGTAAATTGGCAACGAACAGTAAGCGTTTTGGCGGGTGGGAGCCATTATTCAAGTGCAAGCAATTCGTAGTAAACCGTCAGTCGGGCTCGCTGTGGGCACGGCAGCCAGTTTGTCTGCGGGGACCAATGTCAGGACATGTTCAATGACATAATATATATTCGATTGCACAGTTACGCCTAATTACGTGTATTGGCAATTCCCAAATGTATTGAGCTGGTATCGACTACCTTAATAGGACATTAATTGGTTACTGGTAATGAACGCTGTGGAAAATGTAACTTTCCAACCACGCAGTTCAATGTTTCGAACTTAGCTAGAGAGTAGCTACAGCATAAATACGAAGGTAAATGGTGCAAGTTCTCCGTTATATAAGCTTCATTTAGCACGACACGGGGCCAGAGGGGCTGAAGTGAAGTAGAAAAAAGGTGATTATATATTGCCCAGGTCACATTAGCTGGCAGTCGGGGAGTTTTATAATATTAATAAATTGTAATTTTTACTGAGCTAAAATTATACACCTAGACATATGTTGTATGAATTAATATTAGTACCTATACGTATTTTTTTCATATTCGCGTGTACAGATATTTTTATTGAGTGAAACGTAGGTAGTAACCGTAGTAGTAAACGTAGCGTAGCGTGCTACGCCGTAGACTTTTTATAAACTGTCCTTTAAGGAATGGTATCGTAGTCGGGAAATAATAGATAAACTTGATTTGTTGTAATATTACGTAGTTACAGTATACATGGGGTTTGTGCCAATGTTTGCTTCATGAATCTAAATACAGGGCTAGGAATTAATGTTTGTTGAGGGTTCTCATCCAACACCTTAATCCGTCAATACTGATACCTACATCAAGTTTGGCGTTTGGCACTGGGTACTGTACATGTACAACCCTAATATTATTAAGATAAATGGTAATACTCGAGGAGACCTACAGATATCAGTTTAATGTACATTCTACGATAATATTATAACATTTATTGTTGAAAGGTCACCATGTTATAAAATAGTCCATTAACCATTATTCTTTGTGAAACAAGAAGAAAAAAGTAAAAAGCCTGTGACAACGTTTACGTAGCTTCCAGGAAATTTAAGTCATTTTTAAACAAAGCGACATTTTAACGAGAAAAGAATAGCAGGAAATATTGGGAAAAAAGCGAACGAGGCCGCGGGCAGACGACAGTTTATTACAACACAATTAATTGGACCAATGTTACACAGCCTTTGATGGCAGCCTGTCTATGTTTTCAATGACAGGCTAACCAATTTTGGTCATTTTCATTGAATTTATTGTGCCAGGAACGAACATTATTGCTAGAAACATGTTTCTATTGCGTCGTAATATGTCAACATGACTTTTGGTAGAGGAGCGTCCTGTTTAATTTATTGTGCAGGAAAACGATCAGTATTGGCATAGGACCATGGGTTGGAGATTGAAATTTGTGGTTTCCAATTAACAGTGGTTTCAGATCAATTCTTAGTCGTGACATAAAGCAGAGACGCTTCAAAATCACAATTATTTTCTTCTGTGTCAATCGATTTTTTTTCTTTTATTTAATTATTATTGTGACACATCATTAAATATCATGTACGTAACTTGGTACCGTTTACCGTTGGTGTCGGTCGCACGCGCACATCACTTATAGGCAACGCAAAATCACTATTTTATTTCTCCTGCTTTTCCGCCACTAACCACTCGACGCTTGCGCAGGAGCGAAACAAAACACAACGAGTCCCGCGCCGGGCGGTGCCGTGACGCACGCCTTTCGTTTTTATACCGCGCATATCAAAATTTTACTGCAATTGTATTTTTTGTGTAATTAGTGCACCATTGTTAATGTTTTAAGTTTATAAATATACCAGTTTAACAGTCAATTGTGTGTCGTACTTTATTTCACGCCTCTTAGAGCCCAAGCTCTACCATATTCCATTAAAGGTGGCTATTATAACAGGTAACTTTAGCTTCACATCAAACAGCCTAAAAATATAACGCTGAATTTCGATCGTCGTCTGTCCCGGCCTTCAGCTAACAATAGCTTTATCTAAATCTTCCTGAGAGAGTCGTTAAAAGATACTTAGTTCCTATATTCAAATGATCATTTATCATGTTTGTCATAACATTACGTTAAATATTTTTATTGCCTGGTTTGTGACGTGGGCGTAATCCTGGCAGCCAAGCACTTGACGTGACTTCCCGTGTGACATGCCAAGGCTTGATTGTTTCCGGTTAATTGTTTTAATTTTAGAAAAATACTTTCTTATTTGAATAATTTGTTAACAGTGTTAGATATTAGATGCGTCTTATTTTACAAACAACTAATAATTCTTACATGTACAGCTCTCTTTGTTTCCGGGGAATAACACTAATGTTTTACTGTATAATTTTTAACAATAGCTGTAGTAACGATATACAATTCACGAGTTTCGTTAAAAAACGATTACACAATAAAGATTCATGACTTTCGATAACTTTCAGCCATAGGTATATAAAGGCGAGATATTATGGTAGTTTGGTATTTACGTGATAAGCTGCTAGGCGATTGCTTATGAACACAAAAATGCTCTTTATCCCGCGGCGGACGTGGGGAAATTAACATTTTCATTCTGATGCTACTGTGGAACGACTGTTAAGAAAATTGTTGCGCCGCTTCCACTTACCTTGTTGGATATTATTAACACAAAGACTGCCAACTACACGAGGCTTATATAAACATAGATGTTATAGATATAAGAATCTTATAGATTCTCAAAAATAGATCGTGATGTAACATTTCTTAGAAATTCTATTTATATAACACTTTCTAATAAATTCTTTAGTCATATTTATTACTACGATATTTAGAGAAATAAGTGAGAAGTAAAATTTAAGACATTGAATGTTTTTATAGAGAAGCAATATTCCATCGAATACTCTATAAAATTTCATTCAGCCAACGATGTCGTCCATTTTATATCTCAATGTTCAGTCGTTAATATTTATTTGAAGCAGTCATCGTGAAATGAGACAATCATTTCCCGTAAAGAGTTTCCTTAAATGCTTCAGAGAATATTTTGATGTAGAAACGCCCATAAAGTTTTATTAAGGCGAGAATATGCCTCGGACAATGCGGGACTTGTCACAAAGGACTTTATTCCTCAAGGTTGGCACCATTGTTAGAACGCTTCGACGCTAAGACAGTTCCACCATCATTAAAGAGCTTTCTAACAACAATGTTGAAACGTTTACTTTCTATTTCTAGACGGCGGCTCTTGGAATTATTACTCAGAAGAACGAAGGTTCCGTAGCAGTAAAATTGTTAATTGTACCAGGAGTGCATAGGTAGTTAAGTGATGCGATACCCGTCGGCAAAGCACTCGACTACGGAAGATAATCTACGCCCGCGCGCCGGTAAAACGTTTTAGTGCTCCGTAAAAAGCTAAGGTGCAGCGGATATAGGATTACGTTACCGAATGGATCAATTGAAATACACCACATGTGATGTGACTGTAAATATTTGCAGTTAGATAAACTTCAATTTTACTCTACTTAGCGCAATAAAATTCTCTTTTAGTGCCGAGAAAAAGAAGGAGAATATAGTTTAACATCATTTAGTTGTATTTGTACATGTGTTGTGTAGGTTCACACAATATAGTGTCACAAGATAGCTCTCCACTCCCTCCGGTGACACTTCTTGACCCCAGCTCCTAAGGACGATTGTTGTCGTCTGCGAGATGACGCGACGTTATATTTATGTGCCAGTTATTAAGTTAAAATACCTCCAGGACAAATCTCTATAATAATAAAGTAAAGCTAGTCTGTTTATGAGTGAACACAATGAATGTGTATCGAATAACAAAATTCAACACATAAAACGAAGTGGTTTAAAAAAAGTTACGTTTCTGCCTAATGTCTGTGTTTGGTATGATATGAAATAATTCAGAATAATATAAAGTTTAACGTTGCTATTGTATACGACTGGTGTCTCGAAGGGACTATAAAGTGTGTACAGTGTAACAACCGAATTTTGGCACTACTCTGCGTGCGGTTTGGTAGACTAGGTACACATAGATGTCGCTACTAAATAAAGTCTTCTCCATCTTTAAACACACATTATTTCGAAACCAAATGAATAAATATTGTTTGTGCTATACTTAAGTCTTACGATACCCATGGGAAGAGAAGGGGTACTCTGTCAATCATCACTCGGAGTAAAACACTCATTAGTGTATAAGTAACCCTATAGTTTTCCTGAACCCTGCCTATCAAACTCAATAAAACACACAATAAGGTGATTGTTTCAATCGAGTATATTATTTTTGTCATGGTAAAGTAACGCATTATATACAGTTCTGCTCGTCACATACAAAGGGCGATTTTCACCCCTCTGTGACACGTCTTGACCCCACACCGGGTAAGAATGATTGTCCTCGTTTGTGGAATGACTAGACGATGTATTTTGTACGTCAAATGCAGACACGTCTTAAATATTTAACAAAAACTTTCATTCTATGATGTGTCGTTGAGTTGAGTTTATGTAAGAAAAAAATAACATAAACACGTTTCTTTTATAAATCTGTTACACGTCTATAAATCATAGCTTTTATATTATGCTTCGAAAAGATTCCTGAAAATTAAAGCGTTATAAAACAGCGTTTAGCACATTCATGATTCTTTGTTTTGTTACCGAACATATTAGCTAACCAAGTGTTACTAAAGGTTCTCAAACGGGCCGTATAATTTGCCAACACTGAACACTGTCAAAGGTGAAACTTTGCGAAGTTGCGCGGCTCACCTTGCACCCCGCCGTACATTAGTAAGTTGTGTTGGCCCAATCTATCACTCAGCTACGTAGTTGACGGCGGCGGACAACTTTTTGGTATAAAATTGCCTTTTATAATGTCCGCGTTCGCAATCTGCTACACTGCTTAATATCCGAGTATTATATAGACGCTTAAAAGAATCTCCCTTTGTACTCTCGGTGAAAAATCTTAACGATTTGTATCAACATTGTCGTATTTTTCTATTTAAAATGTTTCTTCACATTCTTTTTCTTTTCCTTCTTGTCGCAAATATCTGTTTGAAACAGCCGCTAAACAGTGAACCCTCTGTCCCCTGGCAATATATGATATTGTAGCAAGGTATCTTTCCACTTGACACCGCATTAGATTCAATTAAATCCCAACAAAAGTGCCGGCCGACTCCTAGATTAAGTTAAAGTGCAAAGGGCAAACGTCATGAAAGTAAGAGTGAATGGTTATTGTAGGCTTGATAATGAAAATCACCGTGCGAGTGTGTCTGGGGGGGGGGGGCACGCGGCGCGCGCTGGCCGACAACAGCCGCCGCGTATCTACTAATTGAATCTGAGAACTTGCTGAGAACTTGCTGAGACTTTCCGAACTTGCGCAAAATTTGATTAGCTCGTCATATTTTCTTTGAGCGCCGAGTTTTAATTTTTTTAACTCGGGATTACCTACCTATCGTGAAATTAATGATGACATCAGCAGAATCGCTGATACAAGTTCGTCAGTAAACAGTAAACAAATTTTATGAGTCACCGCTGTTTTTGCTGATTTGATTGACTAATACAGATAATGATTTATTACAATATCACGTCCGGAGCGAAGTTGGCCATGTTGGCCTGCTCTCGCTACGAGTTAGTTAAAATAATTTGGGATACGAGTTCATTAGATTACAACTTCTTAATATCCATGGATAAATATTAAATGTGGGGTTATTTGATCGTACCAAAAAGGTTAACTTGGCGGGTTTAACCGAATATACGGATAAACAAGCCATTAGAAGTTATACGTTTTAGCATTTAAGTATAAAAATGTTACCGTAGTACGAAAGGAATTTAGAGCCCCATGCTCGTTACTTGGTGATCAATCACGAAATATTTCAGCATGCCGCCGGACTCATTTGTTACAAGTTGTTTGGTACATTTATCTAATTACTTACTTGTGACTGGTAACACTCCGGCTGCGCCTAAAAGATTGTTATTTATTGGCGTCGTTCGGTCGAGCGCGCCTCGTGAACGCGACCTATTCATTATTTCACTGCGCTTCAACACAAGGCTGCCGACTGCCGCTGTAAAGTGTAACACGGCCGGTAATTCTGTTTTATTCTCGCAGGCGGCGCATTGAATTACTGACTGTGGCTAAAATAAGTTGATGTTAATGCTCAGTGGTGCGAACACATACTTGTTTTACACTTTTATAGCCATTGGGACGTCCGCCAAGTCCTCGCGCGCACTCGTCGCCTTAAACACCATTTGAAATTAAAAGAGGTTATCAAAATGGATCTTTGCGGATATAAAACTTGATTATAAACTGTATTTTCAGTTAAATAGGTTAATTTATCAGGCGTTCATCTTTCGGAAGACATTTAGATTATCCTAGCTAATTAATTGCACAGGGTTTTACTCGTCGTACATTTCGTAGTTATCTCTCGTCAGAAAGTATCAATAAAACCAATCAACTGGAATTAAAATGGGCTTATCGTTTTATACAAAATGTATCTTGAATTAAAAGGAAAGATAAAAATGTGGAAACAGTAAAGAGGGCGCTGTCGGCGATTATATTCCGTAAGCTCCATCGATGAGAGGATTTTTTGTTGAGTGTACTTATCTGGCGTACTTCAAAGGTATTTGTTGCGAAAATTTAAGTAAAATGAAAATAAATAAGTTCAAAATCAGCCGCTTGTTATTTCTTTAATCGTGGATTCAGATTTTGTACATTTTATTTGTATAATATTTACTTTGTTTTGCGGTTTAAGTTTATTTACCAGTACTCTTATTTTAAGATTTTGGGAATTAGTAGATATCTTGACAATGAGAGTAATTTTGTGTAGATAGATAGGTACCGTATTTCTACATATTATGTGATATTCTAAATCTGTATAGCTAACTATGAAACCAATAGAAAAAGTATACCATTGTTTGAACTATACCTATTAAGCATTCACTCTATAAAATTTTATTTGGTCGACCAAAAATTTACCTAAACCGAATACCCTGGTTTATCCTGTTAAACTGTACCCACTTGATCAACAAGACAAAACAGTAAAAAAAAACAGGTCAAAAAATAATGTCGAAAATATTTCATTTTCTAATCGATAGGTCGGTAAGTCGGATACCTTCGCAAATTCTATTCATTCAGGACTCCAAATAAAATGTGAAAAGAATTTGTAGGTACTCTTCCCGGTATTACAAAAAGATCATGATGGCGGACGGCAAGCCCCTATTCATAAAAAGCTGCTATCTATAAGCGTTCGATAAATCTTATATGTCATTTTCTTTTAACGGTTATCGTAATACACTTATGAAGCGTTTCATAAAAGCGATCAGTAGTTTGTATTAAAATGAGTCGAGGAATTTTAAAACAACACGAGGTTTAATGCATTAATAAAGAAAAAGAGTAAATGAAAGAGTTTTATTATCACATTTTTCGTTTCACATTTTACCATGTGATGCACATTCCGAAGTATTCAGAGAAGCTGCAATTAGGTTGAGAGTATCGGTAATACAGGTCGAAGACATGTTTAGTCATGCTTTGTAGTAAAGTATAGTGGATACCTAGCAGTTGATCTAACCATTGTATTGTCTTGTCTAAGTCGTACAATGTTTGTAAAGAAATAGGTTCCAAATTATAGCAATTATTCTTTAATTTGCTTGTAAGTTTAATTAAATATTTTACTGACTTTCAATCTTCCCGCGAAATTGGTTTTATTGAAAATCAAAAGTTTGATATCAATTCAATTCCGGCTTCCACATTGAATAGGTGTGTAAAATTAATTAATTTACTTCCGAATATTAGTTTAGTTAAGCGGAAAAGTTATTGGTTTGAAAAGTAAGTTACATGAAGTGAATCCAACCAGCTATACAGTCTAAGCTCAGTTATTAAAATGTAATTACAATAAAATAAAGACTAGAAAGAGAATTATTAAATTAATTTACAACAGAAACGAAATTTGTCATTATGTTTCAAAGATAAACATTTCTTTTGATCATCGTCGTGGCAAGACAACGCAAATAGCTAATATAAAACGGTCCCATTAGAGAAAAGGAAACGACCGCAAAGTTAGGGAAAACAAAAAGCAAATAAAATCTAAATTAAACAAAGATAAAAGGGACAAATCCCGGCGACCCCTAGCGTATTCAGTTATACACACTTTCTGCGATCCGTGGTGGGTAAAATGCATTTTTTTCCAGTTCGACTTCTCAAAGTTCGCCGTCTGCCGCTCATACTTTATTCAAATAGAGTTGTGGACTGGGTAATGTGGGTGAAACGGAACTTTTGACGTGAGTCATCGTACGAAACTGTACCAACTACTATCAATTCCAGACTTTTGTACTTAAGTACGAAAGTCACGAATGGTACGGTTAACCAAGCCATTCTTTGTTGTGAAAACTTCGTCGGCTTTGTTTGACGTGTAGTTCCATGACCACCCATGATAGGTCCCATGACATTTTGTCAAATTCTAAATCTCTTTGTTTTGTTGGACTTAAGTTTTACATTTTTCCGCTAAAATTAAATCTTTTCATTTCTCCAAATGATACGAGTATTTACGTTTCTTTTCTCACGCAACTTTAAAGAGTTAATATTTTTGAGCACATATTAAATTTCTTACGGGATTGAAGCAAGTATTTCGCAGGAAGTGAGCTCAGTAGCTATACCCAGTATACTTTGGTCGTCGCTGTAAATTGACTTACATGGGTGAACTACGAGAGCATTTTGTGTTAAACACCTTAACAAAACTACGTTTTTCTTTCTATTATAACAATGTTCAGTCTTTAATTCCGAGGTGAAAGCTTGCGACGGAAGATATTGATCACTTCCCTAAGTTGAAGTTAGATCGTGGGACTTTTTGTGAAGTCGTCGCGTCGCGTCACATCGTCTGCGCTTGTTCTAAAGTGGAGTGCAGTAAGTGCAATGGACTACACCGGGAAGTTGTATCTATGTAAACTTGGCTGGTCCTAGTCTACATTGCAACAAGTGGTTAGGATTACGTCATCGAACACTGCGGCCTTCTGTCAAATATTTGGTCGCCGATTCGCATTGGGACCATTTATTTTAGGTACTTAAATAGTTCAATTTGTTTGAAGATGGAAGAGTAAATTAAGTAAGTACTATTTGCATTTGCATGATATATGGAGAATAAGAAGTTATGAGCATTATGTACGAAATAGTTCCTAAATAAATAACGACGACGATAAATAAGTAACCTTTTTCCAGAACCTCCAATATCATTATTTGTAATGTTTTAAAGTAACGTTTAAAGGACTTTAAAATCTCCTTTAGTTTGTATACTGACATACATAGGTTAATCTATAGATTAGATTACAAGTACACACATAAATATATTATCTGATATACCTAAATATAAAGAAGCTTATAAATCCAAGCCACATTTTATAGCATCCAAGTGCCGTAAGCAATAATAAAGTTAAAAATAATTGAAATTGAATAACGGAAAACTGTTGGTGCGGCTACCCGGGACGTCGGACGTCGCAAGTTTACGCGCGATCGGTCACAAGCTGCTCCGGGTTCCTACCACGACGTCATAACTCATTTCTCACTCCGTTAACGCGAAATAAATGAACACTGAGCAACGGTATAAACATTTTTTCTCGATTTAAAGAACTCGAATGTGAGTTTGACAGTCTTAGTAATAATCTCTTCGGGGCTTCTGCCGAGCCATCTAGTTCCCTTGATTTTTCACGGACATTTTATTTTGTCTGTGAAATAAAGCGTGTAACTCTTGTGAAGGCGAAAAAAGTTTTATCTGTAAGTCGATGGAGCACTGAAAAAGGCAAGGAGAGTTCTCGGAACCTCCACGTCACTTTCATGCCCAGCAGTCTAAAGATGATAAGATTAACTTTTTGCTCTCCACATGGGAATGGTATTCAAATATTATATCCATTTTGAGAGTGTGGATCTGAAAGTCAAACTGTAAAAAGCATCAAAACAAAGAGTTATTTGAAAGAAATAAACAAATCTAGTTTATACGACACGATGATTTTGATTTGTACATTTTCCATTTACTAGAGTCGGCAAGGCACATGTAAAGCCTCAAGTGTTGCAAGCGTACATAGCGTAGCCAAGCGCATGCCACGGTAACCGTTTATCATCAGGTGTGCCGTATGCTTCTTTTGCCACAGTCGTGGTGTAAAAAATATTATGTTGCGATTGACCATTACATAACCAGTGGTGCAGTTCTCCTTAAGTAAGTTATATGTTTCTCGGTACTAAGTTGTGTTTATTCAAAACTTTATTGCCAGACTTTGACCTTTACGAACGAAAATTCTAATAGAATTAGTCATCTTTAACTATTGTAGTTAGTTTTAATTGTTTAAATAGAATTTGGATAAATTTCAAAGTCTGTTCCCTCGCGCCCATCTGTGGCTCCCCTTGGAGTTTACGATTTAATTACTTACTGCAAACACACAATCCCATTTAACTTAAGTGGTTTATTATTCTCTCCGTAAACATTTCAAATATAATTGTTGGAGTCGAGTCACTTGTATTTTTGGGGTTGACCTACTTAGTTGCAATTACCAGAATTATGTTGTTGGGCTCGACTTGTCCCCTATTATATGGGAGCTCGTATCTTATCTGACGAAAGGTGCGTGTTCATAAGCCATAATTATATTGACCAGATTATTTTGAAAGGCCAAAATAAAAATATCTTTAATCGACGACCACGCATGAAGATACTGATCACTGTTCATGAAGCGAAAGAAGTATGTAAGAATCGTAGCAATTGGCGTTTCATAGTCTCTGCCTACTCCCATGGGAGATAGGCGTGAGGTTATGCATTGATGTATGGATATAAGTAAATTAATACTATTTTCTAGAATTTAATCATCATGTAGGTTGCAAAATAGACCTGTAAAATACGAATCGTTTACCAAATATACAGTCGAATTGAGAACCTCCTCCTTTTTTTGTAGTCGGTTGAAAAGATAAGAATCATTTAATTAGTATCAAATATAAATTTAACTTTGCGATTTGTAAGTAAGCTCGAGATCCTCGCTTCTGTTTAAAGGCAAATTAAAATCCACATTTATCCTATGCTATCCTATGGATCAGTCCGTGGTACAGATTTACCTGCAGCTTATCCCAGACGTGTCTTATCTGCTCCCAGGCTTTACCTGCCGGCGCTGCATCTCTGAACACGTCACCTGCTACCTAGTATCTATGGCTGCGAGGAAAATGTCCTCACTTCTAATATATTTCAGGTCTTTTTTGGAGTTCTTTTGGGTATTATATTTTTGTTTTCAGCACACACTAAGATCTTTACCTTTATTAAGTACTTTACCCAGATTTTAAATACGAATTACAATCGGTGATAAGTATTGGTATTAGTAATTACACTGTAACCACCCCAGTTTGAATAAATTGGTGGTTTTAATTATTCTACAATAGAAAGCTCACAATTGTGGTCGCAAGTTGACTGATTTATTTGACAGCCTATATAAAATGCTGCGTTTTTATCTTCGTATGAATCTTATTATTATGCTAATGTACCATTTACGAGCCAGCAAAGGAACCCTATTGAAGGATTACATTTTATAGTATCATGTAATCGAAACCAACCACTTCTGTGTCTGTGTAGATAAAATGTTTTAGGATAAAGTTCTTAACATAACATGTTACGTAACTTCACTAATAGTACAAACAACAACAAACACTTTCATTTAAAATTAACGATGTTATAAAATACGAGGAAGCGCTGCGGTAATGTCGAAAACAAATTTATTCAAAATTTTAACGGCAAAATTGAGTCGAGTATAAAAAATTAATTAGCGAGCAGCAACACAAATCTTAACAAGACTGCGGCACGTCTAAGTAATTAGCAGAAAGAGGCGAGACCAACGACATAAATCATCTCGCGGGAGATATGTGCTCGTCTGTACCCGGCGCGGCGCGGCGCGGCGCGCGGTGGCACGCGGCGTGGCGCGGCGTGGCACGGCGTGACGTGGTGCGGCGCGGCGTGCGGGGCTACGAGTACTTTTATCAAATTTACATTAAACTTCAAACGAAACCCACGGAAATTAAGTCAAGCTAAGCAAACGGCAGCTTCCAAAACTCACATGTTGTTGCGAGGAACAGAAATAGTTCGCAGCTATAGTAATTGGCAAATTTTAATGTGAAGCCCTAATACGATTAAACGTTCAACCTAATTACCTATTCAGCCGTTTACGTATTAAATTAACTGTTATTATGGTAAACACCGAAAGATTGATAGCCTTCCTTCATCTTTCTTTTTTAGCTTTAATTATAGTGAAATGTTACAAAGTATTTCTTAACTAAGACATCAGTCCCTTGAAATCCCTTTGTTCAGTAGAAGTGCGTGTGTCTTTTGTCGCTAAATACTGCCTTTCTAATTGGTGTGTGTATGTATTTACTTGGATCGAGGATTCTCGCACGTAACAGATTCTAGTAAATTTTAATGATGTGTTGCGTCGCAGTGCGGCGGCGGCGTGCCCCCGGCGGCAGCGGCGAGTTATGTACGCTGCTATTACAACTGGTTGACGCCACTTACTTTAGAATATGCCCACGACGATGTTTGTAAGGGCAAAAGACAGACTTCTAACGAACACAATACACACATCAATATTCTAGGAATAACTAATATTATCGATGTCAGATAAAATAATGACACTATATAAAATAATGACAAGAGAGCAAAATTGAACATATTTTTTGTAAAAATAAAATTCTTCTATAACGCATTATTCAGTTTAAATAAAAATGTATTTAAGCGATCGCTTCAATCATAAATATTTGTCAAACAAACATTGCTTCTGGAATAGTCGCCACTACAAACTATCTTTATCTAGAGGTACATAAAAAAGGAAAATTAAAAAAAAAACGAAATTCAGTGACTACAATAATTTACCTTTTTAGAAGTTTGATTTTTTTATGATAAATTTTATTTATTTACATTATGTAGTATATCGATTATGAATTTATGTTTATGTTGGCCCTCGGGGATGCATGGAAGTTGTCTGAAATATTAATCATCTTGTTACATAATACGCTGTGATCACTTTTCCAAGTTTCCACAAGACAAATCTCGCTGACTACCAAACTTCTTATATCTCGGAGCTCGTTTAGCGATGCAAAGGCCCAAAAGTGTATTTGAACGGTGAACATTGAAGAGAGACGATCCCCCCAATAATATGTTCTACTCTTTTTCTATTGGTGCGGAAATAGAAAATTATTTGAAAGCGGGAACTACGCTTCCGAACTGTAATCGTTTGAACGTTCGGGTGATGGTGGAAATGTGCTCAGTTTATTCGCTCGGCTCTTACTTACTTAGGTTTACTAGCGTACCGTTAGTTCCACATACTTGTAAGAAAAGTGGTGCTTTTATTTAAGTTTTACAAAATACGGATGCAGAGTTATAACACTAAGTAATATCCCAGAGATGAATAGAAATATGAGTTTGTAATTATTCGTTACGCATATTATCGATTAGTTTTCTAGGATTGTAAGAGTGAGAGTTTCAGCTTATTTCGTATCAAGTATTAAACAAAACCACGTTTTTAGTATTACTAGGTTTAATACCAAAACCAACCGTTGCTAAAACTACCAAAAAACTTACTCACGAATCATTGACCGGCTTAATAAATATCCGACGATTGTTTTAATTGCCTCTCTGATAGTTTTCATCAATATTTATTACGGTCCGATTAGCATATCAATCTATAGTAAAAGTTCGATTTTAATTATGCAAGAATCCACAATTACTCGGTGCTTATCGACGCGATGACGTGGCAAATTGGCAAGCTTATTATTTATTGGCCTTTAGTGGCATCGCTTGGAGACCGCCGCGCCGGCTTGCTGTTGATGACAGAATATTTTGAACGACGCTGACCGTATTTTCACGCTGTTAACTTGATTACCAATAGTTTGCATCGTCGTTTGTATTGTGCTTTATTGCTCGTGTCCATAACGTTTTACACATAAAAATGAATTAAATTCTCTAGCGTTTTTGACGCAAACATTGCGGCGGCCGAACTGCGGAGTTTCGAATTTTTATTCACATGTCGTTGGAATACGTTAGATATTTATTACTCGTGTCGTGTAACACTGCATTGGTTCTTCAATGTAATTTGAACAGCAAATATTCAAAATACAAGTTTGGGTATTATTGTACTGATTCTCAATGAACAAACCGTTGAGTCCGTTAAATAAGCTTCATGAAAATGATAAGCACCGCAACAAGTCGTAGGTTTCCGCACTGCGACGCAACATACCATTAAAATTTACCAAAACCTCCGCCTGCCGGAACGAAACAATCCACGTACACACATTCGTATTTGCTTCACTATTTATGTACGGACGATATCGCTTTGTGCTATGACGTCACATTGTGAACAGCGCTGTATAAATAGGTCGTATTAACTTGTTATATTACCCTCACGGGCCGCCTCGTGATGAGCCTATTTCTGCGCCCATTATGTATGCTATAGTTACGCTACTGCCCGATTGCATCGAGTTTTCATTTTATTTTTAGTTCGTTAGGTAACTTCTGAACCAAGTTCGGTCGAGTTCTTTCGAACCTCGTAATTTGGACCGGAACTCTCAGAAAGTGGGTGCCTCAATGAACAAATCGTGGTGGCCAGTTTATAAAAAGAATACGGACGCAACAATGGCCTCATTCGATTTACGCTTTATTCATTTTATTCGTATCGCAAGATGGTTCCGTTTTATTATCGTTATTGTTTTCCCATTGTTGAGTGGTTGGCCCTTTGGATTGCGGCGAATCGAACTCGTCATAAAACTCAATGTTATCTCATATCTTCTTAATTGGTTACAAACAATGGTGCTTAAACGCAGCTCCACTCCGGGAGGCGGAGTGTTTGTCTTGGAGTAAACAATTACAATACTGAGCATACGCTACATTGTTGTATTGAGATAGATAACATAATGACGTTGAATTAAACTTAATGCTGGCGCACAATATCTTCGTCTAATGGACAGTTGTCAGTGGGACATAATACGTCTTTAGACTAGCAGAGTGTGATGAGTTTACAAAGGACTGCGATATAATGTGATACGATACGATTGTCATTTGTTGCTCGTATTGTTGTGTCGCTACAGATACTGCGTTTTGAATTTAATGATCGTAACTTTGGGATTCTATAAATATCAGCCAGATTACTGGAATATTTCTTGTTATTAAAGAATAGTTTATTACGTGTTATAATACATTTGTTGCGGATATACTACCATTGTTATTTAATAACTAGAATTTTGAGTCTCTAGTTCATTAAAGAATTCTGTTAATAGGTGTGTATGAGAGTGTAAAATTGGATCGAATCATTGCTCGGTCACATGTGTGGGTACATATCTATACATGTCATGTACGTATGTATGTATGTAGCTGGTTAGTCAGTGCTGTCATGCGAATAACTGTGCGGGTGTTACGCTGATCAGAAATACGAAAATTGGTTTCAATTTGCGATGTCGTGGTAAGACTTCAGTTGTTACGAAATACTCGTATATGAATATATGTAGGTACTGTACATGTTTATATGAATATATTAAGTTTGTCTTAAAGTAACGTTGTAGAGCTAACTTCATATCAAACAAAAGTTGGTCCATCTATTATGTAAAAAAAATTCTTTACGTAATCTATCAAAAGAATTAATTGAAAAAGCTCATAATTCCGCTCGTTTCCCGGCTTATCCTTAAAAAAAGAGATTCATTCGATGGAAATTGGCGCCCAACGTGGGACTACAAAGCTAAAGATTGAAGTGTGAAACTAATGTTTATACTGCTATCATCACATTAACTGTAGAAAAGTTTTATGAATATGTTTTAAAGTATGTTTTTCTTTATTACACAGAAATGATGACGTGCCGGCTGGGCTCTCGACGGCTGGGTGGCTCCCGGGGCTCGCTGCAGGCTGGCACGGCATGCTCGGCCGCCAGCGAGCTGGACCTCTCCTCGCGCTCCAGACGCGCACATAAAGCTAGGTAATACATACACAAACTGTTATGTTAGTAGATTGACTTAAACGACTTGTATTTTATTATTAAGATTTATTACTACAATTAATTAAGTACAATTTGGACAGAGCACACGTCGAGTCCACACACCAGAGTATGACAAATAGACAGTACACTCTGTGACAGTTGTTGACCTTATATAATACAGTATAGTGTTGGGGCCATCACTTACTAAATTAGTGTACCACATACCAATGCCATAAGTAAATAACATGTCGACAGAAAATACGTAATGTTGAATAGAAATGAATTTGAAAGAAAATTCACAATTCATAGGAAAGGACACTAAATAAAGTTTAAAAACGAGAATTTCATAAAAGTTGTTCCACTGCTCGTGAAACACGTATCGTACATTTTAATTGATTCGCACTTGTTCACGGGATATTCAAATTATTTGAGGTGTCCGTGTCCGTAGTACCACCGGACTTTTGACAAAATCCAACACGAGACCGGATTTAACAAGCCCCCGTGTTGTTGAAACGATTCGTTTGATTTACTAATCGCCGAGCCGGATACCGGGAGGGGAAACCTCCGTCCTTCCGTCCATTATTTTAAAAGTTATCGATTTGCAAGGTAATAAGGTATCGAATTTTACGCAACATAAACTGAAGTTCGTTAAGATAAAATGAAATTTAAAGGCAAAAACGAAATTGAGTCACCTAGTTTCTAATTAAAGTACCTTTTTACAAGCAGCAGAGATGCTATTTCAATAAATATGCCCCGAAAAATTCTTTGATAAGATCTCGCTTCGGGAAACGGACCTACTAAAAAACAAGTTAATTTTTTTATATCGAATATACCTATTGGTCTTCGCAATTGCTAGGTATAGAATAGGTATAATACATATGAATGTTTCTTGTTTATTTAATACCTACCACTTATTGCAAAAGTGTGTTGATTTCAGAAATTTAATTTTTCTTTGCTATCAAATATACACGTGCCTAAATCACCAACTTAATGCTCAGTAAAATGTCGGAAGACTTTTTGTGTTCAGCATTTTTCACGTGGGAGCCATATTACTTGATATCCCCTAAACTGGATCTGTCAAACCGCCACGAGCGATAAAAGGGATCTATCGCGATCATAACACTTCCAGCCTCTATGTGTTATGGAGCCATTCTTTGAACGTCTCTATGATATCAAGAATTATTACGACCTTGATTCCTTTTTGCTCACCTTATCGATCCTAATAACTTAATTCTCGATTGAGGGCTTTGAAGGTATTATGAATAATGCCTGTGATTTATTTTATAGCTCCAATATTTGAGTCGGTTCATCTGATTTTGTACGTTTTACAGTAAGAAGAACTCTGTTGAAAACAATGTTCAGCTAATTTCAATAAGAATGGATAAATGTAAGATAAGCTAGGAAGGATGTGCGGAAGGAAGTGAAAACTGTGATGACAGTTGATAAGGATAAGGAAAGAGGAAAATCTTACCAATCTTGGTGTTCCAAGTATTTGAATACATTTTCTCAGCTTTATTGTAACATGCTTCGAGTACTTCTCTCAATTACATCTCGAGATTTTTCGCACGTTGTATACATTTGTGACTAGTGATTTGTGCTCAGAATAAGACATGATTACTGAAAATTTAATATCAAGTTTATGTATAACATTTGAATTCGCATATTATTATGTGCGTCTATCTAACGCTTGGGAAGACTGTCCAAGTGTTTATACAAATATATAAATTACAAGTCCTTATAACAGGACAGATGGAGGAGACAGGACAAAAAACTTAAGAAGGACATGCCCAATATTTTTGTGCTGTGTAATTTCTTTATATCACGTGGTTAAACGTGCGGTGCTTCCATTAAGGCGTCAGTGAAGAGGTTCGAGGGCCAGCCTCTTGTTTGCCCAGGAACACGAGGGCCCTTTCCTTGAGAGCCGCTTTAATCACAAGTGTTGACTCGATGAGCTCCGTCGTCCGTCGTCATGTGTGAAAAGACTGCTGTACTGCCTTTAAATAACCCTGTCTCATTAAAAGAACAAATACAACGTAATGAACAAGGTTTCCTGATACTCGTATTGTTCAATAGCTGCACAATAGGTATATGTTTTGGAAATCGAAACCTTTTGGTTACGTAACAAAAATGTTTCTAATTTTAAATGTGAAATCAACGAAAATGGAGGTAAATATGTGTCTAAATGTTTAATAATGTTAGCAAAGATCACAAATCTATTTTGAAACATAATTGTAAACAAAATGAGATAAACAAAAAATCTGATGAGTAATAAACATTCTAAAACAGATTTAGAAGTCGTCATACACTACTTTACTTAATCTGTAGGTAAAGTGTCGCTAAGCAGCTGGCGACAGGCCTGCACGGCAACATGAGCGCCTGTCGCCTTGCACTGCGACAGATCGCATTTTTGAACGGTTTATATCTCATTTTACGGAACGACAGTTCTAGCACAGCTCTACCCCTACAGAGGTCGTATTGGGAAAACCAATTTCTACCGGTAGCCGCTCGCGTGCCACTAAGTCGATTGGACTTCAAACGATTTCTTCCTCGCACAAAATCCTCATATCTGCATATCTATCTAGATTAACACCGGATTGGCGATCTTTGTGATTTATATTATGAAGTTTCTAACTTTGGACAATGATTTTTAATGTACTTCTGACGTAATGGGTTTCACATTTTATAATCATTACTGTTCTAATGTATTTTTATATTTTAAAAGTTTAATGGATGTCGATAAATAAAACATACATAAATAAATTATTATTCTTCCTCTTGGTCATAATATGGCGACTAAAATGTAAAAGTATCGAACGAGCCAAGCCATTACATGTAGAATCCAAAGAGGTTAATTGTATTTTATTGTGAAAGAATCACGAAATATTATTTTCTATCTGTAGGTATGTAAAATATCCGTTACATTTTTTAATATAAATTTTAGCTGTTTGAGAAACACGCCTTGGCCATTTTCCTAAAAATATAATGGATGCCATAAAATGAAATAAAAAAAAAACATATTTTTCTTCTCTACGGTCTTAATGGCTATTGTGCCGAAAAATCTTCAACAGCCAGATATTTTTGGATGCGAAGAGATTAACTATAATATTTCTGTTATTTTTTGTAAAATTGTTTTTGACGACTTTGTATCCGACAATTTTTTGATAGCATAAATTACTAATCAAAATATTTTTTAATAAATATGAATTACAAATTAAAATATATTTTAATTAAAGTACGTAAATTATGAAATAAAATTAATGCAATATTGTTAATGATTTCCATAAACAATAAATTAAAAAAAAAACATGGCGGGAAACGTAGAATATTTCGTAGGTACCCATATTTTAAAAACCGTAAGTAAATGCTGTTTTAGAATTTGCCGGCAAAGAAATAAATTGTATAGAGACAAGTAAAAATAATATTAAATTGTGTAATTTCTAGTAGTATATTAGGCAAATTTATTGTTTGTAACTTGTGTAAGAAATTACTATGGGTATTATTACTACCTATTGATAATTTTGTCTAATTGTTTAGATTAAAATTATTGGGGGCGAGCGGGGAGGCGCCGCTCCTGAGTGGGTGGCGGAGTACCCCGCACACACCACATGCGCCAGCGACGCCGGCGCCACATCACTCACACAATCACCTCGCACCGGGACATTGCAATGGAACTGACAGGTATCGTCATCAATTATTATTGTCGTGCGCAATTTAAAAATGTTAAAGAAAAGTTGTAAATAGATATTTGGACAATTCCAATTTAGCACCTATTTACTCACGTGTTTATTCAGTCACAATACTACCGACGTGATAATTTTAATATTACACGTGCAAAATGAGTTTCTTCTCGGTAGAAATAGGAATGATGATAGGGTACGTAAATTAAAAACTAATTAAGTAGTCGTATTTATATTTATTCGTATAAAAAAACAATAAACAAACAAAGTTTAAGAGTGGGAGGTAGCTACATCATTCTTAAATATAAAACGTACAAGAAAGTGACGTCATGCGGTATTTCAAATCAATATATCGTCGAAAGTATTTGTTTCCATAAGACAAGAAAAAATAGGTGTCTAAGGTTTTTAAATAATCTACCAGACAGACATTAAAATAAAAATTAGTTGTATACCCTATTGTAAGTCTCCAAAACAGTAACTATAATAATAACTTTAAGAACGATATACGAGGGATGATTCTTATCAGATATACGTAGAAATGCGCTTTGTATGTACTTGGCCTATCCTGAGCCCAGTACAAAATATATTATATTGAAAAAAGACAACTATACTTAAAATCCGAATCCAGAATCAGAGCTAAGCTCCAGTATAATTTTTCATAGACACGTTTCTCCCTAGAGCTCTGTTTGTAAAGCAACGAAAATCCTAAACATACAGAAAGTTCTAATATGCCATCCTAGCGTACAGACCAACTTTTATGTCCACAGAATTTGATTTAGTACATACAACTTACCAGCCAGTGATTTTACATAAACCACTTATACGAAATGCGCGCCATAATCATAAATTTAAAGTCGCCATTTATTTGTAAGTATACGGCCATTCGCTTATATGTGAGTGTCTCCTTTGTTTACATAGCTACATTGTCTGGTCAATATTCGCTTTGTCTTTGTATCACTTGGCTTGCAGTATCCAGTTTCAATATAACGAAATTGTCTGGACATTGATAGGCTAACATTGATCTCAGATTTTGGTTTGCACGACGATGCTTTTTTGTTTGTTACGAAAACGATTTTGTTTTGGGTTAGAAACCGTTGTTATACTGCTGTTGACATTTTTTGTAGAATGTGAAAGGTGTAGTACTGTTTTTCAGTCAAATTCATAGGTATGTTAGGCAGGTAAAGTTATGAGAAAAACACGACATCCGTGGTCTACCGACAACGGCGGCGCTCTAATCTGCGCTGTGAAATCGGATGAATTAAGCAAATCCAATCTGGGCTGGAAAATTCACTCTAGAAGTTAATCCGACTTTTTATTTAATAAAACTGAATTGGGATATTTGACAGCGTTGTTTTATTATATGAAGTTCTCGATAGTTTTAGTTCGCGTGTCGAAGTAGTTATGTGAATGAAAAAGCTTGTATTAATAAACAACTAACTAGTTAATAAGCTGCGGTCCCGTTTTCACGACAACCGGGAAAGTTAGGTAACAACATTGGTGAATGTAGTTCCCAAGTTTGGTGAGGCCACGATATCCAATTTATGTCTGCTTTCCTATTCAGAGGGATCACACGGAATCGTCATTCAAATATACCTATGTATTGTTTGAATGTTGTAATTGGCGCTGCTTCCTATTAATTAGCTTCGTCTATATATGTAAGCTTTAAAATATTTTAGCAACAAACTTTAAAGTAGGTATTTAATTAATCTTAGAAATTTCTATAAATCTATGTAGATATGTTCGCTTCCGAGTGTTAGCCAAGACGTTGCAATTGCGTCTGAAGGATCATTGATAGGAACATGTATTGACAATATCAACTTGACTGTATTGTATATGGTTGAATACATGTCGTGACAGGTAGCTGTCGAGGTATTGAGTCTCTAGATGAATTGTTCTCGGCATTCAATCAGAGCCAGCTCAAGATAATGAAACTAGTATGATTGGTACCGCAATTCCGTGTTTAAGCGCTTTCGCTGGTTGTCTTCAGTAGCGGAGCTTAATTGGATACCTATCGACAGATATCGTTGCGGCGAGCCCTCAGGTGGCGAATGCGATATTCAATTATTCCTCAGTCGCAATTACACGCGAGTAGGTACATAAATCCATTGCCGAGCTAACGCAGTCAATCGGAGTTAACTCCAAACAATCGGCTAATGCAAACAGCGCTGCTTACATTTATCTTACACGGTCCGTGTCTGATACCTGTGTACATATCTTGTAAGCCGGGTTGCTTAGCATAGGGAAGTAGGTGCCTTGTGTAAACGACTCGCACGTTGATAGCTTGCGATTCAATCTGCTACAGCTAGGCGCGATGTACATATTGGCCTCAGATTCGATTGATTGATAGTTCGCCGAGATTGAACAAAGACTATTGTAATTAGCATATATCTAACTAATACGTTACCTTAATTAATATGCAGGCTGTAAGTACATAGTCCAGTAGATGTGCATCTGTATTGTGAATGTTAATTTGTACAATATGTAAATTGTGGGTATTAATTAGCAATACACGTAAATGTACATAATTAATATAGAGGTACTTATTATATCGATTTATGTAGAGGTACTTATTTAGAAAAAAATCCAATTTGTATTTTAGACGTCTTCATAAATTAATAATATTAATAATATACTTGAGTTGTTTGTTTTTTTCTGAAGTTCAGAAATAGATTACTAAATAAATATGATTTATTTATTTCCCTATTTTATGTTTTTCTACGAAACGAGTAGGTACCTACTAGTTTTTAAAGCATTTTTACATTAATAATTCTATTAATATCAACGAACAACAAATAATTCCAATATCAACGTAAACAATAGGTATCAAAGATATAATTATATACTTGTTACGTTTGCCGACCATGATATCAAATAACAAAGGAACTACGTAAACCTATCTGTCACTAAGTTCGATATAAAATGAAAGCAAACTATCTATTGCCGCCATTCGCACACGTTCTCCGACCGACAGATATAATATCTAACTACACATGATGTACTTACCTATGTCCTTGTACATTACAGATAAATACTTTTACGTTCCCGTTACAGCTGTAGAGACCTCTTCCTCGTAATCAAAATATAACTCAGTCAATGATTCTCTTATCGATAGTTAGTCAACACAACATATTGTGTTTACTTAACTATCTAGGTAAAAGGTATACTATAGTTACGTCTAAGATAAGCCAAAGGGTTAACGTTGAGTGCAACTCTTATTAGATTCGCAGAGAGCTTAGACATATAATGTTATGTAGATTACTTAAAGGAGAACGGATTTACCATTGTGTATGGAGTTGAGGCAGACTGGAAGGAATAAGGGCTAAAAGGGTCAAACGATATGGATAATGAGATAGGTGATAGTGTATTGTTGTCCGCAGTGGCAGCAGAGGCGGGCTGCGGCGGCGGTCGACGTACGCGAGCGGGCGGCTGCGCGCGGGCCCGCACTGGTCCTTCGTGTTCGACCCCGCCGGCCGCCTGTGCTACTACTGGTCCATGGTCGTCTCCTTAGCTTTCCTGTACAATCTTTGGGTCATAGTCTACAGGTTCGCTTTTCAGGAGATAAATGGTAAGTTACTTTTCTCATTATACGAAGCGTGAAACGAGGATCAAACCGATTTGTATCGCTCCTACTCATTTTCATTGTCGGATGAACTTGAAAGCAGGCGCTTAAGTGGATAAAAATCCAATTTTGACTGTAGAGCTTATGCAAAAGACGTCTCCATTTAGATAGCAACCAAGATTAGCGACGACGATCTGGGGCTGCATCGACTTAGCGCACTCCGCGCATAGTTTCCGCCAACTTGCCCCGCGGTGAATTAAATTACTTACCTAAATAGCTTTTCTGAGTTAAATGTTTCGCATTGGAGACAATGTAATATTTGGAAGAGAAACGTCTGGATATTTTCCCCAGAGTTACCATTGTTTCACTACCAATTCACAGCTGAGGTAACTTACAACGATGCAACTTTGCAAGTCCCTTTCAAGTTTTTGCTTAGTATCTGTTATATGATTAGGTACCTAGTTCATGTTTTATCATACGTGTGCAACCTGCATTGAATGTTGTATTTCGGTAGTTTGCTGGTGAAAGATCGTATTATTATTAACGTACAACGTTTTGTTGCAGGCGAGACGCTAATAGTGTGGTTTTGTTTGGACTACTTTTCTGATTTCCTTTACCTGGCGGACATATTGTTTCACTTCCGAACGGGCTACCTGGAGGACGGGGTGCTCCAGACAGACGCGGCCAAGCTGCGAGCGCACTACATGAACTCGACCACGTTCTACATAGACTGTCTGTGCCTACTGCCGCTCGACTTCCTCTACCTCTCCATCGGGTTCAACTCTATACTGCGCTCGTTCCGCCTCGTCAAGATATATCGCTTCTGGGCGTTTATGGACCGTACGGAGCGGCATACGAACTATCCAAATTTGTTTAGATCGACCAGTTTAATTCATTATTTATTAGTGATATTCCATTGGAACGGGTGCTTGTACCATATAATATATAAAAACAATGGGTTCGGTAGTAAAAACTGGGTGTATCATGACACTGAGACTGCAGATGTGGTGAAACAATATTTACAAAGTTATTACTGGTGCACGCTAGCGCTCACGACGATAGGTGAGTTCCAATTTATATTATTTGTTCTTCTGTGTGTATGTGACTGTGCCGTTTATTGTACCTCTACAATATCCTTGTGATACGTGTGTCAGTGTTCTCTGTCATTAGTTTTTATGCGAAGATTTAGCGGGTAATGATCTGGTCGTAACAGTAATTATGACTTGCCATCTAATTTTAGTTTCCCGAACGTGAAATCACGTACTGTATTTGCGCCTTTGTTCGTATCTGCTAAATCTTCGTTTATATGCGCATAATTGTGTCAATAAGGTTTTAATTGAAAACTGCAGTTTGTTAATTTAAACGGTTATTTTAATTACTTGTACCAATTGAATGTCATAATGTTTCTGCCAGTCGTGTAAATAACATATTATGCTGCTGGTGACGCAGGAATGAATAGCAGCGGATTATTCCACTAAAAATCCTGTGACCAAAATTTAAAAAGGACCTACCTTTCCTCTTTTCCGAAAGTTCAATAACAAGCGACATAAAAAATGGAACTGGAATAAACTTCGACAACTTTCATAATCACAGAAAGACAAATCATAATTAAAAGACGAAACTTGTCCTATCAGTTTATGTAACAAAAAAGTCACGTCTGGAGGCAATGGAAGGGGGGAGCAGACAGAAATAATAATGTAAATTGTTCACTTGGATGATCTGAATGTTCACGTAGCTGGTAATTAAATTTCATTGGCATAAGGAATAGAAAACGGCAAGGAGAATTAGTTTCATAGCTCTAGTGAACGTCAGGAATGACTGACGACCTGTCCAACACTACGCGCGCCTTCCAAATGTTTAGTGAATAACTTGGTAATAAATAACATAAATATCTTATGAGAAATGTTTTGTAAACGATCATGCCGCAGTATTGAAAAAAAGATTGATTAATGAGCAGCTCCCGCACCTTTATTTATGCTCCGTTTTATAAATAGTTTTTCTTTCACAAGCTTTTTTGTACATGACCTGAAATATTATTAGCCTATTTACATAATAATATAGATATTTCTTATTATTAAGATCAATGTTTCCTTCTTCATTGGAATCTAAATTAAAGTAGCAAAAGTTGGGTATAATCGGACATTTTGCTTTGTGCCTCTCGCGTGCCTCTCGTACACACGGGTAAACGCGCGTTCTCGTACACACTGGTAAATATTTTAATAGAAAAGCGAATTAACAATTCTGTTCAATCAAATAAAGAACGGGTTGCAAACTTGAAAATATACGTCACAGAAAAAATATCCAATCGGTGCGCGTTTCTCGTACACCCGCGTGTACAATGGCAGATTAAAATAAGATTGTATTAAATTATTACTTAAGAGTGTGTGTAAATTTTGACTAGGTGTAGATTTTGACTTTCATTGTGCTGTACCTGAAGTAATACAAATATTTAGTATTTTTTTTATTATATACAATATTAATAAGCCTAATGTAATAAATTGTTACAACAAAATTAATTGGTGTAGGTAGGTACAGAAAGTAGGGCACGTGTAACAGTAAGTTATTCTTGTTACGTTTCAATACATTTATCAGATACAGAGAACTCATTAAGGTTAAATTTCATCCCTCTGTTATGGCTTTGTCATATTCGTATATAATATTTTTCCCTAAATATTTATAAACATTATGTTGTTGATGTTCGTTATGAGGCGATTCGTAGAAAACAGATGATTAGTATTAGATTACAATTCCAGATTGTTATGACATATTTAATTGACACTAATTGTTTCGTAAATACAGTCTTACATCGAAAACATGTTTACAAACCCTTACAATATACTAATAAGTAAGAAACAACATTGGAAAACAGCTGCATGAGCGTTGTTACTTTATGTGCCGCTCATAACCACAGCTTCAATAAACTAGATTGGCATTCAGATTACGTACCAACATTTTATAATAACGTCACAATCTATATTCATCAAAACCCCCCTCAATTGCCTGAACCGCAAAATCTAGCTCATGAATTTACGATACAAATGATATTTCGCGATTCAATCAAATTGCCAGTCAATTAGGTTCGGTTGTGTTAGCTCTCAAATAAGTTACGATTCAAAATTAAATGTCCGCAATCTATAGTCGGTACTAATTCTATGTCCGTCTCCTGGTTCTAAGCTAGCGGGGAGGTTTTTTTTATCACCCATTTTTTATATCCCACTAATTTTTATCCAAATCGATTTAGCCATTCTTGAGCTATAAATAGTGTAACTAACACGACTTCCTTACATAAATATATGGATTTGTGTTTAAATCATAATATTAGAGACCACCTCGGCCCTTTCTAGATTTTAAAGTTTCATCGTTGTTTATCGCCGTTAAGCGGTAAATTCAAATCTTTTAAAACGAATCAAAAAAAGCGGCGGAGATAAAAATATTGTGCTTGAGAAGTTCCCTCGAGTCGAGCACTATCGACTTGAAGTGTCTCCGTAGATACTTGTCCATAGTCCGCGCTCGTCTCGGCTCAACTAGTCGGCCGCGCAGTTGGTCAACTCGTTGATAAACTTCCCTCGCAATATTAACGCAATATTTTCACAAACAAAGCATCTAATGGGCGAATATACAGAAACGTGCTCTACGTATCGCCTTGGTGACACACATATGAAAATTCGTACATTATTAGATGCAATATTGCCTTTGTAAATATTTATTTGGCATCGTCATGTCATTATTGTTGACAAATAATGTCAATGTTAGAATGTTGTGTGGTATTCAATATTGAGGGTGAATATGTTTTTGTGCACTCTATAACAACAACAAGTGCGGTAAGTGTGCACTTAATGATATCCACTTAAAAGACAATAAACTTTTCAAAACAATTATGCAATGTAATCATGTAATTCCTGCAACAAAAATACCGAGAATAAATCATAAAACACATTATTAATGGAACATGTTTACCGAAGACAGATCCAATTAACCGCTTGAGTATATTGCGTTACCAACTCATAATGATTAGCGGGTTTAATAACATAGTGGCCCGCCCGACTCACCGCGTTGCTAGGAAATAGAGGCAACTTTCCCGGAGGTTGACATTTTCCGCCCATAAATAGGGAGATAATTGCACAAGAGATAACGATTATTTATACTGTTTATAAACTATAAATTGAGGCTTACCGAAGAGGTATTTTAAATTAGATTTCATTATAATATGTAAATGAAGTGCAAATAGGGAATTTGTTTACGTTGTGCTACATACTAAATTTAAATATCTATATTTTATGTGACGTGGAATATTTAAATATCTAACTGTATCATTCACTGAGATTCTTAACTCCTCAATGAACTTTCAGATTTAGATTGAGTTTTAAAATTAATTTTACGACAAAGTGGGGATATTAACCTAAATGAAAAGATCCAAAAGTTAAAGTTAATTAGAAATGTTTAGCTAAATAATAAGTTACTGTATTATCGAATAACGATTCGGTAGACATTACTATGTATGTTGTTACCTCACACACACGAGACGTAAGCAAGTACAATAACTTAACATTATTTGGTGGTCGTTCATACGCGAACTTGGTAACTTAGTTAAGTAGTTACGGGTTCCTTGCAGACGAAACTTTTCTTAGTAAACATTGTATTTCTCCACTGCCTCACTTATAATATAATAAAATAGTCACGCCTCCGAGACTCGCTGTGTAAATTAATAATAATTTTAGAATTTGTTAGTGAAACCGCAACACGGCGAAGTATTAAAGAATGTATGAAAATTCTTTAATACTTTATTAAATTTGCGTAACTCTTTACAAAATCTAGATACTTGACACAGAGTCATGAATAATGCCCTTTATTTAGAGCTTAAACACAAATAAACAAACAAACTATCATTATTCCAATATATTAATTTAAAAAATAAAATTCAATTTACCAACGCCCTAAACGTATAGAATATTGATTATAAATAAAAAACACAGCATGTATTACGTGAGATTTGTAAAACAATTTCGCAAAGCTTAGCACGTATTAACAACAACGTTGGAAAGCAACTAGAGGTGTTTCAATGTAGAGCACCATTTCATTTAATGACCACCATTTTGAGTTCCGCGCTCACGAACACTTAAAACATTAAGGGCAAGCACCATGCATTTATGGCTGAGACCTGGAAACGACACTTTGGTTAGAGATCATGGTTTTGATATAATAAACTGAACTGCTTCTATTAAACGATCGATTTTAAAACCACAGTGTGAAAGTGTAGTAAATACTTACTTTTGAAAACACATAGACACACAGTTTTTTTAGCGCCATAACCGCTATTAAGGCAACGCAATATCTAAAGTAATAGCAAGAAGGCATCGCCAAATAGAGTTCTATTTCCAATGTTATTAAAAATTCTTGGTCCCATTTCACGGAGTCATTTTCATGCACCTGCTCGCTTCCTGCTTCGAGAGCGGTATGAAAATACATAGATTTTTTTAATGATTCATTTCATATAAATTGTTCAATATATTTGATGTACATTCTTTGTTTTTTCTTCCATTCTTTATTGTTATACGTATTTAAATACTTTGTATTCGTTTAAATGAAAACAATAGGTCCAGACATTATGTTAAAACCTTTTTGTTAGAGGTTTATTTGGGATAATATCAATTTCTATACAGGGAAAAAGTGTATGCTTTTGTTGGGCTGTTAGGACATTCCTTGCCGGCGGCTACTTTTTGGGTTTTGGCAGTCAATAATGCGAGAAAAATGGCACAGATTTACGCACATGAACGAGTAGGAAATCACATAGGCACGGATTTTATGTACTTTAGGTGAAACCACAGTGACATAAATGTACGTACCTTACAGTTGCTGAATATAACGGTATTCATAATGAGAATACAATAAATCCAATGCATATTCATAATACGAGCTCACCGCCATAAATAAAGAACAACACAATAATTATATACAAAGCCGTACAATGGTCGTCAGGTAATGGGAAAAGTTTTAAATCAACAAATCCCGCATACCGAATGTGTGTATGCGTAACTTGGCGTAGGCTATAAATTCGTTTCGTGTGCGTATCTGTTGTACCGAGTCCCGTTAATTATGAACATAAAATCAAAATACATCTAAATTCGGAGCCATTTTAATTAAAACGATATAAACGTCTTGGGGGCTTGTGGTACTTTACACTGAGAATTGAAGCATTGAAATGTAATTGTATCATGAGTGAACGTAATTATGATGGTGAGCAGGTCGCCTAGCACTAACGATGGATAATGTATTTTTATGAGCACAATAAAAAGGTGTTACAATGTCTTAGAGACTATTCTCTTTATTGGCGATCGTTTTGCAAGCATGCCAAGTGTAACGCCCGCAATAAGCCCTAATGGCGTCTATTCATAGCCACATATTAAAATCCGTAAAGTATTAAATTTTCTTACGTATGTAATATGTATATTTTAATAAATATAACGTAACAGTAAACAGTGTACCAAACAGATAATAAAGTAAAGATTTGAGATTTCATAATAATATATAAATATATTATGTATGAAAAGTATATATAGTTTGACGCTGACATGACTTACTATTCTACTTTTATATGTCTTTTAATATTGAATAAGCACTCGAAAATATCCTTATCATAATTACCATAAACATCGGTTATTCTTGAGCTACGGTTTTCGTAGCGCGGCGTAGCACACGTCACGGTCATGTGCTACGAAACTTTTTTGTGGCTTGTAAACAATAAACGACAGTTTACATGCTCTTTGGGGCCTTGCAATTTAGCAATCCGTAAAAACAGGCTCTCACTGTAACTGTCATGTCTTAAGGGCCATCCGTCTTCTGATACCGACCCTTTGTATCTGCTTATTATATCTCATCGTTGACTCAAGGATACTTGGAACACTCGTTAGGACATTTATTACGATAAATATTTAATGGAAAAGTATTTTATATACACTGGATTTCTCTGATTCGTTCATTAATGAGTTTAATATTTATCTTCGTGAATTTATTGAATAAAGCTGCTACCTATATTTTAGGTTTTAGTAAATTAGCATTACAATTTGCTAATAATGTTTTCATACAAAGTAATCGTTCAGAATGACTACAAAACTTGCTTTCATTTAAAAAATAAAATACGTATTTTCACATCTCTCCGTCACAGGTGGTGGGATAAAGTACTTAAACACGAGGCTTAATCTGACATTGACTCGAACGAGACGCAGGGATAAAGTGGGGCGACCGCAGCTAGCGAACATTTTTGAGCTCATATTTGCAGCATTACTGAATCAAAAAATGTTATAAATCTTTTCTCCGGTGTTGTTAACAAATGCGGGTATGTTATTTTATTAGTGTGGGTTTTTGTTTTTGTTCGGGATAGCAATTACACAGGCGTTGATGTATGATTTGGTGTCGGCAGCGAGCGTGGCGGGCTGCGGTCCGCTGCTGACCGCTCTACAACCACATCGTTATAATGTTGACATTTGTACAATGAATTACAAGTTGTTTCTGCTTTGTTTGTTCTTACACTTCTCTGCTTCTTTCTCAGTGTTCTTTGTCGCAAAATAAATCAAACCAACTACAGGTACTTACTTACTAAAATGTTTCTTAAGTTTTATATAATTTGTTCATGTTTATTATGACGCAAACTTAATCTCTCTTTTTATTTTTGCGTTAAATTCATTTAAAACAATTTATTTGTAACGCTCAATATAAATTGGTGGTGGTGTCAAATCGATTAAGCAATATATGAATAATGGGTGTCGGTTTTTCTTGTCCATCATTCGATGAAGCTATAGGAGATCAATTTGCATAGATAAATGGCTGCGATTTGTCTTTGCACGTGTCTCGTGGTACATGTATGTGTATAATGGCTGGCGAGCTATTGCAGCTAAGGCAACAGAGATGTATCACACGTGTGCAGGTGATTTACTTGCACCAACATAGATGTATTGTTACTCGCCACGTTTCAATAATTAGTAATCATCTCTAAAGAATGTACGGTATATGTATTAATGTATTGAAAATGTAACAACGAATATTATTAGAACATAATATTTGAGCTCAGAAGAGGCAAAGATTGGATAAGCAAAAGTGTCTACAATCTACATACAAACAATAACTGTATCTCATTGTAGTTGTATAAATAACAACAATGGTGAACATTGTAAAAATATTCTATGTTGTGTTATGTAAAGTACATATTATAATTACAATCTAAAGTTATTACAGTATTGTCTAGAAATTGTCCTCATAAGATTTAATTATTGAGCTGTATGTACTAAAATTATTGTTAATCCGATTGAAAAGAAATACGATGAACTTTCATTACGAGTGTAATTACTTAATGTCGACAACGTGTGTATTATGTGCAGGTGACTTGCCTCGACCACGCAGTAAAGGAGAGTATGTGTTCGTGATCGCGCAGCTGTTATTCGGGCTGATGCTGTTCGCGACCGTGCTGGGCCACGTCGCTAACATCGTCACCTCAGTCAGCACCGCCAGGAAGGAGTTTCAAGGTAAACCAAACTTAATCCTCACACACATCACCGTACACCTAAATACCTTTGACAATAATTCTTTTAGAATCCACGTTCAAAAAGCCGACTTCAACTCCTCTTTTTATTTAGTCGATTAATTAATATACAAAAAAACTCCTAAGTTTAACTAACACTCTTCAGAAAACCGCATCAAAATCGGATCAGCCAATCGCATGATAATCGCGCACAAACATACATACATCCAGGTGAAACTGAGAACCCTATCTTTTTCTTTTTGATGTCGGTTAAAAGAGGCTGGAGTTCATAATAGACATTCACATCTTTCTGCTAGCTTTCCCAAATAAACTTTCTCTATGTGGGTATATCGCTTTGAGAGCTTTGAATGTCAATGACACAATTTCGACCAAAGCGAGGCTAAAGCATTCACAGAAATGTTTAATAGGTACAATATTGTACACCTACCTATTATCTGCTTAATGTTATTTTTTCAATCAGATAGTCAATACGAGCGTGATTACTTGATTTAATACGCGTATCCAATTTACTTTCGCTTTTGTAGGGAATATCGGGATATAATTTGCTCGATATTTTTTTATTTACCCGTTATTACGTTATTATGGTTCCACTTAGGAATGTTTGCCATAGGTCGGCACAGGTCAAGGCCCTTCTCATTGTAGGGTTTATTCATACGTATCTTCTTTCACCTACGCTTATCTAAACCTTAAACGTTCCTTAGTTCGGATCTGATGCGCACAATTTACGTATGTAATATGAAAAACGTTTGAGGTAAGCCGGTTACCATGTAAGAGGGATCATGCAAAAATAAAACGTTCCAATATAAATATGTACTGTAGACAAGCTTTGCGAACTTCTCATTTCGTGTGATGCATTAGATTGTTAATACGACTTGTCATGCACTCGTGTGAAGGTTCAAAGAGTATGGTCCACATTGTGGGCCGAGGAGGCTGCACGAGACCGCGTGGGCCGGCGCGGCTGTCACATTAGCGTACTAAGCAGGTAGACGTGCAGGCACGCGCCTCCCGCATCACACTGTGCCCGTACGTGCTTCCAAGACCAGAGTCACTTTACGACCTCACGTCACGAAAGACTACGCGGGGTAATCGTCTGTTCGACATATAAGATGATAACGAAAGCCTTAGATAGTTTCAATATTTACTTTATTTACGATAAAATATTCTACGATTCTGATAAAATCATATTAAATTAGCAATAGACACGTGGAGGTAATCAATTCGTAGGATGGATAAGACTATCATTTTAAAGACAGCGGAGCGGCAAAGTGTCAACAACTTTAATTAGCGCTGCAGCTCGGTTGAGAAGACAATGGCGCCACGACGGCAGAGAGCAGCTGAATCCGTGACCTTCCTCGGTGGCGCTGCAGCGAAATAGGTCAGCGGCTTGAATGCTATAAATAGCTCGGCGAAAGTCGGGCGCCGCGCCCCATCCCGCCGGGAGAGCGCGTCGCGCGCGCCCGCCCGACATCGATCCGTGCTGCCACCGCGCGCCCCATCGCGCCCCATCGCACCCCATCGCCCAGCGCCCGCCGGGCCTAACAATTCGACAATAATTGATCTGCTCCACGACCGCTGGTCAGATCTGCGGGCCTGCACTGTGTTGCAGCGTGGCTCAGCACCTGAAATACATATGTCTTGACTTAGCTATTGTTTTCATTACACACAGAAAGATTCTCTTTAATTCAATTGATGTAATTCCTATTTAATTTTATTGTGTCATAGGTATCAATCGTAAAATCAAACAAGACATATCCGATAAATTCCCATTTTTTCATAAGTTACATTTAAAACAACAATTACGGAGGAAAGCCTACACTTATATTCAATCTGTTAAGTCAATTTCATTAACCTTAAAACTCTAGGCAGTATTCACAACTTAAATAACTTGTGCGCCGGTCGCTTACCCGTCTAATGAAATACTAGCTTCTCATGATACGCTTACACGTCCGGTGTAAAATGCCTACTTGCAATCTTCACACACACAATATTAAGTTTATCAACTTAGTGAATAGATGTGGGAAATTTCTAACTTATATTCTCGGATTTTACTTCGTAAGTAATGTTTGGAAGACAGCACTTTATGTTGTTTCACTTAATTTAACATTGTTTCATAAAGTAAGTTAGTAATACGTTTTAGTAAATTTTGTTTATCTCATTGTAGTTAGTAAAGAAGTTCCTCGAACCAACCAGCGGATCAAAAGATGTAGGTAATTTGATTGTTATCAGTGAACACATAGTTTACATCACTCAGTTAATGAGTACGTTGGAATATTCCGTGGGATCTCGGAGTCCAATAGGGAGTTAGAAATTGTCGAACAGGCGGGCGCAATGTAAACAATCGGTGCACTCGGTCCTACAGTAAGTATCTAGTTTATATTCAAATTGTTGGACGCGGCCTCTCCTCAAATTGTGTACGCAGCGCTCTGCTGTAGGTTCGCTTGACTTTCAGACCTCACATTGTTGCTGCGTGTACTGATTACGATGTCGATAGTGCAAAAAACATTTCCAAATTTAGGCAGTTTTATCTTTACGATTGAGTAATTTTGATACAATGTATTATTTATATTTAGGAACGCTCTACTGAGTAGCTCTTACTCGTGTCTCTTCGCTATAATTAACATAACCATCATATAATAAGATAAATACATAGAAAAATAAATCGTAATATATTTCATTTCGGTTGAGGAAGAGGTTTTCCTAATTTATACACGGCCTCTGGGATATTTCTTTCCAGTTGACTTATTCTACTTAAACTAAACTCGGAAACCTTGTAAATAAAATAATATCGCTTTGCTAAATAAAGAAACCTTATTTCCGACGTCCCCAAAAAGTGTGTTGTAAGTTAATGTAGCGTGGCTGGTGGCGCACGCGGCACAGCGCGGTGACAAGCGGCCGCGCTGCCCCGCCATCGGCGACCGCACTCAGCCACCATTCCCGTACCCGTACCGTGTTTGAGCAAGATTAAATTACTCCGAATGTCAGCACACTAATAACAGTGTGTACACCGGTGTATTGCACGGCAAAGGGCGAGCTGTTCACTTGTTTTTGTGAGGTAATGTTTATTGTTGACGCTACTTAACAAACAATCAGCCATTTGTATCTGAGTTAAACATGGGTTAGCATGAACTTTTTAATTTTTCAGAGAACAATAGTAGAATCCACGTGTATCGTCCGCGTCGGGTTAAAATGTCGAACCACATTATACACCTACAGATTACAGTACCTACACCCATAAATATTGTAACTTGGATGTCGGTTTAACTAACACATAGGTAGGTACGTTGATTTCTATTGCCTCAAATAGGTCGTGAAATAGATAGGTAGTTATCATGTGACTTTATTGACATGTTGTTTTGATTCAAATAATTATTCGATTTATTTACATTGGAAATATAAAATTATTCAACCATTAAAGGAAAATCACGACTCCCAATAAGCATAACATTTACTAAACAAAATGGAAACTCGGATAAGTAGCCGTTGCAATATGAGCGGAATGACTCGATATATATTAAGATATAAGAGGAGAATCATGCCAAAAGTTATTAGATGCTTTTTGTTTATTTTTGTCCTCGAAACGAGCGATAAAATAATCCTGTGATAAAAGAATGTCTAGAAAACTTCCAGCACCGCTTTTATGAGTAACTGGCAAAGTACAGTGTGCAGTGCACTTTAGTCCACTATCCAGCTTGCTTGTCATCAAATAAAGTTGAACACTTCGCACCTCTGTCGATACGCTTTGCTTGTATTGTGGTAAAACCTAGTACAGCTCGATGTTAAAGTTTTGTGATAACACATAAAGCTTGGTGAATACGAACCCACAGAAAACGAAAATTTAATGATAATTGAAGCGATCGATTTTCCAATAAGTGGCGATTAGTGCCAACTTATTCCGAACACTTAGAGCCACTTGTTACTGAAGCTAGTGATTAGGTGCAGCTCTTTGTTGGCACTCACCTTTATACCATCTTTGTTTTTTCATAATGAGTTCTCGACTGTATAAATTTTGTAGCCTTATTACCTACAAGTGTAGTGTTCAATTTAATTGTATTGCACGTTTCAGTGCTACCGCAGCCTTTGTGCATATTGACTACAATTGGACGCTTTGAGAACAAATATTTTACATTCGCAGACGGAACACAAAACCGCACGAGGCACGCTCTCTATCAATGTAAATTAGTTTTCATTTGGGCTGGATGCAGCATGTATGATTTAATTTACTTTATCTTACTATTTCCAATGCAATTATTTATTACGAATATAAAACACTGTTTTATCATGTTTTATCTAGTATCAGTAGTTTTTATGTAGTATGTTTTTCTTATATCTTCTACATTGCGGCTAACAAACTTTTTATGTCTAGGTAAAGGAAACTTACGTCACGGACGATAGACCCTTTTTTACTGAAGATACATTCGCAGGTACTCCTCAGGGACATGGAATGAAATATATCGCTTTACCGCACAATCACTTCTCAAGCTGAATGGATCGATACACATTAAAATTGTAATGTCGTGTACGGGGAATGTAAACTAGGCTAACATATCGCACAGGTATCTAATTATACATATAGCACGCTGCGTATATGAGTAGTTAATGCCCACATTACACGTCGTTATTGTGTGTTTGTTCTGAACTAAGCCTGTTATCTCGGGACAGACATGGCAGCCGGGTTAAACGGTTTTGGTAAACTTGAGATTGCAATTATTTCTTGCTAACATTAAGTTAGCACTTGACATACTAGGCGCTCCACTTAGCTAAACTAACCCTAGTTCCCGGACGGCGACAGGTGAGATTAAGTGCGATCTAAAATACAGTATAAATTTATTTTGTCGTTGCGAAACTTTGGGACAAGTTTATGAATAATATTATCTTTTTGAAATTGAAATTTTGTTAGGAAGACGATTTTTGAGTAATCTCTTCCTAATGATGTCACAAAATATCAACTGAACGAAACTTTGCTGCGGAAGTTGTTCTTCTGATGCAATAAAGTCACTTAGAATGTATAAATTACACAGTACGGGCATGGGGGCAAGTGTATGGCCGCTTAATCTTTAAAGATTATCCGTAAAGAATTGGTTAGTGGAAAAATGAAGTTAACATTATTTATATTGTAACTTGACAAATTCAGTCAGTGGTGGCCTGGAGGTTTTAAACGCCCGTTTCTCATGCATGAGAATGTGGGTTCGAAACTTACTAACAGCAAGTACCAACGTGACTTTTTCCAAGTTATAAATACTTTCTAAGATTGTTTGGACACCACTGACAAACAGTGAAGGAAAACATCGTGAGGAAACCTAAGCTTATAATTTCTAATTATAAATTTTAAATTGCTAACCCGCATTGAGCAAGTTTGGCGATTAATGCTCACACCTTCCCCTTGTGAGACTAGGCCTTTGGGCAGCAGTGGGCACTTATAGGTTGTTGATGTTGGGAAATTCAACCCCTAACTCATTATTTCCCAAGGTATCCCAAGCTGTTCTTCTAACACGTTGCGTTGTTACAGCGAAACTGGATGGTGTGAAGACATACATGCGCATGCGCCGGGTGCCGACACACTTACAGGTGAAGGTGATCAAGTGGTTTGACTACTTGTGGCTCACACAGAAGTGCTCCGACGAAGAGAAGGCCGTCTCCTGTCTGCCTGACAAGCTGAAGGCAGAAATAGCTATCAATGTACACTTAGATACACTAAAGAGGTAATTCACAGTTAATATTATATATTAGTCAGCAGTTGCTTTAAAATAGTATCGTTTTACCAACCACCCCTAAACCACTCACCCTTAAACTAAAAGTGTCTTAGCGTGACGTAACACCTAAGCTAACCCCTTCCTTGTACGATTACATGTCACTTATAGGTTGTTGAAAACTAAAATGTCCTTAAATGTCACCTATCTTACATTAGGGGTTCCTTAAAATTTAGAAGGGTTTGGTGAAAACGGGCTTTAGTTTTATACAATTCCAAATATTTAGCAGCAATTGTAAAAGTTTTCAAATGTTTGTTCAAGCACAAACATGCTCAGTGGCAAACTGTTCTCCATGTCGTTTGCAGATAAGGAGGCGATTAGTATTCCTTTGTCATGTTCGCCTCACAAAATGTTATGTACAATATATAAAAACGGGAAAACTCAGGGCCATTTTCATTCTAATATTTTATTAATAAATTAATATAAAAAATAAATAGATACTCTGAAATTAAATTACAATGCCGTTTTAATAATTATGATTTTACTAATAATAGAGCTTTATTTACCTTTGTACTATACTTTTAATAGTTTACTCGTACTTTTAATTTATAAATGCCTAGTTTTAGTTTACGTTAGTTACTAAATTATATTCATTTAAAGTATAATTTTATGAAGTATATGATCATCTTTATGCATAAAAGTTAAACCTTAATGTATTATGGTTTTGCCGCTCTGTGTGGGTGGTACAAGATAGTTGGTCAGTATGCAGGATATTAATGCAGCGTAACACTTGAAGCTTAATACCCCGTGTTGTATAATTAAAAAGAGGAACATTCGCTTTTTACGTCCATGAATTATGCAAAAGTATTCGTTTATACGATCGGTAAATTGTTGTCGCCAAATGGCTCTTCAGTACATTTGTTTTTCAACGGAATTTTATTTGCTGAATGTTTAGAGTACAAGTACTCGTAATTTTTAATTAGTCACCTGTATTAGCAACTTTTGTTTATTACATTTGACATGTTGAAAAAGTACATGTTTTGCATTATAACGACTACCAACCTTTACTACTAAAACCTTTTATGTAAATGTGTAATCGTAATACAACGCTGTACTTTATACTGCAGGGTGGAAATATTTCAAAACACGGAGGCAGGATTTTTGTGTGAGCTAGTCTTAAGACTTCGACCTGTGCTGTTCTCGCCAGGTGACTACATCTGCAGGAAAGGTACGCTTTCATTTACTTTAAATTTAGCTTTCGAAACAGACAGCTTAATAAAATAAAATCATTCTCTGTACTTCTTGCTTTGTGTTTCAAAAGAAATATTTTCCTTAGGCGAAGTCGGGAAGGAGATGTACATAGTGAACCGAGGGAAACTCCAGGTGGTAGGCGACAACGGGAAGACCGTTCTCGCAACACTCAAGGCTGGTTCTTATTTTGGCGAAATTTCCATTCTGAACATGGGCACGGCAGGTAAACAACTTGGTAAATATCGCCAGGGCCCGAGATGCCACGCCATTATTACTCTACTCTGTACTGTTGCAAAGTTTTGAAAAGCAAACGTTTCGAGGAGACGCTGCACTCAGGCCGAGGGAGCGGCCGCGACGCTACCAACAGGTTCTGGGACATCATTGTGCCACGACTGTTACCGCTGTCGGCTGCGCACTCGCACTCTTACTGACTTACGTCTTACGAGTCCATTCGAATAGACTGCCACGCAAACACGCACCCGACTAGCGCTAACTAGTTCGTGCCAATTGTACTAGGGAATGCTTTCGATTTCAATTAATTTATAATTACGCATTTTAGATATGATTTCAGTTTTTTTATATGCTCTTAAAATATTCCTTTTCATATTGATACTTCAAAAGAAGAAATATTGTTGTGTGGTAAGCTTAACTACTTTTATTTGTTTCGACTCGGACTTCAATGGCTTCATCTTTAGCTCCTCTTCAAGGATTAGTAGCCTTTTGTGTCATGTGGTTTATTTGCATCTTAGTACATCTCCTTTGGTTGTATTGAAGGCAGTGTCCCCGATCGCTTTGCATCCTCCCTGATTACCTCATATACTTGGCGTGACCTCTTGGTGCATGATTCCCCAATATTTTTAAGTGTCACCTGCGTACGTAAGATCTTATATCATACTATCGGTTTTAATTATTTTTTATCTAACTTCGATATCCTATGCAATCTGACTTGTAGAACTGCTTAGTTCTTTTACGGATTTCATATATCTACTGATTTTATTAATATCTAGCATTCGTATGTAAGACTTTTTGTATTTTAAAGCTTTGTCTTGGTATTGGAGCACAATAAGAACCCTAGAGAGATGGCTTCTTATGATTTTTTTACGGTCAGTTGTTATTTTCCAAATTGTGAACGCGATGTGACTCCGGAACCGTTTACCCACCCTACGTGTTGTCTAAATTTCAAGGTAGTGTTCGATCTTTTTACTAAATTATAAGCTTATTTTAGTTTTTGAACTGTGACTGAACTTCTCTTGTCCTATCTACCCTGCCACTGTATCGGTTGTCCTGGTCTAGTGTTTCTTATGACCTGTTCTGTCTATGTGTGTGTCATGTGGAATGAGGGATCAGAACAGCTCATAAGGGGGGACCAGACGCCGGTTGGCATGGAGTGTGTGGATGACACGTCGACAGGCAACCGCCGGACAGCATCGGTGCGATCTGTGGGTTACTCGGATCTCTTCGTGCTCAGCAAGAAGGACATGTGGGACGTGCTCAAGGAGTATCCAGCCGCCAGGGTGCGGCTCGAGGCGATCGCTGTCAAGAGACTTGAGAAATATAAGAAAGCACCCTTAGAAAAAGGTATAAGGACCAATTATTTACAGCAACAGAAACCTATAAGTCCCCGGTTACTTGTAAATATTAGTCTCATGTTAGATAATTTTAACGGATTGCAAGTTTCCACAGGAATGATCGTTTGAAGTTTAGTATTGCGAATGATATTAATTAGTGAAGCTTTATCATGAAAACAATATTTGATAAAGATATGATTGTATTGTAGTGGCCATGGGTCGTTGCCAGTCGACGCCCGGACTGGTGGAGACGAGCGGGCGCGTGCCCATAGAGGACATGAACCTGCCGCCTGCGCCAGTGCTGCCACCTATACACCCTTCACACCCGCCTTCTTACCGGGACCAGCTTTATAGGTGCTGTGCTCTTGACAACACTAATTATTCTGCTTAAATACTTGTACTTATTCTTCTCAGTTTGTTCTAAATGGACATTATTAATCTTGTGGTTAAACAAAGTCCAGAATTAAAACACAATTGCTGGACTCCCGAGAGTATGGTTGATTGTTGATTGATAAAAAAAGTTTGATGTATGCAACATTAGATTCCACCAGTGGCTTTGCTCGTGATACTGAGATATAATCTACGAGTAATTAGCGTGTGTCGGACAAGACCTAACTTCTCATATTAGTAGTAAAAGTTGATACTGAAGGCGATGTTGTGTGTGGTCAGTTCGTCAGTAAGTCCGTTGCGCGTGGCGTCGCCGGTGGCGTCGTGCGCGTCGAGCGCGCGCAGCAGTGGAGCGGGCGGCGGCAGCGTGGCGGCCGCGCCGCGCGTCATGCTCGACTCGCACGACGCGCTCGAGTGCGAGATCAAGCGGCTGCGCGAGCGACTCTACACCGTCGAGACTGAGAACGCCGCCATGTCTGCCAAGCTCAGCCAGCAGCAGTGGGAGGTTGACCAGAGGTATTAGCTATGGTTTCTTATTGCCTCATTTTCAGGGTATCTGCCATGGCGAGATGATTAACATGAGTATGTTATGTCCAGGCTGCAAGAAATAGAGATGCAGATTTGCGGCGGCAGCTCGGTGAGCTCGCTGGAGGAGAACGAGCGCAACCGCGAGAGCATCATTTAACGGCGCGCCTCGCCCGAGCGCGCCCGCCTGCTGCCCATGCAGACGTTGCATCTCGCCGCCGTATACTGAACCAATGACCAAATGTTTATACTCCCCGCTCCCCCCCAACCCCAACCCCTGTCCCGCCTCCCCCTGTGAACTTGTGAACTTCGAAAGTACAATGAATTAGTGTTTTTATGAGTAAATATTATTACGGAATATTTAAATACGAATTAACTTTATCAAATTTATATATACGTAGTATATACGACTCGCTATATTTGACGAGTATCGTGGAGTGAGATTTTGCCGAGACAATATTATCTTAAATACGTTATGGTTTAGGTGTCGAAGTGTAAGAGTGCGTGCAGTGCGCGGAGTGTGCCGGTCACGTTGTACTTGTCTGTCGTTCATGTCCAACATGGTGGTCCTGTCTGTTCCCGCAATGCTGTCTAGTACTGCCGAATGTTTTCCTGTAGAGATGGAAGTATGTGTACAATGTTATTGTGTATCGTATAATCAATAACTGATACTGTGTGCCAAAATAAGGCCAAAGTGAATGTGCTATGGATAAGGTTTTTGTGTTAACTCATAAATAGAAAATGTAATGGATATATTCTTATCCATTAAATTTGAGCTTTAATTATTATAAAAATCCCGGAAGACTAATCATTGACCCATTTTAAGTGTTATGTTCCAATTAACCTGATCTTTGATATATCGTAACAGTCTAGGGAATAGTTGAGTCGTCACCAGATTTGGTATAACGTATGTATATCGCGGAATCATAATATTACATTCTGAAGCAGTTTTGTCAGTTTTAAGAACCTAAAACGACCATAGTATGTTGTAATTTGTTGTATAAAATGGATTTAATACGTCTATGAAGTAAGTAGCTTGTAACTGGTAATGACATCAGTTTGGTAATGTAAGGTCAATACTGCCAAATAACGTGTAAGTAGATACAACGTTTTAATGTATCATATTGACAATCGACTAACAATGTTTTGTACTTGTATTCTTTCGATTACTGTACCTGTTGGGTTACGACGTAGTTGTGTAACCGCGTCGATGCGGCCACATAACTGAATTTTATTGTAAAGCTTTTATAAACATTAGTTTCAGTATTACTTTAAGTATTATGTTCCGAAATAGACCAGTACACATTATAAAGTGGTACCAAAATATGAGAACAAAGTAACGTAACTCAGCTCTAAGCGAATTGTAAATAGTTATTGTAATATCTATGATACGTGTTTGTAAGCTGTTTTCATTGACGACCGTTTGTTTTGGAAGCAAAGTTACCCGATGTGTATTGAGTAAGGGAAGGAGGGCGTCGTGTAGGCTGCTCGTTTGTGTTCACTCCGTGCCCAGTGCCCAGGTTCAGTTCGTGCGTCGATCACTTATACTTAGTTACCGTCGTACTGTTTATTTCCTAAACGCCCGAAGAATATAATAGATAGGCGATAAAATTTTTAAAACTGTAAATAAAATATTTATTTATTGTTATTATATTCCATAAATTTTCTTCTTACATATTTCTCGATTATAAAATGGTAAGAGAGATGCATTATGCAATTGAATACTTATATTTAACGAAAAACGAAAGTGCTTTTTATCATAATGACTAGTAGGTTTATGCGTGTCGCCGGACAGCGGACAGCCGGCCGGGCCACGCGACACCGCGGACCGATTCCTTTTGTAATAATTATTATAAGTGCTAATTCTTTACCTTCACACGAAGCAGACATGTTCTAATGCGATGATCGTATTATTTGGACGGAACTTGAAACGCGGTTCAGTAGTTGTGCAGTAACCAGGCTTGTGCATCTTAAATTGGAAATTCAATTATGTATCGCACATGATTCATTTTATTGTTATTAAAAAGATTATGATAATAAATTATTTAGTTTTATTTTTCTTCAAATAATATAAACACCTTCCTTTTTAACACCAGTCATTCATAAGTCATCATTTATATCAAAGAGAGTAAACCTAGACAGATAATTTGATAGACACTGTTAACAAAATTTATCTGTTCTTTAAGTAATTAAGATAATATCACGCCTTTAATCCCCTGAGGGATAGGCAGAGGTGCACATTACGGCACTTAATGCTATTGTACAATGTAACACCCACTTTTCACTATTTATGTTATGAGTCCCATGTAAATGTAATAGGAGGTGAGACCATTGCCATTTGCCGGGCATAATTCCAGAGTCCGTGCCACCACTGAGAATTTTTTGAAAACCCAAAAATTTAAAATCTTTAGAATAAATTAAAATTTTTTAAAATCGAATCCTAAACCCCTTGCACGGCAGCACTTGCGTCCACTCGGCAAACAAGGCATTAGGTAATTGTATTTATAAATAATACAACTAATAGGGTATCTCAGTATTACCCAATGAAACAAGCTGCTATAAAATGTTAAATTAAGTCCGCCATTGTATACATTTGTGTTAAATAAATACTCTAAACAAAATAGGAAACAAAAACGACATACATAAATATAAAATGAAAAAGGTTTCCCTTCACAACCAAATGAAAATGACAAAAAAGGTTTGAAGAAAAGATTAACATATCCATGATTAAATAGGGTTATAGAAGTGACACTGGCACAGAAGAAGGTATATTTCAAAAGTTTGAATAAAGAACGTTGAATGGGCCAGAACATTTTAGTGCGGAACTCTCGGCCGTTAGTGATCCACACACATTGTCTGCGTAACAAAGGATTTGCATAAACGAGGAGAGACGCAAGTATGGTGATCGGAAGATCGATAATGCAGATGAAGTATCAAATGTTTCTACTAAAATACAATAGCTTGACAATAAGTATACAGGGTGGAATTTTGTAATGCCACCTGAAGGGAACGTACTCTTAATACTTAAGATAGAAAATTATACTCAAAAACATTCCTTTATTTTAGAAAAGAAACAAAACTGCATTCAATTATTTTTTTAAATTAGCTAGCCTCATACGGTAATCGAACCGACTAAAATCTGTCAAAATTTGCACCCTGTACTTTTATTACAGCGATCATTCTGTGTTTTCCTTTCATTAAATTTATGAATTTTGTTAGAAAGATTTCATCCTTATTGACCCTAACAAACGATGCAATAAATGTACAGGATGCAACTTTTACAGATTTTAGTCGGTTCGAATACCGTGTGCAGCAAGCGAATATTAAAAATCTTTGAATGACGTTTCTGTTTATTTTCTAAAATGAATGTTTTCTTTGAGAAAAAAAATCTATCTTAAGTATTAAGAGTACTTTCTCTTCAGGTGGCATTACAAAATTCCACCCTGTATATACATATTATAAGTTTGGCCACCCTATAACGAAATACAGAAACCTTTCAAAGACCGTTGGTGTAGGTGTTAATGAAAATGTCTATATTTTACCTAATAACTACTACTAAAGATACCGACGTAGCCCAAAGGATTAGCAAGCTGAAATGGCAGTGGGCCAGTCACATTTGTCGAAAAACTAATGACCGTTAGGATAGAGGTGTTCTAGAGTAGAGACCACGTCTAGTTTAGCGCAGTGTAGGGCACTCTCCAGCTGGGTGGAGTGACGATATCCGCAAGGTGACTGGTGGTGGTTGGATGCGTGGAGCTGAAGATCGAGCTCAGTGGCGTGCCATTGGAGGCCATTGGTGCGATCCAGCAATTGACGAGAACAGGCTGTTAATGATGATGATGATGATGATGACTAAATAGGTAAGTAGATCAAATACAAATCAAACGATATAAATACTTGGTAATCTTACAAATAAGACGTGGCAGTCAATATTTTTTATACCTGCCTACTTAAACTTCATTTCCCTGGGGATAGAGAGCAAAAAAACAGATTGTATGAAGGTGAAAAGTATGTGCATACATAAATATGGTAATACATCCATTTTTCGTCTTGTTATTATTTATTAAACCTATGAGCTATGTAGTGAGTCTATTTTATCAAACGACGGCAACGACTCTAGAGGTGAGACTTTTTAAATAAAAAAAACATGTTCCGTAGAGTACAAGTCAATCGTTTTTTTTTAAGGGGCGAAAATCATCGAATGACTGCTCCCGCCTGGGTGTGGCGAGAGGGAGTGTCAGATTCTTACTGACTAAAAACTACTCCGTTCCTTCTACTGCACGTCGAGCCGGAGCCCCGGTAGCCCGTTAGGTTCTCCGCGACACTAGTCAATAGTTAGTAGCCATTAATTTGTTAATAGTGATCGCCTCATTGGTCAAATGACATAAGCGCGACTCACGAACTAGCCGTTAAGAAAGTATCCACGGTTGGCGAAATAATGTAGGTTATTTTTGTATTAAAAAATCTCGTGATAGTACTATTCAGTTTGAAATTTCACCCGCTGTACGGCAATAGACTCATCCTCTATTATAACTCATAACATAAGTTGTGAAAGTGGGTGTTATTTATAATATGTGTAGGTACACATATTGAAAGCACAAATTGTTCCCCAAGGAAAAAAAGTTATGATTTCTATGTTATGCTAAGTCAAGTTATAACGTATCTGCTTATATCGACTGTTTATTACTGTTTTATAAATGTTAAAGGATCTGTCTATCAAAACATAAACTGCAGTCCAATAGGAATACTTAAGTCAAGAACGGAGGACTGTTGAATACGCATTTGTTTGTAATAAAGTTTTCAGTGTCGATCTAACGACAACCCTGGAGTTATTGTTTCATCACAATTAAATATTGACGCGGCTTTCGCAAGCATTCTCTCTGTAGATGAGAGATCTAAATATGAATGTACACGTATCTAGAGGCTCGGAGCTATTCAATAGGAAGAAACACTCTTGAGAGGGTGCCTACTTTGTGAGGTTACCGGGATTCCCACTCTCGCTTAATATTTTATTTGGTTCTAACGCGCAATCCGCTGCGTTGCCGGGCCCAGTTCGTGTATTTTTATTTACCTACCCGTATTTAAGAGACGGGCCTGAATAACTTTTTGTTATAAAGCGGCAACTTTTCGCGTTGTTGTTTTATTGCCTGTCAGCTGTTTTAACGCGGTAATAAGTATTTTTTAGTAAGGGAGTAAAAAGGTTTCCACTTTAATGGTCACATTGTGCACAATTTTCTTCCTGCTTTCCAGTGCTTGAGTTTCAATCCTTTTTAAATATTCAATTAGAAAGTGGCTTTTCTTTCCTCAAAAGAGATTTCCATCTTCTCTTTGTTCGAAACGATTTTCTACCTACTAGCCATGTTCGCTTTATGTGATGTTTAAATTAGCAAAATAAACTTTAAAGAAACACAGTTTCCGTAAAGAATCTTTGCGATTTAGATGCATATGAAGACTGAACAAACCGTATAATGTTCTTACGTGAATTTATCTAAACCGTGGAATGGAGACTCAGTATTGACTTTATTGTGAAAAACCAGTTTCCTAAATATTAGTGCAATGGATTAGAGAATCTTTAATAATAGCACAAGAAAAGAAATATTTTTATCTGGTTTAATATAGGTAGGTAGCATACTTACTACATTGACCATCATAAGATCCAATTTTCAGAATATCCAATATTCTTTTAGCGTCAACATAAACAAAGGGCAGTGAGAACGGAACCCAGTAGATTGAGATCCCGATAATATAAATACTTACGTTGTGTAGTACCTTCCTATTATATGTATCCAAGTGTACAAAAGATTTAAGGCCACAATTTTGTGAGTAAATAAACACGACAGTACGACATTGACATCTTACTTAAGAGAACATTAAACACAATTAATTGCTCTAATTAATTTACTGGTACACGACTTGTAACGTAAAGCTTACCTTCAATCTTGCAAGTGCAACCAACAACTAATTAGGTGTAATTCCGCAAGTGGGTCTTAAGCGGCAACCGGTCGCTACAGACCGCCGACATTTAAAGTCGCAGTGCCACCTCGTAACGCGAGTGAACTGCTCCGCGCCACCCTCCTGACACCCCGAGTACAACATCCAAAATATTGTTGAAAACATTGCAGAGGCACATTTATTACAAAATTCCTGCCGAGTCTCACACTTAATTGATGATTCCGTGCGTCGTACACGAATATATGTCACTTGAAGCTTTCTTAATCCCCTGCTCGGCTGTTAAGGAATATCATTCGTCTGCATTCCTTCCGCTCGGTTGCACTTAAATCTGAACCGCAGAGCCTGCACTGTTCCGACACTCGCGCCATATATTTAAGGATATTTGCAGCAGCAGCTCTTTGTACAATTATAGCGCTCATTTAAAATGCGAACAATTTTAAAAAGGTAAAAATGTTTATCCGACAAAACGTAGGCTACGCCGCCCCGTGATTTCATTTCTTATTTTCTTTGGGGTGAAATAAAACCTCGAGAGGTATTAACATCGCTTGTATTGGAACGTTCGAAGCAGAAAATGGCGATAAACTGTGGAAAAAATTGCATGAGAAACGGTAAGCCGCTTCCAACAAAAGTTACTAACATTTCTAAAGCAGTTTATGCGTTACTCGCGTAAATCATGCTCGAAACGTGTTAATTTTAGATTATAATATGAGTTGCTACTTTATTCATAACAAAAAAAAAAACAAATTGCTTTAGGGAAATGGCCAGACACCGAGTCACCGCATGGCCCGGGAAAGATATTCTTTGAAACAACTATTATTTTTCTTGCCTTTGTGGCTTAAGTTTTCTGGATTTTTACACCAACAAAATCTAATTCAAAACTCGTTTCGGAATCCATCAATATTATACGATAGACAATAAAAAGTCGGTAACATGCTCACTGGCGACGTGGGTCGAGCCTCTAAGGAGCAGCATCCACAACTTCACAAGATGCTATTACTCACCTATTCAACGTGATTACAACCCGATCCAGTTTGTTTCTAACAGGTGAGCCGTTAATGTGTGGACAACGCGATCTCTCTGTAAAAAATATATAATCCATGTTTATCTGGTTTATAGACTTTATAGAGATATACATATACCTACCTACTGTAAATTATTGGGAATCGAATAATTTTGCTCGTAATTAAGGTTTTCATTAAATACTGAATTAAAAATATGAATTATGGAAAACCGTATTGATGAACATATTTAAATAATCCTCTCAATTAATTCAGCGATGAAGACTTTTGAATATCGGGCTTTCCATATCATGCGATATGTAAATCCTCCAATGTGCTTACCTACTATTGCGGTGATGTAAATAAGAATAAAATTGCTGCCGGCTGCGGAACGCTATCGGTTTTGATAGAATTGTATCCAGGTTTCATTTGAATGAATCTCTTTCTGAGAAGCTTTGCCGAGATCAATCGTTTTGAAATGAAATCACAAAGTAGGTACCAGTAGAAAATAGCTAACGTGAAATAAATCAATTTGCTTCGTGCTCAAGAAGCGGTTGTTTTCGAAAACAATTTGCATTTGTTTTGAATTAATTTCCTTAAAACCGCAATTAAATTGGCAGTGTTCAGGCAGTACGTACTGTTTTCCTAGCGGAAACTGTGTAATCACCGTGCTGGTGGTTTTATTTCACTTGCCGCCATTGAAAATCCATTAAAATTTTAATTCTCCCGGCGGTAGGGAGAAAGAGCGAAAATGTCGTAATAAAGCAGTAAAAAGTCTTTGCTCAAACAAAATTACTTAAAGCCACACTCGGTTGGCTAGAACTAATGCTTCTGTAAATATTGATTGTTTGCTTTGCGAATTATATGTAGCCGAGTATGTCGCCAGCGCCACATATTCGGGGATACAGCGGGGAGTAGTGTGTAATAGGGAAAAACATGTACAAGTTTCACGTTTAATTTGTGTGTCGCTTTTTCTGCATCGTAATTTAGGACCCGTATTAATGAACCACCCTCGTGTGAGCGGACCTTTTCGGTTTTAATAACTCTTGATACGTTGATCTGATTAAAACCAATCTATACATTTGTACATAATTAATGTGGGCAAGTTATTATAACCGTGTTATCTCCCAAATTATTTTCGATCCGATTAATACACAATTTATTCATTATTTTTCTCGGATGCTGTATAGATATTCATACTGATAAAAAACAAATTTTGTATAGAGGCCACATAGTGGTCTTAGTTATAGCACCCGATATAGATCGAAATCCAAACTATGACACTACAGATAATTCCAAAATCTCCGCCAAATCCGAGCACATGCTACATACAGCCATTGGACTAAAACAGTCATTTAAAGTGACTAATTTCGCTAATTACAACTGTGTTATGAGTCACTAATTAATCGATATAACGGTCCCGTATTAGTCGAGTTCGTAAGGCTTTACGGGGTTAATCGATTCGTTTCCAAATAGCACTCGACTGAAGCGTAATCGAGTTGAGTACGTTGTGTTCGCATTTGATGATTTTATGAAGCAAAAGTTAGTATTAATCGTTTTTACGGCATAAAGCTGTCAAGAGCACGATTTGCTTTGAATTTGAATTTCCTATCGAGAAAGTATAAAGGGTTTTTTATGAATAGCTGCCTTTCAATGTTGTTTGAGAAAAGGAAATGGTGTACCGTTCCTTATGTCCGGCCGTTACAAAAATATACCTTAAATTAAAAGGAGATTTTCCGACTAGTCAACATCTAAAGATTTATCCGAGGAATTAAGTGTTTGTTCTTTGTAACTTTGTAAAATCAACGAGTCTATTATTCTTCTGATTTCTAATGAAAAGCTTTTAGATACCAGTACAATCACAAAAGAAGGGGATTGAAAAAATTTTCACAGAACTTTCAAAAGTCATTTGTACATTTTTAGATTTAAACTGTCAAACACCAAGCGGTCACCGGTGACCGCGACCTATTGTTCTTTAATTGTGTCTATAAAACCGGTACTCGACGAGTTAACATGATTCCTAGTAAATCAAAAGATTACGTAAATATTAATTCCAAATTCTATTTACAGATCATGTTCGTCAAACTGGTACCAAACCAGTCAAAACGCTTATTATATTAAATTTTGTAGGCAGCTACAGCCTCATCAAGAGCTTTAAGTTAAAATCGATTTTCGTCCCCTCTACATAAAGTGCAGTTTTTACGTTCGAGAATTATTGCTTTATTGTTTGACAAGGTCAATATTTTTAAAGTTTTTGTGAAAATACTTTCAAATATTTTAATATTTAAACAACAATAGAGAAATATGTGGCATCCATAGGTGTTAGGTGATGAACACACATACTTGGCAACTTGTTAGATAATAATATTGTATAATCACTTTATGTTTTCTTTTCTTGTTTCGAGGAGACGATGAAAAACCCTTTTTATAAGTACCTATATAGGACGCTATGCAGGGGCTGCTGAGCAGTTCGAGTTCGGTCGAGAGCAAAGCTGAGGTATACATAACTACTTATTGTATTTTCATTACACCAGTTATAATCTTGATGAAGTCATTTTCAAAAGATATAATTATCGTATTTTTTATATTTCATAATTTTCTAAATAGAATTAACAGAAACACGTGATTGACACTTGCCTGAGTATTATATTTTGTTCCCAAAACTGAAGTTCCTGTTGGCTTCAGTATATTAGGAAATAAACACGTTTCAAAGTTCAAAAGAATTTCTTTTAAAAAAAGTAATAGAAATTGTTCGCCATTTTGTAATACTAAACAAAAGAGCATTTTACGGGCTTTTCATTAAACAATTTTGGATTTTCCTGGAACCGGTGGTCAAGTAAGACTATTGTAATCAAATTAAAGGAAATTTTCATTACACATCAAAGGGCGGGAGTTACTTAGAAAACTGGGTGCTTTTTGATTTATTTACTTTGATCTTTCCTTTGTTTTTTGATTTTAACTTGCATTCCCCAGCATCTGCTCCAAGCCTAAAGTGTCAGGGCTACGCTATGACGTCACGGCCGGTGGGGGGAAGCCGGTATATTTAGTACACACTAAGCCCTCGTGGCACTGGGGCCTGAAATAGTCGCTGCTTTATATAACACGAACAAGATACACATTTTCTAGCTTTCCACAAAGGTCAAACGTTTGAAGGCTTTAATATAAGACGCAAATCAGAATTCGTATGACTTTACGTTTTTCTTATTTCAGGATACATAAATATACCTGTCAAAAACATCAATGTTAAACAAGTACTAGTTTATAATCTGCTTAATTATTACTAACATGTGGGAAAACTTGCAACTAATTTAACCACAAGAACTAATTTATGAATGTTCAGTAGGTAAGTAAACAAATTGTTACTTAGTATAACTAAGTAGAAATGAACGGAAAAACTCGCACACAAATCACGTGAGTGCTAACAAATTCGTAATTACAATACGTAAGGTCCGGGCAGGTCTTTAAAAGTTTTATTACTCTGGACCGCAATCCGCTAGGCTACGGGTCCCGGCTGGCAACACCGCGCACCGGCGGAACAACATTACATTACGAACATTTTGTTTGTAGCTACAATTACACATAGTTAACGTTGTTTAATTCGAAAAATACAGAATAAATACAATGTATTGTACCTAGGTACGTGTAGTATCAATGATATGTGTGGTGGATAGAAATAATAAATTGTTTAATATTTTTGTGGTGTGGTGTGTTCGCTGTTCGTATTGTAATAATTACGAGCGATCCGCCCCGGCTTCGCACGGGTGCAATATGCATTTTTTATATATATAAACCTTCCTTAAGAATCACTATATCTATTAAAAAACCGCATCGAAGCATCCGCATCAGTTGCGTAGTTTTAAAGATCTAAGCATACATAGGGACAGACAGAGGGCGGATAGCGACTTTGTTTTATACTATGTAGTGATTAGGTAAAATTTTGGACTGACAATTTAAGTATCACAATCTTTATTTTTGCATGATCAATAAGTTCATTTCGGATCACAAATATCTTTTACTTGCACATCATATAGAAAAAAAAATGCAAACTGCACATTCAATATTAACATATAGTAGCTTTTCTTAATTGTATACCTTTTAAATTCTATTAGTATATGCAACATAACAAAACATCATAACATCACACCTTTTATCCCCGAAGGGGTAGGCAGAGGTGCACATAGAAGTAACACCCACTTTTCACTATTTATGTTATGAGTCCCATGTATTAGGGGGTGAGCCTATTGCCATATACCGGGCACATTTCCAGACTCCGTGCTACTACTGAGATTTTTAAAAAACCCAGTAATACTTTGCCCGACCCGGGAATCGAACCCGAGACCCCTTGCCCGCGAGACCAGTATATGCAAGTAAACTAATATCTGACGGAATTCTATAAACAATGTATACAACACACAAAGACAAGAAAAACTGTTTTTCTTTGAACAAAATATTTAATAAATTCCAAATTCCAATGTTCCGATCGGTATCATATAAAGAGAAGCAGGAAGATATGGCAGCAATACAGGTAGACTCTGTACTCTCACATTTTCGAGCATGACCAGAAAAAAATCTGGCTTAAAGTGCATTTACGATCATTCAATGCAGTAGTTGAACGGATTAGAGAATTTGGCTCAAAATGCGTAAGGTAATATATATATAAAGGTAAAATATTTCACCATGGCTAATTTGGCAATTTTTTTATAAAAATCTATTATTAAAAAAAAAACGTTCTTTTTATGGAATAGGAGGCAAACGAGCAGATGGGTCACCTGATGGTAAGCGATCAGCGCCGCCCATGGACACCCGCAACAACAGAGGAGTGCGTTGCCGGCCTTTTTAAAAAGGAATATGCTCTTCTCTTGAAGGTTTGAAGGTCGTATCGGTTGGGAAATACCGCCGACGACAAAACATTCCACAATTTTGCTGTAGTTAACTGCAGTCTACACTGACGCATACTACAGAAATAAATGCAACGGTATTGTTATGGTTGTTAGCGTGTCTCAAGCTATTTCCTTCGGCATTTACGAAAACCGCAACCTCTTATTGATACCGTAGCACAATAGAAACACCGTTTTATCTTAACGTAAACTGGGACATATTGTGCACATTGTGATATTATTAAAAACAAACTTTTGAACTATTTCGGCGCTTGATTTTGCTTTCTTGTGACTGTTAAGAATAAGATCGGTTCAGATATCCAAATCAAGTTAAAATGATCTTTTCATCAATTAGATCAGAGTCTATAATTCTATTTAACAATTAATATTCATCTGTTTTTTATATTCAAGTGTAACGTCAGAATAAGAAAATATGTTGATATAAGAGAATACAGTGTTGAACTTCCATACAAGGTAGCGTTGAAGCGTGTCAGGAAATCACGGCTGGACTGCTTTGTGTAGCTACTAGCGAATATTGCATAACATTACGTCTATTTTCCACTGAGAATGTAGGCACAGGTGTATTATGCACCGACTTATCACCTGTCATGTATTCTCATTTCATAACAATAGTGTTGAAGCAACACAGACATGTTAGGTCACCCACATCATGAAAAATTACTCAGCTTTACAATATAAACCAAAAACATTCTAAACTAAAGGATAAAATGACATCTAGGATCTCAGAACTTAATAGGAGGAGAGAGATGTGTGTGAGGAGGAAATTATGTATGCACACGTGTTAGTATTTATGTTTTAATTAATGTTCTGTAGCGAAACTCATATCCCTCCAAAGAACAATCAATTATGCTTAATGGAGAACAATACAACAGTGTGGGAGAGCCATGCTTCGGCACGAATGGGCTTCTTCCCCAATCTCCCCAATCCCTGAATCCCCAACGATCCTCAAACTCCTAATCCCCAAAAGACCGGTAACGCACTAGTAACGCCTCTGGTGTTCCAGGTGTCCATGAGCGACGCCGATCGCTTACGATCAGGTGATCCGTCTGCTCGTTTTCCAGCTTATCCCATAAAAAAATAATAAAAAAACTAGTAATTAGTTTTTAATCTTAAGTTGTAAATATTTAATTTAGTAATATTTCGTTTTAATTTTATTTAAGTACCTAATTAGTTTTAATTTAAGTTTTTTATTTAAATAAATGCTTACGTAATTAGTAGTTAAATTAAGGCCGTTTTCTATAAACGCTAATATTTATGCTAATAAATGTTATTTACAAAATATTCAGAAACATAAAAATGAGGTTATAATTGTTAGCAATGACCCCTGCCGCCTTACCGTAATGTACGACCCGACCCTTCTCTAAGTCCTTGAATAGGTAATTTCCCGTAAATTTCTTTTTAAAACCGATCCGAGGTCAGCGTATAAAATAAATTTCTAAATCAAACAAACTTTGGAAATTGTTTAACTTAGCTAAGTACCTACCTACATGGCTACCTACTTTTCCTTAAATTCAACATACTTTTACCTTACCAAAAATCTCATGGAATTGATGTGAATTGACTGGTTATGTACTCACTGCCTCCCATCATAACTTCGCTGACTTATAAAAGTAATCTATCATTTTTACCCATAACTTTTCTACGATATGTTAAATAATGAGTGAGATAAAAGCTAAAACCTTTTACAAAAACCTCGCGTCAGTCTGAATCAATCTCAGTTAAACCAGTTTATTGCACGTAAATGTAATTTTAGCTTTACCTCTGTGAAACAGCTTGACGCCTGCAATGTCCGACATTTTATTACTCTTTATCTATTTTACTATCACCTCACATGCTCAGAATTTCATCAGATAAACCCACTAAAGGTTTTAAAACCACATGAGGCTTTGTCTCATTTTCTCTTGGACTTTTCTTCACTATCTTAAACCCTCCGGAATTTATGAAGGCATTACATTCCTTATCTCCTCTACTGCGAAATTATGTTTGTTACGGATCTACCGTACTATGTAGGAGAGTAAATTATAGAAAGTGGTATATTAAATTAGAGAGGGTCCTACGTGATTAAACCTTAATAATCTATTGAAGGGATTTAATTAAGAAAACTGTATAGGACCTTTGTTATGATGAAATTGTAACATGGATGTTGACATAAATGACAAAAACTTAGATAAGTAACAAACAATTTTAGGTGTTGGAGAAATGATCTGAGTAGCTCTGTGAGAGGCTCATTAGCTTAGTGGATCGTGGGCGGTGTAGCGGGCGGTGGCGGCGGCGGCGGCGGCGGTGTGCTGAACAAATCGACAACATTTACATCGCGGTCAGCCGCCGGCTTACTGGCCCGCGGCTAATGGACCAGCTTCATATCAAATTGCCGGACTGTACGTGCTACACAGCTAGCAAACATCCCGCACTACCGGCCCTTGTTTTATAATTAATTGTTTTAAGTAATTGAGAATACAAAGGGTTAACTATCTCTAAGGAACATAAACAGGTGTGAGAAGATCTATTAGGTATATCATATGGAGGGTTAATTCTATTTTTAATTACAGTATTCTGCTTATTACAGCACTTTATAAAGGTTAAGTTATCTTTTTTCTATTTATTCTGTTTTGTAAAACGTGAGCAAACTAGAAATCATAATATTTACAATAGAATACAAACACTTCAAATCATTCAAATTGAAAAAGAATTAGTAACTATTCAGTGATCTGAGAAAAATAGAGATGGAAAATACTGAGTAGCTGCGAGAATAAATGGGAACCTGTACAAAGGATTGTTGTGACGTGGGTTGTCATACTAACACTTCAGTGCAAATTGAGCGCTTGCTGGGAGCTAACGACTTCGAGCGAATCATATCGATAATAACCGATACCTCTCAAAAGAAAAATGCAACACGATATTCCCTTGATGATGCTCTTTGTAAGTATTTTCCCAGAAATTCGGGTTTCCAATATCGATATGAAGGAGCGTTTTGTTATGAGCCGGCTAATAATTATCAGGAATATCAAACGAGCTACCTGGTACCTGCACGTCGTTAGCCGATCTGGTTTTTTTGCAACAATAACTCTGTGACAGCACGCGGGAAGGGCGTGCTCAGTCTGAGAAAATAAATGTGTCGAAAAGCGAAATTCCCCGCTGTAGTTTCATTTATCAAGCGTCGAGGAGGTCGTTCTAAATTATATCGTTAGGCCGGTGACTCCCCCATAAATTATCTACGCACGATTACTTATGTAGTCATAAATAAATCTTTCGATTTTTCAACTGAAATGGTTTCAAAATAATTATATTATTTATTCGAATTGAAAATCAAAATTGGGCGAAGGTGGTCATTTTAATCAAAATTTACCGAAAACGTTCAATAACCGTTACTTCAGTAATTCAAGCATGTTTATTTAATTTACTGTTTTATTTAACAGTTAATTATTTATACAATACTAATTAATTAAAATGTATCATCGTGTTTTAAAATTGTAAATTAAAAAAGGTTGCAAAGTTAGGTGGAGCGGCGCGCGCGTCACGAACGCGCTCGAAGCCTGTCGAGCGTTTATTTTTAATTGCGTTCTTAAAAGTTTTGTCACAACTCTATGTTTCCGGCCCGATTCACAGAACCAACTCGATATATATTTTATGCTGACACTGCGAGGGTGGAATTCATTTCATTGGCTACTATTTTTAATACGTCCCCAGTTGGAAATACAGCCATTTAATGTTTCCAAGAATATCGAATGAAAGTAGAAAGGAATTGTGCACCACATTTTTATTAGAACTGTATTTTTGGATTCTTAATGAACGTCATGTTATTTGTTTTATAAACTTTCCTTTATATTTTCTTTATACATCACATGAGTGAATTCTATTGTTGGCAACACAGTACAAAGCAGTCACTACCTACGTCACTACAGCACACTTTAATTATAAAACCGACATAAAGCATTCGTAGAACCTCCATAAAAGCGTTGGCTTATTTATTTTTAATCCCACGTCACTCGAAACCAGCGAAATATATATCAGAATACAAAAAGCAGTGCATTTTATATGAAAGTAGGTGCGGTCTGTAATATATTGAATTAAAATTTCATTCTTTATAAATTGCAGCGGCTTAATTCGTATCGAACGGTGGCTTTCTTTGTCTACTCCCGAGCATTCGAATCGCTGCTTCATAATGAGTAAATGAAAGGAAAAAGTATTTTTATTGAGTACGACGATTTGTTTTGATTTTTGCTACAATCGATAGAATGATTTGATTCTGATCGCCACTTCTTATGCAGACATTGATTGTGAATTCATTCATTAAAGCGTCCTTTTAACGATGTTCTCTTGTTAATAGGTTATGAAACAGCTTTGTATAAGTATTGACTTTTAACGTTATTAGTATTTTTTTTATAAAAACATTGCATTTGCAGTAAAGTTTATGGTGGTCCAGTAGGTATCGGACTTTTGGCCATCGATTATTATGCAGCAAATCAAGTAGGCACCAAGTTAATGTATTCATAACAAGGAAAATAAATACAAAACAATTTGAAATGACAAATTGCCTTCGAATATATTCAAAGAGCCTACATTTGTGTATACATTTATCGAAATTTCCGCGATTTGGTTGAAAATGTGATTCTGAGGCTCATTAGTGCCAAAGAGAACCGCGGAGACAATAAATGGAGGACATTTGTTACGGTTACACCGCCATGCGCCATGTTTATTACTTCGTTGTGATCTTCAACCAATTATAATGTACATTCTAATATATGTCTGATGTTCATTTTATACAAAATATTACGTAGAGCTGTATCCAGAAACTAGGAAAAATCCAATCTGGAAAATTGTATAAGGCTCGTCTTTTGCCGAGGTAGATTAATAATATCTGAGTATCATATTCTAGACTAGTACACACAGTACCCACTCGTAGGATGAACAAATTCACTTACACCGCAGCACCAATAAAATTTTCACGATTTCCGCTTGTAAACCGTAAAACCTCTGTCGTGTGACGAGTAGCTGCACACTCCACTCAGCACATTATCTTAAGTTTGTTATCTACGTTTGTACGAAACCGTTCTGTTGTCTCATCGCTTTCCCCTAAAACCATTAAACTGAGTGCTCGAAGCCCATAAATGGCGTTTGAAAAACTAAAGCCCGTTTATCATTTATCTTGCAAAGTGTTGAGTTGTGAGCGGCAGGGGCTGTGCTTAAACTAAACCAACGGTAACTGAAACAGGGCACGTATGAAGTAAATAATTCAGCGGTGCTGCAACAACATGTACGAGGCTGAGCCGCAGTCCGTTCTAATGGCCACAACTATGTTCCTGATCGTTCATCCATTTGTTCGTAGCACTAACACACCTGCCTGTGATGCCGACCACCCATCATAGTTGACGAGAAGCACATATCTTCTAAGATAGTATGAAGAAACTTGTGTAAGTAGGCTTAAACCTCAGGGACGCTGAAGACCTCTGAATAATATGCTCCAGACTGAGTGCTGATTAAAATGTATTTTTACACTGAAACTAGGTTCCTAGTATGTAATGGACAAAGTTTAAGCGAAGTTAAGGATCGGATTAACTCGTCGAGTACCGGTTTTATAGACACAATTAAAGAACAATAGGTCGCGGTCACCGGTGACCGCTTGGTGTTTGACAGTTTAATAAATTGTATGTACCTTCAAACATTTTCAGCATCGATTACTTATAAGGTATCACATTTCACAATTATACGTACATTGGGATTTAATGTACGCTGTATACTGTTCCATATACCTTTTTGATGAGTAGGCACAGATAGTAGAGGATGATTATATTGTAAGAAACTTTAACCTAAAACTTTGTTTCCGAGTCATTAATCTGCCTACAACAGACGGTAAATGTGCTTTTAATAGAAATCACTGTTGAAAATAAAACAAAAAGTGCCCGTTTATTGTCGACCGCTTTCAGAAAAGCGTCACATCCAATTAAAACCTCATTAACTCTCAACGAAAAAATTTCAAAGTTTAAGATTAAAATTTAGAAAGTTTCGATGTAATCTCATCGAAGTTGGCTGAAACATTGTAACTCATGGAGCAAGTACTAAGCTTGATTGAATTAGTCCCACTCACTGTTTTAATGTTACTCTGAAAAACTCTTCTGTCACCGACTACCTATTTATAGAAACTTTCAAATGCGCTTGCGATGAACTAATTATGAAACAGCTCTCGACAACTAAAAGTAGGAGTCGTTTTAGTCGTTCTATGTAAATTGCTAGATATTAACTAACTGTTTCTTTTTTTATTTATACTCCGAACTTTTATTGAATGTTTTAGGTTGGAATCTAGGGTAATTTTATTGAGCTTTCAATTAAAATCAATTCAAAAGCAAACATAGAACATTTTAATTTTATACATTTAGCAATAGACGACAGAATTAAAAACTATAGTCATTATAAATGTACAACTCGAACTATAGTCCTGCTTGACTAATTATAAGAGGAAATGTACACAAATATCAAAGTGTGCGTCGTACATAAAGAATTCAGGGGCCATGGTAGGCTGTGTATGGCGCAACATTCGGGCTGGCGCGGCCTGCGGTCAGCCGCACTGCGGCGGCCCATCCACGGCCAGGCCTACTACCTGCACCACATCTAATATGCCTCTGTCGAAAAGGAATGTGCTCAAAATTATACCAACCAGAATTCTTCAGCACAAACTACTCAAATACTTCTATCTATCCTGCAAAACTACCAACAACTTTCCTTCGCTAATATTTCTGTAAAACGTTTTAAAGACAGCAACAATAATGTGAGATATGTATAATATACACATTTGAATATTAAAAAAGGGGCAGAACAGGGCACGTGGCTGTAAAGTCAAACAAATAAAAAATCTGGAACACGCTTCTATTTCGCGTACTTTTTCATGTACCCAGAGCTTTCATACGTAGCACTGATATAATACACTGCTATTTAACAAATATTAACAACATACAATGGCAGACCACAAAATGGTATGGTTCAAAACAGGTTGGAACTGTCGGCGAACCAGAAAACATGTTCACAAACCATCCACTGAAACTTTGTTCCAAATTCCCAGCTTTTTATTTATTCTGGGGCACTTGTCGTGCCTGTCGCTTTTATGATATACGGCTAGGGCCTCACTGACCCATAAAGTGTAGTGTATAACAGTATACTAAAAGACAATCGACGAACCTCAGTCGGAATATATTGTGTAAATGTACACCCGCAGCGGTTTTTAAACATTTTGTTAACATTCACTGCAGCAATTTTTAATTTAATTTGTTTAAGTCCTCGGACGACCGGTCGTTGGTCGGTTAAAACCGAACATTACCGGTGAGTTAATTAAACTAGTTTGCAACGGACACTTTTTAACAATCCGGAGCGAGAAATTGTCGGACGAGGCAGGCGACGGCGTGTGATGACGTCTCCTTGACGCTTCACTTAGGAGTCTCAAGTGTCAAAAGAGTTGTTGCGTCCTCTGACAATGTTTACATACCAGACCAGATATTTTTTGCAGCAAAGATTAGCTGAGTTTAATTACCATATTCTGCATTCGTCGTCCAATTTGTTATATATTTTAGAGTTATAGTTAGTACAGTTTATTTTGCATCTTTACAACAAGCCATAGCAGGGAAAAGAGCTTTTAATTTCCAATATAATTCCAGAGATTCTGAACATCAATAGGAAACACAATTATAAGTAGGCGAAACTGCGGCGCGCCTGTTAAGCACTAGGTAAATTCGCTCCAGCTCGGAGGATACGCTCGTTACAGTCCAGCTCGGATGATTTATCGTCTAGCGGCAGCCGGCAGCTCCTGTCCTTTGATTAATTACCCCCCGTGAGAAAACTATCGCCTTGTCTCTGTCACTTCATTTGTACCGAGCTTATCGAACTCATATTAATCATTAGTGGACGGTGCACGGTGCAGCTTCATATGGACGCTGTTATTTGTTGATTCTGCATTTGTTCGTACGCTTGTCGTTTTTGTTTATAAATGCTAAATGTCAAGTACATTTCTACTTCCGAGATCAAACATTATCGTATTACTTAATTGACGTCCTATGTAAAAAGACGTCAAACCATTAACTATTTTGCAGATACTCTCAGATTAAAGTTTAATTCCAAAGTTATCGTAAAACATGATATTCAATAGCTTTTGTGTCTAAAAATATTGTAAGTGTTTAATCAGTGTTCGAAAATGTTGGTGTTAATCCAGTTTAACAGTGTTCATAAATGATGTGAGAATGTGTGAACATGGCGCGGGTAGGCAGCGCGGTGTTATTTAAACGCAGCCGTTATCTCGCCGGCTTTCCCGACAACTTTCCCGATGCGCGGTGAGTGTTTCAACTTCCATGTATTATTCAAATTGTTCAATGAACGCGGGCTCGGCTGCTAAGCCGCTCGTTACCCGACCGTGAGCTGCTACGCATTCAGCTAATGGCACCATTTGCCGAGATTGTCTGCGAGCTCCTAAGACGGCCACTAACTATACTGATTGGCACTCGGTAACTTAAAGACTGACTCGAAAACGACCGCCGATCTTGATAACTTTAACGGGCATTGATGTAAGTAATGGATTTCACTCATGATTAAACAAGCCGTCGCGGAATCAGTAGGCATTTTATGGTTGAGAGCCGCCTGTTTCACTGCATCTTACCAAATGTCAGTCGTGTCGAACAGACACGTACATACATACATGTATATTCACCTGAAAATTTTGTGGTTTAATCGTAACTACTTAATGGCCTCATCAGTGGAATTTTTACAATTAACAAATCCCGTTTGAAAAGGTCGAATTTAATAGTGGTACGCGGCGGGTGATGTATGTCGACATGCCACAGTGAATGCTCTTATCACAGCTCACCATTGTGTCGAACTACTTAAAGTTGGGTCGAGTTCGGAAATCTGAAATGTGTTCATTTTAATCTCAGGGGAAATCGTACGCCGCAGCAACCTTTCCATATTAACAAAACTTTAATCTAACCGGTGCGTCCCGGAGGGGGGCCGCGTTGTAGCGAGGCTAAATTTTTGTGGCCAGTAAATTTTCTTTAAGTCCGTCTCATGGCAGACAGCCAACGCTACCATGTGTTCCTAAAATCTCATTTTATTTCCGTAGTGGCAACTTTGTTAAAAACACATAAGCGTTCCTCCCTTATTATTCGCGCGGTCTGCTTCTCGAGCATGGGTATTTGCTCGCTCTATTTACAAAACAAACGAAATATGCTCGAAAAATAACTCATCTGAATTTATTTGTACAATACGTCTTGAACTAACAACGTAGCTCGTTTCAGTTGCAGAAAAAATGACGGAGCATATTTCAGGCACTATCAATAACGTTCGTTGTGTATCAGGGTATCGTATCGCTCGCTTGTTTTGCATTCCCTGTTCTTTATTTTGCTTGTGAACAAAAAGCTGCGGCAGAGTAGCAAAGCTCTAGTTACGGCAGACCAGTCTCTTGACGTATTGCGCACCCGCGCCCGCCTCCGCTCCCGCGCCCGCCCGTTGTACTGCATGGCTGTCTAGACGTCACTCGGACGAGGCTAGTTCGTGCTGAAATGTGAATGCACTGTATTTTATACAACAAATCCATATATGCCACGTCTGGCTGAATGTGGTTCAGTCGCTGGAGCGCCGGATTAGAATTTGATGAATGGAATAGAACTATGGTTATTTGACGCTTTTCCGTTTACGGCAGCGTGGGGACAGATAACGAAATAAACTTCGTTTACGTTTAGTAATAACTCGGCTATTAAATAGTTTAGTTAGTTTGTATGTTTACCTTGGGCAAAGGTTAAACATTGCCATTCAACGTGGCAATGCTGCCAGTCTTTTGGACACCCTACCTCACGATAGCGATGAGGAAAATTTTTCTTTTAAGGTAGCATTTTTATTATTATTACTTTTTTAAGGTGTATGTAAATATTTTAGTTTTTAGTTATATATATTTTAAGTGGTTTATATTTATTTAATTTAAATTCGTATTAACAATGATCACTCAGTAAAAAAAAGTTTAGTCGTAATATTTGAGAAAGTCCAGCTACATCATTGAGGCTACGTTATGAATTCCCATATCAGACACTATATCTGTTGCAGTTAGTATCATAATGATAGTATTATGTTACCTCAAGACAATCAAACTAATAGCTAATTGTCTACAAACTATGTGGGTTTCAGACATTAATATCGGAGCTGGTAAACAGATCGCGATTTATTATTATTAATTTCTCAAGTGTATCACTATAATGATATGTCGATGATCAAAAGTTAATTAGGTAGGTGATTAAAGGCGTGAGATAAATAAATAAAGTAATCCCGTGGTTCACCGCGTTCACGACATACGGTTGATGACAGAATTCCATTTACATTTTGCTCGTAAATTGTACCCTGAAATATGATTTCGATGTTGCGTTTGGTGAAGGATATAAAAAAGTACCGTGGTGATACACGCGCTTCGGAAATGTACAGTTTGCTGACGTATGAAATGAAAAGATAGCGCTGCGCTCCAATACCAACGACATTTTCATTTTAATAACAAAAACGGTTTGTTTTTGCGGAAGTTTAATTAATGAAACCGCTTCTCTTTAAATTCCACATCGTCACAAGGGAACAGTGACATAATTAACACAAACTCATTAGTCATGCAGAGTGTGAGGTTTATTGTACAGGAGGATGCTGTGGCCACCCTATTAACGGGACCCATCTCCATTTAAGACCAACCCTTACACAGAACCGCATCACAGAATATGCTAGTTGACATCTAGTCAAATTCTATGCTTGTTTCAAAATGGTGAAAAGGGATCACCTATTAAGATACAATTACTTAACTTACTTAGGTAACCACTTAACCAGTACATCGAAAAAAGTAGGTTTCGGAAGAAGACTATGACAGACGTTGTCTTCATTTTAAATCTTATTGGATCATACTGGTGTAAAATTCTTAAAGAAAATAAGTTTTACTTCGCTCCAATAAGCTGTTTAACAATTATTAATTAATGTTTAATTAGAAACAATATCTATAGTAAAACTTTCTGGTCAGTATTTTCATTCATAATAAGTAATAAAATTAGGCAAACACAAGTGCGGATTTCGTCCACCGGAGAGATTTTAGTGAGGTAAAAACCTTGTGAGGTTTTTACCTCACTAAAACCTCCCTTAGTGTGTGACACTAGTCACTGCCCGTAAAAGCTAGACGCATTTTGAACGTGCATCGTGATTTTGAACTAACTTCACGTCCGTCAACAAAAAAGGGGTAATACATATAATAGGGTAGTTTCCTAAATTTTATTTTAATGTCCGTCTGGTATATTAATATAAAACTTTAGATACGTATTTTTTATTTTCTAACAAAATTGAATAGTTTCGACGATATATTAATTTGAAATATCGTGTGACGTCACAGCGTGCTACATTTTGTAGCACATTATGACGTAACAACCTCACACTCCTAAACTTACGCCATTTTATCTAAGTGTTGCAACTAAATACGAGAAAATAAAAAAATACGTGTCTAATATTTTTTAATTATCTACCTGACGGACTAATTCGATTTTTTATTTTGATACCCTGGAAACCACCCAATTACTTTATTTCAAAATTAGATATGAACAACAGCCCCCATATTGAAAAAATCTAAACACGTTACTGCCAGTTGAACAACAATATGATCCTGTATATAAGATACCAGTCGATATTGCAACAAGTGTTCCGAGTCCCACAGCTGGGCTGAACTTTATGAAAACCTTTCATAACATACTGCTAAGCACGTTGTAAGAAAATATAAGCCGATTGTCGCTGATACGTGTTCAAATGAAACTTAAACTATCTGCGGGAACTAAGATGTAACCTAGAGATGTAAGCTTGACTGTAGTCGGGAACTATTCTTATATAGGATGTTTCAAGAAAATATTGAGCAATGTATTTCTTTAATTTTTTTTTCTTTTATCAAATGTTGCTCCACACTAGAATTTCCTCCTGTGTGTGGGTGCGTTTATAAACTTACAAGTTCACATACACAACGACACCCAGACCCGAAACAACAATTTGTGGATCACACAAAGAGCTGCTCCGTGCGGGAATCGAATCCGCTATACGTTGCGCGGTAGCCAGTAGCCCAATCACCGCGCCAACCGCGCAGTCAAAATTGCTGGTAGTAGATACCTTTTGGTTATATTGTGTTTGCCCTTTTCAGGCCTCCTCTCAAGATTATGTATGATATCGGTAGGCAATTGCGGGCTAATGACAATAAATAGTAAAACGGTAGTGAAATATAAAAACGATAATCAAAAACATAACATCACACCTTTTATCCCCGAAGGGGTAGGCAGAGGTGTACATTATGCCACTCTACAATGTGACACCCACTTTTCAGTATTTATTTTATGAGTCCCATGTAATAGGGGGTGAGCTTATTGCCATATACCGGGCACAATTCCAGACTCCGACTCCAGACTGCTACTACTGAGAATTTTTTGAAAACCCCAGTAATACTTTGCCCGACTCGGGAATCGAACCCGAGACCCCTTGCCTTGAGGCAGTCGATAATCGAAAACAATACACACAATATTTATATCAGCGTAAAGATATAATTATTCAGATCTTCACTTCCCTATCAACTATCAATATGTCCATAAAAGTAAACAAGAGTTATAGATTTTTACAATTCGATCCCGATTCCGTGAAATTTTTGAACAGTCCCACGTGAATAGATTGGAAACTAATTTTTCATAGGAAACACTTCGAACACGTAACGAATACGTAAACTTTTAAAACGAGTTGAAGTCGACTTCTGACGTTTGTGTATTTTGTTTCATGTTTTAGTCGGAAATATCAATCTCCGTCAACAAACACGAACATTTTAGTACCGAATCGATTATAGGGATGAATAACTAAAACCAATGGAGATAACTAAAATACACACATAACATCACGCCTTTTTATCCCCGAAGGGGTAGGCAGAGGTGTACATTATGCCACGGCACAATGTAACACCCACTTTTCACTATTTATGTTATGAGTCCCATGTAATAGGGGGTGAGCCTATTGCCATATACCGGGCACAGTTCCAGACTCCGTGCTACTACTGAGAATTTTTAAAATCCCAGTAATATTTTGCCCGACCCGGGAATCGAACCCGAGACCCTTGCCCGGCAGTCGCAATTGCAACCACTCGGCCATCGAGGCATGACTAAAATAGACTATCGTTAAAGTTAAGTAAAGTTAATATCAAAATTACAACGACAGTGCAAACAAATACCCGAAATAGTCTTTGTCGTCAAACTTAGATGACTTGAGTGGCCGTTGAGCAACTGCACATAGGTAGTCCTTCTACCGGCCATACCCCCGCGACTTTTCATACATATTTCTTGTACACGTCTCAGTTCATAAACTAACCAGGACTTCATTAACTACACCAGGATTTACCCGTTATTCTTCAATATGCGTAATATTACGAGCAGTATGTACCAACTGACATGATTCTGCTTATACCTCAAAAAAGTACATTGTATCTCATATGCGTGATTTTCAGACCTATGCTTGTAGCGTTTACGCATTTTCTCATTTATTCAGAAGAAAATATAGTGCCTACATATTTTCATAGAAACGAAACATTGCTTAACCATAAATGAAAATACGCTGATTGGATTTAGGTACAGAGCATGTATTTATTGCATAATTTATAAATAAATAATTTAGTATGTACATACATACCGACCAGCTGGATGACGTCAGCACTAACCATCAATTCGATGAAATATCATTTCAAATATTAATTTATCCAGCTCCACGTGTTATGGGAGCCGTCAATATAACCGCAACATGTTTACACTGCACTATAGCGTGCAGCTGACGGCCTCCATTACAAATCACAGCAAAATTACGTTCAAAATTCCCCTTAATAACTCCTATCTCAAAATAAATTACAAAATAAAAGATTTTTGACAAAAGAACAAAGAAAGAAAGAAATCTTTCAACATTTTATTGTTTCCTCCTTTTATTTTTGCTAAATTCAATATAAATGAGTATTATCTTGACAGCGAATGCTTGGGGACACAAAAAGCGTGGCGTTATCAGCGGGAGGAGGACAGCGCGGTTATTTTTCTCGTCTTGACTAACTGCCGCGTGATAAAGAGTTGCCGGCGACGGCTGACCGCCCGACTTACTCCCGTTACCGAGTTGCTAATTCGCATACTTCAGCTCACTTCTTCTTCAATAATAAAATACAAAGGATGTTTTAAACACTCAACTAGCCAACTATGTCTAAATAATTTTCTGTCTTGAATAATGAATTTTCTTGACGTAGCTTGTTTTCACAACTAAGGGTATTGTATAAGGAATAAGGATGCTTGCAGCTGTCCGTAGTAGTACAGCACTATGTTTCATTTCTAAATTAAAGTATTATATGAAATATCTACCAAACTCAATTTCTAAATGTGTACTTTAAAATATTTTTTGACACATGAAAATAGTGACGTTCTGCCATTGTTAACATTCAGTAATTATTAAATTCACCGCAATTAAATCGTTAATGTGTTCAAATTAACACTCAGTTATCCGATCAGTACAGGAACCGGAGCACCTCAAACAAATAAATGTGACCGCAACAGAAATTTCCACAATTTTCACACCGATCCCAGAAATAAAGGTCCAACCGTCATTATCAGGGACAAAAGGCGGAAGCGGACATAAAGGGTTGACCCCATAGTATTTTACCGATGGCTGTGTCGTACCAATCACCCGTCATTGTAATACCTGCAATAAAACAGGCGATTTACATTAAAAAAGTAATTTAAAAAGTCTAAAACGATCGCTATGTAGGGACGAGATAAAACTCCAGTACGATTTTGAATGTAACAAAATGATTTTTAACGCTACTCGCCCGAATAAAGTCCTACTATAAATTGGAAGATAGAAAAAGGTTTTTATCAGTTACATACTGCGAGTGGCAAAGTACTGGCATATAAATGAACACACCGGTTTAATCAATTTCGTTTTTTGAATTTCCGGTGCGGTTTTGTAAAAAGAACGTGCATTGAACAGTGTCTATTTTATCTGTGCCTTTTTTATGTGAACCGTTCGTTAATTAAGTTTAACAATAATGAAAATTTAATTTTTAACACTCCTATTTACAGTCAGCAAATATGTGTAACTTATCGTGTATGGGAATTATGATACAAATAATGATTGTATGATACAAAACACATTTTTTTTCTTTATAACAAACGAATAATAACAACAAATCTTTTTGAAAGCATCCTCTTAGGCTCGGGTTAAACAATTCTTTCTCTTTTTTCCATCTGAGTATAGATGAATAAATATCATATATCGCCACACTAGTAAAATATGTAACATATTTGTAGTCCTTACCTCGATACGTTGACATGTAAGGATTATCGTAAATTCGACGATCCATTTTTGTCGATGCTACCTGCTCGAAACGTAAACGAAAATTGTTATAAAAGAATTCCCACTAATGCTTTTGTAGCATGCGCCATTGTACGTTTTCCAACATAAAAAAATTGTCTCTAAGATTATTTGATTCTTTAAAATATCGATTATTCAGTTCCATAAAATTTATGATATATTTTTTTTACATTGACCAATCAACACTCAGATTCATCCTCTTCGGTAGACCAAACGTATAATTTTAATAAATACTAGACTACGCGAACTTTGTTTAGCCTAGAACATTTTTCTGCGTATCTTTGTTACTTTTTTTCACATTTAAAAGCTCCAAACAATAACAAACACAACGTAAAAGAATCAGAGTAACCAGTTCTTCTGTTCTGGAGATTAGCGCTTAGTAACACGTTTGGCGATAAATTTTTAACCCCCGGTGCAAAAAGAGGGAGTTTGACGTGTCTGTACGTGTGTGTGTGTGTGTGTATGTCTGTTGGTCTGTGGTATCATAGCTCCCGAATGAATGAAGCTATTTCAGTTCAGTTTTGTATATTAAAGGTGACTTATGTGCGAGTGCTCAGAGACACGTTTGATGAAAATCGGTTTAGCCGTTTGAAAGTTATGGGGGTTTAAAGTGGGGATGAAAAACTGAATGCTTACAAATATACAAATGTATGGGGTCTCAAATGAAAGCGCTCAGAAATAGAATAATAAGTATGTATGTACCTATATAAGCCAGTACTAATAATTTTAAACAATACATCACTTTAGGGGAATGCTAGACTTAACAATTTAATTGTAACTAGCTGACCCGGCGAACTTCGTATCGCCTTAGCGTAGCTTTGATGCACTACTTTATTTTGTATAGTTGACCTATCTTAGGTATGAGTACCTATTCAATTTAAACTGGATTTTTTTTTTAACTGGCTTGGCTGTTCAGCCATTCGCCAATGACGCCAATGTCAAGTTAGGGAAAAAGATACTACCACAGATTACTAAATAGGATATGCGAAATTTGTATAGGTTTACTATTTGTATTATTTTCAAAAAATTATAAAATAGTGCAATAGAATTTAATTAAGTAACCACGTTTCCGAACAAACGATGCTCTTTTAATATAGTCTATGGCTGTGAATGACGTTGACATTCGTATAAAAAAAAAATTGACATTCGTAACGCGCGTTTTTTAAAATATGCAAAATTAAATGTATAGTTTTCAATATTTCTGAGAGATTTTCTTAATATTTTTTTCCGTAAGAACCATCCTTGGACTTCCACAAACATTTAAAAAAAAGAATTATCGAAATCGGTTCAGCCGTTCACACGTGATGCCGTGACAACGCGAAACGGGTTTCATTTTTATATATATAGATTAACCAACCTAACCACCTAATAAAGAAAATCATAGATCGACCCATCGGGAGCAGTACCCTAACGCGACGTATTTTTCGAATTATTAATATAGACTTAGCTGCTTTAAGATAGGGTTTATTTTATTATTTTTTACTTTTTAAAGGTAAAAACAGGAGTTTTATAAATTTAATTTTTATTATATTATAGAACATGAATACAATAGTTGCATACACGTACTATCTACCATGTTCATATACTTCCCATTCAGAGGCCGGTTAACACTGGTCGATATAATTGTGAGACGACTATAAATCCCAATATTGATAGTAGGTACGTACATTAAGTAGCGTAGCTCTGGCGTAATTGCAACCAGTGTGGACCGATACTTCAATATATTTCACAACGAGCTCCCGTAATGGATGACACGGCTGTATTGATCGCCACCGTTTTACAGCCGAGATGAATGATGGAGTAATTACCTATTTATTGTTTTATCTATATTATTTGCAGCTGCTTTTATAATTTTATTCGGTTGTATTGTGGTCTGAAGTTTACATGTATATTATAAACTGGTTGCAGTGGGGGACAGAAGTGTGATCGCTAAGTTTGAAATGTTTATTTCAGTAAGATCCAACGCATTTGTGTTCTGAAGTTTTCCTGGTTGTTTATACTGTAGATCCTGGCTTTGCAGTTGCAGTGGGTTTGGGTTGTTTTGGTTGGCTTGTCACAACAAAGTATTAGAGGGTATATCAAGTTCATTATTTTCATTATTAAAATGATAGTGAGTTGTTATTAGTTTCTTGCTTAAGTATAGAGACCTATAAATATAAATAATAATATAATAATGTAACGAATTAAAACCAGATGTAAGAAAGAAGAACCATTGGAAAATTAGATAAAACGTTAAAATATCAATTTACTTTTACAATTAAAACAACTTTAGGTTACTGGACATAATAGAACAAAACATTATACCTAAACCGGGCCGTATTTCTGTAATTCCTTGACCCGTATGTTATTTGTGTTACATACAAACATACATACCTAAATTTGTTTGTATGTAGGGTTACACACTAGGTAATGGATGGTTAGTTAAGATAAGTCATGAACGACATTATTCACGTTCCCAAGAGGTTTCGAGACGTAAAGTAGGAAGGGTCTGCGAGAATTATCTCCCACTGCCAGGACATACCTTCGTATGTTTGGGAACGCTTCCCAGCATATTGCATGCAATATAGAACAGGCAATTTTGTTCTATTGTTCTTTTGTTTTAGTTCATAATTTTTGCTGCCTTTTTACTCTAAGTGTAGTTTGATGTATCAATACTTAATTGTTAAGGGAAAGGCATTTTCTGGCTGGTGATGATGACAATGTAGGTACCATTATTTTTTATTTAAGGTAGTAAGTATGACTACTAGAAAACGCATTGAAATACACTTCTCAAAATCGAAAACCTTATCTTTCGTCACCTCAATCTTGTCATCGACCACAAGATAATAAAAAGCATACCCAAAAATAATATGATCGACGAAACAATCAATATAATATATTTTTTTAATAATAATAAAGTGAACACCCATAGTTACGTAGCTAATGTCCAAATATAATGTGCTACGGGCTACGGGACTGACTACGCAGCGCTACGTGCTACGAACCTCTACGACACGCGTTGTGTTGTTTAATTTCTGTATTGTAAAGTATACATATATAAATTCTACTACGGTAGCTTCAGTTTTCCCATTTGCTTTACGCTGAAATTTAATTATTTCAGCTTGAGTACACTTAGTTCCATCCTTACTGTGTTATGATCTAAATAAGTAACACTAGCATTTCACATAGACCCGATTTATATAAGACTAGCTGTTGCCCGCGACTTCGTCCGCGTAGATTAATGAATTCTGACAGAATCAATTCAGTGCCCAAGTAAGATTTACCTATTTTGAAATGATTTATCGTAGTTTCAATAAATAAATAATCCCGCAGGGATCTTAAAAGTACAGTGCCCGATCACGTAAGGTTTGAGTAATAAAAACTATTCTATCGACTATTGTTGTACCGAATCTCTCTAAAATAAGTTCAGTGGTTAAGAGTTAGACAGTCCCGGGGCATTGACGCATAGTTCCCGTTCCCGTGGGACATCTGTGATAAAAACTATCAAAAGTTACCCAGGTCCCAAATCATCGTTTTACCGAATGTAATTAAAAAGATTCAATGATTCTAAATTCAATGGCTAAGAAGATTTATACAAACTCTCATTCCCTATTTTATCCCCTTAGGGGTGGAATTTATCAAAATCCTTTCTAAGGAGATACCTATGTCATAGTAAATTTATGCATGCAAAGTCTCAGCCCGATCAATTTAAAACTGGCAAAGTATCATACTTTGGGGTGAGAATGTTCAAAAACCTTTCTAAAGGGACGTTTACGTCATAACATCTATCTGCAAGCCAAATTTCAACCCGATCAGTTAAAAACTGACAAAGTCTCATACAAATTTCATCCCCTATTTTACCCCCTTGGGGGTGGAAATTATCAAAATCCTTTCACAGCGGATGCCTACGGCATAACATCTATCTGCATGCCAAATTTCAACCCGATCGGTTTAAAACTGACAAAGTTTCATACAAACTTTCATCCCCTATTTTACCCCCTTGGGGGTGGAAATTATCAAAATCCTTTCACAGCGGATGCTTACGTCATAATATCTATCTGCAAGCCAAATTTCAACCCGATCAGATAAAAACTGACAAAGTTTCATACAAACTTTCATCCCCTTTTTTATCCCCTTGGGGGTGGAAATTATCAAAATCCTTTCTTAGCGGATGCCTACGTCATAACATTTATCTGTATTCCAAATTTTAGCCCAATCTATCCAGCGGTTTGGGCTGTGCGTTGATAGATCACTATGTCAGTCAGTCAGTCAGTCAATCACCTTTGAATTATATATATATAGATTGAATAGATTGAATTAGTAGATAGTAAAGCTCATTTTCTACTTTTTTTAATATTGTTTCGACATGTTTATAAAGACTGCCTCGTTGGCCGAGTGGTCGCAACTGCGACTGTAGGGCAAGGGGTCTCGGGTTCGATTCCCGGGTCGGGCAAAGTATTACTGGTTTTTTTTTTATTTCTCAGTAGTAGCACCGAGTATGGAATTGTGCCCGGTATATGGCAATAGGCTCACCCCCTATTACATGGGACTCATAACATAAATAGTGAAAAGTGGGTGTTACATTGTACAGTGGTATAATGTGCACCTCTGCCTACCCCTTCGGGGATAAAAGGCGTGATATTATGTTATGTTTATAAATAAAATAGACAGCTTAGAGGAAAAGTCGGGAAACAGTAGTCGTGTTAGGCCGAGACGAACCGACGAACGAATCCTGTCATAAAATGTAAAATAGATTCCAAAATTCAAGTGGCACGACTCTCGTGATCATTCACTTCTAACCAAACAAAACACAATAAACGATTTAATTTTAAAGTTCCAGTTCATAATTTAAATACGATTTACATTTCAAATCCATCTGAAATGGTTGTTTAAGTACAAAAGTAGAGATAACTTGGTTAAAATATATAACAAGTTGAGAATGACGTGCAAATTTGTGTCGTGATGAGACCACATTAGCATAACTTCAGTAACATAAGTTACTGAGTGGCATATTTGAAGGCCCGACCCTAATATTGATGTTCTAGAATAACCTCCTCTAAGCAGTGATCATATTTCATACATGAAACACTGAGTGACCGTTAATGTAGGGTTTGAGATATTCAGGTTTCGTAAGATCATTTTGTCTGTGTCCGGTATATTATCTCAATTGATAATGCTTTTGTGTATACATGGAAGTGTAAAAACAGAGACTGCCTCGTTAACTGAGTAGTCGCAAGTGTGACTACTGAGCAAGGGGTCTCGGATTCGATTTCCTGGTCTGGCAAAGTTATACTGGGTTTTTAAAAAAAATCTCGGTAGTAGCACGGAGTCCAGAATTGTGCCCGGTAAATGGCAATAGGCTCACCCCCTATTACATGGGACTCACATCATAAATAGTGAAAAGTGGGAAAAAACACAAAAACCAAGTGGCATTAAGTGCCGTAATGTGTATTTCTGAATACCCCTTCGTGGATAAAAGGTGCAATAAGAAATAAGAATGTTTATTTGCACAAAGTGTGTGATGTTATGTTACATGTGAGGAAAATTACAGAAATAATTCTAGCTTCAAACCATGTGCCATAGTTGTAATATATGTACAGTTCCACCACTTAATTTAGAAGTTCGGTACCTAACAAAAGGAGATTGATGGCTTTATGACCATCAAAATAAAAACCCAAAACATGCCCGATAAAGCATGCACTTTGAATGAAGATTGAAAAGAAATATTTACTAACTACATGAATTACAAGGAGACTTCCTTTACAAGCCATTCACGAAGGTCAAAGTACTGTTACATAATGACTTATCACTATCTCAAGTCAAAAGCAGAGAGCTGCTTCCAAAGTGACACCCTTCAAAACTTGATCTAACAATCTCTTTGATAACAAATTAACCTGTTACCTTCGTCATCTGCAATTAGGCGCACGTCAGAAGGAAGGCGGCGCGGCATCGGGTCGGGAACACCCCTTCCTTGATCAAGTACCACCTCGACGCTGTCAAGTGATTTTTAAAATAGCATCGGTATCTACTTTATTTATGTCTCAGTTAAGTCTGTCTCATGTTTTGTAATATATTTGAATGTTAGGTTTGAGAGCTTTTTCAAACTCACATTTTCTAATTATGGCTCTCTTGATATTAAGATAAGGCTCGTGATTTTATTAGCAAAATATCCTCGTGAAAATTATTCTTTAATGGAATTGTATCAATCTAGGGGTTTAACCCTATTGTTTTCAAATACGTAAAACCGTTAATCCCATGACTGCCCTCCCTCCATCTAATCTGCTTGTCGTGCTATTAGATAATGAGTGTGAGTGTACAGTGCATCTGTCAACGCACTTTCCGGGTCGCTACAATTGGCGCAACCACTGTCACAGTTAGTCTATCAGGCCATTTTGTAAAGGTATTTTGTATGCAAGCGACAAATATACAACATTTTACCATTTCCATTGCTGTGATATTAACAGTATACATAATAACAACAAATGCATTAACATTTCTCAATATAATAACTTGGTACTAACAACGAGACTACCACAAAGTTTCCTGAAACAATACCTCGATAATACAACATTAAAACGTCTATTTCATTAGACACGGATATTAATTAATTTCCCGCCGATATCCGTTATGAACAAGTTTATACAAGCTCACCTAATGGAAAAAAGCGTCAAGCATTCAGCCACTCCGGCACAGCGGATGATAAAGTGCATTTAAGAGAGCAGTGAATGGCACGCTGCAAGCTGCCGGCGACTGGCTCGGCTTTGTGCCGCCGATAACTTGTCACTGTACAGCCAGCTCGATGGAAATACCGGGTACCGCCGCCGTGCCACGCTGCCACGCTATTGTTGTGCTATTTGTGACTCGGATTGTCAAACTTAGAACCTTTTTCATCAATTTGAGCAAGTACGTGCAATTTTCCGGCTAATGAACGCTATACCCAATAGTAAGATTATTTTCGGTGGCCGGATTTGGTATGTGAGTCGTTATCCATTTCTAATAAAGCATAGGTCTTAAGATATTGAATTTAAATTTATTAATAATTGGCATTATTAGGCGATATCTAACTGATTTACTATTGTACGAAAAGCTGTTATTGAAAATTTGACATTGAATGAACTAAAACAAAATATTTTTCAGTGGTGTTTCAAACGATCTCAACCACAATGTTGCATGCCATTACAAATAGATAATAGGGTACAGCAGGCTTAATTATAAGCTGTGCATAATGTATGCATATGAATTAATTTGATAAACTAATTGTGGTTCAGTAATTGAGTTTGAGTATATTTGATGGGGATTAGGTTCGTGTGCTCGCAATGGCATTGTTATGGCACATGTTAGTACATACGAGTGGTGGCGTAGAGCGAATGTTCAAGCTGTTAAAATAGTATTATTGCATTATGTAACTGTAAGCTTTGATGTTAGAAGCTAAACTGGTTTAGTAATTGGTTGATTAACTTTAGAATAAAGCGAAGATTTTAAAATTTTATTAATGTTTTCAATAGCGTTCACATTTAGAATATGAACTAATTAGTTTTTTGCTAAATCTGTTGATCACTAACGAATAATGATTAGTTTACTACGTGTATCGTGTCCTCTTTAAAAAGGACCATAATAATTATTCAATAATTGTTATATAATTTCCACTAGGGCAACCGTAAAACCCACATCAAAAATTACCAAAAGAACTAACAAAAAAGTTACAATTAGGTACTCACACAATTTCTGTTATAGCAACATAGTTTATTCATAGTTTAAATCGTGTCAAAACATTCCAATTATCATGATTGGCGGTGGAGTGAGGAGCTGCGCTAATCTGACAATTGGAACGTGCCCACCGTCTGAATATGTGTGAGCTGCGATTAACAATAAGGCAAGTAATAGTACTCTCGCGTCGTACTTGTATAATCAAGCAGGCGTTTGATGATAGTTGTGTATTAGATACAAATATTATCAGCAATTATGTGAGGTGTGTTTAAAAATGCCTAGATTTATTTATTACTGTAGTACTTTTGATTACAGAAAAAATAACTGAAGTGCCTAGTATACACGAGTATTTTAAAAAGTCTTTCCACAAAAAATATTGTCTATACCAACACAATTTTGTTCGGTTACTTAAATGTTATCATACCTTCAACGATCGTACCTAACAGCGAAAATAAATAGGAACCTTCTCATAATATTAAATTTAAAGCGACATTTTCCCTAAAATCTTCAACGCCATAACCAGAAAACGTAAAAGACTTTCATTTCAAGTGAATTCGCTCCGTCATTTTAAACTCAGATTAAAACTGTGACTGCAAATAAGTTATTAGCCGAGGAATACAGTTACCAGCTATTTTAGGATTTGTGAAGTAGTCTCATTAATTCAAGTGTCCGGACAGTGGCGACAATTTCTCCCTAAATCCGTTATAATGGACGCCATTGTGATTTTTGCTCTGTCCACCATCCCCAGCCGTCACCAATCCAAAACTAATTACCGGCTCAAGTGCAAGAAATTCAACAAGTAAAGCCGAGCCACGGAACTGTTTTCACTTTAAATAAATTGTTGGTCTCTTTCGTACGATTGAACAACTTGTGTTTACATGTTTGCAATATCTTTGGTTGAATCCATATACTTATATCCTTTTTGATTTATTTAATGCTTTTATGTAATTATATTATTAACCTCTGAGTCTTTTACAAATATTTCAAGAACGAAACTAACCAAGTCGATCTAGACATTTTCGAGTTTTGGTGAGATGAACGCCTCAAATCAATTATTGTTTCGGTAGAAGATATAACCAAGATATTTCGCATTAGTAAATAATGAAATATATTATTTTGCCGCAAACACAATCACCCTACTTAGCCCCGAGTCCTGATTGCATTACGTTCTTTCAATATACGAGGGCGGGCTGATCTAACTCATAACAAAACACTTCACGGCCAATCATTGCCCGGGACCCGAGAGCAAGTTATTGTTCGATTATTCTATCTCAATACCCAAAAACAATGCCAATCTTTCTACCAGCGTTTATAATTTATTTCGAACGCCAATACGCTTTTAATTTCCAGCCCTTATTTACGATGTTCACAAAAACAAAATTCTAAAAAGAAAACGTAAAGAAAAACTTCTCCGTCGCTGAATTTTCGAGTTTGATGTTATATCGGGGACTATAATTTCGATAGCGCACCAAAGCGTAAAGTTCCCCTGGCGATGTCTAATGAGCGAGGTTTTATGCCGTTTGCTGCCGAACCATAAAAATGTTAATTCAACTGTGCCGAAGAAATGAAAAACGTCGTAAATACAAACGCGACTTTTCCGACGTGTTGCGGAACGAGTATATGTATATTTTAATAGCTTAAAGTAAGTAGATCTAATTATGTCTGCACTAAATTATGACTCTTTCTTATCTGCTATTCATTTTTAATTCTGTCTAACTAAGTGGTGTAATAATTTCTGAGCATAATAATAATTTTGTAGCTCCCAAGCGGCAGACGTGATTAAATTGTTGTTTAGTTATTTTTTATGGCCATTTTTCAAGATTCCTGTTTTTGACATTATCTTTAGCATGCACCGCCATTACGAATGCCGAACTGTCAGAATATCCTGGCCGTGGCCATGTTGTTACATTTGCATGCAAACTGCGTCTTCGTGGATGTTTGTGTTTTGAATAAACGACAGATGTTTCTTTTTTGTAAGTAAATAGATATTTGGACTTGCCAACATGGACAGACGCTTTTTGCGAAATAAACTTTCACTGATTTTTCTGAAATATTTAAGTTTGTTAACAAGTTAATTTAATAAATGTATCTTGCCAGCGACGGACCAATCAAAGGTAAGGTAGTTAAAGTCCAAAATCCTAACAGAAAATTACCAATATTCAAAATTTTTATTTAGGTAAGTATATTTTATGTCACTTTACACGACTCTGATTCTATAGGAAGTAAGCTGAGTATACTAGTAATGCATACAACAACATCATCACTGAAACTAGTCCAAATAGAATGCAAAATGAGAAACTACACTACATTTTGATACAGACATGTTCGATGTATACGTCTATCCGACAATAGTTGCTCACAACAATACATCAGCACTATTCAGCAGACGAGAATCCGATCTCGGCATCTAGCGAGCAACTTATAATGATTGGGAGTTGTCAAGCTCCCTGTGTCACAGTTAGGGATCCTAGTTAGGACTTACGCTGCGTCTGTACGACACTGACACCGCCATTTCTATTAATTAGACAACAAAAACTTTCCCAATTACAATAGAATGGAGAACCATTGTGATTTTAGTTGAAACACAGATATTTAAACATTTACGTGTTCAAAGAATCGTGGGTGAAGACTTATTATTTCCTAATATTGATGACATATTTTGTGTAGGATAAATATAATATAAAAATCTTATAAAAAATACGAGGCGTGCACTGTATGGGTAAAATATTTTTTTTAAAATATATCATTATAAATACCTATAACCTAGTACTGAACCGATTCTGATGGCATATGTTAGAACTGTAGAATAAACCTTGGGAAAGACTAAATCAAAAGCCCAATTTCAGCCACAAGATATTATTTTACGCGGACGAAGTCGCGGGTAACAGCTAGTAAAAAATAATTCGATTATTTTAAACGTACTCTTACAAGATTCGCCTATTGTGATGTAATTGTTTGCTATTGATTTTTATTCATTCTGTTTTATTTGCGACCACTTTTATAGAAAACATAATATGTGACGTGAGAACAGCTAGGCGTCATGCGTCAAGTGAAAAACCGCACCGCTGATTCTTCTTTCTATATTATTGTGACTAAACCTTACACAAAATGAGTTACTATATACCTACATATAAATAAATAGCGTCTATTTATTTACAATTCCTGTGTACGGACGGACCGCGGAAGTACTGGGCTGGTGTTTCCAAGCGGCTCACGTACCTCGAAGTGGACGACGCGTCTCTGCGGAATATGTAAGGAGCGAGCAAAGAAAGTACTCCACGTACAAGACTCATGACTGACGTTCTACGGTAGTAGACTAGACTAGATAACCATGTCCACTAAAAAGTACCAAAAAATTATTATTATTTTCTGCTAGTGTAGGAAATGATGCATTAAAAACTTTCTTAGTTAAAAACCGCAACAAAATCCGATGCGTAGTTTAAATGATCGGTATAGATATACAATTGGGATGATGACAGGGTATGAAAATTAAAAATACAAGGTGTTGTTTTAAAGCCGCGTCATTTTCTAGGAGGTAACTCGGCTATCGAATCTGAGTCCGAATCAATGAAAAAAATTGTAGGTAAATATTTTAAATTTTTCTGTAAATTACGGACATCCGTAAGTGCGAACTGCACGCCGCCGTCTTATAACTGGTTTTTATAACGCGGCTTAACACACACAAACTCAAACACGTAATTGATATTATTCCTAATTCCATAAAACTCCAATAAGAAACATTGCTGTCGCTTATTCTGAAATACTGTCGATTTATTATAGCCGTATTTTTAACTATTGGCCCGAAAATTTATCTTACATTGAACTTTTATGACTTCTGTGCCATGCCTCCGAGAAATGACACGGCTTCATAACTACACCTTGTATAATTAGTCCGTAAGTTAGGTAATGAAATCATATTAGACACGTATTTGATTATTTTGTACGTACAATAAAACAATACTTAGATAAAACGAATCAAAGTTTAGGAGTGGGGGCTAAAACGTAATTTCTACGTATATATAAATTTACTATACATAGAAGTGACGTCACGGGACATTTCAAATCAATATATCGTCGAAAGTATTCATTTCTATAAGAAAATAAAAAGTACGTGTCTAATGATTTAAAATATTCTACCAGATGGACATTAAAATAAAAATTAGGCATCTACCCTATTGAAAGTGATTTCGTTTTATTTTAATATCTATATCGCTAATGTGTACAATTATCAAGATCATTAATACTGATCGATGGTCTTAATTTCAATAAAGCATTTTGCCAAATCACACGTGTTTTCACGCCCAAAAATCTGATAATCGGAAATTCAATTGTCAGTGGTCTTTCTGGAACATTAAAACTTAGGATAGACTTCCACCGTATTTGATATTCATTAGTAAGTAACTAAATCGAAGTTTAAGGCAAATACCAATATTGGGATCGAATAAATAGAACTCGCACTGATAATAGTTTAATAAACGACGTGTGCCAGTAACCTGAACTGAAAATGTTTATAAAAACTTGATGAATATCAGGAACGAAGAGACTGCTTACCTAAAGAAAGTTGCTAATTAAAACTTAGGTCGCCGGCCACCGAAACGGCACGCGATAGATTGCATGAAGATAAGAAAACTACTATCGGATAGATTTAAAAACATATAGTATTAAACTATTAATTTTTATTGGTTGTATTTTTGCCTCGTCTGCCTCGTTGGTCGAGTGGTCCCAAGAGCAACTGCCGGACAAGGGGTCTTGGGGTCGATTTCCGGGTCGTGCAAAATAGGTACTACTGGTTTTAAAAAAAAAACTCAGTAGTAGCACGGAGTCTAGAATTGTGCCCGGTATATCGCAATAGGCTCACCCCCTTTTACATAGGACTCATAACATAAATAGTGAAAAGTGGGTGTTACATTGTACAGTGGCACAATGTGCACCTCTGTCTACCCCTTTGGGGATAAAAGGCGTGATGTTATGTTATGTATGTTATGTGGTTGTATTTTATTTAAGCCTGGATCTAGAATAACAGAAATAAATAAAAAGTACCGAGGATATTTAAGCTACTAGTAGTGGGACAGGGACACAAGCGAGAAACTACAATTTTATTGGTCGAGACTGCGGTCATTTTGTCTACACAGGTAATCCGTGTAGTCACCACGACACCGGTCAGTCCGTATTTTAGACAAAGTGCACTGTATAGGTAACTGCAAGAAGTTTTTACCAAGTATCGAAACAGGTATTGTATATTGATCCGCAATGAAACTGAAATACTAAGTAAAACTTTGAATGAGATTGAATCCAAACCATAAGTTCAAGCTCTCGAAGCTCAAGTTAATATTTACGTACGCTAGTAAATTACCTTCCAGGAAGAGGATGCTAAAATTAATAAACATTATCAAAATATATACACAACTCAGGTTAACTGCACTACTTAGTAAATTAACTGAGTCCATTCCGTAGTCTGGCGCATAGTTATAAAACGAAATGTTTAAAGTGAGGTGAGCGGTGCGGTGAACTAACCTCACTCCTGAAAATTGTATGAAATTCCTTGAATTAAAAATTTCCTAGTGTTCCAAACTAGGTCCGCCAGGTTCGATCTCCGCGCTACACTCAATGTGTTCTGGCACGAGTTCAGCTAATCTAAAATCTTCTACATTGCATTTAACATTCGATCGAATTTTGCTTTGTCATCGTTTTGTTAGAAAATTGTACATATATCGAAATAACAATCGTAAATATACGTAACATAAACAGTCATGACGTTTATCCCCCTAGAAGTAGTGAGTAGAGTGACACTAGTGTAGAAAAGGCCATTGTTAAAGTTAAAAGCATTCAGTATTTTGAAGCTGGAAATACTTATTCATTTTATCTCCATCGGGAACCAAGTTCAGTAGTTACATTTACAACCACTCGACTAGCAACAATGTGTAACAAATACCTACATAGTGAAGTTTACTCGTAAGGAAGCATTCGTTTTTACAGTAACAATATAAATCAAGCTTATTTCAAATTTATAATGGTATCGCGACGCCGACGCTGCTAATCTTATAAATTATGAAAAACAACGAGAAAGCTATAAATTGCAATTCTGTTACCCGAGCCCGGATCGTAACAAGCCGGGCTCCACTATCTAGTACTCGCCGCTACTCGCTCACCGCCCTCACTATTGTCTTATAAAACAGACCCTAGTTTTATTTTCATTATTATTTCAAAGCTTTGATAACGTACCTTTCCGACCACCTTATTGTTTTAGTTGCCGTAAATTGAATAACCGCTATTTCATAATAACCAGTTATCAAATGGTTACTCAAGTGTTTTGTGGAATAACGTACTGAATCAATTGTTAGTTTAACACAAATTAAGTGGTTGACTATTAAATGAAATTTAATAAAATATGCCTATTTTTGGAAGTGGAAGCATTTAACTACGCTACAAGATGGTAAAAGCAAATATCCTATTTCATATAAAAAAGCACAAATCAATTTATACCAAACATAAAAGCGGCTTCCATGCTGGCGGTCTTTCAATAAACAAATTATTAGCCATTATTTAACTAACGTTTAAAACTGGCCGGTAACTTGACTAGTGGACTGGTAAAGCATCGTTACGACTAACTACATTACGTGAACGGGGCATGTAACTGTGCGTTATCAGTTTACGGGCACATCGGCAGCGGCAGGGCACAACTTTTAATTCAGTTCGGGCACATCGGGCACAACGGTGCCCACAACGCGAATACAAAACCGCTTTTCACTACAATATACGTTGCTTTGTTGCAGGAAGATGGTGTATAGCAGTGTGGCCACTTTATTTAGTTCATAATTATAATTATTGATAGATTGTTTCATAGCGTCTGCTGCTTTGGTGGACTGGTCAGCGTTACGGCTAAGCAAAAAATTAGAGATGTTTGGACGTCAACTTACCTCCCCGTTTTATGATACATTTTGATGAGTTAAAATGTAAGTAGGTATGTCACAAGTAAATATTGCAGAATGACTTATAATTACGGTATTTACAATGACCGATAAATTCAACACAGGTACCAGGTGTCAGCGTCAGTACCAAACATCAAACTTGACTTCCTTTGTTGTCACCAAAATATGTGGAACCTATTTGTTCGGTGTTGTGGTCTTTTTGAACTGTTCACTCGGCCATAAATGTACCGGTGACGTCATACACCGACTTGTCACCACAACCGATGACTGACCGCTCTGATTCATCTTTGTGTGAAATTAAACCGGCACTTGAACGAGATCGGGTAGGCTTCATAAATAAAAGCTTTACGTAGGTACCATTATTCATTATTCAATTATTTTTTTTATAAACTAATTTGAGCACGTTGATTTAGAGCTCATTCTAGCTAGAACGCTCCTCCTGAATGCTACGTCGTCGAAAAACCCACAGCGCGTTTAATTAGAACACAAATAAAAGACAGTTCGTGCCAATCTTTGAATTTTCCAAGAAAATTCTTAGTGCATTTTAGTTAGATTACAAGTAGAACACGTGCACCTACTTGTTCAGTGAGAGAGTGAAATAGCAAACACAACTGTACACGTCTTCCGGTAGCAAACCAATTCCATTTTTCATTTATTGAAAAATTTTCTTGAAACATTTCACCTGCGCCCAGTAAACACGAAAATTCAATCTGAGTTTCAGCATTCCCAAGTTAGACCGTACCTACCGCTCGAAATTTTACATTTATAACATATATTTACGTCATAGCACTCAAGTTACAATTTAACTGTGCATGATTTTACGATATACATTTAAGTAAAGTATCGGCTACATAGTGATAACTCCCTAAGCACAAACTCACAATTCGATCAAACATATCGCTGGCAGTAAAACCATAAAAAGAAGGGAGGAAAGTCATTCATGTGTAAAGTACTTTTTTCGTGAAAGTCGTAGAGATTTCCCGTGCCTCCGTCGCGCGCGATTTTATGGAAACATGGAACATGACACCTGCGGCCTGTAGGCCAAATGTCGCCGTGTCCTCTGCTCAGTCATTCAAATTTATTCACGAGTTAGGATGCCGCGGGCTGTTCCCTCGCCTGACAATTCTCAACATCCGTGCCCGCACGCGTACAGTGGTGCACGCGTCTATAATTTGAAACAACACTGTATCGTAACACTGCGTCCGGAGGAAACGGCTGATCGATATTTATGAGAGTCTGATGCTAGTTCGGATTTGATTTCAAAGTTGAATGCCAAAGTTCATCATCGACTAAGCGGAAACATAGAATTTTCACCCAGAATGTAGATTCACATTTCTTCGGAAATTTATTTATTACTGAGACTCCCATCAGTATCACAAACAGACCTCAAAAATATGGTGTAAAATCGACAATTATTCTTTAACATAAAGGGTTACTGGTTGAGCAGACCCGCATCAAATTATACCTTGTGCGACCCTTGAAGGCAATTTAACTGTTACAGATAACTGCAGGTCGCCTCCATATTAAATAATTTATGTCGTGATAAATTACGAAATGTTTTCCTTTCGTAAGAATCGTAATACTAATAAATTCAACAAATATACATTATATCGACTGGCTGGATGTCCGGCGTCGGCATCGTCTAGTAACTGCGTAGCGGTGACATGCTCCTGTTGTTTATTGGTGTTCATAATTCGAATCTGGAGGTTTTGTTTGCATGTAAGGAACGATATACACCAATGGATCATACATAACGATGAATCTGTCTATAATACCTCATTGCAATCTATACTATACATAATACACAGAAAAGTGGCATCTGACCACCCGACCCTTGTCTTTAACACAGCATATTCAAGAAACTGCGAAAGATTTTACTTATTTAAAAAAAATCCCAGATCGGATAAAAAGTCGAAATAATATTATATGATAGATTAAAAACTGGCATTTATGTATAAGTATCCGATTAAGACCTAGGTAATACGCACTGACTGACCTCAACCTAGTCGGGAAAAAGTCAGAAGAAATATCTACGACACAATAAACATCATATCATATATTTTCGGGAACGTAATAAATAAGTGAGGACATATAATATGATAGATATGTATAAATAACATCGTTATATAAAATGTCAGTGAACAAGAAATCAACCGCTGAATGGAAATAATAAGCACTTAACCTTTTTATGTACACATATTGCACAATAAAAGCTGTCTAAGAAAGATGCCGAAATGAAATTTTACATAAAAGGATTCATCAACAGAGATTGGATATAATGAAATCAGGGCGCTACCTACACCTACTGTGAATACGGTAACTCGACTAAAATGGTGAACTTCGATAAGAAACTGAAAGTTATATAAATATTAATAGGTCCCACTTTACATGGATCGTAAACATTACAATGTGCGTGCTTATACGGGAGTGTTCGGAAGGAATTTACGTGCTTAATTTATTGTCGGTCTATCTCATAGACGCAGACGGTGCAAGTGTAACAAGTTGAGCACAAGATCTTGGGTTCGTAACCCAGTTCGAATAGAGATTATTGTGTTTAGCGATTATAGCAAATACTATATACATATATCTGTTACTATTACTGTACGGACAGTACAGGTATTTTAGTATTGCTCATAGTGTGTTAGTACCTGTATATCAAGCCGTACCTAAACCTGCAGGGACACTGTAACGCGGTGTTATGTTTTATTATCTATATTTTACGATCTGCGGCACGACGAACGTACGTACTTCGTCCTACCTACACGTACTATAAAATATCTTCAACGTTTACGATCTACAAAAACAACAAGAAATTACGGCACAAGGAAAGTAATTTTCCAGTTTCTTTGTCATTTCCCACACGTTGAGGTAATTCACGACTATTACTGAATTCCATTGAAAAAACATAATCGCACCGAGTGCAAGACACCATATGGCCGTTATGGCCATCAACCATGTCCAAAGACATAAATGGGCACGTTGTCGTCACAGTCGGAATACCTGTGCGAGCGGCGCAGGGGCAGCCTTGCCGCGCCGCGGGGCGAGGGGGAGGGGGGGCGGCACTCCCGCGTAACCTGCTGCCTCCGTCACTCCTCGCGGCCAGTGCCTCGCCCGCGCATGCTCGGCGCCCATACGCGCACCGACTACACGCAATACGAACATTTGTGTTATAAACCTCCAAAACAAACGAAATACTAGTGCTAACTTAGTGAAGTGACAGAAAGATCTAGTGATGTGCCTCTAGTTATTTACAAATAAGGTAAACAGTGCAGTTGATATTTATTTTGGTATAATATTCTACGTTTTAAGATCAACAAGGGCATTTGTAAGTTAGCTATGCAGTTTAGCATTTAAGACGTAGGTACTTATCATGTTCGTACAAAGATTAGCACTGTCATTAAAGTTATTTTAAGATATATCTGTAGCTACTATAGTATCGTAGTAGTATTCAAAGCAGGTGCTTTGGATTTTGTGAATGACTCGAGTGTGTTTGCAAGCAACCGGTTCATGGCTTGCATAATATGTTAAATGGAGTAGTGTGTCACCGAAGCCTGCGCATTCTGAACACATTGCCCAAGTACAGAAAGTGACAAATATTACCAAGTGTCGCGTTAATGACATCATACTGTATAACATGTTCGCACTCCACCCACCGCGCACGTGTCGTGAGGTTATACTCAGCTGTGATTTATGACAACTTAACAATAAGACAATCATTTCAAAAATGTCTAAAACCTCTAAAATCGTTTCGGTTCTTACAATATTCAATGATTGTTTTGATATACTGAACACAAATACACAAAACCAGTGTGACGTAGTTTATATGAGATGGAGGTACCTAAATAATGAGATGTTTTTTTTTTGGAATATGTGTAAAACAGACAAAACAATCATGATACTTTAATATGACTGACCAAGCATAATTATAAAAGCAAGCATATTAAAACAAGTACGTACGCAAATAATTTTGGTTAGCAATTATTTTCAAGATGAAATGAAATAATCACTTTTTCTGCGAATTGTTTGAAAGCCATTGAAATATTTTATACAGATCAGATTGAGTTGTATGCTTACTACTTAAAAATCCAGAGAACCAAAAATGAATGAGAATATTTAATTACAATTTCATTCCATTATTTCCGTTCCAAATTAACGGTAGGTATTCTTCACAGAACGCTGTCAAAATATTTTATCCCACAGAATGTTCACTCTTGACGACCCATGTCAGACTCCTATAGTACGAGACCGCGGAGAACCTAACGGATTACCGGGGCTCCGGCTCGGAGTGCAGTAGTAGGAACGGGGTGGTTTTTAGTCAATAAGAGTCTGACACTGCCTCCCGCCTCGTCCAGGCGGGAGAAAGCTTTCGATGATATCCCCCCCTTAAAAAAATAGTAGTAGGAGTCTCCATCCAAAGGTTCTCTGTAAGAAATCGCTTTGTGCGATAAAACCGCGCAACACTATTACCTACTGTTAACATTGTCCCTATTTACCGACATCTCCCGCTAAATACTGCAGACATATGAAGTGTAAAGTAGTACACGTACGATGTATACATAGATATTTGTACGTGGATGGCCGGCACATTATCGGACGCAACCGAGCACGAAGAACGTCGTTAGCCGCCGCTTGTTAAAAATAAAATTATACAATTTTAGCACCCCTCCGTTTTATTCCTTTTGTACATACACCTACTCCGTTTACAATTCAAGAAAAATACGTAACCGAGGTCGTATTGTTACCTTTAGGTATTGTATTGTGAGCAAGATTGGAAAATAAACGAACAATGAGCACCTTCCTAAATCTGAGGCTTCGACTACTTACTTACCTACGTTTTATGATTTCCCTTAGTGTTGCCTGGATTTATATCGACGTTGGATTTTGTTTGATCTTTTTGTGTGGTTGAAACAAAACATTAATCTGCATCAATTACAAAAAGAAAGAATAACATTGACCTTTTAAAGGTTACTTTAGATTTGTCTCATCGCCAGAACCTCACAAAGAATGATTCCAAATACTAATAGAATCTGTAATTCACCAAAGTTTCTTACTCCTCGTATTGAGTGTCGGAACTATTAAGATGACAACAATTAACGAGAATGTAGGTGTTTATTTAAGTGTTGAATATTACCATGTATCTCTAGATGAAGAACAACCGGCAAACGCAGATTACCTAACTCCAAGAGCCAGTCTCGTATCGTAGGTGTTACATATCATACAAATATATCATAACATCTGAGCTAGCAGGTTTCCTTCTACACACTGATTAAAATTCAAATCGTGTTAATATTTTCCTAAATCAACGAAAATTTGGTTGTGAATTTGTTATAAATTCAACAGGGACGTTCGTAATTTATGCTTGGTCATCGCATTAAATCAATCCACATGTCACTGGTTGAATATTTTGTGGGCAGTGGTAGCGGTGAATTCACTGAGTGCCACTAAAAACTGTCCAGCAGCCGCCTGCACGGAGCGACCCATTGGTTGTACAATTACGTCATTCTTGGACCGGTCATGTCTTGAACCAACAGAAAACTTGACACATTCGCAAAACTGACGGTTACTTAAGTCTATAAGATTAAGTTGGTGGAATTCATAACGGTTACAGTTTAACTGAAATTAAGTTCACAAAAGACTGCCTCGTTGACCGAGTGGTCGCAAGTGCGACTATTGGGCAAAGGGTCTCGAGTTCGATTCCCGGGTCGGGCAAAGTATTACGGGTTTTTAAAAAATTCTCAGTAGTAGCATGGAGTCTGGAATTGTGCCCGGTATATGGTAAAAGGCTCACCCCCTATTACATGGGACTCATAACATAAATAGTGAAAAGTGGGTGTTACATTGTACAGTGGCATAATGTACACCTCTGCCTACCCCTTCAGGGATAAAAGGCGTGATGTTATGTATGTAAGTTTACAAAAGTAACAATAAAAGGAAATACAGAGGATCGTAACCAGGTTTGCGTTTAATAAAGTATTAGATCGACGATTAAGTAAAAAATCGAGGCAGGAAAATATCATTTTTAGTTATTGGGCAAGGGTACTAAGAGACTACTTATTTGATAAAGACCAAGCGACAACACTCTGATAAACCTGAACCTTATTAAATAAACTGCAATTTCCCAACTATACAGATTGAGGTACACCGTCTTATAAAGACGAGGTTCTTCATAAGACATCTACTGATATCTCAGCCTACTTGCTGCCATTGGTTGTTGATGCTGATAGTGTATTCTTAGTCGTTATGGGACAATTGCTCAACACAGGATTGACTATTATATATAACAGAATAAAAACTGGAAAGAAGTATGTACGTGTTTATTTAACATTAAAACAGTATTCGGAATTTTGGACGTTTGTGAACCAGTTAAACGTGAAGTGTTATTTCTGTGGAATATGAAGAAAATAACTTAACATCAAAGAATTAACGGAATTTAAACTGTAAGTGTTTTGTATGTAAAGGTTATATATACAATATTTTATCATTAGATCAGATTTTAATTGTAACATAACATCACGCCTTTTTATCCCCAAAGGGGTAGGCAGACATTACGGCACTTTATGCCACTGTACAATGTAACACCCACTTTTCACTATTTATGTTATGAGTCCATGTAGTAAGGGGTGAGCCTATTACCATATATCCGACACATTTCCAGACTCCGTGCTACTACTGAGATGTTTAAAAAACCCAGTAATACTTTGCCCGACCCGGGAATCGAACCCGAGACCCCTTGCCCGGCCAGTCGCACTTGCCGATGAGGCCGTCATTTTAATTGTAATTCAGAATTAAATTAATTGTATTGTCAATTATATTACTTAAACTTTTAAACTTGTATCAGAAAAATAGGATATCTTCAGACATACTAACCCTATCCTATTAATACTATAAATGCGAAAGTATGTGAGAATCTACGTGTGTGTATTGTGTGTGTGTATGTGTGTGTGTGTGTGTGTTCGTTATTCATTCACGTCAAAACTGTTGAAGGGATCAAGATGAAATTTGAAACAGGGTTAGATCATGTTCTGAAATAATACATAGGCTACTTTTCATACCACGGGGAAGCAGGCGAAGCCGCTGACTTAAGCTAGTGAACAATAAAGCAACTATGACAATTAATTAAATACAGCATTAATCGCATTACCTCGGTGTAGGTTTACACAAGTCTAGACTGCATGGTGGGCTAGGTCTTATTATTTAAAACAATGACCAGCTCAGGTGGCTGCGCACTGAATCTCGTCTCTTCAGACAAGGCATTGAAGCTTACAACCATGACCAGAGAACAAAGTAAACGGACCAAGTTTTTCTACTTGTGTATGTGTACTCACCAACAATTAATTCTACTTAAGTTATTTGTGTCTAGTTTAACGTTTATGGTGTCTGTCATGGTCCATTGTGGGTATTTGATGGGAATTGTTTTTAACCTAACCTTTTTTTTGAGAGGGGAAAATCATCCAATGACTTCTCCCGCCCGGTTGAGGCGAGAGGGAGCGTCAGACTCTTACTGACTAAAAACCACCCCGTTCCTACTCCTGCCCTTCGAGCCGGAGCCCCGGCAATCCGTTAAGTCTTTTAACCTAACCTAGCATTTTCGTTTGCATTGCAATCGAATATGGGTTTAATTTCAGCTGCTGCTAAGGTAACACTTTTTTTTGAGATAAACCTCATACTCATATTTCGGTTCAATAATTACATTAATGTGCACAAAAATGATAACTTTATACTCTTTCTATAACATCTTCTCATTTATTTCGTTGCTAGATCCAAGACAGCTGTTTACGTTTCTCTAAGACTAGCCTACCTTTAATTTTGATGTTTGGTATCTCCAGTAGATCCTGGCTACAGAAATTGCAATGGTTACCCCAACCAATACAATTGAAATAAATTAAAAAATACTACTTTATTATTATTTATTATTAAATCTTTCTACAATAAAGAGATTGGTACAAAAGTACTTAGGTCGCGTAGGAAGAGTGCGTGATATGCGCGCGCATAATGACGACAACGGAACCGAACACCCGACTTCCTACACGACGCCGCGACGCTTGATGGATGTGCATAACAGTGCCACTGTTCGGTATATTGTTCTTTAATACGACAACACCGACAACTTATAGTACACTTTCCTTATAGCAAGGAAATTATATAGGTACTGCTAGTCTCGTTTTGTGTTAATTTCATGTTGTCAGCAGGTACTAATATATGTATATAAATACTACTTCGACTTCGCATGATTATATTTCTATGAATTTATACAAATTGTTAATAAATTATTAACTACCAAAACGTTTCTAGTGAATCAGTGTATCCATTAGTAAAACTGTAGGAAAATCTATTCAGTATATGGAGTTTGGAACTAACGGTGTTTACTAAATTCGGATAGACAAAACTTTGTTTACAAATATTTTATAGTTACTAGAATTATTTGTACAAGAGTACTTATAGGTAACACAAAATTCGCTGTAACAGTCAATTTAAAACTTTCAAATTTGAATTTGAAGCCAGTCTTTCAGCCTTCAGCTATTGGAAATTTAAAACAAGACACGAGATATAGGATAGATTACATAAAATATCTAATTATTATTTTATCAAGTCTAAAAACAAAGTAAAAAATCAAAGAGAAACACCCTAAATAGTAACGGTCAATACAAACAAGAGCAAGTTTGTAAAAATGTCGTTCATTTCGTCTGAAACTCTTGAAATAAAGTTGGTACACAAGTTGAAACTGTTGGAGCCTTCTGTAACTGCCACATTTCCATACAAATATGTCCTGGCCCTAAGGTCTGAGTGACATTGAGTCTACAAGGAAAACGACACTTCATGATTCATCTTACTTTGTTCTGGGGGGAAAATTTAATCCAAACTGTAATCTAAACTGTTTGTAAGCTCCTCGTCCCAAAATTTGTGTAAAAACAAAGACAAATACCTAGGATTACAAACTTAATATTTTACTTTTCTATTGAGAATGTCAAACTTTGTATTTTTGGACAAATCCTTCATCGAAAGAATACATATTTTGTTTGTAACACAAATATTTGTTCCAAATTCAGTCCTTTCATCCACTTAAATAATTAAAAGTAGTATAGAAGACGTTCGATGTAACGCTACCTTTATTAATTGCTCTGTAATTTTAGAGTCTATAATTCTGAACAACAAGTAAAATCAATCAAATAAAATTGATCTCGCTGCTTTCCATAATGTTAAAGTTCTAACAATCAAAAATTTTGGAACGATTGGACATATTTTACCCGTACCGATAAAGTTTTTGTAAGCTTAATTGATACTTGTCTAAAGGTAGTAAACAACAGGGTGTTGATAATAAGAACATCTTTAAAATGGTAGTCTGAACATCGGATTTATTTTTAAGTGTCCTCAGGCTTTCAGCGCACTTTGCTCATAATCTTGACAGTTGGACTCTATGCGACTAACACAGAACAATACATTGTTACCTATACGTTTTGTATATTATATCGCATACAATATATGTATATATATTGGCATTTCGTTACTTACCTATACTTAGTACCTATATCACAACACACGATCAATCTACGTCGCTTGTCATACATGTAGGTGTCGAGAGCAAATAAATAACATTATGTGTGCAAAGGAACGAGATGTACTCCCACAATTATTTCTTATTGACGAATCTACCACCTAGCTATATTACGCCGACATTCTTCATAATAATACACTCCTTATTGACATTTATACGAAAATAACATCCTACGAAATGATACCAATAAAATATGTTTAATCAATATTGTTTTTTGATAAGTGTGGGCTTTATTACTGGTAAAAGGTTAGTTTGTACACTCTCTATTGCTTTTTATTTCTGTACGATAGCTCTATTACAATATCAATTGATTGTCTATACTTACTATAAAGATCACGATACAAGTACATGGTACAATTATTATAATAATTTGAATAACAGTTAAAATCGACTCTAAAGGCAGGCAATAAACGCCGCAATATCTACTACAGAAACCTCAGTGAGTAAAGCTCGAAAACTCAGTTAAGCTCGCACACTTATAATAAGATCTGTGCGTGCCATAAATTGATTCAAATCAGCGCTGTGGGAGGCAAGCCTCATCGCCACCCAATACCAATCGACCCACTCCAACCTTTTTGTAATAAACATGCAATAATACATTAACACGAGGAATTTACAATAATATAACAGTTCCGGGAGTTTTTTCAATCAACGTAGTGAGAAATATTTTGAGAAATTCCAAAATGTATGAAAATTTAATCTTGTTGCATTTCGTGTCGATGCTTCAAGTACCTACAATATTTTGAGCTCATCGAATCATTCCTGGAATCAATATTGAATTGGTATTAACGTATGTAGATTTTGTAAGCTGAAAATGCAATGTGTTAGTAGTTCGTACCGTACTATCAGAAATTCCAGGTAAAATCATAATCTGATTTGTAGTAAATATTATTCTCTCTGCTTCAACGTCTACGTTGAATAATGGATTTTAAAATGATATATACATAACATGTAGTAAGCAGTACCTATATGTGATCCTCCCCTTCGGATATTAAATTCATGAATTATCATGATATTTTAAAGTAAAAATATGCATTCTGTCCATATTCCGGCAGTTCATATTATGCAAAATAACAACCCACTAAATGTTAAAAATGTTCATTGAAAAAAATACGTTGCTATTTTGTCTAGTAAAATAAAATGTTAAATTATAATTTTTGCTATGATCAGCTTGTTTCATTGTGAAAACGTTGCTCAGTCATTAAATAACGATCCAAAACAAAACACTAGTACAGCTAAAATATTTTTTGCTAACGCACTAAATAGAATTACGCTGACATATAGTTCTAAACAAAATAAACACATAAATATGTAAATTAGTAAATAAATAAAATGTGAACATATGTTGGCAGCTTTAGTAGAGTTTAGTTAAAAATATGATCGATCAGACCTAAATAAAATCTCATTTTTTTTGTATAGTAATCTTTCGTGGTAATACACCATTTCCATTCAATACTTAGATAGGTACTTGTTGAACCTATTTAGACGGCAAATCATTTACCACGCTGGACTCCATGATCTCCATAACGAGCAAAAAGGTCACATTTTTTGCTGGAATTAAGATCAGCCTCAGCCGATGATTTATTTAAATCTCGTCAGCCGTAGTGGGCGATGTTGGTAACTCATGTCACCACATGACTGTCCTTGTACTAGGTACTTACCATTTAATTAGTAGTCATTACAAGAGGAATGTGAGGTACATGACGGTAATAAATTGACTGGTACTATACGTTTCATTTTCGCTACAAGTCATTTTATTTGTCGAGTTGATCTACAAGTTGGATCTACTACATAGATATTAAAAAAATAAACATTGGATATTGGAGTGGTTGCCCTAGTAATGTAAGGGCATTCCTGTGTATCTAATTACTGAAAGAATTACATCATCATCATCATCATCATCATCATGGAGTCTACGTTCACCACTGAACCAAGGTTTCCACTTTAGGAGAACTATGCCTTGATCCCCATTCTAGGAAAGAGGCTTGGGATACCAATTCGGTCACTGTCGTGTCTAGTCATAGGTTCAATACAAATGAGAGTAATACTTATGAGAGTAAATAAATAACATAAATAGTAAAACAATCATTTTCCCCTCCTACGCTCTCTAGGAACAAGTAAATATGACTAAGATATTACTAATTAAGTAAGTAGATACTTACCTCAAAGTGCCTTCGATTAGATGAATCAGTGATCCCGTTCAACAGCCAGTTTGCCTCATCCAAAGACTCTTAATCAAGAGTTTTGCATAAATTTTGCCGCATAATGCCTTGGATTCAAGTTCACAGAAGGGCTTAAATTAGTTACGAATTACGATCTATTTATGTCGATAATAGGAAAATCGAAAACTGTATAGTGATATCATAGGTAAATAATATTATAATGAACTATTAAATGACTATGTAATCCTCTAATTTTTTTTGAGGGATACGTGCGAGAATTGATTTCAATGTAATCGATATGTATGATTGTTATTTCACTCATAAATTGTCAAAGAGCTTTCAAACGTTGCACTTAAGTCATTCACAAAAGTCATCAACGTCTTGGACTGACGTTAAGTATGACAACTAAGACGGCCGACACGTCAATTTCGTACATTTTTGCGTAGTGACGCAGTCAACTACAAAGCGGTACGATTCGTAGATAATCTACAAATAGAAGTGACGACAGATCAGCTGTTATGATGTACAGTCGGTGGCGACTGCCCACTCTATAACAGAATAACTTACATAATACAAAATATCTCGGTTCGTTTTACGGCCCACGCTACGCGCAGCCTCCAATACATTATATTGTTCTCTTTTCTAAAGACTCATTCTTCATTACGTAGCCCGTTTATTCGTATTGTATTCAATCAATACTAACTAGGGAGATTTATGATGATTTGATAGATTTTTTTTATGATTTATAGGTATATCGTAAAGTGTTCTTTATCGTTAATTGCGCGTAACGTTATATGGAATGTAATGCGCATTGCTATTTTTTATATTAAAACCTTGGGTTAACGTTATTGAATTACTTAAATTTTAGAGGTCTTTTTTGAGGGGGTTAAATCATTCAATGACTTCTCCCGCATTGGGTGAGGCGAGAGTTTCGGAGTGTGTGAGGTGATACCCCGTTCCTACTTCTGTTCTTTAGCCGGAGCCCCGGCAACCCGTTAGGTCTTCCAGAGCTCCGTATCAGGCATCAGGCCTACTGGGCGCCACTGCAAACTGAGGAGATTCAAAGGTCTTTAGATTAACGCTTAATAAATATGAATACCTACTACAAATACATCTCAGATAAAACTTAAGGAATTTACCATCATCCTTAAGTTTGGTAGACTTGGGGAGCACAGATCGGTCACCAAAAAGAGTGCTGCTTGCAGTCCCCGTTTTATGACATATACATAGACATAGAAATTTTAAACTTGGGTCTATTACGTTCTAAAATAGATTAAAACTTACGTTTTCAAATACTATCCCGCTTAAAAAAGTATCAATTACAATAAAAGTCCTGTAAAAGCTCGGCTTAACAGTACAAATATTATCTAACTGTCAGCACTTTTAGAACTGTACTAACATTTGAAATATGCATAAATAAATCAATGTTGACATTATTTTACATTTTAGTTTTCATATTTGAAAAGCGGCACCATCAGTTTACGTCTGAAATAAAATTCAACTGTTAGAGATTTGTTCGTGCATAATACATGTATGAAATAAATAATAAAAAATGTAAATCTACTAACAGTTGCACCTGGTTTTGTCCCCAGGGTAATGTAAATATTAACTAAAAATCGCCGCGCACGCTGCTCATGAGGAAGAACCCTTCTGTAGTTCGAAACTAGTAGAGCTTTTCTCAGTATATTCACGAGAGTAACCCGCGATTTTTAGTTAATTTAGTATGTCTCAAAATATTTATTATAAAAACAATGTAAATATTGTCATGAAACATTTGAAAGCGTATAGGCTTAACCATATATGCATATTATTATTATTATGTATACTACCTGATAATAATTAATAACAATAGCAGAAAGCGTAATATAATTTTCCATATGATTAAGATGGTTTTGCATTATAAAAATACTGTATTATATACCAATCCTCTTTCTGAAATCCCATCAATTCGTTCCTCTATTTCGAAATGAATAGGTAAAAGACAAACAAACAAACATAGAGACGTACAACATTAGTATGGAAGTATGGATGTGTCGACTGTACGTGTGTCGGCAGTACCGTGTCCAGTGCAACATGTTTTGTGAGCGCCATTTTTCGATTCACACGAGTAAAATTGGACATACGAACGCTTTCAATTTATAACGAAAATATTTGGTTTGAATCCTGAATGAAACTTAAACGCGACATTTTTGAATAGCCGGATATTGGTAGGTACCCAGAGTAACAGCTATTAGTCCTCGGAAGATTGGTAGATATGCATAATTGGTACTCTTTCCCACGCGGGTAGGGTGTATACAATCGATACTTTTTCCTTTATATTGTTATATATCTAAGTGCAGTGCAGTGCAATCACGGCTTCACAGAAAACCGACGTGAAACAACACTTGTGTTTTGTTTCGTCCTGTGAGTGAGGTTACCGGAGGCCCAGTTACCCCCCTCCCCAATCTCCCCAATCCTCAACAGTCCCCAAATTCCTAATCCTCAAAATGCCGGTAACGCACTTGTAACACTTCTGATGTTTCGGGTGCCCAAGGGCGGCAGCGATTGCTTACCATCGGCTGATCAGTCTGCTAGTTTACCGGTTTATTGCATAAAAAAGGAAAATTTTTAAAGAAAAATTAATTACCCGTAGGTAAATACTTATAGTTTATCAGTTACCTTATTACTTTATTAATAACTGTTTTAGTTAGCGGTACTGTAGTAATCTATTGCAAAATTTGCATTTTGGGATTGTGTCCATATACAATCCCAAATTACCTACAATGTATTGTAACATCAATTTACCTCTATATCACTTTGTTAGGTCATCATTTACCCACTTTTAGGCGTGCCAGTAAATAAATAATAAATTTTCGATTAATTTGTGGTTCCGGCTCGGATATAAATTTTATGAATGTTATTTACACTTATTTGCACATATCGAGTAAGTCTTTATATTCGACCAAATATAAAATATGTTTGCACACTCGTTTCATGATAATTATAAAGGTAATAAAGCTTCAATTGAAATCGTATTTAATGTAAATATTATGCATGGTTCAGTAAATAAAACCTTCGTTGATTTAAAATAAATAAAAATCGTTATTTCTCGTAATATGATTTTGCGGAAAATCTTGCTACACTCATAACTTAACTGGTGAAATACTGTATTAAAAATGAACGCCTACACTTAGGAACTCATGTACTAGATACCTACGGATAATCACTTTCTCCTGTATTGTGAACTGAGAAAATATTAAAATCACAAGCATTAAGTACACAATAATTTCCCATTTGCATGGGTAATGAGGAAAACAATAAACTCGAGTTTTTCTTGACAATATCGTGAAACATTTCCTTTGAAAAAAAAACAACACAATAATGTAGGTCTCCTGAATTGTGTGCGACAATTTCAGCTTGAAAATTGGTGCTGTCTGCAAAGTTGATGCAAAAATGTTGTTAGTTTTTACCGTAGTAGCGCACTCATCTGCCAACAACATGAGTTTCAACATGAAGCTGCTAATTAGACAACAAATGGATATACGCACATGTTTCCTCCTATTAAAATAAAGAGGTACATCATTATATTATACTAACTTTTCCTTAGCGGAAAACCTATTATAGATTTGCACCCCGATACCACCATAATCATCATCAACAGCCTATAATGCTCACTGCTGAGCAAAGCCTCTTCTCACACGGAGAAGGTTTGAGCATTAATTAGCACGCTTGCTCAATGCGGGTACCACCATAATAATGATTGCTTTTTTATAATTCTGCGGCAAGAATAGGTATATGGCGTCCAAGTAGGTGCAAATGTGACTAGTGAGCATGTGATGTGACCTGTTCTGATTGAATTGGATTATCAATTAGTTACTTCTTATCACCGACCACTTTTTAAGTTGTTAAAAAGATCAGATAATGTATAGATGAGATTTTAAACACATTTTTTTAAAGAGTAACGATGCAGTTTCTTGCTCGTTCTTCTCCATTCGAAACTACGCTTTGTAACGAACGCCTAGCTTCACTGACAGACAGACGGATAATTCAATTTTTGACGTTTTTAAAGTGCCTTATTAAGGATTCATTGAAATAAATGCTTTGACTTTGTTTCGAACTAATACAATAGTTAACAGGATATGAAAATTAAAAACCTAATTAGTCCATCAGTTAGATAATTAAAAAATATTATACTCGTTTTTTTTTATTTTGTCATATAATTAGACAATACTTAGATAAAATAAATTAAAGTTTAGTTATGGGAGCTGGCTATGACCTAATAAAATGCAGTGTATTTTGACGTCTCACGATATTTCAAACCAATATAATAATTATCGTCGAAGGTATTTACAATTCTGTTATAAAAGAAAAAATACGTGTCTAATGTTTAAATTAATGTATCAGACGGACATTAAAACAAAAATTAGGAACCTAACCATTTTTGGTAGATACCTAATGACTATGTAGCGATCTACACATAATAATACCTCATTCGTCACAGCCTTCTGTTTCCCACTTGTTTCCAAGAATGAAGTGTAGTCATATTCGGAAGTGATTTCATATGAAACAATCATACAGATTGATCTGCAAAATATATAAGCAAGTGACAAAGGGAATTGTAATGATTCATCGCTCATTATAAAATCATACATAAATAGGTAATGTCATTATTATTTTGAATGGTAAAGTTAATTGCAATTATAGACATATAATTTCATTTAAAAACGTATTAATTACTCAGAACTGAATATTATTTTCATATCAGATGTGAGTACGCTTAAAGATCTAACTCTTCTTATTACCCCAGTAAATAAACTCATAAAATCAGAATAGAACCAGGAAAGGAAATAGCGTCACACTTCGCCCTTGCAAATAAAACAGTGCGATGATATTATCGCTTTGAACATGTTCAGGGAATCAGGACGTGGCGACTAATTAGTGCTTGCCGTCAGCGATGTTATTCTCCGGCTAATAATTGCAGAATTGCACCCCTGTTTATTTTCAAAGAGAATTACACCGTCACAGAGTAAATAGTAAAAGGAATGTTCACAATCTCATCGTCAAGTGCGCTAACACCAATACTTGTATTTACTCATATCATAAATATTTATGACTGTTATCCGATCGTTATTACTTAGTACTCCAATAGGTAAAACATTACGTAATCGGTCACACTTTATTTATTTACAATGTGTTCAGAATGGTGGATAGCTTTAGGTTTGTATCAACGTTGATGTCATTCAAAGTGTACCTACGTCCGATTTACTAAATTACCTGAAAAAATAAAATTGGTACCTCTTCATCAGGATACATTTTAGAACCATATAGATAAATCTGACGAATAACTGAATGCAGTTGCTTGAAAGGCATAAAGGGTCACCATTTTGGACGCTTTATCAAAAATGCAAATAAAACACCAACCAGTATAATCATATATCAACAATAAGTAAATAAAAAAACGTGACTACTAATAGCATATAAAAAAAAATATTGTTTATTCTATTAACCCGACCTTCATATTGAAACAATGGTTAGACTAGTTCCGAAACATACAGAACGAAGCTAACAACAAAAACAAGCGGGAGATAACGCTTGCCTACCAGCAGATTTTAGTAAACAACCTGTACCATTTTAGCCATTTTTTTTTCTTTATGGGTACAATATGTACATTCACTGTACTGCAGGAATTTATTGATTTGACCCCAAACGTAGCAAGCTTCTATTAAATCGACAGACCTTACAATACTATAATGCCTGGTATGTAGGTTTATGAACAAATGTTTATTTAATTACTCGATTAAACATATTCATTAGGGTTTGTTCAAAGTCATTATATTGAGGTTATCATTGGTTCTACAACGGTATAGTCGACTGAGTATACCAAACTGATTCTACAACCTTTCAGTCGAAATGCTTTACGACAGGATCACATAACACAACATCACGCACTTAATGCCACTGCACACCCATTTTTCACTATTAATGTTATAAGTACCATGTAATAGGGGGTAAGCTTATTACCATATACTGGGCACATTTCCAGACTCCGTGCTACTACTGAGAAAAACCCAGTAATACTTTGCGACCACTCCGCCAACGAGACAGTCATAACCTTTTATATAAACTTTCAGTCAGAATCACTAAAGTACCTTCACACTTTATAAATGACCGAGACTAAACAATATATTGAAACAATACAAACGAAACATAAAATTAAAGATACTCTACAATACCAATACTCTAAGATATTTTTAATTGCAGCAACTCGTACCTAGTTCAGCGTAGTCCCAGCTTCTACCATGATGCAATACACGATAAGTGGTTTACTATGTTATATACTCTTTAATACATATGTAGAAAGCACAGCTAGTAAAGTGGCTGTTTATAAAGTAACCCCAACGATATAGTATCATCAGTTTTGGTCGGGAACACTCATCAATCATGGCGGCGTGACAATACGTCATCGATCTCCTTAAAACTCTAGATCCGTCCCGACTCCCGACCGGCTAGAACAACAACTAGTACATGCTTTAGATAGTGGTTATTTTCTTAGAATCTTTGTGAATAAATTAAGTGTTTCATTAAATAGTATGCATAAAATGTATTCCATTAACTCCACAATAAGGAGTAATACTTCAAGAATAGTAACATTGTAATATTATGAGAAATCAAGATTTTTATTTCAATTATTTCCTTTTCATTGTTAGTTTTGCAGCTCGTATCTATTATGTCGGAATTCAAAACTTAGTGTTCAAAAGAAATATTGATCATTCCTAGACAGAAAATTCCTATTGTGTACCGTAACTAGATAGAGCTATCATTAAAATCCCTATTTATTCTTAATCAATATTCTACATACGACGCACCATCCTTGCACGGGCTTATCCATTCACGATTGTCACAGAATTTAAATAAAATGGACGTTGCGACTCCTCACTTATAAAGTAATACATCTTTCCAGATGACAACGATGTGCAGTGCCAAAGAAACTAAAGTGATATTAAATAGGTGAAGTATAAATAAGTGGGATGGAAGGAGTGAGAGTGACGCACCAGGGGGTGCGGGCGCACTCAGCCGAGGGCTCGGCCGGTCGCATCACGCAGGCTGGCCTCGCGGCCCGCAGCCCTGAAGGGACGGCCGCCAAGGGCATGGCCATCAAAGGCCACGAGGACCTCTGGGTGGAGATACAGGCCAACACCTTCAGAAATTGGGTCAATGAGACCCTGAAGCCAATGAATATAAAGGTAAATACCGTATTAATTGAGTTAACAGTTTCACACAATACGCCTCGCTAATTTATTGGTAGTTTGCTACTATGAACAGAACTATGAGAGGTAACTACTGATTTCTCTGATTTTATACATCTTTTTATTAGTATTAGTAATGCTTGTTCACAGGTGTTTAGCGCACCTGATTGAGAATCGGTCATGGCCTTTTGATGCTTGTTAAAGTGTGAAATTAGCATTTTATTTTTGCAATGTATTTTCGTTAATGATATTGATAGATAAGCTGAAATTCCATTCATGTTTTGACCAATGGCACAATGTACACTATGAATAGTTACAACAAAATATCTATATATCAACCACTAGCCTAAGAACCTAATTACTCCTCCAAATTGTAAAAATACAATGCTAAAAAACTCCGTGATAGTATGCAGTCATAACCTTAACTTTTTTTTTTTAATTTCTCCAATCTTAGTTTTTATTCCAAGAAGGAGTAACAACTGCCTCGTTGGCCGAGTGGTCGCAAGTGCGACTGCCGGGCAAGGGGTCTCGGGTTCGATTCCCGGGTCGGGAAAAGTATTACTGGGTTTTTCAAAGATTCTCAATGGTAGCACGGAGTCTGGAATTGTGCCCGGTATATGGTAATAGGCTCACCCCCTATTACATGGGACTCATAACATAAATTGTGAAAAGTGGGTGTTACGTTGTACAGTCAGTGGCGTAATGTGCACCTCTGCCTACCCCTTCGGGGATAAAAGGCGTGACGTTATGTTATGTTTTGATTCCGGCCAATTTCATGTTTAGTCAAAAATATGTACTTCCTAACAGGTAGCAGACCTAGTCGAAGACCTGAGAGATGGCACTGTATTATGTGCCTTAGTTGAAGCACTTCAAGGTCGAAGATTGAAGGGCTGGAGTCGTAACCCAACGAACCAGCACCACAAACTGGAGAATGTGACCACAGCACTGCAAGCTATTGAGGATGATGGAGTCAAACTTGTCAATATCGGTAAGTGACGTAATAAGTACATAATATCATAAATTCTATATTCCTCATAGATCCTATACAACAAATCACATAGACATTTTAATTCTCGCTACACTGTAAAGGAACTTATTTGTAATGCTGATCACTTTCTGTCTGATGACTTATCGGCTCATGTGTTGAACATTGCTTACACATTTTATTTTCAAATTGATGATATAGTTCATTTCCCTATTTCCCTCATTTCAAAGCAATTCAGTGGCTCCACTCTTATCACTTTTATTTTAAGAGTGACAGAACACAATGTATTAATCTTTATCTATAGAATTCATGTCCCGTCTATGGTTCGTCCCCTATTACAGGGGGCTAATAACATTACCGGCAAAAACCGGCCGTAGTAACTACCCCTGTCTATTCCTTAGAGCCGAAGCAGGCGTGATGTTGTTATGTCCCAATCCCCTTCCTGTCCCATACCTTTCTTTATTCCCAAATGTCCTGACTTCACTCTAACTTATTATCCACTTACTGAATAATGGAGGATTAACTAACAAATTGTATTAACGGTTTCTATGTAGGTATTATGGTGTTTATTTTTTCGAAATTCTCAGTAACAGTACAGACTTTGTATTCAACCATAGTGTTGGAGTTCGTATGGAATGTAGCATAATAAATTGGCATCTAGCTTGCATTCAGGTTCTCAATTTCAAAGCTAATACTATTCCGCAGGTAACGGGGTGAGAAATTATAAACGTTAATCAAATAGTACTTACATTTATTATATTCCAACTTACACAATGGTTTATTTGAGGTTACAGCAATCTTATTCAAATAGGTTGTTTGGAACGACTTCCTTCCACGGCGTGAAGTGGTCAACTGCGCTTAGGACGGACACGGCAAACAAGTGGGGCTATCCCCACCACTAACTTCGAATAACAAGTTTGCCGTGTCACGACTGAGCGCATTTGTCAAATTATTGTAGGGTAGGTAGTAAAAAATAATAATTATAATAATGAGATGAAGACATGCATAATATAGGTACCAGTAAATATACAATTGATAACAGTCGGCCATCCAGTAACATTGTGCGTCCTCGTACAACAAAAAAAAAGAGAAAAACAAAAAAAAAAAAAAAAGAGAAAAGAAGAAGAAACAACAGAGAAAAAAAAACTGCGAATAGGAAAGGGAAATCACAATCATCAGGAAAACATTCTTTTATACATAGCAAAATAAAAATCGATAAATTAAATACATTGATTTTGCTCAATAACCCTTTCCTTTCAGGCTTAAAAATAGAAACATATCTACCCATAAACATATAGTTATTGCAATTTTAATAAAATATTATACAATTTTAGGTTAAGATTATATTCTACATTTGAACCTCAATAATTACAATAAGCAAATATAAATTATATTATGTCAATCGTATTGTTGATATTCAATAATGAACACAAAACATAACTAGTAAGAAAAATAAATAGATTTCATTTTCATACAAAAAAAAAACATAAATTGGAGCATATTTTTATCATGAAAAATTAGATACTTACACAAAATGAGGCTGCAACGAGAATTGATTATACAAAAATAAATGTGTGGGCATTATTTCATGGCCCTAATAATTACGAGCATTATTTCATGGCTCTTGATAAATGCGGGCATTATTTCATGGCCCTAATAATTACGAGCGTTATTTCATGGCTCTTGATAAATGCGGGCATTATTTCATGGCCCTAATAATTACGAGCATTATTTCATGGCTCTTGATAAATGCGGGCATTATTTCATGGCCCAATAAGTAAGTATGACAGGCATTATTTCATGGCCTGAGTAAAATTGGTCTTAGTGGACATTATTTCATGGTCCACCAAGGTAAGGTCTTAAACAGAAACAGAGTTTTGTTAACAAAACACAATTATGTAATGGTATTAGATAATAATATAGTTGTATATTTGATATAATATATATCATAATTATAATATATTTGGTATAATATAGTTGTATATTTTATTATTGGCAATCACCATCATCATCACCATCATCATCATGATCATCATCATGCGGTCTCTTAAAGTTTAGCCATGCCTTGATTTTATCACAGGCGACTATAGCGGAGTATGGTCGATTGGACTTACGAGTAAGGGGCGTATCCTCAATTTGGTACCTATCGTAGTCACACACTTTTACAATTCGGTAAGGACCTTGAAATTTGGGGACAAGCTTTTTACTGTTACCTGTGGCTGGGACTTGCCGTTCGACTCGTACGAGATCGCCTATTTTATATTTTGGAGCATGAAAACGCTTTGCGTCGTATGCTCTTTTTTGTGCTTCTTGATAGAGTTTGACATGAGAGTTTATCTCTTGTCTGATTTGGGCGACATTATTGTCACTGACAGGTCCAGATACGTCCTTAGACAATTCAGAGGCAATTCTGCAGTCGTTAGGTCCAGCTGGTCTTATACCGAAAAGCGCCTCAGATGGTGTACGGTTAATGCCCTTATTAACGGTATTATTCATACCCCATTGTACGTCAGGTAGATGCTCGTCCCATTTATTTTCAGCAGAACCAACACATTTTGCTGTCAGGGCCTCAATAAGCGTTCTATTGTAACGCTCTACCTGCCCATTTGCTCTTGGAGTAGACACGGCATTCAATACGTGTTTGATGTTCCTTTCACTGACGAATTTTTTAAAACTGTCACTGGTGAACGAGGTTCCTCGATCAGTAATGATCCTTTTTGGGACACCGAATATACCAAAGAATTCGCGGAACACCTTTATAGTAGTCGAGGTTTTAGTGTTACGTACGGGTTTTAGGTATATATAACGGGTAAACGCATCGATGAGCGCTAGGACGTACATGTTTCCCTTTGCGCTGCGCACAAAAGGGCCGACATGATCGGCGTGTATAGTATCAAATGGAACATCAACTTTTGGTATCGGATGAAGAGTCCCAGGCCTTTTCCCTCCTGACGACTTCGCGTATGCACATTCCAGACAAGAATTTATATATTTCTTCACGAAATTGCGCATTTTTGCAAACCAATATGTGGCCTTTATACGTTCCATGGTCTTATCGAGGGCGAAGTGTCCAATGTCATCGTGATTTTGCTTCACGATCTGCCATCGCACTCCCTTCGGTACTACCCACTTGTCACCATCAGGGGTAACCCTGTAGAGCCTATCGTTCTTTGTCTTATAGTTGGCTTTTATATCAACTATGTCATCGAACTGGGGGTCCTTAAGGATACCGACTATTCTTTGAATTTCGTCGTCAGCACCCTGAACGGTCGCTAGCCAATCGAACTCATTCACAACCATAACATCAAGTGTCTGTTGGATTGGGTTGCGACTGAGAGCGTCAACGTGAGTCATGCGACTACCAGCCCTATATTCGATAGAAAAGTTGAATTCTTGCATCTGCTCCCACCATCTAGCTACTCGGGGAACCATGTCTCTCTTTTGGAAAGTGGCGCGCAGTGAGTTACAGTCTGTGATAATTTTAAAGGGAATTCCTACTAAGTAGACACGAAACCTTTGTAAGGATGAGACTACTGCAAGAGTTTCGAGGTCGTAGGACGAATAGTTTTGCTCTTCTGGTGTAGTTTGCCTACTATAGTAGGCAACTGGCCTAAGACGGTTACCTCTATCACTTTGCAACAAAATACCTGCCACTCCGATTTTGCAAGCGTCTGTGTGGAGTTGAGTTTCTGCCTTTGGGTCATACAAGGACAATGTGGGACGTTGTATCAGCTCCTTTTGTAGGTGGCGAAATGCAGTCTCTTGATCTGCATCCCATGACCATTTCGCATCCTTCTTCAAAAGATGCGTGAGTGGTTTAGCTATTACCGAGAAATTTTGTATAAATCTCCGGAAAAAACTCGCCAACCCAAGGAACTGACGTACATTATGTTGGTTCTGTGGAGTTGGGAAGCGCTCCACTGCTTCTATTTTCTTAAGGCCAGGTCGAATTCCTTTGGCAGATATTTCAAATCCCAAGTAATCGACTGATCTACCGAAAAAGAAACATTTCGGAAGCTTCAACGTAAGGCCAGCACCAGCGAATAGATGCAACACGGACTCTAACCTTGACATACCTTCATGTATGTCTTTTGATGGGATAATCACATCATCCAAGTAGGCTAGAGCTTCCTTATGACGCAAAGACCCTAGCACTTGATTCATAATACGTTGAAACGTAGCTGGGGCATTTGCGAGGCCAAATGGCATGCGATTGAATTCGTAGTGGCCATCCGGCGTCACAAACCCCGTTTTATGTCGGTCTGCTTCGCGAATTGGGATCTGGTAGTAGCCAGACGCGAGGTCCAGGGTAGTGTAGTATTGGTTACCAGAGAGTACGTCCAGTTGATCATCGATTAATGGCATTGGATAGGTTTCCCGAACAGTTTTCTTATTCAACGCCCGATAATCTATACATAGTCGAAGTTCTCCGGATTTCTTTTTTACCACAACTATAGGACTCGCGTATGATGATGTTGACGGTCTTACTATATTATGTTGCAATAGTTCAGAAACCATTTCCCTAACCTTTTCCTTTTCGCTAATAGATAAACGATAAGGTCTATAAATAACCGGCTCATTGTCATGAAGAGTAATAGTCATATCCCCGGCAGTAGTGTGTCCTAGCTCAGACAAGTTAAATGCAAAACAGGACCGATATTTATTTAATAAATTAAGTAGTTGAATTTTATGCTCAGAGGATAGTGCATCGTTCATGCTCACATCAGCTTCGGTTATTGGTTTTGAGTTATCGGCAACAACTGACGCGACATTTAAAGTTTGCAATGTGTTATCTTCCTGCGCGATGCGACCCCTTGCTACTAGAAAATCTTTTGGCAATAGTAATGGTGACGCTGAAGTGTTGCCGATAACAACCTGTCCTATTCCACGTTCTTCTAATCGAAATAATCCTGCCAATATTGAATAATGGGTGCCCTTATAGAAGCGAATATCGTCATCGACAAAAATGTCTCCCGTATAGGCAGAATCTGTATAAACATCTACGGTAGCGAGGCCCATAACCTCTACATAGTCCTTGCAAAATAGATTAACCTTATTATTCTGGACAACATCGCGATATTCGAGCTCAGATATTTCTAGAGTATCGCTTGTCTTGCGTATGGTTATGTGCGGCTGCTCCGTAAATGTTTGTCCGATTAGGAGGGGAACATGCATAGCGTTGTCAGATACTATTAGTAGTTCAAGACTAGCCTCTACATTGTCTATAACGACCTTAACTTGTTGTTTACCAATGCAAGTGACCATAAAATTGCCAAAACCTCTTAGAACCGGGAGATTATGGATCTCGTACTTCAAAGACAACTTAAGGAACTCCGACAGCTTAATCATAGAGCACTCACTACCAAAATCAACGAATGCTGTTAACGGTAACCCATTAACTACAGCGGTTTTAAAATATTTCTTATTAGCGTCAGATACTGGATTAGCTATTTTTGAAGTACAAAATGAGTCTAATCCGTTACTTTTATCTTCTACTCGCAAGACCTTTTTCTCTTCGGTTGTTGGGAGTTTGGCATAGCATTGTTCAGTGTCATGACCTATCCTGTTACATCGACTACACTTTTTTATTGGTTGAGTGCATTGCGATGTAACATGCCCATCTTTCTTGCAATTGGAGCAACGTATAGTTTTCGTAAAGTTGTGGCCATTCGAATTTTTCGGGGGTTGATTTTTATTCGATTTACGGTCAATGATCGATTTTATATTACGAGCATTTCGTAAATACGCCAAAAGCTTATTGGGGTCGTCAAACTGGGCCGCTTCTGCGCCCAATCTGACTGATCGATCGTCAATACCGTGTAAGAGACACTCCACTGCACGTTTGCCGAGTATCCCACACCTATTAATGAGTGCTAGCTTGTCATAATAGTAATCTTCTAATGAATCTGTAAATCTAGCTCGCTTCGCCAACATATCGCTGAGCATTTGCCCGTAGTTTTCTTCTGACGGAAAAGCTGCCAACAGTTTTTCCTGCCATTCGACCCAGGTAAATAAGACGGAAGGTAGACCCTCATACCATCTCTGGGCAACGCCTTTTAGTTTAGGTAGGGCATAGTGAACAATTTGTTTTTCTGACCATCCATAGATAGTAGCGCACTCATTGACTTTGTGAAGCCACATTATCATGGTTTGTTCTCGTTTACAGGGATCGAATTCAGGTACAGTATTATTAAGGGATCCGAACTTCTCGGGATTATTACCAGACATTGATTTTAACTCGTCGAGTACCGGTTTTATAGACACAATTAAAGAACAATAGGTCGCGGTCACCGGTGACCGCTTGGTGTTTGACAGATTAATACGGTGACCAGTTCAGATAATGCGGTAACTTCTAATTGAGGAATTGACTCACCAGCATTATCTTGAGTGATGGATCCAGGGCAGCAGCTAGTTTCTGGTATCGCGTCACCCATCATTTTGGTCTGCGATTGTTCTGCTTGGCTGCGAGGGCGTTGACTGGCATGGCTGCATGAGCGGCAACTCGATCGGCTGCGACGCTGGTGGCTCACACGGCTGCCAGTCCGGCGGCTCGCCCGGCTGCCAGTCTGGCGGCTCGCCCGGCTGCCAGTCCGGCGGCTCGCCCGGCTGCCAGTCCGGCGGCTCGCCCGGCTGCCAGTCCGGCGGCTCGCCCGGCTGCCAGTCCGGCGGCTCGCCCGGCTGCCAGTCCGGCGGCTCGCCCGGCTGCCAGTCCGGCGGCTCGCCCGGCTGCCAGTCCGGCGGCTCGCCCGGCTGCCAGTCCGGCGGCTCGCCCGGCTGCCAGTCCGGCGGCTCGCCCGGCTGCCAGTCCGGCGGCTCGCCCGGCTGCCAGTCCGGCGGCTCGCCCGGCTGCCAGTCCGGCGGCTCGCCCGGCTGCCAGTCCGGCGGCTCGCCCGGCTGCCAGTCCGGCGGCTCGCCCGGCTGCGATTCCTGTGGCTCGCCCGGCTGCGACTCCGGTGGCTCGCCCGGCTGCGACTCCGGTGGCTCGCCCGGCTGCGACTCCGGTGGCTCGCCCGGCTGCGACTCCGGTGGCTCGCCCGGCTGCGACTCCGGTGGCTCGCCCGGCTGCGACTCCGGTGGCTCGCCCGGCTGCGACTCCGGTGGCTTGCCCGGCTGCGACTCCGGTGGCTCGCCCGGCTGCGACTCCGGTGGCTCGCCCGGCTGCGAATCTGGCGCCTCACCCGGCTTCGCGAACGGTGACCCGTGGGATCCGTCGGAGTGTAGACTACTCGTTCTCGATTGTTTCCCTCCATGGAATGGACTGAAAAGTGAATTATATCCCCGCGAACAGCAAACTAGTGTTAGGCATAGTATGATTAAGAAATATAGGCGTTGTAGTAAGCGTGGCCATAGAATCTTATACACATAGACATAGCAACACAGCACAGGAAAAGTAATATTTTAATTTGACTTGACCGTTATTCGAAGCTTATTTAATTGAGATAGGCCTTCTGCTTCCCTCCTTCCGCTTTTTCTATATGTCTATCTCTTTCTACTACGTCACTTCCACTTGGCAGTGGTGGGGAGGCTTGCTAAGAGAGACTCGCTATTTTTATTTCATTGGCGTCTTGTTTCCCGCCTTGAACGGTTGTGCCTTGTGAATCACAAGACAACCATTCACAAGTTGTGAAACTACCTTCCGATTTTATTATTATTTCTTTTATAAAAGTGATAAATGTCCTAACGGCTTTTATTACAATTGTAAAAATTTTAAATTAAATAAAGCTTAGTCTTTCGTTATCTATTATGGAATTCAGGTAATAATTGCGATTATTCATGTTGTTCCTGAACACTTCTTCGTATGGAAGTGTCGACCTAAACGTAAGTTTCGAAAACTAGCAAAACAGGTACGTACCTTTAGCAATAAATTGTATGCACGTGAGTACCATTTTGGACCATGCATTTCTGTCTAGTGTTATTGAAAATTTTTGAGAATATCATTTTGATGTTGATGACCTGATACAAAGTGTGTCTTCGGATAAAACTCGAGAGCTGTGTTCCCAACAGAACTGTTGGTTAATTCGGTACAGTCTTGGACTGTATATTGCATACGTGGAATTGCTGACGCGATACCCTATGCTATAGCTATGCTCAGAAATTCGGGTGGATTTGTACCACTATACGAACAAAGAACGAAGGTTCTGTTCGAATGTTAATAATATTGCACAGTTATTATTTTGTCTGTTGTACCTAATTGTCTTGGGAGATTACTGTGCAAATATAGAAACCGATGTACGTTCCTATAATATAAAATGTTGCTTTGAGATTAAACTTAATAGTGTACTTGATTAAATATTGTGTGCACTTTAACAAGGGGTTTTTGGGAACCCTTCAAGAACTGCTTACATGTGATATGCTACTTCAAAAGTACCCTTTTTCCACAGGGGATTTTAGTAAGTACCTAGTCTTAAGCTTTATTACAGATGGTTTGTGGACATCGTTCTGAGAATCACCAAATGCTAAGAGGCTTAGCCATTAGATAGACAAAGGACTTCTTGATAAGGCCAATTTGAAGACAATTCCGCCATTATGATATACTAATTTATTCAACGCAGAGAGGTTTACTGCCGCTGTAGAATAAGCTGGTGGCGTGAGAAAATGTTTTTGGCCATTGCAAAAGGTAAATATTACATCCACCTCGCAGGTAGATTCAGTTTCAAGTTTCGCAAGTGTCCCAGGGGCCACAGCCTTACATAGCCCTCGCAGGGTTTGTGCTCAAGTTTTCCAACACATTAATACACATTCGCAATGTGCTAGCAGTATCTCACCTTCGCAAGGTGGTGACAACAGCAATAAACCCGCCTTTGCAAGGTGATGACAACAGCAATAAACCCGCCTTTGCAAGGTGATGACAACAGCAATAAACCCACCTCCGCAAGGTGGTTGTATCATATTCATGCTGTTTTTATATTTTTCGGTCGCACCGAAAAATTGTAATATCTTTCGGAGTTGGTCAAATCCTCGGCAGAATAAAATTAGCAAAGTCAGGGGCGAAGACGTGTTAGCGCACCGTCATAGACGCTGCAGCATTGACAACAACGACGTAAGTATTAACAATAGAGCAGACAGTCTCCTGCAATTGGTAGACCGATGGGAACTTGTGAACGTCAGATTATGAAATAACAAGGTATCGCATACCTTTTTACAAAAACTGTTCCTTGTTCACCCCAATGTTGTCTGAACGAATTTGTTGAACTGGAACATCTGTTCATCAAACATCTGTTCCAGAATCTCTGTCACTCTGTTCAGAAATGACATCAGTCATGAACAAAATAACAGAACCGGCAATTCCGGACCGAGCTACTGAGCAGCCAAGCTTCCTACCATTGATATTTCTGGTCCAAGGGCGCCCGCATCGTCCATTTGGAAATTCAGAATTTATATATCAGTTGACCGATTCGTTAATACACATACGTGTTAACACACATAGTATTTCTCATTTTCTACAACCTGTTGGTCTATGCAAAATCGACATTTCTGGGGCGTAGTGTCATTTACCTGTGGCCCGTAGCCACGGAAGGTTTCTGCGCCTAAATTATCGCAATGAATTGGTACGAATGACTAGCTTATCACTAGGCATGAGCGCAGCGCCCAATACTTTTGCTACGATTGTCTCAGACACTTGGGCAATGAGGTGTCGGGATTTTTTATTGCCACCAGGACGAAGGCCGACTTCCGACTTCGTATTAAACTGGGGCTCTATGTTCTAGAAAAGTTGGTCAATATCAGGGATCCATAGTCAAATCACAAACATTTTCCCGGGAGTAAAAGTTCTGGGATCATTTTGCCATTTAATGCGGAAGAAATGCAAGTCACGCACAGAACTCCAGAGCCTAGTTATTTTTGCTGCGTCTGCAGTTTCAAGAGAAAGGCTCGACTTTCAAGCTTTTCTGATCCTACAAGAATAAAATCTTAAAGTGCGATCGCAGATTGGTTTTCACTTTATCTCATGTGAACAATCTTGTATGAAGGAGCCAGAATTATCATCCTCTGTCGGTCCTACACATGCTACTACCTTCTCATTCCCAGCAGATTGTGCAATGCGTCAGATGTTGCTAAGGGAGCTTACCTGGGCAATCTCTTTCTCTTGGGTTTTCTGGTCAGAGCACGCGAAAGATTGTCATAGCAACCAAAAGAGAACGCTAGCTATTCTAAGAATTTTGGAAGATTCTTGTCTGTTCCTGAAATAGACTGGTTTGATATAGGACGACATCAAGTCTGTCATCGCATATATCCGTTACGAAAGGGGGGGCACCAAGTAGCTCCCAGTCCTGGATTTAACCCTCATTTTCCCATTATACGTTCATATGCGTTAACATACACGTATTTCATGTACCAGATATGTACAATGCCCAGGCAGATCATCTGTTGAGGTTTTTGCGAAACTTTAGAGAGCATCTGTCTGCAGAATGCACGAACAAAACGGTCTCCATATGCTAAGTTCCACCGATCAACTTATTTGCGTCATACCGAGTACATGTAATGACAATTACGTGCCCTTATATCAAAACTACGGACAAGCCCTGTTTTGTGACGCGTTTTCCCACTTGGAAACGTAAAACTCAGCGGGGGTGTTCTTTCCAGCTTTTTTGATTTCTTAGGTCCTGGATTCTCTCAATCAGGCACAGAGAACGTGCCTACTAGTAATTCCTAAATGAGAGAGAGTTTTTTGACGTGTCTCGCTTGCCGTAGGTAGTACCCCGTTTCTTTACGCTTTATCACCTAGACAAAGTCCTAATTAAGAACAAGGCGGCCACCACCGAGCGTCTACGACATGACCTTGGAAGTGTGGAAACGTGAGCCGTCTGGAATACTATTAAAATGATACTCTACACAATTAAAATTTCTTAAGAAGTCATGGCGTCCGTCAATACGTTAAATCTATAGTGCAGTCCTCAAAAGGTTGCACCGCACCGGAGGGGGGGGGGAACCCCTCGGCTCCTATAGCAAGATTTTTGATTACATTTTTATCTATATCTGATCTCTATTGAATCAATAATTTGTCGTACACTTAAATTTTGTACAATCAAAATCTGTGGTTACTGTCCTTTGTTAACCAGAACCATATGTCCTTTAGCATTTATTGCTAAAAACTATACAATCAGTAACATTAATCTAACTTATGAACTAACACATCAGTTAGTCAGTTAATCTCAAATGTAAGTAGATATGTAAAACGTATAGTAAATGGTGATTGACCATGTCAATCCCCCTGTTTGGGTCATAAACGATCTAGCTAGATTCTTAGACAGTAAACTTAGTCTTTCAAGTGCAGAAACAAACAGCTGTTCTATTTCTCCTATACCCCAGGAGATGATTTCATGACTTAATTTTGCTCGATATAGATTCTAATAATTACAGTAATCATAATGACGTACTAGTTTTTCGGTCGGTTTTAGATCAAAAACTAATTCTGTTGATTAATTGGATAATAATAAACTAGCTTTCACCCGCGACTTTGCCCATGCATTTCTACCAAGGGAGCACTTAATCGGGATAAAAAGCATCCTATCACCTAAGTCGGCCCATACCCTGCCTGTATACCAAATTTCTAAAGCTTAGATCCAGTCCCCGGTACTAAGCAGACCATAAGAGGCATAACTTAATGGCGTAAGCTGTAATGTTATGTGTCAAATTTGAAAATAATGCAAATTGTTAAAGTTTTGTTTTATTACACGTGAACTTAAACCGGTATAGAAAACTCTAATTGCGGTCAGGATCAAGTTTCTTTTGGCGGTAACCGATATTAAGGTATCAGTAATCCCCCAAGACATCCTGAGGGTTTCAGATCAGCTGTGACCTGAAAAAAATTGAGTGGATAGTTATCCTTTTGAAGCGATCCTTTCTAAGTAATGATGATGATGATGATGAGTGTATCTTTGCCTTTTTATTCAATCAAGTCGATCAGAAATTAGAAACAAGGTAATAAAATACCTCAGAGATATATTACATCTGTTTTTGTTCAGATCAAATACAATGTCATAAGAATAGTTTTTCTACAATTCCTTTCTTCAAAACATGTATGTTTTAGATACTTACTTTTACTTAGTTTTTCTATTATTTTTTCTATTCCGTGATTTTACCACATCATACCTCGACCGCAGTCATACTACCTCACATTGGCGTCTGTCACTTCCACCAGGCGATAACAAACACGTCTCAATTAAATAAGCTTCGAATAACGGTCAAGTCAAATTAATGGAAGCGTTTTACCTACCAATAAAACGCATATTAATTTACTTACCTTATTCGAAGCTTATAGTCAAGCTCTGCCTGGTAATGAGACTCAATGAAATAAAAATAGCGAGTCTCTCTTAGCAAGCCTCCCCACCACTGCCAAGTGGAAGTGACGTAGTAGAAAGAGATAGACATATAGAAAAAGCGGAAGGAGGGAAGCAGAAGGCCTATCTCAATTAAATAAGCTTCGAATAAGGTAAGTAAATTAATATGCGTTTTATTGGTAGGTAAAACGCTTCCATTAAATGATCTGATTATGGGTTATTAATAGCAATAAATTTGTAGGGTACAACCGAATATATCAACAAACTAGCAAATCTAGGTTTTGTAAAGCGGACACCCTTAAAGTGTAGGTAGCTGTTTACTACAAATGAGTATGCATAATAGCAGGGCATTATGTTTATTAAAAGCAGCAATATGAATCCACCAATTGTAGTTAAAAACCCGTGTTACAACAAGTAAATTATTGTAATCGATTGATTTTTAGATAGAGAAAAAAAAAATTAAAAACACGAACAGGGAGAAAAAATAAACAACAATAATTACGTATATTTCGAGTCTATACACGTATCCGCAATAACCACTTATTGTAATAATAAATTAGCATATAGTTAACAATACGGGGCCTTTATCCCACTTCTGAGATGTTGGAGTTCGTATGGAATGTAGCATAATAAATTGGCATCTAGCTTGCATTCAGGTTCTCAATTTCAAAGCTAATACTATTCCGCAGGTAACGGGGTGAGAAATTATAAACGTTAATCAAATAGTACTTACATTTATTATATTCCAACTTACACAATGGTTTATTTGAGGTTACAGCAATCTTATTCAAATAGGTTGTTTGGAACGACTTCCTTCCACGGCGTGAAGTGGTCAACTGCGCTTAGGACGGACACGGCAAACAAGTGGGGCTATCCCCACCACTAACTTCGAATAACAAGTTTGCCGTGTCACGACTGAGCGCATTTGTCAAATTATTGTAGGGTAGGTAGTAAAAAATAATAATTATAATAATGAGATGAAGACATGCATAATATAGGTACCAGTAAATATACAATTGATAACAATAGCTTTACCTTACAGCGGAGTGATATAATAGAAGTTACATATTTATGTTTGAAGCAAGCCTGACGTATTTTATTTTTATTAAATTATCAACCAATAAAAATCTTATTCAGGAATGAGATCAGTTATCGAATAAAAAAGGAATTGCAAATAAGTAGGTCCGCTAGTTTGAGAGATTAGCTCTGTAATATTAATCTAGGCAAGTAATATCAAGCAGTTTCTGCCGTATTCCCTGGGTAATAAGGACCCTAACCTACCCTACTTATAATATTAAAATAGGTCAGGACTTTTTTAGGCCAAGTTTCATAAAAACCGATCAGTTTTTTACGCCTTCGAGACTCAATCAACCGGTCTAGCAATTTTTGTATAAAGATTGGTAAAAAGGGACGCTGTGGAAAAAAATATTGTATTTTTGATTTTTAAATCAGATGAAAATGAGAACTTTTACATGACCAATAAGAATTCAAAACACATGTGGTGATGTGTGAAATTGCATCCAATATAGGTTCAACTAATTCTTGCCGTTTATTAGTTTTCCAACCCAAATTATCTTTCGATTAATAGGGTTCCTAGTATATATTAGGTATAGATTATTTTGACAGTCGTCTTTTGTTCTAGGTAACGTGGACATAGTGAATGGGAACTTAAAACTAATTCTGGGCTTGATTTGGTCACTCATTGTCCGCTACCAGATCGGGCGCAGCAAATTCCCTCCAAGGTAAGGTTATATTGTTGTACTGTTAAGAATGCTGACAATAATTACTTGAATGAAATTTTGAAAGATATATTCTGCTACGTTAATATTTTTACATGTCATTAGGTTTACGATTTAAGACTAGAGATTAAAGAATATTCCAATATTTAAAACATGACACATACTATGATAATACAATTCCTTGTTTTACGAACAAGTACATACATGCGCTTCAACCATGTACTAAGTCATAATGATTAATATCCGGAAACCACCTCAGAACGCAATAAAAACTTAGTTAACAAAGCGAAATCTTCACTAGACACAACAAAAAATAACAATGCACAATAATAAACATGATGCAGCACCTGGCAGATGCTTTAAATCAAGTGAACGATGCAATCACGCGAGCTCATGACGTAACGCGAACCTCTAAATCAATAAACCTTGGACTAACTGTATCTAAACAGTGCAAAGCGTTTATTTGGTGTAATAGCAATTAGCGTGACACGCCTGCGTCGGCGCACCGGTCCATGTCTTCAGACGAACATTTAATTTTTAAAGTCTGAGACACGCTCAGTGAGGTGGTCTAACAGCCCCGGTGTTTAGAAATCTAGTATGTGTCTAGTTTTTCACATCTTAGGATAATTTATTCCACGTTGAGTAACCTACATTATATATTGCCCCATACATGGTCTAGTTTCGTATCCACACGTGAGTCAACACCATGTGGATAAGGATATTGTCAATAATTCTTATCCATTTAAATTTAATTGCAATCAAATGAAGACATAAAGCTCTAGCTGTGATGAGAGAATTCACGCGATCCTCGCTATCCGCGGTGAATATTAGAAATTCGTAATATAAAATGTAAGTTGCTCAATACTGCGTGCTTGTATGGAGGTTTGGTGTAAAATATAAACTAGAGCTACATTCCAAGTTGTTACGGAGATCGAAGCCGCATAGTTGTGTGCCCTACGGTGCTGGGCGGCAAGTGACTGGCAAATTGCACGTTTATTGGTGTTTGATTGCAGAAAGTTGATGCTATCGTGGCTGCAGGCAGCGCTGCCGGAGTGCCGCGTCAACAACTTGACGACCGATTGGAACAGCGGGGTTCTGCTCTCCGCGCTACTCGACTACTGCAAGCCCGGCGTTTTCCCGCACTGGCGCGAGCTCAGTCAGTATTGATTATGACAGATTTCATTACACCGTACCATGTTCCGAGCAGCCTTTAAAAGTAATTGGAAAATCTGTAAGAACGCAAATTGATTTTATATAAAATTAATAGCTGGCCGTTTTTACTTTGTAAACTTTGTCGGAGCCGCAGCAACATTCAATCTGATATCAAGTGCAGACTTATAAACTTGATGAAATTTTCTTGAGATAATATTATTGCTACTATGTACTTATAATGTAACGTACACGTTTAACACGACGTCCTTACTGCAGTTGTCTATCATCATAAAGGCATTGTATTTTAATACGAGTAGGTACACAGACTGCACATACGCGTATCATGTAACTACTATGCAACCTAAAATATGAGAGCTATTGTCTACAGATCGTCACGAAGCTGTGGAGAACTGTCGGCGCGCAATGAGGCTAGCTCACCGTGAGCTGGATGTGCCGATGGTGTTGGAGCCGGAGTACCTGGCGTCGCCCTGGCTGGATGAACTGTCTGGCATGACCTACCTCTCGTACTTCATGAAGCCGGACTCCGCAGGGTTCAGGGCCACTCTGGACTGGGTCAACTCGCGGTTGGAGAGAGGAATCACTAACTTTACGGTACCTACCAAAGTTTGTAACTCGCAGCGGGTTTGTTCCATCCTGTGGAACGGAGTACTTTACTCGAAGTCTATTGGTGTGGGTGTGTAACCTCTGCTAACCCCTCGGAGGAAAATGGGCGTGCCACGTGATCATATCGAAAGGTTAACTTTCTTAAAATAACCATTAAGGTAGGCGTGAGATGTTTATAGATAACTTGCTGGATATTTTTCTCATTGATGTTAATACAAGATTACGTAAATCGTATAGGTGAAGGTAGTCGCCGCATATATTCAAGTTGTTGCAACAGTTAGTGCAAATAATTTCTAAAATTCCTCAGTTATTTAGTCACGTTTTATTACTAGATTTACGATGGCCCGGCAAGTTAAGCAAGGCTCGCGAGTCTCACGACAATCTGGCTAGTGATTGAGAGATATGACTTCACAATAGGTACTGTACTCTCTTAGCAGTCATTTGTTCACATAGTCCACTTTTCTCTCGGCTGCTATAATTATTTTACAATTGTTCAGATATTACAGACCACTTATTTAATACACAGTCATAATTACATATCATTTGCATTTCAACCAAGTGAGACAGCACTGTCTTGAGATTTCGCATTCACTTTAGTGAGTAGACTTTTATTTAATTGGAATAATAATTATTAGGTATTAGATTTTCTATTTTAAGACCCTATTAATATAGCAACCCAAATAAGTATGACCTACGACTAATACACATTAACTCAATATTTTTATAATACCAGACGGACTGGAACGACGGTCGTGTGTCAAATGAGCTAGTGAGGTCTATTGGTGGACCTGCACCGCCTCCGAGTCGTCTGCGAAGAGACCCTGCGCGTTGGGAAGAGAACAACCAAATGGCTTTAGATGCAGCTAAGAAAATTGGTATGGTTCCTTTATTTAGTAAGTTTATTTAGACATCTAGGTGTAAACAGTAAAATTGTGAAACTTTATTCAAATTCAAATATATTTCTTATTGAACATAGTACTTATAGATGCGTTGCAAGATGTTAAATGAATGCGCAGTTCACCATGTTTGTTTAGGTTAAATAACATTAAAATAATTAAAATTAACTAAAAATCGCGGTTTACTCACGTGAATATACTGAGAAAAGCTCTACTAGTTTCGAACCATAGAGTAACCCGCGATTTTTAGTTAAATTATTACGTCTCGCGATAGTTATTATAAATAAAATTATTACTAGATTGAGTAGATAAGAGTGAAACCAGCTACTGTATAGAAGATGCACATCTCGGCTTCCCTCATTGGCAAAAACAGTGGCTATATCGCGCTAATAATTTTCTTTATAGCTCGTTACATCGTGGCGAATCTATTTTGTATTTATGTAATATAGATTACGTTTTAAAAACAAGTTCCTACGGAATAAAAATAAGCAGTTAAGTAATCTACAAAAGTCAAATAACACAACAGTTAAGTTGAACTAATTCTACAATGACAACAAGAATCGATACTTAAACTATTATAATATATTACAGCAGACGTATTTAAACCAATAAATTTTAGTACTAGTGTTTATTAATCATGTTCCGTCGTGTTTCTGTTATTATTTGAATGATCACCCATTTACCCGCCCCCTTCGACGTTAGCACTGAGGATTATTAATTACAATAATTACCCGATTTACACTAGTATTCAATTAATGTATTCCGAATCGAAATGTTTAAATGACAAATAATCTCTGATACAATTGAAACGGAATTAATATACACAAAACATTTCAACCAACTGAATTATAATTACCATTTTATTTGATTTTATTTTAGTCTTGCAACACAAAAAGTGTACAATTTTAATGGATTCGCCAGGTACCTACGTCAAAATGTGTATTTTTGTTCAGTGTTTCAATTAAAACAGGCACTCGTGTCGTAGTATTATTGCACATTCAGTTTAAAATATTATTTTTTTCGTTAGTAGAGTTCTTTGTAGTGGAAAATGTTTTTCTGCTGTTGTCCAGGGGTGCACCCAGTGTTATCAGCTCGTGACTTGAGCCAGAGTGACGTGGAGCACCTGGGGGTGATGGCATGGGCCACCCAGCTGAGGAACGTACCTCCTCGCCCACCGGTACACGACATGCTGCGGGTTGCTCTGGACTCTACCTCCGGAAGAGTTGGAGAACCTGTAAGTACAACTTTAAGATGAATTTAATTTAGGTGCTTATCCAGATGAATTAAAACAATAAAAAAGGTATGAAATGAAAATATAATCCTGAAACTCTTAAATCATCTTTCAAGAGTCAATAGTTAATTCATCGGGTTTTTAAACGACATCGAACGGAAAAAAGCGGAGGAAATCTTATGAAATTCCCTTGATGTGCGATATTGTCTACCACAGCCGGAAGAACCCCATCCGATTTATCCGGCAGAAGTGGAGATTAACGAGAATATCGACTCGAGGGTCTCGATATCTATAATTAATTAAATTACAAATGATATAAAAGAAAAAATATATATATTTTTGTTACCGTTCTCCGCCGCGTCAAAGTTCAAACTCTTTGTTGTAAGTTGTTAGGTTTGAGGTGGGGTGAAGAGTGTATTTTTTATTTAGGTCATGGTTCATCTGTATAAATATTATGCATAGTCTTAAAGTACTGTTTAAGTACCTAGTACTTAAAGTCTTACAATTTAGTTCAGTTATTTTAAACAAAATTCTAAGAATGTATAAAACTAAATCAACATCAAAGTATCTGTGCAGTAAAAACCTACCTACATTACTTATAGGTTCTTAAATAGAAGTTTTCTTTGCTTATATTTTAATAACTTTGAAATAATCCACACCTGACCAAACAACATCATACACGACGTTCATTCATTTTCTGTTCGCAGACGTATATTAAAATCGAGAGTATATCGAACGAGCTGTCTATATCAGACGTCAAAGTGTCGATAGTTAACCCTCTGGAGCAGGAGTCCAGGCTAAAGCTGGACGCCCGAGGAGCTGGAGAATTTATTCCAGAACATGCTGGAATGCATGAAATTGTTCTTACAGTCGACGATATCAGGTAACGCACTGTTTCCTATAATGGTAATTTAATCGCTACCTGTAGAAATATCGTAACTGGCAGGTTTTATCGAGCCTGCGAAATATAATTATAGTTTTAATGTTTTGTATTAAGAATTCTTGAATCCTTTCGTGTCAGATAGGTATCGGCAAATTCCAAATTGTTTTGTACCTACTCCTTCACTACAATAAATAGTACTATCCAAGAAAACTGGCTTCTATTGCTACGGTAAGACTTGTTATTTCGACCTGTAGCCATTATTGTATTCTGCTGTAAATACCTAATAAAAATAACCATCGCGCGCCGATGTAGTGATAAAAAATACAACAGACTTTTGAAAAAATCTAACGTGATGTATCGTGACTTCCATAACGATGTATCTAAAACTAACTACAACACTTCCAGAGTGGACGGCAGATACTTCTTCCGTGTGCTGCCGAGGCTTGTGACTGTCCCACCGCCAGGCATGGCGCCGTGTGCCATAGGAAGTATTGTGGAAGTGCTAGTCAGTGCTACAGGTTTGTACTAACCTTGATAATAATATATAAAGATAGAACACTCGAGGATGTATAGGTAATTACAATGCAATGATAAATTAGCCTCTATACAGAATACGCACAAAGAAAGGAACAATATTTGTTTTCTCATTTGTAAACTCTGATGGAAATGTCAATTCGCCATGACTGAACTGATTCACTGAACGGTAAAGAAAAACATCAGGAAACCTGGGCTTAAAATTTCTAATTATACGTTTGAAATCGCCAATCCGCATTGAGCAAGTGATGAAGTGGTGATTAATGCTCAAACCTTCTCCGTATGAGAAGAGACTTTGCTCAGCAGTGGGCATTTGTAGGCTGTAGATGATAATGATGATAATGAACTGATTAAGCGGGGGACCTAGTCAAATTTCTTTTTTTATTACAAAAACCCATAATTTATTTTCGACCTTCACGTTGACCCCTTAAGATCTCGTAGTCTACAATTATGTACACAACCAGTCTACTAAAGGGTACACAATAACATCGCTATGTTCTTAGTTCATGCGTAGAGACGCTCCTCACGCGTAATTGACCTTTGCCAGCCCAAACGTTAATGATACGTACGGGATGTTTAGATAGGTAGCTATTTATGTTGAATTTAATGGGTTATATGGAATGTTTTTGCAGAATAATATACTGTAATATTATTTTATATGCTCCTAAATAACGTTGAATGAAACAGAAAGCAAGGAAATAAAAGTTTATTATTGTAAGTCAACCTTTAAGTAGTTTGTGAATATGGTCATGATACTTATCATACATACAGTTTGCAAATAACCAATAAATGCTCTGAATTAGAATCGTCAAAGTTTCTGATCTTTCTTCTCAATCATTGTAATTCAAACATCTAAAACCTTACTCACCTTTGATAGGAGCGCCAAGAAGAGAAGACGTGGACGTCACTGCTCATTCCCCAAGCGGTCGCGCCGTACCTCTGGAGCCGCGTCATCCACCACCATCGGCCCCCGGCACCACCGCCTCCAGTGCCACCTTCCAACCTGATGAAGCAGGCACCTGGACCATAGCTATCACTTATAAAGGTGATCATATACAGGTAAGATTAAATCTTGTTTATTCAGTGCTTCGGTTTATTTTTGAATGTCTAAAATTTTTAACAATACGTAATACCTATGTAGGTAATGTTTTTGGAAAATGAGCTTCTAAGAATTAGAAAATTTAAAGAGGATTATTACAGGTATTGTTCATAATACCTATCTAATTTTGAAATAATATATTATGTAGGGTCATTTACTGTTTTATATTTTACACGTGAATGTACTTAACGATACAAAAAATGTAGGGAACAATATAATATGGCAGAACAATGCAAAGGTCACAGGTACGCGAGCTCGGGCCGAGATACGTGAAACAAAAGACGACCGTTCAATACTTAAATATCTCCTGATTTTATTGCTTTCATAATTCAAGATTTGATTCGTTTTATTTGATTAATAAAAAAGTACTTCTTTATTTTTATGACAAAAAAAGTTAATAAGGAAAAAGCGACGACGATTTCCTTGTATTTCTCAATTATTTCGTTCTTATTTTAGGGAGGTCCATTTACGTGCGAAGTGTTTGATCCACATGGAGTCCGATTGAGCCCTGGTGCTCTGGAAGGTGCTGAGCCCCTCAAACCTCACTCTTTCGAGCTGGACACCAGTGGCTGCGGAGTGAAGGGTGACCTACAACTGGACATAGTTCACGACAAGAGGAGCGTCATGTGCGCTCTCGAGAAACTGTCTGCCACTAAATACCGCGCTACATTCATGCCAAAAGCACCTGGGAAACATAGGGTGAGAGTGAACATTTTTAAATAATACTGTTTGTTTTTAAATATTTTTCCTCATTTGTGAATTATTCTTAGTATTTGACAATAGCGAATGTGGAGGAAATTGTGGCCCCATGTATTTATTTCAAAAGCTATGTTCATAAATGTAATTTTCACAAAGACGAAACGAAGTTCAACTTCTTAAACAACTAAAGCCCTGAGAATGACTTAACAAATGTGTTACGATGTAATTCCAGTTGTATATCTACTTCAACGGGTACGATGTCCACGGCTCCCCGCACATGTTCCGAGTCGGCTCCCGGTCTAAGAAGCCCCGAGACAGCTCCAGTCCGTCGCCGGCTTACGCCAGAATATCTAGTCCAGGTAATCTAACTACGTACTCTCTGTAGCAGAGCCTTTGTTCAAAGTCACTCGTCTAACTAGCTGCCTATACATGTATGTACGTATGTGTGTAACTTTCGACTTTGAAAGTGATAGATAGTTTAGTAGGTATCTACTAAGTTAACAGAAGTATGAATCAATGTAATAAACGTAAACTAATTTCGTGTTGTTCCAGTAACTCGCGTGAGATCAGAGAGTCCGATGAACCAATACAATTTGTACGAATCAAACGCTAAGCACAGTACGAGCTCAGTGGACCGGCGCGAGGAGCGACGTGATTCCACCGAATATTACAAGTCCTCGTACGGAGCCGAGCCCAAGGAGAAAAATTACGACGTGACCGACTCCGCGTACTCGACATCAAAAGCTACGAAAAAGGAAACGTACACAAGATACGGTTCAGAGAGCCCGAGGAATAGGACAGCAAGTCCGATAACAACAAAACATTTAGGAAACGGGTCTCGGTTGGACGTCAATAGGTCCGCGAGCCCGTATCGAGCGAGCTCCCCGTACCGCGCCACGAGCCCGGTCGGCCGGACAACGAGCCCTCTCGCCAGGAAAGACAGCCCTTTGAACAGGACAGCCAGTCCAATTAACAGGTGCGTGCTACTCACTCGCATGCAACAATGGGCCCGATACATTGTGTCACTCTGTAATTAATTAATTTATGTTTAAAGCTCGTATTTACGCTGTAAATCAATTTTCATATAGTTTTTGGCCGCCATATTGCGGTATTCCAATAAATAAAACTGCATTGTGTTTACACTCTGTGGTTTTATTAGTACCTGTGTACTACGGTCGTAACATAATTAAGTACACAATTTGCACTCTCGAATACCTGTAATGGTTTGTCCCAACTTCCCACAATCTCTTTGATTTAATATTGGTTTATTTCATTAACAGTTATTTAAATTAGTAATTATATGTATTTTATTAGGTTTTCTGAAAACTATTGTATACCTTCCGAACATAAAAGAAAACTAATTATATACCTTCTATTCATTAAACCCAACATTACTTACAATGACATTAACTTCTGTACTATAGGTATTTAATATCTGATCTGTCTGATCATGAGATATTTATCTTTATACCTCAGATATTTGCACGTGTCGTTAATCAACAAAAACACTTCCAGAGTCAACAGTCCAACGGACCGATACAGCCCTGTGACCACAACGAAGCGTGTTGTGGAGAAGCGTTCGAACTATAGGATGTACAGCTCATACAGCGGATCCCAGGACAACTTGGACCAGGCCAGCCCTCTCTCCTCCCTGGAGGGCGACCGTGCGAGGAGGCTTGGCAGCCCCAGTAAGTACCACCTCATTTACATAAAATTTGCGTTTACACTAACTTTATGGAAGGTACGTCGAATACACGAGCCTTGTAAACTAAGTTGCATGTTTATTATAATTTCGTATATACAAATACGTGTTTATGTATCTATAATAGTTGTAAGGTGTTGTGTGTATGTGTGTGTAAATCGTAAATTTTATAATTCTCGTGATCGTGTCGTTGATCTAGAGTTCGTTGTAGCGTTACAACAAAAAGGTAGATTGTTTTAGAATCAACACAATCGCTAGTGTCTACTGAATTCAATTAGATACTACGGTTGCTATTGTTAAAATATTGTCGTCAAACTTTTTCAACTTTAAAAAAAGCGGCTACCATAATTCATTATACATTGTGTTTAAATGAAAGTAAAAGAAGAAACGGTGTACGAACAACGTACTTCGTATAAATCAGTGACCTGGTATTTGTGTTTGACAGCTGACCAATATTATAGCAGAAGCATGCAAAACCGGACCCCACCTGAATAATCTTTGCCTGTAATACCTCCTTTCAGAAAATACTTAGGGTGGAAAGTAGGGTAGCCTATATATAGCCCACTGACACTGGAATAAAGTAGCCGTGACCTAAACGTATTGGATTTAGACAATAATCGATAAGCTATAATCGAACTGAAAGAGAAAATTGTATATACCGTTATGTATAATTAAAAGTAATTTAGACTATAGATTAGCTATAAATCTTATCATCATCTTATGCCTAATAGGAAAATACAGAAGAAACATATCCAAATATAATTAATTAAAACATATTCCTAATAGCTATCTCCTTTTAACTTTTAATCCATACAATAAAAAAACTCATACGTCGCGTCGTCGAGTTAAATGCAGAACCACAGAGAAATGTAGTCAAAGACAACCGGCGATAGTTTAAGCTCTCCACACTTTTCTAATTAGATTTAGTTCAAAACTACATAGAGTATTCTCTCAGGACATTCTCTAAGTTTATAGGGATAATAATCCAATAGAAATAGTTCCCACTAAGGTAATAAAAGCTGGAAGTAGGTACTAATTCATAAAACTGGTTACCTATACTTCTAATGACATGTTACGAGTAAGAATATTTGATAGCATGCTTGACACAGCTACTATACTTATTATACTCTTTGCACAGTTACGCCGTTGCCAAAGAATACTATAGTATATAGCCGCTGCTACGACTACTACGCAGGGTGCCCTGAGTTTGGCTTCCACACGGAAATCTTTTTGTGTGTCAAGTTGTCCGATTTTCGTAATTCCTGTTAAATGTGTTATGTAAATAACTTCATATATGTACATGGAAAAGTGATATGACTACATAATACTTATTATCCCAGGTGCAGGCGATCCTGGCGGGAAGTCGTATCACCAGAGAAGGGACTGGGACAGCGTGGAAAAAACAAGACAAATGATGAGCGCTAACAGGTGAGATATTGATAATACGCTACACAAAGGGAGCCATGGAACCATGATTAATGATACCCAACTAGATATATTTGCGAACACGAGTAACAGAATAAGGCCTGAGAGCCTCCAATTAGAGGTATTACGAGCCATAATTCTACATAAATAATATCTGTAAATATATATTTTGCTTGTATACATCAAAAGCAGAAGAACGGATAATAAAGGTCTATATTGTCACAAAATATCAACTCACATATTTTATTGTTGTGTACCTACATCATTAAATTAGACGTAACAACCATCCTACACGAATTTATTAGATACATAGTAATGGTAGTAACACCAATCAATTGTGTACAAAGTATTTCGACGCTTGTTCGGTGTCGCTATACATGGCTGCGGTCTCTAATTTACATGTGGTGCAGTATAAGCGTTTGTGTGTGTAGCCTCGAGTCTCCTAAAAGCCCATCGGAGCGGGTGCCCGGGCAGAGCACCCTGGACCGCGAGACTAAACGCAACACGCAGCTCAACAAGTTCACCGACTACTCGCGCGACTCCTTCAACCGGCAGCTCGACCGGTTGGCCGACGACAGAGACTCCGACACCTACACCAGTCGAGTACGTAGCTCTTTGTTATTTTCCATGTAAACTAACAAAAGGCGGTACATGCTTCGTTTTTTAACAAGTATTTTTAAAATATTGTAGCTGTTGTTACGTACGCTCTCCGTTTTTTGTAAAGATTGTTCATCAAAGCATCGGTTCGTATTTATAGATTGAATCATTATTTAAATATTTACCTACTTGACTGTAGTACTTAAATACAACAATAAAATAGTACACTCCATGTAAAAGCAATTGAAGTAATACAGTTTCTTCCGCTGACTTGTGATATCGACGAGAAAAGTACAGCAAGTTTTTCGCAGTTTTCTGGTAGACCAAAACTATAAAAGTAAATAAAACAAACTTTGTAAATTGAATGCAGTAGTGGACTCATACAAACCATGAAGCAGTCTCACTCCACTAACAGCACACGAAGTGAACAGCTAGAGTCGAGTTTAAAATTAAGTTTACCATTCACTGACACGGCACTGCACACTTCATATACGAATCACTATGTTACGAGTATGGGATGCCACGAGTAAGGGAGCTAATAGACTGAATTTGCAACTATCGTGGTTTTTTGATTGAAATAAAAACAATACACCATGGAGTTTAAAAACTATAACTGGGCATTTGTAGTAATATTACAAACCTCCTATGAATAGTAAAATTGGTTCTCAAAAAAAAATAGGCCGTTTTTAATAGCAAGGACGTTGCACATCTAACAGTCCTAAATTCAGTGAGCAGGAGCCTTTATGAAGCGCGTGTACGGCCAGTGTCCCCTTTATATAACACTATGTAAGTTTAGAAACAAGTCTCAACTATGTAAACGGTGTGCGTGACTCCCATGGTTATGTTATGGCGACACTTAGCCCGCTCCCCAACTATGGGGCAACTTCCCGCCATTAAGATTGTGACCATTGACTTAACTGTTCAGTTTGGGTGATGTTTCCCTTCAACTACTACTACTAATGTTGCCCTAATGTTTAACGATGTTGTAAATCCTTTCCATAATGTCTGAAATTAACGAAATTCGGACGCGAGCGTTTCGGAAATCAGAAATCCAATACTAGGCTCGAAGTTCGATGAATGAAGCCATGATGAGTATAGAATATCTTTTTGTTCGGTTACCATTGTTATAACTACATTTCTCCATCACGTCACAATACAGCTGTGTTTAATTACGTTCAAAATACATGTACATATGTATACATGGGTAGATGAGTATCAGAATACCGAAATCTTTCAAAATATACGCGGTTTCATACGACTGGATACTGGATGAGAAATTTTAAACAAAAGAGTTGAATTTATAGTACTGATCAATTCAGAGCTCAATCAAAATATCGAAAAACGAAACCCTTTCAATGTATTCCAGTGGATAGTTTTTGTTAAAGAATTCATTTTGTATATAGTTAAAATTGTACTGTATAAAAAACCTTAATAATGCCAAATCGAATGCTTCTTCTAACATTGTTAATGGGCACTTCACGTGAAATTCATTTCAAGTACAAGTATCGTAAGTACGGTATAAAGCTCATAATAATATTCTCATAGCTCGTTACAGTACAAAGTGCAGTCTAGCACAATAATATAACGTAGAAAATGTCTGCAGCACCTTGTATATTTCTTTGTAAAAGGCACTTGATACTGATTTCATCGTTTTGTAAGGTCGCACGAGTCGCACAGTACACGGCACACTTCTGAGCATTTCTCAGAAAACTTGTCACGGCAATATTGCGCAAATTGTATTCGAATATACGAGTGGGTCTCGTTAGCTTCCCATCTACGTTGAATGATATTAATGTCAAATTGCCGACTTTAACGTTTATAAATGATATCAGAATTCTGTTCTTTGTGAGTACTTTTCTCGTAAAATTTATCTGCTACTCCGAGATAATGCAAAGTTTTTCTTAGGTTTGTTTTAAGTCTGTGATCTTAACCAGGTTTTCAGGATGTCTGTCTTTCTTTAGCTTTCATAAATTATTGGCAGGAGTTCTATCCAGTAGATATCGTGTGACAATAATTCTCATTTATAAGAATACTGAGGCATATAAGTTTATATAATTTGCTGAGCTATTAATAAAACACTTCCACGCTTGATTTGTAGGACAAATTTGAACATTATATACATGTGTTATCAACAACTATATTATTTAATATTAGCAATACTATATAATTTGTTTATTTACAGCAAGAATTCAGTAAACGCGAGGTGCGCGAGAGCACGTACGTGGTGCGTGACTCGTCGTACAGCAGCGTGGAGGAGAAGCAGCAGCAGTCTTTTTTATCCAATAGGCCCCCCCGCGACCCTACCGGGGGGGCCCGCTCTGAGACGGACGCCGCACACGCACGTTTCAGGTACAAATATACTACTAGTTACTATGCAATATGTAGATATTATTGGTCAGGCCACCCAATTTGACGAAAGCATAGTGGAAACTTCTTCCCGTGGATTCACCAGTTTAGTCCATGAGATATTAATAGCGAGAAAAGATTGCTACGCCCTACGCGCTACGTACTACGCGCTACGAACTGCAAGCTACCAGCTACGGCTGATCTGTTTCGCTGCTACTTAGGACTTTGGGCTGAATACGTGTGAGACGTCTAGGCAACTATTTCAGATGTTCACTTACGCCTAATTACGGAAACATTTACATATTATACTTAATTTTATAGATTTTTCTTTTATATTTGTAATAATAATTTGGGTTGAAATGTACTTTATTTTCTTGTTGTTAGGTTGAGAAATTCTAATGAACCATTCGTCGTTGTTGTTCAAAGTAAAACAAAACTTATTAACTGCACTATATAATTCCTGGGACAAAACATTAAAACAGTTGAACGCTAGAGACAGTTCCACTGCGATATAATTTACACTCTGCAAACTATTTTTCTTCGTAATAAATTAAATTGTATGCAACGGAGAAAGTATTTTTTTTGTTCCAACATTGTAGAAGTTCCCATACTTTTTAATTTCATCGTCACCTGCATTACAACTGCGTTTTATAGGACTGATTGTAAAGTGTAACATTTTACCTAGTAATTAAATTTGATGTAAACATTTTCGTTCACAGACCAATTAAAAGGGACAATAATAGAGGTGCCAAAGGAATAATTGTAAAACCGTCTTACAAAGGAGTTGTGGGACAACCAGTTGAATTCATAGGTAAGTGCCATTGTTTAAAGCTACGGCAGCGTCCCAAGTGGTAGCTTTCGAATAGCTATTACACTGAGAGTACCAATCACATCAATGGCATACTAAAATAATTATAACATTCCTGTAGCATTTATATAAGTACTAGCTTCTGTCCGCGACTTCGTACGCGTACCATCCCATTTTTTCCCGTCCCCGTTCGTGATTTTCGGTAAAAAGTAAAAAAAAAATTGGTTAAAAAGTATCCTATGTCGGTCTCCTGGCTAGAGCCAATGCTACCTCCCTACCAATTTTCAGCCAAATCTATTCTCCCGTTCTTGAGTTATAAGTGGTGTAACTAACACGACTTTCTTTTATATATATAGATGTTACCTTTCCAAAACCTTTAAAGTTGTGTACTTGACGTTTCGACTTGTACCTAGAAGTTAAGTGAAGAAGTCAACCTGAGTAAATAAACTTTCAAACGGAAAATAAATAGGTTTATTTTAGTCTCACTATTCCATTATGTTACTTATGACACGAATAGCAATTGTGACTTCAATTTAAAATCAACGATACGACAAAAAGTCAAAAAAGAACATCTGCAAAAAATAAAAAGCATCTTTTAATTTTTCCTAACGTTATCTCCATTTTATTGTGCCGATCGCTTGAGTTGGACTGACTTAGCTTTTCATACAATCTTTGTTGGTTTGGAATTTTGGATAGCTGCCAATAAATTCTTACTATAACTTAATTTCTACGATTCTAGTCGGGCAAACAGTAGCTATTAATTAAAAGGGTATTCCCAACACCTCACTAAAGCTTTGTTTATACAAAGACCATAATAATTTCATTTAGAATTGTTGAACCAGGTAACTGTCGTGGTTTGTTCCTAGCTCTATAAAACTATATATTTATATTGTAAGCCATCTCTCAGTCTATTTCTCCGTTTATAATAATCATTTATACCTAAAAACGTTAGAGGATACTCGTTCACGATTACCAACTTTATCAATAAACATCGTATCAAAAAGCGACCTTTCCTCTCACAATAACGGAAACCTCTCGACAATAGGACATCCACTTCACTAACTTTTGATTATTTATAAATTGACGAGTAATTTCCCAATACAGTGGACGGAAGTATGGCGGGGCCCGGTCACCTTGAATTAGAGGTATCGGGCGGCAACGGGGCCCTCGTGGCGAGCTCCGTGAGACCCCTCGGGGGTCACAGGTACGCGGCCGCCTTCACACCGCGCCTGCCACGACCCCACACCGTGAGGGTCACATTTAACGATGAACATGTGCCAGGTGAGCCACTCTTTGCGTTATCTTTGTTAGATATTAATAGAGGTCAATAATGGCGTGTGTTATTTATATTCAGACTTCTAATTTACGTATAAATCTTGTTAGAACAAAGTACGTTAGGAAGTGAAGTTGAATTTGTTCAATTAAGCATTGACATAGGCTTAATGATAAGCTGAAATAAATGAATGACGGTAATAGTAGTGACAAGACAATACAACAGTGGATGCAACCTTGTGTAGTGATCCAATAGATCAACATCTCCCCACAATGACTCCACACCCGGCCCAATAAAATACCAAACCACATTCTAACTACAACAGTCTTCAAATAATGTTTAAACAGCGAGAATGTATTGTGAACGCTTAAGTAGACAGCTGACACCTGACAGACATGCTAAATGTAGTTGGCCTTGCTTGTGACTAAACGAGTTGTGACCAAGCTTAAGGTATTTTAATGACAAAGATGAAATGCGGTCCTACAATTAATTAACCTTTTACATACTCCTTACTTACCGTTAACACCGCTTGATACCCATCGGCGAACCAAACAATACAGAATAAATAAAACACTTGTCTCCATTCAAAGAACTAACGTATAACCCTACACTTTCTGGAACAGACGTTGTTAATATTACATTCAAATTTCTCACAAATAAACACGTAGGTAACCTGGTCCTGGTATACACGTGCACATAAAGCGCTGAAATCTGAGTAAAGCGCAACGTGAAAATCACCTTTCAAAAGAAGAGCGCAGTGCAGCGCTTGCATTAATTAAAAGAAGCCCTACTCATGACAACCTATAAGTACATTTTCGCCGAGCCTGGTTCTACACTGGGTTATCTACGAACACGCGAGCTGTATAAATTGTATGTGATTACTGGAATACGAGAACAAAGCAGCGAGCGAATCACACCAGCAGGCAACGCCGTAGGAAACAAATCAAAATTGCAACAATAGTTCCCGTTTGCAGTCCCCATGTATTGTTTGTACCTAACTGATTACATTTCTTCAGCTACAACGCCTTAAGCTTCTATTTCCGACTTGGACTGCCGACTGAAATGTAACACAGTCTCGTGTAAACATTGTACTATTTTTACACACGTTTATTTGCTATGGAATAAAATCTAAAATCGCTTAAAAATGAAAAGGCATTTTTTGTGCTATGATACACAAGTGAACAAGAACATACACGTGTAAACGAAAAAACAAAAAATATTTGCTGATCCACTGACACACAAAAATGTGTGTAGTGCAATAATCAGTCACAAAATTAATCTTTGCATCCTCAAATAATGTGAAATAAGAATGATATCAGCTATCTTGCAATATCGGTTACCTATTGATTTCAACAAATTCATTCATAAATAATAAAAAGAAAAGGTATTTTTAACATTAATGTCAGAATTAATATGAAATGAAATCTAGTCAATTTTTAAAATACCGTTGATTGATTCAAATATGGAATACCTACGAACTAGTCTAACACGTGACTTAAAAATAACGGCTTATTTTCTAGAAAAAAGAAAATAAATAATGCTGGCTGTTAGCCGCAACTTAAGGATAAAAATTAAGATATCTTTACATAGACTAGGCGCGGAAACCTGTTAAATGATGAATGAGACAGACACCATCTAATAGTATAAAATTGCAATTTATTAAAAATAGAAATTGATTTATAACATCCTCGTTATTAACAAGTCGGCATCATATCAAAAAGGTTTTTCTATCAATTGAATATTTCTGGTTACATTCAGATCGGGTTAATTTGATAAATTTTTACAAGTTAATTGGAACAAATCTACAACGAATTCCGTATTCTATTCCTCACATAGAAAGAAAAACCTATTTTGACCAATCTGATAATCTTTTTTACACGAACATTTACAAAATTCAACAGGAATTAAATTTCAGCTCTGTACCTATGTGAATAATAATATAATCATACATTATTACCGGATACGTTAATTACAGTGGCTTCACATTCCATGAATTAATAATTACGTAGGTACGGGTACATGATAAAAACACAATTAATGCTATTTACGCAGATTTCTTTTTTCTGACAGTGGTCTGCCTTATTTACGTGTTAATGTTGTATTCTTCGCTAACTTTAATTTTCTTATGTCTTAAAATTGTGATCATTTAAAATAAAGTTTAAGTTTTAAATCATTTAGAGCATACAAACTGTAATTTTTGGGTTTACGACAATAACTTGACTGCACGGTTGGCGCGGTGGCTGGGCAACTGGCTGCCGCGCAACGTGTCGCGGGTTCGATTCCCGCACGGAACAACTCTTTGTGTGATCCATAGATTGTTATTCCGGGTCTGGGTGTCATGTGTATGTGTACTTGTATGTTTGTAAATGCATCCACGACACAGTAGAAAATCCTAGTGGAGGGCAACGTTTTTTAAAAAGAAAAAAAAAATGTCAACTATTTTAATAACGACCATTTGCATACAACATGTCCCATCCCATAATCCAAGAACTAACGTTCACCATCACTACACAATCAACGAGGCAGTGAATTGTAAACAAATGTCCTAAATTATTGACATTACGACAATTTGTGTGCAGTGAGTTCAGCCGCCATACCTCGCAATCCGATGCCTATAGCTTTCTACGTTTACATGACTGTGTTGTGTTTCCATGGTGCGTGTAATTTGGCCATTATTCGAGAAACCAGTGGAGAAATAATGCACTTACTACACCACCTGGACCGTACAGCACCATAATTAGCGACACTGCTCAAGAAAGTGTCAACTCGACTCAACTTTCGACATTTCTTGTCGTCAACTTTCGTATAATTGACACATACAGCTATTAGTTGCTCTTTGTTTGTAAAACGAATGCAAAAACTGTCTTAATTTACGGTGATGACTTGAAATACTCTATTAAGATGGAGTATTCCTTCCTTCCTACTTCATTGTTTAACACATCTTTACCGTAAGGTGTCAATAAATTCATTAGCTCAATTAACTCGTCGAGTACCGTATTTATAGACACAATTAAAGAACAATAGGTTGCGGTCACCGGTGACCGCTTGGGGTTTGACGGTTTAAATCGTTGCTTGCTTCTTGCTCACACCATTAACTCTTCTCTGCATCACCCAAAGGTCAGACTGGGAGAAAATGCCTGCGGCATTAAGTCCACCTTATGTACATTTTGTGCATGAAGCTTATATAAATAATTAAATAAAATTCAATAGTAATATAATCATCGATAGTAGTACCATTGTTAAACAACCTAATAGAGGTGATTCCGATACCTGTATCTTTAATACTGTAGTCAGTACCGTCTTTACCATAAGGGCACTCAGGGCCCGTGCCCATAGCCCCCATCCTCCGGGAGTATGAAGGACCGACAATTTCTACGACGGACGGCAACCGGCTGCCCCGAAACGTGTAGCGGGTCCGATTCCCGTACAGAGCAAATCTTTAAGTGATCCACAAATTACCTCTATTGTTTCGGGTCTGGGTGTCATGTGTAAATGAACTTGTATGTATGTAAAGGCACTCACGATACAGGAGAAAATCCTAGTGTAGTGCAACGTTAAAAAATGAAACATTCCCCAAGGGCCTCGAATTAGGTACTGTGTGCCCAAGGCCCAACCCTGACTGTACTACAAAGTGTTGTTCTACATAACATAACATCACGGCTTTAACCCCGAAGCGGTAGGCAGAGGTGTACATTATGCCACTGTACATTGTAACACCCACTTTTCACTATTTATGTTATAAGTCCCAAGTAAGGGAGAGTAAGACTCCGTGCTACTACTGAGAATTTTTAAAAAACCCAGTAATACTTTGCCCGACCCGGGAATCGAACCCGAGTCCCTTGCCCGGCAGTCGCACTACCAACCACTCAGCAAACGAGGCAGTGTTATTCTGCAATACCAGAATTCGTTAGCTAGCATACCATAATACCTGACTTGCTTTAGATCACGGAATACGGAAAATACGGCTCGGCTAAATGCGGAATATGAAAATATCGAACAAAAAATATGTGAAGGAGTCACACAGAGTTCACTCTGTTCACTCTTCCTAAAGTAAACTGTAAACTTTTACGACACGATAGGAATCTATATCAATAGATTTACATGCGTCTAGCACAAGTTTTTATCTACAAAAATAATTTATGACAAAGTGTTAAATATAACAGTAAACTTTGTATTTTTGCATTAATGCCTAGTCTATAAAATAACGCCAAACTGCTTTATTTTTTGTTACGGAACTGTGGCAGATTTTTTTTACTCAGATTAGCAGCGTTTTCCCAATTTATCTTCATTAAAATTTGTATATCTATCACATAAAATAAATATTTAGATGTGTTGACTGATACCAGAAAAGAGATCGGTCACATTTGTTTATTAAAAGAGAAAAATAATAAATAGCATCCAATTACATATAGACCATTTTTTTAGTAAACAAAACCAGTTCTTCGTAACACAGCAGCTTCGAATTTGGAATACCAGCATAAGCCTTAGTAGGAAGTTGTTTTGTTTTACGTTTCATGTAATCGAAATCTGATTGGTTGGTTCATTGGAGCTGACCAATCAGAGGAATGCATACTCGTACGTAAAACAAACTCGTACTAAAGCACATTGTTTGTGTACACATTTTATATCACGCACATTATGAAACAACAAACAAAACTACATTACACACTTACGTACGTACATACATGCGTAAACGCAGTTCGTAATGAGTGGACACGATCGCGTGATAATGCATACGCACTTATACTTTACAGTCACACTAAATACCACTTACCTACTTACATCAATCACTTGACTACTAGTTCTAAGCTAGAATTATCGTCATCCGGTCTGCATACGAGATTTATTATTTTTCGAAAGTTACGAACACTTTTTATTGATAAAAATGTCATGTCACTATGTGTTTTTGATCACTCATTGTCTGTTTTTTAGAATCCATACAATGACATGCAGAATGAATATTTTTAATCAATCGATCATAGAGAAATATAGCACAATGAACAATATGTGACATGGAAATGATTTGCTACACCTTTCAATTTTAATATTACGGTATTTTAGCGAATGTAATAGTAAATAATATATAATTAAACATGATTTTTAGTTTTGTTTGTGTATTCAGTTTGAAAAATGAATTAATTCGTATCAGCCACAAGACATCCATAGGCCTTCCCCAATGGAGCTGCGGAAGACTTAACGGGTTGCCGGGGCTCCGGCACGAAGTGCAGCAGTAGGAACGGGGTGGTTTTTAGTCAGTAAGTGTCTGACACTCCCTCCCGCCTCACCGGGAGAAGCCATTGGATGACTTTCCCCTCTCAAAAAAAAGGCCTCCCCCAATGACTACCAGATGGGCTGGTCGGAAGCGACCTGCATTCGGCGGCTGTGTGTAATTAATAAACTAATTAATACAATTCACATTGGTTCAATTACAGTAGACTGAGTAGTGGTAGGAGCTCTTGATCTAGTTGTAGACATAATAAACACGGCTAGCGGCGGTCTTAGCAGGTCTGTGTAAACTCTCCAAGAACTAAGCACAAACCGTACACCCACTAAACATTATGAACTTGCACCAAGCTTGCATGAAACTGAAATAACATTGCTCTTCTGACTTACTGAAGTTACACTAAAAAATATGAGACTTTTTCGACAAATTGAATAAAAACATCGAGTTTTCAGCACGGTTATTCTAATAGCGGAATCTCATAAGAAATATATTTTCGTAAATTTTGTCTAATCTGTAAGTGCATCGGTAAATGTAAATGCACCCACGTCATTTTATCCTCTGTGGGTGTCTAGTTTACTCATTTGGCGATAGTACATGTGTAACGAGGATGGAGGTACTCTTCATATTTCTAAGATTTAGATGTGTGTATTGTGGTTAAATACAATGAAAAAAGAAATTACGTTGACCAATTTGTGCGATTTGAGATCGTTAGGGTTTTTCCGCGCATCGGTAACTAATATCCATACACTTCATTACACCATATTTATATACCTAGTTCATATTAACCTACAAACTATCTTTAAGCATACACTGCAATTAAAAATGTTATACAGGTCACTTTGCCAATGTAAAATACATACGGATATGCATTTCCAATAAATCCCCTTATCACGAACTAACCGTTGACGCGTTAAAAACACGAGTTTACTAACTTGTGGCCCAGTTCCGACTCGGCACCGAACCGACGTTGACTAAACGTTAAATGCGGTAATAGAAGTGCATACAAAGCCTTATGTTGCATCCTTCTCACTTGTTACCGAGTGAGAGAGAAAGAAGAGAACTGTCTCGTGACAGTGAAAGGGGCCAACGTACTGAGTGGTTAAAAATCATCATGGATTTTAATCTTTAAGAAAATGGTTTTATGATTATTGTTAATTGTGAAAAATGTTAATTGTAAACTGTATACTTAGTTTATCTGTTGACAAACTGGACAAAGCAGTAAGCTATGTAGTTAGATATGCAATAGAAAATCATATCAAGAATTTAACAAAAGTAAACATGTATTCCGAATGCTGTCGAGTAGTGGTGCCTTACAAAGGTGTTTATTTATGCACGTAATACCACAATTAAACCGTTGTACACAAAGCACCGCTAATTAGTTGCAGCGCTACACATCGACACAACTGTCATTTACACAGTGTACATGTGTGCGTAATTTCATATAACTGTATATAAAAATATTCGTCCACCACGTTCACATTGGTATTTTCATTCTTGTGTCGGTATACGTATTTTTATAATTTAATGCAAGGGTAAGGTTAAAACTATTTACAATCATTGATATGACCCGACATTTTCACTGTCATTATCGTAGTGCTCGTGGTCGATTGGTTAATGAGCACGCTTTTATCGTCTTTCAAGGATCAATGATGTGGGTTCTATTCCAGCTAAAAGTTAATTTTATTTTACCTTGTTATTTTTCTTATTTTTTTTTTTTGTTTTTTGTCATAAAATATAAATATCAGGCTATAAAAGAAGCAAATGAGTTGGTAAATAAAACAATACTATTTTTTATTACAATTAATTTATTTATTATACAAATATGTTGTTTTATATTCAATATTTATATCTAATAATTAATTATATACCACATGTTAAGTTTAAAGTTCTTTAAATCATAATTAATAGATATGACAATAAACCTCATAGTCGAATCGGGAAATATCATGCGGTACAGCGGTAATACGATGGCAGCAACATTTTTTATTAAGTAGGTAATAAACAAATATACAACATTCTTGTTTTGTAATTTAATAATATAATGTATTATTAAATTACAGTTTTACAGTAATAAACAAGTAAAACATGTAAAAAATTACACTGTCAACATAATATTTCTTGAAATGGGCGACTTTTTGTCGTTTGAACTTCCATTAATTATCTATTTTACGACGGTTGTTATAAGGTTCAATATTCAGTGGGCTGTATGATAGTAAAAAGAATGTGACGAATGCTATGGAACGATTTTAACTTTCATGACCTTTAGAATCAGGGAAACTTTAAATTAATTGAAGATGGGCGTAAATATAATATGTCAATCAAGTTCGAAAGCAGTTAAATAAATTTGTTAATGAAAAATTAAAGTGAAGTGAATAAACATGTTGAATAGAAAGAAATTATGACAATTTCTAACCACAAAACAATAACATCACTTCACCGTATGTTCTAGACAGCATTTTAATATTCTTAAAAAAATTAAACATTATTTTATGTTAATTTTAATAAAGGCAGAGTTTGACAGGCTCAATAATTGATTCCGAAATCAATACAATCACTGATCCTACAAGGCAGAAGGTTGCAATTCGTATACCTTTCTCCATCTTTTCTTCACAATATTTTACGCCCATCCTTATCCGACTTGAAAGTCTTTTCGTCGCTCAATATGATTACACTGTTCGCCCAATCAAAATTAATAAAGTCCTTAGCAAATTCTTAGCGCTTTTGCTGGTGAACCACAGATAACAATATTTTCTTCTCTGGCTTCCTGCACCTTAAACCAGAATGCAGGTGTCTCCGTACAGTTTGTATTAAAACATTCAGTGCTGTCGCTGTAGTGCGGGTTGGCAGGAACGGATCAGCCATGTGCCTGGCTACGATGTCGTAGTGCCGAGCCGATGAATTTGCCTTTGGTTTAGGCCCACGTCGACGATGTTTAACGTCACCGGTCTCCGCATATCTGTGCACCCATAACTGCATGGATCTCCTCTGTTGATACCAAACAAATAAGTATTTAAAATACCAGGAAATACTTTACAGGAATTAAAGTTACTTAAAAATAATAATAAATATAAGTAAACACAATGTTAGAATAATAATTTATAATTAAGTAGTGGCGTAAGGAATAAAAATCCCTAACCAGATATGTTTTAAAGAAACACTCCTAACAAAAACAAGTCAAGTTACAATACAATTAATAATAAATTATTAATATATCTTTATAATATTGAACTTCATAATAAGTTGCAATAATTATTTTATTCTAGTGCAAAAATTGATAGGTGTGTCGAGTTACAAAATGAAATAAATATTATTTAGAATATCAACGTAGTATCTTATTTACTCACCGATATCATTAAACGCCTTGCTATTTCAGTTATTGTTAGTTATGTTTTGCTCATGCAAAACAATGGTTTCAGCCTTTTTAAATGTTGATAGGTGTTGGAACATCTTGTAAAAATAAAAATAACTTTGCACACGAATATAAGTAGTGTAGCAATAAACTATGAAATCCTCATAAATTGACAACTAAGAACGCAATTATTTTGTAAGTCGGGTGATTTGAAAAACATGTTTTAAATAGTCGGTAGTTACTTCATAAGCGTGTAAAATAAAATGACTCGAGATTTCTATGGTCGCCACAAACATTGCAAATATACTCAGGTATCGAACCATTAAGAAATCACAGTTAATTACTTTTTTACTGTTTTTATCTTATTTAAGTTGGTTGAAATGCATGAAGCAAATGAGATTATTCTAAATAATAAATAACTAGAACTAAAATATAAATAAAAGATATTATAGGTATAAATAAATCTAAAGTATTTACTATTAAAATTAACATAAGATTTAGAACAATAGGAAAGGAAAAAAAAGAAAAGATTTAATTGTTTGTAATTTCAAATTTCAAATATTTGATAAATTAATTCTAAAACAACATGTGAATGTTGGAATCGATCCGGCGGCACTTTACTTGACAATTGGAGGCGATAACCATTGCGCCAAGCGCGCTGTAGATGAGATCATCGAAATATTTTATATCATTCAGTAACATAAAATTACAATGAGAAAGCACTATATTTATATGGGTATTGTATAGCTCGATCGTTCATTATTTTTGATTTCGATTTATTCAAAGTTTGTTATGAGTAATTTTATCTTTACCCTCGTTTTTATTTAAACTTATTTACTAAATTATTGCGTATACCGACACAAAAATGATTTTTAAATACCAAGATGTGTGTGATAGACGAATGTTTCTATACATATCTATTGATATGAAATTACCCACACATGTATATTGTGTAAATGATAGTTGTGTCGATGTGTAGCGCCGCTAACTAATTAGCGGTGCTTTGTGTACGTGTTCCAAACTAAGTCGGGCATGTAAGTCGGGCAAGTTCTCAGCTCCAGGTTTAGTGCCGTTTGTCAACACAAGTAGGTGTCGCTTAGAGCGGAGCTGGTAACTTGTGACGTCATGTCACCCCCATATTTCCTGGGATCCATACAAATTGCCCACGACTTGACACACTTACCACTGTTAACAGAACTAGTTAAGCGTATGCAAGATTGTTTATGCTCGTGTCGTGATCTCTTCTTGAAAACGTTAATTTTGTACATACCTACATAGGTATTTCAATGTATTTTTGTTTTAGCATTAGCATCTAAATCTATATAATAGACTCCCACAATTAAGTATTTCTAAAAATGAAACAAATTAATAGTGCATTTGCTTTGAGTAACCTTCATTAGTTTGAAATATTAATTCATGGTCATCTTTTTACAAGAGGTACTCGTCAAAAATAATAGCTAAATTATAGATGTAAAAAACAGAAAACAATAATCAAGTGGGTGTCGAGTAACACAATCAGACGCGCGGTGCGACGCGACGAGCGCAAACTGGTTGTTTTGCTACCACTACATGTAGGCTCTCGAATTCCAGCCGCCATTTTGAATACCACAGTGACGTCACGCAGCTGGGCGCGGGCGACTCTGCGCTTGCGCACCGCCTGTGTCTGACATTTGCGTCGCGTTCGCTTCCGAACGAGGCAATGCCTCCGAAACATCAAAATGCATTATCGCCGCGTATTCTGTCGCATATGTGCTAAATACTGATACACGTAACACAGTGCCTCTCTGATCTTAGCGTTGAACAAGAACAGTTGAGCTCGTCTTCATTGCGACTCCATGGTGTACAGTGAGTGTTCTATGAAAGTGTTATTGTTGTGATTTCTTTTCGTCTGGTCAGTGCAGTGCCCCACATAGTTGTCGCCAGGGGACGCAGGATTGTCTCCGCAGCTCGTGTCGCCCTCGATAGGTGAGTTTATTTGCATACCTACCTATTATGTCTCTGTATCCGTATTGTAGTGTGGGCGCGACACGTCATTCGCAACCTTTGCGCAACCTTTTTGAAATAATTGATGTAGGCAATGGGTACTAGAATGATGCCCTATGCTTAGTTATGATATATGATGAGTGTAGCCAGTCGTAAAGTGCCGTGAGAACGAGTACACATACTCAAAACTTGTTTCAAGCTCCATTAAAGTAATCCAAGTAATTAACCGAGCGATCGCCCACACGGTTTAAGACATTTATAAACGAAATATTCCGGACGTAGCTGGTAAATATATGTATTTAACTTAGAAATATCAATTAGTGGTCCTTTAATTAAAACTCCGTGGGTAACTATTGCTTGAATGCATGCACCTGACCTACATGTCCACATGTGACAGTGAATTAATTCAGCCACTCACTCGATACCTGCGATTAACACATTGACAGTTAGATGCCACCCTGCCCAGTGCCCAGTACCTATGGGTACGTCCGTTAGGGATCTAGGCTACGATTCGCGCCACTGAGTACATACAAAGCATACACCGTGCGTTGAACTCTTTTATAAGGGCCACTTCTCACGCACACCCCTCTCGTTTGACAAGGTACAGGTAATGAAAAACGTACTCTAATGCTATGTAGGTTAGTGTATGTGTAGTAAAAATCACTTGAACAGATAACGGATGTTAGGCTTTTTATAGACAACAGTCATCCGAGCTGATCGCGAGCCGTCCGATGTTGCGTGACTGTAGCAGCTGTGCAAAAACTACCCGCAAACCAGAACATTATCTGTAAATCTAGTTCGAACTGAAGTTATATTTGTGTTGTCCAAGTCCAGTGATAATGAGGTTACTGGGTTTTGCTAATTCAAGTAACAGCAGCATATTGAATATTCACTCAATGTGTACTCGTACACGTAGCAAGTTTCTATCTATTCATGTCTAGAACATTTACTTGATTAAGAAATACTAATAAAGCAAGATAAGGAAACGTGCTGATGTATTACTGTATTGCTGATTACGAGATCTCAGGTTTAATACACACATTCATTTAAGAGTCTATGTATCTTTTGTAATATCGTATTCAAGTATTTCAAGTATTTTACTATAACAATGAATTACAAAGTTGATGAATACTTATTAGATGTAGTGTAATTCTATCTAGTTGCTGAGAGAAGGAAAATATACTTAACCAAATAGTTATTATTATTGCACACATTCTATTACAATGACATGTAAATTGAATGAGCATTTAAATACGCATTCACGCACGGTTGGCTATCACACTAACAATAACTACTTTCCGCCTCCAGTACAATAAAACTTACCGGTCGAGATTACTTCCTAAACTATAGTTTTATCTCAAGTTACGTAGGTGAAAGCACACACACACGTAAACGTTATTTACTTGCATAAGTTAAATATTCAAACATAACACACATGGGTACTATCACTTTCTTCTTACGTAATCGTGTGCAGGGGAGCACGAGTTTTATTCGCGTTTTCGTTACGTTTTCCAAATATTTTATGCTTATGAGAAATTAGTTCTCAACTTAACACTGGTTATAGTAACATTTTTGTATTAAACCCTTTTCTTTTTTATAACACGGACGCGTAAACTCAAGTGAATCTAAATAATATTTATTGTCGGCTCAGAAAACAATAAAATACTGTCAGAAGCAGACCAAAGTTACTATAGATTGTAAATAAAATAGATCCGCAAGAAAATATTATTAATACAAGTGTAATATAAATGTGACGATCGAGTAGCTGCAAATTATATAACATATTAATAAACAATTGTCTGATCATTTCCCGTATTAATAGATGTTTCTCATCGTTGTTTTATTTTCAGTACTTGTTCAGAATTCTCAGTTTACGTAACAATCTTCAATGATACTTAAAGATCAAAAGGTGACTGACACCGAAAATTTTAATGCAACATGAAATCATGTTTCCATTACCTGAACAAGGATAAGCAAAGATACGTATACCGAATACCTAACACCTACAAGTAACCTGAAAATGTACTCAGTCCTTTGATATCAATAAAACAAAATAATTCCTGTAATATCAAAAAAGTCAACTCGCCCCTTATTACATGGGACTCACAACATAAATAGTGAAAAGTGGGTGTTACATTGTACAGTGGCATAATGTGCACCTCTGCCTACCCCTTCGGGGATAAAAGGCGTGATGTTATATGTATCAAAAAAGTTAATTCGTATTCAAAAGTTCGATGTTTTTACAGCGGGAAATAACGACAATATTTATGCGTAAACGTCAGATTACATTTGATAGGAGATGTCTCATAGTAGACTGCACACCTTAATTTAATATAACGTACGGAGATGCAACATAATGTGTGCAGTGCAACCCTCCGCGTTTTGAAGCGTGACAGCTATTATACGGAGCTAGAAGCTGTCTTAGTCAAGTTATCTTAGCATTATATTAAATAGTTTAAAATATGTTAAGGAAATATGTTGTTTTAATCACTATCACTACATAGTATAAAACAAAGTCGCTATTTGCCGTCTGTGTGTCCTTTGTATACTTAGATCTTTAAAACTACGCAACGGATTTTGGTGCATTTTTTTTTATAGATAGAGTTGTTCTTAAGGATGGTTTATATGTATAATACGTGTGCGAAGCCGGAGCGGGTCGCTAGTATAAGATATAGGAATCACCATGCAAATAAAAAGTAAATACTTAATTATAAATCCTTACTTAATAGAAAATCAAGGTAGTTCCATACACATATTGATCTTTCACTGTTCGTACTCACAAAAGTGACCTAAAGCACAATAAATAGTTGATGATGAATGGCAAAACGACCACATTGCGGCTGCAACTCATCCACTTAAACAACTATGTCCTCATATTTGTCATAATAACAACTTCATGCGATTTGCGTACAACGTACAACGCAACGTGTTTGAATTCGGTATGAATAATAAACTAATCGTCAGTTCATTAGTTACGTGCACTATTTGGTGATAGCCAGCGATGAGTACATACTTATATGACAAGTTATGTAATTGTAATGGTAAATATTTGCTACTCAATATTTATGCACCATTGGGAACACAGCCCTTCGTGAATATCAATAGGGTTCTTTATTGCATTTCGTGGACTTACTTTCGGTTCAAGCAACAATAGCAACAGCTATTATATTTGAGAATGTTTTCGGTTAATCGAATATTTAAAAAGTAATATAGCACGGAGACTAGAATTGTGCCCGTTATATGACAAACACATCTCCTATTACTTGAAGGCTCCTAACTTGCTTTTCTATTTAGTTTTATTATTATTATTACGTAAGTATTCGACCTGTTTTGTATCTGGTCTACTTATTGGCTATACAATACAATCCAATAAAGTTCCAATCAATAAATTAATTAAAGAGATCGCGTTCTTTAACCTCCCTCAATCTCATATGATTCAAATCGCACCAAATTGTGAAAATGACTGTTATGTACCTGTAATTACCTGTTATAGATGTAACTGAATTGAATGATAACAATTTTTAATAATCATAATGTAAATTATACGGGGCTCTTAAGTGTGGTTAATAACAGGAACATTGTGGCAAGGTGCGCAGCAAGTAATCGTTTCTCTCGAGTGTCGGGTGTCGAGCCACGGACGCAGGAGTCGGGTTGCAGCCTCATTACTCCTGTTCACGGGAAACCACGCTTTTTATACGATTTTATATAAACTGTACCTGTAATTTTAAATATAGGCTATTTGATACTTCCTGTATTACATTTTTTAAATATTAAAGTTGTTTAAACCCTCCAGCGTCCTTATGAGCACCCGGTGGATCATAAGAAAAAATGCTCCATGCTGCTTTCTTTTTTATAAAATCTATTATTAATGTTTTGTTTTTATTTTGACTGCATTTGTTTTACTTCTATTGTAATGATCCTTGTTTTCGTGTGCCAATGGCCAAATAAATGCATTTTCTTTCTTTCTTTCTTTCTCCAAATGTCACGTGTGCACCCGTTGGATCATAAGGAACGCGGACGCTCGACGGGTTAAACTTTTTTCAGTGGATCAATAAAAATAAACAAACATTTGCAATAATAATTTGTGCTAAAACTAGAAATGAATGAACATTTATTTTAGAACCAATAAATCTCATAAGTTCGCCACAATAGAAACATATTCTCAGCATACTTAAATCAGTAAAAGTAACAGTCGAATGTCTGAGAAAAAAATCTGTGAATGAAATATTACAAAAATGTTTCAAAACCACTGACATTCTTAGTAAATAAGTAATTTATAGGTACCTACTAGACTAGGTAATGTGCTGTTTTTAAGTAAACTACCACTAAACGGCAGGAAGTTGATCGTTAACTAAATTGTTAGAATATTAAAGTTATTACATCATGTCGATTGCGAATCGTGATTGGTTCTTCCTGTGTTTTAGCCTCTCGCTTACTTGGTGCCTTGGTAGCCACCGCGACACCTGCGCGGAACGGGTTAACAGTGCAACACATCGCTTTCGAAACCATCGAGAAAAACAAGTTCTCGACCGAGCAGATTCCCATCTCCACTTTAATTGCCTTTTTTCATAATGAAAATGACATAGTGAATTAAATCAATAACGGTCCCAATATTTTAGGATGTATCTAACTGTTTTAGTGAATTTTGACCGTTTCAACCACTAGAGTTGACCGAGCTGCTCCTAATTAGATGACCATCGTCATCGCATATTCAATATTCATCTCAATAGATATTGTACATGTTATGGAATCAACATACCTAACTGTGTTACGAATTTCGATGCAAATATTTGGTAAAACATTGACGATTTGTTTATACAAGTTATTTCCATAATTTACTGTATCGCCAGCGTATTTCGAATAAACTGGACCGCAAATATTCATCAGTTATAATTATACGTTTTGTAATATTTGTAGTCGTCGGTCGCTGGGGTGAATGCGGATGCACGCCGTAATTGAATAGGTTCATCAAAAGCTGCCGGTCGATATCGGTACAAAGTTATCGGAGGCTGTGTGCCGGGCCGACTAGCCTGCTGGACGAGTCGGCCGAGGACAACGGGCTGCCCGCATTAACTGTCTAAATACCTTTCTACTTGACGCTGTCACACCGTCACACCGTCACACGGCACCCTGATACGCGGAAATCACTCGTTTGATTTAACAATCGCTACCTTTGTTTATAGATTGGGGTAACCACCCACTCATTTTCAGAGCAAACCCGAACAGTTATATCAGAATCGTATGTAACGTAATCTGTTCCGCATCGTTGAATGTACAAAATCAATTCACACCTCGATTTAACTGTTCTTATGTAATGTGGTTATAAAACGTAAATTAATTAACGATATATGCGAGTAAACTATGTGTAACGGAAACAAGCGAATATTTTCAGTGTCTACCTAACAAATCGTTACACTTTATAAACAATAACTTTGCGATACTCTTTTGGTTCAATTATATGAACTTGGTTTTACACGACTCAGTGAGCTCGTACGCATTCACGCAGTCGGCATTTAATAAGATCTGCACCATTGTGTATTTGAAACTTCTTTTAGAATTTTCTGGGCTTTGGTATTTAGGTGCAATGAAAGTTCGTTTAAATTATACAGCTAGGTAGTAAGTCAGTGAAGTCGTACTACTTGAGCCGGGCGGCGTACGCGCATGTTTTACACATCGAATAGGTAAAGTGCTCGAAACCGTTGATTGTGTGAAGTGGGGTGAGGCTGTAAGGAGGTCACGAGACGTGCCAGACGGGGCGCGGGCGGAACAATACCGAATCACTGCGATACAATACTTTGCACTACGTGAACCAGCAAATTGATGGAAACTGTTTAATGGGAGTGGCCCAAATCGCCATTATTCGGATAACACGCCCTCAATTGTTTCCTAAAGGCTTTGTCTTCTGATTATCTAGTCTTGTAAACATGTCTACTGAACTACTTTACTTGACACATTGGCTACATACTGTGTACATTGTACTTACATAGGTTACACATACGTAGATATGAATATATTAGACCAACATAGACCTCACGAACGTAGTAAGTCATTGACAATTCCAATTTCGAAAATAAAAGCATTTCCGAAACAATAGTGGAAAGAAAATGTCGTGATGCAACTAATTGTATGTTGTTCTGTCGTGTCGTCCCTAAGGAAACACTGACGTTGGTGAAACAATAGCAGTTGTACTCGTGACATCCGCCACCAGTGACATTATTAACAAATAGGAAACGACCACCATCCGTGCCAAAAGGGGCGAATTACAAACCATGTAAGGTACATCACACTATATTATTGAGTCCCATTGTTATAGGGGTAAAACATTATCATCAGTATGGCCGAAGACGAGCACTATTCTGGACCCCAGTCTCGAGCATTATTCTAGACTGCCTTATGTCTTAGTTCTGTATTATTATTGCTATGACATGCCATGCCATGTGCCTGAACTAGGTTTGAAACGTGTACCTCAGGCAATAAAAACTGCTTAGCGTAGAGATTACCTAAGACAAAACTGACGCCATCGTCGGAAATCATAACTAGTCAAAATCCAGACAAAAATAAGTCCAATATCGAAGCACAACTAGTATCTATAATATTTATTTATTTGCGGTGTCCCTTTACTAGGAGTGTCCTTTGTCGATAACGAGTAAATACGTATACATAATCGCTATTCTAACGTTCCCACAGCTGGGGATCAGGGCTCGTCTGTTTGGAAGAGGGTCTAAAGGGACCCCAACGCGACAGGTACACGTCACTAAATTTCCCGTACCTCACAAATGTATTAGTTTATAGTATTTTTGTAGCAGGGGATTATTGTTGGTGGGTTTTAATCGCAGATTTAGTTTAGAAGAGAAGAAAAAACACTTGCACATATTTTAGTATTACAAGCTCTCAAAATCTATGCTATAGTTGCTATGAGATCTAACAGCTATTCTGCTTGTTTGCAACGACTATTTTGTTTGTAAAAACCCCAGAAATAATAAGAAAACTCAGAACAAAAATATTCTCTCAGACATTTTACTTAAAGCGTTGCTATATTTGTAATGACCTAGATTAGTCACGCTCATAAATTGCTAATGTTACAGTTGCTCAGTAAAAAACGCAAAAAACATTTAAAGTAATTAATATCTTGTTGTTATTGCATTCTAGGTCTCGCTTATACAAAAAGTGATTAACGTTTAATTAAATATGGATTAATTTCAATTTAGTATGTGATTGTACTTTAACGGGTCGGTGAGTTCGTAAAATCATTAAGTTACACATTAGGTGACCTTTACTCAGATTATTTATTCAAAACTAATGGTTTACATCATTTCAGAGATAATTTATTTGTATTTCTAGATCGTTCGACCCACATTGGAGGTTTAAATCTACTCCAACTTAAAACACCTACGCGTTATAAATTTGCTTTTAACATCATTCCAGAACATTTTCAATAACTCGCAAATCCTTTATAAGTAGGTTGAAGTAACCCTTTTGTGATAATACCTACGTTTAAACCTTACCTATCTGTGTTTAAAACTGTTTCTAGTTTGTACATTCAAATTAATAGTAGCCCTAATACATGAACCAATTAAGGTTCTTTTTTGTGATTTCATCTCTGCTTAACTCTAAAACGTAGTACGTAAGTATTAAATAACTTAGGTTTTACCAGTATCAACACCATTATTCTTTGACATAACATTTGCTAATAAATAGCACAAATACTAGTTCACCTTGCGGGCATAAATCATGAGTAATGTTCACAATGTACCAAGCACTAAATACCCGATAATATCTACTTGCGAACAATCCAGCCGAGGTATACACAGCATAGCACAATCACAATGCAATTTTAGAATCTTCAATTGTAATTATAATCTTGATATTATTCGTATGTATGTAAAGAGAACTCATATCCTGTCTCGTTGTGTTGAAATTACATTATTTTACAATTTGCATTGCAAACGATGTTATATTGTAGTTACGACATTTTAATTCGTTGCAATTTTAGAGGTATAGTGACTGTACTTTACTTCTACTGAAAAATAAAACTGCTTAAAGTTGAGAGGAAGTGAATGTAGATATATGTTTAAACTACTTTCAAGTTAATCTGACGCCATATGGACCTGAGCTCCGTTGAGAAATATACCACATTTTTTAAGAAAACTTGTGCCAAGACGACTATGTATATCTAAAGTTGCGAGAACATTACTCACTAAACTATTGGTCAATCACGTCATTTATACATAGTTCAGTTTATTCATCACCAAAACCGCAAACTATTCGCAACTGATTTACTCATTGCAATAATAGGTAAACACTAACATTTATACTAAATTAAAATTACTTGTTTATGTTGACAATGACCATCTTATAAGTAAAATATTCACACCATAATAATTTACTCAATAATCCAACTGAGGTAACCTCACTGAACAACAGTGCCTAAACGTGTATCAGTGAAACAATACAGCTATAACCTGCACTTATCAAAACATGAAACATACAATAAGCCGCTGAACATATTATGTAACATTATCGAGATGTTATATCAGCTGCAGTACCTAATCATTGTAATACCTACCTAATATTGTTTACGAACGTTCGACAATACTGCCTCGTACCGACTCCATCGACCGTAAAGATTTACCGATAGTTTGTTAAATTGTTACCGTCGTATCGCAGATAACTTTCCATTAACTTTCGTAACAATAAAGGTGTAACAGCACTAACAGCAAATCGCTTCTCGCTCCACCATATTTACAAATGTCTTCCGTTTGTGAACGAGTCCGCACGAACGAATGCGTGTTACTAAATAACTTGTACTACATACACGTATTTCAACGGAAATTGTGCGAAAGCTAATGTCCACACATTTTCTCTCGCGCTTCGTGCTTGACATGTAGGTATTCTTGGGTGAGGCAGGTAGCGTGGCTTTGTAAAGACAATACCCACCTCCATGGCGACACTGAAAGGTTCTGAGCTCTTAGATATTTTGCAAAAAATAATAATAATTATCTTTTTTTCAGTTTCAGTGTCATATTAACATTTAAATTATATTATTACTTACCTAAACTTTAGGTTATATTGAAAGTACAATTCCAATTTACAAATGACAAAAGTCAAACAAACCAATTCTAGATCAGATCACTAAAATAAGACAAATCAATACTGTAGGTACTGTGTATTTGCGGAATGTTTAGAACATCTGTTTGCAAATAGATGCAACATCGTCTGTTACCTAAACAAGTTTGCACCGTTAGATAGCTGATTCACGCATTAATAGGCGTGGACATGGACTTGCTGGCCATAACACGGTACAATCCCACTACTGGACCTATTTTATACCGGTCCTTAATTGGCCACTTACAAATATTCGAAGCGGCTAGACAGTTTTTCTAGTATTTTTTTTAAAAGAAGTATGTAGAAATACAAATACTAAGCTACATACATAATTAAACAATTTTTGGCTCAAATACAGTTATTTAAATAATTAAAATGCCTTGTCTTATTGTCCTGGCTTGTGTTGTCTTGTGTTAATGTGTGTGTGAATAAATTCATTATCAGCCCCTACTATACTTAGTTACATGATGCTAGAAACACTCAAAAATACATCTCATTTATCTTAATTGCTAAAGACTGTCATAATCATAATAAGTTACATAATTATTTGACGAGGAACTCGACTAGTTTCAAGCCATACTGACAGTCGCCGCATCGCAGGTCGCTAAATGCTGCTCATCAATATGAACCTCTAGTATGGCTTGAAACTAGTCGAGTTCCTCGTCAAATAATTATGTAAGTGAGTAAGTCGAAAACATAATAACATAATAAGTTACATAACAAAAACGTATAATATGTATGTACATATTATACGTTTTTGTTATGTCATATACGTATTATGTTATACATATATATGTTGACATAATACGAACTATTTAATCAATTGTAATTTCATGTCATATTTTAGTAGCTGTGTAACCGAAGTCAGGAACGCAGCTAGTAATATAAATTCAAGGCAAGCAACATAATACTAACATAACTTTAATAATAATATTATGCTAAAGAATGCGCTAAACAATGCATTTATTTTATGTACTTACGAGTGTTTCCATCATATTTACACTTCGATTAAACAACAATCCATTTTAACACCAGATAATAATTTTATACGTGCTATAGAAAAGGTGAATAATTTGTGATGCAAATTTTTCAATTTACATAATAAATTATGGATTGATAATGACGATCCGCCATCCGTTTAAAACTTGATAAATAACTAGTTTGTTGAATCATAGCGGAATTATATTAGTGGTTTACATTCCAACTAAACATGCTATTTAATAATACCAGACGTTTTTATTCTTGGGAAATCCTAACATACCTGCTTCAAAAATAGAGGCACTTTGGACTTTCATACCGGTTTATAGGAAAGTGGCTTCTAAGACTAAAAAGTACCATATAATACATATACAATCATTTTCCTATTGTACTGACGTTCCCGCGAGAACAAAATAATTGTATTAAATTATTTCTTTTTACTTACTTAAACGAAAATGACTGTCGACTTCTACTTTTCTTATTTTGGTGCATATTTCGCGGTCAACGAGTCTTTATTACATAAATGACAAAATAGAAGTGATTAGTTAGCATAAAATGAAAGTTGTCATTACAAACTATTCTTAGTATTACACAACTTTATTAACCTCAATAGTTGTGGAGTTGTAGTGACGCCAATTTATTTAATGATAGTTTTGAGTTACAAAGAATACTTAGGTACGAAGTAGGTGTTACATCAATACACTGATAAGGTAAAGTAAGTTCTTAATAAAATTATTGGACAAGATATTGTTTTTAATCACCATTTCAAATTGTGTCGATCAAACTTTTATTTAAGTACGATAATATCTTATTACTGTTATCAATTAAACAGTGTCTTGAGTTCATAGTAATTTGCGGTAATCATTTACGGCAGTTTCCCGTTAGTGTCCGCTCGACTGGTCACGGCACGTAATAACATAACAAATACACCTCTATAGACCAGAGACAAGTTGTAAATCATAGAAATGTGTTTTATGATGGCCGTCTTTTATCTCTGGTGAATCTCGACACAAATGAACAGCAGCTCGCAGACCGGTCGTGTTTGTAACGATGTTCATGACCATCTTGAAATAAAGTACTCCTCAAATTTAATCACTCACTTAGACTCGAAATTCTTTTGTATCTTCTCGGTTTTTGGAACAACGTCTTGAAGATGAAGAGCCTTCGACAAATGTTTCTTTTTGCGATTTGTAAGCGATAATTGACTACGAAGGCATAACGAGGGGCAACAGTAATTATAAGAAAAAATAAATAAACAAAAACAGAAACCGTAAAAATCACGTTTTTTGAAAAAGTACAAAATTATACACAAAATTTGAACATCAATTATTTCAATATGAAAAGGTCGTACATACGGAGTAATAAATATTGAATGGAGATATTATTTATTTATACAGCCATTAATTTAATGTCTGCTATCAAAACATAACGCACACTATTCCCATACGAAGGTTTTTAATTAGGACAAACGATTATTATTCATATTGACCGTTTATGTGTACCGTTAGCTATATTCGCATGACCGATCTTCAATACTATGTAATGAACTAGTATGGGCTAGTAACGGCCCGGCCTAGAGCTTAACAAGTGCGGCGATGGGCCTCGTGTTCCTAACGAAGATAGGTATCTACTTATTAGTCATTCAAACAATCGTAAAAACTGTGTATACAATGAAACAACTGAAGGGTGTATATTTATAGCTACACTGTTTAAATATTTATACTAGCCTTGGTTTCTCTAATCTACATATGTGTCACGGAGAACCTAACGGGTAACCGGGGCTCCGGCTCGACGTGCAGGAGAAGGAACGGGGTGGTTTTTAGTCAGTAAGAGTCTGACACTCCCTTCCGCCTCACCCAGGCGGGAGCAGTCATTCGATGATATTCTCCCCTTAAAAAAAAAAAAAAAGCCTTGGTTTCAGTTTGTTGCATTGCGCTTTTCCAATAAGTAAATCTCATCGCATCCGAGATTCCTTCTTAGTACTTGTACACAATCCTAGAACTTTGTGTAAACTTAGCTTATCCAGTCCAGATTTAGAACGTAAACTACATAAATTCCACGCCTTAGTCGCCGTAGCCGCGGAAGGCCTAACGGGTTGACGGGGCTCCGGCTCAAAGAGCAGGAGTAGGAACGGGGTGGTTTTTAGTCAATAAGAGTCTGACGCTTCCTCTCGCCTAACCCAAGGCGGGAGAAGTCATTGGATGATTTCCCCCCTCAAAAAATAAAAAAGACTACATAAACTAAACACATTGATTTTCCTGTAGCGAAAAAGAAGAGTCAAACTTTTCCTCAAAGAATATTCTAGGTTCAGTAAACCACACAAATTATTATAAATTACTTTACGTAGGTACATGATAATGGCCTCCCTAAATAATGGTTAAAGCTAGTACCACGATAAGTTCGATAACTAATCTAAAAACTAAACAATGGCGCGGCGAAGTTGTCTGTATTGAAGCGTCTTCCCACATGTCTCGAGGCTGAGGTCATGAGTCATGACTAATAAGGAAGGGTTATGTCAGAGAGTCAGTGCTACAAGTTACCTGGGTAAATGAAACTGTAGGTAGCAACACCACAGCGTTACAACTGTCCCTAAATCGCAAATCTTTCATTTCTTTGAAATTTTCTAAATTGTGTTTGTGTGTACCACCCAGCTTTACGTACGTTGGCAAAGTCTGGGTCATGTCATTCATTCAACTTTAAAAATATAATGTTTAGTTCTTACACGTAGGTACTTACAGTTACAACTACGTAATGGACCATACCGCAGACTGTTTTTCCCAATAACTATATAACAACTAACACGAAATCGTCCAATAGTGCTAATATTGCGATATTGCTAGAATACAAACGTGCTAATTACTGTATTAGGGAATACTAGAAACACCAATTTAAAATTCACATTCTGAATACATTCAAATAAATGTTATTAATGCGCTGTTTCAGTTTTGAATAAAAACTGTTAACATTTGCCTACGTAAACAAATATGTGTAATGTTGACAAATGCCATTTCTCTCTATCCTTAAAACCAAACGAAAATTTTGCACTAAAGCACGTTTTTCGTGAAGAACATCAAGTCCATCAATAAATAAGGTCAAGCGATTGTCTGGCTGCCGGTAACGACATACATGGACAACCAAGGATTGTCGACCCCATTTGTCAATTCTGCGCCTAGGATATACTATACAGGCAGGGTGTGAACGGAACACAATTTTAATTGTTTTCCTTTTCGTGTTATTCATGCAACGTCATCCTTGATTTTGCTCACAACTATTATTAGGTAGGTACATAAAATAAAACTTGTTTTTTACCATCACTTGATTTGTTGGCGTTTTTCAGGAGCATTCCGCTTACACCCTGTTATGTACCTATGTGACAACCGATCTTACAATATCGGCTAGGTAAAACATAATCCAATTTGGCTATGGTATTTGACCCAAAGGCCAATCCGGTATTAATAGTTCAATCCCTTTTTAACTCGTCGAGTACCGTATTTATAGACACAATTAAAGAACAATAGGTTGCGGTCACCGGTGACCGCTTGGTGTTTGATAGTTTAATAGCAAACTAAATAGTTAAAGGGTAAAAAATCCTATTTATAGGTATCGTAATTTAAACATAAGGCTGATTGTTTTCATTAATAATTAGGTATTTTGATAATGAAGGCTAATCTGAATAGAAAAGTGTCTGGGTATTCCTACTAGTTATTTCATATTAACGTTTGCATCAACAATAAGTATATTTACTTATCCACAAACCACAAAGACGTTTAGGTACACCAAAATGTTAATTCTTTCAACGGCAAGGAGTGTGTGCAGAAACTGCATGGAATGTAGCCACAGGTGATTGAAAAGTTAAAAGTGACTATTTTCTAACCAAACGACCTCGCGGCAATCGGTTCCGCCATGTCGACCTTTGTAATTTCGCAACACATTTCATTACACACGCCTATTGTTTTAGCTAAACTTTCATTGTAGCACCGAATTCCGAATGCTGCTTTTTAGAACAGTTGCTAAAATATTCGTATAGATTCGGGTTATTAGAATAACGACGGACGTGAAGATAAAAGTTTTTAAATAGTTCACTAATAAAGATTTCATTTCAAATAACTCATAAAGTTTTAGTGCCAATATCATCAATTTGCATCGATTCAACTGTTATTGTAAAATGTTTATTGGCTAATTAGATACTTCGATCCATACGTGTGTTTGTAAAAACACCTGCAGGTGTGATGGTAATTAGAGCCTAGGTATATAACACTTGTAAATATATGTTTGTGTTTACTGCACAGTGCACACGTGTTAGAAATAACAGCTTGGCTCTAAAGTAAAATGAATCGATGTAAACACAACAGTTTCAAGAGTTATGTATCAAATCTTCTTTGACAATGTATTGCGCATTCACATGGGCACACTGATTCCACTGAAAAGTACCTAGTTTAACACACATTTGCGGAATTATAAAGTCAAAGCTCACACTTTAATTGCACAAACGAAGATGTCATAAAACGATTGGACAATTTAATAAAACTGCTCCGATTTAATTTTCAACTTTGTGTAAGATGATGGCTTACTCCAATAAGTCGGGCAAAGTTTGCAACAGTTCTTTAAGTGACCGAATTTTAAAAGGAAAGTTTAGGGTGATTGATAGGTAGATAAAAAAAGACAATAAAATATTCAGAAGAATAGAAAAAAGGGTGTTTTATATGAGACAGTTACCGGTAATGGTGTCTATTACTACGCTGGCCGCTGGAGCCATCAGCCACTACATTTATCATGTCTCGTGTCATTATACCCGCGCCTCAGATCGCTCGCACCCCGCATAGAGGGTGGCTTTGTCAATTCTTCATAATACACATTGACATTTATTAGGAATCTATAAGTACATATAATGTTCACTAAATAAGGCTTATTTCTGTCTAAATAAGACCTATTCACTTATCAACAAGAATGTGGCTAAATTTACCGATGCTTAACGTCAAATATACATAACGTTCATTCATTTTAAAATGTTGTCAAAATGTCATTTATCTTCAGGTTCTCCGTGGAAGGTCGAGGTGATGGCAGGGCCGTTGGGCGGCGGCGGAGGGGAGCCCACTCGGCTGATCCCTGCTAGAGTACCAGCCGTATTTGAAATTTCCACCTCATCAGGTGATTCTACCTTCAGCAAGAATGAGGTAACTTCCTTGATGTATAAATAATTCATAATCATCGAGTCGATTAAACGTACTTAATTATCGCATACCAACAATTTAATAAAAGAGGTCCAATGCTTTATCGAATGCATGTATTTTCACGGAGCTCGATGCCCGGGGCACTCACTCGTACCAATTTGTATCAATTTAACTCTTCATTCAAGGATTGCACTGCAACACTGTATGTTTCGCAGTTGGCTAGCTATGAAACTGTAATTAAATCATTCAAATTTTTACCTCTGCTTTCAACGTGTATTTTAAATTACAGAGTAAATTAATTAAATTTATCGAAAGATGTGTTTATTTTGACTGCCTCGTTGGCCGAGTGGTCGCAATTGCGACTGCCGAGCAAGGGGTCTCGGGTTCGATTCCCGGGTCGGGCAAAGTATTACAGGATTTTTAAAAAAATTCTCAGTAGTAGCACGGAGTCTGGAACTGTGCCCGGTATATGGCAATAGGCTCACCCCCTATTACATGGGACTCATAACATAAATAGTGAAAAGTGGGTGTTACATTGTACAGTGGTATAATGTGCACCTCTACCTACCCCTTTGAGGATAAAAGGCGTGATGCTATGTTATGTTATGTGTTTATTTGTAACATGCAGCGTTTTTGTTGTAAGGTTGGCGTTACAGTAACAGCACCATCCCGAAGGCCAGTGACCGCTCGTGTGTTGGACATAGCAGAGAGACCAGGGGTGTTCCGCATCGAGTTTACTCCTGAGGAAGTCGGAACTCACCTCATCGATGTAAGTAACCTGAAAAGTCATCTTTATCTATAAGAAATGGAGCTGAAGAAGTCTTCAGTCTTATTGTTAAGAGAGTTCTTATCAACAAAAACTAAAAAGCAACTAACATGATCATAATGACAAAAATAAATAAAATAATTCGTCACATGAGTTTCTTGATACAAATCACGTAATGCCTCTACTATGATAATTGGGTAGTTCAATATTGAGAGAACCCGTCTGGTTATACCAGCTTCAAATGTATCTATAAATAGCTGTTTATAATATTTTCACACTTGGTTACCTAAGCATGAAGTTATAAATAAGAAAGTGATGTAAATTCTCCAAAACTGTTTGCCGACTATAAATCAACGAACTTCATTTGCCTATCTAATTATAATAGAACCTGCTTTCTGGTGACATGGTTTCGACCGCGTTAAAGAAATATATTATTTAAAAAGTATGCCCTATACCTATCTTACTACTAATTATAATTATAATCGCGGTTCAACGTTTTTTTCATAAAGCAGTGCAAACAAGACATCTCCTCTCACTACGGGAGTTGTAAAAAATAAAACCTATGTACATTAAAATATACGACTTCTATGTTCTATGTAATTAATTTCATAACTTATTTGTTCTAGGTATCTATTGCTGACGACAAATTAGCTGCAGCTCCACTAGTGGCCAAAGTGTACGATGCCAGCCTCATCAAGGTGACAGACGTGGGCAACGCGGTTGTCGGACAAGACTGCCAATTCAGAGGTAAATGATTCATCATTTCTTGTTTTGTTTGACGAACTAGATGCAGATGTAAAATCTACTTTTAACCAAATTGTATTGTAACATTTTCTGGGCTCAAATATTATGCATTAGATAGGATTATCCTGTGCTACTTGAAACCAAATCTTTACATAGGTAAGTAATCTAGAAATTGCACTCAGTACCTAACTCGTGCTCGTTTCCCTCGAAATTACTAAGAAGTCTATTAAATTCCTATGTTCCTGATAGAATAATACTTTTCATACATAGTAGAATGATTGAGTATATTTGAGAGATTCACCAACATCTGTCTTCCTCCCAACTTTTGTTGTTTGTAGATTCGCGCTACCATAAAGTTTAAAAAGCAAAATCTTTCAGTCGGCAGGCGCTTAGCTACTTACATTGATAGAATGCTCCAAAACCCACCGAGGGCGGTGATTATAGTATTATCCCCCTCGGAACATAAATTATAGCGCCTGGAAAAGGGGACATTTTCCCCATTGAACATTTCAAAACCAAGGGATCGTTTCGTCTCTTGCCTCCCGTAGTCGCATAATATCTCTTATTCCCACAATCGGTTACCCATCTAGATTCTACTTTAATTGGCTCCAATAAATTGTCCTAATTGCCCAAAAAGCAGTTTTACCGGAAATTGGTAACTGACTTAATCTAGAACATTCTATCAATAACAAACCGACAACTATTATGTAAAATTGCTTTTATCGCTTTTATATTTTAATGAAATAGGTACGAAAACTTTCTCACATGAAATGTTATTGAAAACAAACGTAGGCATCTACGCGTGTACCTACAATTTAACGGTAGGTAGGGAAATAGGCTAATATACGACTGAAGTGAAAGGGAATGAAAACTGAAAAACTTTTGTACGTATTTAAGTTACACGTGAAATATAATTAAAATTACTTTTTTCAGTGGATGCTAGTGCAGCTGGAGAGGGACAGTTGGAAATCTCAATAAATGAAGGCGAAGTTCCTAATCACGTGCAGGTGAGCTTTCTCTCGAGTCATTATATTCATTCGTAATCTGTAACTTTAAACGAGAATTTCTAGTGCCGCCTATCCAACTTTAAATTGGATTAAAAAATATTTCGTAATCTCTATGATAGTTATGTTGAATTGGCGGGAATTCGGAATGTCGAACGTCACCTTCCTAAAGCGCGGCAAAATTATTTTAATTAATGGTAACGAGTTTTTGATGGAATGTTGAGTAAAATACCATGATCGTTCTTAATATTTCCTTATCAATATTTATAAGTTTATTTTTTGATATTTTTATACCTACACTTATTTTTAAAAACCTCACCAAATTCGACTATGTTGACAAAGAATCGATTTATGATAACTTCTTTTAATTTATGTACTTAGAAAATGAATAGACTATTCATAATTATTCCTCTACAACACAATTACTTATCATGCTATCACTTTTATCTTAGTACCTAGATGTTTAGGTATGCTTTTACCTACAACAAGGTTCATCAAAATGTTTTTTGTGATTGATGATTTGAACGAGTTTTGAAACCAATGTCAAGGTACTTCACTAACTTGTGCCCGTGACTTTACCGCGTCAACGGGATTCAAAGTACCCTATGTGCTATTTAAGACTGTCTACCTTAAATTATACCAACACAAAGTTTTTCTTAAATAGGTCCGTTAGATACATACTTAACTAACATAATTCAATCCTGATTCGATTCCGTCCGACCCCCATAATAATTACTATAGTTCGTAGGTACTAGGTAATAAGGCGTTAAATAGCGTATATTTTCATTAACTATCATACCAAGGTATTTTAAATTCTTTTTGACGATCCTTTGCTCTATTTCAGGTGGTTGGCGGAGGACGATGTCTTGTATTCTGGCGGCCGGAGACGGCGACCCCGCATAGAGTTGACATAAAATTCAACGGTGAACCAGTGCCATCTTCTCCATTCATATTCCACGTGGCTCCAGCACAGAGAGTCACTATAGATACGTCACAAGTTGGTGAGTAATTTAAACTTTCAGTACCCAATTACCAAAAAATATCCAACGTAGGTATATAATAATATGTATTGTATTTATACGCACTCTGTTATGTAGATAAGTTTGTTCGGAGTGGCGCTACAGTCGATTAGCAACGTGACTATCAATGAAACATTCCTTCTAGATTTACCGAGAACTTTTACTACCTATCGTATTTTATATTTTGTAGTAGGTAGGTTTTGGGGTTGTGTCTATATGAATGTCAGAGATAAATGAAAGTTCAGAACGCCACTGGTAAATTATATTGTTCACATTAAGACACACGAAATTATCATACAAAATGCAAGTTTAACAAAAGTACCGGCCCGGCACACCGTTATATGAAGACTGGTCTTTATTCTAATTTAAGGAGGGAATAGCAATATGATACGACGCCCTACGCACACAGCCATGCACATGCATTTACATAGATGTGTACGTAAGTGTCCCTACAGTAGGTTTAGAATGACAAAGAGATCATCCTGAAAAAAAGTCTGCTTCGTGATACTCTCTAAACCAAAAATAATTCTGTGTTCAATATAATGCTTTTGATTATAATTAAAATAATTCAATGATAATTGTGTTTCCATTCAAATAAATCTGCAGTAATTTAATTTATTTTAATAAGAATAATTTTTATATTATTAAAACTGGCTGAATTACTCCAAAAATTGAATGATAGCCATTAAATGTAATAAAAAAATAAATAACGTTTATTTGTTTTATTTTAATGGCAATTAATATTTTTTCAATAAAGCCAACCAGCATATTAATTATTACTGGGATAGCTTCTTAAATATTAAATCATGACTTTACTACAATTTCACTATTATTTATTAGTAATTTTCTAAAATAATGAACTTATTTTTAATACAATTCTAAAATGTTTATCACTGGTTGAATTTGCTCGAAAACTTCTAGCAAATGCCCTAAAATGAAAATAAAAAACTAAGGTTTTTATTTTTTTATTACACCTAATGGCTGGCAAAATAGTGTTTCAAAAAAACTAACCAGCATACTGATGCATAAATTTATTCACATTATTAGTGTTTCAGAACTGTGTAATATTCAATTTGTACACCTAAAATAAGATATTTTCTAAGTACTGTATTATGTTTTATATGAGTTTTTGAATGGTTTTTACTAAGATTGACGCACTCTGCCAATGCCAATATGACGTTTCAAAATCATTGACATTGACATTTGACACAATTTGTAATCAATCAAGGCGGGAAATGATTTTGTTTACTATTAATACACAAATGATATAGGTAATTTCTAAATGTACGTTTCATTTATTGTTTGCTAGAACTGATCCCCGTGGGCGAATTAGCATCATGTTCAGTTCGAGTGGAAGGTTCAGCGGGTGGCGAGTTAACAGTTACTGTTCGAGGTCCGAGGGGCGAAGTACCAGTGCGTTTAACGGGAGACGCTGTCACCGGTCTGGTGGCGAGCTTCACTCCCAAAAATGTTGGACCACATACACTTACTGCCCAATACAATAATCAAATAGTTCCGGTAAGTAATACAACACAAACACTATCTGTTATTTTTATTTGTACTAACAAAACAATCGCGATAACTTCAAGAATTTCGATATTAGTTTCAGTGATTTTATGGTAACAATAACTTTAGTTAAACAATGAATCTTTATTAGAATACCTATTAGATGGATTTGTACTTAATTCGTAAACATTTCACTATGATTGAGAAAAAAGAAACAATAATTTTGTTATTCTAAACAACCACCTGTCTATATTGTTTATAGGACACACCATTTGTATGCAAAGCATATGACAGTAAGCTAGTTAGTGTGAGTGGAGGAAATGCTGCAAGAGTTGGAGTACCAGTCCAGTTAGCAGTGGATGCTGCTCAGGCTGGAGAAGGCAACCTTGAGATCACCGTTGCTGCAAGAGGACTCAACATTCCTACACAAGTACATCCTCAGGTAAATGTTTAAAACATTCTCAGGTTTATTGGAATATTCAAATGTAATTGGCATTACTTACTTGATTTGTGTTGCCAATATGTCCTCACCATTATTGAATTGGAGTTGTTGTATTATATCACAGTATATATTGGACTAATCAATAATGTGATTATTATGGATAGGGATGATGACCGGAATGAAAATAAAAAATCCAATTAGTCCGTCAGTTAGGTAATGAAACAGTTTTTAACATGTATTTTTTATTTTCTCGTATAAAAAAAAAACAATATTGATAAAACAAGATAAAGTTTAGAAGTCAGAGTTAGCTACGTTATTTTTTAATATAAAACATACACAAAAGTGAAGTCATGCGTTATTTCAAATCAATATGTTGTCGAAAGTATTTGTTTCCATAAGAAAATAAAAAATATGTGTCTAATGATGTATATAATCTACCAGACGGTCATTAAAATATAAATTTGACATCTACCCTATTCAATATCTGGCTAACTCTTTAGCTCTTATCACAATAACACCAAATCATATTCTTATTGCACTTTATACAATCATCTCTAAATGGTTAATATGTCTTAAGACACCTGTATTACAATACAAGTGCTAATATAAACTGTTTTATTTCCAGGGAAATGCCCGCTTCACAGTATCTTTCACACCTACAGAGGCCTGTGACCATGTTGTCAATGTATCTTTTAATAAAGTGAGTTATTCTTTTACATTTATTTAATGTTCTATGTAATAAATGTTCAACATATTTTGTGCCTCATGGAATTCTATCCCACATTACATTTGAATGACTGCCTGTTGGCCGGGTAGTCACAAGTGGGACTGCTGAGCAAGTGGTCTCAGGTTCAATTCCTGGGGCACACAAAGCAATACTGGGTTCTTTAAAAAATTCTCAGTAGTGACATGGATTGTGGAATTGTAATAGGCTCACCCCATATTACACTGGCATTAAGTGTGCTCCTCTGCCTACCCCTTTGGGGATAAAAAGGCGTGATTTTATGTATGAATATGTTATGTGATTTTAATGTTGCTAACAAGTCTATTGTAGCTTGTAGGCTATTCCCAAATAAATAATTGGCTTGAACTTCATTATATTACATACTATCAATACCTGTATCTCCACTTACAATTTTTTTCCCTAGATGCGTGTCCCTGGATGTCCACTAGTGATACAAGTATCAGAAGGTGGTGGTGGTGGGGCTCGTGTGACAGTCCCAGGACCCGTGCCCCTGCACCAGAGCGCATCACTCACTCTACAGCACCCCTCTGCCTCGCTCGACCAGATCGAAGTCAATGTTGAGGGTAAGACTACAAAACCTTTCATAGATAAGGCTTATTAAGAGGTAATGTGTTTAATTGTGGGCAGAAATATGTTCAAAGATTGCTTCAAAAGGTCTATGTAGATTTGGAGCAGCTATTGTACTGAGAATTACCGTTTGGTAACAGCAAGAAAATAGCTTCATTAACCGTAGCTAATTTTAAAACTTATGAAGATTATGTTGGTACTAAATATTATCTAGGATACTATAATTTTTAAATTAATCGACTAACCACAATGAAAGATAGATTATTTTACCAAAAAATCTCTCATGCTATAGTTTCTAGACTAGTCCTGATGGCCGAGTTAATTTATTTTCACCATGTAGCTTCTCCTCAATAACATTCCCTGTCCTCTTGCTTCATGTGCCGAGAAATGTATCATAATTTATTTGATTCTTTTTTCCAGGGTGGTATAAATGAAAGAGATACAAAATATTACTTTTTGGATAACCATCTGAAAAACATAATGTCGTAGAATGAGGGTTTCGTAGGTCATTGGGAACAAAGGAGTTTATAGAGGGGAGGTCATAGTTTATTACGAAGTACTTAAGATATCATAATGCTTCGCCGCACTAACATGTTCACGTTGTAAGTCGCTTTATGTAGTACTACTAACACGACTAACATCATTATATTTTAATTATATACAGTTGTAGGGTACTAACCGGTAGTCGTGTAAGTCGACATAGGAAGTCGTGCAGTAATCAGATTTGAGTTTACAGAGAGTACTGAAATAACATGAGGACGTAACATTCATATTACTTTGATAAGCTCATCCGCTTCGCCCTAACTGCTAACATCGTCGTGGTTGTACGGGGGTAGCGTAGGGCGGGGCGGAGAGCTGACGCATGGGTCGCTGCAGGGCCCAACGGGGCGTCGGTCCCGGCCGCCGTGTCCGCGGCGGGCGCCGGACTCTTCCGCGCTGACTTCGTGCCGCGCGCCGTCGGCGAGCACCGCCTCAACGTACTCGTCGACTCCGTGCCCATACCCGCCAGCCCCTTCCATCTCAAGGTACAATCAAATATCTCTTAACTCATGTAATCTTTAAAGTGTTCACATCATTTTCTTACAATGAGTACCTATGTAGGCTAATATACTTACATTTTATGTTATTATTATTATTCTTCGTAATGTTTCAGGTGTACGATGTCACCGCCATTAGAGTTAAAGATGTCACACACGGCACAGTTGGAAAACCAGTCACATTTTTAGGTAAGCTTTAAAAATATACACTTATATTTATACTCATGTTTGGACATACAATATAATAATTTTATCCTAAATTGTCTACAGTGGAGACGATGGCAGCTGGGCCGGGTAACTTAGAAGTGACAGTGAACGGAGGTCGCGTCCCCACTGCGGCGGCGGCTCAGGGAGCTCATACATACGCCATCAGCTTCACGCCGCGAGACCCGCGCCCACATACTGTCGAACTTAGGTTCAATGGAGATCATGTGCCTGGTAAGTCATTATATTGTAAATAGGTTTAGCTCACGACTCTACTCCCGTCAAATCTGGTTAATCATTTCTCTTTTAATATTTTATATTAATTTCGCTATTTGTTCTACTTTTTATTTGGTTTATCACTAAAACGTAACCATCATCCACACACAATATGTATCACTGGAGGTGTCCAGAGATACATATTTTATTATGTATCTCTGGAGATGTCCAGAGATACATATTTTACCTTACAAATTCTACTTTTGATATATACCAGGCCACCAGTCTCTTTAATTACAATACCCAATTATTGTTATTGTAGTTTTAGTAAAAAAAATCGTAATTTGTGAAATTACGATATAGGTACAAATATAAATCAGACTGTCAAGGCTATTAATTGGTTTTAATTTATAATTTTCCTAATTTCCCCACAGGTAGTCCATTCGTGTGCCACGTGTCGGCCCCGGCGCGTGTGATAGGCGCCGGTTCAGGCGAGTCCCCGGACAAGGTGTCGGTGGGGGAGGCGTACAGTTTCAGCGTGGACTCGCCCACGTCACCACACGTTGAGGTCCTAGGACCGGCGCGCAGACCCGTGCCTGTACAGGTTTGGAACTTTGTCACTATGTTATATAGTATTTAATGTAACTACTGTATTTATCCCACTGGGGATATGATTAAAAGAAGAATATCATTCGAATTAAGAACCTCCTTATTAAAGTCGCCATAGCAAAACTGTTATTACCCAAAGAGGTATATAATTATGTAAAATGAATTGATATTCGGATCTAGTTCTTAATATCATGATTGTCAAAGTACATTTCATTCTCCAGGTGTCAGCTGAAGAGACAATAGGTGAGAATGAAGCCAGTAAACGATACACAATATCTTTCGTACCTGTCGACGTCGGCGATCACAGTATTGAGGTAAATATTACTTATATTTTTGAACCATGGTTCAGTTAGGACTATAATACAAACTGCATGAAGTTTCTTGTTGAACATCTTTCTCATTTACCTTCCTACTGCACTTAGATATAGATACTAGTATAATGACTCTGAATTCATTCCTAATTTAGTTTTTACCATGAAAAACTGCTCAATATAAGCCATAAATATATTGTTTAGGATCTAGAACCCCCAAGGATATCCTGGTTTATCCTTAGTTCAATTTCAATTCCAACACATGTAATTCACTGTATATTATGTTATTAGGTGCGGGCTGGTGCAATGGGTGGTCACGTAGAAGGCAGTCCGTTCCTAGTGAAGGCGTACAGCGCGGCGCGAGTCAACGTCACCGACATATCGCCCGGCGTCGTCGGCAGACCTGTTTCATTCACTATCAACGCTTCACACGCTGGTATGTACCTACCGATTACCATTAGCTCTATTCAGAATAGAATACTAAGTCTATTGTCACTAAGTCTATTGGGTGCTTAGTCGTAAAACCAATCTCAATGTCATTGTAATTTCAATCCAATAAAATCTCAATAATTATTCAATTCCAAAACTATACAACCCTTATCGTAGCTGTTAAAATAACATTCAGAGTACGGAAATTAAGTATCCGCGTAATACGGATGCAATGGGCGCTATTGTAACAACCCAAAAGAACGAAATTTCACAATACCAATGTTGATCGATCGGAATTAGATTCAAGAGTAAGTCACCTGATAAACAGATCTCTTTGATAGACCTGACCCTTTTAGGCTGCAATCTACAAGTCACTTGCCACAAGTTTGTTTACGGAAATCTCTCTTATGTAGAGGAGTACCTACTCATAGTCTACGAGCTTTTGGTATGAAAACGCCATAACATAACATCACGCCTTTTATCCCCGAAAGGGTAGGCAGAGGTGCACATTACGGCACTTAATCCACTGTACATAACACCCACTTTTCACTATTATTTATGTTACATGTCCAATGTAACAGGCAGAGAGAGCCTATTACCATATACCGGGCACAGGTACGAACTATGCGCTACGACTGAAATAAAAAAAAATGTTTTACTTTGCCCCACCCAGGAATCAAACCCGAGACCCCTTGTCCAGCAGTCGCACTTGCGGCCAACAAGGCAGTTGATTTGAAAACTAAATATCAATATTTTAGCTTAATTTTATCGTTGTTTTCAGGTGCTGGCAATCTAGAAATCATAGTCGCCGTGAATGGGCGTAATGTGCCAAATTATGTACAAAGTGAAGGAAACGCCAGGTTCAAGGTAAGTGAATATAAAGAGTTATTGTTAGTTGCAGATGTACGTACATGATTTGTTAATTTTAAGTATAGTTTTGTCTCAATATGCTTCTTGATTAATTCATCTGTTATATTTTACTTACACAGACGGGTGGAAATGAAACATACACTTTAAATTCATTATTTTATTACATCAATTTAAAAAGAACACTAATTTCAAAGACTATACAGGTGTCCCATTTACTAGAAGTCTTCGTTCAGTATAAGCATATATACGGTCGAATTGAGAACCTCCACCTTTTTTTGAAGTCGGTTAAAAATGGTCACAGAGGCAATAGTGTACTAAATTTGTTTTTGAGCTAGTTATCATCATCCATGTTCGTATGTCGTGTAGGTGAACTTCAAGCCAGTGGAAGCAGCCCCGCACACGCTGTCGGTCCGGTTCAACGGGCAGGCAGTGCCGGGCTCGCCCTTCTCGTGCGCGGTGTCGGCGCCGCCCGCCGCGGCCGACGCGCGCGCCGCCGGCCCTGGACTCGTCTCCACGCCGCGAGCCGAGCCTGCGGAGATACAGCTTACTGGATTCCATAGTAAGTTTTGTTTTAAAATGGTTGATTGATAATCAGTATTTGAGTTATAAAACATCTAAACTTAAAAAATTCTATAAAACATGATTTATGCAAACCAGCGATGTTTACTTTATAACTCGTATCGAACAGACATATGACTTTGGAAATCGCTACAAAGTCTTTGAAAAAGGCATTTAGCAAATTTAGTGAATAATAAACTTTTGTTCTAAATGACGTAAATCAGGGCTTGTTTTCATGTGGCCCGCGACACACATTTTAATCTCAACATGTTCATCTTATGTGCAACAACAATAAATGATTTGTATACAAGTTTTGTCTGTGAGTAAAGAATAATCTTAAACGTCCATTATACAACTGAAAATATTTTTCTGGCCCTCCAGCTTTTGTAAGAATATATAGTATGTATATATAGTTTGGACAGCCCTGACGTAAATAATCACATGTACGTAATGTAACCTTTTAGAACTCCGTCATTTAGCTTCATTATAGAAAAAAGTGAACTATGTACAAGTAATACAAATTAAAGTATAAAATGTTTAACATATCACGCAAAAAACAGTCCGTAATGATATTTTAAATGAAGTCTATAGAACAATGAGCTACAAGGTCTCATCACGAAAATGTATATACGTACTTTGTTACACAAGTGTTGCTTAATATCAAATTGTAAAGACATTTTGTTTATATTTGGCAAATAGATTGAATGCAGGCCACGCTATTGTTTGAGTGCAGTATTGTCTAGCTGTGTGTTTATTATTTGTGCAAGTATACAGTCAAATGGCATCAGTGTAGCAGTCAAATGCCGTCGCGCGTCCGACGTCGCATACGGTCAATATTCTGGGGTTGTGTAAAATGTCACTGTACGTCGCTTTATACAAGTTAGCTTGTAGAGTGAAAGCTGCTAGCACCTTGTACACAATATTAACAGAAAGTATGTGATACTGGTAGCTAAGAGAAGTCGGTCGTTATTTACTTAAACATGCCGTGATTCCAATATCAACTTTGTTGTAACCGCTGCTTATTCTGTGTATTCGTAAGACAGCCAGTAACCAAAGTGTCTGGGTGATGAAAAGTTACTCATTGGTCACCCCCATCTTGTTTTGTAGCACATCTCAAATTGCAAATCTTATAAAGAAATTGGACAATTTTAGTGTAACTTGTACTATGTATTGACTAACGTGTGTTGTTGTTTACAGCCGGCGAGCCGACAGTGTACGTAGCCGGTCCGGGCGGCAGTACGGTCCGGACGCGCGTGTCTCCGTCCGGCGAGGGTCGTTACACCGCCACATACACGCCCGAGGCAGTGGGCCGACACACTGTACAGGTCACCTGTGCAGGTAGACACGTACCGGGCTCACCCTTCACCTGCAACGTTTATGATGTGCGACGAGTCAGGGTTACTGGTTTAGGACCTGGAGGTATGTTCATATATTTGTGTTTGGATAATTTTTGCATGAAATTTGTTAATTAGTAGAAATACTAAGTACATTAATGATATGTCGGTATTTAAAACCACTCACCTGTCAAGTGCCCCCTGTTAAGTTCAAAGCAATAGAGTTTTCTAAGCTAAAAAACACAGATACTAACACTGTTCTCTGAGAAACCCCACTGTCAAAAAGAAAGTGGTTTTAATAAACTATTATTCCAATAAAATCTCGTTTTGAATATCTCAATACTTTATACACAGAGTTGGAGGGTACTCTAGAAGGGCTGAGTCTAGATGAAGTAGCGGAGGAGGAGCGCGGCGTGGAAGTTGGCAAGCCGGTCACATTCAGTGTGGACGCGGCCGGCGCGGGGGAAGGGACGCTCGAACTGGTCGTCTCTACACCATCCACGACTGTCAAGGCGGAGGTAAGATTATCATTATACACAATCGTGGAACACATAAATGTTTAATTTTTTTAAAAGTATAATTATAATCGAAACTAATAACTTTCCTGTAAAATTCAAATTCAATACTTATAATCAAAACGTCAGAAACGATACTGTTCTATGAATTTTGAATTTTGTACGAAATACCTTTTTTATTTTCGTGTCAAATAGCACAATTATGTCTAAACAAATGCTAGAATAAATTTAGTGAAAGTATTGTTCAATATTTAATTGGACTGAAAGATCAAAATAATTTATATTTAACCCAGGAAACTACCCAATTCCGAACGTAAGCCGAAATGCAAAGAACAGACATATACGTGAAACTACTCTGATTAGTCAAATCTCATTAATGTACTTTGTAATTGTACTCCTCTTATGACAATATCTAAAGCACACATTACGTTTGTAGGTGGTAGCAGTGGCCCGTGGCCTGTACGACGTAACATTCGTACCAGTATCCCGCGAGCCGCACCGTGTCTCCGTCACGTTCAACGAGCAACCAGTGCCCGGCAGCCCCTTCGTCTGTCGAGTCAGCGAGCCACATACATATGTACAAATTGGTAAGTAATTGCTTTACTACTCGAAACAATGTCGTATAAAATACAATGCATAATAATACTCTATGGTCGTGTGGAAACAGTGAAAACTACAATGAAGCGTACCTACTAGCTTAATTTTGCACCAAAGTATTTTATCTTATACTTGAATATAATTTAATCGTCTTTACAGTAACTATCGTGAGACATACCGAATTAACTGAAAATCATGAGTTAGTCACGTAAATATACTGAGAAAAGCTCTAGTAGTAGGCGGCGCGACGTCGCTGCTACCGCGCACGCTGCTCAAGAGTCCCTCTGTGACTCGAAACTAGTAGAGTAACTCGTGATTTTTGGTTAATTTCAATCGTTAATGAAAGGTTCAAAACACAGTCGTGTTGTACAATGATGCTTACTTTGATTATATAGAACTGGCTGACTGACTTATTTCAGTGTTTGCTTTTCGAGTGTCTTTGACAATACACTATTCATACTATTTTTGTGAACATCATAGAATTTAATACCATTTCCTCATCCACAGGCGGTATAGCATCAGTGGAAATAGACGAGTCCATATCCGACGTAGAAGTTATATCACCAACGGGGACGCGGGTAGCTGAGGCCCACTTAGAAGACACGGGACTCCTGACGTTCCCCGCTAGTCGTGTCGGGCGGTACGTAGTGAGGAGTTCACGAGGACCGATAGCTGATGTAGAAGCCCTCGACCCGTCTGCTGTCAAAGTACTGTCTATTGGAGACGCTGTGGCTCATCGACCTGCTATACTTACTGGTGAGTTGTTTGTTGTCGTTGATACTGCCATCTTAACATGGAAACAAGGTTACTTTATATTATTCTGAATTTGTAATAAGTGGGGAAAAGTGTCAATTTAATGTGCACCTGTGTCTGTTTCGTAAACACCATATAAAAAAAATAAGTTCCGTTTTTAGTCTCGCAAAAAATTGAGAACGGTTGAACCGATTTGTCAAATTCTGGTCTTGAAATGTTCGTGTTAGTCCAGGGTAGGTATTTAAAGGTAAAAGAATATTTTTAGGCGGTACGAAGTTCGGAAGACGGTCAGCTAGTTAAAGAAAGAAATAAGAAAAAAAAATGAGATTCAGTATATTTGTAATTTTTAAAAATTACAGACAACACTCTTATGAAATCTGTTTATGTTAATGATAATATTGAATATCGCTAAATATAACATACATAGATACCAGTACGATATATTTGATTCAAATGAACATATTTTTGAATTGAAGAGCGAAACGATATGTCAGACGTTTTATGTTGTGTGAATACTGGATGTGTATGTTACATCACCATGAGTCCTGTCGCGCAGTGAGCACGGCGGGCGCGGGCAACGGGCGCCTGTCGGGGCGCGTGTCGTGCGGCGGGGCGGGCGTGCCGCACTCGGTGCGGCGGCGCGGCGGCGCGCGCCAGGAGCTGGTGTGGCACCCCGCGCGCGCCGCGCCGCACCGCGTCACGCTGCACTGGAGCCACGCGCCGCTGCAGCTGCACCCGCTCGTACTCGACGTACTGCCCGCGCACCATGGACAGGAGGTATGTACATCTGTACCATTTTTTTTAACCCCTTTTTTTAACACAATAGAAAACACATTGTGTCTCGCGTATATGTACGTCCTCGGCATACCAGGGCTTAAGGGGGAAAAATCAACGAATGGCTTCTCCCGCCTGGGTGAGGTGATTGTCTGATGGCTCTTTGAGGCGCGCGCAGAACGCGACACGCCGTACGCTAGGGTACATCTATACTGAAGCATGAACTTCGACGTTTGCTTGTAAAACGCGTAACGTTCTATTGAGCATTCACAAGCATAGCCCACATTAGCTTGTTAATATTGAGCAACAACTCCATACACGTGATGCTAAGTAACATGTGCTCAATTAAAGCATGCTTTGCGGCTTGAAATAAGTAAGTAAAAATACCTTAAGAGTAAAAAAAGCGCGTATGTAGTGGTTGTTATCATTAGTGCAGTCGAACGTCAAATAATAACTAAAAATGTCGTATGCAAACGAGCTAGTCTGATTGAAAACTCGGTTTAATTTGTTTCTTGATAGTAAAATACCTACATGTAACTTGAGTCTTACTTGAAATAGAAATAAATACTTTAAGTTTTAAATATGTAAAGATATTAATATGGACCAGTAATATAGTGTACAGACAGATACAATATATATATTATTTTAATGAGTATATTATTACTAGCTTTTACCCGCGGCTTCGCTCGCGTCACAAAAGGATAAAAGTAGCCTATGTGACATTTACCAATACAGACAGCGCCATCTATACCAATACTTTTGTTTTCAGTGTTAATATCAATTTTTTCGGGATAAAAAGTACCCTATTATTTAATCCGGACTTCTAAGTTTACGTCTGCAAAAATTCAAAGCAATCTGTTTAGTAGTTACGGCGTGAAAGCGGAACAAACAAATAAACTCACTTTCCAATTTATAATATTAGTAAGGATAATAAAGTTTACCTTGGCAAAATATGATGTCGGTTTTCTCACATAACATTCCTCTCTCCAGGTCTCAGCATCCGGGCTCGGTTTATACCAGGCACAAGTGAACAAGGTCGCCTCGTTCAGTATCGACACGCTGGGCAGGCCGGCGCGGGAGTTCGATGTAGTGGTGTCGGGGCCTGGGTCTAGAGCACTACCCGTCCGATGTTACCAGACCAAGTCCGGATTGTTACAAGCTGAATACACTATCACTGATGTTGGACAGAGTACTATAGGTGAGCAAAATTTCATAGTTATCTCTTACTTGCGCGCAGTTTCACCCCTCGTTGGCCGAGTGGTCGCCAGTGCGACTGCCGGGCAAGGGGTCTCGGGTTCGATTCCCGGGTTGGGCAAAGTATTATTGGTTTTTTTTTTAAATCTCAGTAGTAGCACGGAGTCTGGAAATGCGCCCGGTATATGGCAATAGGTTCACCCCCTATTACATGGGACTCATAACATAAATAGTGAAAAGTGGGTGTTGTTACATTGTACAGTGGTATAATGTGCATCTCTGCCTACCCCTTCGGGGATAAAAAGGCATGATATTATGTTATGTTATGTACAAGTTAAAAAGCACCCTCAATGGAGGAGCATGCATAAAGAGATTAATGATTTTTGGAATAGAGTGGCAATGACCAGATAACCGGCTGGTGGTTAGCAATCGTAATACTCATAACACTAGAGGAGTTTACAAGTGCTTTTTAGGGATTAGGAATTTGGGAATTTAGAAGAGTGTCGGAGATTACGCCTCCGATTAACTAACTCACACGGCGAAACACAACGCAAATTGCTTCACACCGGTTTTCTGTAAAGCCGTGGTGTATCACTCCGGTCGAGATGGCCCATTCGTACCGAATGAAGCCAAAGAGGAATGCCAGAATCGTGTCATTAGGCGTCCTATTGACCATAATTATGTTATCAAATAGAAGTTGTTTATGTTTATTATGATTGTTCCGTTGACCTTACCACTGTTAAGTAAAACAAAAAATATTTAGTATGATGTCATATTATTATTATTTAATGTTTTGAATTATTCGATTGTGACCCTAACTGTGCCGTGCACCTCAGTTGGCCTTATTACATCAACATATCAACGCGTGTCGATTGTGTTATTATTATTAGTTTGTTTTTATAATTGCAGAGGTGCTTCATCTGTCGAAACCTGTGTCTGGCAGTCCGTTCACCTGCGAATCGTTTGATCCCAACAGAGTCATCATATCTGGACTACCCACAGGGAATCTTATTGCACAAACACCCATCAATTTCACAGGTAATATTTACTTAATAATATTGTATACTATTTAATTTTTACATAGTTCTTTCTTTCAATTCAATTCTTTTTTTAAATTATTGTTTTCATAAATGTTCAAAAGATCTAATAAAAAGGTTTCATAGGTCGAGCAAAGTGCTATTTTTAAATTTGGAACTCAATAAATGGATTTACTTTTAGGTCTTGCATTAAACGCTTAAATATTTGGAATAAAAGGTCTGTAGCTAAGTTTGTACCTATCTAAAAATAACATTATAAAACTATATCTTAAACTTAGACTTATATTAATAACTTTTTCATTGTAGTTGACACAAAAGACGCTGGTGTAGCGGAACTGGAAGTGATATGTGAAGCGATGGGCGAGCGACGCATTCGGCTGCCGGTTGATATACGGGAGGACGGACACACGTACAGGGTGCGACTCAGACCTACCATGGCGGCGCACTATAGGATCTATATCACTTATGGAGGTTAGTAAATACTGGATTTCATTTAATTTATTTACAAGTTTAAAGTTAGAGGGACGTAAGGAGTTCAAGCGTTATTGATAGTTTCAACTAAGATCATAATAAGATTTTCATATTCTCTCATTTTATTCAACGTAAATGTAGTAATCCTCTATCTTATGATAAACTAAACTATCGATCTTTACGTTGTCTAGTAGAAACTCGATTATCCGGCTCTCAGTTATACGGATTCGCGATTATCCGGACTACCGACTAATTATATTAGAATTACCTACAAGTCAATTTTATGCAAGCATGAACGTGTCGGAACTGTCACTACCCCGCACGCGCCCTGCGCGATCACTGCCCCGCGCGATTCGTTATTGTTTTAGTTAGCTAGTTGTTGTTCCTCCGATCTGACTTGTATCACGTCTACATATTTAAAAATGTCAAAACGTAAGAGAGTGGTGTTATCGCTTAAAGACAAAATAAATATTATTGATTTATTAAAAAAAGGAGAAACCGGTCGTAAGTTAGCTGCTCAGTATGGTGTAGGTACATCCACGATTAGTGATATTAAGAAGAATACTGATTCAATTTTGTTGTACACCTGCAAATTAGATAGTGAAGACGGGAGTAAACATCGGAAAATGATGAAGAAACCGAAAAATATACTTTTAGAAGACGCTTTGTATTGTTGGTTTTTACAAAAACGATCAACTGGGCAACCGATATCCGGTCCTCTGCTCTGTGAAAAAGCATTACAGTTAAACAAAAAATTAGGTGGTGATGAATCATTTGTGGCCAGTAACGGATGGCTGTACAGATTTAAATCTCGTCATGGGATTCGTGAATTTAAAATACAAGGTGAAAATATTTCAGCTTATGTAGATGCCGCAAACTCTTTTAAAGATGATTTTAAGACGAATTTGAATGAAAATAACTATTATTTGGATTTTGTTTATAATGCTGATGAAACCGGATTAAACCTTCAAAATCCTTATCATCTAGGCGAGAGAATTCAGCTCCAGGATATTAAGCTAGCAAAACTACTGAGCGAGTAACAATATTAGTTTACGCTAATGCTACCGGACCCATACAATACCTTTGATTCTTTTCAGAAAATCAAAAAGCACTTTTTAATTTATAAAAATAATTTCTTAATAAACATTGATTTTCATTAATATGTATTTGTTGTTTTTATAAATAACATGCATAACATCGTATGTACAACATAATGTATGCACAAAACCCACTTTTCTTAGTACATTCGATTATCCGGATTTTCGATTATCCGAATGCCTAACGACAATAATTAGTCCGGTTAATCGAGTTTCTATTGTATTTTGTATTGATTCTTTAAAACAAATTTTTTTTGTATTTATCGTATGATCATACTCTTGTAGTTTTTACAGAAAAGTAAATCTAAGTTAGACCTCATTTACGGAGTCGCGGTGCATTGCGCGCTGCTTGAAGTAATCAGTTGTACATAGGTCATTATGTTTGTGATCAAGCGAGCAATGAGATTGCCCAATGCAGCAATGTACGACAGACGCCTGACGCGCCGCGTCTCCGTAAAAGATGTCTAAAAGGAAAAACATTGACACAAGAAAATCATATTGAAATTCAGTTTTTATTATTTCAACAATTACACACATGTCCACGTTACAGGCGCGAATGTGTCGGGCAGTCCGGTGTCGCTGGGCGTGCTGAGCGCGCGCAGTAGTGCGGGCGCGCGCTGCGCCGGCACCGGCCTGGCGCACGCACACGTGGGCAAGGAGGCCGCCTTCACCATCGCGTGCACAGAGGACGCGCCGCCCACCGTGCAGGTACTTACTTACAACTTACTTAAGCAAGGTTCGAGTCTTTTAAACGCTACCCCTTCTTTTAAGGGCGAAAAATCATCGAATGACTTCTCCCGCCTGGATGAGGCAGGAGGTAGTCCAGACTCTAATGCCGGAATACTGAAACCTTACTTAATTTTAAGTCGTGCTCAAATATCGTGCCATCTCCGTCATTTTACAAAGAATTTGTAGAGATAGAACTATACTTAAGCACGACTTAAAATAGAGTAGTGTTTCAGTATTCCGACATAAGTGACTAAAAACCACCCTGCTCCTACTCCTGCACTTCGAGCCGGAGCCCCGACAACCCGTAAAGTCCTCCGCGGCTCCGTATCAGCCCTATTGACTACATAATTTCATACTACTTCTACAGAAACTAAATATTCATCGGTAACTTGTATCTGACTCGAATTATCCTCGTTTGCACTCTGTCTTAACATGTTAATCACCGCGTAGGTCACCGATGACCGATGTTAGCGAAGGATTTCCCTTAAACAGTTTTCTATTGGCAATTAAGTCCGAATAAGATGTGTATGTGAATTTCTATGTATGACACACTCGTGACTCATAAAAAAGTTCTACTATAACTAAGTTTGCTTAAAAACTTCTTTCTTTAATCACCATTATTAAAATATTAAAGGTTATACAATAACTGGCTTTACCAAATACATAATAAAATTCATCTATCAATATCTCTTACTTCTTACTGGCAGGTGGAAAGACTAACATCAGAAGAGAAAGAAGACAACACGGACACAGGTCTGCTAGAGTGTCGCGTGGTGGCCGGCGCGGCTAAGGAGTGGTTGTGTGCTTACATACCCCTCGTAGTGGGACTGTACGAGGTCCGGATATTTACCGCCACTGGACCTCTGCCTGGCAGCCCCTTCTCTGTCAAAGTGAGTAATACTTACTAATTTATTTATTCTAGTAAATACATATTTGATTTTGGTGAACTATAAAGTTAGATTACTGCCCAGTTATTATAAAATACAAGCTATTTATTTCTAAAGGCAGTCACTACAGCTTATTTGATAGGCTGGATCAAATGCTAAAGCACAAATAGCTTGCATGTAACTTACACAACAGACGTCAAAGTTTAGTTGACCTGTTTATCTATTCCTTGGAAACAACAAAATCTTACAATTGTTGCTTTTGGGAAAAAAGAAAAGGAAATGTAAATATTCGTTTACTTGTATGAACAGGTGATAGATACATCAGCGATCGTGCCAGTAGGAGGATGGGGCGCGGACAACTCAGGACGAGTGAGGGCTCCTTCTAAACTAGTCCTCGACACTAGCAACGCGGGGCCCGGCACGCTCGAGTGCTTACTGGCTGGCAGACATCAACGTGAGTACCTACATTTTATACATTTCAAGTTCATTTATGTAATTCTTAATGCATTTTATTGACCTAGTAGATCTAGAGCCGCTTTACATTAAAGTGCCAAACAGAATCCGTTCTCAATCCGGTCTGTTGTTAGTTAAACTTGCCCTAGGCTGATCCAAGACGAACTGTGTTCGGTATTATAATGGGAAAGACCAAGCCCAAGAACAGCATTAACTTGCAATTTAGATAATAATTATTTTTACATTTTTCGATCGTTAACGTCGTGTTCTTATAAGATCAGAGAATATTACCTTTATTGATATGTATAATAGATGTAAAATTGCTAAAATATATCTGTACCCGCAGGCGTGGAGACAGTGTCGGGGCGCGCGGTGGTGACGCTGGCGGGCGGCGGCGCGGGCGGCGAGGCGGAGCTGGAGCTGACGTACAACGGCGCGCTGGTGGCGGGCGCGCCCCGCCGCGCGCTGCTGGCGCCCGCCGCCAGCGCGGACCGCGTCACGCTGGCGGGCCGGGGGCTGGCCAGCGCCGCGCCGCATACTCCCGCGGTCTTTACCATCGGTATGTCATCTATCACCTCTCTTCTTGTTACACCTAAAATATTGAATAGAACTATTTAGACATTTCGACAAGTTTATTTTGCCAAATTGTCATCATCAATACTGAAATTATTTGTACATGTTTCGTTTTATAGACTCATCACTTAGTGTAGTGTTTGTTACCCTTTAATTGGCGACTGTATAAGTCCAATCCTTATTATTATTACACATTTTTTCTTAATACTGTGTCTACAGAAGCTGTTGGTATACCTATAATAATAAACAAGTTATCCGTCAAGTACAAACACATCCATTGTTGAACATAGGCCTAGTTATGATCATTATTATTGAATCGACATTTGTTTACCAGTTATTATTTTGATGTTTGATCTACTACCATTTATGGTAGTTGATCAAGAGCTGCCACCACACCGCCTGCCAGGAAATAAGACGGTCATGCACCGTCTCCTCTTTTATCCTCTCTTCCATATTTGTATGGTTGACCAGTGTAAAATACAACAAGAAATTTTGATATATATAATCTTGCTTCTTAAATATCAAATGAGTTTGAAACACAGATAATAAATGTAGGAACATTAAGCTTAAGCTACAGTATAAGATTTATTAACCAATATATTTGTTGCAGACGGCAGTGCAGCAGGGCCGGGTGCTCCGGAAGCGTCCCTGGCGTCCCCGGACGGCGACAACATACCGGTGGCGCTGGCGGCGGCCGGCCCCGGCCTGTGGCGGGCCACCTACACGCCGCGCCGGCCCGGGGAACATCAGCTCAGGGTGCTGTGGGCGGGACGACTTGTTAAAGGTACGCAGCATATCAAGCTAACGATATAACTTCAAATTATGCACGTGTACACGATCCTTAAAGAATAAAAACTAACTTATTACGTCGTGTGGCAGGTTGTCCCCTGACGGTGTCAGTAGCGGCGGGCGCGGTGGGCGACGCGTCGCGAGTAGTATGTTCGGGCGCGGGGCTGGCGGGCGGCGTGCTGGGCCGCGACATACGCGCCTGGCTCGACACGCGCCGCGCCGGGCCCGGGGAACTCACCGCGCACTGCACTGGACCCAACAAGGTACCATACATAAATTACTTAATATTTGTCATACTATAAAACTCTCATCATACTGACTAAACTAGTAATACTTAATCATGGCACAACCTGAGCTAAGGTGAGACAAAACAGGCCGACACGAATGCGGGGGCTACGGAAATGTATTCGCTGCAGTAAAACTGTCAGTTTTGACTTCCAGAGATTATGAGAATAAAGGTGAAAAAAAAAACTATCTTGAGATAACATCAGTAGTGAAAGAATATTCTCAAACCATAACAGTATTTACAAGTGATGCAAATAAACACTCATCAGTAACCTAATAACGTCTCTGTTTAGGTGGCGTACTGCGAGCTGTACGAGCACGGCGACGGCACGTTCACGTTGAACGTGAAGCCGGCGGAGGCAGGCAGACACATGCTCAGCATACAGTTCGCCGGGGAACACGTGCCCGGCTCGCCATTCGTACTCAAAGTCGCCGGCGCTCCCGACCCATCCAAGGTGCGTAATTTTTTGTTATCAGAGGAATATAACTTTTGATTAAACTTAACAGAATTCAACATAATGATGTCACATTTAACTATTTAAATCGACACCGACCAGTCGTATTTATCAAACAAGACATCTTGACAAAATAGTTGATTTATCTCACTAAGAGTTAAGATTTTGATTCCTAAATTATAATAAGAGTTCACATTTAAAGTAAACATAATAACAAGAGCCATACAGACCTTCAATATGAACATGCAGTATCAACCCCTTGAAATAATACAAATACGTGGGCAGGTCCGCGTGTACGGGCCGGGCGTGGAGCCGGGCGTGCTGGCGACGTTCCAGTCGCGGTTCCTGTGCGACACGCGCGGCGCCGGCGCCGGCCAGCTCACCGTGCGCGTGCGCGGGCCCAAGGGCGCCTTCCGCGTCGAGATGCAGCGGGAGAGCCAGAAGGACCGCACCATACTCTGCAAAGTTAGTATACCCTTCATAATTATTAATCTCAACACTGGAAACGTAGTTGTAACTTCTCTGATGTTGGGGGTCCATGGGCGGTGCCGATTGCTTACCATTTAATGATCTATCTATCTATGGTTGGCTGGTAGAGAATGCCATTCGGCATTAAGTCCGCCATTGTATACAGTTGTACATAAAGTGTTAAATAAAAAAAAATAAAAGTGATTTATCTTCGTTTACCGACCTATCTTATAAAAACGCACAAATATGTGTGGACATCATTCTGCTCTACACTGTTCGTCTTATCCAAATATCCAAATGAAGCCCCTTGACTTCTAAATCATTACAAAATAATGCGTAATTACTTTAAATCCAACCACAACTTGTTTACAAAATAACTATCCCACTAAACACATGTTTCAAAAGAGATTAGTGATTATATTACAATAATCATTGCTTGCGTACAAAATGTAGAGATATAGATCTGTAAGTCGGACAAAGAGTTGTATGTATATACTTATCTATTGTCACTATATGCGTAGTATTTGTACGTGTGACGTATAATGATACAAGCGTATCGTTGTCAGGCAGTCATCATGCAGATGTCTGCACTGCTGACAAAATATTATGTTAATTCATTCAACTAAATTAACTTTGTTTTAAAGTATATATTATGCAGTCAGACGCTATTCGCTTCATACAAAATTGGTTATTCGCATGACTAGTGCTTGCATACAATATTAAAATATAGTGTGCATACGGAAAACTGTAGTACTATATTATGTTGGCTATTGAAAATCAAAATCATATGCTTCATCAAAACCTATACTTGTGTCTCATAGACTTTTGACCAGACAGCAAGCAAACAAATAGCAAGGCAATCCAATCTCTATATTAATATAGGGTATAAACGAAACACTTTCGAAAACACGGACGAAACGTTTCTGTTTACACATTTTATTTTTAAACGTTGCTCATTACCCTCACTACGATTTTCTCCAGTGTTGTGGGTCACCCAGACTCGAAACAACAATCTGTGGATCACACAAAGAGTTGCTCCGTGCGGGAATCGAACCCGCGACACTTTGCGCTACAGCCGGTTGCCCACTCACCGTGCCGTCTATCGTTTTTTGTTTTCGTACTATGCATGCAACATCAGTATAATAATCTTTTAAAAATAAAACTCGTTTTTTGGAGGCGCTCCCCTTACACCCTGTATAAATAAGGTGGTACCTTAATAACACATATTTTTACTCGCAGTTCTCTCCCACCGAGCCCGGCGACTACCGCGTGGAAGTCCGATGGGCTGGCCGGCACGTGCCCGGCTCTCCGTTCCCCGTCATGATCTTCGACACGCAAGAGGAACTACGCCGCTACATGCAAGCTTCAGCCGCTTGACCTTACTAACAATCTACAAACAGAATCTCTGTATACTCAAGAGAAAAAATATAGTCGAATAACTACTATTCATTTTTTAAAAGTAAATAATAGTTATTTCCGAGTTTTATTTTACTTCTCCGAGTTCAAAAGTCGTCAAAAATATTCCACGCAACACTCATACGATCATGGGTATATTCTGTAAAGAAAGAAAATACTTCATAATTGGTTCTAGTGTTGTCAGTATGTATGTATAAATAGTTTGAAATATTGTAATCTTATTATTATAATCGGAGTCGTACTTACGATTACATCTGAGCGAACAAATATTATTATAGTACGTACGAATGTAGAGGTTTTATTTATTTTATCGTCAATGTATAATCCGTCCGTTTTTGTAAGGTAGTGTAAGCATTTCCTGCAGTGGTACGAATATCAATAGAAACGACGCCATTATCCGAATATATTTAAATTATAAATAAATTAATATAAAGTAATAGGTCTAATCGAATCTCTGTATTGTTTATAAGTACATACATTCTAATGCAAAATTCTAAATGTAATTTAAGAGATAATGCATAATAATTTGTTTGTTAATATTTATTAATAACGACACTTAGTTTTACATCATTTAACTTAACTATTGTAACTAACGAGGTACTTGTTTATTTGTTATTACGGGGCCAACTTCGAACAACCATACCGATGTGAACTTGGCCCCGTAAGCTGCTGAATTATTCAGTTACTAATTGTTAATAAATTGAACTTTATAAAAAACAATGCTTTTTAATTACATCGTAATCCTTTTCTATAATTCCATGCGTCAATGTTAGTGAGTTCCCATTTCTATAACATGCAATCATGAATAACAATATTGTGGAAAAATCAACCTTAACTTTACATATTTAGAATATGAAATTAGAGGTATACACAGTAATAATTCTTACATCTATCTACATTACACTTCGGTGGAATAATAGTAACGCAGTATTTTTCGACACATGTTCGTATTAATCGTTATAATTTTATTAGTGGTCCTCTAATTAGATTTGGGATGACCTTGCGAATATCCCTAAGTGCATTGACTTCAGAGAATTCGGTCCTTCACAATCGGAACAGACAATAATATCGAAACTCAAGGTAAAGGGAATAATGTGTATGAGGCATAATTTCGTCTTAACAAGAATTCATATCAAACGATTCTAACCCATATTAGTTGGAAAACAACTTCACCAATGAGTTTTAGATGTCAAGTAATGAAAACTAAAGTCATACTGTTCATATTCCCTTCTCAGTAAATATCATCAAAGTTTTGCTACTTTAAGATCACAGTGCACGAGGTTGGTATCTAAAAGACACGGTGTTCCTAGGCGGGAACATGATGTTACTGGACCGCATGTTGCCTGAGAGCTGCGTGCGTAGCGCGTCCAAGCTCTGCCATAGTTGCTGCATCTGTCCGTAGATTATCACCTCCAGGCGTTGGATCGAGTTGTGGAGTTCTCCTGTAAGAGATCGCGATGTTGAAAGTAGGTATCATGTATATCTACATTTCCATCAGGACCGATATTTCAAAGGTATAGGTATATTAGGTGTTGTACAATGGTCCAAAGTTATAATAAAATCATGCGATCGTGGTCGCGTTGTTGTAAGGAGTGTCGAGAGCGCGCGGCTCGTCGCTGAGCCGTCGCGTTACCAAGCCGCCGCTCCCCTCTCTTGATGAAGCATGTGTGCATCGGAGGTGTTAACGTGTGCGTTAACATCATGTATTTAATTTTCTTACTAGCTAGATTTCATAGGGCTCTTTTCTTATTTGAGTACCTATCTGTTTAAAAAATCTTCAACGTTATCTTTATTTAAAGAGCTCCGTTCCAGAACTGAGTGCGCATAACAACAAACACATTTAGTACACCAGCAATCAATCGATCAATCACACTTGTAAAGAAATTAAGGATAACTGTATAAGTAACTATAGAAGGTATTTAATATAAATCTATCACTGAAGTCAATTTCCAAAAATATGATCATAAAATTTTTCTAAAATGAAATAATCACTAGGTTCTGTCAATTAAAAAATTAGAGGTATAGCGTTCATACATGGTATGAACCTATGTTTATGTATTTCGCAATATTTATCTATAAAGGTGCTGTTGACCTCGTCTGTCCAGTAAAGAGATCGTATGAAATGGCCAACTAGCACATGAGGTGATCATGTGTTCGTCTGTCAATTTATATTATAGTCCAAATCTTGGATGAATGACTTGCTTTGTACTTCGGAGAAAAATAAATATAGACCGTTATATTACTTTGAAGGATCTGGAGTAGGAGTTCGTGTATGACTGTTTATTTTAAAATTAGTATGATTATGTATACCTACTAGGAAGTTTGAAGGTTATATTTCTATACCATCATAAATCGGCACCAACTCAATTTAAAGACGAGTAAGATATTCAGTTAGAAACGAATTATCCCGTTACTCTAATCATTAAAAAAATAACCAACATTTTAAGTCTACCCGATAATACATATCAACGGAACTGAATATCATGTCAGTCTGCATAAAAGTAACATAAATAGAATATAGGTATTATTTACTGTTGCATAACATCACGCTTTAATTTTCCATAGAAGAGCCAGAGAGGCGGACACGTTATAAAATCTCTTTTCTTTTAAAAAACGTAGCCGATAGCCGTATGGCCACTGGGCCTATTACCCACAAGTAGCGGCGGGATTGCGTTTATAAACACACAATTTCACATGACCCCGGAACTGCGCTATTTTGCAAGGAGAACTACCACGTGGAGGACTATAGAGAAAGCCTTTGTACTGCATACCGGCTGATGATAATGATTCAAATCGCTAGCTTTGATCAAAAATCCACAAGTTTCAAGTCGAACTGGGTTAAACATGCGCATAACGAATGCGTAAGTGACCAAACTCCTCACTATTGAAGGAGGAATCGAGTGGAGCCCACTCAACGTCAGCAGAGATCACCACATGCCTATAAGATGACAAGGCAAAATTAATATCTTTTTGGCAGAAAGCTTTACGCAGAGATGAGTAGAATTAGTAGGGAGGAATGCCCTGCAGTGAAACAATCACGACAAATAATATCTAATGTAGTTAATATCAAATATGAGTACTCACGAGAAGTAACGACTCCATGCAGCCTCCTAGTGATGGTAGCATTGGCGGTGGCATTGACTTCCTGCGTCCTCACAGAACACATGGCGCGCGCCTCCTCCCGCGGTCCGCTGCCATGGTACGTCGAGTTGCGGGCTTCTATGTACGGCTTGTGTGGACCTTCGGGTCCATTCGATATCGTATAACTTGGACCTCGTGCTGTAGACAACAAAAAATATTAAAATCTTTCGAAAAAAAATTTAAATCCACTTCTATAATTTTTTTGCCATTGATGAAATTGATAATTGTAAAATGCTAACCAAGCTAACTTAGTATGATGATATTTAACAAATTAAACGTTACTAAGTACATCACCCTAGCGTTGACGGTAAGACTATAATTTGGCATTAAGCCTCCGATTTTATACAGGGACCTTATATTTACATGATGTAGATAAAAAAGTCGAAATTCTAAAAAGCCTACGCCTACTATAATAATAAATTGATACACCACTCAATGTAAATAAACCTTTATAGATAAGTATTAGTAAGGAATTAAGCATTGAAAAACCATTACACTCTCAAAAAATTTATTTTATACATTTTCATATTTAGATATTTTGACCTACGTAGGTACTTAACCCCTAGATGATTTGACCCCTGATTTTGTATAATATAGTAATAGGTATGTTGTAGGTACTAAATGAAACATTATAATAAATTGTTCCAAATGAAGTCTAAAATGAAGTAAGATAAAAAAGTGGGTCAATCACTTAACAGGCATCAGTAAATTGGTCCTGAATTCGACGTGGATAAGACTACAAGAGTAATAGACACCGCCACCTATTCGTTCCGCACTTGAACGTGATACCAAGAAGTCAAGAACACAATAATTTTACGATTGTTAAATAACCATTCATCATTATTTCGGATTCTTGAACTCGACTGGACAATAAGATCGCTAGACACTAGTTAACACGACTGCACATAAGTTGATGGAGCCGAAACAAAATATCTGATTCTTGAACTAAAAATGACGAGAAATTACAATTAAATACTACATAATATTTTTTTTAAGGGGGGAAAATCATCGAATGACTGCTCCCGCCTGGGTGAGGCGGAAAGGAGTGTCAGACTCTTACTGACTAAAAACCACCCCATTCCTTCTCCTGCACGTCGAGCTGGTGCCCCGGTTACCCGTTAGGTTCTCCGCGACAAATACTACAGAGTATACAGAATGGAATTTTGTAATGCCACCTGAAGGGGAAGTACTCTTAATACTTTAGATAGAAAATTTTACTCAAAGAAAACATTCCTTTATTTTTGAAAAGAAAGAAAAGTGAATTCAAAGATTTTTAAAACTTCGCTTTACGCACGCGATTATTGAACCGACTAAAATCCATAAAAGTTGCACCCTGTACTTTTATTGCATTGATCGTTAGGGTCAATATGGATAAAATCTCTTTAACAAACTTCATAAATTGAATGAAAGGAAAACAATTACTTCCCCTTCAGACGGCATTACAAAATTCCATGCACCCTGTATACTACAGAGTAGGCTGCGCGACATTGCTGCGACCGCGCAGGCAGCTCATGAGTAAGAATCCCTATATGACTCGAAACCAGTAGAGCTTTTATCATTATATTTACATGAGTAACTTGTAATTTTGAGTTAATTAAGTATGTCTCACATAGTTATTATAAAAAGATCTGATTCTTTGCTTTACTAGTAGGTATCTATATTTTCCAACATAAAGGGTAAATTACTAAACGATCTTAATATAGTCAACGATATTAGTGCTACATGCTCGATATCTATCGCGATATTTGGATTGCAATCGGCTGTTAATTTTTAACACAAGTGAGCACACTAATTGTTTAAAATCTTGCAAAATTACTCTTGTTATAAAACTGCAAAGCTTTACTTAATCGAAAGCTTAATAAAGATCTTTGTTGCTATTTCTAATCCATTTTTTTAAGGCGGGAAAATCATCGAATGACTTCTTACTGTCTAAAAACCACCCCGTTCCTTCTCTTGCACTTCGAGCCGGAGCCCCGTAACCCGTTAAGTTCTCTGCGGAATTTTTAGCCCATTATCTTTATAACTTGTAACGTAACATTTATCTAACAGTTACCAAAAAATAAGAAAAAAATTAAGTAATCATAAACTAGAAAGCATTACAAGAAGACCCATAAATCGTAGGAAGATGATAAAAATTGACTCACTGTTTTGATTTTGATAATACATTGGCGCCGTAGTGACATGCGAGACGATGGTGTAGAAGAAAAATGAAAAGCCCAACAAAGTCCGCCACATTATGTCGATTTAAAAAATAAAAGTAACCACTATTTGATTGTCACCAAATAAATATTCACAGCACTATTTTCAAATTAAATTTCGAATAGATTTCGCGCGTTCTCGCAGATGTCCAACTGTCTATAGACTCTATGGCATCACAGATCAACGTGCACTGAATGAGACGTAGCCGGCTCGTAGAGAATAAATAGTAACCTACACATTGACGAAATATTGTCCAAAAGCATCACAATAGACTTGATTAATTACTATTAAGTGCATCATACGGTCTAAATGTTGCAGTTTAGGATAAATGGCATGGCTACTGATCTCACAGTCCATTCAGAAGCTTAGTATTTTTAAATGAAGTAGATTTTAATCCCATCCTGAATAAGTTTTATGGCTTCAATAGACATTTTCAAAGACTACAAAAGCTTCGTATAGACGGTCAGAAAATTAACCTACTTTCATAGATACTACTTACATACTACTAATATCTCAATATTTAGGCCTAAGAAACAATTTAAACCTGCTAACATAAAAAAACACGTAACAAAACGATCAATATTCCGATACCTTTTCATATCACATTGGTTTCGAGAAAATCGTTTTCCTATCCCTAGAGGCCCTACGCGTCATTGAATCCGCGATAATGAAAAATACCTTTAGGGCACGGTGATTCACGACCTCGACCAAAATAGATCGGACAGACGTCCATACTAACGGGAAGCAGATACGAACTACAATAATTTACAGTTTTCACAACACCTGTTCAAAATTTACAATAAACGTCTAAAAAAAGCATAAAAATCTGAATAATTGGTACACTTATTAACCACAACGCTAAACATAGACAAGTTTAGTACCTCGCTAGTCGCTATTTTTAAGGAATTGTGTGGAATGAGGTGTACTCCAAATAAGATAAGTGTTTGTGAGTAAAATTCAAGGAATCAACACTTTTGGAGAAATTTCAAGTGGCGTGAATGGTTTGAAAGTAGCCAGTTATGTATGTGTTCCTGCACTGAAATTGTCGAATAGTGAACAGGGAATTTTACATAATCGGTATGTAGGTCTTCTACATTCTCATAGTGAGAAATAAGAAGCTACTGTTTAATAACATTTTTCCTGAAAAAATTTGTTTCGGTTCTCCTACTTACCTCTAAAAAATATCATATAAGTACTACTTTACTTTTTTGTTTTCAAACTAAATAGTGAGACATGGATACCTCTGCTATTTGACTATGTGAGGCAAATAATACGCCTATGGCTGGATAACACAAATAAAAATTGCGTCTTTAACATTTAGTAAAAAATATTGAAATTGACTATCTGGACAGTACAGACCTAGGTAAACATAGGTACATGGGACAATACTTAATCGACAAATCTAATAACGGAGAATATAAAAAAATCGAAAGCATTGAACCGAGATCCCATGTTTTGAAGCTTATACACAGACTAATGCCCATGACTATGCCTACTAATCGATCAGCAACCTATTAGCACAACTACACAGGCAAATTAAAACACAAACAATATGTAATAATTACTCAGTCATCAAAGGAGCGGAAACATAAATAAACTAAAAGTATAGAGTACATACTTCATAAAGAAGGTACTCATATAAAGATCGTTAGCGCCTCGCATTATGACGAAGCTTGCCAATTTCAGACTCCCATCATTGCCACGTTTGACACGGGTAAGTACCTGAAACGTACACATTTTTTTAAACCACAGCATATAATTAGAAATACAAGCTTTACAGACAGTGGTACTGGCTATATACAATTTGTACATTATACTGTATTAGCCACGGAATAGGAATAAGTTTTTACTATTCCGTGGTTTCCATTGTTTCCATTTTTAAGCGTGGGAGATCCATGCTTCGGCACGAATGGGCCGGCTCGACCGGAGTGATACCATGGCCAAGCAAAAAAACAATGTGAAGCAACGCTTGCGTTGTGTTTCGTCGTGTGAATGAGGTTACCGGAGGCCCAATTACCCTCTCCTTCCCCAATCCCTGAATCCCCAACGATCCTCAAACTCCTAATCCCCAAAAGACCGGTAACGCACTTGTAACTCCTCTGGTGTTCCAGGTGTCCATGGGCGACGCCGATTGCTTACCATCAGGTGATCCGTCTGCTCGTTTACCGACTTATGCCATAAAAAGTACCTAATCGTTTTGGATGACACTTCTTTACTTTTTAGGCGGAGCCGCGGAGAACTTAACGGGTTACCGGTGCTCCAGCTCGAAGTAGGAACGGGGTGGTTTTTTAGTCAGTGAGAGTCTGACACGCCCTCCCGCCTCACCCAGACGGGAGCAGTCATTCGATGATTATCCCCCCTTAAAAAAAGTACTCTGTGGTTTTAGCTACCTCTAAACGGTGTTGCAAAAAAAGCTGTCCTATTGTAAATTATCTACAAGTCTTCGAGGATAGGACTTTTACATGGAGTAGTCCGCGGAAAACAAATGCTGTTTCAGGATTCAGGATTATACGTAAAAGGATCCACCGACCAAGAACATGACTCCAGCTATATTTTGGGGTATTTACATGTCTATGGATATAAAGTTCCTTAAAGTAAAGTACGGACCGAAATGAATATCTGTTTTATCTGACAGTAATCCATAATGACTCTGGATTAATTTAAGTTTTCGACAGAAAGTACGTACCATTGTCATAATTGATCTGACTCCAGATACTTTGAATATTGAGATCGATTACTAATTTCGGATCTCAGAGTTTAGTTGGTACGTAGGTATGTCTGTTCTATTTCTGTCATTAAAGATCTAAAATTGTGTATACTTAGAGATTTTTCAAATAAGTCAATTAATAACAAAATATTTATTTACATATTTATTTCACTTTAAGTAAAGCTAGAAATTTGTTAATTCATAATCGATTGTCGAAATCATTTATAGCTAGCAATCAGCTAGTTCTAGATGCTAATAAAATCTAGTTGACTAGTTCTTTGTTAGCCTAGTGAGTAGGACATAGTCCAGATGTCCAGACAAGGCTTATCATCAAGCTAATATTTTATTTTACAATATTTCCTTCCGTTACGCTCTACTTACGGCGTCCAGTTTTAGGTGACCTATTTGCAAAAACCAATCACTAGACAACTAAATTGGACATAAAAAATAATTTTACCGACTGATGTCAGTTACTAATTGATTTACGAGCGCCATAGTGCTGTGAACTCAGTCGACACTCGAACTAATACTCATGTCAATGGCTGTTGTACGGTTGATGTGTTTTTGACATCTGGCGTCGGCGTCGCATGCGCCGAATCGGAACACAAATAATACAGGGCTATAAATCTCGGTTGTAACTATCGATGAAGCAATCGACTCGAAGTTTGTATGCTCCGGTATCACTCCCAGGTGGATGGATATGACAGATGTGTATCCTCATGGTCATATTTGGTAGGATGTGAAGGTACCTGCCTGCTTCTGACTGTGGAAACAATTGACATAAAGGTACTCATAAATGTCGTAGCAGTTAGAAGGAAAAATGCTGCGATCTATCCGCAAAGGCAGAGCTGCAAACCTCATTTTTCTTCTATAGTTACAAAATTAGAAGATTTTGTTAGGCTACACAACGTCAATGTTACGGCCCACGTGAATCTAGTAGGTATTTGATTAATAGAAACGTGGATTTACATACACTTTATCTAAATCAGAACTACATGAACAAATTATCTTGTAGCACGTGGATAGGATAGGTACCGTGATATCTAGTACCTATGGAATGTTTTGCATTTCATAACAATTTATTACGTAGACACTAGAAAGTATGTACCTACAAAAATATCATATTAAAACGTTAAGAACTAAGAAATTTCTTCATCTTCAATCAAATTCCTAATCCCAAAAGGCCAGTAACGTACTTGTAACGCGTCTAGTGTTCCAGGTGTCCCTCGGCGACGCCGATTACTTACCATCAGGGTCACCTGACGAGCAGACGAGTCACGTCTGCTCGTTTACCGGTTTATCCCATAAAAAAATCCTTTTTCCTTCTCTCTTCTTTTTTCGGCTTTTGGAAAGAATTCGTAGCAAGAAATTCAAATTAGAGCTCTAAGTTGACAGTAACTCAATTGACCGTTTTGGTTCCCCATTGTAAACAATGCAATAAAACAAACGCATGTAATTTGAGTGAGTTTAATTTTACGAGTCAAATGTGACGCCTCGCTAATAAATAAAGTAATGCGCGTGCGCTAGATTTTGGAACAACTAATTTTGTTACGATCAATATAATTGGATTCAAGGACGACATCAAGTACCTACATGATAACTTTGCGCCATAATAACAGCACACTTTTGACTTTTTCACAATAAAAAAATTACAAAACGAATGCGTGGAAAGCACGCTTAGGTACACTCACCATAAAAAAGCAGGAAAATAATATTATCTAAACCTTGAAATAACTGATGAGTAAGTACCTATAATGATTATGAGAAAATAATTTACACAACCGAACTGAAATAACGTTCTATAGATTTAATGTAGGTTAGGTACCTATAGGAAAACAATCAAACATTAGCAGTTTTAAACAGAGCTTTCATCATTGGTTTTCATAATGACAAGTCTATGAATCTCATTGGACACATCTCTTATTTTTCAATGGCTTTTCCTCAGTATAATATGGATAAATGATCTACCTAAGAAATGCTATACGTATTGTTTTTGGATCATCCCTGCTACTCTCGTTTTATCTTCACTGGGCAGAACTGAAACACTTAATTTTCCAGCTAGACAATCCAGCTCAACCATCGCAACATTTATAATATGTAGATGTAGGTACGTCTATCGTAGCATAATGACTCATATGGACCATAAATTAGAATGCCTTTTCAGACAGCACAATCTGTCACGACAGACTTTTGTGGAGTTTCTGTTATGCAATGTTACACTCCACAATGGTGCTATAAAACCCTCGTAAGAATTAAGATGGGTGTGCCGTATGCGCCGATCTAACTCATAGATATGCATTTAAAATAGTTTTTTATTCGAATATGTGTCAAGGGTATAGTTATTGTACAGTCGTAAACTAGGCTTCATGGGAAAATTAATTCTATTAGTTTACATGCATTCGTTTGATGTAGGATTCAATCATTCAACAGAATATAATTTGATCCGTACAGCAGTTCGATGTTGACCGAGAAAGACATTGAACCCTGTCCAATAACATGTTCATATGATCAAATCATACAATAGTTTGTCTGGTTTATTATCTAGGTAGATAGACCTAGATTTATCCAGGGCTATATATCTATGTACCTATATCTAAACATAACTTTGTTTTAATAGGTTCAACGAACTCATGGTTAAATTTTTCGTAATTTATAAAATGGATGCCTAAACTATTAACTATCTGGTATATATTAACTAAGTATATGTAGTTACCAAATATTTTACTAATCAAAAACAAATAATCAGATTGAACAATTGATAATGCGTTAAAGAAATCTCTATTTCGAAACTGCAATGATAAGGATTTCAGGTTAAATTATATCTCGACATACAATTCACAAATCGGGGCATTATAATAACAAAGTAAAGCTGTTCGGAGTGGTATCAACTATAATTAATCACCTAACATATTTAGTTTTACGGTTAGGTTTTTTTTGAAAGAAAATATTCTTTCAGTCTCAATTTTTTTTGAAATTATGAAAATTCTAATCACAATTTCTACTTTAGTGCTTATTGTATTTGGGAACATCAGTTGCCACAGTATCGGTACGTAAATTGTATTTATAAACATATGTTTACATGATATCGTCTACGAGTTGAGGTTGCTGGTTAAAAATATTTCATTGATGCTCAGTTATTTGTCGAACCTTCACAGTCATTGAAACCTCGATAAGTCTACGTTTCGATCAGAATTCAGTCAAATGACAGTGAATATTTAGTGAACCTTGGTAATTAGCAAAGCCACTTGGGTAAGTCCTACTAGCATTGTCACCATTAGCCAGTACTGAACGTGGACCCGTCCAATGGGAAACCACTCAGTTCAATGTTCAGCTTTTCACATCCAACCGCCACCACTCCACCACCCACTTCGAGGATATTGTCACTCTATCTAGCAGCAGACTGTCATACTCTATACAGGGCCGGATTTAGGGGTCCAGAGGCCTCGGGGCAACAAAGGAGTGGAGGCCCCCTTGCCCCAAATTATTTTCCAGATTGAGATCGAGGACGCTCGCTTGATTTCGAGGACGCTCGAAAACGATCGAGGACGCTCGATTGATTCGAGGACGCTCGATAGATTTCGAGGACGCCCGATAGATTTCGAGGACGCTCGAAAACGATCTCGGACTCTCGATAGATTTCGAGAACGCTCGAAAACAATGGAGGACGCTCGAAAACGATCGAGGACGCTCGATTGATTTCGAGGACTCTCGATAGATTTCGAGGACGCTCGAAAACAATCGAGGATGCTCGAAAACGATCGAGGACGCTCGAAAACAATCGAGGATGCTCGAAAACGATCGAGGACGCCCTATAGATTTCGAGGACGCTCGAAAACAATCGAGGACGCTCGAAAACGATCGAGAACTCTCAATAGATTTCGAGGACGCTCGAAAACAATCGAGGACGCTCGAAAACAATTGAGGACGCTCGAAAACAATCGAGGACGGTCGAAAACAATCGAGGACGCTCGAAAACAATCGAGGGCGCTCGAAAACAATCGAGGACGCTCGATTGATTTCGAGGACGCCCGATAGATTTCGAGGACGCTCGAAAACTATCGAGGACGCTCGATTGATTTCGAGGACGCTCGATAGATTTCGAGGACGCCCGATAGATTTCGAGGACGCTTGAAAATGATCGAGGACACTCGATAGATTTCGAGGACGCTCGAAAACAATCGAGGATGCTCGAAAACGATCGAGGACGCCCTATAGATTTCGAGGACGCTCGAAAACAATCGAGGACGCTCGAAAACGATCGAGAACTCTCGATAGATTTCGAGGACGCTCGAAAACTATCGAGGACGCTCGAAAACGATCGAGAACTCTCGATAGATTTCGAGGACGCTCGAAAACTATCGAGGACGCTCGAAAACGATCGAGAACTCTCGATAGATTTCGAGGACGCTCGAAAACAATCGAGGACGCTCGATTGATTTCGAGGACGCTCGATAGATTTCGAGGACGCACGATAGATTTCGAGGACGCCCGATAGATTTCGAGGACGCTCGAAAACGATCGAGGACTCTCGATAGATTTCGAGGACGCTCGAAAACAATCGAGGACGCTCGTTAGATTTCGAGGACGCTCGACAGATTTCGAGTTTAAGAATTAAAGAATACCAATTGTTCACATACTGCAATTAATTTTTTTAATGGTCGAGACACGGAATCGAATAGCCAACCTCCGAGGTTGCGGGCAAGTACCATCCCACTGAGCCATTGAGCCATTGGGGTACTCCCTCAAGATGGGTAGTAAATTGGAAGTGCTTATCAGTGCCATTTGAGATTTTGATATTTCACTGATTGCCTGATTGGAGTGAACAAATATAGATCAATGATTTCTGTTTCTGTTAATATTTAAAATTAATATAATCAAATAATCATGTATGTATAAAGTACTTTAGGCCAGTAGGTAAAGGTAAAAGCGAAAAAAAAAATATCAAAGAAAAGATGTTTACTAGGTTTACTAGTTGAAATTTGAAAGATTTTTTTTTCCGAAGTCTCTATTTTGGAGGCCCCCTGCTTGTGGAGGCCCCGGGGCTTTCGCCCCGGTTGCCCCCCCCCCCCTAAATCCGGCCCTGACTCTATACGCCTAGACGCGGTCTTCGTTCTAGAATACGTCTTCTGTATCAGTCATTGACTTCTGACAGATGAGACAATGTTATTTCAGCATGCTATATGTATAATCCTTATTGGGCTATTATTTATGTTATCTATTATGTTTTGGACTTACTCATGTAACTGTTTCACGACGAACTCGACTAGTTTCAAGCATTTATAGAGGCTCATATTCATGGGCAGAATTCCGCGACAAGCGAAGCGGCGACTGTCGCGGAATGCTGCTCATGAATATACAAGTCGAGTTCCTCGACAAACAGCTACGTGAGTAAGCCGAAAACATAATAATTAATTTAGTATGTCTCATGAACGACCTGCAAACCTTCAAGAAAGAGCGTATTCCTTTTAAAAAGGCCGGCAACGCACCTGTGACTCCTCTGGTGTTGCGGGTGTCCATGGGCAGCACTGATCACTTACCATCAGGTGATCCGTCTGCTCGTTTGCCTCCTATTCCATAAAAAAATGAAAGTTTTGATATTATACATATTATGATCAAATACCGTGGTATTGTGAACTTACGTACGTATTATTTTAGATGCATGGATTGTGGAACTGCCAGAGCGTATCAGGAACCTGATCAGATATGGAGATGTTGACAATGGAATACCAGTTTTGGATCCTTACGAGTTTCAGAAGAAGCAACTGCACTTAACCTCTGAGACGCTAACGTAAGAATATATCAAACAGTGTCCGGTGCTAAATTCGCTTAAATAATAATAATAAAATATGCTATCCACAGTACTATTAATATATTTGTAACATCACCATAACTAACTAAATTATATCATCCCAGATATACTTTCAAATCCAACTCGACTGAGTGGAAGCGAACTGCTTCTAGTTACTCTCTGTGACCTTTTTCAGAAAAATAATCAAATGTGAATCGGATAGGTAGGTACTGTATAATTTGGTATGTAAATTGAGCTAGGATCGGTACAATTTCTAGGCAAACATTGATATTTATATTGCAGCCCAGTATAATAAATACATTTAGGCAATTGATTTTGAACATAAATGAAATTCCTATGTAAACTTCAAAACACGTACTACGTTCTTGAGATTAATGAACAGCCCGGCTCATAATAACATTTTAACGACCATTATTTTATTTTAGATCATCACTTTTCAGCGCCAACATAAATACAACTAATGGAAAATTCACTGGTTTAGGAGACTTCAAACTGCAAGAATTTAACTTTACTAAAAGCGAAATCGCCATTGAAGTTAACTTTAACATTCCTTTACTGAAATTTTATTCAGGTAAGTTTGTGAATATTTTTTATCGTAAGTAATTAAGTAATTGCAGATATCAATCACAATTGGCAAAAAGTTTCTGTGATTGATGATCACTTCAGTATTACTGGAAATGATTCCTATTAGCAATTAAGAATTAACTTGATTAGGTGCATAATGTAACATTGCAATATCTTCTTTTAAATAAATTCTAAATGGTATAACCTGGGAGTCTTCAAGGCCCGAGTGAATAGGTTGCTTATGGGACGACGTGCTCCATCGTAGACCGCATCATCGCTTACCATCAGGTGAGATAGTGGTCAAACGTCGCCCCATCAAATATATATAAATAAAATCTTCTTTAAGATGATCTCAAATCACTAGTTACTTTTATTTTCGTTCTGCGCTATCTGTACGCTCCCGAAACGCCGGCAAATAGTTTTTACAATTTCATTCATTTTTCTTTACGTGTTATTCGTGCAAAATCAGCCTTGAGCAGCTGATTACAACTATTATTACATTATAGTGAAGCTCCAAAATGACCTCGTGGAAGTTGTCAGACCCTGCAAACTGCACTCAAGGAACACCAATTGGGAACTTTTTAGGGAAATTGTAGAAAATTCACTTAACGAACGCGTTCCTCTCAAATCGGACGAGGACATTACAGCAGCAGTAGAGATCTTTAACCAATGCGTTCAATCGGCTGCTTGGGATGCCACTCCGCTCAGACGAGCTGTGAATACGATTCCCTTGTATCCGCAAATCGTTACGGATATAATACAAAGAAAACGACGCGCAAGGAAACTATGGCAACAAACTCGACACTCTAGTGACAAGAAAATACTAAACCATCTAACCAAGCAAGTGAAAAATATCCTCTTGACGATAAAAAACAAAAACCTGGAAGATCGTCTGTCTAAAATGGATGCAACATCTGCTACTGATTACTCGCTTTGGAAAGTGACCAAATCTCTGAAAGGACCAATTGAGTTCCAATCACCTTTACGACGGGATGACGGTTCTTGGGCTAAAAGTGACACAGACAAATCCACACTATTTGCAGAACACTTGTCTAGAGTGTTTACTCCAAATCCAAGTACGGGTTCAACAAAGGTGGGTGAAGTAATGGAGGCTCTTTCAGCACCGCACCAACTTGCACTCCCAATCAAAAAATTCACTAAAGAAGAGGTTACATCTGTAATCAGGAAACTCAACCTGAATAAAGCGCCTGGTTATGACCTTGTTACATCTAAGGTGATGAAAGAACTCCCTCACAAAGCAATAACCCTATTAACAGCTATTTATAACTCAATCTTAAGATATGAATACATCCCTGCTCAATGGAAAGTAGCAGAAATTATTGTCATTCCAAAACCCGGGAAGGATCCGGAAAATGTATCATCATATCGACCGATAAGTCTCCTGCCTGTTGCCTCAAAAATAATGGAAATTCTTATCTTAAAACGACTGACTCCAGAGCTTGCGAAAGCCAAATTAATCCCTACTCATCAGTTTGGCTTTCGCAAAGCTCATGGGACAATTGAACAGGTGCATCGGTTGGTTGAAAAGATAAACCATGCCTTTGAAAACCAGAAATACTGCTCAGCGGCATTCTTAGACATATCGCAAGCCTTCGATCGTGTGTGGCACGAGGGACTCTTATTTAAAATCCTACAAGCCTTACCAATCAACTTCTATCTCATCATCAAATCATACCTCCAACAACGACATTTCTATGTAAAACATGGAGAAGCCAGAAGTAATCTTTATAAAATCCAAGCAGGTGTTCCTCAGGGCAGCGTAATGGGTCCTATCTTATACCTAATATATACTTTTGACCTACCAACTTCCGACGACGTCCTCATAGGGACATTTGCTGATGATACTGCTCTTATTGCAGCACACGACTGTCCCGTGGCAGCGTCCGACATGCTGCAAAAAAGCCTTAATGACGTTTCGGCCTGGTTAAAGGATTGGAGAATAAAAGCTAATGAATCCAAATCTGTTCACGTAACTTTCACTCTCAGACATGCATCATGTCCCCCAGTTGTTTTCAATAGCATAACAATTCCTCAGTTGGACGACGTGCGATACTTGGGAATATACTTGGACAGACGATTAACTTGGAAGAAACATATATTCACCAAAAGGAAAGCCCTAAGTACACAACTTCGAAATCTCTACGGGCTCATGGCACGAAAGTCAAACCTGTCACTAAGCAACAAACTTCTCCTCTACAAAGCTATATTAAAACCAATATGGTCATATGGAGCAGAACTCTGGGGAACGGCAGCCAACTCAAACTTGGACATTTTACAACGCTTTCAATCAAAAATGCTTCGAATGATTGCAAATGCCCCATGGTACATAAGTAATACCCAATTACACCGAGACTTAAAAATAAGATCAGTGAAGGAGGAAGTCACAAGCAAACTGAAGTCGTATTCTCGCCGCATAAGGAGTCACCCCAACGAGCTTGCTAGTGAGCTTATGAAGTCTGCCAGCACCTTTAAACGCATCAAAAGGAGAGCTCCACAGGACCTACTCCTGTCTCAGCAAAAATATCCAACTCGAGGGATGCAATAATTGAAGACGGGTACACCACTGGGCGTTCTCCGTACATGTCACAATACATAACCTCTTGACCACCAGTTAAATGCCCAACTGGGCAGATTGCAGGGAAATAAGGAGATTTAAAAAAAAAAAAAAAAAAAAAAAAAATTCCTGACTTTTATGAACATAAAACTTGTCCGTCCTCTGTCAGCATTTGTAGAGAGCGTTCCATTTACACCCTGTATAGTGTTATCACAAAATCTCTTTTCTTGCCTCTCAGTACACACAGGGCCATGTTTTCATTGGGTAGTATATGACCCTTAGACAATTTTACTTGTATACTATCACCCTAAACTGCCTCTTTGGCCGAATGGTCGTAAGTGCGACTGCCGGGCAAGGGGTCTCGGGTTCGATTCCCGGGTCGGGCAAAGTATTACTGGGTTTTTAAATATTCTCAATAGTAGCTCGGAGTCTGGAATTGTGCCCGGTATATGGCAATAGGCTCACCCCTATTACATGGGATTAATAACATAAATAGTGAAAAGTGAGTGTTACATTGTACAGTGGTATAATGTGCACCTCTGCCTACCCCTTCGGGGATAAAAGGCGTGATGTTATGTTATGTTATGTCATCACCCTAAACCTATCAGTTTTAAACGATAGGTAATATAGATTAATAGGTATTTTCTTACAGAATATTACGAATTAGATGGAAATCTTTATGAAGCCATACCTGTAAGAGGGCAAGGAATAGCCGAGTAAGTATTCACTACTGCAACTATCAACGAAGGGTGTTATGCCTTTTATTCTTGCTATATTTTGTTTCCTTGTAAAGGTTCCTGATTACTAACATAATTCACAACTTATGGAAGTTGTGAATTAGTCATAGGACTACTATTTTTTTTCATACGTTGCCCGACACTAGTTTATTCTCCTGTGTCGTGGGACTCGTGGGTGCGTTTAAAAACATACACGTTCACATACACGTGACACCCAGACCCGAAACAACAATTTGTGGGTCACACAAAGAGTTGCTATGTGCGGGAATTGAACATGCTGCATTTTGCGCGCCAGCCGCTTGCCCAGCCACCACGCCAACCGAAAATTATGCTCCAATAATAGAATTGAAGATAAGGTAGAATATTTCATTATTATAATGTTCTGCTTGCAGAATCGAAATACATAATATATCACTGAAAGGGAAAATATATTTGAAACAGTCTTCAGATGGTAACTCCGTCTTGCTGGATAAGATTGTGGATCCTCAGTTCTCTATAGAACGTATTGTGGTGAGTAATTTTAAGCACTTTCAGGTCATTTTAGGCATCAGCACTCCTGTATGACACCTGATATTTTAAATTCTTAGTTGAAATATCATCCCCGTTTATATAAAAGTAGTCCCTAAACATTGGAAATAAGGTCTATAATGTAGTCAGTGGAGAGTGGTTACCGGTGACCGCTTGGGGATAAATGGGAAACAAACTGTAAGCCAAGATTGCGTCTGGCAACTTATTATGTAGTGATACTTAGATTATGACTGATAAACCCCTTTTATTAAAAGGAGCCATATAGCCTAGCTATGGACTGTCCCGAGTTATTGATAATGGAAATGATGAATAGGCTCTAGGGACTCCAGTCTCCACCACGGATGGGGCCCAACAGGACTGATTCCGATTCGGAGTCGCGGAGAACCTAACGGGTTACCGGGGCTCCGGCTCGATATGCAGGAGAAGAAACGAGATGGTTTTTAGCCAGTAAGAGTCTGACACTAAGGCGGGAGCAGTCATTCGATGATTTTCCCCCCTTATAAAAAAGGGACTCCAGTCTAACAAAAAATCTACTTTAATTTTAAATTCATTTTTGCAGTCTCGAACGCAGTTCGACAATAATATAGATGACGTCATCAACGCCATGGTGGAAGATCTCCTGGCCGACTATTTGACGCGTTTTAACAAGTTCATAGCCAACCGGTACGTGGACAGCATCGTGGAACACCTGAACCCTACCTTGAACAAGTTCGATACCTGGAATTTTATCGCCATCTTGCTAAACGATTAAATACATTGATAACTACATCATTTCTGTAATCATTTGTGTACTATGTATTAAGTTCGGTTGGCCATATATTATTTATCCTTATGTAAATAACTAGTTTCTGCCGACCGCTCCGTTCGCTGTTACCCTGATAAAAGTGTGCCATCTATTCCCGATTACACTACCTATCTCTGTGCCAAGTTTCATCTTAATCCGTTCAGTAGTTTTTACGTCAGATACTAACAAACATATGTTCATAAAAATTGCACCTATATCTACACAAGCTTCCACATTCAATATAATTGTATTTATTGTATGATAGTAAGGTTAAAGAAAGTACATTTTTATAGATCACATAAAGAGTGTTCCGTGTGGGAATTGGACTTCACGTCTTCACTACACCACGGACACATTATAATCCAACAATCGGGTGTCTGATCACTGCCCCAACATAGACTTAATCAGAAAGTATTGTCAGGCAGGTACCTTCCTAATAGTGACCTTCCTAATACCTTCCTGACAGTTCTGGTTAGTTACCCATGTTAGCCTTTGGTATATGCCATAACAGGTGTTGCACCGCAATGGCGCCAAAGCTGCTCTATGTAAAGGACCCGGTGTTCCTGGTAGATGTCTTTCTACCCAATTGAACATTTCCCCTGTCATCCCCCTTCAAGTCAAGCAGATATGTGCCATTGAAAAGAAAATAAATAATTTCTTGAAAATACTATAAATTAATGATATTGTTATTAATACACATCTATGTAAATCAGGAGAGATATAAAGCTAAATCAAAGTCGTTACCGTGATAACAGTATCTACGAATTACCTTCTCAACCGATTAGGAGTCACTGTTTAGGTGCTTAAAATTATTAAAAAAAAAACAATTAAAGGTGGACGAGCTACTAGGGACGTAAATAACGATTGTGAACAAGATAAATATTATAATACGATACTAATTAGTGTTTATCACGTAATTTAGTAGTTGATATAAATGATTGATGAAGAAAATCAATGTAGATCAGTGCTTAGATTGTGTTTCCCTTGCGGAGTACCTTTGAGGGGACTACAGTAGGTGTTTGACAGTCAAGAAAACTAGAAGGTAAGCTTGTATAGTTTCATGGTTTTAATTATTAACTAGGTAATAATATTTTGGTCGTTATTATACAGACTCAAGTTACTTACGTTTCAATTCTAGTTCTATTTACTACATTTACTACAACAGCTAGTTTTAATCAATATTTAATTATATACAGTCACCTAAATCTATAAACTACGAAGATATTTCATCAGGCTATTTCATAAAAAATCCTATGCCCCATGTTCTCAATTATACTAGCGAAATACTAGTCAATGCAATTCAATAGGTAGGTGTTTGTGTTAATAGATACTTATTTGTACCTAATTACCTAATCTATATATACTTATATGATTTAAACCAATCTACCTACTCTTACCTACTCCAAAGTTTTTTTAAGAGACAGAGTTTGGTCTGCTGAGTCTTTGAACACACAAAACACAATTCCTGAATCAGCAATCGAACATTTGATATACCTACTTAGTATTTACGAAAACTAAATTACTTATCTACTAAATACGTGATACGTCCAAGCAAAAGGACAATGAACTAATTGTCAGCCTAAGGCGTAACTGCCAACCATAGATGATACACTATAAAATAGCTACTGCCAACATTAACAACGAGACTATTTGAATTTCGAATTCTAACACCGGAATTTTAAAAGAGGTTTTGCATAGGTAACATATTTATAATTTCGGCCATGATACAATCTCGATTACAACTACGTACGTAATTACACAAAATGTTAATGCACATCATTATTTACGCTATCTCGTATGTACATAAAATATGATGTTTCTCATTTTCAGAATGAAACTCGTACTGGTGTTGATGCTGTGTGCCTTGGCGGCTGCAGCTCCTAAATCTAATAAACCAGTGCCAGCGGCTGAATTCGGTAAGTACTTGGATATGTTTAACAGACCAGCAAAAAAGGAAGGTTTCCTGTTCACCGATTTTTTTTTAAATATTTCTCACAAAATCAGTTGTTTTGAGAATATAGGAGGGGCCGGAGGCGTTTTCATTAGCAACTTCCATTTAGCTCGTTAGTGAGGCTCTGAAGCGCCGACTTACAATTCTGATTATAGATATACCTATTTGATAAAAAAAATACATAGGTACTTATACATTTTCTCGACACAACTTAATTTTTTTTTAGCTCACCAACAATTGATTACACTTTTGTTTCCTGGTTGACGATTTCAGCCATTCATTCATTTGTGTTTTTCTGATGCAGCTGACACGATCGAAAGTCGTAATATACTTGTGAATGCCTTGGTCCGTCAGCTGATCGCATACGTTCGATTCGTCGTCAACCATGGTTCTTCAATCTTCAACATCCCTCCTTTGGACCCTCTAAATTTGGAGGACTACCATCTCAACGTTCCTGCTGGCCTTGTCAAGTAAGTTCCTATATATTTAGAAATCACCTGATCTAATCAACATTTGTATTGTTCTGCCTACTGCCTTCTCAAAAGGTCAATATTTAAATAATTGAATAACATCGACTCTACTAACCAAAACTATCAAAGCCGTTACCGTATCGTAGTTAACCACCCTTCGTGCTTAATGTTTATCGATGATATTATTACCTATTATAAATGCACATCCAAACACTAGTACAATTAAAATACGTTTCCGGAATAAATATAATATCTACATAAAACACCGTAAGTACCAGTACCGTCTTTATCATTAGGGCACCCGGGACCCATGCCCAGGTGGCCCCGAAAGACCGACAATTTCTATGACGGACACACACCCGCTACACGTTACGCGGTTACAGGCTACCGCACAACGTGTAGCGGGTTCGGTTCCCGCACGAAGCAAAACTTCTGTGATCCACAAATTGCTGTTTCGGATCTCGGTGTACTTACCTATATGAAATTGTGAACTTGTATGTTTGTAAACGCTCCCACGATACAGGAAAAAATCCCAGTGTGCGGCAACGTTTTTTAAAAACAAACAAAATCGTTTCCAATTTTTTTTATTTTTTATTTACACCTCTGTATATTACAAACTGACTTAATGCTTGACTTAATTTAATATGCACATAGAACTCAGTACAGTACCAAATTGTAATAGTTTGTAAATATAAATACTTTTGTTGAGGCTACGCTAAAAAGTTGTGTATGAACCAATCGACTGACTATTACTATTAGGCAGTAGGAGTAGCATTAAATACCTACTCACAGTTCACACTTCTGTTGCAAAAATATATAAACAAACAAATATCTGACTTTATCTTTTCTTTTTCACAGCTTGGACTTGAAGCTTTCCAATATATTGGCGACTGGTCTGGGTAAATTCGTAGTGCACAAGAGTAACCTGGACCTGTCTACGCTCACCTTCGACCTTGACATCTCCGTGCCAGTCCTTGACGCCACTGCTGGTACGTACATATACTTTTCAATGTATGATTTTTTGACTTTTTTTATATATCTTTATTAATTTAGAGTCTTTTGATCACATAAAGACTATGCCAGACCCATCATTCCCTAAACAGATTTAACGGAACTTACATTAACTTAAATCCTACTCTTATTTAGGTACTATTTTATATAAAAAGATAGCTGCTTTGGATAAAGGTTGTGACAATATTTTTTGACTTACGTAATATCCCCAATTCCCTACTTATACGTGATCCCATACATTCCAGCTGTGTACTTTCACGGACATCTCAACTGGTATACAAATGATAATACTCAAATGGTATAACAAGACTACTTTTGTACAGTCTGAATAAATCATTAGATTATTATCCAAAGATCAATTCTGCAGCATTGATTGTTTGCCCCCTATTACCTAGGTATATGACACCAATGAATAATAGGTACCTGTACCTACAACTGCATGAGGCACCTTATTATCTTACCTTACGTGATATAAATTATCATTTACTTTTCATTACAGAGGAGTACGACCTTCTTGGTGATCTCTTCACAGCCATCCCTCTGTACGGAAAAGGAAAAGCTCTGTAAGTTTAAGAATTTTAGTACCTAAGCGTTTATAAGTATATTTTTTAAAGTATTTAAACGTAACAGACCCTGGACAACAGAGCTGTCTAATAAATCTGAACATAGATTATGACAAACCCCTCTTATAAGTATATAGACTACTTAGAGGAAGGGTAGACCTCCTTAACGTATTAACTGGAGTTTTCGAGAAATCAATATGCCATATCTAATTACATCTCACTATACTTGCAGATTCCAAGTGGAAAACTTCAGGTTCCAAGCTAAACTGTACCTGAGGCAGTCCGATGACGAGAAGTCTGTGCTCATTGACAGGATCGAGAACGTTTCCTTCCAAGTGCCCGGCTTCAAGGTAAATAATATACCAACCATTTATTATAAATAGCTCTATTCTTTTTATCCAATCCCATACCACCACCGTCACCATACACGGTTATTTGTGTAAGCAGTGTATGAGCCAGGTATTGCTGCGTAATAATAATTCACCCGCGTGCGTAATAGAATACCCCCTCTACAGTAGGGGGTTTGCCAAAATCCCTACGCTTGGTAAGCCTTCTTATGTAGTGGGGAATTATAGTCCAGTGTCATCTGGCTACTAATGATAACTATAGAATATTATTGTCATGCTAATTATGATTAACTGAGCCTGAATGCGTCACGTGAGTGATGTGATTTTATTTTTTATTTTTTCTGACTGTAAAGTACATAATACTCTATATGAAGCATAATATTTGAATGCAGATTATTTCATATAAACAGCTATCTACTGTTTACTTTATTTACTTGCCTGTTTATCAAAGCAAATTTTACATTCCAGTCGGAATTGACCGGAGTCATCGGCGGCGGTGACATCGACGGTATCGTCAACTCTGTTATCGAAGAAGTCGTTATAGACTACGTTAACAGGTTCCAAGGAGCTATCGGCAAGACTGCCGCGTCCCTTGCCATCTCAGGGCTGAACCCTCTGCTGGAACAGCTCGACACTTGGCGTTACATCGCAGTCCTGATACCCAGACGCCAATAAACTGACCAGTATTTTTAAATACACCCTGTACCTGCCTAAGATGAAGATGTTGCATTCGCAAGTTCCTATGAGACGATAAAAGATGAACGAATCGCTTGGTTTTTAGATCGAGGAATTCTAATTCATTATGATATTACACAATTAAAATTTATGTTTATTTATTTGGTTGTTTTTCTACATACTTTGTATTTTTGATTGCTTTTTATTACCTGCAAATTATAGATAGGTAAGTAGGTACCTAGTAATGATTAGACAAATCTTATTAGGTATTAAATAGATTGCTACGTAAAATATGATTTCGTCAATAAAATTAAGTGATAAAATAGAAGATTAGCATCTTATCTATTTCTTTTCAATGTCACTACGTATATTAGTTAGGTACATATGTATACTTAATATTAGTAGGTATTTACTCACCATTTGTCCATTTGTAGCAGGGAAATATTTAGAGGTAGCAGAAAAACAAAGGGATTTACATTAATAAATGAAACGATACACTTTTATGGAATGTTTTTAATTAATCTTAGTAAAGCAGATAGGCAGATAGGCTAAGGTAAGACATTAGATTACAAAAAAATCGTACCCGTTGTACTGAATCTTCTACATGGCTTCTTGCATTCTCTTGCACTAATTATCATAATCCTCGTACCAAACTTCTCGGCAGACGCCGTTCACGTCCATTTGAAATCCATCGGGGCAATTGCCCCACACTGGGGAGTCATCGGAGAAGGAGAACAAGGAGATACTTTTCTTCAAGGGCCGCGGTAGTGCCCCTTTTACTGGTCCCGCGACGTTAGGCCGCGACAGCACCGTGCACACGAACAACAATAGAATCAGGAATAGCTTTTGGTACATTGTGGACTTTTGTCACAGACGACTGTTCAGACACAAGCGAAGAGACTGAGGATTTGGCAATTTATCGCGTTTAGATTATGAACTTCCTTCACCCACGCTACCGGCTGCTGTTTGTGATGAAACAAAACTGTTATTATCTGACGCAAACATGTTAATACAATAATATTCATTATTCGTAGAAGTTTGATGACTCCACTATGTTCTTTGTACACATTTAGCTTCTGCATAAAACGTCAACTCACTTTCCTTATTTTTATGATTCATTAGGAAACATTCTTTTGGCCCGCCATTAATATTATGTCTCTTGCAAAATTCTTGCTAATCTATAAGATTGAAACGTAGATACCTAGGGACATAAGTAGGTAGATACCTAGTTGACCTACCTAATAGTTTAATTTATTAAATTAATACTTAATTAGAACACTTTAACAGAAACAAAAACATAAATATGAGATTTCACCTAATATTCACTTACTGACTGACTGCCTCGTTGGCCGAGTGGTCGTAAGTGCGACTGCCGGGCAACGGGTCTCGGGTTCGATTCCCGGGTCGGGCAAAGTATTACTGGGTTTTTAAATATTCTCAGTAGTAGCACGGAGTCTGGAGTTGTGCCCGGTATATGGCAATAGGCTCACCCCCTATTACATGGGACTCATAACATACATAAATAGTGAAAAGTGGGTGTTGTTACATTGTACAGTGGTATAATGTGCATCTCTGCCTACCCCTTCGGGGATAAAAGGCGTGATGTTATGTATTCACTTTACTCACTAAAGAGTAAAGGTACATTCAGAGTTTAAACAAAAAGAGTATAATAATTAATAGGGGGAGTATCCTTACTCAGTACCGTCTTTACCATAAGGGCACTCAGGGCCCATATCCAGGGGGCCCGTAGGATTGTCAATTTTTACGACGGGCGGCGGACGGGCCAATCTTTACAGCGGGTTTGAACCCGTTTTAAAGATTTGCTCCGTGTGGGATTGCATCCCGGTCTTCCCACACTGTGTGACTGAACCAAAAATTGTTGATTTGGGTCTCCGTGTCATGTGTAAGTGAACTTGTATGTTTATAAATACTCCTACGATACAGGAGCCAATCCTAGTATGGGACAACGTTAAAAATAGAAACATTCCACAAGGGCCCCGAATTATTGTGTGCCCAAATGCTCCGGCGTAGTATAAGACGGCCCTGATCTTATTAAAATATTATAAACTAGCTTTTACCCGCGGCTTCGCTCGCGTCAAAAAAGGATAAAAAGTAGCCTATGTGACATGTACCAATACACACAGCGCCATCTATACCAATACTTTTGTTGTCCCTCGAGAATATCACATTTTTCCAGGATAAAAGTACCCTATTATTTAATCCGGTCTTCTTTACTTTACGTCTGCAAAAATTCAAAGCAATCGGTTTAGTAGTTACGGCGTGAAAGCGGAACAAACAAACAAACAAACAAACTCACTTTCTGATTTATAATATTAATAAAATAATAAGGATGAAAATGTTTGGTAGTTTGTGTATTTATGTTTGGTATTAAATCACAACAAAACGGCTCAAGGGTTTGGGTAGAAAGGGACAGAGATAGATTAGAATAAATAGACAGAAAGACGAACGCACTTCAGGGAAATCCCTGTACCTACAGAAAAATGATCGGTATAATTTTACGGTAGTTTCCAATAGGTTGAACGAATTAAAGATTCTATCATCTAACATGTGTCAGTGACATAGGGAATTCCCCGTAAAGTCTCTATTTAATTGTCATTCGTTTATCATACTTGTATGCAGGTCTGATAAAGACGTTTAATTAATGACGTAAAAATGAAATCGCGCTGATTCCGCAAAAAGTCATCCTGCATTGATTTATGATTATATTATGTATGATTACGGATCACCGGGAATGCCTCCTAGGGGAGGATTAACTAGCATAAAAATATTAAAATTAGGTATTGAATAATAAAATTAGGTATAATTAATGTCATCCAATCAAATTAATGAGTGTAATATTATTTTGACTGAGTAAATGAAGTATTTTTGGGACAAATTTCAAAGAGTTTTAGAAGGTTACGATATCTGCATAAAATAATGCCATAAATAAAAAATACAATTTTAATTTGTAAAAAATGTATTAAAATTTAAAAGTCCTAACTTTTTTATAAATAACTCTATGTTATAATTAAGTATCTAACTTTATAAACATGTTTCATGTTTGTTACAACAAGACTAATGGTAGTTATCACAATTTTATAGATATCCAAACCTTTTCAAAATTTTCAGTCCGATACCAAGTCACGGTACCATTACTTTACAAATTGTTTAAAATAACAAAAGATAATTTTATCAAAGATAACTTCCCCTTACGTACTTAATCATGCATTGCTCAAAATATCATAATATTTATGACACATCAAGAAGTTTAATGTTTTAACAGTCTAAAAGTGTTGATGTTAAAAAAACATAACATTAATCACTTTAAAAAGAATTTTAACATTAAGACTTAGGTTACTATAATTTGGTATGTAACTGGTAACATTTAGCAGAGCGTTAGCTAGAATTACAAAAACAATGCAATTATACTGAGTTATCAGTAAGGCAAAACTCTAGTCTAGATATTACCAAAATTACTATAGCATAGCATACGAAAATGATGAGATAAGATTAACGATTTAGAGTAGGTGGTTGTCGCTCCCGCGGCGGTGGAGGAGCGTGGCGCTCACGGGGAGGTGGAGGTGGTTGACGCTCCCTTGGTTGAGGCGGAGGCACAGCGTTAGCACGGCGAGGGATCGGCGGGGGTTGCCGAGCTCGCGGCTCAGGCGGCTGCTGCCGTTCACGGGGTTGGGGGGGCATGTGAGCAGTCGGATTCATTCTGAAGTCATAATTTTTAGACAGGTTAAGTAAATACTGTAACAAATAAACATTTAAATCTTGCATTAGGTAGATAAGGTTTTAGTGGGTACAAAGAAGTTTTTAGTAATGGAATTTTAGTTTGTTTGTTTGTTTTTATATATTATTTAACTGATTGTTTTCGATTTGAATTGTAAACCTAATTGAGCAACTTATCCTCAAATTTTCTTATACAACACAAAAGAAGTACTTACCTAGAAAGTTTTCAACGATTAATGTTACTGCAGTCAATTTGATCCAAAATAAACTTGGAAATTTTAGATTTCTTACCTATAATAATTTTAAACTATCATCGAACTTAAAAACATACTTAGTTGATTTGATTCATAACTTTTTATTCGGAATGGGAAGGGTATTTTTTTTATAATTTTATTGGTTTATAGTAATTGTCAATTATGTCAATATTGTCAATGTCAATTGTCTAAGAATTTTAAAAATGACAAAACAGGGTTGTCCTTGTGTAACTGAGCTGGAATGATTACTATTGCAAAAAATCGGTCTCACTAGGGAAGTACTTACTACCTACTCACATGTTTCTACCAATCCTACCTATGGTGGGTGATGGTGACCATTATGATTAATACGTAGGTAGAAAAAATTATGGAGCCCACCCGACCGGGCCCGGTAGGCACTGCTCCGGCACGGCGTTTTTTACTTAGGAAACAATACATAAAGATTGTAAGCGCGCATTTTTCAATTAACGTTATGAAATGTGTCATACGATTTAAACTGTCAAACACCAAGCGGTCGCCGGTGACCGCGACCTATTGTTCTTTAATTGTGTCTATAAAACCGGTACTCGACGAGTTAAAGTTCATATTTACATATTATTTCTATAAACATACTGAATACATACTGAATTTGGAGCCATGCCGGAGCCGTGTTACAGGTTGATGATGATAGTTAAAACCACCTATCTAAAAAGAAACAACGCCTGGAAAGGAAATACATACATAATAATACATACTTCCCGCCTACCTGGTTTCTGCCTAGGATCTAAGGGCGTCAATTTATTAAAGCGTGTAGGTACATCATGACTAATATGTGTATAGCATAAATATAACCAATAAGATTCTATCAAACATAGCATAGCATGCCTTATTCATATCACGTGATAGAATGCATAACGTAGGTACTGGGAAAATAAATAAAAATTCAATTGCGCTTTTCCCACAAAAAAGTGACAAAGCCATAAAAATGTAATATAATTTGAAATAAATATTTTTATATCCTATCCAACAATTTATGGTCACCCTTCGCACTCCACATTAATTTGGCACGTTCCAGTTAACCGAAATATCTACAAGACAATAATACATCCACACTTGAAGACGTTTTACTAAAAAAAAACTAATAATATTATTGTTGTAAATAAGTTGTGAAGTATTAAATTACATTTTGGTGTATGTAAAATGGAGTTCATGGTTCCATATTAAATAATTTGTCCTCCTATTAAAAATGATTCGCTTAATTTGAAACCAGTTAGGCGATTTAAGAAGTAACTTAAAATGAAGCGTTTAAAACTTTTACAATTACCTAGTTAAGGTGTATTTTTATGGTATTATATTAAAATATTATAATCATAGATGTTGTTCTTATTTATTATTTCCACCTTGTTTCTACCCATCCATGTACTTTTTCTACTGAACAAGATCAATGAATCCAGGACTATATTTAATCTGTTAATATCGAATCACTAGTGCCATCTATTAACGAGAAAAGGAAACAAAAACGGAAGTACCATGATGATAAAACAGTTCTCATCTAAAATTACATGTGATAATGTTGCCAACTTTTTATTTTCCCGATATCAAAGCAGTCTTTAAAATCACAACAAGTTTAAAAAAAATATTTATGTACGAATTTAATAAATTTATTGAATAAGCGATTTAATTTAATGACATTTATACGTTTTTCCTTAAAAGAAAGCTACAAGATACTCTTTTGATAATGTTGAAAATATTTTTTTAGTGATGGGTTGGTTATTTCGATTAAAAATTGGAAACATTGACCGAACGAGTGGGAGTGAACGAATGAAATTAAAGCGAGATGCTAAATAATCAGTGAAGAACAAAAACTACGAATGAAAAGTGATTTCGGAGAGAAAAATTGAAGCCTTTTCATGTGATTTTGTGAATTTGTGTTTGTGCAAAATTCATTGTAGACTGTGTTTGTATAATATTTTTGGAGCAACGTTCCCAAAAAAACGTACCGCTTGGTAGTAATATGAGTAATGTTACCAACCAAAATGGAACAGGTCTAGAGCAGCAGGTCTGTACCTCATGTACCTATGCACTTGATATCGATTTTTCCAAATGTGCATGGAATTGTAACTGGAATTTATCCTATTTAAAGATTTGTGCCATGAACTTAAAGCGTTTCTAATTCATGAGAAGATCGCGTTTTTTGATGAAAGCATTGATCTATAAAATCACAATGCTTTACGTGTCTCAGATTAACCAACATGGCGACTCAGTTCTTCCACTTTTATGGTATCTATTTCATTGATTTTGTGAAAATTCCATAATGCACACATCACGGCCATGTACGTGTGATACAGTAGTTTTCCAAAGGCACTTACATCTGAGGTCATTGTCATGCTATATTTGCGTGTCATGGCGGGAGGAAATTAAAGGTTTCGCAATTAATATGTATCTACACCAGTATTACTCATGATGATATGTAAAAGGATAGTTATAATGTGATTATCTATGTATACTTAGATTGAATAAGTAGAAGTTTTTTGAGAAGTTTTATCAAAACGCATTTTGTTATGCTATACAGGCAAGTTAGCATGTCTAATTTGCTATAGTTGGATGACGATATACAACCACTGTGCTGGGTGTTGGTTAGTTAACCAATAACTTTAGTTGTTATCTTGAAATTTCATGATTTGATATATATTCATTACATGTAAAGTTATGGTATAGCACCAATGAGATGTAAGAGCACATTGCATGATATTGGCATGATATAAAATTTTGTCATGTAAATAGTCACATATAGACTTCACAGTAACTGTATGTTTATATAATAGATAGGCATTGTAAAATATTCACTGTATCAAATTACAGAAAGTATTTTTAAATTACTTTGTGTGAAACAAAGGCATGGACATATATAATGTACATGGAGCACCATTTTTACTAACCAATTTTTATTAGTTTGTAATGCATATTGAAAGCAAAACGTTAGACTCATTATTATTCAAACAAATTGTCTAGGTAATGTAAATGTTATAATCTTTTTGTTTGTACTAAGCAATTTCATTGAGTACTATACTTTTCATATTGACCTAGGTTCAGAATGATTGAAACAACAACATTAAAGATACATTTTAGTGACAAAACACTTAAATTCCTTTGTCTGACACGTGGTGAACAGCATCGTGTATGAATGAGTCACTAATACATCAGAACTTGTTCATCTATAACAGTAACAGCTTAAAAGAAATGAAACATGAAATATTTTCACAATTTGGGAACAAATATTTACACTACATGAATGTTAGTTGCTTTTCTTATTGTTGTTTATTGTTATGTTACAGCTTGCTGGTCTGGACTTGCAGCCTCAGGCTAATAAAAGTGCTGGCCGCTACATCCCCCCGCATCTGCGTAGGCAGTTGCAGGCCAATCCTTCACAAGGTACGTAAACTAATAACATGTTTCTATCATTCATTTTTTCTGGCCATTGAGCCAATAGCTCGCACTCATACATAATTCAGCATGCCCTACCATACACAATGTCACTTCCTCTTGGCCTAATAATGATGCAAATTATATGTTAATTTACTCTAAACTACCTATTTAGTCTATTTATAGCTTGTAAATGTATTTGCATTCAAAAATGTAATGCTTCTTTTCTATTGTTTTTTCTTAATGTGTAAGTTCCAATTTAGAGAAGAGATTCTTGAACAGAAACATAAGTTCACTCACTGAATCTTCAGATAAATTCTGTGATTTACCAATTAAGTAGTACCATGTGTAGACATCAAGTAGGTTTTAGCGCTTTGTCTTTATGTACAATATTAAATATTATCATTTTTAATTTCATATTTTTATTAACTATATTATCAGCAAGTTATATCTGGTTTTGTTGTAAATTAAATATTTGATAAATAACAAAGTTAATTATATTAATGGAATATTTTGTGATACTTTAACTTTTAATTATTTTCCGTGTAGTTGTAAAAGATAAATATGTCTGCTATTACTTAAAATGCTTCCTCGATAGATGATTAAATTAGGCTTTCTGTACCAAACATTAACTAATGTGCTTTAGGATTTCAATCACTATACTGCTCAATCCCCAAGCGGTCATCGGTGACCGCTCTCCACTAACTCCATTATAGACCTTATTTCCGAGGTTTAGAGACTACTTTTGTATGAACAAATTTAGGGTAAGATATTTCAACAGGTTAATAAAATTTAGCACTTATAAACGTAAGTGCAAGTGTAAATATAATTACTATGAAGTTAGGATTACAACAATTTTTGCACCCTATGTATATGCAAACTTGATACATTATGGAGATCAGCATCAGCAGCTAGTTTAGTAATGTAAACAGTAATTTGTACCTAAACTGCAATAAAGTTGAAAATAAAACAAAATACAGTGTAGTTAGTCAACACAATGTTTTATACATTATATATAACGGGACAAAACGGGATTGCACGTACGAAGTCGCGGGCGGAGGCTTTATAAATTGAATTTTTTGTGGATACTTGCGTGCCATTTAGGATACAAACCATTCATTCAATATTAACATAAGATGCAATTACATCCAGTTCTAATTAAGCTAGTAATATTATATCATAGCTAGGGAAAAGTAGTCTACAGTATGTACTATCTATCTGCAGGAACTGAGTGTGTTTACTTCCTAGTTAGCCATAAATACAATAGAAATAGATAGGAGTCAGTGCGTGTCTGTGTGTCAAAGTGCCTTGAAGCATTCTATGCAAATACTCGCGACACGGTTGCGGATTTGCTTATGAGAACATGACCTGTCGCCTCAACCCAACATATGTTTTTGTACAGTTGAAAATGACACAATGAATGCTAAATGTATTAATGTCTCATACAAAAACATGAATTCAAAATATAACTGTTTGGTCTAGCACAAGTGTAAACAATAATAAATGTCTATATGTAGTTCCGACGTCGTTATGCCGATTTGTTCAGGCGAGTCGAGTAGAGGTCAGCACAAAATGATATCATGTCCCTATTTTCTGATTTATGAAACAGGAACTTTGTGCAATGACCGTTATGTTGATAGTATTTCTAAGAAAGTAGGCCAGTGATAAAAAATTAAAGTATTGATTTTATCAATACTTTAGCTTTCTGCTTATCTAATGTGTTGCCCTGTTTATTGCTAGACTGAGATAGTACAGGTACTACCAGTTGTATTGATTTAATATTATACATACATACCTCAAATTTTAGTAGGGAGGGAATTATATAAGGGAAATTATGACATAAGCAAGGTAAACAAGCAGACGGATCACCTGATGGTAAGCAAACGGCGTCGCCCATGGACACCTGGAACACCAGAGGCGTTACAAGTGCGTTACCGGCCTTTTGGGGATTAGGAGTTTGAGGATCGTTGGGGAATCAGGGATTGGGGAGATTGGGGAATGGGAGGGTAATTGGGCCTTTGTTGATAGTATTGCAGTGGTGATTAATTCTTTTCATGCATACATCCTTTATAAAAACACTCGATGTTATCACTTCAGGAATTACACAAGGAGCTTAGTCATCAACATTTCATTGATCACCTTTGATGCTATTGTTTATCTGTTTGTTTGTTTCACCATATTTCATAACAATCATAATTATAATATTTTTATATAGGCATATGACATGACATGACATTATATTAAAAACATATGATATGGTCTCTTTGAGCTTATGATTAACTGATAAAACAGACACTACTAACTTTTTATAAGTATGAAATGAAATGCATTTCTATGGACACTAAACATAAAACTAATATCAGGTGGCTCCAGTAACAAGACTATCGGATCAATTAATACGTCTATGGTTCCCTGCATTACTCTATAATAATTAATTTGTGCAGGGGAAGAGTCTAAGCGGCCAAGCTTAGACGCCCGTTCAAACGAACAACGGGACGGCCGTGCATCATTCGGAGGCAACTCTAGAACCTACGACCGTGGTGGTCGGCGCGACGACCGCGAACGTGACCGCGACCGTGACTACGATCGCGGCAACGACTCGCGATACCCGCGCAGAGACCGCGGTATGTGCACAATATGTCTTCAGCTGCTCATGTGGCTCGTACACGCTTGACACATGTAATAACCTCACTAGACAGTGATATCTACAATCTTATCTCAGCCTCTGTTGTTATCTATGTATTGATTGGTATTTCTTAAGTGGCTGCCTAAGTAGCAATAAGTGATATACCAAGCTCTATGTTTCAAGTTTATTTAAAGTGCTGGAGATCATATTTTACATTCTTTTATATAATGGCCATTGTTTAATTGATAATTATTGAAACACTATGTAACCTGGTGGTTATATTACTTACTAGTTACTGTATTTATGATTGATAGAATTAAACTATGTAGATGGAAAAGTCCGACTTGCATTTCCAATATGGCTGGATAAAGTCAGTCATCTGTTTGACTTCTGAATTTCAGTGAATATGGTTAATCAGTTTTGTTGCTTTCCCATTAAATGATTCTTTTTATTTAGGTCGTGATTCAGGCTATCAAAATGGCGATTCAGAGCCACAACGCTGGTCGGAGTCGTCCGAGAGATGGGGCTCCTCGGGCGGCGGCGGCGGCGGCGGCGGCGGTGGTGGCGGCGGCGGCGGCGGTGGCGGCGGTGGGCGCAGCTCGGCCGGCGGAGCGGGCGCGTCGAGCCGCGAGTCGCGCGACGTGCGCCGCGACGAGGACTTCAACGAGCCGCCGCAGCCGCGCAACGACCGCTGGAAGGAGCCGGAGCCACGCGCTGATGACCGCAACAACTCGCGCTGGCCCTCCGATGATGTACGCCGCACGAGCAATCGCAGGGACGAGGTTGGCCATGAAAACAATTCCGTCAGTCAAAGTTTATTACATTTATATTGGGCGGGTTGCACACATTCGATTTATGCTTACTACTGCTTCAAGTCACTTTTACAGAAGAATTGCCTTGAGGAATGCTTATAGTTGCTGTAGCTTTAGCTTTAGTAGCTGAATTTCAATATATGTAACTGGACTGGCAGCATGCCATAAATAAAAGCTTTTAGGAACTCGCCCTTTACAACTTTGTCCACCTGATGTAAGTTATACACATAGAGCCAATGATCATGAGGAGAATTGTATGTTATAGAATGATTGGACGGTCCCGCTACCTCGCGACGAGCGGCAGGAGTTGGAGCTGTTTGGCACTGGCAACACAGGCATCAACTTCTCGAAATACGAGGACATACCAGTTGAGGCCAGCGGAGATCGTGTCCCAGATTTCATCACCAGTGTAAGTTCCAAAATCATGTCGTCATCATAATATTTGTAACTAGTTACTAATGAATACTTGTTTCTTCTGTTTGTTATCATAATTCTTAATATTATGCGATGTTTTTTTTTACAGTTTGAGGATGTTAACCTGACGGAAATAATGCGCCAGAATATAGCCTCAGCTCGTTACGACAAGCCGACACCAGTCCAAAAGTATGCAATCCCGATCGTGCTTGCTAGAAGAGATGTCATGGCGTGCGCACAGACTGGTTCAGGAAAAACGGCCGCATTCCTTGTGCCCATCCTCAATCAGATGTACGAAGCTGGCCCCGTTAAACATATGGGGTGAGTATTCCTAGCCAACAAGTACTTCTCCTCTGCACATGATTGATTTATGACGAAATGTTTTTGTTTTACAGACCATGTATCCGGCGCAAGCAGTACCCGCTGGGCCTGGTGTTGGCTCCGACGCGCGAGCTTGCAACGCAAATCTTTGATGAGGCTAGGAAATTTGCCTACCGTTCTCGTGTGCGACCTTGTGTCGTGTAAGTTGTCGCTTGTACAAGTTGTAACAAGTATAATATTATGTATATTAATAGTGTCAGAGAATAATGAGTCGATTGTATGGGCAGGTATGGCGGGTCCCCTATACACGAGCAGTTCCGCGAGCTGGAGCGAGGTTGTCACCTGTTGGTTGCGACCCCGGGGCGACTCGTGGATATGCTGGTGCGCGGCCGCGTGGCGCTGGACCACTGCCGACATCTCGTGCTGGACGAGGCTGACCGTATGCTGGACATGGGTTTCGAGCCTCAGATTCGCAAGATTGTCGAGAGCCACACGATGCCAAAGACTGGCGAGCGCCAGACGCTCATGTTCTCGGCGACTTTCCCTAAACAAATCCAAGTGCTAGCGCAGGATTTCTTATATAATTATGTTTTTCTTGCTGTTGGACGCGTCGGTTCCACATCTGAAAATATCACCCAGAAGGTAATGTTTTAATATAATATTATCTGTAATGATATTACATATATAACTATCAAAACAGATGTACAAAAATGTATAACTTGCAGGTGGTATGGGTGGAGGAAATGGATAAGCGTTCTTTCCTGTTGGATTTGCTGAATGCTTCCAACTTACTGCAACGTGCACGCCCGGAAGAGGATCAACTGATCCTTGTATTCGTTGAAACGAAGAAAGGTATATTTTGACACTGATTGATTAATAATGTATATATCATATCAAATCGTTAAAGTAGTTTAAAGTACTTTGACTTGAGAAGCTTAAATTTTTCTTAAGTTTGACTTAAGATTTACATAAATAAATACTCTTTTGAAACTTACAAATAAAATTATCCATCTGTCAATTAGTGAAGCTCTTAATTTAACATTACCTAACTTTTTGTACAGGTGCCGACCAACTGGAAGTGTTCTTGGATAACCTTGGTTACCCAGTCACGTCCATCCACGGCGACCGATCCCAGCGCGAGCGTGAAGAAGCTTTGCGCCGGTTCCGTTCCGGACAGACACCGATTCTTGTCGCTACCGCCGTCGCGGCCAGAGGCAAGTCACGCTTTCTGTAAAATGAATAAAATTCAGTAAAAATATCACTAACTACAACATTAAGCTATTCTCTTTTATGGATATTTATATTAAAAGTATTGGAATGGTATTGATAATTGTTTAATTAATACAGGTTTGGACATACCGCACGTGCGTCACGTGATTAACTTTGATTTGCCGTCGGACGTTGAAGAGTACGTGCACCGCATCGGTCGTACCGGCCGTATGGGTAACCTGGGCGTGGCCACGTCCTTCTTCAACGACACTAACCGTGGCCTCGCGCGGGACCTCGTTGAGCTCCTCGTTGAGGCAAAGCAGGATGTGCCAAAGTAAGAATTTACGTTATTTTTTTTGTTGTTAGCACCATTAATTTGAATTCGAGGGTGCTTGGTCTTTTGACAAAACAATATTATTTAAGCTTATTTATAACTTAATTGTATAAGTGCATCGTTAGCGGAGGATTTGCCTGTAACAGTTTGCTCACTGCATTGAATTAGTTATAAATGAATTAATCCTAACACATTTTATTTTCCAGTTGGCTGACGAGCACGGCAGCTGATGGGCGCCTTGGTGGCGGCGGACGTCGGACTGGAAGCAGGTCTGGCGGGGGACGATTTGCAAGCAGCGGCAGTGGCTTTGGCGCTAGAGATTTCCGTACTCAATCGCGTCAAACTCCACGATCGGCAGGGCCATCAACTATTGGTTCTGGTCAGTATTATTGATTTAAAATGTGCAATGGTGTTATGTAAAAAACGTCTTTCCTAACTGGCCGTTTTATGTCGCAGGGTTCGGATACGGCGGCGGGTCGTACGGCGGTAACTACGGCGGGTCGTACGGCGGCGGCGGCGGCGGCGGCAGCAGCGGCGGCCCCGACTGGTGGGACTCGTAAGCGTCCGCTCGCACTCCGCAGACCTCGCACCGCACGCGACCCCGTACTCGACCCCTTCATTCGTAACTTAAGCGATGTGAAACGTTCTAGATTAATATATTTTATTTTAATTCGTAAACTGATAGTTGGACTGAAATTGACCTGTGACTATTTAATACGGTAATGTTTGTACAATAGAAGAGAGCGGTGCGACAGAGAGATGTGTTTGGGCGCGGCCGGCCGCGGGCGCTGAATCTCAGGTGCGCTGCCCGGTGGTCCGGCCGAGCCTTGTTTCTTAACTTCATACTATCACCATGGACATGCTTAACAAATGTCTGTGAATATATTCCGCGAGAATGGTAGTTCGCGATCATTAATGAAGTAATCGATTAGATTAAATTTGATCACATGTATCGTTTGCGTCACGCGCGACGTGACTCGCACGTTTTGTCTTTTTTAGTAACGATTATGTGAAAGTAGTTTATTAATATAGAAATATTTTTGATGTCCGATCTGTATCGTGAATTCGTAAGTGAACAATGTAATTGTGTATTTTCGATTTTCTATTTTCTGAAGGTCTCATAGCTGAACTCACTCATGACACTGGAATTTTGAAGCATTTACGCACTCTAAAATCGATGTAGCTAATGGAGCAGTAGATTTAGAAATTGAAAAGTACCGATACAGTATCATAGAAAATAATTACTAAATTTTATCAGTAGAGATCCCATATTGTAATATCTGTCTTCGACGTGATCTATTATTTGAATGTGAATTTACCAATAAAAATTAAGAAACAGAATCATTTTGTTTTTCTTTTTATAACCGCTTACTTGTTTTTAGCTGTTTTGTTTCAACGAAACGAGTACCAAACTGAACCTTAACTCATTGTGCATAGCTTAACGGTTTGCCGGGCTCCGGTTCGAACTGCAGGAGTAGGAACGAGGTGATTTTTAGTCAGTAAGAGCGCCTTTAGCCTCACCTAAGGCGGGAGAAGTTATTGGAAGATTAGTCCGTTCAAAAACATAAAATAAACGAAAGTTCGTGCATATGGAGCCGCCGTACCGGTACTGCGCACTGCGCCGCCGCGCTTGTTCCCTCTGCTTGATTCGTTCCATTACCGGACTTCGTCCGCGGCCGGCAAAGGAATAGGAATACGCGCGGCGGCGGCGCAGTGCAACTGCGGCGACGGCATCGTGGCGGTGCATGAACGTTAATAGATCTGATATAATAAAGTATACATTAATAAAAATAGCCGTTAAACAGACCCAAATTCGCTATTTCTACTTTGTCATTAAAAGCCACTATTGGCTCAAGAGCCTTTGACTAGCACTATTGCCAGACGTTAATTAATAATTATTATTATTCACTATCCAAAGGCTAAAATGTGGGGCATCAAGTACCTAGTATTATTTTATGTGTATCAAAATCTCAAACGTTACCTGCTAAGTTAGACGGTCAACTGCAAAGACTACAATGTTATACCTATCTGAGAGTCAACTGGCTTTGTCCTAATCAAATTAAAATTTTCAATATGTCGAAATCTAAAAAGAAATTATTGATTATCCGGTCAATTTCTACATTTCTACGTTCAAGGTTACATAAATTCATAAGAAGCTCATAAGTCCTCATCAATCCGATGTGTGCTAAAAATTTGGCACGAGGTCAAATGTCACGAAAATGAGTTTTTCGCGATTTTTACCGAAACCGTGCATTTTTTCGTAAAAGCTGTCGAGACATAAATTGTAGTGGTTTTTAGGAAAACTTATATCGAAGTTTTTTGTAGAATTTTGTAATTAACAATTTGTACTTGGGTAATTTTGCAAAAGTCACGGTTTTTACTAAAAATCATTTTCTTAACCTTAAACCTCGTGCCAAATTTTTAGCACACATCGGTTCGATGACGACTTTTGAGGCTTCTTTTATAATCATGTTTTGAACGATTTTGCCAAGTTCCAGCTTCTTAGAAATTTATGTAACCTTCCTCCTTATTTTAGGCCTAATCGACCGGATTATAACAAGACTCGTACTTTCGTGTGTTAGTGTAACACCTAAAATGCCATTCTTATTCCGAGATAAGTTGTAAATTTCGGTTGTTAATGTTTGTTGGTATCGTGGTATCGTATATCTAATAGTTTTATTATACGAAATTATGAACTAAACTCACCTCTTGCCGTATTATGCGTCCCTGTGGTACATTTTGCTAAGTTTCAACATTCAGTGCCCGCGACGCGTTTGTGCGTTTTCATTACACAACGCTATGTGCCGCCGACTCATATGTGCGTATCTTTTAATTTATATATGCTCACCTCTTGCCATATAATGTGGTCCTGGTACTTTTCATTAAATTTCAACACTCGTGCCCATGACGCGTTCGCGCGGCTTCACTAAACTACACAACACTGCACGCCCCCGACTCATACGCGTTCGAATACCGGTTTTCTTTTGTTTAAACTACACAAACCTCTTGCTATATTATGCGACCCTAGGAATTTTCACCAAGTCTTTACTCTTGGTGCCTACCCTACGACGCGTTTGTGCGTTTTCTCAACACTATGTCATCGACTCATATCTGCGTTTGAATACTGCATATCTAAGAACTACACGAACCCTGATCCTCAATTAGCAAATTATCTGTAGTTACGTGGTCTGGATATGAGTTGCACTTGGAATATTTACTAAAGACCTAGGTACCTTCAATTGCCAACTATACTTAAATGGTTTATTATTTTTAATTTTCTTGCTGCAAAAACCAGCCTAGACCTAATACAGACAAGAAGACAAGCATTCGTTTTGTAGTAGGTTCCTACTACAGCGGCCCATGCACGTCGCTGGAGCTGCTCAGACATTCGACTGACGTACCTACTAAGGCCGTCTACAGCTCCACAGATTTTATTATAACTAATTTATCTCATCGATTACGTCCGGTAATGGCCAACGGCTTATTGAATCCGTCTTTTTGTGGCGCCTTTTTATTTGGAGATCGCGTCTAGAGCAGGCGGGCTCGCGGGACCCCGCCGCGATGGCATCCATGGAATGCCTAAAAGGTGACTCGTGGATAAATTACGGACATTTCTTCCATTTTAACGATTCCCTTTATTATTTAATTTATTTTTATCGTATGTTACACATTTGGCTTATAACAATGTTTGTTTTTGGGTTTCATTAGCATAAAGCTCACGCTGGGGTGGAAAAAAATGGAGGCTCGGTCATATTGGTTTTTCGATAGGATCTATTTTATGTTATGATGGGTGTTATTCGTTAAAGAGCTTCACGTGTCTATAAGGCAGATAGTGGGATGTCTCAATTTAGTAATTTGTCGGTTTTTTATCATATCGGGGATGTGACATAATAAAACAATAAATTTATGGCGGCTCGTGGAGATGATTTCGATCAGATGACCACAGGCGCGCGCCTCTCCGCTGGACGTTAATTGTTTTATGAAACGAGTAATTTTTATTAATTGCTCTTTGATGGGAATTGTACTGGGAATTATCAAACATTGTTTCCATGCGGGACCTGTCACTACGTGTCATGTTCTTTATTGTGTTATATGTTACGCACTATCTATTTAAGTAGGTACCTACCTACTTACCATATTATGAAACAAAAATACACACAGACAGACCAAACTTCATCTATTATTATAAAAAACAGCTGCCTTGCAATAAAACTGGACAATAGTTGGTCATACTTTTGTAATGCAATGAATCAAAAACAATACAGTAACAGCTTGTTTTGTGCGGAAACAAGTAACAGCTGTAAATCACGGAGACACACACAACTATAGTTATTTATTAGGGGTCATTTGTATCCCCAAATACCTAAGCAACTTATTTATTATTTGTCTTTAAATGATTTACTGGTTTTAAGTTTAAATGAAGTCTTTTAATAATTGTGAATCTGATTTCTTTGTTATCTTGTAGGTACACGTTCTACGAATTAGTTTTTATTAAATTGAATGGGTTTAACAAAACGCTAGAATAATTCATGGCGACAAAAAAAACAACAATTTTTTATAACAAAAAATATAATTTTATTTTCTATTGTTATAAATAAAGTACAAAAATAAATAATTCTAAATCATTATCACTGGTTGTTTTAACATAATTACGATATCTATGTAGCCTAGATATAGTCTGATTCAGTTGTACTATTAGAGGCACATTGACACAACTTTTTACTAATAAATAGGCATAACATTTTTATTGACCTGATTTCTTGTACCTACTTAATACTATCGGTTTTAAAAAAGGTTGTCTATAAGTCTAAAAGTTAGTTAGGTATAGTTTTCAAAATTTCTATTAGGTATAATTATTTCTTAGGTATCATTGTAATTGTAATTGTAACGCAATATACGTAAATACAGCTTAGCAAAAAAGACCTTGATGCGGTGGCAACTGGAACTTAATATTGACTTGGACTGTATCACCCACTTCGAACCATACTCCACGAATATACAATCAACCAAACACAGTATCTCCTCTTTATAGCTTGATATAAATAACAAATATTAAAACCGATTGAGTCGTAGTGTACTAGGCTGCCATACACAGGTATGGTACTAGCGAGTTCAGCGTCATCAATTTATTTCAAATTCTTTTTGCCAACTTGTACATTATATAGGCATTCTAGACATATAGGTATATAACTTTTAATTGTATTGTAACTTTCCTGAGACATACTAAATAAATTATTGTTTTCGGCTTACTTACGGCTCGGGGGAATAAATATGAGCCTCTAGCATGGCTTGAAACTAGTCGAGTTCCTCGTCAAATTATTACGTGAGTAAGCCGAAAGCATAATAATATAACTTTTACTTAAAATATATAACTTAAGTACAAAATATTGTAGGTAACTATAGATAGGTAGGTAGTGTTTCTATATCACATTTAAGATACATAACAATAAGTATTAAGTGCCATAATCTACAACTTATTATTCATTATCTGTTTGTTTAAAAGTGTTGATTTTATTCAAGCGTTCGCAACTTACATATAAAAGATTAAATAACTGTATTTATTAATTAAACTTAATTTATTAAATTATAATACAAAAATTAAGAATACTTAGTTATTACAATATTAGGGCCTGTTTCACAAATTGCTGGTTAAGTAGTTCGTAGTTTACCTGGTACATAATTGTGTTTCCCAGAGCACGGAATGTGTTAAAATAATTTGTCAGAAATGCTAAGAGTAAAGGTACTAAGTAACCTAACTAGCATGGCTCCGGTACGACTCCCAACCTAGCAATTAACTTGTTATTTAAACTGTCAAACACCGCGAGGACACCGGTGACCGCAACCTATTCTTTAATTGTGTCTATAATGACGGTACTCAAAGGGTTAAATATGAACTTTAAATGTTATGTCGTATGATATATTTCATAATACCAAAATAATGTAAAACAGTATAAAAACCGTTTTATTCTGTCTCCAAATAAAAAAAAACCCGTGCCGGACCCGTGCTTGCTAGGTGTGGAATAACCTTTACTGAAACAGACGTTATGAAATAGACCCTTCATAGTAAATTTATACTTTCTTAGAAAATACTTAATACAGCTTCGAAGCTGAATTTATAAATATTTATATGCAGATAAACCACATAATCTAGGAAAATCCTTTTGGCTTAAGCACACATACATACATAGTGAAAAAAGCTGTGATTCACCCCAAGACCTCTTGGGCGAGGCAGTGTTTTTAATAAGTACCTACATAGTATACAATACATATAAAACATAATACACAATGACATATAACAGGTTTAATGTTCAGAGGTCGAAAAATAAGCACAAGTTTTGGTTTATAACTGCAAAAGCAACCGCCTCTCGACCGTGGTCGCGTCGGTCGGTCCTGTACCTAGATACTTAAATTACTACTAATGTATTTTTATTTTCTGAATTTATATAAATCTACTTACTAATACATAAGTAAATGAATTTGTATGCGTCAAGGCAAAACATAGACGGACTCGCTGCATTGCACTGTATGTCAATTTCATTTCATTAGAATTGTAAGAACAATTTCTTTTATTTTGTTTCGAGAGCGTTGCATCGTGTAACATTATAATTAAGTACCTAAATATAAAATATATACAATATATGCAAAGCTCGCAGATGAGCGAGACTCAAGCGTATCCTCTCCTATTTAAGTTGTAGTACAGTCCTTTAAGTTCGAGTAGTTCACTATGTGTCCCCATCTCCGCGACCTGTCCGTCGTGGATGACGCAGATGACGTCAGCGTCTCGGACTGTACTGAGTCTGTGGGCTATCATCACACAAGTACGGCCTGCCTTGGCCGCGTCTAATGCTTCTTGTACCACCTAGAGAGAGAAAGAAAAGTTTTTAAAATACTACCTTCGCTTACCTTCTACCAGCGGTCTTTGTGTTATGGCAGACCATAATCTACCCCTGTTTCAAATTTTATCTCCATCTTTTCAGCCGTTTTGACATAACAAACACACAAACACACACACACACACACATACTCACAAACTTTCGCATTTATAATATTAGTAGGGCTTACTAGGTTTGCTCACCTTTCATCATCAACAGCCTATAAATGCCCACTGCTGAGCAAAGCCTCTTCTCACACGGAGAAGGTTAGAGCATTAATCACCACGCTTGCTCAATGCGGGTTGGCGATTTCAAACTTATAATTTGAAATTATAAGTCCAGGTTTCCTCACGATGTTTTCCTTCACCGTTTGTTAGTGGTGTCTAAATAATCTTAGAAAGTACATATAACTCGGAAAAAGTCACATTGGTACTTGCCGTTGGTAGGTTTTGAACCCGCACCCTCATGCATGAGAAGCGGGCGTCTTAAACCTCCGGACCACCACGACCCACCTTTAGGTACACAAGAATTTTGTCATGTGTCGTTGGTGTTTTACAAACACATGATTGTCATATCAAGCAACAATTTTTGAATTACATAAGGATTTGTTTTGTGCGGGATTGAAATCTCCGATATGTTGCAGTAGCTCAATATCCTGTCTTACAGCTAGGACTTCAATGACTCAGATAAAGTGATCGCTTGCATTATCCATGAGTGTGGTTATAAGTGCCCCCCCCCCCCTCATACAAACGCACTTGTAACTCCTTTACAAATAGCTTCACTTTAAATTTTTTGTTAACGTTCAAAAGTGCCTTTCTGGTCTAATTAAAATATAATATTGACTTTGACTTTGGTATTGCGCTGCCGGTCCGTGGGAGGTACAGATTGCTTACTATCAGGTAATGTGTTCGTTAGCTCCATATCTTCTTAAAAAAAGAACATCAGTTGTCCATACCTTTTCGCTCTCAGTATCGAGTGCGCTGGTGGCCTCGTCCAGCAGTAACATCTTGGGTCTCCGTATGAGAGCGCGCGCGATGGCCACTCTCTGCTTCTGTCCGCCTGATAGCTGCGTGCCTTTAGCACCGATGTTTGTGTCATAGCCCTGTTGGAGTACAAAGTTAAATTATAGTAGGTACATTCACATTGTTCATGTGGAAGAGATCAGGTGATCTATAGGTGGTAGTAGGATGGTACAGGCGAGTCTTTGGGTCCTTTTTTTTGAGGGTGGCCAGCCTTCGTGCACCTTGGGTGAGGCGAGAGGGAGTGTCAGACTCTTACTGACCAAAATCCACCCCGTTCCTACTCCTGCTTTTCGAGCTGGAGCCCTGGCAACCCGTCAGGCCTTCCGCGGCTCCATATCAGGCTCTTTGAGTCACGCACGTACGTACGGGTCTGGTTCTGGTCATCCGCCGGACTGCGAGCAAGGGTATCTCGCCGTCCGCAGACCCGCACTTACGGTGGCCGGAGATCGTCGCGCGATCTCCAACGCCCGGAGTGTTTGCCACGACAGGTCTTTGGGTCTTAAGACTGAGATTCTAGCTTCCCACACAGTGATCATGAAGATGGTGTGACAGTATTACGTGCTGCCGTGTACAAAAAGGCTTTATGGACATTTATATCTCTAACGTTGAAATATTCAAACATCACTCAAATTTAAGACGCGCTTAAGTATAGTTCCGTCTCCACAAATTCTTTTTAATATGACAGAGATGGCACAACATTTAAGTATAACTTAAAATTGAGAAGCCTTTCTGTACTGTGGCGTAAAATCTATCCCCATTCCACTCCAAAATTAATAAGTTCTTAATCAGCGTGTTTAGGGCAAATATAAGGCATGTTAATGCTTAAGTACAGTATGAATAAAGTCTAATATTCAGTCAGGCAGAATACACTAAGAGACGTTCAGCCTAGTTCTGGAAACTTCATGACTATGGTTTGGATGACAAGGCTAATGATCAACCACTTACCAAAGGCAGTGAAGTGATAAAGTTATGTATGTTTGCCTGCTTGGCTGCCTCGATGATCTCGTCGTTGGAGACGCGTGCCTCGTTGTTCCCGTACGCGATGTTCTCCCCGATGGTTCGGTCGAACAGGATCGGTTCTTGTTGCACGAAGCCTATCGCCCGACGAGCGTCTACTAGCTTTAGCTTCGGAAGTGGTACGCCGTCTTGAGCCTGGGTATCATTGAGTAGTAGAAAGGTGTATTGGCTTAACGATTCAAAGAATAAAAATTGCCGTACTCAGGTATTTAGTGAGTATTTAAACTATTTCTCATTCCTCGGTAATGATTTTGTTCCGAAAACAATTTGTTAAGGACTGGGTTAAGTAACCATTGAATATCTCCGAGTACCTCGGTAAGTATTTGAACACAAATAGTATACAACATAGTTTTTAACGACTTGAAAAAAGGAGGAGATACTATGTTAGAATGATTGGTATGTAATGGCAAAACTGATTGGATTTTTTTGAAGGCAATGGTCGTAAACCTTACTTTTGAAAACCATGATAATTATATTTTAATATCCTTGAGCACTTATTAGTTGAAACTTGTGACTCACCACAATGCCGTCCTCAGGATCGTAGTACCTCTCCAACAGTTGTATGACGGTACTCTTCCCGCACCCACTAGCTCCCACCAGTGCCACAGTCTTACCGCGCTGTATCTCCAGGTTCAAGTCCTTCAGTACTCGCACCAGAGGCCTGGTCGGATATCTGAATTGAATGCCCTGGAGACTCGCTTCTCCTGTACCGTTCTGTACGAAGAGATGCAGAGAAAATGATTAGTGCTTACAATAATTGTGTGAGCAACGATATGGACGGAAAAGGTGTTTGAGATAATTATGATGACGTCTGATAGGAAAAAATAGAAACAGAATACATATATTGGTTAGTGCTAAAAGAAAAAGATAATGGACTGGTATAAGACAAGGCTTGATCGCTGTTCCCTATTACATGTACGGCAATGGTAAAAATAAGTCATACTTTGGAAGTCGTAATTCTGTTAATTATAATCACGTGTAACAAAATAATACTTACAAAGTGTTTGACAGCAGGTTCAGCTGGGTCAGTGATCTTGGACTGTCGTCCCAGTAGTACGATGACACGGCCAGCTGCCTTGATACCCTTCTGGAAGTTGGGTGCGAAGGCAAACGCCTGCGCCGCTGACGTAGCACCCATCAACAGAGCTTGAGCTGACCTAATGGATAATACTAGGATTAGGGATACAGCTTGTTGACTGAAAATACCTATTTCTGTATTCACTTCAGTCATGTTTGATGGCTGAGTTGGTTCGTTTGTTGCGCAATGCCACTCATAACTTTGAGCCCCAGGCATGGCTTGAAATCAGTCGAGTGGCCTCATCCAACAATTACGCGAATAAGTAAGAGTTAGAAAAACGTATTCATAAATTATGAAAAAAATATATTGGCTTTTTAGCTATCTTTTATTGACTTTTCCTACTAAACACTCCAACGGTCTAATGTATGTATGTACTTTTATCTCTAAATTGGGAAAAGACGTTGCCAACTGCTTTTGGTGACTTTAGTTACAAGTGGAAAATAAATTACCGACTAATATTTTTTACAACCATCAAAATAAAAGACAGGGAACAAAGATGGAACTACTTTAAAAGTCTACGTCAGCGTCAGTTAAGGCTAGTCCACAAAACTTACTTGAAGACTTCTTCGAAAGGTACGCCTTCGTTGATGACGATGGTTCCACCGTAGTACAATGAGCTGGCGATGACGAAATTGAACACTCCTCGAGACATGCCGAATACTAAACCACGCCAGTGAGACGTTCGGATGGCAGTGTCCAGCGCTGGACGGAGCTGCTTCGAATACTCACGACGGAAGGTCTCTTCACGACCTAGCGAGGCTACCGTTCGGACGTTGGCTACGGCTTCTACGGCTATCTAGAATACCAAAATAGTGCCCAATAAGTATAACTAGAATAGTTACTACTCTTACTCTGCTCGTGGGAGTCGGAGGACAACTGGTAACGGACTGCCAAAGGTAGCGCTCTCTGATAAATTCGAAACTTTTAAACGTTAATTATAACATTTTTAAAATGAAGCGCTGGAGACTATAGCAATCATAGCAATGTCCTCTAGATTCATCATACTCATCGAGTGTGGGAGAGCCTTGCTTCGGCACGTATGGGCCGACCGGAGACGGCTGACGGACGGACGGACGGACGACACCACGGCCTCACAGAAAACCAGAAAACGTGAAACAACGTTTGCTTTGTGTTTCGTCGAGTAAGTGAGGTTACCTGAGGTCTGACTACCCGGGGTCCCTTCCCCAACTTCCCCAATCCCTGAATCCCCAACATTCCTCAAATTCCTAGCCTACAAAAGGCCGGTAACGCACTTGTAATGCCTCTGCCCTTGGGCGATGCCGATTCTTTTTTTTTATGGCATAAGCCGGTAAACGAGCAGACGGATCACCTGATTTTAAGCAATCGGCGTCGCCCATGGACACCTGCAACACCAGAGGCGTTACAAGTGCGTTACCGGCCTTTTGGGGGGATTAGAAGTTTGAGGATCGTTGGGGATTCAGGAATTGGGGAGATCGGGGAAGGGGAGGGCTTCCGGTGACCTCACTCACACGACGAAACACAACGCAAGCGTTGCTTCACGTCGGTTTTCTGTGAGGCCGTGCTATCACTCCGGTTGAGCCGGCCCATTCGTGCCGAAGCCTGGCTCTCCCACACTTAAAATTTACTATAAGGTGATCCGTCAACTCGCTTATCGGCTTATCCCATAAAAAAATACTCATAATCAAACAGCAGTGCAGCAGGGCATGACTTGAACAAAGCTTTTAACATTTTTGGAGTCTTAGAAGAAAAATGTTAGTTAGCGAATTTCCCTATTTCAAAGAAAATGGATACCACTTTTAATACTAAACAAATATGGATATTTACCTTAGAACTAGTCTCCATGACCTTAACAGTGCCAGAAGTAGCGATATAAGTCATTCTTCCTTCCTTGTAGAGCACGAATATGATGATGGGCACGAAGGTCAGGGCCACCAAACCCACTCGCCACTCGAAGATCAGTGAGAGTACCAGAGCGAAACCAAATGTACCAACTGCTTGTACCACTGTACCAATCCTTTGACCTGTAGCCTGGTGAAAAGGAGAAGAACTCAGGTTATTAACCGATTTCACAGAAACAAGGAGGTCCTCAGAATGATTTATTTTATTAGGTTTTTACATTTTTGTGTGGCAATAGCAGCCATGCAAAAAAATATATGTATGCAGTTGAAAAAAAAATCGGAACTTTTTTGTCATTATAATAATGAGAATCAGGGAGATAGAACGGGGTGAGTTTTAGTCAGTAAGAGTCTGACACTCTTACGCCCCACCCTGGATGGGAGAAGGAATTATATGATGGTATCTCCCCTCAAAAATAAAGGTATCCTCACCCCTTGCACGGCGGCGGCCTCCCCAGAGAGTCTAGCACAGAGAGCTCCTGTAGCGTTGTCCTTGTCATCATAGAAACCAATGTCCATCTCCAACATTTTACTGAACATCATCAGTCGCAGCCGTTTGGTTAATGCTTCACCCGCTATTCCGTAGAAGAATACCTAGAATTTATAATAACTTGGTGTAATTGGTATCTTAATGTGTAATATATGTATAAATCAGGAATAATAGTTTAACCCTTTGAGTACCGGTGTCCTTTGACAGTTTAATAGCTAAAGTATCCAGAACCATAATTTCTCAATTTTAGAATTTCGGGGAGGTAATTATCTACTAAGTCTGAGCTGCCAGGGGTTTTAAACTGACTATGATCCAAGTGTGGGGAATGTAAATAGGTATTATAAAAATGTAAAGGAACGTACCACAATGAAGTTAGTAATGCCAGAGAACACACCGATGCCAACAAATATCAGCGACAATCGAGTCACTCCTTTTTGAATTTCATCTTCGTCATCACCGTCAAGTAACTGAAACAAATACACAATTTTTTATCCTAGGAAACATTGAAGTGTTTAATTAGAATAGGGTACGAAACTACGAGACTGATTTGATAAATAAAAAATAATTTTGGACGGCGATTTCTGAAGTGTGAATCATACGAAGAGCTAAAGATCGAGCTCAATATCGTAGTACTATTATAGAATTCTGTGTCCAGTACAGCCGACGAAAATCAAATATTAATCGACCAATGGTGTGACACCAGCTAATTCCCTATTGGACGAATAACAAGGGGTTCACAGTAGCGCCATTTGATATCCTGTACTATTTGAGGCCCGTGGCTAATTCATTGGTTGGGCCCTATTTGCCTATTACAGAAAAGTTCTGATGAGAACCTCTGAAGGGGGCTCCTTTTAGCTGGGGCCTGTGACATTTTGCTGACTTCCCACCCTGTAGTTACGACACTGAGTGGACTCTTATCTACACAATGTTGATAAGTGAGTAAGGTAAATCTTACCGATAGAAAGTCTCCAAAGATGACAGCGAACAGTGGCATGCAGAAACCGCTCAGAAGTGAACAGATGCTGGCAAGGGTGACAGACTTCCACTCCGGCTTGTTCAACTTCAACACTCTCCAGAAGGAAATGTCAGAGGCTTGAGCGGCGTCCTCTTCTTTGTCCTGGATACAGACGAAAATGTATTGTATGTCTAAGGAATTTTAGGTACATTACTCATTGTTTATGGTGGAATGTCATATTGAATGTATTAGTCACTTTTGGTCAGTTATGAACCCCATATAAAACGGGGTGACATTTCTAGTCTCCATGCTGAGGGCATCAAAAATTTCAATAATATTTTGCTTTTGGCAATTAATGGATATTTTTCACCGGGACACGGTGGCGGCACAACCATTTCCATTTCCACCATAATCCTCAAATTCCTAATCCTCAAAAGGCCGGTAATGCACTTGTAACGCCTCTGGTGTTTCAGGTGTCCATAGGTGGCGCCATTAATTAACCAAAGTATACTCACATCATTCCGGAATTCCAAGAACTCGTCTTCGTCATCCTTCTCACTGATTATGGAAGTCTCGCGAGACAATTTAGTTTTTTCTGCAAAATATCAGTATCAAGTTTAGGGTAAAGAAGAAATCGTTAATTCGAAGTGTTGTTTCCTAAAAGATCGAGGCAAATTATTACCACTTTTTTTGTTATGCCATAAACCAACCTACAAGAAAGTACCTAGTCCTGATGTCTTAGGAAGGAAGCCTTGTCTTGTCAAACAGTAAGGTTAAGGACTCACGGCACGATCTTCTCCCGCGCCAGCCGCAGTGGCGGAATGAAGGCGGAATTTTCAAAAATCACAAGATCGCACTTTTTTCCGGACCGCGGCCACGCCCGTCGGTGCAGCGGGAATAGCAAACAATTGCTTTAATTTTTTACATACATATCTGTATTCTACAAAGGCCCGCAACCGCAGCGGGCGCTGGAGAAAATCGCGCCATGAATCCTTAGCTTAAGTAAGAATTAGTCTACCAACTGTAAAAGCACAAATCAATGAAAATTATACAAAGAGTATTTAATAATTACCAGGCGACTGGTCATCCATTCCAGGGAGGTTCTGCAGCATCACCATATCGTAGTAGTGTCCCTTACTTGCCATCAGCTCCATATGGTTCCCACATTCCACCACTAGACCAGCCTTGAACACGTATATCACGTCCACGTTCCTGATTGTGGATAGTCTGTGAGCCACCACTATTGTTGTGCGACCTTCTTGTGCCTACAATATAGATAATCAATTAATTTTATAATTAGAATAAACATCCCTGTAACATTATGCAGATAGTCGTTGATGAAGATTAGTAGGTAAAGTTGATTAAGGGCTCCGGTTGAGCTCGAAACCAGTTGAGCATCGTCGTAATACAATGAGTTCAACAAGTGCCAACAGTACCATGAATATTTAACTCAAATATAAAATACATACTTATTCTTTTTAATGTTTCAAGAGTATTACGGAATATTTTTTATTAGTAAGTATTTATGTTTTAAGATTTTCTTACCTTATCAAGTGCTTTCTGTACTTTGGCTTCGGAGGAAGTGTCGAGGGCGCTGGTAGCCTCGTCCAGTAGCAATATCTTCGGGTTCCGGACTAGGGCTCGAGCGATGGCAATACGTTGTTTCTGACCACCTGACAGTGACGCACCACGCTCTCCCACCAGTGTATCGTAACCCTGCCATTGTGTAATTAGATTTAGATTTAAATTTCCCCAATCCTCGAATCCTCACAATCCTCAAATTCCCAATTCTCAAAAGTGTGGTTAAACGCACTTGTAACGCCTTGGTGTTTCAGATGTCCATGGGCGACACCGAATGCTTACCATCAGGTGATCCGTCTGCTCCTCTACCGGCTTATGCCATAAACAATTTTAAATTGAACATTGCCATAAGTAATGTAGAGAAAATTAGTTAAGAAAGTGTGTCTTTTTATGATGACTTTACAGCAAAGTTCAGGTTTCAATACATTTTTGGGTATGGGTAATTTATCATGAAAAATATATGTCTTTGTTTTTCGCACTAGAAGAGGACTAAGAGTCTTCGGGACAGTTTAAAGGTCTTGCTGATTGTCTTGTTTGTGATCAAAAATATTGGACAATTTTGTTGCTTATTTTAATTGGACCTTATAATATAGAACTTACCTTCGGCAGCTTCATAATAAACTGATGTGCATTAGCTTGTCTGGCGCAGGCTTCTATCTCCTCAATAGTGGCATTCTCACGTCCATAACGAATGTTCTCCCTGACAGTAGTGTTGAATAGGACGGGCTCCTGGCCTACTAGACCGATCTGTTCTCGGAGCCAACGGACTGATAGGTCACGGACATCATTACCGTCGATGGCGACCTATAAATATTTTGGATCAAGTTGGAAGGATTGCAAATATTTTTAATTGGAAAATTACATTTCGGATAGTACAATTGCTAGATTGAATTTCTTTATTACAAATATAATAGGTAATAGGTGAAAATTGATACTTTATACAATTTCTATTTTGCAAAATTAATTGATGACAGAGTCGGTGGTATCTGTAGATCTTAATATTATATTTGCTTAGATACTATAATGGTATATTAGTTATCTATGGTAATAAAGTTTTAGTAGTATATTATATTTCATGAACACACGTGGATCAGATTAATCACATGGTCGACGAAACCCTTTCTATTATTGCGTCAGCCAATCTAATTTTACCTACATTTAAAGTTTATCAGTCTACGCGTATTCAGTGACGAGATATTAAAGTTATTAATACTTTCTATACGGTTTTTAACAACATAACATAACATCACGCCTTTTATCCCCGAAAGGGTAGGCAGAGGTGCACATTACGGCACTGTAATGTAACACCGACTTTTCACTATTTATGTTATGAGTCCCATGTAATAGGGGGTGAGCCTATTGCCATATACCGGGCACAGTTCCAGACTCCGCGCTACCACTGAGAAAAACCCAGTAATACATTGCCCGACCTGGGAATCGAACCCGAGACTCCTTCCCCGGCAGTCGCACTTGCGACCACTCGGCCAATGAGGCAGTCAATATACGGTTTTTACTTGCTTAAAAAATTTTGTGTTCAAACCAATAGGATTTTATTCGCTAGTGGCGCCTCCTAGTCAGCGCAAATATTGAACAGAAACACACAATTTATAGCAAAATCGACTTACACTTCCTTCGACGACGTCGTAGAATCTGGAGATGAGTTGTATGATGGTGGACTTGCCGCATCCTGAGTGGCCAACTAGTGCCACGGATTGACCACGCTTCACCTTTATGCTTACACCTTTTAGTACCTGCGAAGGATTTGTCATTCAGTTTGGTTCAGAGGCTTGCATATAAAGCGTATCTAATCAATCTTCTTTGAATATTTGTTTATTTACACTTTGCAACAACACGCATAGAGGCAGAAACAGAGCATCCCTAAAACACTATTGCATTTCATAAGCTTCAGCATGTTTTACTAGTCCACCCTATGATGATGAGAAACAGGTTTAATTAGTAACAATTATCAATAAGAGAAATACCTAATCTGTAAATTCTATATTTAGGTTATCACGCCTAGCTAAACGATAAGGCATTAAGTCTTACACTTTCTGCAAATAACATATACTACTATAATAATGTTCCAAGAAGTATGTACCTAATGTGTAATTACAAGGTATGCAACATGGATGTATACCTTATATTAAAGTGATCAAAATTCAAATGTGATTTCTATGCAAGAGGTTCCTATTATAGTTATTTTACGGATCGGGCAATCAATATAGTTAGCTAGATATTATAAAATTAGATTTTATAAAGCGTTACGATTTCTGCCGTGGTGACGTCAATTGATTCTGACTACTAATTCATTTAATTTAATATCTGGTTGAAGATCTATAAATATAATGTAGGAGATGAGTGAATGTTCCCAAAATGATGCCTGTGAAATCTCCTACCTCTTGTTAACATCGTATTTAAAAATCTTTGATTTAGATAGGTTAGTCAAATTATGCTAAAACAATAAATAATTATGTCGGTATTTACCAAAGATAATATGCCAAGAAAATAGGCAGTGAATCATAAAGATAATAGCATAAATAAAGGACATATTATCTGTATGAGTTGCGAATTTTTGGACTCCGATCACACTTCTAGTGAATGAAATTAACAGGTGTTTAGTGATAAACATATATTTTTAATCATTTCAAATCGATTTGTTTATAATTTTAAGGCGCAATAAAGAATGGATCCATGCGACGAAGCTGGATCCATTGTAAGCGGAAAAACTGAAAATCAGTAGGGGAATTATATTTGTAGGTAAAACACCATTTCTTGAAACACTTACGATCTTCAGTCCAATAATGATCGTGAGTGAGACATTAGTAATGTCTAAAATAAATCATTACCAAATATTTTAGTATAGGTACCTAGAGACTGACGATTTAATAAAACGGCATTATTTAATTGCCTAAACAGCCGTACAAAACTTCTTGAATGTTATAAGAACAAAAATGTTGATAAAAGAAACTAATTTATCAAAAATTTGGCATGACTACATTACATAGGCTCCCTTATCTTTCCTATGTATTGACGTATAGTAATACGGAACGTTTAATAAAATAAAATTGTAGAAACTTATCAGTGACTAATTGCTTGCTATTGAATTGTTTTTATGTTATCGAAATTATGAAAACACTAGTTTTTACCCGCGGCTTCGCTCGCGTCACAAAACGATAAAAAGTAGCCTATGTGACATATACCAATACACACAGCGCCATCTATACCAATAATTTAGATTTTCCTCGAGAATATCAACTACTTCTAACTTCACGTCTGCAAAAATTCAGAGCAATCGGTTTAGTAGTTACGGCGTGAAAGTGGAACAAACAAACAAACTCACTTTCCGATTTATAATATTAGTAAGGATTGAATTTGTCGCTCGTAGGTACTTATCTAATAATTTTTACCACTAAAACTTTTTTAAATATACTTACAGGAACATCAGGTCTGGATGGGTAGTGGAACTCAACGTTCTTCAGCTCGATGTTGCCCTCAATATTACTGGGCACTGTGCCCCTGTTCTGTAGGGGGTTGATAGTGGGGACATTGTCGATCATGTTGAAGATGTGCGCACCGGCTCCGCGGGCCGATCCGAACACTTCCATCAGAGTCGACGATATACCGAAGTTTGCTGAACCAGTCATTACACCGAAGAATACCTGGGGATTAGATAAACTTTATTATGTTTCTGCCCCTTCTGTATGTAGTCGAAAGTCGTCGCAGTTATTATAATCAAAATGTGCATGTTAATCGACTTCAAACCGCGCTGAGAATTGGCGTAGCTAAATTAAATAATTGAGATATAAAATACATATTTTGAGTACTAAAATACTAATACGATTTCATACATGGCAGCATTCAAAGAGTTTCAAATCTTTAAAAAGGAATAATGTTATCCAATACCTAATAACTACACCCAATCACTAAGATAATCTAATTTTATTTTATTTTTATTTATTGAATGGTGAATCAACAGCTAAGTACATTACACAGATAGTAACGTATTAAGTTAACAATTGACTTACAGCAATCATGGTAGAAACATCGTAATCGTCAGTTACCATCAATCTGTAACCGAACCAGAAGGAGAGTGCGTAGGCGCAGAATATGCAGAAGAATAGGCAACCCATTGCCAGGCCGGCGAACAAACCTGAAAGAAGATTGTGTCATCATCACCATCTTCATCATCATCAGCTGAAAGACGTCTACTACTAAATAAAAGCCTGTCCCTTACAAAGATCGTGTGTGAAGAAAGAAACTGTGCGCTTCTTCTCTCTTTTTTTCTCTGAAGGGTCCCTTTGTCTACGCAAAAGGTGCATATTGCAGCACTTAATGCCAGTGTACAATGTAACACCCACTTTTCACTATTTACGTTATGAGTCTGTATAGGGGGTGAGCCTATTGCCATATACCGGGCACATTTCTAGGCTCCGTGCTATGACTGAGATTAAAAAAAAAACCATTGATACTTTGGCCCTCCCGGGAATCGAACCCGAGACCCCTTGATCGGCAGTCGCATTTGCGACAACTCAGCCAATGAGATAGTCAACTGGGCATTTCACTTCTTTCTTTAACCTAACCCTTTTGAACTACGATCTCCAAACAGCCTGACAAGTGTCGGTATTGGTAAATCCCATTTAACTCGTCGATGGGGATGATGACAGGGTATGAAAATAAAAAATCTAATTAGTCCGTAAGTTAGGTAATTAAAAAATATAGGACACGTATTTTTTTATTTTGTCGTATAATAAAACAATACTTAGATAAAACGAATCAAAGTTTAGGAGTGGGGGCTAAAACGTCATTTCTCAGTATAAATTGTACTGAGAAGTGACGTCACGCGACATTTCAAATCAATATATCTTCGAAACTATTCGTTTCCGTAAGAAAATAAAAAATACGTGTCTAATGTTTTTAAATAATCTACCAGACGGATATTAAAATAAAAATTAGTCGTCTACCCTAAGAACAATAGGTTGTGGTCACCGGTGACCGCTTGGTGTTTGACAGTTTAAGTAAAGAAGTTCATAGTCCAATAATAAACTGTCAAAGGTGGTTGATATACTGCTTACTCCCGCGCGGTTATACCGGCTCTGCTCTGTTCCTATTGGTCGCAGAGAGATGTTCTATAGCCTAAAACCTAAAACCTTCCTCTATAAATGTACACACGGCCCCACATCAATCTATACAAAACCAGTTTATCCTGGTGTCGCGTCGTATCATCTTTCCGCACATTTAACGTTCAGTTTATACTGGTTATGTAAAGCTCGATGTTTAGCCGTGTGTACTATGTAACACAAAAACAATTTTTGATATCGAACCAGTAGTTCTGGAGATTAGCGCGTTCAAACAAACAAACAAAATAACTCTTTATCACTATACCTATAATAAGAAAGTATAAAAATATAAGATGAACAATATGATTGCACTTACTTTTCTTAACATTGATCTTCCTAGCATCGTTGAGATGTCCTTCATATCTCTCGAGCTCCTTTTCCTGGCCACTGAAGGCGTACACTGTCCTGATGGCAGATATCACCTCCTCAGCGATAGCACCTGCTTTACCGGTCGCTATAGCTTCTTTCTTTGAAAGACTTGCAGCTATCTGTTGGGAAAATTTTACTTATCACCTTTTCGCTTTGTGTGATAACGATGCTGAAGACCGTGACAAGTGTGGGAGTGGGAGAGCCATGCTTCGGCACGAATGGGCTGACTCAACCGGAATGATACCACAGCCTCACAGAAAACCGACGGGAAACAACGCTTGTGTTGTGTTTCGTCATGTGAGTGAGGTTACCGGAGGCCCAATCATTTTGTGTATCATTGATCTTTCCCCGGTACTTTCTTGACAGAGTAGTACTTTGCGCTCCTAATTATTGAACATTTGCCCATCATCACAGCTACTTTAGTGGTATACTTCGGATCCAAGGGCAAGGCGTTCAAGTATACAATGCAAGTTTTCCCGAATCAACCACGGGACCAAAGAGAGTATTAAAATGTATTATTGTATTTTCGATAAAGTATTGAATGACGTAATTTTCTAAGTTCTTACATTTGAGGTTTATTACATCACCTCGTTTAAATATAGGCGCATTATATTAATAGGTCGTTATCAATATAATCCATAGTACGTGCCCATTTAAAGTTTCATATAATTATATACGTACCATTACTTAAAGTCTTCCGGAAAACTGTTCCAATCTCAAGCTGAGATGAATCATGATTTTTTTTTACATTTTGGTCCCTTTAACACTTGGGGCAATGTAACGGAGCCACTAGCGCATTTTCTTTTTAATTTCTTAATAAATATTTTGCTGACGAAAATATTTTATTGATTGGTTACGTGTGTCGTATAAAAGGCAATGTAATTACTGGTTACCCTTAAAATGAGACCATTTTATTGTATAATTGTAGACTTTATTCTTTTCAAAGTTGTAGACTGTTCGATAAAATGGAAAAAAGCATACGTGGCAGCTTTATATTACTAGATATGCATGTATTATACATATAAATCTTCCTTAAGAATCACTCAATCTATTAAAAAGAACCGCATCAAAATCCGTTGCATAGTTTTAAAGATCTAAGCATACATAGGGACAGACAGACGGCGGACAGCAACTATGTTTTATACATGTTGTGGTAAAGAAAAAGTGGAAGAATTATCATTGAAAACAAAACAAATGCGTGCGTCTCTACGGATTTGTCGATATGGTCGTAGTTACGTACTTATTTATAAATCCTAATTATACCATATCAGTTATCACGATTTTCGAGTATCTATTTATTGACTTTTGGTATCAACTATCAGTTTAACACGGATCTAAGCGACACAAATAATGATAGTTATTTTTGTTATAATTATATAATATTTATTTGTATAATATTTATATACATATATGATTTTAGTTGTATAATACTAAGGTCATACGTACATTCATATTAACTATCATTGTTCTGAGATCGTTTTAATACCTATAGACCAAATTAGGTCCGCGTTTTGCCTAGGAAGGAACACGTTTGCATATAATGACTTGAATATACCCAGGCTATTCCATTCTGAAAACACAGGACTCCGGCAAAGAATTCCACTCCTTACACAAATTAGATAAGAAAATTCAACTTACCAATCCAGCGACGCCTACAAGGGTCATAGTGACGGGGAACGATATGAGACAGAGCAGAGCAAGCTTCCATCCCTTAACGAGCGCCATGATCACACTGCTCAAGAACGAAGCCTGGTAGAAGAAAAACGTCGCTAACTTCTCACCAATACCTTCTTCCAGCTTCATTATATCACTGCGAAGTATAAAACCTATTAATTTTCCAATACTTTTAATAATAAATTACATGTAGAACTCGTTCTTCGACACAAACTTAATTGGAGTTTCGCTTGTGCAATTTCATGTAGGTACGTATTTTCAAACTTCTTAATTTCTTTATAGTCGTCACCTGCCACTTTCATCTCTGCTTCACCTAAAGGTCGACTGTCAGACAATGCCCAAGGCATTAAGTCCAATTGTACATGTTTTTTTTTTTACTAAGTCCAAATAAAATAAATATAGGTACCTAATCTTAGCAGGCAATATAAGTAAACATATCATACCTGTTCATTTTGTTAGCGATTTCTGCATTTTTATGAACATCAAAGTATCCAAAGTCCTGGTTTAGAGCTGCTTTCAAATACTCTTGACGTATTACGTATACCTGTAAAAATAGGATTGCGTAAACACTTATTGATAAATAATTGTACCTATCAAAATGCATAGATGCAAAACTGTTATACGAAGACATGCTCTGTTAGCCTTGCATGAGATCTACGGACTGCGATTAGATAACCAGTTTCAGTAAAAAATTAGAGCTTATCACTGAACTTGAAGTTGTGGATAAACGTGGTCCCCAAATAGGCGATTTATAAAACAACTGGACTCGGTGACTGTGCTGCACTCTTGGTAAACTTTAATTTAATCACCACCCATACTTCTTTCCACGGGTGTCTTTGGGTCAATATTTAACAGAGACCAGCAGCGTACACTGATAAACCTGATCCTATTAAACTGCGATATTCAACTAGGTTACTAAGTGTGCAGATTATGGCAGACTCCATTCACGTAGAGGAGGCCCAGAGTATAATAGTGGCCTCACGGTGTTTTTGTTGAAGATAATGGTGATCAAAAAATAATAAACATGATTTATGTAGGTAGTAGTAATCAGTAGTAGTACGGACTCTGGAATTGTGCCCGGTATATGGCAATAGGCTCACCTTTTACATGGGACTCATAACATAAATAGTGAAAAGTGGGTGTTACATTGTACAGTGGCATTAAGTGCCGTAATTTACACCTCTACCTACCACTTCGGGGATAAAAGGCGTGATGTTATGTTATGTTATTTATGTAGGTATACGTACCTGGTTATAAGCAGCGATGTTCATCAACGTAGTGGCAGCGTAAGACAGAATCACAAGGGCCGCTCCGACAGCCGAGTTGTATATAGCAAAGTTTAACAAGGACTTCATAAAGGCATCACTATCAGAAAAGATGCTGTAATTGACCATAGCTTCTAGCAAGTATGCAAGCAACAGCGTGTTTACAGGCGTAGAGACGGCGGCGACCGCTGAACATATTAACGCCGAGATTATGAAGATTTTGTCCCTTGTCGACGCGAATCGGAACTGAAAATTTTGTATTTGGATAAAAATAGGTTCTTTGAAAGTAAATTAGTAAGATTGTGGACCATTTACCATTAACTTCCATATTAAAATTGAGAAACAATTTACAGGTACACCCAGTTATTTTCTTGTATTTTATTTATCTCATTATCATATTAGTGTTCTTTGTCGATTTTTTCATAAACTCAATAAAATAGCATTTTACTTAACGTACTTACATTTTACCTATCTACATAAACATAATGTAACACAATCTAATTCCGCTTTTATTTTTAACAATAATAAGGTCCTTTGTTTTCTACACACGTCTATGTTTAACTGATAAGCTGTAATGGCTACATGGACATTCCATTTCCAATGTAGTCTACTAACGTCAGCAACAGCGCCAGTCATGGGTAGCAAGTTAATTAGACATCGTTACACTGCTCGGCCCGATCGATATGTATACTTAAGCGCCTTTACACACGGAAATGGACGAGAATGTACCCGTAATAGGTTAATTAACCCCAATTACAGATATTTTCAACAAAAGTATGATGTTAGAAGAATTTTTATAGCATGTTTTAAATAAGTCAGAAGACAATGGGTATCAAAAAACCTTGCACTCTAATGGCCGATTTTACAACCATCTTCCTCATCAACTCTTAACTGTAGCATTAAATTGGCATCTGAGTTTTTAATATGGATGAATTGTCAAATATTCAAAGTTATTTCTCAATGAAAAGTTATCTGGCGCTGGAAAAATCGACCCTAAGTTAGAGTATTTAATGGCAATAAGTAATCTGCATACAAGTACCTTCATACAAGTAGTTAATTTCCTAAGAATTAGTAAAATTGATGTCACATTTTCTTAACCTTTAAAAAATAATTGTTTTGGTTCTCTTTATTAGCTATATCGATTTACTACTTAATACATTTCTAGCGAGAAAATAAAAGGGCATACACAAAATGAAAATTGAAATAGGTCATGCTTAGTAGATGACCTACGTAACTTGATCATAGAATTCGAAGAAGGTACCTTCTACAGAGTAGGTATCTATTAACTAGCATTGACATACCTAATCTACAGTAGGTACAGGTAATACTTGCTAGTTAATACTAGCATACCTAATCTGACATGAAAATGTAATCAGTTTTATGTTCAAACTATCATTATCTTTAAAGAAATGTATATATTTCTATTTTATTCACAGCTATTTTTAATTCAAATAAATACTCACTAGTGTTATGAATGGTATACTTGGTACTTCTTCAGCTTTCGCTTCTGATGGTTCCGAACTCCTGCAACAAAATGGAGACCATTATGAAGACGCAATAAAGGGTTTTAGAACAGGTATACTTGGCCAACGTAATAAACAATAGTGGTCGAAATTATAAAATGAGTTAATTTCGCCTACGTTATAACAGTTAACGTATATCGTATTCGTAACTATGTTTTCGCAAATACATGTCGATTGATCTCATAAATTGATTTAAGATAGTAGTGTAGAATGTTGCTTCTACAAAAAAGAAAATATTTCAAGGACAACTAATATTACCCGTAGAAGTATCAAAAAGAGAAACAATTAGGTATAAATTCCGGTTACAATTGAGAAGTGATTAATTTATGGAACATAAGGCTATATCCTTACTAATATTATAAATCTGAAAGTGAGTTTGTTTGTTTGTTTGTTTGTTTGTTCCACCTTCACGCCGTAACTACTCAACCGATTGCTTTGAATTTTTGCAGACGTAAAGTTAGAAGTCCGGATTAAATAATAGGGTACTTTTTAACCCGGAAAAATTGATATTCCCGAGGAAAAACAAAAGTATTGGTATAGATGGCGCTGTGTGTATTGGTATATGTCACATAGGCTACTTTTTATTCTTTTGTGACGCGAGCGAAGCCGCGGGTAAAAGCTAGTTATTAATATTTCTCTATTAATTCAAATTCATTTTCTTTTCTAAACGACAAAGTGACTACACTACTATGTTTATTTAATACTTTTTTCAGGAAAACTGTTGTACCTAATTCAAAAGCGTCCTGAAAATCATTTCGCTATGCGGATTTGGTTTTATTTTAGATTTGTTTGCGAGTACGACGCGCCTGTGTTTATGAAATGTATCCCACGTGGTGTTTGCCGTGTTTGCCACAGTCTACCAAGGTCAGGATCAAGGCTAGAGGGAATCAAAATCGATTGTGCTACGCAGCTTGAATCTAGCTGTTTCATTTAGAGTTTTTATTTAACATTAATAATAAGTGTCAATATTGTGTTCTAATGATCTGTAAATGACCATAATGAAATATTTTCCTTGAATAGTTTGCACAATAAAAATAATAACAATGCTATCATTATTCAATACCCGCTTATCTCCAATTATAATTTTATTTCGATAAAACCACGTAAAACTTAAAATTTAGGTACTTATACGGCATTTTATCTCGACTTTTGTCATAAAAAATACCTCTACATGTAACCTTGTCATTATACGTCATATAGATACTATTGATGGATTTGTACTTTGGCGATCGGTAGTAAACTGGCGCCGCAATCCGGGTCTTTCGTAAAAATAGTTTGTTTTATTTTTAACCTATGGTTAAGGAATGGCTGAGACACGGCAGTATGAGCCAGTCTCGTGATGAGATCATATTTAATCAGTCCCGGCGAATTAGTCCCAATGTTTCATAATATTTAATTGCAATTGCGTGGAATATATACGTGTAGTATAGTATACATTATGTTACAACTGATGTGCGTCTGTATTGTTGATAATAGATTTGTTGATCAATTGAAGCAATTCACGCTCAGTGTCATTCGCTTCTAGGGATCCTACAGATTGCACTAAGAAAATATTTACTTGTTGGCTGTTATTGTTCACGACATTCAACAGATTGCTCTCATATAGGTAAATATGTAATAACAAGGTAAACTTACGTGTCAGAAAATTGTCCTTTTTGTACATCTTCATTTAATGGGTCTGGTAATTTATTCTCATTCTCCTTTTCCCCTGGTTTCAGTTGCCACACGTTTCCCTTCGAGTCCTTCATTTTGAACAATTAAATAACTGAATTATTCACACAACAACAGGCCACACTACAACTTTAGACAGCTACTGTGTTTAAAAACTCATTATACTAATTCACAATGAACTAAGTGAGCCGTATATATCTGCTGAAACGTTTATCCGTGGTCCTCCCAATCGCGACTAACGCATCCATGATACGTTATCAATTTATCAGGTCGATAAAACGTGAAAGGTGCTGTAGAACTGAAACTCGATTATAATAAAACAACGTTTGGTTTAGAACGGTGTAAGTGCGTCAATGGCCGACATGTTCCCTTGAAGCGTGGAAAGCTACAAATAGTTTGAAATTAGGCGCGAAATAACGCGAAAGTTTGTTTGTTTTATGAAGCTCTGGCGGTTCCTAATGATCTTTACTTTGCACTCGTGAGTCACGCAGGTAACTGTGCGTTATTCCTATGTATATTGTTATACACAGCTATTGGCTCGCCTAACTACCTATATATATATATATGTTCCATGAAAGCTAAGCTTTCAATAGTCAGACTTTATATTTACATAAAGCACTATTAAGTAAGTAGGTAGAAGCTTGTCATTAGAATTGTCTTCTAAACAAGTAAGTAGGTAACTTTGTTATCAAATCGTATGTGGGTCAGAATCTACCATGAAAATACTAGCTATCACTAATTAACTTCGTAACAACAAAAGCGCACTCGAAACAAAACACTACAAATACAACGAATTATTATACAGTTGACATATTATTATGTTTGTGTTTATTTTATGTCATCGTTGCTACGATACGATACGACGATTATTTCCTACGACTACGATTAATCAAGATTACGTTTTTTATTATTGTAAGTATTGTAACTTTTATCATAATGCCTTTATAATTGCCTATGGATATTCTAGAAGTAATTTAAATATATTCTTGTAGAAAATTATTCGAGAAGATGCTTCAGGAACATCATAAAAAAATAGGCCTCGATCGTCTACGAGTATATACACGGTGACGGTTGACCGCACCGTAATTTTATCGATTACTTATTGCGTAAACAGCTGGCTTTAGGTTGCGAGCTCGAGCTTTAGGCCGGTCGTGAACGAGAAATAGGGTAAAGCGTGAAGCATGAATGTTAAGTAATAACTCCTTGACAGATGTCAAGTCTTATTTTGCTAATAGTTTTTGTTGAGGGGGAAATATCATCCAATAATTTCTACCGCCTTGGGTTAGGCGAGAGGGAGTGTCAGACTCTTAATGACTAAAAACCACCCTGTTCCTACTCGTGCTCTTCGAGCCGGAGCTCGTACCATTTGGCCTTCCGTGGCTTCAGGAGTAGTAGCTACGTGAAAGACTGATGTCTTTTTTTTTTTTTTTTTTGTGAAAAACATTGCCCCATATTAGGATTTTCTCCTGTGTCGTGGGTGCTTTTACAAACATACAAGTTCACATACACATGACACCCAGACCCAAAACAACAATTTGTGGATCACACAAAATGTTGTTCCGTGCGGGAATCGAACCCGCGACACGTTGCACGGCAGCCGGCTGCCCAGCCACCGCACCAACCGTGCAGTCAAATGTCTACATAGGTTACTACATAGGTTACAGAGTATCTATTTAGAATATAGTAAGCAATCTAAATGTGAATTACGATTGTAAAGGGAGAGTCGAGCAGAAGACACCTATATTGTGCATATTCGTAGCAAAACGTCAAAAAATAAAAGAAATGCGAAGATGATTACAACATAGGTTTGCTTACATAAATATACTGAGAAAAGCTTTACAAGTTTCGTACGCAGACGTCTATCGCCGCGTCTGCGCACGATGCTCATGCAGAAGAGTCCCACTGTGATTCGAAACTAGTAGAGCTTGTCTTTGTCTTGTCTTGATTTTTTGTTTATACTTTAGTATGTCTCATGACAGTTATTATAATAGTGCGAAAATGCATTAAACATCGAGAAATGCATGTGCATCGCATGCTTTTCATGTTCCATGTAGGTGATGTAGGAATAGACACGTTGTGCAGCAGTTAGTAACCCAGCCATAGATATAATTATTTCTGTGAACCCAGCAACTATTGGCAAATAATTTACACATGCTAACGTTGGTACTTGTTTACATGTTTTTCAATATTCTAGGTAAAAAGTAGGGTGGGGTCTACGTTTAACTAGCTTTGTTTTATATCCAAAATAAATAATTTAGAAAAAAATGTAGATTTCTTTTTTGGGCCAGTAGGTTAGAGGACGACTTAAAACAATTTGTAAGACATAAGTTCAATTGTTTACAAAAATATCCACAATGTAATTGTAATAAAGTTAACGGTACCTACCTAGGTAAGTACAATAACAGTACAAGCATGTAACAAAAAATACGTCATCTTATTTCTAAGAAAAATCTGAAAAATGTCACCAATACCTTATTATTCCAAATTTAAATTATCTTGTATAAAAACGAATGAGTGACCAATGACAATGTTCATTATGCCAGTGATTTATGGCGCACCGCTATTCTCGTCAGGTTCAGTCACGGTGGGCCACAAGTTTCACTGCACTATTATTTCGCTCACTCTGTTTTGTAAACAACACGTTGGGTGCATCATTCCTCAGAATTCGTACATTGTCCAGCCCTTTTTTCACTTCCACGATAATTTTGTCAATGCCCTGTTACATTTTAGTTGGGCGTAACTAATGCTTGAGTGACACATTTCCTTTAAATTCCGGTTATTGATTGAATAGTTTGCTTTATATATTTGTCCCATGTCCCAATGAAAACATTATCTATTGTGCCATAATTTATTACTTGTAAAGTCTTTATCTTTTATTCTTTGTAATGAATTAGTACCTAAGTTTTTGAACAGTAGCCAGTTTTATAAGCCAATAAAATGAAAGGACAAATTTAGGTAACTTTGGCAACTTTTTAAGTAGAAACAACTTTAAAAAAATCTTATGTGCGTCACGCTGAGTTCAAGCGAGTAAAGTCTTACCTTGTTAGGAGTCGTATTAGTGCTCGTTGGTATTAACCGGAACCTTTCCTCCAGGCTCCCAGCTTCCACCATGGCTCTTTTCTTTGGCATCTCCATGAATGTTAACATAACCCGAGGCTGAAACATTTTGACTAAATGCACTGCACGACTCACTGAGCAACGGCCACTCCTCGCAAATCATTAAACTAACTAACAATATACTCGCAAAATGATTGTGCTCATCAAATTGTATGGACTACATGGGATTGGTATGAATGTGTCTCTATGGAACCATGTAGGTATGTAAGTACCTAAGTGCGTAGATGTTCATAGCAGTACCAAATACGACAAATCATTCATTATGTAACTTCGTATGTTTGTTGCTTTACCCAAAGGAAATGTGATGCGATATTTACTTAGGTAAAAGTGAGTGAGTATTTTAACTTTTAACTAAAGTTTAAACATAGGTCTCTACCTATTTTACTTTCCCGCTGTAAAGATTTAGCTACCTACTTTAATATATTATATGTAGTTACTAGTGCAATTGTGTGTGTTAAGAATTGTGTTCATGTTATTTATCAAGGTTTTTACGTCTCGCGAATGCTTCGTGTGAAATCGTGTGTCGTTATCTAACCTTGACTAGGTACGCGACATTCTTAGCACGTCGGTATTAATACTAAGCGTTCCGTCGTCCGAGACTTACTCCCGAATACTCTCAATTTCTTATAGATCTAGGCTCATCTTTAAGCCCTCTGACGTTATAATCCTGACGTAACAGTAGGGGGAATATCATTAGTGACGTCATATCTCGATCATCTGTTTACCGGTCTTGTCAACAGCCAAGCAATTTATAACACAGTGATTTATTCGTGATAAAATGTAAAGTAGTATATTAAATTATCTTTTAGGTACCTAATTTTAGGCACCAAGTTCAAGAACTTTGATTTTAGTTTTGTACTTAAGTTTAAACTTTACAGATCGTAATTATGTACCTATTTAAAACGCGATCAATGAAATGCCTACATTTCTAAATACATTGTTTTTAAAAATAATCAGCAGAATATTTTTATGCGACTACACTATAATGATATTTAAGCATTTTGATTTAAATAATAGACAATCAAATGACTCACTGCACCATCCGGACCATGGAAGAGGCGGGAGAAGTCGAATGTCAAAGGCCAAGATTCATGGGGTTGCCACCCCTATAGAAGTGATAACAGAATATTTTGGCAAATGGAGACTCTCTTTTTATGAACGACCTTTATTTCAAATTAATAACAGTTTTTGTTAAATTAAATTCATTTTATGGTACTCAAAATGCAATTTTAGTTGAATTTGACAATTCGTATCGTATTCTCGAGCAATAAAAAAACAATGGGCAACCCAATTTTGAATGAATGAAAGTGAACATTAAACTGATAACTTGATGAGGTTAAGTTTAATGAACTTCAAGTTTGAAGTGTTTTGATTTTGTATGAAAAAAGTTTGTTGCGAGGATTCAAGAAGAATACATGAATAAATAAAAATACTAAATTAAAAAAATAGGTTCATATATTGTGCGTAAGTATTTCCCTAGTATAATATTTTTGTTTGTACAACTCAACTGAAGTTTATAGCTGATAGCTCTACCTCATCGTAGTTATCAATAAATTATTATAAATCTGGGTCAGTGGCTCATCTTAGTTATAAGTACCTAAGTAATAACTGATGAATGATCAAGTACCTCTTTCTTCGACGTGCTAACTTAAAATTCCATCTTACTGTGAGCAGGATGCAGGATGTAACATGTAACAACAACATCTCATGTTAAATTAAGTAAATATAGAACTATGAGTACCAAGTGTAACACTCTATTTGTATACTTTGTAACTATGATACATACCTAATATTTTTCTAACTATAAATATTATTATACCCACTTGTTATTAAAGTCAAGTAAGTTTATTTAGACCAGTAGTTGGCAATTTAAAATACAAGTCTTGCAAAGCTTACCTATTTCTAAAATCCTTTTGTAAAATACTGAAACGGACTTGTTGATGATAGCCGGAGTAAGGAATAAAGTGATTCTATTTTAGGGCCAGAGTTAATCTTTAGTTCTATTTGAAATACCTTTCATGTAAACCTCATTTTATAAGTACCTATTACACTTATACTTTGATTAATTCATTACAATACTTATATATTTTGTAAGTCTCTGGGTCGACTGGTCTTATGGTACAATTAATCTGTCAAACACCAAGCGGTCACCGGTGACCGCAACCTATTGTTCTTTAATTGTGTCTATAAAACCGGTACTCGACGAGTTAAATTAAATGGTAGCTTCACTGACCGACTGACGGACTAGTATTCATTTTATTTTTGGTGACATTTCAAAAGTACCAAATTATGGTTTAAATGAAATAAATGCTTTTTGTTTGAGTTTGAAATATGAGTTTGAGATAACAACAAACATCACATTAAGTGTGACTTCAGTTCAATTTTCAATAACTAAAGCAGTAAGTATTCATACTCTGTTTCTAATTTAACTCACAATAATTACAACGTTGAAAATTGTTATAAATCATCCCCTAAATTTGTTAACCATTAGAAATAAGGTCTATAATATATTAAGTGGAGAGTGGTCACCGGTGACCGCTTGGGGATATACGGGTTAAAATGCATACCACTACATGTCTACTACCTACTTATACCTGCTGATGTAAATATTTTATTTCTAAATTGTTAGTACCTACTTTATCGGTCCAAATATTGAGTGTGAGTACCAATTTTAAGCAATACAATCCATTTATGCTTCATAGTAAAATAATATAACAATTAATGGTTATTATAAAAGTAATTTATTAATTTTATTGCCTTAGATACAGGCCTCTATCTATTTTAATTAAGAGGCATAAGATAAAAACCTAAATTTCATTTGTTACTAAGTAATTTTCATTGGTTTGACATAAACTACTTATTTGATGCTGGCAGTATCTTATTTGATGCTGGCAGAACAATCAACTACTAAATAGTGCAGACTCAATTGCCATAACAAAGTATATTATTATGTTTATTTTTCAAAAAAAGTTTAGAATTCACTGGTGAATGTAATTTAAAGTTGAATATTAGCTGTAATAGCTGTATATAGGACATATTGAGATTGAATTATTGTGCAATAAGGAAGTAACTTAAGCCTAGTGTAGAATTGAAACTGAGTAGGTTGATTGTTTTATTATAACATAACATCATCACGCGTTTTATCCCCGAAGGGGTAGGCAGAGGTGCACATAGAAGTAACACCCACTTTTCACTATTTATGTTATGAGTCCCATGTAATAGGGGGTGACCCTATTGTTTTATTATCTTTTATGGAATTTACTTTTGATCTAAAATATAAGCCAATCTTGTATGGCTGTGTCTTTAAGAAGGAAAAGTGAATCAATGAAGAATAATTTTGTTTATTATGATTAGTTACAATTTACAATTAGTTTTACAATTACGTATTATTATATTATTTTTATAAATTTTCAAATATGTATCTGGTTTACAAATGCACTGTTGTCTTATTTCATTGATAAACCTGGAGATTGGAAACTAAATCATGTATAAAAAGTTTGTTAAGATTAAAATTTAATAAAGAAATTTTAAGGACTTATATTTAAATTATGCTTGTTAATCCTATGTAGTTACTAGTTAGACCTTAGTCATTTAGGCATTTAGAAATAAGATTTAAAACTATTGCATAATAAAATTGTGGTGTATCGGGTGTTGTTGTCCAACACAGCCAATAAATAAAATTGTACCACAGCACAGGACCACAAACAATCAACAAAAAAGGTCCAGTACAAAGTGTAACGAAGTTGTAAGATTTATTATTATTACAGCCAATAACAATCATTGAGTCATACAGCTATGACAGCTGCGTACGCGCATAGTTGTGAAGGATCATTGACGGCGCGCGGTGACTCGCGCCGCGGTGGTCGCGACCACATATAGAGATCTCCCGTCGGCGCACGCGCTCTCAACGAATGAGCATTTATGATGGCTAGATGTGCAAATTCTATACTAAATGTAGACGATAAAAAAGGATTTAAATAGGGCTGAAATTGGGGTCTTTGTACATAAATGGATTATGGGACAGCTGTCTTGAATGTAAAGACTCAATTCTTTGGAATATTTTTCTTCTGATATGTAGTAAGTAATTGGTGGTCTACATTATGTAGATAGTGCTAAATTTAACTAACTCAAGGACCTCTATCTAGGATTCTAGAATGAATCGCAATTTTTGTGCTCGAAGTCACTTGATTATAAGACAAAGACTCAGTTGTAAAGATATCACCTTACAATGTAGGATTACAGATTATAGATGGCTGTTTTTTTCATTCTTTTTTCACCGGGAGCATTCACGTGTAATGTAACATTATAGATTCGACTTAGAACATTACATTACAATAATACCTACCTGACCTACGAGCATTTGCGTATAATGTAACGACACGAAATAACAACACAAATTATTGATTCGACTTTGAGCATTTCATAGCAATGTAAGGGGCTGGGGGAAGTGGAGCGCATTGATGTTACAAGTTGTATCAAGATATTACACATTGTATCATTACAAGGTGTGCATTGTAATGCTCGGTTCTCCTCCTTCACCGACGTTATGCTCGGATCTGTAACGTTACATTACACGCGAACGCTCCCGGTAAGAGACCACCATTAGGTTAAATTGTAGGTACAATGTTGTCTTATAACACAATCTAAAGATTATAATATGTGATTAAGACCAGATTGCTCTAGTAAGTATTAATATACCTAGGGATTTGTGTAGTTTTCCTATTAACTATGTACTTATTTTATTACTTAAGTATGCACTACGAAGATCTAATGAATTGTAAGTATATTTTTTACAAGCCAGCGAGTTGCCTGGGAAAGAAGAAGAAGACTATCTTACTTTTGACTGTTGAAACAACCTTAGTGTTTTTTTTTATTCACTAGTTTAGTTGTAGTAATTTTTAAGTTGTAAATATTTATTACTAGCTTTTACCCGCGGCTTCGCTCGCGTCACAAAAGGATAAAAAGTAGCCTATGTGACATATACCAATACATACAGCGCCATCTATACCAATACTTTTGTTTTCCCTCGGGAATATCAATTTTTCTGGATAAAAAGTACCCTATTATTTAATCCAGACTTCTAACTTTACGTCTGCAAAAATTCAAAGCAATCGGTTGAGTAGTTACGGCGTGAAGGTGGAACAAACAAACAAACAAACAAACTCACTTTCAGATTTATAATATTAGTAAGGATTTATGTAGTTCTATATACATATGTTCGATAGCTGGAATAAAGACCTCTTAAGTGTCCTGTCTCACACGTTTACGTTTCTGTATGAATGAATGATCTATTTCCAATAAAGTGTACTTAGGTAGTTATGTTACGCATATTATGGGCGAATAAATGTCTAGTATTGCATCACACCTGTGTATTTGTACACACAATATAATATGTTATTACAGTTTATGTCATTAGGCACGCACGTAAGTACCTACCTAACACTTAAGTAGTAACTGGGTATCAATGAATGATGTATTGTATAGGATATTTAAATCGTAGAATCTGGTAGCTCTAGCATTATTACCTGTGATTATTACATTACGTATTTGGCATACGTAGGTATGTAAGTACCTATCTTTGTACCTACATATTTGTTTTCGTAGACTGCACGGTTGGTGCGGTGGCGGAGCAACCGACTGCCGTGCAACGTGTCGCGGGTTTGACTCCCGCACGGAACAACACTTTGTGTGATCCACAAATTGTTGTTTCTGGTCTGGGTGTCATTGTGTATGTGAACTTGTATGTTTGTAAACGCACCCACTACATTTTTTAATGTTTGTTTTGTGTTAGGTTACCTCATTCTATGAAAGAAAGAAAAAACAATCATAGTGATTTCATATACGTAAGAGACTAGACACAAAACATGTCTTGAGGGTGTCGAAAAGGGTAGCCGTCCAGATTGTGCAAGGCGTGATCTTACTCGTATTTCTCACTTTGAAGGAATGTAATAAATTTTTATGCAGATCAATATGTGTAGGTAGGTATGTAAGCATCTAGGCGAGGAGTATCGGGAACTATGATAAACAACGGGTACCTACCTAATATCTAACATTCGGCATTTAGACGTAACGATAATAAATATTATAACTCCGTGAGATTGATAAGGGTTATCACCAGGGAGATTGTCCTTCTGTAATCAACTCGGTAACCATGTGTAGGTACAGACACTACAGACTAAGCGGCTTTGTCTTCGAAATATTCGTTCAGTTAGAAAAGTACATTAACAGGAAATATGCCTTATGTTCCCCAAAGGAAGGGGCAAGCGGATAAAAAACTCAAATAGATACCTCCATACCTACATTTACCTCCTACTCTATATTTTGAATTCTACGCCAGCTTTCCACAACAACGCCGATAACCTAACGGGCTACCTGGGCTCGAGCTCGAAGTAAGAGTAAGAACGGGGTGGTTTTTAGTCAGTAAGTGTTTGACACTCTCGCAGCACCCAGGGCGGGTTTCCCCCTCAAAAAAGCTTATCATTACATTACCTACTTGTGGTGCCTATTCAGAAATTTAACTTTTTGATAGTCACACTTGTGACGGCTCCACAAACGAGGTAAATGGCAGTTATCAATAAAATAGGTGTAGATAGATAACACATACTTAATATAATCATAATACATATTATTTGGTTGTTTCTTTACAGATATAGGACATGTAGTTATAAGTGTGATGTGTATGTAAGTATAATCTATTAAGCCACTGATGTGTAATTGCGAACCTGTTTCGTAGTGGGAGTGCTTCTTAGGAGGGGCTCCGAGCCGCCACGCCCTAGCGACCGCCCTCTTTAGCAAAATATTTATGTCGTACCATACATAAAATCTATTTATACACCACTATAATAGCTTCAAGTTTTTAACTTGTAGGGAAAAACAAAAACTGTAACTACAGGGCATCTCTTTATACTTGCACTGGGCACTTTTACAATTAGAATGATATGTTCGCATGACTGACTTTCCAGCAACCCTAAACTAAACGAATTAATTGAAGAATGCATAAGGTAGATAAGAACTTAAATATTGGAACTACCCAGAGGTAATGGTAGGTACGGAATGGGACCTCCTTCTACCTACTTAAATAATTTTGTCCAAATGATGACTGAACCTTACTCAAAGCTTATCCTATGATCCTCATGTTCTCATCGTCTCATTTCCAATCGCTGGCTATTCTAAGTCTGTAGGACCATGACGTTAATATAAAGAAACTTCTGAAATAACTTCCTTCCTTATATAAGTCTTACATGAATAGAACAAAGGCCTTTTCACAGGAAAAGGAGAGCACTACCTAATCTCCTCTGGCCTTTGTTGTGTGTGGCCTTTGTTGTGTGTTGTGGACATCCATGGGCGACTCAGATCGCTTACCATCAGGAGATTCGTCTACTCGTCTGCCATTATCCCGTAAAAAGAAAGAACACTACAAAAACGACTGTAAATGGATAAAATACTTAGCACGTGGCATTCCACGTGCTGACGTGCTACATCTTTTTGTCTTCTTGAAAGTACAGTTGTACTAACAGATATCAATTCGCTCGCTAAGTTATGATGGAGGCTTGGTACCTAATCGGTAGCAGATCGTACCTAAACAAGAACGTGGCACAGAAAAACCTCACATGCTTCACAGTCTCTCACAAAGAACAGATTAGATTACAAACATATGGATTTATCTCCTCAATTCGTATCATTTGACTCCATTTACATAGTTGTAAGAATATAAGTACATACCTGTAAAATAGGTGCGTAAGATTACTGAATAATATTTATTATTCAAGGCAAGTTTGCGAAATTAAGGTATATTTGACTACTATTCTGTTGCTGCTCAAACTTACTTTTCTATAAAGCCGTAAACAGTCTTCAGCAACTCAATGAAGTTTATTGTATGAACGAAGCGTATCTAACAAATTTCACTAATAACCAAGACTAAAACAGATTATTTCGGTACATCCACAGTTCAGCAGATGTTAATTTCCCCACAGACTCACTATGAAACAATAGCTCCCGCCCACGTAAGGCAAGTGTAAATAAATAAAATCCTGAGAGAAAATAGGGTACCGACAGCCTCTCTAATAGATGGACCCGCATCGCTTATAAATGGCTCGGGAGAGATATTTATGATTGCAATTACGAGCCTTTATACCTTCGCCAAGTATATAATAAAACAAGTAGATAACTAAGTACCTAAACAGACAGCGCGTATAAGGTAATTGAATGAGTATTAGAAAATTTATAGACGGACGTAGGTAAGTACCCAGTAGGTATTGTATTTATGTACAATTTTATATGTCGACATTAACACACGATGTGAATATACCTACCTCTAAATGTATCACTGTTCCTACCTGGTTTATCGATTAAGGTAAGATACTGTACCTAAAAAATAATAAAGAAAATCTACCACAGAGATACTTAATCCATCTCTACCAAGTTAAGTTCCCTGGCTAAGTTTAAAAATAAAAAGAGCATAGCTTTTATAAATTTGAAAGGCGTAAGTGTGTGTTCCATGTATCAATGCCGTATCAATGTGAATTTACGCGCAGAATGTTTACTATGTATATATCATTTGCCGTTCTTCCACTATGGAAGTGTTATATTCTTGCATTAATTCTACGAGAGGATCATTAACTCAATCTATCCTTTAAACTGGACGATGTATACAAACCATTACAAAAGCATTACAAGCAGCTAGCGTGTTCTCTTCGATGAGACTGTGGAAGCGACAATAAACAGTGATTAATTGACCAATTTGTCTGAACAGCTACGGGCCAAGTGCGGAAATTGAACATAACTCGGACGATAAATTATTTTACTGTGTAATAAGAACGTTACTATGTCATTTGTATATGGGTAGATATGTTTGGTAAAATTGCAATAAAAACTGGTACCTAAGAACTTACAATGTTGCACATGTAATTACCAGGTGTTGATGTGTCGTGACATAAGGGATTATTCTAAGATTTAAACTAGAAACCCATAATTTCGAAAATCCATGGCGCCTAACCACATATTTATATATTCTTTGGGCCTAACCGTCCATGTCTCAGAAAACATACTAAATCATTCGCTATGACTAACCAGAGGTTCAAAATAGAACCATGTAGAAAGCAGATGATAATCATGTCATGAGAAAAAAAGGTAAGAACGTAGGTATATGAATTAGATTAGTCTGAATGCGAATTTAGGCTAATCTAGGTTTATCCAGACTATCCTGTATTATGGTGTCTGTATATAAGCTACCGGCAAGGCTTATACATTCATTGTAAGTACTTACTTTTTCTCCTATCTAAATGTAGAATAAATACTTGAGTAAAAGTTAGAAGAAAGAAGGTGACTCAGTATAAAGCCTATTGAGTTCCTTACTTGTCTGTTTCTCTCTAGTATAATGAAATTGTAATACTCGCAGTTCTGTTGTTCAAACACGTACAGCTATGGCTACAAACTTAATTGTCATTCCCTAAATGGTTAAGCAGAGATGTCCTAACGGTTCATTCATCCGCCAGTAATGATAATAATTCCATCCTAAAAGGATCTCTTTCTCTCAAAATTCCAGACTCCACGTTAATACAAATCATTTGAAAATTGAAAGAGCCAGTCACCAAATAAACTGTGACTGATAATGCGTCTGCTCCGAAACAACTACGGAGATTTTTTCAATGAAAATTGTTAATTTTTCATTACTTATCCTTTCTATTTAGGTACATATTTCATTTATGTTTCTTAAGATCTTTTCTCGTTACTCTTACTATGGTTTGGTACAGAGCTACAAAATAAATAAATGTAGTGTGACTAACTTGCTTGAGTATGACTTTGGGGCATGTAACAATGAATTTTTGTTTTAAACGATAGACCCTTGGGGCTACTAAAGTCTAAAGAATCTTTCAAAGGTAAGTAAGTACGGTTTCGCGACAAAGTTACCTGAAAGATAAGTTAAAGTCACTTAACTAAAAAGGATAAGATAATAATAAAAGCTAGTAATATAATAGATAGTATAAAAACAATATTAGTTTAATTAGTATTAATACAGGTTAGATACATACTTAGAGGAAAACGTCCATATTGTACAGATGCTGCTCTAAACAGTAAGTAGACTATATCTTAATCTTCACATACGCTATCGTCGTGGGTTGTGGGTATACATAAATGCCTTATTGGGAAAATTTTATGTTTATTCTTCTGAATCTGAAAATTACTTATATTCACTTTCAGATTTAGTATTCTTTTTAAAACACTTTATGAAGATACGCATTTCCTTATGTTACACTTAGCACATTATGCGCTTATTGCTCACAAACTTTTAAAGCGCAAATGTAAAAGCACTACGCAAAATGTTTCATGTTCATTTGAAGAGGTAGAGACAGGGTGAATGGATTGTAAGATACCTACTTAGTTACCTTTGATCGTTGTTCCAATATCTGATATTGGAGGCACAGGAGATTTCAACCGAAAGGATGAATAAATTAATTTTAGTAAATAACACATACGTATTCAAATGTATTCTTCGATATTTGTAGTATTTATGCAAGGGGCCGGTGCCGGCGGCTCCCCGCTGGCCGGCGACGGCGCTGTGGCCGCCATCCACTGCACGCTTTTATACCAGAGTAAAAACTAAATAATTTACTGCAACCACGTGATATAGTTAAAGACAATCGCGTTACAACAAATTAATATACTAAATTCCTGGTTGATAAGTAAAGCCTTTTTTAATGGAAATTAGGTACGGCAATATAGGAGTAGTTGTACTACGACATTGTTATATGCAACAGAATCCCATTGTACACTACATCGATCTGATAAATAGCATAAACATTGTTTACTTTATTGGGCTGCCTAGAAATTTCACACTTTGAAAATGTTATGCAACATGCAATGGTCGTCCAATAATCGAATATGGGAGTAATTCGAAGGTCATTTCCCTAAAAACGATAACTGTAATTCTGTGGGAGTGACAAGAGAGTGGCGACTGCGCACAGCAGGCCGTGGGGACACGTCCGCAGCGATTGGTCACACCATCGACCATAACGGCCATAACTCCCATCATTTCGTTTTTAATTGAAGATAACAGGACACAGAATCTTCTCAAATTATCCACAGACTCACCTGGTTTCCGCTATAACGCAATATTATTGCTTAGATAAACGAAAATGTCATAGAACTATGTGGTTTAATGTTTATTGAATGGGTTCATGAAAACTCCAGTTTCTAATCATAAGGTAACGGCAACAAGAAGTATGTATGACAACGTGAACGTTTTTTATCGTTGCAAACGGTTCGGATACAAATCATGTATGTAATCATAATACGAACGTTTCACGGTGCTTCGACCTACATACATTGTCGAGCCCACGAATAATGACGTTCAAAGGGCAAGAGACCATTCTTCGCTGACAAATTCAACAGGGCATTTGGTGACTTTAAAATTAACATAGCATTGGGTCTTTAGCAGAACCCTGCGGGGAAAATGGCGGGGTTCCGCGGACTCCCGCGAGCTCCAAACAATGAGTGCTGAGCCGCGGCCCAACAGACGTAATACAGGCCTACTGCCAGCCATTCACTCTATACAAATCAAACAAATTATATTTGTTGAAAAAAGTCCACTACACTTTGGTCCTGGTTAAACCGCCCATGGTTAAGGTATTTAATATCTCTATATACAAATCGGGAATTTGTAAGTCAATAATGTTTTACAAGTTGACAGATGCAAACATTTTGTTTGGAATCATCTGTTGTTTTTTTGTTACATAAACTCTTATGTTTGACAAAAAACGAATACACGTGCTACATATTATTTGTTTTTTTTTTCAGTTTTATTGCTTTAGTATCCTATGTGCCAATAATAATTTAAGGAAAACCAGATTTATAAACTTTTGACATGTCAGCTGATTATGAGGTAACAGGAAAATGCATTTGATTCAGACAGAACACACGATTTAGTTTAAATTAAAGTTAAATAATAAACTATAATAGTATAACAGTTGTAGTTGCGTCTGCCGCGAAGGTATAGCTAGAGGATATTAACCTACATACAAAGATTTAGAAGTCCCATAAGTTATACAGTCCTACAGTCGAGTAAGAATAGATTGACTATTCTGACTACAGTTGCTGATGCTGAAAAATTAGTTGTTAATTAACCGTCTCATAGGTGATCTTAGCGGAGGATTGCTATCAAAAAATTCATGTGGCAATTAAGATGTAAGTATAAGTATGCTTTTAAGAGACCTGAATTACCTGAATATTAAATTTAGTAGCAATACTTAGACTTTCAATGCACTATAAGATAATCACCAGTTAAGCATGTAGCCAGTTAGCAGTTTTATTACACAGTAACTATGAACGTGATCATGCCATGATGGAGACTCGAACAGGCTTAACCTGAATTTAAGTATCTTACAGTAGGTAAGTGAGTACGTAGGTATCTCATGATATAACTTCTGTTTTATAATGGCTGTTCATAGAAGAAAATAGAATTTGTGCTTAAAATGTACAAAGAGACAGATACACAGCTTTTTAGTTAAAGGCCTATAATAGGTCAACTGAAGAGTTTTGGTTGAAGAATAGTGTCCACAGGCCTTTCTGGTATGTAGTTTCTTTAAAAAACAATAAAAACACGCCTTTTTTCCCCTAAGGGGTAGGCAGAGGTGTACATTAAGGCTTTAATACCACTGTACAATGTAAACATTCACTTTTCACTATTTATGTGATGAGTCCCATGTAATAGGGGGTAAGCCTATTGCCATATACCGGGCACAATTCCAGACTCCGTGCTATTACTGAGATTTTTTTAAGAAACACAGTAGTACTTTGGTCTACCCGGGAATCGAACATAAGTGCGACCACTCGGCCAACGAGGCAAAAGTGTGCATATATTTGCCTTCATTCAGAAAATACTAGAATGGGACTAGGGTTAGAAACTAAATTGTTGAAGAGTTTGATATCGTGTAAGACGTAGATATTTATTTAAAATTAATTGATTTAGTTATTTCGATAAGTTTGGCGAAATATTATCATACATTGCTGCAGCCCCTCAGTGACTAAACTGATAAACTTAAGTAAATAATGCTATCAATATAGCACAGACCTATAAATTAATTGTGAGTCACAATCTAATCAAATCTCAAACAGTTTTGATACATAATGAATTCGTTTATTTCATCATCAATTTCATTGCATTAAGGACGTTCTATTTGCTAAAAAAAAATAAGTTAGGTACTTGACCTTGTAGTTAAGGTAAGTTAAGTAAAGGTTGTCTGGAAGAAATCACCATTGTGTGATAAGACCGCCCATTGTACGCATAATTACTTGAATTGTACAATAAAGCATATATAAATAAATAAATAAATTAATTGCTCTAGTGTTACGTGTGTCTATGGCCGACGGCGACGCTTCTGGTTGATGGTTTATCACCATCCCACAAAAATGTATTTTTAATATGTTCTCTATTGGTTTCAGGAGTTCAGTTGCGGAGTTTTTGACGATTGCATACACGATTATGTAGCTAATGCCTTTGGAGATCCAACATGTGTTGTAAATATGATAAATTTTAAGGGAACAGAGAGTAAAGTTCCCTCTAAGATCGGAAAAGGAGAATCCTCCGACCAGGCGAGGTGTTCGTGCCAGGCGGGCTTTCCGCCCAACAGTTATTTGTTGGGATTTTCTATCCGTGTTAATTCGCATGTAAACTTTCCATGTGCGATATAGGATTTTTTGGGACGTCATCCGTTGATTAGTTTTCATCGGTAGTCTATGTGCGTGAACTATCATACTGTCATTTGACATGACATGTGTCGCCACAAGTTCTTCTTCTTCTTCTTATAGTGCCACTTCATTCCTGAAGGTTGGCCGTCAACTTTTTGAATTGGTCCTTGTCATTGGCTAGACGGAAAAGTTGTTCCACAGGGCTGATATCAGTCCACTCCCGAATATAATATCCAGTTAATTAATTATAAATCAAATTATAAATAAATACTTGTCTAAATCAAAACAAAAGACAATTATCTAATAATAATTTATTTTTGTATGGTCCTGTTATAGAAATACATCCAAACAAACAAATTAATAAACACGTTATCTACATAACAATATTGTATAATTAGTCAACATACGATGTACAGATCCAATGATAACATTGATAAAAGTATTGACGTGTGTAATGAATGAAATTATACAATGACGTTAAAAGTTACAGAATGTAAGTACCTATGAGCTATTTATAAATAAGCGTATTTTTTATTAATAAGTATTAATCTAAAATACTTAATGAATTACGAAATAATATGACTCGGTTAACAAGAGATTCCTAGTGCGATTGCAACATTTTTTAATTTTCATCATATTCACGTGCGAGAGCCGTGCGAGGCATGAATGAGCAGGCTCTATCGGAGTGACACCAAGGTTTCACATAAAAACGACGTAAAACGTTACCCTAGACCCAATCCTCCTCTATAGTTGCGGGTGTATACAGGCAGCAATGGTAACTTACTTTAATATAGTATGATATCTGCATAACATATGTAAGTACTTACTTAAAATTTTATTTGAAATAAGTGTAGAAGAGTTATGCTTCGGTACGAATGGGTTGGCTCGACCAGAGTGATACCACGGCCTCACAGAAAACCGACGTGAAACAACGCAAGCGCTGTGTTTCGTCGTGTTAGTGAGGTTATCGAAGGCCCGATTACCCCCCTCCTCAATCTCCCCAATCCCTAAATCCCCAAATTGAATCTTCAAATCCGTAATCCCCAAAAGGACTTTGGTGTTTCAGGTGTTCATGGGCGGCGACGATTGGTTACCATAATCAGGTGATCTGTCTATTCGTTTACTAGCTTATCCCATAAAAAAGGCAAGTGGATAAATCTGGGATTTCATCATGCATTTATCAATAACAAATAATCATTGTAAGGTAAGGCACGTGTTAAAACACAAAGACATTAAATGAATAACAAGGGTTTTCTAATGTGCAATGATTCGTTGAACGATCTTTTGCTAAATGGTCACAGAAGTGGGCATTATCTAACCTCTTGAAGAGCGCACGTGACCGACGAATTTGTAGGGGAGTAAGAACCTACTTACCACTTGGCGACAAAGCCTTGTTCAACGGCGACATATGGATGGTGTAGAGGTCTCGAGTGAAGCACCCCTGATTGCTGTTATTACGTCTCGTGACTTTAATTGCACATATAAATAATTATGTTGATATCAAAAAGGATTAAAGGTTTGTGATAAAGGATATCAATACGGAACGAAGGTGTCAAGACAAAGGACTGTTTTGTTATTATATGACAGTAACAGTCATCCGCATGTTTTTAAGCAAAGATCACCTTGAACTTTGAAGAAAGTAATAATTATCAACTAGAAATAAGTATACAATTTTAGAGAGTAGGTAGCCATTTTCTTTTGAAAAACGTCTTATTCCTAAGAACACTTGAGGCGCATTAACTCGTGAGAACATTTAACCGTCTTCCATTGAGTTTGCTCAATACGCTCCAAGTCAAAAGTCAGGGGAAAATGAATATAACATATTCTTTGATTTTATGCGCAACAATAAAAGAATGTGCGGATAATTATACGCTTGAACAATGAGCGTCGCGAGTTGACTTCAATGCTCCGCCGATAACAAAAATGCTATTGCCCATTAGCCCTCTTTGCGCCGTTGAAAAGTTTTAAGAGCGCGAGCGCAAGAAAATCGCCGCATCCCAGGGGTCCGCGCACTTCCGTTCGGTTTCGGGTTTCGGCGCAGCGCCATTGTTTCGCGCGTCAAGGGTGGTGCGCGCGCGCCGCTACACTCGGCCCTGACATCGTGTCACGGATGCTTTGTTATTTGTGATCACAAATTACTTTTTTACAACGGCAAGTGTCCAAGAAACATGACAAACGTTCAACTGCAAGAAAAACTTCAGAGGACACGTGTTCTGTAATGGGCTGGTATCTGAAACATCGTTTAACTCATTCATTGGATGACGATAAAGAACTCGTAATTGCCCAGTGTGCGTACTACACGCTGTGTCTATTATACAGAAATATTTCTTTTATAGCTCTAGAGATCAACTCTGAGAAGAAATATCTGTATATATTTTGACTTTAATTAATTTAGGTGCCACGCTGAAAATATAGCGTTATTTTATGTAGAGGATATTTGACAGGTATTAAACTTAATAGAAATTTCTAAATAGATTCATCTGAATAGTTATTTGATGGTAGATTTCTATTATTGATCCCCCTTGTTCATCAAGCCTATTGTGTTGCCGTAATAACAGTGTTTTGTAGAATAATCGCCATTCTTTTAGTCCGGGGTCGAGCTCAATGCGCATTGTTCAATTCGATACCGGTGAGAAAAGACGTTGACACTCAACATTTTTGTTTACGCAAGTATTTTGAGTAATTGTAAATCACTTGTTGTTTTATAAAGGGCTGTAAATAATCAGTGCAGGTAGCCAGTCAGAGGGCTCATAAAATATTTATTTATGGACCACGGCTAATTATGTGGAGGTGTGTAAAAACTAAAGAAAGTTTGTATCCTTATTATGCGACATTTTAACATAATGTTTTTATGTTTAACTTGTTACCAAATATTTTGGTGATGTCATAAATATCGTACGGCAGGCTAGGTTTGTGTTTCTAAAGCATGGCATTATGCCTTGGCACTAAACACAAAAATCACAATGAAAACAAAAGTATTCAGTTTCCCAGATATATTTATTTACGTACTGTGCAAGTACTTACAACGTTTACACAACACCATGCATCGTGAGATAACAAGGAGGTCTCATAACTCTTTATTAACAAAATTTTCAAATTCCCCACCATCTTAGAGAAGGTTGGTAGTGAGTTTTATTAAATTACAGCTTTCACAAATTATGTAGAAATAATAATTGTGTGGCGAGGCGCGGGGTGCGGAGGCGACGCCGCGGGGGGCTGCACTTTTAATTAAACCCTAAATTATTGTTCACCTTCATTAATTCTTGTGCTCCCGGTCGGTCCTTACTAATGAGTTTGTACTTTTTGTACCAGACATCGGCATCGAGACCCGCTCGTCTACTGCTCATGTAAAATATCACCATCCCAACGTGGCCACTAGGAGATTAACCGTTACTTGTACATTTGTAAGCTACACGGATTCTGATCATCATATTGGTTCGTTATTATCGTCTCGAAAACAGTAAAATAAATAAATTAATGTAATACACAATTTCGATGTTTATAGATTTAAATTGAATGAAATAAATAAGTAGACTTTATATATATTCAAAATATGTAATTTTCCAATTAATTAATAATATAATCCGATCGTTAAATATTAAAGAGGCAATATGTATGATTACGATATTGTATTTGAACAATATATTCTTAATAAGTAGCTAAGAATAACACAAGAATAGAATTCCGACATCTGTCGATTAACCTGTCGAATTATATTTAAATGGGCATTAAAATAAAATAGCTTGTATACTGGTTGAGTATTTACATTTGATATAATGGATTTTGCATAATTAGGAATCATTTTATTGATCTACTAGCTATCAATCTGTGAGTTTCTCTGCTTAGAATTTAATAGGTTTTTGCCATTATGTAGGTACCAAATTCTGTAGGAATATCGACATAAAAAGCCTATTCTGAAAATTCAGAATTAAACTGTTGTTCCGTTTTTTCACCGATTGAAAGGCTACTCAATTTTAAGTTGTATACTTAAATATCTGCTGTCATTTTATAAAGAATTTGTAGTTACAGAACGATACTCAAGAGCGACTTAAAATTGAGTACCATTTGAGTATTTCGACATTAGTGTTAAATAAAGGTATATTAATAGGTAATGTAACAGGAGTGTTACGTTGACGACATTCATATATTCATACCTGGAGAAGTGTCGGCGAAATTAAATTTTCCATAGATTGACACTTCCAAAAATGCCTTTTCATTATGAGTTGACGTTTTATAACATTTGACGCAAGAGTAACGAAAGTAACATCAAGATTAAATTCGCTATTATTAACGTAACAATAATAACGAATTTAATCTTCTTTACAAAGGTTCTCAAAGTTGTCTCTATATTCCATTATAAGAGTTCCATATATTGTTGAAATGAAATAATATTTTAGCATCAGTAGCCAGCGCCGTATCTGCTATATCAATTATACGGGGCCCCCGGACTACAGAGGTAAATTTAATAAAAACCTCCCAATAATAATTTCATTTCAGTAAACACAAAAGAAATAATGTTTTCCACGCACATGCGTTGAAAGCTTGGCAGAAACTTTAAGATAACTAAAACAATCATAGTCCGATAATTTTGGCAGAAGAAGTTGCCTGGTAAGTTTTCCAATTTTCACACAAAATATTAGTATTTCATGCAAAAAAAAGATTTCTCTTGTGAGTTATAAAAGTTTATAAAGTTGGGTTAAAAAAAAGTAAAGAACTAAAAATAGCTCAACAAATAAAATAACATAACATCGCGCCTTTTGTCCTTGAAGGGATAGGCAGAGGTGCACATTATGCCACTGTACAATGTAACACCCACTTTTCACTATTTATGTTATGAGTCCCATGTAACAGGGGGTGAGCCTATTGCCATATACTGGGCACAATTCCAGACTCAACTTCCAGAGTCAACAAATATTTCTACAAAGTTATATATGAACATCAGATACTAATAAGCTAATGTTTTTTTTTGTTTACTGCTTTAATTACGTGTATTAAGCGACAATCAACCAGATATCAATGTAAATGGTTAGCTGCTTTTATGTTTGTCACAAAAAGTAGATGACTATGCTGTATAGATGCTAGATGCATAGACAAAACCTACTGGAAGATACTACGCAAACCGAAAAATTTGAGAACCTTTGATTTGTGAATTAAAACTGTAATTCAATATAAATTAAGATAAGCGTCACACATCAGGTGTTTCAATGACAGTAGAGATATGATAGATACTAATAAGATAATTTATTGATATAACTATATACTTAATTACTGAAAGCACATTGTTAAAGATAGTAACACAAGTCATCCTGGAATGTCCATGTTATGGTATAGAAATAATGTTATGACTTAAATGTTGGGTCTACACAGCTAACTTAGGTTCGCGATTCCAATGAGACAAGAACCTTTACCTTCATGAATATAATCAAAGCTCAATATAATGAAAATACGATGAGGGATTTTCATAAAAATTTTGAAGTAAAACAGCTTGGTTTCTAATGTGGAAGGTTTTAAAATACAAACTTAAAAGCATTTTAGGTACTGTAAACTATAAAAATAATATTTAGCTCGTTATCATCTCGATCTAATTCAATTATTTATTTTTACATCGAAACATAATAAAAATCCATTTTCCGAAATTGCGGCAATTTTTCACGAGTTAATTCTTGAAGAGAGAAGAACAAGCCCGCAGCACGCGCGGTTGTATATCATTGAATTTTCCTCGGTTATTTATTTATTTATTAAAGGGTCGCGCAATAAATTGCGTTAAGTGGGGGCGGAGCACCCCGCAGTGCCCCGCGGGAGTCGCCATAACGCCGAGAAAAACGCGCCGGGCCCATAAGTGCCTTTCTACAACACTAGCAAGGCTATATTACCTCGGTGTAAGGGTTGCAGGATGTGTTCACCGTAAATTGATCACTAGCCAAATATTAAACACTTGTTTACCGAAATTTGAACGAGCCCAAAGCTCGTGTCGCCTGTCACTATCCGATCCCGAAAAGTGTCATCCTTGCAAACATAACATAGATACTAGATAATGATGATATAAATGCAGTTCGTGCTGGTTTTATTGTGCTAAGCAAACATTTTTAAATTCTTAACTTAAGTAAGTAACACTGACATGCCAAATAGAAAGAAGAGACCATGCAGGATACCTGCATGGCGAATTCCATAGATGCAGTTAATTACAGAATGCCAAGAGAACATTAGTTACTATTTTTAAGACTTTAGACTCTTTAATCAAACTACATGTTAAGTACAAATCTAGGTATACATTACCACAATAAATTCTTGATTAAAAAAGAAACATATTGTTTGTCTGTCTTCATTGATAGCGAAGTAAAAAACTTAATCAAAATCGACATGACGACTGCTTTCTTGATATATTTACGAACACAGTAAATCGATGAGGACCTCATAAATTAGATTAATATTAAAGGCTTTGTTTGTTTTTGGCTGAAGGGGTTTATTGAAAATGTTAGTACAGCATTTTATATAGATATGTAGTACCTATTTACATTTTGAAAATTGAGTACTATCCTTAATCAAAAATAAATTATTTCGAATGTTCAATACAATAAAATTTTAAAAAATAATCACACTTTCATTAATTGATTTTATGACCAACTTAATTTTGGTATTTTTCTAGTAATTTTTTAAGAAATAAGTACGCTCTTTGACGCTAAAACACGTGACGTCACAATACACAATCTCGTCTCGTACAATTTTTTGTAATAACTATCAGAGAAATACTAAATTTTAGTAGAGCTGTTTTCAGTATAATCACGTGAGTAACCCGCGATTTTAGTGAACTCGTACAAAATTCAAAGAAAACTGTAGTTTTTGACAGTTCGAAAAAAGTATTGAATTTGACTAGTTGGCAAGTACCCAATTGTTTTTACTACTGGCAGTTTTAAAAGTGGTTTTTCAATTTTTATTTATTTAATACAATGCCATCCATAGAGAACACAGCCTTATTTTCTATATGTTTTCTATCCAATAGGTCAATTGCACGAATGTTGAAAACCTCATTTTTCTATGCACATAGTAAGAAGTAGAATAACATACAACTTCAATATCCTTATGAAACCTACCCATGTACAAGATGACAGCGGCAAAAATTGGCAAATTATTTTCTCTGTAGAACGATTATTTAAAACTTTTTTGAGATGATAAGTAAAATTAATTTGTTTTAAATGAAATAACGACCGTGTAGGTGGTTGGGCGTAGTCGGGGCGTGTAGAGGCGTGGTGCGCTTCTATTAACACTTCCACGCTTATCAAACACTCATATTTCTTTACAAAAATAACAAGCGGTTATTAAATACCCATAGCCAGTTATAATATGTCAAAATGCCGTTGATTTAAGATATCGAATTACTTCTCCCACTGATGAATTGATACCATTACGTATGATACAATCTTCGGTGTCAAAACTAATGTTTTTTCCTAAGTGAACAAATTCGTGTAGAAACAAATTGTGGGAAATCAATAAATGGAAATCTATTTATATTTATTTTGTGTTTAAAAATAACTGTGAAGTAATAAATTATGATTGTTGTATGTAACAGAGGTTGCATTTCGTGTGGGTGCGTCCCGATGCAGAATGATTTATTTAAAATCCTTACTAATATTATAAAACGGAAAGTGAGTTTGTTTGTTCCGCTTTGACGCCGTAACTAATAAACCGATTGCTTTGAATTTTTGCGGACGTAAAGTTAAAATAGGGTACTTTTTATCCCGGAAAAAAATGATATTCCCGAGGGAAAACAAAAGTATTGGTATAGATGGCGCTGTGTGTATTGATGTATGTCACATAGGCTACTTTTTATCCTTTTGTGACGCGAGCGAAGCCGCGGGTAATAATAATAAATAATAAAATAATAAGTGGTTATTACTAGACTGCTTCGTTGGTCGAGTGGTCGCAAGTGCGACTGCCGGGCAAGGGGTTCGGGTTCGGCAAATTATTACTGGGTTTTTAAAAAAAAATCTCAATAGTAGCACGGAGTCTGGAATTGTGCCCGGTATATGTCAATAGGCTCACCCCCTATTACATGGGACTCATAACATAAATAGTGAAAAGTGGGTGTTACTTTGTACATACAGTGGTATAATGTGCACCTCTGCTTACACCTTCGAGAATAAAAGGCTATTATGTAACTTTAGTACTAGATTTTTCTGGAGAAATTAGTTGTTCATTAGGTTCTCATCCCCTTATGAATGATATTTTTGTTCAAGGGAAGAGCTTTATCTCATAGAGCCCAATCCACTCAAGTAAATGACTAATAATAATAAGAATAGATTTTTTTAAATAAATGGGTATAATTTTTATTTGACAACAGGACAAATGCGTAATCTCTGCCTTATTAAAGTTATACACAGTTCCCAAAATCTCTTTCGTCGTATCTACAGGATATCTAAATAAAAATACACATACGATTTTTTGTCAGCAATTAAACTATTCGATATACAAAAAAAGTTTCCCCTAAAAGACTTGACATCAATATGAATTTTATCAAGAAAATGATCAATTATTGGCTATTATTTAATTCTGTTCAGTGTTGAATGGCACTGATTGGCTAGATCTTGATACCGGCCCCTGCGCAAGCTTTGCAACAATTCTAAGTTTATGATTACCCATTATGTCTGATCACCCTCCTTGTTTACGCACAAATATCGATAATGCCATCAATTTCTTCCAATTATGCGTATTTTTCTGCAAACCTCTATGAAAATTGATTATAATGTTTTTCTTTAATACTTTTACGAAGGAAACTGAACTGTATTCTGGTTTGGTAAAGTGTACAGTTGCTTGCTAGCGTCGTTTTTGCTTCACAAAAATTGATTTTCAATTGCAACTTCGTCTAATATTTTTCTCAGAATTAGTATCAATTACATGTTAGTTATGGTAAAAATAGGGGTATTTTTCTCGAGGTTCTATAAACCTATAAATGCGTGGAGTTATTATAATAGATATTTCATTGGTACTACATTGTTTCATTAATTCATTAATTTTAATGTAGTTAGTTAAGGCTACAAGAAAACATGTTTTAGAACATATCACTGGTTTTTATACCTCTGTACTAAACTCCTACTTTATTACACATTATGTATTTTATACATTTTTAATGACATACAGTCCGTTTGTTCGTCGGTATTTTTACGATCATTTTACAAAGAATACATTTGAATACAACCATAGAGTTATTAATTTATCGCCTCTTCTCTACAATTTATTTAATTTGTCAGTGTTATATCATAATTTAATGTATTATACAATATTTCCTTAAATAGTATGCTTGATTATTTTGGTAGTTACTTCGAGTCACCCGAAAAAGGCAATTCTAGCTTAAAATAAAATAAGCCGTGACATTTTACCTCTATCTATTTGTGCGGGTGGAAAATGTCGTTCATACATTTTAGAATATTTAGCAATTAATTTTAGGAGTTTTAATAAATTGTGAGATTAATACAAACTTGAAAAAACTTCAGGAATTTTAGCAGGGCATTTACTCAAGTCTTAAAACTCTGGGAACACGAAAAATTTAGGGATTTGTCAGTCACATAGTACGGGCTAGAAACTTAAGATTTAGTTAGGTCGACGCACTTCGCAATTGGAGGGACCTCTATGTTTCAAAGTTTCATGAGGACTAAATATTTTCTAGTAATTTACTGTTAAAGTACTCCTCCCATAGATAGATAGATGGATTAGACTTAGTCTGAAGTAATATGTAACATCTAATGTAATCGTGGTTTCCTCACTAAAACGCACAATTAGTCGTGGTCGAGTTTCTCGTGAGGCCGCTCTCCTCCACTTCGTTTTTTCAAGCGATTGGTCTATTTTGAAAATGGAAGCAATTTGTCGCGTTTCATTCGTGGTGGCGCGGCAACTTTGATCGGTTTTTGTGGGCGGCCGCGGCTGGCGATTGGTTGCGGTTGCGCAGCCCGATGTAAGTACTTGAATACAACGTTTAAACTATTAGATACCGCTTAGATGGTCATAGCCATAGTTACGGGTATCTATGCTTGAACATTTAACCTTTACATTGTAATCGCCTGGGATAGTTTACAGATATGATTTAGGTATTTCTGTGCAGTATTACAAGAGGAAAAACTATGCAATCAGCACACAAGTTTTGTGTATTTAGACATAGGTTGAAGGGTGTGTACGTACTGAAAGTTACTAGTTAAAATTAGTCGTACCTCCGAAATATTGTAAAGTCACTATAATCTCAAAATATATAGTCGGTAGATCCTTGACCGATTTCAATTAAATATCGGAAAGTCTGAAAACCAAGCAATGTAAAATAAGCGATGAATGATGATGATGAACCCGCAGACTCTAGATGACTAATCCAATCGACACTTATGAATTTGTAAGTGAAGGGTAAACTTTAGTACGAAATCGGTATTTTTTAAAACTATTAGGGTAGACAATGAGGTGAGAAGAAATTAGTATAAGATGTCACACACAACATCACGCCTTTTATCCTCGAAGGAGTAGGCAGAGGTGCACATTATACCACTGTACAATGTAACACCCACTTTTCACTATTTATGTTATGAGTATAAGATGTCATTAACGTATAAAAAAGAACATCGGATAGTCCTGGTATTTTCGACAACTAACGTTTAATCTTTCCTTACTTCGGATGAATAAAAAATCCTCAGTAAATCGAAACAAAAAGAAATAGCTAGGTAGAAAAGTAATGAAATAAACATGGTATTAATCATTTCGTTTGATAAAAAACGAGCTGCCAACATACCTCCACGAATTTATGAACAACTTCCGCGAAGCTGCGACTCTAATAAATTCGATCACTAAAAACCTTTCGCTTAATCGATGAATTTTATTTCTATAAATTGATGACTTGTTTATTCGATATTCGTTCTTTTGTTTGGTGTCTGTTGTGGCTCGCAAATGATCAGAAATACACGGAGCACAAAGCAAAAAGGGCTGAGAGGAACAAACGTCATAGGATCGTGTAGTCCGTTTCTAATCGGTCCGTTTTCATTCGGTTTTTGCTTCGGCATGTGGCAAGAGCCGCTCTCTCTTATTATTAATTACCTTCCTTTATATCTACGCGTAACAATTGATCGTCTTGATTAAAATATCTAAATAATAGACGGACATAATGACTGATATCGTGTAAAAAGTTGATACTGAGTCAGCATCAATTTATACATATGTTTCGATTTGTGTTTTATTTTGTTACTCATGTATCAATGTTGTGGTTATTGAGGAAAGGCATGATCGTTTTGCTTATTTTATGTTTAATTTTTATCTATATTAATGGACAACTTTTGATTAATTTTCTGCATACTTTCCTTAGCACAGACCGTCTTTATTCGACACAGTAGCTCAGTTTATTCATCGGTTTTATTGATTATTACTTTTCATTCGCAATAAACATTTCGTTAAGAAAATCAATAACAAGATGAGTTGATGTTCATTACCTGAGTACTACCTGGTACTGGAATAATAAGAATTCATTATGTTGCGCGCACGCAACTGATCATGCGCCTGCACCGGACGTGTATAAATTGCTCAATTTGGTCTGGAGCAAACGGCATATTAAATTATTATCGCTTATCATGTATGTGGGTTGTTTGGCTACCTCCATACGCCCGCCGCCGCAGGGGCCTACTAGCGAACCACGACCTGAAATGAAATGAAATTATATTATAGTGACGTCTGAAGGAAATGTTATATTAATAATTTGAATTTGATTCTATATTTCAATTAATACTGTAATATTTTTTATGAAATGGAACAAAATACACAAATGTATTTAAGACTGCCTCGTTGAATGCGTCGAATGATCAAATGGATGACAGCTGACTGTGTTTAATTCTTAAGTAAAATAATCTTAGGAAAAAGGATTAAATAACTGGAATAACGCATTTTTTAATAAGACTACAGCCTATTCCTATTTATCTATACATATCTGTTATTGATTCTTCCAAGAGGATACAAGGCTAAGGTAATATGCGCAAGTTAAAACTATCCGTCAATTGTTTTATGACGTCATGCCTTTTATTCAATTTAAATGAAGAATAAAAAAAATTGCTACACCTAATGCAACCTTTGTAGGCTTTATCTATTGAATATTTAGTGTAACGATGGTTCAATGCTATCTAGCGAGTGTATCTATTCGTTATATTCTCATGACATTTAAACAATGCATCTGTCATTATGAATGTTGTTAATTGCCAGCCATTTACATTTTTGTGCATTTTTGCTATCAATTACGTGTAATTAATGCTTTCATTGTTAATTATTTGTACTAGTAAAAGTTAATTTTCTGTTTTGTCTGTTCGTTTCATAATTAAGTTTAAGATTTTAATGAAATGCTACAATGGATATCGCTTCTCTTTGGTCTTATTCAAATAAAGTAATGCGAGTATTAAAAGGGATTAAATTCTGTAAACAAAAGAAAAAATATGAACATCACAAAATGATGTATAACAATTAAACTCAGAATACTTTGTCATTTAGTTACAACATTACATGTAACCAATTAGTAGACGATTGAAATAACTATTTGTCAACATCTTAATTAAAAGACGTCCATGAAAAAGGCAAGACGTTTACCAAACAAAGCCACGTGCAAAACTAGTATGCAATAAACACTTATCGCCTCCGGGAGGTAGTTTTTATTCACTTAAAGGTGTAAATGGTTATGTTGTAATTAGTAATTTTAAATAAAAAAATACACTGCATACTTAGTTTTTACTTTACTATAGTAATTAAAGTCATTTTTGTACAAGACTTACGTACAAATATGAACGTGATACACATGTTTCGTTATTTTATTAAAAGTCACGACATTTATTATTGTTAACCTGTTCTTGTATTGCTATGCTTGTGGGAATATTAAATAATTTCAAATAACTAGTAACTTGTTATATTTTATTCATATTATACCAGTTTAAGATATATTTTTTTTATAAAATATTTAACGTTTATTCGCAACGTTTGATGTTGACGGCTTCTTTTATTTAAAAACTGGTATACTTATATATAAAATTGAATGTCATACATATTGAACATTATTGTATTAAATGGGTAGATATTTTAATAGATTTTTCAATATTTGTCTCTAAGAACGGCGAAAAGCAGCAAAGAAAATCTCGTTTTTGTTAATTTCAAAGAAAATATGTTCTTTTGTATCATTTTTCTCTAAACAATTAGAGAATGAACCCCTAGAGAAATTAGAAAAACTATTTTTTTTCTATTTTTATACGACATTTGTCGCAGCCTCTTTTTGGGAACAATAAATAATATACATATTATCTACTTATTTCATAACATTAAAAAACACAAGACGTTCTGCTCGATTCCACATAGACATACATACATGTGATATGTATAAATGCAGTCGAGCCGATGAAATGTAAAACGTTACGAATCCGAATCTAATTTCGTTTGAATGGTCGCCGCAAAAAAGTCGATCACATCGACTTGTCGGCTCTTCATACGAGACGGAACAGTATCAATAGTCATCGAGTCATCGAGTCATCGAGTCCCACTGACGTTTGACTGGGAATCGAATTAATTAACGTTACAGTTAGGGGCAAGAGGTGAACAGGTGGATTTTTTGTACATTTCATACATATGTATGTATCGACGGTTGTGACCGTGAAGATTTTAGATTAGTTACGCCGAGGAATGTTTGATACATGTGCTTTAATTTTTTATCAAATTATCTATTTTAGTTTTCTGTCTAAGTTTAAATTACAATTATTACTGGGTTTTTAAAACAAATCTTGTAGTAGCACGGAGTCTGGAATTGTGCTCGCTATATGGCAATAGGCTAACCCCTAATAACATGGGACTTATAACATAAATAGTGAAAAGTGGGTGTTACGTTCTAAAATGGCATTAAGTGCCGTAATGTGCACCTCTGCCTACCCCTTCGGGGAAAAATGATATTGTGATATTATGTTGTTATTATTAAATAACCCTAAGACCAAAGGATACAAAACTGTACACCGTTTGGTACAACTTCCGTACTTAACTTGTGAGACCTCTACGTGCTACGTCGTAGCACTTTTACTCCTAACATTAGACATCAACGGTCTAATTGTTACTTTGCATAAATTTTTGTTGAGATGATTAGCATTAAATTGAATCGCCTAATGTAGGTCTACAATTACTTCAAGGGTAAGCAGACTTGCCCTTAGTGACTGTGTACTCAGTTTTCATCAGTTATGTCTATTGGTACCGTTACAGTAAGAGCCCTGGGTTAATCATCGCACATTCACCAAATAATGGATGATCTCATCACTCCATTCTATAGAGAGTCCGAATACTAAAAATTCAATAATACTTAGTGGTGACAAGAAAATTGTTATATCTTTAAATTAAGTCTTGATGATTGTTACCCTTATACCAGCAGTTGTTGTTTCACATAATTTAATTTTCACTAATCTTTAATTAAAACTCCGATGTTTTACCAATTTAGGGATTAATAGAACAAATTTTTAATACTGTTTGTAAGTCTAGGGCAGAGGGCTGGGGAGTACAGCGCCATCTGGTGGGCTACATTTAATAATAGCGGTGTCCCGCGGAGGTATTGTCCGCATAATTTGTAGCTTGCATCGCTGCCGAAAAACACCCAAATAAATAATAACGTTATTTATTTTAATGAAATATCTAAAGCCCTCAACACACGCGGGGAGGGCATTGTGTGTGTACCTGGAGCCCCACTGCGCCGTCCTTCTGTTATTGCTGTAATTTAAAATCACATAAGCAATCATTACTGCAACTCAAGTATTTTTCTAATGTACTTATATTTTTTACCGGTTGTTAGAACGAAGGTGTTGCTATAAAATGTATTTCTACTAAATAAATATTTATGTAAGGCAGTAACGTAATGGTGACAAAAAATTTGTGAGCACAATCCTTCAGCCTCACGAAGCGGATGTAGCGGGCGGTTTTTCCAGTAAGTACCAGTGCGACACTAATAGGAGGAATGTGGTCCTCTCACAAAACGTTGATTTAATTCTAACGAAGTGAACAAACCACACAAGAGGTCCGATATAAGTAAAAACGTTTTGTATCGAATCGATACAGGTAAATATCGCAAAAAGCGTATTGCGTGAGAAAAGTTAGTCGATAAAAATATATTAAATTAATCACGAGTGTTCGTGCGCCGGATGAAAATAAATGTTGATAAAAATAAAAGTGTGCGCAGGAGTGCGCGGGGCGGTGCGTGCGCCCGACAACCTGCTCGCCAGCCAATAGCGGCGCGCAGCCCGCCCCCGCCGTGCGCATGCAACTTTTTACTAAAATAATTACCGACTACGCTCGGTACGTCAAATTAATTAAGTTAATTATTTTTGGCGCGACTCGAACTGTAGTATGTTTACAATTTTAATTGCTGATGGTTGTGCTGTAGCAGCCCAAATTAAATTTTGATTATTCGTGGCAACTAGTTTTATTTCCATTTCTTTTTAAATAGTTCGAGTATAAAATAAATTTAAGAACCTTTATTTTAAATGATAATGACATAGAAATTTTCTGTAAAAATAAAATCAATCATTAAACTTTAACCAATCTAAATGATCTCTATAAGATCAAGTATTATTTTATAGTTGTGAGGTTTAACATTTTCAGTTGTTGTGTACTGAAATAATAATAATATTTATTTGACACAACATTTATAATAACCGAAATAAAATGTCTCGAAAAACAAAACGAGGCACTTGGTCCGGGCGACACGACAACGCAGCGTGACGCGTATTAAATTAAAAGCGACGACATGTGTTTTTCTTCCCACAGGAAAATACATTAGCCGAAACATTTCCCGGGCAATGTGCGTCCCTCTCACACATTCAACCGATGCGCTACGTCTGACAGAGAGCCTCGATCTGGCGCCCTCGAAAGCTAACAGCGAGCTTTCAACGTAAATCTGATAAAGCGAACACATTACGACACAAACACAAAGAAATTTTCTTCGTTATACCATCGTTATGAGCTCGCCGAGCATCGTGTCTCCCTTTCGAACAACACTTTATAAAAGGCGCTAGAGCGAGACGGATGTACATTGATGATTTTGACGTCGAGTTCGGTACCATTGGGTGAAAAAGTTTACGGTGTCCCGCCCTTCTGCCGGCGTGCAGGGCTGCGTTCGCGCCTTGGGGCCCGGTCCGGACAAAATATTTTCTAAGAAGCAGTATGTCGGCTGTGTCGAGGGGCGGCGACGCGGGAGCCCGCAGTCATGCTGAGAGCCTCAGCGGAGTCAGTGGACACACGTCGCGAAGCCTTTCATCGTTACGAGAAAAAATCGTTGCGTGACAATTTGTCCAAAAAACTTATGTTACCAACGAGCCGGCCTGATAGCGCAGAATGCGGCTGTGAACCCGACACGAGATTGTTATAACGATGCGCCAACACCTGTGATACTAATTGCTCTAGTTACATGAGGATACTGAAATTTATTTTAGATACATATGTATATGTTCAGTGAAGTGTTTTCATATTTTCTTGTGCTTCTATATAAAACTAAGTGATTATTTTCATGCGTACATCGATTTAATGAAGACTGGATTTCTACTAAAACTGCAAGTAAGCTTTTTTGTTTACATAATATCCTTATCACATTAATTATATAATCTATGTTATGATCACTAAGACACATGTATTCAAGGCCATTTCTTAAGTCTGTATTACAATCTACAAGCACATTAGTAAATATGATGAAACACCAAAATATTAATTAATTCAAATATTGAGCGAAATCAGAGAAAGTTGTTTACTAGAAATTAATCGATACGTGACACAAACACACATTAATCGTAAATTATAAAGCGTGTTAGATTTGATTACCAAATTAATTTTTAATCAGTGTAATTATTTTCAATATATAATTCATATAGAAGTTAGGATAATATGAAAAGGTTATGATTGGTATTTTAATAAAACAAATTGTTCTGAATAAAATACATTTAATGTAGAACATAGTAGGCTCTAAATAAAAAAACTAAGCATAGCTGCCATTTCAATGTTAGTTAATTGACAATAGTATTTTTTTTCCATTACATATTAAGAAATACCTACGTAATAGAACGTGACATGTAAACAAAGTACAAAAATAAATGATAACCATAGGAAGTTTTAACAGGAGTCAAATCGGTACTTATTGTCAACATGATTAGGTCTAAAGTAATAGAATAACATTACAAACTACAATAGGAATCAGGTAACATTCCTTGGTTATATGATTGATTATACTCAATATTTAATCTGTTTAGTAGAAGTACCTAAACATACACCAAATACCACTAAATGGGTACTTTTATTACCCACCTAAATTCAATAAAAACACTTGTTGTACTCTCTATTTATGTAACCCCTGGTTATATTATTTTAATCGATTACAAATCAATATACACAATAATACGGTATTTGCTAACTAGTCAAATTCAATACTTTTTTCGAACTGTCAAAAACGACAGTTTTCTATGAATTTTGTACGAGATTGTGAATTGTGTCGCCACGTTTTTTTTTTCATAAAACAGCCTATTTATTAAAAATTTGCTGGAAGAATACTAAAATTAAGTTGGTCATAAAATCAACTAATAAAAGTATGATTATTTCTTAATATTTTATTGTATTGAACAGACGAAATAATTTATTATTAATTAAAAAAAGTACCCAATTGCTAAATAATATAAAAGGTTTAACAAATATGCATTTCTCCAATTGTTTTTTAACTAATCTTGCTCTCATTGTTTAGACCAACAACATAAATATACGAACTGGTTAAACAAAGCTCTATAAAAACCTATTTACATACTATTGGTATTAAAAACTATAATAGGATCAAGTGTAATGCGTTTATAATTGATTCATGGATACAACGACTTTGTAATGAACTAATATGTGGAATACTTCGACGTATTGGCAGTAATTTCAGTTTACAAATGGATAATATTATCATTATATCTTTTTTACATTGAATGCTTCTTCCAGTAACTAAACATGTATGATGTATATGTGTATGTATGAGCTTGCAGTTCATATTGACGTTTGTTTATAAATTCATACTTTTTATTGCAAAATACTTTAGAAATCTTAATGTGGGATAAAAATCTTTTAAAATAATTATTTCATAAATAAATTTGTACATAATGATAAGAGTGACAATATTCATAATCCATAATTAGCCTAAATATGATAACGAGAGACAGTAAATAAATTAGACTAGACAATACTAAGTGTATACTTCACTTTATTTAAATTGTGTATAGGAATTAGGAATTTTTATAACTAACTAGCTTCTGCCCACGACTTCGTACGCGCAATCCCGTTTTCTCCCGTTCCCGTTCCCGATTTTCAGAATTATTCTGTCTTAAGAACCTTCTTCTGACCACAGAAAATACAAAAAAAAAATTGTGAAATCGCTCCAACCGTTCTCATGTGATGGCGTGACCGTGGGATATAGAAAATCATTTTTATATATATGTAAAAATATTTTACAACTACTTAACCTATACTCAATATGAAGTGCTGTATGTGTAAATACCAGTATACAATATAAAGTAATTACACAGTACAATGTTGTACCTGCTTTAATTTAATAACTTAAGTATTCCTTAATTAAAAACACACCTACAATATGTCTATAAACCTGATAATTACTTACAAAGAGGTGTTTCCACATTCTTGTCTAATTAATATACCGTGAAAGGAAATTAATAAGCAATGAAGCAAAAATAAACTTTATTAGTACATACGGATCATTTAATTTGCCTCAGCATGTATTTCTACTTTATTTATCATGCGTTAATAAGCATATAGATCTATTAAATATTCGCCCTGGCTTTGCACGCTTATTAGTGTTTCTCTATTTATATTATGTATGTAAACTTTTCTCTTTAATTACTCTATATAAAAAAGATGTTACTAAAATTCGTTGTGTGGTTTTAAAGACCTAAGCATGCATAGGGACAAACAGAAAAAGCGACTTTGTTTTGATAATACTGTTTGGTGGTAATAGGGTATATAAATACTATAAAGCATTAAAGATTCATAGACTTAGAAATTCTAGTTTATTTTTAATTACTATTAACCCGTCGTGTGCCGGAACGCAGACCCCCGCGAGACACAATATATTTTCTATTGTTTCTTATATAGGTACCAGTCAAGAGGTTAAACAAATATAGAATTCTACAAAGTATATATTATTACTTTTTATTTACTCATTACATAACGACATGTTTTTTTATTTAATCCCCGAAAGTGCAGGTAGAGATGTACTTTACATTGTAACACGCATATTTTTCAGTATATACATATTAGTTATGTACCTAATAAGTCTTATTGTAGTCGGTTAAGCATATTCCCTATAAGTATAAGTACTAGGTACAATTCGAACTACGGCCTATTACTACGATTTTTTGAAAATTCAGAAAGATTATATTCAATATCATCAACATTTTAATATTTTCTTTTATTTCCTAATACATATTTTTCAATGTCATGAATAGGTATCGTATAATAAACGACAAATAAATGAAACTGTTATGACAACAGTAATTTTGACCACCCATTGTATAATCAAGTTACCTTTATTGTTTTTATGAAGGTTGTATACTACACATAAAGGGCCGAGTTGCGTGTAAAGTTACCTAAAGCTTAAATAAATAATGAATTAGGTAACTTTTGGGGTTTCTTTTCACGGAAGTTACGCAATTATTGAAACTTTAAATAATTATATATATTATTATTGTTTTTGTTATTTAACACAATACAATCTTTTACCATGTTTTTAATTTGGTCGAGTAGGTAGCAATAAAGCTTTTGTTTAGGCTAAGCTAAGTTTTAAAATGTTGTATGTAGGTACTACATAGGTATACATTTTCGAATATATCATGATAAAATAAATAATTAGTCGGTTATTTCAATACACCAAACACGGAAGTGTCATGCCTACGGCGGTATTTTGTCCGTCGCTAAAATTTTTGCGAGAGTTGTCGCTAGATATTTTGCATTTTTTTTATAATTTAACAATACATGTATGAAGGTTGGATTAATAACTTTTAATGTAGAAAATTAACTAACTATGTATTTATCATCTTTATTTTTAATAAGTATTACAAATTTTTACCTACATACGTCGTAAACAGTGCCTAAACCCTTTGAAAAAATTATGATGTTTATTTATAGGATAGGTTATAGGCGTACACGTATCCAACTAAAATAGAATATAAGCAAATACTTAATTAAATATAAATCCTGAATTAAGTTGTTAATTAGTTGTGTAATTCGGTTTTTTCATTCGCATCTCACATTCTGCCTGATAACATAACCTCGTGTTGCTGAGACGGACTATAAAATCTCCGAGTGTGATAATAAAAATGGCCACAACATTATATATATATATATCTTCTGAAACATCAGTCTTTTGCAAGTTTATTAGTAGAGTTAACGTGTGACTGATGAAGTAAATTAGGAGGAGTAGGATCTAACTAGGAATGAGGAAATGAAAGAACATACTCTGCGAATTGACGGCGTTTTATAGATCTCCTATTACTCAGAAAGATTTTTAACAAATTCGCAATTCAATTTGTGTACTAGAAAAGACAGTGCACCAACAACTTTTAGAAAAAAGTTCTTTTAGGATTGGTTATTGTGATGGTAATTCAATAATCAAATCAGGAATTTACATCTTCTTTTCAGTGTTGCACCTCTTGTTCTACACTTTCTCTCATTAAAATGTTAAAAATTACCTAAGACACATAATATTGCATGAAAAATGTTGCAGACATGAATTATTACCTATGGTATGTCCAAATGTTTACTAAACCTATTCAATCACAAAAAACAACAATTCCAGATACATGAGAATTTAGAAACCAAAATCTAAATATCAGCTTGCACGACCTGTTTATATAAAATAGGAGTAAAATAATAACATGGTCATAATCATAATATTACTAGGACTCGTATTAGTTTACATAGCCCAGTAGCTGTAGACGAGAGTAGTAATATTAAGATAATGGCATTGAAGTGTAAATGAGATTGAGGATACGAAATTATGCGCAATAAACTAAATACTAACTTTAATTTTATGTTCTGTGTAAAGAAACTCTAAAAATTGAAACGTACTGCCATTTCATAATTGTAGTTAACATTAGGAGTACTTCAGTCTAATACTTCTGCGATCATCCTCATATTTGTTGATGTTTTTAGAATACTTACGTACTAAAACCCAGTAAAAAAGATTTGTACTTACTACTGCGTGCGTTCATGTGTTAAAATGTGTATATGTATCTTCCTAAAGCCAAAAATGCCAGATCTGTAGCAAGAAAAACACAATTATAAACAAATCAAATTTCAAATTTCGCAATAGTGATAATATTCACTTCTCCGTAAACACACTATCTGCTTACCTATCTCTTAACCAATAAATAATCGAATTTATAAAAAGCTAAAGCGATCATGACTAATTCCTTAAAACTGTGGAAAAGTTCCTTAGACAGCTGCGAATTGTTACAAACTTACGTTTTACCGTTTCCGAACAGTAACAAAGCTTTTAATTTTAATGGATTAAGATGCAAAATGCTTTGACAGTTGATATTGATATGGAAAGGGTTAGTTTTGTAATCCTATTAGTTCATGAGCGTCTGTTGAGATGTGTCAACCCGTTGCTTTGTGATGATGCGACCACGCAGCGGGGAGTCTCGCAGATAATGTTGAGATTAGATGGAGATCTGAGGCAGGACATTGTCTAAGTCTCAGGTAAAGCGGCCTGTCCCACTCGACTGTGTTAAACAATACATAAACAACATTATTTTCAAATAATGCGATTATGTAGACGCCCACAAAAAATGTACAGTTGTATGTTGATTGACAGTACAACCTTACTGTTCGTAGGGAGTGACGTGGGATTACCTAACACACATAATTATTCTATTTGCTCACTCAATTTACTTTTTCGTAAGGAATATTTTGTATATATAAACTATTCTTTATTCTGTAATATGTTTGCTTGAGTTAAGTATATTATCTGTACTTAACACAAACAAACATATTATTACAGTATCGATAATTCAGGCAGACAGTTCTAGACGAATTATTTATGGGTAGTAATTGGCACGTTGTACTTAGTAGTTTTTGATGTTAAACAAAAAACTTATTTTGCCAGAATATTTAATAAGTGCCTTCGAATTAATTATAAAGGGATGTGAAGTTGGCAATAAAATGCCGATCGTTGCACGCTGTCTACGATGGAACAGGTTTTATCATTCATAAAACTATTTTCATAAATTATCGATGCTAAACCTCGGCCATAAAAGAGATTGGAGCGAGCCTAACAAATAAACTAAAATTAAATATACACGAATACAATCGAAATTTTTGTCTCAGGCGTATAAAAGTGTCCTATAAATTTACCCACAGTTTAATTTAATGTCCAAAAGTACCTGCTTCACATTTTTTTTTATTATAAATAAATGTTGGTCGCCGGTTATGGCCGCACGAATGTATGTTATTATTTTGAGAAATGGTTTTGAATTTGTCTCGGAAGGTTATGATACTTTAGAGCTCATTTTTTTACATTTTGCTCAGAACATTGGACCTTTTGAATATGTATTAGGTAGCAAGATTTTAATTACACTCTTTTCTCTTCAACAGGGCCCAAACCAGAGGAACTGATATACAAAGAGAGTGAAGATACCAGAGCAAGTGTATAGGCTGAATTCAGTTCCGCCTATCATCAGCAGCCTCGTTGAGCGTCGGTAACGACGCAGTTTCCAAAACCGTCATCAGCGGGGACAACCCCGCCGCGTGGATGGTGGCGGGCGAATGGGGCTATGCGCCGGCGTCGGCCACCCCCGCCATGAATGCCTTCCTCGAGACCAACCATGCACACCTGGCTTCCTATGGCCTGAAAATGTCTCCGCAACCAGGGTGCGGAGTGGGCGCGCAGCACCGCGCCGCTGCGCCACACCCGCCCCCTCCGCACCACCCGCCGCACTACCAGCCATACCCGCTGCACTCCTATCAGCCCGGGTACTTGCGCGAGTACAGCGGCTGTGGCGAGCTCTTCCCACAGCAGCCTCTGGAGCAGAGCTGGGACTGGCGAGGTGACGCCGTGCACTACCAGGGCGGTGCACCTCCCCTAGTGCCGCATGCGCATGCACACGCACCCCACGCCTTCCTACGATATGTGCGCGCGCCTCCTCGCCGTGACATGCGGTGTCAATGGCTCGATCCTGAACAACCGCCTCCAAGGAAATTGTGCAACAAACTTTTCTCAAGTATGCACGAGATCGTGACGCATCTGACAGTGGAGCATGTCGGCGGGCCCGAGTGTACCACGCACGCGTGTTTCTGGCAGGGCTGCTCGCGAAACGGTCGGCCCTTCAAAGCGAAATACAAATTGGTGAATCACATCCGCGTACACACTGGAGAGAAACCATTCCCCTGCCCCTTCCCCGGCTGTGGCAAAGTGTTTGCAAGATCTGAAAACCTCAAAATCCACAAAAGGACACACACCGGTAAGTTTCTTTTTCATATAACATTTCGACAACGAACTTTCATTATATCTTATGATAACAAAAGATACATGATACACTCGTCACTGGGAAGCAGGTACCATACCATGGTACATGATAAGTAAGTGTCTTAGAGTAAATTGATTCGTCACGGAGCAAACGAAGTGTTTCACATCCGGTAGTCGTGTAGTAAGATGTCAGATCCATTCAAGCGAGCGACCGTTGATCTGGCGAAACATTTCGATTCTCATTAATTCATAATGAACCGCCCCCCGCAGTCGGCAGCGCCTGCGGCTGACTGATGCCCACAGTTGCGATATATCGGAGCACGCCTCGACAATATCCGACCCGACACAATGACAGCTTGGACACAACAAACTATCAAAGAATATCCTTGTAACACGATCTCGAGCACAAACAACGGAGCTAACGGCCATCCTATAAATGTTCACGTCGACTTGTGAAGTCTATTTCCCAGTAAGCAAGGACAAAAAGCCATTTAACTAAGAAGTCCATTTTTCAATTCATTACAAAAGTCTAAAGATTCATCTGAACTGTGTATGTGAGATAAAAAAAATGCTCGTAAATTAAAATGTCCAGTTGGTGTGGCTGGGCGCTGGGCACCTCGTGTCTTGTCTCTGTCGCACGACGGACCATTGTTATTGGTAAAGTATTGGTACTTAACTTTAAATATCGATTTTTAAGGGAACGGTCCAGGAATTTGTATAGCGGGCGTCAGGGATGTAGCCAGCAGCTGGTTTTATGCGTTTTTTTTCATCTTCGTCTGTGCATAGTGTTGCATCCAGACTTTTGTCATGTGCCCCCGTCCTCTATTATCTCATACGGGCGTTTGAATAGACGAAACCTTTTTGTGGGGAACTTTGAAGAATTGTTTTATGGGTAGCTATAAATTATTCCGAAGGCTGACTAAGGCCATAGTTGGCCGGGGTCTGCTGTCGATCATTATGGATTTAATTAGCCCAGAGCAAATATCGAGGAGGTGAAACCTCTTCACCTTAAAATAGGTTAATAATGTATTTATGACCGACAGGCCACCCAATTTTAATAGCTCTTTAACAGCTTTTGAAATATTTTTAATCTTGGATATCGTTGGAATGTTAGGATAGCTGCTCGAACAACACATGTATTTTAAAATATCTTATATACATGCACGTGGTGTTGATTTTATCTAGGTTATTAATTTTTAAACTTACTACATAAAATACTGTTCGAATATACACTTACGAAGACATAGGTTATCCAAACAACAAATAGATACATATAATACATACTTACTTAGGGACAAGGTTATAAGTAAAAAACTTGATTAATTGGAAAGATATAACTAGGAGTAGAGTGTCGTCTATCATCATAAATGGAATACGCTAATGGAAAAAAGTATCTATGTATGGATAGATACTCTTATAAACTACTCATAGGCTCAATAAATATTTCGTTACTTAAATTAATTTCAAGTTCCACAATCGTAACATACTGAAATAACAAATACCACAATACTATGACAGCCTACGTAAACTGACACTCGGCTGATCGGTAGCCAGGTCTACTAAAATAAAAATATTAAGCGTTTCCTTATCGTGTATTATAGATGCAACAATAATTAGCCACAGAAGTAATTTGAGAACATTCCAGAACAGTAGTAGAAAGTTATAAAACATAAATAAAAGATATCAAATATATTTTATTTAAGTAGCCTCAGTAATCTGATACTTTGTTTATTAATACGTGTATTAAGATTCTAGGCATCTTTTGATATGACAGTCTATACTTCTATAGTTTCTTTCCCAATTTCATTTATAGTAATTCTATAAATCTATTCGGTATAGGTACCTTCTTAATTCCTTGTCCGTTAGATTCTACTCATTTTATCAATGTACAATCAGATTTCAGATCAGACTTCAAGAGGTGATGTCATAATACATTTTAAAATTCATTTTCTTAAATCATTTCGGACAAGTTTCAAATAACATTTGACTGTTTTGTCTTAATATCTATAAACAAAACAAAATCTGACACAGACCTTCCAAAAGCCCGAAACCAAATTCACAAGTTTAGCTATACTAAATAATGTGTTTGTGAAGATATTAATCATCCACGATTATTAAGGATTAAAATATTGCTGTTGAGTCAGGCGGCTGAATGTGTAGCGCGAGAACCTTGGGCCGGAGGGTACGACAGCACGCGTCGGTGTTACAACGCCGCCGGTGATTCCGCCCACTATCACCCAATCACTTATAATATACTTTAAATATCACTAAACACCTGTGCCAAATATTCACTTGATATATTCATTTGTATACAAACCATCAACAATACACCAGCACTAAGGAGCTATACACATATACATGCTGTATTTGTGTTTGACATCAAATATTAAATACAAACGTACATTCCGTGTTTTTATCGAGTATCACATTCGAAGTTATTATAACTAGCTACGTCTATATTGAAATATGGGCCATTTTAAAGTGTTATGCATTTTAATTTCTTACTTGCAGTGCGTTCTAATTTGCATTTGTTTATTCAATGAAAACATTTACATAAAATGAACTGGATAAATTGGAATCTATTAAATATGAAATGTAAACAAGCGTGCGCTAATAAATATATGTTTTATGCATTCATTCATGTATCGGGTGTAATAAACAGATATTGGCTGTAGTATATTAGTATTCAATAGTTTCTACATGGGTACTTCAGCAGTCGTTCGACGCGCTGCCACAAAGGGGAGGATACAATGAACGATGATATGATTCGAACCGGTGAAGACGTCCCCCGACCATCAAACGCAGTGCTCAGCTAATATGCCGTATAAAATGACGCTTTCAAAATATTTTGCAAACAATACGGAACCCTTCGTTTGTGTTGTGCCCTCGCCCCTGTGCCCGCGTCATTGTGCCCTGAGCTGTCGAGTGCAGCACTTGCGGGCCACAGTGCGCCAAACCAACGTGTAATACACTCGTCAACATCAAACACTTAATATGCTCATGTTACTGTTTCGTTTCGTACTTCATTATGTAAGACTACTGGACCAGTTTCTATGTACAAAGAATGCCCTATGAAAAACATTAGCTAAGTAAACGATGACTCAAGGATAAGCTAGGAGTAGCTATCAGTTATTGATAAATTTGTTTTAAAACTTAAAAACGTATGTAGTAATTCTGGAGTAAAGTCTTTATTAGTTTTAATGTTCCCACTTGATATGAGATAATATTCTTATGAAATACACATAGTATTAAATAGTACTTAGACAGATATTATTTTTTGATAGCTGCCTATTCAGATAGCTTTAAACCTGTAAATTGCATGTGCTAAATACATAAATCAATAAATAGGCACTTGTAAATAGCATCTAATTAGGTACTAAATGTTCTCAAATTACTTCATAGCAACGGAGAACTAAATTACTTGGTAATTAAAGTTAATTGAAATCGACACACTTAACTAGGCGATAAAATTTTATATATTATTTATGGAATTCTACTAATTGTTATAATAGGTAAGTATAGGTAATATAATATTTTTCTATTTGTCTGTTTTTGTCAATAGGACGAAATGATAAGTAATTATTCACGTTTAAATCATTCGTTATCAGACGAGTAAAAAGACAAAAGAATCATAACAGCTTACAGTATTCAGTTAGGTATTTTATATCATTAATGTTTAAAATGATACCTAGATAATTTCCTTAATTCTATCCAAAATAGAATAGACATCTACCCACCTAAGTACGTGGATCTATATTGTTACGTATATTCGGCCATTTTATGTCCATATGATAATGTTGTAACCCTATAATAGCTGGGAGCTTTTCAAAGGTGTTTATATGATCCGGGACCATCTGCCCCGGATTGATAAATTGTATAAAAAATGTTCCCAACATAATAGTGGATGCATTTGTGTGCGTTACCAGTCTGTACCAAGGGGGATTTAATGTTACCAGTATTTCTAAAACTTTATTTCATTGTCATTGGTCAACGAATAAAGTAATTAATTTTCGATGTTTTATTCTTTAGGGTTTTGTCCGATGTTACAAAACCTTTCTTATTATAATTGCTCTTGGTGTTTCTTTTTTTTAATAATGAAATCGTCGTGTACCCAAGACTTAATCTAACAGTTATTTAACCGAGAACAACAGCAAGTATTGTATAACATCTAAGTTTCGAAACTATTATTTCTTAGCGAAATTAATAGTGTCTAAAACACTGATTGAATTGAAACAAGCAATAATTTGATGGGCGTGGCCAGCCCTTGTCGGTAGCAACATTACAACCCTCGGTACGCACACTGACGCAACACATGCACACGTGCACAATATCCGTGTCGTGTACACACTTGCCATTGCTACCCCACACCACACCGAACCACTGATATTGTACACATGTAGACAATGAGAGCGTTAAGCGCTTTACTTTTTTATCTGTTTCAACTGAATAAATCCCCCCTTTGCGTTGACACGCCGGTGTTGAAGTGACTGCACTCAACGACACATATTACATATAATGTCCCTCTAAGCACACAAAACATTGAACATTGAAATTCTTAGTTTTTCTTGAATACACAACCTATCACAGCAGCGTCAATGAACCAGAAACAAGCCTTATCTTGATATTAAAAAATTGCGCGTCCAAGCAAAGACACATTTCACGAACTCAAGAATTCCAACGAACGTGAAAATTGTTTTTATCTTTTCGAGAATTTCGCTAAACGTCCAACAGATAGTGCGAAATGGCGAACAGGGTATCGGAGTGCGAACAAAAACACATTATCTGCACCACGATACGTGCATCGAGACGCATCGGTCGGCTATCGACGAGTTCCTTGCTGAATTCTATTAGACAGGATCGAATGCCTCCACATCGATCCGTATCAGGCATCACTAATTTGACCAATTTTATTAGTTTATAGACAAAAACACTAATTGGAACAGTTACAGATACTTTCAATCGGATCTCATGTTGTGTGAAGTGTACCTAAAACATTGATTGTAAGATGTGTGTCAGTCAACAAAAATGCCTGAAAACGTCTTGTAAATTGCTCTATCACGTTTCGTCCAAGATGTAATATTGACATTTAAATATTTCGAACAACAAAAAACATTTCCATTAAATTTTATAAACAATTCAGTAATGAAATTATATCTTGGATTCGATCAAGAGTCTGTTTTGTTCAGGCGAGATAAGTATCGAGCGGGCAATCAATCAAATAGATCGGGCGGCGGTTTCACCTGGTCTCGTTGAACAGCTAATCGGGAATACATCCGAACTATTACTAATATCCGTCGAACACGCCCTACACCAATCATTTAGTCACGGAACATCGACGCCATTTACTGACGTCCTAATTATTTCAACTGATTTTATTTACATTCTATTAAGACACCATTTTGAATTTAATTTTTGTATTTGGAACGATGTTTTCCCGTAGACTGTGAATGGTTTATTTAATGTTTTACTAAATTATTCTTAACTCTTTAAATGTGGAACGTCATAATAGATTCTTTTTTAATTTAAAGTTAATTTATTGCGACGTTCCACGCTTCAAATAAATGTTTGTACGAAACTTGTAGTTGCGTCTATTTTATAGACAAAGTTGTTTTGCCATGTGTTTGTAACAAGTCTTGGGGCCAGGATAACATAAATTGTGCACGGTTGCACCGTAACAATAGCTTGGAAGCCACGGGAAGCACTAGTGTTGGCCCTGCCTACGCCTACCTCGCTGCCTCGCCTGCCTGCTCCTCGCCCTCACTATCTTATTACAATCGTTTCTTCTGACACTTTACTATCTATGCGCGCATTTTATAGTGACAGAACTCTTTTTATATCTTTCTTAATGTTAATAGAACAAAATGATTTATTATAAAGTCACAATTAAGTTAACCCACAAGGTTTTAAAGAAAAGTTAAAATTTATATGACGTATAAGTATTTAGTTTTAAATTAGCATAATGTCAAATTAAACTGAGTTGTTGTTTTCGTTGCTAAATTACTTACCTACTTATCGTTAAACGCACTGTAACAGCACGTAGATAAAGTTAACTTATGCAATACTACCTCTATGTACTTAGAACAGTATTAATAATTTTATTAGACGCCCGCTGATTGGTCTTAGGCACTTGTTATTAGCGTGTAAATAGTCTTGATTCGTAGTGTTGTGCTTTTTCGTCCGTATCAAATAGGTGGCTCATTAAATTAAATGAGCGATCAGCCGCTTTCAATGCGCTAAGAAAAACATTTTGCGCTTTGTGGTTCGCAAGTGTGCGAAATTCTTTCGTCTTGTAGGGCGACCGCGGAGGGTCTCACTGCATCATTCATGTGTTTTTTCACCGACACCTCACTGGTATCAATATGTATGGGAGTGTGTGATATCGCCGACAACACGGCGGAGACAAATACTCAACTATCCCTGATATTTATTTTCACACCTCGCTTAAAACATGTCGCCTATAGTCACATACGTAAAGAGTAAAAAGCGACATCATACCAGAAATAGAACAACTGCCTGACTGATTTCACAGCAAAAAGCTTTATTTAAGTCTTACAGATACTTAACGTTAATGTCCATGAAATGTCAACATGTGAAACGATTACAATTCTCGTTAGAATAGCACCTGTGGTCAGTGTTTTGCAAAAACTGACTGAATAAGCTATGGTTGTGTCGACAGCCTTTAGCATTCCGCACATTTAACACCGCTCGCGAAAAAATCTCGATAGAACGCATCGACAGGATCAGACAACAATCGAAATGTTAACACGACGACAAAAAGTTGTTTCCAATACTTTTTGGAACACTTGAATCTTTTTGATGCTCGGTCTGCTGACGCTCAGTTGTCCAATGTTTACTACACTTCTTTATACATATTAGAATCGCGTTGTATATAGTTATGCTAATCATAATAAAGTTCTCTTGATGACCGTCGATAACATATCGAATAACATAAATATTTCAAAACTTTTCACAACAAACTAAAAACTTGTGCAAACCGTAAACAAATCAAGTGCAAATCAAAAATGCGTTCCCAAAGGAATGTTTGGCGCGCATAGAATGTGGGCGCGACCGAAATAAAAATTAAACACGTTACAAATAAAAACAAAAACAGACTATTAATATTCGTTAGAAATATTGGTTTGTCCCAAAAATGTGCCCGGGGGCTGAAACACGATCCCGCGTGGGTGTTGAGTGGACACGGCCCGAACAAATACATAACCTAACCGATTTATTGGCCGACTTGCATACGACACGCCGCAAAATTATAATATACTTTATGATTTGTGAACTTATTAATATTCATGGAGCAAGTAACGGCGCTGACAATAAATGCAAACTTAGCAAAGTTGTCTTAAGAATTTAGTTTGAGTTATTAACGTTTCAATTTACAGCCATTTCGGTCTAAGTTTCATTCATATTTTTAAGATAAATGATATTCCTTCAACGGAATCCCATAAATTATGTCGATTACGTACCACTAACAAGATTCAAAATGATTCACAAAAAACTATAAATATTAATATTATTAATAAATTGACACACGAAGCAGGTCCATACTTTTGCCATTGAAAGCCAGTAAGTATCGTACAGTATGGTTTGGTCTCTTGTATGTGAAGCCCGAATACCAAGAAATGCGATACCAACATGGTCAATTAATAAAACGATTCCCTTGTGTCCACGACGTATCTTCATTTTCCCTACATTACTCTTTTTATGGACCTTTGAAACCTCATGCGATGTAAATGATAGACATTTTTATAATAGCTCGATTATTTAAAAAACTGTTGCGAAACTGTCGCTTTTTATGCGATGAACCACATAATTATTATGTTTTTTATCTATAGTTTCTAAAAACGTTTAGAATACTTATTTGAAAGGTCAATTCGGCTGATGTTAAATCTAATCTACATATGTACTTACCTACATAAAATATAGATGTCATGTGTATTCAGTTAAGTTATTTGTTTCACAAAAATATTCTAGTTAAACTATGTTGGTTCTTGGTTGTATCTCAGTTCCCAGCACTGCTTTTCCACTCGAATATTTTGATGTTAAAAATGTAAGTTCATTTTATTAAAACGCTCGCGTGCCCGTCCATCTCTTTGTAGATTTTAACGCATTGATAAGTAATCGTGCATCTTATGACACGAGGCAGCACCGTCGACGGCGCCTGCCTTAAATCCTGCAAGTTATAGTATAAACAATTCTTTTATAACTTGAACATAATCTACCAGAAGTTTATGAGGTGAAACGCCGTAATTTTTCATTAGTTTTCATTGACCGTAACCCTTGCATAATTATGTTTGTGAATATTTCTGTTTTCGTATAATTAAATACTTAATTATTATCAAATAATACACTTCAAAACGGTTTAGTTTTTATTTGGATTGGGGTTAGTAGTATATTCGAGATATTTTATAGGAAATCATAAATTATTTAATGTTATTTGGATTGAACTTATTTTCGTATAGCCAAAATACAGCCTGGATTAGTTTTAACATCCGCCTAATTTTTTGAGAAGTCAAGTTTCTGATATTATTTCTTGTATATTTTTTATCTGAGAGGAGCGATGATGCCGGTTAGGGCTGTCAAAACGCTTGACGTAAGGATTGACGAGCGTGCCCTGCCTGCTTAGGTGTTTTGTACTTTTTTATGTTCAGCCTTGTACAATATTGTTTATCTACAAAATCGTCTGGGAACAAAATGATCAAAGCTTCGATGAGAAAATAAGTAGAGGTCATAATAATGTTTTGTTACTCGTGTACCTACCTACATCTCATAGATTCGATTTCGATCTTTATTTTAATTGACCTCTAATAAAAGTCATAAAGACATTTGAAAGTATATTCAATCCAATAACAAAAGCAAGTGGGAAATATTTCTAAAATGATGTTCCATGTTGTTTCCGATAAATAGGCGAAAGGAAATGTTTAGGTGACAGCGTTTGCTATTTATCCTAAAACATGGTTACATATAGTTCTCAAACTCAGCAGATACCTATCACAGCAAGACAGATGGACCCTCAGTCGCAGACTGAACAATGGGGAGTTAGTTTAATTCACGGGTACATTACATAGCCACACAAGAAAACGTATCATTATTTCATCTAACTCTGCAAAACATAAAAATGTCAAGGTGTAATAAATTATTGAAAGTCTAGCAAAAACCGATCACTTGTTGATACTATCTTTAGCTGATAGCAGTAATTATGTTTCACTTACTACTATTTCTGGTACTACAACATCGTGAATTGAATTCGCAAATAGTTCTTGCACGAGTTATGACGACAGTAAACGACTCGGTCGACACTTATGGGAATACAAGGATCAATTAAAATGGTTATTTTATTCAGTACGTATTTTTAATTGGCGCAAAATAAGCAACAGTATTAAATGAGGTCCAATGAGTGAGTTATTGTAATAGGTAATGAAAGCGGCCGGTCCCACGGGCCGGTGCCGTCCTCGTGAATCACGCGCTGCTGCAGCGCGACAAAAAAGGCCTCATACGACGACTGGCCAGTGCTCGCTACATGTTCGATTTTCCACAAGGCTTCGACTAACCTGCGCGTGCGCATTTGAATGTTATATCAGTTTTAATTTGTTTTCTTTCACGGACGTTCGCCGTCCCTGTCCCTCGCGAGCTATACGTTTTCATTTTAATTTATATTTATCAGCAAGATATGACTGTGCAGTTTGTGGCCCGTGTTGTTGCTACATTTACTATTATATTTTTATTGGGATGCTTTTGTATGAGTTGGCAGATATTTATCGGGTATCGGAACATTATTCGGTCTGCTCATAATCGTCCGCATAAAGCACCTTGTCACACGGTCGTTGGGCGCCGAATGCGCTCGCCCGACCCCGAGTATTCTTTTTGTGCTCCCCGGACGAGGGCCCTTATTCTCTGAGAAGTGGAAAAAATGAAGATATTAATATATCTTTCTAATTCGAAATACGTTTCGGATAAAAGGTACATCATAAATCATTATGCACGCTGTACGAAACTGCTCATACATGCGAGAGAAAACAGTTTTCGGGGAAGAGCTGTCGATGTCGTCAATCAGTCGTTATTGTGACATTATTGATAGCGCAGAGTAATTTCAGAATGTTGCTGGTGTTCGGAATAGTCATGTTCGAATTGTTATAATTGAATATGGTCGGTGTTCTAGATATGGCGTATTGAATGTAGCGATTAGTATTGTGGGTCAGACAGAACATGGCGCGTGGTCATGTCTGGCGCGGCCGGCTATCGGGCTGGCGGTGAGGCGGCTATGTCAGCAATCGGCCAGTCATCCACCGCTTATTAGCCGCCTCTCCATCTGAGATTGAATTAGCTTCGATATGTAGCATTTAATAAAGATTGAAACAATGTGCGGCACACTCACGCTTCAAATGATGAATCGATGATTAATGTCATTAATTACTCCCCAGCCTAGCGTATGTTAAGCAGGTATTGAAGCAAGAAAAAATGTTTTGAAATAGAACCCATCCTCACAGGCTGTACATTCACCTTAGGGGGCCCAGATCTGAGATTTCGTTCAAAGTTTGTGTTATCTTCATTATTAGCGTTGCGGCGTTACGGTGATATAAGATAATTCTGTATTAATATCTAATGAACATGTCCCGAGAACAGGTGCACGAATATCATATGTCGCCCAATTATTATTCAAGGCGATGACAAGCCCGCGGCTGGTAGTCGCCGGTACACGAGCTAAAGATTCATTTGATTATACTCTAAATCGTAATAAATAGCGCTTTGTGCGACAACATTTTCGTTCCGCAACCTGATATCCGGTGCCCGATTGTTTTTTCTCTAAACTCACCTAAAGCCATTTACCACAATTTGGGTGCAAAGGCCGAGTGAGTCGGGTTACACATCACTCGTGCTATTTCTAAAAAGCTTGTTTTCACAGCGGAGCGCACTTAAGTAGCGATTTGTAACTCAATACTGCAGAGTAATTCGGGCCAGGCGTTCTGCCAACTGTGGATTCATTCGTGCTTCACTTACGAACCGTTTAATGTCTTTAAATTGATTTAAAAATACAAATCAGTAGCTTGAAATTACATTTTGCTCCAAAAAGTTTGTTTTACCGATGTAAATCGTTATCTTCTACATGGATTGAATCGGTTAAAAAAGTATGGAGCCACGAAAAAAACGTGATATAAAGTTTCACGTCGATAATATAGTAACAAAAAAGTGTCTCCTGTGGGTGATACAGCCGTTTAAGATAAACATCTGACCCTAGCCGGTGTCCCGACGTGGAACGCGACGAATTCACGAAGTGCATTCCCAACTGGTGTTCGATTTGTTTTTGTTTTGACACTAAACGTTCAAAGAAACCATATCGAACATGATTTCGGTTTACGTAGCTATTAATAAACTTGACTCAAATAAAGATGTAATTTAAAATATTCAGATAGGCACTCAGATCATTATCTACACTTAATTTTCTAAATTAAATTTCTTAATTCTTGACTGGGAATCTGGTAATGTGGTTGATAATTTAGGGAAAATCTTTTGTTCTAATTTTCATTTTCTTTGGTTTAGTAAGGTAATCTAACAATCTTCCTTGTTAGATGAGATTGGCTCGTGCGCAGAAGAAGCGTTGAATTGAAATAGAATTTGTGTCCGATCGTTTTTTGTGTGGAGACAGAGCGACGGAGATGAGACGCCCGATTAGTAATTAGACGGGCGACACATGTTTTGGACTCTTTTATCTCGTATTAGCCTCATTAGTTGAGCCGAGACGTTTTTATTGGCTGATCTACCGTGATTTTTATTTCTCTATTTCCCCTTCTTCATCTTGGCGTCAGTTAGGATATCTCTGCATCTTAGATTCTGATTCGTCGTATAGATTTTCGTTAAAATTATTACTAGCGTCACAAGTACCAATTAATATGGTTTATTTTTCCGTCTTCTAGTATACTAAAAAAATGTTAATAGATATGTATAATTTGTGAGGACATAAGACACTTTTGAAATGCATTTCATTCATTCATGCTTCTAACATGGAGATTTAATTTATGACAATCATAGTTCGCATTCCAGTTTGAATTGGTATTATGGATGATAGAGTATAAAGCACAAATATTTTGTAATGGAACACTGAACTATAAAGGAAGTATCGATCTATTGAAAACGTGTGATCCATTCATACGGCTGCGGTAAGGGAACGTCTAAAGAGCCCTATTATTGTAGCGTTAACAGACACTTGAGATTAGCATCTGTGGCTCCTCAAAAATCTTCATATTTCAAACACAATGTAGAGGATTACAGCCGAAGAGGTTTATTTGTAAACACGACAATATAATGGTAATGTTACATTGTGATGCGGTCACCAAACCGTCTGCCTACTTGTAATGTATTTTATTGAATATCATCTCACACGATTCGGTGAACATGTTACAATCAATGCACGACTAGACACAAAAAATCTGCAAAAAATAGGGTCACCGTGGAATCATGTAGTGGAAAACGCATATGGTTATGTGGTCTGCTGAATTTCCTTGTAAATCACATCAAACTATTCAAGAACCAAGAAGCAATTATAATCTAGTTCAGCAAGTTCACAAACGCCTAGTAAACTATTTCTTCTTTAACTTATGCGTATATCCTGTATTTGTAGTATACTATTAAAAAGAAGTCAAAGTTAAGAAGGGCACTGAGAACAGGTCTCTTGTAAATAAGATAGCATCGCTCCGGCGTGATAACACCGCTCAGAGGAGATTATCTCCATTGTTCACGTTCATCATCAAGTTATCAGGAGTAAAACGGATGTTGAGCTGCCTTTGTCACAAGGCTCCACGGCTTATTGAGATGTCAGAACAAAAATATATCATTTGTCGTGACAATAAAGTTGAAAGTGGCACGCGGTTAGCTACTCCAGGCTTTGTTACGGGAATGTGACAAAGTCGTCTTATAAATATGATTTATGGCCGTGTTAAGTATCCCGTGCAATTGTTGTGAATATTTATTTATGCTCGTAAACTATAAACAACGAGCAAATCTTGTTATTTACGATGTGATTGGACATTCGCGTACTCGTGCATGTGCTCCGTGTTTTCTTAACTGTGACTTTATAATAGAGGAGAGATACAGCTAATTGCTGTAGGTACTTATGTTACGATGCTGATTGGTATTATGTATCCGATTTTTATTTGTTTTATTTGGTTAAATTTACTAATGAGTAAATGACCATGAAGAAATACTTGTAGGTAACCTAAGTTGTTGAAAAACGTAATGTAGGCCTATTTTGTAGATTCATGTCGAATTATACCTATTACATGTACATCAAACTAATTAAAGTTATTTATTTGTTTACCAGGAGAAAAACCATTTAAATGCGAGTACGCGGGCTGCGACAGACGGTTCGCGAACTCTTCGGACAGGAAGAAACACTCACACGTGCACACGTCTGACAAGCCGTACAACTGCCGCGTGCACGGCTGCGACAAGTCGTACACGCACCCCTCGTCGCTGCGCAAGCACATGAAGGTCCACGGCGCTGCTGGTGATGCCTCCCCGCGGTATGACAGTGACGGTGACGACTCCTCGTCTGCCGGCAGTGTCAGCGTAACCGCAGGCGCTGCCAGCCCTGCTGCGCCCCTGCCCCCGCCGCCGGCGCCTGCGCCGCAGCACCATCCACATCACCACCCCTCTATCACAGATAAACTAGAGAGCTTAAACGAAAAATACCTTAACCCTCACGATCAGAAACCTTACGAGCGACCACCGGCGCCGCCCCACCACAACCAAGCCCCACATCTGACCAACATCGGTGGGAACGGCGTCATGGACAACAAACTGGGCTTCGGTGGTCACTGGACACAGTTCCAACAACCAGCACCGACGATGCCGCACGGTGTACCTGACTGGTGGTGTCCCACGCAGGAGACCTACCACCATCACCACTTGATGCACCACTCGGGAGCCGCCGCCGCCTACTGACCGCATCGCGCTTAGCGAACTCTTCATTCGACGAACTCCAGCTAATGGGAGCACCAACGACGACTTAATTACATGGCTCTAGCTTGTGTAGGTTAATTAATCAATTTAATTGTAAGCCGATTGGTACTCGAGCGAGTCCGCAATCGACGTGGAATGAAAAGTTCACTAAAGCGCTTTGGACCAGTATTGTTTTAATGTGTTACGCTTATTATAAATGTAATTAGTCCATAGTCAATCCGACCATTTCTAAATCATCGCCAAACGTCAGCCGTCCGAGAGATATTTAATATTTGGGTCTACTGTTAAGAAAAAGTTGTTTGATAGAATGGTGACAATGTAAACAGGCAACAATGGGACCTCGTGTCACAAGTTCTATTGTTTACTGTAAAACAAGTGAGTTGTAAACAATCACCGCTAGTTGAATGTTTTACACAATGTCATATATTTCCTGTAAACAATTTAACGATGAGAAGTGTCTTATTATTTTTTGGAAAACGATTCCTTTATTGAATAAGTAAGTATTGTGTGTTTGTAGCATTTGTGACGTTCACGGGCACAGTAACACTGCGACGAATATTTTTGTAAACCTTCTGCAATTGTTGACAGTGATTTATGACAGTCTTTGTGCACTGTGGAGACGCATACAAACAGACGTATTGTCTGAAATTTTAGTTTTGCGATACGAGAATAATTAAATATTCACACCTTTCAGCCTTGTACATTTATACTCTGTACTCCACAAGAAAATACATACAACTTTGTCAGCGACAGAAGCGGTACCTATAATAGCAAATATTAAAGGAAACTTGTAACATAAAATTATAATGATCAGCATGGCCAAAGCACCGAAGTCTAATAAAACTACGATTTTATAGGTTGTAAAATGTATGTAAATTGTTAATGTTAAGTTAGATAGTACGCTGTAAAATATATATTTAAGGAAATGCCCAGTGATAATAGAGATAAGGGTTTGATTTGTTTGTATATTTCACTCAAGTGTTGCTCCTTCATCGTGCTGCGGACTCTTGAACTACATATATTATGTATATTTATATTGAACATAGTGCTATTTTTTCACGGACCGAAGTTTTAGATAGTGAAAGTTTAAAGTGTACCTATAATAATATTATCTACCTATTTGACTGAAAAACATTACGTACTTTAAGTTATTTTAAGATGAAATTGTTGTCTTTTCTACAGCCCTGTAAATAGCAAGAAATAAAAATAAACAAATATTTCGATTTCATGGATATTACTTTGTTTTGGACACCTAATTATCCCTTAAATATTTTTCTTGAAAAGTATTAACTTATCCCAAACTTGAGCACCTTTGTAACAATGACAGACTATACCTACCTCATTCATAAAACGTGTTTAAATGCTTATACATTGGCATCATTTCATTTTGACTTAGACACAATTATATTATATTAATCACGATTTTAAAATGGCGCAGTAATTTGTTATGTTTTTTATTACGAGACTGGTCGTAAACAAGAGACCGATTTATTCCAAATACAAAGTCAAAAGATTGATCACTCGAATCACGAAATCTAAAATGGAAATCCAATTCTCGCGATCATTTCGATCGGATTCCGATCAAAAAACCTAAGTCCGTGACGATACCCACAATAAAACACCACACAATAACAAAACGAGGAACAATCATATTCCAAAAGAGAATTGAATTTATCATTGAGAAGAAACGAGAGAAAGAAATGATAAATGATCTAAAGGGCATAAGCACCGCAGAGTGTGAGCGAGACCGCGATACTATTCGATTCGACTTTACTGTCTGAGGGGATGATTTATCGTTTCTCAACAGGGATTGGCCGACCCAGTACTTAAAAGATTTATAGATCCTTATGGTGCATGCGCGGTAGGAGCGTTTTCTTATTATAAATCTCACTCCTGCGCATGAACTCGCGATTGCCTCTTTAGCTGTCCGTTGGAGAAATTAAAAAAATATGTTAACATATTGCAGTGGTGGAGGAATGAACCGGCGTGAGTACACCAAGAACACTGCGAGTAATTGGCTGGCTAAGTTAATGCGCCGGCGCACGGACGCCGCGCTCTCGGCGCATGCGCTGCGCTGCTCCGGCTGTTCTATACAAATAATTGATTATGACATTAATACGTATTGTAAACCGTGTTTTATTTTACTATCAATTGGAGTAGTAAAACATTTTGTATATATCATCTCGAATAACATCGTTACTACATATAGAAAATATAAAATCATGACGTAACATAACATCCAACGTGCCATCCAAATAAGGAAGTACAGCAATTTCGTCTTGACAGTACCAGTTCTCATACGAGACTCTTTATAAATAGCTTACAGAACAAACTGCTTTATGATATGGCTCTTTCCTAACATGCGCTTAGGAGCTAAAGATTTATGGAACTAGATGAAGGTAAACTAAGGACCAACCAAACAGAGAAAACCACCTACTCAATAAAGGTGACCAGAATTTAACGTTAATGCATCTCTAAAAGTTTACTGTTTTGTTTGTTGGTAAGGGTGCGATATTATGAGGGTCGGTACGGTGCGAGGTAAGTACAGAGCGGGTCTGCGTCCATCCCTATCTAAAGATAAGATCAGCAGTTCTGCCAGTGACACCTGGCCACGCCCCCCAGCCCCCCGACACACGGTTGTCCCCTTTTTTGTTTACACATCAAGGGAAACCATGTATTCATGTTCTTAATACAAATAATTACTGGACTACATCCGTAATCAGATTCTTAGAAACTCGATCTAAATATGTCAAACTTGTTCTTTTATTTTAAAATGAGAAACAAAGAGACAGTAAACGTTAACTTTAAGTGAATGTAGAAAAAATAGGTTTCATAAGTTTTCTGGAACTCAATCATAGAAGATAGTCAACTTTTAATACAACAAGACTGTTTGTTACAATAAATTAATTAAATACCGCACCTAATTATATTGTAGATGATTACTTCCATAGGCATTCAGAAAACATAATTTATATTTCAATTTTAAGCTCTAACTGAACGTGTCGTTACCCACAATCAAGCACTAGGCTATCATTTTACTTACTAGGTACAATAACTAAGTTTCCGGACAAATCCATAATCTAGTTCAACATAGAAAAGACAATAAAAACCAAAAGGGCTGACAGCTCCATGGTAATACAGTCAGAATAAAAATTGCAAATGTATTCGAGAGAGGTGCAAAAAAGAATGTATGGTAAAATACAATAGAGTTGGGAATTCTAATACATGCAACCCGGGCGGTCGTTTTTCGTGTGGCCCCGTTCTGTAAGGACTGAAATCTTTATTTATTAGAATCGGTAAATTATAAACGTCCAGTGTTTTATGTCCGTCGCATTGTTATTGATGTCCCACAAAAACCGGCCGCCGTCCCATAGACTATAATTGAAGAGAAATTAAGCTATGATTCTTTTTTTAGGTTATTTTTCAATTTTGTCTAATACTATTCTACTTACTGTCGTAGTTACCATAGGTACATAGTAGGTACAATCTGTGTCAATTCATGATTGAATGAGGAACCTTACTACCTTAATTAATATGTTGACTGAGGACTAATGTACGTAAATAGTTAGGTACCACAGCAACGAGCTTCCTTGTGCGTACTGCTAAGGGCTGGAATTCTTTGCCAGAGTCTGTATTTCCTGAAGGGTGTCGTGTGTGTCTTCAAGGCACGATTGAATAGGTTGCTAACGGGACGACGTGCTCCATCGTAGACCGCATCATCGCTTACAACCAGGCGAAATAGTGGTCAAACGTCGGCCCATCAAAAATATATAAAAAAAAAACATTTGCAGTTAATATTTTTTTCATTACTTTTGTACTTACCTATTTTTTTCATATTCTTCATGGTGAATATTAAAAACAAACATCGAGCTGTAAATAAAAAATAAAAACATTCCAAATTTGCATCAATCAATACTAAACCGAAATTTAAAATTAGAAGCTACATGTGTGTGCCAGTTACATTTCATTGCTTCGTTACCTTTTAAACGTAACCATCTCAATTCGTGCTCGGAATTCAAATGTGAAGGTGCGGAAACGACGCGCGACGCAGGCGGCCAGTGGGAACCGCATTGTTCCACTATCAATGCGAGACAAGTGTTTACAGCGCCACCTAGCGGGTCGTATCCGATATACAGAATCACCGACCATAAAGTACAACGAAAACACATTAAAAAAAAGATAAAAGTATGAAGTTACATTTAAATAATTATTATTATTCTTTTATGGATGCCATTATACTTAATACGAAGGAATTAAGCTTTGAGTGTTAGATTAGATTAGATTTAACTTTTAGAGAAAAGTTACACTCAGTTTAAGTTAAATAGGTATCTAACAATTTGTAGTTTTAAGTGTATCAGGTTCTTGAAAATATACATATTTGAAAAGATATACATATTTATTACTTACCTTCAAAATTATATATAGCAATAAGTAGCTCATTTACTTGTTATTATTCTAATTAGAATAGGAACGTTTCATTTATTCTCATTCTATTCTAGTCACCGAGTTTTGAAACTTAAATTACTTAAAACTACAACTTGCGTAGTAATCGCGTAGTCGCAGATACGAACCGCTACGTAATTGCTACAAAGACTACGCAGTGGCTACGCTGTTGCTACGCTGTGGCTACGCAGTGGCTACGCAGAGGCTACGCAGTGGCTACGCAATTGATACGTTGCGTAGTCATGATTTGGTGACTACGAGGAATGTATTCATTGTTTGTTATTGTTATTATTGTTTCGCTTATTTTTTAACTATTCTAATTAATATTACACATGCATATAGCGTTTAATGTATGGTTTAGTTAGTAGTTTTGTAAAACGAACAGATTTACATATTGTCTAATTTACTTATTAACTCGTCGAGTACCGTATTTATAGACACAATTAAAGAACAATAGGTTGCGGTCACCGGTGACCGCTTGGTGTTTGACAGTTTAAATAATGAATACAATAAAATCTTAAAGACAATATCATGTTCATTAGTATCACTACTGTATTTATTAGAAAGGCGATATGAATTATTAGCAGCTATGCAAAATCCAAAACAACACAAACCCGAAAAGATCCTTTTAAAAGTGTGTACCATCGGAACTTTTTTATGCGTTTCCCCTTTAGCAGGGATATAATTCACAGAAATCTTTATAGTTCTTTGTGTAGGGGCGAGTGGTGGGCGCCCCGCAGGGTTCTGATGATGAGTTACTGGCTGTTCTGGCTGTACCGGGTGAGCAGTAGGCCGGAACACGGAAGTCACCCCTCCGGCCGGCGTCATCCCGCCTTACTTCCGATACCAATCGCCCGGCCTTAGCTAACACTACGCGTATCTCATAATTTATTGACAATTTCGCAACTTTGCGATTGTTGTAGGGCGTCGGGAGCGATTGTAGCGTTGTAAGAAATCGGGGGCAGGGATGTCTTATTGCAAGGAATCAGTACATAAGAATTTAGTAGGTGTTGTTTGTATATTTTGACTCCTCAGGTTCAAAAGAACATGTAAAATGTAAGTGGGTTCTTTTCTCGGGACTAATTCTAATTAGATGAAATAACAATCGGCTTTTCCAATAAGATCTTATATGAAAAATCATAAAAAATCCAATTTAATTACAATCTTACACCCTACCGATAGGAACGTATATTTTTAATAATAATAAAATATCAAATCTGCATAAAAAGGATCATATACCACGGTAACAGTAGTAATAATACATATAAATCCAGGATTACACCTTGCCATTGAGTGGGCACGCCGTGCAGATTACCAGGCGTTCATAAGCCGTGGTGTACATCAATCATAGGACAGCATCACAGCAGCCACGTGTCGACAATAAGGCGATGTACTCGACGGCGGCGCACAACAATATTCATAAATAACTTAGTAACAATAGTGGGTGGTCACGTGGCCCGGCGCGTGCGACGCCGGCCTAACGCCACATCTAATTATTTGCACATACCCACATAAATGCTCCTCAAAGTGTTTTAATAAAGAACTCCTCGTGGTGGCTTCTAGTACTTACATAGTACTTGACCTGGTTGAATGGTTGTCAAATTGTAGTTGGCTGAAGTCAAACTTTATTGTTACCTTATTAACAATTAATCAAATACTAGATAGGTATGACAAATTTTTACAATGTTACATCAGTTTTCTCTAATATGGTGAGTATTTAATGACAAATAATAATGAAGATGATGATGAAATTAACTTAATTAATTTAACCTCGAACACCAATAGCTAGAATAAAAAGGCTACAAAAATCTACCTACATACACATCCATCGGAATTCGTAAAGCAAACTTAACGGAAAAAAATATATTAGTCATTATAAAAATAAATAAGAAGTATATATGAAAGTAAATATGTCAGAAAGCGTGCAAGCAGCCAAAAGTGTCAAGAATAACGGAAACGAAGACATGGTACTATGATACCAGCCAGACTCATAAGAAATGTATGAAATATTTTCCAAGATACACCAAACAACGGAAAAGATTTATAATTCATTCAAACACAATGATTATACAGCATTTTTTAGGATAACAAAAATCTATATTATCAAAGATAATGAGAATCATTTGTAACTGGAAACTGTTTTCCTGTTACAGAATTATTCTTATAATATCGATATCAGTAGTAAATAGAATACGGCAGCAAGTCAGTAAAAAAATAATACATCATATGTTTTTATACAATTCTACTAAATAAATGTATTGAGAATAAGAGGGTTAATTTTTAGGATTTTGTATTAAAGATAATTCTAGCTGCCTCGTTGGCCGAGTGCGACTGCCGGGCAAGGGGTCTCGGGTTCGATTCCCGGGTCGGGCAAAGTATTACTGGGTTTTTAAAAAAAAATCTCAGTAGTAGCACGGAGTCTGGAATGGTGCCCCGTATATGGCAATAGACTCACCCCCTATTACATGGGACGCATAACATAAATAGTGAAAAGTGGGTATTACATTGTACTCAGTGGCATAATGTGCACCTCTGCCTACCCCTTCGGGGATAAAAAGGCGTGATGTTATGTTATATATGTTTCAAAGAATTATTTTAAAAATGAAATTATATTCCAAATTGTATTTAATTAGATTAATAAAACACATGTTTATCTTCATTATTTTATGACAACAATACGAATACGCGAAAAATCGCTAACCCAACTAAAATAAAACTACTACTTTTTAAATTCAATAAAAAACCTAATTCAAATAACCAGCCAGCATTGAATGAACATCATAAACAAGGAGTGTTTACTTATTCATGCCCTTTCAAATATAATCTGTGTTCGTCTAGTCCCCTTGCGAGTGTGAGTGAAATAACCCATAGCTTGCGGTGCCCGGCGGCGGCTGAACCATACGCAAACATTAGTTAACTCGAGTGTAAATGAAAACTTATTTGATGGAAAATGATTTAATGACTTACTGCGATAGTTTAGGGTGCCATCCTCCCATTTATAGTCTTAATCGAACATAAAAATAGACAGAAAATAATAATTTCGAATAAAAAAAAATATCGTAAGTAGTTTTGTCAACAAAAAAAAACTATAAAAAAAATTAAGTAAAAACAATGATAAGTTTATTCTCAGAGCAAAATAAAAGCCGGCAAATAAACCAAATAAAAAAGTTTAACAAATGATATTGATAAAATAAACTGTTATATATGCTTCAAAAACACTATTTCAATACAAACATACACTGTACAATAATATAACATCAACAAAAAGATACGACGAGGATGGGATTCGAACCCACGCGTGCAGAGCACATTGGATTAGCAGTCCAACGCCTTAACCACTCGGCCACCTCGTCATGTCTGAGGCACGCGAAATTACGCAACACGTTATGAAGAGGGGCCTGACTTGTACTACTAGTAGTTTTGATAGGTGAAAAGAGCAGTTTGTGATGAGCTCTGACGTCATATTTTATCGAACGTTGACCCCCAATGTTTGTTAGCGCCAACCATGAATGGCATTGAAAAACTTTTAAGATGACTACTAAGTAACCACAATGTTTTATAATAAAATGTGTACCATTTCACTATAAATGTTAAATAATGTATTATTTATTACTACATACATGTTATTAAATTATTATTAGTACAAATTGCCTACTGTGACGATAAATAAACTGATTAGATATGTGAAATGAATGACTTGCAGAATATTGTAGTTGCCAATTCTATTACGGTATTTAATACTTAGTTTGTAAGAATATTCGTTATGTTAAGTGTAGAGCTAAGTTATTATTCATAGTGTAAGGTACCTACAATAAAATATGAATTAAAATATGTTTATTTTTTTACAGCAGTATTTCAGCAAGATTGCATACTACATAGTTAGTAGCAAGTCTTATCGAAAGTCAACAGTCTTTTATTATCAATAACATTTAATCATTTATTATTTCTCCATAGGACGGCATACAACGTGTCGCGGGTTCGATTCCCGCACGTAACAACACGTCAACAACTCTTTGTGTGATCCGCAGATTATTGTTCCGGGTCTGGGTGAGATGTGTATGTGACCTTGTATGTTTATAAACACAATCTATTGTGGGGCAAAGTTTTATTAAAAAAATAGGAAAATCATAAAAGTATGTGTAATAAAACATTCTGTCGAAATCAGAATTAGAATCGAACTCCTCACAACCTAAGACACGACTAAACACTAGATCTAGAACCTAAAGAGAAACTTATGCTCCAAGACGACAGTGGCAGTTTAAATAAATAAAAGAGTACCTAACTACTACAGAATTATTCTCTGAATTTACTTAAAAACCACCATCTTAAGTCTACTGTGTATCCAAAAATTAATAATAAGAGATCAAAGATCGCCTGTTACCCATTATAAACCAAAAATAAAGTTAATCTCAAAACAAATTGAAGTGTGTGTAACGATATTTGTGTTTGTATATCCACAATACTTTGAACATTAGAATAATAATATTAAAAGCTCATGTAATGTGCCCATAACTCGACGCTAGCGCCGCTCAATGACTAAAGATGTACAAAAGTATTATAATGATCAACAAGGCTCATTTATTCTTGTTACAAAGTATAGGAAATCGGAATGTATAGTGGACAGCTAATGAAATATGTTGGTGCTAGAAAAAATGGATGTTGTGCCAATATCTCCTTAAGTTATGTAGTTATGAGTCATTTTGTATTTAACTCGTCGAGTACCGGTTTTATAGACACAATTAAAGAACAATAGGTCGCGGTCACCGGTGACCGCTTGGTGTTTGACAGTTTAAGGAAGTATTTGTTCACGATTGTCCCGTTGCGCTAGGAGATTCTATGGTTTACTGTATAAGATAGTAATATATGAAATAGAAATACAAAGTAGATAATAATATCAGGTATTGACCAGCGGCGTAACTACAGACTGCCGAGTCTCTAAGCGGTCACCGGTGTCCATTCTCCACCTTCTCCATTATAGACCTTATTTCCGATGTTTAGAGACTATTTTTGTATGAAGAAATGTTGTGAATGTTTTGTAATCGTAGATTTAGAAGTTAAGTCAGCATTATGACACGGAAGGGCGGGAAGGGGTTCTCTGCTGGATTCTCCATTTTTTATATTTGGTGGGCCCCCACCACTGGTACTGACATCAAATTGAAATATGCTTGAGTGGATTTATGTTACAGTTTCGGAGGTGCCAATATTAATAACGGCTTCGATAACAAGCAATAAGGAGAACTTTTAAATAATAAGCGTGGACTGACTCTAACCATTTGAACCACATATTTTCTAGAGAACAATAATTGGTGTGTACTTACTTACATATAATTGGTATGTCTACCTCATTCTACTATAATAATATCGCTAAGATGGACATAGTATTAGAAAGTTTATTGTGATAATTATCTGCTATCTATTAGAGAACTGGAACATATCCATGCCTCACTTTAAATTGTTGCAGGTTATTGAAATTGTTAAGCCTTTTCACTGAAAACTCAATCTAGTTACTTTACTAGTAGGTTTATTATTATATTTTTATAATACAATCTTCATTCCAAATCATGTTTCGCTATTGAAGCAAATGTTCGAACAAATTGTCCTGTGTCAGTCTCTCTCATTGACAATATTTTACCAACAAATGGTGTTCCGAGGCGCCAGTCACGACTCGCGCCGTCTCCTGAATATGACAAATAACATTAAAAATGAAACTACACGAATACCAACATAAAATAAAAATGTCAAAAATTTAAATTAAGGATTAAAATATTTAAATTTAGTGCGGCTACGTCCCGGGCCGGCCACGGCGAGCGCCGGCCGTGTGTCGTACGCTACGGATCACACTGCACACTTACTATGGAGTGGGACTTCGTATGGATGCAGGTAACTAGACCCTATCTTTAAGCAAACAGGTATTATAACATAATTACACTTACACTGCAAATCCATATCTGTAGTTGGATATCCAACTGCAAATAAAAATAGTTGAATGTTTGAGGTCGATGATGATGGATTGAAATTGTTCATTGTCGTGTATAGGTAGGTATGTAAATATAATATCTGTTACATTGAAGCCTTTCAATATCAAATAGATAGTTGAAATGTGAAAAACTTACATGGGCAGATTACACCACCACAATAAAACACTTAAAATAATTCATTAAGCAATCAATCCTCAATAAATTGAAAACAAGACAATTTATAAGGTAAAACATTCCAATAACATAAAAGCCTGAGCCAGCAATAAAAGTCGTCTCCATGTTAACTCACGTGGCCGAATACTATAAATTAATGGAGTGTACTGTGCCAGAGAATTTTAAATATTTGAAAGCGCAGTTTAGAAAAAAATCAAAATCTCCACCAGAGCATAATATATTACGTAAAATAAATAATACAATCATGAAGTAGTTATAAATGTAGTGTTTATAAAACGTAATCGTAGTTTTATGGACCATATATTTGGAGGCCGGCCGTCAGGATGCGTGTCGTGGAGAGAACTTCACCTTTTCTGTTTATTAATTAGTTGCTGCGACAATAAGGGATGCCTGAGATACCGTAATTGACGTAACTATTATAATTTACGTTCTATCCTCCTATTTACTTACAAGAAAATCATTTAAAACAGATAACTGAAGAAAATTAAGATTTACATTAAATGGAAATCCTGCCCAGCCTTCTACCTCAACACTACAAACTTGTGTAATATTATCTTCTGAAGCAATCAGAGGATTCATATCACTATTTCACTAACTATAAGTACCACTGACTGAACACTTGAATCAATAAGTTAATATCTTCGGAAACACAGTGTACTGGTGTACATCCAAATTAGCGTCAGGTATAGTCATAGAGTACAATGATCTGTAGTTGACAGGTCATAATTCGCGCCCCTACCGCCGTACTTGGTAGGGATGTGCCCGACAGCCGACCTTTGTGTACTAATAGCAGGTACAGTGTCGCCGGAGCCTGTCCGACGCACTCCCCCACATCACTGGATAGAAACTCAATTTCTTTTTGACAGCAACATTAAAGACTCGACAAATTTGTAAAATCAGGCCTCTTATTAAACTATATCGACGCGTGTCCCGTTTGGAAGGCAGGTTGCTATTTAATTAATACTAAAAGTAGTTACAATGTTCCCTTCCTTTTCTTTAAGAAGCTCATTTTGTATAATTGAAAGGATTTTAAAGTACCCGAATTTCTCTATTGGTAAGCAGTTATATAAATAGTTAAGTATATAGTAGAAAATCGTAAAGATAGACTTTGTAAAAGCTACGAACAATGACTGTAATCTCCTAAAAACTCTAATTATTTCAGTAATCTGCAGGTTTTATACTGCGATTCTGTTACAACAAAGAATAATTACTCTTCACCGCCACACTCCATTGGTGCATTAAATTACTGATAGTCTTGTCACTGGCTACATAAATAAGTGTCTTTTTAAATTTCCTTCCAAAATCTAATTGGGTTAGAGAGATCTGCAAATACAGATGATATTTTAATAAAACAATTTAATGTTACTAAGCCAAAATTCGAATGTTGCGGGCGTTTATTCTTTAGTTGCCAGCACATGCCGACATGTTCCCACTATCAGGTACTTAAACTGTCAAACACCGCGAGGACACCGGTGATCGCAACCTATTGTTCTTTAATTGTGTCTATAATGACTGTACTCACTTAAAGGATATCAACTTTAAAGATATTTATAAGAAGATCATACATTCGATATATATCATACATACATACATACATTGTGCTCTAACACCAATAAGAAGAATCAGAAGTAATACTTATTATGTTTTTCAATATTTTAAAGTTGCAAAAGTTCTACAATGCTGTTAGGTACGTTTGTTAAGAAGGTGTCTGAAGTCTAGATACTACACCTGGATTTTCAGTTACATTAACTTACACAAAAATTACAGATTGGCCCGTTGGCCACCCCTTATTCATATTCCTTCTAAAATGTTGTTCTTTTTTTTCAGATAATTTTAAACACTATAAAAATGCAATTTAAAGGTAAGCTGAAAAAGTTCTAGAGAAGAATATAATGTAGATACTCAACTATGTAAGTACTATTCTCCCGAAGATTCCTGATGTTGTTGTTGTCTAGTCACCTTATATTCATCTCAACTGCTGGAAGACAAGGGTTACCACGAGAGTTCTGGAGGTGACTGGGTGAAGTAAGGGTGGTATCGATTGCCACGCCCACCCGCGGCGCGTTGCCTAGCAACCGGACGCTCCCGCCCTCCACCGGCCGACGGCAAACGTCTTTCACGCACGCACTTTCAGTTTTCTACGCTGTTCCGGCATTTTCAGTTTCAGTTGTGATCATTTTTTATCAATTTATTTTGTAGTTTCATTGATATGTTACTATGTATTTATGTACCTTTGTATTTGGTGTTTGGTGATGTATTTGGTGCTGTAAAAAAACTAAAACATTCATTGATGACTTCTTTGCAATCAAAAGAAAACTGTAATCGTGCATGGCATGTATTGAATTTTTTAACGGACTAATATTATTATAGTTTCTTATTTTTTTTCACTAAGATAGACTCTTCACATACCTATCTATAAGAAACTATTTAGTTATGCAAAAGACGTCTATCTATAAAATTCCTATTAATTAAAGCGCTTCTCTTCCTCATTCAATACTGATAGATGCTGCCTAAGTAGTTAATGCTTGCTTAGGTAGAGTACCTAGCTGCTTTCAGATTGTCTAACTAACTAGTCGTTGCAAACAAACATAAACTAGGTTTTAATTTGCCATAGATTAGAAAAAGTATGTTTATTATATGATATGTGTAGACAATTATGAAACCCAGCATGGCAGGACAAGTTTGTAATGTGTACTTACTTAACAATAGGTAGTTGTACTACTGCTTTATGGCAATAAATACTTAAATAGATGAATATAGCGATTTAAAATGCAACCGTCTATAAAAGCATCTCATATAAAAAATATCTTTGGAAATAAATGTAAACATAACATAACCTGGAATGTAGACAATCTCACTACATTCACTACCATATAATTATTGAATTTTAATTTTACCGTAGTATATGTATTATATATTATTAAATTATGTATGTAACCACAACATATTTATGCAAACAAACTAGTAATAAACAACGATAAATCACATTACACGTTTAAATTAAATCACAGCGTAAGAGAAAACAAGTCATAAAATGTTAAGTAAAGCGAGGGGCGCAAAACTTAATTTAGCTACAGGCCTGTAATGAATTCTAAGGAAGATTTAATAAAGTTTTCGGGGAGCGATCCCTCATTATTACAAACTAACTACCACGATTTTATTTAACACTTTTTCTCCCGCCATTTTTACATTAAGGAAGGATTAGGATATCGCTGAGTCTGTTTTAGAAAGTGCTTGAAAAAACATTTAGCCTTTCACTGGATTCTGTTCTTATTTGAAGCCTGTTTTTATTTATATTTTCACTTGTTTTTGTTTTACGGCACTAGCGCTGTTGTTAATTGATTATTGCGCAATACTGTGAAAGGCTACTCTATTTTAAATTAGGTATACTTAAATATCGTGCCATCTCTGTCATTTGACTAAAAATTTGTAGTGATAGAACTATACTTAAGTAAGCTTTTGGGTATTTGGACATTAATGCATTAATTTGTAAAAGCTTTAAATTTTATGTTCATGTAGTTTATGTTTAGCTATTAATTTTTTGCATTTATAAGTTTCGATTTATATTGTGTAGAATATTATTTTGAATAATGACTGCTTACAAAATATTGAAACCAAGGCACCCTCAATATATCACAGAGCTCAAAAAATGGAGAGAATAATTATTATAATACACATATATTGACAAATGATAGCAACTTATAGGAATCGTCCTGAATCCATAAAAACAATATAAAACCATGGTGTTATTTATGGTTCTTTTATCTGTAAGGAGGATCTTTGTGACGATCGTCTTTTGTCGCTGCCGCGTTTTTTTTTGTACCCGCCAAAAAACAATCGTTAAAAAAGTATCGTCCAATTGCGATGGTCGTTTAACTGTATAATCTGTGCCGATTTCTTTGTAGATCCTATCTTTATAGTTTGTCTATAGGCTGATACTTGATGCGATAAGCTTTTGTTTTATGCCGCGATGGTTAAAACATTGACTGATTTTGTCTGTGTGTACCTAATGTCTTTAGGTTTAGACAGAGTTAATTGTTTTATAGGTAACCACGTAAAACGCTTTTGATACACCGTTTAATTACTATACTACGGTGGGTACTGAAAATGTTTTGTAAATATGTAATCATCAACAGTGAGACATGATAAGAAATGATAATTAAATTTCCAAGATGAATGCATAGGGACTACTTATTAATATTTATGGGAACATTATTTTAAGAAATTATAAATCCAGGTGTAGCCTTCAAATAAAAACTGTAAAACTAACTCATTAACCGCTTAACGTAATTTATACAAATAAAAGGGACGATTTAATATAAAAATGGTTTAGATTCGAATAAAATAAATACTATTATAAGATAAAAATCTCAACAAAACATTCCTTCAAGAAATATATTACACACCTATCATATTAAAATTATAACCTATAATTTAATTTTCAAAATGGTGTACATAAAAACTGACGTTGGGTGTTGTCAGGTGAAAAAAAAACCGGTCGCACATTCGTTTGTTTCTTTTTTTACGTGTTAACCCTCAAATTTTTTGGTGGTACAGAATAGAAAAATGATGTGTGTTCGTAGAACAGTATCATAACTCAGGAGATGATGGCCAAAGGATAGCTAAATGTCTTGAACTAATTATGATGAATATGTTTATCCATACCTCGAATATCGAAGGGATGGAGAAAATAAACTACTGACGTTATAGGCATGCCTTCCTTAGAACAGTCCCATTAAGTCCCATGGGTCAACGAAATGAGTTGGTGATACCTAGAACTATTGACCTCTGTTGTAAAAAACATAGTTTATTCGCCATGAGGTTCCTTCTTGTTATACATATATGTATCTGACCGAGGAAGGAAGGTAAGATTAACTAAGGTATTGAACTCACTTCGGTTATAACTATCATAATGTGTACACAAAGCACCGCTAATTAGTTGCAGCGCTACACATCGACACAACTGTCATTTACACAGTGTACATGTGTGCGTAATTTCATATAACTGTATATAAAAATATTCGTCCACCACGTTCACATTGGTATTTTCATTCTTGTGTCGGTATACGTATTTTTATAATTTAATGCATAGGTAAGGTTAAAACTATTTACAATCATTGATATGACCCGACATTTTCACTGTCATTATCGTAGTGCTCGTGGTCGATTGGTTAATGAGCACGCTTTTATCGTCTTTCAAGGATCAATGATGTGGGTTCTATTCCAGCTAAAAGTTAATTTTATTTTACCTTGTTATTTTTCTTATTTTTTTTTTGTTTTTTGTTTTTGTCATAAAATATAAATATCAGGCTATAAAAGAAGCAAATGAGTTGGTAAATAAAACAATACTATTTTTTATTACAATTAATTTATTTATTATACAAATATGTTGTTTTATATTCAATATTTATATCTAATAATTAATTATATACCACATGTTAAGTTTAAAGTTCTTTAAATCATAATTAATAGATATGACAATAAACCTCATAGTCGAATCGGGAAATATCATGCGGTACAGCGGTAATACGATGGCAGCAACATTTTTTATTAAGTAATAAACAAATATACAACATTCTTGTTTTGTAATTTAATAATATAATGTATTATTAAATTACAGTTTTACAGTAATAAACAAGTAAAACATGTAAAAAATTACATGTAAAATATTTCTTGAAATGGGCGACTTTTTGTCGTTTGAACTTCCATTAATTATCTATTTTACGACGGTTGTTATAAGGTTCAATATTCAGTGGGCTGTATGATAGTAAAAAGAATGTGACGAATGCTATGGAACGATTTTAACTTTCATGACCTTTAGAATCAGGGAAACTTTAAATTAATTGAAGATGGGCGTAAATATAATATGTCAATCAAGTTCGAAAGCAGTTAAATAAATTTGTTAATGAAAAATTAAAGTGAAGTGAATAAACATGTTGAATAGAAAGAAATTATGACAATTTCTAACCACAAAACAATAACATCACTTCACCGTATGTTCTAGACAGCATTTTAATATTCTTAAAAAAATTAAACATTATTTTATGTTAATTTTAATAAAGGCAGAGTTTGACAGGCTCAATAATTGATTCCGAAATCAATACAATCACTGATCCTACAAGGCAGAAGGTTGCAATTCGTATACCTTTCTCCATCTTTTCTTCACAATATTTTACGCCCATCCTTATCCGACTTGAAAGTCTTTTCGTCGCTCAATATGATTACACTGTTCGCCCAATCAAAATTAATAAAGTCCTTAGCAAATTCTTAGCGCTTTTGCTGGTGAACCACAGATAACAATTTTTCTTCTCTGGCTTCCTGCACCTTAAACCAGAATGCAGGTGTCTCCGTACAGTTTGTATTAAAACATTCAGTGCTGTCGCTGTAGTGCGGGTTGGCAGGAACGGATCAGCCATGTGCCTGGCTACGATGTCGTAGTGCCGAGCCGATGAATTTGCCTTTGGTTTAGGCCCACGTCGACGATGTTTAACGTCACCGGTCTCCGCATATCTGTGCACCCATAACTGCATGGATCTCCTCTGTTGATACCAAACAAATAAGTATTTAAAATACCAGGAAATACTTTACAGGAATTAAAGTTACTTAAAAATAATAATAAATATAAGTAAACACAATGTTAGAATAATAATTTATAATTAAGTAGTGGCGTAAGGAATAAAAATCCCTAACCAGATATGTTTTAAAGAAACACTCCTAACAAAAACAAGTCAAGTTACAATACAATTAATAATTATTATATATCTTTATAATATTGAACTTCATAATAAGTTGCAATATATTATTTTATTCTAGTGCAAAAATTGATAGGTGTGTCGAGTTACAAAATGAAATAAATATTATTTAGAATAACAACGTAGTATCTTATTTACTCACCGATATCATTAAACGCCTTGCTATTTCAGTTATTGTTAGTTATGTTTTGCTCATGCAAACAATGGTTTCAGCCTTTTTAAATGTTGATAGGTGTTGGAACATCTTGTAAAATAAAAATAACTTTGCACACGAATATAAGTAGTGTAGCAATAAACTATGAAATCCTCATAAAATTGACAACTAAGAACGCAATTATTTTGTAAGTCGGGTGATTGAAAAACATGTTTTAAATAGTCGGTAGTTACTTCATAAGCGTGTAAAAATAAATGACTCGAGATTTCTATGGTCGCCACAAAACATTGCAAATATACGCAGGTATCGAACCATAAGAAATCACAGTTAATTACTTTTTTACTGTTTTTATCTTATTTAAGTTGGTTGAAATGCATAAAGCAAATGAGATTATTCTAAAAATAAATAACTAGAACTAAAATATAAATAAAAGATATTATAGGTATAAATAAATCTAAAGTATTTACTATTAAAATTAACATAAGATTTAGAACAATAGGAAAGGAAAAAAAAGAAAAGATTTAATTGTTTCTAATTTCAAATTTCAAATTTCAAATATTTGATAAATTAATTCTAAAACAACATGTGAATGTTGGAATCGATCCGGCGGCACTTTACTTGACAATTGGAGGCGATAACCATTGCGCCAAGCGCGCTGTAGATGAGATCATCGAAATATTTTATATCATTCAGTAACATAAAATTACAATGAGAAAGCACTATATTTATATGGGTATTGTATAGCTCGATCGTTCATTATTTTTGATTTCGATTTATTCAAAGTTTGTTATGAGTAATTTTATCTTTACCCTCGTTTTTATTTAAACTTATTTACTAAATTATTGCGTATACCGACACAAAAATGATTTTTAAATACCAAGATGTGTGTGATAGACGATTGTTTCTATACATATCTATTGATATGAAATTACCCACACATGTATATTGTGTAAATGATAGTTGTGTCGATGTGTAGCGCCGCTAACTAATTAACGGTGCTTTGTGTACATATATTGGTATTGTGTGTAGCTATTTAATTTGAAGTAAATTAAAGTAAAGGGGTTAATTTTTTTATAAAATTCTCAGTGTTAGCACGGAGGTTGGAATTGTGCCCGGTATATGGCCCAGCCCTATTATATGGGACTCATAACAGAGATAGTGAAAAGTGGACGTTACATTGTACAGTGGCATTAATTGCTATAATGTGCACCTCTGCACACTTCTTCGGGGATAAACGGACTCATGTTATGTTATGTTAAGAAGTAAAATATACTATTCTCGGTGAACTTTTATAACCTTTCCACATTGAATTTTCTCTAACAATTAAGTTATTAATTTACAAGATTTATAAACTTAACCGTGATTGTAAAGATCATGCTGATAAGGAAAAGCAAATTCCCGGTTTTATAAATAAAACCATAACTTGAAAACTTAAGGACCTAAGATTAATTGCGCTCTGCACTTGGTTTGCATACAGCAAAAACAACAATTTTAATACTGGTTGAATGTAACAGTTTTCCCACGTCGAACAAAGCTCGGCGCCCGATATGCGCCCGCGCCGGCGACCGTGACGGATTACTCCACGACAGAACACGTTATCCGTCATAACCGTCTGAGCTGCGATTGATTGTGGCTGCAGGTAACCGCTCAGGTTACTACACCCTGTATCCAAGAAGGATACCTACATTCCATGATTAAGACCACGAAGGTATTTCATCTTAAAAGAAAAACATTTTCTTTTTCTTCTCCCTCTACTTAATAAGTTCCGGTGTGGCATGAACTAGTAGAACTTTTCTCAAATAGTTCGTGTTAGTTAAGCCATGTCGATATTTCAATTCATTTTGCAAAAACAATTATTATCTAAAGTAAATAGTTCAGTTTCAAGCACCCATCGGTCCTTTATATCTTAGACATATATTTAAAGAATATTGTCTATGCAGGTTGTCGGTGTTGATGGTAAGTTAACGCCTAATGAGACTAGCATGCGTTTCTACAACGGGAGAAAAATGCATGCCCTAATGCGTAAAATAGTTATATCAACACAATAAGTCCTTTCATAACTCATTCATTTCATAGGTACTTACATAGTTTTGAACAAAATAGCATTAACAATATTAAATTTTATGAATTAAGCATTGTCTCCAATAATTTATTTCATTGAACAAACCTATTTAGAATGATGCTTAATATGAGTTTGGATCAAATTATCTGTAACGAATCGTACTTACATAGACATTATCAGTTAAATAGGTAATTACAAGATACAATCTCAAAATGTAGAGGTATATTAACTTGTACTTAAAGATTGAATCTCATGCATCATTTACTCGAGTACATACTCTGCTCCATAATTAATTGAACGATGTTATAATTATCTTATAACATTCATTGTAAAACTGTATGGGCTGGAAACAATGGCTACATATGTACAGAACAGGTTCCTTTATGTTATTGATGCCATTAGACACAATATCGAACATCAGTCGTGAGTTTATTAAATAACGAATAAGATAATCTATTTTAAATTTAGTCCGATTCAAAAGAATGAAACCGTTATGGTATACCACAGGTGGCGCAATCGATGTTTTTTGGAATTATCAAATCGTACAAAGGTCCATCGGCAACAATGGGCGCACTCCAGTTCCACGGCCGACACGACAGATGCAACAATACGCCGACAAATGATTAATCGTACGCATCTACTAGCGTTTTATATGCACAAATAAAAAATATTGTGAAAAAATGAAACAAAACTTTTTGCCTTTTGTTTATTGCGACGACGCCAACATGTCTGCACCAGACCGATTCGAATTTAGAAGGACGATCATTAATTATATTTTGTCTTACTCACGCATTCCATTTTCGAAGTCGATATGATCTATAGATCCGATCTAAGAGTCTATCGATCACGCGCATTGGAATCTAAATTTATTCATTTAGTGGCATCTTTTTGCAGATGATTTTTGACGTATGGAGCCGGTGATAAATTGTTCATGTTTAAACTTAAATTATAGTTTCAATCAGCGTGTCTAATGTTAATTATTTGGATGGAAGGTGATTGTTTACCTGCTCGTAATCAAATGACTTGGTATTTAGGTGAAGAATCGTGTTCCGGTTTTAAACAGCCAATAAATAAAACTTCTACATTGGTTTATAAGCAAGACAAAGGTACGAGTATGTCAACTGAGTCAAGTATTCAATCAAACAAAATTAGTTACAGCATTGACTAACAACTTACATGTAACTAAAATTACCAAACAATTAGTAACGTACCTTTCACAAACATAACTAATTAAGTAAAACCCACAAATAATTGAGCAGTTCCATAGAAAAAGACTTTATCAGCGGATAACTAATTAACTCTAAACAATATTTCATCTGCCGAGATTGCATGATGCGAGACAAAAAACGAAAGGTCGGAATGACCGCGCCAAAACCAAAACGTTCTGTCCAATCCAAAACAAATAAAAGTTAAACAAAAAACGAAGCCGGTTAATAAGCTGGATGACATTTGGGAATTCGAAAAATTCATTCTAAGCATTATTAATAGCGCTCTTGAAGTGGGTCCCTCCATATGATTATTAAAATGAGAAGACAGCAATTACTTATCCTTAGACAAAATCCACGGCAATCATTAATCCAGCCGATGTTTCGGTTGGTACGTCATTGTTTTATTGGTCCGACATGCCTCTCGTAAATGTACCTCGAGTCGTACTCTTGTTTCATTTTAAAGATTGCTCCTTCGTTACAAGCCTCGGATGGCGTGATAGCAAATAATTTTATAAGGACCCTTAACAATATGTCAAACCGTTTTACTTCTTCTTTTTTTCAATAAATAATACGTTCACTCATAAGTTTACATTGTTCGGTTTCGTCGGGCGCAGCCTTGCGACGATATTTCTCTAAATGTATTTTGAAAAACTTTCAAATGGGATTCTTTATGCATTTCGGACCAACATTTGTTATTATGGGAGAATGATAATGTGATTATTGTTTTGCGAGCTTTCCGATGATTGATAGCTTATTGTCACGGTTAATGAAGTGCTTTTGGAAATACATATTATGTATTTAATTTTGTGGTTTATTTGTCAAACTTTTTATTCATGAAAGACTTCGTGGTATTCCTAACGGAATGATTGTGTTCTAAAGGTACAGTTCGAAGACTAATTCGGTCGACAATACCTAATTTAATAAAAGCTTGTTATTTTTTGTTTCTCTAAACAATAGATTCAATTACGATTTATATACTAACAAAACTGTACATTTAAGTCGAATATAACGGCTCATTAGTTCTACATAGCGATTTGATACAATCGCTCTGTACCTATTCACAATGCTTGCTCGGCACAATGCCTCACAAATTAATAATTCACGCTTATAATGAAAACTATTAAATGTAATTTTAATTTAGTCTGTGGTCGATTTGCTGTAGTCGGTATAGTGATGTTGTCTTTTGTGTATTTCGTCAATAGTATTATTGTTGTGGTTCTCGTCTCGTGTTGATGGTGTCGATATGGTGGGCCGGTCGACGAGAGATCGATACAACTTCGATATTGTTCAATCGAATAACATTATTGTGGCGCCGAACTTACACATCAGTCGGGAGTGATGACCGATGTTATCTTCTAAAGAAATTTAATAAGGCCACGACCTTTGAACTGTGTTGTTCGATAATTTTGCGAAACGTTTTGAGATTGACCTGGTGATTGGTTTGCGTAATGTTTTACTGGAACTTCGTATTATTTTGTCATTGAAATTGGGGAAGCAAAAGTATGTATGAGAGAATTTTTTACTTCAAAAGTTTTACATTAGTTTACTTAATTTGATAGTATAGTCTTTTGGACAATCGAAAGGTCGGCCTCATCGTTCGCTTGATAAAATTAACGTGTAAAAGTGCTGCCTTGTAGCCTATTTGCAGAAATAAATTCACTTGTTTCACTTGTTAATTTTAAGGTCTTTTCTAGATAAATGAATAAAGACAGTTAAAAAACTGATTCAATATAAAAACAAATGAAGCAATTTCTTCGTACCAACCACCGTCTATTTTTTTCATCAGACACTAGATACACTGCTCATACCCACATATCACTTGTCTACATTTTGTTTGTCTTATAAAAAACATAGAGGTTGATTTGTGTCCACTTATAGTTGTAAATAAAAGGCAACTGATGTTGGTGGGCGGGGCTGCTCCGCCCGGGACCCTGGTACCCGGTTATTATCCACTTAAACACATCACTTCTGTGCGAAATATTTCATCTTAACTTATGGGAATGTATTTTTTGTAATTTTCTATACATATTTATGAGTCACTATCTTGTTACTATTGTTTAACATTCCGATAGAAATGTTGACTCAATATAAAAATTGCTTGAAATGTTTTAATTTGTACCTACATTTTGTCGCAGTTTAATTACCAATTTATTCAAATAAAAAACTTAAATAAAAAACTAACTATTACTTAAAAAAAAAAATTATTCAGATCATATCAAATTGCAGTCTTGTAAGAAACTACAACCGTACCAAATTATACTTTGCCCTGTCTAGGAACCAAATTCTTAATAGCCAGTCGGACTTGTCACGACTTGACCATCAATCGCAAATTAATCGCTTTATTAGAAAAGAGTATTAATTACAATGCACTTATATGAATGGTATACCAAAAGGGTGGGAATGTTCCTTTAAATAGTATTAAATAGATCATGTTTATTGAATCAACTTAGTGGGAAATAGTATAAGAGGGACTGGGGTAACTGTCTCTCGGGATTCCTCTCGGGGGAGAGGTTAGAATAACAGTAGACAGTTAGATGTTTGTGTAAAACAGGGTGTTTTCTATTGTATTTGTCCCAAAGGATGTTTTAGTAGATATCTTCTTTATCGTGGGAAATATATGAGAACAGGGAGTCGATCGTCGACCTAGAGGAACCGTAAAAAGCATTTCAACATTGTCCTATAAATAAAAACAATATAAAGCTAGTTTCGTATTTCGAAGAAATTTCAATCAAAACATATGAGATAGAAGATAGATAGTAGAGTAGATAGTAGAGTAGATAAGTACTATGAAATTGTAGCAGATGCTACTAATTGAATTCTACACGTTTTATTCGTAACAATAATGTAGAAAAAAATCAACATGTTGTGAAGTAAACTGAACATAAACTTAGTCGAATATCCACAGTGTTCACTGTCAAACACAAATCCAATAAAACGTTAACAAAAAAAAAATAATGTAGTCTATTGTTTGGTTCTAAATCTTGAAAACGTAATAAAGTCGACTTAACTATTCACCCTGTTGTAATCAATGTCTAATACCGTATTCGCAGCTTACGATAATGATTAACGACAAACGTTATTAATTCGATCAACTAGGATTAGAGGCCCGCACTGTGGCAGAGGGTTACACTGAAAAAACAAACGAATTTCGCATAGGGATACCTCCGGGATCCCTTTAAACGCCGATCACGTAGGGCTGTGCTGAGAGGAAAGTTGTAGGATTTTTTTTAAAATAGTTTTATGAGAAGACTGGTTTAGTATTTATGTAGGTTCAGTTCATTTATGTAGGTTATTATTCATCTATGAAATCCACAAGGTTAACGCGTTATTGGGGATTTGTTTTCTAAAATATTTCTAGAAGGTCATTCATCTATTGACAAAGAGAGAAGCAAAAAGTTATCTTATTTAATAAAAACCCAGTCTAACGCCTGCTAGAAAACACATTGGTAGGTGAATAGATCTAATAGGTACCTATGAGTTTTTTGACAGGCGATATGATATTTACCTTTGATTTTAAAAGATTACTTAACATTGTACAGGTCAAGTGCCTATTAGTTTTTATTTAATCTGCAAACACATTTATATATCTGAGAATTTATTGGCAACAGCATTCTCTGCCAATCATGTAGCCTTTTGGTAATGCAGGAATATAAGTTATGGTAAATGGTAAGCTGCAGTACATGCAGGTAGTTAAAAATAGTATACAAATATTATTGTCATACATAACATAACATCACGCCTTTTTATCCCCGAAGGGGTAGGCAGAGGTGCACATTTCAGCACTTAATGCCACTGTACAATGTAACACCCACTTTTCACTATTTATGTTATGAGTCCCATGTAATAAGGGGTGAGCTTATTGCCATATACCGGGCACATTTCCAGACTCCGTGCTACTACTGAGCTTTTTAAACCCCAGTAATACTTTGCCCGACCCGGGAATCGAACCCGAGACCCATTGCCCGGCAGTCGCACTTGCGACCACTCGGCCAACGAGGCAGTCTTTCTCAAATATTATTGTAACCGGTAAAATATCTTTACTAGTTGTTAAATTTTGTTCTAAGACCACGGGAAAGAACTGCACTTCATGCGCACGCACGCTTTCATCAATTTACGATTGTAAGGCGAAAAAACAAGTCCACAGAGACCTAACGTGGCAGTCACTCATGATACAAATCCACCTATATTAAAAAAAATCTATCGTCATTCGTTTTATTGGTTGCATGCATTCGTGAAATGATGCGTCCGTAGACAGTACGCCTAACTTTTGCAACAAAGCACTACTTATGTTCAAATACTCAAACGCCACTCAATTTCTGTCACTACAAGTTCTTCGTAAAATGAAAGAGGTGGCACGATATTTAGATACAACTTAAAAAAGAGTAACCTTTCGGTATTCGGGCGTTAGTGTATTAAAAAATAAATAAAGCATTATTAACAAATGTCAGATAAGGAAGTAATGATGTTATCAGTAACGAGAATTAATTTAATACATCGATATCGTTGTAGATACCCACCACGTTGTAATTTAACTTGCAGATAAAATTTAAATACTGAGTCACTGAAGTTTAATGTAAGACTGGATTAATGAATTACAAAAATATATCAAGCATTTAGGAAAATTAAAAGGCAGAAAGAAATTAATGACAAAAATAAGCGATAACTATGTTTTATTAGGCACTTTTATTCTACAAAATAATATTCGAAACACAGTAACGTAGTTAAGTATAAATTTAACATAAATAAGATAAAATAGTGAATGTGTACAATGCCTTTTAGAATTACTAAAATATTAATAGTTATTTCAATGTGTCGAACTGAAATAGTAACTAATTTTGTCTCTTATCTTCTACTTTTAGGCCGATTTCTAATTTTGTAAAGTCAAGTCCTACTTTCTATAAATGAGTAACATTTATTTTCTTTTTTGCCTCTATTTATAGACATATTATAGTGTGTCACTGATAAAAAAACTATCTATTATCCGGTAGGTATACCTATAAAATTCTTGCGTTACTGATACCTGAGTGAAGAAGAGTTAGTACCTAAGTACCTAAATATTGCACAATCGTAATCGTAACTAGTATAGTCGGAATAAAATTAGCATAGTTATTTTCCTAAGGTAATTTTAAGGTGTAAATATTGTAGTGTTAAGTTATATTTTAATCATAGGTACTTTTATTTAGTTTGTATATATTATTATATTTATTATAAGTAACATAATTATTATCTTTATTGGTTATCTCAGTGCCCATCCCATCATAATATAAATGTTGTTTTTTCTTAATGCCCACAGTACTAGGATTTTATACCCATACGGAGTAGCGAGCAAAAACTAGTTGCGCTTGCAAATAAATGAATCACAGAGTAGCGTGGCAACCCTATCAATAAAATCTCAGTGTCAACATACCAGCCGCGAGGGTTGCCGCGCCCCGAGGGATGCGTTTGTTTTTATTAAAACTTTTTATTTTGCAATAATGGCACTAGGATAGATGGTTTGCAAACAACTAAACTATACAGTGCAAGGCTACCTCAATGCAATCTTTTACTGTTTGATAAAAATTCAAAACCACAATAAGTCGTTTGAAGGATATAATTGTAACAAGTCAGTCACATAATAGGGTAGGTGCCTAATTTTTATTTTAATGTCCGTCTGGTAGATTTTATTAAATCCTGACACGTATTTTTTATTTTATTACAGAAACGAATACTTTCGACGATATATTGATTTGAAATGTCGCGTGACGTCACTTCTATGTACATTTTATACGTAGAAATGACGTTTTAGCCCCCACTCCTAAACTTTAATTCGTTTTATCTAAGTATTGTTTTATTATTATACGACAAAATAAAAAAAATACGTGTCATTAGACACGTATTTTATCATTACCTTACCTACTTACGGACTAATTATATTTTTAATTTTCATACCCTGTTACGTTTGTTATTATTTTCGTAATATAGGCACTCACCTACTTATACATTTATTTATGTTCTCATTAGGTACCACCACTACCACATAACCATCTGAAGCAACTGCTACTTACTGAAAATTTCGGAAATCGGTATTGTCAATCACATTTGCCTAACCTGGGGGAAATCTAATCCTTTATCGACAATGATGTTAAATACCCTTTGGTCTATTAGTGGGGTAACAGCATATATGACAACAATACCCTTCCTACAGTCTACATGATATATGACTGCACTGTTGGTCCGGTGGCTAGGTAACCGCCTGCCGCGCATCGTGTCGCAAGTCGATTTCCGCACGAAACAACTCTTTGTGCAATCTACAAATAGTTGTTTCGGGTCTGGGTGTCATGTGTATGTGAACTTGTATGTTTGTAAACACCCCACGACACAGGAGAAAAGCCTAGTGTGGGGCAACGTTCTAGAAAAAAATAAAATAAAAAAAGACATTCTATTCTTGAAGAACAAAAGGCGTGAAGTTAAAAATTATCCTTACGATGACGATTAAAAACGTCAGCGTTTCGTAATACCTACAGTACCTACATACATAAGAGATTAGTATTAGTATACAATTCACGACGGTAATGCATGAAGTTCACACATGTATTAAATACTTACTACACCTACTTACCCAAGTACTACATACTTGTAGGTAATGCCTAATTATAAATGTGAAAATTTTAATGTATGTTTGTTCATCGAATACGCCAAAATGAATTTGGTGGTGTGGTATTATAGTCTAGCACAATGTGGTACTTTAGTAACGGTAAATGTACGGTACCATGGGGATATTTTTATAATATTTGTTTATGTTATAACTTTCGTGAGACATACTAATAGGAATCCTATTCGCAAATGTTTTAAATATTTCATTGAAGCAGAAGGATAATGCGCTATTTGGCTTTGTCTTGTCATTTTGAACATGACGTCATTGACATGTAATTTTTTTTTTTTCAAACCTATCGAATGGAACATCATGGCCCTCTACGGCGCCCCTGTTTGGGCGCCGAACTTGTTGCGGCGTCCTGCTCGGACGCTGCTCATGTCACAGAGGGTCATGGCGATCCGAATGATCCGCGGATACCGCACGATCTCCGGGGAGTCGGCGAACCTCCTTGCCGGATCACCGCCGTGGGATCTGGAGGCGAAGGTGCTCGCGCGCGTGTATCGCATGCGCGCGGAGGCACGTCGCCGGGGCGAAACTCCTCTGCCGCGCCAGATAAGTGCGTGGCGGGATGAGCTCCGGCGCGATCTCATGGCGGAATGGCAGCAACGACTGTCGCAACCGAGGGCTGGGCTCGCTGCCATTGCAGCGGTAAGACCCCTCTTTGAGGAGTGGCTTGAGAGACGCTACGGCGTCCTCACCTACCGCCTGACGCAGGTCCTCACCGGACATTGAAGTTTCGGGAGGTACCTGTGTCTGATGGGGCGGGAGGAAACGCCTGGGTGTTATCACTGCGAGGACCGCCCTGAGGACACGGTGGAACACACCGTAGCGGAATGCCCTGCGTGGGCTGAGCACCGCCGTGCCCTCAGGGAAGTGATCGGCGATGGCGACCTCTCGCGTCCGGGCCTAGTGCAGGCCATGATGCGGAGCGAGGGGGACTGGGATGCCGTCTCCTCCTTTTGCGAAGCAGTCATGCTAGCTAAGGAGGAGGCGGGACGCGTGAGACAGCGAAACGCTGCCTCCTCGCAACCCAGCCATCGCGAAGGACACACCGGGCGTCGGGGATCGCGGGACGATCTCCGGCCACCGTAAGCACGGGCCTGCGGACGGCGAGCATGGGTGGCTCCCCGTCCGACCAGAAACAGACCCGAGCGTACGGCGCGTCGCGTTCCGCGCGCGCCTCAAAGAGCCATCAGACCACCACAGATGGGGCCCAATAGGACCGATGCCGATTCGGAGTCGCGGAGAACCTAACGGGTAACCGGGGCTCTGGCTCGACGTGCAGGAGAAGGAACGGGGTGGTTTTTAGTCAGTAAGAGTCTGACACTCCCTTCCGCCTCACCCAGGCGGGAGCAGTCATTCGATGATTTTCCCCCCTTAAAAAAAAAATCGAATGGAACATTTCTCGTAGAAAATCTTTTTCGTTTGCACAGAAAGAGAAAATGATGCGTTGCCTTCCTTCTCATTTTAGGCCTGACGTCATTGATGTGTCATTTGTTTTTTTCACAACCCTCTATGGTTCGACACTGGCAGTATAGTCGACAACACCGTTTTGGAGACTCGGTTGCCAAAGAAAAAAAAACTCTCTATGAATACTAAATTTCTTAAAAGACAATTTTCATAATCTTCAGTAGAACGAAAACTAGCCGTTGCTATTCGTTTCTTATTTGGAAAGTAAATGCCATTTTTCAACCAAGACAGAGTCGCGGGCAAAGCTAGTTAAGTACACAATAAACATGAATGATTTGCACCTCTTAAACGACAATCAGCAATTACAAGCTCTTGAAATTATCTGGATTTAATTATAATAAGTAGTTGATATACAAAGTAGGCGTGTATGTATGCGTGATGACGATTTAAGGAGGAGAAGGATAAATCGGCATTAATAAAAAAATGTAAAACCACTATAAATAATGAACAACAAAAAAGTAATAAGGTATCTATAACATAACTGCACCCACTTTTCTCAGTATAATGATCAACTAAAAAGTAATAAGCAGCCAAATGCCATTTAGCGCTTGTCTACATGTAGAATAGAAAACCAAATTATATGGAATTGACGTTAAATTTTGACACTTGTCAGTGTCATCCCCATACATTTTGATTTCTACTCTCTCTGCAGTAGACAAGCGCTAAAGTGGCGTTTGGCTAAAGACACTGGTATCTATAACATATTTGAATACACCCATTTTTCGACAGTTATTGTTGTCTGATAGAGCCTCTTTCTTCCAAATAGGTTAAAGCTGGGCTAACCCAAGGATCAAACTAAACTTTTTCAAATTTAGTTTAGGATGATATTTCCATCATCCTCAGAAGTTGCATTGTCTCATATGAGTTGTATTATAATTTGATCAGAATTAGGCAAATCAAAGGCAGAATGTCATTACGACAGACAAAGGAAAATTTAAAAAATCAAATAAAAACAGAATATTAAGAATTTTATCTATCCTTATCAAAGGAGTATTTAATTCCTCGTGTGTGCTATCGTATTATTATACCTGAACAAAGTTTTATGGGCGGCAATTACTATTTATTTGTATGATAATGTAAACAGTCGTGTAGTTCCTCCGGTTAGCAGTTACACAGACGTGAGTGATTTTTTTTAAATTACATATTATATCCAGTACTGAAAATATTTATTTAACTGCACAAAATAAAATGTTGATGAATTAAATTAACAAGTACTTAGGTAGTTATTTACCAATCCTATCAATTGTTATACTAATGACTTCTGTGTACTGATACATTTTATTTTACATACCTCATAGGAAGTTTTTACATTTACCTCTCCACTTTTCTGCAATATAAAATTTAAGCAAACTGATTACCTGTAAATTAACTTTTCAGGAATAACCACCATGGAGCGACGTACGGTCTTACTGTCGGTGTTGTTACTTATCGGCCTCGCTGGTTTGAGCGCTGCTATTGCAATTGGCATCATCCGAAGCAGACCTGATACACCTGATCCGAGTGATAATGGTGAAAAGGAGTACGATAGTGAGTTATGTCATCCACTGCTGATTGCACACCGCGGTGCCAGCGGCTACGTCCCGGAGCACACGTTAGGAGCGTACGCACTCGCAGCCTCCATGGGCTCCGACTACCTCGAACCAGACGTCGTGATGACCAAAGATGGCCACATCATCGCACGACATGATAATGAGCTCGGTCTGACTACTAATGTGGAAGACCACCCCGAGTTCGCCAGTCGCTACAGAACACAAATGGTAGACGGCAGGCAAGTCAGTGGGTGGTTCACTGAAGACTTCACTCTCGCAGAAATCAAAACTCTTCGTGCAATTGAACGCATACCCAACATAAGACCTGGTAATACTCGAATGGACGGAGCCTTTGATGTCCCTACTATGCAAGAGATTATTGACTTGACCAAAGGTCTAGAAATCAGTTTGAAACGACCTATCGGTATATATCCTGAAATAAAACATGCCACTCATTTCCAACGCCTGGGGCTGGCGATGGAACGACCTTTGGTAGATTTGCTGCACAGGAATGGTTACACCCGACCTGAATCACTTATTTACATTCAATCTTTCGAAGTCAGCAATTTGAAGGAATTGAAAAGTATGACAGACCTGCGCTTGATTCAACTCTTTGCAGGTAACTCTGCTCTACCTCCGTTTGATCAAGCGGTGCAAGAGACAGGTCTCACGTACGCTCAGATGGCTACTCCTGAAGGGTTACGGGAGATTGCTACTTACGCTTATGCGGTTGGACCTGACAAGGGGTATATTATTCCCCGCAATGCCAATCAGACACTGGGTACACCAACAAGTTTTGTGCAGGATGCTCATGCAGCTGGTCTCAAAGTGCATCCGTACACGTTCCGATCAGAAAACGTATACCTACCAGCAGAGTTCCGGAGTGCAGACCCGTCACAGGCCGCTCTCGGAGATGCAGCTGGCGAATATCGAGCATTCCTTGCTACAGGAATAGATGGATTATTCACAGATCATCCGGATGATTTTGCAAACGTTCGAGGTAGTTGTGCTTAACTACATTCAACTGTTTGTAGATATAAATAAAGAAAAATATGGGATCTCCAAAGTCAGTTTACAGATAAAATCTTCAATAAGAATGATCGGTAATGATAGAAGATAGAAGAAAAATAATTTATAATCATATACTGCCCTTTACTGCACAGTTTTCTATGTGTCTTTCTATTTTATATACCTTAGTACTTAGTACCGTGAGATAGCGAATTGAACATTTTTCTAGACTTAAGGCACATGTTATATAGTTACAACAATATTGTGTTAATTTATTCTAGTCGAATTAGAATAGGTGTGTTATTTTATCTTATTAAGAAAATAATAAAATATTATATCTAAGCACTTAATTCCTTTAATCTCCTTGAATCCGTTTGGAAATAGACAACATATCAAATACCTACGCTATCAGTCACAGGAAACACACTGTGGCATGATCATGAAATCATGAAGTTGTTTAGTTGTCAACTTCTGTTGTAGGTGTCGCATATATAATTCTACAATTTGAGTCCTTTCCTTTTTTAAAATAAGAGGTTCTTAACCTTAAGTTTCAGTACTAATAATTTTTATCTACCCAATGAACACATTTTAAATTGCATCACAATCTGATGCAGCATCTTTTTACCCCTGCAAATGCTAGAGAGATAACAAGGTGTCTTAAGCAGATCTTGGTTCTTTTATGCAATCCGAATTAGCATGTATAGTACACGCCTACATTCTATTACGTATTCATATACATATATCTACAAGGTTTTAAGATAAAACCACAGACATGATCGTCACGCGACTGATCGTGAAAATGAGCTCACGACGTTTAAATATTATGATTGACGGTTGCGATAAAAAATATTTATTACTAATAACACCATCTTAAATTATGAATATTTACGTGTTGTATTGTCATTTAAACAAGTAAGACGAATATTGTTAACTCTGAGACTGCAAAGCAAGTGACTACTAGGAACTGACTATGCGTGCATTGGGGGAAAATCATCCAAAGACTTCTCTCGCCTTGGGTGAGGCGAGAGGGAGTGTAAATAAATAAATACTGTTAAAAACAACTCGGTTCCAACTCCTGCTTTGAACAGAAACCCCGGTACACCGTCAGGTTGTCCGCAGCTCCGGATATTTTCAACGTCTATGGAAACGATCATCATGTTATTTTTACCTTTATCTCAAGGTACTTAGGTATGCGGTTGTCTTCTTTCTTCTTCTTCTTGTGATCCCTATCACACGCCAACCTACAATTTGTAGGTTGGCATATAAACGAAAAAGATGTTTGTAGGCTACAAAACTCTTTTTCGTTTATATGGTTACTCAATCTATACCCATATTTTCTTTGAATGTACTCTTTCTTTTTAACCATCCACAATTAAAATCAGCATCTGTTTTGAAGCATGTCGGGAGTAATAATGCTCTTATAATAAATATATATATAGAGGAATTTTAAAATATTCATTACGGTTCCAATTTTTTTTCTGATTATAATTCAAGAAGGTACTTATTTGGCTAGAATATTACATATATAGCGATCTAAGTAGTATATCCGAATGAATTACAAAATAGGCTGGTCGCCCTATTGCTATATCTCTGAAAACGATATGATATGAATGTTTCTCAATTTTATCTTAAGTGTGGGGTAAACTCGTTCAAAGTACAGTCATTATAAAAAATGCACTAGATATAGATGATCATCGTTGTGACTGAGTACGAACGTAAAAATTAAAGAGAATGCATAAGTAGGCCACTTGAATAGTAGATGATGCCGTAAATAGACTTTTAAAATACAAAGAAAAACTTATCACCAAAAAAAAAACTAAAACTTAACGCCAGAATTTGTAATAAATATGCAAAATGCGTACCTAAATAATCAGCTGCGATGTCCAATTTCAAGAGAGAACAAATTACGTCATCGGAGTCATAAAAGTAATAAGTTATTGTTTTATACGTTCAACCCAATTGCAGACTTAAATAAGCGGAGATACGTCTGAAAATGGAAAATGTTATCGTAATGTATTTACTTAACTACGTATATGTAAGTACCTACATAATAGTGGGGGTTAAACCTTTATATACTTTTATTTGCTTTGTTATAAAAAGAAACATTGTGTGATACAGAATGTGTTGATCTAGTGAGCATCTGATTAAAATTTGGCCTTTAAACGATCGTGTTGTAACCATTTTACATCATTAACCAGTTACTTATATCAAGTTTATAACGATCACTCGTAAGGTTCGCAGGTCTCCAAATGTTCAGCAAGACTTCCTCTTATATTTTCCTCATGTATGTTACTTGATGTCGTCGCGAGGCTCTATATAAATATTCGTTTAGTTGAAGTGATGTTTTAGTGCCTGCCTGTACATACTTTGTGTTGTCGCCACTTGTCACCAAGACCAACTATCTGCGAATGTATCGTAGATGTTGAGGAGTTACGACTGACTTACATGTGAGTATTATATTTTGTTTATGTATTTTTATTATTAAAGAATTAAATATTTTAATGTATTGATTAGATTTTCATGTTAATAGAGTGTTTATAATATGAATAACGTTTACATTACGAATCAAATCATGTACTAATTACTGAGTATCATAAGTGTCTAGGAAGACAAGATAATAAAACCAGTTTGTTCATTGTTGTCAATGTCGATCAAGTGCCTATTTATGATAATATTTTTGTTGAAGTAACAAAAAGTGGCTTTCTAACTTTGTTTAGTTATTTTTAACACAAGTGTATAAGTTTAGGGAATGTCATTGAACTCATGATTATTTACTTTAACCTATTTTGATGTTCTACCAGTTAATAAACTAATAATTAAGTATAATACTTAGGTACATAACATTATGTACTTTAATAATAATTATCTTTAAATCGCCTTGTTTACAGGAAAATGTTCCTGAATCGAAGAATATGGATTGTGTTGTGTACTTTGGGAGTTGCGTTTGGTGTACCAACAGAAATAGTAGAATTAACAGACAGTGTTAATTCCACGTTAGAATATGACAGCCAATTTTGTCACCCACTGGTAATTGGCCACCGCGGCGCCAGTGGGTACGCTCCAGAACACACCCTCGGCTCATACGCCCTCGCGGCTCTCATGGGAGCTGACTACGTAGAACCAGATCTAGTCATTACCAAAGACAGGCGACTAGTCGCTAGACATGACAATGAATTAGGTTTAACCACTGATGTGTCCTTACATCCAGAGTTCGCTGATCGTTACACCAATAAAACAATAGATGGCAAAGAAATGAGCGGTTGGTTTACTGAAGATTTCACTCTTGCAGAATTAAAAACATTACGTGCCGTAGAGCGCATTCCAAATATCAGACCAGGAAACTCCCGAATGGATGGCGCCTTCCAGATACCAACATTTCAAGAGATTATTGAACTAATCAAAGGCTTAGAATCCAGTCAAAATAGAATTATTGGACTATACCCAGAAATTAAACACAGCACTTATTTCGAGTCTCTCGGATTACCAATGGAACAGTTAGTAGTGGATATCCTTCACAGTTACGGTTACCAAGGATCCCACGCGCCGGTCTACATCCAGTCATTTGAAATAAATAACTTAAAACGACTGAAGCGAATGACTGGTATTCGTCTTCTACAGCTTTACGACAGTCCAGACATGACGCCTTTCGACCAGATAGAGAAAGAGAACGCACCAACGTACGCTGATATGGCTACACCAGAGGGACTTGCAGAAGTTGCGAAGTACGCTTATGCGGTAGGACCAGATAAGAGCTACATAATACCTCGTGACGCAGAAAATAATCTGGGGGAACCTACAACTTTTGTACACGATGCTCACGAGGCAGGCTTGAAAGTGCACCCATATACGTTCCGTGCAGAGAACGCGTTCTTACCAACAAATTGTCGTAACAAAATGTACCCAAACTTGTCATCAGCTCTGGGTAATTTAGCCGCTGAGATCACGGCTTATTTCAATGCAGGAATCGATGGTCTCTTCAGTGACCAACCGGATATACCCGTGCGTATACGAACCGGTTGCTTAAGAAACATTAATTGAATGACTTATTAGATTAAGTAGTTGCATGTACTTACGTACAAATAGCTTTCAGTTCCTGTTTGCATAATCAACTTTGTGTGTAATTTAACCAAAGTACCTAAGTACAAGACTTTGCTATTAAATAGAAATTCGTAAAGGTTAACTCATGAGGGAAAAAATAGTGATTACGTTTATCCCTGTATCACATTTACTGTCAATAATAGAATATGTGTGATAGTCGAAGATATCATAAAAGTAGGTACCAATTAACCTATGCATATCGCATTGACGCAGATCAATGATTCTAAGAGAAACATAATTTCTTCTTGATTGATTTAATTAGTTAAGGTAGAGGTTACAATACGACGAATACTTTGTTGGTGCCTCTGTGACATAGAGATAGATACAAAGGTGCATTATGTGATCGTCATACTAAATACCTATATGATTTGCGCTTTGTGAAGTTGATGGTTAATAAAACCTAGGTGACTAGGCAGTCAGTTAATCACTGGCGACCTACAATAAGTACAAATTACCTTAAGTTAAGCTAACGTATGAACAAGAAAAATAAAAATAAAACTGAAATTCCCGTTGACTAATCTTACGTTTACAATAAACCTACATTTATATTTCCGTTGTAAACGGGAATGGTCAACAGGTAAAACGCAAATATTGTTATCCGTATTATTTACCTATATTAATTAGATTAACAGTAACTTTATTAATTTAATTAATGAAATGATAGGAAATAAGTTTAGGTATACTAATATCGATGTTTTTGTATGTTAATTACATAATATTTACAAGGTATTGTTTTCATTGAACTTATTATTTCCTTAAACAAACGAACGAACGAAGAATAACTTTTTTTCTGCATATAAATATAAGCAACACAACACAACATCACGCAATTCCAGACTCCGTGCTACTACTGAGAATTAAATGAAGAAAAAACCCAGTAATACTTTGCCCGACCCGGGAATCGAACCCGAGACCCCTTGCCCGGCAGTCGCACTTACGACCACTGGGCCAACGAGGCAGTCAGGAAATATACCTAAGTATAATCAGGAATTAATCACATTACCTACTTGGATACTGGTATGTAATAAATAGTCGTTTATTAGCAAAAACAGAGGTACTTATAAAATGTGATTGGAGCCTCCTATAAAAAAAGATATGCCTGTGGTGGGGAATACGTACTGGACTGTCACATCACATCCGTTGACTTTTTAGGGGACACAATTTTATTATCGAATGAATCCTGCCGCCACACGTAAGACGAGAGAGCACTCTTACTGTCTAAAAGCCAACGCGTTATTAGGAGTAGCCTACTTCGAGTCGTACCCACGGTAACAGATTGTCCTTTTCCAGCAGCCAGACGATTGTTTCTAAGTAATCTTATATTAGAATTTTCTCTTGAATTGTGAGTTCGTTTACAAACATATAATTTCACATACACGTCACACCCAGATCCGGAGCAATAATTTGTGGAACAGATAAAGAATTTTTCCGTACGGGAATCGAACCCGTGACACGTTGCACAGCAGCCGGTTGCTTACGTTGCTGTATGTCAAAAGATCGTTCGTGCTTCCAATTTGTGTCAAAATGCTCTAAATTTCGATAGCAATACGATACGATTACTAGGTATACGATAGTTGTCAAAATCATTATTTGGTGCTTGCGACATTTAGTTCCTTTTACGCACGGTAAGGGCGCTGTTCAAGTCTCTAGAAAATGTTTTCGAAAGCGATACGAATACTTTCTCGATAATTTTCGTGCTTGGCACTCTGGTTGCTATACCGCCGCTATAGGTATCATAGTAGAGAGAAGCCTTTTTATTATATTTTTTTTTTTTTTTTGTAAGGGAAAATCATCCGATGATTCCTCCCGCTCTGGATGAAGTGAGAGGGAGTGTCAGACTCTCACTGTCTAAAACCATCCCGTTTTAAGTCCTGCCTCTAACCGGAACCCCAGTAACCCTTGCGCTTCGTCGCAACCCCGGAGTAGACAATAGTCTAACTCGAAAGTTATTTTTTTGATTAAGACTAGAGTCCCGACATGGATAACGACAAAATTCGGTCGCTAAATGAAAATATATACTTAGTTAAAAATTACTTCAACATAATTACACGGATAAAAGTGTAAATTATAAATGAATCACTTTCATTGAAATGTCATAAATATGAATTTTGTATAAAAAGAAAATAACAAGTTATTAATTAACCAAGGAACTGGAAAAAAAGACGGACATAGCCTCTTAAAACATCGACTGTGGCACCTGGCTACTATAGACATAGAATAAGTATACCGCCGACATTTCTAAGCGGCATTACCCTCGTCCACCATTTTTCAACGTCCTTGTTAATAACATTATAGTCCTGCTTTACTGATCTCTTCACTCTTGTCGTGTGCCCTGATGTGACTGGTCAAGTGGCCAGCCCAGACCGAATTTAGTTTTAAAAATCCGATCACAACTAAGTAGTAAAGCTGACCGGACGTAGAGTTGTAAAATTGTATTATTTTACCAAATGGCATACTCATTTCTCAAGATGTTGGAAAAATCAAATATTTCGGTAAATATATCATGTATAAAGTCGAGCAGTTAAATGTCGTTATGTTACGAAGTAACGATTGATTTTTATCGTTATCACAGTCAAGACTGCTGGCCTCTATACTCTATGACATAGACCTTGGAGGCGTTGTCAACCATCGGACTTGATATTTTGTCTGTGTTTCGGACATCTCTATTTACAAAAGCTGGCAGTCAGCTGAATGTGACGCTGTCAGCTGTCAATATCAAAAGGGCTATGAATTTGACGTCTGTTTAATTACTTCAATTTTTCAGTGAAAAAGCACGTACGGAGCATAAATACTAATATAAAATTAGCAATGTAAACAGAAAAATATTATAGTAAACTCAGAAATGATAAGGCAATATCTGAAATTGAGAAAGACATTTACAGTCTTTGGCATACTTTTTTTTCGTAAGTACAGCACAATCTGTTTATAAGTTTACACGGACACTCGCCGCTCGTTTAAAATTGTTTTCTTTCCAATTGTTTTGTTTGCAATGGCTTACTTGAATGTTTTACACGCACAAGCCTATTATAAATCAAGGTCTTGAGAAGGCTATAAAATTAATGTAGGACTACTGAACATTCTTTTTTGGTCGCGTCGTAATTTTTTCACTCGTCACTTCGTCAGTGATCGATGGCGAGTCAAAGAGGCCATCAACAATATTTTGCTTAACAATGCCGTTTTCTGTTTATTATGGTGAATATGAAAAACTCATGAGACAATACATTATGACTCAACAGTTATAATGCTAATTTTTAGTTTAGTTCTCATCTTATTGGACTTGCTGGCTATTAAATCATTATATTCTACCTATTTGTTGAGTTAATATTCGGCAGAAAATTTTCCATAGCTTCATAAACTACTGTAACGTTTCATTTAATTTTCTACAAATTAAAACAACTATTTTTAACATGTATTTTCATTTTTAGTGCTCCTTCTATTTTTGATATTTTCAAAAGAAAACAGTGGAGTGAACCAAAGAAGCTTGGATGACGATATCCCAAAAATAAATGTACAATTTAATGATCTGCCAAAGGCTGACAAATTTACAAAACTAAATATAATGGAGGAGAAAATAGTGGACAGTAACAATGAGGACACAAAGCGTGAGCTGAAGGAAGCGCGGTCAAGAATAGACCAGTTAGAAAAAAAAATTGCTATTTTAGAGGGCAGAGTGCCGCAGAAGTATCCAGACGTCAAATTTCTGGGCTATAAGGAGAGAAAGAGGATATTGGTAAGATATCTATTACTATCTTTTTAAAAACAATTTAAATATTCTTCATATGTTATTTGTATAGCTGGAAGTTCTACTACTGCACAAGTTAAAAATTTAATCCGACTCGACCGTAGAGTCCACATAAATTTTATTCCAGCGCCGTAGACTCGCCCGTCGAGTTCAATGTGTTTGCTATTTTTTTCCAAAATGCATGTGTATTTTCTGGTTAAAATAATACTGAAGACCGGCCGGGTGTGCAGACCCAGTTTATAGTCGAGTCGGTGGCACCGAACGTGTTAAATGATCTATATATCACTGGCAAGAAGTCATGCCATAGATATACATAGATAAAAAGACCTTAGTAACTGCTCAATGATTCTTAGTAATAGTTAGCTAATGTTTGTTTAAGAAAATAAACAACCTTATTTTTTATCTGCTGCTGATAATAAAAAAAACATTAGGTAGTTAACTAGTTTATAAACATTTTACTTAACCAGTAGCCCTTGTCTTTATTCATCAATGTCACTGTAGTGTAGGTACTTTATTTATCTTAGAATAACGAATTCCGTGGAAACCATGTAAAAAGTTTAGAAGCAGGTATTGATAATGTATTTTAAGTATTTTTAATTTGAATAGACTACTGTAACATATTTTAAAGAAAACTATTATAGATAAAATAATTATGTGTGCGGAATATCATTTATAATTATTTTCAATTATGTATAATTTTGAGATTTCACCCGTACAATTGTACCAAAATGTAGTCAAATAACATAAGAACATAAACAATTTAGAGAAGATAATGTTGATTATCTTGGTTATCTACATCTCACTAATACAAGAGCAATAATTATTAATTCTTTCTTATGTCCTAAAATAAGATTTTCTCTGTAACTTCAAAATTGATTTCAACCAAATGTTCTCACGTAATAAAAACGTTCATCTTAGAGGCCACCACCTTAAGCTGTGTAAAAGCTTATCGAAAAATATTCCTCACAGACACTTTCTGAGTAATCGCGTGGTCGGAGCATGGAACAAGCTGCCAGAATATGTAATCGCTGCACAGAATGTTAACCAGTTCAAAAACAGGCTTGACAGATACACAACATTGAATAACCACTGATAGAAAAATACGATACAGGCATTTATCAGTTGTTTCAACTGCCTGTCTGAATTAAATAAATAATAATAATAATAATAAGCCCGCAGGGCACCTTGAGGCGAGGTGACGGGCATTAGCGATCCCGCGGGCTACCATCATCCCGAGTGCTCCAGGGAGAAGTCACCGTTCCTTCTTCTCCGGCTTGCCTTAATTGGCTGGCTGGAGTGAAAGATGACAAGGAACAGGTCTCCCACCTCTGGCTTGCCTTCATTGGCCGTCCAGAGTGGAGTCGCGAGAGCAGTAATCCTGCTCGGAGGGTAAGAAACTATTCGTAAGTCGCGAGTGGGCCAGGGATGCAGGAGGCTTCGGCTGGAGCAGATGATCTGAGTAGAAAGCGGTGGTAGTTTCTTAACCTTTCAGCCACTCACATTCTCGTTGCCCCTCTGTTGCTATATCTAGCAACCATTCCCGGGGCCCGGTCGGTGAGTTGGCGAGTCTCCGCCTGCCATTTTTACGTGTAAAAATTACATTGTTTCGGCAGGTGCCATAGTCATCCATAGTTCCCAATTTACCAGTCCACAGCAACCCATCCATAGCCCCACGTTCATTTTTTCCATTATTCACAATAGTCCTACACTAACCGGGGACTGTCCTTGGGTGCATTTCCATAGTGCATACAGGGATAGTCGCCGGTTTGTGTGTCCATTACATTTATATTAAAGTTGTCTAAAGGGCCTCTGCGCAGTTGGCTTCGGCCCCTCGTATGCCTCCCAAATGACCGGGACCCTGTGGTCCCGTGAATGGTAAAGACATACATAATAATAATAATAATAAAGCCCGCAGGGCACCTTGAGGCGAGGTGACGGGCATTAGCGATCCCGCGGGCTACCATCATCCCGAGTGCTCCAGGGAGAAGTCACCGTTCCTTCTTCTCCGGCTTGCCTTAATTGGCTGGCTGGAGTGAAAGATGACAAGGAACAGGTCTCCCACCTCTGGCTTGCCTTCATTGGCCGTCCAGAGTGGAGTCGCGAGAGCAGTGAACCTGCTCGGAGGGTAAGAAACTATTCGTAAGTCGCGAGTGGGCCAGGGATGCAGGAGGCTTCGGCTGGAGCAGATGATCTGAGTAGAAAGCGGTGGTAGTTTCTTAACCCTTCAGCCACTCACATTCTCGTTGCCCCTCTGTTGCTATATCTAGCAACCATTCCCGGGGCCCGGTCGGTGAGTTGGCGAGTCTCCGCCTGCCATTTTTACGTGTAAAAATTACATTGTTTCGGCAGGTGTCATAGTCATCCATAGTTCCCAATTTACCAGTCCACAACAACCCATCCATAGCCCTACCTTTTTTTTTCCATTATTCACAATAGTCCTACACTAACCGGGGACTGTCCTTGGGTGCATTTCCATAGTGCATACAGGGATAGTCGCCGGTTTGTGTGTCCATTACATTTATATTAAAGTTGTCTAAAGGGCCTCTGCGCAGTTGGCTTCGGCCCCTCGTACGCCTCCCAAATGACCGGGACCCTGTGGTCCCGTGAATGGTAAAGACATACATAATAATAATAATATGGAAATCATATACAAATTACAGCTAGACTCAGAACTACTAAGTACTTTTACATTTTATAAATATTTGTGTGGAATTATACCCAGCGGCTTGGGTCCCGGCCACTGTGCTAACTGTCTGTTGAATGTTGAATAATTTATTTATTTATTATATTTTTGCCGTGGTCCTCCCACTGTAGGGCAAAGGCCTTTGTTGAATAAAACATTATTTTATTTTTTGACATATTTCAGGTAACCGGTGGAGCAGGATTTGTTGGCTCACACTTGGTAGATGTACTTATGACACAAGGTCATGAAGTGATTGTAGTAGACAATTTCTTTACGGGACGTAAACGCAATGTAGAACATTGGTTCGGTCACCGTAACTTTGAAATGATTCACCATGATATAGTTAATCCACTTTATGTAGAGGTAAAACATTGTTATCATTTAGTGAATAAGTGGATTTTATGATTATTATTGCTCTAATATGTACTGCTTTTGTAGGCAGATGAAATATACCACTTAGCTAGTCCTGCAAGTCCGCCTCATTACATGCAAAATCCAGTTAAGACAATTAAGACTAATACTTTAGGAACAATCAATATGTTAGGTGAGTATGTTGAAATTATAAAATACCAGCGGAATCTTTTTAACCCTAAGAGTGCCCAGTCACTAACCAGTGCCTAATGTTAGTGGAGGTTTGACTATCACTATTTTAAACTTGGCAGTTAAATTGTTAAACATTTTGTTATTTTATAAAAGCAAATGTATTGTTTAAAGCATTGTCATTTTTTTATAAATATTCATGAACTTTTATCAAAAAGGGCTTGCTCTTATCTTGTCCTTATTAGTTACATCCTAGTAACTGCTGTGAATATTGTACAACTAAAATGAGATGAACATTGTAATATGGTCTTAACCTGCTTTATGATTTTGATTATAAAATTGCATTATTAATTTTTCTTTTTTATTAAAATTATTATTTTTTCTTGTATGTATTTAAATTAATAATAATAGAATCATTGGTATTATTAAATTCTAGGTTTAGCACGACGAGTTGGAGCTAAGATACTGATAGCAAGCACATCTGAAGTCTATGGAGACCCCATGGTGCACCCCCAGCCTGAATCTTACTGGGGTCATGTGAATCCCATAGGTCAGTATGGCACATGCTTATTTCGTGATCTATATTTTCATATACAGTTTCATCAAAATCCGTTCAATAGTTTTGCAGTTATTGAGCAACATATTAAACTTTCACATTTATTATGTTAGTAGGATGTGATTTTATTAATTTTGCCGGCGATGTAAAACGAAATACCGTTTGTTTAAACAAAATAACTTATAGCGGGTCAGTACTACGTTATTCTATTATGATCTTTCATACCTCGTAATACAGCTTGTTTTACATAATACCTAATGATTAAGTAATCATTTCGAAGTACTTGAACAAATTAGAAGTGTACTTGTGAAATGATAAAGGATCACAGGACATTTAGTAGATACAATTGTTAATAAATATTTTATTTAGGTTGACTTTACTCTGAAGATGAAACAAAACTGGTAATTAAATTTAAAAGTGATGATTAAATAACTCTGTTTTTAAGTATTCTCTATTTAAAAACATACATAATACACTTGGTAGCAAAAAAATGGAACCACTAGCGTTTTTTCTTTTTCATTTCTTGATAAATATTTTCCACAAATATTTTACTAATTGCATGGTATATAAAATGTTGTTTTTTTAAACCTTTTGCCTTTTGGCAATCAAAATGAGAGCATTTTGTTGTAAAATGTTCTTTTTTTTTAAGTTATAGTTGCTTTGATTCTTTTCTCGCAAGTGTATATTTTTATTATATTACTAGCTTTTACCCGCGGTTTCGCTCGCGTCACAAAAGGATAAAAAGTAGCCCATGTGACATGTACAATGTATATACAATACATACAGCGCCATCTATACCAATACTTTTGTTTTCCCTCGGGAATATCAATTTTTTCAGGATAAAAAGTACCCTATTATTTAATCCAGACTACTAAATTTACGTCTGCAAAAAATCAATGGAATCGGTTTAGTAGTTACGGCGTGAAGGTGGAACAAACAAACAAACTCACTTTCAGATTTTTAATATTAGTAAGGATATACTTAGTAATACAGACATTAGAATATATTTACCTACCACAGGTGTGCACATAATTGTGACAATGACCTCACTGTGTAAATGGTACAATTCTGTGACATTTTCTAGAATTGAACAGATTACGTTAGTTCTTCAAATAATTATGTTAATGAGTTACTCGAATATATTAGTTATTACGTATATTTGCAGACATCTGTTAAGACCTACTTTGTCAAAAGATTTACCTCTATTTTTCTCCTATTTTTATTATTATAGTAATAATCTATCACATTATATACATATGTCACACCTATCTCTGTCCCAAATTCTATCAAAACCTGTTCAGCAGTTTAGGTGTTGTTCGTGACAAACACTTTTATATATCAAGTATCTAGTTAGGATTCCGGTTTTACCGCGATTCTGTGAGTAGGACTTAAGTAAGTTCGTTATAACATAATTATGTACTTTGTAGGTTTGAATAGACATGAGCTAGGATGAAAAATTCATTCAGAATTTTGAAACAAATAGGTGCCTAATGAAGAAGAAAGATACATAATTTTTCCGATACTCATGTTTAAAAATTATTTGAATAGGTAAGGTAGGTAAGATAAATAAAATAGAATATTTTGACTGCGCATAGATAATAAAATTTTAAGTAAGCTTTTGTACTTGTTAATTCGTCTTAAGAAAATACAATATTATCGCAAGCAGGGCAGAATTTCCGCCTCCATACCGATTTTCTGTCACGGAGAACCTAACGGGTTACCGGGGCTCCGGCTCGACGTGCAGGAGAAGGACCGGGATGGTTTTTAGTCAGTAAGAGCCTGACACTCCCCTCCCGCCTGACTCAGGCGGGAGCAGTCATTCGATGATTTTCCGCCCTTAAAAAAATATACCTATTTTCTAAACATGTTTCTCATTGGCCGAATAATAAACCAGTCTCATTGTAGGTACTTGATGTTTGTTATCCATAAGAGCCAATTATAGGTCTGTATATTTAACAGAGATCGGGCAGCAGCGCTCTTTGATGAATATGAGCGTTTAAAGCTGCGATCCCCAACCCGCCAGCAAATCCCTTTTTTGTTGAGGAAACCATAGTCCAGGCTCTGACGAGCTGTTGGTGGGTGGATCACAAAATTGTTCAATCGGGCATTTATTAAAGATAAAATTTGTAACATTTCAGGTCCCCGAGCCTGTTACGACGAGGGCAAGAGAGTTGCGGAGACGTTGGCGTATTCGTACGCGAAACAAGAGAAGGTGTCAGTTAGAGTGGCGCGCATATTCAATACGTATGGACCTCGGATGCACGTGTCTGACGGACGCGTCGTGTCCAACTTTATTATGCAGGCGCTGCAGAATTTAACTATTACTGTAAGTAATTTTGATATTATTGACGGCCTACAGATATTTTTTGAAGGCAAATCCACTGCTAACGAGGCTCATAGATATATAAGAGACCTCTTTTTAAAATGTGTCCCCACACTAGAATTTTCGCCTGTACGTTTCCAAACATACAAATTCATTAGTTTACATGCATATTAGGTACACCCAAAAGCGGTACAAGGTACAACCATTTGTAGATCACGCAAAGAGTCGTTAAAGTTCAGAATCGAACACAATCACTACATGTAAATGTATAGACCTACGGGAGAACTTAAATTGAATATTATTATTATTAGATAGTTGACAGGTACTAAATTAATGTTTATAAACATTGCAGGTATACGGCAACGGGCAGCAGACCCGTTCATTCTGCTACGTATCAGATCTCGTCGATGGACTGCTGGCTCTGATGGCGTCCAGCTACACGTTACCTGTCAACCTCGGGAATCCCGTGGAAAATACTATACAAGGTACAGTAATATGAGTTTTGTTAAGAAGGAGTTAAGGTTCATATGGTAATGATTTATTTTAAAGTTCCAAAGGACTTGTATGCGTAATATGTACATAGTATGGAGTAAAATTGTCGTTCCTACCCACCTGCAGGCCATTCACTTCTGCAATAGAAAAGAGAGGTTGATACAAGTAGAACAGCCCAACATTTATTTTTTTAAATGAAATATAACTATTTTCATAAACAATTATTTCAATATAAAAGGTTATATACTATTAGATTTTGATTTTTATTAGGTAAGTATTAAACAACATTAGATTGAATGATGTAGATTTCACATAGCTTTAATTAGAAACAATTCAAACAATAAAAAAATGATGTATCAACAAAATTCTTCCGTACAAATCACATGAATTATACAAGGCAACAAAAATAGATATTATTAACATTTAAACATTCATTCATTTAATATTCTAATAGGTATGTATAAATAGGTAAGTACATTATGTAGTATTATGAAAAAACACATTGTGCACATTACAGCACTTAATACCTCTGTGCAATGTAACACTAATTTATCACTATTTATGTTATGTATTACTATACTCTATGCCATAGAGTCTATGGGATGAACCTATTGCCATATACCGGGCACAATTCCGGACTCCGTGCGGATTGAGATTTTTATTTAAAACTCAGTAATACTTTGCCCAATCCGAGAATCGAACCCGAGACCCCTTGGCCGGCAGTCGCAATTGCGACCACTCGGCCAACGAGGCAATCAATTGATATACCTAACTAATCAATTCGTGGGGTGCGATTTGGCGGCAATTTTTTCTTTTTATTTAACAACTTATCGATTTTTTCCAATTCATTGAACTTTACTATCGTAAAAGGTGTAAAAGTTACACGGTATACGATAACGCTTATCGCTACATACGCAATTTGTTTATCGCCGCTTACCTACTGCAATTTCTACTTCCTTATAATTAGTAATGCACGTACATAATACTGCAATTATTTCTTTATAACTGCTATGAGAGACTTGTGTTTATCTACTGACTTGATCTTTATTATTGCGAGGGGTAGACAGGTGAGGTGCACATAATTAGGTATGCACTCCCTTATCTTTGATGTTATGATATGAATCCGATGTGATGTGAAGATAGTGGTCAAACGTCAGACCTACCCAATATAAAAAAAACACTGGATGCTACACTAGGTGCAATACCAGACCTACTATGCTAGGAAATAACTGATAACATGTTTAATAGAAAAACCCAATCTTGAAGGAAATTAAAGCCACGAACTCTGGCTTGTCGCGCTTGCAAATGATCGAAACAAATAATACAATAACAATATTTCCCCAAGATCTTGCATTTTTCTGCCTGTATCTATCTTCTATTCATTTACCAAATATTCTTCTCTTTCAGAATTCGCAATGATAATCAAGAATCAAGTGCCAGGCTGCCGGAGTATGGTGGCTAAGAGTGCGCCCGTCGAGGACGACCCGCAGCGACGCCGGCCCGACATCACTGTCGCTAAGCAACATTTACATTGGGAACCAAAAGTGAGTCAACCATCATTTGTTATTTTTTAAGTACTTCTATGCCAAAAACCTTTGCCCTGCAGAGGGCCGATCATGACTGAAAATAAATAATTAGTAATGGCAAAAACCACATATTAGCTACTTATAGATAATCACAGCTATTTTTTGTAGATTTACCTTTTAAGAACCATAATTTTCTTGGATAAACCACAATTTCAATATTAATGAAACGAGATTTATTGCTATGCTTTTCTCGCCATACCATATTTGTTTAGGACCATTTTCTCAATACCCATTGTATTTAATTGTGTTTATTCTAGGTGTCATTACAAGATGGCCTGCAGAGGACCATAGATTATTTCAAGGAAGAGTTATCAAGAACAACATTCTACAACAATCAGACCTACATGGACATGAAAAGTCATAATTAATTAAGTTACTAAATCTGTTTATATGTGATATTTGGGTGCCTGTGTGCAGGAGTGTGTGAATAACAATAAGTATTCGTAAAACTAATTATTCTAACTTTTTGTTGTTTATCACACAACAATTACATGGTTACATGGTTACCCTTAAATGACAAAAATGTGTTGTATAAGTTTAATTTATATTCATTTGTTTAGTTAAAATAAAAATGCACATCTAGTAATGTTTACAAAAGTTTTATTTTCATTGGAAATAGGTCATGCTCATTAAAAATAATTACTTAAAGTAATTATTACAGTGATTTACACAAATATCTTTAAAGGATGTCTTTAAAGGAAACAGGTCCAAGATTAATATCTACACACATTCTATATATAATTTCACACAATTTTCTACAATATGACTAACATTCCACAGTAAACAAATACTGTATAATATAATTTGATCACTATCGAGCCTTAAATAATGACTGACTTGACAAAATGAACTATAGAGCCAATTCTACAGTTATCTAGCATTCTAGCAGATTCTACAACACTTAAGTTACACTACTTACAGCACATGCTTGGTAGCACATCCCATTTATAAAGATAAGATTTCCTTAATATAGTTTCAGTCTTGCAAAGTTTCTGTCCGTGTGAATGTACCAATGTTTTGTACAGTTGGAACATGTCCGCAGGTGCCTGTTTGTGTCGAACTAACATTTGTGTGGAGCAGCCTCTGGTTTTCCATTCAGTGTCAAATCTGACATCATGGACTCTGTTCATACCATCTAAAGAGGCTGTCCACACTCCCATGGAAACATCCTCGGAATTATAATGTCTATAACAAAAAAGTTGAATTGAATAAGTTCCTATGGTTATTATGAAGTAATTATTTTGTGTATAACACAATCCAATTCCCAGTATATTCTTTCAAACATTTTTAGTTCTGACTAACAACAATCACAGCCAATCAAAAATGTTCTATTAATTGATTGAACTGAGTCAGTCAAGTGTCAATTACTCGCACAATACATGCATCAATTGATTTTAATTTAGGTCTATTAAATGTAGGTAAAAGCTCACCCTAATATGTCAGCATTCCTTCCAACGAAGTCTACAATACTACGAGATATGACATAGCCACCACCTAATGCGTAAGGTAGGTAGTTGTCACACAGGAACCAATCCTTCTCTTGCCATTTTCCATTCAAATAAACTCGTGCTCGGCCATCGAAATATCCCCAATACAAGCCTTTGTATGAAGGTAGATCTTTCTGAAATTATGTCAACAATTTTTGTTATTTTTTCTATGGAATAAAGGTTGTTTTTGCATGATTTAAAAAAAAAACACTTATTTAGTTGTCAATATTATTATCGTAAGCAAATTAAATGAGTCAGAAGTGTTTTACAACACCATAGTAAACATAAAAGAATTTTGTTACTGATGATCAAATATACCTTATACGTTACATATTCACTTATTTCATGAGCATTCATCTCGGGTGCATAAGCTTCTAGATCTTTTATTATCAAATCAACTCTTACAAAGGAGTCATCATCACACTTTATCAAATATTTTAATCCACTTAAATTAGTAGTCAGCCACTTTAATGAATGTAACATTTTTATAGCTAGGTTCTTATAACTATCTTCAAAGCTGTCTAATAATAAGAGGTCATTGCTTCTGTTATTTTCAGTATGTAACCTTGTCAGCTTCGTTTCACTCAAACCTTGAGTGCCAATTACGAAGTAGAACTTTATGAATTCATGTGGCACATGATGCTCAGTCCATGTATGGTTCCACTTGTATAGTTTCTCTCCATTCTCCACAAATATATTATTTGAGAACTTCATCCAAGTGGCTCTTATAGCATCTCTCTTGGCTTCATTGTTAGGTCCACTTAAAACTAGTACTGCATATTCAATTTTACCTAAACTATACTTAGTATCGCTCAAATCTTTGGTAGTGTGAGCATCAGCACATTCAAGGCGCAGAGAGTTTAGTGTTATTCCACAACCAAGGTAGAAAAAGAATATACTAGCGAGTATCATACTTTTGTATCTTAGTAACAATGACACGTACATTTTCTGAACACAATCTTTACAATTTAATTCTTCGTTTTAATTCAACGCACGATGATATTATTTCATAAATGCCTATGCCTACATGTTCTCAGAGATAATTCATCACCACTATGACTCCTATGACTCATTTGTTTGACCAGGCACTCCTAGAACAACGGCCGCTCTATTTATATGTATAGACTACATTTACACTTTATTTATTTAACCAACATCTTAAGACACAGAAACAAACACTTTCGACTTTTCGAGTTTCGTTTTGGTTTTGTTGAAGAATTTGAAGTACAATACTATAATGTCAAGACTGAAGTCTGTCAACGTCAAACCAAAGTATTCAACTTCATACTAAACGAATAAAGCTTAGAGTTCACTTGTGACAGAGACCCAGAAACCCACAATCTAAAGTTGCTAACTATACAAAAATATGCACATGTACTACGAATATCTGGACTCCGGTCCGGACTGCAGACGTAACTTGACACTTGACTAAGCGAATTTATTATGATATTTTAAACTATTATTTACTTTTATGTGTACCCTTTTGCTATCTACGAATAAAAGTTCTTTCGAAAATTATGGAATATTATAAAATTCGTAGTCATATAGTTGCACGAAAGTACGCTTTATTATCGTTATACAAAATAATTATTTTGATTGGAGATCTAAACGTGCCTACTACTCTTATAATATTATCATACTCTATAGAATATCAGTACAGTTTTTAGTTTGACAACCGTTATTTCATGTCACTGTCAACTTCTATATTTGCTGTCATATGTACGTCAAATAAAATTGACGTTACGTGCGTGGTTCATTCATTCATATATTTTTATCAGTAAAAAATTAGCGGTGGACGTGTACGGTGCGGTTTTTGAAATGACACAATAATAAAATTGTACGTGCCATATTCAAAAGTGAATTGGTTGAATATAGTTGTTTTTAGTTATTTACTTACATGAATATCTACACAGCATTGCTGTAATACTTATTAAAACCAGTGATTTAAAATTCGTATATACATCGACGGGTTTTAAGAAGATATTACATGTTGTGTGGGTATAAAACAAATAATAAGTAGGTAGTGCACATTTTCAATTAGCTGTGTAACCGTGTCGGAGTGTAGTTGTGTGCCGGTGCAGTGCACAGGTCATGCGTGTGCTCGTCTCGTAAGGTTACAAAACCATACCGGCTGTCTAAGACCGCTACGGTGAGTGTTTATACTATTTATAGCTTCCCATGAACCACTTCTAGTTAAAAACTTGTGTTACAGTACTAAAGCAACCCTATATCATTTTACTTCTTTTTCCAAGATTTTATTTCTGTTATTGTTTAGTTATTTACCTATCACTTCAATATTTATAACTATAAATAATACCAACATTCCTTTCTGTAAAAATTCTTAACATTCATCTAGAACTAATTTTATTCTGATTTTTTCAGGTAATTCCTCAATCATGGAGGCATTAGATAAAAAAAGTCGTCCTGCACATCCTAGGGCTAAGGCAAATCCATTGTCTGCCCTAACATTCGCGTAAGTTAATATTTAACATAACATGTATTACCTTCTTTTTTTAAAAATAAAGAACTAAATTATTTATTTTTTAAAACAAAATTCGTTAAATCTTACGTTTATCTAGTAGGTACCTACCAATGAAAAATAATGACTATTCACTTAAGTAAAAATACCACATGGAACTGAATCCTGCAATTCAATAAAGATTTATCTTTTGCTTAGTTATAAAAAAAAAAACTGAGCCCTCTACACAAAGTCAGGGCCATGTGCAATTCTATTGTGTTTGAAAAAGTAGCTGAGGCCTTTAACTATACCTTAGGTTTTTTAACCTTAATCACAAGCTAGAAGTTAAAAAAAAAACATTGATTAAATAGTGACTAAGTTGCCAGATAATAATGTAAAACAGTCATTACAATAATTTAACATTAACTATCTAGATAGTTTTATACATAACTAATTTAATTTTGAATATCCAGATGGACATTACCAATTTTTTGGAGTGGTATCAAAAGGGAGATGGAAGAACATGACTTGTATGAACCTTTAGCAGAACACTCATCTGGTAAGTTGATAAAGTTATTTATTAATATATAAGTACACAAAATAATAAAACACCATAGAGCTTCAATCTATTTATTAGCATTCAATTTTTTTTTGCGTTGTCCCACACTACTATTATCTCCTGTGTCGTTGGTGCGTTTACAAACATACAAGTTCACATACACATGACACCCAGACCCGGAACAACAATCTGTGGATCACACCGACAGTTGTTCCGTGCGAGAATCGAACCCGCGACACGTTGCGCGGCAGTCAGTTACCCAACCACCGCGCCAACCGAATCATCAAGGAATTAAAACATGTAAAACCTTTTGGACCAAGCAATATGGCCAGTGTATGAGTTAGAGTTAAAAATATATGATAACTACCTACTACTACTCGTTTTCCGTCTATTAAATTAAATATTTAGACACAGAGGGGAAAAGTTTAGACACAGAAATCTACTATACTTACCTACCTACTTAAATGCTTCACTAACTCTGAATTAATTTAAATGATCAGAATATTATAACAATAGTTCATTGTACTTTTAAAGTGATTGTAATATCAAATTCAAATGTTTTATCTTGTTTTTCAGTACTTCATTTAAATTTATAATTACTGAAAACCGATTCCCGTAATTTTTCTAACACCTCTATTTTTTATCGTAATTTACGGGTGCAGTAACTGGCTGATTAATTTTTATTCGTCAAGAATACGTATACCTATAATACCTACTTCATTGCTCTGCTAGGTATACATATGTAGTTTCTGAAGCTATCGATATCTAACAAACGATCGTATAGACAACGAAACCTGATCTTTATTAGAACTCCTGATGTAGATTTGGTATTCATGCAATGGCATTAGTTATTGCACCATATTACATAACAAAACACATGTCATGTTTTCCGAAACACATGATTTTCATTGCTAAACGAATAGGTCACAATGCGAATAAAAATCACGACGTTACCGTTACATTAAGAATAAAAAAAAAGATTTGTATTTGCCGACCTATTCTATTTTCAAATAAAACTTGTAATAAAAAAAGTATTAGCAGAAAGTAGGATGTGTTTAAACATTTGTCGCATGCGTAATTCGCACGTGACGAAGCTGACCCGCCGCATACCATTGAGTAATGTGAATATGTGAACGACAGCTGATCATACCCACCACGTAGCTTTGCTCTGATCGTTTCAAGACACGCGATACGTGTAGTGTAAAGTCATTCATTGATGTAGCATCGATTCCTCCATGTTGAGACACGACATAACATTGTATTTCCGTGCCAAAGAGCAATAAAGACTAAGACTTATCTTGGAATAATTTTCTATTAGCTTTTTGCAACCTTTTTTGGTGGGAAAATATGTTTTCCTGAGTTTCTAACTGCGTCTAATGAACTTTCTAGACTCTTAATCTACGGACTACGGAATCTTTTTGTTGAAACAGTATTTATCAAGAAGCTCCTCTCTATTTTACTGAAAGTAAATAACTTGTAAAAAAATGACTACCTGTTGCATTGACCACTTCTCTTTCCGAAATAACAGGCATAATAATAACGTAGAATTCGCTATTGTAATTCGCATTTGAATCATGAAAGTTAATAGTAACCCTAAGATCTTTAAAACCCTTGCTAATTAACAGTTTAGTAGATATTGATATAGTCCCTAAAACTCTGAAATAGTGAGATAAAGATGTACATCTATGAGATAACAGATGTGCATCAGCAAGTGACACTGATTAATCTAAATACTGGATAGACTAGAAAGAATGACCTTCAAAAACGTAACTGAATTGCTAAATGAATGTTAACTGCAAATTTTTACTAATTCAAAAGAACTAGTTTTTAATTCGCCGTTGACTAATAGTGTACCTATACATATAGTTACCATTCTTAACGACTTTTCCATTGTTTGTCTTATGCAAATGAAGTGGTATGCGATATTCTTGATACAGATGTCATTCTAGGTAGTTTCAACGACCAGTTTTATCTATCTACCTACAGTTTAATGTGAGAAATGTTACATCACATGTGTTTCTTTCAAGTAAATTCGTTTTGAAAAAAAGTTACACTCAATAGACAAAGCAAGACACAATTCTAGTCTGTGCTAACAACTCTAAATGTAGAAGTCCCTCTTTATCCTACCCAAGATTGTAAGTAATCCAAGACTCCATGAAAAGAGTCTTAGATAAAAACCTTCTTGCTTCCTATAAATAGATAGCATGACTTGAATAATAAACCGTTCTTAGAATCCGACTGCCTCATTGGCCGAGTGGTCGCAAGTGCGACTGCCGGGCAAGGGGTCTCGGGTTCGATTCCCGGGTCGGGCAAAGTATTACTGGGGTTTTTTAAAAATCTCAGTATTAGCACGGAGTCTGGAAATGTGCCCGGTATATGGCAATAGGCTCACCCCCTATTACATGGGACTCATAACATAAATAGTGAAAAGTGGGTGTTACTTCTATGTGCACCTCTGCCTACCCCTTCGGGGATAAAAGGCGTGATGTTATGTTGTATGTTATGTTCTTAGAATCCGAAGAGTCAAGTTCACACTAAGTTAAATATTTCAATGAACTTGAAATAAAAACGAGCCGTCGATTGGAGGCCAAGATAACGAGATCATTGACATTATGCACTTAAATCAAAGTTCGACTTTAATAATGTAACAACAATGAGACGATACCTACATTATTTAAATAAGTATGTCGTCAATTATAATTTTCGTAATAGTTAGTTTATAGATATACGTATGTTATGTATAAATTGTTTCATTAATTATTATTATTCGGTACATTATTAAATTCATATACATATATACAAATTCAAATACATATACAATATTAAATTCGGTAATAACGTAATTTGTTTCCCACTATTTAAAATTAATATTATAATAATGAACTTTGAACGTGTGACATAATAGTTACGTATTTATACATAGGTTTAAATAAATACATGATTTTCCTGTCCCCACTGAAATAGACTTAAAATTAACGTTCAAATTAAAGCAATCTGAATGTGACTATTTGCGTAGTTACTTACACTATATTTAGGTAGAACATGTACCTACATATAAACGAGTTTATAGTTTACATATGGATTATCAATTTTAAGTGTGGTAGAGCCATGCTTCGGCACGAAAGGGCCGGCTCGACCGGAGTGATGGCCACGGCCTCACAGAAAACCGACGTGAAACAACGCTTGCGTTGTGGTTCGTCGTGTGAGCGAGGTTACTGCAGGATTACATACCTCCCGCTTTCCCGAATCTCCCCAATATCTGAATCCTCGACAATCCTCAAATTCCTAATCCCCAAAAGGCCAGTAACACACTTGTAACGCCTCTGGTGTTCCTGGTCTCCATGGGCGGCACCGATTGCTTACCATCAGGTGATCCGTCTGCTCGTTTACCGGCTTAGCAGATAAAAAAACAATTTAGCTCTGTTGTCACACTTTAATCTTACGCAAACGAGGACTTAAAAACCAAATAAAGTGCCTACGAATTTAGTACTAATGTAGATTTAGCAGGAGGTAGCAATAATTATTAAGAAGAATTGCATCTACAATATGACTAGCCATTTCTTTTAATTTTAAAAGATCCATGTTATTTTAAGCTATACAAAGTTAAGACATATCTGGTAAAAAAATGGTTTTAAAATATTTGGTGGTGAGGAAGGTGTAATTTTATATAATTACACCACTTAATCCTATCAATCATGAAGGATTGTAAAATCTAAATTTATATAATTTGTTACTAAACAAATGTACTGTCGACGATTATAAGGCGCAAATCAAACCCTACAGTGACTCAGGTCAATGAATAAAGAGCAAAGTCTACCAAGTCTATGGCCAATAGTAAGCCTTTGATTTTATCCTATTGAGTAATGTGCTCCAGCGGCTTGTGTAACTCATGTTGCAATTTAAATGATGATACTTATCGAAGTGCGCGTGTAATGCAACAAGAAAACTTTGTCCTCAATCATTTATATGTTTGAGGTACATCTTTATAGCTTGTTGATTTTGGAAGGTAATCGCACTATCGTACAAGGCCGGCTTACCTGGGAATCGAAATATTCCGAAGGTTGAACGTAAAATATTGGGATCCAAGGTCAAGAAACCCTTTGAGGTTTTATAATCTCGGAATAAGTCACATGTTTTTGTAAACTGTTGTATGTAATCAAAGAAAGATACTGATGCGTAAGAATGCTAGTTTGGTCAGTGCAGGCATACGGTATGCATTTAGAACCATAATTTCTGGGCATATATGTAAGTTCACAATTAGAACGTTTATGAATCCCAAGATTGCAGTTGCTATAACTCGAAAGTCAAAGTTAAAATCATTTATTTCAATTAGACCAGCAAGGCACTTTTGACGTCAACAACAAAAATTTAAAAGGGAAGCTAGTTGCTCATTCCAAGATGTAGATTCCTATGGAGAAGAACGAGCAAGAAACTCCATAGGTTACTCTTTTTCAATCGGGTTTACAATACAATTCTCTAGTTATATAGTTTTGGTTGGTTCGATTGTGTGAGACCAATGCAATAAATCCAGTCAAAAAGATTGAAAAAGAAAATAACCTTGACAATAAAATCATACAGTCTGGAGCTGACCAGTTCCAATTGTACTTCGCTAGAAAAGCCACATTAACTTTGTATTTCTTTTGCCAGGACCTCTTGGAGATAAATTTGCGCGACTATGGGAAGAAGAAGTACAACGAGCTAGCGGGAAACGGAAACCCAGTCTGTTACGTGTTATATTAAGAGCATACGCCGCCAGGTGTATGCTGTATGGATTCGTTCTACTCGTCATGGAATGTGGAATAAGGTAAGCGCAACTTCATTAAAACTTCAGGTCCTTAAATGCTGTTATTTGGTTTAATTAATAACTAACCTGAGGTTGTTGGTGCAAAAATATTCATTTTTCGGACGTTGCGTATTGTATCTACAATTACATTACATACAGTATTGGTTTAATGTTTTATATTACTTGCATATTTGATCACCAGTTATCAGTATAAGCCATTTAAGGCTTACTGTTGTAGCCTTGGAAAGTAGGATCGATTTAAGCGCGCGTCTGCCGATGACCTCGTGTATCTTTGCTAGAAAATACACGGTTTTTGCAATCTCCTAATTTTAATAAAAACTTGTTAAGTTATGTCGAAGAATACGTTCGTTCATTGCACTTTTTAACAAGAGTAACAAGTACTATGTACAAAAATAAGATGTTGAAATAGGGTTCGTAAAAAGTTGCCGTAAAGCTCATTTAAACCTCTTTATTTTCTCCAATAAAATTAACCGTCACTTCATTAAACAAGTAAAAAGTTGAACTGTCTAATAATATTATAATTCGTGGTAACTACAATTCTCCGAACGCTTCCTATTCCGTCAATAATTTGTTCCGACTCCGACACGCAGTGAATAAGTGTAGTCAAGGACATAATGAAATTGTATAAAAATAAAATGACCGCGTAATATTTGCGTACTCTATAAATAGTACAATAATGTTGTATTGCAGAGTCGTAGTACTTGTGGGTTGTGGGTAGTACGCCAGTTAGGAGGAAATATTGATTAGATAACACCCGCGATCAATATTCAACGTTTTGTGGCCAAATTACTTATTTGGCTTTGTGATCTGACCGATTGACATGAAGATGCCAATCTTTCACTTACTCACATTTTGTATAAACGTAACTATTTTGACAAAACCTTAATTTGCTGCATTATTTTCGCAATACATTAATGAATGCATGTTGTTGCGTACCTAATAATAATCTAAAAGATATCTATTAACACACGACATAGAATTGTATTCTACAATCACTACTCAGAAAGTAAGAACATGAAAGTTAAAACTCATCATTATTTATAACTTTTATAAGGATGTACTTGGATCTGAGGACCTTTGACTTGAAGGACTGCAACTACAGTTACTTGCGGTTTGTAGGCCTTACGACATACAATTATATTTATAGTTTAGGTACATATCTATTACGGTTTGGTTAGACAAGGGTCATGTCTGTCGTTTACCGTTTAAACCTCAAGCTGTGCTTATAAAACAGCTGTGTGACGCCTGTATTTGTGCGGCCCGCCGGACTGATAACACAATTCATTTAATTTGTCAAGGTTTTAAGCGATATCCATATTATCGTAAGGCGGATACTACCCGAACTGTCCTCAACTTGAATTTGAGGAATACCGGGAGCTGGAACTCTTGAACACTACTTTGGCATGTTGACATTAATATGCCAATTCTTGCCCCGATTTTTCTAAGGATTTCAAGTGATTATTTGAGAACTTTGCTTTTAGTTTTCAAATTACATAATAGGTAGTCAGAGTTATACATTTTGCATTGAGAATAAAAGACAGCTTGTAATAAATTGTTTTTTTTTAAAACAAAACACCCGTCTAACAAAACAATGTGTTTGCAAACTTGTTTGATACGTTTGTTACCTAGTCATCTTAGACACAACTATCTAATGACTACTTGACGTCCCGCAAAAATACCGCCATTACAAAATCCTGCTTTTCAAATTCTGTATCTTTATGGAAATTTCATTTATTCTGGAGAAGTTTGTCTGAGATGCACAATGGCTTCAGCCGTCAGGTTACCTGTCACCAGGTAGTAAGCATGGAGGCTTTGTACCGTGGATGACAATGCTCTTACAAAGCTGCGGATTACAGGTACCTTATCATTGTGTGCGGTAACCGTCAAGGACGACCGGTCCATTATACGGTGCGGTTTTTGCAGACGGCAGTATCATCTGTAATTCTGTACTGATTTTTGCTATAGCTATGATTTTAAAATCTTTCTCCAAAACATTACTTATTTTTCTCTTAATAGATTATTTCTGAACCACTTTCCACCACGTCTTAATTTTCTTTATCGTGATTTTTCTTGGTTACCTTGAAATCCAAACCTACGGTTATCCAGATTTTTCTACGGTATGCTCAAGACTAGGTAGATACTTATTTAATTAACTATTGCCCATGAGGCATACTTGCATTCATAAAGAGTACTTCAGCAAGTATACTCGATCGAAAATGTGCTAATTAAGTGCGACGTTTGTTAGTCCAATAAATGAAGTACTACTAAAAATTGCTGATTTAGTATTTGATTTGGCACTCAAAAATATTGATACTCACAGTGATAGTATCCATAAACGTGAGTCATAGAGTAAATAAAAATTGCGTCTAGTCATGAAACTATAACTCGTCATAGTTGTACTAAATATCACGTGCGTGAACAATAACAATACATAATATTATGCACAATTATTGCTGAATTTGTTTATATTAAACGGTGATTAACATTATGAATCAACTGTTTTTGTGCAATAATTATAATTAGTAATGTTCTAAGATAAATAAGGTGAAAAGAGTGTGAGTGCGTTGACACTAAAACTATTTCGATATCTGGCTTTAGTAGACCTTATGATGTTTTATTTAAGTATTATTTTGTTATATACCCAAATTGGATCAAACCTACTTTTTGGTTATAAGGGCAACGGGCGGACGCAATGATTAATTTTCAAAAGTCTCAAAAGTAGGACCTAAAGAAATAGTGTTGGAAACAAGTTTACATAATAAGAGTTTAAAGCGTATCTGGAAAAAGTTACGCTTTAAATTATAAATTCCTATAATTATCGTTGAGTAACATTCCAATTTTATGAATATCGGAATTGGAAGACTATTAAATCTCGATTTAGAATCAAAACGACTAATTCATTAAAACTATTGTCACTCAGAACTAAAATTTGTACATGTACGACTATCCTACATCCAGTTTGTTCCGGCACACTGTACACCGGAATAGGGAGTGCTCTGTCAATAACTATGTGATCTGATTTACCGATTTGTATTTGGTAAACACTACCCCTGTATTAACTACCCGGAGAATTGAAAAAAGAACTCATTTGCTTGCTAATGGAATATTCTATCCATGTCCAAGGGTAAACGAAATCGAAAACGAATGATATTTACTACCTTGCCCGGAGTTATTAAACCCTTTCTGGCGATGGTAGAAATGGTCAGATACTCACCTCAATAGATTGCTGCAACGGTTAACTTATTACTTGTGCTTATAATACTGTAATTAGTTGATAAGAACTTTCACAGTAACATTTTCCTCTTCACCTCAAAAAAGGAGGAAAAATTAGGAATTTCGATTCGATTTCTAATCTAAATTTTTTCTCTTGAGCCAAAAGTGTACTTACATCTATTATTTATGTATTTGTTACATTATCAACTATCTTTTCAATGATAACTATATAAGTGGGATAATACTCAAAGTGTGCCTGTTTATAGTTTTTGCATTGTCACGCAATGTACTGATGGACTTAAATTACTCATAAACATTACCAAATAGGTAAGTTCACCTATTCGTGTCCACGCACCAGCTCGCGTCCATGTTACGGAATGTTCTTTAAATGTTCCTGAAAAAAAATCTACCACCATATTATTAGTTAGTACACATCTGTTACACGTTTTCTGTGTCTTACATTCATTAGGATCGCGAACAGGTCAATTTACTCTATATCGGTATTTATTTGGGAAAGTTATTTCCCAAATCAGTAATCATCATTAATCAGTTCGCACTGGAATTTTCTATTGTCGATTGATTTTCCTGGAAATAAAATAAAGATCATGTTACATTATTATAAATAGTTTGCGGTTTTATCCACATGCTGAATGATGGAGTTATTCCCAAATTTCCCAATGTACATTTATATTATGATAGTACGGATTACAGAAATCCTTTTGTTTTCTTCAAAGCGGACTAGTTTGTTCAATAAAATGTTCTAGAAATAACACGTTGAGAATGTCAAACTAAGTCTCCAGAATCGATAGTCTGTCTCTCCTGTCCTGAAGTTTGATTTACGGAAAGTCACTCAAAAATATCGTGACATACTTATTAATTTCTTTCGGTCATATGAATCGTCATGAACACGTGGTAATAAATTAACATGTTTGGTGCGTAACGTATAAAATGACTAGGATATTTTATAGGTGTACAAATTCATTGATCATATCTAGTCACGAGATTTTTAATTAAATTGAAACTTCACTACCCCGCGGCCCGCTCCATCCGTTTAGGAATTAATGATAGATTGACATGCGTATAAGATAATAATCATCATAATATCATAATATTCTTACGCGAGCCCTCTGAAACTTGTAAGCAATAATTCCGCTTCTCTGTGGTTTGTAGAGATGCTTAAAAATTAACTCCTACCTAAAAACCAACCTCAGCAAGCATTAAGGTACTTTTATACATGCTAACTTCAAGCAAGAAAGTATGCTTCAATTGAGCACTTGTCACTTAATAATATCATGTGTGTCGGAACGTTGTTCAAAATTAGCATGCTCATTTCAGGCATGTTACGAATCGAAAGGAGTTCGATTTTTGAACATTTTTGAGCATGGCTTCCTGCATACTATTTTAGAGCATGTGTAACAGCCCTTTAACTGGTACTTACAATTACAATGTACAATTTAAATCATCGTGACTATTGTAGCGTTTTGAGTGATATTGACATTGAGTATGTCATAGATTACTACCGTATTAGAAATACCCACTTATGTACCGTCCAACTGTTATTTCAAGGTCCACTCTACAGTCTATGGTTACGTACTCGGTCGCCACGGTGACGTATAAAGTCAACAATCGTTGTGCTAAGTCATTCTTTCATTCTTCTTATTTTTTTATAAGTTCACACTTTTCGAAGGTAATTTGGGAATACCTAAATAACGTAGGTGTTATCGATTAAGTTTTGACGAACGGACGCGTCGAGTTGAGTTTTTTTTAATCTGCAGGATACAATCTGGCTTTTTTTAATCTGTAGGATATAATATGAATTTTATTTTGGTCAAAACAAAATATACCTACGTTATGTAACCCTATGTTAATCATGCAAAGAAAAACAAAAATCTGATGACGATGTCGTAGGTACGTGGTGGCGGGATGGTAATTATTACTTATAATGGGGCATTCCACTTTGCGCACCTAAATGAAGCGCACCCAGACGAAGCGCACCTAAAGTATTCCACTTTGCGCACCTGTAGGTGCGCTTAAAATAATAATTTTAAATAAATAGTTTTTCTATTCCACGAAGCGCACCTACGAATATCACTCGCATAGTGCGGAGACTAAGAAATAAAAATATCGATATAAGAAAATATTTATTATTTAAAAGACTAACTCTATTCTACTATAACTGACAGATGTTAGATATATTAATATCTAACATCTGTCAGTTTCATTATAATAATGTGACACAATATTTGTCATTTTGATTTTGTTATCTTAGTATTTAAAATCACAGATTGTTTCATAATTACAATAAAAACATGGACAAATATCAATATTGTGTCACATTATTATAATGAAACTGACAGATGTTAGATATTTAAGTTAGTCTTTTAAATAATAAATATGTTCTTATATCGATATTTTTATTTCTTAGTCTCCGCACTATGCGAGTGATATTCGTAGGTGCGCTTCGTGGAATAGAAAAACTATTTATTTAAAATTTTTATTTTAAGCGCACCTACAGGTGCGCAAAGTGGAATACTTTAGGTGCGCTTCGTCTGGGTGCGCTTCATTTAGGTGCGCAAAGTGGAATGCCCCCTTATAATAGCTAGCCATTACTTACACATATTTACGAGTAAAGAATGCAGCCATGTAAGATAAATTAAATAAGAAAAACCTCGTACAGTTGAAGTACTACGTTGTATAACATTGAGATAGTTGTTGCCATGACTACCTTATTAACACCAACTACATTGATTCTCACGTATTACGATATTTTTGCGAAAAATTAAATTATTTTTTATGTTTTGTATTATATAATAATAATACTTATAACAAAGGTCTTAATTAAATCATTGATGCTGTTCCTGTTCTCCCACGATCGCGGAATTCTTAAAAAAGTAGTGTACAATTTCAGCTTCATTGTAAATATGTATGAGGAACATAATTTAATTATTTCATTGCCAAGATACTGTAATTAATTACTCATTATATCATTTACCTATAATGTAAATATTACTTTCTGTTCCACGTGGAATCGGTTTAGGATTAATTCAATTTTTTGGCGCCGATGTCGCCTTGTAGCCTATTAAATTGTCAGAAAAGTTTTTATTCAAAATATTTGTACCATACAGATTTAACACGACACTAGCGCCGCGCCGCCGCTACGAACGCGATAGTATTTTATTTGCCACGATCGATTTTCCGTTACTTCCTTATTTATGGCAGTTCGAAAACATGAACATCGCTGTTTATTTCTCTAAACGTTGACCGATATTTCGCGTCCAAATCAATTGGGACAATTAAATGCAGCCATATTGTGTAGCCTTACATATGCATGTATGTATTTGTGATTCAGCCACTCCATTATAAATTTGTCGGGAGCAGTCCAATATAACTGTGCTTTGATTCGAACAATATGAATAATGTATCGTTGACAGGTTTCATTTATTACCACAGTCTGTGAATTTTATTGCTTATAAAAATTTGCATAAATTGATCGGCAGAAAGATGAGGTCATTGCTTTCGGGGAAACACCTTAACGTTTTAGGTCGAGTCTTAATCGATATTGTTTGCTAAAGTCATTATAGGTAAACAATTATTGGTTTCGCATTTCCAATTTGTTGTACATGTTATGCCAATAACTATTAAGTGTTCTAAGAACCTAGGAGTACATACATAGGTACACATTTCCCAGAAATCAAGCGTGATGTGCCTACCGTGTACTGTAATGTGTTATCTAAAACCCGATCACTTCATCTGTTTATTAGTTGAAGGCTAAGCGTAAATATGAAAATACATTTCGCGTTAAACGCGTGCTCGAAATACGTGGTACTGGCAAACAGCATACATAGCCTTACTACGTCATCAGTTTGCTCATGACCTCGGCCGTGTGTCTGCCGTATTATCTAACATGTCCGTCGCGAATCGACAAAGACGCGAGCCAAACAGGTCATTAATCCTTCGACCGTTACCCGCTCCAAAGTTTCGCATCATATTCTGATAAACTAATCTATGAAACTATTGTTTTGATTGTTACAACATTTTTAATAACATTTCTAAACTAATTATTATTTATTGAACTTGATGTATTTGTTTAGCTGTATCTAGCGTTTCAATCAGTAACCAATTTTGTTACAAGATTGACCTGATTACAATACGTATCCTATCAAGCAGATCTGCCAACTAAGTAACCATTCCCCGAAAAATAAATTGAGCTATAAATAACTATAGATTTTCCACTAATGCGTACGCGTGCGACACTTGCCAATTCCCATTGATCTGTGCGTTAATTATTCTCTTAGTTTCCTACCGGAACAATAAGATTTATTAAGAAAATTATAAGTACCTACAGTTATTCAATTCATTTCTCAGTATATAGTAGTATGAGGTTTATCAGTAGATAGAAGATAAAACATAATTAATAATATGCAATCCGATTAAACTTATTAGATAATATTCGTAAGCAATAACGTCTCATAATCGTAGCAATACAGAAATTGGCAGCCAAAAATATAGCTCTTATTTATTTTGTGTTATTCATGTTTTAAAGATGTCCAAAGATTCGTATTTTAATCGTGTTAAAGATGATTTATCCTATTTTGTACACAAAATGCTAAGTGTGGGAGAGCCATGCTTCGGCACGAATGGGCCGGCTCGACCGGAGTGATACCACGGCCTCACAGAAAACCGACGTGAAGCAACGCTTTCGTTGTGTTTCGTTGTGTGAGTGAGGTTACCGGAGGCCCAATTACCCTCCCCTTCCCCAATCTCCCCAATCCCTGAAACCCCAACGATCCTCAAACTCCTAATCCCCAAAAAGCCGGTATCGCACTTGTAACGCCTCTGGTGTTCCAGGTGTCCATGGGCGACGCCGATTGCTTACCATCAGGTGATCCGTCTGGCCGTTTACCGGCTTATGCCATAAAAAAATGCAGTCAATGACGTCATTGTCACAATGACCGTCATTTTTCTGTCATTGTAGATACAGTTAAGTTTTTAAAAATTCCAAGTTATTATTGCCAAAATTTTTTTTTATTTGCTTAAGTTTTTTTCTTTTATAATCTATACTTATAATAAATCTGTAGAGAGGTCAATTCTGTACATAAAATATATTTAAAAAATAACTATCAAGGGGTGGTTAGGGATCGCTACTGATGCCAAAAATGCAATCAGTAAAATTTTTGTCTGTCTGTCTGTATGTTCGTTATGGAAACAAAAACTACTCGATGGATTTTAACGAAATTTGGCACAATTATTCTTCATACTCTTGGGCAGGTTATAGTATACTTTTCATTACGCTACGATCAATAGGAGCAGAGCAGTGAAGGGAAATATTGGGAAAACGGGAGAAGTTACTCCATTTTTTAAGCTTCCGTCGCGTGTGCAAGCTTATAGGTTAAAGCTGCATAGAAATCATGTATGACGGAAATATTCTCCTTAAAATTATATTAATTCTAAAAATTATATATATATAGGTAGATTATGGTCTGAAGTGATACGTAGGCATTTTACCCCTGGGATCGCGGGCGAAGCCGCTGGTAGAAGCTAGTAATAAATATGTTAACTATATTTTTAACCGACTTCCTAAAAAGGAGGAGGTCCTCAATGCGGTCGGTGTCTTGTTGTCTAGAGACCATTTTATTTTCAAATTTCGATTTTAAATACTGGCATTAGGTGCTAATGTGTTGCTAAGTTTTTATTATGTACATTTATTTTCTGCAATTATAAGATAAGAATTCGTTTCTCCTATTCGCTACTGCTAAAAGTGATTAATTTGATAGTAGTTGTGAAGACTGGTTGACTGGTTTTCTGTGGAATCGTACATAGTTCAAATAATTATGTATTTCAAAGTTAAAACTATTTATTAAAGAAATACACAATACACATCATCATGGTTTTTGTGACGCGGCAGGCACGCACAGGGCTTTGGCAGACAATAGAACAACCACGTATCGTTTATGTACAAAAAATATCTAAATAACTACTTACCTATACCTACATACAATATGTAACATATATTCTGTTGATGGAAAACTAGATTTTGTTAGCGTTTCTATGTAAATGACACCTTAATAGTTCAGCTCAATAACAAAATGATGTTTTCAGTAGGTATCCGAAATAAGTCCTCAGGGTCACTCGTATTCATTAGAATCGGTTCAACCGTTTGAGAACGGAAACGGCAAACTTACTTACTTATTACTGTCAAGATTTTGTCATCAGTCATTATATTCTTGGTATTTCCTCAACAAGGTTAAGCAATAAGGCCAATTATTAATCATTATCAATTTCAAGTGAATGTTTTTACTTCCAACGCAACGTAAATGGGAAATAGGAAAGTAAAAACTTTCAATAACGGTTCAATTTTTAAAATTATGTTTGAAAACTCGCAAACATTTCTTGAGCGTAAATTGTGTCGTGAATTTTACAAATTCACATCTAAGTTTCAGTATTATTAATTTCAAGTATTTTTTTTTTGAGTTTTGTTTCACGTCATAACGTGTTACAAAAATTAATAATTATATAGTCGAACGTATTTAATTTTGTTAGAAAAGAAGATATACGTTTCTAAAGTTTTAAAATAATGTAGCAGACGGACATTAAAATAAAATTTAGGAAACTACCCTATTTATACGAACAAAATAGTAATACCTATTATATTACAAGAATTTGGTTTTGGTGGAATTTTCTGGCCTAATATGGGTGAGGTTTTCCAAGAAAAAATAGCATAGCATCATCTTTTAGGATATGTTCAAAATATGCGAAATATGTAGCGTAATATTTACTTTACCAAAAATAAATGCCTCAACCGTTGGACTTTGCACCTTACGTTACGGGTACAAAGTCTAAAGTCGATTCTTCTAACATAAATTACTTACTGTCTCTCAAAATTTACACGCACTTTGTTCTCATGGAATCAAATTGACACGTTTTATTAAATTATGACAAAGACACGGACGCATACTTTTTTTTTCTCTGAACTCTCTGAACTTTCATACGTACACATTCAAAAGAGGGCACACATTCTTATTACAGTTTTTTTTCTTATTTCGAATACAATACAAAATTAATTTCTATATAGCCCTAGCCATAATATAACTGGTTATATGATAAGAATAAAATATTAATAAAGTTTTCACAATAACATAATATTGAAAGTATATTCAGCATTGTAATATGATTCAGGGCGACTCAATGCGTTATCTGCTCAGTTTGAACGTGTAGAACTAATATTACATTAGAGTATGCAATGAGTATGTGTGTACTATGTTAATGTACTACAATGGCACACCGTGAACTGCCCATAATCAATACTTCTTCCTGTGTACTTCGTACCATACGTATTGTCATACTGTACTAAATGTTTGTGACTAATGCTACTGAAACGCGAAACGATTCCAGCTAACTTGTTTTGCGGTTTTCCCCATCCTTTTATTTACACTATCGTGTTTTCCCTTCCAAACTGATGAGATTGTTTTTTTTTATGTACTTACTAATCTCTGGATGTCAAATGAACATGCTCGTTTTTGATACTTTAGAAGATTTTCAAATTCACTTTTTAATGATTGGTTTAGACAATAGTATTCTATGCGATCTTTATACAACTTTGATACGTAAAATATACACGGCTATTATACATAGGTTTATTATTAACACCTCGAGCGTCCTTATGAGCACCCGGTGGATCATAAGAAAAAATGCTCCATGCTGCTTTCTCTTTTATAAAATGTATTATTAATGTTTTGTTTTTATTTTGATTGTATTTGTTTTATTTCTATTGTAATGATCCTTGTTTTCGTTTGGCAATGGCCAAATAAATGCATTTTCTTGCATGCATAAGGATAAGGAAATGCATAAGGAGCGCGGACGCTCGACGGGTTAAAAGTATATAAGTAAAAGTGTTTCATATTCATGCTAAATGGTTTACTTTGGTTTCCTTGAGGAAAGTACTTTTAAGTATAATGTGACTTCTAACAAAACTGGTGAACATTCATCGTTGAGTAAGTAGGATAGACAGACGTAGCAAATGTTAGGTAACAGTAAGTATGGCTTCTTACATTTTGTTTTTGGCAGAAGTCCAACCTTTTTTTCTATATTATTCACCAAGTGATTGACGATGTTAGTTTCTCTCGTATTCAGCATTTTATGATACCTATTTACTACAGAGAAAAATTGCCTAAAGCCGCCAAGACTTGTTTTTCCCAATACGACCAAGGACAAGTTATTTTTATTCGGATTGTATTTTAATCATATTGAAATGATGTCAAGGACGTGTAGTCTCACTGTCTGACATTTTTTGGCAAGCTTTATCGACAATTGCTTTTGAAAGAAACATGAATAATAGTGGATTTTCCTGCTTTTTTTTTCTCCAAATGTTGCAGATGTCAGATGAAATCATCGAATAACTTACCTAACACATTTCAACGAAGACATTCTTATCATCAATTGCACAATTAAACAAAATCTAGATAATATAAATATTTAAACAAATAAGAGTTATAACAGGATAATATAATAATGTCTTTTAAACATTGACCTAATGCTGTTTTTGTTAGCAACATTGGGTACAGAAAACAAACTGATTAAAACAATAATTTAGAAGAGTAAAACTTAAGATCAAATATGTTATCACCTAGAGATGAATAATGATTTACAATCTGATTGACATAATACCTATTATGACGAGACGAGTCTTATCATGGCAATCGACATTAGCTCTAATCGTATTATGAGTTATTATTACACAGTAGTTTAAATGGATATTATCTTCAATATTTTTACAGATAAGATAACACACTTATGTGTTGAAAGTAAAGAAATCTGTACAGTCGTGTGTAAAAATTTTACAACAACATTTTAAATTAATTTTGATTGGTATGAATTTCAGATGTCTATAGATTTCGTATCTCATATTTTCTATCCTCAGCCTCCTTATACGAATAGGATTTAAAATTTTAAACGCTACCCGAACGAGTGGTGGAATTGTCACTGACATTCGTAAAATTAAGCCAAACTTGATCATTTTAAACTTGTTTTCGACATTTGACTAACGTTTAAGCCATTGGTTTAGTCTAGGATTGTAACAAATACTGTTAATGTCATTTTGTACGTGACTGTACAACTATTTACAATTAGTATTGCATGGTGATACAAGCAACAATATGAGCACTTATCAGCTTAAGTGTCAATAAATATTATACAGTTATTGTATAATACTTGATTTATTGTCTGTCTTTATTCTTTCTGCAACGGTACGTACTAGATACCTAATCTTCGCACTACGTTTTTTTTTACTAAAGTTTATTTTTATGAGAAACTAAATATCTGATTTGTTGATATTTTTGTCATTTCATTCCAAATCAAACAAATTCTACAATAGTCATTCATATCCGGATATTCTGAATAAAACCAGGACATATTTTATAGGCCTTCGATCGCTAAAAAGTGGTGTTTAGTTATTTTAGACGCTAATGCTTGACGCTCGAGAAGTCCATGGCAAAATACGAAGAGGGCCTAGCAATGTGACGCCTATCATTATTAATGCTTAGCTAGACACTAACGCTATGCTTGGCTCAAAAAATTGTCCTTGGCAAAAATAATGGAGACCTTATGCAGTAATTAAAACTTAATGCTTAGCTACACTTGGCACAGTAACATATGCGTAGGTTTTTACAGCAGGAGATAACACACCCAATACCTGTATTCCTAAATCTCCTTCCATGTCCTAACAATTCCTTCCTCCACCAGAATCCAACAGCCTCGCATGATGGGTTCCTTCATTGGCTACTTCGGGCAGACCATTCGAGAGGAGATGCACTTTCGGCTGACTGCATTACGCGATCAGGTGGCCAACGATTTCAATAGCACTGACAAGTGAGCTGAAGTAGACCTCGAGCTGAGCTCTAGTAGATCCACTATGGATTTTTCGTAGATTTATGACTTGTAGATATCTACAGATTTCATTGCATCAAGCTAACTCTAGAGTGCTATTTTTTTTACTTTTATGTCAAACTCGTTGAAGAAGTTTCGCACATAGGTTAGCTTGGTATGCTGTCTGTACTATAGATAAGTACATTGAACTTGATTTTCTTTTATTTGTATTATCTTTCGATACAGCAAAGAATCCGTAGTTTTAAGTAGAGGTATAAAATATGTAGCTTTAGTTATTACATGTAGCGCAAAAATTTTAGTGTTCAAGTATTTTTCCATGAAGTAGTAAGTTTTTTAGCGTTTCAATTGAATGGTATTCAGAGTTCGGGGCGTCTTTTTTACTGTAGTACTTCTTTGAGTTAGACTATGTACAAATATATTTTTGTATTTAATTTTAAGTCTGCTCTAGCTATTTGCAGTTTCTTTTTAATTGCAATGGTTATACACGCCCTTAGGATAGAGATGGGAAAACTTAATGGATAAGTATTTTACCTGGTTTTTTTACGGATAAAAATAGGTATAATAATTGTCATTTTCCTTATCGATATGAGGCAAGTAGAATTACTAGTATCGTCAGTTTTCATACAAACAAATCTAAGTGGTGTAACACAAGTAAATACATATCTGTAGGGGAAATCCACTTTGTTAATTATTGTAATTCGTCAGAAATTGTTTGATTTTGATAACTTGGTAGACAATACTAGTACTCGGTAGACAATTCAAACATATTACAGTAGGTAGGTAACTAGGTACTAATTATGTGATTATGAAAGGTCATATAAAAACGGGTCTGGATTAAAGTGTGCACAGAGATTAGAGGTAGATTAAATTAGGAACCCATAGATCACTTTTATTCGAGTGACACAGAGGAAGGCACTGGTGGAAGTTTCTTGAAATATATTTTTATTTTAGGTGCTTAGCCAAAATAATCCTTGTTAAGCCTATTTTTGCATGACGTGAAAAATATATTTTTCCATAGCATCACTTCCTATAGATTAGTGAAATATGTAGATAATTAAGTGAGAAGGAGATTAATCTTATCTCAATGACACATTGACTGACTTATCTGATTCAGTAATTAGATTCGTCTAGTTTTTTTGAGACGAAGACACTAAATTATGACTAGAATTTCAAACAATTTACTTAAGGCACCGTGAGAATGTTGTAAGTAAATAAATAGTGTGCACGGCATATTTACATTCATTATACAAAGATTTTGCTGCATCCCAAGTAGATAAGAATATGTTACTTTTATTTTTTTCCATTGTTTACGGAAACAATGTTTACCTATACGGGAAAATGTGCATGTCTGCATTTTATACATTGCATTACCTACATACTTGCGAGTGCCTCGAAAATTGTATAACTAAGGAAATCGTCAGTGTCTTAAATAAAATATGATGATTAACCAAAATTATACTCTAAATCAACTTAATTAATTATAAATACAATGTGATTACAAAACCAGGATTGCACAGCCAGTGTTCCTGGGTAAGCTGGTGGAGTTCTACAGTCCTGGACACTCGATGAAGCCGAAGGAAGCGTACATGTATGCGGCCGCGGTGGTGGCGTGCTCAGCGCTCAACGTGTTCGTCGTGCATCCCTACATGATGGCCATATTGCACATGGGCATGAAATTCCGTGTCGCCTGCTGCTCACTTATATACAGAAAGGTATGATATTTACGCAGTTTATTATTTGACCAGCCATTTATCCAAATATTTCCAGTACCTACTAATTCCAATTTAAAAAAAAAATAGATGATTCCTTTCTTCGCCGCGCTATGCATTGTCTTACATTACACGTGTTAGCGAATTGGGTACTTTCCTTAATCAAAAATAAACTATTTCGACTGTCCAATACAATGAAACGTTAAAAAATAATCGCACTTTCGTTGGTTGATTTTATGACCAACTTAATTTTAGTATTTTACTAGCAAATTTTTAAGAAATTAGTATGCTGTTTGACGCTAAAAAAACGTTACATTACAATATACAATCTCGTTCAAAATTCATAGAAAACTGTAGTTTTTGACAGTTCGAAAGTTCGAAGTATTGGATCTTACTAGATCACAAGCACCCAATTAGTAAGTTTAGCAACGTTTCGTGTGTTTTATCCGTTATTTACATATATTTTGTTGTATATTTTTCATTATGACCGTATAGCTACCTAATACATATTTTTTCTAGTTAATAAGTAGTGTTTTGACACGACAGATTACAACACACACGCACACATCAAAATGTCACAGACCACCCACTGTTAACAGATGTTGTTATGACAATAAATTGTTCTTAAATGTCAATTAGGTTGACCGAATTCATTCGGCTACGAAGAATCTATAAAGGCAATTTACCTACTTATAGTGCAGTATGTTAGTCGGTCCTGGTATATCCCGAAGAGTTAGGCACATCCTGAAGGTGTCCTTACTTATGTAAGGACACTCGCACACCCTTTATGTTATAAACTTTTAACTAAGAATCGCGGGTCACTCACGTGAATATACTGAGAAAAGCTCTATACTCAATATATTGACGTGAGTAACCCGCGATTCTTAGTTAATTTAGTATGTCTAACGATAGTTATTATAAAACAAACTTAGGTATGTTATAAACTGAATTACTCGGAGTGCAATAAAGAGACTCCATTACAGAATAATTTCGAAAATAAATTATAAATGGTACTTTTATTGTGAACCTTCCATTATTCAAATTACAAGGTTACGGTTTAACATCGATTTTACATGGCCAATAAACCTCGTAATGTAATTAATTTTACATTATTGTCTACGATTCAATAGTAATTAGATATCTTACTAAAATTATTTTAAAAGATATTCAAACTACATGGAGTTTTACTGTCTTAAACTTAGCGGTGACAGATGAGTTAAAATGTATAAATATCAACTACCGATCAGAATCTTAATCAATCTTTTTGATTCACTACAGTCGGGTAATAAATAAATGTATAACTAATTACTGTAATTAAAGTTATTTCCTCAATCAAAGATGAACTTTATTGACCTAATTATCTATTAAACCTTAGAACAATGAAACAATAAACCATTATTTTCAATTTACACTTAATATCTAGATAATATTAAAAAAAAAACTTGCAAACAAAACAGTTCGTCGGTTGAGTGTCGACTTCTTGCCTTCGAAATCCTAAAGATTTTGTTGTTAACGGTTTACGAGGTGACTCGACAAGTTTCAAGCCACGTTGGGGTCCCATAGACAGGTTATTTCTTTGAACCTTAGCCTTTATTATGTTATAGCGATTTATTTTAGAGAATTTCTCAGGAATATAGTAAGCGTATGAATATAAACTAAATACATTTACCTAGAGGTTCCTTAGTTACACCAGAGTCGCATAACGGACTAAAATAGTTTGAGTTAAACATGGGAGATATTCACCTTGAGAATCTTTGCGGTTCGCTAAACATCTAAATTTTTATCACCTTGACATTAACTCACTTCATACAATACTTTGTTTTATTCTTTACAATATATTAGCAAAGAAAAAGAAAAAAATGCTTTAATTATCGTGTTTATGTGCGTTTTTCAGTTTTTCTTGAGCTTTGTAAAATGTTTTACCTTTTTATATTAAAAATATAGATAAATTATAATACATACATTACATATTGTATTTCTATTTAATAATTGAATTCACTAAACGTATTGGTGCTTCATAACAGTTAACGCACCTTTGAATTCAAAGATTTCTTTTTTAAGACAATATTTTTTGAATAGTTTCGCTTTATACCTACCTATCATATTTTTTAATTTGTTTGTCGACAATACCTCGGAATACCCTATACAGGGCGTAATAAATTTATTTTTTCATTTGCATCTAACAATTGTGTTAAGTAGGTAGTTATACATATCGTTTGTTTTATTAATGAATTTAAATACAGAATCTACCTGTCGCATCTGAAAAAAAGCCCCTGTCTGTTTCCACAACCTTCGCATCTAAAAAAAATACCCGATAAACTTATGTGACATATATAGTTCATACAAATTACGTTTTCAATTCTTTATCTGATATGTGTTGGCTATCCAGACATCGTGAAAGAGGCCCTAAACCCTACACTTTTTATTCTATTCAAATCTACGTAACAATTCGAAACCCAAAACGTGGAATACTTTTTTATTGAAAACCCCTTTTTCTATTACAGTCACTACGGCTATCAAAAACGGCGCTTGGTGAGACGACAGTGGGCCAAGTAGTGAACCTCCTTTCAAACGATGTGAACAGATTCGACGTGGCCATCATCTTCTTACATTATCTGTGGATTGGGCCGCTGGCTACTGTCATTATCACTTACTTTATGTGGGTTGAAATCAGCTGGGCAGCAGTGGTCGGCGTTGGATTCATGTTGGCATTCATACCTTTACAAGGTAAAATATTTTAATATTCTAATTTTAATGAACGGCTCTAATATAAACCCCGGTGTGACATTAAACTAGTAGACATTTACTCGAATAGTTTGTGTAAGTACGCCTTACATTTAATTAAGGCACGATATTATACGTATTGTGAAATGTTTAATAAGTAAGAATAAGTACAACACATCATAAGCTTGTTTTGATACTTGTGTTTAAAAGATAGTTTGTCATAGCGTTTTTCGATACAATAAAAATACTTTACTGAAAGAAGCTCTACTAGTTTCGAGTCACAGAGGGACTCATCCTCGTGAACAGCGTGTGCCGTCGCGTATAGTCTACTAGTAGAACTTTTTCAGTATATTTACGTGAAAACTCCTATTTTTTAGTTAATTCACCATGTTTGACGATAGTTATTTTAAAAACGTATAGTAACATAGTTTCATAATACCAAAGACTTGTTACGAAACTAAAAGGTGTGAATGTGTATGACGTAGGACATCTAATTTTTGTACTACAACGTGAGTAGTGACGTGACGTCACAAGTGTCAAGATCTGTTGGGCGGTGTGTACATGTGTTTGACGTTTGACCACGCGCAAACTTCATTAAAAGTAGGTCAAATTGAATAAACTTTCAGTAGCGTTTATTTACATTCCTAACCCAACTGCTTAGATTTTTTAAGATGTTTTTTTTTAATTACGACCGTGTTCTAGTTGCGAATTATCTAATTTATTATAAACAATTATTAGTTTTGTAAATAAAAATCAACTGTAAACTTTAAATCATTAGGTTTGATTTCGGTGGTTTTTTAATGTTTAACTATAGATATTAATCGGTTTTCCTAATTCGAAATAAATATTATAATTATGTTACACACGTGCTGACTTGTTGATTAATTAAAATTTAAATAAACTTGTACTTGTTGTTCGTTAGAATGGTCGCGATAGTCGATAGATTTTTAAAAATAGTCTTGATTACAAGGTTGAATGATGTCGCAGCTAATATACTACAAAACTATTGTTAGCTGCTAGCACATTTTACATATAAAATCTAAGTTTCCTATTTTCTAATAAATGTTACTATTGTCGCCATACCATCACACTACAGGGCTATGTTGAAAACTATGAGCTAAACATAAGGCGTTAGCATTTAAGTTACTCATAAAGTCATAACATATACGACCACAGTTTTAAAAAACAAATCATTGAAAACATACATACATACATAACTTCACGCCTGTCTCCCATGGAGGGTAGGCAGTAGGCAGAAACTATAGAACGCCAATTACTACGATTCATACATACCTCTTTCGCTTCATCAATAGTCATCAATCTTTTCATGCATGCTCGCCGGTTAAGGGTACTTTTAATTTGGCCGTTCTTTAATATATCGCCAATCTGGTCAGTATATGTCCGTCTAGGACGTCCTCTACGAATGGCCCCATTCATATCCGCTCTGTATACTTCTTTTGTTACTCTACATTCATCCATCCTTTCTACATGTCCAAACCAGCGTAACATTCACTTTTCAATCCTTGTCACTACATCACCTTTCAATCCACACCTTTCTCTAATAACACTATTTTTCACTCGATCACTAAATTTGACTACACACGTACTCCTCATCATTGAAAACAAAAAAGGTTTAAGTAGACATTTTTAATAATGACATTGGAACCGTTAAGGTACAGCACGAGTATATTACCATGCATTACCAGAATAATAAAAGGTATTATTTTTCCAAGTAAAACACTATTACACTAATTAGTTGACCAATATTCTTGCCCAAAGTGAGTAAACAATTTTCCACATTCAAATTACTCTGTATAACTCCCATAATGCAAAGTCCTTCGGTTATGGTAACGAGAGAATTATACGATTTTTTATTACGACCGTAAAAGCGAAGGAATAAAATTCATAATCGTTTGACATGCGCGTGACCAAAACAAATAGGTCACGTTTGTTTTGTGTCCTTTTGTTGGTTCTCTTGGTAATAGAGCTTCTCCTTAAGCATCGACTATCAATAGTAACAAATAAAATTAAACACGGAAATCTATGAACAGTATTTTTATTAATTAAAAAGATACTAACTTTTAATAGAACATTTCCTACGAGGAACTTCCCCATAATTTTCCTGTTGATTTCATATATTATTTTCTTTCTACTTTTTTGCTTTATCATATATTATTTATACTTTTTTTATTTTGGCAATAGGCTCACCCCCTATTACATGGGACTCATAACATAAATAGTGAAAAGTGAGTGTTACATTGTACAGTGGCATTAAGTGCCGAAATGTGCACCTCTGCCTACCCCTTCGGGGATAAAAAGGCGTGATGTTATGATGTTATGTTTTTTTGCTTTATTTAGAAAAAGTTCCTGTACAACTTGTAGGAGTACAAAGGAACCTGGTTCTCTAGTTCATGAATCATCATCAACAGCCTAGAAATGCCCACTGCTGAGCAAAAGCCTCTTCTCACATGGAGAAGATTCGAGCATTAATCACCACGCTTGCTCAGTGCGGGTTGGCGATTTCAAACTTATAATCAGATATTATAAGCTTAGGTTTCCTCGCGATATTTTCCTTCACCGTTTGTCGGTGGTGTCTAGATAATCTTAGAAAGTACATATAACTCGGAAAAAGTCACATTGGTTCTTGCCGTTAGTAGGTTTCGAACCCTCATGCATGAGAAGCGGGCGCCTTAAACCTCCGGGCCACCACGACTAGTTCATGAATATACAATCTAAAACATATTTCCTCTTTTTAAATAAGGTTCCGGCAGACCTCCCACACAGATATCCTAAATGTAACCAGACTTGGCACATAGTGACAATTATTTCTTAAAATTGGCCTTGCGACGGCGGCCATATTTAGGCTTCCTCTGCGTCACTATCCTGGTACCATTGTATAGCAGACTATAAAATTGCTTTATCACCCTTAGCTTGAATGAATAACATTTGCATATATCATAAATTAAGTCTATTTTTGTTTGTGACGAATGTGGCGTTCGGATTCTCTGTTCGTCTGTGTCTAGTATACCATGAAATGACAATATTAAGATATTATTTCTATACTCATTACTTTAACGGTGGCAGAGCTTAAGTTCTGGCTCTAGATGGGTCTTCTGGATGCCCTTCACATTTGACCCCGCTATCGTTTTCGGGGGTAACGACTAAAAGGGTGGCTTGATTAATCAGTGTACGCCGGCAAGTCGGTGACTCTTTTGTGATGCCTCTAGACTCAAATGATGTAGGTGTATTAAAGCTACGGTGACGGCTAACTAATTTACTATCAGTTGGCTCTGGTGCTACCGAGAACAACAAAACTTATAATGCCTATACATATAACATTACCTATAAAAAGATAAATAATATCCCTAGTATAATAATTCTAACTTTAATAGTGTGATAAAAACTATACCCCACAAAATGATCGGATAACAATTGTCGGATGGACAAAAAACAAACAATACAATACTTTTGTTGACAACCGCTTAACAAACAAGGCAGTAAAGATCACAGTTAATCTGAAAGCGTTTATTACAATTGAATTGTCTGTCAGTTTGTTAATTGCAGAAAACATTGAATGAAGGTCTCAAGGTGATCTTAAAATGTTGCTGATGAAAATTGATCATATTCTATCGTACTATATTACACTTTATATAACTACAAATCTTACTAATATTACAGAATGTAAAAGAAACGCTCTCGAGACGCTGACAAAAAAGAAATGGTTTTTACAATTTTAATTGTTTTTATTTCCGTGTTATTCATGTAAGAAACAATTAATACCTTACTTTTATGAATATAAAACTCGTTTTTAACCGTCTTTTGTCGGTGTTTTTCAGGAGCGTTCCATTTACACCCTATATAAATGCGAAAGTTTGTGATGATGTATCTATGTTTGTTTGTTACTCTTTCATGCAAAAAATGCTGAACTAATCTGACCCCATTTGTACAGAGATAAGGTTTAGAATAAATATACTATAGGCTACTTTTTAGATCCATCTTCTACCAGCCGCTGGTAGTTAGTATTAAATGGTTATTTATTAATTAATATGTTTTCTTTGACAGCATATTTGGGGAAACGCACGTCAGTACTGCGACTGAAAACAGCGCTTCGGACGGACGAGCGCGTGCGGCTCATGAACGAAATATTGTCCGGTATTCAGGTCATCAAAATGTACACTTGGGAAAAGCCATTTGCTGACCTTGTCGCCAAGGCTAGGAAGTAAGTATTACTCACATAATATATCATACATTCTAGCATACACTGTTGTACAGGCCAAAGTAACAGTTGTAACAAATCAATATAGGTGTGATCTCAAAACCAACTTCTAAGAAAGGGATTGAATTTATCGATCAATGGGATATCTCATCGTTAAATTATTATTTTTTTGGCCTCAATTCTTCCTATTTGCAGAATACCTTAATAGATTATACACAAAACTGTCCTCATAAATCATTCTGTAGTAGTTTAGTGAATATAGTGATGAACAACTATTTTATCATTATTTCTTGGTAACACACTTGAACAAACCGTCAGAAATATTGTTATGCGTTAATATTCATTTTAATTCTACATCTCATTCTCTCCCTGCGTCAATCTTTTGTTTGTATATAAGCATAAAACATGGCGTGTTGTCATTGAAACAAAATTACTCAACTTTTAAGAACCTCATAATCGTGTTGTTATGTTAATTAGACCTCTTGTTTCGTTTCTTTAAATTTCTATAAGCTTTTCATGACAAGTGTCCTTGTAAATCTTTGTTTTTAGTGTTTAGGGAACAGAGTGTATAGTTCCCTAAGATCGGAAAAGGAGGATCCTCCGACCAGGCGAGGTGATTGTGCCTGGCGGGCTTTCTGCCCAACAGTTGTTCGTTGGGATTTTCTATCCGTGTTTATTCGCGTGTAAACTTTGCATGTGCGATGTAGGATTCTTGTGACGTCATGTGGCATGCGTCGCCACATCACTCCCTCCCAAGACCGGAGGTCGATTCCGCTGAGACTGCTGTCGATGCTTGAGATGAGCGGTGCCAGAGCCAGTGTAGAACGTCCCTAGTTCCAGTGGGTCGGAACCGTGCCGCTGAGTGCCCAGTGAGTCGGGTCAGCGGTGCAGGGTGAAACTCCAGTGAGTCGGAGAGATGCGTTCGCAGAGTCCCACGGTGAGTCGGGGAAGAGATGCTGCGAGGGTAGGTGCGTAGTGGCCGGCATCTGCGTTGACAGGAGGAGGTGTCCTTCAGAACCGTGTGCAGAAGTGCTGTGCCTAGACGCTGGTGAGGCCGTAGGGAAGAACCAGGCTGCACAACTTCGTTGCAGGTAATGGTGGTCCCTGATGAGGCCGAGGATGCTGGTTGGCTGCGACTTGATTACCGCTCAGCGGAGAAGTGATGAATGAGAGGGATGGCGATACGGATGACGGTGCTGATCTGCTCCGTGAAGTGAAGGTTGTTTCCAATCACGTCGGGGTCACCACTTTAGAGAACAGAGTGTATAGTTCCCTAAGATCGGAAAAGGAGGATCCTCCGACCAGGCGAGGTGATTGTGCCTGGCGGGCTTTCTGCCCAACAGTTGTTCGTTGGGATTTTCTATCCGTGTTTATTCGCGTGTAAACTTTGCATGTGCGATGTAGGATTCTTGTGACGTCATGTGGCATGCGTCGCCACAAGTGCATACATTTCAATAACGGGAATCTACTGGGATAATTCCTGTACCTAATTATTTGTACTAAAAGTTTTGAAAACGCAAAATAAGCTCGACATTCTGTTTTAAATAATGTACAAAATTAATTGTTATAGGTGTGAACTATACTTTGAAAATAACCACTTTGTAGTTTAAATTGCTTTTTCCTCTACCCTCGTGTGATGTAATATTTATCCCCCATGTATCTCTACACTCATAAGTCCATTCCCACACTAACTCTCTATCTCTCGTTCAACACTAAAATACATAATCTTCTTTCCAGACGAGAAATAAAGCAGATCCGCGCGACGTCATACATCCGTGGAGTGCTGACTTCGTTCATAATGTTCACTACACGTATCTGTCTGTTCTGTTCCATCCTCGCGTACGTTCTGGCCTACAATGTGATCAGTGCGAAGCAGGTCTTCGTCGTCACGAGTTTCTACAACATATTAAGACAGACTATGACCGTTTTCTTCCCTCAAGGTAAGCTGTTTGTGTAGGTTAAGTATGTTTTTAGTGGTTGTGTAGTGTGTTGAAGAAAATGCTACTCTATGTTGTGTGCGGTAGCGTATATTTTCACTTTTTTGTTATGCTATACAGCCGACGACGTGTAATTAACAACAATATCAAATAAATTACTGGAAAAGTATCGCGATTTATCTGCTTGAAAAAATATATCTCAATGATACATTATGCAATTGCATCTTTCTATACTGTTTACCGCATTCTTGAATCCAAATTCAGAATTTACAAAAATAAACTTTGACATAAGGTTTCAAGGTTTAATTTTGACTACGATTAAAGGTCAACGTTAATAATAATTTTAATTCAACAGGTATTGCACAAGTAGCAGAAGCAACGATATCAATAAAGCGGCTTCAGAACTTCATGCTATACGAAGATACAAGTAAACCGGTCCCTGGTTTAGCAGAGATACAAACATCTACTAAACCTAAGGAACGTCGCAAGGCTGAAGGTGAAGACAAAGTGAAGGCACAGTATACAGAGACCAAGCAGACCACGGAAAGTTCGGAACCTACGAAAGAAGAGGAGGCTAAGGGCAATGGTGAGAGCTTTCATTACTATTAAAGAAGGAATATCATTGTCAGAGGTCATTGTCTCTCTTTTAAAGTCTAGACTGAATGTATAATGAGCGAGAACTATCCAAGTTGATTCTGTAATGGTCTTTAGTCTTTAAATAAATTGAATCAAGCAATAACGACCTCTATTCCGCGGCAGGTAATGCGACACTGGCTCCAATAGAGGCAGGCTCGGAGGACGAGCACGAGCTGGGCGCGCGGGTGGAGGACGACGCGCGGGGCGTGCGCCTCAAGCACGCCACCGCCAAGTGGATCGACACACACCCTGAGAACACACTCACTGACCTCTCACTCACTATCAAACCTGGCAAGTAAGTAATCATACGTTATAGAACATGAACGGTATAGTGTGGATTTTAAGTTGCAGTGTTTGTTGGTTTTAAGTTAATCATTTTCACACTCCAATAGCGAAAATTAAAAGATATTTTAATCAAATCGATTCTTTTCCAGAATAATTGCGGTGATCGGTCCAGTAGGCGCTGGGAAGTCATCCTTGCTACATGTGTTACTACGCGAGCTCCCTCTATTGTCCGGCACGGTACATGTCGGTGGTGACGTCTCCTACGCCAGCCAGGAACCATGGCTCTTTGCAGGTAAATACTTTTTCATAGAGTTTCAATAGTGAAATTAATATAACTGCACATTCGATATGTATAATCATTTTGAAAAACATCTATTGCGAGACCTGCATTTGCAAGTACTTTTGGTTTTTGTTAGGCCAGTGGTCGGACAAAAGAATGTTACTAGCTGATTTCTGGACCCAATAGTCATTTGTCTGGTGTGCTTTTTGTTATTACATAGAATCATTTAGTTCATTAGATACGTCTCCAAAGATTTCTCTTAATATATATAAGTAGGTATATATTCTCGTCACAATATAGGATCAGAACATGTAACATCTTATAATTTTCCCAGGCAGCGTACGTCAGAACATTTTGTTTGGACAACCGATGGACCGTCCTCGCTACAACACAGTGGTGCGGCGCTGCGCCCTCGATCGAGACTTCGCCCTCTTCCCACACGGAGACAAGACCATCGTCGGTGAGAGGGGCGTCAGTCTCAGTGGAGGTAAGCAAATATATGTTTAGATTTTATAATTATGCACTTTAAAAACAAGCTGAGTAAGTGCATTTTTAACAGCAATCCAGATATGGGGTGGTTATATTATATGTTCGACAAAATGTTTAATTTTCATCTCAATATAGATTTGTGATGGTTTATCATAGTAAAATCGACTTAGGCAAAAGAATATACAGTTAACATTTCTTTAATCATTAACTGTCACTATAAATTCCTCATACAACTTTTATTCTATTAATCTTGATATTATAAATATTAATATTATATTTTCATCTCTATTTGTTCTCAGGACAACGTGCCCGCATATCCCTGGCCCGTGCAGTGTACAAGCGAGCAGATATCTACCTACTGGACGACCCACTATCAGCAGTGGACGCCCACGTGGGCCGACACTTGTTCGAGTCCTGTCTCATTGGATACCTTCGCAACACTACAAGGATACTCGTCACACATCAACTGCAGTTCCTCAGAGACGTCGATCAGGTAAGAAAAGGCTTTTAATACGTTCTGTGATCTTCTCACCATATTCTTATTCTCGTATCTTATTATGACTATGATTATGAGCCTTGGTGTTGCTTGAAACTAATCTCTGTTCAGAAAATGACCTCTTTGAATTAAACTGAGTATAGCTTAATATTATAAGCCAGTTTTTAACTCAATATTATTTTTTCTTAAATTAAATATTGGTTATACTTTTATTGACTAGTATGGACCAGAATTTCATATTACTAACTGAAAATTGCGTAATTACTAACGGAAAACTAAAATATTTTAATGTTTTTTCAACAGATAATAATCCTCAAAAACGGTACGATAGCGGCGGCGGGTAACTTCGATACATTGAGTGCTTCTGGTTTGGACTTCGCAACATTATTAGCTCGCGACCAGGAGGAAGAGAAACCGACGCCGGACCCGAACGCGGCCGAAACTGACGCGGAGTCTGTATTACAAGGCAGCTTCCGTAAGCGACAGATGAGCATACACTCGGTAAGATACTGTTATTGTTATCGTGTACAAATAAAGGGTGTACAAAACTTTGTTGTCTTATAGCTCGACAAATGAGTAGATCACTTTATTTATGGTAAGCAATCGGTGCCGACCATGAATATCCGAAAGCCTAGAGGCGCTAGAAGTGCGTTGTCGGCCTTTTGGTTGTTCGGATTTTCATTGGGGACTCGGGTAATAGGAAGCCGGGAATTCACACGACAAAACACAATTCAAACCTTGTTTCACGCCTGTTTTCTGTGAGGCCGTGGTGTCACTCCGATCGAGCCGGCTCATTCGTTCGAAAGCATAGGTCTCCCACGTAAAGAATCGGCAAACATTTTGGACGAAAACCTTATTCTTATATTTTCATGCTTTTGATAGACTTCATGATGTAATGTATTATTTTGGTGCGTGCAGGTGAGTTCAGTAGACAATCTGACGGCGACGGCGCCGCCGGCGGGCGAGGCGGAGACGCGCAGTGCGGGCGCGGTGGGCGGGCGCGTGTACGCCGCCTACCTGCGCGCCGCCGGGAACGGAGCGCTCGTACTACTCATGTTGATGGTGGCCACGCTCGCTCAGCTACTCGGCTCGGCCTCCGACTGGTGGACTAGTTACTGGTAAGTCATATGAACTTTACATACATACACACATATCGGTGGACTTGTCCCCCATTGGGGAAGGCAGCGAAAATAAGGCGCCATGTTTCTGGCATGCATATCTTTGAACTTAACCCTCTCAAGACATTTATTTCACCTACAAATTACACCCAAGTAGTTATTATTGGGTTGCGGAAAAGCGTAAGAAGTTACTGTGGCTTCAGCTCAACGCAGAAGTTTGCACGGGTGGTTTTTCTTCAGTAAGAGTCTGACAGTCTCTTCCTCCGCAATCAGGTTGGAAGGACTGATTCGACTCGACAATATTAACACGTACTTTTATTACAGGGTGAATCTCGAAGAGTCCCACCCCGTGCAGAATATGGCAAGCGTACAGGAAACGAACTTGAACTCTACAATGGCGCTACGCTCGGTGAACAACTTGACTGAAAGTCTCGTGCAGAACGCGTATTACGATTCTGCGGGTCTCAGTCGATACGATTGTATCTATATTTATACTGGTAAGCATTTTACAATATTTCAATGTTGCTGCATGCTATACAATGCAATGCTGTTTTACAATTCTCTTTAAAACATAGCATTGCAGTGATATTTCCAAACTGTATCACGTAGCGTGTCAAAGAGCGTACTTCTATTTAAAAAACTGTCCTCTGGCCTCTGGTATTGCTATTTATAGATAACACTGAGCAACTACGATAAGTGTTGCCTTTCATTTCAGAAAAAAATAAACTGCACGGCGCGCGGCGTCCTCTGTGCATATTATATTGCGAACTGTGCGTTATAGAATAACATCCACTTTACTATGTACTTACACTTTATTCCCCAGGCATGGTGATAGCCCTAGTAGTGGTATCACTGCTCCGTTCGTTCATGTTCTTCTCGATGGCGATGCGAGCGTCGACCCGGCTGCACAACAACATGTTCTCGTCCATCACACGCGCCCCGATGCGGTTCTTCCACGTCAACCCCTCCGGTCGGATCCTCAACCGATTCTCCAAGGACATGGGAGCCGTTGATGAAGTCCTACCGTCTGCGCTGTTAGATGTTTTGCAGGTATATTTTTTTTATATTATTTTAATCTTACTAGTACTTGTAGTTGTAAGATACAAGTACTTGCAAGATATTTTGTTTTGTTAATAAATTATCAGATATCGAATTAACGTTATTTTCATCACTGTTTCGGAAATAAAATAAAATTTTGTAAAACTTTATTTGGATGAGTTAATGTTACATTTTTAGAAAAACCATTGTATATACCATATGTATAAGTTATATTAGATTTTTCTATACAATCTTATCCAGTTGAAATTACCTTCCCCGTACTTCGCTAACCTATAATATTGTCAATCGAGACAAACTGTATTATAAACTAAAATGTCCCTTTTTCTTTCAGATCGGTCTCTCTCTAATCGGTATCGTAGTGGTGGTGGCCATAGTGAACTACTGGCTGTTGGTGCCGACGGTGGCCATCGGGTTCGTGTTCTACGGGCTGAGGATATTCTACCTCTCCTCCTCGCGCAGCATCAAGCGCCTCGAGGGTGTGAGTGAGTCATCTCTGACGCATAATGCGACCATTTCTTTAGACTTAGACTAATCTACGACCATTTCTTTAGATATAGAAAGATTTAGATATAGACTTTTAGACTCATATTGAAGTTAGGTTAGTTTGTTCATGTCACATTTTGTTGACACCATTTATTCACTTTATTCACTCTATTGCATCATCATCTCTTCTAGCCAGTTGGTTGGTGAACTTGAGGATTGAGGATAACTTTTTCTATTCAGACTTATTCTCAATTAATTGTACCAGTCCTAAAGTTTCGTGTAGAAATTACACTGTAGTATGCATTTTGTCATTTTTTTCTTTTCACTTTCATCATCATAATTATTCATTATTACTCAATTTTTACACTCATTTTTTCCAGTTGTATAGGTAACTTAAACAACTGGAAAAATTCGAATGTTACACACACGTTTATGTATTACATATAAGGGAAATAAAACTACATTCTATCAGCTATGAATATAATACAGTGAGTGCTATCTCCCAACAGCTCGCAGTCCGGTATTCTCTCACCTGAACGCGTCGCTACAAGGTATCACTACTATCCGCGCCTTCGGGGCTCAGGAAGCACTCATACGCGAGTTTGACAACCATCAGGATCTACACAGCTCGGCTTGGTGAGTCTATTATCGTATTATTTGTTCATATGTTATATATTATTAATATGCTTGACTGTCTAATATTAAATTGTACCTCATTTACTACTTTTTTTTTTAACTTGACTATCGGTCGGGACTATCGACTAACGGTCGATTTATTGCTGGATGGTAGTTAGTAAATAAAGTCGTGAAATTATACGTATTTATATGTTTAGTTTTAAAGATACAAATCAGTACATTATTACAGCAAAGATCTAATCCTTACTTAGCTAAACTAAGATACTAATATTGAAATCTTCACCTTTGGGCGACTACTAAATAGTTTGTATTTATTTCAGGTACCTCTTCATTGCTAGCTCCAGAGCTTTCGGTTTCTGGTTGGACCTCGTGTGTGTGGTCTACATCGCTATGGTCACGCTCAGTTTCCTTGTTTTTGGACAAAGTAAGTTACTAAACAATTACAAAGCGAAACTGCGATCTATATAACCACTAGCTTTTACCCGCGGCTTCGCTCGCGTCACAAAAAGATAAAACGTAGCCTATGTGACTACCCATCCCTTCAACTACCTTCAGTTGAAAAATCACGTTAAGTACCTCCGTTTTGCCGTTTAAGACAGGCAAACAAACAAACAGCTGTTCGCTTGCGTGGAATTCGGTTATAACGCGCGTTTTAGATTTTTCCGTGGGAATGAGAAGTTCTGCCGCGGTAAAGCCTTGCTTTTCCAGGACTCAAACTACCTTTATACCAAAATCGATTCAGCCGCGTGAAAGAACAGAAGAAGTTATTTTCGCATTACCACAAATACCTCCTCCCATTTTAATTTAATATATTTCCTATAAGGGTTATATTTGCAATGCTAAAAACCAAAACTGAGTGGTAAACTATATTATACGTTTTATTATCGAAAACCTAACTGCTTTAGACATCTACTTAGAAATAAACCACTTCACTAATCTAACCTAACTAATATAGCTACTATAATCTATATCAATCAACGTAAACAATGAACACAGCGTCTTAGAACGACGAAAAAAATCACTATAGTACTTAAAATATCTACCTAGAAAAAATAACACTTGACTAATCAAAAATAATAATCAATATAAGCGCTAGATGCGTACCCTAAAATATAATTGATACGGAAGCTCGGAACCTATACTTTCGCCGGTAACGAAACCATAGCGCCATCTAACTCGATCCTAACGCCATCTATCGAGCGTTGAAACAACAGCGTACAATACATTTGCTAATTGTTGAGTATTGTTGCCACTATGGTTTCGTGTACCTTTAACAATCTAAAATCTATAAAATACGCAACTTAATGTAAAATGGTTGGAACCAAAATTTAAAAGCGAAGAATACTTAAAAAACACAACGCTATTCCGTTTTATAAACACTCAGCGCCATCTATCGCCAAGTAGCGTAACTACCACATAGACACCAATTTCGTGTACCTTTAACAACCTAAAATCTATAAAATACCCAATTCAATGTAAAATGGTAGGAATCAAAATTTAAAACCGATAAAAATACTTAAAAAACAACGTTACCCCGTTGAATATATAATAATAAACACTCAGCGCCATCTATCGCCAAGTAGCGTAACTACTACATAGTCACCAATTTTGTGTACCTTTAACAACTTAAAATCTATAAAATACGCAATTTAATGTAAAATGGTTAGAACCAAAATTTAAAAGCGAAAATTACTTAAAAAATAGCGTAACTACTACATAGACACCAATTTCATGTACCTTTAACAACCTAAAATCTATAAAATACACAATTCAATGTAAAATGGTAGAAACCAAAATTTAAAAGCGATAAAAGTACTTTAAAAGCACAACGCTACCCCGTTTTATAAACACTCAGCGCATCTATCGCCAAGTAGCGTAACTACTACACAACGTTACCACGTTGTGTTTTTTAAGTATTTTTACATAAAAAATAGCAAATAAATGAGTCGAAAAACGCACTGAATAAGTGTAGATTAACACCAAATAAGCGCTATAGATTAAAGCGTGAAATTTCCATTTAGTAGGTAATTCGTTGAAACTTGAATTGTTTTAGATGGCACAAAGCGCCATCTACAGGAATACACACAGCGCCATCTATACTAATATTTTTGTTTTCCCTCGGGAATATCACATTTTTCCGGGATAAAAAGTACCCTATTATTTAATCTGGACTTCTAACTTTACGTCTGCAAAATTTCAAAGCAATCGGTTTAGTAGTTACGGCGTGAAGGTGGAACAAACAAACAAACAAACAAACTCACTTTCAGATTTATAATATTAGTAAGGATAATCGCTTTGGCAATTTTGATTCTCTGATATCCATTTTTTGATAATGTGAACCATTTACTTGAGAAACCTTGACTAGGTTATATAAAAAAAAAATACTGGAGTACCTGAGATATAATTCATTTATTTCCTACAGACGAGTACGGTGGTAACGTGGGTCTAGCCATCACGCAAGCTATGGGTCTGACAGGAATGTTCCAGTGGGGCATGCGGCAATCCACCGAGCTGGAGAATCAGATGACCAGTGTGGAAAGGTAATTTCGTTTGAATATACAGAATGTAACATGCGATGATAAATTGAGGTTGGTTTACAGGTTAGTTTTCATGCTATTTTTTTCTTTTCAGAATACAAGAATATTCGAACATCGAATCGGAACCTCCCCTCCAATCAGAGCCGGATAAGAAGCCGCCGCCATCTTGGCCGGAGGCGGGGCGCATAGAGTTCAAACATGTGTTCCTGTACTACGCGCCGTCGGAGCCGGCCGTACTTAATGATCTCAGCTTCGTAGTGCAGCCCAAGGAGAAAGTCGGCATCGTCGGACGTACTGGTGCAGGAAAATCTTCACTTATCAATGCACTCTTTAGGTACGTTATAGTTATGAACATCTGATAAATAACCACAACTGCAGTTGTGTTAATTTCATTGTGTCCAATTTCTGATACGATTATACATACGCTTTACATTACAATTATAAAGTTTATTATAATTTTCTAATAGTCAAACCAATCACATTTCCCCACCAGGTTAGCAACGATAGAAGGCGAGATAATAATCGATGGTCGCGAGACGTCCCAGCTAGGTCTGCACGAGCTCCGCAGCCAACTGTCCATCATACCGCAGGAGCCCGTACTGTTCTCCGGCACCATGCGACACAACCTCGACCCATTCGATGAATACCCGGACCAAGTACTATGGAGGGCACTCGAAGAGGTAACTACATGTTTTTTTTATTTGTTTCATTTTTATTTTAGTCTTGTTCTTTTGTTTTGTATTTTATCTACATTATTATTTATTCAATATGGTATGTTAAAACAATATACATAATAATTAACACTAATAACCACATGCATACTACGTTTGTGGAATTGCATACTATGTTTGGATCCATGTTTTACTAAGCTTTTATTCACCAATTAAAAATCAACCTTTCATTTCTATTCCACTTTGTAGGTTGAGTTAAAGGAAGCGGTGACGGAGCTGCCGGCGGGCCTGTCGTCGCGTATGTCGGAGGGCGGCGGGAACTTCTCGGTCGGCCAGCGACAGCTCGTGTGCCTGGCGCGCGCCATCGTGCGCAGGAACAGGCTGCTCGTGCTCGACGAGGCCACCGCCAACGTAGACCCACAGTCAGTATAACATACTCTTATTATGTGACACGAAGTTGTTTGCATTTGCCATATTCTTAGATATATTGACAAATATTTCTCTTTAAACCGTGTTAAATTTACTCTAGTCTGAGTAAGAGCAATATAATTATTACCTGGGTATCTTCAAGGCCCGAGTGAATAGGTTGCTTATGGGTCGACTTGCTCCATCGTAGATCGCATCATCGCTTTCCACAAGTCAAAATAGAGGTCAAACTTCGGCCCATCAAATAAAAAACAGTATTATTTTGTTTATTATCTACCATGGTTTAGGTTTAGAGTACAGTAATAGATTTACCATTCAAGACATACCAAGCCACCGAATATGAAAAAAAATAATGGTATGTACAACTCAAAAAGAGCATCAATATTTTATAAGTACCCTTTCTTAGTCAAGTACAGTTTTTTATGCAATTAAACGGCAAACAATTAACATTCCCCCATATTTAGACTACGCGACAATTATAAATTTATAACATAACTGGAATTAAAGAGCTGTAAAGGAAAGTCATAAATATTTTCTGTATTCCAGGACTGACGCGCTCATACAGTCTACAATAAGAAGTAAATTCGCGGAATGCACCGTGCTCACCATCGCCCATCGACTACACACCGTCATGGATTCCGACAAGGTGAGAATATTTGCCATTTTAATACGAAACTTTTATACATATAGTGCACATACTTCTTAGTGGTTACAAAGGTAAAATGCATGCCTCCTATGTGTGACTTATCAATAAAATGAATTTAGCATATTTATAGGCATTTTATGTTATTCGTGTAAAATGTTAACTGAGTTCAATTCCAAAGTTTTTCCTAATTATTGAACGTTTTTGGATAACGTTACTTTGCACATTCACATTAAATACTTGCGATAGTAATAAATATTTGTATGTACAGGTGTTAGTGATGGACGCGGGTCGTATGGTGGAGTTCGATCACCCGCACATGTTGCTACAGAACGCGGACGGTATCCTGCGCGGCATGGTCGACCAGACCGGCCGCGGCATGGCTGAAACACTCAGTAGAGTCGCCAAACAGGTAATTACATGTTTTTTTTCCTCATTACACGGTTTTTATCCCCACTGTTATTAATTAATGAGAATGTATGACAGATGGGATGCCCTTTTTGGGACCAGTTTACTAATGAGGTATTAATTCATTTTCCAGGCGTACGAGTCTAAAATGGGGCAGCTACCGGCGAGTACCTCTGATTGATAATGTTAATCGTTAATCCTAGGCTATGAATTAATTGTTCCTACAATCGAGATATTGTACAAAGGATCTGGTGATGATGTGCGTGGTGAGCGCATGCGATGTAACATCACGGTTATTTCCCATTAAGTGAAATGATTACTTTTAATTTGTAAAATATTGTAGTCAACACTTCCACGGCTAATGCGCGGCGCGGCCTCGCAGCATAACTGCACCGGCTCGCGCGAATATACACAAATATTTCACGGTATTATGAGTTGTAACTGCACTCGACTTTTTATAACGGTATTTCTCAACGAGTTATTAATGAAAAATGATTCCGAGTATGACTATTTGCAGTAATTAGTAACGTGAAACGTTTTTTACGACATGTACTTAAGGCCCCTCACGAATTATGCCGTAATTGCAGCGGTTAGTGTGCGGAGCTATTACAAATTGCAAGTTAATTGTAACATAACTCGATAGCACTTGGATTAAAATGTTTTACAATGAAGTTGTTTCTAGTGGAGAGCTATTTAGAATTGGAAGTGTTGAACTAACTGAGCGTCACAAACTGTATTAGGTATTTTTTATGAAGTGAAATATTTTTAAGGGTATGTTTTAATTTTATGTGACTACTTAGTTTACTAATATGTTTTTATAAACGACAAGTGAGATTTACAAGTTTACTTTAGATTGTAACAAATTGCATACAGGTGTGTTCGGGTCACTGAACTATTTGTGACCATGTTTGCATACAATGCCAAATGTAATCTCGAATACCATTATACATAGATAGATAATTTAACAAATTAACGGTCCAATAACGTTTCGAGCTTTAACAATGAGTTACGAGGTGCTGTATACGCGATCTTGTACTTAATGTAAGTGTTAGGGACTGATGACGTCACACGTGGCGAGCTCTGTACTTACTTCGAAATCAACCTTGTGAACTTATATACTTAAGGTACTTAAAGTATCGACACATTAGTGCTTAATTTTGAGAACTTTTATTGTAAATCACGTAGGTTTTATTTTATTATTTTGAACGTTATTATCCTTAATTTGAATGTGATGAATTAGTGAAACGTAACGTACGCCATTAAACGTGTTATGTAAGTAAAGTAAGAACTTGTTAATATTGTTGGTTTATTGCAACATAAATAAAACAGTTTTTACGTATCAATAGCATTTGTTTTTATTTATTTACATACAACATTTCAGATAAGAAAATAGATTCTTATTGAAGGAAGTTTCGCATCGAAACTCCATCGTCGGTTTAAGAGAACTTAACACAAACATAATCATATATTTACGGAATGTATCGTTTAAACTATAATACTAATGTTTACATTTACCTGCTAAGCTTCCTCGTACAACTAAACAAATTATGTAAAAATACTCTCGTTCTATAATAATATTTACATCAGCAGTACTTACAACAATACACTACAATAAAAATGTAAAAAACAAGATCAGAAAGAGCCAGCAGTGTACAAACACCAAGCTTACGTCGTCTTGTACAGTCTAAACAATGTTTTGGTTTCACATGGTTTTTATAAACTACCGCCTCTTTACAATAGCCACACTTCACTTCGATATCACAGAACCCTGAACCATCGCAACACTACACTCCGCTGTTTCCAAACAACATAAATTACTACAATTATATAAGAAGATAAATTAACATTTTATTGTTCTACACTACGAGCCGTCTCAGCTGACGACACAACCTACCGCAGCGTCCAGCCGCCGCAATAATACTTGAAGGAAGAAATACAAACAAAATACGAAAGATAAATAAAATAAATAGTGGAATACAACCGCAAACTTAAAATAAATTGTCATGATAGCTTTTCCATTGGCACGTGAGATACGGAAAAATAAGTTGTTAGATTAATCAGACGAAGGAAAGACACTGAGATCTTAGAAAACTGTATACAGGTTTCAAATGTACTTAGATCCTAATTACCGTAATGTGATATTGGATATTACAATTAACTATAACTACTCACAGTCTTCATACGAATAAATTGTCAGTGCGGGGTCGCGGGAGTGTCCGGCACTCAGTCACTCACTCACTCGCACTCTACACCAGCGCAGTCAGGCTCCCCGACCGAGAGTATTTGTTCTCCTCCGTCTCAGCTGGATTTGGTTTCGTCTGTAATTAGAAAAACTGTTAGTAACCTGTCTCGATTAACGCGAATGGTGCAAAATACACTGAACTATAGTTTTGCACCAATTTTGAATTAAGGATATTTATAAAATGAGAAAACGAAATATAGAAATGTATAGGGTGTTTTTACGTTGCAAAGGTTACACGAACAGTCGCATGAACTTTAGTCGTGCAGTATATGACCAAAAACATAACTGTGACTAAAATCCTGCTGATCATGCAACGTAAACAAATGTGTGTAGAAGGTTCAGAAGTGGTGCAAGGCTAGTGGTCAGTGTAGACGTAGAGCGGAGTGTTACCTCAGTAACGAGTACGTACATCTCGTGCGGGCGCGGGCGGCAGCGGCAGCGCGAGGCGCAGCGCCGTCCAGAAGGCGCGCTCGTGCACGTGGCGCCACGCCACCAGACGCGTGCCGCGCAGCGTCGACACGAGGCTCTCGCCGCCTTCCTTCGCCTCACGTTTTAGTTTCGGCAGATCCTAGCAACAAAAACAATTTTCATCAATATGCATACAAGTATATGACTTTCGTCAGGGTAGAATAGAATGACAAGTCACATGATTCTGGTATTCCTCATACTTTTATTAATATCGTAAAAGCATTATAAATTGAAGCCCCCTAATCAAAGCGATAGTTCGCCTTGTTCATCAAATTCTAAGAACCTACAACAATAACAATAGTAAAGTGATATTTGTTATTTCAAAGCGTTTTAAAGTCAATAGGAAACTCATTTGGCAAGCTCGTGAAAAAATGAACGGAGGCAGTTCTAGGAAAGTAACATCTGCTACGAGATATGTGCCATGCTAATAAAAACTTATTACGTATGAAGCTTCTCTATGTGAGACTACCATGGTGTATTAATAGCTTGTAGTAATTATAGAGAAACATTTTTTCCATTACTTCATTTTCCTACGAACGTAAATGATGATCTCAGTAAGCATATTCTAAGAAACTGTACTGTTACCCACGCGAGTGACTTGCTTTGTATTTTCAGATATTTCTGCATTTGTTTGAGAAGAATGAATTTGATTAGTAGGTCCTATTAGTCAGACTGCAATTTTGTAGTAATGAGGTAATATTATGTTTACTATTAGTGCATAAATCTGACTCGTACTAGTATTGTTTAATAAAGTGGTTTATTTACTTTACAATTATAATTCAAATACATACTGAACACAATTTACTAACAAAAAATATAAAGAAAAATAAGGTAAGTACATACCTGTAGTAGTACAACGACAGGCGGCAGTGGCAGCTCGCGCAGTTGTCGCAGTGCAGTGAGCAGTTGTTGCGGGGAGTGTTGCGCGGGCGACAGCACCGCCACTAGCGAGCGACATCGGGACGCCTCGCCTATCAGCTCACTGTACCCTGGAGAACATAGTAAAATAGGTTAAATTCTATTTATAACCCAAAATTTGCTCATAAGCACATTCTTGGAATTTACAAGGACTTAAAAATAAAGAATAACGAAAGGAGTTTCATGCTCTTTCTTCTCCACTAGAATCTACTTTTTGGAACGAGTTAACGAACCTAGCGTCAGTGACGGACAGACTGACAGACTATTATTTATTTTATATTTGTTAACGTTTCAAAAGAAGTAAATTTTGTACAACCAATAAATATTACGATAACTATAATAATTGATGAAAATCTTTCATTAGAAGAAACACATGACAATAATAACTTAACCAATTAATTCTGCAAGATGATAGTGTAGGTAAACAATAGTATCCACACATTTACACCACATGTCATAACCACTTTTTCATTAATCGATTCCTGGTAGATATTTCGCGACGATAAAAAACAAAATGTTTATGAAAAATTCGCGATCACTTAGCTACAAGTTTTTGTGGTACTTAAACGCAAGTAAACACTATAATGTGGTACGAGAAGTTATTTTGACCTTCGAAAAGTGGGGGTTTTAACTGGTAACTTGAATAAACATTTTTATGATAACAATAGAACCGAACAATAAATAGTATGAAACACTATGCAAACCATACATCATGACGTCATAAATTCGACCTTAAAATGGGAAATCTATTTTTTGTACAGCCTTTTGTTTCTTGAAGAGGTATACTAATGCTACATGCATCTTTATTACACATACACATGCCTTTTTGTAGTGTTAGTGTCGCTACTTCGCTAGTGTTCATGAGCGGCACCGATTGCTTATCATCAGGTGACCCGTCTGTTTTATTTGAAGTGTTAATACAAACTAAGTAGCAAATAAATACTTACAGGTATCAGGTTGTGTGGAGAGCGGCACGGCGTGTACCCTGTACTTGTATTTGAGAGAGAGGGTCGGCAGTAAGGCCCCTCGAACCAGCTCTCCGTCCACCGCTGTCCAGCAAACCAACACGTCGAACTCTTTCTCTAAAACTGAAAGCAAAAATAACGGATTTTTTATAAATATCAATTTAAATATAAGCGAAGTTACCTATTTTGAATTATTTATGTAAGGAAATAAGGTAATATGTACGTACGTATGAGTCATGAGCTATAGTGCTAATTCCTAAACATAAATTAAAAGTATTATCTAATATTAGTAGGTATGGTTTACCTAACTGCCCGATAACATATATTATGAAAATAAGTCAGTTTAAATCCTAATAGGTAATAGGATATATATAGGTATCCCTGAACTATAACGAGGAACTACTGACGCTCATTTTTTGCCAATAACCAAAAATATTTTCCTCGAAATCGAAAAATGAAACATGTTTTAAAAACAACAAGCGTTCGATTAGAAAATATTCCATCTAAATTAAATAAGAAACATTACAAGACCCGAGGATCAAAATGCACACTTGTGACTTGTGATTATAGAGTTTTTTGTGCATTTTTTGCGCGATTTGTTACAACATTGCGTCCTGCCTGTCAACTAAACTAACGCGTACATGTCTATTTACAATTTACTGTTGATACCTACATCATGTAAAACTATTCGTGCTGAAGAAATACTCAGAATTTTAACTCGAGCGAGACTGCTTTTTTCGACTTCGACGAATTTCAAATAGACTAGGTTTAATAATTTGTCAGAATGACGCAAGCGTAATTATAAATGTACGTGGATTGTAACGTTTAATTTTAATAGTTACTTTGAGTTTTCCGATGGTATCTAGCACGATAATAACACTGGTTAGTCACCATTGTTAGACGGAAAAAGGCTTATTTCTATCTACATAAAACTACATCAAAATGGTCACATGAATGGAATATTATTCGACGTTATTTTGAAGTTATTGAGAGTTTTGTCATACCTTTACCCATTTCGAAATCATGTCACTATTACGCTCAGAGAACAAAATAAAAGCAGCCTTCAACTTTAGTATACTGACCTCGTGCTCTCCGGGCCGTGGGTTGAGCCCTGGCCCGCGCATGTCGAGCAGCCAGCAGTAGCCTGGGCGTGCACCGTCGGTGTAGAGCTGCCGCAGACAGGAGCGCCAGGGCTCCCGCAGCTGCGCCTAGAGCTAGCGCCCGCCACGGTACATTACCACTGCCGCACCATGTCGTGTCGTCTGTGAGAATGAAGTAAATAATATAAATAAATGGCCTTCATATTATAGAAATAATTAACTATTTATTAAGTAGGTAATGCGACTACTTATTTAAGTTCAACCTCACAAAAGATCTATATTCATCATTACCATCATTCGAGAACCTTACTGCTGAACAAAGATCTATTAAGTAAGGGCAAGTAAGCCCTTATCAATCTGATCAATGGGTTTTTTACAAAGCCCTAGAAATAACTTTTGCGAGTTACAAGAGGAAACTAGTGCATGCCAGTCCATAGTCCATCACAGATTATATTAATAAACTAATAACCGATCAATGTCCATACAACAAGCCTGGGAATAAAACCAACAATAAGAACAAACCTTCGGAAAATACACCATAAAAGTGACGTAAGCACATTTTTTATAGTTACGTTGCCGAATTTCTCGTGAACATTTAGGCAGGAAAATAAACAGCGAGGATCGTGCTTGGACTATTAAGATAACCGGTTAATACTAGATACGCCTAAGTGGCACACAAAAAGAATGATTAGCGATTATACGCTGATCTGATATAGATTGCACCCAGTCTTTGATCAGGGGGAATACCGGAGTAGGAATCACAATGGTCTATTAAACCTCAAAATAAATTGTAGATTTGTTGAAAGCGATGTTTGTATTAGTAATTTTATTTTATGAAATCTGAAGAAGAGAAACCGGTGACATAAAGTATCTTGTTTAGTCCCCATATTATTGTCTAACATACTGAATTATTACAATTAAATAAGATTATTTAAGAGTTCTGAAACTGTGTAAGGTTCCTGCTAATAATTTAATTAGACACAGTTTGACAGAATCAAATGAGAGGCTTCTACAACTAACTTAACAAAAAGATTAAGTTCAAAGTAAGTATAGGTAGGTACAAAATAAGATAGGTATTGTCTTCAGATACCTATACGTATCAATGTTTTGACTAGACGGACAATGTAATGCCTAGACGTCCACATTGTCTACCTACGCAGTCTGTTCTTTTGTACAGTCAGGACTCAGTAACATTTTAATATTCATTATCACTTAGTATCAATATTATACTTTCACTATCGTAAAGTATTGACTGGAAGCAGTTTTGAATATAACGAAGCCCATAAAATAAAGAGCTATCATTGAAGGCAATTCCATTGAAATCGGTCAAGTCGTTACGGAGATAAACAACAAAATCGTATTATTAATTTTATTGTGACGCATTTATAAATAAGTTTCTTATACAGTTAACCACAGAAAGCGGTAAATAAGAAAAGGTATAAATTATTAGACATGAAGATCACTTCGGACTTTAAATAAGTAGAGGATAAAGGCAGCGGGATGACGAATCGGTATTTGTGGTGGACCACAGAAAATTTCTAACCAAAAACTTCGGCGCATTTACCTACTTAGATTAAAGAGAAAAAAAATATTCGTAGAATATACTAATGAATAGTATGAAATGAGGTTTAGGTACAAAAGAGGATGAATGGTCACACACATTGGTCACGTATTACATTGACGTAGATACATAGTGCCTATGTCAGTAATAAAAGTCAACTCGATCCATCATCGACGAAATCATGAAACATAAATTGAACTGAAAATCTATTCTAACATAGAAGTAGTAAAAAAACTTGCGGAAAACAGCAAATAAGAAATAGAAGAAATAGAAATAATATCGATAAATAATAAAATAGTAAAAGTCAATTTCAGGACAAATAAGCATTGATATAACACGGACAATTTTCTATAACAGCCAATCTAAATTAATAGAATTATATTTTATTGATTAATAAAAGATTACAAATAGGAAAAGGCAGTCAGTAAAACATGTAAACAAGGCGATAGATTAATTACGATACATTATATAAGAGCCCGAAATACATATTAAACACGTTCGCATTATATAATAAGGACATGGAAATTAATTTCGGAATTTTCCGAGACAATGGATTTCCCCATAACGAAATTTTGAACAAGGCAGTTAGGAGAGCTTAAAAAATATATCGCAGTGTATGAGTAATATTTGTGTTATTACACTTAAACACACAAAAAATAATACTGGCTCGCTGGACAAGCGGTAACAATTGCGTCTGCGCAGCTAAAGATATGCTAAGTTCGGGTAAAGTATTGGGTTTTTCCCAATTGCAAATACTTAGCATTTTCTCAGTAACACTGGAAATGTGGGCTTCGGTTTGTTTGCCCTTATTTTAATAATATTATTGAAGTATGTATATCGACAAACGAACACTCCTTATATGCATGTATGTAATTTAAACCTCAAATGATTAAGCAGAGGTGCACAACAACTATTGTTCGCCGATTATAAAGAGGAACCTATCGTTACAAACGGGCACAAATTACAAGACTATGTGATACGACTGACAATTTTGATGACCAAAATTAATACGTTATTTTGACCAGAGGCTAACCGAAGTCTCTTAAGTCTATTTGACCAATAGAGTTCATATTGTAGCACCTAGTGCAACTAGCATACATTAAGTACCAACGATATTCAACCTTAAATATATAGTATGTATATATATACTCAAAAATAGGTATAGGGACTCAAATGGGAATATTCCCATAACGATAAACATCAAAATTATTACACCTAGTAAAACAAAAAGTCTAATTGAGAAATTCCTATTTTGAAGTAATTTACCTATGATTAAAAAAAGAGTACATATAATTATGATCTCAGGCATGTCTCCCATGGGGGTAGGCAGAGACTATGGAGCGCCAATTGCTTCGATTCTTACATACCTCTTTCGCTTCATCAACAGTCATCAGTCTTTCATGCATGCTCGTCGGTTAAGGGCACTTTTAATTTGGCCCTTCTTTAATATATCGCCAATCTAGTCAGTATTTGTCTGTTTAGGGCTCCCTCTACCGACGGTCCCATTAATATCCGCTGTGCATAATTCTTTCGTTACTCTATCAAAACCATCCTTTAAAAAAAGATTGTACTTACGTATATAATGAACAGTGACGTAGTTCTTGGAGACGACATCGTTGCTGTGTACGACACACACGTAGGGTCCGTAGTCCTGTCCCGACACTCTGTCCACGGTCAGGTAGGAACCGATGATGTCAGACACATCCTCGCTGCAATCAACATTCAAGCGTTACACTTCCTTATTGGACACAGGACACAATGGCTCAATATGGGAAACTTTACTGTTATAGTAAAAACATTTAATTGTTTTATGGAATTAAGTTTGAATGCACGAGGTTACAATAGCCGAATAACGGCTATTCTCAATAACTTTATCCATGCGTATAGATTTAGTCAGAGACGGTTTACAGAACGCTTCATACAAAATGTGTGAAAATGATTTCTTGATATTTATTTTAATGTCCTGGTAGATTAATTTAAAACATACAGCACACGTAGGTATTTCTTTTCTTACAAAATTAAATACTTTAGACGATATATTGATTTGAAATATCGTGGGACGTCACGATTTACTACGTTTTAACTAAATAGATTTTTAATTTTTGTACCTTGTCAACTACCATATTTTCTCTAGTAGACAAGAGTAGGTAGTTGGGTACCGAAGATAAAGTTAAACTGCAGTTACATAACGCACTAATGGTTCCGAGAATCGCTGTTATACAATTCCTATCAGTTTCCTCCACTTAGGTATAGGTATTGACTGTAAATATTTCCTTAGCTACGATTTCATAACAAAAATATTACATATTTCCCTGGAGAAAAATTGCAATCGGTAAAATAAATATTAACTCGTATTGTTTTCACAATGTAACGTTCATGAAATCGTCAATAAACAATTTTCAGAATAGAAACAATTTCAACTTATGTAATATTGAATGGAGGGATGAATCCCGATCCCTTCAGCTGTTACGGCGTGATTGATTTATTTATAGATTTACAAGTACTAACAAACATATAAACAAACTCACAAACTTTTACATAACAGGCAGAGGTGCAAATTACAGCAATTAATGCAATTGTACAATATAACAAACTTTTACATTATTATTTGAAAAATATTAGCAGAATTCGAACAACGTGAACAAATATCTATACAATACACCTATTACATAATAAAACAATACGAGGCCATTTTGTTAATAACTAACAACGATCTTTCAGGTGAATAGTAAGTTTAAGAAAATTACGAAAAGGGACTATTATTTCTACTACATACTTCTAAAGTAGGTACATATTTGCCAAGTCAGTCACATAGTAAAATAGTAAGCGGAAAAGAATAATTGAATGAAAGGTGGACGGATAGTTCGATACACAGATAGACAAGGTGAACGCGATATGTGGTGACTGGTGACTACGAGCATTGTTTGTGTCGTTAATTGGTGCCCGTCAGTCCTGTCGGAGCTGTCACAAGTCCTGACATTCGCAATGCACTAGTGCGCCTGCTATTCGCAAACCATTCATTCAATTAAACGTTATTTGTTAAATTCATAAGTGAACTATGTATGTTTTTGCTCTAATTGGATTGCAGGCTACTCTAGCTGATAGAGAAATGCTTTTGATCTGTTTTATTTTAAAACAGACGACTCAATTTAGTTGCTGATATTTTTCCTCATCGTTGTTTCAAATAATGAATTTGTAATTCCGAAGAAATTTCAATTTCTTACATAGGTAGCAATCAAGAATTTACTGCACTAGTCGTTTATGAATTATGAATTTGCTTTTTTTTTGTTTTCCTTGTGAAAATTCATCTATCTCGCTTACCTGTTTACAAAAATTCGTTTAATCGTCTAAATGTAAAAGCTTGACTGACATACAACATTACTATAGAATTTAATATAGGTAAATTAATAGGATACGGTCGATTTTGAATACATTCTGTAATGTAATGGATACCTTATGCTGAAACTCGAAATAGAAGAACATTTATTGATATAATGTTATAAATAATAATTATTGTATGATACTCTTCTTATCCTATCTAATCGTAGCAAGCCTTTCTTCATTGAAGAAATTTGCTCTCCCTACCAGTTAAAGAATGACTTAAACCCCATTTAACAATATTATCATCGGTCAAAACAGGCGGAATGTCGCCTTAATTACGTTAATAGAGTAAAAAATTAATTAATCCAAAACTTAATATCTTTGCCGCTAAGTAGACACTAACTTTATCATTTGTTACATTTGCGGCGATCACAGTCGCCTACGGGGAAAACAAATTCCTCAAACCTTTCTGGGAAAACGCGAAAGGTTTCCGCAATTAAAATAATTAGATGTCCTTTTATTGTCTTTCTCCCATTTTATTAATAAAGACCGCCATTTTGAAAGGTCAGCGGCTGACCTCTGAGTGTTCGTTGTCTGTGGGCGGTACCATAGACGTAATTATTGGATAAATAACTCCGCTTATTAACAAGAATTTATCGAAGTTCTTTATTCTTCCATAATTAGGTACTCGATACTCAATGTTTCTTTATTGCTTTTCCACAATGTTATTAATACGAGTACCAATCATGATGAACATCACGTAAATGAGAAACGCTAAAATTTTTATATTACCTTTTATAAGTGCTTGGGTAATAAGTTGCATGCAATTTATTGTGAATACTTTAGTAAGAAATAAGAATGTACTCTCATATCTGTTGTATAAAACATACCTAAATAGTTATTTAATTTACAGTGAACTTGTTGATACGATGAAACTAAGAAAAGCTTCTCTGATCAATTTCATTCGAAAGCAAAAGAAAGTTCTCTACCCTTAAATAAATAATAATTGAAACAATGAAAGTTAGAAACAACAATCATTGTTTAACTGAATTCGAAATAAGGGTAGTTCCAGAGACATGAAAACTCTTCATAAGGTCCTTAGGAGATGTTCTAATTCAAAGTAAACTGAACAAAAAGTAAACAACACGGAATACTTAGAAACGGGAAGAAAATTCCAAAGCTCAATTATCTTTTGCAAAGTATAATCTATCAATATTTATAATCCTCCGTATTCATAACAATATTATTAATGAAAATGTGTGTTTGTCCTTTTTCCACTACTTTATAGGTAGCTATTATTTTATTTCCACTAAAAAACTGTTTCATTTTACTCATTATTACTATAACAGGTACCTAGTAGATGGCGCTGTTGTAGTTTTAAAGCACACTGTCCTTACCACGCTCGTATTTACTTCTCTGTTCACAGACGGAACCGCGGGACGTAGCTAGAGAGTAAATATTAATATATTGAACATAAGTACTCACCGGGTGGTCTTGATTTCAGTCTGCGTGGGCAGCAAGTCACCCTCAGTATTATTGGGAAACACTTTTCGCCACCGGAGGTCGCTACGGGCGTCGGCTAACAGGGACCGTCCTACAAATGATATAATTATGATTATCCTATTATAGAAATATGTACGTGATTACATCATTATTATAGATTGGGTATTATGAGAAAATAAATAAGAGTTATTCATTCATCATACAGTGATTGAAATACAAAGTCTATTAATAAGAAGTACGTTATAATATCTAACGTTTTGCAATAGATTTATTGAAATTCAGCAATTTAGTAGAACGATTGTCAACAAAATAACTACATTAGTATTTAATTAATGTGCATTAACATCACGCTGTATTATGCTATTGCATTAATTTATATAAAAAATATCGAATATTCGTTTCCAGGACCAAAGGTAATGAAACCTTTATTAAATTTCCATGCCTCTGCTTACACAGCAACTGCTTGATCTCTTAGGAACGGAGGTCACTCTAGATGGGTTGTCTTACAATCGTATAAAAATAAAGGACAAAAGGTTCAAGTGACGTGGTTCACTTTCACCTGGTATTTGGCGCTCCAATTCTTTTCGTCCGTGTTTTAAACAAGATGGTGCTTACCGATGAGAGCTTCGCAGTACAGTCGTAACTCGGCCCCCTCCTCCACCCACTGGTCTTTCGAAATGAACATTGTTCTCGGTGCGTCCGTCGGTTTTTCTGTGAATCCAATTGTTAGCTGATACATATTTTCCTTATACGGAACCGTCTGCTTACTCAATAATGAACTGTTATTTTACTTTAAATAAATGTCTAAAGATGTCGGGTCGCACTTAATGTATTTGAAACGAGTGCAATAACAGTTATAGGTTATGTGTAAGTCGTAATTTTAATAACCATAGTCATTTGCATCAAGCCGATCTATTCTGGCTCAGCTGAAGTGCTATGGGATGGCTGTTTACAGCCGTCGTATCATAAAGCATAGGTACTGCAATAATATAAATGTGTGTATATTTATGACTCGATATAATATATAGCTGGACCTCCCGCAACGCTGGTTCGCCAAGGGGGCATTTCCTTGTTTTATTACTCAATTTAAACAGTTACTATAGTCACATTAGGTCACATGGGACTTTTAAGAGCTAAAAATATAAGTAGGCTGCCTCGTTAATCGTGCTCTCTACTGCAAATGCGAATACTGAGGCAATTACAGAGTTACATTATCAGTAGTTATCTATGTATGACAGATTGCGAAATTTTCTCTAGTAACATGGTGTCTGAAATAATGCTTTTTGTAAGAAAATCATAGACCCATCTCCGCCCAACCTTATCACAATTAAGTAACAAGACTAATAAAATGTATTTTAAATAATATTCACCTAGGATGGTAAGTTTGACAGTGTGTGCCTCGACGTGAGTCTCATTGGACAGTCTGCAGGTGTAGTTGCCGGAGTCGCCCCGTGTTGCTCGCCGCGCGTACAGCGTCTGGTTGGCTGCCTCTGGGTACAAGATCATGTTGGATACACCCGCAGACCACGGGTACGCGACTCCATCTTTGAACCTGCCAAGAAATGTACAATTAACTAAGATATTCGTGATTTTAGTCACTGGTGAATTTTCAGACTAGATTCTTGGTAACTCAGTCCACAATGGATGGTTCATAAACGATGCAGCAGTTACAAGAACGATGCGCTTGTTCAATTTCTCGTTATTGATACACGTTTTGTAACGTCAAAAGGTAAAACCCCAGTTAACATGGTAAAACCATGTTACTACATGTTACGGTAAAATTTATCAGCATAAAAATGTTTAGGAACAGCGAATTAGCAGAAAGGACGAGGCTTGCTAAGCTTATCTTCACTATTCTAGTTGATAAGGTGGACTACGGAAAAAAGTAAAGGAAATAGCCTTGTTGACTTTTGCACGCGAACATTTCAATCACCATGTCCTACGTACGTAGATACAAGGTTTTTTATACTTTAGGTACTCATGTTTGGAGGGTCTTGAACTTATCCGCATGAGGACTTCAGTTTTTTTTGTTTGTTCGTTCTCAATGGAAAAACCACATCGTAAAGTGGTGTCAGAGTTATGTTATACTTAACAAGGAAATTAATAGCGTTCTGTGAAATGATCGTTTTGTGAGATACACGGTCTGCTGCGCTATTGTGAGTGTGCGACGAGATCAGCCGGCGTGTGAGCGACTACGTGCAGGAAATAATTCCCAGTACACGAGTAATGGAGCGCCATTCCGGCGGAGCGGGGTGGTGGCGTAATGTAGCCGCCGCCGATGACAGCTAAGTGATTCTGCGAAATACTGCATTGCAGTCACCCGTCAACGGAGAAATCACAACTCTCTAATATTCCGCAAATTGATAAATGTGAAGCAGCGACAAATTGAAATACACGCGCACCACACATCATGTCGCGGCGAGCGACCAACAGCCGATGTTAAAATATTTAAAATTGGACATTCGCTTTAAGTCGAAATAAAACAGCTGTAATTTGTTCAGCGAAGCGGGCTTGTGCAAACAAAACGTCGCGTAGAGCTACCGATTCCCGTGAACAGTAAAATTTTGCGGGAGCCGTTTTTGAATCGTTTGAAAGGAAAACAAACATTTGAGCGATGTTTCATCGCAAGGCCGCGGTGGAATTGTTTCTGAGAAGCGACGGTGAGCTGTGATCTGGTGAATATCCTCTGCTAATAGAACACAGCAAAGGGCAGCATGAAAGTTTGCACTAGTCACATGCAGATTGCCGAGTATCAGCGTATCTTAATCCCATAATTTAAGTATTTTCTGCGAGTACACACGCAAAGCAAATATTATGAAGCTAATGCATAAGTACGCACGTTGCCGTTGGTGTTGTTCATAGCTATTATTTGCACTAGAGTCGTGACAATTTCCGAGAAAACATATCAAGAGCGCATGTTTACAATCTTCATTCCACTTTCCAGTGTCCCTGGGAGAACGATGCGAATATTTTTAACTTTTTTCAAAGTAATGACTCACGCAACGCACGCATTAAGTACTTACTTTGATACAATACGCGAGTTTATGACGATGTATCAAAATGGTTCAGGGATTTTAGAATATACCAATTGGGAGTGTCATTACAATGGCCAACACTACTTATCTTATTGATACAAGTACCCAATTTTCTATGTAGGTTCTAAATAGTAAATATCAAGATAATGGCGGCATTAAGCCCGCCTATGTAGGTAGGTACTGTTGTTGCAATAAAATCAAATAAATTAATAATGTATGTTTACGTACGAATTAATATAATTACATCGTTTAGATATTGGCGATCTATAAGTCTCTCTCTTTCCTAAGTTATGGCGGAACATCGACACATTTCTTGCAGGCACACAGTGCCGCGTCGCACGTAGCAAACAGAGCTTAACTCTGTAAGTACATCTATTAGTATCCATCAATTATTACAAGTATCCCACGTAAAAGAGCAAAACGCAAATGTAATGATACTCATTATGACATCGCTAGCGATTCTGACAGGAGATCGTTTAATTTAATTAGCACAAGTGTTCGATAAAAACACTCGTTTTTTGTTTTCTTATATGTTTGTAGTCTGAGTCTCGACAAATGTGGTGGATAATACGCGTGACCATGCGGTCCACACTAGATCGCTTCTTCAGAAACTACTTTATTGGAATTTGCGGGTCGCCGCTTGTTCAATCGACATTCTGGTATGCGTATTAACTACAAGATGTGTATATAAAAGTATACCCTATAGATATTATCCGTTATAATTAATATTGTCTGTCGTGTAACAGGAAAACGTCGTTATTTAAAAGGTTTAAACAAAAAGAAATCCCCGATGAGGTCATCCTCCGGCGCGGCCGCGTCGTCGGCCTCTCCTGTAAAAAGCTCCGAATATTTCCGAAATAACGCGAACCGGTCTTTGACCGTGTGTCGGGTTGCACTCCCTCACCGCTCACCACAAATCATTCGCGTGCAGCCTCCTTGCGAAGAGATAATAATACATAGCTATATGAACCCAACCTACATGCACACACAAATTGAACAGGAACTTCTCAAATGAATTCTCAGACTTCCTTTAGCATGAATTGGCCGATCGAGGAGTAAATTATTACAAATAGTATTTAACACTGAACAGACTAACACGTTGCCTAGTTTTAGTTAAACTGAACCTGTACGTATGATCATTTCAAACTGTACCTACAATTAAGTGTTTGATCTGCTTTAGTAACAAAATGTCATTTAATCCAAGATTCGATGGCGAAAAAGTCGGATAAAGGGTAAGGTAATGAAATTATCTTCTATTGTTATGCATTCACATTGGCAATACCGCAAATGGGCAAATCCTTCAAAGTTATGATTTTTGACATGAAGAATAGAAACTAGAAGTACTTACTTGAAAGAATAAGACAATGAAACAGTGAGACTCAATGAATTTTGTGTACGTAAACTAATTATATCGAAAAACGGTTGACATTGACCAGTCGAAAAGATACAAAAACTATCCTACTATTAATTTATTCTACCTATGTTTAACTCGACACCAGTAACCACAAAATGCAATCAGAGGCAGCTACCTTTTTAACCAGTCTCAGTAATGTAATATTGATGCCTGCTTCAAAAGTTACCATCATGGATACCGGATACATTGGCCAAATAAGAAAACCAAGTAATGATGAACTAGAATTTTGAATTACTGTTTCTTACTATCACTAAGCAAGAGAGTATTTATTTCGATTCCTATCTGAGTATCTTTTAATTTAATTAGTTTCAATAATTTAGAGCTACGAATGGAAAACTTAATTGCATATTAATTACAATATTTCTTCAGGAAAATCCCAAATGAAGTTATTTGCGTGAGCTGTGACGGCGCTAGATTTAATGACACCTCTTAAAGAGCTGATAAGCGCATGCTCATTGTTATTTATAACAGCTATGTATCCGGCTTTTTGTGGGTCCGCGATCACGTCACTACAACTAAGAGTTGTTTAACAAAAAACTGAGAATTAGTCAAAGACATAACTAATGATTTAAAAGGTGAATGAACTGTTTGTAATCTTTACAACCAACTATTATTAACAAGCGGATGCCACTCCGAATTGACCAAATTCGAAGGTAAGTTAATTATACTTCTTAATTAGGTCCAATAAGATCATTGTAATTTGGAGTTGTAAACAATACCAGTGTTTATACACAAAAAACATCGGTGCTTAAGAATAAAGTATTTAATTCGGTCAGGGTTTGATCCTTCTAAAATAGTTCAATGTTGAACATCAAACGTACACCTCGCGTCTATAAATGTTTAATGTTTATCCCTTCGATCAATAGCTTGTTAAGAATTTGTAACAAATGTCAATTAATAAGGAACCGACGACGTCGTAAAGAATGGATCATGTAAAGGAATGTTAATTCATGAATGGCACTAGCAGACGTGTTACGTGTTTATTATCATAGGTACCCGTAATAATGCAGAGGACGCGTGTGTGAGTAAAGGGCGAACTCATTCCAAGTTATGACTTTGATGACATCATTTGGAAGATGATACGATTAGGTTTATAAAGAGACAAAGAGAGCAACTAATGAGAAGCGCACGTTGCATCAATTCCTCGAAGTAATTAGGCTAGCAGCGGCCGCGGCGCGGACGCCAAATTGACACCGCCCGAAGGAACCGGCGCGCTCTACTCTCTACGTGGTTAAACCCTTTGTTGGCGGAGCCATTCGCATGCTGATCGTTTCTGTGAAACAACCACAATTATACTTCTCTGGCGAACAGTTGACACACACACACTCACGCCGCATAATGACGTCGCTCCCTTGCATTACAGTGTAATCGCATGCCTGCCCCGTCACGCACCGATGACAATAATAATAATCGCTATATACTATATGTTGTGGGAAATGGAAAACCTAACTTTGAACAATTGATAGATATTATAAATAAAGATATAAAAGCTAATGTGCCCATCACGATTCATGGCAATCGTTATTACATGCATACACTTTCTAGGAAATATATTCATGGAGGTAGATATCTGGATATCAATAGAATTGTTATTTCAGCAAACTGTAATTCACAAAAAATTTGATAGAGTGTCGAGATATTGAAATGTATTGAAATGCTTCTATTACAGTAATGGAATGGATGAGCATTAGTTTTTATTGGCAAAGAGAATAAACACGCTTCAGAGCAGAAAATATGATCCCATTTTCAGTAACGGTGCTATCGCCAGTTGTGTACAAAAGTTAACAAGCAGAAAAGTAATGCGTCAGGCGTCGCGCGTCGCGTCGGTAACAAAGCGGGTATCCGGGCGCACTAGCGCACCACCAGCGCCCGGCTGCCTCGACACTCGTTATAAATCTACACTTGCATAACCACTTCCAATGAATTTCATACGATGCAATTTTCGGATGTCATCGGATACGTTTCGCTTAGTGATAAATCTAAATACAGCCGGTTATTCCGCCAGGGAACAGCTGCCGAGAAGTAATGAGAATAAGACGCACAGCGGCTCGTTTTTGCGGTATATGTAATTATATGTACAAGTATAAGTACACGTTTGCGTTTGTGCCCCGCTCCTATGTATTAATGACAGTGTTGCAGCAGAAACATGGAAACTAACATCGGAAACTAACGTTACAATCCACAAGTCAGCAATTTCATACAGTTAGTGCGGTTTAGGGATGCGCGTCGGGAATACTTGAAAGTTGCGATTAGAAAAACCGCAAAGTACCGGGTGTGCGGCAAAAAGTTGATCGCATAACAGGTGAGCGAGAAACCGGCGGTATCTCCCGGCGACGACAGCTCGTTCCTCGTAGTGGAGCAGTCGAGCCGCGGCCGCGACAACTGTACTGCCACGTCTTACAGACCGATGACACCGCGAATGGAGTTCCAATGCAATAATAAACTTATGGAAAACTGCACATTATTATCTTACGATGGACTTCATCGACGACTGCAAAAACGAAATAAACTCTATTCACGACCACCTTGTCCTACATGATGCAGTTTATTAGAAAATGATTCAGACGTTACAGCGGATGCGTCATTGGCTGACCATAACCCAAATAGTTATATTTGCAGTATTTTAACCGGTTCCTAGAACTTATTTACGTCGCAGCTGTCTTCAAGTAATTTTGACGATAACAGTAATCATACAAAAACGATATGATCGATCGCGCCAGCTATGGTTCTCAGAACCCGAGAATTCTATAGAATTTGGGCGAGTTACATGTCTGAACCTTTATTATAATGTAACAAAAGAATTATACCTATGACTAGAAGACATTTATTCTTTTGTGAACTGTGTTATTATTTATTCAACTAAGTTCATAAAGCACAACAATAGCAGAGGCTTCAGATCAAATTGAAGAGGAGATTAGAGATACACTACATTTGATCAATACCAGAAAAATAATATAACTCATAATATAGTACGCTTGCGAACAAATAATAATAGTACCTGCAACACGCATATAACGTAGATCTAGAATAATTTAGTCTTAGTCGACTCCTTATGAATGCGGCAACAAGAAGATGCATTAAGGCAAAACGGCTTCCAAGTACATCAATAGAATTATCCGTATGAAAAACGTAGGGAGCTTAATAATTACATCGGGAGGACGTTTGTCATACCTGTCATGTTCATGAGTCGCAAAGAAAAAGTTTGGAGAGGAAGGCGGTAGTTTGTATTTGCGTTCCTGGTGTCCAGGGAATGTAGTATGTGGGCAGGTAATGACGCGTCCCGGAACAGCCAGGTGGCTCGGCCGGCTGCGTATGGGCAAGGAATGCCGCCACAGCTTCGCCACGCCTGGGAACATACGGCAGCCCGGCGACCGCAACACATCTGTACTTGCCTGATTCAGCCACGGTAACTGCTTTTCCTAACACGTTACTTGTTGCCGTGAAATTACATAAAACCGTATGTGTGAACGTGTTTTTATTTTCTCCAGTTTAGTTATACTTCCGACTGTTTAGGACCTTGTAATAGGAATAGAAGCGTAGTTTAAGATGACGATCAATAGCGAAAGCTATTTACAGAACCAGCAGGCCACATAGCACATAAAAATTACCCTATGAACGAGCACTCATTTAAAATACAAAGTTTGCAAAGAGTATATTTATGATGTGGTTAATTGGTTAATAAACCGCGAATGTTCATAAAAGGTACGTTACCACGAATTTCAATAGCGGTGTGAAACAATCGTGTGCACAGACTACGTAATAAGGCTGGTGCACAGGCAATGGCTGACGGCCGCTTGAATAGTGGTTCATTTTGGGCGGACGCACACCACGCGGCGTGCTACCGGTGTTCAGCCTACAGATATGCTTTTGTATTTAAATGAAGTCAGCGTATCGCGTAATCGGAAACAGGAACCATTTTCCAATTATGGCAACCCATCACATTATAAATGTTTCTATTGAATACAACGGCACTGTCGCCATGCGAATGCTCCTACTAGTCTTCGTAGTTACGGCTACGCGACGATTATATCGTAGCAAAAAACTGGTGGCTGAGCCATCAACAGCTTTTCCCGTAATGGCCGACCACAACTTTATTGGCAAGATGTAAATATTCGCCATTTATCATTTTCTTCGAAACAGTCAATGGTATTTATTGAAACAATACCCATTTTAGCATTCGGTAGCCGATCGCGGTTTCTTGGCACTACGTGAAACTGCAAGTGCACAAGAATTTATTATTGCATGGAGTCACGCGACGAATACTAACAAGGGTAGTGGCAGCCAGCAGTGTCGTCCGTGCGTGTCTCGACGGCGACCACTCGATTGTGCGAAATATTAAATATTCAATTCCGCGAAACAGCCGGAAATGACTGTTTCATTATGCGCGTCGGGTGCGTAAAATGATCGATTTGGATGGCACCGAGCGCTGCCCGGCGTCGCCGTCGCAGGCGACCAGCTGCCGGCCGACTGCTCTTCTCAGATTCTCACAATTCCTGATAAAGATCGTTCTTAGTTCTTAGAGCAGCGGACGTTACTAACGATTCAAACGCATTCAACAAAGGTTAGTCGGCCGATTACTTCTAAGTAATGACCACTGAATCACTCTCTTTATTCCATTTTTTTTGGTGCTAATAATTCAAAGTTCACTTAATCAATCTATACAGAAATTTATGAATGGCGTCGGAAATATACTGATAAGTGATAACAATAACTTTTATAGAGACATAAGCTTTTTGCGGCCCGACAACATAAAATTAGAGTTAACGTGTGTGCAATAATGCTAAAACGCTGAGAAATAGTGGTTATTATAAAATTATTCCGAGATAATGTGCGTGCGGGTCGTAATATACGTTGACCACCTCTGTAGATAGTCGCGACCGACGGACGCACGACACACGATGACAGCATAATAATTCCACTGAGCACCGCGCTGCCAAGATGCACGTGCGATAACGTATATTCGATTTACGATGCCATTTTTATTGATTACTGCTATACAATATATATCTAGGGAATCGGTAATATAAAATTGACATTAAATGACATCAAATTAGTAGCAGTTACATAGTAATGTAACAACATGAGTGGCTAGAAGTTGATGTGCGTGTTCGCGTGCACTGGACAACAGCAGGCACCCGCAGGGCCGGCGGCGGACGGCGCGCGGCGGATCTTACACGCACGCAAGCATCTTCTCGCTAATCGGAGCATATATCGACAAACATACTCGAGCAATTAGTCTTCCTGGTAGCCAGCTATACCTAATAATCCCTACAACTAGGTAGCATGCGCCCCGCGTTATGTGATTGACTGCGTCGCTATGTCAGCTGCACGCACAGAGCTACATCAGGATGTTCGGTATCGGTGGTAACATCGACATGCGCACTAGAATTATTTATAAGACGTTGGTATGCAATATCCAGAGAAACAATATCGAGTGTTATTGTAATAAGCAAAAGGTTTGCATGCCGCGTGTGGCCTTGAATTAGGATAATTCCTTAGCACTAGAGACCAGGCTCGAGTTGCAGACATTATAATGAACAATTATAGCTCCGGCAAAAAGCTTATGTAAATTACGAACATGACATTGTGGGTGTTATTAAATAACTGAGTGGCAATTAAGTGAGATACCAAGAAGTAGTCACTTACGCGACTCATTTAACGACTTTGTCTTTAGCGACATTCATACAGACAGCACAGAGTAAGTACCGGTGTCAGAAACACTGCGGTCGCGGTCCTCATAAAGGCCTGCTCAGTAAATATTCATGAAACACCCAAATATTGAAGCTTTCATGTTATCGATCCCTACATCTGAAATAACTTATTGGACTTTCCGACTGCTATTACGCATGGAAACAAAGGTCATTTTACAAAGATTTTTACCCGCTCTTGAATAACTAACATCGTAAATGATTCAATACTTACAGCTGTATTATTACGAACTATTTTCTTACAAACTAGTTAATTGGCGCAGCTGGTTCAAAGACGAGTAACCGCAGTCTATTTTGACCTATTACCTAATAATTCAATGGATCGAGTATAATAATAAGTATGGAAATCGTAATTGTGGCTTTATGAACATCATAAACTGTTAGATAATAAACAACCATATGTGTACAGATAATAAAACTATTAAGGCGATGTCCTTTTTGAAATGTTCTCGAAGAAGAGAGAGTAAAACTATAGGATAACTATAAAATAAAGGATTAAAATTAACGTTTAGAAGTTCCTATACCGGGAAGTTTTCATCAAGAAACGCACATTACGATCAAAGTGAAGAGATATCTGCTTCAGTGAAAGGGATATGACGAAGGCGTAAGATGCTGTTTATCTGTCAAGGTAGCTAACTTGAATTTAATACAAGGCTATGATTTATACCACAAAGATACAAAGCCTATATTTATTACATACCTACTTAGTTTCAACTCTGCTTATACTACTCTACTACTAATGTCAAAATAAAGTTTTGAGTCTAAAGCTAATAAAATTTTCAGAGTCTTGAACCGTAATTACAGCATGATTAGCCATTAAATATGTAGCTATATTTATACAACTTAATTTTACTTCTAATGCAATATAGGTAACGTACCAGAAACAATATAGGGATTAACTTGACGCAATGTTGGCCGGCCGACCATTCTAATTTCAAACTTTCTTTTTAATACCAACCAGCTTCTAAAAATCAATAAAAGTTGTTCTAAGAATTTATTTTTAATTTCAGTTACGCTCAATCAATATACGGAACGATTGAAGTTTTTGCTACAAAGCAGTGTAAAAATTAGATTTGGGGGTTAAGGACGCGTTTACGAATTGACGCGCTTCAATTTTAGGTATTGAGTCTTACTACTACACGTGCATGTCACACACACACAGCGAAATGCGCGAAGCGGCGAAATTATGTGTAAACTGACACGACTTGATACTTGAGTTATTTTTATTTAATTTTGCAATGTTTTTTTTAAGTTAACTTTGATTTGGTTTGTAACGTGAAATGGTTACAAAAGTATATTATATGTATACTTTTGTAACCATTTTCATTAGTAATCATAATGGTACATATAGGTACCATTAACCTAATTTCATTGATTTCATGGATGGACAGTTTTTTTTTTCTAGTTTGAGCTCGTTTTGTTAGTTATGTTGAGACCTTACCTCCGGACTTGATGGAGTGACCTGCAGGTGTACTTCGAAGACTGCTACTGGAACTAATAGACGAGTGGAGCTAGGTGTGCCGAGTTTGGGCTCGTTTGTTAGTTATGTTGAGACCTTACCTCCGGACTTGATGGAGTGACCTGCAGGTGTACTTCGAAGACTGCTACTGGAACTAATAGACGAGTGGAGCTAGGTGTGCCGAGTTTGGGCTCGTTTTGTTAGTTATGTTGAGACCTTACCTCCGGACTTGATGGAGTGACCTGCAGGTGTACTTCGAAGACTGCTACTGGAACTAATAGACGAGTGGAGCTAGGTGTGCCGAGTTTGGGCTCGTTTTGTTAGTTATGTTGAGACCTTACCTCCGGACTTGATGGAGTGACCTGCAGGTGTACTTCGAAGACTGCTACTGGAACTAAACTAACTAACTTGAAAATAACTTTTCAAGTAGTTTTTTTTTCTTGTAAAATTTTTTAGGTACCTACCTATTATATAGGGTGATGGGTAATTAGTGTACAATACTTAAACACGTGATTGTGCTCATGATAACAAACAACTTTTTCTATGGGAACAAACTTGAAATCGCGAAAAAAAAATCAGCTGTTCAGTACATTTATATTTGCCTAATGTACTGAGCAGCTGACATTAATTACCCATCACCCTATATATGTATAATTTTGTTTTAGTATCAAATGAAAGTGGGTTCCCAAAACTACAAAATACGTTTATTTGGTACACAAATACTTTTAAAGTGCCAGTATACTGAAACATTAATCTTCTATGTATATAAAAATCAATGCCACTTTTCGTTGTAAATTTATAACTCAAGAACGGGCTCACCAATCCAAACCAAGTGTTTATTTAGGCTTTGTTTGAGGAGTAGGGTAGTGTGGAATAGGGTAGAGAAAAACAAGAAACTTTTTTTTTATAAATTTTTATTTTTCAATATATTATTATGACAATGGGATGAATGTTCCCGTAGTTCCATGTTTCTTTTGAATCTTGGATCGATCAATTCGGGAAGGAGACAGTTCTTATAGAATCGAATTAAGTGTGTTTCCATATTCTCCTTCCAGAATTGATCGTCCTTGGCTATAAATTCATATTTAATTTTTCCAGGGCCCGTCCAAATAGCAAAGACACAAGTCTTTTCCCCTGTAATTCGTAGCTGACCTTGAATTTGGAAATACCACTTATGATTCGTGTTCACAACTAATTGGTTCGAATTCGAAGAGTATTTCCAAAAGTCTACTTTTTTTTGTCGTATCGCTTCTTCTGGGTCCATTCCATATGCTGATGACGGGCATTTGATTTCGACTATACCGTGTTCACACTTTCCATCAGGACTTGCACCGAGAAAAGAAATTTCTTTATCAATCGACAACCCACATTGCAAAATGTTCGTTTGTAACACTTGTTCAAGATCGCGTAGTGCGGTGTACTCATTGTCTTTACCATGTTTGATGGATGGTACATTACCCAAATCTTTTCCATATAAAATTTGTTTCACTAATGGTGCACAATTGGAGCTTGGGCGCCGTTTACATACTGTAGAAAACAGTGAAGCTGTGAGTAATTTCCTTCTGGTTTCCAACCATAAAGGACTAGCACTTTGTAAAATTGTGTCTTGTTCGATCTTGTCTTTTTCTTCAGGAGTTATTTCTAATCTTAACAAAAATTCTCTTTTAGCTGTTGCATATTGTTTATCATCCATGTCAACTTTTTGGCACTCTTCGCCATAATGAACGTCCTTGTTAGTCGTAGGCTTGATAACCTTTCGCTTTTTGATCCTTTTTTCCATTATTTTCACGTTTAATTTTTGACGAATGGTTTCTAATCGGACTATCTCATGGTTTGCTTCAGTGCCAAAAATATATTTATGAACAGTTGACTGTAAGGCCCCCGAATTATATAATATAACAGCGGCGGCACAGCGGCCAGCATATGATCGCCGTTGCGAAAAATTTACCCTTTTTCCGCCAACAAATTTCGCTACTCTGGCATTAAAGCTCTCCACCAAATTGTTCGTTTCGTTGTGTACGAAGCTATAAGCATGGAACGACAAACGATGAGCCAAATCTTCCAATTTTTTGGAACACTCCATTTGCTTTCAGTTCTGGCACCATATTTTCGGTACGTTTTTTTATTTCATCGTTACAGAAATATGATGCACATTTTGAATGGTCTCCAAAAATGTGATAAGGACCATTATTTATGTCATCTTTTATATTTTTCATTTTCTCGAAAACGGAATACTTTGCTTGACCCAATATTTGACGCTACTATCTACTCCCCATCGTATCCGCAAATAATTGTCTTTTAATATCTTTCGGGCTCGTATGGGATAAGTAGTGTTGCTCGCTATTGATAAAAGCCCTTTGCAATAGTTTCTGAGTAAATGATTTTTGCACTCAACTTTACCCACAGTGACACTTTCATATGGCCTAGAATTTCGGATACTAGCATATGTGCTTGAATCACCATCTGCTACAATGATTATAAATGAGTCCATGTCTTCTATAGATTCTTTGAAACCCTCTGTTATGATTAATGCTTCCATTGCAGTAGAAGGCCCTTGAAAATTTTTAAAACACCTATGTTTCGGTGGTTGTACTCCTTTTAAATGTGCTCGGGAACAGATGATACACGTCTTGTTTTTTACTCCATAGTAAAGAACTTTCTTAGAAAATAATCCTACAATAGCACCAACTCCAGAAGACGCACTGTAATTCGTTCCATACGAACGTTTGGACCAACATGCATCACCCGATACAGGTATCATTGGTATTCCACTTTCATTTACGCTTCCGATAGATAGAGCATGATTCTTCTCTTCCTTACCAGCTTCTGCCATACAGTGCTGTGCAGTTTTGTGCCACCATCCACAAATTATATCATGTTTGCCTTGATACAATCGTACTGACATAGGTGGTATATTTATATGACAAAGAACCGTATTTAGCTGTGTAACTCCGGCACCAATACTCATAATACCGGCCACAATTTCCTCATTCACATCCATTTTATTTGCCGAATACTCGGAAGATTTTAATACAAACTCTTTGCTGCACATTCGGCATTTCATATGAAAAGTTGAGTTAAGTCCAGTCCTTTTTTCATTTAACATTTCAACAGTACCTAAATTACAACTAAACATGGAATTATGGTTACTGATTTCTTGAAGCTGTTTCATAAAATAACCTATTTCTACAACTCTTCTTCCTGAAACCTGGAACGGTTCTGTTTCCTCATAGTTCGTTTCCTATAAACAAAATAGAAAAAAATTACTTGTTATTTTTTAAACAAATTATATATCAGTAATTTAAAATTCATTAAAAAAACTTACGTAAGATATTTCCATACTGTTTTTATCAGAAGTACTACAACTTTGTTGGTCGGTTCTTTCCGGATGCACTTCGGATGTATCATCACGACTACCGTCATCGTTTTGCCTGTGAAAAAAATAAGAAAAAAGATCTTATGACATTAAATAATTTCAATCATTTATGTATTTTTAATAATCATATAAGTACTAACCGAAATCTTTTTTCTAAGTTACGTCTACAGGCGTAAACTTTCTTCCGCGAGCTTTTCCCGAACGTCTTAGGCTTTGGCATCTAAAAAAAAAAAAATATTGAAATAGCAGAATATATACTCGTCTATTAGTTCCAGTAGCAGTCTTCGAAGTACACCTGTAGGTCACTCCATCAAGTCCGGAGGTAAGGTCTCAACATAACTAACAAAACGAGCCCAAACTCGGCACACCTAGCTCCACTCGTCTATTAGTTCCAGTAGCAGTCTTCGAAGTACACCTGCAGGTCACTCCATCAAGTCCGGAGGTAAGGTCTCAACATAACTAACAAAACGAGCCCAAACTCGGCACACCTAGCTCCACTCGTCTATTAGTTCCAGTAGCAGTCTTCGAAGTACACCTGCAGGTCACTCCATCAAGTCCGGAGGTAAGGTCTCAACATAACTAACAAAACGAGCCCAAACTCGGCACACCTAGCTCCACTCGTCTATTAGTTCCAGTAGCAGTCTTCGAAGTACACCTGCAGGTCACTCCATCAAGTCCGGAGGTAAGGTCTCAACATAACTAACAAAACGAGCCCAAACTCGGCACACCTAGCTCCACTCGTCTATTAGTTCCAGTAGCAGTCTTCGAAGTACACCTGCAGGTCACTCCATCAAGTCCGGAGGTAAGGTCTCAACATAACTAACAAAACGAGCCCAAACTCGGCACACCTAGCTCCACTCGTCTATTAGTTCCAGTAGCAGTCTTCGAAGTACACCTGCAGGTCACTCCATCAAGTCCGGAGATAAGGTCTCAACATAACTAACAAAACGAGCCCAAACTCGGCACACCTAGCTCCACTCGTCTATTAGTTCCAGTAGCAGTCTTCGAAGTACACCTGCAGGTCACTCCATCAAGTCCGGAGGTAAGGTCTCAACATAACTAACAAAACGAGCCCAAACTCGGCACACCTAGCTCCACTCGTCTATTAGTTCCAGTAGCAGTCTTCGAAGTACACCTGCAGGTCACTCCATCAAGTCCGGAGGTAAGGTCTCAACATAACTAACAAAACGAGCCCAAACTCGGCACACCTAGCTCCACTCGTCTATTAGTTCCAGTAGCAGTCTTCGAAGTACACCTGCAGGTCACTCCATCAAGTCCGGAGGTAAGGTCTCAACATAACTAACAAAACGAGCCCAAACTCGGCACACCTAGCTCCACTCGTCTATTAGTTCCAGTAGCAGTCTTCGAAGTACACCTGCAGGTCACTCCATCAAGTCCAAAACTAAATATGAAATCTATATTCCTATAAGTATATGAAACTGTGTATAAAATCTTACCTTGGTTGTCTGTAGTCGGTGCAGAATGCGTAAGTATCAAGTTTGGTAGGGCAAATATTTTGTGTTCGTACAGCGATATTTTCGTAAACGAGGAGCTGCTTACAAGCGACACAGTGTCCACTCACGACGGCGCCCGAGCGCAAACTAAAATTTCAATACATATTTTTGTGCAATAAATCAAGTCTAGTGACCAGGAAAATAACCCTTATTTCAATCCAATAAGTATCTTTCGTTACGGCTAATAATGTGTAAAAATAAGATTCGATTTTACTTTTGTTTTCAGCCTATTTGTAACATTTTGATAGATTTTTTTTCTACCTTTTTGAGTTGGACATATCTGCTTACGTAAAATATTTTTAAATAATTATATTTGTGTTATTAAATAAAAGAAAAATGATCCTCAAGTCAGCACGATTTCGTCAATTTTGTGTGAAGAGGCAACAGAAATTATTTTTTACAATATTATAAACCAAAATTATCAAATAAAAAACTACTACCATTTGAAGATTAAGAAGTAATCTATCTGTGGTCATTTTTAGTTACATTTGATTCTATATTATTTTGCCGCAAAAACCACCGAAAAACTGCTTATTTTTGTTAGATTCGTAAACGCGTCCTTAAGCGAACGTATTTGTGAACCATAACTATAACGACATAACCATGTCTAGTAGAGTACCTACCTCCTTTAATAGTCTATAAGATTTTTTTTTTAAATGTAGAAGTTATTGTATCACACAACTTGTATGATACAAGAAGATACATACCTACTTAGACATCAATTATTTCATATGAATACCAATAACCAGTAGATAATGTAGTCAAGATGACCAAAGCAATAAGTAGGTAATTCGTCGGTTGGTAACGCCGTCTACGCGCATGCTACGCGTCGCTAGGCGGCCGCTACGTAAACGCTACGGAGTAGCCACAGTCTACGCACAACTTTCATTCAAGTTTTGTAAATGTATTGTTGTCTGATTAAAATATTTATATGTAGATCAGTTACAATTACGTGAAATACGAATTCAAGCTATGGTATTTATCTTACACCAATGATGTTATTTATTACACTTTGTTGTGTCGAATATGACTCGAACAAGTAAATGGAACCCGCGTTTTCAATTACACTGTTGCTAGCATAGTGTCAATGTATCTAGTATGAATGAATTCTCTTTAACAATGAGTAAAAAACTGTTGACGTGTGTCGGTGTACCGAGAAGGCGACACCTCAGCGGAGGTCCCAGGACGGCGACGATTCAATATTTGCTCACGGAGGAGGCGCGAGGGGCGGCGACCGCGCCCGTCGAGATGCTGGCCGAATGTTAATTTTCACGATGAAGCCATTTGTCGGACGTGCACCGGCGTCATAACGAGCCAGGGCCACAATTTCTCGAAACCCATACGATTCGACGACTGTGCAATGTCTATTGTTGCATGAATTATGCGGGCGAGAATTAAGCACCTGAGTGTCCGTAGCAGACGTAAGCTCAGGCTTTGCTGGGTGCTAAGTGCTTTGACATCTACGACTAACTCACGAATTCAGCGTGCGTTTCGACGAAGCGCAAAAAAATGGCATTCCTTCCATTTAATATTCTCACCCGAGAAGCTAATATGTGACATTAATTTTTATCATGACACCGCGTTCACAATATAATGTTTAATATTATGTATCTCCCCGTCCCGTGCTCCCGAGGCTCAATATCGGGTTTCCCATGCGAGCGACATTCCTCGCTAATGTTCGACACGGTGTCGGTGGTCTTACACTAAACTTTTTAACGTAGTCACAAATTACTATTCGATTTAAAACAGCAATGAATGAATTATTTAGATAATCACTATCTATAAGGCTTTTATGATATCGATCGGTAATCGAAACGTCGCCGTCGAGTAGGTTACAAAATATTACATGGTTATTAAACGCTCAATGGATGACAAAAAATACAGAATGGGGAACGCACTCGACGATCCATGTCATGTCAATATTGGCTATTGGAATAGAATGTATTTGTGAAGTAAAAACACCGGCGTGTGAACGGACCGGTGCCGGTGGTGGCCGCGGTCCGCGGGGCCCGACCATCCGATCTCAGCAAACTGACATTTCCGTTTGAAATCATTACCGTTCACTAGCTTTCCAAAGAATGAAGTCGCTTATATTACGCGTACCGGTATAGTAACGCGTTTCTGTTTTACACATTGCGATGAGGTCTTTGACTATTTGTTCCGAGAAAATAAACGCAATAGTTTTAAATACAGCTCTATGAGATCGATCGCATTACATATTGAAATTTAAAATAATTCATTATGCTTAAAAATTATTTACACATAAAAACTGTCAGTGTGGTTGTGGTAAAAAAATGTGGTCATCAATGTGACAGGAGTGTCACAACAGACGAGAGACATTTAATGATCGTGAGATACAGAGACGTCCAGGTAGCCACTCGTCATAACTAATTTGTCAGGTATTCGAACAACGTCTCCAAACATAACACGTCTCCCTCAGGGAATTCATTGAACACAAATTTTTTACCGATTTGTAAGATTACTTCCAATTACTTGAGTACGTACACACAAGCATTAGACCGAACCGATCATAGTTCACCTAATGAGATTATTTATGACTATAAATAGGTAATCAAATTATATTTAATAATAATACATATTTATATAAACAGCCAACCATACATTAAATTAGAACATTTTCGTACGAGTACAAAACGATACAGATATCAAAAGGAGCCCTGAATAACAATTTTCCTAAATATTTATAAAGTTATTTATGAACCACCCACCGTTGATGAAAAGATGGTCGAAGATTAAACGCTTTGTGTATCAAGTGGCGAATAATGGAGTGTCACAAATGTTACGCAAACACTCTTCACGGAAGGCTACGGTGTGGAAGCAATCTTCTAGGACAATACAATATAATTGAGGGTTCTATTCACACGGAACACCTCGTCTCCTGTACTACTACGGTGAAATATGTGAACAAAAAATATTTACAAAGGAATTGTTACCTACTTTGGGAGGGAGAAAAAAAAAGAATAACTTTAGGGAGATCAATATTGTAGATAAATAAAACGGTCCATTGTGAAGGCTATGCTGGCGTGCGCATGCGAGCACCCTCGACTCTCGACCTCTCATTCCGTGCGCTAGAGCATACGGCGAACAAAAAGAAATGACCTGGCTCTTGGCTGATTCATCAAAACAGGCCAATCGCGAATGGTTTGTCTGGGAATTTTGAATTGAGAATTCACACAATTCTACATAATGACTAGTATCCGTTGGAAGAATTCCTGATGATGGTCCAACCTTTTTATTATATTTTTTAACGAGTAATAATAAGTTAACTCAAAAATAGACATGTATTCTCATAAAAAGCTAATTACAAGAAATCTATTTAAGAGCTCGCAATTAGCGCGATCTCGGTACATCCAGGAAATTGTTAGCTTTCATCTTAATTATATTTCCGCTCCTTTTTAATGATAAGACTGATACTTAATTGAAAGAGTAGCAAAAGTACGAATATAAACAATATCAGTTTCCAATAATCGTTTACAAGATGTTAAGTAGATAACACAATCGCCGAATTTGTAAAACAAAGTGAAGCCTACTACCTGAAGAGGGCGGTTATAAAGGTGCGCTTTAAAAATAATCGGTTCAACAAATCGAGTCATTCGAACGTGTCAGGACATGCTGTCGGTTTTTATTTGGTCCCAGTGGGTTGTCCATAATAGTCGTTTTGTGTATTTTATGGCCACTTCATTAAGAATATCCGATACTTATTTCTCGAGGAGTTCTCTCTATTGACACATCAATTGAAGGTTTTGTGCTAATAATATCATTAATGTGCATAATACTGCAGTTGAATTTTGCAAATTGATTCTTGTAGATTATGTTGATGTAAATCATGGAAGATGCGCAATAATTAATGGACCCACATCGAAGTATACATTATTTATGGGAGCAGAAAGTGTAAAAACCGTTTTGATGATTACTTGCGGTAAAGTGTGCAAATGTGCAGTATCGTTTCTTTTTCACAGCGAGATAAAATGCTAACAGAGCTCGTTCTGAATGGTTTGTTAACTTTAGAAGATAACGAGTTTCTCGCAAAAAATACCTCGCACAACTGTATTTTTATTACTTCCAATAATTACTTTTTAAGAGTGTACCTAGCTATAAGGAATGAATTTGCGGTGGTAGGTACTAAAACAATGTCCATGGGCCATATGCGTGGCATTTAAATTTTAACGGTGATAAACAAGCTGCGAGTGGGGTAAAGAGCAGGAGAGATCGTTCATCGTTCCCACAGCAGCGGTGCAGGCAGCAGCGGGGGGACGATGCATGGCGGGGTGGGCGGGGGGAGGCGGCGCGCAACAAAGAGCCTTCCGGGAACCGCCACAATACAGGTTTGCGGCGACGTGCGATACCTTCGCAGATACCGGCCGCGACCGGCGACCGACCAGCTACACCCGCACACAATTCATAACGACAACAGCTTTTGTCAACTAAATAAGAATGAGGACCCAACGGTACACCTCAGAACCTGAGGCGACACAACAGACAACTTACGAACATTACTTCAATACAACATCCGCTACGAGCAATATCAAGATTGCGAGTTCTCGCTAATCATTATCGGCCAGATAGCAATCAAACGTTACAAAAAATTGCCAACATTGACTTAGCAAGGCTCCGTACCAAGAATTCTGCGTAAGTATGACACGAATATTGATAAGGTCCCATGTTCGCCACTCTAGAATCTAGATAAATCGAAATGCAAGAATAATTTAATGCAGAAAGTAAGTACTCAATCAAACACAGCCAGCTTAACTGATTTAGAGAACAAACAGTAAGTTTACGTCCTACTAAGTAAAGTCATTGGCTAGAAGGGTGGCAATTGGCACTCATAAAACGACAGGTACTTTCTGCTCGGAACAGTAGGAGTAGGCAAAAAATGCTTTATGATCTCTGAAATTTAATTCGCCAATTTTAGACTATGAAGACTACTAAATTGATAAAATGAAGGGTTGGAACAGTGGGAAGCGGTTTAGCATAAAAGTAAAAGTGGAATAATAAAATAAAATTGCCAGGCTCGAACCCGTTCCGACGTGTGCGCCGTTGGCGGTGGATTTATTACAACACACTGACATGCGCATGTCACTCTCGCTCTGCCCTCGTGAGACTGATAGCACTGTGAGACCCTGTCCATCCAGTCTACGTGATTTATTACCTTTCGTAACTACATCTTATTTAATTGAACCAATCACATTGCTCGGTTACCAACAAATAAAGCCATCAAAAGAGCCATCTACGAGTGTGTAAATCAAATTGAAGAACAGTCGACTGCGAAAAGGTGTCAGTTAAATGGAATCCAGGTGCAAGCAATTATTTTCTTTCTAAACAAAATTTATTTGGCTGAATTGAACATAACATAATCATTAACGAAGAATATAAAAATTATACTTTGGAAGTTATCCTACCGCTGATCGAGTAGGTACCTAAGAGGAAATAACATATAAGTGTCGAAAGCAATAAAAAATCCCGTCAAGTAGACGTTGGGTGATCTAACAAGTGGCTACATAATTACAGTAATCGTTAATGTCAAGCAAACTAATTTCACGCATTAATTCCTACTAACTACTTGCTAAGTGCTTACTCATTGGCTTGTCAGCGCCGCCAGGGTCCGTGCTAATCTGTGCACAAACGTCTATGGTTGCATTTCGTTTTAAATCAATGCAAGCTGTCACGCCACCTTGTCTATTAAGTCTGACGTTGACGGTATCTCCTTACTCAAATTGCATTACAAGATATTTTTATAGTTACATTTATTATGTCGGTTGCTATAATTATCATCTCCTTTTCTGTACGTGACTTCAATATTTTCTATTTATATTTTCTTTACGATTTTTCCAATACTTTATCTTTCACTTTTCTATCATTGGACCCGTACCCGTACACAATTTTATCGTATGCACTTACAGTGCATATATTTTTGTATCAAACACAAAAAAATAAGCATCAAATTAAACAAGGGCTCCCTTTAAAACAAATAAAAAGTATACTTGGTCCATTAACATCCTTGAAACCAATAAAGCTGAAGCGCAATTATTGCTAGATTTATAGCTAAACATTTTGCATATTCATTTATTGAGTCGAGTGGTATAACAAGGCTGGTTTATTGTAAAACTATTTACTTAGTGATTTCTCGGAATTGTCTCCGGTGAGTGAGTACCAACCACGTGCGTAGTCGTGTCGCTATTTTATGGCGAAATCGGTGTGACGTTAGCATAACTACGCCAATACACACAACTACATTAAAAGTACGCATATATGGTTGAGGCCCACATACATGTTTTATGTAAGTACACACACCCACACATACATAACCACCTTTTAATCCTAACCGGGTAATCAATTTTAGGTCGGTTTCGTACCAAAGGGGTTCTTTGCACGTAACCACATTTAAATCTATTAGGGTTTAAGTGTTAATGAAATAGGAGTTTATGGAGGAAAGACGTCGCTTATAGCTTTAATAAAATTTATTGTTGGGTGAAGCAGCATGAACATTGGCGAGTATATTTCGCTAGAAGTCATTAACATAAACAATAACGATGTAAAACAGATGGCAAGCCCAATTACTAGAAATTAGTAAATGCCAAGTAGTCGCATGCACAACTGTCATTATAATTATTGGAATTTATGAACAATCAATGTAAACACATACTTTAAAGACCAAATAAAGTTAAATGCTACGGGAAAGGTCATAATGAAACGATAATTTTGTGTCAACTTTGATGGAACGCAAAAATATATAAAACAAGCAGTATAGTGACTTATTGCTGGCAATAATTTTAATGAATGTGATGACAAACAAGACCCGGTCATATCACACAATCACAATGTAATCGCTAATTTGATTAAGACGTGATTCACTTCGCGCGATACGACAACACAAGTGCAATCACGATTGATAGTTATTGAAAAAACTATTGCAAAATAACGTGAAAGAAATAAATAGAGGTGCATAACTCGAAGTAGTTATACAACCGGCGATAGTTAGGATGTTATTTACGTTCCCTGCAACGCAATGACAGGTTATTCCAACTCCAGTGGATGTATAAAAAATAATTGTACTTTTAAAAATATTTCTGAGAATTTTCTAGTGGTAATGATTGATGGTTTGCAATTGAACAAGTTGTTACAAGTGGATAATGACATAATCCATTGGTCCGACGGCCTAGAGTTTCGTATCACAAGCATTGTGAGTCACGCAAATATATGTAGACCAGTCGCGCTTTGTTAAGATTATATCAATATGCTTTATACCTAGATATTTATGACACAATCTCGTAATAATTTACAAAGCAAAGTGGTCGTTGACTCGTCATCAAAACATTTTCCGTTCCAAATTATATACAGTTACAATGTTATTCATAAAAATATGATACAGTATACCTACATACATACTTGTAAACAATTCGTTATTCGAAATAAATTGACATGACAAAGCCTTCTAAAAAATAAAATTGTTTTATTTATTGTTTAGGAAATGTTACGGATAGTCTCCATTGGCTTTTCTGATGAAACTTAAAATAGGGTACATTTTCTCGGTTAAAATAGTAGAGTTAAAGTACACACAAAAGATGGATGCTGCTGGTGACGGCGGATAGACGGCGGTAACGAGTAGGTAACGAGTAGCAATCACTACTTCTCGGAACTGTACTTGTTTTCGCACCAGGTGCACTCTTGCTATACATATTGATAAATAACACCTCCGTCAATTTATGCTCACTCAAATAATTCAATTCTAAACAATATAGATAAGTGCGAACTGACATTATTTGGCAATCGTTTACATAAAAATGTGAAATATCGTTATTAGTTGGGTGTTACTGTAACGAGTTTTTAAGTGGCAGTTTCAAAACATCCGGGTAAAACGGTAGATTGATTGTTGCGTGAGTTTATAGCTGATAAACCTCTAGAAGTAATTGTGGTCGAGTCAAATATTATTATTAATGGGTAATAAACTTAATTGATTTCGTCTCCCGGGGAATAACAAGAGTTGTGGCCAACTGCAGCGTTGCAGAGGTTTAAATCCAAACAGGAAATTAATTTCACTTCACTGAAGTAAAATGGAGCAGAGAGTGCGCAAACAATGCAACACAGTTACTTTGAAAACTCGCATACCGTACATGTGACGAAGCGATTCGATGAAATCGCACGACCAATTGATTTTTTTCACTTTGCCTACAGGAAAGTTCAGTTACTGGAACAACAGTTTGTTCACCAAGGGCATCGTTGTTAAAACTTTTACCAAGAACTAAAGTGGGCAGTGCATATACTGCATTAAATTAAATGGTTTTCGCTGTAATTTCAATACTATCTATAGCAATACTCATAAATACATTAGGGTAATTTTACCATTGAAACATGAAAATTGTTAAACAAACAGCTGTTTATCTAGCATCATTATCTAGTACATAATGTAGATTTATTTATTTGTGGATAAGGCATAAGTTCCCTGTTAGCGAGGGGAATGTTTCTGTCCCCCGGTAAAGAGAATTAAGTTCCACGAGCTTTGAAGGCTTCTGCTTTGTGACTGTAGTAGGCCCACTGTATGTAATCCCGCAATAACTTAAACGTTCCTACATTTAAAGTTTATGTTACTTTTACTTTAAATAATCGGATTAGTTAATGGAAACCTTTTAATATGTATTTTCTAAGAGGAAAAAACAGATATTTAGTAGTATAAGTGTAACAACATAATTGTTATTTTCCTTCATAAAGAGATATAGCGTGTCTTGTAATCTTCAGCTTTTTATTAAAAGTTTTTGGAGCGGGCAAAGAATGTCTTGTACAATTTTTGTACGGGTTACGTCTGTGTAGTATAGACTACTAAAATCTATAATGTCAATCTGATGTCAGTCGCATTACATTCTGCGTCATTAGCCTCGGCGATAATGACGTCATGGTGACCAGATCCTGTGTGAGCAACATTCGTCGATATCATTTTCTCACGGCGATCCGTCATTAATATTTTGTAGACAGTACAGGCGGCGGCGATGTAAGCGCAGTATGGCACCGTAGCACGGAGGAGCGGGGCAATGGCCAGCCCATTGTCACACTAGGCGATTATCAATTATTTTTGCGCACACAATGGACTTTATTTCCTAGAAGCTTTGTGCTTATCGGCAGCGCGCAGCGGTAGCGCACACCTGCCTGCTCTCCGCCCCGAAACTTCCAGCGATTCATCAAATAATATGTATGGTTCTTTGAAAATTCAAATATCTGTTTGCACTTTATAGAGCATTGAACGATAACACGATCCTTTGTGTTTTAAAGTTTCGGTTTGATATTAAAATTATCGAATGAAGCATTGAACTTACAAAAAAAACATAATAAAATTGATGAAATAACCGGTATTGGGTATGTAATTGGCAGGTTTCCGGTGACACAAAAGTTCTAGCCAACATAAATACAGTACCTGCGTCTGTAGGTTTCTTGAAAGAAACTTGATATTTTTGCTTTATTAATGTAAACCTTTAGTTTTGGGCATTTATTACTAAAGGGTAGACACGTCTCACATATAGCGTGTATGTGTATATTTATTTCTATTTAAAACTTAATGTCTTGTTAAAATCGAGTTCGCATCACAATAAATTTCAACATCAGCTTATGTTTTCAGTAAAGGTACCTGTCATAATTAATCTACACTACAAGACCTTTTACCACCATTTGAATAATTACAACTATCTATAATATTATTGTCGGAATACTCAAACGCTACTCAATTTTAAGTCGCGCTTAAGTATAGTTCTGTCTCTACAAATTCTTTGTAAAATGACAGAGATGGCACGATATTTAAGCACGACTTAAAATTGAGTATCGTTTCAGTATTTCGGCATATGTTATGTAAATTATTCGTTTTATTTAATTATTTATATAAAGCACAATATTATCACGTTTTCCCCGTTTATTTACTAGAATCGAAAAAATCAACTCTTCTATATGACACAGTAAAAGCTTTATTGATTGAATTCCCGGATATCGTATCGTCGTAAAAGTGCGGGTTCTTTAAACCAACTTCATTGACATTCTAAACACAAAACCATGTATTTAGGAAAATATGTCAATCTAGCACAGTCCTTCCACGTTATTTTTATGTCTGGTCTACAAAAGAGACTGACTGACCAGAATTTGTTTCAGGGTTTCTTCTAAGGGTAGTTACTAGTCATCTAGATTAACTGAAATGTTGATAGGCAAAAGTGCTGTTTTGTTAGAGTATAATTAAGAAGACTTACCATTCAATACTCCTATAACCCTTCACGCAGCAGTGGATACTCTTGAACTTATCTTCAAAGCCGAATTCATAAGGCACAGGTTCTTTCGTGAACTGCATCCATGTGGTGTTCGTGTTAAAAGTGTTCACTGAACAGTAGCTGGCTGACTCTGCAGACGCCTTGCCAGACACGATTAGCAGCCCGAGTAGGGCACTCCACACTTTCCGCACACACATTTTTGATTTATTCTGGCATTCTGAAAAGAAAACAAAGCATTTTCAAAACCATGAAACGTGTCCGATTGGAACTAGTCCCTATTCCCCGACAAATACATAGAAATAGTTAAATTAACTACAATAATATTTGCAAAATAGAGTATCTAAGAAAATATTCATAAGTGTGAATTTCAGGGTTACAGAAAGCACATGGTCGCGGTGATTCAATAATATCATGAAAATGATAAGGAACAGAATTATAGCAGCGGGCGAGATATTATCTAATCAATGTGTTGTAATCAATATTTTAACTTAGTTATTACAAAGCATTCATAGAAATAAATAGCGCCAGTGAATCATACAGGGAAATACCTGAACAATTTACTTAGTTGTGGTTACAGTTTTTTGTAACACATAACATAATCTTTGTTAATAACTTGTTTATTGTGACAAAGGCTTATTTATAAACTAACCGATAAGATTATTATTTTGTAGAATAAGTTAATGACGATAATTCCATGAGACGAAGTTTGTCATTGGCGCCATCGATTACTGAAAGGTTAGGTTTAATTTGTAAAAACGGAATAACATGATATCACGAATAGTTGGCTTTCTGAAATTGATTCAAGTAATTAACTAGTGCGGAAGAATAGATATGCAATATTGAGTTGGTAGTAAATGTTTCTGAGCAGAATTAGTTCTGTAGATTTTAACCTTTGCGAGGAAAGGAGAGTATAAACAAGTAACATAACGTTTTTCAAGGAAATATTAGAATAAGAATCAATCAAGGAAAGATAAGAATCAAGGAAAAAATAGCTAGTTAACGTGTGTTATTCACTAAAAATATAGGGAAATGAAATCTGCAAGAAGAGAGCTACCTACCTAGTCAAATACAGAACTTAGCTATTAATTTATAAAATCAGATGTTATATCTATCTCGGAAAGATAAAATGTCTGCCATAATGCCAGTGGTTTTCCTTTTGGGTCATATTTAACTCAGACTTTACCCTAAAAGATTATTAATTACTTGATGGATGTATGATTGTATTGCGCATTGAATTGAAAGCCGTTTCGCTGAAATTTCCAACAGAATAAACTAACAAGGTAAACAGTAGGTTTTATAAAGAAAACATTAATTGTTAAACTACTATGCAAATAGCAAATATTCATAATTTGGATTGTAAATGAGTTATTATAACAGATCTTGGAAGTTCTTGCTTTAAGTGATATTCATTATACGCAAGCAAATACGTAGAGTGGGTAGACCTACGTAATCGCAAGTTCTTGTAAGTACTGATTGTACTGGTCATTTTTTTCTCTGCTTCAAATCCAACCTTCGATTCTAATCGCACTTTTTTTAAGCAGACAACGTCACGTTCAAACAGTAACGTCACATGTATTTCCCTTAATTGTGTCTCATTCATGAATTTAATATGTTTAAATGATACCTCAAATCGAGACAATGTGACTCATTGTTGTTACACTAAATAATATAATAAGGAAAATGTATATAAATAATGGAATTTACGTTACATGATAAGAACATGACCTATTGAAGAAATTATTAGCGAAAATAGGCATTATTTCTCGTGTATTTCGTACCTAGGTTTCTGTACCCGTAAAAGTTGCATGGTATTTATATAATTCATAACTTCTAGCAGCGACTAACTGTTGTTTCCCGAAACACAATAGGTAGAAGTTGAATGTGCGTAATTCTATTTCGTTGGAAAACTGAACGGGTTTCAAACAATGAACTAACAATCGGTCCAACTTCAGTAGAAAGTACAAGGATTAATTCGTATAATTGTTAAGTGAGTACCTAGTTGGTTTATCGTACTGTGATTGTTACCGGTCCTTCGTCCTGATATTGTTGTGGGTTTTAATACCGTAAGCAGTTGGTTTTATTACTTAAAGTAGACAAAAGAAATGGAACGGTGTGACGGCTTCGTCAAAGAGTAAATTGGCATTACCTGGGAGCAAACCCGATGCGACACCGGTTCAACTTTTATTGTTTTAGTGGCAATTCTACTTACCATTTGCAAAAAATAGAGAGTTTAGTGTTTTTTGTTGTAGCTAGCTTTAAATTTGTATGCAAACAAGTTGTATTGTGCCCAGAATGGTGTTTATTACCCATGTTTCCTCGACTCTCTAAACCCGACTTATTTTCTAACCCAGATCGCAAATCATATGAAATCAAGGCACAAAATCTGTAATATGATACGAAATGTTTAATATTATGTTAGTTACTTTAAAATATAAAATCTTTCGAATGAATTACTAAATAAAATGACCTAGGTTATAAGTAATTCCACGAATCGGCAACTGCGCGAGTGACGGGGCCCTAACCCAGCCGTTCTTAGAAAAGCAATACTTAATGGTAATGCAGTTGCCGGTTTTTTGGTAGGCTGTACATTTTACACGGTGAAGTAACTAGAAGTAACTTGGCACTTATTCCTTGTCGGACATAAATTATGATTTAAAAAAATGAGAATAAGTACTATTTTTTGGAAATTGTTTCTCGCAGGTGGCCTTATAGGAGGAAACATGTTTGTTTAATCAGTAGGTATAATGGCCTAAATAAATTATGACTTATCCTACTTTAAAAGAACAAGTCGCATCATGTGTTGAATGACGTAGTTAGATACTAGATAGGTACGATGTATGAAAGACATGTGAATCATGTTAAAGCCTCGGCGATAATTTGTGGGTGTGTCGTTAACAGAATAGGTAAGGACATGGATATAATAACTTCTAGCTCTAGGATATAATAACTTCTTTTCTATTCTTCCACTTATATAGGACTGTGCTCTACGGAATATAGGCTAAAATAATATTAGTTATGTTATGTTGGCATGGTAGGTACCACAAATTCAAGATAATTACAGACTTCCTCGTACTGCATTGTTTATTGTGTGCATCTCGCGTCATAGGGGATTTATTATTTGCTTCAATGCAATTCAGAGTGATCAGATTAGTTATTTCTTGATAACAGTAATGCAATAAATTACTTTCGCAGCTCTAGCAATTGGGTCGAGAACGAGATTGATTGAAGATCTCGAGATGCTGGAAAGTTATTGACGTTATTGTTAAAGTAGTTCGTTTCTCTAAAATTTAGGTCAGAGCAGAGCGTGGAAGGGAATTTTTTGTTTATACGTTTATACAAAAACAATTTTGACGGGTGAGCTATTAGGCTGATTTAAGGAAAGCTTTAAAATATGAAAGAATTAACCTCAATAACCGTCCATTACGATACTCCAATAACAAATTAATACATGAATGTACCTATTGCAGCAATAGGTAGGTAGGTACCTACCGCACGTTTCTGCGACTTCAAAGCTATCAAGTTTACTGAGAATGGGATCGGCAATAACATGGAACCGATAATATCACTATAAACGAAACATGTCGCTTAGCCTACGTGCTCATTTCAACCCAATATCGGCAGTAAGCAGCATCCGAGAACACGCCTCCGGTACATGGTGTATAGGTGCAGGTGTACGCTATACATACGTGTATGTATTTAGACGTAGCCAGTAGTTGCACACACGAGTTGTTCTTGTAATACAAGGACCACAAGCTCGTTCCGCGGTGAGGCGAGTGATTTTTGCAATTACCGACAGGCGGCACACATATCTGTCGGCAATTTGCCGCTCCTCCCGCGAGCTGCGCTGATCGGCTTCTCGGAAACGCACTTGCATCAACTGTGTACCCGGTTAGTGCGATTAACGCACTAATTACCGCGCGCCGAACCGCCTCCGTGCGCTGCCACCGCGCCGCGGCCGCATCCACATAAACCACCTCTTTCGGTCACAATTTTACATGTTCTTTTTTATTAATTAGTATCTTTTTTACCATACTTCGTTTTTTACTGCAACTAGTTTTTTATTTCTTGGAAAACATCTCTTTAATTTGTTTCAAGTAATTATTGTAATTGTAAGGTAAATACTGGAATAGCTATTAACCCATTTGGGACCAAATGCAAACTACACATAATTTAATAAAAAAAACTTTATTAACTCAATGATATGACGCCCACAAACTAATATCAGCAAAAAAAATTCAAAAAATATTTTTAGAAGTATTAAAAAAAATGCCGTCCTTGATTGGGGACAATGGGCTCATGTGTAGTACTTTTCGAAGTAGTAACTGTTTTTGACACATAAGGTTCTAACGCATTATTTGCATTGATATCACAGTTTTTTTATGACGAACTGCGTATCGTAACAGATATTAACTAAATCTCTGCGGAAAATGTCTAAATCAATTTGATGTGACGCTCCTATATTTTTTTTGAGGGTAAAAATCAAACATTGCGTTTTCCACCTGGGGGACTCTTACTGGCTAAAAACCAACACGTTCCTAATTCTGCTTCAAGCCGAAGCCCCGGTGACCCACTAGGTTATTCATAGTAGTCGGGCATCTGTCCCACTGAGCCATCTCGATCTAAGGCGGTCTGATCTGCACTTTGAAGCACGCGCGTAACGCCACGCACCTTACAGGTACAGGTCTGGTTCTGGGTGGCGATCTGTTCTTGCTACTATGACTGCTTCGCAAAAAGAGATGTTTTCCAGTTCCCCTCGCTCCGCACCACAGCCAGAACCTAAGCTGGACGTGGAAGATTATCGTCGTCGATCACTTCCCTGAAGACACGGCGGTGGTCAACGTATACAGGGCATAATGCTACTCTATCCTCTGGGTGGACTTCGCTGTGACGACACCAGAATAAAGCTGGAGGAAATGCCCCTACTGCTGAATTCTGATATCGGATGCGACGCCTGGTACTGTAGGTGGACTTTTGCATCTTCGGTCTTGATGCCTATCAGATTTTAGAATATGAACGCGTAAAGATATGGCGGAATTGGTGATGCTCTTCGTGAAATAGCGTCTGTTGTCACCAAGTATTAGCTATAACTAAGTTTAGCCTATAGGTGACCTTTATAAATTGGAAAACAAAATACAAATCAGGTATAAATGTTTTAAAAATATACTACAGATGTGCCCATTGTCCCCATACGGGGACACCATCATTTTTTCTAACTTTCCCCTAAGCGGAATTGAAAGTATAAGGATATTCTTCAATATTGTTTTAATTGACACTATAAGCAAACAATAATCACAAAAAAGTTTTATAAATCTTCATAATAACGTACTACAAAACGCCTCTGCTTTCAACAATAATTCCCATTTCACTTCCTCTTGATAAAATTGACAATATGACCCCTTTTTTGTAGCAATTTGTCAAAAGTTCTATTAATTTTAGGAAAGTACACTACTCCTCATTATAAATACCCATGAAATGTGAAGATAGCTAAAATAATTAATAACCAGCGGGTAAAAGAAAACCTGTCCCCATATGGGGACGGCAGGCCTAAATGGGTTAATGTCATAGTATGTTGCTGGCCAAGGCTACTTGCAATATGCATTGAATCTAAATGTGCTTAAATCTTGTTCAGCCATTCATGAGTTTACCTCAACATTTGTATTCAAGATGGTTAGTATTTTGTGTACACTACACTACAATTTTCCATTAATACTCATCTAGGTACATCATTGAAGCCATCTTTGTATTTCCAAAAAGTTTGTGACTAAGGCCTTCAGTTGTCATTTTTGAGACTAACAGTAAGTCAAATGAGATCTTTAATATTTTAGAAGTTACAGTAGGTATGTATGAATTGTACAAATAACTGTATAGTATGTCCCAAATGAGTGTATAGCATTTATTATGGGAATATGCCATCAAAGCCAATTTAAATAGGTTTACCAACAGACATGTAAGAGCACTTAGGAAATATTACATTTTGTATATTATATATAAAAAGGATGAAATGTTTATTAACATTCTCTTCATATAAATTCTTAGATAATAGATTACAAAATGATTATTGAGTCATACAGGTACAAACATGACACTCTTTGCAATTCATATGTACTTATATTTTAGATAACAAATCTATTCAGTATAATGTAACCACAAGACCATTTGAGTAAGAACTTTGAGCACATCTTTTTAGTCTGAAAATTCCCCTAGCAGGGGAAATACTAAACACTGGCTGAATAAGAAAATACCTTAACTATAAACTTCCAGGAAAATTCATAAATGTTTACCTGTCCTAAAAATAATACAAGAACATTTTTTTAGGCAAGCAGTTTGTACTTCAATGAGGTAAGTTCTAAGAACAAAAGATTTCGCTGGTGAGAAGGAAAGTTTTATAAAAGTATAGAGACGGTCTAAACCTTGCGAAATTATTGAATGTAAAGTGAAAGTACATTATTGCACGAATCTAAGAGAAATTATTTATACCACTTCTGAGAAAAGTGATGCTGTTTTTATGCGCGCTAATTTAAGTAATCCTTGTACTTTAATAGCGGTAACGTGCCATTTACATTTCACACAAGCCATGTAATCTAAAGCTTTTACAAATAAAAAAAATAAACGGCATTACTCACCGAATCTGCTCGATGACAGTCCAACTTTCCAAGAATTGAAAATACGGCAAACTCGTAATATACAGTATTTATCACAGTTCAGTACAACACACTACACTCGTTTGACAGTTCGTATGTTTTTATAATAAATTATTTCGTTTTATATTAGTATTTACATCGGTAACTTTATTTTCACCATTAAAAAATACCACAAACGGGTCCAACCACAACAAGCAAACGCATGCGACTGGATCTGACAGCCGACAGACATTTAGCGGCACGCTATTGACGTAAGGATGGCATCTGTCAAAATGAAATGACATTATACAAACGTTTCGTTATACGTAAAGCACATTATTTTTTAATCTTTAATTTTCATTTTTAGTGTTATTTTATTTATTTTTCTCTATTAGTTATAGGGTACCGTGTCGATTTATTATTTTCCTTTCCTTATAGTATTTGAAATAAATACTGTCTTTAGAACAAACATAGCAACACATCCTCAATTGAATTAGGTACGTAATTATAAATAATTCAAAACGGGGGGATCTTATGTATAAATTAAAATTTTTGAGTTACATCTTCAACTCCATGTAAAAATAAAACTATTAAATTATTTCACAAAAGTTTATTTTTAAATTTTCATCTTGTACATTTTTTAAATCTTATCTTGAAAATAATCATAACTTATTTCTTTTTACCCTTTCCTTTGACATTTTTGAGATATTTGAACTGTCCAAGAGCCCGACGCACCATGACACCACGCCACCATGCCTGTATACGCATGGCGGACAGCCGCAATTTCTCTTCGCGCTCTAAACGGGCAGCTCGTTCTTGTTTGAATGTTAACCATCCTCGCATTTCACCTTCGTGTAGGTCATACTGAAATTAACCAAACTTTTATTTTACTTGTGAAAAGTAGTTATAATCACGTTATAATAATATTGTAGATACTTAAATTTAACACGAAATTAAAGTCTATAAAACTTATTTAATTAAATTATCTAAACTCTGTATTTTCAGATGTAACTTGCAAAACTAAATTAATTTGGGTTTTCAATTAAATTATGACGGTTTTCTTATGTGAAAAGTGTTTTGATAGATACCTCTCTAGGTTAATAAATATATACTTTGATAGTCATTGTTCGAACGGTGTCGGTCACCTATAATAGGTACCTAATTATAGGAACATACATGCGTAGTATATATTATACCTAGTAAAGTAGTTGTGTATATTGACTAAATAGACATTAGATGATTCATACCAATTTCTGTAGTTCAGTTCTCTTGCTGGTGGCGATGAGCAGCTGTTCCAATTTTTTCTGGCTTCTAGAGCTTATTTCAGCAATATCGATGTCGTAACGATGTCGCCAGTATTCCAAAGTTTTCTCATGCTCCTTTCAACAAAATTCCTCGTATTAAACTCCTTACTGTTTGTTACGTTACCAAGTATTGTTATTGGATTGAGTAGTCAATACTTATCATCGATTTTTCATTCATTTTCTAGAAACTGTTGCGAAGTTCCTGGAGTATTTATTAATTATCAAGAAAGTTTTTGATGTTTGATTTGATTGGTTTCAATTAAGTTTTCCTCTTCATTAGTTGGATATTGTTTTGTTTGAAAAGTAAACAAAAATGTATAACGTACCGGTAGGTTTGTTTTACAGGTCGGTGTAGTGATCTACATATGTACCTATGTATGTACAACGATACTATACGACCTGGCTATATTTTGAACATGGGTTATTTATGAAAAAGGTATCATACTTCGATCTGTAGTTCATAAGCTTTGAGCAACTCTTCGTGGACCCGCTGTTCGTGGTCGGTGCGCGGTGGTGGTGCTCGTGCCACGTCCAGTTTTAGTTCCAAAGACTCATAACGTGCGAACAGCCATTTTTCAGCGTAACACAGCCGCGTGTTTGCATTGTGAAGGTCATCCTATAAAGATACTGAAGATGTCAGAGCATTTTATTTCAATAGGGATGATTTCTCCAACGTCAGAAAATTTTATTGGAGGAATGATTAATTGACAATTCTTCCATAGATACAAAAGCGATCTGACGTTATGAAATGAACTGGGCTTATTTTGTAAAAATGAAAGAGGTGCGTTTCTTCTCCGGTTATGTGATAAATTTCTTACAAAACTTGAAAACCAAATAATGTTAAGCTGAGTTAGAAGGGCCCGGGAGTCGAACCTAAGCTGAAATTCATTAGATACTAAACAGACGGTCGTCCCCTAAATCATCTAACATACAAATTTGAGAAAATAACGGTTACATATTTACATAAATATGTTTCATTCTCGGTAACAGTTAGGTACCTATTGGCTTGCTATCATTGTGATTCATCAATCAGACATGTTTGCGTCTTTCTCGTAACCACACAACTTGTAAGTAGGTGAGTAGGTACCTACCTAATGCTTACGTCACAATAACAAGAAATGGCGGTCTTAACTCGTCGAGTACCGGTTTTATAGACACAATTAAAGAACAATAGGTCGCGGTCACCGGTGACCGCTTGGTGTTTGACAGTTTAATGACGATAAAATGATTTGGTTTCTTCTAATATTGGGGCTGGCCCACGCCTCATGACGTTGAAGTATCAATCGGGCTTGTGAATCTAGATGTAAGTATGTGCTGGAAATCACTTTGCCTAAATAAATATATGTCAATTTTATTAACCTAATGGCATGGATGGACTGAATGAAGTTAAGTTATATAAAACATGTAAGTATGTTTTAAAATCCAGGGTCTAACTAGAAGGCTTGCCACTAACTCAGTCAAGAGGTATTATAAAAGTACGCTATAGTTATTTTATCAGTTGGTCATCATGCATAGACATCGACTTCATAGCTGCTATAAAATTTCCTGTTCTTAAACATTTGCTAGTTAAACGGACTTAGAGAGAAGTTTACTGAGCACATATTCACACGCTTGTATAGTCCAGGACTGTGCTTTCTCACAAATGTTCTGCGAAGAGCGTTCTGTTTTACGCTCCCAGTAACGCATCACTGGTCTCATATTAATAATGGCTGTATCGCAAACGGCGCTCGCTACTGAGAATAACCAGCATCAGCATGTTTATTACTTCATGTAATTATCACTTTCATAGAAATCGATATACGCACACTCATTTTGTCTCTAAGAACAGCTACTTTCTGATCAGCGTTGTGCAGCTCCAGCGCCCATTGATTTCTTTTCGCATCTAATTCTGCTGCCAGTGTTTTACGAGTTCTGAAAACATTAATTTTTATTTATGCAATTTTTTGCATATAGTGCATTGTTTCATTGATTTCTATATTCTATAAAAACTACATATTCATTACATCTGAACTAGTACATCTATTAGCCGCTGACTGCTTACGCCGTCATGGATTCTTGTCTCTTGTGAATAAAAATGAATTTAGGAATCTGAAAAAGATTCACTGAGATTTTGACTCAACTGAATTACGGGTTGCGGTTACTTTCAAAGGGGCCATGAGACCCTTAGTCCCTTAGTCCCTTTGAGATATATATTTTTTGGAACAGGTATATCTGCTTATATCGACATAGTGCACAAGGGACCTACATACATTGAAAAAAAGTTATCCGTAGGTAGTCCCTCGTGTGTGTCGACGTCAAAGAAAACTAAGAAAGAGCCAAAGTAAAATCTTAGGTAAGGTAGTTTGGTAACATCATGGTCATGGATATTACTTCTAATGCATAATATAGGTACATTACGTTCTGAGATGTTGGTTGGTGACTCTCAATGACTCTACATCACACTCCGACTGTTTGAGCAGTTCCACAGCATTCGTGATCGCCTGCCATCTTCCTGTCTCTGCGACTTCTATGAGAGTCTTTCTAATCACGTCATTTACCAGCGACCTGTGACATGATTGGATGGTTATTAAGTCAAATCGTTAAAATCTTCCTGTGCTAAATGGTGGAAAGTATGTGAAGTAAAAGGATCTTGAAATAACACGTGGCCGTATTGAGCATTTTTGAAGGGTTAATTTATAAAAATACGTGTTCATGTGGAGTAGGTAATCAATAATGCAAACAGACACTTTAGCAGAATCAGAAAGTATAAATAGGAAATCAGTAATAAAAATTTAACCGTTAAGGGATTTTTATTTAACTTTAAACCTAGTAAAGAACGTTCATTCATATCTACCATTCTACCCTATAAAACTTATGCCATGGATAATAATAGATAGTTTTTTAACAAACTGCGTTGTACTTGTAACGCCATCTTTCTCTATATAGGAAAAACATACCGGTCTTTCTCTAGCTTTATTTCCTGTAGTTTCTCGATTTTATTTGCCGGCCGCCAGTCTGCCAACCTCAGTTTCGTACTGCCCTCTGTAAACCAACTTTCACTGCTACAAAATCATAGATGGCGCTGGGGGTATGATCACAGGATGTTTTAAAGTTTTCATAGAGTCTAAAAAATGAACGAGTACGGTATTGTTAATGAGTATCATGCAGTTTGTATGTGTTGCTCAAACCTACAACTAAGTTAGACTTTTGGAGATTAATACATTCTTACTTTTTAGCTACAATAGGATAAAGCATCGATTTACGCAAAATAAAACTCAATTAGCCTCAGGCCTAAATAGTTTCGGTGAGACTAGATTCGAACGCAAGTTGTGGTTTTGCTAGAGGCAGTTTATTGAGGTTTAATACATTTTTAAGTCAGGTTTTGCATTTGAACTTTTCCCACACCTCATCATGGATGCATAAAAATATTCATAAACTTAAATAGGTAAACATATTAAACATAATAAAATGGAAATCTAATTTAAAAACCGTTTAAAAATAAATGTGTAGTGACGTGCATCTGAGTGGGTTTCACTATTTTTTTAATAAAAATAAAACAAAAAAGGACTTAATAGATAATAGAAGATAGGTAGGTGCTCACCTAAAATCTTCATTTGCAGTAAAACCACCTCGAACGACAACGCGAACAGCAGAGCGTCCATTTCACTAATCCTGCCACAAAACGTGATATTATATTATTCCACACTTTCATTTTCAGATACGGTGGTACTTCTGCTGTCTTATAATTACATTGCTGTTAGGTATGTATACATATAGTCTGTAATATAATAAGTACTAGTTACTGCCCGCGGCTTCACCCGCGTTCCTGTGGGATAAAAAGTAGCTTATGTGTTATTTCATACCATAATCTATCCTTGTTCCAAATTTCATACCGATCCCTTCAGCTGCTTTGACGTGATTGAGTAATAAACACACACAAATACACAAACACACAGACACACAAACTTTCACATTTATAATATTACTAACTCCTGCCCGCGACTTCGTACGCGCAAGCCCGTTTTCTCCCGTTCCCGTAGGATTTTCAGGATTTTTTTTCTGTCATAAGAACCTTCTCCGATAAAAACAAATACAACAAAAAAAGAATTAGTGAAATCGGTCCAGCCATTCACGCGTAATGCCGTGACGATGGGAAAAAGAATTCATTATTATATATTATACATAGTAAGATTATATACGATTATATACCATGTGGTGATGACAGTAGACCACTTTTACTAAGTGTGGGAGATGGCTCAGTGTGGGAGAGCCATGCTTAGGCAAGAATGAGCCGGCTCGACCGGAGTGATACCACAGCCTCACAGAAAACCGACGTGAAGCAACGCTTGCGTTGTGTTTCGTCGTGTGAATGAGGTTACCGGAGGCCTAATTACTATTCCTAATCCCAAAAGGCCGGTAACGCACTTGTAACGTCTCTGGTGTTCCAGGTGTCCATGGGCGACGCCGATTGCTTACCATTAGGTCAGCTTGGTTACCAGCTGTTACCATTAAAAAAAACTATTACCAATCTTCAACCCTGCTCTTCCCATGGGTGTGATAACAGTCTAGTAAGAAACTACACAAATGATAGAGACCGGACAGCAGCGGCCGCTGATGAACCTGAAACTTGAACTGCTATCTCCAATCCACCTACCAAGCGAGGAAATAATGGCTAACTCTAATGTAGAATAAGTCCAGTGTATAATGCGTGTGATGATGAGCACGAGCTGTCAATGATTATCCACTACTTACCAAAATATTTTTGGACGTTTGTAAAGTATAAGCGCTGAAGCTGCTAATCGGATTTAAAAAAATCTTTAGCTAAGTAGGTCCTAGGTTGCTATTCTTTTTTTTTTTTTTGTTTGCCCCACATTAGGATTTTCTCCTGTGTCGTGGGTGCGTTTACAAACATACACACAGACACCCAGACCACTCAAAATAACAATTTGTGGATTACACAAAGAGTTGCTCCTTCATCATCATCAACAGCCTATAAATGCCCACTGCTGAGCAAAGCCTCTTCTCACACGGAGAAGGTTAGAGCATTAATCACCACGCTTGCTCAATGCGGGTTGGCGATTTCAAACTTATAATTAGACATTATAAGCTCAGGTTTCCTCACGATGTTTTCCTTCACCGTTTGTCAGTGCTGTCTAAATAATCTTAGAAAGTACATATAACTCGGAAAAAGTCACATTGGTACTTGCCGTTGGTAGGTTTCGAACCCGCACCCTCATGCATGAGAAGTGGGCGTCTTAAACCTCCGGGCCACCACGACGTTTGCTCCTTACGGGAATCGAAACCGCTACGCGTTGCGCGGTAGCGGGTTGCTCAGTCAAATTCAAGTAATACAGACGTCTTTATTATAAGTAGAGATTTCTTCAAGATTCTAATGTTGCTTCCTGTTCAAGATGACGTTTTTAAAATATATGTGGGTGAAACCACGGGCAGAGAGTTAGTTAGGTTTTTGTACTTACGGACTCCATTTTAGGATAGACGCTATTAATATTAAAGTAACTAATTTAACTTTTAATTAACATCTCTTTATTCCTATTTACCATAATGTCTTTAATTAAAACATCTAGAATCTAATATTAGTCCGTTGAGTGATTTTTCTGGCAACCCACCACAAGATCCCAGGTTCAATTTTAGGCTTGGCCTATACGTTATTGGGTTTTGCATCTGTTTAATAGATCGAGAATTAATTCACACCTACGATTCAATTTAGTTTGAATTCTGGTGGGGGTTTTCAGAAAAAGGTTGCATAACTAAGTATGACGTCATAGCCATTAAAGTTCAGAAAGAAATAGAAAGATGTTTTGAATACACCTACGCTTTTAAATATTTATTTTTCCATTTTACTACTTATTATGATGCTATTTTCACTAATACTACTTAGGTTATGGTACCTATGTGTTTTAACTGAATAAAAGTAAGAAATTGGTAACTACTTACTTGGAGTGTATGCCTAGAAATATTAAAAAAACAGTATCTATTTATAATGTATTTATGGTATAATACGTACCAAAGTACCAAAAGCTCATCAAAACTCTTTAAATGTTTTTTTATTGTCTACCTGTTCTGTTATATAGTTATTATATAGTTACCAATCCGCTTATGTTTTTTAATTTATGAAAATCAATGTATTAGTCTACAAAAACATCAGCAAACAAACGTTTCATTAAAAAGAAAATTATTTTTACTTTTAATAACTTGAAATCGAGCTCGTTCGTATCGAAGGGAGAGATTTAATGAAGAGGCAAGCAACAGTGGGTTAATATCCGAGAATACAAGTATCCGAGTCGAGTATCCGAGTATCCGATACAACAATTATTGTCTACTGATCGTTCTTTAACAATGGAACGGCAAGGAATCGGTGAGGGCATAATGAGCTTCATCGAGCCATAGTGAAGTGAAATAGGAATTCACTATTTGCAATTGTATTGCCAAATGAAAAGTACATGTATTCGATTGAAATAAGGTTGAGGTTGCTTGTAATTATTGAATCTATGATATTTCGAATGACCAATTTTTTTTCTATTTATGTTAAACAGTGGAATTTGTTTTATAAGAACAAGTATTTTTTTTTTAAATCAGTAGCTTTTTAAAATGTACAAGAACGTTTTAAGTATTAAAATCATAGAATTTTCTGCTTTACTTACTCAAATAAAAGAATTCAACACAATTAATTAGTTAATCAAATAAAGTGCTGGATACGAATGCAATGAAATTTAATGAAAAACATTTTTAATTAAATTTTGTTAAAAAAGTCTCAGTTACAAGTTTCTAATGAAGTGTCTGAATATTAATGACTATCGTTTCGTTGGTTCGTTGTCTTACTTGATTGGTTAAAATTATTTTTAATGACAGAACTTCAAAACAATGTAAGCAGACAGGCCTTTTCCTCTTTGTTCTTGGAAATATTAAACAAACACTCCGTTGGAAGTTTAATAAACATTGTCTAACAATATTAAAGAGAAAAATAAATCTCTAAATAACCATTACCTTTCATTTTGTTCCATATCTCGTAAACTCTAGCACAATAGGAATTTACACCAGATATTAAAAAGTTTCAACTATAAGAACGTTTAGTAGAAATTAGTTTTAATTATTGACCAAATAAGTCTTAAAAGTTGAGCGCTTCAGTAGGTACTCGCGTCTCCTAGCAACGCGGAGTACCATTGTATCGTCGATATAACATTAATCTAATCAAATAGAATCAAACCTCTTCACCATTAAGTTAATATTTCTTCCTCGTACAAGTAAATTATTGGATTTTGTTTTAGTGCATTTTTAGAAGTAATCTGTATCGGTTACCAATTTATAACACTGAATAATGCATACTGGCTACGTGTGGTATGTGCACGAATTTTTATTACGAAGACATTGGTACGAACATTGATATTTCAATGGAGGTCGTGATTTGTATAAGAAATCGCATCTGTTTATAAGTTTTATTTTAAAAGGACGATGCAAATGCAATGTACGAATGTCTTATGAGAAATTTTAAAAATACGTTCACACGACGACTTTTTCTGAATACAAAACAGTCTAGACGGTTTTTTTTTCTATCTGTGCGACTTCGTGCTAACTGGTGGGCACTGATATTCATTCTCACGATGGTCTTATTATTTACAAAAGAGTATATGTGATAGGTAATATAGGTGTACATGATCCGTATCTTCACTGTACTGTTTGTACAAAAATAAACATAATAAAAAAAATCTTCAATAAACGTCAAAATCATGAGACGACATCGCAGACGAAATCTTTTGATTTTAATATGTATTTTGGGACACAATGTTTTACGCCTCTGTGGTACAACAGACTCATTATTTTTGCTTTTGACTTCAACTTTACAAATCACTGAATTCCTTTAGAATCGTCATAGAAAGATGGCAAGTGCTGCCATGGGTCTAGTACCCAGTACTGTTCAAACAGGTAAGCTCTCATTTAAAGGTAGAATGACTTTACTTTTGAAATATAAATTAAATGTCCCGTCTAGTCTGTGTCGCATTGGTACTAGCAGTACCTACCTACATTTGTATAGTGTCATGAATGTGTTTATTGTTAATCTGACTACACGGTTGGTGCGGTGGCTAGGCCGGCTGGGCCGGCTGCCGCGCAACGTGTCGCGGGTTCGATTCCCGCACGGAGCAAATCTTTGTGTAATCCACAAATTGTTGTTTCGGGTCTAGGTGTTATGTATATGTGAACTTATAAGTTTGTAAATGCGCCCACGACACAGGAGAAAATCCTAGACTGGAGCAACGTTTTTAAGAAAAAAATAATATTTTAATAGGATTTTTTTAACCACCCCGTTCCTTCTCCTGCACGTCGAGCTGGAGCCCTGGTTACCCGTTAGGTTCTCCGCGACTCCGAATCGGCATCGGCCCTGTTGGGCCCCATCTGTGGTGGTATTTTAATAGGATGAGAATGATTCCAAAGAAAATTACCATGACAGCAACATTTTAAAATTGGTTCAGCATGAATTGCTAGAAAGTACTGCGAAGTGCAGAGTTAAAAGGAACATCTAACGTTACAACCATTTAACTAAACGTTTGCTAAATTTTTTAAAAAGAATTGTAGATGTTTACTGTACAAAAGCTCTTCTTTTTGATGGAATTGTTAAAATTTGCATACAATTACGTATGTGGTATACTTTTTCTGCAGTTGTATATTTAGTGATCGTATCTCTTATTTGCTAGTAACTTTATGACTACAATTTAAATTTGAATCTAAGACTAACATTGGTACGCACTTTTCTACTCAAATTCTAATTCCTACTCCTCTCTTTTAATTAACCCTTTCATGAATAACATCACTAAGCACGCCGCTCGTTTTTCGTACCTATTAAGTGAATTTTTTCTACTATTATTTTACTTAATTTTCTACCCTCACAGAGTCCAAGTACTTACATAAAGAAAAACCAGTGCATTAAACTCTCGAGCAACTATTTGCTAACCAAACTTGAAAGAGGTTTCATATTAAAATTCTAGTGAACCTAGCCTTCATGCTGGTGTTTGTTTTAGTTTTAATATGGCCGACGGATGACACACATCGTCGAGTTTATATCCAACCAGTGTTCATGGAAAGTGTAGGTATAATCAAGATTTCTTCCATACATATTATTTTCAGAAATGTTTGGTTTCTTTGGTAGGAGCGTGTGCGAGGCGCGGACAATGGCGAGCTAATGAGTCCTCGTTTATATTTAGATACTTACCTATTAGGTGCTGAAGTTATATAAAATAAGGGTAAATAATTGTGATACGTACATACAAACGACACACATACCTAAAGATTCTAGAAAGGTTAAAGTTATGTTTGAATTGTTTGAAGAGCGTGTACGCATTGGTGTACCAAGATGGCATCAAATTGTAATAGTTGTGTAGATCGTTGAATAGGAACACAGATAGATTCAATAATACTTTTGGGACCCTGTGATGAACACTGAAAATACGTTTACTGCACCTAACTATAGACTAGGTAGGTATTAAGAAGATTAAGAGCCCTCGCCCACTGCGACTTTTTGTGGCGTTGCTGTCGCGTGTTCACTAAAAGCGCGACAGCAACGATACTAACGTGTGTTACTGTTACTTTTGTATGCACTAAGCAATTGTAACTATGCGAACGCGCGACAACATCACCACCGCATCGCTATAGAAAGTCGCCGTGGGCGAAGGCCCTAAGAGTTAACACGCCCACCACAACCACTGTTAACATGGAACATAATAGGGTAGTTTCCTAAATTTTATTTTAATGTCCGTCTGGTACATTAATTTAAAACTTTTGACACGTATTTTTTCTTTTCTCACAAAATTAAATACTTCCGACGATATATTAATTTGAAATATCGTGTGACGTCACAGCGTGCCACATTTTGTAGCACGTTAAGACGTAACGACCTCCCACTTCTAAACTTAACGTCATTTTATCTAAGTATTGCAACTTAATACGAGAAAATGTCGCGGAGAACCTAACGGGTAACCGGGGCTCCGGCTCGACGTGCAGGAGAAGGAACGGGGTGGTTTTTAGTCAGTAAGAGCCTGACACTCCCTTCCGCCTCACCCAGGCGGGAGCAGTCATTCGATGATTATCCCCCCTTAAAAAAAAAATACGTGTCTAATATTTTTACATTATCTAACTGACGGACTACAAATTATAGATAGATAGATACACAAAAGAATGCAGGTAATTAACTTTGTGGAAAAACCTTCGCCACAAATCTGCAACCTCTCATTTAGTGAATTCAAATATTTGCTCCCATTTATTGTTTCCGATTTATAAGCGCATTTTAATTATCCTTTGTCGCGGTTAGCTGGTTACAAAACACATCGTGCCCTTTATGAATAAAATTTAAAACTAAAATTGGGTAGCGATGGCGTCACAAATAACTACAAACCCACAATTTACCGGATCCCTGTGTTTATTTACTTACTATCTGTATGTTTGTTTAATTGGTTTACCTTACCACATAGCTACCTATAAATATATTCGGTTATTTTACCTCACCTTTTCAGGAATTCGCTATTCGTAACTAAACTTATTTATCTTATAGAGTTGGTATTAAGAACTCGTGGCTACGAGGCGAAGTGGTATCAACCGATATAAAAATTTATATTAGCCTTATTATAGCTTTTTTTTAAGGTGTATATATTTTAGTTCATAGTTATTTATATTTTAAGTTGTATATATTTTCAATTAGTAATAGTTAATATTAATTTTACCTATGTCATATCTATTAATAAATAAAAATGTAGCATAAAAAAACTACGTAATTAGTATTGATGTGGTGGTTATGAGGATACGTCACCATTATAAAAATCTCGAAACTTTTCATCGATTCTTAAAGTGATCGAAACGATTGATCAATCCTTCTTTATCTAGCTTAATCATAAAATCAGTACCACAAAGTAAAAGCGGCGGCTTACGACTTAAATTCCAGTTCAATTTTAATTCAATCCATTCGTTAATTTAATGCTCTACAAAAAATACAATAAACTTTAAATAAATATATGTTCAGCATAACTGCAGAAAAGTTACAGCAATCCGGTTTAAAATAGGCCTACGCCTTGCCTTACCTTACTTTTCTGTTTCTGTAAATGAGGTATTTAATTGACTAATTGATTAAAAACGTGATACTATTTTATTTCCGTTAATGCTAAAGGAGGTTTTCCAAAACGAACATTGTTGAAACTTTATAATTCCTTAAAATATCCTTCCCTAAAAAATAACCATCAAAGGTTTTCTTTTATTATTCAGAATACAATGTACACACCCAATTAATTTTGCAACATAGAATACGGGAATTTATTAATTAATTAACTACGTAATTATTAATTAATAAGGAAATTGAAAAAATGTACGAGTGCGGCTTGAACCCACGGTCCGGACGGACCGTACTCGACCGCGAGAGAATTTCTTTTGTACTTGCAATCTAGAACAAGACAGTCAGATAATGAAAGTACTTATACTTACCTAGATTGCTTTTAAATACACTATATATCTACTTACTATATAGAACCAGTATTTATTCTGTATATGGTGCGTGGTTGCGGATTACCATGCTCAAAATTATCACAGTAGACATAAGTCTAATAACTACCATAATGTTTTTTGTGCGTTGATATCTAACACTAAAAAAATAAAATTTTGAGATTTTCTTTGTACTTAACAAAATGTTTGCTGTATATTATTGTAGACAGCCACATTTGCAATGGATGCAACACAACAACTGTATGACTAACAATTTAAACGAGTCAAAAAATCTGTAAACGTTTAAAAAAAATCCGAGTAAGTACGTACTTTGAGTCTTTGACATTGAAAATTAGCACTCTGAGAGGCGTAACAAAAAACATACTTAGAGTTAAATTACATAGGTATACTTACAAGCTTTCTAGTCGTTCCTAAATGTTGTGAAATAGCTTCAAGTATTTCATAAATTACCTATACGGAGCTCCGTGACGTAGCAGAGCGAGGCCCTCACGGTACCGAAAATGTGTTGAAGAGTAATGAAATCACGTGGCTCTCGAGGCGTTGGTCTAAATTAAATCACGTTAATTATCGCACGTAGACGAAGCCCCGGGCTCCGCGCGCCGCTCCAAGTATCTATCGTGTTACCCTCATAATATTACCTATGGAGCTAATGTTTAATGTACTATGATAGTATGCACTTCTGGAGCACCCGTTGTGACCTTGTCGTGGAGTGTTGAATTTTCGCTGCAATAACACTTATCTGTTCGTATAGACTTTGATGTCTGGAGTGTACCTACTCAAGATGTTGGATGGTGCTGGTTATAATTATTGCTCAAATAACACACCTTTATGGAGGAGCAGAGAGGTGAGTGTCTGAACTTACATATTTATACTCCTAATTCTGAGTGTGCGTAATTTAACAAGGATTTAGGTTTATCCAAGGTTTGAACCTAGATTGACTAACTCAACCTATTTAATTGAATACACCAAAAATAGCTGTGTTTAGCTATTTCTAAAAACCTACATAAACTCAACCTGAAACACTCCGCGTGTAATTAATGCTGTATACAACCAGGATAATTTAATTGGGACTAGTGTTCGACCACTGAATATAAAAACCTGTTTAGTTCTGGTTCTAAGGACTAAAAGGTAAAATTAGCTTTCATTATTTTTTCGCCTACTCTGACCTCGTCCCTAATGATCTAACCAGACAACTTTTCCTAAGACTAAAATAGTCTCTGATCCATCAATTTTAGGTGGCGCAGCGAGTTATGGAGAGGGTTATGCTCAGAGTCTCTCTGAAGGATATTGGATCTGTTACGTGGTGATCCGACAGAGAACTAAAGTTACCGATGTAGCCCAAAGGATTAGCAAGCTGAAATGGCAGTGGGCCGGTCACATAAGTCGAAGAACCGATGACCGCTGAGGTAGACGTGTTCTGGAGTGGACACTGCGTCTAGGCAAACATAGTGTAGGGCGCCCCCAGCTAGGTGTAGTGACGCAAAGTAGCCGGTAGTGGTTGGATGCGTAGAGATAAAGATTGAAATCAGTGGCGTGCCATAAGAGAGGCCTATGTCTGGACGAGAACACGGTGTTAATGATACTGAAAATAGTCTCCAAGTCTGTTTACACTAAGTTGTAATTAGATAGATTATTATGCAATATTTATACATAAAAATCACGTTTATCATAAAATTGGTGTCAGCACTGTATTTACTTGAACTTTATTAACCCTTGACAACCATTTTTAGCGTAAAATAAAAACTAATTAATGTCGGTCAAAGGGTCGCCGTTCGCGTCAGGGGCGGGTAACTTGATTGGGTTTTTTTATTTACTTCATTTTCCTAGATGTAATGTAGGAACATAATCGCTTGCAACTTACAAGGAAATTGTTCATTAAATTGCTTAGCTTTCGTAACAGGAATTCAAAATGTTCCTCTCCATACCTGTATTTAATTATGGATTCCTTCATGGCACGGATACTATATCAAAGTAGCTCTTTGATGCTCGCTACGTTATTCCCAAAATAGTAATTTTCAAGGAATTTCAATTGAAAACATCTCGTGTAAAGTTTAACGTGACAAAGGACCACATAACACACATTTTAATGAAACACAAATGAATAATTTAACGTTTTTATTGAACGTAATTTTATAATGTATGAACTATTACATTTTTACTACAATTTATATGCTATGAGAGATCAATTTGTAACGTAAAAATACATATAAGTACATTAAACTACTCTGTACATATAAATTACGTAGAAACTAACCGCAAACGTCTATCACGTTCACATTATGTAATAAGACAGTATGAAAAATAAGTTAAAGGCATATCGAATACAAAAGTATAGGTACTCTACGAGGCTATCGATACTATATTTATAAATAGCAATTTGGCACAAATTATTCATAAAAAGTAAAACTATCTATGAAGAGATGCTCTCGGTAAGTTTGAAGTAACGTCCTAAGTAACAACAATTAACAAGCGTAGAAAAATACTATTACGGAAATACAATAGAGAGTTGGGACAGCTGTGTTCACCACAAACAAGCCATTACGACAACCTACAGGCGTGTGTTGAGCTGGGTAACACACACCCACTAGAGCATCACCATCCGATACACAATCGAGTATCAACATCGATATTAATCTGAATTTATCAAGCCAATAGCTACCATTAGCTGAACTAAACCCTATTTCGTATATTTGGCTATTAATGTACACATTAATGATTAAAGGACAAGTTAATGAATGAAATTGACAAAGGACGACGTAGGTGGACACTTTCCTTCGTATCGTATATCGGATGGAAGGTAAATACATTAAAATATTTTTTAAATCACCCGCTTTTTGCAAAAATAAAAACACGGCGCGTCTGTTCAGTGACCAGAAACAGTTTATTTACTTCTTTATTTTAAGTTATAGTTTAGGATACCAAGGAGGTTTTATAGCGGTAAGTGTGTTGGCGTAATATCTTATTTCCAGCCAGGCAGTGGCGACAGCTCGCAGGAAACAGAAAGGAGTCAGTCGCTGAAGGCTCTAGTTGTCGTAGCGGGTCGGAGCAGAATTGGCCCAGAATCCTAAACAAAAAACAATTATTAAAATCACATTACAATGAAATCAAAAATGGAATGGAATATAACGTTTTATTTGTAAAAGATTCCCAAATAAAATTCCTCAAATCATTACAAATTGGTCTGGTTACAAGTATAGTTGACGTCTATTTAAAAAATTCAGTGCGTCTCAAAGGACCGAACAAGTCAGAATGATAAGTACAAATTAATTAAACATATTTTAAAACTTAAAAATTGTATAATTATTTTGACATTAGACACTACATCACTAGTTACCTCATTTAATACAAGTATCAATAAATTGGTTTTCGAAAGCTGTTATTATTTAAAGCATCAACTAAGAACTTTTCTTGTATCAAAATAGGTATTCCGAAGGCAATTTAAAGAGAATTTGTATCTCTTCATTAAAAAATACTAAGCGGGTTAAACATGGACCGTTCTGGATATAAATATCACCCACTTAACATTCAGGACAAGATCAAAAAAGCAACGAGGTGTAGGTTCGGGTTACGTGCAAGGATTGTATAGACACCATTTTGTTTTTCTCAATCTTCTGCTGTGCTTACACAGGTTTGAGTGCGTACTCTACTGTTGTACGTTTTTATTCTGATTGGACGTTCTCTACACTTTTATTTTACACATTTTGGTGACTATAAAAGGATGCAAATGTCATAAAAAACGTTATAAAGAAAATTTAATTAATAGAAATGCAAACAGAATAAATTTAAGTAATCTTCTGTATTCATCTCCAAGTATATAATCAATAAGTTTAAGACGGAATACAAGCACTGCACTACCACCAATCCGAAAGGAGAGCATTTTAAGAAGAAGAAAACTCTTTAGTCTACATACCTCGTTTGCCAACATTTTGCAAGAAGAGTCGGTTGGCGACGGCCTGTCGCTGGTTGGCCTCACGCATCTGCTTGCGGGCCACCTCGAGTAGCAGCCGTTGCCGCAGCACCTCCATGGGGTTGTTGATGGAAAGCGATGGCATCTTGCGCTTTGGCCGCGCGCGACCCTCGTGCAGGTCCGCCAACCTCTGCAGCAACCCCAACTCAACTCATACTCATGCACATATTATGTAGTAGAATGTTGCGTCACAGAGGAATAATTATGACCTTTGTTCGTCCCATATAATTATTCTACTTTTTTATTAATCATCACAGATAACTAAATACTTTAAGTAATAAGACAAATGGCGTCAATAATCTATATTTACAAATAACAATGTCAACTGAAATAGAGTTAATAGGTAACACCAAATTAATTTAACACAGACTACTAGACTACAATCCAATTGAACTACTAACATTGCATCGGTAGGATCAATTGATTAAATCATTCATAATTATAAGCTAATGAAATACTAATTAATTCAATAACCATGAAATTGATATAGCTAATTATCTAAAAAATGCGTAGGTGTACCAAGAATTTCATTAGTATTTAGGCGTCTATGCCTCAGTAGATAAATGGGTTTAGAATATAACTTGACGTAATGTTAACTATAGAGGTAGTAAAAAGCTAGCTGTTATTGCCTATGTACTGTGTATACTGTGTCATTCCTCTCATCTCACGATTCAATGGGTTGCCGATTTCCCTAAAAAAGGGATGAAATGTTTATGTACCATAATGTGTTGGGTTCCGTACCACTCACCGACCGTTTGTGTTTTACCGTCACTTATGCCTCAAATTGTTTGACTACCTTGTACGGTACTTGGGACGTCATATTGACGCTTCGGTACCTATTGAAAATATTTGGACTTATTTTTATTGTTATAGAAATGACAATATCTATATCTATCATAAACTTGTATTATTTTGGTGAGAGATAGAGGCTCTGTCAGATTTATATTGACTGAAAACCACCTCTATCGCTGATTGAAAGACTACTGAATTTCAAAGTGTTCTGTAGAACCATTGTAAAATATAGTGTAACCTTGTGGTATGTCATTATTCTAACATTAATTTAACTAATTCCTTAGTCTTAATTAGCTCTTCTTGAGTCCCATTTTAAATCCGCTCTTAGCATAATCATGGCGCTACTGCGACCCCAATTCAGTGTTAAATTATTGGATACCTTCTTACGAAGGGACGATAATCGATAAATTTAAATAAAATCTCTATAAATGGGTTTAGCTGTTGTAATGATACGATTGGAATTATTTGGTAATTTGAGAATGCATTGATTCGATTGGTTCCAAATATAATTTAGAAAAACTGTGACACAACAGTAGTCTTATAAAACTTTCAGATTAATATTAATTGCATCTTATAGATGAAATTTAATTTTGTAGCATGCATTAATTATTTGAAATAGAGATTGATATTAAATCAAAGAGTTTGCTAAATAAAACAACTGGTGATCTAATAGACGTTTATTGGATGTTATGTCGATTATTTAATTTCATTACAATATAGATTATTACATAAAATGATCTAGTTTGACATAGCTTTAGCATAATAACATTAATAGAAAAATAATAATACGCAATTGACTTAAGTAATGCAAATTAAAACAAAAATTAAGTACATACGAAAATGATTAAATAAAACTCGATTTATTCTATAAAATAATGTATTAATACTTTGTACTTGGCCTACAATAAAATATCAACGTACTGAATGTGTATTTATAATACTATCTATACATTTCAAATATACTACTGTTTAAACATTTTCTAAGTTCAGGCTTGAACTACTCTACATTTCAACAATGTATATTTAAGTCTGGGATAAATTGTAATGTATATATTTAAGTGTGTCTATTTAACAGGTACTTAAGGCCTTGGTATTTTGGATAAAGTCTACGTAGGCAGGCATTTCTTGGCTGGCGAGATTTAGTAGTAACTCAGACTCTGTGCAGCAGGTGACCATTGGAAACCTGGAAAGATTAAGCGAAAATTAGTCCACTTTCAATGAAAATAAAGTTCAAAATTACATTCTGGCATGCTTGCAACATTAAAGACTAAATAGCATGCTTGAAAATAAAGGAAGACGTAGGTAATGAATCATTCAAGTTTTCCAAAACACTGAATTTAATGTTGTAAAGAATCTTTGAAGAAGTTGCATGCAACATGAAAGTATTTAAGCTTTCGTTCATTTCATTTTTACGTCCAAAGAAATATTAATTCTTTCAGGAGATTTATTTCGATTTGTTATAGTTTTGTTTTAGTACATGTGTAAATGTGATATTAATAAAATTCTTCTGTCTTTCAACTCTCTCAGCAGTTTCCATAAGATTCACAATCCCATGTAGTGGATAAAAGTTTCGAGATACGAAATCACTATTGGGTCTATGAAACTGAAAGCCAATTGTGTATCGTCATCTAGCAGTACTGCATGCAATTATGGTTTTATGTGTTATGTTTTAAGGCCTCACCTCGCTTGCCGATATCATTCAAGAAGTTCCTGTTGGCTGCCACTCGGATTAGCTGGGCCTTCCTCTCCTTCTCCTGGCTCAGCTTCTGACGCAGCACAGACATCGGCATGTCGATGGACAGCGAAGGCATGCGCCGTTTCACCCGACCACTGCCAGTCTTCACGCACCATCGAGTCAACATTAGCTACTAGTCTCACTTTCAGGTCAAATTATGGATACTATAATTTACTTTTTTGGGCCTCTCCATGCAAAAATGTACTCTATTTAAAGTTAATCGAATACATAAATGCGTGGCTCATTACGAACACCTTGCTGCCATTTATTCTAGCTTAATGAACAGAGCATACAGTAGGCTCATATCATCATTAATACAGGCTGCTAGTAGTGCGTATCTCAGTGACCCAATTCATGTGATGGATTATATTCATAACAATGATATTGATAATTATCCTGAATATGCTAGTTGAACATTATGCGCTAAATAATAAATTAGCTGTGTAAAATATATCCATCCTTGATCCTTTAGGCGATTGCCTTACGAAATCTTTTCGGATGTTAGTATTCCTTGAACGGTATCCATTAGAGTATTAGACTAATGAATCCGTGACTAGAACGTATGCTTGCAAGTATTTTATATGCCTGAGTGTAGGTTACATATAACGCTACATAGACTCTTACAAACTTGATGGGTTTCAGAATACAAATAAAACATCAGCTTTACAAAAGAATTATCTTTATTTTGCTCTCAACAGATCTTTTAAATACACATGTTTAGATGTAAATAACAAGGGTAAACTTTGTACAAATCTATATTAGAAGAGCGTAACTTTAGTATAGTGGTAACAAGTCGATCACAGGGTGGTCTTACGTAGCTGGCTACAACCGCTTCAGTTTTGACTCTGCCAGGATCCTACAAAACAGAAACGGTATGTGTTACATGCTGATCTTTATGTAATTTTCAAAAATGGGTACATGCGTTCATAAAGAATACATGCAACATGCGGGCATTTTCTCAAATCGCAAGAAAATGTAATATCATTAAATTCATCTACGTTTATACATATGTATGAAATTATTGCATTAGTTTCCATATTCACACAAATCTCGTGCATATTTTATAAGGACTATCGTAGTTGAACTCACCGCCGTGACCTCCATCGAAAGTGAGGTCGGTAGACCAACAGCGTGTTGTCTAATGTTGACTTACCAAATAAACATTTGACAGCGGCAGTTATGGACTGACATTGCCTTACTCACCAGTGGTGACATCTGGTGAATGCAAAATTGATATCCCTCATAGAGTTTTACATTTAAATAATATATCCGATGTATTCTAACCTCGCTTTCCAACTTTGTTGATGTAGTTCCTGTTGGTTTGTGTAAGGTATTTTTTGTAGGCACCTCGTTGCAACAACTCGACGGCTGGGTTGACGGAAAATGACCGGCGAGTCCGCATCTCAAGTCCGCTAGTTGGCACCTTTGTTAGACACTCATATTTATATTCACTGTACATAATCTTAGCCCGAAGATTAAATTAATGTTAAAGCAAGCCTGATCGCATCGATCACGATTCCAAACAAAAGCAGAAAGCCAAGACCCTCATCAATAGGTCTATAGAAGGTATAAGATAGAGTGCAGTGGCGCTCGCTTGGCCTTAAGGCTTTGCTTTTTAATCGAAATAAGTTGATATCTTGAATAGAAGAAAACTCATAATTGTTTGAACAGCACTCTTACTTTAAAATCGTTTGCATTGCACTGGCAGGAAGCTTCGTTTTTTATATAGCGTTATCCAACTGAAATTAACAACCGCTGATCCACTTTTGATCCTATCTAGGGTTTGTTGTGAGTACGTAAACATTGTATTTGCTTGCTTGGTATGTTGCTTGGCGTTGTTGTTCCAGGGATAGATGTCCACTGACAAATTTCATTAATTTAACATGTCAAACTTAAAATACTTATTGACATTCATTCGGATTTGGGTAAGTAATATTCAAAGAATCAGGAAACGTGCGTAGAACAACAACATATCGTACAATAATTAAGCATTGCTCTAATATAATTCATTGCTCGTCAAGTTGTAGTAGTCGTTGATGTGTATGAGTATTATTTGTACAAATTGTATGGGTGGCTCGAGTTACTACCTAAGTTTGACAGATTATAATTACTGCTCAAGTTAAATAGGAGCTGCGGTCAACACTCGTTAATGTGCAAACTTGTGTAGAAAGGAGTTTAAGGTTTTAAAACATACAAGTACACGCGACAGTTTAAAATGTAACAAAATGTATGTATAAAAACATTTTAAAGTTAATCTGCGGGACACAGGCAGGTGTAGTAAATGAAATTGTATGCATCGTTTAACATAACGACTATTACACACAACAGGACAAATAAAATTTGCACGGGGCACTGGCCGAATACAAACTATTAAATTGTCTGTGGCAAAACATTACTTACACGTTCAACTTCAACCGCAAATAGTTATTAATTAAGTTATTACTCACTACTATTTGCGTCTCTTGGCTACAATTATCTCTACATGTAATTATCTTTCAAATTCAGTCTCCAACTAATACTTTCATGAGAACTTTTGAACGTACTTTCGTACTTTAGGTTTATACTGTCTTAATTTTACACATTTCAAATGAAACTTAATATAATATATGTTTTAATTACTCAGTTCATTATTATTACGTAGCTTTTAAAGACATTAGAAGTTACTTCAATTAAGTTCACTTTACAGATCCCACGTTAGACTGACACCTCTAACGATTATCGATCGCGAGTGGACACGGTAACAGACTTCTAATTGACATTGTAATTTGTTTTACTAATTACAGGGACACTTTTTTACCTTGACAAAATGAACTTTACCCTTAGGTGAGGAAAATTTAAGCGTAGCGCAAAGATTTTGTCGAGTTACGCCAATTTAAACGCGCCGAATAAACAAATCCATTACCAACACGGATTTTGGACTTAAAGCGCTGCTAAAAGCTAGGCTATTGTTCTGTTATAAGGTAATAATTATGTCTCTTCTTTAAAAAACAATTTTTGTCTCCTCAGAATGCGACGCATACAGCAAAAGCTTTAGCGAAACATCGTAGTTTAAAAGTTACTCTAATGCAGCACTGTGCATTGAAATTTGTACGGTAGGTATTTGCAAACCTCCGGTAACCATTTTCCATAGGTATAAACAGACAAAGGCAGTAATTTACCTGTGAATCCCGGGGCATATCGGCGAGCAGGTATAGCCAGGGCGCACCGGCGGAGTACCGTGCAGCCATCGGTGACATCGCGTACAGGCTCTCCTGTGCAAACATTGTTCAATATATACGAGGAATGAGGATACATAATACGTATATGGCCTGAAAGGATCGTACACATTTTCATAAAATATTGTCCGGTAATATCGTAATGAATGTCTAATCTTCGTTGATACTATTATCCAATGGATTACTTTGTTAACATCCAACAACATCTGTACCCTGTAATCGTACTTTTGTATAATCTGTTATCAAATAACTTTTCCTTGTTGCCAAAAAAAGAATTGGATAATGACGTTCCTTAACTTCGTCGCAAAAATCTGCTTCGTCCGACTAACTTGTGACAACATTATAATCCACATAAATAAGCATCTGCCGAGGAACTGTTGACACAATCGAATATCGTGCAAATCCAAATATGGATATTTTCTTTGTATTCCCCATTCGTTCCCGATGGATTCGCCAATTTTCCACCGCGCGAGCACGGCATACAGAAAGAATATTGTAAAAAAAGTTTCCGACTTTTTCTTTTTGCCGGAGGCTTATACAAATAACAACTGGTATTTACACAAATATAAACAAAGTTAAAGGATTCGTAAAATATGCACGTTGTGCTTCTTTGTAGGTTCGACAACATTATGAGTTTCGTGTCCGACATTATTGAGAAGTTGTTGCAAAAGTGTGGTCTAACTCAAACTAACCGGGCCACTAATTGGTTTCACATGTAAACATACGCGTCAGAATTGGCTGAAACTAAGGCTCAACACAAATCTTGTGCGTCTACATTGTGTACTGTCTTATGAAACTGTTATCTAGGTACACAAGCCTTAGTCGTCAAACCCTAAGCCATTTCTAAGACGTAAACCTGCTGTTACGTGTCTACAACGTGTCTGACAAGCGTGGTTTCTTAAAACCAAATCAATTTCTTGAGTGATTTGTTCTCTGAGCTAAATATAATCCTGACCTTTGACCTTATAATCATAATGAGGTAAAGTCACGTATGATGACGAAATTCAAGATCTGTTCCAGTCATAATTACGTTGATTTCATCATTTAAATTATCTGTGATGGGGTATTGGCCGTGATTAACCTGTTATTGAATTTTGCATATTTGTACATACATACAAACGGTTCGTTTACCTTCAAGATAAGAGGTTAAAAAATTAATAATGATAGCTGTATAAATTAAAACCCTTTTTAAACATGACTAATGACTATAGTACTTACGTCATCAGGCGCTGATGAGTCCATTTGTACCAAGTCGAGGGGAGTTAGGGAGTCAGGTGCGGGTGCTGCTGCGACGCCAGCGCCTCCAGCCACCACCACGACACACCATAGAGCCCACCACATCTACGACAAAATACATACGAATTATTAAAAATATAATAATATACAACAATAATAATCAGCTAGTTGGTTGAATCGCCCGAACGCGAGCTCAACTGTGAACTCTCAGGGTCGTGGCGATTTAAAATATTGTTGGGGCCTTTGATTTTACAAATTCTCAGTCAGCAATTGTGTCTGGTGTATAGCTAAACTCACTCTGGGACCCTTAACATCACTTTCTAAAAGCTGACATTAATAGTGCATATCCCTTAGTACAATTTAATGCCTCTTTGGGCGACTGCCGTTAAAATCGGTTTAACATCGGTTAATTCATTACGTTATTGTGGGATATACTCTGCAGCCTTCAGAAGCTATTAGAGCTCGGATTAACCGACTCTGTCATGGTGTTAATTTAGAACACTATCGATGGTAACACTTAATATGTTCAATAGATTAATGAGATGTTACTATTTTGGTTTACCAATGTAATTGGTACATCTACTTCCTATAATGGTTGTGGGTACCCGTAGCGTTTTAAAAAGTATTATTGTGATAATATCAGAAAACCAAATGCAATGTTTTGCTTGGCAAAAATTGCGTTCTAAAATATAAAATGTAGGTACATACACACAGATTACTTTTTTATTCTTTACATATGCAGATTAAAATCAAAGGCCTCATCGTTTGATCGTTTCCTTTGACTTCATCTCTTGTCGTTTACCCCACAATGTCGCGTGCATTTTTGGAAGATGTTCTCATAAATATTCAGTTCGCATTTATTCCTATCACGCTTCTCGTCTTCCCTAACCACTGTGTTTTAAACCAGAGCCCCATTAACCTGGCCCCGTAACCTCTAATCCAAATTACTACGTAAGGAGACATTGTTTACTAATTCTTCAGCCGGTAATCCTATGTTCAACTATCTCCGCTTACAAATAACAAAGTAAGAAGCCAAATTCTACAAACTCTGATACTTATATAAAGATTCTAAAGTAAAAGTAATCCTTGTTGTACACGACTTTATAAACTTGTTTAAAGGTGTGTACTTAGAGTCAATTTTCGCTTGTCATTATATGAAGTGGATCTATGTAATGGGCGCAAGACTTTATTACAAATGAAAATTCGATATTGAATAATCAGAACAAGATTCTACCTAAATACATGAAGTTCTTTATATCTAATATCTTAAGGTCTAGTTGACAAGTTGTCAGAAACCGCATTAACTAAATCATTTTCACAGGTCGCAAAGGATTAATGGAAAAACAACTTTGTTCAAGAATAGCTATCTCTGCGCAAATCACAAAGTTTTGACGGCTCTTTTACACAACACTTTGATGGAATTTGAGTTATTTATAACAGAAATGAACTTGTCAAAATAAATATGGCAACACAAAGTGGGAAGTTCGATCAGGTATTTCAGGCATTTTAATTGTCAACCCTATGTGGAAGCTGTATTTAATAGAGGTACAATGCCATGACGCCTTTTATTCCCGCATGGCACTGGATGTCTCCAGTTTTTGCCAGTTAAGTTACAAGTCCCGTGAAATAGATAATAGTAGCCCATTCCCATACGTTTGAGCTCATTTCCAAATTCCAGACTCCGTTCTATAACTGATCTTAACTTTAAAAGGAACTTGAAAATGTTCCTGCCAATGAAAATGAATTGAGGTTATCTGATTGAAGTTTATAGTAATAGATAACGTTACGCAATCGACTTAAATTTTAAGTAGACATTGTAATTTACGATCGACTGCCCTTCTCGTTTTAAAATGAAGATTGATTTTCTTTTATGCTCCTTTCTTTGTACAATTGAAAATTTCATGGTCGTTTTATATGTCTTTACGTCTTAATTAGACATTTTTCGAAGTAAAATTATAACAAACTTTATCTTAAGTAATTCAAATAAGCTGACAGATATGAATAAACAAATAGATCATTTATACTATTCTTGAATAGAAAACTTTTAACAACATAAGTAATACATATACATATATATCTTTTTTCAAATAACGTATCAATAAAAGTAGATAAAAGCTAGTCAAGTAAAATAAGTTGTAAATCAAAAGTAAAAGAGGTTCAATTTTACGAGTTTTATTCGAAGCGATTGCAGGCAGGGTTGAGTCCGCGTGACTTATCGGCTTTGCGTGGCGTCGGATATTTGTCCGGCATGAGATTAGCCCATCCTGCGCAGTTCTTATTAAAAATGTCCATTTACTCAGCACAGATTTATAGAAACGTCAACAGAAATATCTATTTATAAACTGACATTTTCGTGCTCGAAAGAACTACGACGTCATTTTTGGGGTAGAATATAGCAAAAAGGTAAAATGAAAACCAAATTACTCCCAAACTTATTCATTTTAAAAATGTTTCTGAGCTTCAATACTTTGAAGTTTTACGCAGTAGGCTTTTTATCACTACGAACAAAACAATATTTTCGATAGCCACTCGTTTCGCTTTTGAATGACGTCAATCCAGAAAAGTAGAAAAATCTAAACGTCAGTTACGTTTTTGTGCAAATGACAGCTTTAAAAATAAAAAGAACAAACCGCGAAAAGAATGTGAATAGAAATAATTCTTTACTATAGTAAAATGTATCAACATCCATTTTTATATTTGTGAATGGTTTGTGTAATTGAGATATACTGAAGCATTCCAGTAAACTACTTCGGAAGGTTCTGGGTTAATCAGGACGCGAATCAAACGGAGTGGCCTAGTTGAAAGTGTCTCTAATTTGTCATCGGGCTGGCGAGCCGAGATTTGGCAAGTCTCTAACTAAACGGGAGAACTGTATTTACGTAGGATCTGTTTCAACAACTCGACAAACTTGCGCTGTTTATGGTTGGCCCACCTGTCCCTCCGGGATAAACACTTGTTAGACAGCTAACTGCACAATTTAATTAATGTTTATTTGCACCTAACTTTAAATAAGCACTCAAAATGTTACTGACAGTCTACAAAATAATAAAGACATTTAATAAAATATGGAGATGACAGCAAAGATAAAAATAAAAGCCAATGCATATATTTTTGTATGAAAGAACTCTGTAATGAACAAAATGTAAAAGTGGAAAATAAAAGATAATTTAAGTAATACAAGAGCTGCTCGTTGCAGCAGGTGCAGATGGTAATGTAGCAATAAAATCATATCAAATATACATACGTATTGCGCACCGTAACAATTGCTGCTACCTACCACAAAGGTAAAATATGATAACTGAGAAAATTATGCAGATAACATCATAAACACAAATAAATAGCATTGTGGGAATATTCACAATAGAACAATTTCTTCGGCATTTGTCTGAGAAGGTTTGCTTGTTTCTAAAAGTTAATACCTTTTTAGCACCTGGTGGGCTTAGAGCAAAACCTTGTTAGCAAGATATTGCGCTTAGACATAGAATTAAAACAACTGAGAATCTCTAACGGCATCGCCATTGTGAGAAGAAAATGAAGGTCTAAAGGATAAAGTTTATTGGCATTTACTTGTGGGGCGGTTTGGATTGATATTATAACTGTTCAGTGTAAAGGGAAGTGATAGTTTCCGAACAATGGCGGTTCGTTCCTGGCGGAGGCAGTGAGGGCGAGGCTGCGAGACCTTTTGTGTGGCGCTTGAGCTGAGCGCTCCGTGGAGATTGGTATCTGTTTGTCTGTGAAATGACCGCCGCTACTTTGGCACGGCTGCTGTAGCCCGAGGCTTCAGCCAATTTCCGATAAAACTGAAACTGCTCTTAAATTTTATAACGTTCATACTCCGGACTTCCGTTTGATAGACAATTAATTTAATGCCAAGATATGTTTATTGCCCTCAGCCTTTGTTTAATTACTTCGCCTGGTATTATCAATTAATTACAGCGTTATAACGCTTCTTGGCATTTTCCCAATATCCGTTGTTAGTTTTGTGTTCTATTACAGATATTAAACTGCGCTTACATTGTGAGATAAGTGTACCAACCTACTCGTAGTTATAACAACAAACTACCAATAAGTACCGTTAATTACTTCGTCTCGCTATTATCTGTTACCCTAAGCCTCCTAATGTGCTATCTGGCAGACTACAATATTCCTCAAAAATATTTCCAAATAGATAAAAATATTTTTACAAATCTCACTTTAAGCCTAAGAGATTAGTTCATTCGAATAAAAAAGTAACACTCTTTTCAGCATTTTAATATAAGGACATTATCTGCAAAATCCACCGCAGACGATATTGATAAAAATATCTAACTATTTAAAAATATCTATGAAATTACATAAAATATCTTAATAAGGTAAATTGTATGTACCTATTTCAAATTATATGATGTCTTCAAAGCAACATAGTAGTAGATATGTTCCCATGTCATTTTGACAGGATATTAATTATCGATTCGTACATTCTCAATGTTTGTTTATGCTAACGAATATTGATAGATAATTAAGGCCTGACTGTGAGTGAAATATGTTATAGTCAAGATGTTTAGCAAAATTCATACACCATTTATAAGAAACTATCTTTTACTTTACCCTCGACTTACATATGTCCTTCTACGTACTCCCTACTACATGTCGGCAAAATTTCAAGAAAAAGGTTGATAACGTGTAAAAAGTAACAAACAAATTTAGTTTTGCATTTATAAGATTAGACATGATATAGACTCGTTGGCCGAGTGGTCGCAAGTGTAACTGGGTTCGATTCCCGGGTCGGGTAAAGTATTACTGGGTTTTTTTAAAAAAAATCTCAGTAGTAGCACTGAGTCTGGAATATGGCAATAGGCTCACCCCCTACTACATGGGACTCATAACATAAATAGTGAAAAGTGGGTGTTACTTCTGTGTGCGCCTCTGCCTACCCCTTCGGGGATAAAAAGGCGTGATGTTATGTTATGTTACACGATATAGATAAGTATTTAATACTCGATTTACTTTACTTAAACACAGGAACGCTAAGTTTTACAGTAAAAATACTTTTTGGAGACTACAAAGTTTCGGGGCAATGTCGAGTTGAAGCAAAAACCGTTCACGGACCGGCAAAAGAACTTCAAAATTCTTCGTAACCTTTGAACATATTACTGGACAAAACAAAATAGCCAGTGATTTATTGGAAAAGTTCAACAGTTTTCACTGACAACTGTTACAAATATAGTCTAGCTATTTCTAACCAAAATATTGCCTTTATAACAGAAATAGAACCACTTAAATTTTTCATAGGAATGTGGTTGTCAATGGGATCCCGTAGATTTTCCCTCAGTCACGATTTACTATATTATCTGTGTGACCATGGCACTTTATATTTCTGAAGATAAGTCAGCGTGTCGTGGCGTCCACTTTCTTACACAAACATATCGTCCCCTTTCAGATTACATCTCCTAACTTACATGGCTCATGTGTCAGATTTTTTGACAAAATATTGTTGAGTCATGTTCGATTAGTATGTGTTTTAAGATGCTAGTCGTTTCCAGCTGATAAGTAGGGTACGTTACTCTCAAATATGCCCAATTTTATTACCATACTCTAGATCCGTATACTACACTAACAACCAATCTGAGATTCAAATCCCTTACTTTTCTCTGAACTATGACAATAGTAATAAATACGTGAAATACCGAGAATAAAGCATTATTTGTAATACTTTTTTCTCAGTTAAGCAGACAAAGAATGTTACGTCATAATATGTATCTCACAACTAATATGACAACATAAAATAAATTATTTGTCGTCACTAAAGAAAGTTGCTCAGAACCCTGTCAGTAGATTTCTAGTTGCGTCACTGGAATATAAGCTCCTTAGCACATACGTACGACGTACGACATCCAACCGAAATCGTATTTACTTGAACGAACGAGGCTGAGTATAAAACAGAATGCAACAAGTGTCACAGTTAGCTTCGGCACGACAAATATTGACACCGCTCCTCCGGACCGGAACTCCGCAGCAAATGCCGTTTCCCCGCCGACTTCACTCGCTATTTGATCCGCAATTTCGAAAAAGGGTCGAATAAGTACCCTGTTTTATATTCACGAGCACATTTTCACATTTTCATTCATATAATCCCCGGAGATCCGATCATAATTTGATTGGATCATCAGCGAACAATTGACTGCCTATCGATACACCGGTGTTTAAAATGAATCATAATCACCGCTTGTATGTTGCGTGAGTTTCATCCGAATTTACGTTTTATAGATACTTTGATGTGGTTTTCTTTGTTGTGGACCAACTACGAAAGTTGTTTCGAAACTAGACCATCCTCTGTGGTTTAGAACTGTAGAACTAAATATTCTAGAAATAAATCCATTAAAAATGAACAACAAAAGTTTAATAAATAAAATGATCACAATTCATATACTATCATAATAAAAGCGTATAAAAGGAATATGGAAGAATAGATCTAATGTAACCTATTGTTACAGACTCCTTTCAGAAGATTAACAAAAGAATATGACGTGCGTAAACAATAGAAAATTAAGATTATGTTCGGACAACATAATGTGAAGGACCAATACATCATACTATGTTATCAGCGCACCATTATAACTGTATAACTATATATTATAGGGTATAAATCAATAAAACTGGCTCACAAAATGTTTAGACAATGAGTACATTATATAAAACTAACAAATTAAAACTTTTACAGCACTTTGTTATAACAAAATATGTAGGTAGCAACGAGTTTTTCTTTTATCTGTAAACAAAATAATAAGTTTTGCGAACATTTAAGGCGATTAAATACTTAAAAAACTCGTTGAACTACTAGATACCACTAGACTATATTTGTTAACTTAAAAACTATGTATTTATTGAACCAAAGAATCGTATAAACTCACCATATTTGCTTTAGGAATGTAAAAACTGAGTCTGAAACGGATCTGTAACAAAAATAAACATCACATTAACACTAGAACAGTTGACGTACGTGTGTACAATGCTGAATACGAATATTAGATTAATGCAGACTAAACTAATCCTACTCATGAGATTACCACTGTAGATTAATTTCAATTGTACCACAATACAGTTGAATGAATTTTCCTAATTAATTTACAGCACACGTTTTCACGTAGAATTCGGTCAGTAGTAACGTAATATTCGATATCAGGTATTCAGAGTAAAGGGAAATGATCGACATGACCCAATTCAGTCTCCCAGGGACAAACCGAATGAGGACGAGTTTCGGAAAAATGTCAGGCGCATGAGGAGTTGCATCAATGGAGCTAGATGAAGATTATTGGGTTACCGCGCAAATATTCCCATCTGTTTCTAAGTTTACGTTCTGTTTGCAGAATTTTTCATCTAGCTTTTCATACTGTTTGACTTGTTCCCTAACTAAGACTAAATTGCTTACAATACTGTGTAACCAAATTCCCGAAACGTTTTTGTAGAAAACCAGGATTTTTCTTTGTAATCTGCTAAACTGTATTCGTAAAACATTATCACCTCATTTTTGTCTCCGGAACGGCGACGACGCCGCAAGTTACCTCGGTGCGTAAGACACCTTAAGCTGCCACGATAACTTCTATTTTAAACGATGTAATATTATCACTATTATCAGTCGGTATTCGTAAAAGCATAACTCTGTAAATAGCACCTTTGTAGGTGCAGAGAAGATACGAAATAGTTTAACAAACTTGTTCCTTCAGATCAGAAACATTGTTTGTTGAATATAATCTACAAAATGATTTCTTATGATTGAAGTTTTTGGAATGTAAGTCACGAAATTTTCGAGTTTTTGGAGTAGGTACAAAGTAAAGTTTGTTGATTCATTGCCTGTCCTTCATATACTTTCAAAGGAAATCATTGACACCTTAGCGTATGGTATTAAATTTGTAATGTCTTCGTTAGCCGGACGTTACTGCTATACAAAATATCTTCCGTCCAGTACAGCTACAAAGATTGATACTTTGTTGCTACCATGGCATGACGTCATTAAAGCTGTACACTGCTAGATGTGGACACTGAACCTTCCCGGTCAGGGTTCTTCCGCACGTCGTTATGACGTGTCGCATCCAAATTACGAACTTTGTAGCGTACAGATGTTAACCAAAAACGTACCTGGGTCATTGTCATAACCGCCTAAAATTGTGTTACATAGAGAAAAAAAAGACTTAAATGTAAATAAAATACCATGTTAATATTTTATAGTAAAGATAAATAATCAATAATTCAAAATGTATAATCGTAATTTCAAATGAAATTAAAATAAAGTATTTATTAAACAATTTCGAAAGAAAAGTCCGCTTCGGTGGGCTGTTACCGCTCTCCCTCTTTATGCAAATTCGATCATATAATGAAAACTAATATGCACAGTTAACCTTTGAATATATTTTCCCAAAATAGATATGCTAATTACTTTAATAACTAAAAACTAAAAATAACGAATCAAAATAAAAACACTTTTTGTGCATTGCAATATTGTTACTAAAATCTACATCTATTTGGTGGACTTAATTCATTAATAAAAATTATTATGAAAATAATAAAATTTTGTAAACGGAACGTAATTCATGAACGCGTCCAATACTCAACTTATCACGCACAGCGCCCTTTTTGACGCGGCTCGCATACGAACGAAATTATTGTTCCTTGTTTAAAAATAGCTGATGGTGTCAAAGTTGAGTGTATCTTTTCGGTTCCTTGTGTATTTTGGCAAGTGAAACCTCAGTAATTCATAACTTAACGTTATGTGTTAGATTTCTATAGTATTTATCTAAAAAGACTTGTGGTTTTAAGATAACCGCAAAATAATGCTTGGAATGAAACAATTTGTCAGAAAAATCCATTTGGTGGACATCTTTTCGGTGGAACTTGTGTCCACCAAAAAGATGAATGTCCACCAAGTGGATGAAATATTTTATTTTTGTTTTGTGCACTCTGATTTTGCATGTGGTTGTTAATGCGAATTAGATTTTAACTGCATAATAGAATTATTGCATCCGGGAGGCGGTTTTTACGAATAATATTATTATTGCGGATACTGTTTTTGGCGTTTTACGTTGAATATGCCATGTACGCTGTTGCTTTATTTATTATTAAAGTAGAATAATATCAACGATACACGAATAAAGTACCTAAGCTACTTGACATGTTTCCATCGCATTCAAAAATCATCTTCAGGGTGATGTCAGATTCTCCTAGACAATGACTAAATTTGTCGGCTTGCAGTTGACTTATACGTGAAACATTTATTTGTATTCCATTTCGTTTGTGCTCTGTGCCTTGCTTAGGCTTCCTTTTTTTCTTTATCCACAAACAATTGTTAGAACTAGAAATAAATTGACTGTAGATGAAAAGAAGACGCGAACAGAAAAAGTTAAGTAAGAAAGATCCAGTAGCATTAGAAGAAAAGCGGAAAAAGGATAGAGAGTACTACCATAGGAAAAAATCACTAGGAGAAATTAAGACAATAAATGATTTATCAGATAGACAGCAGAGACAACTACGAAACAAATGGAGAAAGGACGCAAAATCACGTAGAAATAGACTAAAGAAACAAGAAGACTTAGGTTGTATAAGTCTTGACTTACCACTACACAATTTGCACATTAAAACCCCAGTTCAGTGTTCTATTTCCAGCCCTTTACCGAGTCTACCAAGCCCATTAATGAGTCCTAACTGGACTCCAATAGTCCAACAGTTGCTCAACTCGATAGATAGATAAAAGTTGAGGCCAACAATTACTAGGACACAAAGCAATGATTTACAAAAACCAACCTGCTCCAAAATCATGCAAGGCCTTAAAAGTCGTTAAAACCTTAAGTTTTCCGATGTTTACTTCGACAGTTCATGTTCACCACCTACTTCAAGACCCGAAACTCCGATAGAAGTACTCAAGACGTATTTTCAACATTTTTGGTCGTCATCCGAGGATGAAGATATTATGTCCACCAAGAAGACATAGTGTTTTTGGTGGACAAAAGGCATTATTTTATTGTAATTTACTTTTCAATGATACTGCGTTGACTTTTTTTTATCGTTTCCTGTGAGACGATTGGATTAATATTATAGAAAAAAGATTCTATTATTATGTTAAGATTGCTGCTAAATTACACTTTTAGTACATTCGGTAGACATCTGTGTCTTTTCGGTGGACCTATAAAAACGTTTTTTTTAAATAACTATTCTAATTGTTAAGTTTGATCTCAGACAATAATTTATTATTGTTACAATTAATCATTTTTATTAAATAAAGGACAAATTCTTTAGAAATAATTGTATTTGTTTTATTTTTTTATCTGAACCCTGTTTTGACAATGACCCACCTACGTAATAAAGAAAAGTACATGTATCGTATACTAATACGTATCTTGACCTTTCCGTATCTGCGCAAGTAAAGACGCATAATACCAGTATCATGATAAAGTAATCAAAGACTTGGTATCTTTTGCTACAAAAATGGAACAGGTGCTGCCTACATTTGTAACGTAAGTGGTTGCCAGGAAAAAACTCGTTTAAGTACACAGAATGGAAAGTAGAAATGTTTATTTTTTCCAACTATTACAACCTCTTTTAACAACGCTGAGAACACCTCTACTTACTAAAACTACTTACTAAAACTAAATTAATAAGTGGTTACGTTTTCCCAATTTTTTTTGTTTCCATAAGTTCATTAATGTCAAATCTCCGTTGGGGAATCAATAAAATCAAATCTAAGGCCCGAAATGTTTTCTTATCTAGGTCGAACAAGTTTACTTTGTGTTATCGGATTCAAGATAGAACCTTTAAACATTGATAAAACCATAAAGCCCAGAAAACCTTAGTTTTGGACGACCTTTGATTTTTACGAATTTACAAACTTTACTAGATGGGAAAGTATATGTTATCACACAGTTATAGTTTACCTATGTGTGAACTTTCGTTTGAATCGATTCAGCAGACTAATTATGACAGTACTTAAGTAATTTAAGGTCATCTTGATATGCCTACGGGAATGCAATCGACGCATCAAGTGGTCACAGGACAAGTTGTGATCGGCGGGAACAATGCTTTGACCTACGCGAGGTGATCGATCCTACGGTCAACACTTCAGCTGTAATTGACACGCAAAATTACACCTCGATATTTATAGTGTTGACAAAATTATATCGCCCACTGATCGTTTTATATTATTTAAAACGTTATTTATAGTTAATCTCTAAAACTCTATTTATAATTGACTAGTTGTACATACATTTTTATCTTATAGTTATAGTGTATCTTAAGTCGTATATATATATTTTTTTTTCCTTTCCTTATGTTGTAAATAAAAGTTCTTTCTGACTAGTTGTTGATTGCAAATGTTTATTTATAAAATTCGAATAGTGTATTTACCTTTTATACTTTATGCTAAGCAAAGATCTCTGAGCATGTTCTATCAAAGTGAAGAAATCTAATTCTTTGCGGTCTGCTGTGATCGCAAACAAAGCACTCACAGCAATGCGAGTGCTCCTGCAGAGCGCAAGCTCCTATATCATCTTAAATTCAAGCTACTTCCAGTATATGAATAAAAAACTAACTCTTTTCCGTGATTTCAATTGCGGCTGTGTATATTATCTTTTCCTCATATTTGAAATAAAAACCAGTAAGTCTGTTTAACAGAGATTAACGCGTTTAAATAAACTCTAATTCTTTATTTCATTAAAATTTTATTGTGGTACGAACGGGTCCTATAGAGGTATACCTATATATATATATATCTACCGTTGCAGCCACGGTGATAAAAACTTAGATTGTATATGTAAATATTACACGAAAGAGTTTTCGAAGCGATCTCGTTCTTCGTAACAAGTAGGTACAATTGGAAACTTTTAAACACTGAAATTGATTTTCCTCGATAAAAGTTGTCGAGTCAAACCAAATATTATATTCAGGTACATTCAAGGTGGAGGGCGAAAGTTCAACATTGATGTATTGCCGTTGATAGAAGACAAAATAACAAGACAACATTGGTAACTTGAATATACATATTTAATAGGAAATCTAGCAACTATTTACATTCAGTACTATTTTATCCTGATTGAAATTATGCTTGCGGTATTATTGAATTTTTTGTGGTCAGTTAGCACTAATAATTATATAATCGAAAAATGTTTAACTGTATGCAAATTAAAGTAACTATATTTTATTTAATAGTCTTGAATATAATGCTATTTCAGTTATAAAATATTAGGAAGAAAAAGAGAATCTTAACAGTTCTACTAAGATCTCTTGACTCTTGTTCAAAGATCAAGACTGAACGATATAAAGACGGATAATATTATATATGTAAATCGATTATCTTCGAAACTACATTTTGACCTAACAGGCCATGATTAAATTCGAGACCCAACTCCGAATCCCTAAAGGAAGGTACATGCAACCTCTTCACCGTTGTCACCGACAACCATTGTTCCGATTAATCAATAGTCAATTACACTACATTTGTCGGTTAACCATACAATATAAACTGTGGAATATAATAACACTATTACCGGTTGGATAATTTAATAATTATTGGTATTGTTGTATGTGGACGTGTTCTGTGTAAAGTATGAGAGATTATCTATATAGTCAGAGGCGCATTAAAACTAGATAGCGCCCTAGGCAGGCACCTCATTGGAACCCCTAATTTTTTGGCGCCACCGTCGCTCTGTGAGTACGGCATCACATTGCCGCTCTGCATTCACCTGGCGCCCTAGGCACTTGCGTAGTTTGCCTCAGGTATAATACGGCTCTGTATACACTACTGCAAAGTACGTGACAGTTAATATAAACGGAGTCTACAACAACAGTACGGAGTGTCCAGGAGTATCGTCGCTAATTACTCCCAATTATGTTGTATTCGTCCCATTGACAAAAGCTTTGTTAATGTGTGAATTGGTGTGAGTAACGTAGTAGTTGTTATAGAAATAAATAAGTACATTATGTCCGATTAAGCTATGAACAGAATATGATATTAATGTGTCATATTGTTTGAATTTATTTACCCATTCGGGGGTTTTATATTCGGAAAACGTTGACTTTAGTATTTGTCGATAAAAGAAATGTACCGTAGAAAGAAAAAGGTTAAAGAGAAGTCACGTAAATCTGTTTATACTTTATGCTATAGTAGTACACATATCTGACAATATATAGGTACAAATAACTAAGTATGTGTGACACATACCTAAGTACTGACTTAACTAACTACAACTATAATACTACAAGTTTTCCAGTACAGAATATCGTTAAACTTGACGTTTTATATTTATAACAACTCGTTTGGGAAATCTTGCGTTACGTCAAAATGTTCAGCTGCGAGGCGGCCGCCCGGCAGTTAGCTCGGTCGGTTCACATCGTAATTTGTGTTGCAGTTTGTAATGGTATAATAACGCACAGTTAACTCTACCCCAGCGGCCGACTACAGACGGAAGAATTACACAACCTCATTGTTAGTATTATTCGAATAGTTTATCTTAGGTACATTAATGACCTATACATTATTTTACATTATACTATATTCAGTCACAGAATAAGGAATTTAATGAAAAGTAAAAAGAAAATGTATAAAGTCAATTTTGTAAACACATGCCATTTCAATAGACTCCTGTCTTTGTCTTCAATCTATAACGCCATACGTCACACATAAGCTTCAAAGGGACGCTACAGTCTATAATCACAAATCTGCTCCAAGTGTATAGACAATCTTGTTTACAAGCCTGTATAATTCGCACCGTCAGTGCTAACACCTCAAACCCGAAGACGGTAAGAAGATAAGGCAGTCCCACCACTAAATCCTAGTTCAACGTTTACTTAGTAAGACCCTAAAATCAATTCTCCTCGTTGTCTTATTACATAAACATGACTATGATAATTTCTCGTTTGTGGTGAACATTATATCCAATTGCTATAATACATTGTCGCTTCCATCCTCGGAAGAGCGATCCTTTATTCCTCCCGTATCACCTAAGTGTCACGTGCCCCAATGTTTTTCGTTTCCTACTCTCTTATAAAAGGAAGTAAGATGTCACTTTTCATACGTTTCCAGCATATTTCTGTGCGGAATTCATAATGGTATAGATACCGAACAAATGAATTTATGAGACGCGAACAAGGTGAACGATCAAAATATATATATAGGGCGGCGTACACTATCTCGCAAGCATTTTTCTGGAGAACAGGGAATAATTAGAATTAATTCAATTCATGTAATAATGAAAATATTGTATTCATATACTGTATTTATTACATTGAAATTAACTTGTAAGTATAAAATATGGCCTATAGGCTCGCATACCTTAGTACCTACATTTTGTCAGGGCATTACGAGTCCTTTATAAAAATCTATTATGACAGTGCTCAGGAAAGGGTTTAGAAAAGGGTTGTCGCGGTAAATCTTTCAGTCCCATTACTTGAAAACAATACCGACAGAAATATTGTTTTCATAATTTCGAAGGACATTGTATTTTTTCTCCTATCTCCCTGAAATTTAATTTCCATGATCTGATTTTAGTCTCAAATTAAACTGATAGGTACCTACTCAATTTAAAATTAATTTCAAACGACGCGACGGTGGCTCTTTATTTTATAAGTACAGCAATTTTGGTCTCGTCTTGAACGGCAATTTGTCATGAGGTAATGTTTCGCTACATTTTTAACTTGGCTTAATAATAGATGCCTTAAAAGACTAACCAGAAAATGAAACAACAACACAAGAATATTAATTCTGGTTTATATTTTTAAAAATTAAATGATCTGTTTATTTTTAGAAATAAGAAGCATATATAGATACTGGATTATTTTTATATTTAAAAAAGAAATGATAGATAAATATGTATCTATCCATTTGACGTACTGCACCTGAGCGGCACTTTCGTTCATATCGAATTATTAGATAAATAGTCATACTATACATTATTATCAGCATAAAGAACCGACTACCAACACGACGCTTATTAACAAAATGAAAGTTACTTTCGATTCTATTTTTATCCAAATTAAAGATAAAAATTACTTTCCGAGAATGCGACCAGATGTTACGGGGTACTTACTTAAAGTCTGTTCGATAATGAACATTATTGAAAGATGTTGTCCTTTGCTACCCCTTGTGGATATAATCAGTAGATTTAATAAATATCTTCCTCATTGCCGGGTGGTCGCAAGTGTGACTGCCGGGCAAGGGGTCTAGATAGATAGAATATACAAGGTGTTGTTTTAAAGCCGCGTCATTTTCTAGGAGGTAACTCGGCTATCCATTTTGAGTCCGAATCAATAAAAAAAATTGTAGGTAAATATTTTTAATTTTTCTTAAATTACAGACATCCGTAAGTGCGAACTACACGCCGCCGTCTTTATAACGCGGCTTAACACACACAAACTCAAACACGTAATTGATATTATTCCTAATTCCATAAAACTCCAATAAGAAACATTGCTGTCGCTTATTCAGAAATACTGTCGAACTTAAACGATTAATTATAGCCGTATTTTTAATTATTGGCCCGAAACTTTCTCTTACTTTGAACCTATATGACTTCTGTGACATGCCCCCGAGAAATGACACGGCTTCAAAACTACACCTTGTATATGGGATAATCATAGTGATTGGAATCTAAAAATAACTATTTAAGTATGATAATAAGCTGCTGCAAATAATAATGACTGAATGACTCCTCATCTCGGGTTCGACCAGCATATTTTTTGTTATTTTTTTAAACGTTGCCCCACACTAATATTTTCTCCTGTGACGTCGGTGCGTTTACAAACATACAAGTTCACATACACATAACACACAACAATTTATGACACCGTTTTGGAGGCTCAGTTGCCAAAGAAGAAAAAAAAACAATTTATGGATTACACAAAGCATTGCTCCGTGCGGGAATGGAACCCGCTACATGGCACTCGGTAGCCGGTTGCCTAACCACCGCGCTAACCGTGCTATCATTGTCATGAAATAGGCTTTCCGATATTTCGCAATTATATAAGAGGGGACCCTGTTAATATCCCCTTTTAGACAATAGACCCGTATCTCGCAATAGGATTATCTCAAAGTGAATATGCTGAACACTGCACACCTTTATTAAACAAACATTATGATCATGATAAAAAAGGTGCAATGTCAAGTTACGTAACTCAAGATAGCTTTAGAATCCCAACCGCCAACAAACGGGATTGTTACATTTTTCAGTAAAAGAATAGTATTGGTACGTGGTCCGCCCACGGGCTGCCAAGCCACTTGTACCACATAGCGTTCCCGTCGCATATTTTTTTCTCATATCAGTCCATGCAACCTTCATACACTGTTCCTGTTTTGTTGCTCATCACATTCACGGGCATTCAAGCGTTCTGTTACGTGCAACCGCATCGTATGAATGCAACTGTTGTGTTCATATTTATATAACTCCGCAAATATTCAAGGCCTAACGTTGATGTTAAATGTTTTGAGTTGTTACACTAAATAGAAGTTTTGAAACAAGAATACAATGTTACTTAGTTTGATGAATCAAAATAAAGTTTTTGATTGTTTATGCACTGTTTTGATTGTAGGTAGTTAAACAAATATTAAACTGTCAAACACCAAGCGGTCACCGGTGACCGCGACCTATTGTTCTTTAATTGTGTCTATAAAACCGGTACTCAACGAGTTAATCAGCTTCTCTTACTTCAAATTTCCTGTAAATACTCGTCAGAATAGCCGCAGAATGCTTATTTAACCTTTATTAAAAAATATTTATTTGAAACTACATGGAGAAAAGAGTTGGGAAGTCGAAAACAATGCCTTTGTGCTATTTGATCCCGCAGCTTAACTTGGGTGCTTCGCCCCTTGGCTCGGTTCTCTTGATTATTTATGTTTGTAACTAATCTACCTGGTCTCATACACATATAGAATGTACTCTTTTGTGTGGACCGTATTACGTATTTACGCTCGGGTAGGACACACAATACTGTTATTTCGACTTTTACAACCATGTCAGCTTAAGATTTATTGCTTAAAAGTTCTTAGGTGAAATTCTGAACCTGAAAAGATGCCTAGTTTACGTTCTTTGGGGTTGTGTCTGACAATTATTTTGCTAACGTTAGTTAATTAAGGACATACGATGTTGTTTGCTGTTCTTAGTAGTAGAATTATTTGAAATTGATGTGTTTAAGTACATAAAATTCGACGGGTATATTTTAAGTATATTTCACATTCAGTAATATAATTATTCGACACTGATATTGTCATATGATTTTATTTTTACATTTCTATACCTTTTATAGTAGGTAGTACCTTTGTAATTAAATAATCGAACGAACCAAATTACAGTACTTTTAGCGCGTAAATTTAAAAATAATTAAATAACAACCACATGTATGAACCACTAAATTTAGTAAAGACCAATTAACCCTTCATTACAAACATCTTCATAATCCTCACAAGGGTCATACAACATTTTAATTACAAACTCTCGAATTACAACTAAACTTCAATTAATATCCCATATTATACTGTCAAGTTTAAACGATATCTAAGACGTTAATATTATTTGTAACAAGGGTATTCACTCAATTTAGTTGAAATATACTTTGAGGTAAAGTTCAAATTGGTCAGTGAATGGGTGAGTATTTAATGATGTGAGCCTTTAGATCTGTCATACAGGTTTTGAGCTGAGGATAGACTTCAGCTAAGATAGTACAGACAAAGATTCAACTTGATGTGAATTTATATTAATAAAGGACTGTTTCACAATAATGTCTGATTAAGTTTAATATAGTGTCACCTTCCTCCATGGTACAAGAGTCAATAGAATGGTATACACAACGATTTTTTAATTAACAAATTAATCAATTATAGTAGTTGCTTACTATGCTAAATATTTATCACACGAAATATTTAACTTCAAAATTCAAACGTGTTCTGAAAGGTCAATTACGTAAATCAGAATTTTGTCATAAAATATACGTAGACACTTTTACTCTAAGAATTTTTTTAGGGAAGCTATGTTCATATTCCTTGTCATGGAGGCACATTTTTATTAAAACGAAAATCAAGAGATATAACACGGTTGGTGTTTATCTATGTAAAACCGGGACGTGTAAGAGGATTCCGTTATGAAACATAAACATACAAAGTACTGTGTCACAACATAAAATTAAAACGATGTAGAATAATTCAACAAAATGTGTATCGTAGCCACCGTAGCCGTCCGTAGCATCTACTACGCCGAACTATTCGTAGCACGATTCGTAGTAATAACAAATCTCGTAGCAGTGATTGGAATTCGACGAAAATACTCATAGAATTCGTAGGCACTTGTTTTCTATTATATTGTAGGCAATAAATCATAAGTATCATTAGGTTCAATACAAAATAAATCTGTACTTACTTGATATTAGAGTAAAATATCATTGGTAACCCACGCATATTGTGTGTATGATGTGATTAAGAATAATAGTCCGTAAATAGATATTTTACTTCATTAAAGTCTCTTAATTGGGATCCCTCATTATAGAAACAGACAAATTATATCCATTTATATTCCCTATCAACATCAGATTACTATTAAAATTAATCAGACGCGAAATAACAATAAATTATTATGGTTACTTTAATAAATGAACATTCAGCTAAACGGTTTTCACTACTAAACTAGAGGTATGATCAGCATTGTTTATAGTATTAAGTCAATATCTCGTCAATACTATGTATTGTGTAATAGATAGAGCAATGTAGTTATGATAACTAGTATCAACATTGCTGTTTACTTATCAAAGAAATTGATAGATGTTTGACAAGGACAGGAATTAATCCAGCTTGCAAATGTTTTCTTTATTTATTTAGAAATCTTAGCAAACAGATCGTCGGCGTTCTGAGCTATACCTTTCTATTTTATGCTGACCTATTAGTCTGTGACAAACTTGCATATTGTGGGCTCAGTTTCTAATGGTTAAGTATAGTTTGATATTTTGTTGACATCGCTTTGCTAACATGGATTAGTATAGTGTTTCTACGAGGATTTTCTTAGAATCTGTATATGTATTAGAATTTATTTGAATCCCATTTATTTTGGGACTTTCTAAAAATACTTTATTATATCGTAAGTTTTTGTGTAAGTTTATTTTTTATCACATTACCGTTTTGCAACAAAAATAAATGTTTTGAAACTCAGCACTTGATGAGGCTCTCTGATGTAAACAAGTTGTAAAAGAAACTGTTATGTAAAAGAAATTTGTTGAGTACAATTACAATGGGGTGCGACCACGGACAGAAGTTACTCCTTACTAAAGTCAAAGAGTACTATTTACTCAAAAGTGGTTAAAATCGGCCCTAAATGTGGTAACGTAACACTCAGTAAACCGACCCCTCTTGGTCTACAAACCCCGCGAGCCCTCCGACATTTTAATCTTTCGGTTTAACATCAAATATTCTCAATAATACTTTTTTAAATGCTAACCCTTTTATCCTGTTAAAATATTCAACATTGAGTATTCGCAGAAACCGATTTTTCGTAAAACGAAACGGTTTTTGCAACGGTTTCATTCTCCCGTCCAATAGTTTCGGATAACTGATTGAACTTTGTAATGGGACCGGGACGTTGGCGGAGTACCGCGTAATTATAGTTGAGTGCAAACTCTAGAAGTGGGCCGGAGACGGAACCGATTGTTTTTAATAAGCTCCCTATTTATTTATTCATTTTAACCGCGAATATGTTTTTGACAAGCCAAGCAGTTTAAGTTTTGTTGGTACAACTCGACGACTTGTTTACGGAGGGACTTCGTACCAACGCGTAATAGGCCGAGGTTTGTTATCGTGACCTTTCACAATGTATTGTCTATTTTGCTCCGTAACAATTGTAACTTAACATGCTTATCAAGAATTTAGTTAGCAAGCATTACCGTAGCTAGAAGGCCCACAGGAGAGTGTTAGAAACAAGTTCAATTCGCTTAAATTAACTGTCACGTGCACACGCTACATTAACACCATTTATTATCGGTTCTAACCACAAAAAAGAATCAATTAGGTAAGCGATTACCTACGTAACATTTAAAACGACCTTATCAAAGCAACCTTCAATTCACAAACAATTTTAATTTATTAACCATTTAGTGAACAAAACATATTTGAAACTAACAAATATGTTGAAAGGGACTTAAAAACTATTTTAGTAAATATTCATAAAGTTTTGCTATGAAACTATCCGTCCGGGAAATATAAAGCTTATGTAGGGTACCAGTTTCTAAACACTTTCGTTCATATAGTAAATGGATTGTGAGGGTTCAAAATTAGGTGCCTTTAAGTCATTAAGCCATAGCTTTGAAACGCTACCCAACCTACGTTTTAACTATAATATAGAAGCAAAGCCACCAAAATACCACAAACAGTTGTTTAAGAAAAGTATGTAAACTCAGTAGTTTACACAAAATGTATGCGGAACAATAATACCGATTTATAAGAATGCAAGAACCAAGAACCGATTTTCAAAACTTTAAGAGCTATATCACACCGAGACACCATGGCAGCGCAACCATCAACGCTACTGTGGTGTCCTTAAGCTATCAAACAAAAACACCAAAGACCAAACACCACACTACGACAAAATTAAAATAAACCGCTAATGCTATCGTCCGAACTGGTCCGAACTGGTATCGTCCGCCTCTAGATTGGTTGCGCAACCAAGCCAACACCAGGTGAATAACTCTCTATTGAGTTGTATATATTTTGTTGGTGGCGGCGTCTGGTTGCGACGCCATGGTGTCTTAGTGAAATATAGTCCTAACAACCGAGACTTATCGACAACTCGATTAACAAAGCATTACCCAAACTATTTAACATACATTTTTAATTATGTATTTAATGCACTTTAACATATTGTACCAGATTTACATGAACTTTAACCTTGTTTAGTGGTATTTGCACGTTGATCCCTAGATATCCAGTCACCCAAATGAGCACTAACTAATCTAGTTACCTTATATGTAACCAAATTAACCCGTATCAAGCTCGACACTACAGATACAGCTTATACATAATTGTCTAATTTCAAATTAACAATAGGTATTGTTTGGTACATAATGAACAGAGGTGATGCTAAACGATATCGTAATTAATACTCAATTAATCACCCCGGAGCAATTTATTCAATAACTCTTAACGAGACCCGAGGACCGAACTATTCCTTAATAGACTGTTCAAAGGTTTAGACTTAAACTTATTGGCTTTATCAGGTCGGATACTTGGATTACACGGCACAAAACTGTTTGTAAAAATAATAAAGAGTAACACTTAAAAGAATCTCGTTAACAGCATCGATTATGTAGACTTAACTTTTAAAAAGGTTAAGTGAAAAGGTTGTATCAATATAGGGGAAAGGTTTTTTAAAAAAATATTGAGGAAACGTTATTTCAAATCTGGAAAGGATAAGTACCTGGGAGAGGTGAGCAAACTTTGTACAGCAGAGTGAATTATGACGTCACAAACGATTGAAAGAAATGCAAAAGTCTTAAAATAGACTTTTTTATTAATGTATAATCCAAGAAAAGTCTATAACAGTATGATTTATTATCTGTAATGGTTATGAGTAATTAAATTCATTTCAGTTCTAGACCAATTAATTACAACTTATGACTACTTACTACGCCAAGATCGTGATCAAAATATCATTTACGCAAACAAAATCAGTTAAGTTTTCGAAATGATAATTTATTAAATTATTTGTTTGTTACAATTTCATGATACAATTGTTTTATCATATCTGGAGGTCGTGAAATGAATCTTGCTACATATGCGTTAAGGTTTCTTTTATTTAATTACCCACTATTAATATTCATTATACTAACATTTGTGACATTATTTTAGTTATTCGAATGATTTTAACAAACACAGAAAGCACAAGAAATTTCCACATCCCTGTCTTTTAATTAGTGTAATGGAGAAAATTATTTAAAGTAAAAGGGAAGCTTTTCCGAAATTCATTTACACTTCCATACACTTAATATACAATATGACTTTTTCCTCATCTACTTAGTAAGCACTCCATTTCCATACTTTTTTTACAAAAAGAAACACGATTCCAGTCATGGCAAGGAGCATATTATTTATCTATGAATGAAAAAAGTACTGGCAATGCAAATTCAAATTCGAAATATGAAAATTTAAATGTATGTTTTGAATCTGTATTCATCATTTGGAACCACTGGAACACAATTCATCAGAGTTGACAAATGAGGTTTTATTATTCCTCTCCATTTGTTGGTTGGATATGAAATAATATACCGTCAGATTATTTGGAAACCGGTCCCCGCTTACATTTTCAAAACCAATATAAGGTAAAGAGATGTGAGGGAAAATACTTTAATCTTTTACCGTAAACGTAAATTGTAAATGTATTTTTTGTATTTTTGGTTTTAAACTGAAGTGATTCAGTCAGAGGTTCTCGCTTTAAAAGCAGTTAACCGCTACGCTGTTACAGCGCTACGCTGCTACAGCGCTACGCTGCTACAGCGCTACGCCACCGCTACGATGCGGTAGCCGAGCGAAGTCCACTAAAAGCCAAGTAAGTGATATCACTACATAAATAGAATTACAACTGCCGACATTTTATCTTCAAAGTTCCCTTGATAACTACTGCAGATTCATTTAAATTATCTTTTTATTATTATTCGTTTAAGAAGTAAGTTTTCATTGTTCTGTTTCTTGTGAAATTCCAAAGCACTAAGTTTGAAACTTATATAAATTAAAAAGTTCCAAGTTGTAAAAGTTATGTGAGTATCTAGTCTACATATTTACCCACACACCTATGTCTCAGAATAATAAAACATTTGTCATAATTACATTTAAGTACGCGATTATAAAAAACATAAATAGTTCTGCTTACGACTTTCAAAGGACATTAAAACAATATCTTAAGATTTAGAAAATGTTACGTAACTTATATAAATGAGAAGTTTATTAGTTTAATTCCATTAAGTTATTAACAGAAGTGCCCGTTGGCCTAGACATTTATTTGAAATTGCTTTAATATATCTGCGCATGTTACTTTTCGTAATAGCTTTCAGTCTACACGTTATGCTCTTATAAAACGATTAATTTCGCGAAAATTGAGTTAATAAACCTTAAGCATCAGCTGAGATCAAGGGTGTTAATTATAGATGTTAATTTCTCATAACCATCGCTTTAATTTGATATCAAGTCTTATCTTATAGACATAAAGAAAACCTTTTTATTTAATACAGCCGTGTGAACTACATTTGTCACCTCTTACCGCGGGGATTTTAAAAGTCAATTTACCTCTCGTCTGTCGATATATGAGATACAATAGAAAACACATTGTGGCTAGCGTGGATCTGCGTTCCGACAGACTCTTGTCTAAGGTTAACAGTATGTACAGTACCGTCTTTACCATAAGGGCACCCGGGGCCCGTGGCCAGGGGCCCGAAGGACCATTTCCACGACGGACACACCCGCTACACGTTCGGGTGTGTTATCTTTGTGTAATCTACAAATTGGTTTTTGTTTTTCAAACGTTGTACACAAGTGCGTTTACAAACATAGAAGTTCACATACACATGACACCCAGACCCGAAGCAACAATTCGTGGATCACACAAATAGTTGCTCCGTGCGGGAATCGAATCCGCTACACGTTGCACGGCAACCGGTTATCCAGCCACCGCGCCAATCGTGCAGTCGTGTTGGTTCACGATACAGGGGAAAATCCTAGTGTGGTGTAACGTTAAAAAAAAGAAACATTCTAAAAGAGCCTCAAATTATCGTGTGTCCTAGGCCCCTAGCACAGTCTAAGACGGTCCTGACTATATATTTAACAGAGACTAGGTAGCGTCCTCTGATAAACCTGACCCTTGTAAAGAAGGCGGTCGTTAATAATAATATTCTAAGGTTAAACCGTGAACAGAAGAAAGTGGAATTAGTCAGTTCATTGCGTTATAAATGAGTACCTGGCCAGGATTGATTGGGGGCTGATGACTCTGCAGCGGCGAAGATTAATAGCGATCGACTACTGAAACGATAAACACTATGATTTGCGAGATACCACCCTTAACACTTATTTATGTTTTAGCCTTTAATTATTAAGTACTTGTGCACAATGCTTTATAAGTAAATCAACTTATTTGTGACGTCAAACACATGTACAGAGTATCGTTTTTGACATATCAATTCCTATTACATTACGTTTCATGACGTCATATTTATTATTTGCAAAAGGGTTGTTGAGTACTTATTCTAGTCTAGGCGTACCTACTTTTCCCAATAATGTTATTCTCAAGTAATGGAGGACAAACGCATTGCCATAGATACTCCGAGCATGATACCAGTCTGATAACTTTGATATCGAAAATGGAATATTACTTAGCACGGCTCGATTATCTTTTGTGACCTCGTATTCACTATTAGAAAAACTGTAGATAATTGCACCTAAGTAGATATTTGAGTGTATGAACATCACTAAAACATCGATAAAACCATATAAATAGCCATTCTAGTCGGTCCAAGTACCATTAACACAATACTGGCGTCACCTCCTGTGACATTTGTATGATAATTTTATTGTATATCCTATGAAAAGATGGCTAAAAGTGCAAATTATCGGAGCGAAGGCTGCGACTATAACAATGTATGTTCATGAGGACCACAGAGTAGTAATTTGTATAATTTTTGCATTTGGAACGACAACGAACATTCTGGTCGGTAAACACGAGCGGCTATTGGTAGAACGACTACTTGTTGCATGGGCCCCGTGGGTACTGTCTCTTATTTTATGACACACCGTCCACTTTATTTAACATGTTAGTTTGCTCCAGTAATTTGTTTGTGTTGAATTATTTTTTCACTGTTTTTCATATACGCATGTACCAACATAATGTTGTAATGTAAATAAGTAATGCTTAAAAATATTGAACAGTTAAGATAATATACTGTTACTGTCCAAACATTATTAGCGCAAAAGTGGATATTACATGTGCACGTCTGTCAATCCCTACGGGGAAATAAAAAAGACATGATGTTATGATATACTTTAGCGTAATCTTTGGTACGGAAGCAAGAAATAATAAGTTGTAGCCGACTGTCATGTCTCACGTCTCCCCGCTAAGCCTTCCTCTCATTGTAAGATAAAACACGACCGAGAGCTGTGGCCATGCTCCGTGATAGATAGGGTATTGAAAAGTGTGGAATAGCTCGTTATATTAAGTTATAGATACCTCAAAATTATTTGTTTTAAATAACATCACGCCTTTTATCCCCGAACGGGTAGGCAGAGGTGCACATTATACCACTATATAATGTAACACCCACTTTTCACTATTTATGTTATGAGTCCCATGTAATAGGGGGTGAGCCTATTGCCATATACTGGGCACAATTCCAGACTCCGTGCTACTACTGAGAATATTAAAAAATACAGTAATAGGTACTTTAAATATTTATTATTTATTTTTTTTGTTTTAAATATTTCTGAAATTAAGGAATTATTTGCTATAGGAAGTTTTATCTTCTTTACAAGATTGCATTTTAATATGTTACGCAAATGAATTGCCATCCAAATTCAACAGCCAGACAGCAAAAGAAGCATCGCCAACGCACCCACAAAATTAAAAAAACAATAGCGGCCATATTAAAAAACGAAAAGAAAAACACGCTTGAAGCTTTCGTAACAATAAATTATAGCAGTTTCTCAACATGATTTACAGGGTAAACGTAGCAATGCTTCGTCGAGTTAATTTATTGCTCGCCCAAACACTTTGTTTAGCACCGGAACGAACAAGTTAATCTGTCGCGTGCCCTACAAACAATCAACATGGAGACTAAAAAACAGTTCAAAGGTTGACCTTGCCCTTAGCCTAAGTCCACAAGAAATATTGTTTACATGATCTACTTACTTAAATATTGTCTCCTTTCTCCCTTTTACAGACTTAATCCGTCAAATGTACAAAAAGAATCTGTTTTTCGTTTCAACTACTTACATTTATTTTACAAGCTTTAAACTAAGACTCAATTCATAAATTAAATCACCGAAAAGATAAATAAACAAAAAGGTTTTGTAATCTGACTTCGTTCTAGTTTATCCAGACAATCCGCTAGATATGTAGCCAGCCTTAGGTCGCCCGAAGCAAGTCGCGATAAAGCGGGAAACATTTATACTTGATCTTTTTGTTTTTATATAGGAGCAATTTGTTGCGAAGCCCGACTACAGACTATGAAGCATTTTTTATACCGACTTGATGCCCATCTCTATTATTGAGTCGCATTCAATGCTGTGCGTACTTTTTTATTACTTGCTTTGATTTTACGAACTATTTCACATTTATTGTATCTGTTAGGATTTCAGATATGTTTAGTTGTCTTGACAACTACAAGTCTTCATTTGCTGTTTGATTAACCAAAATAAAAGTAGGCCTACTGGACTACCTAAATCTACCCATTATATAACAACACACCTGTTATTTCCCATGGTGATAAGAACAAAAAACCTTAGGAAAAAAACATAATGCAACGAATCCAAAACCTACCCATAAAACTGATAATTTAAGAGATATGTCCAAAAGTAATTTTGCAATGTAGGTATCTAATAGCAAAATTAATTTTCATATAAATGTTTAGAATTACTGAAATATACTAATATTTTATTAACATAACGAATTATTGTAAGTCAGGTAATGTGCCAGAGCCCGCATTAAAAGTTCCCAAACTAAAACTTCGCTTGACTAATCTTCCACTCAACTGTACGGTTAGTTTACTGATTTTAGCATAAAACAAAATTCCGTTCACCCAAATAAACCACACGAAAAAGTTACAACAACAATAAATCTGGGTCTGCGTGTAAAAACCTATTTTGTAAGTACCTTTATTGTTCATTTTCTTACCTAATGTAATTCCAACCTTAATGTCAAAATTCGTTTCCTTTGCACGGTAACGTTCAAAGGATTTATGACCGAACCTAAAATCTGACGTCATTAGCGTTTCTTGTAAAATAACGTTTTTGAATAAAATACTTACTTTAAATGGAGATTCGAGGATACGAGACGGAAAATGCAATGAACCGATGTGATGTGATCCGTATAACGGGACCCTTGCTCGTATTGTTACATTTTATGGTGACGGTTAGTAACATCAATATAACTAGACTACTAGTCCAAGTATAAGAGTACATTCTCAATGTATGTCCATATGTACTCAAACTCAAAAGAAACCAATGTGGATGAAGGTATGTACCAAACATATACCTTTACTCACCCCATTCGCGGAAAATGAAGCGACATATCGAAACATAAATCGGATACAAAGAAATCAATTTGGAACGCAACACACGTGGCGGAGTAAAACGCAGTCAATTTGATCGCGGAGCAACTGTTAACTCGTCCTTTCACAGCTCATTATCGAACACGCATTCACAAAAGCATCCGGATTTCCACAAAATGGTGGTAAGTATTCACCGTCGCCGTCGTAAAGACATTTATCAAACGATTCAAAGCACTTGATCCTTTAAGTCTCCGAACATTCAAAGCTTTTAGAAGAATGATGTTTATGCCATGACTTCGAATGGCTGTCGTCAGAAAAATTAATGGCGAGAGTAACTGCTCGGCAATTTAACGAACGAATTGCCGACAACCTGCGATTAAGTGCCACCTGTAACACGTTTTACATCTTCGATATAACTTTAGGAGCCAATAAAACGATTTTATCACACGTAAATCTATTAAGTACTGTGTGTATTCTATTTTTAGAGCAAACAATAAACATACAACTCGAGGTATACATTTTATTTCACGATTTGTTAAGCAATACTGCCAAAACAGAGAAACGGATATTTGATACGAGTGTCTACTTTATCACTTCACAAAGTGTGCGGTGTCATGTTACTAAGGAAGCTTCAGATGGGATGAACAACCAAAGGTCGTGGATGCAATGAGATTCATTTTGACTCACAATGTTGTGCGTATTGAAAATAGGATAAAGCTATTTTGAGACAATGTCGACGGATTCAGCAGAAAGATTCCATTGAATATTTGTCAGTTCGATTCAATTACCTAAATCACGTCTCACATTGCTCCTGTCGATGTATCGTGATCCCGGGAGGTGTATTTCTTTGTGAAACAATCGTCTTCGGGGTCCCATCGGTTTGTGTCGACGTTCCAATTTGTCAATATAAAATAGACAGCGGCATTGGCAGGCCGACTGGAGAGGTATGTACACTGAGAGGTACGAGTACCCGACCCACAACTCCGGTAAGATCCCTACGTCAGTGTCTCAGATCGGAACATCTGCACCTGACGTAAATTTATCGATGCCTAATTCCAAATGATATGATCCTTCCATCTGTATTACGAATATAAATAAACATTACCGTCTGTCCCCTTGTTTCCTGAAACTATTTTCATTATTTCCATCGTCAGGAAGTCGTTATCATTATTATTACTCTCCGGATCCAAGTTGATGCTATTTCTCAATTTCAACTTTGAATCTGCATAGTTTTATTAGCTCTTCAAATGCAATTTAATGCAGATCTGACGGAAACGGTTTCTCCTTTTCTCGCAGGTCAAAGCTCACTTGAGTCAACATTAAAAATTCCAATGAAAATACTTGTGTGAAATTTTATACTTAGTATAGTGTAGCTCACCTTAAACGCAGTATAATGTTTATGAGACTCGTGTTCTCGAGTACACAAATATTGTCTACATAGGCCTGGTTTCAGAGATAATGGTTTTGAGTACACAAATATGGTACACAGGTAAAAAATCACGTTGTTTTACAAGAGTGACGATCGTTACTCACTAGTATAAAATCCTCTGTAGATAATATGATTACGTACTCGTTTACTCAATGTTTGTGGTGAGCAGTTGCGGTGTGCTGTGACTGAACACTGCGCTATTTTAACACCTGCGGTTTGTTATTTTATTATTTTGTCATAAAACTAACAGATCACACGTAGGTACAACAAGATAAAACTGAATTTAAAATAATTTGTATTAAAAATGCAATTCTCTAACAATTCCACTGTTACTAGATGAAACGTGAACTCCAGACGTCATACTCTCAAAACGGATAAAAACGACTTTAGGATACGCAAGTAATAGTTCAGTGGAAATGCAAGAAAAAATAGTACGGAATAAAACTTCTTAACAAGTAAAACACTGTTAAGAAGAACGAAGAAAAGCTTTTAGTAATAAAAACTATCGAAATAAAAAAGGAAAAAATGTAGTAGGTACGCTAACCACCGCATAACGAGCTCACAAAGGAACCAGCTGTAACGACGGATATGAACTTTTTAATTTACTAAAAATACAGAGATGACTTACAAGGAAAATTAAGATGGTGCAAGGGCAGAAAGACATTTCTTTTTTATTATCTTTCCAAATACAGGTCAATTAAAAATTTAAGATTGTACCACCCACAGATTCATTTTAAAAACAATCACAATTCAACATTATAAATACACACGACACTCTCCAAATCACTGGTCTACATCAAAATTGCCTTTTACATGAAAATATACTATATTGATTGTATTCCACTCGCTGAACATAAATATACAAGTTAAAATTCATAGTTAGCTCTTATTGTGCATTTATGCCATATAAATATAATAGCGGGTAGCGCGACAGATATATCACATTAATGATGATAACTTAAAATATTTAGTAATTACCCGCGGAAATTTTATTATTTCACATTTGTTTGTTGCGTTTAACGCTGACTGTGTTTTATTCAACAGTTAAAACGTGAAATTGTTACCGTTTTTTTTTACATTTTTAGTGAAAAATCTACAGTTTTCGTTTTGTCGCGTAAATGTGTTAATAGTGCAGACAATTTTTGCTACATTTGTGGTAAGGTGACCCTTACTAACCAAAGATGCTCAATACCTCAACGTTTAGAAACTGCTTACTTCCATTATTTTGGAATTAACATTAAAAACATTAAAAACCAAGACAAATCGTGGGTACCACATTTTAGTTGCACAACTTGCTCCACAAATCTGATTAAGTGGCTAAACAAAAAGAAACGTTCATTGCCTTTTGGTGTACCAATGATGTGGAGGGAACCTACCAATCATGCGAATGACTGTTACTTTTGCTTGACTCCACCCATCCAGCACGGTATATCACGAAAAAAGAAACGAAGCGTAGTATACCCTGACGTAGCCTCTGTATCGCGACCTGTACCACACGGAATCGATTTACCTGTTCCTCGACCTCCCGAAGAATACCAGGAAGATTCTGAAGAAGCGATGATTTCAATGGAAGTTGACTACAATGAGCCTACAGCCTCACAATCGTCAGAGTTTGTGGGTGACAATATTGTTTGTGACGAACCTCATAGAGTTTCGCAAGATGAACTCAGCGACCTTATACGAGACTTAAATTTATCAAAAGATAAAGCGGAATTACTAGGATCGAGACTTAAGCAATGGAATTTGCTTCAACCGGATGTCAAAATCAGTTTATACAGATATCGTCAGAAGAACTTGATACCCTATTTCAAATCCGAAAACCAGCTTGCATTCTGTAATAACGTAAATGGCTTGATGAACGCTTTGAACATTGAATACCATCCAAAGGAATGGCGGCTGTTTATAGACTCCTCAAAATTGAGTTTAAAAGCTATTCTTCTCCATAATGGTAACACACAACCATCGATTCCGTTATGCTATGCTGTGCATACTAAAGAAACATACGAAAATATGAAATTAATTCTAGATGCTATATCATACTCAGAGCACGAATGGCAGATTTGTGGTGATCTAAAAGTCATAGCAATGGTGTTGGGTTTACAAATGGGCTATACCAAGTACTGTTGTTTTTTATGCGAATGGGATAGTCGGGCTAGATCTTTACATTACATAAAAAAAGATTGGAATCCTAGACTAAGCCTAAATCCTGGAGAAAAGAACGTCAAGCACGTTCCTCTAGTTAATTCCCAAAAAATTCTTCTACCACCTTTACATATCAAATTGGGACTAATGAAAAACTTTGTGAAGGCTCTCAACAAGGATGGACCAGCATTCAAATACCTGCAAAGTAAATTTCCACGTATAAGCGACGCTAAAATTAAAGAAGGAATCTTTATCGGACCTCAAATAAGAGAGATTCTAAAGAACCAAAACTTTGATTCAGTTTTACAGGGCTTTGAAAAAGAAGCATGGGAATCTTTCAGAGCAGTCATTCATGGTTTTTTGGGCAATAAGAGAAATGAAAATTATGCTGAACTTGTGAACAATCTCTTTCAAAAGTATCAACAGTTGGGTTGCAATATGTCCCTAAAAATTCATTTTCTCCATTCTCATCTTGATTTTTTCCCTTCTAACTGCGGTGATGTAAGTGACGAATATGGTGAACGATTCCACCAAGATATCTCGACAATGGAAAAGAGATACCAGGGCCGATGGGATGCGTCAATGTTAGCAGACTACTGCTGGAATTTGAAAAGAGATACCCCTAACAGTGATTACAAAAGACAAACGAAAAAGAGAAGAAAATCTTAAATAAATACGTTATTTTTCTTTTAATTGTAATATTTCCAATTTTATATAAGTAAAAAGCAAAAAATAATAGTAAATAATTATTATAGTTTTTTTTAATAAAATATTTTGTGCTTTAACGTGTTACTAGAAGCCAAATTTTGTATATTAGGTATATTTCCAAAATAAGAGCTAATTAAAAAAACATATTCTTGTTTTTCTATTCAGTAACCTTAAATCAATATAAAAATAAAGTATTCAATTGAAAGGCACACAAAAAGTTACATTTTGTAGACCAGTGAAATCAATGAAATGAGTCTAAAAAAACAAATATCAAAAAATACCAACGAGACTAATAATAGCACTCGCGCGCGAATCCACTCGTGTCTATTAGATTTCCGTAATAAATATACAGACAGACATACAATAGATACGCTCTCTTCCAATTCTTTCCAGCATCGCTCGTCTATAAATCTGAAGTAACTCGTTGGAAATGAAATAACAAACCGCGCGTACATTGTGATAGACAAATAACAATGCAGATACCTCACTCACTGTAGATTTGCAAACTGATTGCAAGTCAACTTCACTTCTCCGAAATGAAGCGTGGAAACGCAGACTATTATGTTCGGATATTTGTAATATTTGAATCGTAAATAAATACCCTAATAATAAAAATCTGCAAAAAAGTTTTCTTTGATTTTTTCAAGTTATTAACTAGTGAATTGCGACTTGCAACGGTATTTTTCTCTCCACACATACTACTTACAAGAACAGTAGCTGTTGTTTCTTATTGACGATGACCAGTACCTAGTTAGTGAAATAATCCAATGAATATGTACGTTTTGATCACCGTTTTATTGCATCGTAGTATTGTGCAAAATATATATAAAACTAAACTTAGCATCAAGTAAATATAAATTTCCCTTCCCACTACTTCCCAGTGAATTTAGACGTGGATCCTACTACAGAAACTGGTTAAATGCTGTGGGCGATACTTAGATAATATAGTTTAAGGAACGCCCACGTTTGTGAAGTGCTTTATAATAAAATGATCCCACGAAAATGCTCCAGAGCGCATCAAAGGCATAATGATATCTCCGACCATCTCCGCGAGCCCGTTCCTTGGGAGATAGTGGCTTAATAAGGCAACAATCAACTTGATATGCTTAAACAATGGCACAAAGAATGAAAAATCCTTTCATTCAAGGAATTGTGGACGTCTTAAGGTTTTTCACATTTCTCTCAAGCCTTTTCTTTTACTGTTTTTGACCTGCGGGCATGATGTTGAATGGCGGTCTTTATGTCTTTGGTGTCAATCAAATACATCTTAAGCTGTCATCGAATATGTTGTGTTCTTAATATTTAACGTACGCTACAGTTTCAAGAAAGGCCTATATCAAAATATGTAATAAAAAATATATCTAATAAAAAATGTATGTAATGGAAATAGATTTCTAGGAAAACCAATGTATGCCAATTTCAAAAGTAGGTTATGAATGTTCACCCACTAAGGTTAAAATCACTTTTCAATAAATACTTATATTTATTTTTATTTCAGCTATAAATTGATGGAGTGGTCGCAAAACTCCGCAAATCTCAGGATGATCCACAAACCAGGAGTTTGAAATATTAGAATAGAATATATCCTATGGAACATTAACTTGTCCTCATTAACTCATTGAACAAAGCAACACAAAGCGTAATGAAACAGTGCTTAGAATAGTTTATCTCTCTTACAAACGTTTACTTCATAGACATAGACAATGGAGAATGAGTTATAGGCGACCTACATACGGTCCTGATCTAAATCAACAAGTGTGAAACCACAGAGTCATGCATTTCTACTAATTAGGATGATACACGTAGGGGAAATAGAAAAGTCATGTTGCTGTATATAAGTGAAAGAGTAACTGTATCTCTGTAGCTTTTAATTAAAATTATCGATTTTTAGTTTTGTGTTTGTCATTTTATAGCCATTACTCAAGTTCCTTATTACACTGGTTTATAAAGGAAGTAAAATTTTCGTTGAATTTCATTTTAAATAAGACATAATTATTGTGCTATTTTTGATAATTCTGCAATGCAAAATAGGCGTCAATACTAAGATAAAATCGAACATTTTAGATCTAGTATTTTACCTAGGTACTAGTAATTTGTTCTCTTCTTTAAAACGTTTTACAGTTGGAACGAAACAAAACAAGACTTTAGCCTCTGGACTGTATTCAAAAATACGATTCAAACCGGGAAATTAATCACCGAATAAAAAATACAAACCTACAAAGAGACCGAACTGTGAGCGAGAGCCAAATCGGGCACTGGCAAACATCAGCCAAATTGGACTGGCGCGAAATGGCCAAACATTTTTAAGTTAGGCAACATCTACTCCAGGTAATGATACTGCGACGGAAATATAAAATGGTGGCATACAATTTATTCTATAATATTTTTGGGATTTATATCAAGTCATTATTATGTACCCACAAAATCATATTTATACACAAAAATTTAAACGACTCAACCTCTCTCGACGATCATCGTCATCATAATAATTTAGTCCCATAACAATTAATTATTTCAGATATCTTTATATCCAAGTATTGTTCAAGTAATCCAGTTTAAAAAAGGTGCCTACATAATATACATGCACCATAGGTACATTTAGGTTGAGGCATAGGAAGTGTAATTAATTAGCCAGCAAAAAGGCAATGCACAAGTCTACCACTCGGACTATTCACTCGTATATTTTTAAAGTTTCTCGCAGGAACCAGAAACAAAAGAACGGGGAAATATAGTACTGTAGAGGTTTTATACCATCTTACAACTATTCGTACAGGCTGGTTTTAATAATCATTTGAATTTAGAACGAAATTGTGCTGGCTAAAGATCTTATGTATGGATATAAATATGCTACGATATATCAGAAGTAACTTTGCGCGGTAAAAAATATTGAGGTATAAAATAATTATTGACTTACTGTTTTTATCTCGGGTATTATGCTGTGTTCCTGATTTTGCCAATTTATATTTATCAATGGGACTATTTTTACTAAAAATGATTTATTTGATCATACCCAAATTTTAAGTTACATAAATAATTGCTATTTTGAGTAGCCGGGTTGTATAACATTAATTAATAGATTTTTAGTTAACCAGTAGTTGTACCCGGTAACAGATTTGTGTAAATACGCAACAACATCCGATCAAAGGGTCCAACGCCTTTGTAAATAAATTCCAATTATAAAACAATTAATGTCAATTGAATCGTTACATTATGGTTTCCGACATCCTATAAGTTCGCTACAGTGACGAATGTCATTTGGAAGAAAAAACCCGAATATCGAATCGTTGACGTTCACGAAATAAAAAAACCTGTGTGGAACCTCCTTTGAAGAAAAATATACGTAATGTGTGTAATAAATAAATAAATAATCATTTATTTCAGATTTACATCTATATGTGTTAGTAATTAATTGGAATATAATATTTTAATCTCTAAAGTTGTAACTTTAGTTTTAATTAATTAACCTAAGGACTATAATCACTTTCAACTTCCATATACAAAACTAAAAATAAGTATGTACGACATAAAGACTGCCATTCATTAACCATTTCAATCTCAATAGCGCAAAAGTGTCGCGGAAGAAGGTCATAGTAACAACACAATATTTCGAAATGTGTGCTCGGTCGGAATGAAATACTGCCTCCTGCAGAACCACCCACTCGTCCAACTGACAGGACAATGTCAGTTATTGTTAGAAATAAAACCCCAAGGATTTGCTTACATAAATAAATATATACCTTAAACCCCGTTATATTCAACGGTTAACTTGTCCTGGCGTCTTTTATTTAAATAAGATAATTCATAAGAGTAAAGCAATGTCTGACTACATCGTATACAATATTATTCACTTTTATGAACAATGTAAAATGCCTGTTCGGAGAAACTTAATTGGTTTATCACGTTCACGACCGAAATTAAATCATTACTCAACGCGAACACAGTTACTCACGTTGCATGCACCATTACGAATCTCGTGTTTTAATAACAAGTGAGATAATCTTATATCGCACTTGTACTGTTAATTCACTGAGGGCATAACTATTAATAAACTCATTTGAAAAGGACCATTGGAAAACTAGAATAAATCAATAGAACTGATTTATTGAAGCTGAGCAAACAGCTATAAATCAAAGGCAGGCGCGGCATCGGTCGCGTGTTCCATCCACTACAGTAACTACTGTGACGTTTATAAAACTTGCGTGACGTCACAAATATCACGTTCATTATCTTCCATTCCCTAACATTTCATACTACACGACGATATATCAATATATGTCGTGTCTGTACGCCCCTCCCTGCGGTGAGAGATAAAGGAATCTCCGAATACACTTGAGAGAACAAGCTTCATAAAAAATGAAAATTAATCTTCAGAAGCCGCTTTAGAGCTCATATGAAATCACGAACCCTATACATACAATATCCAACATTTCCAAGCAAAACTAATGATAGAGATTTGTAACACAGAGATAAAAATATTCACAATTGTCTTCCTTTGTTATCACTTATAATTTACTACATCGTAACGCCGTTTATATAAGTCAAAGCATTTTTCCCTTTGACTAAATACACGCGCTCTGTAATCCACAATTGTAAGAGATAAAGAAGAATTTAAATACTTCGTAATCGCGTTAAAGTGGTTGAAAGAGCAAAGACAAAACAGCTCGGCCTTTAAAATAGAACAAACATACAGAAATAAATACAAAATACCACAACTGAAAATGGACACATTCCCTCGTTATCTTTAATCATCTTTCTCACAAAAAGGAAATGAAAAAAGTTCTGTGTTTAATTTAGTTGATATTCAAAACAGGAATTTGAATTGAAATAATTCGCGAAAATATTCTTAATTAAAACTTCTAAATCACCTATTATCTGTAGTCAAAGAGTGACTTCCTCTCACAACCACACACACACAAGTTTACCAGCACACTACACGTTGTGTTTTTCTACAGGAAGTTCGTAATTTTGCCTTCGGAAACAGCGAATTTTCGTGTACCAGGGAAGTAGGTTGCGTCCGCGCGTAATTTCAGCAAGCCCTTAACTTCGTTCTAGTAATTTTATCAACTCCCCTCGAGTGGCTAGCCTCTTGCACGGTTACTATACAATCCCTTATTTTAAGTTCAACGACCAAAGAAATGTAAGTGAAGCGAGAAATACTAAATAACTTTAAAATGAAAGAAATTTATGTAGACGAAGGGACTGGAGGAGTCTTTAAAATTTGAAGTTTTTTGAATGCCACAAATTACGGAGTTTTCGAAACGGTTTTGAAATATAAATGACGTGTATTGCGTAAGTACGGTACCCAAAAAGTTTGCGGACGAACAAATAATGTCGAGTTATTTTCCTTAGAGACCACTCTAATTCCAATCAGTTTGTCAAACACCTTACAAAGACATTGGACGTTAAGTAACATCTCGTAATTGACATATTGACCTCGTATAAGATTAGAGTTGATACGAGACTAGACAATGTTCTTTTATGTGTGTCCACAACATCAAACGCAAGTTTATTTAGACTGCGACCTAAGGACCCAGCTTGAATTTAGAGCTTCGGTTAATCAAATCTGTATGAGATTTTTACTTCATAAGCCGAACTCACGTGTCGCTAGTTAAAACTTTTTAATTCCTAAATCCATCAACACATTCTCGACATATTGTATAGAATATACTTTGACACCAGTTATCAAATATATTCTGATTTATTTAACTACTTTCTTTTATTGGGCCTTTATGTTAACCAGTGGAGGTACTCGTATATACCTACAACTTCCGTACATAGAACTAAGTGAAACAATTAATGTAAATTTTACCTTACAATCTATTGAGTGTTATTTGATTTGTTGTCTTTGAAAACAAATCCATGTGCGAGTATCAGTTCCCTGTTTTACACATGTCGCGTTTTCCAATTAAACGTTACATAAAGGTTTTCCTCACATTTATTATTGGAACGCGATGTCTTATTTTGGGATTGTTAACAATATTTACGTTGTTCTCAGGAAAAAGCATAGGACGCTATTCCAGGTAAAGAAGAATCTACAATAACTGATTCATTTCACTTTACGCAATAGTTAAAAAGGTCATGTCCTAACCCTATTATCATAAAGAAAGTCCTAAAATCTGTAATGAAAATCTTCCCGTACGGAACACCTGAGCTGGCAGCCTTTAAGCCGATTGGACAGTCCATAAAATCTATAAATCTACAAATGGTAGCTGCTATCTATCCACAGACGACTCTGCGGGTATTTTATTGTTTAGTTATGGCTGTTTATAGCTACATGTATGAGATATGTGATGACGGATTTATGTGCGATATATATTGAGACGCAACAGCTGCGTTCATGCACCGCGCTCTTTACGAGCGGAATTTAATCAGGAACCAATATCGTAAGTGACAGTGTTGTATTTGATAGAGCGTGGACCATAAATAGTATATTAATCATCATTTGGTAATCTGTAGAGTTTTGGTTTAATTATGTTCTCAGATTTGAGATTTATCGTCTTTGCTTTTTATCATCAACTTGTGAAAGAAAGATGGTAAAATTACGCCTGTTTGGAAAAACCACTATTCGTATGTTCGGTTTCTTATACCTACATCGTTTCAATAAAATTAGATAAAATTAAAAAAAATTGTATTGACTCGTTTTAGCACCAATTAAGATAACACGCACGAGGTGACAAATGTCAGCTTCGTTAATCAACGTTTTAATCTGCACCAAATCCAAAATTAAAGTTCCTCTTGGGCTCTTAATACATATTACCAAATTATCGAAACGATTTCTTAGTATTAATTTGTGGCTCAAAGCACCGCAAATTCACGAAAGCCATCACAATTTAATTGGCAATTTGTGTATTACAATAATTATGACATAAAGCCACATCAGATACATATTCATGTCTCTTGTATCAGTATTTAGACTTTTGTCATACAAATTGGATCATTAGTGATCTCCCTATGGAGCTATGGAGTGATAACAAAGGCAGATTAGAATTACCTAATTATGTTTTGTAGGAAAATATACATAGATTCGGATTGTACCTAAGATAATCTATTGCGTAACAGTTACGTTATCTCAGACAAGCCGTCTGTACCTCTACATGTTTAACTTAAGATTAAGGGTAAACTTACTGGGGTAAACAAAGGAGGTTTGATTTTGCAACATCCCAAAATAATTCTAAATATTTTTTTTCCGCACAGGTGTCTTGCCTTCTTTATCTATCTGTCTTTTCAGCTCACGGAACCGTTTTGTGAAATTGAATTTCAGGAATTGCACTGCCTATAAATCAGTGTAAACTGTACCTAACTCGAAATGTTGAGATTAATGTCAGAATTCGATATTAAATCGCTTTAGCTTCATGACGATTTATGCCACAATAAATCCACATATAAATAAAATATGTACCTACGTGGATAAATATTATTCAGTTTTATAAAATTTTAAAGACGTGTAGTTTACATGTTTTGGGCAGTTAACGTAAATAAACTGAACCTAGAGTATTTTGCTTTGAAATATAATTAAATTGAAATTTTATAGTCGAAGATGAAAATTACTAATACCATACTTCATTTGACATCTTTTCAAAAAGGCATTTCCTGTACCGTACAAAACCGCGAGCCCACAACTTGGTACGAGTGCAATTAGTTTCTCTAAGCTAATATCGAGTACCTAACTACCTACACACACAATACCCGGCACTACTTACAAACTATTGTACTTTTAGACTTACTTTATCAAGCTTTGTGTATATTTCGCTACCACAAAACTTATGTAAGCAGACATATTCGACTTATAGCATTCGAAATTCGAAAAGTACCAACGAAATCCTATTAGTTACTGAAGCTCCTCTTTACACCTCTTTAATCTGTTCGAAAGTATTTTTTAAACTATAGTAGGTGGAGGTACTTGATTTTAAATGCATACCTACATAATATTATAATCATCATGATAAGAGAAATACAAAACAAACTACAAATCTCAATATGTAAGCAATCTGATAGGAAAACAAGTGCACCGCAGTGTCAACACAAATATTTGTTCGCTATGCAGCAGACGGTACTAATCACGTTGAATTGCTGACTTAGCACGATTACCTGTTCAGCACCACAGTAGGTACCTTTGAAGTACTCATTGTCGGGTAAAAATGCTATTTTGCGACCCATTTACTGAAATAATCATGATTTCACTATAGACCTTTATATTTCGTAGTGAAGTTGACACTTTTCGACTCTGATCATTATTTTTAGCCTCTAACTAGACTAGATTTACCTGTATGAAAATTTGAACAGAACAATTGCAATTAAGTATACACCTAGCACTGATTACAAGTATCTATTTATGTACCTATAGATTAAAAAGTTTAAAACATTTTAGAACTTACGTTTTTAAGATATCATCACACCTTTTATCTCCGAAGGGGTAAGCAGAGGTGCACATTATGCCACTGTACAATGTAACACTCACTTTTCACTATTTATGTTATGAGTCCCCGAGGCTCCGTGCGACTACTGAGATTTTTTTTAAAAACCCGGTAATACTTTACCCGACCCGGGAATCGAACTTGAGACCCCTTGCCAACGAACACGGCCAACGAGGTATTTTTAAGATAAACTAATGTGAAAATGGAAAATATTGTTAACGAATCAGCCGTGAGACTCAGAGCATAACTTTTAACGATTGGCAAACCATCAATTCATTTTCATCGTATCTGTATGTATTTGCATTTCAATATTAAATGCCAAAGCATCACACGTCAAATGCATATTTTCGAAGCTATTCATAAACTGTAAAAAACCTTTTAAAAGGTATGCTCACTAAAATGTCTGCTGTATTTATAATACTCCAGTTACAGTTGAACCAAACATATCACTTTATATTTATTTGGGAATGTTTTGATAAAACGTTTTGAATTATTTATTACGATTAATAGTCGTCTGGTTGTCTAATTCGTACCTCTTATTTTAATATTGCTATTTTACAATTGATTTAATTTGGAACGCCAGAAAAAGCTTCTAATTAAACAAGCTCATGTCTATTTATTAAATTATTTTAACGTTGTACAGACAACTGAACGTACGTAAACTTCATGACATTTATAATTATTTACCTTTTCTATTTTCATTTGTAGTCCACATTTTTAAAAGCAATATTATGAACTCACATCATTGTTTCTTTCAAACATATCCATTGCGAAATTATTCAACACAACAGGAAGAGAGAAATACTATCCATTGCTTTTATTAACCAGCATATTCATTATTTCAACAACGTGTTTCTCATATCTAGTAATGTTTGAAAATCATACTGAAAGAATGCAACATATCATATTTTCCTGGATAACTATGAGATCCTTTTTATGTAACACAAAGTATGCCAAAGTATTAAAGGCGACAAAACTGTTCTTATCTTCGGAAATATGATGTTGGCAAACTCTTTAGGATTACTGCTGCAAAAGTCGCGGCCCTCGACTCTGTGAAGTATTACGATCTCCGCCAACTTGTGCGCGACGTGATTAAAAACTACTTGAACGTTAACCTCGTGCGGATTACTGGCCACCTCAACTTCACCGACTATTCCAACAAAAGACAATCGAAGATTTGACTGAGTCCTGTAATTCGAATCTCCCTTGAACGCGGTATTTAGAGGTATTATCCGATTGAAAGTTTCGTCCCTAAAGGTACCTACTTATTTTATTCTCCAAATTCAAAGTATCACAAAGAGAAACGTAATATTTCCTGTCAAAAGTGTAAAGTCTAAGAAACTTTTGTAACAAAAAGAAACAGTTCGTCACATAACTGAAACCATTTTGCTATTATAATTTCCTGAACAATCAAACTTCCGTCTCAATTAATTGTTATTGAACAATAAGATTACGTTTCTTGATAGAGAACTCTGTTGGTGAACAGAGATTATCTGATAATGAAGTGGAACCAGCTACAGGAGTAAAATCGGAGGGCCTGCAGTAATTATTCAGCAACCGTCACAAGAACACCTATTGTTTCTCCCGATCCCACTTACCGCTGTGTTCCGCATTTCTGCTGCAAACTTTTGCTTATTGTTATGAGCACTCGGACTCATGAATTTCATTGTACCGTGTAAATATATACCAAGCAAACATTCCGTAAACTAAATAAAATAGTGTACAGAGCGTGTGCGACAGACGCACAATGCTTTGCCTAGTCTCACTATTCAATGCTTTGCGGACACCAGATACCAGCGCGTGTCAACTTTGTAGATCCGTAATTTAAGATAGTGAATACATGAAATGTAACTATATATTCCCTTTAATCTAGAACCTCCAGACCTACATACGTCAGTAGCATTCCTTTTGATGCAGTATCATAAGAGACAAGACTCAATCACTATAAAAGAGATCATTACACAAAGTATGCACTTCGCAAAGATACCGTTAAATAAAATATGTAACGGCACCACACTAAAACTTGTTATCAAACTTATACTTTGTAACTAAATTATTCACAATTTAATCTAAATTAACGCGTGGATTTTGTAAACTTAAATGCAAAAAAAGAACTTAGTAAATGAAGTTTAGCAGTTAGGTAGTTATTTTCACAAAATTCCCACGTCCCGTGAGTATATCTTTGTTTGTAATAATATGATAATTTTCTGACGGAACTCCAATCCGCGTTGTCATCATTAACGTAAATATTATAACATAAAAATCTGATAAACTATAATTGACACAAAGTAGCAGATAATCGGTCCAAAATAGCTTTTAGAGTTCTTTGATATCTAATAGCAGTTGACCGATTGTATTATCTCTGTTTGCTATTTGCACTTGAAAGCATAAATAACGCGTCATTAAAAGAATGTGTGTAACCTTTTTGGCAAATTCTGAATACATATTTTGTAACAAGAGTCCTTTGGGAGTAAAGTTATACGTTCAAATGTGTAGGATCGCACATCAATAAGTAAATTATGATGCCCTGAGGTAAAATTAAGAGTTCTATCCTTATCATTCTTAATCTACGGAACATAAAACAACGAGAATGAGAAAATTGGATGCCAATGTTCAATATAACAAATACCTACCGAAATCAAAGTTCAAAGGCTTACAATCTGACAAAGTACGTATTGTGTAATGTCATATACCTTTGTTATCTTTCATTTGTAATAATATAATTTTAACTGAATAAATACTATTTTATGAAACAAGGGAATCTCCAGATAACATGTAGATATGAGTAATAGGTATACACATTGCTTTTTGCCATCTCATGAGACTAAAATATACCTACCTAAATATCATCATTTTATCTTGTCAATACTTAATTATAAATAGTTTATCATGCGGCATGCCGCGGAATTATTTAAACCAATATTATCGGAATAATTTTATTTCAGACAAATACGCAACAGATCAGTAATTAAGTTTTTAATGAAAAAAGATTGGAAATAGAGAATAACAGTAACTGTTTTCTAAATCTATAATTAAACTTGACCAACTTTTAGGTACAGTTAACAAAAAAGAAGTCTTTAAAATTGTTCGTACATCGCAATGCCATATCGCACATTATTATATGAATTTCTTTAATTACAGTGCTTCGTGCTTCAACAAGAAGCCGGAAAATGTGTCTCGAAAGATCTCTCCGGACCGTTCCGCCGCAAGTCTGTCCGCACATTCCCCTTTCCCTCATTCGCCGCAATATTTTTCAATTCGTCGGTTTATTTAGCCGTTTAATTTTTTACTCGGCTCGGGTTCACTTAAATTGCGCTGTGATTTAAATGTAATTTCTTAATTTATTGCGCCGGGGAACATAAAACAATTAAGCTTCGACGACACCGAGAAAAGTGGCGTTATTTTTCGAACTCTCCCAATTATACGACACAGATTTATTTAATTGTTTTAAATTGAGCGATGTACTGTGATAGCTACCTGTTTTAAATTGCACAACAGCATGATTCCACAAATTGCATAACAATTAAAATTATTATTACCTACTTCTAAAAATACAGAATATACAAATATTTAAACTGAATCCATTTTGACCATCTCATCACATTTTCTGTTGTTACCAACTAAAAATTTGCTGTTAAATAGGAAACTAGATTGCGGAGTTACTGTTAACAATCCGTCGGAACAATTTTTACAACATGTCTGTTTAATTCGTTTGATAAAGCATATAACGAGGTAACTTGTTGGAAATTTTCTAACATCCAAGCACACGTTTTCGGCTCGTTATATTGTCATAGGTATATATATGTTATATGATACCTAACTATGACAATAATTGTTGAACCCTCGTTTATCTTATCTCGTTTGGTATGATTTTAATCAAGTCGTACATTACATCATATATACTGTAATCTATTAATAAATATGTCCAAAATGCTTCACAGAGTCAACAACGTGTGTTTTGTATATTATTAACTCTACATGAGTCATGTTACAAGAACATTATAAAACATTATACTAGCGGATATTATTACTTTTTGTTTATAAACTTTATTATCTTTGTATAACATGACATTTTTGTCTAAGTGATTTTATACTGCTTAGATATTTTTCAGATATTTTTATCCAATAACTTTATATTATTTTTACGGTTCTCAAAATAAATATATTGACCTTTAAATACTACCCAATTACTTTTTGGGATATTTAAAAACATCTTCATTTATTTAAAGATTGCATGAATTTCTTCATATATATTTTTTGTCCCTAATATAATTTATTACGTTTCTGTTTAAAATATGACTGAATGATTTTTTTATTTAAATACCTGATATAATATTTATAAGTAAAATAACAGTATCTTATAATGTTTAAATGACAATTAAAATAAAGTATAATAGTGCACTCACCTCCGACCGACAGAGTTGTCGCGCCGACGAAAACTTCAAAAGTAACTAAAAGTTCGCGGAAAATGTTTTGCTAAAGTAGAATTCACTTAAAAAACTTAGTCACAACTCACTGGAGGATGTCGTTGTTGGGAAATAAATATATTGAAGTTAAATGAGGTTGTTAAATTGAGAGTATATTATATGTTGTCCGTCGCCAAGTTCTCTGTTGGAACGTTTGGGCGCGCCAAAGTTGTGTGTCGATGGGCTCGGGCGGCGTGCTTATATCTCTCTGAAAGCGGAGCCTGCGCGCATGCGCGACTACCATTCATGTCACTCTCTCAATGACCGCCCCTACACACGTCATCATGTTAAATATTATAATTTTTATGTCATCCATACAAATCACCTGATTGTACTTTTAACTGTCTATTTAAATTATGTGAATCACTCTTGCACACCCAGTTTTACTTAATGTCACACGTCGGAACTAAACTCTTACGCCGTTTTAATTCAGGGGTAGGTTAGACGCTACTGTGAAATTATCTTTCGAAATCTAAAGTAGGTAAACGAATTTATTTGTTCAAAAAATGTGTGAATACGTAAGAAAATATACTGAGTCATAAAAACATCTTGCTGTAGATTAGTGCCTTTTTTAATTTATTTTCTACGCTGAAAGTGCATGATCTGTAAGTACATGTATAGTCCTAAGATAATTGACATGTTTAGTACATGCATGCAAATTAGCATAATATCGGATTAGCAGGTCTAATTCAATTGTAATACTAGCTGCCACAACCCACTTGGTCCGATCGCACGTACGCTGTGTTTTAGTATAAATCATTGTAGATTCTATAATTTCATCAATGTGGGCAGTGTAATTAATGGGACTATTTACATCGTCTGATGTCCGCTGATGTACATGTGTTGTGTTTCACCGTGTAGGTTACCACAAATCTTAAATCCCCCAAAAGTTATGTCTCCTCTGGAGTTGCGGTTATCCATGTGTGGCGGTTGCTTACTATCAGGTGCTTCTCGTTGTCGCGGGGGCATTCTATTAATTCAGAAAGTGATGATTGATTTGTCATTTTCTTCCGCTTGCATTGGTTCTGAAATTAATTGATGATGCTGTAATAACACTAGACATTCGTTTTTTCTTCTCGTCTTCGATCTTTTTCTCCCCTTTTTTTATAGCATAAGCCGGTCAACGAGCAGACGGATCACCTGATGATAAGCAATCGGCGTCGCCCATGGACACCTGGAACACCAGAGGCGTTACAAGTGCGTTACCGGCCTTTTGGGGATTAGGAGTTTGAGGATCGTTGGGGATTCAGGAATTGGGGAGATTGGAGAAGGGGAGGGTAATTAGGCCTCCGGTAACCTCACTCACACGACGAAACATAACGCAAGCGTTTCTTCACGTCGGTTTTATGTGAGGCCGTGGCATCACTCCAGTCGAGCCGGCCCATTCGTGCCGAAGCATGGCTCTCCCACACTTAAAATCTTCTTTATAATGTTCTGTGCTTAAAATCCTCCCAGTCAACATAACCTAATTAATATTTTTTTATAAAACCTGCTCTATTTTCTAGTCAATACTTACTATATCGGGGTCCAATTAAGAGGTGTGCTCAATATTGGTGGTTAATAGGAAATGGATCTTCCTGAAATAGTTTACCGCAAATGGCTAAGTTTGTGTTGGTCATTGCACTGGACTCTCGGTGTTGGTGGTTCGCTATTTTTGTGAAAGAGATAAGTAGATGTCAATTAGGTATATTGTCAGATATAAATGGCTGCTTACAATAACCCCAATTTCAGCCAATTACATTATTTTTCGTATTGACCCACTTATACCTACATAGACCAAAAAATTTTAAGTAAATTAAGTCCCTTATATTGGAGATGGTAAAGAGCGTTGCGCTTGCGACTATCGGTGATGCATAGGTGCTTACATATCATTAAATACAAAATATTTTCTATTACTGAACTAATTAATAACTTTAATCTCTTATCACATCGTCCAGCTTACATCAAATTGAAATACGCAAAGTTTACGAATTAGGTAACCGATGACATGTCCCTGGATACCTCAAATCAAAGGAGTTTGCTTCCAGACAGTCTGCACTAACTTAATATGGATTAATGGTACAAATCCCAAGACCTAGTGAAGCTATCATAGGTCTGGTTAAAAACTAGACTTACTTAAGTTTTGAGAATATTTCGATAATAATTTTGTTATTTATTGTGTTGTAGTGTAATTAATTTAATATACTCAATTCGTGCGTGCGTGTGTGTGTGTGTCTGTGTGGTGCAGTTCAAACAAATCCAGTGCTGGTGATGGTACAAATCAAGTTAGTGATATGTGTGTATAAGCTAATTAGAGCTAATTTTGGAAAATTATTGGTTAAAGTCAATAAATATAGCTCTCTTAAGAACCTATAATATTAAGATTGAGATTACCTAATCTTAAGACGAAATTGATGTAGACAGGAATCAATACAGGAAGTACAGAGTAGGCACACCTAACATCTAAGTCACAAAAAATTCCAGTAAAAAATAATTGAAATCATAAAGAACAAAAGTGCATTAAACAGCAAATATGTAGATATGAACATATTGAGCATCGATCACAAACTTGTAAGTGAAGTCAAGCGTGTTCGTGATGCAGTAAGTAAGTATCAGAGTACGCGATAAAGGTGATTTATGCCACTTATGGACCGCCGGATAAAACTTAGTAAGCCTATACTTGTAAGACGGGGTTTGCTTAACTTCACATTCAAGGGTAATAACGAAACTTACATAAATCATAGCTCAGTTGAGTTAATACAAGTTATTGTGGAACAAGTATGGAAATGTGGAGATACTTAACAAAGTTGGTACTCGTTTACCTTTATAAAATTGATGTAACTTTATGATCGCGCGTTTTACTTTATATCGGTTAGAGTTAGCGCTTTGAGGCATACATATGTAAGAGACTCCCACTCCTTCAGCTGTTATGTTCAAACTATCTGTAGACGCAAAACTTCTACTTATAAAGTCTCGATAAGAGAAATTTCAATAGATCTCCCTGAGTTTTTTATTCTCCTCTTATAATATCTTCTAATTCCTTTCGTTGCGGGAACCAAGACAGTTATTCATGTCCCTGCGACGCGTCGGACTTCAGTATTTCGGTGTTTTCATGGTTGTATCTGCAGTAGATCCTGGCTTACAGGAGTTGCAGCGGTTTTGGGAGGTTGTGGCGGGCTTGTACCAATTAAAGAAAAGATATCCCTGAGTTTAATAAAAGGCAAAGGACTCTTGCTCTATAGTTTCATTGCAATTCCTAGAAAACTAGCTAAGTATTTGGCCAGTACGTTTCATGGACCGGTTACACTATTTCACTTATTAAAATAAAATATTTTCTATCATTCTTAAAGTGTACATTTTTTGCTTCAGTGTTACTTTAAAAACGTACAATATTACAACATTTTTTTGTTTTAAACTGTTCGATATCCCCTCTTATCTACTTTAAAGTCTAAAAAGTTTTAGATTTATGGGAACATTCCCAATGGCAATGGGGCAAAAGGTGGCGGAATGATATCGTTCCCTTACTTACCTGTCAAACTGACTCTGAACTTAAAAATTCCTTTACGAACTTTAAATTTGATTATTTTTAAGTCGTTTTCTACATTTTTAAAACTATTCATTTAAATATTTTTTTGTCAGGGACCTTCTAAAAGCCTTTTGGGGAATAAAATTTGGGAGTTTGGGACGCCACGCCACTAATACCCCTCTGATGGCTACCATCAGCCCTTTTAAGTATCGAAGATAGTTTTCTAGCCTGTCCCGAAGACCTTAAGGTGCAACACCTTTTCTGACACTTCCTTAGAGAAACGTAGGTACGTAAAATACGTTTCTTTTGAGAATACTTAACCTATTCTTGGAATTACTTAAAATTTCAGTTACACTAAATAATCGCTAATTACATAAAACCATTGGGTAGATCTTTAAAATACAAGCATAATTTCAGCTGAGACATAATTATTTATTTAATTTTCAGAGGAAAACTGTTGAATCCCTAAAGAGAGCCTAACAAGCGTGAAGATTGCTTTAAACTAAGACATCAATGTATTTTCTCTGTATTCATAAAATTAAAACGGCACTAATTCCGACAGTACTTTGTCTCACTCTAACTTCGTGTGTTTGTTCAGGATGAGAGTGACAGAGGTATGTTTGTCGGTGCTATTGAGCTCATTATAAATACCGGAGTTTAAGTTAACAGCTCCGTATACTGGGAAGACTCGCAAATGAAAACGTTCGTAAACGTAAACAATAAAATTACACCAGTTTTATTTAAGTTAATTATTTTGCTCGATAAGTAGAACCTACGTGTCTTTGCCTCAGCCAATTGTTTATGAAACGAAAGTTAAACTTTCTCATAAAGCCGAATGTAGCTTTATGTAATCCTTGATATCTTACTTTCTCGGAAATTTTGTTTAACTAAAAAAGTATTGCTACCTAAAATTTGCTCCTAATAAAAAATATTAGACCGATGAATATTATGAAAATAAATAAATAAGAGAAGGGCTCACGTCAATATATGATTGATTGTTACCATCAACCCTTATATTAATGTACGGTCAAACAATCGCATTCGTTTATGTATTTATTTCGCAACAGATTCAATTAATCCTGGCAGAAACCGGGCGTAAATCAGGAGCTCAACTCCGAAATATGGCTTCATTTATCATCTCGACGTCATTCAATTGGAACTTGCATTTATTGTTAACAATTTTAATCTTATAATAAATATACAAATCCAATAGTGTGGGGCAACGTTTCAAAAAATAACTAAATTAATAAACCCAGGAAATATAAGCAGTTATATTGCCATTGTGATACCATGCAGAAGTGACACAATTTTAGGGCACTTCAATGCATTTAAATCACTTATAAACAGATTTCTTTAGATCCAACTGAATCTTTAAACTGCGATCTGGAGAAGGGAGATTATGATAAACCCCTCATACGAAGAGGATGCCCGAAGTCCAGCTGTGGACTATCACTGACTATTATGGTGATCTGATTCATATGATGATGGCATTAGAATGATCTAATGATAAATGCTAATCTAACAACTGAAAGACATTCACTGCTGGACAAAGGCCTCCCCTTTAGTCCTGGCAATAAATACGATGTTTTAATACCCAGTACACACAAAAGAGCAAAGATATGATATGGTTGAAAAGAATTTCAAAAGATATTTGATGGATACTAAAGATATCTACTTCAACGGAGTCCGTCTATTTATATTTACATGTATCTTTTAATATTTTTCCTTATTGATAGGTACTCAAATAAAAGGTCCAATTCGTGGGAGTAATATGAAGGTATTTAGATAAAGATTCTCTGCTGTTTGGTTGCTTCAAGCTCTTTTAGGTAAATTGATTGGCAAAATTGATATTATTGTAACTATAAAAGTACTATTTTTATCTTTGTATATTATGCTTGGCTAATAAATAAAAGTATTGTAGGTGTGTAGTTTTTAGTTTTCTTAGTTATCGTTTTATTGGGTGCATCTTGAACACTATCCAGAAATAATTTAAAGTTATATACCTAGCATATTTGCATTTAGTATGTATTTTTGTTGGATTTCAAGCAAAACCATTTGGTTTACAAAACTCAAGTAGTATAGAACACGTACAGCAAACTACAATGTATCTTACGTCAACGTCAGTTGAACCGAAAGTACTAGTGTACTTATGCGAATATTTCAAAATTTTCAACATTTACAAACGCTCTCGACTACATTGCATGACTCGTTTGCTCGTGAAAAACCGGTGAACAGTGCTTTCCATACAAAATAGTGGTTCCCTAGAAAGAAAACTAAAGGTCATTGCACCTTTTATCCTCAGTTTAAACAGTGAACAAGTCACGCGTGTTGTATCTATGTTTTAGTTAGTGTACGATACTGTTTACGTAGTTTTTATGCGGCTAGGCAAGATATCGATTGTCAATGTTGGCAATGACCCTTCAAGGCCTTTTTACCTATGTTACACCTACATACATTGCATAATGTATGATGGTAATCCTAACGTAGGTTAAACAGATTAGTCACAGAGTCATTTTTCTGCGTCCAACAGATGTTTAGATTCAGATCTCAGTCATCATTCATCATCACTGGATGCCTCATTACCCCCTCCCCTCTACCAATTTCTCCAATCCCTAAATCGCCAACAATCCTCAAATTCCTAATCTCCAAACGGCCGGTAACGCACTTGTAACGCTTCTGGTGTTCCGGTTATCTATACACGCCGCCGATTGCTTACCATCAAGTGATCCGTTGCCTCGTTAATCCCATAAAAAAAACAAAAATTCATTTTCGGAAGTATATTATTATTGATCAATCCGTTTGGATTTACAATATCTATTAGGACGGATAACGGAAATGTCCCATCTGCTTTACTCATCCCAGTTTCGCCCTTTCAACTCTAACCCTTGAGAAAACTAATTAAAGGCCCAATAGGCCACAGAGAACGTCTAACAGAAACCATTTATTCTAACAAAAAGACATTATCCTGGTAAATGACTGTAAATACATTTCCAATTATTAATTCAGTCGTTGATTTTTAACAATAATATATACCTTTCATCGTGGAAATTACAAAAAAAAATTGATTCATTGTGAATAATTCAGATTTCTCTACCAATAACACAAAATAAAAGTTCAGTTTCATAAAACGTATATTAATTAAATAAATTATTATGTTTTTGTCTTACTCACGTAATTATTTGATGAGGAACTCGACTAGTTTCAAGCCATGCTAGAGGCTCATATTCATAATCAGCATTAAACGCTGCATTAATATATTTATATACATTAATGCATAATAATTTATTTAGTAAGTCTCACGCAAGTTATAATACAGGTAGGTATATGTATTTTTTTTTCAAAAGCCGAAAACTAGGTAAATCAAACACTCAACTCTTATTTGAAACGGTTTGGGACAATTCTATCATTAGATACAACCGTTTGAAACACACTAGAAGCATCCATCAACCTCTTCAATGATTCAACATAGAATAGTAGAGTGCACTGCAGTTTCACCTAAATTGATCGCAAATCTCGCATATACAACTCCCGAGTGTTTTTTGATTACCAATTAGGAACTGCACACGTTCTGTGACCGGTACGGTTCAGTAGAGGTTCGTGTAGTACTATATTTTCACAACAAAAAATGTTCTATGCAAATATGTCTCCAGTGCATTCCCGTTGCTGTTTTCCGAAACGTTATTACCAACCTGATTTGACTCCCCGATTCAAATACGAAATAAAGCCTGCTTAAACAACCCCCAAGCGAAGGAAACCATTCTGAACCTTATGCCAAACGCCATTAACTTTACAATTGGAAAATGATAACGTTTGGAACAGATTGTCGTTTTAATCTCGCGCTCATCTATAATTTAGACGCTTCCAAATTGAAATGATAGGGAGATATCAATGAATCGGTTTATCTCAAACCTAGTTACATGACTCATTTGTGTATAAATCGGTTGCTGCGTAGGTACAATGAAAAATAAAATTCACAAGCAAAGCCACGTTTTTGTGTAGTTAAAATAAAAAGTAACACTTAACGTGTATAGGTACTAAATATTTCATGTGCACTGAATTGTTTACGAGGCGAACAGGACAGCAATTAATATTTTTATAGATGGCCGCCGTTCGGACGCGCGACGTGCGACGTCGGCTCATCAATATTAAACTTCCCTTTGGATTGATCTTCTTTATGTTTATCATTATCTACAGATAGCAATTAATGTTCTCGGAATTTTCCTTAATTTTTATACAGTAACGTCACATTTAGATTGAGTTTTTTAAATTAAGCTATTACCTACTGCTTTTTGGACTTTTAAGTTCAACTAATGTCTTCATTTAAGTGTTTCTAAAACCTTGGCTTCAAACCAGTGTTTTCTGAATCGTGGACATATATATCGAAATCAACAATTTCTGGATCACGCAAATAATGTACTCATATCTTTTTTTTGCATTCCATAAAGTTTCTTAAGATGTTACATGTATTCTTCAGTATGTATGGGAATCGAACCCATGACGAGTTGCGGAGCGACTGTTTACCCAGTCACTACGCCGGTCTCAATAACTGGCCTAATCTCTCAAAAATTTGGTAAGTGATACCTAGTTAATTTTGTCATGATGGGTCCTGATGATATCGACCTAAAAAATCTCGCAACAATAATTAAACAGTTTCAGCTTGCATTCTTTACCTTTAAAATCTTCCAATTTTGCCGTGGGATCTAGATCTTAGATTCAGCTTCCACAGAAGCCATATAAAGATGTTCTTTCATGTCAACTGCGACATTCGTTGGTATCCAAACGTTGGACATAAGAAAATGCAACTCTTTTCACGACCGAGTTTAAATTCTCAACCAATATCCTGTACAATGTCACATTCACGCATGTGCAACCTTCCAGAGCTTTCTATAGGTACTTTTTCCTGAATGTACCTGAAATCTGGTTGAAATTTCGCTCGAAATGTTTCTCAAGACAATTTGTAAATGTTACTTACGTAATTTAATTTTTTTATACCTGTTATGTTTTGATCAAGGACATTAAAAAAAAGAGTGTAAATACGTTTGAAATTCAGACTTAACTACAAAGCAGGTTGCATTTAAAAAATATATTTTTTGCTACACCAGAACGTATAGATTATGAAATGTCGCGTTGACAAATAAATATTTATAAAATAACATCACAAAAAACAAACAGTGAAATTAAGCCAAATAATGAAATAAAATGTAATAATACACTATTTTGAAACCAACAATAGTGCACCAGCAAATAGACAACCGGCGGTATACGGCGGCGGCCTACATACGTAAATGAAAAATAATTCAAGATTTCTCCTATATGAAGGTACTTTACCATGCCTCATGCCTTAACCTACTGTGTATTTTTTCAATTACACTCATAAATAATAAGTAGTTCTTCTCTTATGAACCTTCGATTATTACATAATTTATTTAAATAATAAGATTTTTAAATTCATCTACCTATTGTATAAAGTATGTACTAATATTATATGTGGATATAGGTAAATTCACACACGCTTCAGTAATTTTAGGGTTATACAAGGGTGTACAAATAAAATAAATACCGATTATTAAACCAGCCAAAAACTATTTTCTCCAACCAAAATGAAATTGTAAATTGTACCTATTTAAATTAATAAATAATTGCGATATTAAGCCGCCTTTAGATGCGAAGAAAAGCGCTCAAGCTAGGCAATTTTCTTTTTTAATTCACAATGATTGACTAGGATTACGCGACAGCCATTTGTAATTCATGAAAAACGGCCCACGTAAAAAACAAGATCCCTTCTAGTTGAACGCGTGGAAGTTTGTAATAATCTCACAATTAACAACAAGATTTGAAGGAGAAATTCTTTGCAAGAATCTGTGTTTCCCGACGGGTATAATCTGGATGTCTTCAAGGCACGAGTGAATAGGATGCTTATGAGTAGGCATGCTCCATCGTAGGCCGCATCATCGCTTACCACCAGGCGAGATAGTGGCCATAAACACTGACTCGTTTCCAACAAAAAAATATTTTTAATAATTCTTTTGAAAAATATGACTTTCACCCCTCTTTTTTTGAAGTCGGGTAATATTATAATATACTAAAACCAACCCAAGTGTAACAAACACTGCCATCAGACCACAACAGATGGGGCCCAACTGGACCGATGCAGATTCGGAGTCGCGAAGAACCTAACGCGTTACCGGGGCTCCGGCTCGACGTGCAGGAGAAGGGAGTGGTTTTTAGTCAGTAATGAAAGTCTGACATTTCCTTCCGCCTCACCCAGGCGGGAGCAGTCATTCGATGATTTTCCCCCCTTTTGATTTTTAAAAAAAAGTGTAACAAACACTTTTCTGAAAACCGCATCAAAACCGATTCAGCCAATCGCGAGATTACACGCGCACAAACATTAATAAATGTCAAACTTTTTTATTTTTGAAGTCAGTTTAAAAGATATGATCATTGCTCCAACTTAATGAAAGTTCTCTGCATTACCATAAGTATGAAATTCTACCTAAGCAAGCTTGTTTGCTTTTATTATACTTGTCATTGTATAGTGGAGAAACCCCTTACTTAACTGGTTTAGTGCTTGGATTAAAGTTAACAGATCTTTAAAAAAATACATAACATCACGCCTTTTACCCCCGAAGGTAGGGTAGGCAAAAGTACACATTTCGGCACTTAATGCCACTGTACAATGTAGTGAAAAGTTTTCACTTTTTATGTTATGGTTCCCTATTCCCTAGGGGGTGTATTGCCATATACCGAGCACAATTTCAGACTCCGTACTACTACTGCGAATTTTTTTTAAAGTCAGTATTACTTACTACTACGACCCGGGATTCGAACCCGAGGCCCTTTGCCCGGCCGGCAGTCGCACTTGCGACCACTCGGCCAACGAAATAAATTGTTATTTGCTGTAGTTTTGTTTGTTGATAGATTAGATTGTAAAGGTTTTAATTTTTTATTATTATGTCAATGAAATGAAATAACTAGTTGCAATGATTATAGTGCCTGCGCGGTTATGCATGCTTAACACAGTGGCTTAACCCCTCGAGCGTCCTTATGAGCACCCGGTGAATCATAAGAAAAAATGCTCCATGCTGCTTTCTCTTTTATAAAATCTATTATTAATGTTTTGTTTTTATTTTGACTGTATTTGTTTTATTTCTATTGTAATGATCCTTGTTTTCGTGTGCCAATGGCCAAATAAATGCATTTTCTTTCTTTCTTTCTCCAAATGTCACGTATGCACCCGTTGGCACGTGTGTAGCCGTGGGCACGTTACTCATTTTTTAAACACTGTTTTTATACCCCCTCCCTGAACACAAGTGTTGAATGGCTTTGATTCCCGTTAAAAATTAGGTAGATTGTTCGGTTTTCTTCAAAACTCTTCTTTGGCTTATAGTAGGGTCATTGTGGGCTAATTAAACTCTTGAGATAATTTGTGAGAAACGTTTGATTACTTAGATATCATTACGGTAGCGTTATATAGGCGTATATCAAATCCGTATAAAGTACCTGTTTCCAAAATCATTAAACGTTATTCTAAGCCTATTAATCCTATTATAGATAAAGGTAGGTAACGATCGCAAAGATACAACGTAAAAATTCAAGAGATATTAATTATCACTCATACTCATACCATAAATAGTGAAATGTGGGACACCCGACACATTGTACAGTGGCATTAAGTGCCGTAATGTTCACCTCTGCCTATCCCTTCGGAGATAAAAGGCGTGATGTTATGTTATATTAGATATTAATTACTTATAACATATAAACCTCCCCCATTCTTAAAATAATTTGAAAATAATCACACCACATATTTCGCAGACGATGTTGTTAAGAAAAAACAAAATTATAAACTTTGTTCAAGTAATATTTTGTATGCTAGAATAAACAAGGACAAAATAAGCCTTTCTTATAACAATTTAAATTCTTCGGTAAAGCACCTTACGCCCTTAACCGTCACCTTATCTAAACCCTAAGTACCTACTTACGTAAAAAATTACAACCGTTAGAATCAAAGGTATAATAAAACAGACTTCTTTTGATACCCACCCATATAATTCGTCAACAATATAATGAAACAGTACCTATTAAAAAATTAACTCGGCGCGTAATGTTTTAATGTAGTCAGTCAATAGAGCGTGTCCCAATAAAACCGTGATGCGTGTCAATGTGCGAGAGACAAATTAACATTTTAATTGTGACCGCCATGTGCGCGAGCGACACGAGTTGTTTTGTCGCGACTACTCTCCGGAAAATCACTGTTAGCTGGTGACATCCAATCGTGCGTGTGACGTGCACTTAATGGGTTATTATAATTTTCGTCAGCCCACTATCAGATAGGATAAATTGGACGCACGTCACTGCTGCCGCGTCCACCTAACCCTAACTAAACTGACAACCCAATTTATAGTTCATTAATATTTTAATATCGATGTTAAACTTTGTTGTTGACTTAGATTCTGCAAATTATAAAACACACTAGCTATTTCTACCCGCGGTGTCGCTATAAATTAAACACGTAAATTTTACTCAGGAATCACTATCTATTCATAAATTCATAAGCCGTATAGAAATCCGTAAGTTTTTGAGTGTGTTATGCGTTCATACAGTCTGACAGACGGGAAAAGGGACTTATTTTTAAAATATTTAGAGTCTATCTAACATTTTCCGGAAGCTTTCTAAGACAACGTGACTGTTGCAAAATTTCGAATTTGTTTCATCATACTACTTTGGAAGTGTGATCTCAGGCAATATGAACGTACCACTGTGTTAGACACTCTATTGTTTCATCACGTGTAGTTTATTACACCTTTTTTGAGGTGGGAAATCATCCAATGACTTCTCCCGCCCGAGTGAGGCGAGAGGGAGTGTTCTGACACTCCAAGGGTCTGCCCTTACTGACTAACCTCCTCGTTCCTACTTCTACACTTCGAGAGTTTATTACACCTACGAGAAATATGGACAGATACAGGATATATTACCAATATTATATGTACCTTGTTGAACCACAAAAGTCTACCTGTTTTAATTAAATACACAAACGTTTTTCAGGACCTTCTTTCAAAACCGTCGCAAACGCTATGTCGAACAAAGTTCGCGGCCGGAGCAACATACGAGTTACTCTAGATACCGCCGGCTTGTATAATTATAGCCAAAGCAACACTTTGCTGGGGTACACCGCACTCACATTCATCATAGTGTTCCTTATATACCTGGCTACCAAGGACTGGAAAGGGTACACTAGTCCAGAGGAGGTGGATTTGGGCACAGTCCAAGTGCCGACTCCCGCTGGCCGCCGAAAACAAGGACACTTACGCAGACAGGACTAAATAATACATAAATACAATATCTCAAAATAAATAATTTCACTTGTTTTGTTGTTTAATTTAACGGTGCTGTACCTACCTATGATATAGTGTTAGGCACAATCTTTGAACAATCATTAACTACTTAGTAACCAGGGGTCTAAAAATATTAAGGGTTAAAAATGCAATCAAGTGCTCTCAAAATAAGTAATTCAATAAAACCCAAAGATGCATTAGATCTATCCTATTACGATATCTGCATCCATCTCCTTTAACTCTCGGCTGACGACACTTAAATCACCAAAACAAGCCACTCCGAATCGCTGGACGCTAGTAGAAGCCAATCCAAACAGTTTCCCGTTCTGCAGCATCAAATCACCTGCACGAATTGGACATGCCGCCAGGTCCTTCACGCATATAGTATAATTTGACTTCAAATGCTGATTGGAATTTGTATCTACGTATTCTTTGCGAGCCAGAGACGCATGCTGTCGCGAGAAAGTTCTACCAACAGAGTGTGGTCGTCCGATGATGTGAACTTTTTGCGTCCAATCTAAATTGTTACCGATCTTTATTGTTTCCGAGCACCCCTGTATGCTTTCATAGCTAGATAAGAGCACTAGCTTTTTCGAAAACACTCCAACATGATACATTGATTCAAAGAGGTCGATGGAAAAGCCTTTCTTGCAACGAGGACTGAAAAAGAATTAATGTTTAGTTGATCATAATCCCTTTTACTCCTAATCTATGAAACAATAATGGTAATTTGTTTTGTACTTTGACATGCTGCCTAAATATATTCGTATAGGTCCAGACTTCACACATACTCCATTTGCAAGAACTGAACTCTTGCTCACAACTGCACCGAGACATAACAACTGCTGCGTGCTCACAGAATGAATTCTTGCTACGAAACGATAGTCATCCATTTTCACTCGATAACATGATAGTTCTTTAAGATTTGAGTATTTCTTAATTTGCTTGAAACCTCGATAATGCATTATGAAACTATTTACAACCAGAGCCATTGTCGCTACAAATATAGCAATCAGCAGAATGACAATTCCAATTTTACTTTTATTCGAGCGATCATCCCATGGTAAATTTAAAAAATTGTATTTAAACTCAAAATTTTCGTCTTGATCCCGGTTTTCAATTTTATTGTCGTCTGTATTTTCTCCCATTACAAATCTTCAAAAACAAGCATTACTTAATGACATGATACATAAATCGAGTTGGTCGTGTTAAAATAAGTAGGTGATAGTAAGTTAAGCAGGTAATTAATACCTACTTTTCTTTGCGTCACTATAGAGTGAACCAATTGTATCGGGATTTGTTCAATGGATTCGTAAAATAGTTTGAACCATTTTATAGATGAAAAAGTTTATTAATGAAATCCTACAAACCTAGATTACATTAGCAATAATTAATAAGCGAACCTATTATACATATTTTGCTCACGAACGCTAACTACGCTAACTCACAGAAAACAGACGTGAAGCAACGCTTGCGTTGTGTTTCGTCATGTGAGTGAGGTTACCGGAGGCCCCATTACCCTCCCCTTCCCCAATCTCTCCAATTCCTGAATCCCCAACGATCCTTAAACTCCTAATCCCCAAAAGGCAGGTAACGCAATTGTAATTCCTTTCAGGTGTCCATGGGCGACGCCGATTGCTTACCATCAGGTGATCCGTCTGCTCGATTACCGGCTTATCCTATAAAAAAAAAACTGGTCGTACGCTAACGTACGTTAAATGTCATCAGCTGTGGTGGAGATGGTTTTGCATCGTTTTTTGTTAAAAAGGTAGGTACTAGATTGGAATTTATGTGAATAAAACTTGGAAGAATTTTATATAAACATGCAAATGAACAATTTAGAGTGGAGCTCGACTGATTGTATTTAGGGTATAAAGTGGTTTTCAGTAGAACAAGAAGCTGAACAAATTTTCTCAAATTAAGATTATGTTTTCGCTCGACCAGTGGCTATGACAAGTAGAAATCGTAAATATATTACTATTATATATTTTCATCTGCTAGAAGCTAAGAGTACCAACTTATACTCCAAGGGTTGCAGTAAAAAACTTACAAAAAAACAATTTGATGTCTAAAATAAGGATTATTTACGTGGCATATATTATTTATTATTTTTATTTATTTCTTCTTCACAAAACGTAAAAGTGAATGGCGGACTTAATGCCTTAAGGCATATTTGGTTGGTACTAAGACAAATATATATATATATAGACAAACTGTAACTACCTTGTCAAGGTGTCATGGAAGGAATGGATCTTAAAATGAACATGAAGTGAAATGGCCAACGTCGCGTAGATCTTATTTTGCTAAGACTCAAACTAAGAATGTTTTAAGAAGTTTAAATGTCGACTTCACGATTCTGACATTATATCCGTCACCTTCATCTGTCAGGCTGTCAAATAGTTTAGGTATTAGTTGTATGTTGCGCATTTCAGACCAGTGTAGGTAATATCTGTAGCATGTCTTTTCTGATATCCTTGTTTTATAAACGGAATTCCGAACAATTTGTTTCAAATACCAAAACCAGAATGTTATAAATGTAAACAATAAACATTGACATCATCGTTGTCACTGTCAACTTTGGTTTGTTAAACGCTGTTGAATATATGATTCGAAAACAAATTATGTACTATTTCTTTTTAGTTTTGTGTTAATAGTTAGATTTTAATCGAACAATATGCCTACGGTGATATTAATGGACGTTTCGCTATCAATGTCGCGGCCTGTCCCGACTTCTGACACAACAGAGACACATACCCGACACACGATAGCTACTGCAGCCGTGAACACATTTTTGGACTATTTAACTATTCACGCTAAATTAGAATATGTTGCCCTGGTCTCATTCTCATCCGTTTACGAAGGTAAGGTCGTCCATATTCAATTATCAATGTATTTTCTTACACAGACTTAGGAATGAGTACATGATTTTGGTTTTCTATTTTAGTGGCTGTTCCTTTTACTCGAGACTTTGACAGCATACGCAGCAAGTTATTGTCATTAGAGGAAGGAGACAAAACCTGCATAGACACTGCTCTGCTTGGTGTAAACCAGCTGGTACTCAATGAGTGGGGAGGATGTCAAACGCCTGTGCAAATAATATTGGTAAGACTGTATTTAAGGCATATATTGATCTATTCTCATTCTGATTCTCACTCAACCTTTAATTCAATGTGCAACTCATTTAGAAATATGATTTAAAAAGTTGACTCAATCCATATTTTTGGTACCTAATATTCCAGATAACAGATGGAAGCAGTGGTGTGGGTGCTATTGGCAGGAACCGGATGGTGCAAGCGCTGCCTTTGCCTCCCTCTTATCCAGCAAAAATACACATATTGCCCATTGTATCCCCTCATGATCCTTGTCTACAACATGGTAAGTGCATTTTAGAAACCATTAAAAGCTTATTAAGACTTGCTAATAAAATCTGTTCAAAACAAATCTTCCACTAACACTGGTCCCCCAAACAAAGTGCTTAACATGTTAAAGTAAAAGTTATGTGTTTGATTAGTAAAAACATATCTCAATTTCATAAAAAAGTAACATAAATAATGTAAATTATAAGTGTTTTTATAAATTATAAGGGTCATTTCAATGGCCCATGTAACTAATTCAAGTAATAGTTAGTTTTTAGTCTCATAAAATCTTAGGATTAATAACATAAACTCATGTTTCAGCAATGCCACTTTACCAGAAAATAGTGGACTTAGCAAATAACACAACAAGCAACTCCAATGGCAATATGTCCCGTGGAACTATCTACTGCCCTGACCAGCTATCTGTGCCTGGGGTAAGTATATGAATGTGTACTATAAAATGACATATTCAATTCCAAACTGCAGCAAATTAAGTTACCCTGATATGTTAATAATTGATTTTAATTTCGGTATTAAATAACTTTTACTTATAAAAGTTAAGAAAATAATACTTAGGAGCAAGTCCCTTAATGCCGGACGGCATTATGGGAGTTTCCCCTACCAAGCACTATCTCTTTCTATCTATATTCTATCTCATATATGTATGTATATTCTGGCTAGATAATTATGTTTCATTTCAAAAACAGAGTGGCACATTAAACAGGATTTTGCCCACAAAATCCAAGATTTTTCCATACAAAAATAGTCTTTATGCATTAGAAATAAGATCTTTATTATAGTAAGTGGAGAGTAGTCACCGGTGAGAGCTCGAAGATTTAGAAGGGTATTAAGTTTGCTACATACTACACAGAAAAGTAACGTAACAATATGGCATAAAATAGATATAGACAGAATTTTAAGTAAAATATGAATTATTCACAGGTAATAACAGCTATGACAAGGCTCTGTGAACAGCACTATCTGGAATTCTGGTGCACTCTGAAGTGTGGCCAGCTAGAGGCGCGCGTGCAGTTGTTCCCCGCGCCACAGACTATTACACTTGAAGAGCTAGCTGCTACCTACACGCTCGCCAATCAAATACATGTCATTGGTTTTATACAACAACAGGAACTTAGTAAGTTGTCAGACACATTTAAATATACTTTTTTTTTTATTCAAAGTTTCCTACTGCCAAGTAAAGGAGCAAATTAAGATAATACTTAAAACAACTTTTATAGCATAACACTTTTATACATACTTAACTATAAAAATACATCTATATGTCTATATATTATTATATACGGTCACGGCATCACGCGTGAATGGCTGGACTGATTGCACTAATTATTTTTTGTTGTATTTATTATTATTAGGAGAATGTCGTATGACTTAACAAAAATCCTGATAATCCTACGGGAACGGGAGAAAACGGGATTGCGCGTAACAAGTTGCGGGCAAAAGATAATGTTTTATAATATTTCTACCTTATCACAGGTACCCCAATAGCATTAAGTAAGCACTTAGTAATACCGCAAGCACAACCAGGAACCACTCCAGCGCCGAGAGAAAATTACGGCTCCAAAACTCCTACTAAGGTATTTCAGACCTCTTACCATTTTAGTTATTGTCTATTTCTTGAATTTAATTTGTAATATCTAACAATTTCTATTTGTGTTACGTACAGGAGGTGTCCAGTACGGATGGTTCCGCTACAGAGGAAGACATGTCAGATCCTAGCAAAGTACCCAATTTTTGTGTCCTGCTACATGGAGCTCTCAAGGTACCATTTTGAGGAGTCTTAGAATATTCCATTACGTATTTTGGTTTATACATACTTAGTTATCTTGTGGTTTAAACTGCTGACAAAACTAAATTATGTAAAGTTTTAAGTTTACAATTTTATACTGGAAAATGTCATGACTCCCACAATACATAATTTTTCAAAATAAAGGGTAAATCGTTTTTGTCGAATTTATATTTTACACTGCAATTTATAAATTACATGCAATGGCATAAAGATATTTATATACTTGTCGTTCTACATTATCTAGGTAGAAGGCATGGCCGCAGTAGTGTTGCTGGGCGCAGACTGGTGGGGAACTCTAACAGCTTCGTGTGAAGCGTCACGTGGACGTCGTTCGTGTTTGTTGCTCAGCGTAATGAGGCCGGGAGCTTCTGCCGCTCCTTGGCTCGGCGCCCTCGATCAACTTGGACCTGCTGAAGAAGGCACTACTTCCAGTAAGGTTTCTTTTTGTATATACCCCTCACTAAATTATTTTTCTGTTTGACGATACTATTTGTAGATCACACACAGAGTTGTTCCAGCAGCTTGGTAACGAAACACCTCGCCAACCATGCAGTGCAGTCAAAACTATTATCTCCATTATTTTGAAACTAGTAGAGTTTTTGCGTTTTCAAAGCTGCTGTAGTACTATACTGACTATGTTATGTAACACCCGCTATTTGAGGCTTGGAATACTGTATATAATGTTACAGAGTGTGTTACAGAGATAAATGAAACTGAAAAAAAGAATCAAGTGCATAGCACAAGTGTTCCATACCCATTATTTTATTTTATTTCATGGATTTAGACAAGCTTTTATATCTCTTTTACATTATTTTTGTTGCAGCGGATACATTCCCCATAAGATCATGGCGTTCGTACAGTAGTGGAGGATCTGCATGCGCGTGGGCACGTCCACACGCACTACTCGCTGACGTACAGAAAGTCCTTCGACATGCAAGGAAACTACCTGATAAGACACAACACCTCTTTAAGGTATCTTTTAAGAAAAAAATTTAAGAAATATAATATGTAACGAAAACTTTTTCAATTAACTTGGAAATTAATAAAAATATATCACTGTTTTTACAGGAATTGAACAGACTCCGTCGAGCAGCCATTTCCCTAGGCTTCTCAGAACTACTAACAGCGATCGGAAACGCGTTAGAGCGTGAATGCACGGCTTTACCGCCTACAGCGCCCTCTGAGTGCGCGCTACAACTCGCTCATGCAGCAAACGCTCTGCGTGACCCAAGAACGGCCTTAGATATAAAACACACGCTGACTCCATTAGGCCATGCCACTCCAATGCCACATTAAGTTTACTGTAGTTCTATGAAGCAATATATGAATTTTTTTTAAGAGTTTGAGATTTTTTCCAACAATGAACCAAAATACGATCGTACTGCCTAAATCCAGCACGGTATTTAAAAAGAAATATGTTAAATTAATTATGATTGATTTGGGCCACAGAATTTCTGTCCTGCAGCTGTAGCCAAATGCCATTTAGCGCTTATCTACTTGTAGAATAGAAACCCAAAATATATGGAATTGACGTAAATTTTGACGCTTGTCAGTGTCATCCCCATACATTTAGTAAAGGCATAGCAGCTGTAGCCGTAGCCAAACGCTACTTTAGAGCTTGTCTACAGACAGAGAGAGTAGAAATCAAAATGTATGGGGATGACACTGACAAGTGTCAAAATTTACATCAATTCCATATAATTTGGGTTTCTATTCTACATGTAGACAAGCGCTAAATAGCAATAGAGACAATTCAACCGAATTGCCAGTTAAGGCTATCTGTCTGTATAATAACATCTCGGCCCGAATAGTTGAATTAGGTTTATTTAGTATAACTTTAATATAATTGATTAATAAAAAATATCCATTTTAATATTCATAATGTTTGTTTTAATTTATAAAACTATTAAATACACTCAAGTATTTCAAACCTACTCTGAATATTTTAGTAAGAATTCTTGCTTTTGAAGTAGAAACCGTTGTACCACTATATGGGTCAAACTAGAACACAGCAAACGCCATGAGGTCATCATCATCAAACGTCGAAGTACGGCTGGTGAGGTCACCAGCCGTACTTCGGTTCATAGATATCACTTTTTTATGGAATAGAAGGCAAACGATCCGACGGGTCAATTGATGGTAAGCAATCGTCGCAGCCCATGGGCTCCCACGACACCAAAGGAGTCACAGCTGCGTTGTCGGCCTTTTAAAAAGGAATACCCTCTTTTCTTGAAGGTTTGAAGGTCGTATCGGCTCGGAAATACCGCCCACGACAGATCATTCCATAGTTTTGCTATGTTTTTGTGTGATTATTTTCAAGTCAAAGCACTCGTCTCGGAAGGTTTCTTCCGTGTGTCTTTACTCGGGGTCGGAAATGTATTAAATATCCATTTTTACTCGAGTATTTATCCAGTTTTTTAGGTAAATATTTGATTTAAATCGGATAAAATACTCAGTATCCAACATGGACGTTGAAATTTACAACGTCTTATTTATGCAGTTTAACCTTTTTGAATATTTATCCGACAAAACGTTAGTTTTTTGTGCAAGTACCAAAGAAACTAAAATATTTATCATCTCACTGGATTGTGAATGGGATTTATGTTATCCTGTGATTCATAACATTGTAATAATTCTATGTGTCTATGGTATTTAAAATAAAACATTGTAAATGTCAATGTCAGTAAATCTGCGTATAAAGAAATTAAATACGAAAATGTCATAATAAATAAAATTTCGGATACTTATTATTTATAAAAATCTAAAATTACAGTGTGTAAATTCAATAAAATGCATCACCATGAATTAAAACAACTAACACTTTCTGGTATCGATCAATAAAACGTGACGCAACTGATTTACAGTGCTGCAGAGCCAAGAAAATGCCGGTTAAATTAATTGCAATCGTCTCACTGTCGTGTTTACCGTTTTTGTTTACGTTAGACGGAGATTTTGTTTTTGATGACTCTGAAGCAATTGTAAAAAATGAAGATGTTACTTCGGATTCGTGGACTGAACTATTCACACACGATTTTTGGGGTGCAAAAATTAAATCAAACTTTAGTCACAAATCTTACCGGCCCCTTACTGTATTGTCGTTCAAGTTAGTAAATTGATATATTATTTATTATATTCACACCTTTGAAACATCAGAGTAAGCTCTTACTTATGTTTTTATTCATTACTTTGATTTCAGGCTCAATTACTTCCTGAATAATAGAACTTTATCAGCCTTCCAATTTAAAGTGACAAACTTAGTATGTCACGTCATATGTTGTCTGTTGGTGTGGAAAGTGTTTCAGACTCTTACAAGTCGTAAGGTCCTCTCTGTCGTTATAAGTGAAAGTGAAAGACTAAGCAGGGATTTAGATAGCAATAAGTACTGGTGGAGAAACACACCATTCCTGGCGACACTATTGTTCAGTGTGCACCCCGTCCATGTGGAGGCTGTATGTGGTGCAGTTGGCAGAGCTGATATCTTGGCTGCTATAACATTTTTCCTCGCCATTCTTTGCTATAGCCAGGCACAAGCCAAAGACTCGCGTGCATATTGCTTTTTGCTATCTACAATATTTTTAGCTGGTATGTCTATGTTATTTAAGGAGAATGGTATTACAGTTTTGGTGAGTTGAAATCATTTAATAAAACATCCAGTAAGTTAGAATAATATTGTGAATAGTAATTACTTTTTATTTTCAGGGATTTTGCATAGTTTATGAGGTAGTAACAAAGTTGAAGATAAATAGAATAGAAAGTAGGACTGCTAGGATCCTGAGCCTAGACAACATAACTGTGGACTCTATGTTCAGGGTGAGTGCCATGCTCACCAGTATATTGACCCTGATGTATGCAAGGTGGGCTGTGATGGGGAACACAAGGCCGGAGTTCAAATCCACTGACAACCCAGCAGCATTTGCCTCTGATCCATTTGTTAAAGTAAGCTGTTTTAACCTTATTAAATAGTGCCCTGTTAATGATTAAAATAAATGATGTTTATTTCCCTGCCCAGTTATCAATTTTTATGTATTTTATAAACTTTTTTATGTGAGTTTACTTTAAATCTTTATTCATTATAATAAATTGGTCATAGTACAGATAAATATCTTAATTTAAAATCAGAGATCTCACTAAGTTTGTTGCCTGTACTAGGAAGAATATCCTGTATCAGTACTGAATACAAGAACAGTTCTTTAAAATGTTTTTTACTTTCAAATGAATTTGTACAATGGGAGGTCCATTGAACAGTGAAACATTTTTAGATAGATTTTAATACACCTACATTCAACCCTACATAAAGCTGGACTTTATGGATGACTAACATTTTCTAAACTAAGTCAAGTTTTACTTTTTACTTCCATTTTTTACTGCTAACAACTCTGCATTGTTTCATGCACAGCTCAGCTCCTATTTGTCATAGCGTGATGTTTTAAGACTACCCTGTTCGACCAAACAAACAAACTCTTCAGCTTTATAACATTATTTTATAATTACAGGTAGCCACACACAACTATATATACTTTTTGAATCTGCTATTGTTTGTATGGCCTCAGTGGCTGTGCTATGATTGGTCGATGGGATGCATTCGATTGGTTGAGAATATGAGAGACACTAGAATGGTGTTGGTGTACTCTATGTATATATTCGGCATGTACATGCTGGAGACTATGTACAGCGGGAGAAACATGAAGATAACCAACAGGTAATGGCAGGCTTGTGCTCACTGCTGGCACGGTATGGAATGGCAAAGGATTCTATTATTCATAAAGTTACTTTAAATCTTATTACAATGAGTTTAGGGTTCATGTTACTTTATTTTGTTACCATAAGTCTGTGCCTTGCCATAGCATGTTAATTTGTGTGTATTTAGTCAGTTAAGCTTAAGACACAGCCTATTTTTATCATTATACAATAGATGGCAATAGTAAGAAATTAAAAAATGTTTCAGGATAATGTTCTTCGCAGTATCTCTGGTAGTGTTGCCATTCTTGCCAGCCGCTAACATTCTATACCCGGTAGGCTTCGTGATTGCCGAGAGGATTTTGTACATACCATCGGCTGGATACTGTCTCCTAATAGCCATTGGATTCAACAAACTCTTGGATAGGAGGTCGACGAAATTCCGCAAGGTATATTTTATTGCTTTATTATTTAGGATTAATACCAAAAGAGATGCACCATTTATATTTATATATGGTGCGTCTTCGAACCTTAGAACGCAAATCCAATCACGTCAGTTTTCGCAAATAAAACAAGCAAAAACTCTTTAATTTAATATCAAAAAGTTTAGTTTGAATTAATAATTATATAAATTATTTATCTATTGGTATTGTTCTTGAATTTGCTCGTTATTCCACCAGATTGCTCTGTTGACGTTCATGTCAGTGGTGATGCTATACGGTGTGTGGAGCTGGCGTAGATCTTACGACTGGCAAAATGAATACAGTCTCTTCATTAGCGGGATGGCTGTCTGTCCGTTAAATGCTAAAGTTCATTACAATATTGCGAAGATAGCTGATGCGAATAAACAATACGATATGGCTATATCCGAATATAAAGAAGCTATAAGGTAAAATACGTTAATTGTGTATTTGTTCTATTATATTTTGTCCATTAAAAGCATGTTTATTATTCCCGAAGTTATGTTGTTCGTCTCATTGTAATATGGGGCAGCCTATTGCTACATAGTGACCAGGATTCTGAGATTGTGCCCATTTACAACAGATACAGTTTACTAAAACTAAAATAGCAATTGCGACTTTTTTTTTCAGTAAAGTGATAAGGACTTACCTATACCTATAAAAATATAAAATAATAAAAATATGTGGCTCAAAAATATCAGGCGTCTTATCGTATCGTCGTATATCGTCTTATATCTTGTGCATAAATTTTAAATATGACAAGGAAATGTCCACAATCAATTTAACTGATCCTAGACACTAGTGTACTTAATTAAAACTTATTAATCAAAACATCATCATATCAGCCATCAGTGCAAAAGATATCCATTGCTGCAGATCAGCTGCGAGCATTGTCAGGTTTGAAGATCCTCATGTCATTGGAAAAAGTATTTAAATAAAATATTAAATTAAAAAAATATTACAGGCTGTACCCACAATATTATCAAGCAATGAACAATTTGGCGAACTTACTTAAAAATCGAAAACAATATACAGAAGCTGAACGTTACTTAAGATTAGCTGTGAAAAACAGGTATGACACATTTGCACCTTTTCATTATATTTCATCTGAAGTTTGGACCTCCTTTGTGGCCTGAAACTCCTGGTAAGTGGATGCGGCTTCGCAAATTCTGATCATGTCAGAAGCAAGGTATGGGGTTCAAAGATGTTTTTGTAGCGACTGCTAAGTTAATCTTTAAAGCTATTTGCTAAGATTTAAACATAATTTTTATTTTACTCAAAACTTACACAGCTTTGCTAACTGATTCGCGCACTGAAACTCGAATTGCTACACATAGATAATGAAAAGTATAATTATTTTATATAGAAGCGAAATATAGAATTTAAAAAAATATGAATGTTTGTTCACCCACCTATATTGGAATCGGAGGCGCAAACGTAACTTGACATAATCACGTATCTATTGCAGTAATCTCTGAATTAATGAAACTCTTTTATTTCAGATTTTCATACTTAAACCGTGATGACATGTTAGTAAAAATATAAAAGTTTTGTAGTAATTACTTCATTAGACATCTCATTTAAGTGCCTACCTCTTTATAGAAATGGCTTTATGCACTACAGTTATACGGGGAATAAAGAGTAGACCACACTGTCCAGGCGTCCAGGCGTCCAAGCATGTCTTATAACTATTTATTTAAATCCACAAACAATAATTAATTATATTTAAATATACCTACTATTGAATTTTTATTATTCTATTTTTCAACTTATGTTTGAGTATATATTACACTTCGTTTACCAGCCGGCGGTATGGCCTGCGCTTTACGTGATTCTTCAAATACATAATTGTATTAAACTAGACATTTGACCGACTTAAAACTTTTAATTGTGATTACAATGTAATATTTACATTTTACAGCTTAATGAATAGTGTTAGTTTTATGCATTACAGCGTACGTATTTGTATTCAAAATTTAAAAATATAATTACCTATATGGAAACAATCAACTGTATAAAATAAATTAAAGAGCGCATTGCATTAATCTACTTGTGACCACGATTAAAGCAACCCGGTTCAAATGTCAAGGTTAAACGTTAATACCCGAATAACTATAGCCTTACAAAAAAAAATGCATCGCGAATGATTATTTAGAAGAACTCACTGTGTGTAGAAGGTTTCCCACTGGTACCTACGTATATCCAACTGGAAAAGTATACTTAGGAGTTAGTAAGCTATTGAAGCTGCCTCACGCCTAAATAAATTGTAAATAAAACAGGGACCACAACGTCTTCCATCTTTTATATCATTTTAAGACCTATGTCAATCCAAGGTATCAAAATGCTATGAAATTCAGGCAATAGTACGTAATAAAATAGCCGCTATGTTTGTTTTATAATACTTAACAACCATGTTACATAACACAGCCGTATTATCCCTAAGGCAAAGTAGACAAGTGCATAGGGCGCCAAGTTACTGAGGGGCGCCGAGAATCGCGCATGCTCAATTACCTACAGAGCGGCGCCGCTGCCAAAAAATATTAGGGGCGCCTATAAGGTGCTTGCCTCCCAAGACCTGCCCCTGGTTTAGAGCTAATTGTTTGTTATTGCATTATGGTGGCTTTACGTAATAGGGCAGCCTCAACAGCATCTTAACGCCATATTATATTGAACACATTAGATCACTTACAATATGTGCATGTATCCTGCAAATATAAAACGTCTAGTAGTAAGCTTTTAGTTATAAATATGATGCAGAGTATTGCGCATAAAGTTACCTCGATTTTATATATTTTACAATTATGTACCTAATGTGAACTCTGGTTTTATTGACTTAGTAATCTATGAGTAGGCCTTTTATTACAATTTTAGGGACGATTTCCCAGCTGCTTGGATGAACTTGGGCATACTTCTAGCTTCTACCAATCGTCTCAAAGAATCGGAAGCAGCTTATAAAACTGCTTTGAATCACCGCAAGAATTATCCAGACTGCTATTATAATTTGGGCAATTTGGTATGTCTATTTTGGTTTGTTTTTTTATTTTTAAATTCTCCCAGAAGGTGTACTCGTCCATTTGTGTACCCCCTATTAACAAACTAATCAGTTGTGTTTGAATCACTGGATATTAAATTTCTTTATAAAATGCATTTTTTTTGGTTAGTTCAATTTGGTTATCCAGTCCTTTTGTTTCAGTACCTTGAAATGAATAAAACTGAGGCAGCTATAGAGAGTTGGCTCCGAGCTATTAATCAGAGTCCTAAGCACGTCTTAGCTTGGACTAACCTGTTGGCTTTGATGGATAATACTGGTAACAACAAGATTTTAATATTATTGCTAATAGTAGCACTAACAATGTTCCCATAGCCCTTTCATATTATAAATGTTAAGAGCCAATTTCACATTCTCCGATTAGGTTCATTCACTCGATTTAGAAGTTTAATAATTTATAGAAGGTACATGTTTTTATTAAAAAGCTACTTCCGACTTCGAGTTTTTTTAGTATTGTTTTTTAAAACATTTCAGGACAAATTGACAGAGCGCTGGAAATCATACCGCAAGCGTTAAAGGAACTACCTGAGGCTCCTGCTGTAAACTTTGCCATAGCCAACATGTATGGAAAGCTGAGCCGGTACGAGGACGCGGAGACACACTTCCTCAAGGCAATCAAGTTGTTTGACAAGGATATCAAGGCCATACACTACGCCAACCTAGGTGATAATATTTTTTTAAGAAAATTCCATGTAGTGGCCTAACCCAACAATCATAGATTAGTTCTACTACAGATATGACTGGCCCTTGAGCTTACTAATAAAGTTTAAGATGTATCGGTAACTTTGGTTCTATATCTTTTCCGACAAAGACGTGTTACCACACGTCTTTATTAGTAACAATATTTACATTGTTTCAAAGTCGGTTCTTCATAGGGCAAGCTATGAAAAGGGGTGAATATGTGTAGTTAACCTTTCTCAATTATCTTTTCCTTTCTCAATTTCAGGAGTACTTTATCATCGATGGAAAAAATATCGTCTGGCAGAAGAAATGTACACCAAAGCTCTAAAAATTGACCCATCGTTCAAGACTGCTCAAAAAAATCTTGTTTCCCTTCAGAAACGTAAAATTAAATAAATATGTAAACTCGTACTACAGTAGCTATTTATGTAGGAAGTAGAATGTATGTACTTAGATTGTACCCAATTATTCATTATTTTATTATTAAATAACACCTTTGCAAGTGTTTGAAATTAATAATAATATGATCTCTGTGTTACAACCATAGATATAATACTATAGTTGCATAATTATATAATCTTGATTATACAAATATGAACCTCATCAACAAAAATAAATGTCTCCTTCTTGATCTTATTTTTATAAAGTTATTGATAGAAGTGTTAAAAATAATATGGATGTAGCCGTCTGATTAACGAATATTTATGGTATCCGTAAAATCTATTTCGTTTTCGTCCCACAGCATAAAAAAGCTTACCATAAGGCGTACTTTCAATGTAAAGTAAAAACAAAAAATTAAGATTTACTCTTTATGATTAAAAAAAAATACAAATGCACGTCAAACGCTAGACGTAAATTTGTAGGCACTATTCGCTTCCAACGTGCCACTTGACGAGAAATACCTCATTGAGAATAACATAGCGTTACCTATGTTTTGATTTGATAATGTATGTACCTAGGTAGTACTAGGTAGTACCTACTAGTCTATGAGTTCGTATGCGCTTTTGAAGTTTGCGCTTCGCAATAGTTATAGTTATAGCAATATATTTGTTTGTTCCGAATTCAACTGAACTATAAGTAATTTTTTATATGTACATTGGATTATTACTTGTTTTGCCTATATCGACAAAACAAGCACAACACTATTGTGTGTGGAGCTCCACCATTTTTTATGTCCATTTAGCTTCAAATGACGTGACTATATTTCAGATATTATATCTATGGTTACTAGCCTATGGTTAAATAAATGGTCAAATAAATAAATAAATAAATAGACATAGTGAAAATGTAACTGTGGTTTTCCTCATTATAAGTACCCATAATTGGGTATTTTCCTGGGTCAAAAATAAATTATTTTGATTTATCAATCTGATTAAATATTAAAAATAATTACAATTTCATTAATACATTTGACGACATACTCTATTTATTCTAGCATTTTTTTCAGAAACAAGTATGCTATTTGACTCGAAAAAATATGATGACGTCATAAGCTAGTTTTTGGTGCAAAATTCATAGAACAATATGGTTTTTGACGTTTCGTTATAACTTTTATAAGTATTGAATTTGATTACATAGTTGTAAAATACGTTAATGAAACTTATGCTAGTTTGCAGATCAACCTACTCCAATCTGTCAAATTTATTAATTGGATTTTTGATTTTGTATTAATATAATAAAGTTGAAGATGTAATAACGAACAGAAAAGAATAGGTTGACCTGCTGGCCGCACAGAGTGCATTGATGTACATTCGCCTCGTTGGCGAAGAGATATTTTAGAAGATTCTGCTGTCCATCCTTCAGGGGCTGGTCATAGTTATAGTGGAGGTTCGGTTCTGTATTGAGTACTGCTCTCATCTTTGGGACGACTCGGCTAAATATTAGCTGGACGCGTTAGAGCACGTTGAGAGGCGTGCCAAGAGGGTCATAGGCTCGAACACAGGCGTAAGGTTGCAAGCCTTTCGGTTTTCTACCGAATACATTTCGGTGAGTGTGCGGGATAATTGCACACCTTGCGTCATCCACCTAGTCTTTTTTATTATCGTACCACAAGACAATCGGCGTAGCGTCACCGATTCATGGTAGCTGTCCCACCCACATACACGAAGCGCTTCGCATCAAGTTTCCTTGTGCGTACTAGTAAGGAGTGGAATTTTTTGCCATAGTCTGTATTTCCTTAACCTGAATGTCTTCAAGACCCAAGTAAATAGATTACTTATGGGGCGACATGTGCTCTATCGTAGATTGCATCATTGTTTACCACCAGGCGAGTTAATGATCAAACCAAACGTCGGCCCATCATACATATGTATATAAAAAAAGATACTATTTGTTGGTGCCCCCATAATATTGGTTAAGACGGCTCTGAAAGTCCTAAAACTTAAATAGCATGCGCCTGATAGGCTGATTTACACAATTTTTCGTGTCACGTTTTAGATTCCAAAGAGATAAGCAGATGTGCACAATGTACGTCTACTTACATATTATCTATATAAATGAAAATATTTTTCCGTTCATTAGTCTCGCTAAAATTCGAGAACGGCCAAACCTATTTGATCAATTTTAGTTTTGAAAAGGTGAGAAAAAATTTAAGATGGTACGAAGTTTGCCGGGTCAGTTAGATAAATAATAAATTAATGTACCTAATATCCACTTTTCTCCAGTTATCAGTTATGCTATGACTATTTTTTCCTTGGCAAGAAAGTTAAAAGACAAGGGTCTTTGGTTTCCAAATTATTATTTTATTTGATTTTATGCATTTTAATTCACAATAAAAAGAAAATAAGTTGGCAACATTTTAGTTAGAATTTTTCGTATAAGAATCTTTATACATAGTAATAGGAAGACTAAAGTAATTGCAACTCCGCCCTGATAATGTCAATGTCAAATTTTATGTCAAAAATAAATTTATTGATTTGCCGGGTGAATAAAGAGAAAACTAAATAATCTTGAAGAATAAATAACAAAATAAAAATGGATTTTACTCCTGAGCTATCCGCATTTGAAGGCTTAATTATATCTTTAAACCACACTAACAGTTTTTCAAGAATAACATCTAAGGGCGGTAAGTACACGCAATTTTTATTTCTATAAGAATCTACCGGTAGTAGTACTAGGACTGTATTGTATCCTTCAACGGAATTTAATGATTTGCTACTATTTTCTTTTCACTCGAAATCTTTAGGTGGAGGTTTAGCCTTGCTACCTACCTTCTAATCTTTCTTATTGCTTTTAATAAAAAAAAACCTTTTAATGATCTTTGTCAGAGGGTACAAGTTTTTCACAAAAATATTTGCTTGTAACTTTTGGTACGGAATAAGCTCGTAAACGAGCATATGGATCCTGACGGACCTGATGTTAAGCAATCGGCACCGCCCATAGACACCCGAAACGCCAATGGCGTTACTAGAGCGTCTGCTTATTTTAGGGGATTAGGAACTCGAGGGTTGATCTGTGAAGCTATGGTATCACTTCAGTCGAGCCAGCCCAATTGTGCTGAAACATAGCTCTCCCATACTTATCAAAAATATTCCATTTAAAAGTATTTAGTATCTACTATATTTGTTGCAGGCAATGAAGAAAAAGTTAGAAGTATAATTGAAAGTATGACCAGGTTTTTAAAAAATGAAAAATATATAAATGAAAATGGAGTAATAGACACAATGGTATCAAAAACACGAAAGTTTGCGATGTATATTGTTCTGAATTCTGATTTAAAATCTATTCAAGAGTTGGCAGAAATGGAAGGAGTTTTTCTAGTCATACAGTCAATACCAAACATTCCGCAATACCTGATGTGTGAAATGTTGTGGAACCTTTGTATGGAGGACTTTGTTTATGAAATTATTACTTACTGCTATCCCCCACTTGCAGTGGAAGTGGCAGAATCATTTGCAGAGAACTATAAGTATTCTGATCCCACCAAAGATCTTAAAAAATTACACAATTTATCAGTGGCAATATATTCCTTAATTTGTAGACTGCACTGTTTTAAATTTGACAAAGCAACCTTTAGCAAGTTACTAGTCACTAGTTATGAGACTCTACTAAAATGTTTAAAATATTTCACAAATCCACCTAATAATCACTTAATAGAGTTGCTAACTAATGACGAGTTGTACAAGTTTCACGGAAAGAGTTTCAAAACAATTTTACTGTTGATATATGAATGTTTTAGCTGCTTTACTCGAGAAGTAAACTCAAGTTGGTGTAATGATATATACAGGTCCACATATAAGGGCAGTTGTTTTAAGTTTAATCCACCCACAAACAAAGTATGCGACTGTCCCGACAAAGATGTAAGAAATTGCTTAATGACTTGCAATGTTATGTTGTTAGATATTTTTCAACAAGTTGTGATGGGCGTCAGTATTGATATATTCTGTGCTTGGAGTGAATTTGAAGATGACGGTAAAAGTATGCAACAGGTCATAGGTGAGCTGTGTCATAAAGTGAGGACAAAGTTGCTGCAGGTGAATGGTATGTCTGAACACCCTGTTGTAGACATGGTCCAACAGATGGCTCGTAAACCAGCTGTCATCAATGATATTATTAATGTTACTGATGCAAACGTAATCATTCAGAATATTTATAGTAATTCCGAAGATAGAGCCTCTTGGATACATGCTCTGGTACATAAAGAATTTCTATGTCAGCATCTAGAGCTCATCAATTTCATTGAAACCAACTTGCGTGAGTTTGATAATGAAGAATGTGTAAAACTATACCGCATGTTCACCAATTATGCTAAAAGCAACACAACTAACAGAGAGCATGTGATACCAGCATCTATCAAGATATTCCGGCGCTGCAGTATATCAGACAAACATAAACTGCTTAAAGAACATTTCAGTGAGAACCAGTTCCATGACACAAGTGAAGGGGAACATTATAACAACTTTGTTACTGAAATGTTCAATAAATTTATAGCAGACACCGATTCAGAATTCAAAGAAGTATTAGATGCTTTCTTACTGAACCCCAAAGAAGTTTATACTAAAATATTTGTGTTGGCTGAAGAAAATGCTCAGCTAACAAATGCAATGCTGAAAGTTATGGATCTACTCAGGGATTATTCTAATTATTACTATGTGACTGAAACAGAGCCTTGTATTATAAGTATAATTAAGAAAATTATTGATGAATCGTTAGATTCGGACAGTAAACAAGATAATATAGTGAAGTTTTTGAGTGGACTGAAGATAAGTAATTTACTCCCAGGAACAAAGTTACTCCTTTTAATTATAATGCCACACATGCACAAAGCTCTTTTGAACAAAGATATTGGAAAAATACATGTGCAGATGCAACTCTTGAATGAGGCCTACACTATCCGAGAATTGTTAGAATACCGGGCTCCTATGCTCGCCATGTTGAGTCAAGTCATGGAGGTGGTCCGCTGGGGAAACATCAAAGCATTTGTGCCAAAGGCCTCATCAACTCTTCAACTCACTTTGAGCTTTCAGAAAGCTTTGATAGAAACATATGATACTGTAATTCCAAGTAAGTATTGTCATGCCCCTCTGCTATGAACTATATGTCTAGAATTATCATGAATCAAATAGGTAATACTAATTAACTATAAATATGAATTATGTATGTGTGTATTGCAGATGATGAAGGTGATTGGTTGCGAATCAGACTGAAACGCAAAAATATGCAGCCACAAAATAACTTTTACTTCAGAAAACTATTAGGTGGGCAAGGTTCCAACTTCTTTCAAGCTGTCAGTGGCATGCAAGTTGATAAGGATACTAAGCGCAGTGAAATATCAATTTGGGCTACCCAGGTAACTATGGATTATTATTATTAGCAATTTGAATTCATGTTCTTGTTCATTTTTCTAAAGTATTAACCAGAAATTTTTCTATGCCCAGATTTTAAGTTCAGGCACATTGGATGAATGGTGTGTGGTCTGGGACAACTTGACCCGGCACATTAACGACATTGACGTTCTCTGCATCTTTCACGAAGCCCTGCGCATGATTGCGAAGGCAGTTGAGGGGACCCGCACTCCTGCTACGAGAGCCTGTTTGTTTTACTGCATCCAGAACCTCGTCTACATCATACGGGTATTTAATTCCCTTCCAAAATTTTATAACTATTAAGAAAAACTTGACTTTAACCAGTTATTTTTTTTCAGTACAAATTCTTTAAAGTTCCACTGACCGACCGACATGTCATAAGTACTGCATTTAGCTTATCGAAGTTATTGGCAGATACTAACGTAGAAGATATTGATGAAATCGGATCCCGACTGATGCCATTGTTTGCTTATCTAGTTGAAAAGAAAAATAACTACACCACAGATGTGCCAAGCTATTTTGTAGATACTAATTATGCAGCTTTAGTAAACCGAGCATTTAATGGTGACGCCGGACAAGATGACGACGATACGTAAAATTCTAAATACCTTTATTAATTATTACTTTACATCATAAGTACATTACATTTATGTGTCTATTAAAAAATCTGTCTCTAGAAGTGTACTACGGGTTAATAATAAAAATGTTGTGTCACTGGTTACAATAAACACAATCTTACAATAACAGACTTTATTTATTGTCTTGCAAAATAAGAATAATTATAATATAGGATTGTTTGATTGTAATGGTCAAAAATGTAATACCCTTTCATTTTTAAGCCTATCTTGACTTGAGAAATATATATGTACATACATAATATAAAAAAAAAACTATTCAAAGAACTACATAATATCAATGAAAGTTACAATAAACATAATGTAAACAATTACCCTTATTAATCTTTTGAATGGCATCAATAAATACACCACAATGCAATCACCATGTATGTATCATTCATCTTAATTTTATTAACCCCGTTAATCACAAACAGAGGGTAGGTACTGTGTACTTAAAATCTATGATTCAATTCAAAGTGGAAAACTTATTCCGATTTTCAGTTTTTAACAAAGTCATCTTCTCGTCATCAAACTGATAGAGATATAATAATCGTCCAAAATCAAAAAAATTGGTCATGTTTATTTTATCCCCTAACCTCTCCCGGCTTAGATTGAGAACAACTGAGAAACTGGTCTGGGTGGAGACCCACTTCGATAACATTCTTCTGAGCTTGCACTTTATCACTTCGATGAGTGTCAATGCACACCAGTCAGTCATTCTAACATATTCTATCACACACACTCAGTATCTAATTATATTGTAATTTTTATTAGGATTCTGTTAAATGCACGCAGATTTCTCATTACGTCTTATTTTTAAATTGAAAGGATTATGTGCATTATTTTTAATAAGGGTAAATTCGCCTTAACAATTCAAATTGATTTTACAAAGAATTTGTAGAGATAGAACTATAGGTACTTAAGCACGACTTAAAATTGAGTAGCGTTTCAGTATTCCGACATTAGCTATTTTATTTTGATTTGTATGTTCCACAATGCTTTCCCAGCTGTTTACACATCTCGCAAAACTCTTGAGGATGCTCCGAGCCGACGTCGTCCTTACCACGGGTATAGTCAGTAGGAAGCAGTTCTCTCTGCAAAATGCAAAAAAATGTGCCTGTTTTATAAGTGACACGTAACTGGGTAAGTAGCATTTGAGGATGTTTTGTAGAAGGATTTGAAGTTATTACAAGTACCAATAAATGTATAACCAACCGCAGGTAGGCACATTATGGTACCTATCTCGAAGGTGGGTAGGTTTAGTTATAGTACCCAACTTCGATTAGTTGATTAACACATTAGGTAGTCATTAGTTCGTTAACTTACCTGATTTTTTGGACGCGCGTATGACTTGCAACGCCGACACTGTTGATATCTGTTGGGCCACGACAGACGGCTAACCCAAAAGTTTTTACAACTGCCGCATTTGTACTCTCCATATAAAGGCACCAATTTCTCCTGAAAGATTAGTAAGATAATATAAGAGCAGTTTTCAGTGTTCTCAATTTTCTCAATAGGTAAGCAACCCGACACAGGTGGTTACAAATTAATATTCTGATTCTGATTGTCATTCTGGTATTAGTGATGATCATGAAAACGGGAGCCAGACGTAGAAGTAATCTTTCATAGTATGTAATGCCTAATGGCAACGTCTAACAATTAAGGTGTAGTTCGCAGTAGTTAGAATTTTTAACACCGTATTAGGTTTCTACAAAATTTTTACTTATAGCAATTATTAAAATTTTTGATATGTATAAAATTTATTGATGTAGCTACCTACTAATCAGACCTACTATCATAGAAGAACACGTACCTCTGTACTAACACTTAGGTTCTTATGCTATATCGTATATCGATGTAATTAGTACGTAGGTAGGTACTTACCTTTACAGGTGCAGGGGGCTTTGGTTTTGGTACACTCGGTACTGTCGGCTTCGGGACTGTGTACACACGGTTAGCAGGTTGTGCTGGCTACAAATAAAAATTTACAAATAACAAACAAAAAGTCAACACTAAAAAGCAAAAAATAAACATTATTAGTACTGATAGGTTACCCACCCACTGATAGGTAAGAAGTCGGTGCCATAAGTTCCATACAAAATTAGTCATTAAAACCTTAATAGGTACCTACCTAATTCACAATTTTGTGGACATTAAGTTATATCATTATAATATGAGCTTATGGCACCGACTTCTAACCTATCAGTGGGTGGGTAACCTATCAGTACTTACTAATAATAGTTATTTTTGCTTATTAGTTTTGACTTTTTGTTTGTTATTAATTTTTGGTTATATGAAGTCGGTTTATTAAACGCAGTTTTTATTTTATTACTTATTTTATCATTTTCAGTGTAAAGCTACATATACCTACCCGTGTTGTTACTTATAATCTACATAGGTGCAAAGTTCTAATCAATACAAATTATACAAGCCCAAACACAAGGTAGTTACAGTGTACCGTTAACGAGTTCCCTTAACAATTACACTTCTTCATCATCAGACCCTTAATGTCCCACTCTATCTAGATGTAAAGTCCTCATCAATACAAATTAATCAAGGTCAAACACAAGGTAGTTAAGGTATAAACCGTTGAGGAGTTCTCTTGACTGTATGTCGGCTCCACCATTAGGTCGTCTCCAGACCCTCAACAAATTGTAGTGTTTAAAAATCCTAATTGAAAAACATAATAGACGCATTACTCGTCCCTACAATTTTCGAAAGTTTCCCTCGGTTTTCATAAGATTCCATCATCAGATCCTGACCTCATGGAAATGGGACCATCTCGGGAGTATACCCTTTCAAACAAAACAAGAATTTTGGAAATCGGTTTACAAATGGCAGAATAATGGGCGAACAAACAAAAAAAAAAACAACCATCAGCCGGACATAGTACCTTTTTTTAGTAGTAGTTCTTTTTTTGAAGTCGGAAAAAAGAGGTTGATTGTGATCTCTGAGATCTGAGATGCGGGCGCCATCTAACGAATTTTAAAATGTTAAGTACCTGTAAAAATGGTATTTTGTAGCCTATACTATGTAGAACCAATTATCATTAGGGTAGTTTCCTACATTTCTTTTTTAATGTGCCTTTGATACTTTTTCTGTAAAAAAATTAGATATGTTTTTTTTTTCGATTCTTACAAAATTAAATACTTTCGACGTTATATTGATTTGAAATATCGTGTGACGTCACGAGTTGCAAACTTTTATAGGAAGTATGACGTACTGACTCCTAAACTTAAATACGTTTTATCTAAGCATTGTTTTCTTGTATGAGAAAATAATAAAAAAATCATCATTTAACTGACAGACTAATTAGATTTTTCTGTCAACTACCCATTTCAAAGGATTTTTACAAGGAACAAGTTTTAAACAAAATTGTTCATTAAAATATTAATAGATACCTAACATTATTAAGCTGTTTACAATTTTATTATGGACTAGCTGTTGCCCGCGACTTCGTCCGCGTAAATTAATGACTTCTGACAGAATTAACCAGAATCAATTCAGTGCCCAAGTAAGATTTACCTATTTTGAAAATGATTTATCGTAGTTTTAATAAATAAATAATCCCGCAGGGATCTTACCAGTACAGTGCCCGATCACGTAAGGTTTGAGTAATAAAAACTATTCTATCGACTATGTTGTACCGAATCTCTTTAGAATAAGTTCAGTGGTTAAGAGTTCTAACTCTTACTTACACCTCGAGTCTTGGGGCATTGACGCATAGTTCCCGTTCTCGTGAGACATCTGTGAAAAAACTATCATACGTTACCCAGGTCCCAAATCATCGTTTTACCGAATTTAATTCAAAAAGAATCAATGATTCTAAATTCAATGGCTAAGAAGATTTATACAAACTCTCATTCCCTATTTTATCCCCTTAGGGGTGGAATTTATCAAAATCCTTTCTAAGGAGATACCTATGTCGTAGCAACTTTATGCATGCAAAGTCTCAGCCCGATCAATTTAAAACTGGCAAAGTATCATACAAACTTTCACCCCCTATTTTACCCACTTTGGGGTGAGAATGTTCAAAAACCTTTCTAAAGGGACGTTTACGTCATAATATCCATCTGCACGCCGAATTTCAACCCGATCGGTGTAAAACTGACAAAGTCTCATACAAACTTTCATCCCCTATTTTAACCCCTTGGGGGTGTAAATTATCAAAATCCTTTCACAGTGGATGCTTACGTCATAACATCTATCTGCATGCCAAATTTCAACCCGATCAGTTAAAAACTGACAAATTTGACGTGATGCGACCGACACGATAGATACGACACATACGACCGACTCGACCGATGCGACAAACACAACCGACACGACAAATACGACCGATGCGACAAACACGACCGACACGACAAACACGACACATACGACAAACACGACCGACACGACCAATACCACAAATACGACCGACACGACCGATGCGACAAATACAACCGATACGACAAACACGACACATACGACAAATACGACCGACACGACAATACGACCGATACGACAAATACGACAAACACGACAAATACGACCGACACGACAAATACGACCGATACGACAAATTTGACCGACACGACAAATACGACCGACACGATAGATACGACAAATACGACCGACACGACAAATATGACCTATACGACAAATTTGACGCGATGCGACAAATTCAACCGACACGATAGATACGACACATACGACCGACTCAACCGATGCGACAAACACAACACATACGACAAATACGACCGACACGACAAATTTGACCGACACGACAAATACGACCGACACGACCGATGCGACAAACTCAACCGACACGACAAATACGACCGATGCGACAAACACGACCGACACGACAAATACGACCGACACGACAAACACGACCGACACGACAAACACGACCGACACGACAAATACCACAAATACGACCGACACGACCGATGCGACAAATTCAACCGACACGACACATACGACAAATACGACAGACACGACAAACACGACCGACTCGACCGATGCGAAAATACGACCGATACGACAAACACGATAAATACGACCGACACGATAAATACGACAAACACGACTAATACCACAAATACGACCGACACGACCGATGTGACAAACACGACCGATACGACAAATACGACCGATACGACAAATACGACAGACACGACAAATACGACCGACATGACAGATACGACAAATACGACCGACACGACAGATACGACAAATACGACCGACACGACCGATACGACAAATACGACCGACACGACCGATGCGATAAATACAACCGACACGACACATACGACAAATACGACCGACACGACCGATACGACAAATACGACCGATGCGACAAATTTGACCGACACGACAAATACGACCGATACGACAAATACGACCGACACGACAAATATGACCTATACGACAAATTCAACCGACACGATAGATACGACACATACGACCGACTCAACCGATGCGACAAACACAATACATACGACAAATACGACCGACACGACAAATACGACCGATACGACAACTTGACCGACACGACAAATACGACCGACACGATAGATACGACAAATACGACCGACACGATAGATACGACAAATACGACCGACACGACCGATGCGACAAACTCAACCGACACGACAAATACGACCGATGCGACAAACACGACCGACACGACAAATACGACCGACACGACAAACACGACCGACACGACAAATACCACAAATACGACCGACACGACCGATGTGACAAACACGACCGACACGACAAACACGACCGATACGACAAATACGACCGATACGACAAATACGACCGCCACGACAAATACGACAGACACGACAAATACGACCGACATGACAGATACGACAAATACGACCGACACGACAGATACGACAAATACGACCGACACGACAAATACGACCGACACGACCGATACGAACGACCCGACAGACACGACCGAGAAGACAAATACGTCTTCAAAAAAAGGAGGAGGTGCTATGTTCGGCTGATTGGTTTTTTTTGTGTGTGTTCGCGCATTACTCTGCTATTTGTGAACAGATTTCCAAAATTTTTATTTTGTTTAAAAGAGTATACTCCCGAGATGGTCCCTTTAGGCCACGATCTTATGATGGGATCCTAGGGAAACCGAGGGGAACTTTCGAAAATTTTAGGGGCGAGTAATGCGTCTATTATGTTTTTCAATTAGGAGTTTTAAAACGGAAAATCAAAAGAACTTAGAAATAAAATTTACAACTACAAGAGATAAGGTTCTTATAGTCATCATCATAACAGCCTATAAATACCCACTGCTGAGCAAGGCCTCTTCTCACACGGAGAAGGTTTGAGCATTAATCACCACGCTTGCTCAATGCGGGTTGGCGATTACAAACTTATAATTAGAAATTATAAGCCCAGTTTTCATATGGTTTTTACTTATGGTAGGTACGTAATATAAATGTAATACTTAGGTACATTGTGCTTCGCGGAGAGCCTAACCGGGTTACCGGGGCTCCGGTTCGAAGCGCATGAGAAAGAAGGGGGTGGTTTTTAATCAGTAAGAGTCTGACACTCCCTCCCGCCTCACCCAGGCGGGTGCAGTTAATCGATGATTTTTACCCCTTAAAAAAAATAGGTACATTGTAGGTACCCCACTTACTGGTACGCGTCGAACAAAAGTTTCCGCTGGTGGCGTATGCAACGACACAGTTACAGCGCACACTTCAGGTTCCCAATCTGGTTCGTCCCAGTAGTATGACCGCGTGTGTGTAGTTTTCCGACGGCTATCAGTCTAAAAACAAACAAAAGACCTTAAAAGTTTCATTGTTGCCGTAACTGGAGTTAAAGTGGGACCTATATCGATTCAATGTAAATAAATATTATTAGGTATTTTATTGTCTAGTAATCTTATTTCGTCTAAATCCTATGTGAAATATAATAACCTACTTAGGTACCTATGTAATGTAAAAATAATCGCTTACTTTACGTGACCAGCAACCTCCCATCTTTTATGTTTCTCACTAGTTAGCACAACGAAGCTGTAAAGCATAAACACCTCTAATCAGTTTGAGTAATTTATTTAGGTATCAAATCATTACCTACGTCATCGTAAGAAATAATATTTTTCTATTAACACACTTGCATACTTACGTACCGAAACAAAAGATTTTATCTTTAGATAATATTGTATTCTAATTTAAATCACACGAGCAGTTTGCACAACTCGTTTCTTTGAGTTCTGATTGTTCACTAAGTAAAAGCGAATTTGTACTGATGCTGCGAACTCGTTATTGTTTTTGTACCTAAGCTAAACTATCTATCTATATCAATTTTCTCAACAAAGTAGCAAGAATAGCTGAGAACTGGGATATTTGTCTATGGTTGTAAAATCCCGCATGCTTTAATTTAATCCATAGACTATTTCTTACTCGATCTATCAGATCTCTGACTAGCTAGAAATATCTGTGCTATCGACGACGCGAGATGATGAGTAATCTGCAGTAGCTACAAGTTTTACATACCTATAGCATAGTTAATAAATAAAGATAGAACCATCTCATAGTAAAATGGAGCTTTTGGTGGTTGATTTATTAGTTTTATTTGAAGTATATTCCCATGTTCTACGCGTTTCCGAACGAAAGTACCTACCTATACTATTAAAGGTACGTGCTGTATAGAGCGTATGCACACACTTGTAATGCACTTCACTCAAGTTCACTCAGAGCAACTGAGCAAAAGCAAAGGTCAAGGTAAGCCATTGTAATGCTTACTTTTATTAATAAACAGTGTCTATAGTGATAGTCTGGTCAACAGAAGTTGGGAATGAAAATAGAGCGCGAAATTTAAAATGTAATACCACTCAAAATGATCTATATACTTAATAAGAGACGACATTTGCTTACGTACATAAACTTATATATAGGTACATATCCGTCTTGTTGTTCTAGTAGTTACATCTACGGAGCCGCGGAGAACAAGTTATCAGGGCTCCGACTCGAATTACAGGTGTAAAGGACAGGGTGGTTTTTAGTCAGCAAGAGTCAGACACTCCCATTCGCCTCTAGCGGGCGGGGCGGGACAAGACTTTGGATAATATTCCTCTTTAAAAAAATGTGGTTACATATGTAACTGCCGACTAAGGGACCTTGACTCAAGTAGAGTAATATTCGTAGTTCCGAGTTTTTCGAAAGTTATAGAAACTTCTTAGACATTTGACGACAAACTTGTTGAGTTCAAATGTCTGGTAATCAATGGCAATGTCGAATTGTGTTAATATTGACAGTTAAATTATAGTAACCATGTTTCTTCTAATAGCTTCTTTTTGTAGTTGTGATGAACCAGAACTCAAATCGAATAATAATGATGACACGTTTCCCAGTTCCGATCAAATTTGGGGTATGATAGGAACCATACTGGCAACAGTTGCTTGTTGGATTGTGTATACAAAGGTTGGACACATGATACCTACATCTTATTTAGAATTTGCAGCAATATTGCATTGGTCAGTTCAGCGCAACTTCTTAAGATTGAGCCCTGGTTGACTGAACTAGGTACTCTACCATAGTTTCTTGGCAATAGCAAGTACTTGCGCCCTACACTTCATGCATCTATTCTTGTGTCAAATATGTTGGGTGTGTCATATCAACACCGTTTTTTGAAGATGTTTTATTAATTTTGTGATGAAGATTGTTGGTCCCTAGGCTATAAGGTTCCTGAATTTTATTAATTAAAATTATTTCGCTTGTTATTATATTTACAGGTAAGGATCGGCAGGAAGAGGTGCCATAACCATCACACTATCATGCACAGCAAACCAAGAACAGGAAACGCACGCAGAGGACACGTTATGTGATATTATTTAATTGATGATATAAAAAATGAAACAAAAACTTATAGAAATATACCTTTACTCTTAAAAATAATATGGCTTAATTTCATTGCATAAAATATAAAATAATATTTATGTCGAACATAAAACGTTGAATATGTAATATAAATTTAGCTACCCATATACCTTTTCAACTATAATAAAAAATAACAAAAATATAGGAATTCAAATTAACGAATATGTGTCTTTAATGTATATTAATAGGTGTCGTTCAGCAAAAACATCGTGTCCTTTGCATATTTCTTGCAATCTTGCAAAAGATACTTGTATTCGTCTTCAACCTGACCTCTTTTGAGCAAGTACACCAATATGTACTGGTATGGAAACACAGGCACATTATGGCGGGCGAAAAAGCGAAGTTTGACTCTTTCAATAATTTTCATGTCAACAAAACAATAATCTGCAGTGCAGCAACTGCCTGGAGTCCTGTGGAAACAATATAAGAAAATAGTGAATATTTGTTTTTTTTCAGTAAACACAATCTTTCTTATAAATAAAATTCATAGGCAGGCAAACAGTGGCGTGCACAGATTTTCGAGACAGGGTAGGCAACTAAATATCGTATGATTAAAGCCCTCCCCCCCGGTCATACAATCATACTCCCACAAGACAGGTACACAAAGCACCGCTAATTAGTTGCAGCGCTACACATCGACACAACTGTCATTTACACAGTGTACATGTGTGCGTAATTTCATATAACTGTATATAAAAATATTCGTCCACCACGTTCACATTGGTATTTTCATTCTTGTGTCGGTATACGTATTTTTATAATTTAATGCATAGGTAAGGTTAAAACTATTTACAATCATTGATATGACCCGACATTTTCATCGTCATTATCGTAGTGCTCGTGGTCGATTGGTTAATGAGCACGCTTTTATCGTCTTTCAAGGATCAATGATGTGGGTTCTATTCCAGCTAAAAGTTAATTTTATTTTACCTTGTTATTTTTCTTATTTTTTTTTTGTTTTTTGTCATAAAATATAAATATCAGGCTATAAAAGAAGCAAATGAGTTGGTAAATAAAACAATACTATTTTTTATTACAATTAATTTATTTATTATACAAATATGTTGTTTTATATTCAATATTTATATCTAATAATTAATTATATACCACATGTTAAGTTTAAAGTTCTTTAAATCGTAATTAATAGATATGACAATAAACCTCATAGTCGAATCGGGATATATCATGCGGTACAGCGGTAATACGATGGCAGCAACATTTTTTATTAAGTAGGTAATAAACAAATATACAACATTCTTGTTTTGTAATTTAATAATATAATGTATTATTAAATTACAGTTTTACAGTAATAAACAAGTAAAACATGTAAAAAATTACACTGTCAACATAATATTTCTTGAAATGGGCGACTTTTTGTCGTTTGAACTTCCATTAATTATCTATTTTACGACGGTTGTTATAAGGTTCAATATTCAGTGGGCTGTATGATAGTAAAAAGAATGTGACGAATGCTATGGAACGATTTTAACTTTCATGACCTTTAGAATCAGGGAAACTTTAAATTAATTGAAGATGGGCGTAAATATAATATGTCAATCAAGTTCGAAAGCAGTTAAATAAATTTGTTAATGAAAAATTAAAGTGAAGTGAATAAACATGTTGAATAGAAAGAAATTATGACAATTTCTAACCACAAAACAATAACATCACTTCACCGTATGTTCTAGACAGCATTTTAATATTCTTAAAAAAATTAAACATTATTTTATGTTAATTTTAATAAAGGCAGAGTTTGACAGGCTCAATAATTGATTCCGAAATCAATACAATCACTGATCCTACAAGGCAGAAGGTTGCAATTCGTATACCTTTCTCCATCTTTTCTTCACAATATTTTACGCCCATCCTTATCCGACTTGAAAGTCTTTTCGTCGCTCAATATGATTACACTGTTCGCCCAATCAAAATTAATAAAGTCCTAGCAAATTCTTAGCGCTTTTGCTGGTGAACCACAGATAACAATATTTTCTTCTCTGGCTTCCTGCACCTTAAACCAGAATGCAGGTGTCTCCGTACAGTTTGTATTAAAACATTCAGTGCTGTCGCTGTAGTGCGGGTTGGCAGGAACGGATCAGCCATGTGCCTGGCTACGATGTCGTAGTGCCGAGCCGATGAATTTGCCTTTGGTTTAGGCCCACGTCGACGATGTTTAACGTCACCGGTCTCCGCATATCTGTGCACCCATAACTGCATGGATCTCCTCTGTTGATACCAAACAAATAAGTATTTAAAATACCAGGAAATACTTTACAGGAATTAAAGTTACTTAAAAATAATAATAAATATAAGTAAACACAATGTTAGAATAATAATTTATAATTAAGTAGTGGCGTAAGGAATAAAAATCCCTAACCAGATATGTTTTAAAGAAACACTCCTAACAAAAACAAGTCAAGTTACAATACAATTAATAATAAATTATTAATATATCTTTATAATATTGAACTTCATAATAAGTTGCAATAATTATTTTATTCTAGTGCAAAAATTGATAGGTGTGTCGAGTTACAAAATGAAATAAATATTATTTAGAATATCAACGTAGTATCTTATTTACTCACCGATATCATTAAACGCCTTGCTATTTCAGTTATTGTTAGTTATGTTTTGCATGAGCAAAACAATGGTTTCAGCCTTTTTAAATGTTGATAGGTGTTGGAACATCTTGTAAAAATAAAAATAACTTTGCACACGAATATAAGTAGTGTAGCAATAAACTATGAAATCCTCATAAATTGACAACTAAGAACGCAATTATTTTGTAAGTCGGGTGATTTGAAAAACATGTTTTAAATAGTCGGTAGTTACTTCATAAGCGTGTAAAATAAAATGACTCGAGATTTCTATGGTCGCCACAAACATTGCAAATATACTCAGGTATCGAACCATTAAGAAATCACAGTTAATTACTTTTTTACTGTTTTTATCTTATTTAAGTTGGTTGAAATGCATGAAGCAAATGAGATTATTCTAAATAATAAATAACTAGAACTAAAATATAAATAAAAGATATTATAGGTATAAATAAATCTAAAGTATTTACTATTAAAATTAACATAAGATTTAGAACAATAGGAAAGGAAAAAAAAGAAAAGATTTAATTGTTTCTAATTTCAAATTTCAAATATTTGATAAATTAATTCTAAAACAACATGTGAATGTTGGAATCGATCCGGCGGCACTTTACTTGACAATTGGAGGCGATAACCATTGCGCCAAGCGCGCTGTAGATGAGATCATCGAAATATTTTATATCATTCAGTAACATAAAATTACAATGAGAAAGCACTATATTTATATGGGTATTGTATAGCTCGATCGTTCATTATTTTTGATTTCGATTTATTCAAAGTTTGTTATGAGTAATTTTATCTTTACCCTCGTTTTTATTTAAACTTATTTACTAAATTATTGCGTATACCGACACAAAAATGATTTTTAAATACCAAGATGTGTGTGATAGACGAATGTTTCTATACATATCTATTGATATGAAATTACCCACACATGTATATTGTGTAAATGATAGTTGTGTCGATGTGTAGCGCCGCTAACTAATTAGTGGTGCTTTGTGTACATGTACAGAATACATTTTGAAAAGTGCGTTCAAGAATATTGTGGTTTATTCTTTCGCCAAATTACATACACTGACATCTCGCGTATTTTTTGTAAAGTACTTCATCAGCTATCGAATAAGCCAACAAATCTTACAAATAATGAAGCATCTATTTATTATACTAATAATGAATCATAAATTTGATGAACTAAATTCAATTATCAAATTGCTAAATAATCTATTCAAAATCATAATTACGAATTTAAGAACGTAGGTACCTACCAACAAACAAAACAACAACAAGCGCGGCCGGCTGTGGCCGAGCCGAGTATAAGCGGTACATTTGTATTACATATTACATTACATAATTATTAATAATAAATTAATATGTAAATCAAAACAACCCGAGGTATAAGTTGATATTTTTAAGAATTATCAATCAATAAACAAGAACATCATATAAAAGATCCATTATAGTACCTACATATTTACATTACCTACCTTTGACTTGGGTCAATTCTCGTAACTTGAGTACTGCCTATGGTCATTACCTGAATCTAGTCGTTATAGGACACATTTTTGCGAAAACTTACTGTTTTTAACTTTAAACAAACACAAAAAATTACCTATTATCAACACAAACTTCACAATCGAATAATATACTAGACACTGATAAACAAATACACTATTTGAAAAACCGACACATATATTTTACTACTTCTACACATATTTATGCAACTTTATGTTTAAAACTAATTCCTTATAATTTAAACGAAAACATAAACAAAGCGATCGCACATCACATGAAAACAATATGGCCGAAAACATTGGAAAGTCATTACCCATCGTAGTCAATTGAGTGTTTATTATAAAAAAATTATAGCTAAAACATTAAGGCAACCCAGTGTTTAATTATAAAAAAACAAAAGGTTAATTTACATAAGTCAAATGGAATTGCATCATTGTCTTATTATTATTTTCCAATAAGAAACATTCGTTGATAATAATTTGAAACTTTGAGTAGCGGCAACTTGACGTTTCGATAACTTCCTTTTAACTTTTAAAATAATAAAGTCAACTCCTCGTTTAAAGTTTCTATAAAGCGACAACGCGTAAAAATGTTTTAATTAAAACACCTGAAACATATTTTTTTAGTATGCATAATAAATTATAAAAAGACATTCGCATTACCTATATCGAACGCGTTCAGAAGTTTTAACAAAAAAATTCAATAGATGGCGCAGATTCACAAACAAAAAGTCCGGCTAGATTGAATCGTGTAATATTTTTTTGCGTTTATGAATGGTTATTCTGTGCTGTGACCATAGTCACGTGACCTTCACGCATGCGCGTTGCATACTTTTTGTGACGTCACAACCAACAACCAAGATTTAAGGAATAGCAGCGCATGCGTAGTGCGTGCGGCGCGCATTCATTGCTTTACAAAGGCGTGCGGTCCGTGTATAGTATATGTGAATGTATATTTATGTTAGCCGTTTTTTTACAAACTTTTATTATATTATTGAATCTTAATAAACGCGTTAGTACATTTTATGTCAAGCAAAGCCTATTTGCCTATATGGACTGCACGCCACTGCAGGCAAAGTATTATTGGATTTTTCTGTTTCGAAGTTATCAGTTCTGCGTGAAGTCGAGACTGGACTCTACGCCTATTACATGCATTGGTTTACATGTCTCAAGGAGTCCGTGAAGGTGTAGTTCTCCTTTGCCTTCCAGGACTAAGGAGAGTGATATTGAGTTAATAGATAACTCTCTGGAAGACCTCATATTTTAGAAAGAAGTGTATAATAATCATATTATTTACCTTGGATCATAAGTAACTGGCTTTGCCTTTAGAGTCTTGAATATCATTTGATAATATTGTCTGTACTTCCTCTTCATGATCAGGACGATTTGTTTGCCCTCAAAGGGATACTTAGCACTGAGTGCATCAAGTTCCAGGTGCCAGTACACTGCTGCTTTCGCCACTTCTACACTTGTTGTGTCAATTTCCAGTATTTTGGGATGTTTTAGCCATTCATACAAGTATTCCTGCAAACAAATAATTCAAATTCAATCTTCGGATCACATAGAAGTGGTATTATTGCAATTGTTAGGTTTTCATAAATTATTAAATAGATAGTAGCACTGTATTTGGAATGGTTGCTGTAATAAGAGGAGACACATCGTGATATAACTGGCGAACTGTTACATGTAATGCCCATGCCGCAAGTAAATCAAATGTGTGATGTTTTTGAAAAACCACATAACAACATAAGGAATGATACACACCTGGAGGAACTTCTTGCATCTAAAACTGTCGTAAATAAAGTTGACGTGAATCAACCACTTGCCCGTAGCGAGGGCGCATACCATCATACCAGTGAATGTGTCGTTTGGCAACACTGCTATAAAATGTGTTGCCAACATTTCCATTTTTGTATTTTCCGCTACAACGCCCCCTAACTCAGTTATCATTGCGGCAATTTTTTCGCGATTCTGCAAAAGAAAAACATATTTTACTGTTACAGTAGCTGCTAGGTAGATACAGTATGTGCCCTGTGGTCACTGATATTAGAACAAAATAGATCACTTTTGGCTGCGTTATTAGCAACTGCTGAGTAAGGAGTCATATCCGGTTAATTGTGTATTTTCGGATTTCCGAAAATTCATGCTGTTTCTTTTAAGTGATAAAAGTACACTGAAATACTTAAAACTTTAACACAGATAAATAATAAAGATAAGTAAACTACTTACATTAACACTCTCAGATAACATGAACACTTTCTTTTCACAAGCACATATTAAATTCTGTTTCAACTTCCAGGACTCCTCTGAAGTTCCACTCGGGGAATGATAGTCACTGTCTGGAAATTATAAATGATAATGTTTAAATAGTTATAGTTAAAAAAAATCATAGTTGTAATTTATATTAAATTATGACAAAATTTAAGACAATACAGGAATACTAACATATATGTTAGTTACTCTTTTACATTATAAAATTTGGCATAAAGATAAGTGATTGTTTTCATTCCAATAATGTAGACACCAGCTATGCTTATAAAGTATTTAAATTAATATTGTTACCTGAAGTCATTTCTGACAGACTTGCTTTTATTTTAGTAGACACCTGCATTTTTCCCTTTATAGGGCTGTAGCCAGACACCTTCTTCTTCAGTTTGGTGCTCTGAAAATATTTTGCAGTCTTCTCTTTCCCACTCTCTAATAATTTCCGAAAACTTACTTTTTTAGGTGTACTCTGCCTGCTAAAACTTCTGTAATTATTAAAAAAAAATGATGAATAATTTTTTTTAATCTTTCTACGGTCTCAATTTTAAGTGAATATAGTCAAGGTTAGCCAACTAAAACTATGTATGATGCTAATGGTAAGAGTATTTTTTATCATACAAATATTTTAAATTTCTAGTAACTATATCCCATTCCATCCACTGACTACAGAAAGTTTAATACGAGTTTGTTAATATGATTGACACATTTATGACGTTTAGTGCTCTGATTGGCCACACAGTAAAGTTTTTATCTCATTATACATAAAACAAACTCGTACGAGGCCCTCAGCTATGTTGCAGTACTTTGACATGATTAAGATATAAAGAGCACAAGTTTTGGAGCAATAAAGCATTTATTTTCCCATTAGTAAAGCATGAAGAAATTAGTAAAAGTATATAAATATCTGATAAACACTGGTAGACCCTTGACATGCCAATATTCAATTTGTAACTCACTCATTTCCCAACTTTGAAAAAAAATTTTTAAATGGACTCGATGTGGGGGTTACTTTTTCCTCCACTCTTTTGCAATCAATTTCCTGATAAATATCCTCAACAGACCAACCTATTTGACGTCGCACAGCCTTCGGTTTCCTAGTCTTTTCTAATGATGGCACAAAGTCCACACAATCCTCTCCAGGATCAATAAATCCAGCCTTATAATGTACAACAGTCTCTTTTGAAGTTACTTTAAAGTGTTCAGCCTTAAGATGTTCCAAGTATGCCATTTTTTCTGTGTATATGTCATGGCAAACTGGACAAACGTAATGGTGGAGTTTGACATTAGTGGTGCACTTATTGAAGTGTATGACATACTTGTCGTATTCATCAAACTTGTCATCACATAGGACACATGTGACATCCATGTCTTCAGGTATGTCAGGCAATGGTTGTGTTGCACGTGGAGGCAGTGACTGAGTGGCTCTCCGTGGTTCATGTGTGGCTACATCAGAAGCAACTAAAGTCTCATTGCTGCTGGATCTCTGTAGTTGATTCCGCTCTATGGTGCAAGTAGTTCGGCAAGTGTGAGTACCCAATTTACTGTAGGATTCATTACAACCCACACACTTAATGGAATCAACATCACTGTCAGTCTCATCACTTATATCATGGAAGATATTGCTGTCCATATTGTCTTTGCAAAAGTTTTCATGGTTGTCATCTTCAGCAGAAACAAATTCTTCCATAGTGCCATCATGCATGTGAAACTCCTTGTTGAAAATACTGTTATAGTCACTAACAGAGGACTTGTCTAAGTTTGTGTCTAATGAATAAAAAAGAAAAACATATGGGTGAATGAAATATGTTTCAATAACAATACAAAGACTCAGTAAAATCATGATAAAACAAGTACAGAAAATAATTATAAATAAACAATTAAATGTTTACATTTTAATGATTGCATGCCTTTATTATTTTTAGTAATATTTCACTAAACAAATGTATAAAATAAGTTAGTAAAAGTTTATTCAAATTGATCTGAATAAAATACCACATGATCAAAATAAAACTTATGGTCTTACCTGGACAGTTTCTCAATAAGCTATCAATTCTTTCACATTGTTGTTTGAACAAATAAGCTGTGCTTAGATTTTCAATACAAGAGGTGCAAACTCGATCTGATAACCCATCACCTTCGTATATCTATAAATAAAACATAATATATGGGAGTGCCACAGCAGTTTATTTGACGTATTATAAACGATTGTTGTTAATGTTCTTAAATAAAAAAACTATACTTACTTGAATGTTAGTAAAAGACATAACCATCTCAGATAACTTAATGCTCTCATCTTGTTCAAATATTGAACAAAATCCACCAAGTTTTAAGCACAATCTACATTTTTGGAATCGGGACTCCATTTTCTATAAGTAAACTTCTGGTATTACTCGATCCCTTCAGTAACATCGCCCACTATTTACATGGGATATTTACACATTTGAACGGTACTCTCATTTACGACAACACGTTTTTCAATATGCAAATAATCTCCAACAATAACCGTCTTTTTTAAAACGTACTTAGTTTGACACACTTTGACACTTGAGTCAACTTGCCACATAAAATAGATTGAGATTTCCTGGCTAGTGTGGCCCTTTATAATTTGTGTTTTTTGTCTATTGATGGCATTATGTCTACGAAATAATTATCAGATAATTAATTGATATTAATAGCCGTGATTGAAAGTAGGTAAGAGGTTGTTAATAAAAGTTAAAACTAAGCTATGAACAGTTAAATTATCCACGAGTGCCTGGTTAAAAATATTTTTGTTCCGTCCCTTTGGAATCAGCTGATTTTGACATTCATGTGAGTGCTGTCAATAGCTTTATATAGTGTCAAAATATGTAAACATCACTGTTTCACAAGTTATTATTTATGGCATTTATCTCTAATTGTACCTAAACGAATAATTATTTTTCATATCTATTTATAAATATACAAAATATTCAATATGCAACCTGAATTACACGTGGATCCAAACATTTATACGAGGCCTTTCCCTCGTTTTGATCGGCCCATTATAATTGGTTACATTGGTCTAGAAAATCTCAAGTATGCCCGCCGTATTGGTAATGAAAGAGTTCGTTATGACTTAAATTTGCATTTAGACAAAGCGATACACCGACCACAAGACTTAGATGTTAGACTTAACGATTTATTAAAGTTTTTATTGGAACATGAACGCCGCTTGAACTTTCCCATAGAAAATAGTTTAGATAAGGCCAAATTCTTTTGCTACCGTGGCCTAATGACTTGTGTGGCTTGTACTCCTTATGAAAATAGGGAACCCTGGAAAATTGTTGCCATTTTATATAAAGGGAACATTTATCTTTGTGCAAGAGATACAGAGGAGAAATTGAACAGAAAACTAAATATGACTGAGAGAGACAAACAGTTTACATCATGGGGCTATAAATTTGAACAGTTCCTCTTGTCCGGTATGTATTGTACTAAATATGTAATCTTGAATCTGTCTAGTAGGATGTTTAAAGCATGCTTTTACTATTCTAGTAGACATTTCTGCTGGAGTCTTAGCCCAATCTATATTTTGTTTATTCTATCTGTCCCTTCTACATAAGGAACATCATATGATGTAAACATAGTAAGTTGGATATTGCAAATAAGTGTTACACTTCATTGTTTTCAATTAATATTTATAGATGAACCAGATTCTGAACCAAATCCAGATATTCCAGTGGATGAAAATGAGGAGTTCTCATTAGTCTTCACAACACATTTGAACCATCATTCAATAGTGTACGGAGCTGAAATGGATGGGATCAGGTGTGACAAGGAGGCTGTTCCTAAGCCTCCTTCCGAATTGGGACCAGAAGCTATAATTAAATATTTATCTACAAAAGAGTTTATTGAATTAAAAACCAACAGACATATAGAACATCCAAAACAAGAGACTAGCTTTAGGTTTGTGAATAATTTTTAATTAAATATTATTTATAAAAACAACTGAAACTTTGATGTAATATTGATCTTATATGATGATCTGGATGAGGAAAGGTTATGACAAACCACTCTTTTGTTGAAGAGGCCTACAGCCCAGCTGTGGGCTCTCACAGGCAGTTTGTGATGATCACATTGATCTTAGTATCTGTGATATTTCCAATAACTTGGAAAATATTATATATATTTCTTGGTATATTATAAAAGATCCCTTGAATATATGTATACTAGATTTTTAAGATTGCCTTTGCCCTGCAGAGGGATGATCATGGCTGAAAATAAAATAAATAAATAATGTAACGAGTACTAGTAGGGGTGGGTATTTTTCCTAATTAAAATTTTATTTACCTATACATTTAGTGTTAAGCTTTAGTGAACTTTATTACAGACGATTTAAAGCAAAGAAGTGGTGGTGTCAGTCATTCCTTGCGGGTATAGACACCATACTATGTGGATACAGAAATGATGATGGAATTGTAGAAGAATTGAAAACTTGGAAAATTAGAGATCTAGCCAAAATGTCTCAGGTAATTTTTTTTTCTTATTTTAAGTCTCAATCAAGGTCATGTTAGTAGTTAATCTATTTAAGTCGCGGAGAACCTAACAGGTTACTGAGCTCTGGCTCGAAGTGCAGGAGAAGAAACGGGGTGGTTGTTAGTCAGGAAGAGTCTTAACACTCCCTCCTGCCTCACCCAGGCAGGAGAAGTATTTCGATGAATTTCCCCCCTTACAAAAAAAATCGATATACTTAATCTATAATCTATATAGTTAACCACTGTTATTGGTATACATTTTTAATACACTATTTAAATATATTTAGTGATTTATTTAAAAAAAAATATTATATCTTTTTGCATCGAAAATTGAGTGCATATGCACTGTGCAAGAGTGCTTACCCAGTCATTTTTGGATTTTCAGAGATTTTGGAATCCTAATGTTTGCTTCAACTTCCTAGATACCTTTTTCACATATGTGAAAAGATGTTTAGTAAGAGAGATAAAACATAAACACGGGGAAAAGGGATTAAAGAACATTCATGAATTACCTTTGATGAGCTTAATGTTTGAGTGGAGTCCTGGCATGCCAGTTCAGGTAACAGGGAATTACTCACATCAAGATGACCCTATACTGTGGCCATGGTTCATAGAAAATTATGGCAAGGGTGGAAATAATGCATAATGGGAAGGGATCTACTAGGTAAGCATATATTTGGAAAAAGTATATCAACTAGAATGTAAGTGTTAATTGTTTTGGAAAATAATTAATTATCTTTGATCTTTCCCTATAATGAAGTTGTTTTGATATGTAAATATATATTTATGTCAGTGTATATGGTTGTAAATAAAATATCGGCTACTATCGTACCATTTATTATCACTGCATAGCAAATGGTGTAAATCAACATCCATAAAAGACTAATCAACAACATGGATATCTTCGCTTACAACTAGATATGCTTATATAGCTAATATGTATTTTATCGTACATCAATAAAAAATATTTAGAAAATAAAAACAATAATTAACAGAACAACCTAGTTGTAATAAAAATAAAATGGTGTCATGTATTAAAACGTTCCAACCAATGATAATGCTGTATTTACATAACAATGATTTATTTTAGCAACAAAATCTTGACATGGACATTGGTACTTTTATATAAACATATATATATATTTTAAAATTTTAACAATTATTCCTAAAAGAAATCATGTTATCAATATTAAAATTATACCATCTAATATGTATTAATTTTAACATTTATATTAATTATTGAATTAATAATACAATATACATTCATTATGATTGAACAAAATATCATACAAAACATTGAATTTATGGTTAATTTAATAAAATCGTTTTACACTTCACTTACAGTTCAAATATCTTCGTCGTTAGATTAAACATCAAATACAAATAATAACTATCTACAGGTACACATTATTATTAGAACAGAACTATCTCCTATATTTAAAAACATTTAAATGTAAATTTTATTATAACACTGTTCATGAATAAAGCCACTGTTCATTGAAACATTCATTTCATTTTATAAAATTATTGCGATACTTTAAAAATTATAGAAATTTAATTGCTATAAAATGATAGATTAAAATATGCACATTGTTGCAATCACATTAAAAATATCTTGTTACAAGGTTCAAAATGACCATTACAAAAAGCTTAAACAGTTGTATCGCAATCCAATAGTGATGTACATGTTCGAAAGTTATTATTAGCTTGAATATGTGCTAACGACCCATACTGTAAGTGCTGAACACCGAAATAACAATTCAACAAGTTTCTCAGTTGGTGATATTCAATTTTTTTATGTTAGAAATATATTTACACTTCTCCGTATGGTTGAATTAGTACCGACGACCTGTCAAAATGTAAGATACACAAACACTGTGTATTAAAATCTCATAGTCAAACAATGTGCACGAAAATTGTTAAATATTTTAAATCCAGAATATTTACGATCAAGTTCCTTTTATTCCAAACGAGTCATTTTAGTCATGTTACAATATGTAATTGATTATTTCACTATTTTTGTGTATCGACTCTGGTTGATCAAAGATAAGCTTACATTTAACATAGTTTGTATACATTTAGAATAAAATTAGTTATATCGGTGTGGGTATTTATAGTGATGTTAGTTCACGTTTACGCGATTACATTTATATTTGAAGGTATGTACATTATTCGCATTCAGGGTGGAAGAGACAGCATAATAATATTGAAATTCTATGTCAGTTATTTCGTTACATTTCTGTGTAGTCTATTATTAATTTGTATTCCAACATCATTATTTAATTTACATAGCTTGCAATAATTATAATTTTAGGGATACTGACGATGAATTTCAATACTGGTGTCTCTTCGACCCTTTCTTTCTAGAAATTCTGCTGAAGTTACATTTACCAGTATAAATGTAAGTTAAGAGATGCGAATTATATCACAACACACCATGACATACCACACTTATAAACACATAATTATAATAATTCTATTTCATAACACATTGTTATATTGAAGTGCACATTTATATCTGACATCAATCCATTAATATTACATGTTTGATGAATGTTAATTTAGATGTCGGCGACAACCGTACACAAAAAATGAGGAATGGAATAACATTGAAAGTATTTACAAAGTGATTCAACGTCTTAAACTTACGAGAGACGAGCCTTAACAAAATGTACAACTTAACAGTAATTAGGTACTAGTCGATTTTGGTAAGTTGTACCAAATTGGAATAACACTGATCTGATCACTGATGTTATTCGTTGTGTATCTGTTCCTCGACAAGTGATCATGACAAGTTATTTCTTTGTGTTGAAAATATTCTACAAACTTTAAACAGTCTTCGGTTTCACTTACATATACCTAGGTATATCCCTGTCGAATCAGTGTGTTTTGTACTAGCGTTATAACAAACCAACTACAAAGCTTCAAAAGGACAATTTTACTATAGCGTAGCTTTTGTTACTGAGGCACAGGTTCAGGAAATTAATTGAAATAAATTAACTTTATATATTTCATGCATTAAGCAACATTTCAGTGTTGAAACAATACTTACATTACGAAACATAACAAAATACACAATAATTTCGCTAGGCCTTAAAATTTTGAACTTTACATAAAGTAGAAGCCGGTCTTTTGGCGCCAATTATCTCCACATTAAGTGTGCAAATTACGCTAACATGTAAGATCGAGTGAGAATGAAGAATATTATAATTAGAAACAAAAGGCGGAAGATAAATTAATAATAACCTATATTAATAGACAATGTGATTTTACGATCAACTAACATTAATGTGTAGTAATATTTTCACTGCTCTCGTATCTATTTATTAGCGAGCATTATTATTTGGCCAAAGACACGCGACCTGCTTCGACCGGCCTCCGTATAAATGAAACAACAAATAGTACTTTAATTACACCTTACAAGCTCACTGCAGCCACGTTGGCAGGTTCATCTCTTCGTCCCGCATTTTATGCGATCAATGTAAATTTAGTATATCAGTAAAACTCCTATGTGATAATAAAATATATTAAATCTTTGTGCTAACTTACAATAAATTCATTTTTCATAAACTATATACTATTTTATCATTTTTTTTCTTATGAAAAACCAATTCTAATTTACTAAGCGCGCTTGGCACGCTGCATTGGTCTGGTTAAACACTATAACTACGTACATTAGCTACTGTCACATGATCTTGATGATGGAACTGGTTAGCTAGTATCACTATTGACTGTCTCCACTAATACAAAATAGGTATCAAAACTTCGATGTTTCTTTGTGATTTACAATGAGCGCAGATATTGTCACGAGGCACATACCACCTTCCTTACACTTATGTTACAGTACAAGCACGGTTATTGTAAAATCTGTTAGGAAACACAACTTACTGTATAGACACAAAATATTCAAGATCTAAGTTATATATTAAGATGTTATACTGCAACAACTAACATCAATATACTCCATAATACAAACTCCAAACTACAGCCCGTTAAAAATGTACAAAATCAATTCATGCGCAACATATCTTGCTAGAAATATGAGTGAACTAAAAACACTAGATGAAATATTACTATCGAACATCGATTGAACGTTCAGCTTAACATATTATGTTGAAATCTCAATAGACTTGATTGTTTACAAGTGGTACATGCCTAATATTGTAATAACGTATACAGTCGGCAAACACTAAAGTTATCAATAACTCTCCTATATCTAGCTAGTACATAGTACACATAACAATAATTACGTATCTACCGACAGTGCGTCCTTGTATATATCAGTTTCACATCAGGCTGAACGTGTCGTATCTTTAGTCTTCTTATACTGATTACAGTTGGATCTTCATATTAAAAATACATTATATATTATGTGGTCCGTAGCATCACACGCTAGCTGCGCATGTCGACAGCTGAGCCGCGGTTCAACGCGCAGTAATCACATTTCAATATACATAATCAAAGGATTGCAGACAAAGTAATCGTTCGAATCTAATTCCATCAATTGTTTTGTTTGTATAAAATGCCAATGTGTTACGCTAGGATATCAGCAACATATCTGTAACTTATAGTTCATAGACTATGTCAGCTATTAATTATATTAATTACTTTTATCAACAAATTCATTTCCAATATTTTATGTAGCTTAACGAATAGCCAACCTAATCGAAGCCGTCACAAAAATAAAATAATAAAATTTAAAGTTACGCTTTTGCTTACTCTAATAATTGATGTCACATAGCTTTTATAATTATCACAATATTATAGTGCATTGAATATTGACTCAATTTTTGGGAGTGTGCGATCCGAATTTAAACTAGGTATGCACAACTTAGCACTTGCCTTCACTGAAGGCATACAAATACATTGTACTCTGTAGATATCCAATTTATCGGTATCTGTACAAACAAATTCAAACTTATATAATTACTCTACATATATACAAGCGACGATACACGAAACAGCGGACTAGAGATCGACATAGGGAGCGGCGTCCATCTTGTCGAGGTCGGCCAGCAAGGCGGGCGTGAGCGGGTCGCCGAGGATGTCCTCGCGCAGCATGTCGTGCAGCGGCGACGTCAGCGTCTGCTCGCTGTCCACCACCGGCTCGTGCAGCGCGCTCGACCCGCACACGGAGTTACCGTTTATGAGGAAGTCTCGGTTACTGTAACTGAACACGCTCCGGTCCTCTGCGAACTGGGGAGTGGATGGCACTGACTTGGACGATATCCCGTTCGATACGTTAGAGTAATTTTCTGCAGCGAACAGTTCTCTCGACCGGCGAGAATCTATTTGCAAGTTGGGCGCGGTGCGTTTGTATGGGAGCGGTGTACTCGGAACCGATCGTGAAGTGTAGTATTTATTTTTTTCCGTAACTAATTCCGACAAGTCAAACTCGATACTATTTGCTCGTTTTAGAAAATCTTCCACGTTGTCGGCGGTGGCGCTGTCGTTGGTGAACGATTGGTTGAACTGGTTAGTTCTTTCGAGCAAATCGTCACCACTCGGTATAATCGAAAGTATTGGGTGTTCGGGCAGGGGATCACAGCCATTACTCAGAGTGTCATTAGTATTTAGAATACTTGTCGCACTTGAAGTGAGCACGTCGTTGCTGCTGTCAATAGCATCGTAAATCTTGTCGAGTGTTTCTCGATTAAGCCCAGCTTTGGAAATGTCACACGTATCAGCAAGAGATCCGAAATCACAAAACTCGTTCGGAACCGGAGTCGGCGGGACTGATCCCACTGGCGTATTGTTATAACTCAACAGCCCCATATTTCCCATACCCTGTTTCAAGGGTACCGATTGCGACCGGAAAGTGTCGGGACCCGATCTGTAAGTCAGTGATTCTTGGAAAAACTGACTAACCTCACTCGACAACGGATCAGCAGATAAGGGTTGGTCGCCATTGACATGATCTCGGAATGGTGTGTTGGGTAAAAAATTTAAACAAAGATTATTAGATCCGTTAGACATCCCCGACGGGCACGTGTACATATGATTCTTGTATTGTGTCATTATGTTGGGCGAGGGAGGCGCCGAGATCGGTTGGCAGTATTTGCCTGGACCACAAACACTGGTTTTGCTCATAAACTTTTGATCGTTGGGGATAGCAAACTGTTTAGAGCAAGGGTCCACTACACCAAGAGATAAAGGATTCCGGCGTTTCCTTCCATTGTGCTTTGGTATAGGCCTCGGACACAACCGCGACCGTGGTACCGGTGTGTTGCGTGGACTCACGAATGGGCTCGCTGCAGTGCTGTGCGATATAGGGGACGTTTGTAACGAACCACCCATAATAATTTGTTTGTTTACTTTAGTCGGACTTTGACCCCTCTGTCCGAACCCTAGTGGCGATTTGGAATGGAAGTTGCCTGGAGAGTGACAACCATCAGATATAGGCACAAACTCGTACTGTTGCGTTCTAGTAGTTGGGCTCTGAGGTTCATTATGACAATGTCCGTTGTATAAATGCGGGCCACCAATGTTCCCTGTCACCTGGTTGGTAGCGTCATTCACATACGATAGAGACGTGCCATTTTGATTTGGAACAGAAACAGCCAGCTTGTTGTTGTTTATAGAAGTCTGATTCGTTAAAGTTGGGCCATTCAAATCAGGTTCATTAGTCGCAAGTGGTTTGAAAGCACCTTCTGAAATAGAAGTCTTCATGGGCGCAGGCTCATGACAGTTCTCTTGAGATATTTGTGACTCCTGATTAATTTGCATTGTCTGTAAATTAGACCCACTTTGGTTTTTTAAGTTTTTAGCCAGTAACTCTCTGAGCTGCGATATTTTTTCATTTTTGCCCTGACTATGGTCGTCGTGTGGGTCCTGGCCTTGTTCTAAAAAAGCAGCTGCGTTATCAGACGTGCTTGTGTTTGCTTGGGCTTGCGACTGATTAGCGCGTTGGTGGAAATACTGCAGTAACTCCTCTTCATGCTCTTGGCTGTTACCTTCGTTCAAATAGTCGTCTAAATCATGCTTATCAATGTTGCATATGCTAATCACACGTTCTCTATTTAGGATTTCAGAGTGTTTCTCTTCGCAAATCATTCCAGTTTTGATATTAATCCCATCTAGACCGCAACACGAATCAGGCGTCACGGTTCGCTCGGGCGATCCCGCCCGATCCGGCGAGGGTCCACTGGCTCGGCCGCTCGATTTCCGTAGTTTATTGCGTAGCATTTCGGACTTAGACGTCGGAGCCTTCACCGACCGTGTGGGACTCGCCGCCTCCTGTTCCTCCCGGGCCAGCGCCGCGGCGGTGCTTTTGGACCGGCTCGTTAAGTTTTTTGGATCCTCTAAAAAAGCAACCTCTGGACGAACGGGGGCATCGGCGGGTGCAGGGGCGGAGCTACATGCCACATCGGGCGGCACTAATGGGGGCGCGGGGGCGCCCGCCACCAGCGGGGGCGCAGGCCCGGCCGGCATTAGCTGGGGCGCGGGCGCGGGCGGCGCCACTAGCGGCGCTTGCAGCTGTCGCGCCGCGGCGAGTTTGCCGCCCAGGATCTCGGCGGCGCGCATCTTCTTCGGCAGGTACTCAGTGCGCGGGAAGTCCTCGGGCACGTGGTGCGAGCGCGCGTCGGTCTGCGAGGAGCGCGGCGAGCTGGCGCGCGTCTCGCTGTGGTAGGTCTCGAGGATGAGCTTCTTGCCGGGCAGCGGCAGGCGCGCCGGCGGCGGCTCGGGCGGCCGGCGGCGCTGCCAGTCCGTGCGCTCGGGCTGTTGGTCGCGCGCGTCGCTGCTGAGGTTGATAGGCAGGTTGTGCGCGCTGTCGGCGGGGCGCGTGAGGTCTGGGCGCGTGAGGTCTGGGCGCGCGAGGTCGGGGCGCGCGAGGTCCGGGCGTGTGAGGTCGCGCGGCGCGTACGACGGCTCAAAGGCGTAGGGGTCGGGCCGGTACTCGTGCAGCGGCAGGGCGGGGTGCGGTGCGGCGGGCACGTGCGGGGGGTGGGCGCGGGGCGGGGCCGCGTAGGCCGGGAGGGTGGGTCGCACGTCGTACACGGGCACGTAGGGGGGCTGATACCCGTAGCTCATGTCGGGTGGGAGGGGCTCGCTCTCGTGTTTCATTGGCTGGTGGTGGCCCGCGTACGATGTTGACGGTGGAGATTCTCCAGACACTTCTTGACCTTTGTTCTTTTTAGGTCTCCCAGGAGTTCCCTGCGTCTGTTGATCAAATATTAACAATAAATGGTTTATTAACTTTTCTTTAATAAAACTTTTCATATTTTTACTAGACACTAAGATAAAATCACAATGCAGGTTCAGATGACCCCTTCAAATAAACTTATTACGTTAGCTTATGGAATTGGCGCTTACCTGTATTTTCCGTTTTAGATGCTTTATCAATTGTCGGCTTGTTGCGTCCTCAGCGGGTGCTGAAAGGAGAAAATTAAGACTTCAAGATATGTATGCGTATAAAATAATCATTTGGCAACGACAGAGTAGAAAGCACTGGGGACAACCCCATCGCTACTCATCCCGCGGGTAACGTTAAAGCCGATTAATGGATTACACGTTTCAATCAGTATAATTTGTGACCTTTTAAACTGCGATCTCCAATATTATGACAAACCCCTTTTCCCGTAGTCCAGCTGTTAATATTGATGATGGGACGTAAAGATGTCGGTAATGTCGTGTTTAGTAAGTGTAACGTACGGTGTGGCTGTGCGAGGGGGGGCGGGGACGCGCTGGCGGGGCCGGGCGGCGCCAGCGGGGCGCTCGTCGACATCAGGTGCCGAGACAACTCCACTATACTCGAGAACTTCACGCCTGGAACACAACACAAGTACTCCATACAATCAAGTCGCCGCTACAACTAGTCAAGCACTCCCCACGTACATGGAAATATCAAAAAAGGTTTTGTGAAAATCATCATAATATCACAAGATTCAACCAAAGTTTATATGGTAAGTCTACGGCATATTCGGGCACACAAACCAACAAATATTCAGAGGAATATAAGTTTCGTTAAAAGAGTAAATATTATGTTACATACCTAGTTTTGTTTCGGCCCAGTCACAAACGATCCTTTCAGTTTCCCTAGAAGCCGTAGTTGGTTCCTGGAAAGAACAAAATACAATAAATACAATTATTATTATTATTAATACACATTTTATAACAATACTAAAATTAGGTATGGTAAAAAACTAAGGTTTGATAATGAATGCCTTAGTAAACACAGGCAAAAAGATTTTTACACGAATTTTTACTTCTTTGGTAAAAGGATAGATTGAAAGATATGTTGCCCAATAACATTATAATATGTTCCCTCTACTATCCGCCGAAACGAGGCTAGGACAGTGTGATTAACATATAGTAATATGGCTATGCTTACAGCTCAAATCATCAAATGATATAGTAGCAATCATTAAACAAAGCATTCAGTATCAACTCGAGCACCCTATAATATTATAATAACTATGTATGCACACAAGAACATCTTCCTTGTAATATGTTACATAATAAATAGTCGTCCCCAATGCACTTCCATTACCCATAATAATGAAATTGAACTTTGTAATTGTAACATTAGCTACCTTAGATGATTCACCCAAATCTGGCAACTGTGGCACTTCTAGTTTGATCTTTTTCCTCAGTCCTGCGTAACAGTATCTGAAACAAAATTAATAATATTAATTTGTATGTATTTAATTATTTGGTTCATTTCCTGAATCCAAAACAAATTATGTCGCTTTTCAATAGGGTAGTTTCCTAAATTTTATTTTAATGTCCGTCTGGTAGATTATTTTAAAGCATTAACAAAATGTAGCACGTTGTGACGTCACAGGACATTTCAAATCAATATATCGTCGAAAGCATTTAAATTTGTGAGAAAAGAAAAAATACGTGTCTAATATTTTTTCATTACCTAACTGGCGGACTAATTAGATTTTTAATTTTATTACCCTGGAAACTACCTAATTACAAAAATAGCAGATACTAGCTTCTATCAGCAACATTTCCTGAGGTATACAAATTATCCTATGTGTTACTCCAGACCATGATTAATCCGTATAGCAAACATTCTGAACTCTAGCTGTTTTGACGTGATTCGATTGTGTAACAAACATACACACAAACTCACAAACTTTCGCATTTGTACGATTCGATATTACACATAAGTTTTTTTCTCGAATTTCATACACTTTATATACTCATATATCTTTCATGATAAAGGATAGATCGTAAAGAACATTTTTTACAATATTGTTTGCAAGCTGATGCATTATATGCAGAAAGAGATACATAGTGGCTGACACGTGCCGGATATTCATACATATAATGCATCTACATATCTATGTTTGTAATGTATGCGGTGTGGGTACATAACTATTTATAACTTTACGACATTCATTTTTACATGGTACTTACATTCTGGCCAGAATGTTACAAATAGGTACTTATCTATTCATTGCACTTAGCAGACGTTTGGATGGTGAAATGTGAAAGTTAATTGTATCAGGTACCTACTACCTATTGACTATATACTGATGAATACTATTTTCTATACAAGTAAATAAAGTTGGAGTTTCTATAATATTAAAATAGTGCTTATTTTTACCATATGTATATGAATATACATACGATACACATTCCAAAATAATATTTTTGACATCTTTTTTCTATGTCTGTTTGTACTGGCTAATGTCTGGAATGGGCATGGCTAGACTGATTTTAACGGTAATTTATTGGCAGTTAGCTGATATACTAAGGAGTAACATAGGCTACTTTTATTTTGGAAAATTTAACAAAAAAGTTAAGTCCTAAAATTCATATTCTACGCGTACGAAGTCGCGGGCAACATTTTAAAATTATCTAGCTAGTCTTAAATAAATGTGATTTCAAAAAACATTTTAAAATTATTCTAAAGAGGTTACAAAAAGATCACGCAGCATGTACCTATTGCGTTAAATTTCGGACTATTATGTATTTGCAGATTTAAGAAAAACATTTTCCAAACAAAGCATTTTCCATATCGAAAACAATCAAAGAAAAGATGATGTTATATCACTTTTCTCAATAATATCCGGTGTCACGGTTATCAGTATGAGGCTAGAAATGTATACCTACGCTTCATTATCAGTAGTCCTACGTAATACCTTACATTTCTTTGTTACGTAATTTATTACTGTCTTATTGTCATAATAAAAATAAATAACGCATCGTCGTAATATTACTCTGTTTATCCTGATTTCCACGTGTATTTGTAGTAAACATCCGATGTTATGCATAAATCGACGTCATGCGTAGATAATAATTAGATGGGGGTCAACGCCTTCTACACTGTTAGGAGCGCACAAGCTTTAATAACTATTCATTAACGTTCGCTACTATTTATAATTACGTAGGTACTTAGATTCCCTAGACCTTGAACTTATTTTAAGAAAAGCTACGTACGTACGTACATATGTACAATATAGGATATAAACTACACGTGCAATATTTTGACAACCATTGATTGACTACGCAAGTGAGTTATTTACACGCTAATTTAACAAAATATTATCTACATTTTGATTTGACTTTGCTTATCCCTAATTATATTGAAATAACTACATATTGTAATAACTACAATATGATTACAACTATAATTAGGTAATAATCAGGTACCTGTGATCTACAATCAATAAATGAATTTGAGGTATAACTACAATGTATAATATTTAAGTTTTTAATATTCTTAATATTTAGGTTTTCCTAATATTTCCCAAAACCATATATTAGTGTTAACTTTGTTTTCTCCAGAATTGGTTTGATGACTCATAATATGTTTTGATTATTATTCTCTATTCTCTTTGTTTTCTCTCGAATCATAACGCTTGGGGGTTTTTGTTTAGGTAGAAATAGGTGCAGAAAATAATGTCCAGTTTCCTGTGTGTTCAATAGGGTAGTTTCCTAAATTTTATTTTAATGTCCGTCTGGTAGATTATTTTAAAGCATTAACAAAATGTAGCACGTTGTGACGTCACAGGACATTTCAAATCAATATATCGTCGAAAGCATTTAAATTTGTGAGAAAAGAAAAAATACGTGTCTAATATTTTTTCATTACCTAACTGGCGGACTAATTAGATTTTTAATTTTATTACCCTGGAAACTACCTAATTACAAAAATAGCAGATACTAGCTTCTATCAGCAACATTTCCTGAGGTATACAAATTATCCTATGTGTTACTCCAGACCATGATTAATCCGTATAGCAAACATTCTGAACTCTAGCTGTTTTGACGTGATTCGATTGTGTAACAAACATACACACAAACTCACAAACTTTCGCATTTGTACGATTCGATATTACACATAAGTTTTTTTCTCGAATTTCATACACTTTATATACTCATATATCTTTCATGATAAAGGATAGATCGTAAAGAACATTTTTTACAATATTGTTTGCAAGCTGATGCATTATATGCAGAAAGAGATACATAGTGGCTGACACGTGCCGGATATTCATACATATAATGCATCTACATATCTATGTTTGTAATGTATGCGGTGTGGGTACATAACTATTTATAACTTTACGACATTCATTTTTACATGGTACTTACATTCTGGCCAGAATGTTACAAATAGGTACTTATCTATTCATTGCACTTAGCAGACGTTTGGATGGTGAAATGTGAAAGTTAATTGTATCAGGTACCTACTACCTATTGACTATATACTGATGAATACTATTTTCTATACAAGTAAATAAAGTTGGAGTTTCTATAATATTAAAATAGTGCTTATTTTTACCATATGTATATGAATATACATACGATACACATTCCAAAATAATTTTTGACATCTTTTTTCTATGTCTGTTTGTACTGGCTAATGTCTGGAATGGGCATGGCTAGACTGATTTTAACGGTAATTTATTGGCAGTTAGCTGATATACTAAGGAGTAACATAGGCTTTTATTTTGGAAAATTTAACAAAAAAGTTAAGTCCTAAAATTCATATTCTACGCGTACGAAGTCGCGGGCAACATTTTAAAATTATCTAGCTAGTCTTAAATAAATGTGATTTCAAAAAACATTTTAAAATTATTCTAAAGAGGTTACAAAAAGATCACGCAGCATGTACCTATTGCGTTAAATTTCGGACTATTATGTATTTGCAGATTTAAGAAAAACATTTTCCAAACAAAGCATTTTCCATATCGAAAACAATCAAAGAAAAGATGATGTTATATCACTTTTCTCAATAATATCCGGTGTCACGGTTATCAGTATGAGGCTAGAAATGTATACCTACGCTTCATTATCAGTAGTCCTACGTAATACCTTACATTTCTTTGTTACGTAATTTATTACTGTCTTATTGTCATAATAAAAATAAATAACGCATCGTCGTAATATTACTCTGTTTATCCTGATTTCCACGTGTATTTGTAGTAAACATCCGATGTTATGCATAAATCGACGTCATGCGTAGATAATAATTAGATGGGGGTCAACGCCTTCTACACTGTTAGGAGCGCACAAGCTTTAATAACTATTCATTAACGTTCGCTACTATTTATAATTACGTAGGTACTTAGATTCCCTAGACCTTGAACTTATTTTAAGAAAAGCTACGTACGTACGTACATATGTACAATATAGGATATAAACTACACGTGCAATATTTTGACAACCATTGATTGACTACGCAAGTGAGTTATTTACACGCTAATTTAACAAAATATTATCTACATTTTGATTTGACTTTGCTTATCCCTAATTATATTGAAATAACTACATATTGTAATAACTACAATATGATTACAACTATAATTAGGTAATAATCAGGTACCTGTGATCTACAATCAATAAATGAATTTGAGGTATAACTACAATGTATAATATTTAAGTTTTTAATATTCTTAATATTTAGGTTTTCCTAATATTTCCCAAAACCATATATTAGTGTTAACTTTGTTTTCTCCAGAATTGGTTTGATGACTCATAATATGTTTTGATTATTATTCTCTATTCTCTTTGTTTTCTCTCGAATCATAACGCTTGGGGGTTTTTGTTTAGGTAGAAATAGGTGCAGAAAATAATGTCCAGTTTCCTGTGTGTTAGGATAATGTAGGAAACGAAACCGCGAAATATCTAAAGGCACCTAAAATATTCAAAGCAAGACCGGAGCATTATATCTGTGTAGTGTTCGTGTAGACATTGCCATATAGGGGAACCGTGATCCGGTCGCCGCTCGTTATCAGTTCAAAGTATTAATATTTTACGATAAATGAATAAAACAATTGCTTCAAGTCATTGCTTTTAAAAAGGAATGACTGGAAGCAATGTACTTATCAGTGCGTATCTCATTTCTACGTCATAGATATGCTTTAAAACAAGATTCGTTCGTAATGATAAAAATTGCCAATTATGATGATCACAATACAAATTGGATGGAGAAATACTATAGTACTTTTGATGAATATAACATCACGCCTTTATCTCCGAAGGGTTAGGCACAGGTGCACATTACGGTACATAATGACATTGTACAATGTAACACCCACTTTTCACTCTTTATGTTATAAGTCAAAACTTTGCCCGACCCAGAAAACGAACTTATTATTTTATAACACCTTGGTACTTATATCCTTATTTTGTAAATGAATTTAGTAAAATTAGTCATATTTATGCACTTAAGTTGAACCTGGTAATCAGAATACATAATAACGTAGGTAGGTGTCTATTTTTTTATTTTTACAATACAGGAAAATATGCATGCAAATTAGGTACCGAACCGACACAACGTTCAAGTTATTGTGAGTAAATTGATTGACGCATAATACGAGTCTGGATCTAATGCACAATGAAAGTCAATTAGGTAAGTATAAATATCTCAAGTTATACTGAACTTGCTACTGGCAGTTACTATATTATTATAATCAAAAACTCGTTTTTACCCGCGGTTTGGCCTCTAACCCCAACTACGTGTACGCGAAAGAAAGATTGCTAGATGAAACGTAATGAGGTAACATGTCGCATTTTTTTAAAGGGGGAAAACGTCATCGAATGACTGCTCCCGCCTGGCTGAGGAGGGAGGGAGTGTCAAGACTCTTACTGACTAAAAACCACGCCGTTCCTTCTCCTGTACGTTGAGCCGGAGCGCCGGTAACCCCTTAGGTTCTCCTTGAACACGTCGCCTAGCTTCACAGATAGACAGACGGACGGACAATTCAATTGTTGACATTTCAAAAGTGTTTTATTAAAGATTTATTGAAATAAATGCTTTGACTTTAACAAACAAACTTAATTTTGCATTTGTGATATAAGTTAGGATGCATTTTGTACACCAAAGAGGTTTTAAGATAACAGATTATAATTAGTTTATGATTATTTTTTAAATGATTAACGATTGTGTTTATGCTTTATGTAATACTCCTTAATAGAACTTTGACGTAACTTTACAGATACACGTGGATAGATAGATTAGTCATTTTCCAGTAGCATGTACAATTTATATGTATAGAGTATATAATAAATCTATGTGCAATGAAGTGGTAATGTGCAATGAATAATAATTGTTTAAATTACTCCCACTTACAACCAGAATGTAGTTAGGTATCTGTATGAAGTTAGCTACACTATAAAATTGTTGAAATAATTTGTTCTAATGACGGAAACCTTGCTAGATGTTGCGTTCCAGCTTAACAATAAAAAAAACTAAATTGGTAAATAGAAACAGACCAAGTCATATAAACAGTAAGCTGTATAAAATTACAAATTGCATTATTTTTACAATATTATTGCTGTCAAATCTGAGTTTAGTTATCTACAAGGCCAAATCGTAATTAGAGAAGAGATATCTGATCTACCAATATAAGTTATTACAGTAGATATACAAAAAATATATATGTATACTAAGTATCTACAATGTGGCTACTGGCTACCTATAGCAGATTTTTTTCTTGCTTTTGTTAATATCATAATAATGGGTGTACGACAAATGGATATTCCATCATTTAAGACGGGAAAACCCTAAGGAGCTTGCTAGTCATAGTCGTAAAATATTGATTTAATAGGTCTGCCAGTTAAGTTCTTAATCCCCGATTATGAAAAATCCACAACATTAGTTTATACAAAAGTAGTCTCTAAACATCGAAAATAAGGTATATAATGGAGTAAATAGAGAGTGGTCACAAGTGACCGCTTGGGGACTGGGAAGTTTGGTTTATTTTTTTTATTATGGTAAGATCAGAAGGCATTCATAAATACCTTCATATGAACATTTGATGATTCACAATCATCACTAATAACGACTAACAGGGCCGTATTTAGAAATTCAAATTTGTAACTAACCCATAAATTAATATTTGATTTTTGAAATAATGAGCAGATCATATTTTTCCCTAATTGTTCAGTTAAATATTAAATCTGTTATTTTATTGTAAAATTTTTGTTACGTATAATCTCCTATTTTATTTTAAAATATATTTTTATATAGAGAAGTGAAATACAGCACTGATTGCTTCTTTATCAATTAATTATCGAAACTGTGATATCATACAACTATCGCGTAACACACACAATACTTATCTAGTACTATAACGAAGGAAAGGAAATATCGAATCGAGTGTATTACCTATATGTATGTCAGGCAACTGATGTTGAGGTCCTCCTGCATTTATTATCATAAAAAAGGTTTGACATCAAACCTAATGACTGTATATGAGATACAATGGAGAGTACATTACTAAGAATTAGACCAAGTAATGAATTTTAAGCAGTTTTCATTGAATCGAATTTTCGGGAACAATTTTAGGTAGCATTTAGGGTTCGTTTATTTAACAGATGAAATGTTATCCAAGTTCATATAGAGCTCCTATATTAGGTTACGTCGGAGTTAAAATACTTTAGGTTTGTAGGCCGTTTGGTGAGCTCCATGGTAATATTATGTTATGAAGCAAGTATATTGAAACACACAGAGCACAAATAAATAACAAAGTTTGTTAAAAATAGCAAAATCTGATTTACTAGAATGATCACTAACCTTTTATATCATCTAAAATAAGTTGAGATGCTTATGCAGCATACACTACATTAATACATTCATAACATAATTAATTTCACGCCTTCTATCCCCGAAGGGATAGGCAGAGGTGCACATTATGGAATTTTATACCACCATACAATGTAATACCCACTTTTCATTATTTTATGCTATGAGTCCAATGTAATAGGGGTGAGCCTAATGCCATATACCGGGCACAATTCCAGACTCCGTGCTACTACTGAGATTTTTGAAAAAACCCAGTAATAGTTTCCCCGACCCGAGAATCGAACTCGAGACCCCTTGCCCGGTAGTCGCACTTGCGATCACTCGGCCAATGAGACAGTAATAATTTCACTTTTTAAAAAGATACTTAGATAAAGAATATTATGATAAGCACTGTATGTGTAGGGACATTAGATGAGTGATATGCATGATCAAATTGATAAATAAGATAAGGAAAAATAGATCTATAATACTAATTATTTATATTAAACGATTTGAAATTAAGCATATAACTGGTATTATAAAAAGTTTATTAGTAAGCAATCATTTCTGAAAATGTGCATTGAGATTGTTTGTGTTGAGTACTTGATAACGACACTAATTCATTATTTCAATAGATATTTGATGGGACAACATAATATGTATGCATGTATGGTATCATGCTAATTTTCGTGTTTAGAGTTAAGTTAGAAAATATAACATAAAAAATTGATAATTCTTCTCTTTTATAACTTTACCATTTTCAGGAATTTTCAATTATAATTTGTTAAGTTTCTGTAAGTAGAATATTGTTAAAGTATATATTATAATGTTGTTACCTGGAGTTGCCGCGTGTCCCTAGACGTCGCGGACGCACGGTAGGGTACACCTGCTTCATCACTTTCCCGAAATCAGCGGTAGAGAGGGGCTTCATGTTACTGCTCATACAATGTGCACTGCCAAAGGAAAATATACTTAGTTTCGCCATGAATACAGTAGGTATTTGAGTTGAGTTTTAAGATACTGATTGTCCATATATCCATCCCATGGTTTTGTAGTTAGTATTTTGGCCTGTATTCTTGTTCATAGTTTTTAAATTGCTTATTGATGTGTTATGAAATGATTGTCAGTAAAAGGAAGATATAGAATCAGTTCCTGTGTAGCAGAGGTGTGTAGCACAGGGGATATATTAAGATTGACGCCTAGACAGGAAATTATAGAATCATTCTAACGACTACATATATCTAGATGCTTTTAATAGATCTGACCCCAGCTCTCAGACGTGTGTACAAACAAAAAACAATTAATAGGTGGCCCTGAAATAGTAGTTTGTTGTGTGTTGCAAACATTTTTTAACATAATGTTAAATCCAAAAACCTCTTTAACACCCAAAAGGGGTATGCAGAGGCACATGTAACACCCAGTTTTCACTAATTGTTATGACTTCTATATAACGCTATAATAATTTATATCTCAAAATTCACAATACTTTGATATATCACACCCAATATTTCTTCATACAAAAGTAGTCTCTAAATATCGGAAATAAGGTCTATAATAGAGTTAGTGAAGAGTGGTCACCGGTGACTGTTTGGGGATTGAGCAGTTAAAGTAAAGTAGAATAATAATATGATAGAAGTACTCACATATATTCATCATATACATCTTGCTTAGGTAATGATACATCTGGGTCAACTTCTAAGTGTGTCTGTATCCAAGTTACAGTCTGCTGAAGTTCAGCCCTGGAACATTTGAACATGATAACATTTTGTTCCCGTTACAATAACATAATACAATATAGATAAGTAACAATGTAGCATTATTTATTTAGACAGATAGATTTAGAGAGATGGAGTGTGCTATAGACTTTACTTAAAAATTCTATTATTTACAGTTTCATTAATCACTACATTTTCCATTGAATAAATTTAAGATGGAGTGTGCTATAGACTTTACTTAAAAATTCTATTATTTACAGTTTCATTAATCACTACATTTTCCATTGAATAAATTTATTTAGTTGGTCATATAAATAAATATACAAACTTAAAAAAAACTCTTGGTGTTTACAGATCAGATAATGATTATGATATCATAATAAATCTATTGGTCTGATAAAATGCAAACACTCTTGGAATTTATACACAATTGTACATTATAACATATTATACACTTTCATGAAAATTCTTACCTAACAATATACATTCTAAACATTTCACTGATGAAGTTGAGTCAAGAGTTATTTTAAACTTATAGGTTGTTGTTGTATTCAATGAATGAGTAGACATACCGTGAACCCAACGGATTAATTGGTTGTTTTAGAGGATCATGTTGTGGAACTCCGGTCGGCAAGCGAAGGTACAGAAGTAGTCTCTCTGCACCACTCAGTGCCTCCACTGCTTCCAGTAATTGAGCTACCCTCTGCCGACCCTCCTGACTGTAACAATGTATTTCATGCAATATTGTCTATCTCAAACTTTCACTGTCTCATGTTATATATGATTATCAAAATACCTAAACAAAATAATAACACATAATCTCAATATTGTGTATTTTAATGTTCTGTGAAATCACAACTGCATTTCCAATGTTTCATTGTATATGACAAGCTGTACTTGATATTAATAATCAGCATAGAAAGTAAATGAAATGAAGGGAGTATGTACAGTGTACACCATCACTAACAGCTGTCTTACTGATAACAATGGCTTGCTCCTATCATTGTCAAACAACTTTTGATAATAAAATATGTGACGATATATGAACATACAAATTCAGTATAGTTTGTTTAATCTAGTTTGGAACGAGTGACGTTACCTGAGGGTGTTCTCGACTATCTGCTGCATGGAAGCTATTTTATTAGAGTCCATGTTGGACTCGCTGCCCCGTGCGGGCTCGCCGCCGGGGGCCGTGGAGCTCGACGATCCCGGAGCGTTGCTTGGAACGGCGACACTTTCTTTATTGTAAGACGCAGTTTGCCTATGTTTTGGATGATTGACATTTTCCCGATGAAGTTTCGCGTCATCCACTAGTTCTCGCTCAGTTTTAACATTTTTTGCACTATCGTCTGTGGCCCAAGGTTGAAATGGACTTGTACTATCCATTCTAACCCAAGCAGGTTATAAAAATAATGATAATTGATTTCATATTGAGACTTTTTCTAATCTGAATTATAAAATGCGTAACAAAACTCCATTTTCTTGACATTTGATCAGCTGTGCGGTGAGGTGGAGTGAAGGGGGGGATGTGGGGTTATCAGAAAAAGCTCCAGTGTTGTATTATTAAAAAAATATGGTAATATTTTGATAACTTTAAAGCTCCCTATACATTAACCTTCAAAGTTTTTAGTAATCCACACAATATTATCTTTCCGCGAACAAACAACCCCAAAGCAACCTCCTTGTTAACAAATCTTTGGGACCTAAGTCTATCTGTCTGTCTAGTCTAGGACACTGTTAGTCTAGGATAACTAAAATGTTAAATGTAATCAGCTTAAAAAAATATATTTTTCTTTGTGTTTGAATTTGAATCAATACCACTAATATTTAATTAATTAAGTCATCTAACTGTATGTTTTGATGAGATTCCTTGTTATTTCCATATAGTTTACCGGTTTGAATTTGACCGTAGACAAAATGCTTTCAGTCTACGGTTTAGACTAAATATTGTAGACCTGCCATAATGTCATTAATGTCAAAGTGAAGTTTGTTTTAAAAATTATAAAATTGTTATGCTCTGTGAAATTGTTGTCTATGTCTTTGGACTTGTTTGATATGTGCGTCGACGGCAGGTTTATTTAATAATTTTGTGTTTTATTGTATGGTTGTTGTTAATTTGATCGTGGTATCGTAATTTTGTCGTGAAATTATCAATACTTATTTGTGGTACAACTCCAAAATATAAGGCGGGTATGTCAAATTAAATTACTAATGTAGCCTCCTCTACACAGTACACACACGTCGTTGTATTTTAGTACAAATTGTAGAAAGTTGTTTACGTTATTAATACTAAAAAGTTATCCTATATAATTGTTTACATGAAGAAAAAAGAAGAAATTCAACTTCATTAAAAGTATTTTATTTATTTACTACTGATTACATAGTGCCCTCGACGATTCAACTGCTATTCTCTGCCCCTAAAGATACTGACCAGTATTCGTCATACGGGTAGGTAGTATTATAATTATCCTAAACTAGTATTCTTTCTGTTTCAGTGAAAATGTCAGATGAAATTGATATAGAAGAACATGATATCATGAATGATCCCTCCATCAAGAGCATATTTCCAGACCTATCTGTGATAAAAAAAGAAATAAATGAGTATTATGAAGGAGGTATGTTGTTATTATATTAACATATATTAGTTATTATATTAATCACTTGAATAAGTATATTAGACATAATAAAAAAAACATTGTGTCTCACATAGATTTGCATTCCGGCACACCGCTGGTTAACAGGCCAATAACAACATAGAATAACCTTTATTGTACACTATTAATAACATAGCACATACACGAAAAGGACATAACAAACATAAATAAAAAAAAATTATGGGCACAAAGGAGGTCTTATCACTTATAGTGATTTCTACCAGACAACCTTTGGGTGTATATAATGCAAAATAAATATTGAGACAGGTTGTGTACTAAGAAAATAAATAAAGAAGGCTGATTAATAATCAAATACTTATACAGTTGAACTAGGTATACCAATATGGATAGTTGAAAGTTTTGTGTTTGTATAATCATAATAAAAAATATTTTTTATTGCAGATAAAAAACATTTTTTTTTTAATATTTTAGACATGTAAAATATAATAAGTAATTCTGCCCTTGTATACAATAGCCAGTTTTATTTTGATAGTGTTGGCTACAAGTTAATCAGAAAAAATTTCTGAATATACATTGCAACAATGTTTATTTTGTTTCAGGAAGTAATGTACCTGAAGACACTCAATTAGAAAAAACCGTTATAAAAGAAGAGTTGGATACTTCACATAGTAAAAACACTAATGTACCAGATGTTGCAAACACTTCACAATGTGTAGAAACTCAACAAGAAAAAGTTGTAATTAAAAAGGAGTTAGATGCTATACATAGTGCCAGCAACAATGAACTAGATGTTGCAAACACTTCACAAGACATAGGTCTAGATAATCAACAAGAAAAAGTTGTAATTAAGAAGGAATTAGTAGATGGTACACATAGTGCAAGCAATAATGAACCAGATATTACAAACAATTCACAAGATATAAAAGCAGAAACAGAAAGTGATACAGCCATAAAGTACATTCATGAAAATATTATCGTTCTTGGATCAAAACCTTCCACAAAATATGACAACACAGATAATAAAAGTATAGACAAAGAAGCAAAGATACAATTAAAGAGGATAGATAACTTTTTGGAATCATGTAAAAGGTATTGTGAGAAATGCCTAATAGTGTTTCCAAAACCGAATTTATTTAACCTCCACAAGATTAATAAACATAAAAAACAAGACCGGTCATTGAGAGCTCAAAGACAGCACCTTAATACAACACCTAAACCTACAGAAACTAAAGATAATCCCAACAAAATTCTTGTGGGCCAACTCCCTCAGGAGGACTCCACTGAGCTCTCTTGTTTTCATTGTAAACAACTATTTCCAAATAAATCATGCCTGATTGAACATCTTTATAAAGTTTTGGAACCCAATGAAATTAAGACTAATAACGCTTCAACACCTTCAACCACTAATGACGACAATAATGATGAGGAATGTGCCGATGAGTCTGTAAATAATTCAAAAAAATCAAATGCCAAACAACCTAGCACTGTCCAAGTAAAAAACAATCATACTACAAACAAAAACGACAAGAGAAGATTGCCGCAAAAAATACTTAGAAAAAGAAAATTAGTAAATAAGAATAATACGAATGAGCATGTTCCAAAGAAAAAATGTATTAGAGATGATAGAATAGTATATGATGATAGTGATGAAGGCGGTAAAAAAGAAGAAGAATTATTATATAGGTGTTTCATATGTTCCAAATACAATATAACTTACAAACACTATTCACGGCATGTGATAACAGACCACAACATACAGCCACCAACAAATGTAAAAAAAGTTCCATTCGATCCAAAGTGCACCTTTTGTTCATCGAAACTGGCAAACATGAAGTATTATAACATACATTTATATAGGTCTCATAGACAGCAACAAAAGGGTGTCAACTTTCGACCTGATAGAAATATAGTTCAAAAAAATAGTTATCAGTTTGCATTAAAAAGTGTACTGTTCAAATGTATGAAATGCGAATTATGTTTCCTAACATCAGATGCGGCGATAAACCACTCAAAGCATAAATTAAACAATACTAAAAAGTGTTCAAAATGCCACAGACTATTTAACAGTGAAGATATGGCAATCCATAAGAACCAACATTCACAATCGAAAACTTTCACTGTCCATACACTTCCAGAATCAGCTTCTAATTCAGTATTGTACAAGTGTTCTGAATGCGCTGTACATTACAGTGAAGAAATGTTTTTGAAACACAATTCTAAATGCCATTCTGAAACACCAAATTCGTCACACTGCAAAATTTGTGACATTCTAATAAATAGCGATGACATGCAAGCTCATAATTTGAATCACAAAAAGCACAAAATGTTATATGCCGATTTTATAATAATTGAATCTGAGATTATGGATAATAAGGATACAAAAGTTGATAAGGCTACTAAAAAATTGAAAATCCTGTTTTGTAAGACTTGCGATTGTTTTATGGTTAAAAATAGTATTGTACATTGCCAAGGAAAATGTAGCCATATAAGTAAAACTATATGCAAAGATTGTGGACTTGTAATGTCCATTAAAGCTCACTTAATACACAGAGAGACTCACAAAAAGAAATATGTTAGTCTGTTTGATTATACATTTATCGACATTAAATCCAAGAAACAAATTATTCCACCAATACCTGTGTATCCTAAATGCAACATTTGTGGTGTACACTTTTTGAGAAAATCCGCTATAAGATCACATACATGCGAAGAACAAGACTACATATCTTGCAGCATCTGTTCAATAAAATTAACAGAGCATGCTTATAAGTTGCATATTCCATTTCATAGCTATTCTAAACCAAATACCATTCGTAATCTGGAAGACGCCGTGAGTTTGTGATATTCAAGTAAGATATATATCCAAAGAGTAAACTGCTGTTCCATTGTTCAGAATACTTCTGGTGCTTTTTTAGGTATATTCTGGAACATTATATATGGCATTGGTGAAGACAGTCTAACCGGAGTGATCAATTCTCACATAGAAGTGGATGCTACTAGTCGGTTGACTGGTCATTTATAAAATAATGTGTATCCTAGTTAAACGAAAAAACAGTCCTTATAGAATGTTTGTGCATCCTCTTGGTATACATTTCTTAGTATTTACTTAGGTTTTAAGACCGCTCAAGTCAGTATAAGAAAATAAGAAGTATTTTTGATGTTTATGTTTCATGTATTTAATTTGTTTTGAAAATTAGTTCCAGCAGGAGGAAAGATAGGGGTTTCCTGGAAAGTTCTCCAGGAGTTTTGTAAATTGGCAATATTGTAGATTTTAATGTGCTCTTTTTGTCTGATTTCCATTTTGCACCGTCGTACGTGAGCCGCTCGCGCCGCCATCTTAAAAAAATGGCGTCCACAAACAGGTTTCTTGCAATATCTCTTTTCCTGTGCATTTTAAGAAAAAAACTACTACCTACAAAATTATACTACTCACAATTTCCTACAATTTACATATAAACAGCTTTTTATAATAGTTTTGGCGCCAGAGCACAGCATAGTACATTTTTATGAGCATTGTGGGAAAATAAAATTATGTAATGTATGTAATTCGTGAATTAATATTAGATAAAATGTTACTTTTAGAATTCAATAACTTCTGAGCCTTACATCGCGATTGTAAACAAGCTCATTAGCTCACAGCCAGCTACCAAATCTTGTGAGATTAAAAAATATAATTCTATGATAAGAGTTAGTTAAATATACTTTATGTATTAGGAAAAAGTGGAGTAATTTGGTTATAATTTTTCTAATAAAAAAATATTATATATTAAGTTTATATTATTAGGGTTAAATTAGGTTTTAGATAACGTGAAGCAAAATTATTTATGTATTTAGATAAAATAATCCTTCCTGAATTATTTAATAACTTTAATTACCCCTTAACCCACCATGAGATAATTATTTCTACACGAAATTCAGTGTATCGAGGATATGCATTATTACCTTACCTACCGCCTGACGCAGGTCCTCACCGGACATGGAAGTTTCGGGAGGTACCTGTGTCTGATGGGGCGGGAGGAAACGCCCGGGTGTCATCACTGCGAGGACCACCCTGAGGACACGGTGGAACACACTGTTGCGGAATGCCCTGCGTGGGCTGAGCACCGCCGTGCCCTCAGGGAAGTGATCGGCGATGGAGACCTCTCGCGTCCGGGCCTAGTTCAGGCCATGATGCGGAGCGAGGGGGACTGGGATGCCGTCTCCTCCTTTTGCGAAGCAGTCATGCTGGCTAAGGAGGAGGCGGGACGCGTGAGGCAGCGAAGCGCTGCCTCCTCGCAACCCAGCCATCGCGAAGGACACACCGGGCGTCGGGGATCGCGGGACGATCTCCGGCCACCGTAAGCGCGGGCCTGCGGACGGCGAGCATGGGTGGCTCCCCGTCCGACCAGAAACAGACCCGAGCGTACGGCGCGTCGCGTTCCGCGCGCGCCTCAAAGAGCCATCAGACCACCACAGATGGGGCCCAATAGGGCCGATGCCGATTCGGAGTCGCGGAGAACCTAACGGGTAACCGGGGCTCCGGCTCGACGTGCAGGAGAAGGAACGGGGTGGTTTTTAGTCAGTAAGAGTCTGACACTCCCTTCCGCCTCACCCAGGCGGGAGCAGTCATTCGATGATTTTCCCCCCTTAAAAAAAAAAAAAAATGCATTATTACCTTAAGACTGATCTTAAAATTATGTAAAAACAAATGTTAATAATGAGTTGCATATTTTAGAAATATAATATTGTTTTTATTTGTTGTGTATTGTTCTGAATTTTGTCTCTAGAGATTAAGAAGTCGTATTAAGTGTTTTGAAAATCTATTCGTGAAATTCATGATATAGCAACAGACTTAAGTTATTACTGTTGAGATTTAATAATGAAATTTTTAGTTATAAAAACATCGCCACGTACGAGGTGCACTCGCATAGGCGAAGATTTCCCGTACCATCTATACCAGCGAAAACTATTTCTTGTATGGGAGCAGATGAACATCATCTCTAAAAATCGATTGGTTAAGAAACCATAAAAAGGCATTGTCAAAAAGTTAAATAACTCTTTAATATTATATAGGTAGGTTCCTTTAGTAAAGGACAATCATAAATATTATTTTTTACTGATTGATAGGTAGTGTATGTTCCAAGAGCAAATTCAAAAACAATTCAAGCAAATTATTAATTTTTGTTAAGTTTGTCAAAAGTATTTATAAAAAGTAATAATGTGCCTTCATTTACCTATAATAGAGAAACAAATATCTGTAAAATTATTAGTAATAAAGAGGCTACTGAACTATGTACATCATTCACAGTTTACATTTCCCAAGTGAAAATTGTTCACTAAGTAAGTTTTTTATTCAGTAATAATATTTAAATAAAACTATTTAATTTTTAATTCTGGTTTTCTTTTGTACCTTTTATGCACATACTAGTAATTAAATACAGGAAGAAAGCTGCCGTGCCGTACTGAGATGGTTAAGAATATGTCGTTTCTGCCTACCTTCATGTGAGTTTATGTATAAATCGAGGGCTTAGTACGAGTTTCGTAAACGTTCAGCGTTCCGATTGCCGATTCCAATCGGAACAACAACCACATTACCAGAGCGCTGAATGTCTGGTTTCGATAACTTTAAACGAAAAAGAAACTCTTACTAAAACCTCTGATAAGGTAAGAATGGATGGAGATGTCAGTTATAGGAGTTGACTCAAAGAGTATAATAAGTATAGGGAATAGGTTGACTGAAACTTTTCATTTGGAGTGTAAATAGGCTTTGTAATAGGTGTTTAGAATAGAACCTCATAACTGGTGAAGAATTGGTATAACATTGTTCAAGCCAAGTGTAAGCCCTATACACCTCTGCTTCCCATTTCTAGGTTTCAATGATATACATATTATGTATAGTCACTAATCTGACCGGTCGATTACATTTTTACATTTAATAGAAAAAGAGTTGGAAGCCTTACTTATTTTCCGACTCCTCCTTCTCATGGAATAGGAATTATTATAAACTGTAACGATTACTATTCAATGGTCCTACTAGACACGACCTAGAAAGCCAATGTTGCGTTTAAGAAAATTAAATAAAAGTAACGGGAAAATAGTCGTATCATCTGTCAAAGTCAAAGTCAAGTAATTTTTTGTCTTTGTCAACATCTCGTATCGAGTTTGGCATTTGGCATTTATAATTAAAACTTTATTTTGTAAATGATTTTAATAAAAATCTGGCAATTTAAATTAATTATTTCGTTTTTAATTACTATTATAGTTACATAAAATAATTATCAATTATGACTTAAGGTAAAAGTGATATAATTATGTTAGTGTAACATAATTACACTAAAATATATTCACAACGAAGAGTGAAAAGAACAAATCTTTTAAAATGTATTTTTACGAACGGTTTTGCCAGTGGTTAGGCCATTTAAAATTATCCCGTGTTATATTACTGGTTTCAGTAATATTATTTGTAGTTCCCCTGTTCACACATTATTATTTATCTAAGGTAAGTTACCGTATATTTACTTTTGCTATCTTTTGTGGTTAGTACTAAAAATCTTATATTTTCGAGAGAAACTAAATCAAGATATTAATTGTATCTCGTGATCTAATTCTTTCACAATTATTCTGAAGTCTGGTATTTTGATATGTGCAGATTTTATGAACAGAAAGATTTATGTCTGATCTATGAATTATGAATGCGACTTTCTCTTATAAAAACTGCATCAACAATAGTTTTACATCTGTACAGTTTTTACACACATCTATAAAACACACACACAACAGTCATAAAACATAGATGTTTCAATTACTTACCTTTAAAAAGATCAAACACAATGTCTGATAGTAGTGTAGTGTATACTGTATAAATATAATAATTATTTTTCCAACAATATATTATGATTTTTCAGTATGATGAGACTGGCACTCTATCTAGTAATCCAATGCGCCACACGCTGGAGGCTTTGGGTGATATCTCAACGATGAATGCAGCTGATCTGAAACTAAGGATTGAGGAAATGTTGCGAATAAAGGTAATATACATTTTATTAAGTTCTTTTTGTTTGTATGGAATATCTAATAAAAAGGGACACACTAAATTAATTCAAATGTTTGTTGAGGCATACTCAACAAGTCCTGAGAGAACAGGTTGCTCATAGGCAGGTAGCCATGCTCCATCATAGGACACAATATCGCTTACCATCAGGCGAGATGGTGACCAGTCACCATCCTAATAAGTAAAAAAAGTACTCTCATAAAGTGTTTATATACATACCTTATCATTATACTGAAACTACATAACTATACCCTAAAGGGTTTAATCATGTATCTTTTTGGAGGAGAAGATTCTTGTTTAATTCCAAACATTAAAATGTTTGTACCACTTCATTTGCTTCGATCATTGAAGTCTGCATTTGAATAACAATATTTATTATACTAGTTTATTTTCAATATAAATATTAGTTTGATTGATTTAAATATTATCAAGATTAATCATAGTGCAGCAAATAGTGTTTGCATCAGGTTACATGTTCTTCACATTTATTTGGTTTATTTTTTTTTAAATTTATTTATAGGCTTCAGTATCAACCGAGTTACGTGAACTGGAGGCAAAGCGCGGACGCTTGCAGCGGGAAGCAGCGGCAGCGAGCGCTAAGGCGGATAGTGCTAAGGCAGAACACGCGCGAGCTGCTGCCGAGCTGCAGCGCCTGCGCGTGTCCGCCGACCAGGCCCGCATCGCACAGCTAGAGGCCATTCGACGTGATTCACCAGAACTAGCCCCACCACTCCAAATACTACCCTCAAGACCTCCGCCCATATTGCCGCCTATTGCTTCTTCCTCTGAAGTCCACTGCCGCATGTTTTCGTGCTTCGACCACTCCCGCTGCTCCCTAACATCAGGTTTCCCTGTGTACCTCTACGACCCTGACGTCTTCGTGCCTCTTGCTGGCGCTGAGGTGGACGGCTTCCTGAAAACGACACTCAAGCAAACACTAGGCTACAACACCCACATAACGCGCGACCCTAATGAAGCGTGTGTCTACCTGGTCATTGTGGGCGAGGCTTTTCCATTTGTCAAGACTCCCGCGTAAGTCATGCTTTCATTTTACAAAAATAAATTTCATTTTAATATGTGTTTCTAACTGATCAATATGTTTTGTTTGTTATTTTTAGGCCAACAACAGATACGTATAAGCTCCTGTTGAACGAGACTGCAATCAAGAGATTGCCGTACTGGGGTGGAGACGGACGAAACCACGTGTTAGTAAATATGGCGCGGAGGGAGCTGTCAGTCGGCTCGGGCGACGCTTTCCGAGGAGCCTCGATAGGCCGAGCCATGATTGCACAGTCCACCTTCACACACGAACAGTTCCGACCAGGGTTTGATATCGTTATGCCGCCCGCACTCGGTCCACCCGGGGGCGACGTGTGGGCTGACTGCGCGCCTATAGCACCTGCAAGGCGGAAATATTTGCTAAGGTACCTTCACGTTTACAATTATTATGTACAGAATTGACATCTGTCCAGTATTGAATTTGGTTTTATTTAACGTATATCAGACTGTTTATAGCAGAATATACATAATTATGCTATTATAAGACTACATTTTACTTTTCTCAGTCAATATTTCAATAAGCGTTATACTCCTCAAAATTGTGTAACAAAGTATACTGCCAATTCTTTAGGTATGAATTCATGAGCAAAATTTAGTTTTCAGGGTTCGCAGCCGCCGCCGAAAGGAATAGACAAGGATCACGATAAATCCCTGATCGAGGCTCTGCAGCAAATGGTGAAGTCTGCGCCAGCGTCTGATCTGTTCCATCTGCAGTTCGAATGCGACCCGCCAGTCGAGAAACGCGCCGTCCTGCCCATCGGGGACTGGGCGCTCTGTGGGACCGACCGCTCCCGCCGTGCCGTATTAAGAGACTCTACATTCGCACTGATACTGGCTCCTGCCGATAGAAACTATGTAACGACGGCTCTCTTGCAAGCGAGGCTGTACGAAGCATTACGATCGGGTGCTATCCCGGTGATACTCGGCGGCGACCGCATCAGGTTGCCGTTCGACGAGGTCCTGGACTGGCGGCGCGCGACCGTGTCAGTGCCGCGCGCGCGCGTGCCCGAGCTGCACGTGTTGCTGCGCGCGCTGGGGGACGCCGACCTGCTGGCGCTGCGGCGACACGCGCGCGTGCTGTGGGAGCGCTACCTGAGCTCGGTGCAGGCGGGCGTGGACGCGCTGCTGGCCAGCCTGCGCACGCGCCTGCTGATCCCCGCGCGGCCCGTGTCTCCCACTGTGGGCGCCCCCGCCTTTAACGACTCCTACTACCCGCCCCGGTTGGAACCTCCCGCGGTGGATGCTGAACCGGAAGAAACACTCGGGCCGCTGGAAGCTCCTTACCCCAGTCCTGCTTACCGTCGCAATTTCTCCGTGGCATTGTTACATGGGTACGAGATGTGGAACGATTGGGGAGAACCTTTCGCACTGTATCCGCAGTTACCGTGGGATCCGGTAGTGACGTCAGAGGCTAGGTTCATGGGGTCGGCGGCAGGGTTCCGGCCGGTGGGCGCGGGGGCGGGGGGCTCGGGGAGGGAGTTCAGTGAGGCACTGGGCGGGGACCGGCCGCGGGAACAGTTCACTGTCGTCATACTCACGTACGAGAGGGAGACCGTACTAGCTGCAGCCCTGGCGAGGCTCAGGGGGTTGCCGTATTTAAATAAGGTAAATCTTAAATACTAAAATGAGTAATAGGAACTTCACGACTACTCTTTTTAAATAAATACTTTTAAATAACCCCTGTCTTTTACCTTTATACCAGGTGGTGGTAGTATGGAACGGTCCGTCGTCCCCCAGTAGCGTGTCGTCGTGGCCGGAGAGTGGTGCCCCGGTGGCAGTGGTGCGAGCGCCGCGCAACTCCCTCAACAACCGGTTCCTGCCGTACCATCTCATTGACACCGAGGCAGTACTCTGTGTCGACGATGACGCCCATCTCAGACATGATGAAATCGTCTTCGCTTTTAGGTATGTTCAGAAATGGCTGACACCAGTTACACCATAATATCATGCTAGTAACTAGTCCGGTCCCATAGTATAAATTAGAATATAACGTTTGTGACGTGCAGCATCGGTGGCCAGGTTTTTGGTATATGGGTCTTTTTAGACACAAATCTTAGAGGTTCTCCGCAAACTAGAATATTGATATTAATTAGTGTTCTAGTTTTAGTATAACTACATAGAATATTGATATTCTACAATATTGGTATTGCCCATGGTTAAGGAAATCGTTAACAGTAGCTTGAAGTAGGTAATTAGTAAAGTAAAAATTTAAAGTTTAATAATTTTATGTTTACGTATCCAGGGTTTGGCGCGAACATCGTGATCGTATCGTCGGCTTCCCTGGCCGGTATCATGCGTGGGATCTCAACTTTAACAATGGATTCCTATACAATTCTAACTACAGGTAAGTTATCGAATTTTTGACTTAGTCATTCCTTTACGAGAATACCCGATTAGTTTCGAGCTCAGGAGTTCTTAACTTAGAAGTATTAGTATTTCAACAAACTTGTCCCAGGGCTTCGCATGATAGATGATGTTTGCCACATAATACAAAATAGAATTATAGAGCTGGGTGTGATGTGATTTTTAGGGTTTCTTTATCGTATGAATGTTTACGCATCTAAGTAGAAAATACTAATCTTCGTATATTGCAATAATGACCAGCTGTGAGCTGAGCATGGTACTGACGGGCGCTGCGTTCGTACACCGGTACTACCTGTGGGCCTACTGGCGCACTCTGCCGGCCGCCATCAGAGACTACGTGGATGAATACATGAACTGCGAGGATATCGCTATGAACTTCTTAGTCTCACATATTACTAGGAAACCCCCAGTCAAGGTATGATGAGTTTTTATTTTTTGGCCATTTTTTGAACAGTATTCATTTATATTATTCTTTTGTTATAGTTATAGAAAATATAGCTAAATACGTAGGCATAAATGCAAAACAATATTTCATCAAAAACTTTAAAGCAGTGTCCGAGATGTGCAAATAATACCAATAAGTTAGCCAACAATATGTTTATGAATAATGACTTGTAAGATGATGAAACCCCAACCGATTTCACCTACAATGACTATGGATCCATTATTTTTTAATCGTTAGACCTAGTATTCAGCTCTTACACATCTCATTGTTAATATGTATTGTCATACACAGGTGACTTCAAGATGGACGTTTCGGTGTCCTGGCTGCCCTGTTACACTGTCAGCAGACGAGACACATTTCCACGAGAGACATAAATGTATACAGTTCTTCTCACAGGTATGAAATAAATGCATAAAATTATAAATTTATGATTGTCTAAAGCAATATGCTGTGGTATCCTATAACGCATGACATTTATTACGCGAGACTATCAATAACATGTAATTTCGCAATCGGTAACCACAGATAATAATTTTCTAACCACAGATAAAAATTCAAAATAGAACTAAGGATGTAAAAACTTACCCAGGAACCATATAATAAAGAAAACTTATTGTAATTTCAACATCCTCCAATTTCAAGCCAATTAATAAACAAATTATATCTATTTTCGCTTGCACGTTAAATGAAACTAGCCAATTAATATTTCATTTTATTCTCTCCTTAGGTCATGGGATACACGCCTCTACTAACAACGCAGTACCGCGCCGACTCCGTACTCTTCAAGACACGGATACCGCACGACAAACAGAAATGTTTCAAGTTTATATAGTCTCCGGTTGTTCATAATCCACATATTTGTGGATACATAGCTAATTATAGTGATTATTTATTTAATTCATTAGACAATGCTAGCGAAACCAGTGGTAGCATAACTGTGTATACAATATTGCAGACAGTAACTATACTTTTCGGGCTCGTGGCAAATTTATCGGATGGGTCCCCGTTCCCTATAAAACACAAAGTAGTTCTGATGGAAACCTCTGAACGGGCGCCCCTTCCAGCTGGGGCCTATGGCATTTTACCAACTTGCTACCCTGTAGTTACGCCACTGACATCAGATCACTATATTCCAATTGTTCAATAAAATTTCAACCGTATTACAACATAATGATAAGTTTAAATGTAATGTTGAATTTAACAAAAAATTTAAATATTCAATTAATTTTCGGATCTTCGTTCCTCCTCTAAGTCGTTAGTCGTTGGGTCGTAGTACTATAAATATAATAGAGATTGTAACTAAAGAGATATATAGCTTTATACACACAATATTACAGAGAATTAATATATGAAAGGAATAAATAAATCAGATATATTTGTTCAGGTCTTTTTCTACTGTTTTGCAGTTGAAATGGTACTTTTTAATTTATAATCAAAAAAGTGTAATATAAGAATAGTAATGATTACTTTTGTAGATCAAATCATGCGAGTCTCGTAATTTTAAAAGGTTTTTGTAATGGAATTGATTAATTGTTTAAGAATAATTTTTGGTGCGTAAATAATAACAATATTCAAATACGTACCTAAGTGAACGAACTTTGTAAATATAATGATAATTAGGTACGTACTACGTAATTATAATTAAATAATACTTTTATCATATTGTACATTCAAGTTTACCAAATAAAATTATTTAATATAATTTCCTTAGCTATGATTGGAGATGTTTCGCAAAACTTGAGGCGATTTTTATTAGTTGTAGTTTTTCGACACATCGTGATTCAGGTTTTACCCTATTCAAAAAAGGGAGGTTCTCAATTTGACTACATTGTAAATTGGATAAAACTTTCTTCAGTTCAGATGAAACTGTTAATAGTCTTAAAATGCAACAGAACAAAATTATATTGCCATTGAACATCTGTTTCACCTTTACTTCATTTTAACTGGTAGATCATTTTACATTTTTTTTATATAAAATGTGTCAGTTATACTAACATAAACTTCATTTTGTGGTAGTAAAGCAGTGGTCCTTAGAGTAATGACAATAATGAATTAAGTACACATACTGTACATAATAATAGTAAATACAAAAATAATAGGCAGCTGAAGATATATAAAATTTTAATACGAATAAAATTGGGGGCGTCCTTACCTATAGTGCGGGGTACCCGGGCGCCAGGTGTTAAGGCGGACAAGCTTGTATAGGGCGCCAAGTGTTAGCAGGCGCTAAATATTAAGTGGCGCTAAGTGTTAGAGGGCGCCAAATGTCATGGGGTGCCAAAACATTTGTACACTTATGGGAGTTGTAATTTAGAGAGGCGCCGGGGTGTTATTGTGCACAGCTGTTATATGTTATAAGGGACTCCCTTGAACAAAATAGTTTCTTAATATTAAATTAAAATAACTGATAAATATTATCAAAATACAAGTTTGGTTGTTTTGTTATGTACTACCATTGTGCGTCATTTCATACATTAATAATATCAAATATGGTTACATGTGAACTCAGGAATGTACGTGTCAGTTCAGAGCGTCATATTTCAGGATTTTTTTTCTGAATATCCTCAACCTATACAGATAAGGATGTTTTTCGTCACATTACGTGGCGGGAAATGCGTGGCGGGATTTTGACAAATAAAAATAACAATTTTTAATTAAGTTTTCTGTGGTTTGTCATTGTTATTGTGTAATTTTTTAAATAAGATTTAATGAAATTGTAATTTTTTATTTAGATTATTTACGAACTTCATTATTTTAGATTTTTTTTCAAGACTGACGCTCATAATTTTTTTTAATTATTGGATAAGTTTAAATCATGTTTATGTCGTTTTTTTTACTTTTGTAATCAAGTTAGGTACTTGTAATTTTTAAAAGTATCTTGCATTTATGGTTTGTAAGAAACTTGTAAGTAAGAACTTAACTTTGTAATTTAAACATGTATAAAGTTATTTTCAAAAACGAAACAATTTAGTCAAATACAAAATTCAAACACTATCTGATCGTATTATTTTAATGCCTAACAACCTTACTTCGTCTATTCGTGTTTTAGAAACAATACGATGTGACAATTTGTATTGTCTTTACTACAAAGCATTCGGGGGGGCCCCAACCTCAGCGGGCCCCGAAGGACCGATAGTTTCTACGACGGTCACTTGCTACACGTTGCGCGGCAACCAGCTGTCCCGAAACATGTAGCGGGTTCAAGTTCAAGGAGCAAAAGTTTGTTTCGGGTCTGGATGTCATGTGTTGTTAACTTGTATGTTTGTAAATGCATCCACGATACAGGAGAAAATCCTTCTGTGGTGCAACGTTAAAAAAAGAGCCCCCAATTATTGTATGCGCTGTGCAAGGGCCCCAGCGTAGTTTAAGACCGGAGGACATGGTGGAGCATACGGTGGCGGTGTACCCTGTTTGGGCTGACCATCGCCGCGCCCAGCTCTGGTTCAGGCCATGATACGGAGCGAGGGGGATTGGGATACTGTCTCCTCCTTCTGCGAAGCACTTGTTAGCCAAACAGGAGGTGGGGCGCGTGAGGTAACCAACCTCCTCACTCCGGGCGTCAGAGATCGCGCGACGATCTCCGACCACCGTAAGTGCGAGTCTGCGGATGGCGAGCAACGGTAGCTCGCCGCCTGACCAGAACCAGACCCGTGCGTACGGCGCATGTTCCGCGCGCGCCTCAAAGAGCCATCAGACCACCACAGATGGGGCCGAGTAGGACTGATGCCCGATACGGAGCCGCAGAAGGCTTAACGGGTTGCCAGGGCTCCGGCTCGAAGAGCAGGAGTAGGAACGGGGTGGTTTTTTAGTCAGTAAGGGTCTGACACTCCCTCTCGCCTAACCCAAGGCGGGAGAAGCCATTAGATGATTTCCCCCCTCAAAAAAAGCGTAGTTTTAAGACGGCCCTGGTACCTAATGTAGTTATGTAATAGAATCACTTAATATCCACCTTGGGTATTTCAGTGTCAAGAGTAATATGCGGTGGCAATACGAAGCGACACTTGTCGCCACAACCGCAGCTACTCGCGCTACCAGTATTAACTGATCACTACGGATCATATTACGAATATACCTACTGTGACATGTATGTACCTTTACTATATTAATTTATTAAATTAACTATAGTAGATATTACCTGTGGCTTTCCCCGAATCAAAATCTTTCTTTGCCTTGCAAATATAGCTTGTATATGGGTCCAATCCATACCAAAGTTACTCTCTCTGTCCCTCAATTAGCAACTAATATGATTTTACGATTCTTCTTTTGTCTTTAGGTTTTGAGATATTACTCGTTCAAGAGATTCATGCGGACTAGGACATAAGTTAGGTATCAGGTATAAGGTAAAATTATTTGTCGCGGAGAACCTAACGGGTAACCGGGGCTCCGGCTCGACGTGCAGGAGTAGGAACGGGGTGGTTTTTAGTCAGTAAGAGTCTGACACTCCCTTCCGCCTCACCCAGGCGGGAGCAGTCATTCGATGATTTTCCCCCCTTAAAAAAAAAGGTACAATTATTAATATTCGTATCGACGAATTATGTGTTTATATTATGTGTATATAATATTTTATACATAGGCTCAATCCAATTCAAGGTTACTTCCACCGTTTCTCAATTGGCAAATATGTCTTAACGTTGGGTGTGATAATATGGGGTAACGAACGAAGTATGGGGTATTTTTAGGTAGGCCCTCTAGATTCTAAGATATTGCAACATTTCTTACTGACTAGGATAATTTTATTTTCAGTTTTGTTAAATTCTAAGTAAATGTTTAGGGAAAAACCTTTGCAATTTATGTTACTAATTTGATATTTTTGTGTTATAAAGGTTTGTGTTATTTCAGTATTTGTAATTCAAATTTCCCCCAGTATGCAGAGAGATAAGTCGGGTATGTACATTAATTACAAAGTTATCCTGTAAACAAATCAAAATACCTGTCTCTTTGTGTATTATGAACAATATTTATTACTGACCTATTTACTCACTTTGATACCTAAATAACAGTTAAAACGCCCGTTTTTAGATAGAACGCGGTTTCCCTAGTCAGAACTAGTTTTATCTCAACGCGTTTGTTAAAACTAGAAATAACTAGTGGATATTAGAATTGGGTATTTTCCTGGGTCAAAAATTAATTATTTAGATTTTTTAATACAATTAAATATTCAAAAAGAATTACAATTTCATTCATATATTTGACGATATACTTAATTTGCAACGCCTGAAAAAGGCCGTTAAGCTGTGCCTGTTATTTCATAAGACCTTTATGTATTACCTTAACACGCAAATAAAGACTTTGAGTTTATTTTCGATTTATTCTAGCATTTTTTTTTCAGAAATAAGTGTGCTATTTGACTCCAAAATATGATGGCGTCATAAGTTGGTTTTGGTACATAATTTATAGAGCAATATCGTTTTTGACGTTTCGATAAAAGTATTGAATTTGATTAGTTGTAAAATACCGTATTCATCAGTGATATTTTTTCATTTTCAGATAAGACTAGTTGTCATGCCAAGCTTTAGTTTTTCCTGGTTTAAGTAGAAGTAAGGACAATCCGACAATAAATGATTGATTGAAAACAGGAAAAAAAAAAAAAACAGCACAAGGTTACGTAGAAATAGGAGCCCTACGGAGCGGGGCTTCCGTCACCTTGGACTAGTTTGATCAGCCTACGCCGAACTAGTTTGATCTGAGATCGGCTGCGGATGGCACTCGGAAAGGGACTGTCTTGCACTTTTAGAATCAAGAATCTCGCGCACGATTTTGAGAACAGTTTTTGCTGACTCGCTTTGGAAAATGAGTGTTGTCTAGTAAGAAGTAGTTTTAACTAATATTCTATTTAAACATAACATCACGCCTTTTATCTCTAAGGGGTAGGCAGAGGTGCACATTACAGCACATAATGGCATTAAGTTAATGCCATTGTAAGTACCTACTATGTTATACCCACTTTTTACTATTTCACATTGGACTCATAACAACACCCCTATTGGGGGTGATCCTATTGCCATATACCGGGCACAATTCCAGACTCCGTGCTACTACATACTAAGATTTAAATATAACCCAGTAATACTTTGCCCGACCCGGGAATCGAACCCGAGACCCCTTGCCCCCTGCCCCCTTGCCCCTTGCAGTCGCACATGCGAACACTCGGCCAACGAGGCAATCATGTGGAGGTGTCTCAGAGGCAGAGGTATTCCATTTCAAACATTACTTAATTCTAGTTTTACCATCGTGTCGTTTGATATCGTAAGTAGATACAAATAAAACACAAAATTAAAATAATATCATATTTATTTACCATAATAAATTATCAAGACAAAACGTTTACATTCATATTTATATGTATAAGGTACTTACGTATCTATTAATTTGACATTCGCACAAATCAGTTATAAAATAATTTCATTCATTTTGTTTTTTATTCTCAAGTTGGTATAACTTTGAACACTTGGGTTTGAAACTCGCTAGGTTCTATGTACTACTTAGGTAATAGCTTACACATAAAGCGACTTACATAGGTAGGTACCACATTTGTGTGGGGACATGTTCTGTTCGAAATAGAATTTTAATAAAAAGGTACATTTAATTTTGCGTTTTTAGTTACAGTAGTTACAGTAGGTAACTTTTTAGGTAAGGTAGGTATTACTTGTAAAGGTTGTAAAGGTTTTATATAGACAGTGTGAATCCTCATTAAATGTATGACGTAAATATGCGAATGTAAGTCGATTTGAAGTAAACAAAATACTTTAAAGTAATTTATAGGTACTTAATTAAACTACACTAGTAAGGGAGCCACACAGTGAGATTTTTGGAAGATCATATTCTTGGCTCCCGTGTCCCCTACGCGTAAAATTTAGAAAGACTGATAATCCCAAATATCAAATAGTATAAAAATCTCAATTATTTTATTATAATTTATCGTCAAACACATTTAAAACATTTTACGTTAAACTTAACATTAAAGTATGGGGCGGATATCAAAATTGTTCGAATACTTAACACGAAATAAGCTTGTAGTTCTGCATAAATACGATGTAAAGATATTTATTTACAATGTACAAACATTTGTATGTATGTGTGGACACAAACTGGTCGTTTGGCTTCTTACCAAGAAATCTCTACACTAGTACACTCCACAATATACTCAGCAGAGCAATGAGAATGACTCCGAGACTTGATATCGTTTGACACGAGATAAGATTCCAAATATCAGATTTCTTATAACTGTGGTTGGTTCGTGTGGATAGCGTCCTTCATAGGGGCACTATAGTTTGTCAGCTATTGTAGGTACACTTAAAGCTGTTGTTTGTTTTGTATAAATAGGTGGTGGTGGAGTGCGGGCGCGGCCCCGGGCGCAGGTCGCCCGAGTGCCCGCGCTGCGGGGCGCGCGGGGCTCGCCGCCCGGCGCGGGCGCTTTCAAGCCATGTCTTCGCCTTTACCGTCCAGCCTCTTCAGCTAAACAAAAACACACTACATTAACTACGATCTGATAAAAAACTTGTGATATCGACACACGCATACATACCTAGATAAAACCGCCCTGTTGTAGTGGGCAAATGGGAGTAAGAAGGCACACAAATCATTAAGGTACATCACACATCAGTCAGTGATGGAATACAGTTACTGGTCTGTTCAGTTTGAATTGATGGGATGTGGATGATCATGAGCACACTTGACTACTTACACTTTGTTCTACTGTCCAAGCTGTTGGCGCTAGGCGTCCAGTGCGCTTGTAATGAGCAATGTTATCAGTTAACTTGGGAAAATACTCAGATGGAAGAGTTTACTTTTAAATTTGTATATGTATTATGTTCTTGTAAAGTTGAGCTTACCTCTTTCTCGTCTCCTGCGACGGAGCGGTAGCGCGGGGGCGTGCTTACAGCGGGGGCTGAGAATCCATGCACGTACAATAGCGCAGCCGCTATGCCACCGGCAATAGGACCCGCCCAGTATACCTGGAAATAAGTGGCGTATTAGAAACTTTTCTGATGTTTCCAGTTTTTTTTTAATTATTTGTTTTCTGAATAACATCAGTTTCATTCTAAAGAGTTAAAGAGTGACTGCATCGTTTATTGAGTCATGAGTTTGATTATCTGGTGAGCCAAATTAATTATTGTGACATCTTCAATGTAATATATTTACACATACTCTGGAAAACCTTTTCATGGGACTTAAGTGGTAACTATTTGGTAGGAATATTAAGGACGGTATCCTTACCCAATGGTCAGTCCACACGTTGGCGACGAGCGCTGAGCCGAAGGAGCGGGCAGGGTTCATGGCAGAGCCGGTGTAGTCGATAGCGAGCAAGTGGCCGAGCGTCACCGTCAGGCCAATGGCCAGGGGAGCTGTGGCCTTGCTGTCAGGTTTGTTAGGGTCACATACCTAAGAAAATAATGTACTATTAGTAAAGATCTCTGTAAATAAATTAGAAATCAGAATGAGTTTCAAAAATCTAGGCGCAACCAAGAACTTTTAATATTTCTACTCGACAACAGATGGCGCTGCAAGAACGTGGCAGTATTTTTTACTACCATTGTGATTGGCCAGCCAATATAGCGTTGTTGTTCCCGAGTGTTTTTCAACATAAGTGCATTTTTATCTAGTAAGTTCATTTTTTTATTTCAATTTAGCGATATAATACGAGGTGGATAATCTTGTTGACGAAAAAACATTTTATGGTACCTAATCTCATCTCGTGAAGACGTGACAAGAGTTGGCACATTTTTAATACTGTACCTACTACCTAAGTTGTAAATGTTTAAAAATTTTTATGGTGACCAATAATGACCTACTCCTAGCAGACTAAAATCGTTGGCAAGTAAGTAATAAATATTAATAAAAATAAAGATAATCAAATTAATATACCAGTGCCGAAATTTGAAGCTATGGGTTTATTGCTAGGCCATATAAAATAACTGTAGGTAAATAATTGCCCAAAAACGAGAAATCAATCAAAGGCAGCGGAGCGTATAATAAGACATTAGTTTTGTTTTGTTTAACCGACGTCGCTGAGTTGTGGTTGAGTTGCATCGTCTACTTAATTACTTATAGAGTAACGGTGTTCCTTATCTTCTAATAATATAGGAGTGCAAGTAATTATATTTTCACATTCTCATGTTTTGTATCATCACTTATTTTCATATTTAATTGCCTTTTTCAATGTGACGTTTTTTTCGTAAGTATCTATAGTTAGCGCCACTGAGCCTTGATACTTTTTGTATGGTTTATTTGTCATTTTATTACTTTAGGAAATAATAACTCTACTTACTTAGTTACAATTAAAACTCAATATTTTTTCACAAAACATCTTAGTCGCAATTCGCTGCAGGCACGTACGGATATCACAAATCATTCGACATTTTACTGTAAGTAGGTGGGTAATGTAAACAGAAACACTTTGAACCACATATTTATGTCACATTTAAATTCCACGGTTTACGATGCGATGCCAATCGCTGTGATTTGGCTAAATCTTCGTTTAACAGTTTGATGCATACCAAAGTGTTTGTATTATATTTTCCTTAGGTATATCATGAACAGTAGTTCTGATACATTTTTGTTCTATTTTATATAGTTGAGGCGGGATATGAAGACAGATAACATGAATTCATTGGACTGATACAATGAACCAACCAACAGGGCTAAAGGCGGTAATGTTTCGATATGGTTAAACCTAAAACAAGCTCGTACTAGGCCCTCAGCATTATTTTTGAGTAGCATATAGTCATCCATTATTTAACTGGCAGTGTACCTAATACCTATAGCATGTAGGCAGTGGAATACAAACTTAGAAATCTAATGGAATAATCTCTCATGTCCCATTTCAAACTAAAATAGCTATTATCAATAAAACTATGCTGCGTTGGTGGCGCTTGTAGCCACACTAGGGAGGAAGTAGTAAGTAGTAGAGTGTTACGTAGGCAGTGACAAATTGCCGATTCATCTTAAAGAAACCAGATTTTTCGAATGACCTCCTCGCCGGGATCAGACACAATTGCCTGTCGACGTGGCGACGCTTTCTTTTTTATTATCTGCATCATGCATTCTTATTCTTACGTTTGTATCTTGTTTGGAAACATCAATGAAATATAAGCGTGTTCCATATAGCTACGTTATAATATTGATTATGTTAATCTGTAGTAGATTGTTGCCTACTATTTCTCGAATAAAATACTGAGTTCCGTCACGCAACGTTACCTCGCGTTTTGTCTGCGTTTTTTTAGGAATCTCCACCACGCGAATCTCGCGAAATTTATTTTGCTTGTAATTATAGTGTTTGATATAAACAAGTACCTAACTAGACGTTTAATTTTTTTTCGCTGTAATAAAGTGAGATCGAGATCTTTTGTACTATAAGGACCGATTTTTCAATCATCATTTAATTCTTAACCGTTCATGTCAAATATTCCTCATTAAAATGTATCTGGCGTTGGAATAATCGGTCCTAAATAAGATATCAGTATATTAACCAGTTTTTTAATTATTTAGACATGGCCTCAAAAATGATGTGTAGATACCTAAGTTTTTTAACAAAATTCAATTTTTTATACATATTTTTCAATTTCTATTTAGTTTATGTGGTGTACATAAACTTAAGCAAATATTATCGGTAGGTTACATGCTCAAAAAATTCCTTGTTTAGACACCTAACGTTTGTTTTAGATATTTTATCAAAATATACGGAACCGGTCGTCTTTAAATACGTGCAAAACGTTATAACCCTATCTATTTCATTTACCGATTCATTTTTTACTCAACATTGTATGTCGTGATGGATTGTATTTGTATCGTCTGTAGGAACGTTATGTAATTTTTCAAAGCTGAAATGAGAATGATTGTCAATCATTCGAGGCCCAGCCCAATGTCATGTCGATATTAACCACACATAATTATACCACAAAGAGGCGTCGGTAAGGACACTAGTTATTTTCTGTGGTGACATTGAATTATTACAATCCTGCCTCAACCAGATCACGATTGCATTAATATTTAAATAATATGTGTAAGGTAATACTGGGTAGTACTTTATATCCTTTCCTGGCAAGATGTTGCCTATGAGTCAGTGTGTTGACGTAGGTACCAAAGCAAATAGGTAGATACTAAAATGATTCTAGTTTTATTTGTTTGTCTTTAATGGTACACAAGTAACTAAGTTCGTTTTAATAATTTTGTTGTCTATAGGTAGTGTTTAGGTTCCAAGGTTCTATATAGAATAGATACACAGGTCGAGTTTGGTGCCTCTTGTCAATAGCTAAGTTCATAATAATTTTATTTAGATATCCATTGATCCGTAATGATTAATGATCATTACCATAGTACCTATCTGACTGCTAATGGCTTCAGATTTTTGAAGAAAAAATAAATAGTTACAATAAATTATTAAGAGACAATAATGTCTTACTCTGATAGGTTAAGGATTCTCAAGACTTGTTAAAATGAAGGCAGGTAGGTTTAAGTAGACCATTCAGTCAGTACCGTCGTTACCATAAGAGCACTCGGGGCCCGTGTGCATCTTTAGGGGGCTCCGATGGACCGACAATTTTTACGGTCACACACAGAGCAAATCTTTGTGGGGTCCACTTATTGTTTGGGGTCTGGGTCTCATTTTTATGTGAACTTGTATGTTTGTAAATATACCCACGATACAGAAGAAAATCCTAGTGTGGTGTAACGTTGAAAAAACGATACTGTTCAAAAAGGCTTCGCATTATTGCGTGCCCCAGGGTGCCCAGCGTAGTCTAAGACGGCCCTGCATACCTATGTCTTATGTTTTGGGTCTTTATAACGAAGCAAATAACATCGAGAGGTGGTGATAGTCTACATCTGGACGGACCGACTAAGGTATAAGGGTTTGTCATTACTTCTTACACTTTAAAATGTATAGGAGTTTATGATTTGTAGTTGCTAATGTCTCATCTCTGTCTAATGCCTTATTAAGTCCGAGACGAATAATAAGGAACTAATAATACGTAGTAGGGTGTACCCTACGTACCTAAAAAGTTGAGTTGGTGACAAATATATTTATATCTATCTCTCTACGTCCCTACAATCCCTAAATTTTAATAAACACCTATATCAAAATTGTTATTTCCATGCAATTAATTTTGCGAATAGACGTTGTTTTTTCCATTGTCCGTTTATAGAAACTGTTTAAATATTTCATTACAAAAAGACAGATTGCCGCGCACGTTTCCGCTAATAACGTTGTGTCACGAAACGACTGATGGTACCTCAGACTACGAGATTTGTCATTAGCTGATTATTTTATGGTACAATCGCGTTCCAACTCATTAACTAACATAGAATCGCGACTTTATTATTTAGCTGGAATAAAATAAATTTGAAATTAACTCTTTGAGTACCGTAATTATATATACAATTAAAGAACAATAGGTTGCGGTCACCGGTGTCCTCGCGGTGTTTGACAGTTTAAATTCATTCATATATTTTCATATTAATTCATAACATAAATAGTGAAATGTGGGTGTTACATTGTACAGTGGCATTAAGTGCCGTAATGTCACCTCCGGGGATAAAAGGCGTGATGTTATGTTATGTAAATTAAATTAAAATCGTCCTGTCATCGTAGTGGTTTTAAAGGCAATAACTGTATCAAAATCCTACTGTTTATAGGTATGCCCGAACAAGTTAATCAGCTGTATAGTGAGTAGGTAGTACATGTTATGAATGAAAAATAAACAAATTGGAATTTATTTTTTATTCTCCGTTAACGTTAGCGTGACTGACAAAACCTGACTTGCTGATTACGTCTATCAAAACTGGAATTAATTTCTGAATGACAAAAGTTCGAATATTTTTAGGAGTTACCTAATAATGTGCATTTTTATGAACGTTTGTAGGTATTATCTAATCTTTATACTGAGTTCCGAATCTTAGTTATTATGTACTACCATTTGCACTTCTTGGTATTGTTATTATTTATCACTTTTAAAGTATTTATGCTCTGAAATTCTAAGAAATTTGTATTTCATCTATCGTAGGTATCTGACCACGGAAATACCCTTCGTTGCCTCACGTATTATTAAATTACAACCTAGATACGTATTACAATTTAATCTGAATTTCATGACTCACACAAAATCTATTCCGAAAAACCCGATTGCCAAATTGTGCTACTTTTTTGTGGTCAGGGCAAAAAAGACAGCTAGTAAATTTATATGTGTTTTTTCCACTAAACTTGATATGGGGAGGGTTTTTAGTTGGCCAACTGTTCGAGAATGGAAATAACTAACTTTCTTGTATTTATCTTTGTAGTAGTTTTGTAATAAACTCACCCCACACACGACAAAGATGAGCACGAATCCGAGGAAGAACTCAATTCCAAAGCCTTGCAGTGCAGTGACGTCAGCGCCGAGGCCGGTGGTCCCGAGGGTTCCAGCCGCTCGGTCAGGAGTTAGAGCCTTTAGCAGACCAGAGCCAGCGGCCGCTCCAGCGCACTGCGCAATGATGTACAGAATCGCACGCGCAATCTTCACACGACCCGTTGACGCTAGACCTAGGGTCACGGCTGGGTTGATGTGGCCACCTGAGATGTGTCCTATAGCCTGTTGAGGATTGCATAGTCATAAGTTAAAATAATAGATAGATGCAGTATTTTAGTAGGACGCTGAGTGACGTTATGAATCGAAGAAAAGATGTAAAATGACGGTTATGATAAGGTTGTTGTAATAAAATATGTTTGTGAAGGTAAGGTACATACCGATACACTGGCGAACACCGCCAGACCGAAGGCAAGGGCGATGAGCACGATGTTGGGAGGAGCACTGGAGCCCTGTATGATGTTGATGCAAGCGCCGCAACCGAACAGGTTCAGCAGTAGATTACCTAAACAAAAATATTTTTTATGTTAACAGAAATCTGCGCATTTATACACATTCTCGTACATGGTATTTAATTACTGATCACCAATTTAATAAACAATTCCAAAGAAGTAAATAAAATCATTTTAAACCTAATTTCTTTAATTTGAGATTTAGTTGATCGGCTTGATTTTTTGGTTAGGTGGCGCTAGTGGATATTTGAGACTTATTTGCTCTACAATAGTTATTAATTGTTGCATAGCATAATTTGAATATAAATATATATAGGTAGTACTAGCGACCCATTGAAGAATAATTTCTAATAACATTTCCAGAAATAAATTTAGAGGATATAGCTCTCCTTTGGTGACATCAAGCATAGGTATATTAAAGGGATATCAAAGTTTTTGCATTAAAATTGTAGTTAGAAGTACTACAAAGCCATAGATGAGTTTAGAATCCCCGTATATGTATGTCTGTAGTGTATAGGATAATATTTTTTATACATATTTTGTAATGGGTTTCATACAAAGGGCTATCGCATGCTAAGATTGACATTTCAATGAAGATGTCAACTTTACGTCGTCGTAAATTGAGATGACACAAAGATATGATGGTATTTTTCTATGCATTTTCCCTTACGTATCCAGGCATTTAACGTAGCTTAAAAATTTGGTGAAAATATTGAGAAATGTTGTTAAAAGAAATGCTTTTGTACTAAATGTCTCTAAACAGCTTTCTCTTATAGTAGAAATGGAAAACTTTATATCTTTTTTGGCATTTAGCTGGTGGTGGACTTAGTGAGCCCTAAATTGGACTATGGCAACAGTGTATAAAAATTTTAAGTACAGTCACGGGACTCCTACACGATGAACTATTGTCACAAATTAGTCTTCACTCCTTTAGTGTTATTACTAAAAGCTTCAGCAAATTTTCTAGGTTATTCTAGTAACAACAAGGAAACCGAGTTTGCACATATCCTATCAGGCTAGAAAATATTTAATCGTGAGATAAGTATAAAGTTATACTTAGCTAGGCAATTACCTACCAGCGTTTATTGATAATAATCTACAATACATGCACTCCAGAATGCTGTACCTACTGGTTTGTTAGGCAGTACTGTAATAGTGGATAATTTAATGGCATTTTAATTGTATGGTGGTGGTAAACGCATCATACGCGTATATGAGAATTGAAGGTACATTCAATGGTTGGGTTAAGTAACAATATTGGCGTTCCCGATTCTGACGTTATTTTTTGTAAGATAGAATGTGTAGTTGACATGATATATGATATATCACTATTTTTGTCTAAACCTTCTGCTTTTAAGGATTACCTACGGCTGCACGATGCTTAATTTGTGCGAAAGTTTAATTTATGATCGACATCATTTAATTCAGAACGAAATCAAATTATATAATATTCTCAAGAGTATAGGTTATTCAAATTTAAACTTGATTTAGTGATGACCAAAAGTAGTTGGTTTGAAATAATATGTTCAATATATGTAAAATACATTTATGACATAACTTGGTATGGTATGAAACCTTGCCAAGTGTCCACTGATGTCACCTATTAGGGCTGTTAGATGACTCCGTTTAAGGTATCTCCGTCAACACAATGTGGAATTTTATCATACCAAGTAAGGTGAATTTTTCATAGAAAAACTCTGACCACGACGTTTGTGGTTAGCCTATTATGTTGTCGCGTCTGTAATAATGTCATCTAATGATATTTTTTTCTTAATGATCTGCTGGATAGGTTTAGATAAATGACATCAAATTTAACTTCATAGCTAGCACATAGAGCGCAAATTAGTATTGTAGATTACTAATCGAAATTTAGACCATTTGGAAGATTGTAAAGACAAAGTTTTATTTAAATAATTGTAGTATTTTTGACTCACCGATAAACTCCGCCAGCAATGCCTTGCTGATGCCGGCAGCTCCTCCAGTCAGCTCATCGAGACCAAGTTTCGCTCCTAGTTCACCCATGGTTCTGTAAACAAAAGAAAATCACGTAAGTCACACAGGCTTTAAAGATTTACTTATCATATTATTCAGAGACGAACCTACGTTAGTACGTAGTATACGTTCACAGTTTTTACTAGATTTGATATTACTAATCAAACTTTTGTAATAGGTATGCTTTTGTCTTGTATCGTGGTACGTCTGCCTTTGGTTCTATGTAGCGTTATATTAGTTAAGAAGCGCTCTCTTATAAATCTCGATTGCAACTGAAGTTCTTTAACATATTAGTCAAATGATACCTGTGATTAAATCTTTGTTTAATTAGGTATGTACCTGCAAACTATGGGCTTATCTAATAACCTAATGAAGTTAGTAATTAGAATGACGAGAATTTGATGCGTGTTCAACTGTGGCGTGTACAAACATTTGCGGGTCTAATTTATTTTAAAACCTAATCCGCTGGACGAGGTTACATTAATGGAAAACATAATTAAGTATTCTGCTTTTAAAAGATTTATTAGTGACTGGAGTCTACCTAATACGCTAGTAGTAAAATTACGGCATTACGTAAATAAAAGCCCACGATAAAATTACGGCCTTTTTTCCAGAGGTTCCGTCATACATGGCTTGGTTGCTGAATCTGATAACATTTACTGTTCGGTGATTAACATTTTTCACTATGTCGGCTCTAGGGCGCCGAAACAAAAGAACTGGTGAATCGACGGTTCCCTAATAACTTATAGTCAAGTACTGTGGCAATGGGTGATATGATGACCGGACACAAATTATACTAATTAACTATGGGGTGACCGATTCATGTTCCTGTGCTGTGACTCTACTGAATAGAACAATTTACAGGAAATTGGGAAAGCGGATACCAGATAGAGGTCGAACTAATTTTGTGAGAGAACTTCGGAGAATTGTGTTAATTGTTATGATTTACTACATTTTGTTGTAAAGTTACTTCCGGATTTAGAAAAACATCCTTTTTTGGACATGGCAGGAGATCGAAAGCGATAGACATACAAACATACATTTACAATGACAAATTCATTGACAATGCTGAATGCATTGACTACGAAAAACCTGCATCATTCCTTAATAACCATTAGATTTCTATCATCTGAAATCTATATTTCAGTAGCTGTATACACATTCAGTGTAAAACGTGTATTGCATTCGTAAAGACCTTGGCAGTAAAATCCATAGTTCCTTCGGGTGTGTACAAGCAAACGCAAGGCCCATGCCGTTTACCGTGACCGCACCACTGAGTAATTATTTGCCATAAAAGCCTGATGTCAGCTCTTAAAGGGCGCAATACTACGTACCTATGGGTATTACATAGCATATCGTTTGTGCATGGCGTAGCCTCCAGTCATTTCTTGGAAATTAAGTCATTTTATTGCAATATTATGAATATTATGACACTTCCTAGTTGTCTTTATTAATACTTACAGTAATATTGTTGCGGTACCTACTAAATCCATTTACTAGTTCACAAATAAAGATTACATCATTATTCTAAGATTGGAGCTTGTTATAATTTGTTCTTTGTTTTACATGTGTTTGTTCCAACTGCTTATATACGATGCCTTTGAACGATTATTTCAATAATTATGCATCTACTGATAGTTTGTATTTTACGCGACAGGTTCCAGCAACTTTTTGTCTCATTTTTGGTGTCGATTCTAAAGATGTTTTACAATATGCAGATCTTGGTATCTTAGTAAGTAAGTATATTATACGTTTTTGTACTCATGAAATAAGTAGGTAGCCGGTATTTGCACCAGATTTAGATTTATCTATCGTGAATGTGTTAATGTTTTATGATAACAGTGAGTCGCTGCGTCTCTTGTTCGAGTGTGTGACTACCTCATAACAAGTTGTTAGGCTTATTTATTTGTACAACTCTGATAATGACATTGTTGAATATGAATTTAAGCGTTTCGTAAGTCGAAATGGTTTTCCTTTTAAAGCTGTAGGTACTTTTAGTCAAGAAGTCAGAATACAAGTATGATGTTCAAGATCATAAATTGGTAAATAAATTTGTACCTACGTAGTATAAAAATAAAGTCAAGATATTGAATGACTGTGACCTGAAAACACTTACTGCTACAAATACAAATCAATATTTAAACCATTTACCTCGAGTTGGTTTTACGAGTTACATCGTGAATACCCGTATTGGTTACCTTTTGCACAGATAATGTACAAATAGTTCATTATTGGTAAATACTCTTTGCTCTTTGTTTTAAAACCTGAAAATATTCTATGTTCAGTTGATCTATAATGTACTTATGTTTGTTTTTGTTTAAAAAAACATTATTAAACAGGTACCAGTTGTAGTAAAACGATTAGCTAATAGCAATTTAACCCTGTCCCTGTTAAACATGATCGAATGCGTATTTAAATACAGTTTATGGAATAGAATACATATCCATATTCTAATTAGCGGAGATTGTGTTTACGCTAGGCTGGACCCAGTGACGGCTGCGTGCAGGTGTTAATAATTATTTACCATAGCGTCACGCATTGATTACTATGTTAGTATTTGTACCACCATTGTCAATGTTAATGTCGGTCCCGGGTGAGCATGGGAGAATACTCGTCTAATACATTGTTCCTGAACATCACAGGAAGAGACACAATGAAGGTACATTAGCCTCGTTTCACGGTGGTCAGTTATCCGAAATTGAGCAGCTCTCGGAAACAAGTGTGAACTGTCCTGGTTAGACAGGACGTGTATATGAACCTCTGTCGGGTAGTCACCTATGTACCGTACCTTTAGTTAGCATCGATCTGTTAAGGTCTCCTTTACAAGTTTGTGCAAGGATGCGGAAGTGACAAGTTCGTCCATTGCCGTCAAAGGACATTCGTTAGGTTTAAAGAATATCGTTCTGGCCTCTGGGTGCGTGCCAAGCATAATGAAGGGGTTGCGTTTGCTTACAAACTTTCAAATTACAATATACTTCGCGATTTTGGCAACGAATTACAATATCCATTTCCGTCATGACTGAGTGCATAAAATGGTTACGGATTTATGAAACGTGTTTTGAATGATGATAGCCAAATATTTGTTACTATATGTGTGAAATAGATTGTTATTAGGTATCTAATCGCTTCCGGACATAAATCTACTATCTGTTTAGTTTGATTTTGATTTCCGGCTTCGTTATTTGTTAGTAGATATTGAATTTTCGGTTATAACTGTTCTGCTATCTACCCTGAATGTAAAGTAGGGCACATCCCGTAAGTAGTCGGTACAATGAGCCTTGTAATGCCACACTGATATCAACGGTTCCTATCTAATCAACAGATGATTAACCATTGTCGATGGTCAAAATATCCACCCACTAATGGTATACTGGAAGATATCATTACAATAGTCTGACAACAGACCTGGTAGTTTGACGTCACAGAAAATTGATTTGAAGCTAGGCGTGTAAATGAAAATTTATGTATTTTCTATCACTTATTAGTAGGTACAGTAATGATAATGGAAGACTGGATAAGTGCGATCAGCCTTGAATGTTCCAGAAGCAAGAATTGTCATTATGATGGGTATCAGAATATGTTGTAGTAAAACACTGTGATTATAACGACACGACATGTCAGTATATTGTATGGACACGGCCACGAAGACATTAGTTATTCAGGTTCAAGGCAATCATTACTAAACGTAACTTTCTGCAGCTTTTCAATTAATTTCCGTTGAAACGACATAACAAATGGCAACCTTCCTTTGTCACGAAACTGTTGGGTAAACATCGACGAACGTTATTTAGATATAAAAGAAGTTTTACGGTTATAACGAATGCAAGGATGCTTTTAAATGGAAATGTTTCCTCGGAAAATTTACTTAAATTGTTTGTTACTGAAGCTTGTAGCGGTGACTTAAAGCGGAATCATGTTTTAAGCTTTTCATTTAGATACATTAACATGGCTTCTAATTCTGAGAAGGGTAGGACTTAGGAGAAGTGTATATTTTCACTTTTCGCTAGTGTATTCATGTTATGAATGTCGATATCTTAGGTATCTATTTCATAAAATTCATTTATTTCATAAACCGGTAAACCAGCACACGGATTAACTGATGGTAAGCAATCGACGTTGCCCAGGGACCCCCGGAATACCAGAGGAGTTACAGGTGCGTTACCGGCCTATTGGAGATTAGGAATTTGAGGATTCTTGGAGATCAATAATTATGTGTATATATACCGTACGCTTAAATACGTTAAGTTTTATAGAAAAATGCTACCTACTGTTCGATTTCGATATCTTTGCGCATGTATTCGAGAATGTTTAATTTCTTTAAATTATTTCAAACTAGAGATATTTTGTTAGTGATAAGTGGCTGACTACTGAAAGCCTGCTGGAAACTGAATGAGGTCACGGCGAGCGAGTTCAATGTGACACTATTATTTTAAGATAACTTGTTATATGTATGTCACTGTTTATTTACATGCAACACATTGTTTTTCTTTGTTATTTCAGTCGGGACTAAGTTTACTTAAATTCAGAACATTAAGGTTTTAAATACTTTTAAAACTTGATGTGGAATTTCTATACATATAACATACCATCACGCCTTTTATCCCCGAAGGGCTACTGTACAATGTAACACCCACTTTTCACTATTTATGTTATGAGTCCCATGTAATAATGTGAGCCTATTGCCATATACCTGACACAATTTTAGACTCCGTGCTACTAGTAAAGTTTTTTTAAACCCAGTAATATTGTTTAAATGGTTGGTTTTCATTTCAATAAATGATAGACACTTTTTATACGTAATTTATTATGGAAACTTAGAAAGTAGGTACATTTCGGCGCCATGCATGCGTGCAAAGACAAGGAAGCAAAGGATGTTTAAGATTGTATGCACTTGCGACCATTCGGCCAACGAGACAGTTTATACACATACACAGTATAAATACATATTATACATAAGTAGTTTAAATAACATCGAATTACGTCTATGATGGAACTCGTACCATAAATATTTCTGGTGTTAGGTACCATTCATTATGAACACCTCTGCGTAACCCTTTAGAGAATAAAATACTTGAATCCGTGATAGGTACATCGTAATTCTTCAGTGCAGAAAAACTGATAATATACGTAAGTTGTAAAAATTTGTACAGGTGCAGTCTATAAAATATCGGAGAAATTAATTATAATCGTTACATAAAAAACAGTTAATCCACGTGAACATTATCGTTATCTCAAAGTTAATTGTATCAAGAACCTTTACCTATATAATAAATTGTAAATGATAAGTATACGATAAATGTACACCATTTTAGTAACTAATGTACTTACTTACCATACATTAATATCCCTATAAGTTATATAATAGGTCTTACCTAACTTAGGTAGGTACTATTTTCAGGGAAATCTGTATCCAAGGTAATATGTAAATCATATTATTTTAAATTCATATTACTTTTCTGTTATTAACCCCTGACATAATAAAAAATACGTCACAAATAAGAAAATCGCGGTCTCAAAGTACGCGTATTTTTTTTTATTATTAATATAGACTTAGGTACTTTCAGATAGGGTTTATTTTGTTTTTTTACTTTTTAAAGGAATTGAGTCGAATTTGTGTCAGGTTTATTTTTAAATTATGAATTTATTTAAGTATCGTTTGCCAATGACTAACTACTATAGTCGGTACTAAGCCAGTGTTAATGAAATATGAGTATATTGAGTATCACTAAACAGCAAATATCTATGCATTACAGTGAATAAATAATGACTTTATGTCGCTGATGCCTTACAGCTTACATCATAGTGAAGTATCAAGCTAATTAATTAGTAATAGCTCATTGTAATTTCGCTCAGCTCCGTATTATTACGCTGTTTAGTTAGTAAGGCCACATAATCAATGTCTACGCATTCATACCGTGTACAGAATTCGATTTGCCTTTAAACATTTCATTGACATTCCTGCTACGATTTCTTAAGAATGGGCATACCTTACAAGTTACGTACTTTGTTGGGGTTTTTCAAAATAGATATGTTAACTTAATAGCTATTATATTATTATCTATACATAATAGTATCTACGTATAATTTGCTACGAAGGTGGGCTTTTGAGGACGACGTTACTATACTACGCTACGTTTTATTTGTGTAAAGACTGTGAACAACGGTGCTTTAAGTCATTTTTGGCATAATTACTTATATATTTTATTTATACTAATAGGTGCAGAGGTGTACATTACGGCACTTAATGCCACTGTACCATGTAACACCCACTTTTCACTATTTATGTCATGAGTCCCATGTAATAGAAATAGGGGGTGAGCCTATTGCCATATACCGGACACAACTCCAGACTCCGTGCTACTACTGAGAATTTTAAAACCCAGTAGTATTTTGCCCGACTCGGGAATTCAACCCGAGGCCGGGCAGTCATACTTGCGACCACTCGGCCTACGAGGCAGTCATACTAATATTTACTATTATAAAGCTGATCAGTTCAGCTAATCTCCAGAATTACTGTTTCGAATTGAATAATAATATGTTTTTAGTCGGATAGTCCATTTATCGAGGAAAACATAAATTGGGGTTTGTCTTCCGATTACCTACTATGCAACAGGAAACATTTTTGTATCTGGTTTGGTTATAGGTTTGGAATTTCCTACCACGGACCCATCGATTGTGGAATGAACTACCTGCCGTGGTTTTCTCAGTGGGCTACAACATGGGGTTCTTCAAGAAGGGAGTGAATAGGTTTCTTAAGGGTCGGCAAGACGCATGTAATGCCCCAAGTGTAGCGTACATAGGCCACGGTAACCACTTACCATCAGGCCGTGTGCTTTTTTGCCACCGTCGGGGTATAAAAAAAGGTTAGGAGGCTAAATAGAGTGATATAGACTCCTTTGTTCCTCCAGACGAGAGGATAACAACTATTATGTATTATCATAACAGTAGCAAGAGTTTCAGCCTCAAGTATCAAGTTGTTTTTCTTTAGGTAAGGCTCTTCAAAACGTCTACTACGCGATATCTTAACACAAAATCAAATGCTCTCATGCAGTTGGTAGTGGAACGTGAGAGGATCCTATCCTAATGTCGGCGCATATCACGCGGTCACCATCCAGATGAATATCATAACTGGTTTTTGACAACCACGGTTAAATAACCACGCTTAGGCGTTAAATATACTCCTTACTCCTTCTAACAAGGTTCATTGACCTCCGATGCACTGTTTTTTAAATATGTATGTATGTGTCCGACTGACCACAAAAACAATAGGTTTTATGTAGTACCTGCTTCTTATGCATTGATCCGCTATGTTAATGTTTGATACATACAAATTACAAAATGAACTGTCTTTTCCTTTATTCCTTTTTTGCGAAGACCTCTTTTTTAATTGCTTGCTATATTCTTTTTCTTTAATAGTTTATTTATACTTAAATCTCGTTTTGTCAGCCGGTATCTACTTTTTTAGCTATAAAGTTTTTGATATTTAAGAAGGCGAGATTTATTTGTGTTGTACCTAGTTCTAATATGAAGAGCGTGTTTTTTAAAATGTATAACAACCCACAGTACCCATTAGTATTTGTAACGCAAATACAAATAAACAAAGTTCATGAGGAAACAAATGTTCCGCCAACAATATAATGCACTAGTAATCCACAAGTTTACGATTTGTGTTTTAACGACACGACACTGACCCCGCGACATAAAAGCTTGCCAACACTATTACTATGAAATTATTTGTTTGTTTGTATAATATTTACTCACCACGCACTAAAATAAACACTAAACTAATAAACTACTTCAAAACAATTGTACCGAGTCACACAATGAAACTTATATCAACGGTTGGAGATATAGTAATGCCATATGTATTGACGAAATCATTTTATACAGAAATATTGATTAACGTAATGAAGATACCATATCAACTTGATAAAATCCTAAGTATTTATTTACTACTTCTGAAAAAACGTATTCATTTCTAAAAATGTATGATTATGTAAACTTAGTACTTAATCCGATATTGAGATGATCTTGGCGTTATCAATTTGCCTTTTAGTAAGGTTTAAGAGATAAATACACGTCACCGCTTTGTCTACATTATCTTATTAAAACGTTATCATAACGGAATTTGTTTGTAGAAAAGTTATTTTTAATCCTTTCGGCGCAGCGCCGTCATGACACTATTTATCACCTTTGTTAGAAGCAAATGGTTCATTGTAATTTTCGCCAGTGATAAAATATAATCGCGGCATTAGCAATAATAATATATCATGGTCAAAGTAACGCCACCGTAAATTAATGTCCCATACCATTGCGTCATTTTGGATTCTTAATTGGCCCGAATTTCTTATTAACATTTTTTCCCTCTTACACTTTATATTACCTTGGGTTTTATAAAGCACTCATGATTAGCTTGATTATTTACACGAGGGTCGACGTAAGGAATTCAATGTCACATCGACACAATGACAATTTCGTCCCAGAGGATGAGATGCAGCCAACATTTGCTTCCAGCAGCCTTCGAGTATCCATAAAAGACTTCGTCGGAGGCACAGCGGCCTTTACCCGCATGCAATCATTACTAGAACCACTTAATTATTCAAAACATGGTCGTATTATAATGAGAAACCCGCGTTAATGATAAAAAGATTCCTGTGACTTGTGACACACGCCGGACACAAAACATTTACAATAAAGGAAATAATCGTATTTTTTAATGTTTAACTAGAAAAGGCACGCGATAATTATTACGGAGTATGGAAAATATAAGCTATCTGCATAGTCGTTTGCATGAATCATTTAAATGATAAATGATTAAACTACGAAGTCATACGAAGGTGGATTATAATATATCGTCAGTCAGATCTGCTGAGGATCTTACCATTTCTGTTTCTCGGAATGTGTGAACAAGCTGTATGGAAACTTTACCAGGTGGACATACACATCTAGAAACAATCTGTTTTCATTTCTGAGAAAAAGTTTCAACAATCTTGCTACTATTTTATTTATCCAGAGTGCACTGACCAGTCTCTACAGATCTCAATCAGGGATCAAGTTAAGTAGATTAGGCACAACTACATAAGTATTATCTGCTACTTTGACTTGGAACAATAGAGTAATAAAAAAATTGCCTGAACAGCAGAGTACTTAAAGTCGATAGGTCTTAATCTGTAGGTCTGTAAGCCCATTGCTAGTAGCCCAGGATGTGAAATGTTAATCCATCTTCGCCTACGGACACCACAATAATTCTCTTCTCTCAATTGTCAGTCACAACTGCAGCGTGGGTGACCGCAAAGTGGTTCAGGTCATGTTCTTTTTATATCCAGATCTAAATAGAAACAATGCTAGTTAACAAGGCTGACAAACTATAGCCATAACTCATAACCCACATTCAGACGCAACAATTGCTTGATATATCTATTCTTAAACCAAATTTTCATGGTTATGGACTTGTTCCGTTAGTTTCTCTTTTTAGTTTGGTGATATTATTATGGGCCAATGGGCTAGCTCTAAGCCCAGTGATCTTCTGAATGTGAGGTCAACTCGAGCGTCATCGCTATTACAGATAACTTGGGGATTTTGAATGATCCTTTCTAAAAAATTGGTCTCATTTCATAGATTACTAATATAGCAAGTTTTAAAATGGCTACTAGCGAAAACCCATTAATTTGCATAAAATGAATCATCGATTTCACCGTCACGAATTAATTTAATGACTGTTAATTTGTCTTTGTTGTGATATGATTAATTAAAAGTACATTTGGGAGTCACAAAGTAACACGCCCAGTTATCGAGTTTGAACGCAGTGTTGTAATGGAGACTAACGCCAAAAATGGCAATGAGGTAATCGTCGGCTTCCCTCGGGGGAAGCGCCGAGGCGCGCCTGTTTAACGTGACGGCCCGCTGACACCGCACACCGCTATTCTAATATTCTAAGAAGGTTGTAATATTTTATTGTTTCGCTATTGTAATATTTCACGAAGCCTTAGAAGGTGTGGCTTTGCGTATCGTTCGGTCATTCCGTTTGATGAGCTAAATAAGTATCCAGGTTCTTATAATCATAATTAATATAGCTTTTGTGTTTCGTGATATCCCTACCTACCTAATTAAGAGGGTAGTTTTCGATACCATTTTTGACCACTATCTTACAAACGAACCTTCACTTCATAACAATGTACTTATCTTTACCTGCCCTAAACAAAATGTAAATAAATGAAATACAATATCTTTTAGTTTCCGGGTTGTCATTTAAGGATCTAATAGAGTGACACTGGTTGGCACGAATCGGCACCCTTCTGTTACCTCGCTATTAATATACCCTATAAGTTACACCGTGTCAATAAAATTGTATGTTCATAGAAAAACTTATTCTACGAAGATTCACTTTTATTGGCTAACGGATTAATATTCTACATTTGACCCGTTGTTGGCAGGACGAAAAGGACTGCATGTAATGTAATTTGATTCTTCATGCATCGCTTGCAGCCTTGCTTGAAAGACACCTTTACCTTCAAATGGCAATGTCCGAAGTAGCCATTTAATATCTACAATCATAGAGGTAGCCTGTAATTAATTAATTACAAGTTAACTGTCACACAGATGGCCATAGTTCATTTCGAAGTTGGATAAAAAATACAGCAATAATTGGTAACAGATGTTAAGATTTTTTCCATGTTTCGATAATCTCAGGGCCTGATGTTGGTGACCTCATTTTTAAACGTTTTGTAAAGTTTAAGGGTAAGAGTAAGGTAAAGTTTAAAGTTTATTTAAAGATACGGAATAAACAAGGTCGGAAGGAAACAAAACAAAACATGAAGTGAGTAGAATGAAATTATTTTACGGTGCCGACTCATGACCTGTAATACCATACCAACACCTACAATCAAGACGGCCAAGAATCTACTTAGAATAATAGACCCTCATTGTTTCATTTCCTCGATGTATGGTCATAATATTTGCGTCCTACACAGGTTCGTATCCCTACATTATTATGACCAATGACCACAGAGGGACTGACCTAGTAAAATTGCTCACATGTGTTTTCTACCACCTACGACTATCATACTGCTACCATATAGTTAACGATAAAATATTTTTGAGTAGAGGATTTACTACTTACGTGGGTTTATTATGGGTCTGGTATATGGTCATCAGGATGTCATACCGTTTTTACCATTTATTAATGTAATAATACATAACGTATTTTTGTATAGTTTTAGTACCTGGTAGAAGACATGTCGTAAGAACAAGTCGGCAGCAGTTTTGTGGAATGCCAAAAATGAATAGAAGCAGATATTACCAGATGTGGATAATGGAGAAAGGAGTTCTTTAGTTTATTTCTTCTCTTTTATTGGCCCTTTTGAATTGGAGACTGGTTGATAACTACAAATATCGCTGGTTTAGTAAAACTTGGTTCGAATACAACCAAGTAGGTATGATTGCGACACTTATCATTTATTACTTATAATTAGTTTATTCGATTAACCTCGATAGCATCACTTTTATTTTTATTGACGCATTCCAAAAATTAATTGTTGACGTAATTTTCTTTTTGATTTTGAGAATTTGATTTCCGACCTTTATCAGATTATTTTTATTGATTGATTGTGTGTCGTGTGCCGTGCCCATATGTCTGACATCTGACGAAATAATAATAATGTATTATAAGATTATAGCTACTATTTTCATCTCAATTTTAGGAATTTTATAGGTTGGGTGATTGTCGATTTGATAATTCAAATTTTACACATGGTTTGTTTTGCCTCAAACCAACGAAAAGTCGAATATATCACACTATATGGGTGTACGTGTCCCTTCTAAAACATCCCGTCAAAACCAATCGATCCACTCGAATGATTTGAATAGGAAAAAAAACAAATACAGAAATATTAGAATGTCGTCAAACAACCTAAAAACCTGTTAGTTGTGGTGGGTATCATATCATACGAAAGCAACCAAAGTAACGACAACTTGACGTGTGTAATACACAATAATTATATTATACAATTGTAGAGGATGTACTAATTGTCTTATAATTACAGACAATTTACAAATTAAACCAGCCACAATAATATTAACGTGTAGCACATTTGAATGATCATAATTTCGTCTGAGGGCCTGGATGGAAGTGCGGCGCTCGGTTGCCGCGAGGTAGAGTCAATTATCTATGGTACATCTACGTACTCGCGTGTTTTTTGATGCTCTCCGATAATAATGGCTGTGGCTCCGTGCCGGCCATAATTGCATCCCGAGAATTGAGAAGGAAAACGATGGGGTTACGCTCCGTAAGATCCCATGACTCGGTAATTTTGTTAGAATAAAAAATAAACTTTTCGGAGTATCACGTCTCTGTTCGATAACGTTAGTTTGAAAAGGACAGACAAGCTACTAAGTTCAATATCCATTAACTTTTTTTTCCTTATTCGGACACGCTCTGATTGTTATAAAACCTTTGTACTTACAAGAAATGAAATATTTCGGCTTTTTGTAAGTGCCCTCAGGCTTTTCGTTCCTTAACACGTTCTTATAATGGAGTTGTGAAGTTCTAGTAGCTTCCAATTGGGTTTATGATTGAAAACAGTTCAGTAACTGCCCAACGGGACTAGGTTTGAAGGGCTGCGTTACTGTTTGACCATGTTCGTTCTTTCGTCTAATATTATGATGTATCGTACAAAAACAAAATATTTTATTTATGTAAAGAGGATTTATATTGAGACAAGGTAAGCCCTGAAGTACTTTCGAGCACCTTCATAGAACTTATCAAACAATCCATCTTCTATTATTGTCAACGATTCAGGTCAATAACAGATTAAGTACAAGTAACTCAAGTAAGTACCTAGGTACTTATTTGATTGTTGGACACGATGATTACATCCACATGTTTTACAAAAGAGAACCTACGTATTTTAAGTAGGCACCTACTTTAAATTCTTACTGATGTAGCTGATGCACATATAAGGCAGAAGGTATCTTTTTCCTTTTAATAAGTCGTATCGAATTCTTTAACTCAAACGAAGTAGCAATTTGCAAAGTGAGTCAATGTATGTACATTACTAGAAGCATTGGACAGAATAAATATGTGTGAAAGAAGTTATCTCAAGATGTGGCCAGGTAAATAATTGCTTACAGTATCTGCTACATTTTATCATCAAACTGCTTAACGAGCTTAGTTTTATGTGCTCAGTATAAAAATGTTGTCTTTTTCGACATTTTTACACGAAATTAAGAATTTTAATTAGGTTTCAGATGCAAACAGAGCAAGCACTAAACGTCTTGTTGAAGTATACGGCAGGTCTGGTTTAGATAATGTAAAAATATTCCGTACCATGTTTGTTTAAAATTCCTACATACGTAAGAGATTTGCCTACTGGCATTGCAGGCAGGTGCAGAAAATTTTGATGTGATGTCAGTGATGTGAAATTGTAAACAAATAAAAAATAGAATGTTATCTGATGTTACATGTGGGTTTTATCAGAAATGGGCTTGTAACACGCATAGATTACATAACATGAAAAATCTACACCCTTTTCTCTTTAAAGGCACTGACGACAGTTTTGTGTAATGAATCTCAAGTTTTTGGAAAATAGAACACATAAAACCTGCGTGGCCCGAGAATTACAAGCAAATCCCTTCACTTGTTATAAGCAATTGCAATAGCGACCAATGAAGAAATGAAGGCATAACTATTTATATCAAAAGCTACCAATGCTTAATAAAACCAAAGTTCGTGAGCCAGCCCGCCTTCCGGACCATTTTAGTCACAGTTTTATTTATACAACCCGTTTGTTATTTAGTTTATAGTAAGTTAATTACGTCACGTCTATCTGTATTCAGGCTATGTATGTAGGTGTGTACCTGCAATTATATATACAAAAAACTATCGCTATGATTCAGTCTCATTAACTCAGTTTTTGTTATGGGGCCTGGTAAACTGGTTCCGTATCCAATGTCAAGGTGATGTTTAGAGCCACTGAACCGAAGCGGCAGTGGCCGGGGGCTGTACTGCCTAATAAAGCTGGTTACACAATCAACTTTAAAAATATCAAACAGAGGCTTGAAGTGTAACGGAGAAAAGAATTTATCATCGTCGAGTGTAAGACGCAAATGTTAATTAAGATAGCAAAATTTACGTGAGCTTTTATCATGATCCTGATAGTCTTGATACTGACTATCTGACATGTCATGATACACGTGTAATAATAGCTGTCGACCTGATCGACCTGCGACTTCTTGGCGTAACACGAAAGTCAAATATGAACTAGCCATTGTTAATAGGTTAAGAGAATGCTGCTAGGCTTTCCTGAAACTTTTATTTCGAAAGATTGAAGTGAACTCGATCACGATCCGCCATGTCATTGGTTGTGTGAATAATCTCGGCCAATTACGAGCGAGAATGCGTTAGAGCTAGCTGTTGACACAAGAAATATATACACCTGAGTAGTTCTATTTCCAATTCACAATATTTTTTTTTTAAAGAACTCTGTGAATATGAAATGAATTTACTGTAAGTTTATTACCAATTACGCATCTTATGCTTCAATTACACTTGGTCGTAAACCAGGTTTAAATGCGGCATAATGTTCTATTCTTTACTTTACTTGTATTAGCTCCATACGAAATGCTGACCGATTTGTCTATACACTGGAACATATCCGCTTGAAAATGGACCCAGTCAGTAATCAGATCAGTCATTAATGTCTTTATCGTAACGCACCAAAGTATCTACTTCTAGTGATGTTAGATTACCTTTGTTTGGACATTTACGTCCAGTTTCTATAGGTAACCTATCTATCTGTAGATTTGCTTACTAGACATAGAATTTTAACATGAGTTCCATACAAAATGTGTCAAAATTCTATCTCTAGTAAGCAAATCTACAGATAGATAGGTTATAGAAACTGGACGTTATTCACCTTAGATTATGAAAGGCAATTGCCATTTTTCGAAGTCGTCGAGCCACTTAACTTAAGTTCTTTAATACAGGCCAGTCTGTATGACTATAGGTACTGTTTTCTATGATTATGATGGCAAGTAATAATCCAGCCTTAGAATAGAAGCATTTTAATAAAATAGCAGTAACCAAGAATACTGTAGATATTCTTGGAGGCTTCGAATACTGGGAAAGTAATGAAATAATAGAATTTCGTAAAACTAATTATTTTTTCAGCTAGGTGGAGCGACGATATCCGCAGTGGTTGAACATTTTGGACATAAGGAGCTGTAGTTCGAGCTCAGTGGCGTGTTATTGGATACGCCTATGTTGAGTAGGAGTCAGGAAATAAGGAGCTGGTAATGAGTACCTATTTGACATTCTGATGGAAGTTAGCCACTTTTACTTTGCAGTTTACAGTGTAGACTTATATATTAAACCATGAATACATTTTATAATCTCCACAACATCGCGTGACCGCTAATTGCGAAGCACTGATTCAATTACAAACGTCTAATTACCAAAGTAATTACCTACCTAAAGTCGTCTATTCGTCGCTTTATCATTATATTTTTAATCATTGTTAGAAACATTAAAGTGTAAACAATTCAGAGATTCATATCGTAATATTAATGACAGATTAGGCCAATGGATTAATTCGTTTGATGTTCGCAAATGTTGAAAGAAAGAAAGAAAGGTAGATCGTTTATTTGTCAAACATGCGTTTATATAAACTGAGTAGTCAGACATGCAAGATATTAAATATTAATAAGTTGATATTAAATAGTTAAATTATTGTGCGTCCATGTTTCGCCAATAGTGACGTACAAATTTAATAAGTATAAACATTATATTCAATTTCAATAAAACCAGCAATTTATACAATATGTAGTACTTAGTCATTATTAAATTTCATTTCGTTGTGTTTTGTAAATGAAAATTGGGCTTTTCGTTTATTTTACAATTAAATTCAATTATTCAGGAAAACAAATGTATCGTAAGTACTTAAGTACGTATTGATTACGTCATAGAATATATTTAGTTGTAGTAGAAAAATGAAAATAGTAAAAGGATGATTTTCCTTATAATTATAGACAGTACATAAGTGGGTAGGTAGTGCGTAAATTAACTAATGAATCATATGTATTGTGACAGGTAAATAATATATTGTACGTACCTAATAATAACAAGGGAAGGAAATATATTAATTTAAATAAATAAATATGTGGCTCATCAGGAATTTTCAAACTTACTCATTGTAAATTACATATTAAAATAATACTTATAAATATTTTTATCACATTACAGGGAAATATTATTTGTAATACCTTTCCTTTACTCCTACAAACCTTCGTTTACCGGTGGTGTTGAATTGTAGACTATGTACCTATTATTAAAAAAAGTTTTTCCTCTGAACTAGATAAACAATAAGGCAGGTTCTTTGCAGTAGGTTTATGTAGTTATTGAAAGACAATACCTAGGCTATGGAATTCGAAATTAGCTCCCATAACAGATTAAAGTTACAATAATAGTGTCTTATTTAATATTTGTTACTTTATTAACCGCTTGAATGTACCGATATAAGACATAATAGAAAATACACTGTGTCGCGTGTGGATCCACGTTTAAGCACATGATGGGTTAAATAGGACCAAAAGGGCTAAAACAGAAAGTTACTTTATACAATCTCTAATTTCCTCATACTACCTCAGTATGAATACGAAAAGCTAGCTTTTTATTTTCGCAAGTTCAAGGCGATAGTATAATAGGTGTTTCAGAGCCCTGTAATTTATATATATAAGCATACACACAGTCGGACGTCCGGTCCGCATTTCCCCATAATATACTTCACCGGCTGGCAACTAGCCTTCAGAAAGAACCGCATTAATTTGCATACCTAACATACTTTTTTAGCACCAATATATTACTTCTACGTTAAGCTCATGTTTAGTTTACGCGTGTGACGTCAAAATGATGAACGAGCCGTTTTGGCGGCAAACCCAATTGATACAGCGTGTCGTAACTCATAATCTTTACAAGCTGAAAGATAAACTTGGGCAAATATTTGTATGTAACAGCTGTCACTCGTTACGGTCGAGTGTTGAACAGAAAGAACACCGCAACACAGGTGATGGACACCGTCCACGCTGCTCCGTAAACATAGGACCAACTCGTACCTATACCTATAGGCTTACGGGCTTACCTATTATGTACTTATTAACTTTAGATAGGTAAATATTGTTCTAAGAAAACTATTATTAATGTCCTTGGTTCGCATTATCATATGACAGGTGCGTTTTTAGGGTAATTTAAACTAAATGACAGCGACTATTAACATATTTTATATGCTATGAGAGGAATGTGCTGAGGGAGGTGCTAGCTTAATAATGTCACAGAGATCGTTTGCCCAGTAATCTTTAGATCTACTTACTTATCTAAATGAATTTAACAAGTTCATTGAAATGTTTGAAAACAATTCGACGAAACGTTTTTCGTGTCCGTTAGTCGACGCGACGCTATGCGGAAAATTTGTTTGAAATACTTAAAAATTTTAGTGGTTAATGTAACATTCATGCAGATAACAATTATTTACACATTACTATAATGAATGGAGTTGGTGGGACTAGAGCGGCGTGATCCATTTCAAAAGCTTGATTCGCTACGGTGATCGTAACCGTCGTTGACGAATTCACTCGTTGTTCGTCACAGTTGTTGAGTGACGAGTAGCTACTAGTTAGCAGTAGGTACAATAGTGCCACGGCCAATCAGCAGCCAGTAGCTGTCACCATCAGTTATACAACTAGAAGCACACATATGGTCATCATTCGTAGCATATGTTTTGCCGATTTGACGCTTTGTTTATTCATGTGACATAATTAAAATGACAATTTAAATAACTACGGCTTTATATTTGATGACATGGCTATAAATGCTTGACTGATTGATTTGATTGAACAATGAGTTACAGCTTAGAGGATTGATTAAAGCTTCTAAGAAATTGTGTATGCCGCGTCTACTTTCCAACATTATTTTAATTTTTTCAGGTTCTAGTTAAACAGTCAACCAGATTATAATATTTAACTTGGTATGTAAAGGCAATACAACGTTCTATTTTATTCATTAGTATTCAGATAGTTCGTGTTCTCGATGTCTGCATAATGTACAAAGCTAACTTCTTGTTCTACGAAATATCTGCTTAAGACATAGGTAAGCACGCAGACATATTTTTTATTTAGAAGTTTAACAATATATTCACAATTGATAAATTCTCATACTTAGGTACATTTTAATGTCAAACTTAGTACTATGTTTTAGTCTGTGTGGTACCGACCTATGTTTTTACTTCATAATTAAGATGCATAGGTAATCTAATAAAAAAATAGCATCAACATGTAACAATGTCATAATAAAATAAAATCAACAAAATTCCTATAAAACTAGTACTAAAGCAATTACTTGTTCTTTAATTCTTTTTTATCGACACCCTTTTTTGTGTGTTTTGATCAGTCGAGTCAGAGCTGCAATTTAAGTAATAAGCATTCGAATGTAGGAAAACCCATGTTGAAATGTTAGTTGGCTGTAGCGGACTGGTAGGTTAGGTATCATTAGTTAGTTAATTATCTACGTATGACTGAACAGATAAAAAAACTATGGCTGAATGAGACGCAAGAATCATGAAAGCAGGAAAAACCCCAAAGAGATCGCATGATCGCCTGTGTCAATGGAATTAATTGACTCTGTGGAGTGAGATTGAACGGAAAAATTATCTATTGAATTAAACTGATTTCCGAACTAGAATTTGTATAACCCAAGTATCATCGTTTATGTTGGGGTTTTTAAACTATCTGTATATATGTATGAAATCTGCGTTATTTATAGTAGACCAAGACAGTTAAGTAAATAGTCTTCTTCAGTTGAAAGAACTTGACTACTTGGGAAAATAGCTGCACTTAATACGAATTAACTGACATCGTCATTATCCGCTACATAAATGATGGACAAGCTTTCAGAATTAGACTTGTTACGTAATATTGTCCACCCAGTCACTACTTGTTCACTCATTCAGTTTCCTGCTTCGCTTCCAACCGTGTTTGTCCATTTAGCAAGTTTGGGGCTCAACAGATATACAAAAACCTAGCACCACCGTGATAACTATTCAATGTTGACATTCTTAATTTTATTGTCAATTACCTCACGATTTTCATGTCTCAATGTCAAATGGTTGAATGTTTTAAACCTGAAGACATTTTTCATAGTTACGTCATGTATAATAACTTATATCGAACTCTGAAGCTGTGTGAAGCTAATGTAATAAGTTGATTAAATGAATGTATTGAATTGTTACAGGGAAAATAATCTTTACAACGTGATTTTTATATCTATATTGACGTATTTTTATTGTAGTCAATATACGCTGCAAGCTTATATGTAGTAACCGGATATTAGTTTCCTCTATCCTCTATAATTGTGTTTAATCACCCTGTCACCTAGTCGCATACGCATTCTGTCTAGACATGAGTCGAACTTGAGATCAAGTTGTTATTGACACTCAAGTTGAGTTGGGTTTAGATACTTCTTACACTTAATTTTAGATAGTTTGGTAACTTGGTACCTATAATTATAGGTGGTTTAATTAAACCTGATGATAAAACCGAAAGCACTAGATTATTGAATAACTTTGGTAATAGCCTTTGTACGAAAGTTGTATTGTACACGTGAGAAATATTTTATCTTCAGGTAGGTTAAATTAAATACCTAATGAGTTATGTAGATCTACCTAGATCTACAGGTAGATCTACATAGATCTACCTAGATCTACAGTACATACTATTGTACAGAATCTTAATTGACACTATTCGAAGATATCTACCGACTAAAAGTCGACGTACCTATAGCTCAGGAAACTTCGAATTTTATCATCCAATATTTTACGGGAAATGAAATTAAAATTGAAGTATAATGTAACCGGTACTCAGATAGATAGGGACTGTTGTAAAATACTACGAACAATGAGAATTAACGTAAGGTACAGTTGTTATTCGTATCTTATCTTATCCAATTTATCAATTTGTGTTTGTACCTGCCATAAAATTACATCGTAGGTCATATCTACTTACTAAATTAAATTCCTTAACGTAAAAACAACAGTTTAAGAATGGTTTGATTTGTTTATGTAGACTATTTTATTAGTTTTAGTACCTACGTACAATATGCATTGTGTAGTTAAATTTATTAACTAATAGTTCAATGGAAAACCGAAAAATAAAAAAAAAACCAACTAATACCTATAACTAAGAAAACTTTTTTAATTATTTCTACGAAATAGCATCTAACATGTTGTCATATATTTTTTTAAGAAGTAAGTGTAGATAGTAACAACACCGAGAAGTTATAAGAATTACCATCAAATATGATAATTTGAATCGAAATTGGTTAAGATGGTACTTCGATGGTAAAGATCGCAGGTACCTACTTTTATGAGTTTTTGTCATCCTAGATTATTTATAAATAAATAGTTAGTCGGTATATGTTGACAATAAAACAATACTTTACGTGTAGCACGAGAAAATAAAATTATTTACAAAACTATTCAATGGTTTGTTATTTTGTTTGAATATGTTTTTACTTAATTTTACTAAAAATAAATACTTAATAAAATATCCACTCACCTGAATTCAGACGAAGTGTTCTTCTTCCGTGAAAAAGTTTTCGCAGGCTTTTAACTCCCGGATTTTTTATAATAGAAACAATTCACAGCACTTATCAAAATAAATTTCAGAATTAAAAATCTGGATAAGTGTTAAAACTTTAAATTGCAATCCGTATTTGTTGTGATGTCGTCTGCCGCAGCCGGCTGTCGCGCGTTTTTGATCTCGTTTGAACAAATGTTTTGAACCAGCCGCGTCTTGCCTTTCTTGAAAAGCGCGGTAAATAGTGAACACTAGCGACATCTGAAAAAAAGTTTTTAATGACGCCATCTAGCGCTCAGTAGAATAAACTATTAAATACACAAGAGGCGTAGTAGCGCCCCCTATTTCTGGAATTTCATCGCATGACTCACTAATGGCGTGGCTGTCATTTGTCAACTTGTAACAGACGCGTTGTAGGCTAGGTTCCTATATACTTATTACACTATTTGAGGCTAGGGCATGGCTACTTCAAAGAGTATATAATAAGTATAGGGGAAGGCTACTTGTCTAGTGTGGAAATTTGAAAACAAAAAAAAAAGAACAATTGGGAACGAATTACGACAAAAATATTTAAAAGATATAATACGGACAAAGAGTAAAGGGGGTCACAATTCGGTGATCTGTGGCCCAGAAAAAGGATAGGTATGGATTAGTGGTGAAGTACGCTTCATGTTTGGACCCCTAATTTGTGACGCATACGTAGGTATATTGTGTTCACAAATATCAATGAATATTTTTATGGGGAAAATAAAAAGGCAGGATTATTATATATTTATAACTGTTTTATTTTTGTATACAATTCTTACTAGCATAATGCGTAATTGAACTTTTAAATACATTTAAAATTTTACCGTCCTACTTAAAATAAAAATGTAGTGATTGTCCTACAAATACATAAAGTACATTTTAAGATCATTAGAAGTACAAGGTTTGCAACAGAACCGGTGCATTACATAATCATATTTAATACCTTACATTTTACAGTAGTGTCTATGAGAGTCTTTAACTAAATACAGTGGTGTTTAACACTAACTATATATAATTGACACGTATGTGTCTTCTTATTATGATAAGGTATAGGTATAAAACAACAGTTATTGTGCACTTCACGTGTCTTCTCCAAAGTCACACCGAGTCGGTACGGCCGACTTTTCCTTCTTGATAGGAGATTCTTTACTAGTGCTGGGTTCAGCTGAAATAAATAAAATTTTATGAAATTCTAGTTTTTATTGTCTTCACATTTTGTAAGAGTATGAAAGCATCATAGATTTGTGAGAGTATTGCGTGAATGTGTCACATGATGCTAACCTTCTCCGACTAGACTACTTTTGAGCGCTGAGGGATCTGTAGTAGGGATTTTAATTCCTTGTTTGAGAACCATGGTGCCATCCTGGAAGCAAACAAAATAATTAATTTAATAAATAAATATAGGGACCAGAGTGAGAGAGCACAACCATGTATGCTGCATTCCCTTATACCATAGAATTAATTACTTATACCATAGATTAAACTATGTATTTTTACCTTCATTTCGACTAGACCCTTTTTAGCCATCGCCTCGACTTCAGCTTTAGTCATCACAATCTTTTGTACTTTGACGACTTTCTTGCCGATCTGCATCTCGCATACTTCACCGCCACCCATAGCTGTATCAAATAAAATATGTTTATGTTAATAATGTATGGGTTACGTTGTTGTAAAATAAAATGCTAAAAATAATACTTACGTCTCGCGTTTACCGGTAAAGGCATAGGTTTGACTCCAGGAGGTAATGCTCTGATAGGAATCTGTAAATATTGATTTTTAATTATTATAATTTTCAAAGCACATAGGTAGTGTTGAGACTAAAGCAATTTTAGACACAAAAGGTAGTCAATAAGAGAATAGTTTGCTTACTTTTTTCAATGTCTGTCCGGTAGGTGATACCAAAGTACTTTGTGGCTTTGGATCTGGTGTCTTGCTGGTTTCCTGCAATATAAAATAATACCAAATGAAAAATGAATAAAATGACAAGTATTATTGTGTTATTCGGGATCATATTAATAAAACTATCACTAGGCAATATCTCATGAACATGATTATTTTTACAGATGATGTGTTTCTATTGTCGCTAGTACCAAAAATCATTCTCGACAACGTCTCGAGTAGTATGGCTCTTTACTCACGGGTTCTACTGGAGTCTTGCTGTCCCGCTCTTTCTCAGCCGCTGGCGCAGGTTCCGGCTCTGGTTCTGGCGCAGGTTTGGATTTGTCTTTTTCGCTGTCAGAACCCTCAGCCTCATCATCTTCAACTTCCTCTTTCCTTACTTTTGGAGGTCTAAATGAATAGTACAAGAACAATTTTAGACAAATGAAGTAAATCGTAATATATGACAATTTTATAATGAAAACCAATAGGTAGAGTACGCGAAGACCTGTCGCCGCGTCACGCATGACGCTTATGAATACGAGTCTTAGTGAATTGAAATTAGTATAGATTTTTAAAGAAAGAAAGAAACGAAACAAAGAAAACACATTTATTACGCCACGACACACGTAGACAAGAATACGTACACACAAAAGAGGACCATGGTGCGTCGCAGCGAAAAATGCCGGAGCTCAGGTTGATACTGTGGCCCCGGGCACGAAGGCCTCTTTAAGGTGTCTCAATTATTGTAAAAATGTATTATAGGTATTTGAGTACTTACACAGCATCCTTGCGTGGTCGACCACGTTTCCTAGGCGTAGGAGTGGCCGATATGGCTGTCTTCAGTGCCGCTGTTTTTATACTAGCTCTGCGGGCTTTAGACTTGGGCTGTAACATTATCATTTTATATTTATTAATAAGCAGAGCTGGTACATTTGTTATTACGACTTCATATTGAATAGACAACGGGATTTTAAAATGCAATCTCTAACCCACTTGCCATTATGATAAATCTTTTGTAGTGGAGGTCCTTAGTCCAGCAGTGGCTGGGATGTTGATTCACCCCGTGAATTTTATATTAGTAAATTTATTAAAATCATATAAAGTAAAAAATAGACAGTCAAGGTTATAAAAGTTATTCTTACATCAACAGGTTTCTCGACCTCTTTATATTCTTCATCATCAGCGTCATCTGAATCATCATTTTCGTCAGAATCTTGTGACCTGTAAGAATGTGCATTTAAAATTGAATTGTGTAATTTTGATATTTCATTTTCAAGTTACACCAAATCATAATTTCATGCCCAAATAACAATTTTATACAATAAATAATTAAATTACCTGTCTCTAATCATCTTGGCGTAATCCTTAATTTTAGATGGTCTGGTAGACCGGCGGATCCCTTCTTCGGAACTTGGTTTCTCGCCTCCATTTTTGACAACATTCTGAAAACATTTTTATCATGGAGTTTGGAATAGTATGTTATTAGTATATTACGCTGAAGGCGTGATATGTATGTTTTTATGATAAATGTTTGTTTGATCACGCTAATCTCCGGAACTACTGTATCGATTTAATAAGTCTTTTTGTGTTGGATAGCCCAATTATCGACGTAGTCTTAAAGATTACAAAACAACACGCTGCAATCTAATAGAAATAGCTAATATCGACAGACATACCTTCGGCGTTCCTTCTTTAGCTTCCTTTTGTTTTACATCTTTTTCTTTTTCTTTAGCCTCCTTTTCTTTGACCTCCTTTTCTTTAGCGAGCTTCTCCTTAGCATCTTTATCTTTAACCTCTTTTTCTTCCTTCGCGTTACCGTTATTTGCTTTATTTTCTTTAATTTCTTTCGGTTCCTTGTTCTCCTTGGTGAGGACGCGCCGCTCGGGAATCTTCTTCTCCGGTACTGGGGATTTTGATACTACTTGCGTCTTGCGTTCATCAGTTGGAGTCCTGTAATTGAAATGCATTAAAATAATAAATGGTAGAAGTATAGTACCTAAATAAATTGTAATTTAATCATTAGTCTGATAGACTGTTCCATGTGTGTCTGTTGTGTTCCATCCTGTGTATTTAGTGGTTTTTAATGATAAAAATGAATAATTTATAATTTTCAAGTAACTGTACAATAAAAAAGAAGATTTACTCACCTCACTTTAGGAGTTGAAGTATGTATTTGTGCCCGTCTATTTCTTAATGTGTCTATTGGTTTCGCTGGAGTCTTAACGGCTTCTTTAGGCGGGTGGGTCTGAAATTGAAGCGAAATAAATAATACAAGTTAAATGTTGTTCCAGTAACAAGTTCTACCACTTTTGTTGGAGATTTTATTTATTTTGTTTATTTTAACACTTTTTGTGCGGGCTTAATGGATGGCATTCTCTACTAGCCAACCACAGGGTGAAGCAGAGAAGTGTTACAGTAGGTTATAAAAAAGTTTGTATCTGGTCAAAAATCCCTCATTTTTGACCAGACCAGTTAAATGAATATAGGTTAAAGGATATATAAAGGTACAGTACATAAACTACATACCATTACTACATATTAATATGAAACAAAAATATATATTGGAATTATATATTTTATATACATAATTGTATATTATAAAGTTCCTAAGGAGAGTGTTAACTAAGACTTGATTCTGTCAGTTTTTTTCTGAAGATGTTCAATGACTTTAAATTTGAAGGCGAATAATTTTTACCCACTACATAACAGCTGTATACCAGAGAAATGTTAATGTTATTTATTAGTAGTGAATCTACTACACATTGTGTGTAATGCTGTTTGTAAGGTAAACTGTAAGAATATAGTTACCCTCTTTAATTCCTGCAAGTCCTTCTCCAGCATTCTGAGGGACTTGTCGCTAGTACCAGCACCTGTGTTGCCATTTTCAGTTTTATTTACAGTCTTCTTCTCAGCAACTGTAACAGTATTTTTTTCTGTAACATTCAAATTTTTTTTATTAGGTCTAATGGCAGTCAGATGTTTATTATGTGTTATTGTTTTATTTTCAGCGAATTTGTTAAGTTATTAAACTAATCAGAATTTTTGATGCATAAATCCAAATATTTGAAAAATTTAACTATTAAATGACAACGAAATAAGAATAAATTTTAGCAGGTCTTGGACTAACTGGCAATACTAATATTTAGTATATTCAGTAAAACTTGGTTTATATAAAACTCAATGCTAACTCAGTAGGAAAAAGGTTGTTAGCAAATTACTTTAGAAGTGAAAGTTTTCATATACTAACTCGGTTCAGGTGGAGGTGGTGACGGGACAGCTTTCTTCTTCATTTCTTCAACTTTCCGAAGAATGTTTGCAGTATTATGCTGTAACATAAAAAATATGTATTTTTCAAGAGACTTTCATTTCAAATCAGTAGTATTTTGCATATATTTTTAATTGTTTTTGGAATCCCTTACCTGGTTATCCACTTTGTCTGTTTTTGGAGCTGCAGTAGTTTTAGTGATAGTGGCGCCACCTAAAGTGGATATCGAGACTGGCTCTGCATCTTTCGTAGGTTTGCTAACTATCGCTACAGCTGTCGAGAGATCCGGTAGTGTGTCATTTTCGCTCTCTACAATAATAATAATTCTTTATTGACAAAAATGTTACTAGTGAATTTCTTTTTAAACCTTGAAATAATTTAGATAATTGAGTACCTTCAGAATTTGTGGCTTCAGTTTTGTATTCCATTTCCTCCTGGGGGTTTGATATCTGTGGAAAAAATATTAACATTAATCTTACTTCCATAAATTCGGCAGTCATGTGAGTTAATTTGTTTGAATATCAAAACAAGTCATTAAAAAGAAAATATAATTACCAAAAATTCATCAGTCTTCTTAATTTCAACTACCATGTGGTCGCCCAGCTCTTTTACTGAAAAAACAAGTTGATATAATGTAATCAATGTTTAGGTAATAAAGGTTTATATGTATAATACATGCATATTGCACCCGTGCGAAGCGGAGGCGGGTCGCTAGTTTTTATTAAAACATAGTCACTATTTTGTAAACTATAAGGGTGGTATTTGCAATCCTATTATAGTCTTTGGAAGTTCAGTTCTTAGTTTCAGGTTAAGTAAAGAACCTTCTTAACTGGTTTTTATGGAAAGCAAGAAAGATGCTTAGAAGAGACTCTGTACTTCTTTACAATGGCATGAGTCTGTGTGTATATAAACCCACTGTACTAGAATGCACTACTTACCGTTGATGGTCGAGTCATCATCCTCTTCATCAACATCCATCTCTGTGGAAGACTCATCTTGGCCCAGCTCCTGCAACAGATAACATGTATAAGTAAACTTTATGGTGTGTATATCTTATTAAACTATATGTAGAATTTTAATTACAAGTTTCATTTGATACATATTTGATTTGAAAGGAAAAAGATAGAAATGAGTACTAGAATTGGAAGCAGTTATTCTGTTTTAAGTAAGTTATTTAATAAAATTGTAGTTATTTTGTAGAGTATGGTAATCAAATTCACAAACTAAGGGTTTTTTCACACTGCTATTATGAATGTCACAATGTGAGAAAGTAATGTTAGTTCCTAAAATGTTAATACATGCATATAAAATATGTAATGAGTAGCATGAAGGTATTACCGGTACGCTGCGCAGTTCTTCGTCGTGTGCCACGTGCATGTGAGTGTTCAGCTTAATCTTAGATGTGAACACCAGCTCACATAACTCGCACATGTATTCCGTACCTATGGAGATCACAGACACACAATCTGGGATAAAAGTATATATCATTCTTTACATTTATTTATTTTGTATTCAAAATAATAAATAATTAGCTTGATATTTTAAGATTATAATTATAGTATTTGTTACAAACTTGGATTGACTTATTTGTGTGACCCTATTTAATTTTTAACTATTTAAATAAATATATCTCTAGCTGGCGAATTATATAATCCGCCGTATTACATAACGGCCAGCCGTTTTGAAAATGTTATAATACGGCGGCTGAAGGATTAGCCAGATTATCATTGCGAGACATTTGAATTGTTTTTTAAATTTTTGTGTAATGCAATATACACGGACTTTGTTTAATAAGGATTGTAAGAATACTTACCACTGACATGAGACTTAATGTGTGTTGTAACTCCGTCGACATCTTCGAACTTTTCCTGGCAGAGTGGGCAGGTGAGATTCTGCGTGGCGTGTATAGCCGAGTGGTAGATTAACTCGTCTTGAGTTGCGAAACTGTCCTCACATTGCTCGCACCGGTACTGGTCGCTCTCACCGAACGGACCACGGCAAGTACGTATTGTTTCACGGTGTTTTAGACGAAGATGTCTGTGGGAGATGCACTCACGATTAGATGGTATACATAATGGACAGCATACAATATAGCTATTGAAGATAGAATAGATGAAATAATTAATTTAATTTTGAAAATGGTCAATAGAAAGCAGCACTTTTTTATATGACCTAAGTGATCTAAGTGATTGAGGATAAGGGTCGGTTACATAGTATACAAGGCAAAATATTCTTAGGAGTAATGATAATTTAGTACATTTTACCTTGTGTAATGATGAGATTTAACGAAACTTTTACTGCAGTACTTGCACGGGAACGATCTGTTGTCGCTGTGAGACTGGACGTGCTTCGCCAACTTCTGAGACGTATGGAACCCTTTAACAAAAACATTAAAATGTTAAATATTTATTTTGAACGGTTTGTACAGTCAATCCCACTTCTATGGCAGCAATATGATTTTAAAGCGCTTTTATTCACCACATGCGTGGTCGACTGTACTGTATGTGACACATTGAAAAACATTCAAATATATTCTCCTAGCTTCTGAAAGCGTGATCAGTATAAACGACGTGTAAACTACAGATGTGTAATTCTTCATTTTAAAAAGTATTTCAAATATTGGGTTGACTTTTAGAAACTAGGAGTTAAATATTTCTTTCGCAGAGATCCGTGGCCCTAAGTGATACATAAATACACGTGTGTTCATAGCTCATGAGCTAGTCAATGATTATTTTAATTGTTTAGATTCTGCTGGCCTCGTTGCACTCACGCAGTGGGCAGAATTTACACCGAAAATTCGGCATAATCGCGTGGTTCCGACACCGAGTTTGCTTGATCATGGCTTCTCTAAGGATTCTGTAAAAAACGTTTATCAATTACGGTACTCGGACATTTAGACAAAATATCTGCAAACAATGTTCCGAAATCGCCAGTCCGCCGCGCGTGCGCGGTCTTTACGGTCCCGGATCTGTGAGTTAACAATCAATATTATTTTGTATGTCTTTTCCTATCGGAGGACCATGGGATCCCCGACAACGGAAGGCGTACATGCGTCCGAAGCGATTGCTTCGATTGCATGTAGAGGCTCATGAGACAGCTCCTTTATATAATATTATGATATGATATAATAATATTCTATATTATCATCACAATCACTGTACAGGGTGCAAGCAATGGAACAATTTCACAACATATGATTGGTTCACATTTTAACTAGAATATATGAAAGGGTTAGTGATTAGTACAGGATAAAATCAACACAGTATTAAATAATGCATTCCCGCTGATTGTTCTAACTCGAGTGTTCCCGACGTTCGATACACTAAAAGCCAATTGGTACATAAAAATCCAAAATTTGGAAGAAACGCGGCTGGCTGACTTATTCCAAGTAGGATGAACACAACTTACTCTACAAACTCTGGATTCGGTTGGTAGCGTTCGACTGGCTCAATCTCATCTTCCAATACGTCCTTGCAACATACTAAAGCAAATCATTAATTTTATGATATTTGGGTTCACTCCACTATAATATTAGAGATACTAGCACAAGGAACATGCGGGAACACACAGTCGGTGCAGCTAACAACAGTGCATTAAAATAAATAAAGACGTAGTTTTACAATAAACAGATAGTAAGTACTAAAACTACATACACACAGAATAGTCACATACCTTTCATAAGACTGCAAGGATAAGCTATGGATCACAAATGGCTACCGAATTACTACACATTTCGCAATTGACATTCGTGAAATAATAGAAGATAATACACCACAAGTGTTGCCTTAAAAGTGTAGTCTGTGCCACGTTTGAGCTGAGTTCTGACATCATGATGAACTAGGAGGTATTTTGATTATGCAGAAAAATACAAATGCCTGTTTTCACCAACCTGTTCAAAATTTTAACCCCTATTACACATTTTGTTTATCACCAACCAATCATAACAGCCTATAAATGCCCACTGCTGAGCAAAGCCTCTTCTCACACGGAGAAGGTTAGAGCATTAATCACCACGCTTGCTCAATGCGGGTTGGCGATTTCAAACTTATAATTACAAATTATAAGTTCAGGTTTCCTCACGATGTTTTCCTTCACCGTTTGTCAGTGGTGTCTAAATAATCTTAGAAAGTACATATAACTCGGAAAAAGTCACATTGGTACTTGCCGTTGGTAGGTTTCGAACCCGCACCCTCATGCATGAGAAGTGGGCGTCTTAAATAATAAGTGACACCTAACAATACGAGTTAGTTTAGGTGCTACATTAAATAACATTTACTTAAGATAAGGTAGGTAAAACATTAGTGCTTCGTTTAAATTTAATATACTTAATTATTTATGGTTCATTATGGCATTAGTCAAGTATGTAAAGTAAATCTACAGAGCAATTGTCAGTTCAAACTTGACACCTCTACGGGCAGATAACGCAGACATCGCAAGCATGCTTAAAAATAAATGTGTAGATGATAGTATAAGCTATGAACACATGGCAATAGAGATTCCTATACATTTAAGACATTCTTACTTAAATAAAAAATAAAACATAAATTATAGGAAGTTATACAAGTTATGTGAAAATGTTTCCATTTACATTTGATATGAACACGGAACACAAAGGCCCAAATTAATAAATTGATTTGATTGATTAACCAATTTAAATCCAAAATCTGTGCATGAAGGTCGATTTTTGATTAAAGATGTATGGAGTTTCTGTCAAAAACAGAGATCAATCTAAAAAGTTTGGATTATGATCACTTATTAATTTGGTCTGTATCTTCATGGTACAAAGTTTTGTTCTAACAAGTTGTGTTCTGAACTTTTATGATCTGAATAAACGACGCCCGAATACTGAAAGGCTACTCAGTACTCAAGTAATGCGCCATCTCCGTCATTATACAAAGAATTTGCAGTGGCAGAACTATAATTAAGCGCGACTTAAAATTGAGTACTTTTGAGTATTTGGACATAAGTCTTTGGTTGAAGACCACCAATTAAGTCCATCAAGGTGCACCATGGACTACAGGCAATTTTTCTTTCTAGTGATATTTCACTCCATCATCAATGGAAAAAGAGCTCCTTTTTTTCAAGAGCGGAAAATCATTTAATGTCCTATCCCGCCTGGGTGAGGCGAGAGTGAGTGTCAGACTCTTATTGACTAAAAACCACCCCGTTCCACACTTCAAACCGGAACCCCGGCAACCCGTTAAGCCGTCAGCCCCATTGGGCCCCATCTGTGGTGGTCTGATGGCTAAATAGTGCTCCTTAGATGTACTAGGTACTTCAAGCTACACAAACCCATTGAACTGTACATGGTTATGTACAGTCAGTAACTGGTTAGTTAACCATGGTATTGTTTTGTATGATCTTTCTACAGATTAAACAGTTTTCGTTTCCAGTTTATACTGGTTTTTTCTAGCTTGATGTGTGTACAAAGGTAATCACAAGAAATAGAATTCAGGTAGGCCATGGTCCAAAGGTATTTCGATATTATTTAGGTGCTCCACCAATAAGAAAACTAACCTGTGGTAGGTATAGGACATCCAGGTGAATTAAGTATTAATACTCCTTCCTAAATATAGTACTATACTATATTTAGGAAGGAGTATTATACTTTATAGTGCTAAATTAAAATAAAGGTTGACTGGGAGAAAATGCTATATGGCATTAAGTCCGCCTTATGTACCTTATTTTTGTGTGAATTAAAGAGTTCATATATAAATAAATAAATATATTAAGTTCTCATTTTGTGAAATAATATTTATTGGTATATGAGAAATACTCCTCCTTATTTGGTCTTTAACATGGACCATGATCAAAGAATTTAATTAACAAATTTTTTAACAAAACCCTTTAAAGTTATCTAAAATAAGTAATTTGTGGTTGGGAACATTTTTGCATAACTGTTCTTACAAAATAAAGTAGTAGTGAAAATAGATGTTTTATTTTACTTACCTTTCCCTCCACGTTTTTGTTTTGCTTTCTCCTGCTTGTCAGCGCCTGTTACGACCTTCACTCTGGCACTGTTTGGCCCATCATCAGTACCATCTCCAATCTACAATTAATTTATAGTTATTATATTATTAGAAGTTGGCTACTTTCCGAGCGGTTTTTTCAGCTCTGCTTGGTGCCTATTGATCATAGAGTGGTGTTTTATAACCTATTATTGATAAATGAAAAGATAAAATCTATCCAACAGAAAGAGGTTTTCAAATCGGACCAGTCGTTCCTGAGGTTAGCGCATTCACACAACCAATGTCTTCAGCTTTATATAATATACATAATATTGGAACTACATATGTATTATTATGAGTAGTAATTACTTTTAATACACCAGCAAAGGTATGCTCATGGCAAGTGCAGTTTCAAAAGTTGCTCCAAAATAAATGTCAAAATTTACTACATAATATACAAATTATAAAGTACTAAGACTACTTCATTAATATCATTAGCTTGTAACTGTCTGTTTGGTTTATTAAAATTTTTTAGTTTCAATGTTTTCCATCACCAACATCAGTGATTTCTTCTGTCAATGTGGACTTCATATTGTATGGATATAGGAATAATTTGGACTTTACTTACTTTTACATTGTACACATTCTCATCATCTTCCTCATCAGAGTCAGATTCTTGGGCAGTAACCTGAACAGTAGTGCCTCCATCTATTACAGCTTTCATCAGAGGCACCTCAGCTATTTTGTTATTATTAGCTAAACGAAATATCTGAAAAAAGATACAAATTTATTATCAACGAAATCCATAATTTCTATTTTGTAGTTTCGGTGAATAAGTACACAATTTTTACAACATTTCTTGAATTTGACTTACTTTAACTAGGGATTGTGGCCAGGATATGGCAGACAACGGTGTGGCATTTTGCACATACTGCAAGATCTGTTCATCAGCTTGCCGACATACATGTTTGAAGTCATAACATAATTCCATGAAAAATTTGCATCGGCTGCAAATATATGTTGGCATTTTGTCAGATGGGAAGACCTGGAAAATGTTAATATAATTAACACATTTGAACTTTATATAGTAGGTACATAATTATAGACATTAAAACAGTTTTTAGTTGTTGTAATCCTTACTACTGAAACTAATCATTATGGTTGTGTACACCAGATGGCGCCTGCAGAACAAAATAATTGAAAATTTCGACAAATTATGGACATACACATCAACCAAACAATTTCATAGAAACCTAACATGCAAAACATAGGCATAGTAAGTCATACAACAACGGTTATGCAGGGGAATAAGTAAACATTCGATTAAATTGTTCAATATGTACATTCGGCGCCATTGCGCTGTACGTAGACAAAAACCATCAAATAACTGGAATAAAATATGTTATATGAAACTAGATAGTAGAAAAAAATACAAATATTGTATACCTCTATCGAGACGCATGATAATATTTTTAGTGGCAGATGAATGATATTTTTTGTAGCTCGTTTTTGGTAAATACTTGTTAGCGAATCTCCTTGAGCTAAACAAAAACGGCATATTTTATAGGAAGATAAACTATCCCTTCTCGTATCCGTAGTCATCTTGGATAACAATTCACAGCACTTCACACCAAATAAAATTGATATTTTACTCCATAACCTCTTACGTTCCACACAAAATCACAAACGAAAACTGTAATTTGTAATGACACTAGCGCCACAAAATATAGTGACGCGTTCCTAGACGCCGACGTACAGCGCTCCTAGCGGTAAGCAGATACAAACGTTTTGTTTCAACTACTACACACTAGATGTCACTAGTTTCTTAACTCTAATGTGATTTGAAATCCCGAATAATTTAATTGCTTTGCAGCAGGAGTCTGTCGGTAACAGTTAATTATTTGCAATTATTTGTATTGTACAATTCATTATTTTTTGCAATACATAATATACCATTCCTTTCATTTGATCAAATCGAGAGATGATCTAGAGATTGCATACTATGCTACTGCTGGATACCATTGGTACCTGCGGTAACTAAACCTTGCCTATTATGCATACGTGCAGATATAAATTTTTAAGACCAAATTAATCATAACATCGTTGACAATAAAGTCCTTAGGCTTAGGAGAATTAAAGTTCTATCAATTTTCACACTTTGGTCTGCAGCTGGGCGAGTTACCTACCTACTTCTCCAGTATTTTAAGTCAAAGTCAAAGTCAAAGCATTTATTTCAATTAATCCATAATTTGATTTTTTTTTATTAAGTGCTAGATTACCAATTATGCACTCGAAGAATGGAGCTGTTTAAGTTGTTAAAATTATTTGCACGTCGATCTATTTTAAAAATTAATGATGTATAATCTGCAAAAAGGATGCTTTTTGCAGAGGATACATCATTAATTTCTTAGAATGGTGATTCTTGGTTTATTCTTGAATATGTATAAATGGCAAATCTTTTATAAAGACTAAAAAGAGAAAGGGACCTAATATTGAACCTTGAGGAACGCACAAGCGGTCACCGGTGACCGCGACCTATTGTTCTTTAATTGTGTCTATAAAACCGGTATTCGACGAGTTAAAGTGATGTAGCATCCTTAACTGGTCTTCGGCTCTAAAGACTAATAAGGAGCCTTTTGTTAGTTCTGGGTGTGTGTGATTTAAGTAGATGAATACCTACCTATCTATCACACTTACAGCTCAATTCGATAGGAGGAACTTACTTAGTCCTATCTAAATTCTCCCCTTATATTTTTACCTGCTAAAATTCGGCATCAAAGTAAACAGAAACCTCGTAGATATCGTCTATCGTACCTAATAGTTAGGGGTCACTTGATATCTAAGAAGGAAGACTTCTACAAAGATAAATTTGAGATATCCACATTAATATTATTCCTCATAGATAAATATAATTAGTACCGCGTGTGAAGTAACTTATTATTCATCTTAATTAGGTCTTTATAGCAGGAAGATATTTAGTTTTCACTGCATCTTATTGATAAAAGAAGTATATGACATTTCCTTCCTTCCTTCAGGCGTCCTTTTTATGGAATAAGCCGGTAAACGAGCAGACTAATCACTTGGTGGTAAGTGGTAAGCAATCGGCGCCACCCATAGACACCTTTTTTGGGGATCATGAATTTGAGAATTATTGGGGGGGGGGGGGGTAATTGGGCCTCCGGTAACCTTAAATCCTGATTACCTTAATTTTTTTATGTTTTTGTTTATCCTATACAAGGTTATGTAATAAAGGGCCAATTTTTGGTAGTTCTGAAGAAAGAACAAGCTACTTATTGTCTAAAAACTTATCAACAATGTGGGAATGACAAATTATTGGAATTGAAATTAAATAGATAAGATTCGATAGCGTTTACTTATATTATGTTAGGTAGGTATATATATTATGCCGTATCTAGTAATTATTAATGTGATTATAATTTTGTTATCGGACTTTATACAAGGCTAATTCCAGTGTATCAACATCTTCCTTCACAGATGCTTTAAGTCGTTGCTCTTATGTGGTGTCGTGTTAATTGTGTCACAAATAAACAATAAATAAATCGGCCATATTATTTATTATGGAGCCGAATCATAGAAGTTTGCAAAAATCGAGGCATTCTCTCGATAGTGCTTTAGTGTCTAAAAATGGTTCTGGATTGTAAGTAGATATATTTTATGTGTTAAAATTAAGTGTCAAACTAGGTGTTTTTAGTTATATTTGAAGTAAAATAGGAGCGGAATTAATAAATTAAGTGCCTAATTAATATTTTTATACGGTTGTTGTTGCAAAGTCATTATTTGAACTTGTTATTTTTGTTTTACGATAATGTACTATTGATGAATAGCAACAATTAAAATGAATGGGCAAAATATAATCAAGTGTTTGGTTAAGGCCGCCTTCACTATAGTGTACCCATGGTATTTTTTTTTAATTCCCACGTGCAGTACCATCACGTCTATTATTCCCTGAAGAGGATGAATGAGTGAGATTTCCGGTATATCATTAATGTTATATTTTGAACGTGGGTACTACCTAATAGAGCTTTAACTCAATTTATATTCTACGCTATTCCAGAAATGTAGAAACAAAGAGTACCTACCTAAAGTAGTATTTTCAAATAATTATTATTTAATTTTGTTTTTTCAGAAAGATATTGTTTCATTGTACACTGCGAGTATAAAATAAGTATACTGACAAGGGTTAACCCAAACATATTAATTTTTACGGTACTTATTAGGTGCGCTCTTGCAGTAATTATTCGGTAAAATCGGAACGGTTACTTAACGCGACGGAAACTAAATTTAAAATAACAGTGTATTACTATTTGCATTTAACTAAATAAGTAATTCAATTAAAGGATAACATGAAAAATCTGTCACAACAAAAGAGTTTAGTTCTAATCACATACATTTTATCGACAGGTGGCGCCCTTCTTCAATTGCAAACATAGCCAGTGACTACCTTAGAAGACCAGACCCAGTACTTCAATCCGTGCCTGTAAACAAAATAAGCAATGGGACTGTTACAAACAATGTCCAAAGCAACAGTAACAGCAGCAATAATGGCAGCATCAGTCCACAACCGAGCAATCATGTAAACAATGAACAAAGACGTCCAGGAACTCCTACTCCTGCGTTACTTACACCCCCTCAAACACCTACTGATGAAAAGGTAAAGAATTATTTTTTATGGTATAAGCTGGTAAACGAAAAGATAGATCTTAAACCTGATGGTATCAGGTCTATCTTCTCGTTTGCCAATCGGCGCCGCTCATGAATTATGGCCGCAACACTATTGTAGAGTTACAAGTGCTGGCCTTTTGGGGTTTAGGACTATGATAAGAGGGGATTTGGGGATTGGGGATATTTTTGTTATAAGTAAGGCACTTATCATATTTTTACTTAACAACCTTCATAGGTAATTTCGGTTCTTTTTTCTGTAAATACGACCTAGCTTTAAATGTAACAACATTTAAAAATCTTGAGCGCTGACGACCATAGGGGTTGTTCATTTGAATATTTAAGGACGAGTTTCTCTATTGAGTATACATACTTATAAGATTAGCGATCCGTCCTATTAAGTTCCAGCTTTGGTCTGGTGCTGTTCACAGAATTTTCCTGTGAATCCGATAGTTGTGTACCTATACTATAGTATCTTATAGGTATTTACCTTTAATTTACCCTAACCTTGCTCTGTTAATAATAATAAGCACAAGCAGCACAACGAAAAGGGATCCATTTAATATGTTACCTGTAACTTAAACACATAGCATCCGACATTACCTGCCCAATTAGATGCCTAAAAATGTATTTTGATTATTAACGTTTAGTTATGTAATCCATTACATTTCTTAACTCTCTTACAGCCAAAAACTGACAGGAAATTCTCTCTAAGGTTTGACAAAAACATACGGAATACAGTCGTTAATGTGGTCATTGTGGAAGCTAAGGGTCTTCCAGACAAACCGCAGGATGGCGCTTCACACGCAGTCTACTGCAAATTCCGGTAAAAAGTATTCTATTATCCATTTTACTTATACTTAATTCGTTCAAAATTAACTGAGTTATAGTAAGTAAATTGATATATTGTAAATGATTTAATTACTGTTTGCTGTCCAAAGTTTGTGTAAATAAAGGCCTTAATAACATTTACATTAAATTAATAGGACATAGGTAAATAATATCACGGTACTAAATAGTGATCAACATTGATTAACTCAATACTATACTAGAAGAGACTTTTTTAAATTATTAATCGACAAAGGAAGTTAACAAGGGAAATCCTAGTAAGATTGTGAAATATGAATCATAAAAAGCGATAAATACTTTAATTAATTATAGAATATTTCAATATAATTTCACCTTATTTGTTACAGTTTGGGTTCTCAGTCTTACAAATCTAAGTCCGTTCCCGCCACAAGACAACCACAATGGCGGGAAAGTTTCAGGTTACATCTGCGCAACGATCAGCTACTAACAATATCGTTATGGGATAAAGGGAAACAGAAGAATTTTATGGGCAGGTATGGGAAAATATTCTATTTATATTACTTGTTACTTATTGACTCACTCATTTTTTACATTCTTATTACCCATTAACGTACATTTTCGCAACAATGTAACATCATTAGATCCATGTTTTTATACGTATTTGATATAGAAGATTTGTTTTTGGCTTAATTCACTTTCATAAGTATTTACTATATTTCATATGTAGATTAACGTGTTTTAACAGACCATCATCACCTTATAAATATAATTATGTGATTGACTTTCGACAAGCAACATTATTTTACTTAGACACGGTACCTAGCTATAATCTCACGGGTCAATTTAGGTACCCAAGTGACCTACTAGTTAGACATTAATTACGTCTTACAGAATTAATAAGTACAATCGATATTTGTTTACATCAATAAATGTATTTGATTTTGCAATCGCTTCTATTCGTTATCGAATATCCGTTTATAAGTTCTCTCATTGAACTATTTACTGACGATAAAATATATGTACCTCTAATCTATCTCCACAGATTAAAAATAGATAGAGATAACTATGTACTAAAAACAAAGTTATATTGTCTATGTGCTTATTTTTGTATTCAACAGATTAAATATAAATATTATTTATTTTTGATTTACCAATTTGCCTATTAATTTAGGAGTTTGTTCTCATTTCCGAAAATAAATTGTATCAATTTTGTTATTTATTAAGACAAAGGTTTATGTTAATTTATTCATAGTTTTTTATTAATAAATTGAAATGTTGTCAACAAACCACAAAACAATAGAGTTGGTATTGGGCACTTAAAATGTGACTTGTAACATTCTTAACACTAACATACATATCACAGTCCATTTAAATTTGTTTAACCTGATAGGTAAACAAACCGATATTAAATAGAATATAAGTACTCTGTGTTTATTATATGGGAGTCTGATCTAGTTAATTAATGAGTATATATTATTATATTCAGCAGACAAACTGATTGGTTGTTTGTATAAACGTGCAGCTTATCTGAGTGACCTTAACCCCCCAGGTCAGTGGCAATAGGTACTGGGCAGAGCGCCACTGAACTTGGACATTATATTTTTTTGCTATTTAGTTCGAAGGTCCTTATCCAGGGACTTTATATCTATAATTCAAATGCATATAATGTCGTATGTGTAATGTCCTGGGCCGAGTAATGTCAATTGCTTTTTAAAGTAAATCTTCCATACATTTATTATGCTAATGTTACATAAATTGAAAAAATATGTTCTTTATCAATAAAGGCTGCCTCGTTGGCCGAGTGGTCGCAAGTGTCTCGGGTTCGATTACCGGTCGGGTCGCGCAAAGTACTACTAAGTTTTTAAAGAAATTCTCAGTAGCAGCACGAAGTCGGGAATTGTGCCCGGTATATGGCAATAGGCTCACCCCCTATTACATGGGACTCATAACATAAATAATGAAAAGTGAGTGTTACCTGTAGTGAGTGAGTGTCGCCTGTGCCAACCCCTTCGAGGATAAAAGGCATGATGTTATGTTATGTTATGTATTTCAATAAAATGTTTAATTGTAAGTTTTTACTTATCGAAAATATTCCATTCTTTTAGGTACTTAGTTAAATTATTTTAAAAGTTGTGTTCTAGACCTGTCGACTCGGGAGAGGGAGCGTACACATGACATATGGCAGGACCTGGACGGAGGCTACGGATCCGTTCATCTGTCAGTAACATTATGTACCACACGTACGATACAAGACTCTAATCAAGCGACCTCGAGCAATGAACCAAATGTAGACGGCTTACAGTCAAAATATGTACGTAATTATAAAAGTGTACTCATTTTAGTATACATAAATTTAGTATAAGTATTGAAACATTTCGAAAGTAGACCACCTTCGTAGCACTTTGTAAGCGTCTACGACTGTGCTGGATTGGACTACGCAGTCTACGATTTTTTCCAGGTGTAGCAACACGTAGCAGTGCTACGTCCACGTAGATTTCGTAGCCAGGATTGCGTAGACATTCCTACGTAGCGTTTAAGGGTGAAAATGTTAATTGGAGTATAATTTAACGTAGTTGTGAATATCAAAGGTATTAAACGTAAATTTAAAGTAAATTAGAAATAGGGCATACTTTAGCTTGGATTTTGTCTAATACTTTTTAAAGTGATACACTCTCATGTCACATTCAAAAGAGATCAATAACTTCTGTACAAGTAATTGACAGATAAAAATAAAGTCAACATAATTGTTATCGGGCATTGCATTTACTCTTGAACCATTTTGTAATAATGTTATTATTTTTCAGGCATTTTATAACTTAACGCCAGACACAAGTATTGTTGGCCAGTTACATGTGAAAGTGATTGGAGCTAAGGGGCTTTATGGCAAGCCAAATGCATACTGTACGTTGGAATTGGACAATGAGAAGGTGCAAACTCCATCAGTCAGTTCTAGTTCGGAACCTGTTTGGAACAAAACCTACGTATTGTGAGTGTCTTCTATTCATATTTATTTGTGTTTATAAAGGTAAATTAACTAAAACTCACGGGCTACTTACGTAAATATATATCCAGTAGGCCTACTCCAGTAGGCTGCGCGACATCGCCGCGACCGCGCACGCTACTTATGAGAAAGAACCCCTCTGTGGTTCGAAACTAGTAGAGCTTTTCTCAATATATTCAATTTAGTATGTCTCACGATAGTTATGATAAAAACATTTAAAAAGGTAAATTGAAAAGTTATTATATCCAATAGAAACGTTGCATTCGAAATTTTAAGTGTGGGATAGTCATGCTTGGGCACGAAAGGGCTGGCTCGACCGTAGTTATACCACGGCCTCACGGAAAACTGACGTGAAGGAACGCTTGCGTTGTGTTTCATCATGTGAGTGAGGTTACCGGAGGCCCAATCTTCCTTCCCCAATCTCTCCAATCCACGAATCCCCAATAATCCTCAAACTCCTAATCCCCAAAAGGCCGGTAAAGCACTTGTAACGCCTCAGGCGTTCCAGGTGGTGTCCATGGGCGACGCCGATTGCTTACCATCAGGCATCAGCTGATTCGTTTGCTCGTTTACCGTATTATCGTTCATGTCTGTGTTTCCTCCACTTTCCACTATTTTAATGACAAGTTATATTTGCATGTATTTCAATGGTATCATAAGAAGTAGAACTTAGATTGAAGTTTTCAAGTTTGTTTTTTGTGATTGCGTATGCTTGTGTATGTGAATTGGTCTCAAATGTCTATTTGATAGTATTTTTTCCATTATAAGAGGATTCATTGAGTTATCTTATCAAATCTACACCTCCTGCGTTCGCACAAAATACATACGTAATAATAATATGTACATAGATAGCTACCTAAATATTTTTTGTACCCAAGTTCATAGATTCCCGATAACGCTATCGAATAACAAATGAAAGAACATACTTTGTTGACGTTTTTAAAAAAATAATCAAAGAAATAACAATTTGACATCAGCTATCGCAGGATTAAGTAGTGATAATTGATAGTCACCTATCTTCCGCTTGACTTTTTAATTATGCGTAAATTATTTGCAAAATATTAAACAATATATTTTTTTATGTAAATAAACAGACTGATCACCTGATGGTAAGCAATCGGCGCCATCGATGAACACCCACAACACCAGAGCAGTTACAAACGCATTGCCGGTGTTTTAGGGATTGGAAATTTGAAGTTTGGGGATTTGGGGAGAATGAGGATGGGAGGAATTGGGCATCCGGTAACTTCACTCATGCGGCGAAAACAAATGTACCTACCTATTATTTAAATTAATATTTTTGGCTTCCAGTAATATATACGACGTGGCATCGACCTTTGAGCTGAAGGTATATGATCGCTCCATAAATTCGTTGCTGTACGACTTTCTGGGCAGAGTGATTATACCATTGCTCAGGATCAATAATGGTGAAGCTTGCTGGTACGCACTCAAAGACAGCTGTAAGAAGAAGGGGGCGAGGGGTAACTGTCCTAGAGTGCGACTGGAGATGAACATATTTTGGAATCCTGTAAGTACATATTTCTTTTATCAACGTTAACTGACACTGTATACGGCATTTAATTTAATCAAGGTATGTTTAAAAGTACGATGAAATAAAACATTTAAAAGTTAGTGTAGGTAAGTGCGACGACTGATATCTCGGTGCGAATCAATGATTGATGGGAATTAGAAAAAGGAAAACTCTAGAATTGTCGAATTTTTATCTTTAAATTCCAATACGAAATTCTTCTATCTATGAACCATCTGAAAATCATTTATTTTTTCGTCGTTTTGAGTATTCTTCGGTAAAAACAATTAGGTAATAATTTAATCTTTTTGTCTGCGACATTGGGTATTTAAACTATGTCGCCATCATTGTTAGTTAATCTAGAATCCTCATTCAACTCAAGGATTCTGAACTATGAACGTAGGTAATCCTGAACAGCTGGTACGTTAGTACTAATTCACGTGCTATGAAAACAGAATTTCATAATAAATTAATCTTGATAACAAACTGCGATAATTGTTTTGATTGTAACTATAATCCGGGAGATTTATTGTTCACCTTGCGCCATATGTGGGAATTTTAATTAGATGTTTGGATGCTTGTTCAAAGTTCAATGCAAGATGAATAATGAATTGGGGTTTTCATTAGGTGATTCATATCCGATTTTAGTACATTATCTAGATACATAGGTATTTAGATTATTATTAAAGACCCCCATTATAAGCTATGGTAAGTTAAAATAACTGATGTATCTTTTTCCAGGTGATTGCTTCATTGAAACTGTTTCGTCCGAAACAGGTGAAGTACATAACGAAGCCGCCTAAGTTCGATATACCACTGATTTACAAGAACTGCAAGTTCATCAGAGATACATTTGAGGCTCTCTTTTCATTCAACGAACATTTTAAGTAAGTATCTTTTGTATCGGAAGTGAATACACAACTTTGTGATAGACTTAACTAGTGGACTAAATGTTTTCCACTTACGGTGATATGCGGGGTAAAAGTAATCTACACCACCTGCCTCAGAGCAACTGTTCCAGTTTTCATGCAGGTCCGTTCAGCTCCTGATATGATTGACTTGATTCTAAGTTTATAAGTATGATATTTAGGTGCACATTGGAGTACAAAAGAAACAAATGGTGTTCTATTGAATCCTGTTGTGACATTCATATTGTTTTACCCTTGGATTGGTACATTATTCTATAATCATGTGAGTGCAAGTATGCACGTATTATGTATTAGGATATTCGTATATAGTTATGTACATGACTCACCGGTCTTTACATGGATTTAGTAGGTAAATCTATATAGATAGGGACTTTTGCAACTCATTCTCATATCGGACGGAGCACATTTTTGTGAAAAGTAATGCATAATCAAATGCGTGGTACGTTATCTCTATCTTTTAATGACTTGTGTGATTGACTGCTTAGTTTATTTTATTTACACATTTCTGCACACGTGTGTGTGTTACACATGTAGGATGTGCAATTGTATCCATGTGCATTATGCTGATAACGTTGAATCGACCTCTAATAACATGAATGCACGCGATTTGATTCTGCTCTCAATGTAAGTTCTGAGTTAAACAAAATTGGTTAATGTGGACTTACAAAATTCTCATTAACCTGTGAACTGTCGGAACGAATATCCGCCACACACAATGTGTTTTTATTGCTTTTTTTATTTGATGGGCGTCGTTTGACCAATATCTCGCCTGGTGGTAAGCGATGATGCGGACTACGATGGAGCACGTCATCACATAAGCAACCTATTGACTCGGGCTTTGAAGACTCCCTTAAGGAAATACAAACTCAGGCAAAGAATTCCACTCTTTAGCAGTACGCACAAATATATGTACGTCTAATATATCGACAGCCAAGAGGTTAATTGTGTAATTAGTTAGAAACGAAAAAGTCGGTGTTACAATGTGCAGTTTTGCTTTCCCGTTTGTAATGTTACATTAATTAAAATTGTTTATACTATTAAGAGATCAATTAAGAGGAAAGGATGTGGATAACCTCTATTAAGAGGAGAGGATGAAAGGTATAAACAATAATAGGAGGAATAATCGTAAAATCTGATTTTAATTTGTTTTGCAGGGTATTTCTGGAATGGGATGATCGAGAGTTATCGACAACAATACTTTGTTGCTGGTTAATATTCTGGTACTATTTCGATCCATGGATGACACCATTGCTTATTGCAGCCCTGTTCCCAGTCATATGGTTCATTGATCACAAATTACGTAAGTTATTTTTTAACTTATTGAGAATGCGTGTGAATTACTGCTTTCTACTGAGAGACTATCATGTACCAACAGACTAGAGGTGGCATGCAAACTTTGTACTGCTGATGTCACACCACAGATGTCGCTTGCATCGCTCGTCGTAGCTGTATATAATTAACTAGCAGCCCGTCCCGGCTTCGCACGGGGTAGACAATTATTTATTTTTGAAAATTTGGATTGTTGTAGTGACATAACTACAATAGTTGGACATATGCTACTGCGGAGTTTTTTGTAGACATTATGATGTTCTTCAATATTGTTGTACATTATTTTGTTCTATCGCTAATAGTTTCGGCAGCGCATTCGACGAAAGACATTGTAAGACTCATTTTTCTTACATTGTTCAAATTTTACTAAGGATCCCTAAATTTTTTCAAAATGAAATGTAGCCTATGTGAAATTAGAACTAGAATGTAGCATTCTATTGGTGAAAGATTTTTTTAAATCGGCCTAGTACTTTTTGAGCCTATTCATTACAAACATACAAAAATAGGTACAAATCTTTCCTCTTTTTATTAGTATAGATTATGTATCTATTTTTTACTGAAGGAAGAAAACACTTTAAGTTGAAGCAATGATAATTGAGACATTTATAATATTCCGCTTTAAATACTTGTCTAATATAATAGGGTTTTGAAAAGTGAGAGAAGGCACGAAGCACATAAAAAACCACACATGGTGTACTATTATTGGATTTTTATATACATTTATCATTTATGATACAATAACTGTAATGCAGCATTAAGTGGAAATACTTTTAATTTATCATTTTTGAACTAATTGTATTCCTATCTGTGTCAGTATATATATGATAAGATTAATTCGTTTATTCTAGATCAAGAAACGAAACTTCCAAATGATGAAGGGCCTAAAGACTGGAACACGGGAGATGATGGACAGGGTGGGGAGTCTGTGTCGGATAAAATCAAAGGTCTGCCAGAGATGACACTCACTATAACAGCGGGTATAGAATATCTGGTCTCGGTAGCTGAAAGATTGTACAAGTAAGTAGTAATTAATTGTGCTGCCAATATGAACTCCAAGATTTGTTATGACAAGAAATGTCGTTATGAGATAAGTTGACGCAATAGATTCTCCAATAACTCCAAGAAGAAGAAATGATAAATAACAAATAAAAATGGAATAAATAAATAGAATAGTTATATACGCCGTGCAAGAAAAAAAAATTGATTCTCTCATCATCATTTTAAGAGTGGGCGAGTCATGCTTCGGCAATGGGCCGGCTCGACCGGAATGACACCACGGCCTCACATAAACCCGACGTCAAGCAACGCTTGCGTTGTGTTTCGTCGTGTGAGTGAGGTTACTGGAGGCACAATTACCCTCCCCTTCCCCAATCTCCCCCATCTCTGAATCTCCAACGATCCTCAAACTCCTAATCCCTAAAAGGCCGGTAATGCACTTGTAACGCCTCTGGTGTTCCAGGTGTCCATGAGCGACGCCAATTCCTTACCATCAGGTGATCCGTCTGTTCGTTTACCGGCTAATGCCATAAAAAAATCCGATTGTCACCCTCCTCTGTGTAATTTTGTCTTATGTGTGTCTGTGTGTGTGATTAAATGTTAATTGTTTTCGTTGATTTTTCAGTTTAGCAACATTCAAGGTCCCGTTTCTGACTATCCTGTCAATGATATTGCTAGTCATAAATTCAGCACTTCTCTACTTTGTCCCTTATAAATACCTCATGATGGGATTTGGTAAGTTACATCTCCGAATATAAGAAAAAATAAATAAGACATGTTTATATTAAAGAAGGGCTAAATTAAAAGTATCCTTAACCGACGAGTATGCGTGAAAAGATTGATGACTGTTGATGAAGTGAAAGAGGTATGTAAGAATCGTAGCAATTGGCTTTCCATAGTCGCTGCCTACTCCATCAGGAGACAGACGTGAAGTTATTGATATAGTTATGACTGTGTTATAATTATTAATAATTTTCTATTTCATTTCTTTATTAAATGTTTCAGGAATATACAAATACGGGAGGAAACGTTTGAATCCAAATCGAATACTGAACAATGACTTATTGGACTTCATTTCGAGGATACCTGACAACAAAATACTGGTAAATTACCTTGTATTCATTAATTCTTTTTATAATATCTTCGAAGAGATTAACCAATTTAAGTAAAATAGTCTATTCTTTTTGACTGTTCAAAGATTTGTGCTTAGTCGCTTTTATTAGATTCTTTAAGATCGTCGGCAATAGATGGCGTTATTCTTATTATCTAGTAGTGTTTGACAGATGAGAAATGTCTTTTCTTGTTGTTGTTAATTATTTTGTTTTTTTTTTTTACAGAGGGATTGGAAACCACTGAGTGTGCCAGAACCTCAAAACAATAAGAACTGTACAAGCACATCTTCAGGGAAAAGTTCAACATGACAAGAAGTTAATTAGTTTAGTTGTAGAATTTAAGATATAATTATACGAGTAGATATCCTAGTCCAGGGCGATATTATATAAGCAATCTTAGGGTAGGAAACTGTAGTGAACTATGTCATTGTGCCAAATTTATTAAAAATAAATTAGATTAGTTTTTATAAGATATTTCTATAATATTTTTATTTAAATAAAAACATTTTTGTATATAAGAGAATATATAATTATTCATTGTTTCATTCTTAAAATTAAACATCACAATTTCATTGTTAACCTAGCTTCTTATTAGGAGGTATTTGCATTTTGCATACTATTTTCTTTGTACATTCATCATTATTACAATAACCATAAAGTTTATTATTGTACAAAATGTTATTAACATTATCATGTCGTTTGTCTTAGAATCGATAGGAAAATGACAAACATTACCTTATAACTAATTTATCAGACAAATCCGCAAACCACTTTATAAATAAATATAAAAAATATTTCTTAAATGAAATAATTTTAAAAATGCGGCTGCGAATCTAAATGCTCATTAGTCTAATGGCAAAATAATTATAATTAATATCACCTATGAGATTAAATTAAATTATAAATAATTTGAGCAATCAATGCAATCACGTAGTTTTATTGCACAATTTTGTGCAAGGCGGTCGTAGTCGGGGTTGTGAGACTTCATAGCTCCGGAGCTGACAGGAGCTGACAAGAGCTGATCGGAGTAAACTGGAGCTGACAACGAAGAGCTCTTAGGAGCTAAAGCCCGCGCCACACTACATCATTACGGGTAAGTAACGTAGCGTGCAGTGCGCCTTTCCTCTCCTTACTTATCGCCTCTTCGAGTATGTTCTGTTGAAGTTATTCTCCGGGACTCTCAGTTCTCGCCATTGTTTCTGTAAATGGAATTACTTCATGACATACGCATGCGCAGTATACGTAAATAAATTGTTTATTCTACCAAATATAGATATATCGACGTAGTTACATGACGTCGGTGACTGAATAATTTACACGTGATTTAGTTAATTTTCAGTTCTAGGGCTTTCATTGTCAAACTAAAATCCACATTTGTATAAATATATATATATATATATATATATTGTATCGTCTGTTATACTGACCAGCATCTTGTCGTCCGGTATCCGTGATATGAAGTCCAGTATGTCATTGTTTGGAACGCGGTCAGGGTTTAACACTTTGCGCATGAACTTGTAGATACCTGAAAATATATAAAACATTATTTTAGATAATGTTTAACTACAAACAAAATAGGTTCTTCATTTACTGCTACAAAATAAATTATTTATATGACATAAATTAGTAAGTGCGACTACCTGGCAAAGGCTCTCGGGTTAGATTGCCGGGACGGGCAAAGTACCTATTACTGGGTTTTTAAAAAAAATCTCAGTAGTAGCACGGAGTCTGGAAATGTGCCCGGTATATGGCAATAGGCTCACCCCCTATTACATGGGACTCATAACATAAATAGTGAAAAGTGGGTGTTACTTCTGTGTGCACCTCTGCCTACCCCTTCGGGGATAAAATGCGTGATGTTATGTTACATAAATTAGCATTTATTTAATGGCTAAATATACGAAATCAAAATGTAATGAATAGTATCTAACTAATGTTTAGCAGTTATTTTATTACTCAGGTCATACAAATATATAAAGTTAATAATTGAGATATTACAAATGTAGGTATTCTTAATATCAATAATTAAAGGAACTATTCCTATATCTTAACTACACATATAACACCTATAATGAACATTTTATTATGTACGTATACGTATATGTATTAAAGTAATACATACCTAATGCCATAAATATATAATTGATGGGAATGATGTAGAGTGCAACGGTGGCTGCAATCAGTACAGTCATCACGAGGTAACTTAAGTACGGTACCGCAAATGTAAATAAGCTGTAACAAGAAAAAGAAATTAATATATAGTTCTCAGACAAATGAGAATTTATCTACTTATAATAATATGCCAGTGAACGACTGATATAAAAAGTGTGTAAAGAATTGACACTGAAATCCGACAAATAATTTCAAAACTTATGTTAAGCATTGTCTTAAAAACGATAACAATATGACGGTAATTGCAAAATTGTATAATGATTGAGCTTTTTTTTAGAATTTCTTTTTAGAATTTCTATTAGAGGTGTGTAATTCTATCATTCAATTTGCAAAGATAATTGAGTCCTTTGATTAGGTATATAATGTCGTTGAGTCGTGGAACTGAATAAATTCTTTATAATCCTTATTAATTAATTAAGTATATAATAAACCGAGAGTAAGTATAACAGTACAATAGAAACCTAGACAATCGGTAGACAATTGTGTTAATTTGTAAAACAAAAGAATGTATAGATAAAAGCAATTAGGAAGAAAGGCATTGTTTCTTTTTGTCGTTTTTAGGTCATCTGACTTAAATAGTTAGGTTTAAAACGGTTTTCTTATTATATGTCAATCACTGTTTCGACTTTTGAAGAGCATCTGACCTCTGATTTGTTTCGGTGTTTTGTTCGGAGTATGTCAGTCAGATCTACATATAAATTCTCACCTAGTTTTACACATTACTGAAAGGGAATATTTTTAAATATGGAAACGTAGTAAAATGCTACTTACTTCCTGACCCTCTGTAGTAGAGATACAATGTAGTCTATGCCATCCTTAATTGTAAATGTGAGATCCTGTAGTTCGTACAAACGAGTTTTTATTGTTTTGTCGTCCTGAAACAAAAAATCGGTAAAATTAATACATTATATATAAAAAATAAAATTAAAAATAATATTTTAATTGGCACAAAAATTCCAATATTATATCTGATATATGTAATCTTAGTACGGTAATGACTACAGTGTAACGTGTTCCGGCTAATGAAAATGGCTGGGTTTGGTGTGTAGATATGTTTGTAAAAACACCACGACAAATGACGGTACTGACGAAGGACGTCTTAGTGCTTATAGGGCAAACATTTTTAGGGAAACAAGTGTCCAGTATTTTGGTATAAAAAAAAATTGGTTGCCTGTAAAGTCGGTATACGGGCGAAAGTTTTACGTGAGAACGACTTTGAGTGGTAAAATAATTTTAATGCGAATATTCATTCGTATAGTAGGAAGAAGGATGTATCTCTCTCACTCTCTCTCTCGCTCTCTCTCTCTCGCTCTTAGGCTGGCTAACTGTGCTCGAGTGTACCTAAAGAAGCGTAGATTTGTATGGGGAAGAACTGATACCTACGCACCTACGTAATCAACAAGCTAATTTTATAGATAACAATGGATTTCTTTGAATGCACGTTATTTTTCCTGATGATGCAGGGTATAAAATGTAATTGACTGCATAAGTACAAAGAGTAAATATATATTACGCTACAATATGACTTATTACGTACTGAGGGGAATTTATTAAATAAACTAACTTCTACATATCTATAAATGAATCCCTTCTTCCCTTGGTCACGGCGTCACGCATGAATGACTGGACTGATTAAAGTAATTATTTTTTAATTGTATATTTACTATTGTATTCTTTGGTTGAAGAGATGCCTTAGAACGGTTATTATTTTTTAGGATGTTATTTATATCGGATTAGATATACCTCTAGATTAAAAACAATAATAAAGGTAACACTAATGAACATAATAATAAGTAGTACCTAATAATGAATAAAACTGACACAATAGAATTTACTAAGAACTTAATTAGTTCGTCCCATTTACCGACGTTTGATTTATGCATGAATTTCAAAGTATCTTAGAAATAATATGCAAGTACCTAATACATAATTATGTATGCATTGTATTCAAGGAATGACTAAAATGTCGTAATCTTTTTAAATAAGTATGTACAGTCGAAGTCAATTTCTCAATACGTAGCAATATTAGCTGTACTTATGACCAGTTTTATAAGATAGGCGTATATGTGTATATAGATGTATACAGATGCCGTAGCGCAGCCTATATGGTAGGTGCAGGCGATAATAGTCATTGCCACAGAAATATTAAATTTACGTATTACATCTATGGTCATTGCGGTGTAAGTAGACTTGTGTACGGCCAAAATGTAAATAGTATAACATTTTCTTGTCTATATTTATAGAAAGTACGTACCTTAGTTGATTCCAGATCGTCTTCTGAAGAATCATCGTCAAATTGAGAGATAGGAATCAGATTTGCTGTATCTGAAAACGATGATAAATTATGAGATGAATTATATCTACTATTAGAGATTTTGTGGTATAAAAGCTGTGCTTTGATATGGTATTTTGTATTTTATATGATTTGGAGCTTCCTACAAAACAAAAAAGAGAGATAAGTGTACATAGGTACATATCACAGTATCTTCGTTGGTATCATTGAAACTTTGCGATTATTTAATAAGTGGCAAGGTCTGATTGTTGCAATTTCTGGAATCTCACTAAACAAGATATACATACCTATACAGATACATTTCAAAAACGGCTGAATAACTTACTTCGTGTAGCCCAGAAGTATACGAAGGGGACAACTGCGAGCAGTGGGGTCATCCACATTCTAAAGAAGAACCAAAATAGCAACCAAACGCCCAGCGCCAGTGCTGACTTCTCTCGGTTCTCCCATTCAAACACATACCTGGAAATATACAAAGATGATACAATTAGGATCTTATTGCAGACCTTCAAGAAAGATACTGGTTTCCAAGTATTGTGTGACATTCGTGGTTAAGTATGTAACGAGTGTGCATATCATCACAAACCACATTTACTGTATCGTTCATTTAAAAGAATATCAGGTTTTCCTGTATTGTTGAAGACATTATCAAGTTATAAGGATACCTATTTTTAAGAATATACCAAACCGTATTCATTCAGTAGGAGTTAAGTTTAGTAGCTTGTTTATTTTGGTAGACGCCTGCAAGTGTAAGTATGTTTCATAATATTTATTCAACGTCTAGTTAGTGTAACGGGATTTCAACCTATTTTATATAAAAAGAACAATTAAAAGTCTACAGAGCACAGCGATGACTAATCAGTAACTTCATAGTTTAAAGTAGATAATGAGTAATTAAGGTAAACGTTACTCATTAACATTTGCCTGTGCCAATTACGGAATAGGACAAAAAGTCGATTGAGGTTTTATTTCACAACTCATTATTTATTTACATCACACATTAGACTATGTATTTTTTTAGATAAGCCGGTAAACGAGCAGACGGATCCCTTGGTGTTAAGCAATCGGCGTCACCCATGGACACCAGAGACGTTGCAAGTGCGCTACCGGCCTTTTGGGATTAGGATTCAGAATTTGGGAATTGTTGGAGATTCAGGGAATGGGCTAATTGGGCCTTCGGTGACCTGACTCACATAATAAAACACAACGCAAGCGAAGTTTCACATCAGTTTTCTGTGAGGTATCACGCGAGTCAAGCCGGTGGTTTATGCGGGAATGGGACACGCATAAATAAATAAGTTTAAAGTATTTAGTTTGTGATCGCTAATAAGATAGTTAACAGTGTAATGGATGTTCAACCACCCCTAAACTATCTGTTCAGAGTTAGGTACTTAGCTTGAGGGAGCCCAAAAACTACCCCTTTACTTTTATCGTTAGGTGCCACTTAAAGGTTGGTAAACAAAAATTTCCTGTCTTAGCTTGGGGGTTATATTAATTACTAGAGCATCTTTTCATTAGGACACCATAGTCATCTGAGCAGGTCATACAATTCACAAAATGTATTATACATATAGTAGCCTGGACAGCATTTGACCTAGCGCCATCTATATCTTTGTCACCATATCAAAAGGTAGTCAAGTCACGGTTTGGTGTCAAAAACCCGATATTACGTAAAAATCCCTTTTATGTTGTTAATTACTATTACACATTTGTGTACATTATTGGTCTTTGTTTTAACACGTAAATGATGTCACTAGTTCGTTTTGTGTCATAAGTCACGAGTTAAGAGACATTCACTGTCTAAGTACGTGAAATCATCATCGACTTAATGATACCTGGGTAAATGTACTATTTTTACCCACTCATACGATGATCAGTAGGTGCGTTCATATCGGCAATATTTACGGTAGTATACGTTTTAATCAAAATCCTGTGGCAAATTCGCTATTCACCGCCTTGTTTTCCCTGTAGTCCGCTTCCGCTGAGTGCATGCGAATATCGCCTAATTTGAATCGACCGCCAATTTTGTCGCTTTTACCTCTATGTATGCTGACATCATACCTACATAGGTAATGTACGAATGTAAATCTACGGAGAAGTTTACTAGGAAAAATGCTAGTCATTGCATAAATGTAATGATTCACCAATCATCATAATTCTAAAGTTCAGTACAAAGTCCGAAGCTTTTTTATAAATAGGTAATTAATAATACCGAATTGGTCAAGTGGCTGTAAAGTGCTTACACTGGTTTGAAGTGTATGAGGTGAGCCTATTATACAAATATTTACGTTCAGTTAGTAGATTCTGGACCACTTTAGTTTAAATATAGGTAATAATTATTTATAGACGTACATTACAGTATTTCGAAAAATCCAATAGTCCAAGACCCTAGGACCAGATGACCAAGGTCTGGGGGCCCTGGGATCTTGCTCTACAAGGAGACTGCCGGGTAAATCATAATCAGTTCAAGCTGTCTCATAAAGTTAATAAATTAAATGCTTTCTCATATATTGTGTTACGATCCGGTAACTACATACTTGTAATTAGGTCGTATATGTATAAATAACAGTTATAATTAAATTAAATTTATTTTAAAAGTAATTACAATGTCCGGATGTTGTCAAAGGAAATGCAAATATGTAATTAAAATATGTTGTCAAAGCGATGCACCGTTCAATAGGGCGCCATTATACGGTCAACGAACGACACGAGAAACTGTGTTAGACAATTTACATAGAAATAATTAAACAACCCGGTTCTACATAATGTACGTGTAATTACTTCACATAGAACTTTCTGTATATTTCTCGAAGCAAAACAATAAGCTATCCTGAGAGCTAGATTTCACCAGGACACTATGGCGGCGCTACCAGTCACCCTACCAATCTAATATGAGTAAGCTGGTTGTGCAACCAAGTGGACACCAGTGTGTAGATAACTCTCTGTTGAGCTGTATAAATTTTGTTTGGTAACGGCGACTACTTGGGTCACCATGGTGTTCCAATAAAATATCTAGCCCAATTTAGATTTGCCAAATATTGAAAAGTCCAATATTGATTGAATTTAAGAGAAATGTTGAAATTAATGGTTAAAAAAATGTTAGTTTATTACCTCAAGTTTGCTTTTCTCCATAAAGATAGGTGATCACTGACTTTTGTACTTAACAATTCTATGTACTTATTAATGCCCATTTTCACCAACATCTTAAGTTTAGGGAACACGTAAGCTAAGATGGGTGACGTTTAACGACATTTTGTTTCACTTATACTAGTGACACCTAACAGTACAAATAGGAGATCCGTTTAAGAGGTGTAATTATAATTAAGGGGTGGTTTAGAAATGGTTTGCGGTTTTACATTGTAAATTAAAACAAACTTTAAATGTCACTCACTTTAAATGTTCATTTCCGTAGTACACAGCCGAGAATATAACTTTGATGAACTTCAGATTGCTGTAGATGAGTGGTATGCTAAACGTACGAGGCGTTGGTTGCGTATACTTATTCGTTTTCGGACTTAATAACCGTAACGATGCTTTTATCTGAAAAATAAATAATTGTAATTAACAATAGGAAAATATATAGAAATCAAGATGTAAATGAAACTAGTTATTTTGGTTTTTATGTGTGGCGCTGCGTGTGATTTTGGCATTACACACTGGGACCTAAATACATACACTACTATTCATATATATATATACTATATACTATAGTCATGGTACAGATTCAATAACTACGTATACATAGTAGTTAGTACTATGTTTGCAGTTAGATGTGTTACATAATAAATTAGTAAACAGAACACTATTACTAGACTGCTTCGTTGGCCGAGTGGTCGCAAGTGCGACTGCCGGGTAAAGGGTCTCGGGTTCGATTCCCGGGTCGGGCAAAGTATTACTGGGTTTTTAAAAAACCTCAGTAGTAGCACGGAGTCTGGAAATGTGCCCGGTATATGGATTGCCATATACCGGGCACATTTCCAGACTCCGTGCTCACCCCCTATTACATGGGACTCATAACATAAATAGTGAAAAGTGGGTGTTACATTGTACAGTGGCATTAAGTGCCGAAATATACACCCCTGCCTACCCCTTCGGGGATAAAAAGGCTTGATGTTATGTTATGTAACACTATTACTAATGTCCTAAGAAAATTAATAATATCACGGAAAATGCTTGTGAAATCATGTCAGGAACCCTCCAGCCAAACAATCTCATAAATAACAGCAGGGATAGAAATAGTTCCATTTGTTATTATGCCTAAAACATTGGAAGCAATAAAAGTATAAATTACCGGGTTCCACGCGATGGACATTTGTAATTGAATTTTCGAGGAGTTTCCTTTCGTTAGTACCGATTTCTTCGGTCGATTACTGAGGTCGAACCATGCTTTCTCATCATTTACTATTGTCAGTAGAGGTATCGATATTTTGCCGAGTGTCCCATCTTTCATTGTGTTTATAATCGATTCATCCTTTACTGTTATTGTTAGTGTCGATGTTACGTCGTCTATTGGGCTGTTGACAAAAGAAAAATCATTTTTATTTTTAATTTCGATAGGTTGTTTGTAGGAAAAATCTACTAAACTGATAACAGTGTACCTAAACTTTATCCACTTTGAAGGAAGTTGAAATCCGATTCGACTCCAAAGTCCACTGGACCAAAGTCAGTTTTTATAGTATTGTGTTCATCAATTACCTGGTATTCTGACGTGAAACCTAATGCTTTTTTATAGGAATAGGTTTATCAAATAAAAAGAGCCATGCTATAAATCAAGTGTGAAACAAAATTAGGATTACCTAATTTTTTGTAATGTTTAAAATATTTACTAAGTATTTATCGCTACCTGTTAATCTACCTTATTGCCTGTGCTATGTCAAGAAAAAAGGACATAAAAAATAAATTAAGAACACTAATAAATCTGCGGAGAAGTATAATATGTTTGTAATGTGCAGTTTTTATGCCCAAATACTCTTAAACTTCGCTTAATATACGGCTGATGCTTTTTTGTCAATTACGTACATATGTATAATGCTTGCTTATCAAAAATTTTAAAGTGCTTACAAGGTAAAACTTTTATTCCACGTTGGATCTGAAGTGCCAGGCACCGTATGCGTTTGGACTCTGTTGTTGTCCAGCTCTAAAACGCAGTAGGAGTCTGCCTTCCCGCTCAGACCGAGCGCGCTCAGCCCTTCAGCTGCGTACACCGTCACCGACAGCTCACCGACTTCTCCCCAATTGTTGTCCAGGCGGTACCATGACTGGAAATAAGAAGTAAAGTTAGTTTTCATTAAAAAATGCATTCATGTGTGCATAGGACACTGGGACAAAGAAGTTTTCCAAAACAAACTCTTTCTTTTAATAAGTTTTTTGATTTCTCGTGCAAGGCGTACCCTAACTATGGTATTACTATATTATATATAAAATCATTGTCATACCATGGCTTTGATTTACAGAACATTTTTTTTTTAATACAGCTTAAATCGATTAGTTCGGATTATTTCTTAAATATATAATATATATCCGTATGCTCATTCATAATACAAACGTAACACTTATTATCCCAACAATTATCATACCTCCGCAAATTGTTAGCACTATTAGTCTATTTATTAGCATACAGATATTGGTGTCAAATTCAATAATAAAAAACTGAATTTATGACTCAAAAACTGGCGCGTCTTATTGATGATTGACAGCTACGATTAAGGTTCATAGAATTAGACAGATTTCGATGACGTCCATGGTTTTTGCGTCATAATAATTTATCTTTTATTTTTTGTACTGATGACGTACGAATAAGATCGTGGGGTCAGCTTTTGAGATCTATACTCAGATATCATTAGTTAAACCACAGTCAGTATATCTATATAATTATAAGCTCTATATTGGTTCGTCGAAATAAAGGTGCAAACAAAAAGTGTTCACTTGCGTCAATATTTTTTTAATACGAGCATTGGTTGTAAACAAGAACCGTTGATTTAATGGAACTGGTAAAAAATGTATTGATTCAAAAATGCATAAAAATAATTATACTTAGTTAGCTTATTAAATAATAAATTAACTTGGTTCTAAATATACTTATTATTTGACTGGTGTGTCATGCATGACTAAGCGATTTATGCTGGGAAAAAAGCGTCTAGTAATTTTCTACATCGACATTTGTAGGTTTATAATTTGTTTGCATAGGTATCTTTGGTTAATTAACTCGTATATTATGGGTTTGCATTGAACAGCACAACAATAATTAACGCCACAATGACGAAAAGACATGAATAATAAATATGACTAAAGACTAAAACAAATAGGTAAGTAATTATGAATGATTTCATTTTATTAATGAGTATTTATTATTTTCACATATTTCCTTCTCATTCACATAGGTAAAGGTTGTACAAACACACTCATTCGACGCATTTAGTTAACTTTTGTTTGAGGGGAAGTCATCATATCTCCTCCCATCCGGGGTGAGGCGAGACGGGTGTTATTGACTAAAAACAACTCCATGCCAATTAAGGAGGCAATTGAATTCTTGGAGGAGCGTCCATTTATCTTTCTTTTCTCAATTAAGATGTTACTTAAGTTACTTCCTCATAACAACGACAACTAGGAAACAAATTGCAAGTAAATTAATAACAAGACTGACAAATATCACCATGATATAAACATGTTGGTATTAACCATCTGTAAAACTTGTCCCGCCACTTTTACCTGCGTCATCGATTTATTGTAAGCCAGGAATATTCCGGCAATGAAAAAAACCGGCTCTCCAATGTTTACGAGACGAAATTGATACAGCCAGCACTCCTGTCATTTTTTTATTAGATTATCAACTTTATTGTATTGATACATAGTTGAAGTTCCAATGAAAAAATAAACACGTTGGAGAAGGTTGATCTATCTGATACAGTGAGGTAAGTGGGCGCCTAGTCTGCTGACACATGCGTAAAAACCGAAGGATAAAGACGTAAAGATCAATTCGTATCGGTACTTTTGTGGAGATTTTAGTGACGTCTCGTAGTTATGGAAGATTTGCTGATACCTCTATATTGGGTATTTCTATCTTTGGTAAACTAAGGTTGAGATAAATATTGTGCTAAAATAAGCAGATGAGGTCAAAATTGTTATGTGTATGGTTTAAAAAAAATAAGACGAAAGATCTAGCTTTTTATACTTGACCAATTAAGAACATTTAATGTAATATGACGAAATAATTGAAAATGACGATTATTCTAACATTCGAAAGCTCCATTCTACATTTTTTGAAAATTCTTATACAAAATGCTTACGATATGAACGAAGCTTTATTCAGCATCGCAAGCAAGGTTAAATCAATCTTTGTATAAACCGCAAATTGACGCCAACTTGCACATTTCACTTTAATAACGGTATTTAAATGCATTCGAAGAATTTCGAGGTTGCCATAAATGTCTGACTTTATCCTTGTAATGGTAAGTACATACTTTCATATTTAAAGATAATCAGGAAGTTATAAACTCAATATTTATCTTTTTATATACAACTGAGGAGGAAAATTGTGTTCGTTTTGTAATGAGGTAATGTCTTATGTTTTACTTGATGCAAGTTAAATATTGGCTAGTAGCTAAGGTTACATTATAAAATACACGAGACTTGACGCAATAATAGAATAACTACATAATTAATTTCCCGAAGGACTATAGTAGGTAAGGTACCTAAAAGAAACTCTCAGTAAATTAAGTAAAAACGCGGGTTATTCACGTGAGTAACCCGCGTTTTTCTCACGATAGTTATTATAAAAACAAACTCTCAGTACCTAATAGCGTATTAAATACGACCAATTACAGTTTTGAACTAGAAACTTTTGACACTATATTATGTGTAATGTATAACATCAATTCGCTTTTGGCAGAATCATTCAATTTTCCTTATTAAGGACTTATTTATTAGATTATGTTAGTCGAACAGACGGATTTATTGGATGTTTTTCAAAAGTATGTATTAGTCTTAATGTCTTGACCTAACCGTTCTAGTCGGTTGTACTTAATGCCTTCCCATTGGATAATGAAAATGAGTACCTAAGTTCCAGAAACTGGTCATCGTGACTGACGCTAATAAGGAGCCAACTGGGTCTTAGAAAGTAGTAGAGTAGAGTAGATTATCTACAGGTTATAGGAACGTCATAATATTTAAGTATTGATTATATATAAAGTTTTCTTTGCTAACGAAATGTAACAGTATCTATCGAATGGTTAACAAACCGCTGTTAAGCACGACGTTCCAAATAATTAAGTTAATGTTTATAGCCTACTTAAATAACTTATTTATAAATTTTTTCTAATATTAGAATTCAAAACGTACACTATAAACATCTATAAATATAACTCTAACCTATACCTACTCACACACATATTTATCTATTAATTTACAAATACAGTTTCTGGTTTTTTGCGTCGTAAGTAAGTATTTATTGACATATATGCTATATTTTTATGTTTGATGGCCCGATGTAATATGTCAAGCTATTAGAGATACCCCATGCCCAGTAGCTGACATAATGATGGTAGATAACAATGCATAATTTTGAATGTTGGAAATAATTTAATTTCTACCGCTTTTTTTTTCTTCTCTCGGTATTTTTCCAATTGGTGTAGTTCGGCAATGAGTCTTAACCGAATTTAACTGAATTTTATATATTTTTTTTACTAGGGACGACTGCCATCCCGTACTTTGTAGGTGCTTAGGTTGATACTTGATCGACATCTAAACTATCCCTATCTAAACACTTAGAACTACACTTTAGACCTTAGGTATGCAGTAAAATAATAATAATAATTTAAATAACAATTTCAGTGGAGTCGTGAGCGGCAGTTACTTTAGTCTAATTAAAGTTGGTATTTCCATTAATTACGATTGATAACTAAACAAGCTATTAATAGACAAAGTATGCGACTATTACTTCCTAGACAAATCAACATAATATCAGATCATGCCTGTTATACATCGAACGAATTTAGGCAGAAGTGACAAGATTTGTTAATAGTTTTAGTAGGAAATAGGAAACTGAACTGAGGTTCACCCCCTATTACATGGGACTCATAATACAAATAGTGAAAAGTGGGTGTTACATTGCAGTGGCATTAAGTGCCGTAATATGCACCTCTGCCTACCCTTGCGAGGATAAAAGGCGTGATGTTATGTTATGTGAGACTGAACTGAAAATTGGCCAATTGAATATTACAATTTGCAGCTTGCATGCAGAATTTATAAGGTGGATGAATGATGAAAAACCAAAGAATAGACTGATTGTGTGAGGAACGATGTGAAAGAAAAGGGAGTTTGTGATAAGATGGAGAAGAAGACCCCTGTCAAAGAGGAGGAAGACTCTTTGTTTCAAGAGTCCTAAAACAAAGATGGTAATCGAAACTCCGTTATTTTGATCTATTCGACCTTCACGCAGCTACCTCTCATTAATACTAGATAGGCACAGACTACCGTCATTCGATTACATAGTCAATGGAAATATTCTAGGAAATTAATTTAAAATGCGATACTGTTTTTTTTTTAATCGTAGAACTAGCTATGCCTTAATATAACGGTCAGTTTAAGCCACATGTTTTTAAATATTTCCGTAGACGATTCTAGACGATATTGGCAAACAACAACGTGAATCAACAATTCAAATGATAGATATTATATAATAATTAGTTTGTTTTGCTTATCAAATATAGCCTCGGAATCTTCCATTGAACTTGACCATAGATTTTTTATTCAAGTTTTCATAGACAATAACGGGATTGGCTTTTTTAAGGAAAATTTTTGTTGTGGTTATGACATAAAGAACCTTAGAACAATACAAATACTAACGTAGAAACAGAATACAAAATATTGCATTCAATATTTTTAGAAATGGATAAAAGAAACTTCGGGGAAAATTACTCACATGATATATCTTTTAATTTAAACGTACGTCGTTTGAAGTCCGTTAGACGGATTTTCCTTTTAGCATAGCGTTCACGCCTATTTTTAGCCGAAGGTTTATAGACGGACATATACTTATTTCGCCAATTACCTATGTATTTGCAGATTCAATTGAACTCGAGATCCTTTACTAGCATGACTGTTGCAACCATTATTATAAAACTCTATAAAAGCAATAAATAGTCTTGAACTTACAAATTTCTCCACCTCCGGAGCAGCATGGGTGACGCCATTTGTTGTAGGGACGTTATCCAGGAGCATAGTTCTTGCCGTCGCACTCAAAGTGATCAGGAAATGCAAGGATCCTTGTCCACAGTCCAACTCCTGCCACAACTCATGCGTCTTCTCTTTTTCAAGCTGCGAGAGGTCGATGACACATCTGTAAATATCACCTGTTCTAAAATCGACCAAAACAACTACTTTTATTTTCTATAATTAGATATGAATTCCACGATCATGTATATAATTAAAATATGAAGCGGTCAAGGTTCGTGGTAGTTTTACTAGATAATATAGACTTTGTTTAATTTTTTTTTGATATGTAAATCTCGTGAGGTGTACAAAATTAATTAAGTAAAATATGCGTCTTACTTGCGTAACTGTTCGGGAATACTCTACTAATTTCAAACCACGATCAGGGTTTATAAGCATGGGCAGCATGCGCGGTGAACGATATCGCGTAGTTGACTGAGCAACTAACATGTTAACAGATTATGGATGAACCGTGGTTGTCGCTTGAAACTAGTTAAGCAAGCTCTAGTAGTTCTAATTGGTACTTTGTCCAATATGGTAATCCGTCCAAAAACGTTATTGCCAAATAAGACATTTTTACTATTAGATAGGCAACGTGCAACCTAGGGAGTGGGCAATTGTGTACATCCATCTGAGACAACCCCAAAAATTAATAATTAAAATGTTAATTAATATACTAGTAAATAATAAACCTATTGATTATTATTCTGTTAACTAATTTTAATTATTTAAAATAAGTAGTGAAAAGTGGGTGCACATTATGCCACTGTACAATGGTACAGTGGCATAATGTGCACCTCAGCCTACCCCTTCTGGGATAAAAGGCGTAATGTTTTAAAGGGTTGTTAGATTTTTTGCTGTCAGCAGCTCCTTGTAAATAAAGCCGCATTAGTATCAACAAACAGTAAAACATATAATCTTCAAAGTAAATGAGACTTATTGTTAATGAGGTAATAAGCAAAAAACTTTTTGTTAACGTACAACTGACAAAATTGATATAACATTCATATTGTTTTTGTGAATTTTAACACCAAAGATCATAAATAATTCCGTTAAGTACCTATAGAATTATCTAGAGATGTTTACCACACAGAATATCAGTATTTTTCCACGTACGTTTAACCCGGAAGGTTGAAGTTGTTGACTAACAAGCTTTCTGCCTATGGATAGGTTCAGAGACGAGGAGTCGACCTTGAACGACTCCGAATTTATTAAAGGGGAGTAAAAATGTCAAAGTGCATTGACAGTTCCAATAACAAAACATATAATTTTTAGGCGCAGGTAACCTTTAATAACCGTTTTACCAATAAGGTAGATGTCGCTGTCATCCTTTAAAGAAATATGACTTTGAGGAACCTTTTGAATTTATGAATGAATAAAATAAAGCCAATAAAGCCACGCTTTTTTTCCTTTTTTTTAAGGGGGAAAATCATCGAATGACTGCTGGAGTGTCAGACTCTTACTGACTAAAAACCACCCCGTTCCTTCTCCTGCACGTCGAGTCGGAGCCCCGGTTACCCGTTAGGGCATCGGCCCTATTGGGCCCCATCTGTGGTGGTCTGATGGCTCTTTGAGGCGCGCGCGGAACGCAACGCGCCGTACGCTCGGGTCTGTTTCTGGTCGGACGGGGAGCCACCCATGCTCGCCATCCGCAGGCCCGCGCTTACGGTGGCCGGAGATCGTCCCGCGACCCCCGACGCCCGGTGTGTCCTTCGCGATGGCAAATAAAGCCACGCTTAGATGAGCATATAATACTAAAATTGTAAAAAACGATTGACAGCCAAAGAAGGCGCCGAAAAACAAAAGCGTGCGTCAGCATTGAAATGCAAAAAGTGGTTTTGGCGTAGATGTTATTGGTCATTAAAGATTTATGTACCAATTAGCTACTCAGTAAGAAGCATAATTCGGTTTCTGTGATGGGAACCTTCGTTGCGTGAAGTAAAAATATGGCAGTATACTGCAACCCTCATAATATTTTAGACTGTAAGCTTTCAGTATCATCACATTATTTGAAGTAATTTTTTTGACTTGATTGTGACAATATCCGAGTTTACTGAATTAGAGAAAAAAATTATCTAGTTTAGATAGTGCCTTTTTGGATAAACACGTTTCCGTAATAACCGACGCTTCTCGCAGAATAAAACTGTTTTTGTTCACATGTTATTCTTTGTCGTTATATCCTGCGATATAAATAAGGAGACGTAGATGTTTTGGCCGTTTAAAAAAAAGTTAAGTAACATGATTATATTTTTTTTTACAAAATGAGGAAACATGTTTTATCTAGTTTTTTTTTAATGACAGAAATAATATTTCACTGAGGTTTGAGAATATGTTGATAATGGCTAGTGTTATCCGCGGCAGAGGATTTTTAAATGACAAATCTGTGAATAAATTTACCAAAAATTATTAAAATGTCTATATGAAAAATGTACGTCTAATATTTGTTTTATTTTTAAATCTTTTGCTGAGCTATCTAACTTATCACGTATTAATTGCATTGCGGTATTACAGACAAAAGTGGACATAACGAATAAAGTATAATATTCTACACCCATATCAAGTTCATCATTATCTTTTATTCCGTTTAATAATTCGTTTTCTTACAAACAATAATTTAGCCGTGGAATTCATAACAATAATTTAAACAATTAAGTAAATCATCACTCATTAGGTAAAAAACTCGAGTAAATAAATATACCTTACCTGCCCATAAAAGTCTTCTGTTTCCCCTTGTGCCAGACTGTGACTTCCAAGTTATTGTCATCGTATAGGTAGAGGTTAAACCTCTCACACCACGAAGGTTTTGACTTTGACAGCTGCTTCGATTTGTGACCTTCGCTGCCCAGTCTGAGTAAAGAAAAAAAAATTAAATGGCGGATGGCGGGAAAAAATGACAGGAAAAACCACCAAAGATTTCAATTAATTTCGTGTTTTCTTAATTGTTTCGTGTAACGCGTGTTTGTTAATTGTTCCAGTCATCATTCAACTTGTGTTTGTGAGATTAGATGAGACGATATATTGTTTTAGACACATGGAATGTTAGATCTAAGTTAAATTTTTTCGGACTCTTTCTTTAGTCAGCTTTAAGTCTGTATGCGTCCTACGTTATTAAATATATAGCTACATACTTCATTAATAACATTCTACCGATTCTACGTACACAAAATATCAAACTGATTGAAATTTTGAAGCTGATAACTAAGAACTGAGACATACATACATTACAAACATACGTAAGTAAGTACCTATATGCTTAACTAACTATGCTTGTAAGGAAATCATTGGAACATCCGGTGCCATGTACAAAAGCTGTTAAAACTATTTTTAAAACAAAATAAGTTTTACTTGAAACTTGTGAGAAGGTTTTTTACTAAAAGGTTCAAATTTTATGGATTTGATGGGTTTTAAAAACTACTTCAAATCTTTTATCGGCTTTAAAGAACTAGGCAGGCAACATTGTGATCATAATCGTACATTATGCCACTGTACAATGTAACACCCACTTTTCACTATTTATGTTATGAGTCCCACGTAATAGGGGGTGAGCCTATTGCCATATACCGGGCACAATTCCAGACTCCGTGCTAATACTGAGAATTTTTTAAAAACCCGGTAATCATTTGCCCAACCCGGGAATCGAACCCGAGACCCCTTGCCCGTGAGTCGCACTTGCGACCACTCGGCCAACAAGCAGCAACATAATAATAAGTTACTAAATAAAAAAGCAACATATTAAGAGCTAAATAACAAATAATTGTATTATTTGTTATTTAGCAACATTATTTTGTCCGAGTTTTTTTGTCACCAGTATGATTTCCGGTGATTTTTTTATTTGTACCAAAGCAAAGATATTTCAAGTTTGCTAACCTGAGCTGTGACGCGGTAAAGGTAACAACTCATTTGAATAATTTGTGATGCATACAATAAGGTCCAGGAAATGTACGGATACTTACTTGAATTTACAATATAGTCCATTGGCACTCCCCGCCGGTGTATCTTTGGCATCAATCAGAACGACGTTCACCATAGACTTCCATGACTTCTTGAGAATGTCGAATTTTCTGTTTTTCCAAACATACTGCAGGAAAAAAATAAAAAAACATGATAATTATTATCACGTAAAATTAACATAATCTTAGTAAATATTAGTCTAGCTATTGGAAAAATCTTCCGAAGTATCTTGTAAATGAACAAAATAAAAAAAAAACGATTTTTAATTTTTTAATTTTCTACTTAGATTAAGTACTTAAACATTTTGTAGGGCTGGTGAGCTATTTGATATTTTTTTAACTGTTCTGTAATGTCTAGAGGTGGCTCATATAAGGTCGAGGGTTCGAGGTACGGGTCAAATAGGTTGCAATTAGACATTCTGATTTCTAAACTCTTAGTTACATAATAACCTCTGTATATAAACAACATCTGGTACCTGTTTCTTAGGACTTGTACTTAGTCAATTGTAGTAACGAAGTTAATCCTGGATATAGGCAGTTCTAATTTTTTTAATTTTGAAGTAAACATTGAGGTTTCTTTTAAACTTTGCCCAACATTAGGATGTTTTCCTGTGTCGTGTATGCGTTTACAATCATACAATTTCACATGTAGGTACATAAAACCAATTAGTCCCATTGGTCGCCAATGATTAATCACCCTCGAATTTTATAACAGAAAACTCATCCCAGGAAATTCAACACAAAGAATATGTAATTTAAAAAAAGAATATTTTCAAAAACTCACCATACTGTCATCGTTTTCCTTTATACAAAAAGGTTTTCTTTTTAAATAAAGTAAGTATGTAGGTAAATATCATATTATTAAGAGGCCAATGGTCGTAAATTATTACCCAGGTGAGATTACTCGGTGGGACAACATTTTCAGTGACAGTTTTTTTAGACATAATGTATGATTATTGTTAAGTATTTTAAATATTTACATTGAAAACTTTTATTATTTGAATGAATTAATTTGATTTATTATCAAATGTGATGTTGTAACATTCCTATATACTTTAAAATAATTTTCTATGGGATTTTTTTGGTTTGCGTTGGGTAATATGCAAAATTAACTATAAATGCTGGGCTTAATAATAAAATTATGTAAAAATCGTAGCAAGAAGCGCTCTGTAGTATCTGCCTCTCTCATGCAACAAATTAAACCAACAAATCTAATGATTTGTACTATAATATGTTAGTACGTACCTTTTGAACTTTTTTGCTGTGATCTCTAAGTATTGTCAACCCACTGCCAATGCGGTCCATGAACTCTGAAGATACCGCAAGCGCGGTGGGCGCCAACGGGTCCATCACCAATCCGTCAGGAATTGCGAGCGACCTGGACAACACACCATCATTAGGAACAATATCTTTAACATTGGAGTAACTACTATAAATACGGGACTTCAAATCTAAGATTTCATATTATGATTATAAAACACGTGAGAAAAACACTTAAACACGGAAAATAAACCTAATCATTTATAGTAAAGAGTTAATTTTTCAGTGATTTGTTTGTAACCATTGATATCGAATTAAATGAAGTAACAACCCTTAAAATATCGTGCAGAGCGCACTGTGCGTGCTTTATCCGCGACGCATGCCGATGTACTCTGCTCTCATACGAAATACTTGTTTCGTGTGGCTGGTTACGTCCGGGCCTTAACATGGACGTCAGTGAAGCTTCCATGTCCTAATTAATCATGCCGTTATGTGCTTTATTTTAAGTGCCTTAAGTACTTATATGGCATAAATGGTTCGAAAAATTGGCCCTGGAGACTCCAGCGTAGAACTGTATGTTTACATTTTGTTGACAATAATATTGTCCTTAAATAGCTACGTAGCTATTATTATTATGTCTATCCTTCGCTTGTAGTGCTATACAGTAAGACCTGAAGTTATGCCGTAACGGAATACTAAATAGTATTCTCTTCTGTTTGATAATAACATACCATGACAGTTTTTTATTTATGCTCAAAATACCGTTTCTGTATATACATTGTTTGCTACAAAAGTCACACTTACATAATTATTTATGTCCTAATAAACTTGCTTAGACAAACAAAGTAATTTTACAATTTTCATTTCGTTAGAAGTATAAAAAAATTCGTATAATTTATATACGATTTCCATTTTTTATACGGAATTACTGTAAATGGGTATTTTGTCGCCTTTTTATGGCAATGAAAAAGTAAGTAGCTGCATTTGTAAAGATGCAAAGGTCGTTGAACTAAGCTGTTGTTAAATATGAAAAAAAGACACGGTTACCTAGTTTGCATTGAGTGGATCAATTTATGCACTACCAACACTAAACATAGCCCAGAATGTAGGTATGTACTTGACATTAAGCGCATGCGCGCATCTTAAAAGCTCTTCCATTTTAAAGTGCCCTTGTGACATCCTTTGGGACCACGGGTGCTCCAAAAAGGCTTACGGTTACGGTAAACCTTGAATAAGGTATCAAAATAAATCAAGTTTCTTAACTGCCATGATATTGCATTTACATTTATATCTTAATGCAAATAATAATTATAATAATCATTATATTGTCGATATAATTTTTATTTACGTATAATACTTATTTTTTATTTACATGAAATATAAAAATAAGGAAATAACTAAATATGTACAACGTAAAATAAACTAAAACCATTGAAGAAAATCAAATAAAAGAAAACGAAACATGATTATTTACAGAGTGCATCAAAAATTCGTTCGCATCGACGTCAATAAGGAAAATATTATTAAATACCCAGAAGGATGAGAGCATTGCCACGTTGTATGTTTTTTTTAATTCTATTTTATTTTAAGTGCTTTTAAGCTATGTTTTTTTAAGGGGGGAAAATCATCGAATCACTGCTCCCGCCTGGGTGAGGCGGGAGAGAGTGTCAAGACTCTTACTGACTAAAAACCACCCCGTTCCTTCTCCTGCACGTCGAGCCGGAGCCCCGGTTACCCGTTAGGTTCTCCGCGACAAGCTATAGGCTACGTCAGCCCCAGCCCCATGTACCTATTTTAGAGTTGCAGTCTTGTCCGATAATAATTAAAATAATCAGAAAAATAGTCAGTTTTAATATTCACTTTTTTACTAGCTTATTTACCTATTATATCTATTCCAGATTTGGAAATTTTGGGAAAATAGCATCTAAAATCAGTTTTATCTATCTTTTTACTCTAAAAATCTGAAAAACGCAGTATATTGTGATTAATTTACTATGTGACAGAACATTGAGAATATAACAGAATATTGAGCAGGAATATTATGAATTCGTACGACATTTAAAAGGATGTCTCTTCTAGTCTATATAGGTCGATAGTAAAATTTATCTGAAACCATTGGAATCTTAACATGAAATTTGTTATTTTTTTATGGCATAAACCGGTAAACGAGCAGACGGAACACCAAAGGCGTTACAAGTGCGTTACCGCCCTTTTAGGGATTAGGAGTTTGAGGATCGTTGGGGATTCAAGGATTAGGTAGATTGGAGAAGGGGAGGGTAATTGGGCCTCCGGTAACCTCACTCACACGACGAAACACAACGTAAGCGTTGCTTCACGTCGGTTTAAATGTTATTAGGTTGAGCAAATATTTTGATATTTCAGTAGGTATTTAATTTATCCTTATATAGAGCATAAAGGATAGTGTCGTTTGACGTACCTATTCTTGTTTAGTCCAAACAAATATTTAGTAACTTTAGTTAGGTAATCGGATGAATGACGTCAATATAGAATACAGACGTATGGTACTAATCTGTGCGGACGCTACATAATGATCTACGGAACTTTTTGATGATACGATGATTTTACTAATATGATTTAAATTGATATTGTTTTTCTTGTGGTAGATTCATGTTATGGCGGTAATGGATCTCGTTGGTGGAGTGGCCAGTGGTTACAAGTGCGACTGCTTTATCTCGTGCACTTGAAATAAGATACGTTTTTGTACTTTTGAATAACCTTTAGCGTTTGTAAGTAGAATTACTCTTGAATCAGAAACGTTTCGATGATTTTGTTTCGTCTAGTTAAACTGTCAAACACCAAGCGGTCACCGGTGACCGCGACCTATTGTTCTTTAATTGTGTCTATAAAACCGGTACTCGACGAGTTAAATAACAAAGTGATATTTTTCTAGATAAGATTTTAATATTACGATATAAAATGAGGCTTTACTTCTTATGTAGTTCCAGATATAGTATGTATGTTTTATGCAAAATATTGTGAGATTTGTACTATACCTAATGGGCAATGGCAAGTTAGTTGTATTAGGAAAATAATAAGTAAGGTCATTGACCGCTGGATAAACTTTGTTTTAGACTGCCTCATTGCAAGTTAAATCAGAAACAGTATCGTATCTATAGACTAAACAGTCGCAAAGCTTACGATACTGCGCTTATTTATGGTAGGGGAAATTGAAGTTACGCATGATTTATATCGGTGCCTACGTACGTCATTTCATTAAGAATTTTAATCAACAACATGTTTATGTATTTCTTATGGACCAAATAATATTTCTACTTTCTCTATGGTGTTGGGGTTTTCCTCGAGATTAGTGACGAAAGTGTTAGTGTTATAAACACTTTTATTTATTCGTTTATTTTTAGAGAAAAGTTTTTTAGTATGTTGGTATTTTATTAAATAACTATAGCATGTTTACAACGCAGTATTTGTTTGAACTTTATAAGAAACTGTGATTAATTAATGTTCGGTGTTTCTTCTAAATCTGCATTTACATAGGAAATCCCAACTTCATTTAGTTATTTTTAGTATGCATAACAGTTGATTAATAGTTATCGTTAATAAATAAAATAATAAATAATATTGATATTTAAATATCAGCAAGAGCTGATTGAAATAAAATAAAATAAAAATAAAATTAAAAATGGTTATAACAAAATGCAAATAGCAACAAAATTATAAACAAAATAATATTTTGTTAGATATTATCTACAGAACTAGATAAACTTACTTACAAACTGAAACAAATAGTTAAAACATCCGAGTAAAGCGCACACTGGTACACATAGCTGGCAAAACACTTTTACGGGGAACACGGAACACTATAGAACAATATCATTCGAACTTGAACTTGAAAACCGGCCTTAAGAAAATAGTATCGATCAATGAAGACGCGACACGTTACAAACAAAGTTTCAAACACAGTGGTCACACCAAGCGAGTGATCGAAAATGAAACAAACGCACGTGGAACCTGATTCAAGTATAGAACTCACGTAAATAAATGATTCAAAACCACACTCCAACTTCGATTGGCCATCAGGAAATTGTTCGCCATCGACGATCACCTCGCAGATTAAGAGGAACTAATCTGTGAATCGACTGCACGCAACTCTACTTGTTTTTGTTATGCCCTTGGCTTCGGTTTTTGTCAGTTGTTCATTGAACCATCGGTAACGAGATAAATCTCGCCTGCTATGGACACGACCGCTATGCATGTGCTCCAATACACAATAAGCTTAGAAACTACTTGTTTCATACATAGTTAGTTATAGGTATCAGACATTTTGCTCTTTGTACTTTTGACCGAGATGCTGAGACTGTGAATGTGGCATTAATTTTGGACTTTCATATATAGTGATTTACTGCCCAGTTCTACACCTTAGGTCAGGCAAAACAAATAGTAATATTATTGTATTGTAAAGAAAAGATATGAGTGAATGTATGTCAAAAAGCCTGTTAAAGTTCACAGCCCCAATACATGTTTAATGAAAATGTACATAAAATTGCTTCTTCAAATATACCTTAGAAAAAGATTCGACGTGCGTTCTCGATTTGGAGTTTATAGGAAAAGAATGATATCCAGAATTTAGAACTAGATTGGAAAAGGATGTGACCATGGAGTTCCTTGCCCGATTTTGTCCCAGGTATCCATGCTTCAGAATCATCGACAAGTTTTATTATTATCTTTATTATTTACTGACTTATATTATATATCAGACCTATAAGGTTTATGCTAATTAATTATTATCTTATTTTAACATGTTAAATTTAGATTTCCAAGAGTGCCTTTGGTGTTTTAATTTGAATGAATTCTTTAATATTTATACAAACAAGGTATATGTAGATAAGGATCATACCTAATAATATGTGTATGCAATGTCAAGGGAATATATTCATATCTATAAGGAAACAAGTAGTCAATACCACAGGGAGACATATCAGATGGTAAATGAACATAACCTAGAAGTAAATGAAATCATAGGACTAAATATATTTCCTGCTAATTGTTTAATGTATGCACACATAACATGGACATAACTTAAACATGATTTTCTTTAACGATTAATTGCTTATACGTTTGGACTTTATCTACTTGTAAAAATATGTGCTTGATTGTAGAAATTAATAATGTGATAAACATTAAGAAAATGATACAGCCAATAGACTACATCAAGTAGGTGCTTAATTTTCTTTTGAAGTGAATGATTATTATGAGGTGATTAACGAAACTGACTTTTTTTCGGAATTTACTTCACGGAGTTTGTCTTTTTGGGACGTCGAAAAACTACATTTTTAGTGATATGACCTTTTGCAAATAACTAAAGACGTCACATGTCAATTGTCATGTTTATGTACAATATTGATTTTCTTGTCTAGCTTGAACCCTGTGTTTAAGTTGTCATTTGTTGAAGTTTTTGTACAAGAGGCTTGATGTGGGGTTTTTACGTACCTAAGTACTTATCTATTGTTTAGTTTTTGCGGCCTTAAGCTAGGCTGTTTGTGTATCCGCCCTGAGGACACGGTGGAACACACCGTAGCGGAATGCCCTGCGTGGGCTGAGCACCGCCGTGCCCTCAGGGAAGTGATCGGCGATGGCGACCTCTCGCGTCCGGGCCTAGTGCAGGCCATGATGCGGAGCGAGGGGGACTGGGATGCCGTCTCCTCCTTTTGCGAAGCAGTCATGCTAGCTAAGGAGGAGGCGGGACGCATGAGGCAGCGAAGCGCTGCCTCCTCGCGACCCAGCCATCGCGAAGGACACACCGGGCGTCGGGGATCGCGGGACGATCTCCGGCCACCGTAAGCGCGGGCCTGCGGACGGCGAGCATGGGTGGCTCCCCGTCCGACCAGAAACAGACCCGAGCGTACGGCGCGTCGCGTTCCGCGCGCGCCTCAAAGAGCCATCAGACCACCACAGATGGGGCCCAATAGGGCCGATGCCGATTCGGAGTCGCGGAGAACCTAACGGGTAACCGGGGCTCCGGCTCGACGTGCAGGAGAAGGAACGGGGTGGTTTTTAGTCAGTAAGAGTCTGACACTCCCTTCCGCCTCACCCAGGCGGGAGCAGTCATTCGATGATTTTCCCCCCTTAAAAAAAAAAAAAAAAGGCTGTTTGTGTATGGGGTCGTTGATGTTCGATTTTCAAATGATTATTGTTATTAAATTCGTCTTAACTAATAATATTATTTGATTTGATTGTAGTATTTAAACTACTCGTTTCTTCGAAGGAGTCGTCCGATGTTCATTAGTATGTCCATTTTTTGCTTATTATATATTGTTATTCCTCGATTAGGTCCTAATTATGGTAGAAATTGAACCTATTGTTAGTTATGCCGGACGTTTAGGAGGAATTGTAAAAAATCAGAGTTACTAAGAATTTACACATCATTGTAATTATTAAGTAATGTTACTACGTCTCTTGCCGCTGGCATTGGTGAGATTAAAACTCAAAGCGGTCGTCTAGACGAAAAGAAAACGGCGGTACCGTAGATACAATTGTTAAAAAAGGTCTTAGATTTCAAGTTGGTACCTACTTTAAATAAAACAGGTGCCTCTGTTCCGCGGTTAGGTAGTTTGGTACAAACATTTTATCGTGTGTCGATATTACTTTTATTTTTTTGGAATATCCCGCAGATATATCGCAATGAAACCCGATATGGCAATAATTAATAGTAATAGTAATAGTATGTGTGTAACAATGGAGACATGCTATCTCATTGTTTATCACAATTTCCTTCCTGTATCCACAATTAGTTGGAATGCGTGATTGTAAGTGTAAACTTGGTTTTTTGAAATACATATCTTTATTTATTATGTTATGCTATGTTATATTGGTATGTAAAGTATTGTGTGACAGTCGCCACGTCGCGGGTCGTGGAATGGTGCTTATGAATGGTGCCTCTAGCATGGCTTGAAACTAGTCGAGTTCCTCGTCAAATAATTACGTGAGTAAGCCGTAAAACATAATAATTAATTTAGTATGTCTCACGAAAATTATAATATAAACCTCTAAATATCTAGTTAACAAGTTCTGATACAATAATAACGGAAATAATATCTATCTTGATTAATTAATCAGTTTTAAAATAAAAATAAACGAAATATCTACAATACATGTGTCACTCCCGAACTACTCGACATTTGTAATTGGGCTATTTAAAGTGTGCGGTTGCGGTGTTGCCAGGTTTGTATTTTTATGGAATAGGGCAGCAAATGAACAGATGGTTTACCTGGTGGATGCAACACCAGAGGAGTATATGTAAGAAATCAATATCAAATAAATCCAATTATCGATTATCTTAAATTAATTTTAAGAAAGTCGGTTAAATATATCAATGAAGTGAATATTAAAACTAGACGACCGAGAAGTATTCAATAAAACCTTGTTAGTTCTACCTACTTTGGAATAAAACTTGTACCTAACCTATTCATGAATAGATTTATTGACTGTATTTTAAATAATACCTAAAATAAATATAAAATTGAGCTTTATATCACTCAAAATAAAAGATTTAAATAACTTGATCATCTATATATATAAAAGAAAGTCGTGTTAGTTTCACCACTTATAACTCAAGAACGGCAGAATAGATTTGGCTGAAAATTGGTAGGGAGGTAGCTTAGAGCCAGGAGACCGACATAGGATACTTTTTAACTAATACTTTTTTTTTACTTTTTACCGAAAATCACGAACGGGGACGGGAAAAAATGGGATTACGCGTACGAAGTCGCGGGCAGAAGCTAGTTATATATAAAATTCTGCCAGCTTCGCCCGCGGTTTCGGGGATAAAAATCCCTCTGTTCCAAATTTCAGCCCGGTCCCTTCAGCCGTTTTGATGTGACTGAGTAACAAACAGACCCACAAACACACACATTCACAAATAATTACACATTTATAACAACAGTTCAAGCTAATTTCGACCGTCGGCCCTACAGTTACAGCGTAAGGTCCACTGGTGGGCAACCTAACATTAAGTTTGTTTTTAGTGTATATACTTTTATGAGATAAAAAGTACGGTGTTTGTCTACTGATTTATAATATAAAGGAGAACATTCCCGTCTTAGATAATTACTGTGCTTTAAATATTAACGTCAAAGTTGCACAGTTGCACACGTGTTGCACTAATCTGGCGCGGCAGCGGAGTTTCGCCCCGGCGACGTGCCTCTGCACGCAGACAGAATACGTGCGCGAGCACCTTCGCCTCCAGATCCCACGGCGGTAATCCGGCAAGGAGATTCGCCGCCTCCCCGGAGATCGTGCGGTATCTGCGGATCATTCGGATCGCCAGGACCCTGTGATCGCCAGGGCCCTCTACGGCGCCCACGCTGGGGCGCCGTAGAGGGCCATTCGAAAATTACATGGCGTGCTGTTTTGATAATGTAGGCAGGTACTATGAGTTCGTATGCGATTTCGAAGTTTCCTTTTTTGAATGGTTCACCAGTTACATTTTGTTTCAAACATTTTAATTCTTTGTAAAACTATTACTGGTATTACCAAGACAGAACTATTTTACATCTGGACGAAAACGGAACAGATTTTACGATGTATAACAGAAATTAAACGCTGGTTACACAAAAAATGGTGCTCATTTTTTGTTTTCGAATAATTACAACTAGTTTTACAATGTTACCTGCAATTACACATTGTTTAATTGATTGTAACTACAACTTATGAGGCTAATTAGCATGTGGGAAACATCTGAATTATACTCTAACTAACATGAATTATTTTACCAAGTTTTTATAATTATTATGTAAGACAATATTCATTGTTAACTGTTATGTAAATTTTGTATTGTAAATGCAAGTCAGATTAGATTAACGGTTCTGCAGTTTAGAACACATATTTCAAAATGCACATTTACATGTTTAACTAAGTTTATTTATTTTGTATTTGAATTCGTTTTACGCTCTATGTTTGAAAATAAATAAGCGAGCCGTATAAATCCAAAATACTTGGATAAGTAGAGACCACATTCCTACACCAAAATGAAACTGTAGTCTTGTCCAAATATTTACTTTAACGTTCCTTTTGTGATACCAAAGATAAGCTGAAAATGGAATGTCTTCCGTGATTGAGACGAAGGCGTGAGTCTGACAGGTTGGCGTTGAAGTGCTTGTGACGTCACACCCGTGACATTTCTACACAGTACAAGGAAAGTTCATGAAATAAACATAAACAATATAAATGTCGCCACATATTTTCACGAAACTCAATAATCATTTATTTCATTGTTAAGGACGAGTAAAATTTTAAAAACTTCCACAGAAATGTTCACGTCATTTCTACAATTAAGTAATGACATTTTAACTTCACGGAAATGATATTAAAAATGTTTAATCACAATTATAAGGGTTATAGTTCATGGTACGTGGTTGTATGTACAGGTAGGTACCTACACTTTATGCATTCGTATCTGTTGATAGTACTGCGTTAAACGGCATTAATTAAATTGTTCTATCATTGTAACGTGTACATTGTAAAGGTCATTGAACCTGAATTATTTTTTTATAAGATACCTTTGGCTTAAGAAGGCTTGTCGCGCCTATTATTCAAAATAAAGGGTAAAATACAATCATTAGTATAAGAATGTGCTAACCTAGTCTTAAACTATTTTGACACTCCCTCCCGCCTCACCCAGGCGGGAGCAGTCATTGATTGATTTTCCTCCCTTAAAAAAAAGTCTTAAATTATTTAACTTTTTAAAGTCCTTATTAGAGCAGTTCATAAAAACATAAAATTTAATGTATTATTTTTTGGGAATAAACAGGCAACCAAATGCCCTTTGCAACTGTAATTTTTGTACATATTTCCAATACATAAGCAATTACGTAACACAAAACCTCTTTAAGGATTGAATAAGGCTTTTATCGATAAAACCCAGGAGGTCAGGTCTATTGGAAACAAGGTAAACCTTGAATGTATTTGAGTCATTTGTAGGTACCCACTCACTTATTAGGATATCCTATAAGGCCATGCGTGTGATCTTAAACCATAGATACATTATGAAATAATACCTAGACCACAATAGATGCATAGTGTTGTAACATCACAACCTAATTGAATCTAAACAGTTTATAATGTCGAAACGGCTTTATCAGCACGTAGGAGCGCAGTTATCAATTTGTTTTATCTCGATATTGAGATTGTATGGTGGAAACTACATAACAACATCGCATTTCGTAATATACATATGCATTGATAACAGGAAGAAATTGTATTACATATTAGCACATAATAATAATTACGTCATTGATATTTTGTAACGAAAATGTACATAGATAGGTACTAAGTCTCTATTATGACATGTTAAAAGCTATTCCTGGCAGTGATAACAATACAAATGTTAATTAATTATTCCTACTCAATAATATATTGTGGACGGTTCATTTATTTACCTATTTCCGCACTTTTATGTGTAAACTCTTCCGTTCAGTCGTTCAGATATGTTAACTGCGACTCGAAAAAAATGTTTGGTTATTTTTTTTAATTTGTCTCTTAATGTTGATAACCTTGGCAGATTCTGTTTAAGCATAACGTTCATGTCTATATATGAAAATGTTAAAACCAAAAATTAAAACAAATTGATTTTAAAAGCAAAAAACTATTTGACATCAAGTACCTACCTGTATTTTATGTGCTTATGTAAAAAAGTCAATGTAAATTGTAAACAATTTTTTTTTGACAATATATTATTGAAATACTAATATACAGGACTGATATTGGAAAAGATAGTCAGGCAGACTTGTTGATGTACTTAGATACTCAGAAATTACACAACATAGGTACCATGTCAATTATTTCTTTTTAAATTTGATATTGTAAGTTTCGTGTACTTCTTAGTGATTATTGATATCCAGAATCACTACCGTTAACGTCCATCTATGAGTTAACGTTAACGTCCTTGGTTCACGGTTCAACTATGATCTTCCAAACAAGTCCAACTTTCTTCATATTAACTCGTCGAGTACCGGTAGGTATATAGAGGTATATAAAAACTTTTTTTGAATGCTAGTTTGAATCAAACACACAATATCTTTGGCAGCCAGAATAGAGCTAACCACAAGATATTCTTAGATAGGTACTGTAATGTGAATCATAACTGAATTATTAATCAATTCAGTGTTACATTGTGTTCACAGATTTACGTAGATCTATGGAAAATATTTCTCTAGCTAAAACATAAATAAAGTCTGGTATTTCCATGATCGTGGGATTATTTCTTTCATGTATCAAGGAAGTTATTTATTGATGTTCTTTTTTATAAATGTAAGGCTGCTAATTTACATACAATTATTCAGGGAATATAGGTATCCGGTATCCGGGTCAGGATGAAAATTATTGGATTACCTATTTCGATCGAATCGATTTAATTCGAGTAAATATATACCTACACAAACGTCTACATACAAGACACCTAGACCAGGAACAAGAATCTGTGAATCACACAAAGAGTTGTTCGGTGCAGGAATCAAACCGAATCGAACTCGCGACACGTCGCGCGGCGGCCAATTGCCCAGCTACTGCGCCAACTGCCAACCGTCGGACAATTGAACAAAAAGACATTAGTGTTTGCCTACCACAATTATAGAGGTAATTTGATTTTTCTTTATTATTGTGATATCATGCATAACATACGTATGTAATTTGACGGTTAAAAGATTCAGAATATACAGGAGAAAATACAGAATATACAGGTTCGATATGTAGTATACTGAAACTTTTTAAGCGCCTTTTGCTTTACCAAAAACGCAATTTACTTATCAGACAAACAAAAAGTAAGATTTTTTATATACACGGTTTTACCACAACGGTGATTCGGTCCACTTAAACAGGTTTTATTCAATGGGGAATTTCTGATCTGCTATGGAATAGTACCGCATTATTATCGACCTGTGAGTAATTTGAACAAGTGATGATAGTCATTAAAGGTGCATTGAGAGAGAATAAAAACGTTAGTAGATGGCGCTTCAGTCGAACTTGGCCGACCTAGAAGAACTGTGCTCGAATGAGTAAAAGAACTTAACTATAAGGTAGGACTTACGGTTGAAATTATTAACTTATCTAAGTAAACTCAATCATCCCCATCTGTGGATATGGTTTGATTATTGTGTTAGTGGTTTGGACTTTCTGAGTCAAAAATTGATCAGTATTTACAGATTCTTGATTGCTTAGTAGTTTCGCCCAATAAAAAGTACTTTTAACGATGTACTTTTGAATTACAATATTTAAATGAATTGCATAGATGTATTTTGATTGACTACTAATGGTCATTCTCTATTAATAGCCATTAATTAGGTAGTAACTATTATTATTATTTATTGTTTGTTACTTGAGTGACGTTTATAGTGCAGCAGTTTGTTTCTTGGTAGATTATACTTAGTACATACCTAATCGTATTGTATAGTTATTCATAAATCAGTTTTATTATATCTGTGATTCAAAGTTAGTTAATTGATTGAATAAGTCACATAAGCAGCATAAGTTGGATACAATAAAATAAAGTTTTTCATTACAACATATATCATGCTGACTAATTTAATATTTACCTACTGAAGTATTGCTAATGTGATGTTGGTACTTTTTTCTATCGCATTATACATGAGAAGGCCACTCGAGTGTCTTCAAAAATGAATCTTTTACTCACTCAGTATCTTCCGTCTGCGCGAGCGCAGGGTCAAGCACTACGTTTTGTCGCGGTCCTATTGTTGTAACGCTGTCACTGGAATTGTTTACAAATTCCATATCCGGATATTTGGCAACTTGCGACATTGTTTCGTTTGCCGAAGATATTTCGACATGGTTCGGTATTGTTGCTGTTACCCTCGGCTCCGAGGGTCGCCCCTCGCAGGTATCATACCGAACACAACACACCGAGGGTGCAAACGACACTGATGCTGATTGTTTGTCAACACACTCCAAACGATTCTTTGTTCTGAACGAGATTTGTCTCCAAGACATTACGATTATGAATTAAACATTAAATTATTTTTTCATACATATCACGTATTGTTTTCACATCAATTTACTATTTGTTTGTTTTACAGGTACTGTAAAACATTGATGTTGTTATTGCACACTATAATAGTCCGCTTACCGCTACAACGACACTTGTTAGCAACACCTTACACTACAACCACGAACACGGTAAAAAAATAAATAAATTATAGGTAAATATTTCTGGAATGACAGCAGAGTACCGCGTGTTATCAAATATAGAACTAAATAGTACCTAAATCGGAAGAGGACCAAGTTATCATGCCTGCCAAACATGGTAGTTAAACGGTTACATTATTGCATGGCTAATCAGAGTTATTAGTTGGCCAATAATCGTTAAAATGTAATTAATTGTTGTTATGAAGACATACCTCAGTTCGTTGTCAACTCAGTGACAGAAGCACGATCGTGTTGAAGTAATACTAGTGACTGATCGACGCAAGTGTTGCTCAACGCTGATCACCCGAAGGAATCCACCGGACGTTTGTTTGTGTCTTCAGTCCGAGCACACCGAACATGTTACCGCGCTTCACAATATTGGATGTCGCAAGGGAGCACCGTGGTATTTACACGAAATGACAAAAAACCGTGTCCTCACTGCCATCGAATACAACTGTCTGTCATTCAATACGAATCGTAGCGTGGGTATACGCATAAATTATCATATTTACGTCAAATGGTAAATAATGTAAACGAAGCAAGCTCGCACCACTGGAACGTCATGCGTTGCTGAGTAACTTCTCATAAGGGTTTTCCAGGACCATAGTGAATGACGTTTACCTTAGTGGTTTTTTATATATTTATTTATCGTAAAAGTAAAGCAGTAACATTCACAGATGTACAGATTGTATTTATAGATATGATCAACTGCGATCTTGATAGAGGAAACAAGCGTTTGTAAACAAATAAGTACCTTATCAAGTCAAGGGATATCGCACCTTATGTAATATCCAACAAGGATGAATATTTCATACACTATTTGTGACTATAAATACCTTTTTGACTGTTGAATCATCATTAACTTAGTGAATAGGTATCTACGTTTCTATTTAAGACCTCAAATGATTTACTTATGTTAATGAAACAATATGCCTTTAGTATTGTTTTAGTATTCTTTATGGCGTTTTTGTGTCTAGATTTTTTTATACTGGACTGCACTACCTAGAAATGACTGATTACGACTAGGACCTCTTGTCTCAAATTGTCAAAAGTATGATGGCTGAACTTTGACCCTGAGAGGAAAAAAGTTTTATTCATTAGGTTTTCCGGTATTAGGTTCTCTTGTAGGTAATAAATAAATATATTGAGACTTGTCCCACGTCGTTAACAGCCCGTTATAATCCACACATTGGTGAACTAGGTCTCCTGTACCTACCTACATAGAGAGTTATCCATAAACGTCTGGTTTGGGAGGTTGGTTAGAAATTGCAAATAAAAAGGTTCAGGTTTATTAGAGAGCATTGCATTTCATAGTTGGCTCTTGGAACATCCATAGGAAGGGTAGGGTTGGTGATAAATAGATTGTAATCCGTCATTATTATACGATTTGCACTTAAGTGTGGGAGAGCCATGCTTCGGCACGAATGGGTGGCTCCACCAGAGTGACCGCACAAAAAATCGACGTGAAACAACACTTGACGCGTTGTGTTTCGTCGTGTGATTGAGGGTACCGGAGGCCCAGTTATCCCCCCCCCCCCAATCTCTCCAATCCTTGAAACCCAAGAATCCTTAAATTCCTAATCCCCAAAAAGCTAACGCACTTGTAACAACCCTGGTATTCCAGGTGTCCATGGGTGACGCCGATTGCTTACGAGTGATCCGATCATTATCGAGCAAAAAGTGATTTAGTTCTCAGTCCTTTTTTGAGGAATAACTGAATCTCGTATTTTTAACACATTACCTACCTACTTATTATAACTGTCGTTATAACAAATTGCAAGTAGCTACTAGTTTTGTTTGACGAATAAACTATGACGTCATCTAAAGTAACCGTTACACCGACTTCGGTTCAACATCGAAGTTATTACTCAGGACTTAAGAACTTTAAGTTATGTAGGTACCACCATTATTATAATAGATATGAAGACAAATGTAGGTATCTCTTTACGAACCTATTTTGAGACCTTTCTTTAGTGGTAGGTACCTACTTATGTACATAGTTGACCAGTAGCCAGTGGCCTATAACGACCTCGAACGGTAAAAAACTAGAAGTAAGTATACCTACTTATACTTCATACGACTCATGATTGCAACACACTTTCAAATATTTTGAAATTCAAAGGACTATTTTAAATATGTTTAGCCGGAGTTACGATTAAGCAGATGTAGGTACTTATATTTTTAGGAAGGGTTGATTGCAAGATGGCGTAGCTGAGTAAAAAATGCCAGGTGTGACTTTATGTCTAAGGGTGAGTGCTCCTGTTACTTATAAGTTATTATAATCAGAATGGCAGAACTAAGTGTCAGAAGTTAATAAGGAAAAAGATTGATCTTCGATCCTCAATATTCTCTATGTGTTGTTTACCTACCTACGTAAGAATAAATTATATTTATCTTATTATTGTGTTTATCTTTGCCTACATAACTTTAAAAATAATAAACCGGTTGAAATATATTTACTTGTCTCATGTAAATAGAACGGCTATGTATAGTACCTACCTAATATAAATAACTATAAAAATATAATACAAGATTATCATAATGTTGCTTGATATTTTCATTGGATTTCTGAAATTTAATTTAAACGTGTCGTGTACCTATGTGCGGAGTAGTTTTTAGTCAGTAACAGTCTGACACTCCCTCTCGCCTACCCAAGACGGAAGAAGTCATTGGATGATTTTCCCCCCTCAAAATAAAGGTATAAAGATTTCCTGAATGTCTAAGTTTATAAACAAAAGTATGGTGACGTCATCTGTTGAAGGTATTCTGGTTCATGTATTTGTCTGTGTGTCATGAAATTTCTAAATTCTGAAGGTCAATTTTCTTTTATAGAGTATTCTTCTGGAAGTTAAAGATTTATATCGTGATTATCAAAACTGTTTTATAAAGGTCGTCTAATAGGAAGTGGTCAACAAAAACACCCGAAGCATTACAACTTAGCACTAAATTCTTTAATTTAAGTGTGGGGCACTCGACTTTATTCGAGTATATTTTTGCAGTTAGGTACTGTTTCATTTTGACAGCACTGTGATATAAGAAGGCTTCAGAACACACAAAAGCTTCAGTGCTTCAGGTAATTTGTTTGCATATTTACTGATACATCTTATGTGTTATTTGTAAAGGTTTAATTTTATATTCTATCTTTAAAATATAGGCAAGTTGAAGTCGGTTCCTAAACAGCCAAAAATGAACTGTGGACTGATCATTTCATCTCCACCTGACGTACGTAATTCATTACCATATTCTCTTATCATCGTCAAAAAAATAAATTAATATTTACTTAATATATAAGCTTATTATTTACATACTAAAATGTTTACTCACCATCTACTGAACTATCAATAAACATGCAGACATCAGGGTGTTCGGAAAAATAACGCTAAATTCAGGTAAGGCGAGTGGCTTATCTACCTATGCTTTAAAAATATTAAGTACCATTAAATACTCACAGGTAAGTGAGTACATAATATAAGTTTATGTAAAGGAAAGAAGTCATAATAATTTCGGTTATTTTCGAAATCAATAACTTGTAACCAAAACAAAAACCATAAGTTAATTGCGAAGCATGATCAAAATGTTAGGCGATCATGTACCATTTACTAAGTATATTCTAGATTGGTGTGTGCCAGCTTTTTTAGCTCTAGGTGAGGCGGGAGGGAGACAGGGAGTGTTACTGACTAAAAACCACCCCGTTCCTTTTCCTACAGGTCGAGCCGGAGCCCCGGTAACCCGTCACCTGCTAAGAATCGGTTCATGTTAATGTTATTTTATAACCCACACATTTGTAAGTATAATAACTGGTGAATGTGTATATTATGGTTATTGCGTGTACTTATGTAATTGAAATAGTCTATTACATAAATACGCCCATGAACCTGACCTCTCGGTGTTAAGGTAGACCTTTCGAACACGCTGTAGAAACAAGCTGTTGAGATTCACGTTCAAGGGCAACAAATGAAAGTACGTAGGCCGGTAATAAGTACCTACCAACTGAAGTGCATAGATCGTAGTGGAATATTTGAGCGACAAGAAATTGATTGCTTTGTTCGGTGAGGGTAATGATTGGTTTATATGTAGGTACATACTTTTATAATATTTATCTAGGATCCGGGTATTTTATGTCACAAAATTACGACCAGTCATCGAAGGACAATAAACGCTTTATATTTTCAACACAGTCAAATTATGTTTTTATAATATCTATCGTGAGACATACTATATTAACTAAAAATCGCGAGTGAATGTGAGGAGTTCTCATGAGGAAGAAGAGTTTATACTCTCTAGTTCGAAAGTAGTCCTCTGTAGTTTGAAACTAGTAGAGCTTTTCTCAGTATATTCACGTGAGTAAAACTTAAATTACCTGCCAAACATAAGGATTTTGGCAAATCCTTCCGAAAGGATTTATCCTTTGTCGACCTGTGGAAGTGTGGACGTATTCAGACTTTTCAGACTGAGGATACGGAATACTTACTTAGAGATCTACGAAAGGTTTCTTTTGAAAGTTAGTGTTTTTCTAACACTTGATTTCAACAATAGCTAATTACCACAGACATAATTATTATCTGTTGACATTGTCTGTAGCAACAACTTTATTATAATTTACTTGATGAAGATGTTTATGACAAGAACATACGAAAGTGTGCGAAATTGTTACGCTTTCACTCCTAAACCACTGAATAATAGTAGCTATAGAGACGTAGGAAGGTAGTACTTAGTAATCCCAAGAGATGATTACAGGCTGTAAATAGACTGTAAATGGTGATAATTTAACAAAAACTATTTTGATAATTGCTTAGTTACAGGTTACAGTTAGATAAATAATATCTAAATACGTAATATTAGTAGGTACATACATGTAGGTAAGTTTACTAATAGACGCAAACCGATTAAATTATAGATCCTACCTAGAATCACTAAAAATGGTCAAGGTATTATCTAAGTTATGTACCGACGCCAGAATTTGAAGTAGAAGAGAAGAACCAATGTTACAAAATCTCTGTAATAGACAAATCAGCATGAATCATGAAAACGACACAGCTGCTTCCCTGAATCACGTGGCAAAAGACCATCCGTTTCTTAAATGAGCAAAAATTAATATGGCCTTGTGATCTCTTTGCTTTGGTTGAGTAAAGTTCTACGAAAATATGGCAGGTAAGCAAAATGATACAAACCAAACAAATATAGCTGTCATAAAAAAACCTTACCGTCACCGTTTCATGAGGTATTTGACAATTGAGACCTAAAACCCGTGGCAGCCACATTCGTTAGGTAGGTATAGGTACGGTTACCTACCATGAAAAACATAATTATTTTATTATTCATTCTACATGTGGGTACTAGGTACAAATAGGTAGATACGTATCTAGCTAGTGAATAGTTTAATTTGAGTAAGTCGTTTAGTGAGATCATCAAATTTTCCCTTAGGGAAAATAGACATGCTAGTCTGCGTGATGTTAACCTTTTTAGACATGTAAAAATGGTACTTTCATAGTTTATTTTACCAAATAACATATCAGACGAACCTTTCACAACATTGACGATCAAGGGACATTCTTAGTGACCTGTTTTTTAAAAGAAAGAAAACTTGGGAATACTGGTGAAGACGAAAGAGGTTGTCAATCTCTTACTGTCTGAAAACCACTCCGATGTTCCGTCTGTCCCTCACGTATGCGGATACGCATTACGCATAGGAACCTACCGAAATTACTCACGACATCTAGCAATACCCACACCTAAACTAATTTACACATTTAATAAAGATTTTCATATTGTCATGTTACATTAAATAAATTAAGTAAATGAGGTACTTAATTATTCAAAATTAACTGACTGGTACAAAATCTCAGGTAGGTAAGTACCTACATAAAGTAAAAAATTATTAGCTGTTTTTCGTTGGTGGCGTATGAATTGTTAATGGGGAAGATAAAGGTTGGTGTTTTTATCCGTTTATCCTGGTGCATCAACAATACATCGTGTATTTCAAACAGGTGCGTACCTTGAGAATAAAGATTAAAGGTACCTGCTCAATGCGAGAATCCAACCTATAAGGTAAATGCATTCAAATTCAAGTAATATCGTCGTAAAAATGCAACCAACGTGCATCGCAGCTATTTTTATTTAACGATAATGTGGGTTCAGAATTAACTGTTTCGTTTTCTGATCATGCTTTGTTTGTATTTCTGTTATTACCTGAATAGGCAGGTAGCTGGTAGGAATATTGACTTTGATGTACCTACCTACTGAAAAATTTCAATAATGGCTACCAATCAATTGATCGATGTTGTTAAGAGTGGAGCAAGGTGATATTGAGGTCGAAATCGGTTCTGAAGACGTTTAGGGCACAAACAACCAAACAAAATTGGGTATGCTTTTCTCATTCGTTCCCATTTGATAGCATTGAGTAGGAGCATGGAGCGTACAATGGCCATGACACTATTTTTCATTTTACTGATAAGCGTACCAAACTACATTATGATGTTACAGTAGATAACTTGTTATTGTTACACATAAAACCACACCTCCCTAACTATTTATAATAATAAGCACATTGAGGTTTGTAGAGACTGAACCACGAAAGTTAAAAAGTTTGAATTGTAAGTACCATCCTATTTAGGTACTTGCAGATTAAAGATCTATTTATTGTAAGTACCTAGGAAGGTATGCATTAAATTAACTGAAGGTTAAACATAATCGCAGATTTACGCAAATAAAGGGAAACTAATAAACAATGCGCTCGTGACACGGGAATTTTTTATCTTGATTATCTGTGGCAATGATTCATGTTTTTACACTGTGGTTGTGACTGGGTACCTACTTCGTAAGAATGATAAGATTAGCATCCGACAATTATTGGAAAGCAGGAAGTCTATGTAGTACCTACTTAGGTACAGGTACCTACAGAACTTTTTCAATTATCTTGTAATGAAGTGAATGGTTAATTACTCATTAGAGTTAAACAGGTATGTGGCATTGATAGGTACCTCCTACCTATTTATAATTCTGATCATTTAATGATCAGAATTATAAATTGCAATGCACATCATCTAATTAATATCTAGGTAGCATTTTTATTCGTTATTGCTTTGTTTTGCAATTGCTTTTTATATTTAAGTCCTCCTAATAATGTAGGTCCTACCATAAATTATCTACCTATGTCTGAAGAAAATTAAGCGCAACGAATTTTTGTGGTCTCCAGGCAATAACTTCGTGAATAGTTTACTTTGTTAATTCCGTACCTACTTAATTACTTAATTCGGTAATCAAAGGAAATAGAAAGTTTAAAAGGTAATATTCAAATCCAACGGTAGGCTATTCAATTCTATTATCGGCCTACTAACTGCAAGTGCACGAATCTAACTAGCGCAGAGGTCAACAACCCTAACTTCTATTGTACGTAAGCGAACGGAAGAAAACTTTCGCAACTTTGTTCAGTGGAACAAATCAACGAAAAATTAATTTCGCTATAAATAAGCACTGCCTTATCGACCTTATGCTGGCCATGACTAACGTACGAATACTAAAACTTACCTACCTAACCGTAAGCCAAGAAATAGGATTTGTGAGCGTTTGAGAGCCATTTTAAAATGCATGTAGGATGAAATTGGCCGTATTGATCATGGTCATGGTCGTATGTGACCGACGTTTCCGAAATGTTACATTTGTCGATTTCCCTTGGCCTTTCAAAGTGGACAAACTATCTAGATATCTGATTGACAAATACGAACTCGGATTGAATCAAAAATGTAAGGTTTCCTTAGAACTGCATTGGATTGTGCAATTTTTAGAGAGCAAACTACGTGGTATGCCACGAAATGTAATGTATAGATTGCTTAATTTTTTAATATACAGGCACTGGTATAACATTCCTTATTCGTTAACTTTAACACTTTACGATCTACATTTTCGGTCCATGGTAATCAACCAACTGGTACGGGTTCGATTTCCGTATGCACAAGGAAAAACGAATTGTTATGATCTACAAATTATTGATTTCTTACAAATAGGAGAAATTATTTCCCCCACCAGAACACGGGAGAATTTATTATAGAAGTGTCTTTTTCTAAAATCATGTTTTGTAGTGGCACTGGCATAGTGCACAGAAGTATCATTCGTTTGGACAACAAAACGGTAAAGTACCTATATAGTAAAGGTGGAAATATTGCTGTACATGGTCACCTACATACATGTTACACACGTCACGTTGAGGTCTAATGAGTTCTAATTGAGACTGACCCACGCCCCTTGAGCCAAAGGTCCCGGCGTAGTTCATTCTCTTAGTTACACTACTGTTAAAAACAATTATTATGACATTAGTGTTTTTGTATTATTTTTCACGACAGTTAACCCGCACAATAACAACTTATTCGTTGTTTTGTCACTCTTCTAAGTCTATTCTAGGAGTTTTTTATGTTCTTATTTACGTGACAATTTTGTTCATTTGTGCTAGTGACTAGCTGCATTAAAAACGTAAAATGGTAGTGGTATTTTACTCATAAGCAATAGTTTAATCACACAAATGTTTATAAAAAAACGAACATTTATTATAAAACCTAACTGATTTCATACATTTTCACTTACATATTTAAGTGCAACTTAACATTACGTAGGTACTAGTATAGGTGTACAAAATCGTCAATATAATTAATATAAAAGTATTTCCTAGTATCAACAAAATAAATGCAACTTTCCAATCCAAATATTGTTTAAAATAAAAAGTTGATTTGACTATGGCATATTTTCGTAGGCATCATAAAATTCAATAAAAATATACATTTGTATTTTTGATAAACTGGCTTGTAATTTCATATAGAGTTTATTTTTACAGTATTAAGATAAAGCTGTTCTGAAGTCTACACAGTTGAAAAATAAGAGTACTTAGAAAAGCTATTATATTGTAAACATCGCTGCTCAAATAGATGCACATTATAGAATAGCTACCAAGAAGTTTTACTGTATTAGGATTAAATGCATTTTTGACAATAAGTAAAACTTCAAAATTAAAAAAGGTTTGATAAGTGATAAAAATTTCAGTCTACTAATTTAATTACTTACAACTAACTACTTGCTTTAATTAAATGAACAACTTATGGTTTCTTACACCTGCATATAAACACTTGAGTCTTCCAGTAAATTTTATAAATAAAAATATATAATTCCTTGTACTAAACTTTGAACAAAAATATGTCCAATTGCAATAATAAGTGATATCACTGTCCAATATTGTTTATCAGTGTTCTTTTGTTTGTGCAGTAGTCATACAAAGACAGAAGCAACAATAAAGAACAATTGTCTAAAATAATTTATAAATACTGTATAGATATTATTTAAAAGGTCACATCAATAATAAGGTATGTCCCGTTGACATATAATTATAGTGATATCTTACAACAATACACTTACTAGGTTACTAATACAAGTCAATTAAACAAAGACAAAGTAATACTTAGATAAGCACCTAAACATTTAAATATTTGCTTCTCTTTAACAAATTCTCCGTAAACATCTAAACAAAGGAATGTTCTAAAGTGTGGACAGAATCATCAATTCATTGAGAAATAAGATATGTGAAATACAATAGGTACATGTTTAGTTACAACTAGATAGCTACACTCTTGCAGTAACCATTCACTGAATGTCAGTCTTTTCATTATATTCAATTTGTCAGTGAACACCAAAGGAGAACGGCAGATTTTGTACCGCTTCGCTAAAAAAAGATTTGTCATTAAAAACTTGGGTCATTATAGAACCTCCTAAGTACGTTATGTTAGCATATTTAATAGATTTTTAAAACTTGGGAAACCCTAGAAAATCTGATATTCAATAATGATAAAAAGCAATCCACTATACGTAAAACGAACCGCGATTGACGTTTACAAAGTTGCCATGCGTAAAGATGAAATCAGAGCATATTGAATTTCGCTATTTCATAAACTCATTTATTTTAATATCTATCAATGAAATATTTTCCTTTCCATTTCAAACATTTTTATAAGTAAATATAAAAATCTACATCCAATCTAAATCTACGTTTACATGGATTATTAATGATAATTAACATTTTAACAAACTTGAATATTATGGCAATGTTGAACTGGCATTTGTCTTGATGACATTGACAATTAATTTGTCAATACTGGCGCATTGCTGTTTGTTTCAAATGCGATGTTATGATGTGTTTGTTGAATTTGAAGTTATTTTATTCATCTGGTGATACGTTGAGTTTGGCAACCGTTCCTCCGTAGCCCAAATTGGTGTTATTGGCATCATTGTTGTGACAATTGCGAAAAGACACTTATTTACATTATTTTGTGCAGTGTGTTGTTATTTGTCGCGATAATGAATTTACAGTGTATTAATTGCATTCAGAGTTTGTCGCACATGAGACGGCATGCTCTAGAAAATGAGAGTGAAGATTAGACGTGGTCAACAATATCCCAATGTGGACTTATCCTAGAGATGTAAGTACCTAGTTTACCCATAACATATCGAAAGTCACCATGTTCCTGAATAAAAGAAGGCGCATACTGTTATCTACCCATAATGTATCATTTTATTCTTTTTATTCTAGATCTCTCCTACCGACCATATTTGCAATGCTTGCTGGCAATTAGCAACGTATCGGGATGTTGCTGAAAGTATGTCCAGCAAACAAATTGGTCACTGGCATGTTTGTGTCGTATATGGGTGATTCATTGCAATGATAAGGTGACGCAGGGTTTTAATTGAAGGCGCCAACAAACAGGAGTAAAGACTGGCTCATATAGTATTTGATTGGATTCAGCCACAAGAGGTAATAAAGCATAATTTAACCATACTATTATCTATATACAGTGTAATCTAAAGTCAATATCATATTCTAATAATATTACTTATTTTAGCTTACTTCCCATGATGAAGATCATGTTCCATACTGACTGAGAGACCGTACAAGAGTCGAAACTATAAAACCACAACCTGACATACCACCTCACAGTGTTCACTATCAGGAAGTAATGTATTATGTAAACATGGACTAAGCCTCACTTTAACATTGCCATTTGTAGAACAGATGAGGCCGGATGATGTTGTTCGGCTCTCAAAGCTTCAACAGGTATGCATTCTCAATATAATGTACCTACATAATTATGTATCTATGTGGAGTATATAAGCGGTTTCTAATAGGTTTATACTCATGTTATAATTATAATTTATTAATTAGCATGCTGTTTGAGCTCCTATGATCTGTTTATACGAATAACTATAATAAATGTTATAAAATGAAGTAATGTAATCAAATATTTATTTTTATCTTTTCCATTTTAAGATAGGGAATCAGACTTATTATTATAACATATAAAACTAAAGGAAAAAAATGTACTTTTGTTACTTTATTTACAGTTATCTTACTTGTTTACAGATATCAGCAATTGATGTCTGCTGTACCTATGACACGGCCTGTTCTCTTTTTAGATGAAGTACTCCTAGAAACAACCTGAATACAATGAAATAAAAGTATTTCAAAATAATACATTTGTTTTATTTTAACCTAGTAGGTAACTATATATTCCATCTTTGATAAAAGTGATTTTAAGAATCAATCTATAAAATAAATGCCATATTTAATTTAGATAGCTTTAGTTTTATACCAAAAATGTTCATTTTCATTTTACATTTTCTTTAGTTGTAATGTGGTGGCCCAGAGGTTTAAGAAGCCCGCTTCTCATGCATGAGAGTGCGGGTTCGAAACCTACCAACGGCAAAGTACCTTTTGTCCAATGTGTCTTTTTTCCGAGTTATTGGTATATTCAATAATCTAAGAAAGTACAAAGACACCGCTGACGAATGGTGAAGGAAAACATTGTGAGGAAACATGGGCTTATAATTTCTTATTATAAGTTTGAATTACCAACCCACAATTTGACTTACTTATTAGAAATTAATCCTTACATGCGTGCTAAGCAACCAGTTTTCAGAAGAAATACTTTCTCAAAGAGCTAAGCTAAGTTTAAATCGAATTAACTTGAGACCCTTGAGACTATCTACCTGCAAGATTCAAGGTGAAGTGAGACATTAGTTTTATCATATCCGCCACAAGACTTCCACTGCTAAATGTAGGCCTTCTACCCAATGACAGTCGCTTACATTATGAATTTGCATTTTCGTAGGCACCTAAGAAATGAAAAAGATTGTGAGGCATACTCTTTAAAACTCTATAGGTGCATCATGCTTGCTGAATTAACAGGATCATTCCTAATTGCCTTTTGCGCTGCGACGCACCATAGGTTATTTTTTGGGTTTCTAAATTCTTGTTGTGTGTCGTAGCAAAATAAATGGTTTTTCTTTCTTTCTTTCTTTCTAATAATACAAAGTGTAATAGTCACTTGAGTAGCGAGCAGTATTTTTAGATTTTTGTTTTTTGTAAATAAACAACCACATGAGAGCACATTGACATTTTTCAGTTAACTGTCATCTGTCATTTGTAATAGATATTTTGCTTACGGTGGCTCTACACTTGACGTTGCGTATTTGTTGTGTTCGGCCAAAAAAGAACATGTTTGGAGGATTTATTCTTCTATATATTTGCACGCCATTACATATAGAGATACTATTTGGACTCCATTTGTACGTAGTCTACAAATATTTGGACAAATGAAGCGACTACGCAATGTCAAGTGTAGTACCACCTTAACATACCTTTTGCACATTTTCAAAGTGAAATAACTTTTGAACCCCAAGTTCTAAAAATATGTAATTTTTTTCTAAACTTCATAATAAAAATATCTATCGTTCAGACTATTCACTTGGTTAAAACAATGACTAATACAAAATTTTATAGCGGTACAAAACTTCCATACAAACCTGCCATTCTCCTTTATTAAAAGTACAGTCAATTGTTTAACTTTGTCACATTTTAGTTGTAGCTTCTAGGGAGCGCAGTAGAGGTGCGCGGGCCATATACTAGAAACGATCTTTAGAGGCATGCAGGTCCGGGTTGGTCAAGTACTGCAGCTCCTGCAGCTCCTGGAACTTCTCATGGTCTCGGATGTGGGCATAGTTAGCTGACAGGCACATCAAGTAATGCACCAAGCTCAGTATTACAAGTATGCATGACACCATCGCCAGTATGAACATGAATTCTGCTTTCTCTACATAGTCTTTGCAGAACAACTTTATCTTGTGTGCCTCACATATTCTCATATCCTCTTGCTTGACACTTGAAGGGAACATGAAATCAAATTGAGTAAAGTCAATACACGTCGATAAGTCGATGTTTTTCGGTTTCGAACAAAGTTTCCAGAATATCGTAAATAAGAATGTTGTAATAACTAGAAATCCTAGTAACATGATCCATACAAAAGTCAAAATGTATGTTATGATCATAAACACGGCGCAGGATATCCGGCCTCCGACACGGGCTCTCCAGGCCCGGTATACTTTCTGCCTGGTGGCGCCTGTTGTCAAACAACCCAAACACAAAAGCATGAAGCCCAGAGCTGCCATACACGCACTGCCTACTATGAATATCATTTGCAGCGCTTCAATCCATATCAATCGGAAGTGAAATACTTCGTCAAACATTAGTATTGAAAGAGCAGAGCCCCGGTACATAGTCCCGCAGAACACACCCACGCCCAGGCAACACATAATCGTTGCGATGAGTGTGGCATGGGGCACCCGGGCAAGGCAAGCCTGGCACGCGTCACCCATTGTTGAAATAGATAATTTCTTTTATAAATCACTTAAGTACACCAATATTTATCTTTGTATTACACAAAATTTACGATTATTTTCACTCTCTCCACAAAAAAGATATAAATTACGCGTACAACGGATGACAAATAATGTTGACGTTTCGTTTCGTTTCATTCGTTCGTGATTCATTCATTTGGTAACAGACTCATAAGTCTTTTGATTGAATGAATTACGTTTCGTTCAATATAGTATAAAAATTATAATTATAAAAATTAGGAGTTGTTAAATTAAGCATTCAATCCTATTCACAATACTTATTGAGTTTTTTTTTTATTTTACTAGGTAAGGTATCTTGTAAAGTAGTTATATTTGTATTTGTTTGTAACATGTTCAGTTCATCATATTGTGAAATATCCAAACGCATTACGTTGGTGCTGGCCACGTCAAAATGACATTATTAGTATAGTGATGTGGTTTCATTAAAATCTACTAATTAACGAACTTTATTAGTCGACTAAATATTTAAGTCTTAATATAAGATATTTAAGCGAGTCTTTAAGCTATGAAATAATTTAGTTATAAGAATTTGAACAATACGATGATACTATACGGCTAATGATTTATGATAAAAGCCAGAAATAGCATGTTTGTTAGTTTCGTTGTTGTCTTGTGCGGCCAGTCCCAATAACTAGTTGTGATCTAGTTGTTAAATATTGTGATCAACATAATAGAAATAATATGATTACTAGGAAAATAATTTTGACTCTTGTATTTTGTATGGAACATAATATTATCGTAATAATAATGTAAAATTCATAGCAACCATTCCCGTAATTACATTGTTGCGCAGGTGCCATAGTCATCCATAGTTGCCTATTATCGGCCACAGCAACTCTTCCATAGGGGTACCTTTTCTTTTTTCATTATCTACAATAGCTTTATTCTAATCGGGGACATTTACTTGGGTGCATTTTCATAGTGTATACTGGGATAGTGGCAGGTTTGTGTGTCCATTACATTTAGATTAAAGTTGTCTAAAGGGCCTCTGTTCTCTGTTGCATCTGTTGGAGACAACTGAGAAGTTGGCTTCGGCCCCTCGTAGGTCTCCCAAATGACTGAAACCCTGTGATACCATGAATGGTTTTAAGACACACATGTCAAAATTAATATATCTACGAAAAAATGTTCCGTTTGACTGTTAGCGTATTATATTTACTTCTTTCAATGATAAGATAAGATAAATCATTCTCATGAATTAATTTGTTGGAATCGACTAAATTTTTTGATGTAGTACTAAAGACTTTGACAGTTCACATTCACAAGTTCAACGATAACAAAACGTTCACATCCTTATTGAATTGTAATCTAGGTTTTGTGAAACATATTATTCGTAATAAATTATTTAATAATTACATTGTGCTGATATATTGATCATACTAATATTGAAAAATGGAGACTTTGTATCATCAGACTAATCACCTAATTCAGGAAACATCAGAACTTTTCCAGAAGTTAGAAAGAGATCCGACAAACTATGAGAGCATAGAAAACGCAATTCAGTCAAAAATTAATGCAATTAGTGCGTAAGTTCGTTTTGTAATTATTATGGATTATGCTAATCTAATTATCTGCCTAATTTATTTGGCTTTACAAGATATTCTTACTCATTTAAGGTTAACATATTGTTGGCAGTGTACATTTTTCTGATTATCAATTTAAATTACAGGAACTGCGAGAGGTTGGATATATACGTTTTCAAAACACCAATCAACCAGAGGCCTATGGCAAAAATGAGGGTTGACCAACTGAAATATGACAACAAACACATTCAGGTATAGAAATTGATCAAAGTTTTGAGTAATATACACTGAATATTTTTCCTAAAACTCATATCTATTCTGTTTAACAACAAGTGTAAATCAGCTATTATGTCCATTATAATTTTTATTATTTTGAATTTTGCAAGACAGGCCGGTTGGAAGCCACTTACATCCAGTGACTCCCTGCACCCTTATTCAGGTCATTTACAACACTATATGTCTCAGTGCCTAAACATCAATATTTGGAGTCCAATATGTCAGTGCTTAATACTTAGTAAAACATATCTTACATTCTCAATATTTCGACAGGCATCTCTAAATGCAGCCCAGAATAAGCGGATAAAGCGTGAACAGGAGCTAAGAGATAGAGAACAACTGTTAAGTCGGAGGTTTGGACATGATCACACTGCCATAAACGTGGACTACTTGGCGCAGGAGCAGTTGTCATTGCAGAACTCACATAGAAATGTTGATGAAATGCTACACACAGGTTTGTTCATATTGTGATATTTTAAACTTACATACATCTTTGTACATAGGTTTTGAGGGTGACCATTGGGGTAGGTTTAGTGAGCTAAGTATCCCACACTACCTAGTTTTTCTAACAAAAGCCAGAGTTCCGTACAAATTGCTACTACACTAAAAGGATTTGCTTGTTATAAAAAAATAAGTACAGATGTAGTAGATACTGTGTATTTTTCATCAATGTTGATAAGCAATAATACTGCTTATTATGAGAGCATTTGTGCTTATTTTTATAGTACAACTGGTGTGTTTAAAAAAGTTATTTACAATTTACTCCTCTTGTTTCCTTCAGCCTGTATTATTTGAAAGTCATATACTTAAAGTTGTGTTGTGCTGATGTTTTTTAAATGTCAAGGTTTTTATGCAAAAATACAAAAAATAATTGTATTTTATTTTTATCAATCCTCTTTGTTATAGCTACTTGTTTTTACGCGTATTATTTTATCTACAATTCTACATAATAGTAATACCAGAATTAAGTATATTATATTTTTCTGAATATTATACAGACAAAGTAAAATTTACCTTAAATTTTTTTTTAATTTATTCGTAATAGAGGAAAAACACTTATTAAAATTCCTAACTGACCCAGTGCCAGCAATAAATAAGCTAAGAAAACCAATTTATTTAGACATCAATTTCATCTTTATATGAAATAAATTCTACATATATGAATTTTCTACATTTATGTAAAATTTCTTAAATTACATTTTTAAATACTACCTAAAAAAACAACAGAAAAATAATAATTAAAATATAACAATAGGAGCCGACTAGTAGCGGGGCATGGTCAAAGCTACCGGTGGTTAGGGCTCCAACAACTTTATTATTATTTCTGTGTAAATTACATTTTGAATTGTTTGCTATTTGTTGTTGATTAAAAACTAATTGCTATCGCATTTTTGGTAGGCGTTTGTATTTATTACTGTACTACAATACACATACCATTTCGTACGGCTGGTTTGATGGTAATAATAATAGTGACATAACAACTACTATGAAGGTAGGACTCGGCAATAAAATGAAACATTTAAAATCCGAATAGATATTAACATGATTGTGCTTCGGCTCACCTTCTTATATAGCTACCTGGTAGCCAATTTAATAATAGGTTCATGTTATAATTTAGGTATTGCTTAATTTTCCATAGGTTAATTGGCAATACATTACCTACGGCTTAATTATACGTAAAATTCAGACATAGACGTTATATATTTGGTTAGGATAGACCGATAGTGATCCAATGTCGGCCAAAAGTGGGACAGTTTACCTCTATCCACTATTTTATGTATTTATGAGTCCATAACCCAGATCACCTTATTGGTTAGGCTCATTTAAGTGCGGACTACAAAGTAAACTTGCCATCGAGAACGACATAGTTACGATGCTCGGCAATGAAACCAGTTAATTAATTTGTCGTGCTCATACTTAGGTACCTACCTACTACCTACATCTATACTCTGAGTCTCTGACTAACCGAGTCACTGTTTCTAGATGCCAACACTACGTGGCGCTGACATCACCGCTACATGTTTTTTTTTATTATCAAACGTAAACCTACACAAAAACCAAACTAGTTGCGGTCCGCACGAGATCACGAAATAAATTTATTTGTGCTTCCAATATGGATTTTGAGTTGTGTCACGAGTTTTGTATCTGGTTTTATCAAAGTATTCACGTGTGCCGAGAATTTGAGATAAGTATATATTTGTATTAGATGAAAGTTTTAAAATTAATTAGGTATTCATTGACAGTTACCGCAACACTGTACTTCCTAAACAAAACAGCTGTCTATTTGGAATATGGTTTGAGTTCCTTGGATATCATTAAATTGATACTATGAAGTGATATTCTCAATTTGTCGCGTAAATGATTGCCGGTACCTTATTCACAAAGCGCAAAACGCTAGTCTCAAAATAAGACAATTGAAAGCAGTTCTAAACATAGTTATGCAAAACACTTACCACATCTTGAATTATTTTTGTACACAGTTCTCACAACACACACATAAACAGGAATATTGTTTGTATCACTTATAGATCGGAAATAACACAGGAGTACCAGCTAACATGACCGCTCCGTATCAAGGTAAACTTAATACACGAAGTCAAAGTTTTTCGAATAAGCAGCCTAGATCGAGATTACTTCACCCGCTCGGCGCCGCTCGTATCTGCGATGAGAAATTATTTACAATTAAAATATAATAAAAAAGTTAGTGACACTTCAAATGTTGGACGGCAATTCAAATAAAATAAAAATGTGTGATTAAAACATCAAAATAATATTGCAATAAATATATATTCTAACAATGAGACGACCTTGAATTCGTATTTAACAAGTTAGTTATGTGATTAATTACCTTGTAATTATAGTTGTAGCACAGAAGGCGCTTGTGTGTGCACGTGTTTATCTGTCGACTTGTCCTCCCCGTGTACGACTTGATACAGAAACGAGAAGGGCTTCGGATTTTCACGCATCATTAATTCGTATAAAATATATAAACACAATATCTACATGCATACGTACATTTATTTTAATATATCGAGGAGTTTCGGAAACATAAAAATATGAGTTAAATGTTTAATGTTATTTAAACTTTTCATTTATTATAATATGAACCTTGAACTATGAACTAGCTTTAGTCACCGGTCCATCTAAGTATTAAATCGTTCATTGGAGCACGGAAAATGGTTTGCTATAATTAGGTTTAGTCGGACACATTTTCCGGTTGATGTACAAGTTGTACAACATTATACAACCAGCTGAATTCTCAATCAATGTTAAATAATATATAGAATTAGTTGCAAGTTAGTTGAAAGGTGATTCACTCGCATTGAGCTAAGTATGGGACCTTGTCCTTTATATAATCAGCTCAGCCTTGCTTAGGAGATTCAATGTCTTCATTATGTTAGTTTATTAAATTAAATATTGTTCGTTTAATTACGCACATACCTTCTGAATTTTTTGCATAAAAATCATAGAATGCAAAATGTCTTTGTGCTGAATTTTTCTTCGATTCGATGTTTGAAAATTATTAAAACGCTCCTAAAATGTTTTTTTTTCGTGTGTAAGTTCAAGGACATCTTAAGATTTAATTCAAGGGCAACCTTAAACTGGTTTTGTTTTGGTATTATTCTATAAGAATGTCTGTCGTTCCTACTACATAACAGAAAAAATATAGGCCATTTTATTTTATTTTTAATTCAATAGCTCCTTACAGGTAAATAATGACCCGGAAGCTTTTTAAATACTGTGTGAACGACCAAAGCAATCTTAAAAATTCTTTTATTTGTTCCAGGTTCAAACATATTGGAGACTCTAAAGTACAACCGTGAAACAATAAAAGGTGCTCATAGAAGACTAATAGACTTAGCCAATACTCTAGGTTTATCGAACGCAACTATATCTCTGATAGAGAGGAGGGTGTCTCAAGACAAATACGTCTTGTTTGGCGGCATGTTCGTCACTTTGACTATCATCGTGCTTGTGATAATATATCTGACATAGTCTAAACTTTATTGAGGGATGTAGATCTCTGTTCTCGTTGACAATACAAATATTAGACGATAATGACAAAAATATAATATATTGTAATCTATCTTGTTTTCTTATGTACGGTGTTCTCATGGTCACAAAAAGAATTGCCGTAATGTGTACCTTCGCGGTGAAGTGGGCAAATGGACACTTGAAGCGTAATTGGGACAGACCCTTCTCCCTCTAATTGACACAGTATCATGGCCTATTGTATCCCAATGTCCAGTAAAGTGTAGTGCTAGTGCAATATCTTCTAACATAACCTGCCTAATCATTTCATAATAATTGATGATGTTTTCATTCAACAAGGTCATTTTATGCCGATTTTGCTCTCGCAATCTGTGAGCCAATAGGCAAGGCGAGTACTGCTAGACTTAGTTTCAAGTAAACTGTAACTATGAACGATCTTTCAAGCAATAATAATGAACATTACTATCTAAGTAAAGATTGCGATACCTGTATTTCAATACACTTACAAAATAACAGCAGAAAGAAAACGAACGCTTCAATGAAACTCATAATGAAATTGCCATGTGTAATTGAAAATGGATATTTTTGCCGTTAACTGAATAATATCAAAATATAATTAAATACTTTCTTGAAAAACAGTAAGAACAGATAGGCACTTTCTGATTAGGTCAGGTCGGTACAACAAACGGTTACATAAAAGTTTGCAAAACCTTGCGATTGCTCGAATGGGGCTTCAAAATACGAGTTTTTGCGACGATCAAAACACCACAATTTATAGTTTTAATAATATTAAGCCGAATTTTGGTATCGGTTACTTAAAATAATATTGCGTCAGTAGTCCACTAGACCGAAATTAAAAAAATTGAATAGTGTACTTGATAAAACAAGTAAATGGTATTTTGGTTCTTGAACTGGTTGTGTTATCTACAGTTATTTTTTTTAAGAAATATTTATCTATACGTAGTTGTCAGTAATAGACTTGGTTTTTCTGCAACTTCATATACCAACTCATACCTTTTTATAAATTTATGGTTGAATATAAATATCGTTGTATATAAATATTTTTGTTATTTATTTAATGTAACATTCCTTTCTTTCGTTTTTATTATGCACGTGTTTGTGAGCGTACACTTGTATTTAATTTAAAATATATCTAGCTTACCTGTTTGTGTATTATTGTAAAAATGTTAATAGTTAAGTGATATTCTATTAAATTTTATATTTTCCACATACTGGTTTTATTAATTCTAATTCTTCAATTCGTACAAATACTTTTTAAATTACTCTTTTTAGATTTTTCCAAATCTTGAAACATAACTACGACCTAAAATGAAAAATAACCGCTTAGATAATGGAATTAATATTAAAACTCAAATTATAAAATATTTAAATTGAATTTTATTCAAAATTACATGATGTTTGGAATAACAATTAAATGTACCTACCTATCCGCATTTTAAAAGCTCAGTAACAGTGTACAAGGATACAAAAATATGGTCATGATACGGCTGCAAACGTATTGTATAGTCGTTAAATAGTCTAATTGAAAGAAATAAGTGCAGATGTTTTAGTAGGTACCTTAATTTCCATTTTCAAATAAATGCATTATCTAAGTGATTCACAATAGAAAAGTGCAAGTTACTAATTCTAAATGTGATAACAAAAATGATGTGAACATCAATGTCTAATGCATGTTGCAAGTTGGGGCTACATTTTGGGCATAACTTCAGTAGGGTCAGTCTTTCTTTCTAGGGGGTCGCAGCAAGGCTTTTTGCCTTCTACGTGTCCGCAGGCAAAGGCCACGTCTTCTTCCTTGCGTGGGGCACAGGGCCCGGTATCTTCGGGTGGTGGGTTGACACAGGTGTCGACGGCCTCTGGTGGCAGACGCGGGTAGTCCGCCAGACGCGTCGCCGCCGGAGATATCACAGGAACATCTCTACGCAACTTCTTCACTTGCTCATAAGCATCCGGAGCAAGCTTCATATATTCCGGCACCTGGTACAATCATCACAAATCAGTAACTTGTAAGAAAGTGGACTTATCGAGGTGACCTAACGGACTTACAATTTGATACCGGTTGTGAGTTCAACCTTGTTTTTTATAATGTAAAATAATATTTCGATTCAGCATCGCCATTGGCTGAAATTATAATACTAAAGTACCAATGGACCAAACAATTTGGTAACTAAAGGATCGATAAAATATAATGGCGGACACGTGAGCGGTAGACCTCATCGTGAGCCCTATCGTAGTAATTATCATATTATTTGATCGTTTTCCTGATCATTGCATAATCGAGTAGAAGCCGTACAAGAGTGCTATTACGTGATATATCAGACGAAGGTTGTTTATCAAATAACGGGTAGTTAGGTAGGTCCGTAATATTATATTATATCAAATTAATATTACTAAATTATACTTAATTCTATCGGTTAGGAGCGATGCGGGACTTAATGATTTAAGCATAATAACTTTATAGGTAACACGAACGCTCCCAAGTTACCACAGACGTGACTTCTCTTAAGATACCTGGAGGTTTCTCAGGCAGTAGCATTATTGCCCAGGTAACGCGGTGCCACGTATCGACATCGACAGTATAAAATTTTATTGTGAGGCATAACGATAAACCTTAAATGAAACTGTTTGTGGAAGTGGTAAACCTCAGCGCAAAAACTGATTAAAATCAATGAGAATTTTATAACTGAATTAAAATTGCTAGAAGTCTTATGAAGGGCATAGCAAACCAACAATGGTCGTCCAATCCAACCACCATAAGTTAAGCATAGGTTAAGCAAAAAGAAATTAGTGTTACCTCTTTGCAGTCGACACCATAAGTGCCGAGGTATCCAGGCAGTCTCGGCTTCTCCACTTTATCATCTCCGATGGCATTCGCGATCTGCGAGCTGGGCACGATCTCATATGGACATATCTCGTTAGCACGACGGTCAGCGCGCTCCGCTGCATCCTGTAGGAAAATTCAAAATAGATGAATAGGTACATACATACATAATTATTGTAGAACTTACCTCCCTTTTATATGTTCTGTAGTTGGTAGCTCTAGGTATGTTATGTAGCTACCTATGGTTAAAATTCAACTAACTCAAATTACTCAGAGTTTGCTTAAAAGTCCCAGTAATTTAGTTTCTGATGATGGTTCCATTATTAGCATATTGTGTGTTATATTGTACAATCACTTCACCGTTTTTACCTTATAGCAACGATCCGTGTAAATATTTTTATTGAATCAAGTTGGGTTTTTTTTTAAGGGGGGAAAATCATCGAATGACTGCTCCCGCCTGGGTGAGGCGGAAGGGAGTGTCAGACTCTTACTGACTAAAAACCACCCCGTTCCTTCTCCTGCACGTCGAGCCGGAGCCCCGGTTACCCGTTAGGTTCTCCGTAACGCGACGGTTAGATTCTTCAATTTCTATCAATCGTTAGTCTTGCTATAATTAAGTGCTTAGGTACCTATATTGTATTTCCTAGGTAGTTGAATACCTATAAAATGCCTCTATGTCCTTGCTATTCAATACCTAAATACTCGTCACTCAGTAGGTAAGTAATTATTGCATTCGTACGCATGACAGCACATTTCCATCGTCTACGGTTAACGGTCTGTATATCTAACTACTTTTTATCTTTTTTTTTGATGACGGCACCCGGCACGACCTTCAAAAGGCACCTAGCTGTTTGAAGCGAAAGGACTAGGAGAGTGTGGGATTCGTATCTCACTAAAACCATCCCGGTGGCCACCCTCAGACCCTATAAGGGTGCCGAGGTACTGAGTGCTCTCCCTGAGGGTGAAAGAGACCTGGGTGCTTACTCCTGAATCCAATTCCCATCGATCGACATTGTTATTGTGAAATATCGTAGGTACTCTTGAGTTGCAACACTAGCGCCAATTGCATCCGTATTACGATATAGAAGTAAATGGTATTGAGTTTGGCTTTATATGTACTCTGAATGCCATTTTAACAGCTACGATAAGGGGTACAACCCTTAGTTTTGACATTGAATAATTATTGAGTTTTTATTGGATTGAAATTGCATTGTCATTGAGATTGGTTTCAAGAGTAAGCACCCTGCTCCGGAGCCCCCAACTACTTTTTATCTCTCTATGATGAGTCACATGACAAAAATGTAAAATAACACATTTGTACGCAAATTTTCTAAAAAGTATGGACGAGCACATGTATCGAGTTCGGACATTAAAATCAACGAGGATTTATATGTCCGAACTCGGTACATGTTTTAAAGTTCAAACTACGGAGTCAAAATCAAGGGGAAATTGAACAGACATAAAAATTCAATTAACCGGTGACCGATGTCAAGAATTTAAATTCGAAGATGTCAGACTCGAAGACGACTAGACTAATCTACTAGATTTTACTTTCCATTGAAAAATTGGACAAAAAATGGAACATTATACCATTAACTATCATAAAGAAATATGTAGGTAATTTACCGGATCCTTAAACTGGTCACAGAAGTCATCGTCTTCGTTATAATGAGGCTGTTGTCCCGGTGGGTAAGTTACTCTCTGCTGCCTAGCCTCCCTGTGCTCGTCTGCAGAGGGGCCACTGAAGCACACCACCTTCTGGTGGTCGTCCCGAGCTGCTCCCGACTTCAGAATGCCTTTGAGTGGCGTTATGTTCTCGCATGTCGGTTTGCTGTACAAGAATGAATTAGAATTAGGTGGATATTTCGCAGACCAAAAATATAAGTTATAAACCAAAAATGTATATTAAAAATACATTGCATAAATTGCGAAGAATCCTCAACTGGTGAATTTTTATTTTCAGAAGTATGAATGTTAGGTATTAAGTTTAATAAGTTTATAAATATCCTTTTTAACCCTATGCGATATAGGTTTTAAATCTTTTTATAAAGGTCATATCTACTCGCTATCCCTAAATAGATCTGACTGATCATACTCAATGTGCCAATATTTCATCGACAAAATCTCCACCGTGCATACCTACAACTATGATTCTAAACTAAGATTTATGATGGTTTAGATTGAGATAACGCATACAAAAACTTTTCTGCAATGTTCGCAGATAAAATTATGCGGGAGTGGGCATTTTCTAATCATTTCACTTCTTCTTAAGTTGCATTTAAGTTTTTTTCTTTCGTAGAGTCTTTAAGTACTTATATGCTAGAATATGCATTGAAGATTATACAGGAATTAAATTAGTAGACCATCACACAGTCACGGAGCCGCGAATGACTTAACGGGTTGCTGAGGCTCCGGTTCGAAGAGCCGAAGGAGGAACTAAAATCCACCCCGTTTTTAGTTCTTACTCTCGTCTCATCTATATGAGGCAGGGGAAGTCACACGACATTCTCACCTCAAAAAAAAAACGCAGTCTATTCAACCATATAACTTTGAAGTCAAACAATTTCTTTCTCTAAAATAGGTGCTTATAAAGTTGTTTCACTTGACTTGTAGGTACGAAAATACGTATTGTAACGGCTTAAGTTTTATAATGAATCGTTAAATGTACTTATTAACATTTCCTTAACAATGGATGAATGATTGAATGTTGTGTGAAGCAAAATGTAGACTTTTTTCCTTATTTCGAGGACCTCAATCGGTTTATAAATAATCCAGTATTGAATGAGAGTACCTACACCTCTCCTCAGATGTTTAATTGTATCCGATTTCAATTGTTTATTTTTTTATAGACATCTTTATTTTAATTGCCTTTAGGAGTTATTAAACGGTTTTTAGGGGCGGTCGGTCAAAAGGACAATGACTTTTAATAAAAATGGTTTCTAAAGACAGAAATGCTCAATGACAAGAAGGTAATCATTCTAAAGTCGACCTTAAGATCACATTGTATAGTTTGTCATATTTCAGCAAAATAATAACTCACTTGGGAATTTTTTGCAACATTTTTTGGTTTACCAACTTGTTTTATTTTTATTTTGAATAGAAAGGAAACCTTCAAGGATGAATGAAGTTATACGACATTTATTAATATTCATAGCCTAAACCTGTTTCGTTGATCGAATAGTCATAAACGCGCACCGATTAAGAGGCTTATTCTCTGTACCCAATTAAAAGGTACCTTACAATTTTTGTTCTTAAATTTTGGAATCTCTTTGTGCCTAAGCTACAGAGTTTGATATTGTGTCGAGAGTGTATGGAAATCTATTATATATTAAAGGTATCTCTGCCTATTACTTCGGGGAGTGTAAAACGTCGTGTTACTTAATTTAGTTGGAAATGCCATGTCGTACCTCTGTCGTGTGACACGCAGCGAGTCATCGTAAGAGATGCGGTCTGTTGTCATGGGAGGAGTGGGAGGTCGCGGCGGAGTAGCGCTGCCCTCCACCACGTCCAGCGCGGCTAGACAACGCTCCATTGCGCTCGGTTCCGCAACTGCCGCTGAGCCAATCTTCGCGAGTTGCGCACGAGTTTCTGCCGTCTGTTCTTCGCGGAAAGCCATCTAAATTTAGAAATAAACGTCTTTGTTAATTAATTATTTTGTTTTTGGGATGACTGTCCCACGACAGTCGCCGCACCGCGGGTCGTGGAATGCTGCTCATGAATATGACTATATGAGCCTCTAGCATGGCTTTTTTTTATTGCTATGTGTCTTGGCATGTCGAGTTCCTCGTCAAACAGTTACATGAGTAAGCGGAAAATATAATAATTTATTTAGTGTGTCACGAAAGTCTATCTTAATCCTCAATATTATTAAGGTTGTTAAATGTAGGCAAAAAATTGGAAAAGCTTTAGGTACGTAATATAGTATCTAGATTTGACAGATTTCTAAGTTTTGTAACGTAAATGAATTCATTATAGGTACCCAAATTTTTGTTGCAATTGATCTTAGTTTAATTTCAGGTGTACCTACATAAGGTAGATAGCCAGATTGTATCAAATTTCATATTTACCGTAAGTTCATCCTTCAAGTTGCCCTCGCGCATGTGGTAATTGCGTACATTGTCGATCACTTCCTGCGGGAACTTCTCAGGATTGGCAGTCATGTATCGGTACACGAACAGATCGCAACCGATTATGCGGAAACGGTGTTTGAATACCGGCACTGTAGCTCCTAGAACCACGAAAAGATTGAAAAATAACTGCTAGTAGGTTAAAAATTCGCCAGTATTAAAATTTAATAAGTTCTCATACATGTTATACTAACCTATGTAGAATCTTTCAGGTGTAAAGTACGTTGGAAAGTTATGGTCTGATTCAGGTGTCTCCAGTTTCATCGATTTTAGGAACTGTCCCTCCCGAATCCCCGAGTTCCTTCTAGGAATCTCACCAATCTTGATAGAGCCATCTGCGAGGCTGTATGACATCACAAATTTTCTACCAGTGTCTTCTGGATGTATCCAGTCCAACTCGCATAGATAACGGAGGTACTGTTAACAAAAACAAAAAAGGTTATTGATTGTAAAACCAAAGCGTCGCGTCGTTGACAATGCAGCACATACAAAACCGCGTAGGTATGAAACATAGGATAATTCCGTGTATCTGACAAATGTAGCTTCCATTAAGATCCGTTATGGTGTTAAGAAAAATATACTGTTTGAATATAATCATCATCATCATCGTCATCATATAATATAATATAATGCCCACTACTGAGCAAAGCCTCTTCCCACACGGAGAGAAGGTTTGAGCATAAATCACCACGCTTGCACAATGCGAGTTGGCGATTTCAAAATTACAATTAGAAATTATAAGCCCAGGTTCCTCACAATGTTTTCCTTCACCGTTTGTCAGTGGTGTCTGAATAATCTTAGAAAGTACATTTACTCGGAAAAAGTCACATTAGTACTTGCCGTTGGTAGGTTTTGAACCCGCACCCTCATGCATGAGAAGCGGGCGTCTTAAACTTTCGGGCCAACCTAACACAATTGAATACAATACTAACCCCGAAAAACTACATTTTACTTTAAAATTTATTACGATATAAAAGTAAAATGCGTACATACTTACGTAGACTCCTTTATCATAAAATATGAATGTAAGTAAAGTGCACCGCTAGTACGAACTGTTTACGTAACTATCTGAATCTGGCAGATCGCGCGCTTGGAGTTCGCTGCTCAATTCTTTCGTCAGTGCTACAACTTTAATTGAGTCGACAACTTGGAAACTTTGAACATCAAAGAATTATTGACGTCCGATAGAAATACATTCACAAACATTTCCAAAGTATTGTGCAGTCAATTCAAGTTTTAGGTGAAGTTTTCTTGATGTTTGATGCTTTCTGAAGCGACCAGATTTAAATTTAAATGTACCGATAATAAGAGCTAAGCGAGATTGTACTGTACTGTTATTGTATTGTAATATCATGTCAATCAACCCATCAACTAGTTTTTTTTAAACATATCTTGTAATAAACTAAAATTTTTGATAATGTGAATGAGAGTTGGTTTTTAATGTTTGCACACATAAACGGCTGGACAGATTTTATTCCATTTTGGTACACAGATAGATCGATACAGAAATATGAAAATTTATAGGTCATTGTGGATAACTTGAAGGGCAAACAGAGATAGTTGATCTCATTGTTCAATAAATAATGACGTCAAAGAACCAGTGGCGATGACGTTGATTGCATATTTTATTTAAGTATTTTGTAATATATTTCGCCCTTATGTCTTCATTTAAATACCAAATGGTGAAGGCAGTAATTATTATCAGCTTAATAATTTCAAGGCTCAGTACCTACAGCTAAACGAACATAATTTTCCTTTTATAACGTTGTGTTTATGTAGTTTTATTTAATGCATGTCTTGTTACAAAACAATTAAACGACAATGATTTGCCAGAAATTGAAATAACTACGAGCGTATGTTATCTTTTTTGCTTTGTTCTATGTAGGTAAACTGTAGGAAAATAGTTACCTATGTAGGTATGTGAAGAAGTATTTGTCATTTAGTTCTATTGAAGAACATAAGAACACCAAACGAAACCTTCCATTGAGGCGTAGTTTTAATTATTTTAACCTACCTTAAAGTATCCATGTATAACATACGACACATTCAAAGTTGTAGCAATCCATCTCTGCGAAATATTTTTGCCAAATCCATTCGGATATTTACTCGAAATTGAGTAAACATTCATATTTCTAAACTTAAGAATTTCGAGTAAGTAATATTTATCTATTACCTAAACTACATATACAATGGGTACTTAAGCCTTCATAAGAACATTCAAATAAATCCATTCAGCATTATTCCATTGTAATTCACGTTGCAATCCAATCCCGCTCTAATTAGATTACTTACATTAATTATTATCTGCAGATTAGACAATAGATCTATGTCAATTAGCAAGTATAATGATGGCTAATTAGTGCTTCTATTGAAATCATTTTATGTCAGAGCTTGTCGCATTAGTATTTAAACCTGTAGGATGACAAAGGTATCCTCATTTGTCATCGTTGTCATTGTCACAAATCTCATTTCAGTAAAATAGGGGAAGCGTACCTATTGCTGAAGACCGGCTAACATTCTAGATAAGCTTATTTTGAGGGGAGTAAAATAACCTCTTGTCTGTTGAAACACCGGCTCCCGGTATAAACACATTATGGCCGCAACTTTCAATAGACAAGAGGCTATCTAGATGGTTCTTCTGGGTGAGACGAGAGGGAGCGTCAGACTCTTTGACGCAACCCCTGCTTCGAGGCTGAGTTCTATAACCTTGACTGTTGCCCGCAGCGCCGGTATTCTAGCTATGTTTTCAAACTTAACCAGTTCAAACGTGATCATGATGTAGGTAACAGGTAACAGTGCCTAAATATCAGAAACTTGGCCAAAATAGTATATACCTTTAATGGCAAATACTTCATTTGAGTGATATAGATAATTTTAGACTGAGAGGTAGTTTTAATCCGCAGAAAATGTATGATCTTTGTGAAAATTAACTTGATGAATGATCGCTAGCTATATTAATATATCTACATAGGTGAGTAACCCTTGGCGTAAATATATATATGTACACTACGATACCGATGTAACTCAGGAATAATTTATGTAATACTTTATGTAAGTAGAGATCGTCCTTATTGTATATAGATTACCTTATTAGCGTTGAGGTTGTATTTGATGATGTCTTTGTGCGGGGGCTTCGGAATGAGGCCGTAGCAGGATTGCAGAGTGTCCTCGGGAGAGCCAATACCAATGTGAGGTGGAATCGACTGTCCAACAGATAAATAAAACATTATTCAGCAACTTCTATTATTTTTGTATTTCATTCATCATTTTATTTATATGTAGAATAAAAAAATAATACGACAATGGCGTTTTTGTTATGTAAAAAAATATCAATTTATCTGTCTACATGGAGTTCTTAATGTTAAAACCAGATATTTTCTAAAATTTTTGCTAATTTATTATTTTTAAAACTGATGATGTTGGTCAGTATAGGTAGGTATAGTTATCTTAGTATAGCATTTTTGAAGGGGTGAAAATCATCGAGTGACTGCTCCCGCCTGGGTGAGGCGGGAGGGAGTGTCCGACTCTTACTGACTAAAAACCACCCCGTTCCTTCTCCTGCACGTCGAGCCGGAGCCCCAGTTACCCGTTAGGTTCTCCGCGACATCTTAGTATAGCATAGAAATAATCTCACCTTGGGGAACTCCTTCTTTGCTTCTTTTTGAACTTTTACCGCCTCCGGTTGTTGTATGTTCAGCATAGTACTGTAAATAATGAGTACAATAGTAAATATATCACACAGCGATCAACAAATATCAACTCATCTAATAATTCACAATCTAAACTTACTATTACAAAATATTGAGGTACTCATGCCTTCAAACAGACCGAAATACAAATAAAAGAGTGATAAAAAATGGTGGTCTCTATTGCCGTCTTTTTCTTAAATGGTAGATATTGTATTAAAATATAAAACAGACAAACATATTAATTAAAATTCCCTTTTTATATACTGTGTAAATAATGGTACGTTTATAAATGGTTTATCATAAACACAGAGGAGACTCACATACTTATTCACATAACCTTGAAAAAATGTGCAATTAATAATTTTTTTAAGTACGTACCTATGCTTGTTATGACTCATAATACTTATAAATACTTCCCTGTTCTACGAATCAAAGCAAATTAAATTCTTCGTATTCCTAGCACAAAGCAGTCGGTCTTTTATTTTCAATAATTTCTCTTTGACAACGTTCGAACTTTTAATCTTGCTGTAAAATTCATACGGGACGTGAGTATATTAACCAGAGCCGTATTATCCTCAGAGAAAATTAGGCAAGTGCCTGGGCGCTAGGTTACAGAAGGGCGCTGTGAAACGTGCGTGCCCAACTGAGCATAAAATGGCGCCGGCGCCAAAAAATTAGGGGCGCCTATGACGTGCTTGGCTAGGGCGCTCTCGCGGTTTAATCCAGCTCTGGTATAAACTGAATCCCATATTCCTTTCTCTGCATTGTTGTACTTTTTTATTATTTTCACTGTCTTTGGGTAGACTGAAGCACATTCCGCTCGTATGAAACGGATTAAAAGTGTGCTTTCGTGTTTAATTAGAAAGGGATTCCTTTGAATATTAGATTAAAATGTAGGTAAGTACCTATGTGAGCATTTTTAATCAAAGCGCAGTAATTAAGGTTGCTTTTGGAATGTCTTTGATGCTTGTAAAAATATGTAGATGAGTAAATTATTCTATTTTGTTTCTTATAACTCTTAAAAACTTATATTTCTCTTTGTAACTAACGATATTATTAATTTGTAGTAAGGGTGTGTACATTATTTTAGATATTACGTATTTAGTCTGATTTATAGACTGCCTCGTTGGCCGAGTGGTCGCAAGTGCGACTGCCGGGCAAGGGGTCGTCTCGGGTTCGATTCCCGGGTCGGGCAAAGTATTACTGGGGTTCTTAAAAATTCTCAGTAGTAGCACGGAGTCTGGAATTGTGCCCGGTATATGGCAATAGGCTTACCCCCTATTACATGGGACTCATAACATAAATAGTGAAAAGTGGGTGTTATATTGTACAGTGGCATAATGTGCACCTCTGCCTACCCCTTCGGGGATAAAAGGCGTGATGTTATGTTATATTATGTTAGTCTGATTTAGAAAGACCATTTCCAAGTAAAACCTAATAAGTGCTTACGTCCATTGTATACGTATTGAGTCTTCTACATTAAGCTATGCCACAAGAAATACAAAACAACAAAATATAATATATATAAATACACATATAGCGATCAATCCAACTAATTCGGTTACGCGCACAAATCTCGGGCGGTACTTTGGCGTGGAAATATTATTACCAGCAGTAACTCATTGGCCTTAGTATATTACAAAGAGTACATCTATTTTATACATTACGTTGATTTGCCTTCTTTGTAAAGGTTATCTTTGTATCAGGGAAAAGCCTAGTAAAAAATACATTGGACATTTTCTATGAACTTTCGTCGTCAAATAATTTTACAGCGAATACTCTATTAATATTAAATTACTGAATATAGATAAACATATACTCATAAATAAAATACATGCCTATTAGGTAAGATTTAATCATTAAAATATATTTCAATGTAGACCATATTTATTAATATATTTATGGTTTAAAATGGTTTGTAGCATATTAATCAAGTTCAATAAATAATAATTACCTCGTAAGCTCCCCAAGTGCATTATTAAGTCTTCACTAAACCACTCGCTTATTACGCAGTACCTATGTACCTAGGTAGATAGGCACATTTATAGGTAAATATATAGTAAAATATACGTAGACTGCCAAGAGGTTTGTTAGAAGCAATTATCATGAAAATCGTCAACTTTAGAGCTCATTTAGTTTCAACCTCAATGTCTATTCGCTTAAAAACGTTTAATCATGTCTGTCGCACACTTTAAAATATAATTGACTCATAAAATTCTCAGAGCTTGGTAGAGGTCACACCATATTTTGACTGAATCTATAAAATAGATACTGAGATTATTATAAATGCAATTGCCCTAAACAACTAAATCAATACAGGAAACTATCGTCAGAAAATAGACAATATATTATTAATGGTAGTGTAGTAGAACAGTGTAATTATAGCGTAATAGTGGCGTACTATTATGTCGCCATTAAGACAAATGCCACTAATTAACCGCAGAGAGAACATCATCGTGGCTCTATTCACGGCAACTTGGGCCGCCTCGCTTCACATCACACTTAATGTCAGGATTTATCTTTGAGCACACGATGATATGCCACTTAGGTACACCTATGATCTAGTTGACACAAGTTCTTGTGATAAACTCTAGTCTGACATTCATTGCTTTAGTAGATTGTTACGACCTTCTGACAGCTCTACGGATTGCTGACTTTATCTTAGCTTTCGAATAAAATTCAATTATGGATCCACATAGAAGTTAATGAATAAGTCAGGTAAACATCGTAAAAAATGTGCAACTCAACGTTGTTCATGATTTAGGATTTAGGAGGATTGCGTAATATCTAGGAGTTTGGTTCATTTCCATAATATTTTGTCAAGAGCTTATACTGCACTGCTATCACTCACTGTCAGATACAAAATAGAATAAATGAATGGCCGAGGATTATTGTAATGTGGAGTGTCAACACCACTCATCTGTCATTTATCAGTTAGGAGAATTTCTTATAACACCATTTCTTTAAACAAATGCACGCACTTGAAATAAATGCGTATTCCCTACATGTTCATTCAGGCAGGTTATTGTAAACTGCAGGTAACAGGGACTGTAATCTGGACAAGTGTTGGGTTAACCTGTGAATTGTACTTATTGTCAGGTAAGAGGATGTCATTTACATAACTGGAATCCTTTAAGGAGGTTTTAGCCATATAAAAACTTATTCTTTTTGCAAACATGACTATCAAAATTCGAACAAACCTTATATTTTTGTTAGAGTAAAGTCGAAAACCCTTTTGCCTATATTTGTGCCTTGCGGCACTTGGGAGTTGGCAAATAAATCCTTTTAATTCAACACTTCTTACTACTGAAACTACAAAGAAGATATAAGTGAAAGTGAAATATTGAACGTATCAGCTGTTTTTTGTCCCACGGAAAACACAAATGTCGTCCTAAAGGGAAGGGTTAACAGCTCAGCACTTGTAGCGAGGCGAAAGAAAAAAATGTTCCAATTTCTTATCTTGTCGCGCAACCAATGCCAATCTAGTGTAGGAAATAGCTTACTTAATGGCGCTTGGAAGGGAAGGACAAATATTGATAAATTATCACAATAAACATGATATAAACTGCCTCAATGACCTTGTTGTGACATTGAAGAGATATTTTACTTCCATCGTTTTTTTAGTTAGATTATCTTACTGATTGATTTATTTTGAGTAAGTAATAAACAAACAGGTTGTAATTAATAGACACATATGAGTTGAGTCTAAAAAGATTGAATTTTTAAACATCATTTTAATATATGACCAGTTTTCATTAAACACTCATAGCTGTATTGGTTAATTTTATCAAGCTCGTATACCTTTTTCTCAATGCATTGGCTTATTCGATAGTCTGTTCCTAAATAGTGTTCAATTTCAAAGGAAAGAGTAGAACTGTTGATTACCTATACCGTACACTAAACCGCAATCAACCCGCTTAGAAAGCTCTTAATAGAAAATCCGCCACAAGTCCTTTCAAAATACTATTAATTCCACTAAGCGAGTCCAGCTGAACACGAGGTCGTCTTGCATTTATATTAATCTCGAGACGACCGAGTTTTTGACGTAATTAACATTAAAGAGAAAAAGAAAAAAACGTGCAAAAGAGCCGCCAGGAAACGGGAAGCAACTTTACTTTTAATTTTCTTTTGGCAAATGTAAACATGGAAATGAGGTAAACGCCGTTTGCTACAAAAACTCGCCAGTGAAGGAAATAGTCTGTTAACCCTTTGAATGAGCGATTGTAAATAATGGATATTTTAGCACCTAGTTCAAGCTTTGCTATCCAACCCCCAGGCACTTGGGAAAGTGCAAATGAAATCGTGTAGGTATTTGCGATAAAAGTACCCTTTGATCAAATATGCTTTCTACGTTTTGTGTAAAGATAGACTGTTTTTATCGTAGAACCATAGCATAACATTACGATTGTTATCTTGGAAAGGGTAAGAGGGTAATAATGGTACTATAGTAAACCTACTGCACCTTGTACCTATCAGTACAAATGTATCTACTATTACCACTTACCTACGTTACACGACTTAGCCTTAGGTTATAGGTAACAGAAGGCGATCCTTTTCGCCATTCTGCAGGCATCATTCCAGGTTCATATTTGAGTATTTTGCTATCTAATGTCTATTAATGCTTAATCCAGACTTTATTTCATCGTTTGTGGTCTTGCAGTTATATTGACGAAAATATAATAAAACAACTGCATATTATGTTATTCTCTGTGCTAAAGTCATGTAGAGAACGCTATAGAAATCCGACATAAAAGATGACATTTAAAGACGATAAAACTGATTGAAACATGGAAAAACCAACCTAGAATGCAGTTAACATAAAATTGAATATCTATATTGCCTGCCAGAACATTGATGCGTGATATTTCGACAAAAGAAACAAAACAAGACAGAAAATCTTTGTTGAACGAAGGCCATTTCGTAAAAAAGATGAATTAATAATATTTTCTTGGCTCGTGTCGAGGGATTGCAGTCCCTTTGTAGTGTGGCGGCCATATTTCCCGTGCAGCCGAGTAAACAGAGGGCTACGACGGACGGAGACAAATAGCCTTGTGGTCAACAAGCCGCGGGGACACAACTAACGAATATGTAAAGGAAACCATCTTACTAACAACCACAATATCAGCAAATACTCCATATTATTATGTATACCGCATTTGATATTTCCTTTTTCTTATATTTCTTTGGTATCGTTTAGCTAAGCATATTTCTTATATTATTTTTACTTGTTTTTTATTTAGAAGCTACATCTATCTATGTACTTATTACTTGTTTATTTTTCAAAGTTTCATTCCAATCAATTCAGTAGTTCCGTAGATTTTAGCAACATACAGACTTAAAATTATTTTTTAAAATAAAAACTTAGTTATTTGTATTTTGTACGAAAACAATTTACATAGTTCATGTTAAAGTATCAAATGTGGGTTAACAAACGTCCCACATATGGCTTAATATGAATGGGAAACACAATAAAATTGATAATGAAACAGTTATAGGTTTTATGGACTAACTTGATCTCGTATGTAATGCTTAATATTTTTACGAATCATAACTTTGATCAATATATGTTTATTGTTCCCTTGAATGGGGCTGTTGACTACCATACAATATAGATATTTTTCTTAATTTCTAAAGTGATAATTACGTATGAATTTTGAACCAGTATATTGTTTTGCGACGTGACGCTACATAATGATATGAGATTTGTTTGAATGTCCTAATTATGCATGTTTCTCCACAACATAGACATAACATCACGCCTTTTAGCCCCGAGGGGAGGCAGAGGTGCACATTATGCCACTGTACAATGTAACACCCACTTTTCACTATTTATGTTATGGGCTCATAATGGCAATAGGCTCACCCCCTATTACATGGAGCCCCATGTAATAGGGGGTGAGCCTATTGCCATATACCGGACATAATTCCAAACTCCGTGTTACTTACTGAAAATTTTCAAAAAACCACAGTAATACTTTGCCCGACCCGGGAATCGAACCCGAGACCCCTTGCCCGGTAGTCGCACTTGCGACCATTCGGCCTACGAGATATGTCTCGACAAATATGTCTAAAGAAAGAAACATTTGATTGCGCAGTTTCTAATAGATATAATCCTTCGGACAAGAAGATTCCTGAATCATAACGTAACATCACGCCTTTAACCCCGAAAGGGTAGGCAGAGGTGCACATTACGACACTTAATACCACTGTACAATGTAACACCCACTCTTCACTTTTTATGTTACGAGTCCCATGTAATAGGGGGTAAGCCTATTGCCGTATTCCTGAACCATCACATAACAATTCTAAGTATTCATAATACCAAATATCTATTTGCCTTGCTCACCTGAAGTATTTCCTGGTAAAGGCATCGCAATTACATATCAGGAACCGTCTTCCGAGTATGAAGACTGTGCTTCCAACGATCAGATCCTGGGGAGCGTAGTACTCCGTAGTCACCTCCTCTTCCGTCGTCTCCAGCACCGTGGATGGGAATGCAACTGTGGAGTGTAATAAATTTTTATTGTGTTGGTCAATGCTATCAACAAATGTTATTGGTCTTCAAAATTGTACATAGACTATATTGGTAGCTGAACAATAACACCTTTATAGATTATGTAAAATCCCCAGTTCCATATAGCTACTGCTAGAAGAACTTATGTAACCATTATGATTATAGTTATCCTGAAAACCATAAATAAAACGACTCTACACCACATTCAAGTTAAAGATAACTTTCATAAAGGCCTGGACTCCCTTTATGGGATACTCGAACAAGAAATCTCACTTTTTATTTATCTAGTACCCATCTACAATCTACTGGTCAACTCACAAAGGTACGTCAGGTATTGTAAAGAAGGAGTAAATTTGGACCACATATGGAAGTGAGATAGGTCCTCCAAACAGCGCCTTTCAAAATCCATATCGCACGAGCTGACTAAGAAAAACATTTAACATTTTGCTGCGTGTATGTCACCTAGGCCAGTATGAATATTATGAATAACAGCTATACCCTAATCGCAAAGGTTAACATTCATACAAGCATTCGGCATTGAGGAGGGTCGGGTGTACCTGTGACCTTCGTCGTCATAAAGACGTTGAATGGCTACATCGATATTCGATATTGGATTATACAAATCATTTTTACCTTACACTCTTCAATTTATATATTTAAGGGATAAAACTAGCTGGAAGAGAAATCGCCAAACGGAAATTGGAAGATTCCTTCTGAAATCTTGCTTGAATTTCATGGAAAGATTATGAGCTTTATCGTTTAATAAACTTGAAAGTGAAAATCATTGTGGAAACTTGAAATCATTGTGGGATGCAATGTATCAAAAAATTATAATTGAACTTTTTTTATATTAGGTACTGACGCAGCACAGAATATGTCGTAGTTCGTACTAATACCACACCTATGTATCGTTCTTCCCTCGTTTTACAGCCTTTTATTATCCCTAGCCTACCCTGCAGTTATTTAGCGGGAGAAAGCACACGTAGCTAATAAATTTGTATTAAGAAAGTTACGGGTTAATAAGGTTCACGATAGTTTGTGGACGAACGTGATATCGTTAATATTCACTATTTTTAACCAAAGTTCAAAATTGAGTAGGAAGTAATATCATTATGTCTAAAAATAGATACTTTTTTTTAACTAATGCAATCACCATTCTGTCGAATATCCATTTGGCATTTCACCATTGACCTTTTAATGCCGAAGGTTTATGTTTGGGGGCGGAAGGTTACCTTAGAAATGAATGTATTACATTCAGTACCTTTGTTCGGTATAATAAATTTAATCCATGACTGCACTCCGTACTTACTGGTAAAATACATCACTAGTTTCAAGCAATAAAGGCAAATTGCGAGGAAAGCCATACGTTCATAAATCTGTGACCTAAAGCGGCTAGGTAGGAGCTGTCGTCCTGCCACATGGGACGGTATTGCTCCAATGAAAAACGACGGAACTACCAATAGAATATATTGAGTCAGAAGCATTCATCACCGACTGACATTCGATTAAGTCCCTGCTGTAGAAACAGCGGCAATATAACAGCCTGTATTTACAAAGTTTGTTTGAATACCTGGGATATGGGTCGAGGTGACTTTATTATAGATTCAATTACGCTCCAATACATTTTACTTACGCTATTGCTCTCTTTTATTGACCGTAAGGTGGGAAATCCACAGTTACTACAATTTTTAGGTCAGGTATAAGTATTTGGTACTTATTGCAGTTATTTTTATCAGTACATAATTATTATAATTATTTAAGTCCATGCATACACTTTACTAATGTTATTGTAGGTACCTAGTTCAGACTAGTTTAATAACACAATGGCAATCATTTAATATTTTTCTACCTGTCTTCAGTATGTAGGTCGTCCACGTCACGTTTTGCCAATACTGGCCGTCTCATACTGTCAAATTTCCTGACGTATCTATCAAGGCTTCACTGAAAGGCCAAGGCTACTGGTAATAACTCTATAGGGTAATACACTTCTATTTAATCACAGATTTATAGACCGGTCATATACATGAACTCACTATAGATGAGAATATTGTGGAAACTTCATACGCACTTACATATCATCATCACACAATGTAGTAATATCATGTCGCTATACAATGCAACTTTGTCCAATTAAGACAGAGTTCAAATCAAAGTCAGAATATATCATAGACTGCAGCGTTTTACTTAACATTTAATATCAAACGGATCGCATTATCTTACAAAGCAAAGCTAAAAAGAGGCTCTATCCATGGCTCACCAAGTATATCGGTTACCGTATTCATTAATTAAATTCTGAGAAAACAAACAACAAATTACAAAGGCTTCTCAGACGGCCTTTGCTAGTCTGCAATAATTCATAATCTCCCGGCAAAGAAGTAGAACTCGAGGCTTGGTAACTTCTCAAACTTTCATAGCTTAATCTCCTTAAAAGCTATTAATATAAAGAGAGGTATCCCTGTTTGTTAGCTCGCTAATTACGTTTAACTCAATCTAGTTTTATAATTAACTACATGATGTGTAATCGTGGTTACTTTATTGTGTTTACAGGTATCAGTTTAAAGTCATTTTTTCTTTATTGGATCAATATTCTAAACTGATTGCATAGTACAATCCTGATTATGAAACAAAGGTGGTGACACACATTTATCATGTAAATAGCAAATCAAAGCTTGTTTTTTTCTATATTATACTTGAAAAGTGATGTAATAGTTATTGTAAGTATAAGATATTTTAGAAGAAACTAAAACCATTAGTTCCTATGACCTACCTTCTCACAAAACGAATTCCTAAATGAAGAATAACTATTATTTTGTTTGTTAACTGCAGAAGACAAACGGTTTAAGCTAAATGCCTGTAGGGATTTAGCAAGCCCGAGCGCCCGGCCGCGTTGCCCCGGCACAATGGAACATTGGAATGCTATTTGTGATGTTAAAAACGCGGAAACGAATCTTGTTGCAAAATGGAAAACGTTTTATCATAAATCGTCCTCTATTATCAAATATTCAGTATTTAAACCCCATCGATCTATTTGAATAATATATATTCTGCCGTAAATTATTCATTCTACATTATTATAAGATATTTTCTCGCTATGTGTGTTATATTACTGTAAATTCCTGTTGCTTTATAAAATTAATACTAGCCTAAACTTCCCAGGGCTCCATTAAAAATGTACGCCAATAACACCATGTTAATAACATTCATGATGAATCTTTATCTTGAATAATTTGGATCCTTACTGATATTTATTTATTTTTATCCACAATCATAATAAAAAGACGTCATTTCTCAGTCATTCTGATTGAGTCATTACAGAGACGGAATTCGATATAGCTATGTTAGCGCACAGGCGCACACCCGGGCCGGGCACATATTATTACCACATCCACTTTTTATCGGCATTTTCGTCAACCTAACAAGCACCATTGAAAGACCATTAAAGGTTTTTGTCCTCACTCGAGTTGGGGCAGTGAGCTGAGTTACGATCTGTGTTTGATCACTTACCACTTACGAATAGTTACTGCTACATTATTTAGCAATAAGGCACAAGTTGAGGGCTCGCGTCTACCCGGCCTCAGTACTACAATATAGTGTTTAGAATAAACTTCTACCGGGTTTCTCCTTCCACTTCTTAGGCAGCTTTGTTTTCTTTAGAAGCATCGGGAAAGGATCTTTTCCGCCCTTCCCGTCGTGGATTTCCTGAGTGAAGATAGATAAAATTTAGTGGAGGAAGATTACATAATCTTCTGTAAAAATGTGTACCTAATAAAACAACTGTACACATTTTTTATCACAAAAGAATAGTTACATGATAATAATAACCTCATCCTTTTTGGGAAGTCGGTTAAAAACGTTATATCCACATGTGAAAACTACATAATGGAGCATGAAAATCCCAAAAAGAGTGCTTCATATCTTGTAAGTAACATGTGGAAATATAATCCCGGGACGATTTAGCTTGGCAATGGTCGAGGGTGATATAACTAATGAAGCATTAATTACTAATGAGGTATAGTACCGGGATAAGTGCCCACACGTCGTCTATGCGGACGCTGAGGAATTTTTATTGAGCGTTCGTAATTGGAGTGCGTCCTGGCAGGGCCCACATAAATATTCATTGCTCTGATTTTCCAAGGCCCTCGCTTGTTTTTAAATTAAACCCTAAATTTACCCGCGCTTATTGAATGCTTTTATGGCTCGCCTTTGTTCAGCGAGTTATATAAAGACTGCGATGGTATTTATTGCTTTATTAATTAATCTAGGGTAAATTAATTTCAAACGTTCTCCTTTTTAATATTTATTTTTGGGTCAAACAAAGTTATTGGAATATAGCGGCGTCTTTTTATCCAGGATTCATAGCTTTGGGATATTGAAGGTATACACAGCATCGCCTTGCAGCCTTTGGAGCACTTTAAAGTTTAAGATTTTACTATAGCAGCACTTAAGTGATAAGAGAAAAGCTTTTGCGATATTCCTATTTTCATGCAATCTCAGGCTTAGGCCCTTAAAATGAAAAGGTCAAAATTGCTTTCATCTTAACATTTCATTTTAAGCATGTCTTTGATAGTCTGTAAGCTATATTATTAACATAATGTAGGTACTGATATAACAAACTGAAGGAATAGTATACATGAAAGTATATACATATATACATAGAGAGCTTTTCAAACTTTGTTCGGAATGGAAAATCCAGTTCCTAGTATGGGGTACACTCAAATGGGTTTAACTATTTTAATCCACCCCATCCCAACTATTAAACTTGTGCTATTTTAGTACAAATTATTATTGTACCGAAATATATTGCTGTTGTTATTAGACTATATTTGGATCGGAATGACGTCCATAGTGGCATTAGGATCTTATTTCATAAGCAATAAACATTAAATAACGAATATCGTTCATTTTTTGTTGCGTCATGAATACTAAGAGAACACCTAGGTATTATAAACGTAGGTACTCACCTTTACGGCAATAGTATCATCTTGCAGGAAGTAGAGTAGCTTGTAATCCTTTAGTTCCCCAAAAGCTGAGTCACGGTCATCCCATACCACGTCGAAGCTATAAAAAGAGCAATCAATTAAATTAAGTACATCCTGTGACCTCGACCGCGACAAGTTTCCCACATCTCCCCGTACATGTGGACACAGTCGGCTCAGGGACCTTATATCTGGTCCAGACATATCTACAACTTGTACAATGATAACATCTTACTAGGAAACCATGATTTCCCCGAGGATCGAAGAGGTCAGGCGGCAGTTGCCTCGTGAAAAATTGTGCACACTGTATAATTAATGTAGCCAGCATACAGGACTATGTACCCTACATAATTATATTATGAAGAAAGTACGGGCAGAAGAGTGTTGTGGAAGGTTCCACATAACGGACAATCGAGATTTTCATAAGCTCTCGCTTTATTATGTTCTAGACTGAGGCTCCATAGCAGGCTGTCCTAGCTTACGGATCTATTAGGCTATAAAGAGCCGGCCAATGGCCGAAAATAGCCGGCCTATAAAAAGAATATGACCGCTACCATAAATAAAATGAAAAGGATTTATTTCACGCGACAATATACAATGTGGATATGGGACGAGCTCGATGTGTTAGCTGTTGGAAATCTCTTTTGTGTACCGGATGACATTTGGGTATTTTTAGTTCCAACATTTATAAATAACTTAGGGGTTTTAAAACGCAACGTGACTGATTTTAGAATTGGGTTCGGACTGTCCGTCCGTCCACGTGAGTCTATATACAAACCAAACCCGGTATTCACCGCAGCATTCTCATATATTTTTATTCTTGAAAGTACTTTCTAACACAGAGGTAGAATTATTTTCGAAATTTTATTTAACAGATAAAAATAATCTCAATAAGCTTCCATATTTATCAGACAACATAATAAAATTTTACAGCAAACCAAATGGAGGTTCAATCACACAACCAGATGCCGCCAACCCAATCAATCAATCTGTTCTCCTGATACCTACCACGAACTAGTATCGGCATGTTGCACATAAATTAATCTAGTTATAGTTTTAAGGGAATTCAGTTACGTATCTACTATGTAATTTTAAAAGGAAGTATATAATTTACAAAAGTTTTATGCATTCGATAATAACATCTAAAGATAATAACAATAAGCAGTGATTTGAAAGAGCAAAATTGCATTTGGTTTCAGCGAACGTAGCGTTCGTAGTTACTTCTACAGATTTCGTAGCAGTGAACGTGCTTCTCGTAACATTAAAGTGAATTTCGTAGCGGCCAACATATTTCGTAGCAATAACTGCACACGCTATTTCCAAATTGGTTACCGTGCACTACTATCAACCTAATTGCTATAACATCGGAGTATATTTCTATAAATACACACACATATCATCATGTTAACCACCAGCTCTTCACATTTTCGTACTAATTACATTTTCGATACCGATTTACACCCTTCTGAGCAATAATAAATTGATTTATGGAATCAGTCCAACACATAGCCAGACCGGGCGTGGTTAATCTCTTGGCATTAATAAAGTTTTTCATTGTAAGTGATTAAGTATGTACCAAACATTGTTTCGTTCAAAACATGAGTAGATACCTAGTCGATACCAATTTTTAATAAATAATTTTTATTTGTAATTAGAGTATAAATTCTAAAATGAGAAATACTATTTGCTTATTGATATTGGTCTGAAAATTACTGTAGAATCCATATATATAGTTTTTAATATTTCGGTGGGTAAATATCTCAAAGGAAGGTACGAAAAATACAGCGCAAAGTAAATTTCCAATACCCTGCGAACAAGAAAGTAAAGATACTTAATATAAACGTATAAGTATTCCATCAAGTTTATAATGAATTCGCAAAGCTAACGTGCCGGTCTGAAAGGATGATAGCGTGCGTCTTTCATGTCACACGTAAATCGAACGGGCAAACATACGACACATTAAGGTTGAGGACACACTGCTGGATGACAGCGACAAGCGACCGTGTACACTGCACACAAATCCAAGTATACAAATTGCTTTTGCATCGCTCTAAGGCACAACAACGTCACAACGATTTATTAATATCGATTGATGTCGGCAAATACGAAACGACAGTACACATGACACAAGAGCAATCGAGTATCGTATTGATACTATAAACGAGACGCAGGTGCGACCATTGTGTACGAGCCCGACATTAAATAAACATTTCAGTTCATTCTCCATAATATTGTGTCTTTATCGTGTTTTATTATTTGAAATATATTTTTGATTATGTTGAATTGCTGTGTAACGTATCCACAATTCATTCGTTGTTGATTAATTCGATTGGCTTGTTGTCATTATATTTAATACATACTTATTTATATTTTAGTAATTATTTATATGGCAAAACAACGTTTGCCGGGTCAGCTAGTATTTATATATAAACGTTCGTGCTATAACTATAAGAAACATCAGTTACTGAACAAAATGCCTACAAGACAAGATTTTCTGTAATATTTTTAGCCCGATCTCAGCTCGAGACATAATTTCTCCACAAGCTATCCGGTCTCTTAGAAACGCTAGTCCGTGGGCGCCCGCCTACGCTTGGCTTGCACTGCCAATGGCTATGATTTATATTTAGAGGAGCGAGGATACATTGTTTACAATCTTCAGTGAATATCTTTGCACAGCCCGCCATTATCATATAGGACTTAGTCCTTCATTTATTGCTTCATTTTGGACGTACACCTGCTTACTTATCCCTTCGAATTTAATGGCACCATAAATATTGTAGTGGTAATACTAAGATAATCATTGCGGAAGCCTGAACCTAAACTTGCGGAGAACCTAACGGGTTACCAGGGCTCCGGCTCGACGTGCAGGAGAAGGGGCGGGGTGGTTTTTAGTCAGTAAGAGTCTGACACTCCCTTCAGACTCACCCAGGCGGGAGCAGTCATTCGATGATTTTCCCCCTTAAAAAAAACTTCGAGTCTTTGTAAAAGTTGACTATCAATGAAAAATATTAACCTTCTTCTATACTGATGCAGTAGTTCAGTAGTTAGTTATTTTTCTCGCTAACGCTTCGCTAATGTAACGCTACCTATTACGTGTCAATCACCCTGTACCTCGCGGCATCTGATTGTGATTACCTCTGTTTACTCCAAGGGGAATGGGTGTGGGATGCACGTGAATGAGCAACTAAACTGCTACTAACAGAACTTGGTAGTTGCTAGCTACATTATACAACTTGACTCTTTTATACTTAACTGGTAACCAAAGATACATTTATAATCTGACTGACTCTCCATTTAAATTTTATTACTGTAACAAATTCAGAATACCTACTTTAAACAATACTATATGTTGATGTTCATAATGACTGATATTTTCCCCTGTTATGTATAAACAATAATAAATAATATCGCCTGCAAGGAGCAAAGAGAGCAGCAAAAATAGAAAGTGTGACACTCTCGTCCTAGTTACGGAACTCCTGTGATTTATGAACAAAACTCTGCAGCTTGTTTATTGTTATAGCTAGAGATAATAATAATAAATAGCCAACAATTATGACTGAGTGACAAAGAAACGAAATGAAACGTTTCAACTAATTGTGTTAAAAATACAAGGCCGATGTAAAGTGGGCCACCTTCATCACTGGGTTATAATGAGAAGTTTTTCATCGTGTTGTTAATTTGTAAAAGTTGACATTTGTTAGTAAGTTAATCCTCATTTCAGGTGTCGTGCTATTTGATGGAATAGGCAAATATACGCAACATTTGAGTTGAAACTAGAGATGTGCCAAAATGATGTGTGATGCAGATTACAAATGTTGAATAGGTACCGCCGGCGCCGGCTCCATGCACGTGTCGCTATTTCACTCGTGCCTTTATGTTTCACAGCTGAAATCCTCGCATTTTCCGTCCGTGGCTCCTATGTACATATTTTATGTTTCCTGTGCTACTGATTACCCGTGATCATTCGTTTCCGTTTAAAAATAACATTTACTTGTTATAAATTGGCCGTTCAGCAGAATTTGTTATTTGGCATAGAAATAAATAACAAAAAGTAATAAAACGATTAAAGGAACGTTCGGCCAGAGTAACAGTAAAGTTGCGAGCCATAAACAAGGAACAGATGGGTGGTTTGGGGCGCTAACCACGCGCTACGCGGCCTCGCGCCGAAAGCCGAAAGCCGAGCCGCTGTGGTCGACGCCTACCAAGACTTGACACAAATGCGAAACTGCGACCAAGCTATTTATAAGCCCCTCACTATCTAAGTCTTTAACAAAGTAGAGCTTATCCTTATACAAAAGTGATACGACCAAGTTTTCATTAGCCATCCATCCCGAGTCATCTATTGGCTTACGTCAGAGTTAAGCTCGGAGCAGTTGTTATGTGAAAGTTATCGCTCATCAAACTATATCTTAGGGTACCTACCTAGAAGATAGGTATGTCAAGTATTAATAAGTAGGTAATTTAATCTACATGCCACAATGAAGCATGCCACGGTCCCACGTTTCACAGCTGATTGCAGGTTTGGAAAGAAAATACATACTTAAATAGAAGTATAATTGCAAACTAATTTATCGGTATTGTTCACACCTTAATTGGTGAAAAATGGCTACTACTTTGGCGTAATTTTATGTCAAATTCCCTATAATTACACCAAAGATACAAATATGTTTTTATCACAAGAAATTGGTGCTCTAGATCATGGCTATCATACCATCAATTTCATTAATCACCTCCCCATAAACTCCGCTTGAAGATTGCATTCCCAAGCGAAGTTTTCAATGACCCCAATAGAACAAATTTTATAATCGTAACTCAGTCTAAACTTGAGTTCTGCAAAGTTTAAGAGCGGAGTCGTCCCCTTAACGAGTTTGTTGGAAGCAAATCGACAGATACGACAGCGGACAGCGGTACATCACTATTCTACTCTATAGTTTCTTACGTCGTTTCTTTTTTAATTTATAAATGATGTTGATGTCAAAGATAGTCAGATGCAATTTATCATCTTAAGGAAATAATAAGATAGAAACACATAAAACCTTGATATACTCGTATAAATATTATTTACTGACAATAATCTTACACGTTTTGTTGTTAATCCAACTACAAATATGTAATGTTATGTAAAATTTTTAAAATAATGGCCAAAGTTTTTAATCATGCATAAGGACACGTCACTATAGCAGTTTTGTGCCAACAAACAGGTTAACAGATAAAGCAGTCAGAGTTAATAAACAGAGGAAATATTACAAGTGATAGCCATATCATAACTGAGATAAAATATTAAAGCAAGGTTCATCTCCACTCAAACATTCAATACGCAAGACGTTCGTATAAAAGCAGTTAATATGCTATCCACATCTTGCGGCATGACGCATGCCAGAATTCCAATTTCAGTGTGTAATAAAGAATTAAACGAGGGAACGAGCCTCTCGCAGTGTTCTGCGTCACTCGTCACTCCGCGTCATGTAATGAGGGTGTAAGTTCCTAACTCGCGCCCGTCTACAGCACTCGAGCACATACTGCTGCCATCAAACAATGTATGTTCCGGGATGTCCCTTTGTTTAATTAACAATTTTTATTGAATTATTTTAAGTTTAGAATATAAATGTCGCCGCCCCTTACACTTCCTGCAAGTGTTGTAAGACTAAAGAACTGCACAAAATTTAAGAGATCGGGTAAAACGGCTCTCTGATAAACATTATCATTTTAATCTCTGGTATCCCACTAGTTTGTCAAGCGTGATGATTTTGGCTAACCCCTTTTTATAAAGGAGCCCAGTCCAGCAATTACTTAACACGGGAGCTATTCATCAATAGCCCGAGTATAATGAAGTTAGTTTATAAGTAAGTATTGATTTTACCCCATTAGCCTACAAACTCATAATGACATCTCGAACCACAGATTATGGTGAAAATAATGTGTTTCGAGATAATAAAATGACAAGTGGCAACAACAGTCATTTTAAGTGTTTTCATTATAAAGAAGTTGTAATTTATGACGTACTTAGAATAAAAAATCTGTCGAGTATATGGGTCCTTGTTTATGGTTCATAAAAGCTGAGAGTGAGGCCGAGTGAGGCGGGGGCAACTTACTTATAATTCAGTAGGTAATGATTCGTACATACAATATTGAGGAAACTGCAGACATTGGGAAACGAGGTACTGCAATATCATATATAGGTACCCCAGCCATAGGAGGCAAATATTTTAGAGCGTATACAGATACACTGACACTAAAAAAATATTAAGGTTGGTCGAATTTCTTTCTTTCACGGGCAGCGAGGGCCACGTGATCATTTCAAATATGTACGCATACTGCGCATTATTTATAGCATGACCTTATTTCTTTGAAAGCAGAAAGCAATGTTTATAAACATCTGAATAATAAATATTCAAATATGGAAAACATAATAATATCTCTTGTAAAAGAACGGTAAAACTGGAAGAAATAAACATGAACAGTAAAGAAAATGAAAACATGTATAACATAGATGACTTCGTAATTAGAGTCAAACTCGTCATCATAATTATGCTGACAAAGAATGTCCAGTAGCCTACTATCTCTTTCAATGCAAACCAAACTATAACAGAAAAGGGAACCTCTATAACTATAGTAGGTAGTGAATGAACACATTCGTCCTTCCCCCATTCAATCATCGCCAAAAGCCTATTTTGTTCACACAAACCTAACCGGGCAGCTCAGTAAGACCTTCATTTGCAGACTCGGGTCCATCATTAAGTTTTTCATTTCACCTAAGTTTGTACATCTAAAACACGAGCCTCATTTAGGCTAGTTCAATTGTCATTAACTCTTGTCCCTTTTGAATCAAATTAATGTTAAATAAGACGGCGTTTGGCCAGTGACTTGACTGGTGGTCACGTAACGTCCGGGCCGAAGGACAAAGTAATCGGTGGAGTAACGAAAACCAGAATCTGATGCGAAGTGATCGATAAAATAAAACTTTATAGGATCTGCTTGGTAACACTCCGTGCTCCGTCTGCCGTATTTACGACTGTGTGCTCGAGAACTCGACACACAAGAGTTATCGCTCTCACAAAGTCCGCCAATCATCTGCAAGCTTTTGCTATGCGTACAGTTATATGCTACAGGGTCTATAATAAAATTAATTGTACATAAGTATGAATAATAAAATGAAAAGCAAAGTATATGTGACTGTCGTGTATATGTTACGGTAAATCTGATTAATTGAAAATTATTAATATTTTTACAAAATTATTAATAATAACCACATGTTTTGGTAAATGTGAATAAACGATCGAAATTTATTACTTTTAGTAGTAATTATTAATAATTCGCGACACATATTAGTAAAAGTTATAAAATAAATAAAAACCCAATGTTTTTTGACCAGCAGGTATTTATTTATAATATTAAACACAGTCTTACAATTATATTAATTAGAGATCACACAAACTTTGTTACTTGTACTTGCAAACTAAGCAAACAACAAAGCAAGAAAGTCTTTAGTGGTACATAAAATTGTAACAAAAATAAAATTAAACAATTACTTATTGTTTCATTAACAAAATCAACACGAATCCTAAAAGCAACTCTTAACGCATCATATTTGGTTTGCCTGTAAATCTTCTGTAGCACCTATAAATGCAACAATTTAATTTTTAAAAATATTATCTTAGAATTTAACAAATATTTGTTGTGCAAGTAAAATTTATTGCTATTTAAATTGCAATAAAAATAACATCAAAATAAAACAATTAAAGACTCATAAAAAAAAGAAACCAAAGATATAATTTATTTTTGCAAGAAAGACTTTTATGGCACTTAGAATTGCAAAGAACGTGCATTTTTTTGCATTTGCAGCGATTAGAGTTGCATTCGCCAGTACAGTTACAGTGTTGAAAGCCTTGCCCCCCCCCCCCCAATTTGAGTCCTTGCGAGCACATTCTCGCAGACTGCAAGTTGTATCAGGAACCTCAACAATACTGACAAACTTTTCCTTGCAAACTGTAAACTCATTTCGTAAATACAGTTGATTTAGAACACCATACTTTGTCCCCAGCTTGTATAGGTTATGATCAGTAACTGACATAATAACACCAATTATGTTTAAGCTATCTGCCTTGGCTCGATCGACTTCTGGCACGCGTACCCTAACGCTGTCCTCTATTTCTCCAACTGGAAATTTTGTTTTGGATAGTTTTAACATTTTTTCAGCTTGCTTTTGGAGAGACTCTCTCGCAGAATCTCGAACTTCTTGAATTTTAGTGCCTCGCCTATGCGGTTCCCTCGCGTGGCATGCCCTCCGCAACTCTCGCACGTCGCACACACCGCCCCGTCCCGCAACCCTTGGCCACTTATTACATTTATCACTACTAGGGTTAAATTATTAATAAAAACCGACAAATGTGATTAATTTATCACTTTAACCTCGACTTTCGGTAATTATTAATAATAATAGATAATTATTAATAATCTTCTATTATTCACTCTTACCGTAACATATACACTGCTACACACATGAGTAACCAAGTACAGGGTTGAATATTATAGTCTAATAGCATGTTTACTCCTGGGAGCGCGCTCCAATAATCTCTATTTGTAAAGCAAATAATGGCAAGTCTTCATTAAAATCACAATAGAATCTATTGTAATAAGTCCGGAACCTCGCTCGGAGCAGTAAGCGGCGGGAGTACGTAATTAAACCTTGCAATTAACATGGACGTAATTCTTACTGAGCGCAAAGCGGCAAGCGGACTCTCGCCACTCCGAGCTCCGACTTGATTGCGAATGAATGCTCCTCCTTTGAAATATGATTACATTTATGTACTCATCGTTCTAATACAAAATGCGACCAGTGCTTCATTTTGGTAAGACACGATATCTGTAAGCTAATTCCTAAACGCAAACTAAAATAAGTAGTATCCCAAAGTAAAGTAAGTCAATTGAGACGTTGAACATTCTAGACGCTAAATCAATCTCTATGTTTAAGAGACAAGTGAGAGATGATCTTTCCTGATGAAATGCAGATTTATTTGTTTATATTTATATTGTTTATATCTGTATTTATTGGTTATATGTCATAATAGTATTATTTTAATTTATTTTATTTATCAATAGTTATTTATCCATTATTTCTTTTAGTTTCTTTTGTTATTATTATTTTTTTAAATTGATTTTTATCTTATTTGTGTAACTAACGCACTGTGTCTCGGTGTCGTTATTTCTTTTTCTGCCACAGGCCCGCGGGAAGAAATTTTAGTTAGAATATGTGGGGACTATGTACTCTGTTTTATATAGAGGTATGTGTTGTCTCTTTTTTATATATATGTTGTCCTTTGTGTTGTTTGTGTGTACATAATAAATAACTAAATAAGTACATGTTATTCTAGCCTTCTTCACAATTTCGGAAGAACAAATGCAAACTTTCACAATTAACATAAAATGTTAACAAATTCGAGCAATATAAAAAGGTAATAAAGTCCAGCACTTCGAGTTTAGGTAGTCTAGGAAATAAAAGTAACATAGTTTTGTGACGTCACTTAAAATTCTTTGTCCTACTATCAGTTAATTAGAAATACTAGACTGAGCTTCAAATCTACAGTAAACTATGTCTTTTACGTGAATTAAAAACTATTTCAAATACATCTGTCTCATTGGATGAGTTGTCGCAAGCGCAAGAGGCGCTCAGACAGGTCTCGCATTAAACTCTCTGACTAAGAAAATTATTTGACCAGAACATGGAATACCACCATGTGTGACACTGCTGGTCCCTAATTGACTGCACGGTTGGTGCGGCGGCTGGGCAACCGGCTGCCGCGCAACGTGTCGCGGGTTCGATTCCCGCACGGAACAACTCTTTGTGTGATCCACAAATTGTTGTTTCGGGTATGGGTGTCATGTGCATGTGAACTTGTATGTTTGTAAACGTACCCATGACAAAGGATAAAACCGTAGTGTGGGGCAAGTTTAAAAAAATACATGATATTTATAAGCTGTAGACCTTTGTGCAAAATATAACACCTAAATTAATAATGTAGATAGTTGAGGCCTTTAAGATCTAGAAATAAAAGATTATTGTTTTTTTTATGTTAGTTGTCTCAGGATACCTAGCCATATCTCCAAACCTAAATTCCATTGGATCTGATTAGCTACATATCAAACAGACTGGTTACCATGGCGCTTGGGAAAAACCAAAAACATTTTAATCATTCATTAACTAAGCTAACATGTTTTCACGGAACACTGCACTCTTTACATTAAGTACAAAACATGTTCTTTGATAAATAATGATGTAAAATGTAGCTCCATATTTTATCTTCATGATATTGCATGATATTATTATAATGTTTATTTTGAAATGCCAAGTAATAACATGGGTAGAGTGAAGAGTTTTCATTGCTTTGACTAACATACAACATATCAAAGTCCGCTTTGAGTTTCTCTTCAAACAAATTGTTAGACGTTATTCTACGAAATAACTTTGAATGAACAAGCTGGCTGTGTGACTGCTAACATGAAACCTTTGCTCAACGGCTACAGAAATTCTGATGTAACCGTTAGACGTCGCATATTGTTCAAAGGACCACAAAGCGCGCGACAGCTGAGGACCTATAGACAAGTCCAGTAAAATGAAAATTTATTTACAGATAAAGAAGGAAAATATAAGTAATTTTAGAAATACTAAAAAGAACTGTTAATTATGTGTATAACTAATGGATTATATGTCCTTAATTAAGTAGTTTTTAGTATAATGGGTAAAGCGACAATGTATGACTTAATTAAAAAAAATAATCATACCGAAAATGCAAACATGCAAGTAAGTACGTATATTATACAATTTTTTATGACGAGGAAAACCTTCAAAAGACGCTTAGGTTTTCGGGAAAAAATACTAGGAAGTGTGGGTCTCACTAAAACCACTCCGGTGGTCACCATTTTCACCTATAGGGGGGCACTGGGTCGTCTAATAGACTTGCTTCGGAGCCCCCCACGAGGGTATTACCTACAGTAGGTATTAATAATGTAATTGTATGTCTAAGTACTAAACATATGTCACACAAACAGTTGATGCTAGTGTTGCGACTAAGTTTCCCAGTGGCGCAGGTAATCCGATGTAAGTGCAGTGAGTGACGGTTGGTAGACAAACCCTACTTGGATCCCCCGAGACAGCGGTAGCTAGTCTAACTAGTTGCCAGTTTAAACCGAGTTCTGATTAGATAGACTCCTATTTAATTACATACAGTTCCAAGTACGTACATAGGTCGAACCTTGCATTGGAGCCGTGACATTTGAAATTGCCAAAATTAATTGAAGTTTTGAGAATTTTGGTTATTTATTTTGCAGTCAGATATCTTTTTCACGCTTTTTATTTGCTGAAAAGTTAAATTGGGGTATATAATGCAACAATGCACTCTTCCTTAAGTAGTTGTGATATCGCTACATATAAGTATTGGGCATTTTTATTGGGCCTATTTCTGAAATCCAAATCTAAACCGATACAAATTAAGGGCATACTTATTGCTTTTTTTTACGGGAAACTTTGCAATAACATTTATCTTAGTTTCCTTTACACTGATTTTATTTTTCCTAGAGTAAAATAAATTCTTATAAAATATTTTCATGTCAAGCTTTTCCTTCGTAAATATGTATGTTAGTTCTAAAGCCCCACATGTCGCATTGAATTTTCATACAAAGTTGTTCAAAGACCAAACGAAGTCGTAAACTTCCAATGTTCCCTACTTACCTTAGAAAATGATGTTCCCTACACTGTGTAAGTCGCATGCAGATCTCGCCATTATAGTGAAATACATAGATATATTTTTCCTATTTGCCATCTTTATGTCATTTTTAAATTTCCAAAAACTATGGAACCTGTTCATCTACTCACAATAAGTATATCACTAAAATCAGTTGAGGAACATGTAAAGAATATTGAAAACACAATCTGAAACTGAGACGTTTCTATAACATCTTAGATTTACTTCGAAAATAATATTTATTCCTAAGAAATAACATTTTCATATAACCTAAACTGATACTTTATGTATTTAATTTTATTAATTACACCTCAGTGTGCACATTTTTTCCGAAAAGATTACTTTTATATGTATCTTTGTTATATGTATCGTTGAAACTAGAGAGAATTGGAAAATGATTGTACTTACCTCAGCACTTTTCCATCGTACTGTAGGAACCGTAGGAGATGGTCTTCGTGGACCTTTGACCTTTTCGGTGGACGCACGTTCTTCCATCTTTCTTTCTGAGTGTACGCATCCACAGGCAACACCTCTTCTTTCGAGATCTCCATGCCTTGAGACTCCAGCCATTCCTGTATAAACCGTGTAAGCAAGTTATAGAAATGTAAAGCGTAAATGTATTAAAATAAAAGAGAAAATGCATTGACTAGTTTTTTGTAGTGGTAAGTAATGAAATAATCAAATACATAGGTAGTTTGAAATGGAGTGTTATCGATATCAGGTGTTCCAATAAATTAAACTTGGAATGTCAACTAATGTTCGATTATATATTAGGAATAGTAAAAAAAACAAATATAAGTTCTGAAGTATGTACGTATTTAAGTACCTAGTGGCAAGAACTAAAGGTTAGAAGATATGATGTCGGGGCTTTCGTTAAAATATTATCTGTACCAAGTTCAAAAGAAGCGGAACTTATTTATGAAATGGTTGGTGCAGCACTATCCCCCTCGCTTACACAGGAATAAGTAAAGTAAATTAGCAATAAGCGTATAATTATAATGAAATGTAGTTAGTTAAGTTAGATTAGAGTATGATGAGGCTGACATACCTTTGTAAGGGAAAAGCCTCTAAATAAATAAAGATTTTAAAAAAGTACCTAGTGATGAATGTAATGCCTGCCTCGTTGGCCGAGTGGTCGCATGTGCGACTGCCGGGCAAGGACTCTCGGATTCGATTCCCAGGTCGGGCAAAGTAATACTGGGTTTTAAAAAAAATCATAGTAGTAGCACGGAGTCTGGAATTGTGCCCGGTATATGGCAATAGGCTCACCCCTTATTCCCCTATTCCCCCTACACAGTGTACAATGTAACACCCACTTGTCGCGGAGAACCTAATTGTCGCGGAGAACCTAACGGGTAACCGGGGCTCCGGCTCGACGTGCAGGAGAAGGAACGGGGTGGTTTTTAGTCAGTAAGAGTCTGACACTCCCTTCCGCCTCACCCAGGCGGGAGCAGTCATTCGATGATTTTCCCCCATTAAAAAAAAAAAAAAAAAACTCCCACTTTTCACTATTTATGTTATGAGTCCTATGTAATAGGGGATAAGCCTATTGCGACATATAGGTATGGCTTATTTACAAAAATTGCATTCATAGCAATAAAATTAGACTTTTATTGGATTGGATTGTTAGAATCAGTATTGTGAATATTAATATTATGTTGATAGGTATATTTAGTACAGTCTCAAATGTAAGTTGTAAGTGTTAGGTATTTTCGCGCGAGCAGCCATGAGCCTCCGTGGCGCAATTGGCTAGCGCGTTCGGCTGTTAACCGAAAGGTTGGTGGTTCGAGCCCACCCGGGGGCGTTTCTTTTATTAAAATTATTCTTGATATTCTCATACATAGAATACAAGGTAGCAACCATATTACATAGATACTATTATAAATTATATTTTACTTTAATGATTAATATTTTTTTCATAAACATAATAAAATATTGCTATTCAATTACGACAGGAGTCAACAACGCATGATATCTCGACGCAATAATATAGAAATGTACGTTCTTATCAAGTTCCTTTCAACTTGATTTACTAGGAACACGATTAATATTGACTGAAACATAATAAAGTACGTACTTTTGTAGGAACACGTAAATTTTTTGACTTTGCTCGAGCGGAATGAAACAGGGTGAATGACCCGATTCTCACTTAATAAAATAAAAGGATACAAAACATGTCAAGTGTGTAATGGGGCCACAAATCAAATTAGGGGAAAGCGCTAAGAGATATGAGTATAATAAAAGTAGGACATGAGAAATTGGAACAATTCATACTAATATAGGTTAAGATTTCCTTGTTATTTAAGCGCCTAGCAAAATTTAAAAGGCAATCGTTGAGCGATTGTAATTTTATAATTTTGTAATGATTACTCAACAAATATTATAGTTAGAAAGTAAAAGAGAAATTCAACCTTTTACAAAAAGTATCGAATTAACTCTCTGTTATGTTCATCCATTGTTCGGTAAAGTAATGACTGTTGTTTATATTTGTACCAAAAAGCAACGAGCGTATTTTTTTCCTTCAAAAACAAATGAATTGATGAATCCGTTTCAGAACCGGACAGGCCTGCACGAAGCCGTAGTCAGTGAAAATGAAATATTACCACGGAATGAAAGCTCGAATATATTAATGGAACAACAAATACATTTCTGTAAAAATCACAGTCATTTATTTAGCATTTTCTTCCTTTATCATCAATGATTCAAGAGTGTTTAAATTTTGATTTTATTTACGGAGTCCCGAAGATTAAGGCGTCAGTTCTCTAGTTTGAGGATGCAAATTCGAATCAACATCAAGAAATCTAGGTTTACAGGTAACTAAAATACGAAAAGTTTTAAATAAAGAAGGTAAAATGGTGTTCCACGTAAGAATGGCCCAAACCTAGCATTATAAATATATAAACAATTGTATTATTTATTTATTTATAGAACAAAATATTTCGTGTAGACACAAAAACGTTACTATAGTATGTCATGTTCCAATCGCGTGCCGTCGTCGCATTGCTATAAGAAACTTGCCAGGCGCTTGCTAGTCAGACTGACCTCGGCCGAGATCTCGTGTTCAGACAGTTACTGTGCAAACAGAGTGGGGGCTCATTGTCCAGACCAAATAGCACCGATATCTGATGCTGACGGCTTGTATGCACGAGTTACGAAGGTCTGGTGATTCGATTTTGTACCTAGTTACTATAAAAGGAACGTTGACAGTTGAAGGTCACATGAAGTCTTCATGTGACCTGTTGTTTCTATTAAAAAACAAACGTAATTTTTTTCAAATAAGATTATTGGCTATTTTTTCTCAGTCTCAGAAACAAATAATATTTAAAAACACTCATTTATTCAGTTAAGTGTTAACAATTCATGAAAGACCTGTTGGCAGGAGAGAACAGATAAAAAATGGGTTTGCAAAATATTCGTTTAAAAATGTTATCGCTTTAATTTCCCGTCGTAGACACATAATATTCAATGGGGTGCCTACTCCTATATCTTAACAATTCGGTGAGTTCATCAAATGGACAATCAAAGTTTAAATTACGAATGACTTCGCATCTTTATAGCCGGCAATGAAACCGCCTAAATAAAAACATAACCTATGAAATGTTTATGAACCTAACTACATTCCAGAATTACTTGATAAAAATATAAGTGAAGGTATTTCAATAAAACTCACTGATACCACAAAAACTTAAAAAAGTGATTGATGGTCGACATCTTTTTTATGGTGGTAGGTATCGAATAATATTTTATAATAATTACCTAGTTATATCCAAAGGAAGGTAACTGATAGCGATCTCTGAACTTTGTAATCATAAGTAAATTATTATGTATGAGATTAAAAATCACGAACCGTGGATACTTCTTTTAATTTTGAATGCATTTCCGTTTTAGTATGAAGTCTCGCTGGTATATATTAAACAGTTTCAAGTAATGTATGTCGTGCGAACGCAGAAAGCCGTTAGCTGTGTGGAACGTCGTAATACCGACACGAAGTTGTTTGTGAGCTCGGCGGTCTCGACCGCGGCGTGTTTATCATTCGAGCGGTGTACTGCCGAGCGTGCGTACTAGTAACTTTACCTCTCGTGTCATACAATATAAACTGTGTACAAAATGGTCGCCTTTGCGTTAAACAACCCAGCAGTGCAGTCCTATATTGTGTATTCTGCTATTCTAGCTCTTAAATTGTTGTCCCTGGCGCCGATGACAGGTGTGACGCGAGTAATCCGAGGTGTGTTCGCCAATCCAGAGGACGCTAAGTCAGTCAAAGGAGGCAAAGTGAAATATGATGACCCTGCGGTGGAGAGGATAAGGAGGGCGCATCTCAACGACTTGGAGAACATTCCTGCTTTCTGGGTGCTGGGCGCGTTGTACGTGACTACTGGCCCAGTCGCCGCCTGGGCCACGCTGCTGTTCCGTGTCTACACGTTGGGCAGGATCCTGCACACCATCGTGTACGTCGTCGTACCGCTCCCGCAGCCGGCACGAGCAATCGCCTTCATCGTCCCCATGTTCGTCTCATTCTACATGGGTCTCCAAGTTATACTATATTACATCACTGCATTGTAAATAAAATTAATCTCATTGTTCATCCAAGTGCTCAATTGTTCTGCTTTATTGCTAATTATATTTTTATACTGATGTAAGTATGTTATTTTATTTACACAATACACAAACCTATTATAAAATTCCAAGCTTCCTCTTATATAGCAGGTATATGCATTCTCTCGAACACCAAAACAAGTGGCGGTTTATGAAAACTGGTTTTTAGGTACTTAGTTCGGTGAACACAAAAAAGTTATATAGAACCGATACAAGTCGCTTTTTTTCTTAAAAACCTTCGACAAGCGATCGTAAATCACCACAAAAATTTAATTAACGGCTAAGTACCTTGCCTTTTTACTTTGATATAATTCGTTGTATAATATTATATTACCGTAAACAATAAAAGACATAGTACTTCACACTGCATAGTAGAAATACGCATATAAATGATACATAGACACTCACATAATTTGTTTTGAGTAATTAAAATTAAATAATTAAATTAAAGTTAGTAAACTGCTTCACAACTATGTCTGGGTGTACGTGTAATGAATCTCATGGGTTCAATTCCCATGAGCTTCGGACATAAAATTGCTAGAAGATTTTTCTGACTGCCTCGTTGGCCGAGTGGTCGCAAGTGCAACTGCCGGGCAAACGGTCTTGAGTTCGATTCCCGGGTCGAGTAAAGTATTACTAAGTTTTAAAAAAAATAGCACGAAGTCTGGAATTATGCCCGGTATATGGCAATAGGCTCAACCCCTATTACATAGGACTCATGACATAAATACTGAAAAGTGGGGAAAAATTGTACAGTGGCATTAAGTGCTATAATATGGAACTCTGCCTACCCCTTCGAGGATAAAAGGCGTGATGTTATTATTATAAGGAATTTTCTAATTCAAATATCATTAATATTCTGGAGTCATGAAATAAGGTGGAACTAATAATGTCCCAATATCTGTGACCAATCTGAATATCTGTGACAATCGATTCATCTGAAAAAATATAACGGATCTAACCACTATTACCAAAAAGGGGACATGGCAATCACTCCATTTAAACCACTGGCATTTAATCAAATCCAATTAAAACTTTGTGCCGATAGGAAAAAGATTAAGTAAAAATAGTCAAAAAATAGAAAAATAAAAGAAGGTGTACTTCTTTTATTTTATACTTCATTCAATATGGCTCCTTAACAACTGATTAAAAATAAACATTAAGTTCTATATATAAACCTATACACGTTATACCTATTACACGAAAATGAATTCAGATTGCACCACCTACGTACTTTAATTTACTCAACATGATAACCCAACAGTGCTGAATCATGGTGAGCTCGCGAGTTGACTCCTATATTTATTACCGTCGACATCTCAGCCCAGATCGCCACTACAACGCGAACATTTCAACTGAACACTAATAACTGTCCGCGCAACTTCAAAGTCTTCAAATCATGGCACCCCTATCGCTAGAAGACCCGACCGTGCAGTCGTACCTGCTATACTCAGCTATCTTGGCACTTAAAGTTCTGGCTGTTGCCTTCTTGACCGCAAGGGCCCGAATCAGTAGAAATGTGTTCGCGAACCCTGAAGACGCTCGTGCAAGAAAGGGGGTAGTAAAATACGATGACCCCGACGTGGAGCGAGTTCGTCGCGCGCACCTCAACGACTTGGAGAACATTCCCGTGTTCTGGGTGCTGGGCGCGCTGTACCTGACCACTGCGCCCTCCGCCTGGCTCGCCACCATGCTGTTCCGTCTTTTCACCGCCGGCCGAATACTCCATACTCTGGTCTACGCCGTGAAGCCAATGCCACCACCAAGTCGAGCCATCGGCTTCAGTATTCCTTACCTTATCTCAGTCTTCATGGGAGTCCAAGTAGTGCTATACTACATCAGTGCGCTGTGATTTGTAAACTTTAAGTTAAGTATTTGTGATATCTCACTGAAGCTGTACAATTAGGTAATAAATATTATGTTAATGTGCCTATAATAACTTCGTTTTTTTTAATATCATCATCATCATCACCATCATCACCCCGTATACGTGCACTGCCGGATATAGGCCTCTCCAATGGCACGCCACTGAGCTCGGTATTCAGTTTTCCTCATCCAACCACTGCCAGCCACCTTGCGGATGTCGTCACTCCACCTGGAGCTGGAGGGCGTCCTACACTACGCTTGCCTAGACGCGGTCTCCACTCTAGAACACATTTACCCCGACGGTTATGGGTTCTTCGACAAACGTGGCCGGCCCACTGCCACTTCAGCTTAGTGATCCTTGGGCTATTTCGATAACTTTGGTTCTCTGTCGGATCACTTCATTTCGGATTTGATCCTTATAGAAGACCTTTGTCAGGCTTTGAGATATCTGTGACGACAAGACTTGATTGAGTTTCCTATACGCTGCCTATGCCCAGCCAAGCTGTATCCTTTTTTTAAATATTCATCACATTAAAAGTACCCTTAACCGACGAGCATGCATGAAAAGATTGATGACTGTTGATGAAGCGAAAGAGGTATGTAGGAATCGTAGTGATTGGCGTTCCCTAGTCTCTGCCTACCCCCATGGGAGACAGGCGTGAAGTTATGTATGTATGTATGTATCATCATATTAATCCAAGAAATCATCAGTTTCATGAATTTCATTTTAAGTGCAGAAGAGTAATTCGGTATCAATTTCACTGACATTCAAGATGAGCAGCAATAGTAATTGCGAGTGGGTCATAACAATAACGGTTTACCGTTCAACTATGACTTGGTTAATTATGACGAATAGGTAGATACTTACATACGAAAAGTAAAAAAAAAAATTGTATGGAACATTATTGTTATAAATTGTAAACTTTATCATACTAATATCAAATAAGAAATATTAGAAAACTACGTTGACTGTTTATCTACCTACTATTATTTGTTCGTAATTATTGATTGACGCTTTAGAACTATAAATTATTACTATTTCAACATAAACACTCTAAAAGTTTACATGTTTAAGTAATACCTAAACATTTTAGGTACATTTATAAATAACGTCCAAGTTCTGTTAATTTTAAATTTACGGAATCAACGCACAGCCTCTGATAATAATAGGATTGCGATTTTAAACATAAATCGAAAAACGTTCGTAGAAATTGTAATATTCTACGTAAATAATATATAAAAAAACGTACATAAAAGAGTCATATTTCGAATCTATTGAATGAGCTTCTGTTATGAGATGTTTGTCGATTAATATGCAAATATGTAAACACCTTTGCTAAACGTTATTTTAATGTTCTAAAAGTCAACACAGAAATTATCCACTGGATACAGAGCTTCGAATATTAACATAGCATCACTCCTGTTATATCCCAACGCCACAAAAGCTTAGGCAGATATCTTTATTACGTGGTATTTTGCCATTTACTTAATTAATACCCAAATAGCTAAACTTTGAATACTTTGGAAAATTGTGAATCATTTAAAATCACCTTGTCCTTGACAATGACACTATACCATCTGGTTAATCCTCAAGATCGACGAGACGAGTTAGTTTTTTAAAAGCATAGACAGCTACATGGCTACTGCCTACTACGTACGAGTCAGTGTACTCGGTTTGACAACAACACCCACTATTGGTTGACGAAATACTGTAGCTATACGATAACAAGTAACGAAGCGCTGTGTTACAGTGAACGAGGGACTCGGTCAGTGTGACCGTTATATCCCAGTGCGCCGCTCCACTCGGTCGGCTGCGAATTTAATAATCGGAAACGTAGCAACTGTGTTTTAGTGAAAAATGGCTCCGCTACCATTGGATGATCCAGCGGTACAATCGTATCTGCTGTATTCCAGCGTCTTGGGCCTCAAAGTTCTGGGTATGGCATTTTTGACAGCCAGAGTGCGATACGCCAAGAATGTGTTTGCTAACCCAGAGGACGCTGCAGCGAAGAAAGGAAAAGTGAAGTACGATGACCCCGACGTGGAGCGAGTTCGTCGTGCGCATCTCAACGACTTGGAGAACATTCCCGTGTTCTGGGTGCTGGGCGCGCTGTACCTGACCACTGCGCCCTCCGCGTGGCTCGCCACTACACTATTCCGTGTGTACACAGCTGGTCGAGTGTTGCACACTCTGGTCTACGCTGTCAAGCCGCTGCCTCAGCCAGCACGTGGCATCGCCTTCGGCATTCCTCTCATGATCACATTCTACATGGGAGTCAAAGTAATTCTACACTACTCCAGTGCGCTGTGATTTGTTAATAAGAATGTATTGGACTGTATTAGACGCGTGATGAATAAAAAAGTTATGTGTACTCATAACATTATCCAACTCGGAGTTGTAAACGAATGTATGTTAGATAAGTTGTGTAATCTTATCTAATCCTTTACTGTCGCGGTAGGCAACTGTAAAGTGACAAGTACATAGGTATTACTGTTGTATTTTTTTACAAGTGCTTAATAAAGAAATGTTTGCCCTATATAATTTGTTTGATTCAAAAATCGAATTAAGTACCTACTTAGAAATTCAGATTTATACACTCGATTAGTTACGAAAGTATAACACGATAAGGGTGATTATCCGCACTATCTAATCAAAGTTCGCTCAACACAGATATGAAAGAAAAATATTTGTTCAAGCTCTCAACAAAACTGTCAGTAATTCGCACACAGAGAAAGCAAATATTACTTTTTCATCATATAAATACTCGGAAACTAATAACATTTCAAAGCACGGAACACTGATTTCATACACACCAACTACTAAAATAATATTTATTAGTGTTTCGTTGATTGTTGTTGAAATACAAACTGACGATCAACAATGATTATGTCAGTGTGAAACTAATACTCAGGTATTAATTTCATTCCAACTAATATGTGCGAATATAATCCGTTCACAGGAAAATCAAACTGACATATGATAATTTGAGTATTTGAATGAATATTAATTTGTAAATTATGTAAAATTTGCAAAATGGCAAAAATGTTTTAAACAATAGACACTCGTTTTGAATCACAGAATAGAGGAGTGATGAAATGAAATAAACATGACCTGTATAACATCGTTGGTGGAGTAAAATGATGCTTTCTGGTTTCGAGTATATTCTTCGGATTAATAAAAATTAACACACACATCAGCCTATAAGTGGCCACTGCTGACCAAACGGCTCTTCTCACACGGAGAATAATTAGAAATAATAAATAAACCCAGGTTTCCTCACGATGTTTTCCTTTACCGTTTGTAAGTGGTGTCTAAATAATTTTAAAAAGTACATGTAACTTGGAAATAGTCACATAGGTAATTGATTTAGATTTCGTTGATAGGTCTTTAACCGGACCACCACGACATGACACTAAGCTTTTTACTTCCCGAGAGGTTAGTCAGAGGAACACGTACCTATTATTGAATATAACGCCAATTTTATTTTTCATAATTAACTAAATTTGAAATTCAATATATAGGCGCATATTATTCGACTGTAGATTCGCATTCTAATAAATTATTCCAATAGAAATCATATAACAATGCGAAAACCGAGTGTAAAGTATATTTACGTCTGCAATTCCCTCGGGAATTGACACGGGTGTAAGTTATTGATAAGTTTCCTAAGTTGAGCCTAGGGAGTCTGTAATTTTAGCTTCAAAGGTTTGATACTAGAGTGTGAATGTAAGTAATGAATAATGATTTTAATGATAGTATAAGCCTGAACATGGCTAACTTATTTTTATAAGATAGCAATCATAGATTACCAATTGTAGTTCAAGCTTCTCTTTTTAGCTCCAACAAAACAGTACTAAGTACAAAAGACCCTATCAATTGCCAATCATTAAAGTATTTGAAAGGAACGTTTTTTCCTGTAATTAATTCCCTCGAAACTATTTTGTAAAGGTGCCTCATTTAATAGCGGCGGGTCAGTAAATCCAGAGATTCGACACACGAAACTAATTGTGTGCAAAGAACATAAAAGGGCGTGTATCAGTTTACTGGGCAGCCAGCGTGGCTGTAACGGCGACAGGTCTATTGTTCCCGGCAATAAACACATTTCTTTAAGCCCCCACGACCTCCCTTTGGCTTTATTCGGAAAGCCATTCGAGGGGTTTACGGCGGCCATTCGTTTCACATTATTGCTCTGTTATTGCTAGGAACCGCATTTTGAATTTTAAAATGTGGAGATAATTATGTCTCAATATTGCGGCGTCGTGGCTCTCAGATCGAATGGCCTGATTTAATGGCGTTTACTTAAAGGCAGCCATGATGATGTCGTATCTTGAAAGTGTATTGGTGTACTGATAAATGCTTGGGAAAACTCGCGTTTTTGACTCAGGGATGGATATTTTTTCTTTTTCTAAAGCACTTTATTGAAACCCAATGGGACATTAAATAGTATTAATGAGGTCAAACCTTATTAATACTATTAATACTCACCTGAAAGTATGTTAATTACGTCTGGTTTCAAAGCTTATTCTGTATTAATCAAATCAACCTCAAATCAATCTTCTTTTTTTATACAATAGGAGACAAACGAGCAGACAGATCACCAATATCAATTATTAAGAGGTAAGTAGGCCTCGTATTAAAATTTATATTGATGGGAATTAATCAGCATGAAGACGTCTATATTTTTAGGGGGGAATATCATCCAATGACTCCTCCCGCCTTGGGTGAAATCAGTAAGAAGCAGAATCAGACTCTTACTGACTAAAAACCACCCCGTTCCTACTTCTGCTCTTCAAACCGGAGCCCCGGCAACAGCATATTGACACCTAATAGCAATATTTCATCATACATTAAAAATGCAAGCTTAATAATTTGATCTTAAAAATATACAAGATATATTTTAGACATTTATGTTTTTGTATCGTTTTTTTTACTATTTCAACATCTTGCGTAATGTTTATTCGCTGATGTGTACCGGTATAAATATGATGGTATCAGATGACTCGACAACTTTTAGTAAATGACATGCATATTAAATAAATCCTCGTTTACGAAAATAATCATGACACGAGAATAAAGAAGACCAATCATAAATGAACAACACAATAATTTTAATCATATCACCTACAGTAAGTGTACTATATATATGTTGGTATATTGACAACAATATTTGTATCCTTTTCGCTTTCTCGCGATAAGTTTGTGATCTTTGTATCCATTTGATTATAGAATGCGTGACATGCATTTTTTGCTTATTATCTTATCACCTTAATACTATTTTAGGAAACTTAATTAGGAGTGCCTCGTTGGCCGAGTGGTCGCAAGTGCGTCTGCCGGGCAAGGGGTCTCGGGTTCGATTCCCGGGTCGGGAAAAGTATTACTGGGTTTTTAAAAAATTCTCAGTAGTAGCACAGAGTCTGGAATTGTGCCCGGTATATGGCTATAGGCTCACCCCCTATTACATGGGACTCATAACATAAATAGTGAAAAGTGGGTGTTACATTGTACAGTGGTATAATGTGCACCTCTGCCTACCCCTTCGGGGATAAAAGGCGTGATGTTATGTTATGTTAATTAGGAGTTAATGAATAAGAAACTTTAAGCTTGGTTACGCTTCTAAAAACCATACTAAGCTATATGTGACTATGAAACTTATAAAACTGATAGTTCATTTAGACTTCAGACCATGTGTTTTCTATCTCGTCATTCTATTACTAAATATCCACTAATAATACAAGAGGCTTGTTTCAACAATTTGTACAGCTTCTAGACATTCATTCCAGGAATCTTTAGGCCTAACATATTATAGGGGAGAGGGTGGTAACCTCCTCACATACTTGGAACAAGACAGAAACCTCTCTCACCCTGAGTATCGGAATACCATGTAATTGAACTGTAACTTGGAATTTCCATGAACTAGTTATCTTCCCACGAGACGAAATAATGGTTTAAAGCATGTTTATCCTAAACTCATGTTTACATATGGAAATAGTTTTAGATACGGATGTACTTTGTAAGTGTCTGCTTGTACGTTTATTTGTATTGATCAAGGTCGTGCCGTAGGAGTTATTTTGTGTTATGTTGTTGATTAAACTGTCAAACACCAAGCGGTCACCGGTGACCGCGACCTATTGTTCTTTAATTGTGTCTATAAAACCGGTACTCGACGAGTTAAAATAGAAATAATTACTATTTCAGTCATTATAAGTCTGTTTACGTAATTTTTTTGAACGGTGGTATATCATCGAATGGCTTCTCCCGCCCTGACTAAAACCACCCCATTCTTGCTCCTGCACTTCGAGCCCCGGCAACCCGTTAAGTCCATTAAGTTTTGTAACTATAGAGGTTGTTTATTTTCAAGATAAAGTAGGTACTAAAGTTACCCCTTATTCATCATCATCATCATCAAGCGGTAGATGTCTGCTCCTGACCGCCCTTTATTTCATGTTGCTTACATAATTAATACACATTACAAGCACGACTATTTTGATCCACGGTACAAAACTAGTCAAATAAAAGTAAGCAGTAACCTTTGGACTTTCAAAGATCAAAGGACGGATCGCTGGCCATCATTAGATTATTCGGAACAAACCTATTGCTACTTGCAAGTATTCCTATTGTCCGCACTACGGAGTAAGTATTGTGATGAAACTTCAATTTGCCCGTAATCCTGTTCCACAAAGGTAACATTGTATACTATCCATGATATAACAGTATTGTTGTGTGTCAACTCCCCCGGCCCCCAACACAGCGCACTTTTATTTTGGTCGCAATGTTATCAAAGAAAAAGGTTTAATAAATTAAAGACGCAACATTTACTCGGTTTGCTCGCTACGTTTCACATTAAACATTGATCCATTACTTACATTGCAAGTGCAATGAATTGCATATAAACATATACCTAGGCAGACCAATAAAAATCACTCATGGAACCGTTACTTAAGTACTAAAATTGAACTACGCCCCTTGGAAACCACTTTACTTTGAAGCTTTGAATTCCTCGGAGTGGAGTTCTAATCCTCCTAGCAATAAATTCTACTGCTGGGAATACCGACTTTTACGGAGGTGAAAATGAAAATTAAAGCCGACCATATAAATATTTTAGAGAGAATTACGGTTATTACATATTTTCCCTTTAAAAATAAGCATTAGACTTGCAAAATATAATTTGCGAGATACTTACAGAATTAGCGAAACAACATCGTTAACATACACAATACACAATAGACGACCTATGATCTTTGATAATCAGAGAGCGAGAGCCCCCTGGCTGCGGCCTGCGTTCAACCGCGACCTTGTCGGCGCGAACACAAATTAAATAACCTAAAAATAGTTCGCCGCGTTGCCGACAATCCGATTTCCTGCCGAATTACGTTCGTTCACCGTCATTTACTATATAACAGGGTAAGATTATTGCATTAATATCATTTTGCATGTTATTAACACTGGATATTTGGGATACAATGTTATTTCTTTGAGATTGAATGAATTCATGTTGAGACTAGACTAACAAAGAAAGGTTAGATGAACGAGTTGAAGCGAGAATGAGACGACGCTATAGGTTATTGACCGTCTAGTTGCTATTGCCAACGTGTAGTGTTTATGTGTTTGATCACATTGTTGTGTACTATTCAATCGCATAAGCGGTCATCGTGTTAAGTAAACAGGTAAATATTAGCACCGCAGTCTAACATTATCAAAATTTTGAAAACGTTCAGTAAGAATAACGAATGTGGAAGAACTGCGTTACACCAACATTTCATTATTATTATTCTTGTTCGAAAGTAAATATTGGCAATTCAATAGTTATTCAGCATTTAATATGCACTATGAGTGTCGATAGTAATTGACAATATTCATAATAATCATTACCCTGACATTGAGAAGTAATGAAACACAAACACGGTCAGTATATCAGTTGTCACAAGTGCGACAGTCGCAAGTCGTCTCATTGCACGTATGTCCGCCTTGACGTCAGCAGCCAGACAAGAGTGTGACATAACAATTTTATTTAATTACCTACTTCAGATTCTATTGTTTGAATCATACGTATAATTATTTTAATGAACAGTTCAGTTAGGCAGATGCTGCTAATCGAGTGCCATTCCTTATTGAGTTGATTTATAAAACAATGTTCCTGTTTACTTTAAGCGTAGATTAGTAATCTTTTTGATTTTTCATAATTTCCAAGTTTAACTGTTTATAAAACCACTTAAAGTAATGCAGTTAATACCTAGTTACTTTTCACGTAAAATTGTCCACATCTCACGACATCCACAAGCTTAAAAACAATTAAGAATATGATTACATTGATGCGTTTATGCAATATAATTATTAACATTGTACCCACTTTTTAGTAATCTTTTTCTCTGTTAACCTATAACAATATTCTTAAAAGCAATGAACTACAATAAACAAATGTATTAGTAGGTATGTACTTACCATAAGAAAACCTAATAACACTAAAACTAATAGCCTTAAAAGCCAGGACTACGCTACTAAATCACAAAGAATTACGTTATAAACTTTATGGGTGCTTGTCTATACATACACGCCATAGAGAAGTAGTAGATACGTACCCTAGTAAAGAGGTCGCACGAAACAGTATGGAATACTTTGCCATAGATACAAAAGTCCTTGCCAACGTCGAGGTCCTTCCAATGCCAGTACTCGCCAATGTCATTCTTTGGTATTTTCCCCCTCTTCACCATCCTGCCTTGCCATATGCCAGAGTTCTGTAATCAAGTAATAACAGATTATAACTATATTATTGATAGTTCATTATATTGTATTTGCGTTTATTAATTTGGAAACCTATTACGGATTTAGCGGTGAATATGTGATCATTTCGTTTTTAAAGTAAAAATATTGTTATAAGCATTTGCTTTTTAGTGAAACCATAATCATAAACCGCATAAAACAAAATAAGATCATCATTCTAAAGTCTAAAATAAGCAAAAAATAATATTCAGTTCAACCCAACAGAACAATATTACAATAATAGAAAATCAGACTAAAAACAAAACATAAAAGTTTTCTTTTTATATTACTAACTCGTGTATTACTTTACACAAACAAGACCTAAAAATACTCCCAATTACGATGGGACACAACTATCAATTAAGTAGGTAATACACAAACCGTCAAGAAATCTGTCAGCAGCTACATCATAATTTGGATCACTCAAATTCATTGACCTTGTAAGCGAAAACATCAAAAAGTCTTATCTACTGCCGGAAGAAAACTCGTGGAGAAGTGTTATTACGGCAATCACTATTAATAATAATAATAGCTTTATTACTGAGGAATGGGAAGCAACGATTATGCAACCTCCGCCCCTCTTGTAGCCTGAAGTCCAACGTGCTTATTAAACTGAATTATACTGAAACTTTATATTAAAACTAGTTAAACCAATAAACTTCGTTCCGCCTAAAATTTTTTTTATCACTTTATAAACCTTCCCTGGACTTTTATGAACATTACCCATATCAGTTCAGCCGTTTTCGAGTTTTAGCGAGTCTAACTAACGGAAATTCATTTTATTTACATATCCTATTGATATCGGTGCAGTAATTCTTGAGTTCATCAGGAACAGACAGACGCCCTGTGGCGTTGTATTTGGAACATTAATTTACTATGTACTTTAATCTTTGCCTTACATATTCCAGGTATAAATAAACGATAAAATATTCCAACTCAATAAAGAACTGACGGCTACTAATTTCGAGTGTTTGGAATGTATTTAGGACAACGGTCGACCGAAGCTGTTGTAATTTAAATTATTTTGTAAATACCTACATGTATACCGACGTAGCACCCGACCGTATTGATTGCTTGCCACCAAGTTCAGTAATGTAGATACTAATGTTTTGATAATATTGTACATTACTTTTCTAATATGCATTTAAATTCCAATGCAAGCCATGTTTATTAACATTTAAAACATACCTAGCAACCACAGTTTAGAGTGTTAGTGGTACATTACTAAAGAAGTGTTTGTAGGGGTACAAAAGTACGTGAATTCATAATTTTCTGATTTGTACTTTAATTATTCTAGATCGACAGAACAAATTCCTGAAAATAAAACGCTGTCCAATCATCCACATTTTAATGAAAACTATATTTTGAAGAATACAAAATTATACTAAAAGTAACTTCTAAAAACCATTTCATTGAAAATTGTAACTTAAAAACTGCACAATACACGCATCACACGTCAACGGAGATAAAATGATTTTTGTGTGCATAATAGCGGCCGGCCATTCACGGCGCGAGCCTGCGGAACAAAGCGGCTGCAACCGCCGACGCATTCAGCCCGAGACAAATGCGTGCTCATTTGCTAGCTCCGTTTCAGATCCATTCACAATTGCAACAGAATCCCATCCCATACGTGAGGTAAAATAAATACGCACACATTTAAATTGTCTGATTATTTTCTTCATGTTTTTGTCCGCGTATTTTCCGTCAAACGATCATATCGTTTTAGGATGATTGCTGTCTTTATAGTCTGATTAAATCAAACGTCGCAATAGGGATGCGATACGCTTTCTTTTCTAAACCAAACTGTAAATCTCTCATACATACATACCTGCTTGCCAACTGTTATCGATAGTTTTCAAAACAACAAAATTATTTATTAAATTAGAACGAAAGATCGCGAAAGTACACATACGAGATTAGATAAAATTAAATGTCTACGATAACACACCCAATATGATATAACATCGACAATTCTTTACGATTATTGTAATGCTACGTGAAGATTAAAGTCTACGACATTGCTACGATAACGCTACGACACGACGACGCCACGAAAGAACGGCTACGACATCGCTACGACGCCGCTACGTATCAACCCCTGTGTGAGACTACACGTCATTTCTTACTACGCTAAATATTCTCGCGTCACGCGTACTTTGCATACCTACCGAGACATTCTAAAAGTACTTTCACGAGAATATTCTCTAATAGATTTCATCTTTAGTATTAAAATATTCGCTTGCCATCTAAAGAATTCCATTTATTTTCATACAAAATAAAATATTAAAACCACATGTGTTTTAATACTTCATTTTATACACGTAAATAAAACGTCTGTTAAACGGCTTTTCCACGTTGTATATCATAACCCCGCGCAAACATAACTTCCCTGGAACACAATTAAATGCAGCCGTACCACAATACGCTCTTTTTATATAAAGTTAAATAAAGGTTTGTAGTAAAAGGTCCATTTGCGAGGTCCACATATGAAAGTGGTGAAATACTTTAGTAGGGTCGTGTCGACACTGGATTGGGCATGCTAAATATAATATTGTTTCACGAAACACGCGGCGCCGCAATGCCCGCACAGAATAGCAAATAAGAAAAACAAAATCAATACGTACAAATAAGTAGTAGGTATTACGTAGAGAATATAAAGAGACAGGAGAATTGCATTACCCGCAGCTATCTGCTTAGGTATCGGCCACGTATTGGAGTAAGCAGCGAGTCTTTACCTCTAATTTACATACTTGAATATGCTGTGAAAATCGTTCAGTGAGCACGGTGGATAGTAGTCTTATTAAATAAATAAATTATTGAAATATATACTTTACGTAAATGAGCGTCAACAGTTTTAGTCAAAAAGTCAATCTGTATAATATAAGAAACTAACCTGAACATGCGGCTCCATGACAGTGAGAGTGTCGTCTTCTAAGAAGTAGATCATGTTCACGATCCTGACGCGGCTGCTCTCGTCAGGGTTGTCAAACACAGGCTGCTTGAAGAACGCCGTGAAGTTGAGACATCTCTTGTCATAGTGCACCCAGTGCGGTACCACGGCAGGTAGGGCTGGCTGTTTCACTCTCCCATACGTAAGGGATGGGTCAAAGCTGTAAACACATGTCATCATTATTTTTTGCCTTAAACTTGAAAGAGGCTTAAATTCTACCGTAACGTGTGTAATGTCACGTATTACGGCCATAATGTCACGAATGGGTCGGCTCGACCGGAGTGATACCACGGCCTCACAGAAAGCCGACGTGAAGCAACGCTTGCGTTGTGTTTTGTCGTGTGAGCGATGTTATCGGGGGCACAATTGCCACCTCCCCTTCCCCAATCTCCTCAATTGCTTGAATTCCTAACGATCCTCAAACTCCTAATCCCCAAAAGGCCGGTAACGCACTTGTAACGCCTCTGGTGTTTCAGGTATCCATGGGCGACAGCGATTGCTTACCATCAGATGATCCGTCTGCTCGTTTACCAGCTTATGCCATAAAAAAATAGACGGAACTAATTTACTGTTGTAATAATCTTAGCAGCTTTAGCCAAATCGTCTGTTCATTGCTCGAAATGAATTTTGCATACATTTATACATTCGTTTCAAGTCAATAGTCATTTTTGCTTAGTCTGCAGGATAGATTAATTACTATTAATTTTTCTACTTCAACAAATATAAGACTTATATACTACATACATAAGTTAGTATATATTCACCTGAAGCCTACTACAAAGTTAACGTTTCTCGGGTAGTGATAATACCGGAATGAACCATTTGTACCTCTAATAGACCTTTAGTGGTGAAAATTAGGCCGCAATAGAGGTGTACCGAGTAAGAACGGTAATTGCCAACTCTGTGCGATCTCAATCCCGGTCTATAATTGAACATTACTCGAGTGACCTTCGATATTGAGCACAGGATCGGAAACGGACGGAATACGTGTACGGAACACAGTAATGTCGAAAATGTTCACGTCCATTAAAAAAGTTTGATTTATATGAAATGCTCGAGTGCTTTTTTAAGTTATTTTGACGATTTGAAGTACATTACTTTTGTACATTACTTACTTACAGTTATTGATTACGTACTTAAATGTGGGAGAGTCATACTTCGGCACGAATGGGCCAGCTCGACCGGAGTGATACAACGACCTCGCGAAAAATCGACGTGGAACAATACTTGCGTGGTATTTCGTCGTGTAAGTGAGGTTACCGGAGGCCCAATTACTTCCCTTCCCAATCTCCCCAATCTCCGGATACTCAACAATCCTCAAATTCCTAATTCCTAAATGGCCGACAACGCATTTGTAACACCTCTGGTGTTTCGAGTGTCCATCGGTGGCGCCGATAGATATGGTATTAAACTTAATTCTGTGAATGGTACTCATAAGCAGACATAATGATTTATTTCGATAACCTAGGTTATAAGTAGGAGGTTAGTTATCTACACTCTCTATCCACCTTGTTCCAGATAATGCGAAACCCGGGGTTCTCATTGCTCAAACACAAGTAGGTACTTGATTGAGTGTAATCTACGCTAGGTCATCGACATTAGCAATTTGTTTGCGTCAGACATTCTAAGAACTTCCAAAGGATGACCCTAGGCGCGGGAGTCACTCCGATACTTGGTGGATCATTGCCAAATAATTAAGCTATCAAAGAATGGATATTTTTCGCAGCGACACGACACTCGACGATTTTCCTATACTTGAAACATAAGTACAATGACCTGTACCCCTAACCGGACTCTCTTCTTCTGAACTTGTTATAAGGTAACATGATTTTAGATGAAAAACGAGATTAGTTTTATTCCTCTTTTAGCAGTGCATATCAGTCAAATCTAACTCTATTTAGAATATTTACACACTAAACTGAATACGACACTAAACTATTACGTAAGTACTACTTAATCAACTAGCATCGAACCATCCTTTAAGTACAGAACTAGACACTACAGACATGCCGTCAAGTCGAAAATTATCGGAGATCGGCACACTAAACATCGTGTTGATCTTGGACTAGTTGTTAATTCTTGTTGACTTACTTGACGGTGTCCTCGGGGAGTGCGAAGGCGTTGCTGTCAACATCTGTGGCGGTGCCCCCCGGGCCTCGGATCTCGGTATCAGGGAACCTGTGCCCCTGGTAGTACCGCAGCGAACTTCGCATATGATATTGTGTCTTAGTCGGGTCTGAGAACGTCAGACCCGGCAGTTTTGGAAGTCCCCAGGCCATAGTGAGCTTTAACAATGTATCTTGTTAGTACGATGTACGCATGTAAGTTTCAGCTACTTAGCTATTTACGTTACAATACATATTTACGGAATATAATAAGGGCTATGTACAATGTGAGTTGTTCATGGTTAAATATGTGTGAAAATATGTTGTGCAAGATTTGGTCTTAATAATAAATTCATTATTTAATTGTATAGTACAACAGTACCAAGACTACAAAAAAATATTAGCTGCATAAGAAATACGAACGATAGCTAACAATAATTTATATCATTCACTTCAGCACAATAGAACATTCCAGATCGTTCCATGCTAAGCAACATCGTCTTTGTCTGCAAGTACCTCTAAACGGAACCAACTGTCGTTGTTTGCTGACATTCCCGTACTGTAAGCCCGCGCTACTCAGTACTAGATAAATCTACACAAACTCCATCTGCGTCGAGCACTTCCTAATCTATGTCGCTTGGGAATATTTTGATTGCGAAATACACTATTTACTTAGCTTAACAATGCATGAATGAGTATTGTAAGTAAACCAGACAGATTTAAATGTGCATGGGCACGTGGTATGCCAGAATTGAGTATGAAGAAACAATTTTCAAATAATCAAAGTTATTCCTCTGATAAAATTTAACTGAGCATTGAAAAATCGCCCCTAAGTCTAAAATCAATACATCCGTTTTGGAGATCGTATCCTGGAGGCACACACACAGAAACAAAAGCCCCAAACTTGTAATCTGAACCTGAACACCACGTAAATATATGTATTGTACAACAACGTGTACGACGTGACAAGCACGTAGCGAGTAGTCAGATAAGCGATGTGCTCCGTGAGCCTAAACCACCTTCAGCCAATGATATCTCGTTCACGCATCACGCAATTCCTGAGATACGCACGCAGGAAATGAAGTAATCCAACGATTTTGTAAATCGAGTATCGTGGAGCTGTCTGGTATCGAACAGACTTTTCGAATATATCACTATAATATACTAGCATAACATATACGGTGATCAGGTGATCCCAAGTATATTTAGAAGCAGTACTCTCACGTGCTTAGTAGTGTATATTTTTTTAATTATAAAGATTTAAACATAAAAAGCTCTGAGGATTTACTAGATTGCTAGAGATAGAAAAAAAGCACTTATGTTTATGAATGAACCAACTATAAAACAAATCAGACATCAAACAATTGATGTTTGTTAATAATAAGAAAGAAAATCAAATTCTATGTAAAGTGAATAACGTTATTTTTAGCTTGTTACTTTGAAGTTGAGCCCCGATTGCCATACAATGTTCGCAGCGTAATGAAATTATTTTTCCTCAGAAATGCACGAACGTGGTAAATGCCGACATAGGTGGGTATAACGTACAAAATAATAAATTCTTACCTAAAATAGAATACAGAAGACGTTAAGTCGATGTGAATAAATAACGAAGCTTTATAAAAACCCAAACTAAAGAGGAAAATGTTACGAAAAAACTGCCTTCGATAAAATGAGCAAAATATGACAACTCCGTTGTCGTGTAAACAACTTTTAAAATTATAAACAAATCGTTGCTAGGCAATAATAAATTATCGAGTTCCTTGGAAAGGACCTTTGTGGTTATAAAAATCAATAATTCCTACCAATGCATAGAATTTCGCCGACTCCGTAGCCAGGCACCTGTATAGTCAATGTTATTACTGCACATGCGTACGAACAAATTTTAATAAAAACATCTGTTGGTCATCAATGTACCCTTCGTAAATATCGCTGTTTACCAGATATGACAACAAATCTATTTCATTAGTAATAGGTGATTTAGTTGACAATGGTATGTTATGTACCAATGTAACGAAGAAAGCACCATCCACGACTTAAAGAAAACATCAATGGAATCACTAAATAAATAAAACAATTACAAAGTTAATTCTGTTGTAGTTAATTTAGTTCCTACAGTAATAAACAACCTCCTCAATTCAAATTGCTGTCATACATGTATATCCTACATACACACATACACAAAGAATAAGTAGGTACGAACATTGTCTAAACCCGAATCCCGAGGGTGTGGGGTATAATGACGGTGTTATATTAGCCACAATGTCAAACGTCACAGGTGAGATGCGAGGGACCCGTGTCGTACGTTGATTAATGTGCTCAGACCGATAGATAGCCTTCATCAAAAGTGTCGAAGTACGCAGCGCTGCGCGCTGCCCGTCCGTTTTCGTAGTCCTGTGTCATGGGCGCTCATGCATGTATAATTTCCTTCGGTGTCTGTATAATTCCAATCGTTATGTTTAACTTTAATGTATCAACTTTTAATAGAGACGTTTTTGCTCTATAAAAGTTAGCACAAGGTATGTTTATATCATGTTTCGAAATACCGACATAATAATATATTTTTCGCGAAGTTTATTCGGATTCTGTACTTCGAAATGTATCTAAATGGAGACCGTTTTCGCTAACGAATGAATTCCTATTCGCGACACAATCGCTGTTAAGTGAACTTTGCTGAAACTACATTTAAGCTCCTGCCTGTGACAGAAAGCAAAGTCAACAACAACACGGTTCCTCGGAATCGAATAATAGTTGTGCTATCGATTTATCTCGCTCGTTTCCTCTTAAATACCACTCCATATATTTTTAGCATTCACTAATGAACTGAATTCTATTTTTAGGTATCGAGATGCCTTACCTAGCCAAGTACGTATTGAGAGGTTCACGCCTGGTTGCGTTTTATAAGAGGGGGTATGGCACAGCCTCCCCCTTCGTTTTCTCTGAAGAGGTTCGCCGGGCCAAGTCAGAGGGTAAGCCGATTGTCGCCCTGGAGTCAACGATCATTACTCATGGTATGCCTTACCCTCAGAATTTAGAAACAGCCAAGCAAGTTGAGAATATCATTAGAGAAAGGGTACGTTGAAAAATCTTATAAAAGTCTAGTTAAGTATCAGTCCGTAGCCTCATTTACGATATGATAACCGAGCGCTAGTGCTTTGCAGGCCTTTCGTAATTACGCTCGAGATAAAGTTTTCTATTTAAATGTTTCTCTAAAAAATGTCTTCCCATTTAAAGTGTTTTTTAAATTAAACAGATTTGCGTAAATACGGGCACTTAGTTATCTTTTTAGCTTCCTTAGCTTCATCCTTGGGAATGTTGAAATTTATTATTTGTGTTATACAGGGTGCAGTACCAGCTACGGTGGCTATTTTAAAAGGTCAACTGAGTATTGGACTTTCTGAGGATGAGCTGACGTACCTAGCTCAGGCCAAGGGAGTGGTGAAGGCTTCCCGCAGGGACCTGGCGCCAATTACCGCTGCCAAGCTGGACGGGGCGACCACAGTCGCTGGCACCATCATCGCAGCTCAGCTTGCTGATATACCTGTATTCGTTACCGGTGGCATAGGTATGTAGGTACCTACAAGCGGACTTTACCCGCATTATCCATTCATATTATTTCAGATCAGACATTGGAAGTTGTATAACACTATTACTACACTCTTAATATATCTGAACTCACAAGAAATCCTATTTATGTTAACTACTGCTAATTCAATTCTAAACTCGATCTTATTAGATAACCTGCAACATTTTAAATGTCCTGGGAAATAAACCGTGGATTGAACCCGTTATTTAATTACCCACAGAAAAATATTTTATCACGTCTCTAAAAGTGATCTTTAATGAAATCGCTGGGGATACATGAATCCAGTTCTTTATTTTTGACTTGATATAAATGTTAACCCTTTTTTTCGTTCGTATAAATTAATTATTATCGTATTCGTTGTACCTACTCCAACACTACGTTCGTTGTACTTTTGTTGTTAGTATATTTTGTTACTTGGGTACAAATTGTTTACAAATTCCTGTTGTACCCGAGCCTAGATTTAATTCTAGCATCAAACAACACAATAACGTTAGTATTTTTTTTATTTAAATCTCTTGCTAACATCCAAATATGAAAAATCGTGTAGCTATTGTATGATGTTATATTATGTTTATTATGCCTTTTCTTTCTAAAACATCTGCGCAATACGAAACGTCCACAACCACGAAAGGTTGAAAATGTTTCACCATATTAGTTTAGTATAAATTACAATGCATTCGTTAGGTCGAGGTATTAAGTTGCTAACAAGCTAACAGGCTCTTACAAATAGCTTCATATGCTACACATAAAAGGACCACAAGCTCAGTACCCGCTCGGGTAAAGGCACTTGTTACCAGACATTCCGTTGCGTAAGCGGTCACCATTATTGCACACTACTAAAGGCAACCATGTTGATAATATGGTGCAGACATGCTTATCGTGTACGGAACCTTTCGGGTTAAGATTTAACAATATTGTGTAACAAATAAGTCAGAAGTAAGTAAGATATTAATAAATTGAAAGAAGCCTGATGATATGCTAAACCTTACATTACAAAATTACCTTCAATGTCTTAATGCTTGGTCGAAGCCTCTAAACAAGTTCTTGCTGAAGAATATAGATACATACACAAGTAATGTCGTTCCTATACGACTATACCAAACAATTTCCGCAACAAAGTTTCTTAATATCGCGTCTCATGTCATGGTACTGCAATTTGTTACAATTGTCAGCGAAATTACTGCGACTACTTTATAAAATTATGTAGATAACAATGCGAATTAAATTTTTCATAGCTCTTACGTTAATGTCTCGCAATATTCACACTTAATGAACCTGTTTACGACTCCTATTTAAATAAACGACAATCTTAATTAAAGGATCCAAAATCGTATGAAAGTCGACGCTGTTCACATTTAAAGTGTTTTATTCAATTGTTTAAAACGGCTTGCAGTGAACGCGTTACTAACGAGTGTAAACAAGTACTATCACGCCACTCCGGTACAAGGCAGTGCTAAGTCACGACTCGCAAATAGTAGCAATCATCGTGAAAACACCGCAAACACTTCAATTAACTGTGCTCGTGAAATTCACAAATGAATTTCAACGGTATCACGGTTGGATTCAACGCTTTGCCGGCGCATTCATTACTGCCAGTCGCATCGTGGCCATGCCGAACTGGCGATGTAATTAACAACGAATTCCGTGAAACAGAGCGCGATTTATCACCTTCTAGATAAGCAGTCGTAGTGCTTGGGTTTGTAAATTATCGTTAGAAGCAGTCTCATTCCGGTCCCGACGATTTGAATTAACGCCTGTCTGGATAAAGTTTCGCAAGAAACAGGCAAATGTCTTCCAATACCTTCACGATGGATATAAAAGGATTACGCTATATCGGCACTAAGGCAGGGTTTGGCATGGCAAAGCCAAAATGGCGACCCAACGGCCGCTGCGTCGTCGTTATCGTATCTTAGTCGATTTATTATAAAGGCACCGCGGACCACGAGCTTTGCAAGTCCACTCTTTTCAGAAAGACTGATCATTTGAATGCATTTTATCTAAAAAACGTAAATCATAATGTAAATATTACTTGCACCCAGTGAATTCTAAAACTGAGCTTGCATTTTTATAATACCTAGTTGTTTTCTTTATTTTCCTAGCTCGAAGAGTGGATCTATTCTGCGGCGAACATAATGGAATATAAATCTTATTCACGTTGCTATAATAATTGCCATCTCCGTATGTTACTTGAAAACATAAAAATATTAATGGAAATAAGACGTCTTCTGATTTAATAAGAGTGTCTTCTTTTATTCACATTTTTCATGTTTTACCTTGTACGGAGATGTATTGATATTGATGGGATATGGGAACATTTGTTTGAAATAAGATTACATCGAGTGAAATAATATTCCGTTTGTTGTTACAAATAGTTAAATATGATACTATCCAACAGTGTGTAGTATTTATTTACTGGCGAAACTTTCAATAAAAAAATAGTACTAGAGGGTCGATTTATCTTTAAATTCTATCCCAAGCAATTAGGCGTTCAAATATGCGAAAAATTATGTAATACTACTGTTTTTTTTTGTGTATCCCTTTTTTCGAGGGAATAGAAAAATTTGCTATTAAGTACACAATAGACTAATATTTTCTGATTGCAATGAAAAAATTTACTCACATATTTTGAAATTGCAGCGTGGTGGAGCATACACACTATATGCAGTATAGTTATACATACATTGTACAAAACTATGTCGGAGCACGGTGTACGGGTACATATACCGACTACGTATTTTGCCCACCAGTAGTGATGTAATAATCCAGTTTCCCGTAGCCCGGCCAAAGTACTTTCCCGACGTTTTATTACACTCACACAATCGGAGATATTTGTAATTTTGACTTTTCAGCACTTTGGTCATATCGATTCGTTATAGATACTTACAAGAAACTTTTATCTGGTTTTCCCCAAACTCTGTACGCTTGAAACCATTCAAGACAAATATTTTCGAACGGCAGTTCTTTTAAACAATTTTACAACTAAATCTCAGTGTGTTTTAAATAGAGATTTTTTCTCTCCCTTTTCACGATTCCCTTTTCTCAATTTCTTAGTAGCAAATGTTTTCAAACAACATTTCTAAGTTCGAATAGGTACCCACTCTGTATATTGGCAATATAGATTATTTCTCGCAGGTGGTGTGCACCGTCACGGCGAGAACACATTGGACATATCGGCGGATTTGAACGAACTGGGACGCAGCAATACCCTCGTCGTTTGCAGTGGAGTTAAATCCATATTAGACATTGGACGAACTCTGGAATACTTGGTAAATACATAAGCTCTCGATATTGCATATGGCTTTGCAAAGCGAGACAACTTCGTAGCTGGTCAGTTTCCAAGTAGCCATTTCTCGGTACTGGATCGCACATAAAGATAAAAGATTTTTCTCTCTCTTGTGTTTTATGACGTGAACAGTACAATGTAGATAAATAATTGGAGAGCATAAAATACGTCATTTTTACTTGGGCAATTCCCACTTGACTGTCCTTTTGTCGACCGTGCCGTGCTCAAGGCGCTTTTTGATTCAAAATCAGAACAAAGTAAATTCTCGTACCGTCATATTATTTCTGTTTTACTTACTTAGTGAAAGAAAAACACAGTATCCAGGTCGCTAGGCTACGGCGTATATTCTAAGATATGCCCGAGGGAAGGTGGTTACTAAGCAAATAACAAACCTAACTGCTTCTAAGATCTCTACTTTAACGAAGAAAATTATAGATTTTTGTCTACTCAGTTATCGATAGAAGACAGAAAACTTGCACATACGCTAAGGCTGACCATTGGAATACATCGTTAGGAGAAGTTAATGTTTGCGTAACATGGTATGCAACAGTATGCCATTAAATAAACGACTTATGCAAAGAAGCAATATAAACATTTTTGTGTTTAACAATTTGGTATACAGAAACATTCCTCTTTTACAGGAAACACAAGGGGTTTGCGTTTGCGCGTTCGGTGAGTCGTCAGACTTTCCGGCGTTCTATACCGCGCGGTCAGGATTCACAGCTCCGCACCGCGTGGGCGACGCACAGCAAGCTGCACGCGTGTTGCACGCAGCACGCCAATTGGAACTCGCGTCCGGGATCGTTGTAGCCGTACCGGTGCCACAGGAGTATGCTATGGATGGTAGGAAGTACTTTAAAAAGCTAGACTTTTTACATTATCCTACATTTGTTACATTTGTTACATTTTATAACAGTTTTCTTAAACTACCTAGATATATCTTGGTATTTAATCATTAGTTAGGAGTTGTGTTATAAGTAGTATATCAGACTATTAAGATAAGTATACTTTCCCAGTTGTACTAACTTTAAGACCCACATTTAGCTTTTCTATAAAATATGCAAGACAAAGAAAACTACCTTGAAAACTAACAATTTAAAAAGTGCAATCATTCTTTATTCCTGTAAAAATCGCAACCGTACAACGTATTTCATAATTTATCGAGATTGTTCTAAAGCTGCTCATTATGCGCTACTCCGATTATGCAGCGGTGAATAATAAAAAGTATAAACCAAACTAACCCGACAAGCAGACGGTAAAGAAATGAGGTAACTTTTACTATAAACCTTTAATTAAAGAACGCGAAGGACCATTTACTCTGATAACTGAATTGAACAAATTTCTGATAAATAGTAATTACATGTCGTAATATATTCTAGACTTATTGATAAAAAGTAAAACTTTATTAGTAAAAAAAATTCAATCTAAACGTTTCAACGATCGACTATCCAGCTCCAGTAATCTATTAAGCCATCTTAAATTAATTAATTGAAATAGACGTATTTATTGTTTACAGAGAAAATAATAGGAGAAGCAATTAATAGTGCTCTCAAGGAAGCTGATCGGAAAGGCATTTTTGGCAAAGAAGTGACACCATTCATTCTCGCGGCGGTTGCCAAAGCTACGAGCGGCGCTTCACTCAATGCCAGTATCCTTTTAAGAAAAATAATTAAGAAACAATACGACTCACTAGTTCTGCATAACGACAAATTATGCATACCTGTGAATGGCCCATTAAAACTCCTATTATCAGAATAATAATGAGACCATTAAAATCCTTAATAAGACTTAGCAACTCCGTAATTCGGTCGTAAATTAAACCTATACAAATACCACTCTATAAATGATAGCAGTAAAGCTAATTGCCACAATATATTTCTTGAGCAATTCACAGATATCGCTTTAATAAAGAACAACGCAAAAGTCGGTGCCGATATCGCAGTCGAATTTAAAAAACTCAAGAACGGTGACGATTCTAAGAATGCGTTTAATATTGGATTGTCGAAGGGCGCTGGGAAATGTACGTCCAATTCTTCGAGACATTTTCACACTTCGTGCAGCAGACGGGCTGATGAGAATCCTTTGTTCTCTGGAGACAAGAAGTGCGGGGGTGATGTGTTGGTGATCGGGGGAGCGAACGTCGACCGCGTTTATAGGTTGAAGGAAGATGGCGTGCAGGTAAGTCTATGATTACCTTACCTGCATGCTAAAACGATGTTCATTTTGGTAACTTCGTACATATTGAAGTCGTCGAGAGTAACAACTAGACATTATAATCTTGTAATCATAATAAAATGAATTCGATTTTAAGTAAGTAAGTATTAGAAAACTGTAATTTTATGATTTTCAAACTGTATGTGTGTAAGTCATTACATAGTAAGTAATCAAATAAAAAACCGCAACATTTTAACAAACTCTTTATTTAATGCATTTATTATGATAATATTAGCTCTCAGTCGCCTAGTGCGTACCTTCGGAAAGTTGTAACAACTCTACTATAATAATGAAACACACTGAACGAGGAAAACATTCAAAATATAGTGACAGTAGAGAATTCAAAAGATTACGTACAATGTACACCATTCATATGTTAATATTGATACAGATCACATCGGAACAGATCTCACACAATAATAAATTGATACTTTATTCGTAGACATTTACGTTTTCTGTACATTTGTGTATATAATTATTCCATGTGTATACTAGTAAATAGAAAAAATCCAGTGAACTAAACAATAACAAACTTAGCAGAGAGTGAAACAAGGAAACATTGAGTTGAAGTGAACGTTCGAGTTAAACAACAAGACGTAGTAAGAGAATCGAGAGTACAGCCCGAGTACAGTGTACGTACGAGTATGTCGGAAGGTGTAGGCAGCACATCAGACACGAGCTCGTGTTTACTTTATATTCATTAATTTACAATAAACATAACGTCAGTTATACATTTTATAAGCCAAGGCACATGTTATTTTTACCGTTTTTTGGAAGAAATGCAGGATTTAGATTGGATCCTAGCTACAAATTATTCAACTTTCCGAATATAGGTACAAATTTTTATAAGATTGGTACATTCATGTGACAACAATATTAAAAAACTATGTTTCTGCATAAATTCACAAAATATTATACCTACTCTAAGCGAACATAACTTCGTACTCGTCATTACAATATATCTATAAAGTTAGTTCGTAAAAGTACAAATATGTATGAATGTAGGTACGTGTAACGTGGTCGAACCGTCGAACGCAGGTCGTGCCGCTCAGACTCGCTCCACCGTGCACGGCAGCTATCGGATCGTGACTCCTACACACGTCGTCGATAGGTTTTACCTATATTTGACACAGCCATTAATAAATTTACCTAATTCCTTACACCATGAGATTATTGTAATATTTTATGCGCAGTCTAGACTCATAGCGCGATCTCTTTAAACTTTTAGCAAAACGTCTGTATTCTGTCAAGACAATCATAAAATGTGGTACTTACGAAACATTTTAAATTCTTCTGCCGTAAACTAAAATGTCATTAACAGTGTATTCGTTCACTTTATACTGTTTACAAGCATATAATTGTAGGCACTACGTCGTTTAAGCTCATATCAGTACTATGTATTTTGTCAATCTGTCCATGCACAATTACTCGCATACTACACATGTACAAATTTTGTTTATTATTTACATTTACCGACAACATTAGGTATGATTATGAGAACTAGATAAATAGACGATGAGCGAGGAAGGTCGCGGCTCACGCTTGTCCGACTCATGTAAGGAAAGCGGACTGAACTCAACTAGTCGGGGTAGTCGTGCAAGGGATGAACAGGTAGACATACTTAGAATAAACTAACACTTCTATTATACAAATGTTACGACCTAAGGAAAATAACTCAAGTGACAGCGTAGGTACAAGTTCCGTGCAAGCGAACCATTCGATTTACAATCCATTACGAATAGGTATATCAAAATGTATGACAAGCATTCAAGGGAAGGAGTTTTTGCCGACTCTATATTCAGCTACCAAACCAAATAATAAATCTATAATTTAATAAGTAGGTATATTTATATCTAATTTATCGCCATGCTCAGTGGTTACTATGAGCATGCGGGCAAAAACCACTAAACTGAACGCGTTGTCATTGGTATTACACACTATGGCAATATATTTTAACATATACATACAATTTCAATTGAAGACAATGAGTAAAATGACATGAAAATTTGTAAAATACATATTATAATAATTATGTCCATAAATCTATTGGTATACAATCAAAAACTGTTATGTCTTAGTGCTAAACAATCGTCATAATTAATCTTATATTGGTTGATTCCCGTTATTTTACTGCTATAAATATTAAAATCGTAATCGAGTATACAGATACAATATTTGTAGGATGGATTTACTGCGCTCTCCTAGTAGCTATAGTATGCGTCATATTGTTTGCCCGGAGACTGCATTTCCTCACATGCTGTACGCGTCACGATGTCACGATACCTCGAGTATCTATCTATCTTCCTAGGGACCGTAAAGTAAAACATCGGTGTGTCCTATGCACCTACAAAACGAATATTTAACGGCCAAATTTAGGAACATAACACAAGCTTTGCTCGAAAATTGATTCACTTTGTCTAAATTACACAATAATCTTTCGATGCACGTTCATAATGTTCACCATGTTCAGTTCATGTCTCACAAGTCCAAAATGTTCGGATCGTCATCACTAACACTCACTTGCATCGTTGGGTCAGTTTATAACGCTACCACTATAAACATAATACAGTTTAGTCCTACCGATAACATCGGTACTCACAATTGACTGCGCCAACAAAAACGATAGTCACGACGTAATGCAACGACTTATCGTGTCGTAGGCTATAACTTACAACTCAAATTCGGAGCGGGTGTGACGGCGGTGGTCGAGCCGCACGCGCGCGCCCGCGGGACGGCGCACGCAGCCGGGCGGCACGCGGCCCAGCGGTGGCTCCAGCTCGCAGCCCGCCGCCGGGAACGAGCGCCAGCGCCGCCCGAACAGCCGCTCCAAGTAACATCTTAGTCAGATCCGAGTCGCTGCACTGTCTGCCGCCAGTGGCCTGTAGTCACCTCGAGCCAGCTCGCGCATCTCACAGTTGTTGTTTCCATTTATCGTCTTGGGACCTAACGGTTCGTCGTGTATGCTCCGCCGCGGGCACGGCTCCGACGCTCGCCCCAGTAGTGCCTCGCGCTCACCCGCGCGTTCAGGGCTACCACCATGAGCTCGCACTCCTCCGTTTGCATTGACAGCATTCACTATTATCGTTTGTGATAATGGTCCGCCATGTATAGGACTACCGTCGAGTAATTCACCTGCTCCCAACTCGCTTCGTAAAATTCTAATTTTTTGAATCATCTCCTTTATTTCGTATCGGAGGATTCCAAGGAAGCACAATTTTAAAAATGCTATAACACAATATCCTAATACGAACAACGCGTCTGCAGTTCGTCGAAGCCAAACTAGTAGTCTCTCTGAGCAGGCGGCTGTGTGCGGCGCACAATGCACGGGAGTGAACGGCGCCGGGGACGTGGCAGATGTGACGGCCAGTAGCGCCGGCGTGACTGAAGTCGTGTGCGCTGGGATACGACAACAACTAGCCGGGAGAGTAGTTCTATTGAAAGCCGCGAAGTCTGCCGGCCCTGTGACACCGCAACACCGCTGTTCTCTCTGTAGGCGGTCCCAAGCTTGTGAAAAGTCAATATCCGTGTCGTAATCTTTTGCGAGACGAAGCCGTAATTGAGGCCGAAGCTCGCGGCAAACTCGTTCAAACCTGAACGCCCAATAAACACCTATTGCGGCGTCCCCAACAAGCAGTGCTAAAAGTGCCAACCAATAGGCATTAAGCATTCGTTCAGAGAGTCTTAATGCCGCTAGACAACCGAGAAGCTGCAGCAGCCCCGCCTGCGCGGGCAGCGCCGCGTATCCGTAGAGGAAGCCTGGCTGAGCCACGCCGAGGCCTGGCACCAGCGCGCGCCGGTAGTCAGAGAGCGCGCGCCCCGCTGCCGCGCAGAATGCGAGCGCCCCTAGCAACAGCGCGCCGTTGCACGCGTAGATCCAGATGCGGTAATAGCGCATTGCGCGGTGCGCGGCGGGGTGCGCGGGGCGCGCGGGCGGCGGCAGCGTCATGGTGGCGGGCGCCGCGTCATGGCGCCGCCCGCGCCCGCGCCGCCGCCACGCGCCGCGCCCCACGCCTCTGTCAACACAACCACAACACTCATTACCAATCTGATTAATGATGATCAATAAGTCACTAACTGCCAATCCCATACTTTCCCAGAGACGACAATGCATCAGCAACAGGCTTGATTGTAAGCTAGGTACCATAAATGTTCTTATAACATAACACATGAGCACATTTTCAGTGCGCTTGTCTGCACTGTGAAATAAAATACGCGAACAGGCTCTTATGATCAATGGTACTAAGCGCTGGAATACAATTAAAAAAACACTACTGATCAACAACCGTCGCTAAAGAGTTTCTTTAATTCTCTGTATTTGCATTTGAGATGCGGACTGGATCGTCCAATTAAATGAAAATATCGAGCTGAGACAGTTTACTTCTTTTTTTGTATACATAAAGATTTCCCGAGTCACTTAATTCGTTTGGGCATATGTACTGGGGGAAATTAGGTTCTGTTTATACCAATTCTTGATAAGTTTGTGTCTAATTAATAGTAAATGCAGTAATGGGCTAGTCATTCAATAACATCCAGACGTAAATACAACTTACACTCTCCATCCTTATTGGTTAACTAGACCGGTTTTATATTCTTTAAAAATATTGAAATGGTTGTATCATCATCATCATCAACAGCCTATAAATTCCCACTGCTGAGCAAAGCCTCTTCTCACACGGAGAAGGTTAGAGCATTAATCTAATTGATTAAAGAAATGGTTGTATTCTATTGCTAAATTGCTAGAGGCAACGCCATAGATGGTAAGAATGAATGTGTGCTTACAATCCGCCGCCCGTGCCGTGCGCTAGAGCTCTGGCTAGTCACAGGAGAGGGCGCGCGACCCTCAGTAGTACGCCTACCACGCCGGTGCGGGGCCTGTAACAAACAAATATAAAATTCCTAAATAAACTTTGATGGTCAAAAAGGAAACCATAATGAGGAATAATAATGATAAAGAAGGCATAATGAGAATTGTCTCGTTATTCCTTCCTTAAATTAGGGCTTATTTATACGTCCTGTAACTATGCAGCGGTTTGGTGACTGCTAGAATAAAAATTTGTGTTGACTAATAATAAAGTTTAAATTGCATTAATTAATAAGAAATTATTAGGTATGCGACCAATACTCGGACACCGCCTTGTGGGATAATTTTCCTGTATTATCCGACGGGACCTACTTTGATGAGGATATCAATATAAGAAGCATAATAATACTATTATTATTTAAAGTCACAGAAATTGTACTTGGTTTTCCTTAATGGAGTAAACGAGCAGACGGATCACCTGATGGTAAGCAATCGGCGTCGCTCATGGACACCTGGAACACCAGAGGCGTTACGCACTTACCGGCCTTTTGGGATTAGGAATTTGAGGATTGTTGGGGATTCAGGGATTGGGGAAAGGGGGGGAGGGTAATTGTGTGGAAGAGCCATGCTTTGGCATGAATGGGCCGCCTCGACCGGAGTGATACCACGGCCTCACAGAAGACCTACGTAAAACACCGTTGTGTTGTGTTTCGTCATGAGAGTGAGATTACCGGATGCCCAATTACTCCAATTACTCAAGATTGCTACGGTGCCGTAGCAATCTTGAATGCTGCCGTAAATAGATAAATACGTATTTTCCCTTTAGTACGTTATTCAACCACTAAAATAAAAACAAAATTAATTTACATAACAGGCCGAATACATAGAATAAAACAGTAAAAAAATGATTACCTTCTTACAAAAAATACACATAGGTTAATAGTTTTCGTAATTTTTGCTATATTTCCAAAAAGGTTTAAATCTAAACAAATATTTTTACAGGCTGAATTTAAAAAGGAATAAATTGTCAACCATATGAATAATAGAAAAAGAAAATTAAGAATAAATCTTAATGGCATTCTTACAATATTTTAGTCAATAACAACCAGTTTTAACCTCTTTAGGTAGGTTGATGATTAAAAGAGGTTTCGTTTTAAACATTTTTCATTTTTTTTAATAAAATAATTAATGCGAGTTTAAAACGATTTTTAACGTTTTCTTCATTTTTATACCGGGCTCATAAAATCTGAAGACATATAAAAATAAAAACAGCAATTTAATTTTTAAAATAATGGCGTTTTAACAATATTTTTGGCAAATATATGGTCAGTTTTATTATATGTATGCAGGTTTTATAATGAAAAGGTTTCACTTGAAAATAATATGTTAAAAAGAACACAAGAAAAGATTTTATTTAAAAGTATGTACTACATATTAGATTCAACCTAAGAAGTATAACGTCAGTTTTGGTATTTACTGGAGCCACTATCTTTTAACATAAATAAACAACGTTCAGTAAGTTAACTGCCGTCGTCGCCATTGTTGTGACTTGGTGTTATATCGGGGAACATGGCCGTATTGTTGGCAGACGCCGAGCCAACTTGTTGTAGAAACATACTGCAACTAACTGTCTACGATATACATATTTCTCTGCAACTCCATTTACATTTTCAAACAGAGCTACGTAATGTTACATTTTCAGAAAAAATATTAATGTTACTCTCAAAAAATTTCATTTATAAATTACCTGATACTTACGGAAAAAGAATAACTTACGTTATTTTTCAGGTATACTTAGAATTTTACGACGGGAATTTTAATATAACCAATGACAATCAAAAGTGGTTATATTATTAAATACAGCAAAATAGATAATGATTTTTTGCCATTAACTCGTCGAGTACCGCATTTATAGACACAATTAAAGAACAATAGGTTGCGGTCACCGGTGACCGCTTGGTGTTTGACAGTTTAAGTATCTACAAATATTTTTTTTGCAAATACTTTGTAACTGATTTTTGAAAGTATCGCATGTGTTATAAAACCTAGTTACGTAAAACCAGTCGTGGAAACAAAAAGTTAGCTTGATTTAGTTCCCTGACTCTAACTATCCTAACTGGCACTAAGCTCTTTCATGAAAACAGTGGATGAACTCTCTATTTCCAAAGGCTTTTATTTTCCAGTAAAGCAAGCAATTTAAGACCCAACGGCGTTTCAAAAACAAAAAAGAAATATTTTGACAGGTCCTCTCAGTTAAAAAAAATGTTAAATAAAACTTAATACAGCTTTTAAAGTACTGAAAGTAAACATTACTCTCTATACTTGGTCCCTTTTATGTTCGTGTAATACTTGAAGTGTACATAAAATAATATACGAGTAAGCCAACGACTAAAAAGGACGTATAGAGCGGTTTAAACTTTATTTCCTTTGAGCACTTACTGTGATGGAAGTACAAAGGCTGAAACTGACACTCATTTCAAGCTTCGCCGACATCATTGGATAATCCACGTCATTTGTACTTAAAGGGAATACTCCTAGTGTACACAACAAACTCCAAGATCACACAAACATTTTACCATTTTGGGTTTTCTTTATTGATGAAAGGTCAGCCAAAACTTGTGAAGGTGCCACAACGTAACCTCTACGACAACAGACCGTAATGGCCAGCCCTGACTCAAAAGACAACACTAAAAATATCACGGCGACATTATATTAACAAACACAATAGCACCAAGAACTTGACATTCACGCCGTCACAGATAATGTAGCACCTAACTAGCTAAGGCATTCACTGACCTAACCTAAACCTTCGTTACAATGCTCAGTCCACGAAAGGTTACCTCACAAGATTGATAGTAGGTAGGCATACTTCATGCCATTCAAAATTAATTAAGCACAAAATTCCACGTAAACCTTTATTAGCCGTCATTTTCTTTCACTGAAAAACATTTGTTTTCATAGTTTTGCACAACGACGAGCACATAAAATAAACATGTACATATTAAGTACTTGCTTGGGCTTTTATTGAGTACGACTAGTTACTTCATTGCTTCGAGTTAGCTCTCTTTTTAGAACTCGATTAATGGTTTGACAATAATTTGTAAAGGATTGAAAACAGTGTGTTCGATTCATATCACGCCCATGTCGTACGTTTTGTAGACACCTACCAATAACACGTGATGCTTTAGCATTAGAAAATAGCATTTTATTTGCATTACTTGTTTGGGTAAAAAGGACGAAAACGACGATCTTCTGACGATATAACAAGAAGAACGTGACTCGAGATACTTCTTTGTTTGATGCCGAACTCTTTGAGTGTGACATTGATTGCTACATTTTCATTTCATGTTCAAAATCTAAGCGTGCCGCGGCCTTGTAAGTTACTATACAAAAATAAATCGTGAAGTTGAAACCCTCTGATATCGGTTGAGTGACTGCCTCAGCTCAGTGAATGACGTGACCTGTCTTTAGCTCTGGTTGTATTTTCCCTGTTTTCACAATTTCCGCGTTGAGTGGAACATTCAGTTCGACCTGGGTGCTACGTCCGTTATTGAATATTTCGTTGAGAATTGTTAATTAATTCCAGTGGAATTTCGTACGGACGGTGTGTACATAAATAGAAAGTTTGCAAACGTCGACAACAAAATGAAACATGTTTTTTGTAAAATCAGCATGACTGTAAAATGTTTATCAAAATAAATTTTGTATTCTAACGCTTTTATGAAGCTTATCTTTTTGCAGTTTGTTTATCAGTTACATTTCAGCACACTAGCATTGAGTATCACATACGTCTTATCAATTAGCTAATTTGTACACTCATTCAGTTCTGAGGGTACAATTTAAAAAGTGATTTTGTGTAGCGCGATGAATAATTCAGTGGCTGACGCAGCGTGTTACTGTGTTGCCGAGTGAGCTTACGTCTGCGACGACCCGTGTCACGCGCCCATCCACGATACTGTCGCAGTAAGCAACCTCCTGGAGATTTGGTATTTTGTTCTGTCGCATCAGTGTGTATTAACAGTCGCTTACGCAAGATGTGATTTACTGCGGCCGCCCCTAACAAGCGCAGGACCCTTATATCACATTCTATATACTGACTTTCTGAACGTTCGTTTCTTTTTGTAAATACGGACATCTCTTGTACATATTTATTTTAGAACGATTATTTGAAAACCTTTGAAGTTTTGTGACCAAATATAGACACGAAATAATTTCGATTCAAATGTGACTTGGTACAAAATTGAATCCGTTTGATGTCGGCCATGAACATAAATAGGCTCTCAGTGGCGCGCTGTCTATTCAAGGAATCAATAGTCGCAATTATGAACGATCAACTGACTCTTTTTGAACTGTAAAGCTAGTCTGACTGTACCACGGCTGCGGCTTACAGAGGCTGCACACACAGATAATGAATCTGTCAACGTGCACAGTCAAAGCTAAAAGCAAAGCTGACATAGTGATGGGAAAGTGGTTTCATACTAAGCGATGTTGTCTCTTTTTAATTAATCAATGTGATCATAATGTTTGTATGTATGTTTAATCGTACGTTTAGTTCCAGTTATAATTTATTCTATTATCATTTGCAACGTATTGCAACCACATGCAACCTAAATCTAAACGTATCCGTTAAATATTATGATTCAAATCCTCAACTATTCCAATATTCAGGTTACCGAGAACTGACCGGCTAACTAAAGTAATAACAGTTTCCCCACAGTTTGCTTAAACAAGATAGCTCGTTGTTCAAATAATGTCTGATGCTAATTAGCCTTATTGTAAATGTCTAGCTTTAATTTCTAAACCTATTGATAAGTACTTATGCTCTAATTTGGCGACTATATTGTAAGTATTATTACATTTACATAACCTGCTTTTATAGTCCGATATCATATACCTAGTTTAATCCTCCAAATATCGGCCGTTGATACTGTTAGAGCATTGAAAAGTGCGAAGCGTGGCGTTGGAAATAAAACCATCGAGTACGAATATCCGTGCGTTCGCCGCTTCGCATCACTAAATGCCCGATCGCTGCACTTCGATATACCGGGCGCTTTGTTTTCTCACCCATTTCAACTTTTGATCTCCAGTGTCATTGTCTGTTTGTATTTGATTCAGCCAACTCGATCTGTGTTTATTGCGGAAGTTTCCAATCAGATCCGACATGTTACTTTGTAAATTACGGTACCTAATGTTTCAAAACCGTTTTGTCTTTAGAATACAAGAAACATGCAATTGAGAAATTACAAGAGATTTGTATGTGTTTAGAAGTTGTGCGTATAATCAATATGGCTTATACCAATTATCTAACAGGATAAGCCGACCGACAAGCAACATATATGTATTTACCAACATGTAACATTGTACACAATACAGCTCCAGAATCGGATTTCCGTTACGATAATAATTAGATATTATTATACGGCTATAGACATGATACGTATCCGTAGAAACGACTAATTGTGTAAGTCACTGATATAGAAACATTTTTAATGAACAATTTACTAAAGCAAATTCTTAATATACACTGCGGCATACTATAAACTTAGGATCGCATAGATAATTCTGAAATTATTATCCGCTACGAAAGGAGAATTTCGAAATTCCATCCCTTGTTATACAGACGGTAAAATACCAAACAAATGACGTCGCAGACTTGCTATAAAGTGTAAAAACTTATCCTGTTTAGTTGTGACACGACAAACTGAATAGAAAATACAGTGGATATCTTTCAGCTTCATCACAAAACGTTTTCTTTTGAAAAATAAAGTTATCCCTGTCACAAGTCAGGGCGTTCGCGATAAGTATCTTGTGCCATGCTTTTATTAAATATTTTTATTACTTTACTCGCTCATAAATAGCATCATATATTCCCTTGTACCAAGAAAATAACGTAAATATTTATTAAATTCTCATGTATGAGGGCACACATGTTTCGGGGAGCATTCACAATCCGCTTCCCTTCAAATTGAGTTAACTACTTTAGAGAAAGATTAAGCAACTCCTACACTCCTTTAAATGCCGTAGAACGTGTCCTGAATTCTCGCAAAGAGATTAGAGATGTGATAGGAGTTTCAAGAAGGGTTTGTACACAGTAATTCATATCTGAACGTACAATCTTTGAAATTTTTCGTATTACTACATACAAAGCAGAGATTCATGAAAACTTCATTTGAATTTGAAACAAAATACCTACTTATTTGATGAATGTTTATTAAAATAACATAGGTAGCAGTAATTATGTTTGTTTTAGTTTGAACATAAAATAACATATTGATATTTGATCTAAAGTATTAATTTTATGATCGAAATTCATCGTGCATACTACATAGTATTTTTATCATATAGGTAGGTATTTTCCGCTATTACAAAGCCGTGGATGAGTTGCAAATAGACAGATTCTCCGGATAGTTATTTGTTAGCACAAGACGAAAAGTAGTCATAACTTTTGAACCGTTAAGAATCGGACCAACATTCTCAGATCAAAAAACTAGGGAATGTAGTAATTAGTTTTTTGAGGGCCCTGTTCGATTGGATCCACACTTCCAGGGTCACCTGATATTATATCGTCTTCGTCATTGAACTCGTTCGTCAGGTCAGCTAGTGCAAAACAAAAACAAATGACAAGTTAATGACGTCAGACACAAAATGACAAGGACAGACCCGGACATGTGTCGTGTTCTCTTTCTAAATCCAGATTATTGCCGCCTTCAAAACAATGAAAAACAAAAGACATGTCAATGACGTCAGACACAAAATGACAAGGATAGAAGTAGGTATATATCGTGTTCTTTTTATAAATCCAAATTATTGCCGCCTTTAGAACAATGCAAAATAAAAACAAATGCCACATCAATGCCGTCAGAAAGAAAAAGGCAATTATAAAGACATCGCGTTCTCTTTTTAAATCCAAATAATTATGATCCGCCTTTGGTAGAAACTATGTCGTGTATCTTGTTTGTACTTGACCATAATTAAACGTTTTTAAACATATAAATAAAATCAAAGAATAATAAACTAAAGAAACAATTTAATCAATTTAAAAAATTAAATCAATTTAACAATTGTGTTGACATGAGACATAGACATATTATTATGTTAAAAATTTGGGGGTCTCGAATATATTTTCTAGTAGGCAGAGCAAGGTTCTATCAGCCACCTTTCAATTCCATCATCAGACCAGGTCGATTGGTTCAGAATATTGTATGGTCATCTAATCAAGATGGAAAAATGACAACTTTTATAATGATACCACAACATATTTGTAATCCAAAGTCTTAGATTTATAACATAATTCGATATAAGTCGACCTAATATGTACAAGCATGTTAAAGAGATTGGAATTAAAACTCAATAGCTATCGTTTGTTCTTATACCAACTTCGAATCAGGACTGAAGTAATGTTGCGAGTCTTGGAAAACGTTGTAACAGGGTGTAAGAGCAGCTGCCGCTGGCGAGGTGCCAGCCCTCGTACAGACAGACCTACAGCCTACAGCCTCCGTGACCTTCTCCCACTATCACTATAGCTCAATGAAATATATCCAATACACTCATACTCTTACCTATACGTTATACCATGACACAATCGAATTTTACACTTATATTTATAGTGTTAAGTTTTAGATTAATTTCAACTAACTATTATTATTGTATAAAAAAACCGTTATTATGCTGCGATAGCAAATAGCTTTATTCAGAAACAATTATCCACAATTGTTGGACATAACTAGCCAATCAGACTGTACAGCTCGGAGAACTCCCACACAATCGATCGCTTAACTAATAAGTACTCATTTATACGGAGTACAGGGAAATAGCTTAGGAAAAGAGATTAATGTGTTATTAAATTAATTATGTTGATCCGCTACAATTGACATAATAAAATATAAGTTCGTGCTAAACGCATATTCATGAAGTAATTGGAGATTGAATCGAAGGCAACAATGACGTTCCCATGCGAGCTCAGTTATTACATGTAACGTAGCTCACATGTCTTGTCTGGGCCAGCGCCAGGGGCGCGGACGCCGGGGACGAGTATAAAATTCTTGTTATTTCACTAAAAGCATTTCAGCACGGCCGCCGTGATACGTGGCTCGTACCCGCTGGCGAGTTTATACGCAAATTATTCTAACAAAATGTTTCACTTCTCTCAAAAATGTTTAGACTCGGTTTACCCTTACGTCCTCCGTGCGACCTACATATAATTTATTACATCGTTAATTAAATAGTTTACTCGAAACAATTCCTTAGAAAGAACGCCAACTATTGCAATGAACCCTCTGTTCTCTTCACAAAGATTGATAACCTATACTTGTATAGATTTTCTGTGGATGTTAAACAACGTTTAGAAAATACCTGTCATTAATGAAAATGCCTCTGCTCCAATTTATCAAAGATACAAATTGTATTAGCCTGTCTTAAAATTTGATTAAATGAGTGTCACCATCCATCGCAGGATGGGCGTGGAATGATGATGGATGATGTTGCGCACCTTTCATAACGCGATACACGTGTACAGGCATGTATAGCGGTCGTGGACTTCTTTTGGCATTCCCTTCTGTTTCCTTTGCCAGCAACAGGGATTACACTTAACCCCACCTCTTGCCTCCCCTTTTCTTATAACAACAGGGCAGCGATTCACTGAAAACATTGATCGATTACAAAGCTTTCACAAAAAAGATCAACAAAAAGTTTGTCCTGCGAATAGCATGAAGTGCTGGTTTTATGTAAGTCTATTCACTGATGTGGATAGTGCAGACAGGAGAGCTATTTATCAATGAACGAAAGGCCTGCCTGACGGCCGAGTGTTTGTTTCGCTTCAAGGATACTTTGCTGTTGTGAGCAAAGATTTATCTGAGAAATATTATCGTCTTTGTAAACCAAAATATTTTGTTAGTTAATTTATAATAAAATGGGAATGATTAAAAATTGTTAAGTAACTAAATACATAATATCTTTTATTTTACTTTTTGAACTGACGTGAGTTGAAGTTACCTACACACACAATACTCAACAAAAGATGAAGTTTCGAAGCTTAGTGCACACGTCGTTGTTTAGTACTTTTAACTGATGTTGGATTCGCTCAAAGGCTACCGAACTGCTATTGAATTTCCCTGTTAGCTACATCGTTAGAACGGATCTGCTGGAACACGCGGAGAGGACAGCAGGATAATACAGTTAGGTACGTTACCGTAGGTAGTACCTACATAAATGTATGTATGTGTCTAGATGAAGGTAGGTACATAGACGTACATTGCTATTATTTGGCCGGAGTGTAGCAGTGTAATAGTCTTAGTATAAGTATACCGCATGTTACCATATTTAATTGCTTCTCATTTTCCTAGGTATACAAAAAAAATGAATATTAAACTGAAACCAAGCTAATAACCAACATCATAATTCCCAAACAAGTTTCACTGGCAGCTACAAATTGCATTACTGCGGTTTAAACTCATCAAAATAAGCTGAAAATATTCAATTCATATTCATAATTATACTTTGACACACTTCGGTCACCTGATACGAGGTAATTGAATACAAAATAAAATGGAAACCCAACCGAAATGTTTGTCCACATTAACAAAATCATGATACCGATTTAAATTAATAGTAATATGCAATTCGGCATATTCAAATAGCGGAATCAAATGCTTTGGCTGGATGCCAGGGGTCGTGCAAGCGTGGCTTTATTTCTCTAAATAGGGAGGCGCTGCTGAATACCGGTTTGGACATGGGAATCTCAATTGGAACACGAACAACTCTATTAACCGAACTGAGCGAACTATTTGCGAGTTCACTGCGCAAGAAGCCTATAATAACTCGCAGTGGCAACACATGTTTACTTGTACAATCGAATTAGTACACGAAGAGAAAAAGGCTTCATCGACACCTAGTTTGATAACTACTGCCCGCTAGTTATTCCCGTGTTTACGTTACAGAACAGAGCACATTTTTAATGAGATCGTTAGTTTCTTGCATTTTATAACGAATTGAGAACTTGAGAATGTTTCAAAGGTTAGAGAGGTAATTTAGAAACTGCAGCCTTTTGCAGCAGCTGGCACAAATGAAATTCTCTGAGCTTTTTAACCTAGGATCATTTAGGTTTTTTTTATTGAATATAGGAACCAAAGAGAAAAATATATACATATACCTGTACGCTGCGCGACATCGCCGCGACCGCGCACGCTGCTCATGAGGAAGAACCCCTTTGTGGTTCAAAACTAGTAGAGCTTTTCAGTATATTCACGCGAGTAACCCGCGATTTTTAGTTAATACGTATACACCTATAACGAGTGTTAGATATATTTTCTTTAATTAAACAGGGACCTATTGTACTTCACAAAAACACTACTACGTAGACAGAATTACGTGCACACATATGTATATTGATATGTACCTATGTATGTATCTACAGAGTACAAAACCCACAACGTATTGGCAGTTGTTGCGACTTATTGAGGAACACTTTGTTCTCATTGTATGAACTGTTGACTTCTCGACACTTCTTGTGAACTATCGCGACCCTATTATCCAATTTAATGGTGATGTATGTTGCTTTGTACCGGTTTCAGCTTACTAAATGTCGGTTCAGTGCTAACTTTTCTTACGTAGACATTTTTATGGATTCTTGTGTTTTAGAAAAAAAACTACGTGTTCACGAATGTGTGTACATAGAGATAAGTATATAGACCATAGAATACCGTTTATTTGGCTTTGTAGATACAATATAGTGAAATTAAAACTCAGGGTTGTTAATAAAAAATCCATTAAAATAAATTAAGGATCGACACAGACCGTACCGTTGTTATTTTGGTTCTATACAACTTCCGATTTATAGAATAAATTTTTAAAGAAAAATTTACTAGTTTTAAAAATGTCCTTTGTGCATTTTCATTCAATTACAGTTTAAAACGACATTATGAGGTACATTTTTTGCATTAGTTTGAGTTCAGAAACTTGTCTAAACTGTCAGGAGCATGCAATTTTCTCTAAGTTGATTTTTAACTGCTGAATTCTCTACGAGCAATAACCTCGGCTTCAATAAACTCAACATAACATTAAGAACTATGTGCAATGTGCATATAATAACATCTCGTCTTTTATTCATGTGTAAAGGTGCGCATATTAAATGTAAATGGAAAATTAACCTATAAGAATACTTATGAAAATTATTATGTTTTTGTTAAATTCGTAATTTAACATATTTAACTTATTTTAACATCGATACAAGCATTTGAATATTCTTATTAAAGCCTTTACCCTACATTGATTAGCTACAATCTCCAGGTCATGGATTGCAGTTAAAAAAGTTCAGTTTTATCAGAGACTGCCCGGTCTCTATCAAATATACATATATGTATAGTTCTTCATTCAGTTCTTACGAAACCTGCGCAAAGAGAGGGGGTTTATGAAAAATATTGTATTCTAGTCTAACACACACATCAAAACAAGACTTAAGAATATTATTGAGCAGTCATAATGGTATATTGGATGTGCATACGAATGCCAACTAACGAAGCCAGTAATAAAAACAATTGAGACATTTATTTCAGCAAAACTATAAACTTAAACAAGGAGTTTATACTCTATATTTTTTATTTTGCGAGCTATAAATGCATTCTGGTCACGTTCGACCGTGTCCTTCGGGCCACAAATAGCGAGGCACGCCATTAATTACTCGCTCTCCATCGGGCCCGCCCAGCCGACTTCTACCATGAATTTATTGTCTGTACAATTATTGCTATCGATGTTTTCGTTGATCAATTATAATTATTTTTACTCCGTGTTCTTTGTAAAACGAAGTGATGTTTATGACGAAATAATTTCGTCTTTTTACTTCAGAGACATAGATTGCTTAAAGGAATCTTTTATATCGTCAATGGAATTAGCTGTAAGATGTCATATTGTTATGATTGTTATGAATAAATAGACAAATTTAAATAATGTGTATACTACATGTATTAGGTTTCAATCCTGTACCGCTAAACTTGCTATTGCACGAAATCTGAGCTTATCGCTTGTGCCAGAATCGCAGTAACTACTGATATACTTCTGCTTACCTTTCTTGGGAATAAGCCACGATGTGTGTCATACAAATTTCTAAACTATGATCAACAAGAGAATAGTATAGTGACTACAAACCTCCGCAGAACAACACAGACGAAAGACATAAGAGAATCAATAGCAAACAATAAGAAACACCAAGTACAAAACTAAAAGTAATATATACTTGAAACCTTGCGAGTTATTTCCATCGGCGAAGGACGACGGGAAACCTTCCGAAGTTATTATGTTTTATGTTCCCTTATAAGTTCCCTTTCAAGTGATGTGGCTTGTATATCAAAGTGATATTAATTAAACTTAGTGTCTAATTACACGCAACCCTTCGCCTGTAACGTTTAATGGGCAAAGAGACAGACAGCGACTTTTAGAGGGTTGTGGTTGCCATAGCAACGGGACCGAAAGTCCGAAATTGTCGTTGAGGGAATGTTTTATGTGTAAGTTAGTGTATTTTCAAATTATTGGACTTAACAGTCATTGGTTTGTGCTATTCTGGTAGTTTAGTGATTTGATCTTTTAGTATAGACTTTTACTAGTACTTAATAGAAGTTGAGGAAAAACGCGTTGGAGTTTGACTTCTATTAAGTAAAAAATCAATCTATCAAAAAATGTACATAACCATAATGGAAAAGCTGCGGCCACGTTTTAATATTTTTGTGACGTCATTAAAACTTCGACTATGTGTCTCGCTTTTTCTCTTTATAACATAACACAACTTCACACCTTTTATCCCCAAAGGGGTTAGAAAGGATTGGCAGAGGTGCACATTATGCCACTGTACAATGTAACACCCACTTTTCACTATTTATGTTATGAGTCCCATGTAATAGAGGGTCAGCCTATTGCCATACACCGGGCACAATTCCAAACTCCATGCTACTACTGAGAAATTTTTAAAACCCTTAAAAATTTACTTTGCCCCTCCCAGGAATCGAACCCGAGACTCCTCACCCGGCAATCGCACTAAGACTCCTTACGCGCTTGCGACCACTCGGCCAACGAGGCAGTCACTCCTCTCTTTATAACTGTATTTTATGTAAATACATTCAACATTTTACTGAGCCCACATATCCAGGTAACGGCAAATATAAAAAAAAGTTAAATAAATACTGCTAGTTTTCATACCCACATAACCCATGTAAATAAAAATGGATGTCCGTTCAATATAAAATCAGTTATCGTGATTTTTGAAAAGAGAATAAATGTACCCTAGTTAGGAAAAGCCAGGAGAAAGAATATATAAACATAATTCAGATCAATTTTAAACCTTTCAACACTTTCTTAAGTCACAATATCGAATGTGCGATACAAAAGGTCATAAATAATTATTATAGGTTTTCATTTTCTTTATTTAGATAATACGTGGAAGCCATAATAATGACAGTTGTTGTCGTGAATAAATCAGCAGTGTGAGAACTGATACACTGTACAGCAAACTGATGTCTAACACAAGGTTTGCAATTACGATCCAAAAATACACCCTGTCCGCTACTTCGACCAATAGTGACGTGCATTATGTTATTAAACAAACGATATTTCTACTTCGTATAACCCAGTTTTGCCAATTCATACAAAACGCTAATTCATTATACACTCAACCTTTATCATTAATCCCCAATCTCTTAATCCCCAACAATCCTCAAATTCCTAATCCCAAAAGGCCGGTAACGCACTTGTAACGCCTCTGGTGTTCCAGGTGTCCATGCGCGACGCCGATTGCTTACCATCAGGTGATCCGTCTGCTCGTTTACTGGCTTATCCCATAAAAAAAATATCATTATGTCCAAAGACGAAATTGTATTAAAATACATTCAGTTAAAACATATTTGGTTAGAATATTGTAGTGATTATTTTCATATCCGAACGTGTGACGCGGTGCGGCCCAAACCTCTTTTATCAAGTTTTTGAAGACAAAACACAAACGTCCAACAGTCCTGTAGACCCGTTACTGGACAAAACAAGTTGATTGAATACTTAACTATGTGTTAGCCATGACCCTATTCGTATACAAACTAGGGACGTCCTCGTTTGAACTCCTTAGGGGAAGATTTTCGACAAACTCGCCCAAAGAGGGTCAATCGGTCAACTTTGAAAGATTTTTCACTGCGAAACAACACTAGCTACTTGTATTTACTTACACAAATAGATGCTATAAACAAATGTTCCCAAAATATCAGCAGATAGTCAAATAAAGGCAATACACTTGCAAATAAAGGAAACCTTAATATTACATCGCTGTCCTTGACCGGTTTTTTCGTCTAGTAGGTACGTCGGTAGGTATCAAGGGTCGCCCTCGAGAAGCACTGACGAGGCGCGTTTGCAGATAAGAAAATAATGAACGCAATTTCCAAAATGTCTCTTTACTAAACAACGTTGAAAAGTTTGTCGATCGAAGAAATGCTTAGGCATCATATACGAACATAAATATTTAGCGATGGTAAAATATAACTTTTTACATACCAAATACATTTGATTTTATATTTTTTTATGGGGTAACCTGGTATACAAGCAGACGTCGCCCATGGACACCTATAACACTAAAGGCGTTACAAATGCTTTACCGGCCTTTTAGGGATTAGGAGTTTGAGGATCGTTGGGGATTCAGGGATTGGGGAGATTGGGGGAGGGTAATTGGGCCTCCGGTAACTCACACGACGACACACCACGCAAGCGTTGCTTCACGTTGGTTTTCTGGAAGGCCGTGGTACTCTGATCGAGCCGGTCCATTTGTGCCGAAGCATGGCTCTTCAACAATTATTATATCAACTTTATACAAAAATATGACTTAAAACGGATTATATCTTAGTTGCGAGTATTGCTGCAGTGGACTGTAAAGTGACAGATAATATGTGTGCGCTGTGGTCTAACAAAATTAAAGCGTTAAGTTATTAGCGCATAGAAGCAGCTGCAACCTTCTCATAATCTCTTAGTCGGTCATTATGATATTCGCGGTAAGAAAGGATAATACTTTGTCTAACTAAGCAGCTTATTTACCATAGTTACTGCTATTTGTTACAAGGTAAACCTTTCTGATATGCTAACACATTTTTCGCAAAGGTGTATGTATGTATTTTACTATTTAGGTACTTAGTTATAAATTACTTCTTACGACTAATTGCTGCACTAATTTTTATACCAAACTAAAATCATGAACCAGGGACCATAAAATTTATTTCTTATTAAAAATGTCTTAGCCTCTATGCCCTTTAACCTTTTCCTTAACGTAACATACCTTTATTTGAATCATAAAATTAAAAAAACAGAATGTTTGTAACAAACAGTTTTCTTTATTCAGTGAGTTCTGTCAGTGAGCCGCCCAGTCAGTCACGAAACAGTTTTATACGTCACTTATATTTTAGAGTAAGCTAATAATTCAGTAACCTGTGCGCCGCAGCTCGAACACCGGCTGTGTTGTTTACTGGCCCGTCACGACAACTTAAAAATTGAAATAAACGAACAAGCTTCCCTTCCCCGTCGCCTCATTTGTTACACAATCCGTCTTTGTTTGTAAATGAAAACTTTTCACATAAATTCCCTTTTATATTTCACAAGTTAAATTTTCCTTTTTCTTTTTTCTTCGAGCGCATTTCTAATGTTTGAGAATAAGTTGCAGTACTGTCTTGGTAGCAATGTAATGATCATTAATTTACTTCATTAAGATTAAGATAGTAATAATCAATGTACATTATTACCAGTCACTGTATGAAGCTATCATTAGAGAAATAAATTACATATTATTATTATAAATCGCCTATGATTCACTTAGGCACGTCCTAAATAACTTGGATCCACCATAGGGTAAAGTCATATAGACTAATATCACGAACTCGCACCCCTTTGCGCACACTTTACCAGCTATGTGTTAGTCATAGTAAAGCTTTACATATGAGGTTGGGATCTTGACTAAAATTGCATGGATTTTTGGTGTTGTGCCAACAAAATATTACTCCTTGAATTGCTTAACCATGTCCAGTTAATTTACACAATATAGTGACCGCATACATTCCAGATTTCTGACAATATCTATTTAAGAACCGCACAGAATTTGATATCCATAATGGGTACATCACAGTAACCTCTTTATTCCATTTTGTGTCCCCTTCATGTGGTATTGTGGAAATCGTTTGGCGACCATTTAAAGTGTTGTTACTTTCAATATTCAGGCCCTGTTGCTTCTCATATAACCTTCGTACCCTTTACCTGTTGCAGGTTTGTACTTGTAAGGCGACATTAATGCATCAACGTCTTTATATGATGACAAGTTTAAGGCAACGTTGTCGAGAATCTCAGGAATGATGATAATTAATTCCCTCTACATCCCTGACGCAACACCCCTTGCAGACAAATGGGCGAATCTTGTATCACACTGTATACGTATAGTGTCAACGTCCACTTGGATAAGAAGTTCCACATCTCGTAGTGATTACTGAACGGAACGCAAGATGGCAATTGAGATATCAAAGGAGTCCCTTCATTAACAGCACAAAGATTAAGTGTCATCTACGTACTTCACTGTGATAGCATTAACATATTTATTGAAAGTAAATAAATGTCATTTAATCTCGTATCCTGACGACGACATTTATTATATAAGGGTGATAACTAATATGAAATAGTTCACTTAACAATTCCGAAGATACGTTATAGCACATAATTACAGTACTTTTCCACACAATGACTATAAAACAACTAATATTTACAAAATTGCCTTTCAGCTGCAATATCTTTCGGTATTGCAGTAAATGCCTTTAGACAGTGCCTGAACCATTTCGAACTAATTGACGTACACAAGCGCCTGCCTTTAGCAGTCCCCTGAGAGACTCCTGATTGGAAGATAGATCGATCGTGTTTGCATATGGATAGCAGCCCAGTGCATAATACTACGCCTTTAATATGGTTTACGGCACGTTTACGGTAACCTATAACAGTACTACCTTTTATTGGAATATTCTTCTTGTAGCACATTAAGACAGACGGTAATGTTAGTGATAATAAATTGAAAAGGCAATGTACGGGTATACTAGACTTATTTAATCGTAAAAATATGAATGTTGGACATGAAGTAACTGTTATCGTTTCATATTATTATGCATGATTAGGGTATAAAAAAATTATTGTGTTCATCCTTTTATGAATAACAGCAAATATAATGGTTATTCAAGTACTTAATAAACAAAACTTCGTCCCTTGACCATCATCGGGCTCCCGCTAAAGGACACACGTTATATTTTATTGTACATATAAAAAACAGCACTAAAAAGTTGTTTCATGTCTGTGTCAATTGCAAGGAATTTGCTAAATTAAAAAAATGCGAGGTAAATGTTGATTGCCCCCTGAGGAAAAAGCGTTGTTGCGTACCATTGTTTTTATGTGATGTTGCGAAAGTTCAGGATATTACTACACGGTTCGACGTATAGCAAAACTTTTCGGCTAAACAAATAACATAAAAAAGGTAGCGGACGTAACGTAACGCTGCGAGGCGCGAACCAGGTAAAAATAACGGGAAGCGCTGAATAATCGCTTTTTTCGTTTTTCTTTCCTTATTTTGATAGAAAACGCTGCCTCGGAATAATGGGACAGATACCGTCATGGTGCGTTCTACAAAATTTCTCTTATAATTTACGAGGGCCAAAGTTTTTACCTTACCAATATGAGAATATCTCTGAATAGGAACTTTGACGTGACTATCTCGTTGGTCTTGCGATTAGGAAAATGCAGTTATATATGATTTTATTACTTGAACAGCAAAATTCTCAGATATAAGTTAATGGAATCATAGTTCAACCACACGGTAAATGTTTGATGGATTAAAACCGTACGAAAGATTTTTTGTTAGAGTGGAATTAAAACTGTAAAACTGAAGGTGAGTGTCGGTATGGTAAAAATCAATCAGACGTACGTGCCCTGTCTATCGGGCACACGCCGCTCGCCGATTGCTTTGTGCCACAGGAAATTAGTTTGGAACTTGTGAGTGAGTTTCGGAGCTCGTAACTAGAGTATGTATAGAGGAATCGTGTTCTGTGCCTCCTTTGTTTTGATCTAAGCTACAAAGTGTGTAGTCTAGCAATAATACTGTTTGTAGTCTTTTATATTGAATAGAATTGCCTTAATTATATTATAATATTTAATAAAGGATAAGACGATAGACGTAACGATGATATATAGCGTAGAATTGTGCATAAATAATCCAAATAGCTATAGTAAATTAATCCATAATTTAAATTTTAATTATTGTTTAATTTTTAATCGGAGTTAAAAGTTAATTAACGTCAAACATCGCAACTAAATGAACTAAGTACCTAGCATAAATGTCGTAGCGAGGTGCTACGGTGCTACGGTGCTACGCCGCCTGCTACGCGTAACAAATCACTGGAGTATTAATTAATTGGCACGTTGTTACTGGCCTGGCTCCGGTCTCAGACCACTAAATCGGCTTACTACGTAGTTCAGTGTATTTGGGTACTAGTAACATTTTGTATGTATGTACCAACGCTACAACCCGATAGCTAAACCTTGATGTTTTCTAAACAAATTATTTTAATTGAATTATCATGGTTTTTCATGGTTTCGTGTACATGTGTGTGTCAATACTCATAGAGTACACAAAAAATGTGATAAAAAATGTATGAAGAAAGTTCTTATCAAATAAATAACCTTCTTAAAAACATTGGCGCAAACATTTGTTGTTGTCGGTTGCAATGCGCGACACTTTAGCCGCGTCTTTACTAACTCGCTTCATGTATAAAATATGTTGATTGCACAACTCTGCGACTGCACGCTGCACGTCGTCGTTTGCGCGCCTATCAAACTATCAATGTGAAATAGTTGACATTTATGACATTTCAGTCCAACGAGATTACGAAACTATTGCACCACGTACCGCCTTGCACCGACCGCCACATACACATACTTCCCGAAAACAAGCAAAACACAGAAACTTCCTCATGACACAAAGCAGTAAAAACCCACATATTATAACTGAAAAGTATTTGAGTGCTTACAATGTTTTTGTTTCTACGAATAAAGTTCAAAATATATCAGATATTCGGGTCACTGGCAAATTAATGTAGCTGTCGTGTTTAATACATTTATCAGTTCATCTCGCTCGATGTGTGCTTCTTTTGTTATACGTGTTTATCACTCAAATATATCATTAATGATATACTCACCGGATTTAGATAACTGTTGTTTCATAGATGATGAAGTTCATAATTAAAATGATGCTATGTATACCACTAACATGATAATACTATATGCATATGCTTTTGTATAAAATTTTTGTAGAATGCTTAGAAATCTAATTATTCAAAACAGTACTGAACTCAGAAATCAAATGAGAAAAGTATCAAAGCAGCAAAACAAAACAAACAAACCTAATTAGACGCAATAAATTCCAAAACCATTCAGTTGAAAAATAATACCTACTTAAATGTTATTAGGGAAATAAATAGAGCAGTGGGAGCCAAGTCCGATAGTCCAATACACACCTTACCAAAGAGGCCAGTTTGTTCCGCTCGATTAATAGTACTAATAAATCGCAGCTGATACCTCGGCCCCGCGGTGCCGCCGCCGCTCTATCGCACATTTTTAACATTTAAAACTGAATGAGGTTGCATGTGAAGTGATAAAACTTTTGCCAAGTTAATGATCGGCGACACGGAACTTAGCAATCTACAATATCTGTTTAACTACATTTTTAAAAACTTTAACTAGGTCGAGGTGGTGGCATGCGTAGCGCTCCACTCTGAATATGTGTTTGTATACACAAGTATACATTATTGCCATTACCATTGACTATGGCAAATTGCCTCTTACATTAAACAAGGCCATAGGCTTGGCAAAATAGGTTTCCGGTAATCCTATCACATGTTTATGTTCCAGTATATGTGCTCGGAGCGAGTTCACCTCGAGTATTTTTGTTTATTCATCCTATGTCTCAATCCTCAAACGCGTGTTTCTGCGGCCTACTTAAAAAAATAAATGACAAATTTATTCCACGCCCCAAATAAATAAAAAGAGATCTACCTACTTTCGATTCAAATCGGTTTCTCACTCCTATGTTAGTTGAAAAATATGTTTGAACTTCAGTACTCCTGTAACTTTTACAATAACTCAAAGAAAAGATTCAAATTTATGGAAATAACACACAACTTAAAAAATAACTATTAAACAGCGAAGTGAAAGCTAAAAGCGGTAATCGTTCCATCGAATTGGCAAAACAATTCTAAAGTGGTGCGTTGAGATTGCCCGCAACAAAATGATTGTAAAAAGTGCGCACAGTACAAGGAAACAAGTCTAGGAGCAGCTTACTTAGGTGGCATGGTGTTGTAGGTACTCCTACACCTTGGAAAATTCCTGTAACGAAAGAAAACCCAATTACGAGTAATTCTGTTTAACGACATCCAATTTAAATTAACGACAATGTTTGAACAATTAACTAGATGGGGCTGAATGTTTTCTGGTTAATGAAAAAAGTCGGCATGATGCAAGTTGATTCTGTTGAAAGTCCTGCCAAATAAAAAGCGGATTTAATTTAATGGCGGTGGCGGTGGTGTGAACTTCGAAGTTAGTAAAACGCATTCAAGCTGTAAATGTATGTGTGACATAATAGACAGTTGTCTATTCTATTTAGCTGCGGCGTGTCATCAGTGTTGGTGTATGTAGAATCAATGAACGTTGGATGACGCACGCACGCCTCACGTTTATGTAACGTCCTCGTCATAACCTTCGCCAAATTATGTACAACTCGACGCTATCTGTCATTTGCAGCGTCACCACGAAATCGACAAACTCCCCTCTACTGCAGACTGTTCGAAATGTACGAATGCCATATTTGTTCCCAGCCCCATTGTTTTCTATCAGCGCACGCTGCCAAATTCATTCTAGGAAATAAGAAAACATTTTTTTACTTCTTTTGTAGATTTAATCAGTTTGGTATCGCACCACTGCCAAACAAACATAGTTTAATTACAGCTCGCGTTTGGCCGTCGTTATCGAAAAGCCTTATCGTTCTACTAAAACCTTTCATCATTTTTGTTACAGCTTCGATATCATAATCGAATCTGAGACTTAAATTCAATAACAATTTAAAGCTTTAAAGAGAACTTATACTTTCGTATTAATTTCTTGAAGGTCACGATTTCGAAGGCTCGTTTGCACAAAGGGGGTGTTTTATAGTTTATAACGTTTATAAAGTGTTAAATAAAGGGTTGCTGTAACGTAAACATTAATTAAGTGTAAACAATATGGCATCCTGCAGACAGGTGGCACTTGTAATTAGGAAAATTAATTCAGTAGGAGCAGCCCTGTTCACCTCGTACAGTGGCTGGCGGCTCGTTTTCTTGAAGGTTACGTGCTCGTAAATCCTCGTGCCAGATTGTTTACTTTGGAAATCATAAAAAATGCAACGCCATCACTTATTAACGTAAGACAAGCAGCCCAAGCAAGATGAATTGTCTTACAATCATAAAAACAACACAGACACAAGATATACCTCGGGTAGGTATACTTTGGATGGAAATACTTTCCCGGAATATTGGAAACTGCTTATTAATAAGACAGCGAACGGTTTTCGTATGACGTTAAGTTCTGGTTAAGTGAGAGGTTCAGTGAGCTCGCTAAGCCAGCTGTCTCGGCTAATATAATTGGTAACATACCGTTATAAGTATATTAGCTGTCACTCTGATAGACATTATTACTCGTTGTAAAATTTATGTTAAGAGTATATGGAATGAAAGCTTAATAATTTTGTATTTTTTTCGTGATATTTTTAAATAAAACATGTTTTTATTTCTTAAAGTAATAAAATTGTATTAATTTTCCAAAGAGATTAAAAGACAATATCTCTATTAGCTTTTAATACCACAGCAATCTTTGAAACGAAATAAATAGAATTATTTGAAATACATACGTGCATTGTTTTAACAGCTAATTATAAATGTAATACACTAACAAATAATGACAAACCATTGGATAGCATGTGCTTTACATAGTGGGTCACAAATTGGTTTGTGGCGTAACGATGTAGATGGATTGACAGTGTTATTAATTGGTTCACGTTATTGTAACGTTTGTCGTGTGGCGCAGGACGCAGGGAGCTCACCGCTTTATCAGCTCCGATGGGCTATAAACTATACCTACTGCTCGTATGTTCATGATCGATAGTCGTATAACGTTATTACCTACAGAACTTGATACTTAACTTACACAATTCCTTGGACGTCTTTAAAGCCACATTCGGCTGGTCGTAAAACACGAGCTGTACAAAGTAATTGTACGAACATTAATCTTATTCCAATAAATATTTGTTTAGAGAAATCAATTTGTATTCGTGATGTTTCTCCATTTATCTATATTAAGTGAAAGGAGAATTTCGTGGAACTCTCTACTCTACCTATACAAATATACATAGTGTGTTTGTTGTAGGCAAATAATGTTTCGTTTTTACTACGCAATCAATACTATCGGCCACGTCAATCTGTTTCATCACCGTATAAGTAATGACGTACGAGGAATTGCTAATAATATAAGTGGCGGTCGTTAGAACTTTGATATAAAGAGAATAAATTCTGCATTACTCCTCATTTTATCCACTAGAAATGCACCACGCACCACTTACTAAATTAATGATTTACCAGAATGTTACCTTGTCTTCATACGACAAAGAAAAGGAAAAATATGGGCATAAAACAATTAATTGGCTCCATATTCATAGCCAATAGTTTTATTATTTAAAATATTCTATTTTTTATATCTTTATGTATTGAGAAACAGAATGAGTTTTAGAATGATAATAAAGTGTACATTTTTATATTCACTGCTACACACAAACGTATATATAATACTCCCAATTCTCGAATTTGTCAAAGAATTTTGGGAAGCAGAGCGGAACTAATTCAGATACGAAACAGAATACGTACCGTATTCATGATAATCTCGGGTCATGGATAAAAACCTAATAAAGTGTAGGTACGTATCTACGCAAAGGAAAATAACTTTACAGTGACATAACAAAGAGCCCAAATTTGTGTGCATTGATCGTTTGGAGGTCGCTTAAAAATTATTTTATCGGTAACTTATTTTAATCCAGAGACTGAATGAATAATGCAGTTTTCAACTAATAAATGACCGTAAAAACTGAGCGATAATGAATTGGTTTATAAAATAACAATGTTTAATGCTATTAGCAAATTGAATTTCGTATTCGCTCTAAACTTTTATCAAATAAAAAATAATGCAATCGCATTTTACTTACATATTTTTAGAAAAATATTTGCAATCTGTTGGAATTATGTTTTTAAAAAGTTGTTAAATTTTAATATAGGAATATTGTACGTGATTATAATGCGTCACTGTACTCAGCAAATTACATTGCAAAATGTAATATCTTCACACAAAAATACAAATCTATTTTGTTTGATCCAAAAATCAGATTTTTTATGTCATAAGCCGGTAAACGAGCAGACGGATCACCTTAAGCAATCGCCGTCGCCCATGGACACATGGAGCACCAAAGCGTTACAAGTGCGTTACCGTCCTTTTGGGAATCGGGAATTTAAGGATTGTAGAAGATTTATGGTTCGGGGGTAATTGGGCCTACGGTTACCACACTCACACGACGAAACACAACGCAAGCGTTGTTTCACGACAGTTTACTATGAGGCCGTGGTATCACTCCGGTTGAGTCGGCCCGTTCGTGCCGAAGCATGGCTCTTCGACACACAAAACCTTATTAATTACAAGAAGTATCTATGTGTGTGTTTCATTTAGTGTGTGCGTGATGCGTGCAGTGTTCACTTCTGGTAAGCCCTTTAAGAAATATAGAATGGAATGATAACTTTTAATACTATTTACTTTAAATATTGCCTCGTTGGCCGAGTGGTCGCAAGTGCAACTCCCGGAAAAAAAGGTGTTTGGTTCGATTCCCGGGTCAGGCAAAGTATTACTGAGTTTAAAAAAAATCTCAGTTGTAGCACGGAGTCTGGAATTGAGCCGGGTATATGGCAATAGGCTCACCCCTATTACGTGGGACTTATAACGTAAATAGTAAAAAGTGGGTAAATTACATTGTATAGTGGCATTAAGTGCCGTAATGTACACCTCTCTCTACCTACCCTTTTGGGGATAAAAAGCATGATGTTATGTATTGACTTAAAATAAATCTTAATGAAAAATTAAATCAATAATAATATGCTAAGTATCGCAAAATCTAAAAATAGCTACAGATTATACCAGACGTACTTATACAAATGTAATAAGCGATGCAGCATAGAATCTTTTTAATAACCGAGCTTCGAGAATAAAATGTTTCCAGTTATGCGCGTTTTAATGAATTAATTAATAACATTTGAAGCACGGCTCGCTGGATATTCACTGTCACAATAAACACAAATAAACTGTGTAATTAAATTTGTTCTCTCTCCACTACAGCTGCATGTTTCACATCGTAATTACAACAACAGTTTACATTGTTCTCGTGTAGCTTCATAAAGTTTTTGCTTGATTGTTTTTGATTTATAAAAACATATTTTTTGACGAACATTTCAGCAATGCCAGCATGTTTTTAATTTACTATCGTACGTTTTGTCAAACAATACAACACGTCTATTTATTACAACTGCCATTATTGATTGACCAAAGAGAATGTTAATGAATGTTGTTACGTACCTACATATGTAAAAATATACCTCTATGCTACTCTGCAATGAACTACGCAATTTATGAACGCATATTGGTATAAAACTTTTTTCGCTTAGTAACGAGAAAACGAAAATAAATTGCTGTTCAACATATCGATAACACGGCATATCGATTAGAGCACTCCGTTTGATTGAATTGCTTAGTGATTAATTAGTGTTGGCAACACCAGATTAGGAATTAGTTCATGCAATTATTTAATTGCAATTAAGAGGTGTTTTGTTCGTGGAAAGGAGCGAGCGACACGTGTAGAGGCTTTGTACAATTTAACAACCATCGTCTGAAGCTTAATTAGTGTTTACGAAGTTAGTTCGCTTTGGACTGGCTCGTGGGAAGCTGTTATATGACATTGTCAACACCATTAATATTAGAGTGGCTTCGTAGAATTTTACCCAACATGTACCGACATGACGTTGTGAATGGACTGGATGGTACCATTCCATTCACACCCGTGCGCCGCTACACTGCTACGAAAGCACATTCAATTCATGCGACGTATTCAAGTGGACTTGCTTGGATTTGTATGTATGTATTAGCTACGTCAGCGTCCCACGTGGTATACAAACACTCGTATTTTATAACCTTAAGAAATTAGTGTGAATACATACATAGTTTGTTACGTATTTAAAGTTGATAATATGTGACCAATACAAGCGAAAAAGCGTCATTAATCGCTGTAATTGCATAAAATATTCACGCACTATGAAGTTTTCACATAAATTGTAAAAACACGAAAATGTAACTAGGTCAAATGGTGAGTTCAAAAAACCTATGATAAATAAACATATGAAGGCACTGTATGTAATGAATTCCAGCACATATTTTATGGATGAACTCACGGACAGTAACCATTCAGCGCACATGGAAAGCACACTGAAGTAACTAAAGTATTTACACGAAGGTATCGTGATGGAAACAAAAGGAAAAACAAAATAAATCAGGTGCTTATCGGGCCGTGCAAGTTGTGTAGTGCTCACGACTCGCGAGTAGTTCTGCTAAAGCGGGCGGCTATCAACCTATCAGTGCTGGTATTACGACCTAACCCGTTACGTACACAATATGTACTTACCTACCTACTCAGCACGTTTGTACGTATTTGTATCCACCTCATTGTTGTGTTCAATGTTACGCAAACATATTAAATTCAGTTCGCAAGAGCTTTATAGTGAGTGAATGGCCGTAAAAATGACTGAATTAATATCATAAGCATTTTTATGATCCGGTCTTTTTCGAAGGAAGTTATAATCGTGCGAAATTGCGGATGTTTCTGTGTAAATATTGTAACCCGGACATTATAAACATTGTCCTAATTACCTAAACATATATAGTATTTCTGACCTTATTAAATATTTTCCTGTGGAAACGATTTCCACGGAAATAAATCATGTCTATGGGTGTGTGGGGTCCCCGCGGCCTCCGCGCCTTCCTCCCCCCTCTGCCTACGCTCCCTCCCCCCGGGATCGGGTAGCTATTGCTTGGAAGGCCACACAAACGGACCAGATCTATTTTTAACCTAAAACGCCTGTTTATTGAGACTTACTGGCTATTTGGTGTAGGTATTTTTTCTACTTATTATTAACTTAGTGACACGTATTGTTCCAAGGTACAAGTATTCGTATCTATAAGTCTATATAAAACTGGAAATACAACTGTTCGACTGAATGTTTACTACAATGGCCATTGTAACGCCGACTACCTGCTTCTATTGATACATTCTGATTCTCAACAAATTTCTACGATAAAATATTCAGTAGGAGGATTCCCTCGGTCGATATCACTATGAAACTGATTACCTACCGATTTGGTTTCGAAAGGATGTGGAGAGCGAACATAATGGGCTCACACCGGTAAGTCTATGTATGTAGGTATAGGAAAATGTAATTTGCTCACCCAAAATAATGCCTTCGTTACATTCATTCCTATAGATTACATTAGGGATATATTTTCTGAGCTGCAAAGTAACGATTGCTTTCCTGCCAAAAATATTCCGAGTTATGCGAACTCTAAAGATAATATTAAAAGAGTTTCATCGGAAAATCTTACTTGCATGATATATAAACATAAATGCATAGGTATCTTTTCTAATATTCTATTGGATTCTAAGACAATGGACATTATACAAATACATCATCTTCCGAATACCACAATCCACTACACGAAGTTTGTGTGAACGTACAATTTATATGTTCGGCACGCCAATGAATGGCTCTTTCATCGTGGAAACTATTTAAGCAATGTCGAACGCGCTGCGGCTGCCGTTTGGCGACTAAACTATTTTTTTTTAATTTATACAACAGTTGGACCCGCCACACATTGTTAGAATAGTGACATGAATAGCGTGCCTAGTTCTAAGCTTTAGGTCCTAAAGTACTTCCCATCTATAGCTATGTAGGAAAACACGAGCGAGTTTTCTCACAATATCTTCATTCCCCGCATTCTGATTCGATTCGCATTAGTGTCAAATTGACAGTACTTCGGTACAAATAAGTGTCAAGTTTTGACATTCATAAATCAAATTCGATTTAAGCTCGGCGGCATCCAATTCCTGCGGGATAAAGTATGAATAAATTGTAAGAGAAGTTGCAATTAATGGCGTAGTTTTCTGTTGAATTTTACATATTTTAGAATACCAAGTTTACCCTATTCGATTTCTAAAAAGAAAGTAAAAAGGTAAACACCAATTCCCAGATCGACTCAGAGACACTTTCACTCCTGACGCTAAAGTTTCGAGCCCACTTTCAATCCCCGGCGCTATTTTTAGAAAATTTGTCCATAACCACTAAAGAAACTCAATGGAATGTAATAGAAGACCTTCTTCAGTTAGTCCCGCGGGATTATGTCCCGTTCCCGCGAAGTGGTGAGAAAAATTGCGATATCTCGACAAACGACGAAACGTCGGCAGTTAAGTGTATAGTGCTAAAAATAGCGGGATCCAATTACGGGGTCTCTCTCCGTGTCCGGTATCACGGAGCAGTTAGTGAGCTCTCGTTAAATATGCAATTGAGACGCCGAGCCTCCACACTCCTCGACGGTCCATCCATCGAGCTTTGTCAACATCAGACATTAATAGGTAACCTTTCCCACTCCTCGAGCGAAGATTTACCCAATTTGAGAGCACACGGACCCGTCAAAAGGTGCAGTTTACAAACCCTTTTATACGGTGGACAATAAAATATAATGAACTACACGCCATATCTATCTACTATTTTGCGTAGCTTTCGTTCCAAAACTGAAATATATAAGAAACACAAGAGCGAATTACGTAGCTTTTTATGATAATTTCTATTATGAACGAGGGTCACAGCATCAATTACCTTTTACACCACATTTTGAGTAAGGCTTTATGTAATAAACACACCTTTCACAAATAGGGTACATTGGCTGGTAAAGAGGCTATATTCTACTTAAATAGCTAAGGGTCGGCCCCAAACATAGGCTTTTTACTTCGCGGCTTGCGATGTGACATATTTTTATTATCTCCCCTTTTTAGGGAGATTCAACGAGTATGGCGACACCAAGCTAAGGCGCCATGCATTTATGTTATTATGTCGACAACAGCCCTTTTCTTTCTCCTGGCTTTATATACTTTAATATTGTATGATAGTGAAAAGAAATATAATATTCTGTTTTGTTTAAAAAAACGAAACAAATGAATAAAACAGCTTTTCCCACGAATTTTGCGTATTTATCTGTTTGATATAAAATATTGTGTTGCTTTTTTTAACCTGCTCTGCTATGATAAATATTCATGTTAGTTTTTCATTTCTTTTTTGTCACTATATTGATCGACTGCAAGCTCAGCCACGGCTACCGACTGCCGCAGAGCAACGTGTCGTGATTTCGATTCCAACAATTGTTTTATTTTATTGTTTCGTTTGTGCGTGTATTTTTATAAAGAAAATTAAATCGTGCATAATTCAACGTCCATTTGATGTTTTCAGGGCCGTCATATCCCTATATGGCCTATCACCTGATCAAGTTACATCGTTGAGTTTTGGTACAACCCTACATACAGGTCTAGGTACAACAATACATAAAACGCGGGTTCAACGTATTCCATTTTAAAATGCAATTTGCGAGCCGGCGATACTTTGCGTTTCCACTTCACTCTAGCAACATATAGATGTGGTGCAGTGTATATTTTGCCCCCGCCATGTTTTATTACATTTTCTATAGAGGCGATATACATGTTTTTGTTTTATAATGGTTTTGACTACTTTCTTCATTTGGTAGCCGTAAACAAGACTAGACTAGGTCGGAGAGAACATTATTTTTGGTATTGACCCATGCACATAGTTCAAATTTAACTATTTGTGACACTTACTTTGACTAAGTACTATATCTGTGAATGATAAATGAAAGCGATTCCTCAAAACACAGCCTCCAATTCAAAAACTAATTTCCATACCCCTATTTATGAACCGACATGTTGACATAATTTATTACTTCCTACTAAAAATAAACAATTATAATACTATCGTTAAAAATGAAAAATTAAAACAAAAATTCATTGTGAACTACCAATTTCCGTAACATTGTGTGGACGGAACACACGCAAATTTTATTTTTCCGGTGTGACAACACAGGTAACGAGGCACGTTCAATTTGGTATTTTATACAATTTAAACACGAGTCATTGAAAACAGTTTTAGATTGAAAATGTAGACATATTAGCTTTTATTTATAAACAGTGTATTTATTTATAGGTAGTAGAAATAGGACTAGTTCTCATGTACATACGTTTGGGTTTTCAAGAAAAACTTCTATAGTGGTTTTGTTGTTATTATCGATACTTTTATTTGTGTAAAAATCTGCTCAGAATACACATATATATAAGAGGAAAAGTGTCTTCTAGTGCTGAGTAATTTCGGGCGACTCGTAAGTACATATTAACTATCGCCTATTATCTACATGTATACTTAATGTGTCAAAAAGTAATGTAAATATTTCATTCCATTCGTAAAACACTACCTGTGTGTGAAAGCTAACATGTATGTCAACTTAATCACCAAAAACACTCAAGTATTAATATTATATTCAAATGATGACAGTGATTGTTACTTTCCGTATTTGTTTGATGTGGGCTATTTTCATCAGGATATATAGATACAAGTATATACAACAATGTATGTACGCGACATTTTCATCTAACAAATAGCTGCTCAACACAAACAGGAGATTCAGTTAATATATTTGTGTGTGACGTCAGACGGCCCTTCATGACGTCACAGGACAGCCGGGCGTCATGCCACACTGATTTTGCTTTCATACAAAAATTGGACTTCAGCGAGATAGAAAAAATACGAGTGAAGCTTTTATTAGAAGGCCTTCATTTTTTATACGTACGAGTACGAATATGAAACAGTGTTGTAATTAAAAAAAATCTTTCGATAAACAATTGAGCTTTAGCGCTCCATTCTTACAGTCTAAGCTATTACATTGGACGTATGCATGTATACGTTTCTACACTGTTTTGCAGTTTGGCAGAAGTAATATTGTATTTAAAAAAAAAAAAAAACATAATATGTACAAATACAATTGTTTAAACGATCAGAATATGCAGCATTACCGGTCTTTCGAAAACGTATCTGCATAACATTATGCTTTTTTGCTTCAGAAGTATGTATATTGTATGTAAGTGCAAACTTGTAAAAACAATCGAATTGAATAGTCTCGATTAATGAGAATGGAGACTGACCGATTCATCAAAACAGGAACTTAAGATATTTCCCAGTCATTGCAGTAGTTTCATCAATACGCCACTCTATGTATCTACAATACTAGTCGGTTTTACGATGATCTGGATGAGTATCTAAATAAACACAAGTGCCACGTGTGGGTAATCTTTGTGGGGTCATATTATCGTAAAACTGAAAGCTATGGGATCTAGTGAACATGTTGATACTCAAATATAAAAGGCTCTACATAAACATGACTCCCGAAGCTTCCACCATCTGTCATTTCTTTACCAAGAGTTGCATTACGAGATACAGATTTTTCAGTTAATACTTTTGTTAAAGACTTGGTACCTACTTAACGAGAATCGCTTTAGTTTAGTAAAACCTAAGGTAGGTTTTCGGTTTTCTTCATTTTGTATATTTGGTCTTCCTAGCAGAGTAAGAAGTTATTTACCATTCTCCTACTTCTTTCAATGTTCAGCTCTCAATGTCGAAACTACCAACGTCTAATAATATCGTCATAAACAATAATGTTCCCGTTGGAGGTGTAAAGTTCAAAATAGCGTGAAAAGCACTCAATGAGTGGCAAATTACCATAACAGACGGTACGTGTGCTAACAATATAAGTACAGTGAAAAGCAATAAACTTTACTAGGCACTACAGACGAACACTTAACCTAAAATCGGTTTGTACAAATAAACTCGAAGAAACAAAATACATACTACAATTACTATCCAATTTTAGTCGATACTAGACAGCTGTGTTTACTTCAGAACTAATTTCAGCTACAAAAATAGAAACATACACACTACAAATAGTTTCAAAATAATTAAAACCCACGTTATGCAACATCGGATCTGAAAAACAAATATTTACCCCACTCGGTGTATGAACACCCACATAATTTAATGTAATATGCAACACGTGTAAATAATAAATAAATCCTCTTATATGTATTCCCAAAAAGAATTAATCTTCTGCGCATTATTTGTTCAGATCGAGAATAAAATAATTAAATGTCCATAAAATCGTACAATATTTGTGCTGAAAATCCTGGTAAAAGAGTGTTAACATTGAATTGGAACGATATTCATATACATTTTACAATTTCGCAGAACTCGACTAATTAATCCGATTCCTTTACCGACGCGGCACTGTAAAATCGAAATAATAGGTTTCCGTAGTAAACTTGGAATATATTGTTTATTGGTGAATATGGTTTTAATTTACGGATTACTATTAGGTCGTGTTCATATAGGTACTTATGTAAAATTGTCCTTTAATTAAACAATTCCGTTACTCAATTATCACTTTCTTTTCTCATAAGTGAGTTACTCCATTTGTTTTTACACCCCATGGTTCTTGTTGAAAAAGATCAAAACATTTTTATTCGAAAACGTCTAACATTTCACAGTCATAACGAGCAATTGACATCAAAGATAAATGAGTATCCATTTCACCGAGTGTTAATTAAATTTCAATTAACATTTTTCCCGAAAGGGCATCGCGAATAAATGCGACAAAAAAGGCAATGGGTGTAATGTGGCAATGAGTGTCATCAAAGCCTCGTTACACACGTCATGGAAATGTGAGAGCGTCCGGCCTCCGCGCTCATTAGTCGCAATGCTTACATAAACGCTGGTGTGCACTGTGCCTACAGTCACAGTAGGACGTATGTTAATACCTTTAGTCAACTGTCTGATAGACACCGCCGCATATTATTACAGAGATATAAGAATTAACGACAAAAGTAGAATGCGTCTCTGTATTGCACTGTATGTCACCATGATATGTATATCTTACAATATGCAATATTTACTATAATTTTGATATTTTATTAGTTTGTATTTTAAATGATATTATATTTCGACGATGTTTTTTTATAACAAAATTCTAGTGTAGGATGACTTTCTCTTATAAGCCGTTAAACGTACAAATTAATTTATTCCTCGATGGTTCACTAACCGTAAATGAATACAGGCCAGGTCAGGTCCTGAATGCAGGATACACGCCAAAATTCACATAATTTAGCTGCCAAAACGTACCATTCGTACCGTCTACAAGTTATATTTGTGAATACTATTTTAAACTGCATTTTCCGTGCAGACTATACTTTTTAAAAGGTCTTACTGATAATATTCTCAGATTGCCAAGAGTTGGGCAGCCTCACACATTTTTCGCTGAAGTTGGTACTTTTCCAAGTTATGGGAATTACGTTTTTTTTTTGTAATTTATGCAACTTTTTTACTTAGTTGGTTATTCTAATGTATATTGAAAAAGTCAAGATGTATATTTTTAAATAAAGAAAAACAAAAAAGTTGGACTTGGCTTAGTTTTGTTGACTTACAAGAAGAAGTTTTTAAGTAGAAACAAAGTGTCTGTTATTTTAACCGACCTATAAAGTTAGTTCTATAGAGGTAAAGTTGATGCAAGATTTATCAACTTTGAACACATCTTGACATTTCCCATAGCATCGCACTTACGTAGTACGACTTTACTTTAATTAAATAATTTAGTATTAAACTCATTACAAAGGGAGTGCAGTGAAGTGCGCTTTTCAAAACTTAAGGGAATTACTGAGCTCCGGGAACTTGGGTGTTATGTATTTCGTCGCCATTTATTCTTGCTGTAATAAACAGTCTCGTCTACTTTGGAAACGATTATTACTACAACTACTCAAAATATTTCGCCATACTTTAAGTAGTTGTAGTAATATGAACAGCAGACGATGAAATAATGTTCACATTGGTTATTCATGAAATAATCATCAAAAATGTTTCTAAATCTAATCTTAATCTTGACTTTTTGAACAATAATTCACGTGCAATAAAATACAGAAATTATTATTAGCAACTTTATCAGAAACTCTTCAACAGAGCCACCTGAATTAATTAGACCGTTACGTTACAGTGCGGTGTCAATGAAAAATCGACCTACACGAGAAATTAATAAAGTTGACTTTTTTGTGTGGGAGTACAACATTTTTATCCACTCACGTGGACATTCATATGGTACAGTGTTGTATAGACGCCAGCAGACCAACGTACTCTTACCTCTTCAACAGATTTTCGATTTTGTGACAAAACATTAAAGTTCAAAACCTAATACAGAAGTTAGACAGATTGGAGTAGTTTGACCTGGTGTGGTATCTGTGCAAAGTGTAGTTGTATTGTTGGGACGTTGTTGGCGACGATACGACTTCGTAACTTCAACAGTGGTCGTTACGAGGCACTTGCAGTACAGCAAATTGAATTCTGCTCTATGTACGTGCACTCTTAGCTATTATTAAAATGCAGTTACATGTCCTTGACTGTCAGCTATAGTCTAGGGCTGAACGTGAGACTGGTTTTAAGTGTAATTTCATGAATTCTTGGAAGAAACTTATGCATGAACAACTTTCTTAAGATTTTATGTCAAGTTGTTAACGTCTGGTGAAGTTGAAAGAGGTACTTGATAATAGATACTTGAGAATAGATTCTGCCTCGACTGTCTCGTTGACCGAGTGGTCGCAAGTGCGACTGCTAGGCAAGGGAACTCGGGTTCGATTACTGAGTTGTGCAAAATATTCCTGGCTTTTTAAAAAAATCTCAGTTGTACCACGGAGTCTGGGATCGTGCCCAGTATATGACAATAGGCTCACCCCCTAATAACAATAGGCTATTTTTTTCTTTTTAGAACTATTTCTTATTATGATGAATCAATGATGGTGACCAATTTCAATGAATCGATATAGATATTACAATGCATGCAATTAAAATTCTTAATCCTCGGATTAAATATTCTCTGACCAAATAAAGTTTCATACAGTTTAATCCTGGATTAACAGTGGGGATAGGTTGCTCTGTACGTGGAATCGAAAGTCTCCCTATTGATTACAACTAGTTTCAGAGTCTGCCCAGCCAACTTAGATCCCAACTATCTCTGGAGGACTGTTCGAGTTCGACCCTAGCGACGTACATAAAGGATTCACTAACTTTACTCACATTAGCATTCTATGTTCTTACGTCACAACCGAGACGTTAAACTTTGAATTATAATTACAATTTATAATACAATTTACATTATAATAACAAAAGTGTTGTGTGCCATCAATTGATATTGTTAATTAAACCTTACATGTTTATTCTTAATTTCCCCACACACATGTCGACATAAACGAGTAATTATTTCAATATTGAATTAGTGCGAAGGCACTACTGTTGGCAACAGTACAAGTACATGTAGATAGCACCTGCGTCACTCGCCATGTACTATGTATCGTAAGGCTACAATATTGACGTAAACACGACTTTACTACTAATTATCACGACAAACACGCTTATCGCCCCTAATTAATTTTCCGCTTGTTAACCCCCGATTACGATCATTCGCGTTTTAATAAAAAGGATGAACGACTTAGCTATTATATCTACGTGTTATAAAAATGTTCTAATGTTATCGAACAATAACAAGTGTGTTTACTCCTGTGTTTTTCCAAACAACGCTGTTATCTATTTAGTTGCGTTGTACATACATTCATTATTTCGTAGTTATACTTACCTACTTCTAACCAAACAAATATACGCTGTTGTGAAGTTTTTGTACTACTTACAACCTTAGTTACATAACAAAACATTGGTTTAAAAGATATGTATTGATCAATAAAATGAAACTTCAAAAATTTTCAAAGGTAAATACAACAATGAAATGACTAAATGCATAGAGCAGGCTAAATATTGTAGTCGTGGGTGAAAAATGTTGACTATGCATGTAAAACATTTTATAATACAACACGAAGTATGGACATCGCAGTCATTGGCACGCTACATTAGATGGATATCTAGAGAGTACCTATGTATGTAGTATATGTGTGTGCGGCGTCCGCTTCGTGACAACAAGCGAACATCGACTAAAGGATCCTCACAATCGACGCAGCTACCACATAACCCCTTCCTCACTGAATAGTGTCAACTTATACCGTACAATATATTACATAAACTCTCCTGCTACTTCATTTGAATACACATATTTTATGTTTACTTTAGGAATCCACTTTCCGTAAAAGAATAATAAACTCTTATCTGATAAACTGTAAATATCTCAGCGTTCAGCACTTCGTAGTGTTGAAAGGTTGAATCAAGTTTATGATCTCGAATAGCCTACACGACCTCTGTTCAAATAGGTTTAAAAACCCAAACAAATTTAATTCTATATTGACCTATTCACGTAGGTCATTTCAAATACACGTGATTATAAACAATTCGGGAAAGTCGTTTGCAAGCTGTTTGTTATTGCGAATTCGATGGAGTGTAAACAATTGCTATGTAAATTAATGAAAGATTGGATCGGGTGCACGATTGTTTCAGCGGCTCCCTTTGTTAAAATTCAATAGATGTCGTAACACCGAACTGACGATGTGACGCTGTCGGCACTCCAGTCCGCGCTGATTCAGCCGCAAGTTACATTCGAAGTGGATCCAAGTGATAAATAAATACTCAGGTTCGTTTACCTCAGCGAACGGTTTGAATAGATTATTTTTCGTATAAAATGGTATTGCTGCACACGCCACCGGAACCCGATAACGGAGGCAGTGACGTATGAACATGAATTAGTGCATCAAAGTACTATGTACCCGCAGTGCATCGTGCAGCGGTGTATCACACTCACACACACACACATGGAAGCGCGCTGCGCCGCGCCGCACCACGCCACGCCGCGCCACGCCGCACCGCCGCCGCCTAGTTAAACTTAGCATCTGACACGCGATTCAACACCCTCACTTTACATAAAACACTCGTAAATAGACTACATAAAACTTTTTTATCTGACTCACACCTAGTTCCACATGGTAATGTAGAAAATGCGGTCGTCGTGATTTTCATATAAATGGTAGAAACAGACAAACACAATGCAATATTAAGATGTTACGTAACATCTAAGTTTTTTACCTACGAGTGAAAGAATCAAGTCCTACAGTTATTCGAGTAGAGAGAAAATCAATAATAATATCTCCGTCTAAGTACCGCAGCACGACAACTGGAAGATGATTGAAATCTGTTTTATTAAAGTGCAGTCACAGAAGAGTTACAACTTTATTCACTTACAGTGATTGCTGCACTTGTTTTTCTTTAACATCCTTATAAATTTCGTCATGATACTAATCATTTATCTAGTAAAAGTAGGTGAAAACGTCATTACTTAATCAAAATTGTAAGTAAACTTACTTATGACCACATGGTAATAGTGTCAAAGTCGTCGGTACAAGCCTTAGTTGTTGCGCTTATAATCGCTCGCATAGTTAGAAACTTGAAATATTTCAACCGCGCCACGTAACGGCACCTCGTAGCGAGACGGCGCGTCGGCGTAGCAACGTAGCACGCTCGTAACGCGCTCGTAGCGCACTCGTAGCGTGCACCTACGAATGGTGGAACTCAGCTATATTTATAGCTACGAATGATTTGCAGTTAAATGCTTTCGTATGTTTATATCTCGAGAAAAAATGGCACGACTGCCATTAGCAGTACTTTTAAACGCCATATACGAGTTCTTAGAACCATTATGCGCCTTATTTCATGAACAATACGATCATAAAAACTTTTTCATTACAACCGTCTGAAGTGAACTATAAAATCGCATGAAGTATACTTTTTTTGGCTGAGGTCCTTGGCAAGTAAAACTGTTTTTGGGTAAGTAAGAAAACGTTAAGAAACCAAAGCAGTAATTGCTCTAAAGTAAACCTAACACACATATTGGGGACTAAAGAAACTGACCATGCTATTAGTATTTAGACATAGCTACATAATTTCCAATCAAAATCACCTATATACTTCTTAATTCACGAGTTTCTCTAAAATATTTCATTACAAAAATGTATTTTATTTAACTTATATTTGGAGTATAATAACGTAACAGGTCATTAAATTCAGAATTATCACAATGAAAGCGTCGGACACAGTTAATCCTTTCCGCATTCATATGACAATTTGCCTCAAAAGCCTTTATGTACACCAGTGTCTGAATTTATGTCATTTGAATTTCAAAAGCAAGTGGATAAAGGTAAACGCCATAAGAGGTTAGGGAGGTGCGGCGTTACACAGGTATGGGAGCACGACCGGACCTTTCGATAAAAGCAATCTCACGAATAGAGGGGCACCGTGTCTTATCGACATCGTAACCCACTCACAGCTTACGATAAACAACGCACCTCCAATAAATGCACAATAACCGACAACAAAGATTTCCAAAACTGTCGCTATTTCCAACTAAACAACAAAGAAAAAAGCAAAAAACAATTTGTAAGAATTTGAAAAGAATGTTTGAATCACAAACGAAATAAAAATGTATGTTGTTTTGTATGCAAGACTTTCAATGCCTTCAAATCGGTTTCCGTCGTTCCAAATAAATTTGTCAAATGCAACCATTGACCTATATTGTAGCTGAGTTTGCTACAAATTTAAAATATGTAGGTACAACACATTACCGCTTCTATATATAAATCTTTCGCTTCTTATAAATAAAGTAGTAAATCCACTACAATTACTTTATGCTAGTTGAATGGGATCAAGTGTGATAAACTCGAGTTCGATGCTCGATACCAATTATCAGTCCATCGGGTGGTAATACCAGATAATCCGCGGCACCACGTACCTAGGCGGAGCAGACGCAGCTAAGGAAGCAATACTTGGCTAATCCCTGACGCGCTGATGGAAAAACCCGTAAGTCCGTCTAATGAATCGATCGCCCCAGTAACAGGAAACTCCTACATAATATCGTACTTTAACGATCTTCTGAACAAAGTTTATTAATCTACTTAATATTGCCCAACAGGCACCGAGGTCGTCCATGTTCAAAGAATTATGTATTTTGCTAATGTTATTTCTGTGACATAATTAAATTGTGTCTAAGGTCGCAATTAAGAGTTCCAGATTAATGAAAATACTAAAATAAGACAAATACCGTCGTTTTTACTATTTTTTTTTGAGATCTGTTATTAGGTAATACTAGTATTAAAATATTCTATTAAGAACTGGAATTTCTGTTTTAAAAATAAGATAAAGTAACTAGTAATATAAGTAAGGAATACGTTGAGAGTTTCTAGTCGCCAACAAAGGGCCGTTACAGCATAGCGTCTATCCCCGAACTATTGATCTGAAGAGGCCGCCAGCGACACGCATCAGCTGACGTCTGGAACACTACTACCACACCACTAAACCAACAACAAACATGAACTGTCGTTACACAATCCATTGCGTTATTTTTAGAACTAACTTACAAAGCCTGCTACTAAAAACCTCAATGGAAAGGTATTTCGTAATAGAGCGATAGTGACGTAGGTTTATTTCGAGCGAAGTTTCATTGATGTGAGGGTCATTTGCATGGAAGCGTTGTGTGCGGGTAATGTGAAAATAGTTGGCATTAGGGTGCGGTACCTTTCAGTTGGGTGAGTCGGAGCCGGCGCAAGATAATGAGCTCCATTGTGGCCGGCTGCGAGTCCGGTGGGGACAGCTGCTGTCTGGAAAAACGAATAGAGAGAACATGTTACCGACTGTCTGACCAAACAAATAGAATATCACTGAAAAGCATAATATGACGACTTAAAATTAAAAAAGAGTAAATGTACTTCTGAGCTCAAAAGATAAATACTGGTAGAAATCAAAGCTAGATGTAATAACGTTAGCCAACCACAAACAGTGACGGTGAACGCACAGAGTGCTCGTCTAAGTTAATGAATAATTTGAGAGCAGATAGCTCCCTCCTCCTCCCGCGGGACTCACTCGCTGGGTACACTTGAAACTTGCTCCTATTTGTTCAACTCTTATAACACAAATATCGAGATACCATAGAGCATTTTCACAATTAATAATCTGGCAAGCCTTCGGTTTTGTGTTCTTGTTTAGAAAGTAGGTTACAAATCTGTACTGTTAATGTTTTGTTGCTGATTTTGTCCAGATCAGGAATGTTTTAAAAGCTCGGCAATATATATCTACATTTCCCTACATGTGTAGATACATTTATTCTTTGTCCTGCCCCGAATGTAAGCTCGTAGATCTTGGACCATTTGAATCAGTTTTTCGATATAATGAAATCACTGTAAAACTAAGTCAAAGTTGTCTCCATTATTACCGATATTCCAATAAAGTCATAAAATGACGACACGCTCCGTGCTCTAGATAGATTCACTGGAGCGACCCATAAACTGAGGTACCTACTCAGGATTCGTACGATCGAGATTTGATCTAGGTTAGAAAATATATAGTAAAGCATTTTACAAAGAAATGTTACCGATAGTTTCATTTCAGAAATAGATTCAAGATCACCTTCAGGATAGTGATCAGCTATGACACATTACGTGAATAACTAATGTTCAGTTATTAAGAGACACAAAACATCATAGAATACATCAATTTAAGCACCGCCATGTATATTAGAATAGACTTTATAATAAAATTGATTAATCTAAAATTAAACTCAATTTTGAATTCAACGTGTACTTTCTATGTTATTTATTTTTATGATTAATGTGTTTACAATCAATACAAATTGCATCATAAAACAAATATTTAAATATTTCTAGTGTACGGTGATGTAACAACATATTGTAATCACTATCACTAATCTGCGTAATACCAATTGCTTGAATCCCTCATTAATGGTGGATTCCCAAATGATTAAGGGATTAAAGTGATCAAGCTGAGCCTCGTTCAAACGAACCCACGAACATCTTGTTTATAGCTACATGTATTGTATCACCTTGAATGCGACTACACCTCGCCTCATTACGTTGCTTCTTAATTTGTCAGTATTAACTCATCAAGGGCTGCAGGTAACTAGTGGGTCACGTAACTAAACACCCTTTCATTAAACTATTTGTACACAGGTAGAGGTTTATGTTTGTAATTACAGGTGGCGGGTCACGGGGCTCGGGTCCCGGTCGCACGCAATATGGCCGCTATGTCCCACCGAGTAATAACTAAATGGAATGCGCATATTCGCCTCGAGAAAGGTTTATGGAGTTCTTACAACACGTAGAAAAAGGCCTGAATTTTTGGGCAACGTGTTATAGTTTTTATAGGTAGATATTGAACTAGTTTCAAACAGTAGCGTCAATATTCACCTAAGTGTTGATTGATTGGTCAATAAATGACAAAGAACACAAAACCTCAAATGTAAGGACTGTCAGAAATGTTTACAGTATCTACAGAAAAAAACCAAAAAACATAGAAGCGATCGAAAATATTTAGCTGTTGTGATGTTCAATTTTCGATCAGTTGTCACGTCTTAAAATTAAGAGAATAATTACTACTTGCTCTATTCCTTTAAACAAAGACTAGCCTATGATTACATATATGTACGTAAAATATCAATCAAACGTCTTTTAGGAGTTTTTTTCACAATGGAATATCGACAAAATTAAAAAACCCAATGTTTTGGTTTTTGTTGAAAGATGAAAACGGGTTTCATTCGGAATCACCACTCCATTTACAGCGTTATCGTTGACAAATACATTTTACGGCGAAACCAGAACCGCCCTCGTAAATTTTACAACGATAGCGCGGTCCCAATAAAACTTTCTTGACACTTCCTTTTCATTCGTCGACGTCGACGTCAATTGAAGTTATGCAGATTTATAAGCATACATTACCATGCACCGACTTTATTCACGTAAGGACAGATCTTATCGCAGTGTTTGTTAATGAAGGGCACTATTTATAAACTTATTAGTCATAATTATGTGTGTTAATAGTTTTCTTGTGCTATATTTTATTGTTTACAGTACAGCCCTGTATTTTTATAGTATTTTTATAGCGGCCATACATTTTCCTGACCGACATTATAATTTTTGAAATTCTTAATAAGTGATTATATATGACTTATGAGTAATTAATTTGAAATTAAAAAAGACGTCATTAAAATTATGGTTTACTTTGAGAAATTAATTACTTTTATTATTTACATCAAAATATTAAATTTTCCGTGATTTATATTAATAATATCGAACAAAAGTATAATCTATATAATCATTTAAATAGGTATCTTCTATCATCATCGTCTGGTATTGTTCTGACTCTACAAGGTTCCCTATAATATCGGCAATAAGTCGAGTCTCCTTTTCTTACAAGAAAAACATTGTTCAAATACTTAATAATTTACAAAGGAGCCGTTATGAAAGCAACTTCAATATGAAACACTCAAACGGAGACGCGAACAAAAATTGTGCGGAGCGGGAGCTGAGCGCGTGCAGCGAACATTTTACTAGCCTGACCTTATTGCTTTATTAACTTTTATGACAACGCTCCCAATTGTTTCTATCTGGCACACAACTAAACTCACTAACAAACTATCAGTTTTACACTGATCTTGGACACAATTTATACTCTTTTCTGTTGGCAATGACACAATAAGAAAACAAACGCATTAAATATGTTCAGCATTGTACAAACGCAATAAGGAAGTCTATCTCATTAAGTAGAAGTAGACACATGTACGGGGTTCAAACTGAACCTTTCATATTTCTTTGCCTCACAAAGAAACCATAAAAAAAGAAAATACAACGAGCTGCCTTGACCGGAAGTGAGGTTTCGCCTTTTCCGCTACTCAGTCCACGCAACATGGCGGAGTTTCCGGTGCTGAAAATCAACTCGCCATAAATGTGGCTGTCCCCGAGAATTACAGTTTGTTACTCAGGAAGTCTTACAAACATCGTACTTGTAGGCGAACGTTATTATCGTATAACGTGTGTTAATATGCTTCGACAACAATTTCAAATCTTTTCCTTCGTCAAAAAAGTTCGGATACGTTTTTCATGTAACTTGTATTACCATATGAGGTGAAGTTTGTATCCATATTCAATTTTCTATTTTACGATATAAAACACATAAAACTGAATTTAGTTTCATCCCCTGTGTGCGTTGAGTTAATCATTATATCAGTTTCATAGTTCAATGACTCAAGGAATATTACCATCAAAAAGGACGTTAGCGTAGGCAAAACAAAGTACTGGAACTGGCAGACAACCATACGATCTATTTTAGGACGGAATTAGTAACCAACATGTATTATTACGTTCAGCTATTTCCAGTAAATTTGATGAGAACTGGTAGGTGTAGGTTATATAATATGTAAAAATGCCAGCTAGCTGGCTGTAATAAATCATTATTATCCATTACGAGAATATAAAATAAGGAACGGAGGAACATTGCAAGCTCGGCACAGTGGAGCGAGTGCAGAGACGAATATAACTTTTATAATACTAGCACAAAATGATAAATAACCTCATGCAATATGTATCGCGGACAACCGACTAACTGTGTATAACGTTAACATGACAGATTTAATTAATATTAAAATTATCAGTCATTAAACAATCTCGCATGTTTATTCATGTAAAATATTAAAACAAACATCAATTCGACATTCGTAGCAATTTGCTACGCCGTAGCAGTCATTGCGTAGCATTTTTGTAGCACATTATCCAAGCGGTGTGTCTAAGCAAGTGTTTGCTGAAAAACTTGTAGACATTATCAGATTAATTACATCTTCAAATATAATATTAATATGAATGTACACAGAATATCAGTAAGTCTTGTTTTGTTTGAAAAAATAAGCGAAACTGTATTCGCAACGCCCGCCATGGTTTCTGTACATGGAAAACCTCAGTATCAATATAGACGCCATCAAACCATTATGCAAAGAGCGAGGCAATAAAAAAGTAACACGTCATGAGTGACGGCGCCGGCAAACCTCGTTCGAAATAAAACCAAGCATCCGCCTGCTGCAGCCAACTTTACATTCATCGCCACATTTTCTAATCCAGCCGCTTGCAACCGCTGACAGCGCTTTTTCATTCTGACGTTTGAAATGAACTATTTCGCTGTATTGCGCCTTTCGGTTTTATTGTATTTTACTGCAATCTACGAAGCGTCGTCATAAAACTGTCATCATTCAATATTTTTACGATTTGTTGTGTGTTTTATTGAGATACAGCAGAAAGTTAAGAGATAAAACAATAGAAGGGTTCTATATTATCATGCTATTCTTACTATCTGAAGCATATCTTCCTGAGTAAGCTGAACAAAACAAAGTGATTTGTTGTTGCATGTTATAGTATAATTGCTTGACAAACAGAAACTTCGTTCAAATAGAAAGTTTTATTTTCCAAACAAGTATGTAATTAGAACGTATTAAACAAGTATGTTCTCGAGTGTCGTTGGTAAAGTTAACATTTCATTTTGAATGTACATGTACTGCTATCAGGTCAGCACGTTGTCGTGATTTAAAAACAATGATTTTTGATGTGTTCTTAATGTACAAATGTCGTGACTGACAATATTACCTACATTTATCTGTATTTCGATAAATTAATGCATCCATCAGGAATACTAGTTCAGTTTGATATTATCATGAGGTGTAGAAACAATACTGCAGAACATTTTGCAGTAGAACAAATGTGTCTAATAAAGTCCATTCAAATAATGAACTTTGTATTTCGTTCATTAAATAGCTTTTAATAGAACACGTCATTACTGTTGATTTTTCCCGATAACAATCAGAATCACGCCACTCCAACACGGCAACATGACAATACTCGATAAATACTCACAATTAATAATTATACGTCGTTATTCAAACACACGCATCATTCAGCTTTAGTATAGTAAATCTGAATGATGATCATGACCATGACTTCTTTTACAATATAATAATCTTCTTGCGAATTAAAATACCAACTATTTTATATGTTATCTAAATCTACGACGTAACTGTTTTGTTGCAACCAACATTTCTGATTCTAAACCCTTGCAGCAACAAATAAATTTTACAAGCAAATTCAAATAAAGATATCTGCAAACGTAAAACCTCTAGAGAAAAATAAAATTTTACACATAACTTCCTTCTGGAATACACAAGCTAGAATTAAGAAAACGTCTCTCGCGATACTCGTGGGAATGGAAAATTTTGAATATTCTCAGACGAAGTCGCGGGCAAAACATAAGCAATGTATCTCCAAAGCAGATACTCATTATTCACAGTACAAAACGAATTTTCTAAGTGTCACTGCGAAGTATGACGTCAGATCGAAAAAATGAAATAGAAGAAGCGAAACCCGCCATTTGTCATACAACTGACTCCGACGACGCTCTCATTACGCATTACTGTTTTAACAACTTTCACGGGAAGTGGGAACCTCTTGTGGCCGCTTTGTAAACATGTATTGTTCTGCCTTACAAGGAGTTTATATTTTACGTTCACGTACTTTGTGTTTGTTCTATTTCATTGGCTCTATACGTAAATGCAATTATAACTGCTAAGTAACAAAAATATTTTATTTAAAATTACATCTTCAAATAAATGCTAAATATTAATTACATAGGGAATAATTGTGTAAAGATACACCCCTCATAGCTTGTAATACAATTGACTAACATAGCCAGATATTACGGCGTTATAAACGTTCCTATTGTATGAGGAAGGCTTCCTTCTTATGAATAGGAAATGTAATTTTGTTGACGCGTCTACAATAACATCATTCACCCCATTCCCATCCTGTGCCTGCACCTGTACCTTTGAGTTGAACACGAATATATAATGTATTTTCATATGACAAGTCTTCATTTCAATATAAAACAATGCGGAGAAAAAGAACCAAAAATACGAATTTAAATATACGCTACACACGTATAAAATTCTAAAACAACTTATGTGGAGTCCATTACAAAGATTGTCTCAACAAACAAGGTACGGTACGGTGAATACATTAAAAAAGAAGGCACACACCTTGTTGCCGGAGAGAACGAGAGGACGGTGAATGAGTGAAGTAGTTAATCAACATAAAAACGCAAGGAGTGCTCGTAAACCCTTTTTGTAAGGGCGCGTGAAACGTTAGTTAAAAAGTGTAAACGTCACCAGCGAGCGGCGGAGGCTACTACAGCGGACAAGTGAGCCATTGAGCGGCCGCTGACGCGGAACCCACAATTTAAAAATACTATTACATCGCTCGCTGTGACGTAAGTTCTAATCATGTTACCAAAACCGTTTAGCCCTCCACTACAATTATAGTGGAGAGTAATAATTTTTCTTTGTACACTCTATTATTATCATTTCCCTGATTTAATTTACCACCGCAAAACACACATCAAGCTCTTTGCAACGTGAAAATAAATACGTATTTAGTAAATTCTATTTATGTTAAATCGTAATTCCTTTCGCCAAAATCTGCTAAATAATGATGCTGTTTCGTTGAAAAGGTCATGCACTCTCCACTAAGCGTAGCGATTCTATATTCAGCGAAGAGGCGAATTATTGGCGTTTTGGGAAACAATGCCATCAGCTGACCTTCTGACCTTACAAAAATCTTGAGTGCTCATTTTATCTCGGTTGGTAAATGTACGGTAATGTTGAAGAAATTCTGAAAATACAGACAGTGATGTTCTGTTCAATAAGGGTGAGAATCAATCTTTTGATTGTACAAAAAGCGTCGGTTCTGAAGTGAGCTGTCGTTATTGATTTAGTGAGGTGGACGGCTTATTTCCGGGTGCAAGCTGGCCGTGGCCGGATTGATAGCACGTAGAACGTTGGGCCACTTTTTCATTGTCAGCCCGCTGTGATTGATCATCACAAGAACTGAAATGTATACTGCGCTTTACATCATTTTCCATATCTCGGACTGTATGAACTTTTTGTATGTATGTATGTTCTTATTTCCTTTTTTAAGATAAAACATATTTTGTAGTTATTTAATTTAAACATAATTCGTAGTATACTACATTCATTCATACTTCATTTTCCATAACTCGGACTGTATAAACTTTTTGTATGTATGTATGTTCTTATTTCCTTTTTTAATATTTTGTAGTTATTTAATTTAAGCATACTTCGTAGTATGCTGTTATTTGCTCATTTCATTTCGCATCTTGTTCGAAATATTACGAAAGTACAACTGCAGGAAAACTTAGTTATGTACACTTCTTTGTCAACTTTATAATTTATTTATTTTATTCACATTTAGACACAGAACAATTTCGGTGGCAGTAAAGAGCTGAAAGAAGGTTAATTGGACAGAGTGGAACAGAGGCGTCTTGAACGTTCACTTCCGCTTCCTGTTATCTTCACTTATTTAATGATCACCTTCAAAAACACTTAAAAAAATCTTTTTCTCGAGATTCTACCATATAACCTATATTTTCACAAAAGATAACAACGCAACGACAAGGATTCATATAAACAACTAAATTAAAAACATGACAGGTATACGTAACATATGTCAGAAATACTACCGTAGAAACTAAAAACAAACTTGCGGAAACAATACATATTTCTTTAGTAAATGGACTTCCGGATAGCTATTATTGCTTAATTCCTTAAGTGATAATTTTAGCTAATGCTCGGTACCACGTTCTGCGTCGCATAAAAGTAAATATTTAGTGGGGGCGGAGCTGGCGCGTGTGTAAACAAATTTCTCGTTTCAATTTGTACCGTGGAACAAAATAACGAATACATTCCGGTAATTTGTGCTAATTATGTCCAATGAAACATGAAACAAACGTGTCGACCTAGTGATAACGGTAATGATACGAATATGTTTAGTGACACCCATGTGCGGGCATTTGTATATGGTTATTAAGACATTGCGTGCTTTTAGATGAGTAGACATTTTATCTTTAATTAAAATTTCTCACTGTTACTTTGAGATATATAACATACATTAAACAACATTTCGAAGTACAAGCTGTGCAATAAATAAGTCGTGGTGGCCCGGAGGTTTTGACGGTGTGGGTTTTAAAAACTACCAACAGCAAGTACCTATGTGACTTTTTTCGAGTTATATGAACTTTCTAAGATTATTTAGCCACCACTAACAAACGCTGAAGCAAAACATCGTGAGAAAACCTAATGTTAGAATTTATAAGTATGTGTTTAAAATTGCCAACACACGTTGAGCACGCGTGGCGATTGATGTTCAAACCTTCTCCGTGTGAGAAGAGGCCTTTGGTCAGCAGTGGCCACGTATTCCTGTTATTGTTGATGATGATGATTCAATAAATAAATGCATCATTTAAAAAAAGCTGTGTACGTAATATAAGTTAAAATTTCTAGTCCCTTGTCATAAACGAGAGCCCTATACAAAACAATCGTACTAAACAAAGTTACAGAATAATAATTTATTATGGAACAATGAGAGATGAAGTCAAACACGTGTTTTGTGTGTTTATTAGTGGTACATACAAAAAACACATGCGTATTATATAATGTTTGCGGTTTCCCAATATGTACCGTCCGTCCGTGGGTAAGTTGATTTCCCGTGGGCAATTTGTGATTTATTAGAACTCAAACATACGTAGGCTTGAACCCGAAATCAACTAAAAACAAATTGACTGGTATTTGTACTGACCGTCATGTTTTAAGTTTGGGTCTAAATTGTATGAAACTGTTGGCGGGCTTCAACAAATCTGTCACCTCTTTTCGGAGGTGTCATAAAGAGCCATTAGAGTACACATATAACCTGGCAGCAGCAGACTTGGCTATTAAACATCGCCTTTTTAATCTGTAATAGAAATGTGGAGATAATAGTTAATCCTTTTCATGAAGTGATTAACATTATTGAATATGCTAGGCATAAAAGTTTCATGTTCCTTAGTATGCAACCAGTATACAGTATAAATAAATAACGTCAATGCATTTTATTTATATACATATTTAATAAACAAGCAACATTTACTTTACAAACATTTCTGTTTTGAGCTAAAAATGTGATCCTTTTAACTTTATCTGACGTCATTACACCTTGGGTTACATTTTATCGTTGCTAATGATAAGGTCGTCCTTTCAAAGGTCCCGGGTTCTAATCCCGACCCCGCAGTATCTCATCATTTATCTCGTAAAGCACGCCGTCCTTTGTTTTAACAAAATATCGCTTCCAAAATGTTACAGATATTTTTAGATGGCTCTTCAAAATAACAACCTGGAATACACTTTGTGAATTCGCGTTCAAAGTATGGAGATATATATTTTGTTTTAGTATGGAAGTAAGTACCTACCCATCAGACTATTATGTGGTATATTTGAAATACGTCTTGCATTTTCTGTCTTACACGTGTGTGAACAACATTTGACCCAAAAACAAAACTCGTTGCACGAGTCTGGAAGCTGATTATCGAGAATAAGTCGCAGAGCATTATCAGACAAATTCACCTGAGACACTGATTGTCGGAACCGGACCGCGCGACCGAAACTTGCCAACTCGTAATAAGATTGGATCCAAACTATTCCCAATGTGCACCCCCACTTCAATATATTAATTTTATTTGCGAACATTTTAAGCTTTTATTCGCAAACTTTTCCCATTACAAGGCATATTTAAGTTTCACACAGTTTGCTTGTAAAGCACCAGAATTATTCAAATCTATCCTTTTTATTTTAAACAGCGATAAGATAGACGTGCCGTATCATTGTGAAGTATCGATTGTTACTAAATTAATTCGCTTTCGTAGAGTCGTTAATTATAAAAGTCCACATTTTTATACTTAGTAGCGTTCCATCGACTTTATTTATTTTAGACTTCTATTCGACATTAATGAATACGTAATAGTAGGTATATCGTGGTACCTAATTCTAAAAATATCACATTTATAACGAAATTTTTATTCTCAGAAAAGCATAAAAAAATTATCTTTGTATTTATTAATAAATCACATTTCCATCCAATGTAAAATAAAGTTAAATTCGCATAAAAAATTGTTTATTTTTTTGTAATCTTTTGACTGAGATGGATCGATCACTACTAAAGATGGGATTGGGAGACACGGGGTGGATGGCCGGTCGGATCCTGAACACTTTTAATATTAAATTGAGATAGTTTTTTCCCTGAGGATTACCGAAGATAGACAATCACTATAAACAGGACTATAAATTTATCCTAAACAGGCAATGAACAAAAAACGATAAATAGTTGAGAAATAATTCCATTTCAAGGCGCAAACCTTGAACTTGGGATAACCGTAATTATATAACTGAGGTACGGACTCCGTACTACTTATTTATCTGCGTTCGAACAAGCTGTCAACTCTGGCAACTAATTTTCCTTTGTGAATCCCTCGATAATCGCGCTTTGCATGTCCGTTCGTTCAAAGAGCTTTAAAAGCCTAGTTAAGAAAAAGTTTTCCCCTCGACTCAACTTCAATGCTTTTAATAAGAGTCGTGAAATCTTTACAGACTTCTTTAAAGTCCGTCTGAATTTTTAAGACGTTATTTTTACACAGCCAATGTCTTTATGTTCGTAATAAACTTTGTAACTCAAGAGAAACGTCTTTAACAGATTTTTATTAAATTACTTTATACATTAATTTCTTATTCCAATGTTTACACACCAATAAATAAAAACATTTTTGATTGGTCGCGTTATTGAATTTCATAATTGAGATGAATTATTTATACGTGCTGAAAACTAACGCAGTAAAGGTTACAAATAGGAAGGTATAACAAACAAGATCATAAACACACTACTTCGCATCTTAATCCGTCAAACAGGAGAAGTTGTTTACGGTCGCAGCTTAAAACTGTTCACTTCCCGCAACTATAATTGACTTCCCCTATTTAAATTTAAACCAAGGAAGCTGTTTAGCTACAACAAATTGTTTCCATGAAACTAACAAGCTGGCTGCTTAAAACTAAATCAGCTTAAAACGCTGAAGCGGCAACGAGCGTTAAAATCTCATCAGTAACGTTCACAATCAGGCTCCACTCGGCGCTCGAGTGGCGCTGGCGGTTGGACTGACAACAAGTTAAATGACGGATCGTTTTTTGCGCGACGTGAGGCATGGGGCAGCAGTGCGTCCACGTCATCGCACCGCCCCTAACCCACTTTTAAGTTGACATCAGGTCAATGCCGGTTATCAGTGGCGCGGGCCGCTGCAAGACGATCGCCTTTTGTTCAATCGGTGTTCCCTTCGCCCGCGGCCGAGTCAATCACGATAATGTAATATCGATTGGAGCGTCGTTTGCACTCTATCAACACTTTGTATACACGTTGCGATGTGCATACTGTTAGCTCTTAGTATTTACTTACGCTACACGACAGACGTTAAGTTTGTATCGCAACGTTATTGAGTCATATTTACAGTAAAAGGCTTTTGAGCAAAGAAACTTTGTTATACCAAACTTAAATTCCTTGTCCCGTTCTACTAATTCAAAGATAGTAACGAAGTACATACATAGTAACGAACGAACTAAACTAAATATGGGTACCAACCTATTTTAACTAATCATCTATTTAAAACTAAAACTCAGATTCAACAGAAATCTTTATAAAAGCATTAAAAGTATTGTCTTGTATTTTATTGAGTGAAAGATGTCTAAATTTCGAAATACTTAGAAATGTTTAAAGAAAACATCAACAACGATGATATTAAAATGTAAAAGTCTAAGAAACTTGATATTAAAAAATACTGCGCTTTAAATAAGTTTACCGTGATGAATGAAGTTCTCAGTATCTAGATACTTACTAGGTATGTACATGGTACGCAGTATAATTACAAAAGTTGAGCCCACGCCAATGCTGCATACTCTTTTTAAATTATATCATAGCAAAGATACCTTTACGTATTCTATTGAATTAACTAGATGGTTCTCTGGACAGAGTAGATTTCATGGAGAGTGGACACCCTACATAAAAACTATTTTGATGTATCATCATATGTAAGTACCATAATAAAAAAACTAAAATAATTTTGCGTTCACCTCTTCCGAAACGTGAATATTGTACTGAATTAGACGGTAAATGAAGCACAACTATCTCGTTAGAGATATATAATACCAAACAATAGAAATGTTTCGTCAATAACCTCCTATAAGATGTGGTTACGTTACCGTAACTTATAAATAAACAGTTTCCATAACATTAATTACGTGGTTGAAGTAAGTGGGCCACTAAATCTCAGCCCATTTACCTTGCATTCATAACCTGTCGGGGCTTAATCAAGCAATTACTAACTATGAACAAATACTTGGGAACTATTGACCTAATACGAGGTCCATATTATCGGATTCCCGCATCGCGGCGCGCACCATGCAATTTCCTACTTCAAACGTTAGAAGCTATTACATGAAAGCAATCTATTAAATTTCGTTCCGGCTTCGGGCTGCAGGTTATTTCCAAGTATGAATTGCGAATTTTAGGAATACATACTCATTGTTACTTGTACTCCTTTTATTTGATGACGTTAATGCATTTCGGTTATAAATTATACATACTTGAAAAATACAAGTTTTATATTTTAGAATGTAAAAAACGTTTATTCACTTCTGCTGTCTTTGGTTTACTTTTGTAATATCATTCTTGTTTTTTACAGAAGTGGACTGGTATTTTCAGCAGTTAATATATTATAGACGTTGATTGCTATGCTGTTACTGAAAATCTTTAAATCACGTAACTCAACAACACTTCGACTGATTCAAAAATCTCTTTCTTTTATATAATTCTATCCCATTCTACGCATCCTAATGATATACCTAGATTCATATTCATATAATCATCATACTAAAAATCTACATACTCTAGCATCACAAGTGAATATATGTTGAAACTTTCAATTAACTTAGAAACCAATTTAAAATTCAGTTATAATCAAACGTTCCGATAGAGGAAAGTAGAAGGGGTTTCTACAAGCAGACGCTTAGTCCGAAGGATAAAGCCATTTTCCTACATAGTTAAATTAGGACAAACTAGTTTTTACTGGGAACAATAGTATGTAAGCATTCGGATGGAGCCGTGAAGTGGCAGGGAGTGCAGAGTCAGCGGGACGCGGTGGCAGCTTGCCAGGCCACATCTCGGCCGCTCCGCCAATCATAGCGCACTTTACCGCGGCTTGATAACGACCCGCCGTGTTTACTACGAGCCTACACACATAAATCATCGGGTTCCGCTTACTTTTCCTTCATTTTTACGGTTTGTTATAGATAAATATTAATCATCAAGGTCAACAATTCGGTCCTATAAGCCTTTCCTGAAAGCGAATCTTTTGGACAGAACCTAAAGCATCTTGATTACAACCCATACTCACAAGTCATTAAAATAAATTAGTTTATATAATTATAAAACCAAATGGTGTAGTATTCATCGCGATTTCTAGTGCCTAGTGTGGTGCACCAGTGGTCACTCAGTGGTCGAGATTCGACCGCATTTCGCGCATGAGTTCATTAGGGAATTTATGTTTTTTGCGGTTGTCTGATATTCTGCAATATTACACGTCAATAATGTATGTATGTATTATTTTATTTAATTGATTTCTAATGTATTCCGTGTTGCTTTTTTACTATTTAATACTTAGTATTTATCTTTGACCATTTTTAATTTTAAACTGTCAAACACCAAGCGGTCACCGGTGACCGCGACCTATTGTTCTTTAATTGTGTCTATAAAACCGGTACTCGACGAGTTAACCGCCGTATTCAGAGTCATTTAATGGCTATTAAATATCGTAATCATTAAACGTCTCTGGGTATCGCAGTTAATACAACATGCGTCTGTGTAATATTACTAAAGTATATATTTGCTTTACATACTATAAAAAGTACATATTGTTGTACATACGAACGCCAGTTTATACAATAAAAGTACCCGTCAACACTGGTCAACACCTAACCAACTCCTAACGACATTTTCATTTAACCATTAGAAAATAATGGTCTGTTTGTCAGATATTCTTTCAACTCAATCGTACTCCAGAGGAAAATGTGATGGAATTCATTAAATAGTGGGTACTTTGGTCCAGCGTATGAGCACTGAGTGGTAATGAATAAAATAATAGAGTGCCAACTCTTCTAATTAATGTTTTCACACAAATCGACTTGAGATTCAGACTGTGTCATGAATACTTTCTATAATATTTGCATAGCATAACAAGAACGTGGCGTACAATCGTGAATTTGATAAGTTAGCATTTGAAAATAATACCCAAGTCTCTACCCTGGTTCGAGATGGAACTATGGCTGACGGCCAAAACTTAGACGGACTTAATGTGGTGTGAACTTTTTACAGTGCCAAATGAACTCCAGAAATACTGCCAATGGTAACACAGCTAGGCTTCATTGTAGACTGGGTAAAACTATTAAAATTTCTGATATTTTCTAACTTATTTTGAAATCAAAATTCTGAACCAAAAAATCCTTTTTAAATGTAGCTTAAGCTTAGCTGAAAATATAGCTTACAATGTAAGCTTCAGGTAGTAATAATGTAAGCCGTACATTCTTACTAGTTTTATTCTTAACTAAAAACAAAAAATACTTTTAAAAAGAGTGTGCATATATATCCTAGACGTTTTACTGCAAATCTAGTTCATGTACGACATGGGTGGCCAACCAGACGAACGCGGCAATTCAAAAAATAAAATACATAATGTGGAGCACACTGCACAACGGTATAACCAACTGCAATATTACTAAGCATAATTTGTAGTTTTACGTTTTCCCTCATAATAAAATAAGAACACTACATAATTGTGTACGAATTATGCTGTTTTATTTAAGATTTTAAATAGTAATGTAATTGGTAGATAGTACTGGGTGTCGTCAGTGAAAAGCCTATCTTGGGTCTAAACAAGTTGGCCACCCCTGATGTACGAGATGTACATACATCTACGTACGGACGTACGTACATACATACATACGCACGTCCTTACCACATTCACGTCATTCAAAAACCAAAAACACAATGCACGCTCCGGCCTCGTTACACTCAGTAATGTGTATCACACCAGGGACCAGTAGAACACTGTCGCAGTCGGTCATAACGTAAACATATTTATTCACGTCAACATTAATTAAACTTTATTAAAGTGAAATGCAATTTATAACGTTCATTATCAACTAAGGTACAGATAGTACGTCATATGTTAATTTACCTACATAGGACTATATTCACCGTGAGTTAAATTGGTTTTAAAATAATTTAAATAACAAAGGAAATGAAACATCTAATATATGACTATAGACTACAAACATCACCTGCGTGGTACTAAAATACAACACACATTTACATTGATTGATACCTAGTATAAATTAAAACCCTTTCTATTAATAGAAGAAACCTAAAACTTTCAATTACTAATGCGAACAAAAATAATCTAACTACCAAAAATGTAACAATAGCTGAAAATGATCACAAAACTACTGAATGTATACTAGACAGATTTATTTATCGGAGTGGAGCAGTATTTTTCAATCCGAAGTATTTGTATATTCAATAGATATAATAGAGTGTTGTTAGTGACGAACCTCGGGGACTCTGCGCTTCCACTGCGAGGAATCATGGCTGAATAAGTAAAGAGAAGGCTTCGCCAGCTGCCTTCAACGTAATGCCTTTACGTAACAAATGTACTCTTTTCACCACAAATATCTTCACATTGTCTACAATTCTACACCGTACGGATTTTACATCATGCATGGTCTACATATGATTTTCGTTCAACGTCGGAGTGTACATAGAGGTTTTCTCTCATGGGACCAGAGAGGAAATACAGAACGCTACACGGTACCATCGTGTTCATAGTAATCCAACACAAATGTGCTAGTTATGAGTAGATTCTATACTGGTCAGTAAAATTGTAATATATTATTTACTAGCTTTTACCCGCGGTTTCGCTCGCGTCACAAAAGGATAAAAAGTAGCCTATATGTGACATATACCAATACACACAGCGCCATCTATACCAATAATTTCGTTTTCCCTCGAGAATATCAAATTTTTACGGGATAAAAGTAGCCTATTATTTAATCCAGACTTCTAACTTCACGTCTGCAAAAATTCAAAGCAATCGGTTTAGTAGTTACGGCGCGAAATTGGAACAAACAAACAAACAAACTCACTTTCCGATTTATAATATTAGTAAGGATAGTAGCTGTTAAGCTACAATACCTAATTATGGGAATATGTTATGAGGATACGTTAAGGATTCATTGAATATCGATTCGTTAGTTAGACGTATTTTGGCATTTATTAGTCGGATAATGTACTCGATTGCACCAAAAACTAACTAAAACTTGTGATGAAGTGACTGAAAATGGAACACTTAATAAAAATGGAACGTCCTTAACTCCTTAATACCTAGCTGCCCTTCTTTTTACAGGTACGTATTGTATAATAGCTAACCCGGAGAACTTCAGATCGCCTAAAACCTTCTCAGGACTTTCACGAACATTTCAAGACCAACATTAGCCAAATCGGTTCAGCCGTTCTCGAGTTTTAATGAGAGTAACGAACGGAAATTCATTTTTATTTATTTAGATTATACATCATTATTTCTACCAATTACAAAATTCGATAAACAACGATTGTATTAATCTTTTATTGTATCTATTGTACGAGTAAATAAGGTGGAGAATTGTATATGAAACAACAATAAAGGTTATTTACTAATCAGAAACCGCTGAATTGGAAAATTTGATCAGATTAATGGAAACACGAGAGAATTTTCTCTTTCGTCTACTTTCCTTCCGTGTGTACATAATGAAATATGCACCACCATTTGTTTCCCACAAGAGATACGAGGGGGAACCGATGGTGTACATGTAGACAAGATCATGAATTTTCTAACATCAATCCTTTGTATCAGAAAACCATATTATGTTTACAAAATCGTAGCATTTGTTAAGTGTAAATTATTGTTAATTTATCAATTAAAATGCATTTGAAAAACGACCAGTTTTTCGATTGGTGGAAAATGATCACCATTCGTGGATTAGTTAATATTAATTTTCATTGATACACATTCATGTAGGTACTTAAGTCGTGAAACAAACAAGGAAGACTTTAAAATCGCAGGCTACTCACGTGAATATACTGAGAAAAGCTCTACTAGTTTCGAACCCGGTTCGGTTCGGTTCGAAACTAGTATCGCTTTTGTGGTTCAACCAGAGAGGGGTTCGAAACTAGTAGAGCTTTTCTGAGTATATTCACGTGAGTAACCCGCGATTTTAGTTAATTTAGTATGTCTCACGATAGTTATTATAAAAACAAGGAAGACTCTCATTAAATCAGATATGAAAACGGAGGTATACAAGTCAATTAATTGTAATATGTATGTACGATATATAATTTTTTTTTATGCTTCATGCACAAAATGTACAAAAAGGTGGACTTAATCATAATTCGAATAATTCGATTTATTTACCAGCAACATATAAAAATAGTAGTTAATTTAAAACCAACACATAACAAGTAATTTTAGTGCTTAAAATTATAAACTCATTATTCATTAGTATCGCGTAAACAGACAATGTTAGCTAAATGGATAGCATCACTTTTTTAAACAAAACTCCCACAACCCACTTCACTAGACATCGATGATTATTTTAAAGTAAATTTCATTATCTATGTTGTTATGCTCTTGTAGTTAAACTTATGATGAAATGACGGAATTTTAAACTAAACATAACACTGAATGTTAAATTAAAACCAGAATGAAAATTACAGTTCCACTACAGCTCCAAGTTCAGGTATATCTAGAGTGAAACCAAAGTTATCTCCTGTGTACTAGATAAACTGAAGCTGAAAGTAGGCAAACTACTTTCATGAATGTTGTCATAATTAGCATCCTTGAATCTCTAATAGGTAAACAGACCTTACACACAGGTACACGAGTTCTATGAAATCTTTATATAGGCGGCTATTTGTCTACTTCATTGCAACATATTGTGGTCTGTTTCTTGTCAGTAGAATAACAAAAATAACTGTTATTTTATATATACCTTGAAACAACACCATTAACACTTGTCTTGCGTGCACTTGATAAGTGATTAATGGTTGTTTAAAAACCCACGTCTTTGTAAATCTTGTAACATGAAAACAGAGATGTTCATACGTACCTATGCTTACTTTACTAATGCCTGTTTCCGCTTCACCCTCTATTTATTTACTGGTTTTATGAACTTTCCCAGTTTCAGTAATTTATCTTACCTATTTATTTAATGTTTTTTTTTTATACTTATCATATAAAATATGCAAGGTATTTTTTAGACTAGACAACGAAATGAGGCATAATGTTATATCCACGAGCTTTCCATGCTACTAAAATATTCTCCATTCGAACACTGATTAGGGGCGTTCCCATTGATGGCTACCATGAAGGTCTTGACTGAAATTTCTTTAACAACCCCTATTGATGACGTAATCTATGTAGCCGGAACCAAAATATATCCTCATTTGTTGATTTGAATTATCCAATAATGTGATGATCATAACCCACAAAATTGACTACACCTCATCTTATACTGATATCATCACTCTTTCAATTTGCGTCAGACCTCACAGACCTAGATGTGATTGAAAAAAGATTAAAATCTGAAATATATTTTCTTTACATAAAATACTTTAAACTGTCAAACACCAAGCGGTCACCGGTGACCGCGACCTATTGTTCTTTAATTGTGTCTATAAAACCGGTACTCGACGAGTTAATTAAAAATCCTTCCAACCTTTATAAAACATATTTGGGCTGGACGTTATATCACCTACAGGTCCCTAATATAATTTAATAATGAAATAAGACCTCTGGCGTAAAGCCTCTAATTTATGTAAAGGAGCAACCGAGCGAGGGACATCGTAAATAAATCATTCGAATTATTTGCCCATACCTGCACCCGTGGGTTAATTCAGAAAGCCACGCTCCAGTGTAATGATAAAACTCTACTTTAATTGTTGGAAATATATTAAATAGACAACATTATTACAACAAAAACTACAACAATGTGTCAAATTATTTTCTTAGCACTGTTTTATATCTCGTTTAATTAAAAAAAATTGGTTTACTATGTTTCATAACAGTCTCGCATTTCACTTTCCAAACGTCTGGGCTTCAACCCCATTCAGTTATTCCTCGATTTTCAAACAACACTTATTTTTCTTGTCACGTTTTAAAAGGAAAACAAGGAAAACTGAATGGTTCGCAAAACGTACGTCCGAACTGCTGGATTTATTTCGGAGTCACGTTAACTAATAGTAGAAAATTACTCGAATTTGTAGCTATTTAATGAGAATATAGACTTTTTCTGGAGAGTTCGGTAGAAGGTTTGATAATACTTGTTAAACCATATTCCTTATGCGGGAAAAGATCAATTTCACCAAATGTTTCTTATAGAAACAATTTTTATCTAAATATTCTATACCCCAGTGGCGTAGTCAGGGTCCACGTTTTATAAAAAACCGCTGATCAAATAGTAACAAGAAAATTGCTACATGGAATACCGAAACACTTCTAAAGGCAGCCATACCAATAGTCCGAACGGGAAACTAAAATCCTTTTACTTTGATCCCTGTTCCGGAACCTGTCCCCGGGGTGAATTCAAGTATCATTACGGGCCGCTACTCGCTACTCGCTACAGCGTATTGCTTCACATACCTGTCACCGCCGTCTATATAATGAAGTATTATTTTCATAGCAGCATGTCATCAGCCGGTAAAGTGTATTATTAACTGATACTTTTACTGTAATTACGTCTATTATACGGCATAATCGTTGAAACATTATTTTCTTGTATAAAATTCATGACGATACGCCTAGTCGTAGCACGCGTAACTACCAATTATTGTCTATTTTAAATCAATCACTAGACCCTTCGTGTTCTTCAATGTTATCTTGTTTGTATAATAAGGTTATTTCAGTGTTAACTACAGGCAGACATGTTTCCAACACGTTATTTTAAAATTACTTTAAGTATTCGAGTGACAAGTATTAAATCTCGCCGAAAAAGTAAGCAGATACCAGATTTGAACTTAATACAATTAAGTTATTAGTCGCATTAACACCCACGAAGATTAACTAGGTATTAAATATCCGTTTTGTCAACTACAACGTAATTCAATAATTATAGAAATTAACATAGTTACAAGAAATACAATGTAATGTTAGTTACCTCGTAGCATGACGTAGACGTTTCGCCGCCGCCCAAATTATACGATAAACACTGTTTTTCTGACACGTATCATGATATTTAAAGTCACACTATCAATTTACAATATTTTTTGGCGAGCCAATTATTTGTTAGAGGAGCCGAAGGTTACACGTGACGTTTATTCAACAAGGTTTGTATTGTAGGAACACGCGTCCGGTGGCGGTGGTCGCCGATTGCATACACGTGCAGTTGTCGGCGCGGCGTGTCATGTGCAGCGTGGTGTGCGCGGGGCGAGCGGTAAGAGCGAGCGGCGTCGGCGTCGGGCGTGCGCGCTCGGCCTCTCCGCGGACTCGACTGTAGGGCTTCTGTCCCGCTAGGGCGGCGCGCCCACGCTCGATACCGCCGCCTTCCCAGCGCCCTCCCACATTGCAAAATCGTTTATAAAAATTTAACAGATTATTGCAAAAACACAGATATTTTCCAATACGTTTCCAGCCACGTCCTAGTACTCGACAAACACTTGAGTAACGACGAGTTTATTCTCCTTTCATCTTTTTGTCGGAATAATAAAGTGTACCCTGAGTGAGTGCTATCATAACGTGGCAAGCGAGAGGCGTGGCTGTCTAACTAAATGAACGCTTTGACATCACTCCGTCACGGGTTTATTCATATTTCATTTGCCCATAATTTCTTAATCGATTTAAACGCTTGTTTAACTTCCTAATTACATCACCAAAATTAATTGGATGTTTTTTAAAATATCGTATAGAGACGTGTATGTGATGTGAATGGGATACTAAAACTGATTTAACTAAATAGACTGATGTTAACTTTATTATTTTTTTAAATAAAAGAATTGGTCTATTTTGTGTAGTATCTCACAATTCTGGTATACTAAGCACAATATATACATTCGGTATCTCGGATCACGTGTTGTAGGACTGGTGGTGGTTACTTGAGTATTTAGTTACTTTTTGACGCAGCCTAAAGTTTACAAAAGTAGGTATTGTTTATAAGTATACCGACACTTTCTTTATGTTTTGAAACAAAGCCTATTAGCATAGGACGCCAATGAATCACTCTAGCCAGTATTTATATCGAGTAAACTACAAACGAATACTTCATTAAATCAATGTTCAGGACAGTCAACCCTAATATAATTAAACCCTTAACTTAAACACATTAATCAATGTATGGACACTGACGTCACTAAACTCATCAATTTATTGCTTTCATCCATGAGTAATTTGAAACTCGTACAATGTGGGCGGTCCACGGTGTGTTTATCAATATAACTGTGATTTACATGACGTGAACACTCCAAAAAAGAGGTATCGATGAAACGAATATATTTTCAAATGTATTTCTAGAACCTCAAATGAAACTTTTCTAAATCTTTCAATCAAAATGTAAGCTATCTACACATAAATCTGAATAATCAACCAGTTCTGGCATTCATCCACCTGAACCGCCATAAAAATATTCAAAACCATTTGCTTCACAGTTCACACGAAACAATGTCAGTCAAGAAAATATATGCGACACGGAAAGCTGGAAATTCCGCAGCAACAAATATAATTGAATAAGTTCAAACGTAAAAACATTAGCGTAGCATAAATCTGTGCGCAAAAACAAATGGATCACATAATGCAGTGGTGTACTGCGGGCAGCGGCTGCATGGTGGTCGCTGATAGCATCAATGCGGTCAACGGCATGCGCCCGGGGCTTGCCAGCCCACTGACCGGACAGCCGGCCGCCGCCGCCGCCGCACCTGCTGCCCGCCGACATGCACTGCTTTAGTGACGTACTCGTACCCGTCACTCGGCACAACAAAGGTTTTAAAACAAATAACCGGCTTGTCAATCCTTACTAAACCTTGAGGCATGTAAATGTCTTCACTTGTTCAAAATATAAGTAACCTTGAGAACATCACCCATACATCCATATCCTATATCCATTAGGTTACCCTAATAATACGCCAATAAAAGAAATATGATGAGATAAAAAACTTATTTACATCGTTGTCTGCTATTTAAATTCGAGTAACCTCGACATTTATTCGTTGACATTTAAATGCAGTTGAGGAACGTCGCCACATCACTACTGTGTTACAACTACCCACGCTACTCGCCATGCCGACCCGTCATGAACTGCCCTGCAATTAAAATTCACATGCAATAAAGCACTTCCTTTTGGTCACAGTGCTATGTAACACATTATACTAAAATATACAGTGCAATGGAAAAATGTAAGTAGGCTACGTCCAGCGCATGGACATTTTGGAATATTTTCTTGAAACCTGTGGGACATGCCTGCATGCAACCACTTTACATATGACTTGGACTTCAAAGACCGCGATGCATATTTTTCGTGACGTCTGTCTCCTGTTTTATTTTAGTTGCGTCGGATTTTTTTTATATTTATGGATTTTTCTTATAATAAATAACAAGAGATCATTTTGGCGGCAAAACTTTTTTTCTGTCTTTAACTTAGTTCTAAGAGTATTGTAAGATATAATAGCAGTAGATGCACCATTCTTTACGGCTCTTACCTCGCCCAATATATACACTCACACTTGATCAAAAAAATCCAAAAGGAGTAAAAGATAGATTATAATTATATATGGAGGTATAGTGAATGGCAGCCATAGTTCTACCTACGTAATAGGTATATTTATGATAGCGGATTCTAGGTAAATGACGGTAACTATTATTTCAGTTGGATGGCAGTACACACGCATGTGTTACGGAGCAGAGCGGCGGTGGCGTGGCCCGCAACATGGCTGAAGCACTGTGGAGACTGCGCGGCGGCAGAACCAAACTCCTCACTGCCGTGGGAGATGATGCGGATGGAGAATACTTAACTAATATCGCTCCAGGATTGCTACTAAAAGGTCGTGATATTATTTACTAAGAGCTTAGGAGAAAACAGATTTTTAACGGATCTACAATGTAATGTACTAACGCAGGAGCAAGGATTCAGTGTTTTACTTAAACAAATTGAAAACATTAATTGTAGCATAACACGTAGCCGTAGCTCGTAGCACCGTAGATAATAGAATGTCCAAAGTAATCTAGTATTGATGTTAATCAATTACATTAGTTATACTATAATTAGTAATATACTTCCATTATTCTATACAAACAGGTATCTAAATTTCCAAGAAGACACTTTTCTTCAAATATTTGAGATAGTGACGTCGATAAGTCCCTAATGTGTTCCTTATCGTTCGCAGATTGTATCGTAAAAAATGCCAGTACCCCTTCGTACGCTGCCGTAATGGACTCTCGCGGTGAATGCCTGATCGGGTTGGGTGACATGGCTTTGCACAATAATATATCAATCGACCTGGTACGTACAAATACTTTAATGCGTACATATCTAGATATGTCTATATACAATATGTTGTGTTTATTGTATACATATATGTTGAAAAGCTAAAAATAATCAATGAAAATATAATTAATTTATTAAACACGATTACTTTTCAAAAGTCATTGTTTTCAATTACTGCGTAATTTTAAATCTTAGAGTGAGCATGTCGTAGCGCTGTGCTAAGCTAAGCTACGCCACCATGCTACGCTACGCTACGCCACCATGCTACGTCGCGTAGCAATACGACTACGTGTCGGTAATTGCATGCAATGATAACTCAAGTGTTTTTTATTTAGATTATTAGATTATTAAGCACGATCAATGAATTATATGTAAATATGGATAGTGCTATCCACATTTATAATAAAGTGCTTTCTGAAAAGCAATCAATGTGAAATATGCTATAATAGACATTGAAAGTTGCCTTTAATTTTGTTGTGTTAACAAAAATATTAGTCCACGATGATTTTTGATATATGATGCAAATGAATTATTGATTACAATTAGGTACTTGTACATATAATTATACACAAGCGTGTATAATTAAAAAAACATGTAAATAGATTCCAGACTACTTGAACTGAGGCGAATATAAAGTATTTCCACGTTATCCACCCGGTGCCGTGGGCCGAGTAGGTATAATATGTCGGCATAGTGAAGGCGTTTCTACGCAATGAAATATTTGCGTAGAGGCTTTCCCTTTACGACAAAATTATGTGTCTTCGTACCCTCCGAATATTATTTTATGATGGAACGTTAACGTAAAACTGGGGCCATGAATGATAGCGGTTCTGATGGTGACATTGCTGCCTCATGAAATATTGAAAATTGTTGTCACTGCGGGGACGTACCTATAGATCCAATAGTACCTGATAACAGTAACTATTCGCAACTTGTGATGAATAACAGACACTTGAACTTGTTTGTTAGGTACACATAGCTTAGATATGTATGCGTAATGTGTGACATCGAACAAAAGCCTTCAATTAACCTACTTTGATGGAATAATGAATGACGCTTGACTCCGCTAGTTGTTACGTCATTGTTTTGTTGTCTACAGGTGAATAAGCATATCGATGTCCTGCACGATGCCCCTCTGGTGGTCCTCGACGGCAATGTGCCTCAGGCTACTGTTAACCATGTACTCGACGTGTGCCAACGTCTACAGAAACCTGGTAAGTTAATAAATGAATCTTGATGATAAAACATGACTTGATATATAAATATGAATGTCAACTAAACATTAGTTAAAAAGAATATAAGACTAACCTAAGGGCATTATGGAAATACCTCTCTAATGACTTCTATAACATAAAAAATTATCGCTAAATATGTTGCTAAACGCAAATCTCGAGAACATCTCTACCAATTTTGGTAATCTTTATTTTGTTGGGTATGTTATTGTTAGTTAACTTTGTTAAAAAATTATCAAAGTTGAGCAGAAAAAATTCCAAGGCGAAATAAAGTTCGCGGAGTCCACTAGTTTTAGGAATAAAAATCTGTGTACTTACAAAGTATAAAGAAAAAAATAATTGCATTGATTAAAAAGGAAGACTGAAGTAAAAGCATTTGCTCACTAAAATATTATTTATTTAAAATTATCAGTACATACAATCAGTGCTCATCCTTGGAATGGCAAACAAATGATATTATTTTTCGGACGGATTTGTTTTAACTAACAATAATACACGAAGGCACTGTTTACAGATTAATTTTCTTCAAGGCACTCATGTCATTTCATTAGGTACAAGTTAGTGTTTTTTGAATCAAAACTTAATTATAAGTAGATTAAAATACATTTTGATAAAACATACTATCATAAACGTAAAAAAACTAATCCTGGAATAATAAAAATAATAAGTAAACTAATAAACAGAAAAAAATTAAGACAATGTAATTCTTGTACATACAATACTTAGTATTAAGTAAGACTTAAAAATAATAATTACTGTTCGTCAACAGAATGGAAAAATATTCAGTCACAAATTAAAACTGTAAGATAAGCGAATTATGATCAATAACCTAGTGTATAAAATATCAAATCATAATTACTTACTAATTTAATTCATACCTTATAAATTGCTTGAGATTATTTATGGAGTGCAAAATACATAATGTAAGTACATAAAGTGAAATAAAACCAATTAGCCCAATTACGTTAGAACACAAATCCTGTAAAATATGTAAGATCTAACGTCAAAACAAAATTGTATTTTCTTGAGATTCTATGAGTTTCGTGAATTTTTAGTGCTTAGATCTAATAAAAATACATTTTTACATAAGATTACTATTACTCCCTCATTAGTAATCCAGAGTAAAATCGTAAATAGATTACTCAGAATGCAGATTACAAATAACAAGATTTAGTAATCTTATGTAATATGTTATTCTAGCTCTGTAGCTGTGTAATCGTTTCCCACTCCAGAAAAGCTGAGCGAGGTCCGGCCGCACTACAGTTAAATCGGAGCGATTTTCAACCGCGCGAATTTGTGAAACAAGTAAGAAAACAAACAGACACACGAGCGGTTTTTCCAGCGACTGGTTTATAAATCGTAAAATATTGCAAAAGTGTGGCAGCCACATATACATAACAGATTTGTTGGATTAATACCGCAGTAGATATGGTACGTGTATCCTTGCGGTTTCCTGGTTAGTGCAGTTGACCAAGACTACCCCGAGCGGAATGAACCAAAGTGCAGCCTGAGCCTAAGATACAGTATAATTTATATGAATAATAATTATCTAAGGAGTCACAAAATATGTTCTACTTTGTGTTCAATATAGAGCAGTGTTTAAAGTACATTGAAAAAGTATTAAATCAAGTGTTATTTTACATGTAACCCATTTGACGTTGTTGCTGCAACTGGTCGCGCAACTGATGCAGAGCATGTTCAGGCTGACTGTGTTGCATCTGAGCCACCAAATTCTTTGCTTCCAAACGCAGTTCATAAAGCTTTCGGGATTCCAAGTACAGGAGTATCGCTGCAGCTCCTGTAATCAAATGATATTATGACCTTTATGGTTTCATGTTGTGATTACATAAGACAATCAAAAAAATAGTATGAGTACTCTTTAGTCAAGTTAGTGACAAGCAGGTAATACAAAATCTATAACTAAGTATTAGTTACTTATTCCATTTAATTTAGAAAATGTTTTTTAAAAAGAAATTAACTTATATTCCTCTTATTTTTCATTACATGCAAAAGTTATATCTAGAATAAAATAACTATAAGGACACATCCTTAATAAAACAAAAGTAATAATATTTTCTCACCAAACAAAATGAAGGCAACTACAGCAAAAGCATATGACCATGATAGAACATTGAACGAAGGGTACAGCAGCCAGTCGCGACGATAGCAGTTCCCACCAAATATGGCGACTGCCAGGAACAGGAACACACCTGTGACAAAGTTTATATAATTACACATTAGTAAATAGTGCCTAGTTGGCCGAGTGGTTGCATGTGTGACAGCCGAGCAAAGGGTCTCGGGTTTGATTCTCCGGTCAGGCAAAGTATTACTGGGTTTTGTTATAACATCTCAGTACTAGCACAGATATTTGAATTGTGCCCAATATATGGCAATAGGCTCACCCCCTATTACCTAGGCATCATAACATAAATAGTGAAAAGTGGGTATTGCATTAGGTGGTGTAATATGCAACCTCAGCCTACCCCTTCGGGAAAAAAAGGTGTGATGATGTTGGTATACATTAGTAAATTACATTTTAAAACTACAATCAAATCCATTAATTTTATACATCAAAGGAAATGTAAAAAGACAATAATGACTATTCAAAATGTAAATTGTACAGTAATAGTTGCAAGCCTAAGCACCTGTTTCACCACCTCCATAAGTACTCTAGAAACTTATGAGACCAATAGTTCATACAAATTACATTCTTATAAGATTTTTTCTGATAAATAGCAGCTATCCAGACATTGTGAGACATGCCCTAAATACTTACATTTATAAAGTGTTATTATTGACCTTCCAGTTAATACTAAAATGAAATATAAATGTTGACTTACTTGCAATAGCCACCATGATGAAAGCAGAAGTGACAAAGATCCATTCATAACGCAGCACAGTGCGGAGCGGCCATCTCACTATGACACAAGCTAGCAACACTTGAGATGAGAATGACAATATCAAAGCCATGGTCACAAATGACTGCACTGCCATCAACCATCCAGGAAGCAACCATTCTCGAATCACATAAAATTCCTAGAACATGTACATTTTAAATTAGTAACAATAATCAATAGAAAGTTGTACTAACAATGGTGTGGTCTGTGGTTTAATTCATATAAATCTATAAACATTATATATATCTCCTTATCATACTTTAAAACAGCGCTATATATATTGTAAAATTATCCTATTTAGTTTCAATTTCAACTATAGTTAGTTACCTCACTAAAAATGTAGTGGCACCCATGAAACAGTTTGTCAAACTGGTATGAAGGAAAACGAAAACGGTCGAAACAGTACTCCCATAGACCCATGTGTTTGAAACTTGAAAACATTTCTGGATACGACTCGATCCAATAGGGACCGGCAAACGATAGAAGAAGAAATAGGCCAGCGATGTACGTTAGGCTGGCTCCGATGAGAGTCGCATCTGTAAATAAGTTACGATTTATATACTTATTTCATAAATACCTTTTTATGCATAATGTACATTATAAAACTTATTCATAGCAAAACCAATGTTAAATCCAACAAGATTCCAAATTGTATGGGCGTGCCCGATGTAAATATTACTTACTTGAAGCCTTAGGATACTCATTGTCCGCGGCCGTCATAGTGTTGATTATGTTTTATCAGTTATTGTAGTATATTTTTCAAGTAACTATTTAGTATCACAATAACGATTAAATATTAAAAGGAAAACAAGCGTTTTCAACTGCTAACAAAATCAACAAAAAGTGACACTAATGACATAAGAGACGTTTACGTTGACAATCTTTATGCAAAATGACGTTAAAGTTTTCGTCTAAAAATGGGGTACCTACTCTATTACGCTGTTGGTCGTTTAAATTCAAAGTTCCTGTAATAATTAGTACAAGGATCCTTAATTTTTTTTTTTTTATGTGGAGAAAATTATCGAATGACTGTTCCTGCCTGGGTGAGGCGGGAGGGAGTGTCAGACTCTTATTGACTAAAAACCACCTTGTTCCTTCTCCTGCAGGTCGAGCCGGAGCTCCGGTAACCCGTTAGGTTCTCCGCGACTCCGAATCGTCATCAGCCCTGTTGGGCCCCATCCGTGGTGGTCTGATGGCTTTTTGAGGCGCGCGCGGAACGCGACGCGTCGTACGCTCGGGTCTGTTTCTGGTCGGACGGGAAGCCACCCATGCTCGCCGTCCGCAGGCCCGCGCTTACGGTGGCCGGAAATCGTCCCGCGATCCCCGACGCCCGGTGTGTCCTTCGCGATGGCTGGGTTGCGAGGAGGCAGCGCTTCGCTGCCTCACGCAATCACGCGTCCGGCCTCCTCCTGAGCTAGCATAACTGCTTCGCAAAAGGCGGAGACGGCATCCCAGTCCCTCCCCCTAGCTCCGCATCATGACCTGCACTAGGCCCGGACGCGAGAGGTCGCCGTCGCCGATCACTTCCCTGACGGCACGGCGGTGCTAGGCCCTCGCAGGGCATTCCGCTACTGTGTGTTCCACCGTGTCCTCAGGGCGGTCCTTGCAGTGATGACACCCGGGCGTTTCCTCCCGCCCCATCAGACACAGGTACCTCCCGAAACTTCCATGTCCGGTGAGGACCTGTGTCAGGCGGTAGGTGAGGACGCCGTAGCGTCTCTGAAGCCACTCCTCAAAGAGGGGACTTAAAATTGGTATAGAAATGTTATTTTTCTATACAATTTGAATTCGTGTGATCACGAACCAACACCATATTTTTTGCACTAACTAAACATTTTCCATGAATCATTTCCTATGAATTAATTAGAATATATAAAATGTACTCAGCAAACATTTTATAACTATCCGCGAAACATATTCTATTAATCCAAAAAATATAAGCTGGAGTTGTAGAAACAGAAAAAAAATTAATAAAATAAAAATTTTATTGTGATAAGGCAGTTAATTGTTTCATACATATATAAAAATGAATAATCTAATTATAATCTTATTTACTACTTAAAATAAAAACACAAAAAATGGACGGTATTTATAAAGGTACATCGTTGATAAATCATGTCTTTTATAATAATATCAAGTACTTAAAAATGCAGCTCCATCGAATATCTCTGGAATTCACTTAACAAATACATATTAAAGGCACATTATTAAAAGTCATTACTACACACCATTTACACTATAACAATGATATATTTATGTGTTTTGTAAAGTGCTCTAAAAATTTATGTGCATAAGTTACCCTTAGAGTAAGCAATAAATCTAGATTTCGTCTTTACACATAGTTCGACAATATTCAATAACATACGTAATGTTAAAAGCAAAATATTTTCGGCAACGTAAAATAGTGGAGGTAGTCCATTAAACATAACAAATCTGGCACTCATTCAAACATCCAGACCATGTATTAAAAGTCTTGTCCACATATTTGGTTAACTTACAAAAAACAAAACTGAACTAGAAAAAATACGTAAACTAACATAGATACATACTATACTATGATTATGTATTTGTAAAGCAAAATACTGGTAATATTAATAAAAAAAATACATAATATTGTATTGGATTTTGCGCAGACCATTTTGGACGGATAGTTCTTCAGATCTAAACATAATTCGAGACATGAACATTGTCTAATGTGTTCTGTAGCTCAGCTGTTAATGTCAAAAACAGCTAAACCAGGGCCGGCAGACTCAAAAGTCATAAAGACAAAATTAGGTCTCAAAATGTTTGATACCTTTAATGAATTTTCACCCTTATACTTTTGTAATAAAGTTGTGAATTTTTGTGATATAGCGATCAATTTCTGTTGTAATCGTTATCGAGGCTTCAAACCCTGGTGTTACACATTAAACAATTTTCATATACCTATTTCCTTAACATTAAAGTAAAACTATGTGATTTTTGTTTAATGTTATGCTTTCGTTTCGTACTCTAACTCAAATCGAGCTTGAGATTCTTTCATCTTGTTACGTTTCTTTGCTTGGATGTTTGACTCGGTCAGGAAGAGAGCAGAGGTGACTAAACACGCCACGGAACCGACGACACCCAAACCAAAGGACCAGCCTATAAGAAAAACAAGTAGATCATTATTACTTTTGGACCATTATATAATAGTCAAGATACTATAGATGTCTGCCTCGTAGGCCGAGTGGTCGCAAGTGCGACTGCCGGACAAGGGGTCTCGGGTTCGATTCCAGGGTCGGGCAAAGTATTAATGGGTTTTTAAAACAAACCTCAGTAGTAGCACGGTGTCTGGAAATGTGCCCGGTATATGGCAATAGGCTCAGCCCCTTATTACATGGGACTCATAACATAAATAATAAAAAGTGAGTGCTACATTGTACCTACAGTGGCATTTAGTGCCGTAATGTCTGCGTAACCCTTTGAGGATAAAAGGCGTGATATTATGTATGTACTATAGATGTAGGAATAAATCCTATGGGTATGAGTTAAAGAGTTTGCAAAGAGGCACGACTGCTAAGTGCCAAATACGAAAGTCACATTTTGACTTCAAAATATGAATGTTGTTTGTATGGTTGCTTACCTAAATAATTGTTGGGGTGATCTGGCATCCACCCATCTGTGTTTCCCAATGATGCAAACACTATAACTGCAATGACTCCACATATACCTAAAATCAAACAGTTTTTGTATTATAATATCGCGGTAGTCACGTGCTTATGATTATGAGTCCCTGGTGTGGCTTGTTTATCAAGTAACCTAGTAGAATAGGTACGTGAGAAGGCCGTATATAAAAAAATTACCGGCCCGGCCTTTTAGGGGAGTCAGTTAAAAATAAGTTGTATATATTTATTGGTAATAAATATTTCGCAATATTAGATACAGTTCATCTCACCTGCAGCTAACATAATATATCCAATACTCTTTATCAAAGTCACAAATCTGTTTTGGTCAGGTCCGCAACATAAGAAGAACATCAACACCAGTATTGTAGATATCAAAACTCCCAGCAGACACAATGTGAAGAAAAACTGTGTCGCTATCATGAAACCTGCAAAAAGTATATTATTAAGAATATGGTTTGCTGAACCATAGAGGTTTCTATTAAATATTGACAAAAAACATTACTTTTTTCTTCATGAGGTTACAGATATAATAACATTGTTTTTTGCTACATCGCTCGAATAAATTAATAATGTAAAGAAATGTGACTAACCAGGGAGTAAATATCCACGGATCTTGTCATATCCCGTTGTGAAAGGATCGTACACCCAACGACATCCAACGAAGAATCGTCTTTGGTATTGGTCGAGAGGATCTGGCAGTGATCTGAAGCAGTGACTCCATAATCCTAATCTAAAAGACAAAAAAAATTACATTGTTAATGTTAATGTTTATTAATATTATCTATAGAAAATATATTCGTGGCATGTGGCAGATCGCTAGTCCCTTCCCTCCTACAACTATAGTTTTAAACAATTCAAGTTTACAAAATTCTTATCTTAACAAAAAAAAACTGCAAAATATTTATGTTTCCGTATTAGTATGTGTCCATGTCCAACCTATCTAATTTGGCGCCTCTTATTCTGGAGTCGCTGACCAACCAGCTGGGCGTACCGAATGCCAATGCCACAGTAACAAGGGCAATGACAAACACGCCAATGCCACAATTACCGGCCATACTTCTATTCTTCATTGTCTCTGTAACAAAATAATGCAAAGGTTACAATACATTAATGAATCTCAGATTAAGAATTCCGTGAGTAACCAACAAAAATACTTGTGAGTTCCAAGAAGTTTTCAAGAATAAATAGGTACGATTATGATAACATTACATCGATAAATAATTTCGTACTTTTGAAAACTGACTTATTTTCCAAACTTTGCACTATGGTGCAAAGTTTAGATCTATTAGACAAAATTATTGAATCATCATAGGGTTTCGATCAAATCTATCAAGTGTGATAAGAGCTCAGCGGATTGTTTCGAATTTTCAATCAACTGCACTCTAGTTGTATAGTTACTGCAGAATGCACAAATCGAGCGATGTCTTTGACACTGCATCAATTAAGGTCGATGAATAAAATAGGTTAATAGACTTATTATTGCTGAGACTTTTCTTGTATTACATGCAGACACGACGCGATGTCGATGTGTCATCATTGTAATGCCATTTTTTCTAGTTTATTTTACGCAGGTGAATGGACTATGATTTACTAAAATACTCTCAACACGATTTATTTAACAGACTTAGTTAAATAGCAGTACAAGATCAAGATTAACAAATGAAGTAACTAGGTAACTATTTAAATAAAATGGAACCGCCACACAAGTAACTTTAAGGAGTTTTGCTTGTATAGTGTCTATTTCCGAGTATTTCTGTGCAAAAAATCCACCTTATTGTTTTTTATCTGAGGGGTAAAAATCATCCAATAACTTCTCCCGCCCAGGTGAAGTGAGAGGGAGTGTCAGATTTACTGACTAAAAACCACCCCGTTTCTACTCCTACACTTCCAGTCAGAGCCCCGGCAACCCGTTAAGTCTTAACCTTACTTAGCTCCATAAAATGTATTCACAGAAGCTCTATTCGTAGAGCAAGTATACAAGTAAGTAGGTCGGTCGGTAGATACCGTCATTAGCGCAGTTAAATCTGATAATAAACTACACCTTTAAAAAGCTATTGAGAACATGGTTATGAATGAAGTGCTTTACTTCGGCGGACTCAACATTAATTCTTGGTAATAAGAGTTATAGTAAGTAGTCATACTAGGTAGATAGAGATCATTTATATAGTTAAAGTTTAGATGGGTACCGAGGTAGAGGTTTTTTCTAATTCATTTGCTTGTGTTTTTTTTTTCAAATACGGTGGCCACTTTTGCCTACCTCAGAAAAATGCAAGTTTCGTTTTTGAAGTTTAACCAATTGAATGCACCAGTTTTTTTTTTTTAAGGGGGGAAATCATCGAAATACTTCTCCCACCTGGGTGAGGCGGGAAGGAGTGTCAGACTCTTACTGACTAAAAACCACCCCGTTCTTTCTCCTGTACGTCGAGCCGGAGCCCCGGTAACCCGTTAGTCCTGTTCGGACCCATCCGTGGTGGTCTGATGGCTCTTTGAGGCGCGCGCGGAACGCAACGCGCCGTACGTTCGGATCTGTTTCTGGTCCGACGGGGAGCCAACCAGCGCTTCGCTGCCTCACGCGTCCCGCATCCTCCTTAGCTAGCATAACTGCTTCGCAAAAGGAGGAAACGGCATCCCAGTTCCCCTCGCTCCGCATCATGACCTGCACTAGGCCCGGACGCGAGAGCTCGCCATCGCCGATCACTTCCCTGAGGGCACGGCGGTGCTCAGCCCACGCAGGGCATTCCGCTAGTGTGTTCCACCGTGTCCTTAGGGCGGTCCTCGCAGTAATGACACCCGGGCGTTTCCTCCCGCCCCATCAGACACAAGTACCTCCCGAGACTTTCATGTCCGGTGAGGGCCTGCGTCAGGCGGTAGGTGAGGACGCCGTGGCGTCTCTCAAGCCACTCCTCAAAGAGGGGACTTACCGCTGCAATGGCAGCGAACCTAGAATGCACCGGTACGAAACACAATAGAAAATACTTTGTGTCTCGCGTGAATCCACGTTTAGACACACGACGGGTTAAAGGTAGCCGCAGAACTACGAGTCATCAGTTTTGACACATGCGCTTATCGTGGGTCAAGGGAAACGGCAAGTTATCCACTTGACTACTAATAAACACGAATAAAATGGGTGTGTAGAAAACCTAATGTGGAAAATTTATCCACTGTTTATTACCTACTTTGTTGTTATAGGCAGTAGCCTAAAGACGGGTAGCGGGTAGCTAAAGACGGAAGGTAAAGACGGTACTTTTTTTTTTAAGGGGGGAAAATCATCGAAGGGAGTGTCAGACTCTTACTGACTAAAAACCACCCCGTTCCTTCTCCTGCACGTCGAGCCGAAGCCCCGGTTACCCGTTAGGTTCTCCGCGACTAAAGACGGTACTACTCCGTCTTTACTACAAGGGCACTCGGGGCACGGGCCCCACGGGCACGTTGCGCGACAACTGGAGGCCCCGCAATGTGTAGCGGGTTAGATTTTATTTTTTATGGGTTGCATCTTTCTAAGCCAGTTAGGTATATGATGCATTGCATTGTCGTGTCGTGGTGGCCCGGAGGATAGAGACGCCCACTTCTCATACATGAGGGTGCTGGTTCGAAACCTACCAACAGCAAGTACCAATGTGACTTTTTCCGAGTAATAAGTACTTTCTAAGATTATCTAGACACCACTGACAAATGGTGAAGGAAAACACCGTGAGAAAACCTGGGCTTATAATTTCATATTATAAGTTTTAAATCGCCAGCATAATTGTTGTAAGCAGATCAAAATCTGTGGCCACAAACATACAACAAACATCCATAAAGTTACTTGCACAAGTACAAAAAGTCCTTGTTCAATTCGTGGGTTAAGAACTAGAGAAGCGTAAGGGCAAAATGACAACTTCTCAGGAGAGCCGAAAAACAACTCAAATTTACCTACCGTTATCTTATAGCTCTTTTATAGCAAAATCTATAGGAGTTAGAGATTTGATTTTTACGAATAATAAAGCTTTATTTATCGGCTAAAGAATAGTGTAACTTTTTGGTCAATTAAAAAACGGGTTCATTTTAATAAACTACAATTTTCAAAAACTGGTTGACATACGTCATTTTGGCTGTTATATAAATTCAATAATGTATGGAATGCAACAGAACTTCCGATAAAATGGCTTTAAAATAATAACAAAAATCTAATAAAATTAATAATTCATCGTAGATACCTTTAAAATTTAATCAATAAATAATTCTTGTATAAACTACGTTTAAAAAACCGACTTCAACCCCCTCTATTTTTGCAGTCGATTAATATAACTCTAACCTTCTCCGAAGTGTCATTTTTCTGAAAATTGCTTTAACATATATAATTATTACAAATGTTACAAGGTAAACTGAGAACTTCCTTCTTTTTTTAAAGTCGGTTAAAAATAATAATTCAAATTCAAATCATTTATTGTGAATATAGGTAAAGTGTAGATGTTATAGTAGTTATTATAAAATAATTTAAGCAGCAACATTCTTCATTTAGTATGCCATTATTCGTGGTCGACCTGCAAGTGGCTGTAAAAATTATGATATGTTGAAGGAACATCTCCAGATCGACACAGCTCTAGCAAATCGTTGTACCTACTCAACTGCTAAAAAGCCTTTGTTTATAAAATACTAGCTTCTGCCCGCGACTTCGTACGCGTAATCCCATTTTGTCCCGTCCCCGTTCGTGATTTTCGGTAGAAAGTAAAAAAAAAGTATTGGTATTAAAAAGTATCCTATGTCGGTCTCCTGGCTCTAAGCTACCTATACCTACCAATTTTCAGCCAAATCTATTCTGCCATTCTTGAGTTATAAGTGGTGTAACTAACACGACTTTCTTTTATATATATAGATTTTATTGAAAGATGTGGTAGGAATAAGACAAATAGCTGGCATGGTATATTTAGCGGAATAAATTCCATCATCCAGAACAAGTTTCATAGCCTCATAGAATAGGAGGCAAACGAGCAAATTGATCACCTAATGGTAAGCGATTAGCGCCGCCCATGGACACCCGCAATACCAGAGGAGTCACGGGTTTGAACTTTTCCCTGTAAATGAGCTTCTTGTTCACTTTTTTTAGATTATTTCTCTTCATCATTCATATGCAAACCATTCATCGCACATATCTGTCCGTGGCTTATGTACGCCAATATTAAAATCTTTTCCTAGAATATCGCCATACATGTTTATTTTAACAGGTTCTACCTCATCTTCATCTTCCTTGCACTTATGAACATTATAGTTCGTGACAATAAGGTCTTGGTCAAGGTACTCTTATTTGGTATCTTTTCTAATGTGCTGGTATGCGCGGAAAACAGCTAATGTGGTCTTTGTCGTACTGTCTAGCACTTTCCGGAGTTTCATTGTTTTCATGACTGCACGGTTGGTGCGGTGTGGTTGGGCAACCAGCTGTCGTGCAACGTGTCGCGGGTTCGATTCCCGCACGAAACAACACTTTGTGTGATCCACAAATTGTTGTTTCGGGTCTGGGTGTCGTTGGGTATATACAATGTATGTGAACTTGTATGTTTGTAAACGCACCCACGACACAGGAGAAAATCCTAAAGTGGAGCAACGTTTAAAAAAAAATTGTGTGATCCAGAACCAGCCACCCCCTGTATCTTAACCTAAAGTTTTTAGGGTCAAATTAACGTACAGTAGTATTAGACGCGAAAGTGAATTAGACCAAAAGCGATTTATTACGTGCTAAAGAAACGTATGCAGCTTTTACGTTATTATTGACATAAAAACTGCTTGTATTATTTTATTTATTTAGTGCCGTAACAGCGTATCCCACCATTACGTTTTTCTGGCAGAAATAAAAATGATAGGAAGTTGCGAAACAAAGACCCATAAGCAGTAACGGTACTTTACGTTTATTTAGCACGATACAAACTAAGGCTACATAATGAAACTGTCTGTGATAATAACGTATGACAACATACGTTATTTGCGCGATTATATTAACGCCATATTTAGTATCCTATTCGCTCTGTAAATCGAGTTACGATTGTTATGCTCGTAATTTTTTTTACAAAATTGAGTCAAGATTATTGTAAGTAGAAACACTTCATTTTGGCAATAAACAAATAACTTTTTTTTCTATACGTTATTGTTGTACTAAGCAATCTACTCACTACATCGTTCCAATTTTTTGGCACATAAAAGTATAGGAATTAAAAAACCGAATGGCGAAAAAAAATTTTTTTGCATTTTTGCCCTTACGCTACTCTGGTTCTTAACCCACGAATTACAATCTAACAAAACAAAGCTCACTAAGTAAGTACACACCAAAAGCAGTACCGTTTGTACTTTACTTGTTAATTAGTTAAATTCAATGTCAGAGCAATTTGTAACAACTATATATGTGTATGTCACTTTACACCACATACAAGGTCAAACACCTGAGATGAATAGTAAGTCTACCTAACTACCTGTATACCTCTGTAAGTTTCGCAATACAGTCAATGAAGCCAGTGTGTGACTGTGTGTAATACACAGCATAACATTCACCCAGAAGCACAATGCCAAAATGTTCACACGCATTTTAACTGTGGGAACTCATAAATATGCATAACCACATTTAACATTTTTTATTTTCCACCAGAATTTTATTTTTGGAAATGATTAATCAAATCCTTTCTGGAATTACTATTTATTTTTAAAGTCTTAGTGAATTGAAGGTATGTACATAAATATGTAGTTATAGTTTTCTTTTATCACAATGTGGTACCTATTACCTACCACTAAGTAATGAAATTAATACTAAGATAATAATACACTAACAATTAATATAGTAGACAAAGGAGATATCAAATACTTTCTTTAGACTGAAAATAATTTTAAATACCTAAGTACGAGATGAATTAATAACTATTACTATCTAGCATTTAATGTCCATTAAAAAATATTATTACACACTTACCAGAATGAACTCAAATTACTGAAAATACAATCCTATATTGCTTAGAAAAGATTTTAAGAAATAATAAAACTTAGTTGTAATAATCTGTCCACTTTACTGTACTTACATATATTATCCTCAATTACTTGGAAAACTATTGCAGTTTTACTTTAAAACTTTTATTTTTCTACTATCACTAATCACAAACTATAATAATTCAACTGTAACCTGTCTGAATGAGGATTATGGGTAGTATTTGCTTGTTTTAAAGGTTGTCCATCTTTAATGAATAAAGCAAATTTTTATTGACGTATTAAGATTTGAGTTCAATTAGAACCGAGATTATAAGGGTAATCTGTTATTTTTCCTAATTTTTTAGGGTTTTTGCTAGTAAGTAAGCTGTATAGGATACGGTTGTTAGGTACATAAATTATTATTATATTGTTGATCATTTGAGCAGACTTTTAAGGTATTTACACCGTTTAAATAACTGGAGTTATTTCAAACAATTTCTGAATTAATGCTGTGAAATAAATAATGTTTATATTGTGTTTAATAATACCAATTAAATTTTACATATTGTGTAAAGTCGAAGTTGTGCATAAACCTACTTACCAATCTAGTTGTGTTATCGAATTAAACGAAATTTTACTGTGGTTACGTTATTTCTGTTTATCACATACACCATGAAATATATAATTGAATAGTTTACCATTCAAAACTTATGGAATATAAAAACAAATAATTGTAATGTGATGACTGATCAACGCCCAACAACTGACAACGAATGAATGACTGACTGACATGACTGGACATGACGTTTATTGAATGAATCTATGAATGAATGTATGACTTTGGATGAATGAAAGTACGGCCACCGATTTTTCGTAATTTTAACGAATTTTTGACGATAGCTTGTTATCTGAGAAAATTATTAAAGAAAATTCATCAATTAATTGCTTAAACCATTTGAGTCAGATGAAAATTACTCCTAGGCGTAGTAGTAGGAAAACTGTTTTAATAGTTTTTCTCAAACTCTTAATCGATCCCAGCTCCGCATGCCGCAGAGCACACTGAAAACCGTATTATCAAACTTTTTTAATCAATTCCTTTTAATTTTTGCTCGGCGGGTCGTGCCTTGGTTACATAAACAAATATTAATATTTTCAATACCCATCGCACACACATCGGTGCATCACACCTAAAAGCGAAAGCAAGATTTTTCCGGGAATCGAACCTGCAATATATTGCGCAGTAGCCGATTGAACAACCGATGTATTGATAGAATGCATGCAATCTATAACTAAATTAAATTTTAATCTCTTAAACCATTTCAATAATTATTGTTAATTATTTGTTTTACTTTCTTTCAGTGTTTTTCGAACCAACAGACAGAAGAAAAGCTCAGAAAATCATTGGCGGTAAATACAAAGTAACATATGCTTCACCGAATTTATCGGAATTACGTGCAATGGCACAAACAGTTCGATCATCACACATTAGCAGTACCGGCGATATTGCAGAGATAGTGAAACTGTATGCTAGTGTTTCAAATGTTATACAATTTATGATTGTAACAATGGGATCTAGAGGAATCATTACACTAAGGAACATAGGGCATCAAAATGAGGCAAAATTTTATCCAACTGAACCACTTACAAAAGTTGAGAGTGTTTCAGGAGCAGGAGATTGTTTTGCTAGTGGTTTTATTCATGGAATTCTCTCTGGATATAAGGAATCACATTGTATATTCATTGGGTTTGAAGCAGCCAAGATGGCACTGTTGTCCAAGCACACTGTACCTTCGAATATAAATATCATTAATAAATCTTTGTTCAGGGCGCCTAAGTATGAGCTAATAAAATAGCTTTAGATGTATTAATATAACATTTATTCAAGACACACCCTTTATAAAAACATATAAAAAGATTCAAGTTCTTAAATTATTTATTTGTATACTGGTACAAATAGCATGATTTACATTCCATTACAAAATTTGAAAAAACCCTGTAAATAAATTAAAAAAAAAAAAAAAAAAATTACAAAATTTGGTTAGGAAAGCTGGTATAATAATATAATATGTAGGTATATTAATATAAATGCTTATCTGAGGTTTTAGGTCTGACATAATGTAATTGTAATTGATTATAAATGGTAATACGGGGCATTCCACTTTGCGCACCTAAATGAAGCGCACCCAGACGAAGCGCACCTAAAGTATTCAACTTTGCGCACCTGTAGGTGCGCTTAAAATAAAAATTTTAAATAAATAGTTTTTCTATTCCACGAAGCGCACCTACGAATATCACTCGCATAGTGCGGAGACTAAGAAATAAAAATATCGATATAAGAACATATTTATTATTTAAAAGACTAACTTAAATATCTAACATCTGTCAGTTTCATTATAATAATGTGACACAATATTTTGTCATTTTGATTTTGTAATCTTACTATTTAAAATCACAGATTGTTTCATAATTACAATAAAAACATGGACAATTATGAAAAACATTGTAAATATGGTTTTACATAAAGATCTGTTGAAGTTTTCTTATAGCTACATGTTTAGTGACAAATAAAAATACTCTACTTTAACATAAAAAATCACAGATTGTTTCATAATTACAATAAAAACATGGACAAATATCAATATTGTGTCACATTATTATAATGAAACTGACAGATGTTAGATATTTAAGTTAGTCTTTTAAATAATAAATATGTTCTTATATCGATATTTTTATTTCTTAGTATCCGCACTATGCGAGTGATATTCGTAGGTGCGCTTCGTGGAATAGAAAAACTATTTATTTAAAATTTTTATTTTAAGCGCACCTACAGGTGCGCAAAGTGGAATACTTTAGGTGCGCTTCGTCTGGGTGCGCTTCATTTAGGTGCGCAAAGTGGAATGCCCCGGTAATACCACCAGGTACATAGTTATAACAGTGAGATTTTTATTTTTTAAGCTGAAATTATAAATTACAATTAGAGTACATTTAACAGAGTATGGTACCAAAATAATATTAAATGCTTGTGCCATTCTCATTCTTAAAGCTTTCTAGAAGCTATTTGTAGTATTTATTTTTTGATTTGATCTTATAATCAATTTATCTATAATAAAGTTAGTAGCTTAATCCAAAATGCTCTATTTCTATTAGAATAAAGCACTACTGTTGTAAAAACTTACATATAAAGTATACTCAGTCTAAACTACAAGTTATAAAATGTAAAACATTTTGGACGGACAATTTCATTGTTAAGGCATCGTTTCAAATATAAATAGTACAAAATAATTAGTTATAATGTTAATTATTTACTATATAAATATGTATTAATATAACATAAAATTAGTGTAATAAAAGTTGCAGATCTGATGGGACGGAGTCATTATTTTGTATAAAAAGATGCCTAATATCTATATGTCAGTATGTCCGCCAGCATACCCAACCTTCCTCTCATGCATGGTATAAGATGATGGTTCCCTGCTCTGCATTTCATGAAGTCTCTTATACTTTTGTACTCTTGCTTCCACCAAGAACAGTATTCCTGCAGGCAAAAGTAGAACAACGCCTACAACTCCAAGAGCAAATGCCCAACCCAGGTCATTGTGTTCCCAGTTAGGCATCCAGTCACGTCCATCACCACGGGCACCAAATGTTACCACAGAGATAATTCCAGAGAATCCTGAAAGTTATAAAAATATATCTGTTGAATGGCTTCTGAAACTTGGGTAGATCTGTTGTATGCAATTTGTGTATTTCTTCAGAAACATAAAACAAATAGTTTTACAAACCTCCAATAACAAGAACTGTGCCCAGAGTGACCAGAAGCGTAAGGTATTTGTCATCATCTCTGTCTTTCTTCATATACAGGTAAGACAAAAACATTGACAAAATAACACAACACATAGTAATGGTAAAAAAGAATTGTGTTGCTATGAAGAAACCAGGTAGAAGCACATCGTGAATAATGTAGTATTCCTCTTCGAATATCCACCAGCAACCAGTAAATACCGTGTCATACCAATGATGGACCTCTTCAAAGCCATTGAAACACACTTCCCATAGTCCTATAATAATAATATGACAAAGATTTAAAATTATTACGGAAATCAGAATGATTGTAAGGGCAATATTTTTTATATAAACACAAATTCCCTTTACGTACCAATTTTTATAAACTTTGGGTTTTTAAGTTTACCGTCTGTTACTAGCCAATAAGGACTAATAAAAGAAATTATCACAAATAATGACGCGACTATGAAGAACCCTAGGGCAAATAACCCTGTTTTAGATTTAACCATGTTAGATTACTATTTTATTTTGAAATATAATCAAAAATATTGAACACTTGATGTCACGCCCATAGATGTCAACGAACGGCAAAACGAAAACGAATGTCATTTCATTCAGCAGTCAAAAAATTTCAAACATTGAGTACAAACAAAAATCCCACAGAGTATAAATAAAGATTAGCAGATTTCAGTAAGGTGAGTACCATAGAGTTTCACTATTAAGTGTCAAAGTGTCTAATTACTGTCATAGCTCGTTTTCTGACGTCTGACGAGATCACACAGAAGCCCAAAAATAAAAGGTTTCTCTTACTTTGATACGCGACCAAAGATGTTTTATTGTTTATTTATATAATTCTAACTTATTACAAATGCAGTGCCTACTCATGAATTCAAAAAGGAGAAATTTATTTTGTCTCCTATTCGGAAGTAGAAGATATTTGCGTAGTAGTGCAACGAATGTGGAAATTGCGAATAACGTGAAAACTTTAAGTAAATATCTAAACTTAAGTGAGAGCAAAGCACACTATTTATGTATGAAACATCCCATTTTAACAAAAATGGACAATGACAACCTCGAAAGTTTAATTAAAACAGTAAATGATTTGGGATTCCCCTGCCAGTCGCTAATTGAAGAGCCAACACTTTTCGCAATTTTACCTGTTACCTTAAAGTTTCGATACAAAGTATTGAACGAATGTGGAATTCAGAACATATCAATTTCGACCTTATCATCATACTTAAAAATAATTAAACAAATGAAAGTAGAAGAATTGAAGACCTTGGAGTACTTACATCCTTACATAAATGTTGAAAATAGACTTGCGAGCTACATGACCCAGTGGCCAACATCACTTACATCTTTAATTTCAGAAGATATTGAGAACTCAACATTATATGCATTACGCCTGAAAATTATACAAAGATATCTAGAGCTTGTGTTGGACCTTACAAGTGATGAGTTTTACAGAGGTGTTAACACCTATCCCACTATCAAACATCGGCCATTAGAATATATTAACGAAACATTGAAAATTCTACAACTACAAATTATGATACCTAATCATAAAATCAAATCTAATTTATATTTAATTCATGCTGATCCAGAAAATCTAAGGAATGTAATTTGTAATTTTCGATCAATTGGTGGAATTGATATCAAAGAAATTATACGAATGCATCCTAAACTGGCTGCAAGAAACTGTAACACTATGATAGAAATAAGAAACATTTTAGAAGAGTATGGCATTAGCAGCGAGGCACAGAGAAGATGTTTTAGTGTTTATACCTTAGCTCCAGAAACAATTAGAGAAAGAATAGAACAAGCAAAGAATATACCTGAGTTCAGTACATTTATAAACCATCCCAGATTCCTGAAAATGATTTATTACAAAACAACAGCAATCAAGAGGCTGAATAAGCTGTACAGAAATAATAAAAAATGTGTCAGTTTAAATGTACTGTCGGGAAGTTCAGCACACTATGAGGTATTTGAAAAGGCTCCTGGTGATAGGCTAGGAAAGGGAAAAGATTTATTGTTTTGGCTATCTCAGTCATTTGGAAAGAAATTCAATATGACACACATTCGTAATGTAATTAAACGACATCCTTATTGGATTAACACACCAGTACTACAAGTTAAATCTGTGTATGATCATCTTTCTACTCAATTTTCTGATCAAGATATTTATGAAAACTGTCCTATACTATTATATCCTTGGAAAAAAATATATGCAGCACTTAATATAATAGAAAGGAAACTAATACAAGATCAAATACCTACATTTCAAGATAATTTTAGGTATAAATCATTGAGCAAGACTCAAAAATTAAGTTTAGTTCTTTATTTGTTGGAGAAGAAACATTATTTTTCAGGGAATGGAGTATGGGCTGAAGAAAAGATTAAAAATTCAGACAAATTGGATGAAAAAAAATTGATGAGTGGTCAAATATAAAAAATCTTAATAAAATGTTTATTCGTTTTTATTCTTCACATCCAGAAACGAAATATAGTTGCTATTACTTATTTAAAAATGTGAATAAATGGTCTTCTTCGACCGATCGAATAAAGCTTACAATGCAATAGTTGTCAATACGTGTAGTGGTTAGGTGTCCCCCGACACATATCTCTTTTGGTTAGGTGACCAGCTGCTGCATTACATGTTGTGAATACCGCACAAAACAAGCCTGGTTACATAACCAGTGTATGTCCATATAATAATTGGAGTATGTATATGGTTAACATTGAACGGCAGATTTTGTACCGCTTCGCTAAAAAAAGATTTGTCATTAAAAAATTGGGTCATTATAGAACCTCCTAAGTACGTTATGTTAGCATATTTAATAGATTTTTAAAACTTGGGAAACCCTAGAAAAACTGATATTCAATAATGATAAAAAGCAATCCACTATACGTAAAACGAACCGCGATTGACGTTTACAAAGTTGCCATGCGTAAAGATGAAATCAGAGCATATTGAATTTCGCTATTTCATAAACTCATTTATTTTAATATCTATCAATGAAATATTTTCCTTTCCATTTCAAACATTTTTATAAGTAAATATAAAAATCTACATCCAATCTAAATCTACGTTTACATGGATTATTAATGATAATTAACATTTTAACAAACTTGAATATTATGGCAATGTTGAACTGGCATTTGTCTTGATGACATTGACAATTAATTTGTCAATACTGGCGCATTGCTGTTTGTTTCAAATGCGATGTTATGATGTGTTTGTTGAATTTGAAGTTATTTTATTCATCTGGTGATACGTTGAGTTTGGCAACCGTTCCTCCGTAGCCCAAATTGGTATTATTGGAATCATTGTTGTGACAATTGCGAAAAGACACTTATTTACATTGTTTTGTGCAGTGTGTTGTTATTTGTCGCGATGATGAATTTACAGTGTATTAATTGCATTCAGAGTTTGTCGCACATGAGACGGCATGCTCTAGAAAATGAGAGTGAAGATTAGACGTGGTCAACAATATCCCAATGTGGACTTATCCTAGAGATGTAAGTACCTAGTTTACCCATAACATATCGAAAGTCACCATGTTCCTGAATAAAAGATGCGGTGTGCCGCAGGGTGGTGTTCTATCCCCTTTACTCTTTGCGCTATTTATCAACTCTATCTCTAATGAACTCTCTTCTTCCTTCCACCTTTATGCCGATGATCTACAGATCTACACAAATGCTTCACTGCATGAGTTACCTGATGCTATTGCGCTGATCAACCGTGATATGGCACGAATTAGTGACTGGAGCATGAAGTTCGGGCTACATATTAATCCATCAAAAACACAAGTGATGGTTGTCGGCAGCTCAAGGACTGTCTCTAAAATAGACTGGTCTACTCTTCCCCAAGTATGTCTACTTAAAACAAAGATTCCTTTTTCCTGTGAAGTCAAGAACTTGGGGATTTACATTGATAGTACTCTGTCCTGGTCTAAACAGGTGCAGGAGGTCAGCCGCAGGGTGTTTGCCTCGGCGGGCACCCTGAGGCGTTTACGGAATTTCTTACCCACTGCTACTAAAATTGCATTAGCACAATCCCTACTTCTACCAATTCTCGACTATGCTGATGCCAGCTATCTTGATCTCACCCAAGAACAATTAGACAAGCTTGAGCGACTTCAAAATCTTTCCATTAGGTTCATATTGGATTGCGCAAGTATGATCACGTCTCTGACTTCCGCAACAAGCTCAAATGGCTGCCTATTCGCCTTCGCCGGAATACTCATATTCTTTCACTTCTTTACAATATACTTTTTAATCCCACTACCCTACCTATCTAAAGAACGTTTTACGTACCTTGGCGATACATTCGAAGTTTTTGAGATCATCGGAGAGTCTGAAATTGAGTATTTGTTTGCATTCCACTTCCTTTTTAGACAAGTCCTTTACAGTGCAAGCAGCTCGGTTGTGGAATGCTTTACCGATTGCAGCGAGGCGAGCTCAATCCATATCGCAATTTAAAAAACTTGTTAAAGAGCATTTCCTCTCTTTATAATTTTATATCCTATCTTAACCACACACACACATACACACACATACACACACATGCACAAATACACACCATTATGTAATTTATGTATCATATTGTATATTGTATAGGTATTATTTTATTTTTATTTATTTTATTTATTTTTTTTGAGTTGTAGTTGTATTTTTGTATTCTGTGTATAGTACTTTATAAAGTTATTAGTTATTGTACACTTGACGACCCATATCAGACTCCTATTACTGCTCCATCCAAAGGTTGTCTGTAAGAAATCGCCTTGTGCGATAAGACCGCCCATTGTACACTATTTTTGTTAATATTTATCCTATAATGTGATTGTGTGGTGTACAATAAAGCATATTATTATTATTATTATAAAAGAAGGCGCATAGTGTTATCTACCCATAATGTATCATTTTATTCTTTTTATTCTAGATCTCTCCTACCGACCATATTTGCAATGCTTGCTGGCAATTAGCAATGTATCGGGATGTTGCTGAAAGTATGTCCAGCAAACAAATTGGTCACTGGCATGTTTGTGTCGTATATGGGTGATTCATTGCAATGATAAGGTGACGCAGGGTTTTAATTGAAGGCGCCAACAAACAGGAGTAAAGACTGGCTCATATAGTATTTGATTGGATTCAGCCACAAGAGGTAATAAAGCATAATTTAACCATACTATTATCTATATACAGTGTAATCTAAAGTCAATATCATATTCTAATATATTTTATTTTAGCTTACTTCCCATGATGAAGATCATGTTCCATACTGACTGAGAGACCGTACAAGAGTCGAAACTATAAAACCACAACCTGACATACCACCTCACAGTGTTCACTATCAGGAAGTAATGTATTATGTAAACATGGACTAAGCCTCACTTTATTTGTAGAACAGATGAGGCCGGATGATGTTGTTCGGCTCTCAAAGCTTCAACAGGTATGCATTCTCAATATAATGTACCTACATAATTATGTATCTATGTGGAGTATATAAGCGGTTTGTAATAGGTTTATACTCATGTTATAATTATAATTTATTAATTAGCATGCTGTTTGAGCTCCTATGATCTGTGTTATACGAATAACTATAATAAATGTTATAAAATGAAGTAATGTAATCAAATATTTATTTTTATCTTTTCCATTTTAAGATAGGGAATCAGACTTATTATTATAACATATAAAACTAAAGGAAAAAAATGTACTTTTGTTTACTTTATTTACAGTTATCTTACTTGTTTACAGATATCAGCAATTGATGTCTGCTGTACCTATGACACGGCCTGTTCTCTTTTTAGATGAAGTACTCCTAGAAACAACCTGAATAATGAAATAAAAGTATTTCAAAATAATACATTTGTTTTATTTTAACCTAGTAAGTAACTATATATTCCATCTTGATAAAAGTGATTTTAAGAATCAATCTATAAAATAAATGCCATATTTAATTTAGATAGCTTTAGTTTTATAAAAAATGTTCATTTTCATTTTACATTTTCTTTAGTTGTAATGTGGTGGCCCAGAGGTTTAAGAAGCCCGCTTCTCATGCATGAGAGTGCGGGTTCGAAACCTACCAACGGCAAAGTACCTTTTGTCCAATGTTCTTTTTTCCGAGTTATTGGTATATTCAATAATCTAAGAAAGTACAAAGACACGCGGACGAATGGTGAAGGAAAACATTGTGAGGAAACATGGGCTTATAATTTCTTATTATAAGTTTGAATTACCAACCCACATTGAGCTAGTATGGTGATTAATGCTCAAACCTCCATGCGAGAAGAGGCTTCGGTCAGCAGTGGCCACTTATAGACTTAATGATGAAAATGTTGATGATTCTACTAATTTGACTTACTTATTAGAAATTAATCCTTACATGCGTGCTAAGCAACCAGTTTTCAGAAGAAATACTTTCTCAAAGAGCTAAGCTAAGTTTAAATCGAATTAACTTGAGACCCTTGAGACTATCTACCTGCAAGATTCAAGGTGAAGTGAGACATTAGTTTTATCATATCCGCCACAAGACTTCCACTGCTAAATGTAGGCCTTCTACCCAATGACAGTCGCTTACATTATGAATTTGCATTTTCGTAGGCACCTAAGAAATGAAAAAGATTGTGAGGCATACTCTTTAAAACTCTATAGGTGCATCATGCTTGCTGAATTAACAGGATCATTCCTAATTCCCTTTTGCGCTGCGACGCACCATAGGTTATTTTTTGGGTTTCTAAATTCTTGTTGTGTGTCGTAGCAAAATAAATGGTTTTTCTTTCTTTCTAATAATACAAAGTGTAATAGTCACTTGAGTAGCGAGCAGTATTTTTAGATTTTTGTTTTTTGTAAATAGGTAAACAACCACATGAGAGCACATTGACATTTTTCAGTTAACTGTCATCTGTCATTTGTAATAGATATTTTGCTTACGGTGGCTCTACACTTGACGTTGCGTATTTGTTGTGTTCGGCCAAAAAAGAACATGTTTGGAGGATTTATTCTTCTTTGTTTGCTATATATTTGCACGCCATTACATATAGAGATACTATTTGGACGCCATTTGTACGTAGTCTACAAATATTTGGACAAATGAAGCGACTACGCAATGTCAAGTGTGGTACCACCTTAACATACCTTTTGCACATTTTCAAAGTGAAATAACTTTTGAACCCCAAGTTCTAAAAATATGTAATTTTTTTCTAAACTTCATAATAAAAATATCTATCGTTCAGACTATTCACTTGGTTAAAACAATGACTAATACAAAATTTTATAGCGGTACAAAACTTCCATACAAACCTGCCATTCTCCTTTAAAAATAATACTTTTTCGTTAAAAAATTGCAATAGTACTGCAATTATAATGGTAATTAAAAAACCTAACTTCTGCCAGAAGTCATTATTATACGCGAACGAAATCGCGGGGAACAGCTAGTATAAATATACATTTCAATATTATGCCTACTCTAAAAATGCAACACATTTCAATCGATATGAAAGATCATAGGACCCAAATAAAACCTAGTTCAAAATAGAAATTAGACTAACTTTTTTCAATTTAGTAAGTTTTTTAAACAGTGATAAGTGGTAGCTACGTTGGCTACACTTATGTATTTTATTTACATATTGGTGGCAACATTTAAATGAATGTCAAAATGTCACAAAAGTGATTTTTGAAGACTGCTGATTCTGTCTGTAGTCTGTGGTAGTGCAAAAATGGCGACTCTACTTCCCCGTCCTTTAGGTCTTGCCCAAACTCTTCTATTGAAAAATGGAAGTAAGGTAATTGCAAAAGTGGCTTTATTATTTTTATATTTTCTTGAAATTATTGTTTTGTTGTTACAGTCCAAAACCATGGACTTCCTGTCTTAGAAGTATGTAAAAACAAATTAGAAAATTGACGTGGTCCAATTGGACGAAATAATTCAATTGAACCGTAAAATTTCTCAATTTACTGGTGTGATATAATATCCTAAGAAGCACATATATATATTTTTCACTTCATTTAATGATAGACCTTGATAGCTAATAGAAATTTTATTTATAAATTTGACCTTGTCATTTTCAGCTTTTGTGACCTTACGTCATCGCCAGTACGTTTGTAAAGAACGTAATTTTCATAACATATTCCTTAATTTTTAAAATAAATGCCTGTTATAAATATCTAAATAACATACTATTTACTTAGGCGCTCATGTAGGCGTGTTTCAATCCATATGTTCTAACATATCAGATCAATAAAAATAACAATTCTTGGATTTTATTACTTTCCAATAAGAAAGTATAGATTTGTGGCAAAATAATTATAAATAAATAAAAAAAGTTTTGAACCTTTTTTCTATAGTTACTTTATAGTGTAATCTATATAGCTGATTGGCATTATTTTTTTTGTCAGTGTTCAAAGTCAACTATAATAATATAATGTTTAGCTATCTACCATTTGTATAGTAAGTGATAATTGTTTATAATAAATAATGAATCGACTAGAAATTATTAATCTGTATTATACATCCTATAGTCACATGTTTGAATTTGTACAAAGTTCAATATTTGCTGTAGTGATTATCTAATTTATACCTATGCATATATGTCACACACTTAGTTTGCACATTAGTTATCTTCCAGTACTATGTTAATGTATGTAGCATTTTAATTGTAGCTAATTATTACTAGAGAATTGCGAGTTGTGTCTGATGTTATTAAATTATATCAAAATCTATTGGGCATAGTTGTAATGTCTAAAGAAAAATGTATGCAAAAAATAATCGTATTATGAATGACTCTACAAATGTATCATGATTAGATTTTATCAGATTTTATTATTCTGTGATAAAACTAGCCAAAATGATCTCTCTTGTTTGTATAAGATGTCAAGATTAAAAAGTAGTCAAATAAGAATACTGCATTATGATAAAACTATTATCAGTGAAACTTGTTACAACAGCTATTTTAATTGGGACCATTTATTATGATACAAAATTATTATCAACAGTATTACTTAAGTTAGATTCTAATTGAAACAAATAATTATTATTTTTATTCTTATTCCTAGCTATTGGTTGCATCTCTAAATCATCCTAGTCAACAACAAGTCCGTAACTTGAATGTCCATGAGTACATAAGCTACACATTGTTGCGTGATCATGGCATTCCTGTACCCAAGTTCCATGTGGCTACCACACCTGAAGAAGTTGTCAAGTTTGCTACAGAGCTCAACACTAAAGACATTGTGCTCAAAGCTCAGGTAATGTAACAATATTGTTTTTAAAAATGTGTTTAATTACAACAATAATAAAATAATGTACACGAAATAATATTTCTTTCATTTTAGGTACTTGCTGGAGGCAGAGGAAAGGGCTACTTCAAAAGTGGCCTACAGGGTGGAGTCAAAATGGTTGATTCGTAAGTATTTCCACAGTTAAATATTAGTTTTCAAAGAAAATCTTTAATTTACCATAATATGAAAACAAAAGATGAGTGATTATAATCATCAATCTCTGGGTGGGTTCGTATTGTTATTGACGATGTCTCGGTTGTCAATGTGCATTGTTTATCATGCTCATAATTAGATTGTATGTTAGTAATGAACATCATACTGTATTTATGGAACATTATTCTTGAATAATGAATAAATGACATTGTAAGTGAACTTACAATATCATTTAAAATTGCAATAAATATTTTTTATTTAAAAGTATATTGTTTACATAAATGCCTATATTAAAAGTAACGTTTTGCCTACAGACCTGAAACTGCTGGCAAGTTAGCAAGCAAAATGCTCAACCAGCTTTTAGTTACGAAACAGACTGGTGCTGCGGGCCGCATCTGCAACAAGGTCATGGTGACGGAACGCAAGTTCCCACGTAGAGAATTCTACATCGCCATCATGATGGAACGCAGCTTTAATGTATGTAATTTAAGTTAATTAATTCCACATATTTACTAATCTGCATGGTTCAAGATCACAGGTCATTAAACTCCGAATTATTTAAATCGCTTACTCTGTCTATAAGTTGTTTACTAATACCGGCTTTGTTACAGGGTCCTGTCATTATTGCATCATCTCAAGGTGGTGTTAACATCGAGGATGTTGCGGCTACAAACCCTGAAGCCATCACTTATGAACCTATTGATATCAAACTTGGTATTCAAGATGAACAGATCACACGTGTTTTGCAAAAGGTACACATGTTTATTTAGTTTGTTAGTATAGCACATTCACATCAAATTAAGCTAATAAATAAAGTCACAAAATTAAGAATCAATAAAACTATTATGTTAAGTTAATTATATGCTTTTTTAGATTGGTTTAGAAACTGCGGAAGCACATGATATGGTAAAAAGGATGTATGATCTTTTCCTGAAGAAAGATGCGCTTCTGATTGAGGTGAACCCTTATGCTGAAGATGCTATTACTGGCAAATGTAAGTAATTTCATTATGAAATAACCAAGTTCTACATGTTGTAGCAAAAAGATGTTCTTGAAGGACAAACTGATTGATTCATCTAGCATTTAATCAACGGTCATGACGTAAATAGGTCATCTGTCTATTGGCAGGAAATAATAAATTAGTTGATGATAGTAGTTGTGGAAAGTGATATAGTGGTTATCAAACCACTACACTGTCACTTTCAATAATAAACTTATAATTTTTAAGTTATTCTCAATTAGTAATAGTTAATAATAGTTTCATTTGTATTGGTAAAAGCCCAAATGACAATACTTCGTATCATGATTAGTAATTACAGAGATAATCAGCCAAAAGTCATCACAAAATCATCAAAATGACCTCTTACAATATAAAAATAACATGCTTTAAAAAAATTTACAAGACAGTTCCATTATGCTCATAAATATATAACTTCTTGTAATAACTTGTGTATTGACATACAGAGAATGTACGGCGCAATAAATTCAGTCTAAAATTATCGGGAATGGACATGTGTCTCTGTACAATGACTTCATAATGTAGTACTTGGCCTTCGTTTAGAGCTGCTTCAATGTTTACACAAATTACTATAATAATATTATGTTGACAAATAATAAATATTTATTGCAGTAAATATTTACAATAATTAACTTGTTTCAGTCTTCTGCTTGGATGCTAAGTTCCGATTCGACGACAATGCAGACTACAGACAAAAAGAACTGTTCAGTTTGAGAGATCTGACACAAGAAGATCCCAAGGAAGTTAAAGCCGCTAAATACAACTTGAACTACATTGCACTAGATGGTAAGGTGCATGCAGCTTGGATAATCATATTGTATGTGTGAAGCTATTCTAGCCATGTTTGTAAAAAAATAATTCTGTTTTATAGGTACTATTGGGTGCATGGTAAATGGTGCTGGGTTAGCCATGGCTACAATGGACATTATCAAGTTGCATGGCGGCGACCCAGCTAACTTCTTAGACGTCGGTGGTGGCGCTACCGCGCAAGCTGTAGCGGTACGTTTTTGTCATTACAAAATTGGTGTAAATAGAAGATGTGTATTCTTATCTAATAATTCGTTATCTCATGCAGGAAGCTTTCAGCATCATCCTGTTGGATCCAGGTGTGACGGCTATCCTTGTGAACATCTTCGGAGGTATCATGAGGTGTGACGTCATTGCCGAGGGTATTGTGACGGCTGCCAAGAACCTTAACATCCAACTGCCCGTCATTGTCCGTCTCCAGGTACGATTTATTTCTAATTTAGTAAATAAATAGTGTCTAATCGAAAATTAATATAATAATCTGTTTGGCAGGGTACAAAAGTGAATGAGGCGAGAAAACTGATCGCCGAATCAGGACTCCGTCTGGTGCCACGCGATGACCTCGACGAAGCTGCACAGCTTGTGGTACAGCTCGCCGAAATTGTGACGCTCGCCAAGAAAGCTGGAGTTGAGGTGAAATTTGACATCCCTAAGTATATGTTGGAGAAGTAAAAGTAATGCAGTATTTTCATAATCTTTACCATTACTATCTAATTGGTCATCATTGTTGTATAACGTAATCCAGTTTATCTTGCTGCTTATAATATGATACAAATGATTGTAATACTTGGTAGTATTCCAACACTCACTTTCATGACTAGGGACAATCAGCTGTCCTTCATTCATTGTGGCATATTATGTTACATAAAGGATCATGTTATCTGTGAAATGATAAGGGATGTTCCAGCCACTAGGAGGATGCTTGTTGGCACTGGGCTATGGAATGTTCCTTGTCTAGGACAAATTGCCAGAAGAAAATAACAGACAGTATCCTATCACAAACATTGGATCTGTAAATAGTCTCCAGAAGGGTGCCATCAGTCATTAGTTCAAATGTAAATGACGTAATGAGTCTTACACCTTCATTTCAGTTCAATTAAATAGTGAAGTTCATTAGTTACGCTTATTACGAAGTGAAAATACTGTAAACATGCCAACATAATAATTAGTCATTTCACAGAGAACTCTATAACATTGTATATGACATTTTTGCAGTCTAGCTGTCCATGTTACTATGTGTTATGGTTATATTTATATATATATACGAGCATATGCTGAAGTACTTTGTGATATCTACATGTGAACTATTTAGCACTATTAATCGTATTCCTAGATTCCTACTGCACTTAGATCAAAGCCATTGATTCAACCACTCTGTAGTTGATAGTGAGTTGCTGATCAGATTTGTCATTTAGAAACTGGTTGCATTATAGCCAATTAGATTAAATAAATGTAATTCATTGATTTATTTATTGAACCACATTTAGTATAAGTGAAAATGTTCGATATTACACACATAAGAACTATTGTTATAAACGCATTGATGTTGTAGTGAAGTATTAAAATGCTTCAAGTTGTTATAAAATTGTAATTTGCTATAATATTATTATCGCGAACGTAAATCGATCGAGAAAAGTATTTCAATTGCCTAGCTATTAATTTACGATCATTGTATGTATTGTTAATGTAAGTACGCCCTCATCCGCAGAGGTGTACGAGACGTGTAACGACGCAATAATTAGTATTGTGTACATTATGTACTGTATGTATGTTTATTTGTAAATAGCAACTTATTTTAATTTGCCACGTTAAGGATCTCCACGGAGATTTTTTTCGAATAGTAAAGTACAACATATGGTATCAACAGTCGAATCCAAATATGTATGTTTAGTGTATTACAGTATAAATATTTATTTTTGGCTTCTTTTGAAGGATAAACTAATTTAAATAAATATTATTTTAGATCTGTATTGTTGTTTTTATATTTTCCCTTTTAGAGTAATATAATCGTAGTGTAGACGTTAGACGATATTTAGTTTGTGTCCACATAAATAAACTTAAACCTAAAATAAAATTTATTTTCCAAATTCAGTGCTAAAAACGAAAATCTAAATGATCATCAAAGTAAAAGTAAAAAAGTATTACATTTTAACAGCTATCCCTATGGCTTTAATGACATTATTCTTCCTACGTGTATTACATCGCGCATATGCGCTGCCACGCTGGATCAGAGCTTAGAATGAGATAGTTTTACGGTTAAAATATCGAAACGACTATGCGTTCGGCGCTCTGATTGGCCGGTTGCAATGAACCAACCAATTAGAGCGCCTAACACGGTCTCGTTTCGATTACTTTTATGTATTTTCTGGGAGGGCAACAGTTTATGTATGGGTCATCTGATAGTAAACAGGCACCATAGCTTACACCTGCACCCTGCAACAGAGTAGAGCGTAGTGGACAACGGCTGTATTTCACGCGCACTTTCCTCTATTCCTGGTATCGGCGACGGCGGCGCGCGTGACACTGTTGGCACGCTAGACTCGCCCGCCGGTAGCTGCGTTGGTGCTGGGTTCGAATCCCGGGTCGACTCAAAAACAGTGTTACATACCGTGCTCACTGTGTCACACTCCAAACCCGCAACACTAGTCTGAAGCAAATTTCAGACTCGGCTTCCAGGCAGGTGGTAATGCCCAGCCAGTCTCTGTTAAAGTTCGGACGACGGCCTATTTTGATGCCTCACGTACTTTCCGCGGTACGAAGTATTTCTCCCTCGCCAGTACTGAGACCTTGTCGAAACGGAGGAAGTGAGCCGTGCCCGTGCTACACGCATGCTACTGCCGATGTATGAGTGTCACGGTTCTTCACACTGCGTATGTGTTCCTTAAGTCTGGTTGTGATGTTGCGGCGAGTTTCACCGATGTAACTCGAACACAGTCGCACGGTATCATGTATACTCCGGGAACTGCCAGTGCATCTTTGTCCTTTGGCGAGCGCAGTAGATGTCGTAACTGACCAGGTGGGCGGAAGATCGTCCTGATGCTGTATCTACGACGTAACAGGTGTCCGATGGTATCGGTTACTCCTTTCACATAGGATAAAAGTGCTGGAGTCCGTTCCGCAACTGCCGGTCGTCTTTTACTTGACGAGCTCGCCATTCGAGTACTTTGACGCCAGTTGTACCCATTATTTCCCAGTACCTATCTAGTAAAGTAGTGAGTTCCTCGTCAAATTATTACGTTAGTAAGCCGAAAACATAATAATTTGTTTAGGTGATAGCATGTTTGGAATTGTACCCAATAAATAGAAAAGCTTTTATGTATTAGGGACACATTGGAGCCATAAGAAAACTAATAACAAATATTTTACATGAATTTCTATTACAGAAATGTTACGAAATCCAATAAGAAATTGGGCATATTGAGCTCTTTCGATATGCTGATGGTACCTAAAAATATATAATGTCATCGATCTTCGTGATAAACGAATAGGCATATCTAATGGTGCGCGCTGGTTGAAGCGGAGACTTGTGACATGTTTTGTTTATTATCATATCGCACAATAGATGTCTAGATGTGCTTATTGTTTATGTAAACGCTTACGTAAAATTTTATTTATAGTGCCTAAAGAGTCTGAGAAGAAACCATTTTATAATGATAATACTGTAGTGTATAGTCGCAAACTCTTTTATATGATATTTATGTATTTTGACCGCTTGAATGCACCGATATGAGACATAATAGGAAATACATCGTGTCTCGTATGGAACCACGTTTAGACACACGACGGGTTAAGGCAGGCCTGCCTTAGCAGGTAATAGTATCTACCTTTCGTTAATTATCCGTTAACCGATCGGGCTAGTAAAAAATACCTTTCCTAACTGAAAGTTATAATAACCCTAGAGACTTAGTAACGAATAGTACAATTCAATTCATCTATTCGTTAATGCAAGTACTACTATATTAAATCTGAAGCATGTTTTAATCAATTATGTTACAGATATCTATAACATACAATGTTGGTCAGAGTAAAGGCGGAACACCAAGCGTTGCCGGTACTTGTGCCGCTATAGGCCCGCCGACAAACATCCGTCGCCGTCGCATCAGGTCCAAATCCAAGAGGTGGTAATACGTACAAATTATCTTGTATTATAAAACTATCTTACAATTTTCAAGCTTCCTTAAAACTCGTGTAAAAAATTCCTTCCGTAAAGTTCCGAATGAGTTTTGAGTAGTTTAGGTATACTTTTCTTCACAATCTTCCTACATCGCAAATACAAGAATATGCAAAGTTAAATAAAAAAAAATATACGGTTACCATACCAATATCTTTCAAATATATTTTACTTCACTGTTTGAACATGTGGTAAAAGTGAACTGAAAACACTTTTACGTGACTTAGGTATCATATATTTCTCTGTATTCATATATTTGTGCATATGTTGAACTTATCATACTGCAAGCATGTTATTTTTGTTTTATAGGAATTGTGAAAAAGTATATTCAACATATTTACCTTCCTTCTATATTATTATGTAATACATGCTTGACGGTAACTTATGGCAAATAATGAGATTGTCATTTACATAATATCTGTTTTGTTTTAGTTCAACATAAGTCAAAGGAAAGACAAAGCTTTGCGAACATATTCATCAGCAAATGGAAAATAATTCCGTATTAAAAGAGTAACCTACCACTACTAAAAAAAACTCAAAAATTATGCTGCAATATGGATTGTGTATATTTTCAATTTCAATAAATTCATTTAAAATAGGTGTATATGAAATCTCATAGAAGGATTTTGTTACATTCCGTAATATTGCACTTATGTAAAAATAATGATCGACATGTGACTGTAACTTACATAGCTTTTTTTATGTATATTGTGTATATTTTAGAATTATTTCGTGATATATGGTTTTTAAGTGTATAGTATAAATTTTAGGATTATTAATTAGGTAAATCCCAACATAATTTTCGTATATTTGTAATCATCAAAAGAAGTGGTTTATACGACCCAATATGAATATTTTTTTATACAAATTAACATTGTATCTATAATTTCCAATAATAAAACTTTATATGATTAATATATTTAGCTTTTTATTTGTTACTATATAGACTTATGGAAATATTATATTATATTCATATAAATGGACATAGTTCACTTTCAAATATGAATGAGTTTAAACTAATACATATTGGAGTTGAACTAATCTTCAATAAAAATATTCTTAAATTGTTCAAATTAACAATTGCACTGAGACATGTATAGCGTGACATCAATGAAGGAAATTAAGCAATTTACTTATTATGTACACTAAATGACTTCTTTGCTAGGTGTAGATATACCTAAAGCTTCTTCATATCCCGTCTTCTTTTCGTGCTTGCCTGTAAAGTGAATGATTAATTAGTAAGTATACCAGAATGGTTTTAGTAAATTGATATAAAAGAGGGGTACTGGTTAGTTAGTTAGTTACCTTTCTTAGATGATGATTTATTCCTCTTGGACTCTTTGTCTTTTGATTCTTTTTTAGATTTTTTATGTTTTTCAGTCTTAGTGCCCTTGGGGTGGGGATCGACGAGTATAGCTTCTTCCACTTCGTCACTTCCTTTCACAGATTTCTTGCCATTTGTCTTACTTAAATCCTCGATAAGCAGATCTTCCGCTACTTCTGGCAGAATTAAATCTACAGACTTTTGCTTAGATTTCTTTTCCTTCTTTTTCTTTGATGCTTTGTCGCCGGAACCTTTATCAGCCAATTTGTTTTTCTTTGATGATTTTGACTTTTTAGTCAACAATCCACCTTCAGGAGAGGGATATTGATTTATTCTTGATGTAAGTAGTTCTTCGTCACGAAGCGGCCTGTCGAGTGTACAACATACATCATTAGCTGATGTTCTATCATTTATAAAAGTAATTAATTACTGTAGAGAGAATTACTGACTGATCGAGGTCGAGGTCAAGCGCACGGTGGGGGTCGTCAGGTGGCGGCGGCGGCTCCTCGTCGGACAGTGCGGCGCCCTCGGGCAGCTCGCCACCTTCCGCCACTGCGGGCCGACTGAGACTTGCCTCTTCTGAAAAAAAAGAACAAACTTTTTTACATTTACATTGTTTAATAATGGCAATCTAAGACAAGCATCAACAATTTAAATATTTCACTGGAGCTCAATGTCTACATTTTAAGTTGGCATTATTATTTTTTTTAATTTAATTTTTTTAACGATGAAATTGGCAGACTCGCAGCCCGTAATGCTACTACTGCATTGTAGCATTATATTGGCCAAAAATACATAGATACAAATAACAATTAGATCATGTCTCCGTAAGTTTCTATAACAAGTGTGACGGTACCTTCACTATCGGAGTCGCTCGATGGTTTGTCCTTTTTGCTTTTCCTTTTCTTTGACGTTCGTTTTTCTTTCTTTTTCTTGCTTGAATTCTCTCTTGACAGTAAATATTTATCAGATCTCTTGGCTGGAAAGCGAAATAATAATAATGATTATAGACTTGTTTGCAGCTGCAGTATCCATTGACGACAAGTAAATTTAGTTTATATAACTGAGTCTACTGGCGGTAAATAAATTCAATATCCATCGTAGCCCTGACATAGAGCAAGAGTAGGATCGAGATTGTTTTTAGTCAGTGAGTCACACCTCGCGTAAGGTTGCGAGAAGCCATTTGATGATTTTCTGTCCATACAAAAAAGGTATAAGGCTACTCACTGTGGACTTGCAGTGGGACTTCGAGAGCTATTTCAGCGATGGGAATGTCGTCTTGTTGGTAGGACCGCGGCGAGTCATCCTTCAGGTAATGTGGGTTGTTTGCTTGCTCCTGTCTTCGGGCCTCGCGTAACTACGGAAAATATATGATAGTAAATAACAAGAGGAATCAGCGACCTCATACAACAATATAAAGTAAATTATGGCAAACTAGCTTTTAAATCGGAATTCTTTGTTTACCAATGACAATATGATGATAATATTGACTGATTGAGTAATAAATTAATACAAGTGTAGACGTACCATGGCAAGTTCCTCCGGCGTGAACTGTGCGGTGGGTCGCGCGTCTTTTTGTGGCGCTGCGAACACGGCGGCTTCGGGCTCGCCCTCCGAGCTAGAACTATCCGACGACCAGTGGTCGTGGGACAACCATTGCTCCAGATTCAAACTGAAATCATCAGTTATTCATTACATAAATGGATCGAGAGTATATAGCTACAAGATTATAATGGAATGTCTGTATTTTGTTAGTTACTGTAATTGGGCAAATTAAATAAATGAACTAAGTGCACATACTCTGCAGGCATAGGCACTTTCTTCTGTGCTTTGGGCGCCACCGGCTTCAGTTCCCCGTCGAACAAGTCTGCTAGTTCCTCAATTAGGCCGCCGCTGAAGCCCGACGTAGTACTTTCTCCGTTTATGGGGTCAAGATTATCCTCTTTTTCAAGGTCATCACTGCAATAAATTGTAAAGTTTATAACAAGTACATAACTAAGCAATTTTATTTGCTCTGCGTTTGTGTATTAGAAAGTCAGTATTATCTTCTGTTAACTTTGAGTTAGAAACTTGCTTTGGTCCTTCAGGCCGGGGCCTCCAGTACTCCTACGCCCCAGATAGACTAGATTTCCGCTCGACGCGTTAGAATTAGTTTTAAGTTGTAAAGAGGTATACTAGCAACATACGTGTGTTGATGCTCGACGAGGATGGTGTCAGGGCGCGCAGTGTCCGGGAGCGTGGAGTCTGGCAGCGCGGCGAGGACGGAGTCCCCGGGGCTCAGGCGGCGCAGTACTAGCGCCAGCAGGGCGCTCGCGTTGTGTGCTCGCTCCTGCACCTCCATGTCCTCGCTACATAGCAGTGGCCGCAGACCCGATAGAGCCTCGCGGAGGATCTGCAAACACGCAAACACATTCTTATATTTCAACACGTCTTTTGATCTCCAAAGAGTTAAGTAGAGGTGGTTAAAAAGAAAACTCCATGTAAACATCCAAATAACGTGAATCCGGATAATATTTTAGCCGACTCTAATCGGAACCTTTTTCTTTACTCGACCAACGAAGCAGATGCCACTTTTGCGGTCTTATATCACATTAAATTCATCAACTTCAATGAAATAATTATGCAGTTATATTATTATGCTATATGGAATTTTTTTTTAAACGTTGCCCCACATTAGGATTTTCTCCTGTGTCGTGGGTGCGTTTACAAACATACAAGTTCACATACACAATGACACCCAGACCCGAAACAACAATTTGTGGAGCACACAAAGTGTTGTTCGGGAATCGAACCCGCGACACGTTGCACGGCAGCCGGTTGCCCAGCCACCGCACCAACCGTGCAGTCGAATTGGTGTAATTTCATTAGGACAACAAGCTTCCCCCTATTTTTAATGAAATAATAACATGAGGTAACTAACAGAAATAGCGGCTTCCATATCGTTCCGTCCCTCGTACAGTCGCAGTAGGTTGGCGACGATCTTGAGCGCGGCGTGTACACAGACGGCGCGCGCGCGCATGTGTCCGCCGCCTGTACCCGCGCATATTAGCAGACCAGATACTGACTCGCGCATCACTGACTCCTCGCTGAAATAACAACATTAATCAGTATAAAAATAAGGACATAGTTTTTGCAAACCGACATGACTTTAGATAATGTTGCAAAGATTTAAGAATGAATAAAAGTGGTTGGGCCCTGATGTGTCCTAAAACTACGCTAACCAAAATGCTGCACATATAAGACTCGAGCAGATAGGATGTGTATGCGGAGTCGTGTACATACAACTGAGATGTAACTTGAGACAGGACGCGCATCCGGTATGCTCGAGCCTTTATTCAGCAGTAGACGTATAACAAATTAAGAAATGACGATGATTACAGGCTGTATTTTGACATATTATAACTTTGAGTATTTAAAACGTTGGTATTTTAACAGGAGACTTGAGTAAGAATAGTATAATTTTAACACAAAGGAAACCAATTTGTAAAATACCTGCAGGAACACAAATGTCTCTTTCGAGCATCAGCAAAATTAAGAGAGAAAGATTATATTATACTCTACAAACAGTAGCAAAAGATTCATTGGCTATCATTTATTACGCAATCAATGAAAGTTTGGAAATTCATACGTGGTGGCCTGGAGGTTTAAGGCTCCCGCTTCTCATGCATGAGGGTGCGAGTCGAAACCTACCAACAGCAAGTACTAATGCGACTTTTTCCGAGTTATACATATGTACTTTACTTTAAGATTACTTAGCCACCACTGAGAAACGGTGAAGTAAAGCATCGTGAAGAAACCTAAGCTTATAATTTCTAATTATAAGTTTCAAATTGCCAACCCGCATTGAGATTAATGCTGATAGCTTCTCTGTGAAGAAAAGGCCTTTGGTCAGCAGTGGCCACTAATAGGCTGCTGATGTTATTGTTGATTGACACTCAAAATAAATACGTTTATGTTTTGAATCAATGAATAAGGTGGTAGATAGTTACCGGCAGTACTCAGCGAGCACGTATGCGGCGGCGTAGAGCACCTCCTTGGAGGCCGGGCCGGGCGGCGCCGCGGCCGCCCGCGCCACCAGCGCGCCACACTCGCGCGCCGCGAACTCGCGCACCTCCGCCACGCGCGCGCCCACCTCCGTCACCTGCGCCGCCACCATGCGGCCTGCGACACGCCATCATTCAATATACACGAACTACAATACTAATTACCCAGGATAAAGATCCCAGCCGCACTAGAACGGAACCTCGGAAAATTGTGAAACAAGAATCCGAATACAAGCAGCCGCTCAGGCTACGGACAACCTAGCGGGTTATCAGCTCAAAGTAGGAGTAGGAAAGGGGTGGTTTTTAGTCAGTAAAAAAGAAGAAAAGAGTAGTCGCACTTATGGTTTTGTCCCGTGCCTATTCTTCTATACAATTAATTGGTCCGCAATTAAAAACCCTATTAATACACACCTTATTAAACACTCGTTTTTTGTTAAGCAACATTTAGATAGACACAGACATTTAGATAGCGCCGGAAATGTCAAATAGCATTATCATTTTCTATTCACACTCAAATGCGAGTAATAAGACAGAACTTACCATGCTTAGCGCTGGTCTCCATCTCAGTGAGCTCAGCCAGTACAGTGACGTACCACTCGAAGTCCACGACATGTTGGTAGTTGTTTTGCGAACAGATCTCGATGATACGAGTGAGCAACTCGTCGCGGTACAATGTTCCCTCCGCCCGATCCATGTGCACCATCAACTTCTTAACGATCTCCATCAAATTCTTCTTTGATACCTGATGACAGAGTAATGTGTTTAGAACTGTGTTTGAAGTATTTTGTTTTTTTAAGAGGGTGTGGCTAAAGAAATACTTATAAGTCGGTCTTATAATATCGGTAACAAAGCGCTTTATTCCGCGATTAAGTTAAGGCACAGAATCGGAAATGTCTCTGACGGAATAGGGTGGCAAACGAGCAGACGGATCGCCTGACTATGGTGAGTAATCTGCGCCGACCATGGACACCCGCAACATAGGGAAGTTAAAGTGCGGTGCCGGGCCTCTTGGGGCTAGGGATTTGAGGATTTGGGAATTTGGGATGGGTCTTAAGAACAGCGATTTCATGGATTTAACGAGACTATATGAGCATCTCATTACGATGTAAATTTTTATAAGGCCTATTTTCTCTGTAATAAAACTTTAGATGTTCATTATTGCGTTGTCTACTTACCATACCATACAATAAGCCCAAAGCTCTCAGCCTGATGGACTCATCTTTGTCATCTAAACAGGCCAACACCAGGTCCTTGTGTGCCTGCACCGACTTGGGGTGAGACTTGAGTATTCTTGACATCGCCAACAGGCCTAAATATTTTACTGTTCACAAAAAAAACATAGAACATATAAAAATTGAGCTACGAAATTCAACCTTACGACTAAAAGATTAAGATTAATCTTAATTGGTGTAATAGTAATTGTTGTATGGAGTGAACAGGTTGGCTCAAATTGGCATCAATCAATTTAGTCTAGGTGGGTTATTGACATGGCCTATTTCTTGGTATTTTATTGTGTAGTTACTTCCAACGGTCTCAATTAGTTACGAATATATTATCCTACAAATACTGAAATAAAAATTTCTGTGTTCGCGTGTGTTGATGACTGATAACTTTTTCTAAGTGACTATTACTAGTAATTATCAACATTAAAGAAATAAATGACAACTCACAATTTTGATCGCTGTCTTCAATGAGTATTCTGAGTTTTTGCACGCAGAGTTGTACAGAGGCGGCATGGCCTGGCATACCGCTGCTGATGCTGATCAGTACCGCGATCACCGTGTTAATGCACTCGTACAGCAACGACATCGCTGACGTACTGCACACACACATACAAGATCAAATATCTACCGTACAGACCTCTGCATCTATCTATTGCAAGAAGTCGAGAAACAGGCTTTTCATTATATTAAAATGTTAACATATTAAGCTGGAATTAGAATTACTCTCTGTAAATATTATTTTTTATGTTAAACACTAATTAGTTTATTTAATGCATTGTTCTTGCAATCCTGCTTTTAAATTTGAATCTAAAGGCGTCGTGTTAAAATATACATTGCTTTATGAACAAATGTCGATGTGAACTGTATCACAATCTCAAGCCTAGAACTAGTGTTTCGAAGCTCTAATGTGTTACTCAGCCTCAGGTGCTACAGTGTAAAATAAGCTAAATTAAACAAAATGTTAAACAAGCAATGCAAGCAGTTTCTTACAAACAAACACCTTTACTAACTTTCTAGACTTATCTACCTGAAAATTAAGTTATTATAGTAGCAACTATTGTAGATCTTAATAACTATTGTTTATTATGCAACACAATACATAATAATATTCCTTTCACCCCATAGAGACTACATGTACGTATTGCTACGATGAGGACTCTGTCTGTACTACAACAATTTGGACAGGTTGGTTCCTGCTTCAATGGACAGTAACTGACTCACCTATGTATTAAGTTAGTTAATGGTTCTATCAGTTTCTTGCCAAGTCGAGGCTCTAATGGGGTTAAGGCACCAAACTGCAACAAACACAATGAAACTACATAAGACTAGCTTATGTGATAGCAACTGATAGCTACATGATATCATGTCTGACTAGATCTTCTATGTGGTCTCCTGTTTCTTCCTTGTCCCAACTCATGGTACTCTTTCGTAAACTGTTGGTATATTTGGGTATAATAACAGCAGCGAAAATAATACAAAAATGTGAGCCTGATGTGCCAATTCATAAGTGTCATTCGTGTTGTTTATATTTTCATTATTTAAGCTGGAACCTAAGAAATGTACAACTACAAATCTACAAAATACTTCATTGAACATTTAGCAACCATTTCGTACATTCCAGCCGTGGTATAGTCAGAATGTGGTATAAACTAAGTTGTATAATTTCAATGGTGAGGTGTGGTGAATGAATCTAGCAGTTTGGGTAAACTCTGTTTTTGTAAAGTTTCACTAATGGTACCTGCAAATTAGGTCTATGAGGCTTTGGGTTATTTTTCTTCCAATGTCTGGTTCATACTGTGTCATTAAACCAAACTGTGAAGAAGTCATAGGTTATTTCAGATCTTTCATGTGCAGACATACATTAGCAAAGTTTATTTAGGTATATGTAAATGTTTGACAAACCACTCAGTGTCTCCTCTGTATGAGAAGATTCTTTTCTTTACGTCAATAAACAACATTGTTAATGTCAGTAAAATGAAAAAAAAACCTTGAAATTTAGTCTAATGTTAAATTTAGAAAGAGTCAATGCATCATGTAGTGTTCTGGAAGGAAGAGATAAACGGTTACATACACAATACAAGATGACAATAAGGATACATACCAATTTGATAATCTTAATCAACATCCAGTTGTTGGTGGATGTTGTCATCAGTTTGAAAAACACTGGAGCTAATGACAGATAGTTTTTAGGATTTTTCCTTGCTAATTCACATACTACATTCACTGCAGCCGACTGTACACCTGCAAACAAACATCACTGTGTAAATACTGAAAAAATTTCACTACTCCTATGTTGCAGTCAACTATGTTAAGAATAATGTACCTGGATCAGGATCTTCTAATTTTTCTTTCAATTTAGGGAATGCAGGTCTTAGTGCCTCTGGATACCTTAAAAATACCTTGTACATCATAAGCACAGCTTTCATTCTAAGATAGGGCTTCGTGGAACTCATCTACAAATAATCATTTTATTTATAAACAGAAACAACAAAACACATTAATATCATATAGAATTGCATCTGCATCACTCTGATAAAACTGTACAATTTATTAAAGTTCAGTTTCATGAATGCAAGCCTTTTATCCAACATGCATGTATGATCAATAATTAGCCTTGGATGCAGATCAATTGAAGTGCCAACTTGTCACAGTCAACAGTGCACTTAAGTTGAACACCAAGTCAAATATTAGCTTTATTATGTACTCACCAATGTCATGATGTCATTAGCCAGGTCTCTAGCTAAGTCATGGGATATAAAACAGCTGAGTCCACTTAGTGCCAGGCCGGCCTCATACTGATTCTGTGCATTGAGATCCTTCCTTATCATATTTGTAGTGAGCATTAGTAATTCTGAGTCCGCATGAAATGACTGACTAGCTGCTAAGTAACCAATACGCTTGTAAGTAAACTTATTGGAACTCATCACTTCTATTATGTTGAATATTGCCCAGGATATGTCATATCCCAGCATTTGGAGCTGAAATAAAGGTACAGTGATATCATATTTGCATACAAGTTATGATCTTGTGCCTATTAATAGAACTTACTATGAATATTCATTACATACTAGATTAAAAATGTAATAATAATTTATAACATTACATATGCATAATAACAGTGAATATAACCATCAGTTACAGATTAAGTATTGCAAAACTGATGAAAACATTTATCACTCTTGTATTTGAATTCAATAAAAAGATAAGTTGCCATGTGGGTATGTTATCAGGACACCATTTTCTGCTTACAAAGTTTATCTAATTTGACATACCTACACATAGTGGTGAGATAAATAAGAATATATACATGTAGGTTTAACTATGTACTTACATATGTCAGCTTAGCCACTGCATTGGCTTTCACTGCTATGTTGTCCTGCCTCAGTTCTACTTTTATTTCTTCCATACATTGTGCTATATACTTCGACTAAAAAATATATGATACATTTTATTTAACAAATATTAATAGTACGGGGAATTCAATGTTTGTAATAACTATAGGTATTTGTTGAATAATCCTAGTAATATTATATTTATTTTGCTAAAAAGTAATGATTGCTAAAAATTGTTTATTCATCCAAAAATTTCATTTTGTGTTGGATTCATATTCAATGTGTAGTGCAGCATGTTTACTTTCATTACTGACAACAATTACCCACTAAATTATATGTAAACATTGGATCTGTGTAAACAACAGAAAATGCTGCTATGCAAATTTTATGATTCATGCCTTAATTAAATATAAGACCAAACTTGCCATACAACCAACACTCCATATTTGATTATGAATATAAAATAGATTACAAGGCCTAATGGCATTCGAACATTTATAATAAAATTTGTATCATGTAAATTATTTTTATAGCTTCCTAAATATTTAATTCATCATTTGAAATCAGTCCAAGATGTATGACAGTGGAGGGGTATATAAAAGAAAGTGTCAAGAGCCAAGAATAAAAAAGGCTTTGCTCTCAGAGCGAGATTGAATGTGTTAGTGATAAAATAAAATATTTGAATAAAAATTAAGCAATATTACACATATTAATACCTCATTATCTTTGTTATTTCTGATTCCTCGTACTAAGTCTGTCAGATTTTTATCGAACATTCTCTCGAAGTTCCCTTTGACTTTTTTCAAAGCCATGTTGATGATGAAGTTTCTTTGACCATTAATTAAGATTCTGATATCAATTAAATTAAGTAAAATTAAAGAAACATGTCAACAAAATTACAAAATTGAAAAACTCGTAAGCAACTACGTCTACGTCAAGAAAATGACAACCATAGAGCTAACATATTCCGAAAATATTGATGTGTTGTTCTATTGATGTTATTTGTTACATCGTGATTAGTCGATTTTTGTCCAAACTTTGAATGAAATATTAATTATCAGCGTTTTTTCTCTATTTGGCATAAAGGGAGCTATAGATGATTCGACGGCCGCGTGCTGCGCTCTATCTATTATATTCCGCTAGAGTACAGATTTCTATGCAACCAGTGGCAACCAGATGGGCAGACATTGCAAAATTCAGGAATCACTACAATAAACGAATGTATCGTGGTCGAAATGTCTATTGCCTAACAATATAAAAACAAAACAATCAAATGTCAGAGTCGTTTCATGTCATTGTCAAAATCACGTCACTACCAAAGTACATAATATTGGAGAAGAATTGTATTGTTTATTGTTTAGATTTTCTAAATTAGATCGTTTCTTCTTAGAATAAAATAAAACAATGATTATATTTTTGAGCGAGTTGCAAAAGGAACATCTTAGCTTACTGAACCAGCACTCTGTCCAAGGTTAGTGTTGAATGGTTATAATTATTTACTAAAAAATATAAGATCCTAAAGTTTTAATCGTTTATTTTCAGTTCTAATAGATTTCTGTAAGCTAGCATTGGACTTTTTGAATAATGGAGCCAATCAGAAGAAATATAGTATCGCTGCAGGTAAAAAAAATAAGTATTAATTCTTTTGAAGCACTTATTTCTGTTATTGAATTAGACCCTATTTAAAAATTCTAATTCCTATCTCAGAAGTGCACAGAGACCGATAAAAATGTATTTTCTTCTTGCGGAAGGAATTTATCTACATCCTGTTTATTCAATTCGCAATAACACCTATATTTGACATAAATGAAATAAAATTATGTGTACAGGTACTTAAAATTTTTGTCTGTATTTCAGAAAAACTCGATGTCTCATTAACTGCAGTACAAAATCTGGTTCATGCTTTAGTGTACCTTATAGTGGAAGCATGTAGATTAAATGTAAGTTAACTCGTCGAGTACCGTATTTATAGACACAATTAAAGAACAATAGGTTGCGGTCACCAGTGACCGCTTGGTGTTTGACAGTTTAAAACAACATTATTGTAAGAAAACCTGTCTTGAAATGTCTAATAGAGGAGGTTCTTGTAGCATAGCTAGCATACATTTTGTGAGAAAATACAACAAATTACTCATATATTCGAAATAGTCACAAATTGTGTGTTTCTATCTTATTTTTTAGCTGACAGATGCGGACTTGAAGTCTTCTTTGGCTATAGCGGGCTTCTCTGCTGAGCAACAGGAGGTTTTGGTAAAGTTGTACAACACTAAGAAGGCAGAACTGTCTGATGCATTGAACCTTCTGCAGCAGAAGGATCCCTCATACCAGGATCTTTCATGGAGATTTGAAATTCAGGTGAATAGAAATAGAGATTTATTAATTTATTTTTAAATATAAAATCCTTTAACAGTATATTAACTTTACAGGTAGCCTCAAAAAATTGTAAACAAGAAATAAAACCAATGATAGCTATGGATTTTATGACTATGAAGCCTAAAAATTTTGGTCAGTTTGGGGACCATAAAGAGAGGATAGAGTATGAGAAGGAAGATGAAAAGAGTTTGAATAACAAACAAATAAATTCAAGCATACAAGATGCTAAGGCAGCCAGTCATTGCCAGAATTCAGTCAACCATATTCTGCTGCAATGTGACATACCTAATTTACTGCATTTAACCAACAAGTTAGAGCAAGCTTTGAAGGAGTCTAAAAGTCAACATGTGCGAAAAGTACAAAGATCTATTTAGACTTTGTTATTATTTATTATAATATTTTTATTGCCATTTTAAAATTTTATTAAAGGATATTGTGAAAGTATAATATTTGTGTTTTACTTTGAAGTCACTAGATGGCGCTACGAGTATTTTATAGGGTTTATTTTGTAGTAAATATTCGTCGATATTCACGGCAAGTCAGCAGGCAGTCAGTCAGTCCCCTCCGATGAAATTATATTGGATGACAGATGGTAGGGTCTTAAGCTTGTCTCGCTTAACATTCCACTCTCTCCTTTCTACGTCGCCTTTTAACTTCGATCTCCTTGTTGGTCACAGACATCACAGTACGCCAGACGCTTCCACAGTGACCTGTTAACCCCTCGAGCGTCCTTATGAGCACCCGGTGGATCATAAGTAAAAATGCTCCATGCTGCTTTCTCTTTTATAAAATCTATTATTGTTTTGTTTTTATTTTGACTGTATTTTTTATTTCTATAGTAATGATCCTTGTTTTCGTGTGCCAATGGCCAAATAAATGCATTTTCTTTCTTTATTTCTTTCTTTCTCCAAATGTCACGTGTGCCCCCGTTGGATCATAAGGAACGCGGACGCTCGACGGGTTAAACAATACCATCAACTGTGATAGCTCTGCATACCTCTTATAAATATACCTACATATGTCTACAAAAACAAAGTAATGACCTTGACGTCCTTTCCAAATTCCAAGTACGGATTTAAAATGTCATTCATTTCTACTGCGATGTTTGATTTCTTCTCTACTTAAAATTAAATTAACCAAAAAATCCTTCATTGCACCGCGCATTGCGTTTATCTGCAAACAACCACAACACGATTAATTAATCTACTCGCATTATTTTCACAGGTAATTCGATTTTAAAGAACGAAGTTTTTATAAGGTGTAAAAAATATATCATTATTAGGATTATTTCAGTTGCTCCGTTCCTATCTATAGTAAGTTCAGTCTCATTTATTTAACCAAGTCTCATTAACTGTCTAATTAATAATTAATTTGATTGAAGACGCCAAGCGTGACGGCAATCTACCGGAACAATGGACGTAGTTTGTTCGAAACGATCTTATCTACTAAACATAATAATTTAAATAAGGTAAACAAACATTAAACATCTTTTTGTGCAATGAAGTAACATTTTTAACAGTTTCACTGTTTTGAGGACCTATAAATATCTGTACCACGATCCATCAAAATTAGCTCAGCGCTTTTAAAGTGTTAAAGCGCAGATAACAAAGGAATGTAGGGGGAGGGGGGTACCTTCCTGTAACCAAGGATGAATAAATTACGCAAGTCCACTTTCGCAATAATAATATTCATTATTTGTTATAGGTAAGTACGTTGTAATAGTTATGTACCTACTCCCACGTGCTTATTGCAGTGAATATTTCATTTAAAAATATTTTGTCCAATATAAACGAAAATATGAATATGACACATTGCGGCCCGGTTTATGAGTTTGGGAAAAATGACAATTAAAGCGGTCACGCTGCAGCTGTGCCAACGATATTTACCAGATTGAGTAAATACAGGAAAATGTGGCAAAATATTATTTTAAATAAACAAGCAAGGGATCATGACACACCCACACCTACAGGTATATTTAAAAATTGAAGAATCATTTTGTGATAGGTAGGTACTAAGTTACCAAGCATTATTACCTACTTTCGTTTATTTAATCTCTTTTTCTTTTGTTAAAGCACAAATAGACGATCGCACTGAACCATCACCTTTGTCCGCTTCGAGCCATATTAGATAGTGTGTACAGCAGTCCGTCGCACATTTTCATTCAATGGATACCACTGGACGGGGCCGATATTATTTGTGACGATATCTTACGAATGCTTCTATTTTCTAGCCTCATTTGAGACTGAATTTCTTCGTTACTTATCCTATATTTTTTCTGTTGTGACTTCGAATTTAAAACCTGTAATAATATTAAAAAAAACCTTTAATTTATGGTTTGTTTATGCACTTAAAATTATACAGAGGTGGACTTAGGCATTCTAACTTGTCAACGACTGAGATAACGCTTTTGTAATAAACAATCAATGGGTTGAGGGTAGGTATGTGAAGGTCGTGTAGACGCCTCTACATAATAATTTGAATTTAAATAACGGTGTTCCCTGTGAAACCAGTATTAGAGTACATAGTAAAGACTGTTCTGATACTTGCAGTTTGTGTGTGTCCGACACAGGAATCAAGTCATAGGAATCCTGTGGATATTGAGTATATACAATCAAAGGCGCTTCCAAATAAAATTGTCTGTAATCGCCGAATTAGCTACCGTGCACGTCCTCGTAACATTTCACTCGTGACCAATTTGGGGCTATTTATTTTCATTAAGTGAATGGATCTGTTTATTTTGGCTTTCAATCGTAAGTGAACTGAGTGGTAGCATCTAATCATCTTGGGTGTTCTCTGTTGCGACAGAATTACAACTGTTTTAATCGTTTGGAGCGCTTATAGGGTTTATTTATAGATCGTAGAGCTAGGTACATACGGTAGAGCACACAAAACGGCGTGATATACTTACATACAGCGCAGCGCGCAGCTGTGTTGAGAGTAGAGGCGGGCTTTCCGTCACTAGTCACTATAGCGTAGTCGTCAGTACGCCGGCAACGCTCGAGCAATATGCTCGTCGCCTAGAGCATAGAGCTCACGGTTATTCAACACACCAATCTACTTAACTGTGATACTTAATAAATGTAATTTATATTTTCCTAGTTACATTTAAATCCATAGTTTAATACGGTGCGTTTTCTTTGCGGGACACTTCAACTTTCGTCTATCAGAACAGTGAAATAACTCAGTGGTCAGTGAATCGGTCGAACTGTACTAAAATTTACGAATAGTTATATTATGCAATCTGTTTTGAAAACGAATGCTTAGTGTATCGGAAATTTCAAAGGGTGCCGTTGTTGCCTCATGTTGTTATTAAGCCGGTGTATGTGATAATAACACTCGCAAGTTTTATCAATTGACGGCACAGATTTGTTTGTTTTGAGGACACGATCTGTTGGAACTGAACTCAAGTAAATATTTTAAATTCCTCAGTGTACTTGAATACGTATATGAGTGAATCATGGACTCGAAAGTAGTATTGAAAGAAAAGAATCCCCACGACAAATCGAACTTCATCTCGAAAATATTTCTAACGTAAGTATTACCACGTGTTAATAAATATTGTAACTATTATTTAGGTATCTATCTTCATTGATGCTGCATCCGGTCTAGCCGAGTCAGGCACCAGCGAGTTGAAAAGAAGAAAAAAAAAATACCATTCGACCGGAGCTTTTAGTAAAAAAACATAGTAATGTCGTAGATCTTATTTTCCTACGTTCGATTAGTATTCGATATTATTTTTAGTTGCGATATTGGAATCAAAAACAAAACAATAATAATATGCAAACTCGTTCATCAGTATTCCACACCAGACGCACATAGTCACCGTGACCTTCTTGCTTTCATAGTTTCATACCAATAACAATTTCACGTGTATCTGTTGCTCTTACGCTCAACTGACGAACGTATTGCGAAGCTAGACAATTTAACTTTTAAATTAAAACATTGTGCTCAGAAGCATGAGTTAGCGTTTTATAACAACTCCTGTTATAGATAGATGACTAACATCACATAAGTCACAAAATTGTGTTAAAATGTTATCAAAGTGACCGTGAACTTTGCTGTTCGTGTTGAGAGTTAATTTTAATTATAGCAACGTTCATCAGGTTTATTGATTAGGTAAATGATTTATTTTTTGAGTAATAGGTTCGAACCCGAGACGTTGCAGTCGTAATTTCGACTTGCGTCCTCAAATCGTTGCTTAGTACAAGACGAATGGCTGCACTATGCAGCATCTTTTATTAGGAAATGTATATCAAGTTATCTAATTTAAAAAAATAAATAAATATAAATTTATCAGTTGTTGAATAAAAAATATGATGAAAACTCTTAAATAAATAAATTGTGTATCAAATTGTATAAAGATATTTTTGGCGTGTAATGATAAGAATAATCTTCCTTTTTTAAGGAACATTTATCTATCTGATTCTGAAGTAGATTCTACATTTCTTTACATGCAATTATATTTAATTTTTTTATATTTAATGGGGCGACGTTTGACTACTATCTCGCTTGGTGGTAAGCGATGATGCGGTCTACGATGTACCTAAATATCTTTTAAAAGTATCAGCGATTTCGACCTCAATAAAGTCATTCAGAAATTAACGAACACAAGTTACAAAAGCATTGTTTGTGAAAAACAACTTCAAAGACGTTTACATTAATCGAATATCGGAACTCGGGAAGGGAACTCTGTATACAATAATTGAGGTCAATGACATAGTACCGAATTCGCTTCACACATTAGTATTAAAGTGTTAAGTAGGTAGAGTCGGACACTTGATCCTTTAGTAACCCATAATTATAATAGCATAAGCTCATATTGGCAGTACCCTATATCATAATAACAATAAGTCGTACTCGTATCACTTAACCAACGATAAGAAATGTAGGTATGCCATAAAAATCTATTAATTAAATATCAACCTGGGAGCCTGATTTATCGCGGTAGAAATCCATTTTATTAACATCATGGCGGTGTGTCGTCTGTAGAAAAACAATAGGGAAAAATGTACCTACTATCGTAAAATACGTAACATAATATTTTCACGCTATTTTTCACGGAATATGTTTTAAACATTAAACACCCGTAGTGTGTAAAATGTAGAATTTTCACCACGTTAATGATAATTTCATACTAAATGTCTACAACCACGGTATGGAATGGAAATCTCTCGCCGCCGTCAGGTACCTATGCGCCCGAACCTAACTATCAACCCTCGTGTTACATTTGTTAAATAATAAAAGTTAAACTTTTTAGGAGAAACACCCTCGTAGTGGTGCCCATAATCGATTAGGTACCTGTGGAATAATGTAATGTGAAGAAGGATTTAAACAGAGTAGATGTCGATATTCGTCTCCTTAATAAAATTATAAATAAGTATCTAGAACATAGTAGTCCAAAATAAAAGGTAAATAATTGTTTTTTGTTCGTCTGTCAATCTGCTAATTCTGCTATACTTACAATCATAAAAAAAAAGGAAAGAAAACAAAAAAAATATTTAGTTTTTATTATTATTTTAGTCATAGATGTTATTGGTGTTTTTGGTATTTGACATTAAATTTTCATAAAAAATAGATAATAATAAAGAATATTAATTCGAATATAATAATTGAAATCAACAACAGCATTAAATAAAGAATTGTGGAGTCACCTCTATCATAAGATATTGATTTAAAAAAGTGCTTAGTAATTTTGCAAATTATTCACTTCCGACCTTTTTTTATTATTAAAAGATCAAGGCTAAATAATAAAACATTATTGATCCACATTTAAAATCAATGTATAATGTATCAAGTTATTATCACTCATCAATACCGTGCTGTTTGAACGTGTTCAGAGAACTTTATCAATTGATTCTTGTGATGTGAGCGGATAATGTAGGTACTAGGTATTGTACATTAGCATTACATATTGAACTAGCTTAGTACTTCCGCGCGGTTTCACACGCTCAGCTCAGCTCCTATTGGTCGTAGCGTGACGTTTTAGCCTATAGCCATCCTCGATAAATTCGCTATCCAACACAAAAAGAATTATTCAAATCAGACTTGTAGTTACGGAGATTAGCGCGTTCAAACAAACAAACAAAAAACAAACTCTTCAGCTTTATAATATGTATTAGTATAGATAAGATGAATACAGGGTGTAGCAAAGCTTCAGGTAAAATATCACTCTAAAATACGTCTAATTGATTTCACAGTGTTATCAAAATTAATGATGAGTACCTATTTTTAGGAAGGGATTTAGGACTATTTAATTAAAGAGATAGTGACAGTTATCGTCGTTTTGTGTGAAATTAAGAGAAAGGTTATCAATGAGATACGACTAGTTATAGGATGGTTAATTATAACATCAACGTCACAATGTTTTTGAGTGTTATTATAACTATAACTTATAAGCATCTATATTGTTATTGGATTGGTTGAGAGCAGTGACACGGCTCAATTCCTTAAACCAAATTGTTTGTTTTAATCGTCAATAATAAAAAGAGTTGTTAACTTTGGATTTAGAATATCAATGTTGTTAATTTTTCCGGTTTTTTTTGTAGAATCGCCTTTTTGTGTTAAAATAGCTTCAAGATTTATATTTAGTAGGTATGTACCTAAATAGCTATCCAAAAAATTGTGCAATGTTTCGTAACATTATGAAATTGATTATTATCTAAGTATTTGTGATAAGATTTGTCTTATGTCTATGAAGTCGTAGACAGAAAGCTTTTCTATGATTTAAATGCGATTGTCTACTGTACCTATACCTACCTATTATCTCGATATTTTTACGTTTACCGGCTTATGCCATAAAAAAAGTAATACGAACTTTTATAATTAAAAAAGTACAGGCAGTCTACAATTCAAATTAGATGAATTAAAAACAATAAAAAATAGTACCTACGTACTTATCAACGCAATAAACTTTCGTTTAAAAGTTTCGTCCATAAATTTTGAGGTGTTTTTATTTATTTATTTACACTTTATTGTACACCATAAAAACATACATAGAAAATAAACATAAAAGAATGTGTACAATGGGCGGTCTTATCGCAGAATGCGATTTCTTCCAGACAACCTTTGGATGGAGCCAGTATTCAGGAGTTGGAAAAAGGGGGTCGTCTAGTGTACAATAATTAAAACAATACATACAATATAATACTATCTATACCTACATACCAAATAAATAATATATAAAATTAAAATAGATATAACTACTATACATAAGTGAGTGTGTGTTTGTAGATGTGTCTGCATGTGCGCGCGCGCGCGTGTGTGAGTGTGTGTGTGTTTATGTGTTTCCATGCTAGGTAGGATTTTTTAAAATAATGACTAAAGAGAGAGGTAATGTTCTTTAACTAGATTTTTAAACTGAGGTAGAGTTTGAGCACGCCTCACCTTAATCGGCAAGGCATTCCACAACCGAGCCGCTTTAATAGTGAAGGAATTACCAAAAAAGGAAGTGGAGTGCAAACTAATATTTAAATTAAGAGTTTTTCTTTATTTTCGGTCACTCCCTCCCCGCCCCATCGCCCAATCTCACGTGAGATTTTTCAAAATGTTGGTTTTTAACGTAAACGCGTTGGATTGTTATTGTAAAAAAAATCCATGTGCATGTACATACAATCTGGATTAAATGGACTAAAATAGTGTAATTTGTTTTGTTTCATTTAGAAAAAAAAATACGTGGTATTTGCCGAGAACCCCCACTCTCCAACGTAAGACTAGATGAGACTTGAGTTTACCCCCTCCCCCCTTAAACATCTCACGTAATTTATGGACGTCCCCAAAGGAGTTTTTGTTATAATATTCAATTGATAATAGGTACATATTCTGATCGCTCATTATTCAATTTTATTTATTGCAATAGGTAATTGATAAGTGTGAATTATAAAAAAAGTGTAATTTCGTTTGCACAAAATGCACGACTGGTATCGAAATACGGAATCCTTGACGTACCATTTACACCTCGCCTCGCCGTTTTCTCAAAGGATTCAGTAAATGAACACTGTCAGTTTGTTTATTTAAAACAATGTCAAATTCTCCGACTGTTAAATAGTTACACAACATTGCATAACAGCGTGAAATCGATCATTTAAGATAGCTTGCATGTATTTTTTTACGTCTGTCAGAGACTTTATTTAGCTTAAACTTAAGATAAGATAGAATAGACATCTAGTTTAGATCCTTATATTTTAATCCTTTTATAAATATTTTAAATATTTTGGTTATTGATGCACCAAGTTAATGTGTTGCATAAATCAAAGCGGACAAACTTTATTACATCATGGTCTAGTGCTTTAGGTAAATATTAATAAAAAGTTAAGTTATACAACAGTCATGCCTAGTTAGAACTTAGAGGTAAATACATTAGCAAAATAGGTTACATACATTATTATGTATACCTAAGTTATAAAATGTATTAATAATTCTAATACACTACACTTTGTAATTTGTATAAGATTTATTTACTACAACCTTCTAATTGCTTTATGTAAATATCATAACAAGGAATAAGATTTAAACCGATACTGGGATTAAATTAAGTTAAGAATGAAAGGAGCTAAATAGCTCTTTAAAAGTTCCTCCAACCGAAACCAAAGAAAAGGTACCTATAGCACAGAATACTATGTACAACAAAGGAAACGAAAATCTGGTCTATATGAGGACAAGACGCAGTTGCAAAAGAGGTTCGGGACTAACGGGATTAGGGGGTCTGGGGTTAAGCTTTAAGAATACTAAAAGGCTACTAAATTTTCAGTGTCATCTCTGTATTTTTACAAAGAATTTGTTGTGACGGAACTATACCTACTTAAGCGCGATTTTAAATTGAATGGCATTTGAGTAAATCAGCATTGTCAGCGTTGTCCACCTTTTTTGGATGGAATATTATTACATGACTTCTCCTGTCGTGGGTAAGGCTAGACTGGATAGAGTGTCAGACTGAAAAACCACTCCAATCCAAGGATTAGAATGGTACTCAGTAACTCACCATCTAAGTTTTTTTATTAAGTCTGTCACGTCTTTACCCAATTGCCGCCATATACCTAAAACTTTTTAAAATAATCATAGGTAATTTGTGGCCAGTTGTTGACAAATACAGCCGGGTCGGTCGTTTGCCTAGTCTCAGAGGAAAATGTTAATAAAAAAATGCGAAACCGGTATGTGGTCGCCGACAGAATCTGTGACTGGCACTGGGCATCTCGTTCTTGTAGACATCTATCGAAGGTTAAACTTTATAGGTATGTTGTACTTTCATTGGTTCATCTCATGAGTTGAATAACTTCTGAATGAGTAGGTACTCATGAGCTTATCTACTTTTATACCTATTTTAAACTAAAACTTTAATAAGTCCCTATTTTTTTTTCGATTGCAACTTATTTTTTTTCTAAGTGCTTGGTACTCAATGCTTGTGCTTTAAAATGTTGAATGTAACACAGTAAGAACTTCTCTTATTATGAACTTTGTGGAGGTAGTGTTAGGTTACGTTAGTTATAATAAATTTTAATATTTTTAATAGTTCCTCGAACAAAACGGGAGCTCTACGAGGAATACCTCAATTATACTTATAACTGATAGGTCCATGGTTTCAACCTTAATTTAAGTTACTTAAATAAATTCTTGGTGCAGTTATCTCAGTTAGCATTAAAGCGTCTTCAGCTTGCGTTAATCTCCATGTTAGAGATGAGTACAACGTTGTCCTTACAGACAATCTTGTTATATTGACACAGTTAGATTAGATTAGATTAATGTGAGATTCTGAACTGTTGCATAGATAGATACTTACTATTATTTGCTCTATTTACTCAGTATTTGCATTTCGGTAATTTTCGTAGAATATAGGCACGTAGTCTGTAGCAAATAAAGTTGTTTGGAATGTGAATAAGCGTATCTGTGACATTATTATTGCTTATGCACCTATGGTCATACTTGTTGGAAAACGTTCTGTGAAGTGTGAACTAAGTAGGTCCATATTGATCGAAAGAACTCATAACTAGATTTATCGACACTAACTTCTTAGAACCAAAAATCTCAGTTTACTTAATAAAGCAGGATTATACTATATGTGATCTACGTAACGGTAAGACGATGAGAAGGAAAAAATGCAACAAAATATTCAATATCATTTTTTTATGGAATAGGTAAGCCGATAAACGAGCAGATGATCACCTGATGGTAAGCAATCGGCGTCGCCCATAGACGTCCGGAACACCAGAGGCGTTACAAGTGCGTTACCGGCCTTTTGGGGATTAGGAGTTTAAGGATTGTTGGAGAATCAGGAATTGGAGAGATTGAGGAAGGGGGTGGGGTAATTGGGCTTTCGATAACCTCGTTTAAACGACGAAACAACGCAAGTGTTGCTTCACGTCGATTTTCTATGAGGCCGCGATATTACTCCGGTCGAGCCGACCCATGCGTGCCGAAGCATGGCTTTCCCACACTTCAATTCAAAATTCAATCTATGAAAGAACTTCTGGTTTATTGACAGTAATGAATATAAACGTTCAGGGATAATAAAACCAATTTGTATCAGCCAATACTTTTATTATAGATTTTTCACAAATCACTTTAACACTTGTGTCCACTTCGACTTATCGACATCGACTCCCTTACCATCGTGCGCACTACTCCCCACTTCATGTATGTTCTACCGGAAGCTGCATAGAACGATATTTTAAATAAAACGTAATGATACAACCGGAAGTAGTGCGTACGATACCACTAAATTCTTATATTAAATAAATAAATTAACACCTTTTAAATATTGTTATTAGATTTAAATACAACGAAGTAAATTAAACATAATAATTGGGCGAAATAATATTTTAAAATGATGTATAAATTCCGGATGTTCGATTATCAAAGAAAGGGTTTCTAACAGTCGGCCTTTCCTGATACATTTCCCGTCTCGGGAAAATTAATTTTCGTATAAAGTAATGAAATCAACAATCAAAAATATATCTAAACTTAAATTTTACACAATACTTGAATTATTGAGAATACATTATAATCATAACCATTAGCTGGATTAATACTTTTAACTAGATAAACCACTTAATTTAAGATGTCAAGGCCTCAGACATATCCTTAACACCTGTCTTAGCTGGGACCTCAGACATATTCCCAGATAAGCCACTTAGCTTAAGATGTCAAGGCCTCAGACATATCCTTAACACCTGTCTTAGCTGGGACCTCAGACATATTCCCAGATAAGCCACTTAACTTAAGATGTCAAGGCCTCAGACATATCCTTAACACCTGTCTTAGCTGGGACCTCAGACATATTCCCAGATAAGCCACTTAACTTAAGATGTCAAGGCCTCAGACATATCCTTAACACCTGTCTTAGCTGGGACCTCAGACATATTCCCAGATAAGCCACTTAAGATGTCAAGGCCTCAGACATATCCTTAACACCTGTCTTAGCTGGGACCTCAGACATATTCCCAGATAAGCCACTTAACTTAAGATGTCAAGGCCTCAGACATATCCTTAACACCTGTCTTAGCTGGGACCTCAGACATATTCCCAGATAAGCCACTTAACTTAAGATGTCAAGGCCTCAGACATATCCTTAACACCTGTCTTAGCTGGGACCTCAAACATATTCCCAGATAAGCCACTTAACTTAAGATGTCAAGGCCTCAGACATATCCTTAACACCTGTCTTAGCTGGGACCTCAGACATATTCCCAGGTAGGGTCTTAGGCTTAATGTTAATGTACTAGTATCACTACCAATCAATCGCAATTTAATCTGTCTGGTCATTATCCGACGTCTCAGACTCTGAATCTGATCTATTAAAAACTACCCAGGGGTGTATTTTATCTACTGAAAAGATGCCACTGAATTTTCTATTTCCCTTTTTAGATAACGGTGTATCCTCAATTACATATCGGTCGTTATCGAGTACATCTGCTATACGATACGGACCTCGAAGTTTTGGAACTAATTTCCTACTTTGTCCTACTGATGGAATATCCCTTTCAACCCTTACAAGTTCTCCCACATTATACTTCACTTCTTTCCTAGCCTTATCAAAACGTTCTTTTTGTTTCTTTTGATTTTCCTTAACATACCCTGAGATTTCTTGCCTAGTTTCCTCTAACGAGGAGGTTGTACTTTCGGTATTGTTTGCAATGTTAAGCTGTAATAATGCATTTGAGGTACTAACTAAATTAATCCCAAACAGTGCCTGAGCAGGGCTTTTCCCAGTACCCTTATTTAGTGTATTATTAAGCCCCCACTGAATTTCTGAAATATGTTCATCCCATTCATTTTCAGGTTTGCCATAATTGGAAGCGGTTAATGCTGCTAAAACACTTCTATTATAACGTTCGACCTGACCATTGGCCCGCGGGGTCGCTACAGCATTCATGACATGTTTAACCCCTAATGAATTTAAGTAATCACGAAAAGCTTTAGAAGTAAATGACGTACCTCTATCGGAAATAACACGTTTTGGAACACTAAATGTATGAAAATAATTTTTAATAGCTTTGATGGAATGGACAGATTTAGTACTTTTAACAGGAAAAATTATTATAAACTTCGTGAACGCGTCATAATCAACAATAAGTATGCATTTTTGTGCTTACTTCGAACAAAGGGACCTAAATGATCAATGTGTATAGTATGGAATGGTTGTTCCACCTTCTCAATGGGATGTAATTGGCCTGACTTTTTCCCAGTTGGTATTTTGGAGTGAGCACATTCTAAACATGACTGGACATACTTTTTAGTGAATCGTCTCATTTTAGGAAACCAAAAATTGTTTTTAATTATATCTAACGTTTTATCAAGACCGAAATGTCCAATTTCATCATGGTTTGACTTCAAAATTTGCCATCGAACGCCTTTCGGCACAACCCAACGATCACCGGTATCTGTTTTTCTGTATAATAGTCCCTTTTCACAACAAAATTATTTTTAATGTCTATAATATTGTCATTTTCTTTATCATTTAATATAGCTATAATTCTTTGCAACTCAGGATCGTTTTGTTGTACCGTAGCCACCCAATGTGTATCAATTCGTCTTACTTCTAGTTCTATTATTTCTGATGGAATAGGGTTTCGGCTCAGAGCATCTACATGAGTCATACCTGTGCCTGGTTTATAAACTATTTCAAAGTCAAATTCTTGTATAATGCTCCACCATCGTGCAACTCTAGGCAGTATGTCTCTCTTTTCAAAGGTTGCACGTAGTGAATTGCAATCGGTAACGATTGTAAAATGAATCCCTAACAGATAAACCCTAAATCTCTGAAGCGACGTCACTACAGCCAGCGTCTCTAAGTCGTAAGAGGTGAATTTGGCCTCTTCGGGGGATGTCTGTCTACTGTAAAATGCCACGGCACTAAAGGAAACCTCTTTATTTGGCCTTTGCATTAAGATCCCAGCAACCCCGACTTTAGACGCGTCTGTATGCAACTGTGTTTCAAATTCGGGATTGTAAAACGAGAGAGTGGGTCGTTTAACTAATTCCGTTTTTAGATTTAAGAATGCAGATTCTTCTGCTTCTCCCCAATGCCATTTTGAGTCCTTTCTTAAGAGTTTTGTTAGTGGTTTTGCTATTACTGAAAACCCTCTTATAAATTTACGAAAGAAACTCGCTAACCCTACAATTGCCTGACCTTATGTTGATCTGTTGGTCTAGGAAATTGATCCACGGCTTCGGTTTTCTTTCTGCCTGGTTTTACTCCAGATGCACTAACTTCAAAACCTAGATAATCTATGGATTGTTTCAGAAAATTACATTTTGATAAATTTAGTGTGATGCCGGAAGATCGGAAAAGGCTTAATATATCATGTAATCTATGCAACCCTTCTTCTATGGTTCTGGATGGTATAATTACGTCATCCATGTAAGCAAATGCCTCCTTGAATCTCGCGTTCCCCAAAATACTATTAACAGCTCTTTGAAATGTTGATGGCGCATTAACTAGTCCAAACGGCATGCGATTAAATTCATAGTGACCGTCTGGGGTCACAAAGCTGTTAGATGCTTTGCCGATTCCGCCATTGGGATCTGATAATATCCTGAGGCGAGATCAAGAGAAGTAAAGTATCTATGACCTGATAGATTATCTAATTGATCATCTATACGAGGCATAGGATAGTGTTCTTTTATGGTCTTTTTGTTAAGTGCCCTAAAGTCAATACAGAGACGGTGGTCACCGTTCTTTTTGCGTACTAATACGATTGGGGATGCGTAATTTGACGACGACTGCCTAATTATTCCTGAGTCAGTTAAGTCTTGTATCATGTCACGAACTACATGCCTTTCCGAATACGACAATCTATAAGGTCTGTATACTACAGGAGTGGTATCGCTAAGGTTTATATTCATTTCTGTACCACTTATACACCCTAGTTCTTTAGCCGAAAAAGCAAAACAGTCCCTAAACTCATTAAGCAGTTCCATTAATCTGGTCTTATGTTCAGACCCAATATCGTCATCAACCTGTACCAATGAGAGATTAATTTGGGGTGTTACTGTATTATCTGGACAATGTTCTATTCTGCCAATATTTAGTGCCTGTGCTTCACTTAATGGAAGAGCCCGAAGCAATAAAGTATCTTTCAGCAATTTGAATCCAGAATTTAAGCCTTTGACAACAATCGTTCCCTGCCCATCATTCACTTGTATTACACTTTGAATGATCTCGTATTGTTTATGAGTATCCTGACAAAAAGAAGGTTCAACAAATAAGTCGCCAGTAAACCTTGGTTTCGTATGAATACTCACTAGGGTATACCCATGTATGGTGAGTGAGTCATTAACATATACTAATACGTTATTAGTTATGTTCGTGGTTATTTTAAGCTGGTTGTTAGTCTTTACGACGACAACATGTTCTTGTTCCGTGAATGTTTGTCCTAAGAGTAAAGGAACTTGTAACAGTTTATCCGGCACTATAAGGGTTTCTACCATAGCAATGACTGAATCTATTTTTATCTCAACACTGCATTTACCTAAGCAACTTACAACACTATCCCCAAAACCTCTCAATACAGGTAGTTCTGATATAGACCATGAGCAAACCAAATTCTTAGCCACAGATTCTTGCAGCATGGAACATTGACTTCCGAAATCTATAAAACAATCTAAAGTCATACCATTTACTACGGCAGTTTTAAAGTATTTAGAGTCACTATCGGGCTCTGATGCGATTCTTAAAACTGTTTTATTATTAGTATTAGATTCTTTGGTGCCTGGACATCCACCAGCTAAGTGCCCTACTTGACGACATTTGTCACAACGCTTGATTGGTAGTTTACATTTGAAATATGGGTGCCCCTCTTCACCGCAATTATAGCATTTTGTCAGCCTATAGTTTCTATTGTTTCCGTCATGCTCATTTTGAGGTCCTTTTAATGTCTTAGATTGTTTGTTTTCTGCGTTGCCCACCCGCAGGGATGAATTTGGCTTGTTATACTTCTTAGTAGTTCTAATATTTCTGAGATAAACTAATAATTTATCAGGTTCCGTGAATTGTGTGGCTTCTGCACTTGTTCTGACGGACCTATCTTCAATCCCAAACAAAATACAGTCTATTGCATTTTTACCGTGTATATTACACCTATTTAACAAGACAACCTTTTGATAGAAATATTCTTCTAAGGACTCGCCAAATTCAGCCCTGCAAGCTAGCATTTCCGTTAACAGTTGACCATAGTTTTGGTCACTTGGAAATGCCAATTTTAATTTGTTCTGCCATTCAGACCATGAAAACAACATGCTAGGTAGGCCTTGGTACCATTTCTGAGCCAATCCCGCTAATTTAGGAAGAGCATAGTGGAGGGTTTGCCTTTCGGTCCAATTATATATTTGAGAACACTCGTTTACTTTATTTATCCATGTTTCTACTGTTTGAGTTCGTTTACTAGGGTCAAATTCCGGTATTACATTCAAAACCGGAAAACGTTCATTACCCCCATCTGCTTTCATGGTCTGCATGAGCTCTTTAAAAACCGAAACTATAACGTTAGTATTAGCATCTAATTCTTTGTTAGAATGAAAAGGACTCACCATTGTTGCTGGCGTAGCGTTTGAACATGATGCTCTGGTTTTGTCTTGACTATGTCTTGGCGGTATCTCACGATTGCATGAAGCTTCGCAACCGTGAGCCATCTCCCGACTTGGCAACGCATCACGTGCCCGCAACGCATCACGTACCCGCGACGCATCACGCACCCGCGACGCAACACGCATCCGTGACACATCACGCACCCGCGACGCATCACGCTCCCGCGACGCACCACGCATCCGCGACGCATCACGCACCCGCGACGCATCACGCTCCCGCGACGCATCACGCACCCGCGACGCATCACGCCGACGCCTCGAACCAGGATTGCCATGACGTGCATAACGATTCCTCGACTCGCTTGTTCTCGATCCACTCGACTCGTCACGGTCGCGGCAAGTGCGGCGTCTCCGCACAGCAGGCTCAGAGCCACTTGGTGACGAGCTAGACTCCCTGTTGCGTCTTCGAGACTTTCTTTCGCCAGTCATTGTTGCTAGAAATAAATTAGTTACAAAAAGTCAATGTTCTTTAATTGATTACTTACCTAATAGAATCTTGCTAATCATCTTTTAAATATTACACGAAAAGAAGAAGTAAAAAGGAGGAAAGAAAGAAAAAAAAAAAATGTATGTTAAAACTCCAATTGTGGGTACTAGAATGCTATTAAACATTTATTTATTGACAGTTAAAGTTTCGTTATTTGAGATAATAATAAGTTGAGAAAAATATTACATTACCTTCTATGGGCGTTGAATCCTTCACCGAGGACGATTATTAGTCGTTATATCGATTATATCCCACTTCTGAACTATAAACGTTCAGGGATAATAAAACCAATTTGTATCAGCCAATACTTTTATTATAGATTTTCACAAATCACTTTAACACTTGTGTCCACTTCGACTTATCGACATCGACTCCCTTACCATCGTGCGCACTACTCCCCACTTCATGTATGTTCTACCGGAAGCTGCATAGAACGATATTTTAAATAAAACGTAATGATACAACCGGAAGTAGTGCGTACGATACCACTAAATTCTTATATTAAATAAATAAATTAACACCTTTTAAATATTGTTATTAGATTTAAATACAACGAAGTAAATTAAACATAATAATTGGGCGAAATAATATTTTAAAATGATGTATAAATTCCGGATGTTCGATTATCAAAGAAAGGGTTTCTAACATGAAGAAATTCCCAATTGTAAATGACGTGTTCACGCAGAAGTGTATAAGCCTGAAGAAAATACTGCCAACATTTCGTGTTATTTTAAGAATATAAAAATTAATATCTAAATTAAATCCTAAGCGCAAACAGACACGAAAAGGCGTTACTTTGGTAGTTTACATTTACACTGATATTACATGAATCACTCGTCTGTTGGTTTACTGATTGTGAACGTTTCTCGAAACTTGAATCATTATTTATTTTATGTCGATTTTTTACTTTTTGTTTATCACTATTGTTAACTAACTATCGAGTTCTGTACTCTCTTTATATCGTGTAAATAAAGATATTTTTTAAAGAGTGTATTAGTACCTATTAGTATTATAGGTAGGTACCTACTATGTAGATCTACATAGGACTCAAACTCAAACTCAAAACTCATTTATTTCAATTAAACCATAGATATAGGTATAAATTATACGACAGGAAAAATTAGTTATCTACCATAAATTATAATGCGCTGTATTTACATAGTATAAAGAACAAAGTAGGTTATCTTCATACAAATGCTCCGCGCGCGGCTTATATGTGTGCGCCATAGTATCTATGCGTCGACGCACGCACACTTTAACAAAATCTCGACCCGTTTCTCAGTGCGCCAGGCAGGGCTAACACTGCACGAGGTTCGCGCGCGCTTCAAGGCTTTTCGGCACTGTTCAATGAAATAAAAAATGTCTGATAATCGTAGAAGAACGTATTGCTGTGTGTTTGGGTGTCTTAATAATTAATTGATTCCAGAACTGTCTCTGTTCAGATTAGGTACCTATTGAACAGGAAAGGTAAGCTAGTCACTTTTTCTAGCATAATATAATTTGTAGGTACTTGATGATGAGATACCTACTTACTTATTCTTACTCTTATCATTCTTCATAGTTCCTACTCAACCAGAAATGTAATTACCTACTATACTTAAATATTATAAGAAAATGTGGTATTGTATTGTTTATTTCACAGTTTATCTGATTTGTTAAGAACGTAGCCGAGTCGCATTTTTCCATATAAATGTATTCCCAAATTTACTTTCTGAATACTATGTATAGAGCTAAAGTTTATTTTAAGAAGTTAATAATCTTTTTATAAGCTTTTTATTTTTACTAAATTTATAAATTGATAAAATATTCAATCATAATATGCTTTTCTTTTCATAAATTTAGATCAAGTGCTGCTTGTTCGAAAATATTAACTAAAAGTAAAAGTGACAACCCTGGGGATCAACGCAAGAGTAGGCTAATAACTCGGCGGGCGGCCTTAGACAACCTACTGTATATGTTTATACTGTGGTATTTATGGGTATCAATACATATCGAACATAGATACCTAACTAAACAAAGAACAGGAGCAACATTACTTTTTTATTGAAAAAATACGGTTTCCAAGAATAATCGTGTAAATGTTTCCTACACTAAGTAGGTACTTACAGCATTCCGAACTAAGATTGGGATGATTGATTGGATGCTATTTCACCAACAAACAAAACCGCTTACGTAATAAGTAGGTTCTTATAGTTCAGAATACCAATTTACGAGTTTTGTAGCCGTTCATATTATTTTACTGATTTGCGCATAAAAACCCATTTGTTAGTTCTTTACATCTCATTTTACTACCGGCAGAAAATTTCAGCCGTGTATTTTTGAGATTTTATTTTAGCTTGGTTGGTTAACTATTTGTGTGGTTTGATTCTCGTGCTTAGCAACGTGTTCCACAGATATTGGTATTGGAATTCAATATGATTGTGCAGATTTGTGCCTTACTACGTCTAAGGCATTTTGTCTGTGGCGCTTGCTCTCGCTCATGAAAATGTAGTCATCAATTATAGACAATAAAGGGTTAAATTAATTAATATAACACCTACTTCAGCCAAGCTCTTCAACAGAAGGAACAATACAGGCTATTTCCATAATGTTCTACGTATTTTAGCATTATTAAAAAACTGCGTTTAAAAATCCGACTTAAAAATGAATAAAAAGAAACAAAGTGTAAAAACTAAAAAGCAAAAATAACTATTATTAGTACTGTTAGGTTACCTACCCACTGAACTCCCACACCCACTAAGGTTAGGTTAGAAGTCGGCGCCATAACTTCTAAAGATACCTAATATTAAGCTGTTTACAATTTTTACCGACTTCAAAAAAAGGAGGAGGTACTATGTTCGGCTGATTGTTTTTTTTTTTTTTTTTTTTTGTTTGTTCGCGCAGTACTCCGCCGTTTGTGGACCGATTTCAAAATTTTTTGTTTTGTTTCAAAGGGTATACTCCCGAGATGGTCCCATTTCCATGAAGTCAGGATCTGATGATGGGATCCTAGGGAAACCGAGGGGAACTTTCGAAAATTCTATGGGGGAGTCATGCGTCTATTATGTTTTCCAATTAAGAATTTTAAACACTACAATTAGATAAGGGTCTGGAGTCGACCTGATGATGGAGTCGACAGACAGTCTAGGGAACTCCTCAGCGGTTTATATTAACTACCTTGTGTTTGGGCTTGATTAATTTGTATTGATGAGGACTTTACACCTAGATAGAGTGGGGCTGTCATTGAGGGTCTGATGATGAAGAAGTGTAATTGTTAAGGGAACTCCTCAACAGTATACAGTAACTACCTTGAGTTTGGGCTTGATTAATTTGTATTGATGAGGACTTTACACCTAGATAGAGTGGGGCTGTCATTAAGGGTCTGATGATGAAGAAGTGTAATTGTTAAGGGAACTCCTCAACGGTATACAGTAACTACCTTGAGTTTGGGCTTGATTAATTTGTATTAATGAGGACTTTACACCTAAATAGAGTGGGTTTGTCATTAAGGGTCTGATGATGAAGAAGTGTAATTGTTAAGGGAACTCCTCAACGGTATACTGTAACTACCTTGTGTTTGAGCTTGTACAATTTGTATTGATTAGAACTTTGCACCTATGTATATTATAAGTAACAAGACGGGTATATGTAGCTTTACACTGAAAATGGTAAAATAATAAAATAAAAACTGCGTTTAAAAAACCGACTTCAAAAACCAAAAACTAATAACAAACAAAAAGTCAAAACCAAAAAGCAAAAAGTAACTATTATTAGTACTGATAGGTTACCCACCCACTGATAGGTTAGAAGTCGGTGCCATAAGCTCATATCATAATGATGTAATTTAATGTCCACAAAATTGTAAATTAGGTACCTACCTATTAAGGTTTTAATGAATAATTTTGTATGGAACTTATGGCACCGACTTCTTACCTATCAGTGGGTGGGTAACCTATCAGTACTAATAATAGTTATTTTTTGCTTTTTCGTTTTGACTTTTTGTTTGTTATGTGACCAGGAGACAAGTGTCATCATTTTGATATTCCCTTACCGCCTACTTTTTTTGAAGTCGGTAGTAACTGTTTAGTGTTTCGTTAACAGATCATTTTGTTGACTATCCGAACCGAGCTCACTACTATAAAACCTTATATTTGTCTTTATTAATTCCACCCGTTTGTTATTACAACACACATAATGATACCGAGACAAGACCAATGGGATGCGCTCGTCAATTTGTCGCGATAAATACTCACGAATTGATTCTTAACAAGCTTAGATTGAAATATTTCCGAATCATGCATTAAAATATCGACAGGCTACATACAGTACACTTCTAAGAACTTACTTGGTTTAGGATAAGTAAATAGGCGTAATGTTTCTTATTACATTTTTCGTTCAAACTAAATGTATTAAGCACCTAGATACTATATAATATTACTAATAGTATTATGTATCTATAAGTAATAAGTATAACTAGTTTAAAATACCCTTGGCTAGTGTCCAGTAAATAGGTACATATCTATGAACATTTATTGTTAAGAATAACAAAAGAAAATAAGAATGTAAACTATGATATCAGCCACTCATAAAAATGTTTATTGTCTCGTTGCCATGGTTACGTACTTAATACATAATGAAGGAAATCCTGGTTTATTACGATTAACATTTTTTTTTATGTTAATAGCTAATAATGATTTATCTGGTAGAGATCAATAGGTATCTACCACATACTATGTGTACCTATGTAGAGGTAGTATACCCACTGAATTTCGTACTTGAATTATTTTACTTTAAATAATTTAAACGCAATGACCTCCTAACTAAAAATTTCGATCTATTAGGAAAATAAATTAAAAAATGTAGGTTTGTAAACACCTAAAATTATTTTTGAATATCGAATCACAAGTCATTGACTTTAGGTTGGTCTTCAGATCACATCACACACATAAAATACAGGGGCACAGACCTGAATTTCGTCTTGTTTGTTATAGATGGAGCTTTAGCCTATTTCGTCGTGGATTTAAACATGGACTTACCGTGGAAGACTTGTGGCAAGCCCGAGACGGTGACCACTCGGGCCGGCTGGGAGACCGCCTCGAACAAGCATGGCAGGAAGAACTCGACAATGCTAAGAGAAAAGGCATCAAACCATCTTTCTCAAAGGCCATCGTTCGGTCGTTTTGGCTTGAATATTTGATGTGCGGCCTAGTTGTAGGATTACTGTTCATCTTTTTATGGTAAGTAATCTTCTTCACTTCGTGTTTAGCTAGAAGCATCTTGAGAATTATTAATTATTATGTTACTATAGTCTTATCTTGTCTTGAAGTAATTGCACGCTCATTACGGGATCGAGAGCAAGCTGTGAGCAAAGGTCGAATTCAATCTACTGGTCTCAATGAAACTGTAGAGTAATAATTCGTGCACGTGATTTCTTGTGTTTATAACTGTGTAGTGTGTAGCTATTGATTACCACTATTTACTACTTACCTAATATTATTATGTAGAAGTTACAATTATCTATAAGCATGTTCACTATTATTTATTTATGTTTTATTTTATTTTCAGGCCGTTAATTCCATTTACGTTAGCTTTATTCATTAATTATTTTTCTGAAGATAAGACCCCCGAGAGTTATAGAAATGCACACATTTACAACTTTCTCATGAACTTCCTGAGTATACTGACGTCATTGATGCTCAATCATTTACAATTAAGTCAAGGACGAGTAGGAATGAGAGTGAGAATAGCTAGCTGTTCGTTATTGTATAGAAAAGTAAGTACAATTGTATCATTATGCTTAGATCTAGAATTCTTGATATACATAATACGTAAATAACCATTCGTACACGTGGGTTAAGTTTTCTTTTTAATTAATATCTCTCTATCAACATTTTAGATATTAAAACTCGACAGAACTGGGTTGAATAAAACGGAGCCAGGACAAGTGATCAACCTGATGTCTAACGATGTAAATCGTTTTGATTTAGTGGCTCTGTTTTTGAACTATTTGTGGGTGATGCCTATCGTGGTGCCAGTGGTCTCCTACCTGGTATGGCAACACGTTGGCTGGGCCACACTCGCTGCACTCGTCGTCATATTCGTACAAACTGTACTTGTTCAAGGTGAGTGAAAATTGCACTGCACTTATGCACTTACGTGTGATCATGATAATTTATAATAGAGGACCTAAGATAAACACACTATGTGTAAATGATAAATAGCTGCTTCACACAAAAGGCTGCGCATAAACTCGAATGTAGAAGTATCTGTTTCTATATAGGTATGACGATTGAATGTAGGTACTACACTCTTCTACCGTTATGGCCCTGATACCTAATTATTTCCTAGAATGACAATAACAACAGAGTTTGAGTTAACCGGAGCATATTTTTATTGTTTCTAGCCTACTTAAGTAACCGCCAAGGAGTATTACGTGGAAAAATAGCTAAACGCACAGATGAAAGGGTAAAAGTTATGAGTGAACTTGTTAACGGTGTACAAGTCATCAAAATGTATGCCTGGGAGAAACCTTTTGAGAAGTTGGTCGACAAACTGAGAAAGTAAGTAGCCAGACAACAACCTATATACATTATCATGTTTCATTTAAAGAAAGTAGGTACGTACTTAAGTATAAAGAACCTCTTATTAATGTAACAATATTTTCTTGTTGCTAGGATGGAAGTGAGCTTCATAATGCGCACATCTATGATCAAAGGATTCTCGACGGCGCTGAGCGTGTTCACAGAGCGCTTCATCTTGTTCTCTGCTGTTGTTGCGTTTGTGGTCATGGGCGGAGACATCCGCGCCGAGATCACGTTCTCACTCGTTCAGTATTTCAATCTGCTCCAACTTGCTTGCAACATATTCTTCCCACTGGCCCTCGCATTTCTGGCAGAAACTAAAGTCTCAGTGAGACGCCTTGAGGTAAACCACAAAAGTACACTTGCGTTAATGTTATTACTCATTAAACACGGATGTTCCATTCCATCCTTTATCTCTTCACGTTATATTTAAACGGCTATGTTTTGTTTAGGAGTTCTTGTTGTTGGACGAACTGACACCTGCGAAGTTGCCGCTATCAATCGATTCGAAGGAAATAATTAGCAATGGTACTGAGAAGGAAAAGCCAAAGCATACGGGCTTGATAATGAATGGGTTGAGCGCAAGCTGGCAACCAGAAGCCATTGTAAACACGTTGAGGAATATCACTCTGACTGCAGAACCTGGAGAGTTTGTGGGCATTGCTGGCCTTGTGGGATCTGGAAAGGTACAATATAAACCAGTCTGATAATATTTTCTGTAAATACATCCTAAACAATATAAAAATACAATGAGGGTAATTTAGCCTTCTCTGCTCATAGCGTACCTAATTATTTACGGTGTTTATGTCAGTAGCATATTTATACGTATATGTACTTAGTTAGGTACGTACCATTAACCTCGACTTAATGTCACCTCTGCACAAGCATGTAAATCATCTTTATTTTTATGAAAACTCATAGATATTTTTGTCCCATACAGTCGACCCTTCTACAAGTTATCTTGGGCGAGTTGCCTCCATCGCAGGGCACAATATCGTTGGGTGGCGCACGAGTTTCCTACGCCAGTCAGGAACCCTGGCTCTTCGTGGCTACAGTTCGTCAAAATATACTATTTGGACTCCCATACGATCGCATACGTTACAAAAAGGTGAGGCAATATGGCATTATCTACAATTCATGAGCGTTTTGGTTCAAAGGCTTACTATTACGCTTAAAGATACATGATTAATAAATCAAAGAATGACACACAATCTATCATTTTTATTAAACATGGCCTTGTAGGAAGACAAAACAGTAGTAACGCATGCAGTTTATATATAAACGCGATGTGTAGATAGTAAAATGATACAAATGATAAATACATAAGTGCTTTAGAACATACTTACCTACTTTCGCGTATATTTAGAAAACACTGATAACATTTTGGCCAAATTCGATAACTGCGGATTGAATTTAGATAATAAAGCCTCCATTGCTGGGATAGTGTTTAAATGTTTGACTCAGTAATTCATGATGAGCATTTTTAAAGGTCGTAAGTGCCTGCGCTTTGTTGCGGGACTTTGAGCAGTTGCCTGCAGGAGACTCGACACTGGTTGGAGAACGAGGCATCAGCCTTAGTGGAGGGCAGCGCGCGCGCATCGGTCTTGCGAGAGCATGTTATAGACAGGTAACTATGATGAATTCCATTATATAGACTGAACGTTGCTAATAGGTCATGTTATTATTATTAGATAATTAATAATTATCATTTATTATAGAAGAAATGTGATCACATCTGTATAAAACCGTAGATACGTGGTAAAATTACATATCTAAACAGAAAACATTCTGTAAACCCATTTCGATGGGAAAGTAAGTCAAAAAAGGTCGTATTAAAATTTCTCATAACTTTATCGTGGTAGCTGAACCTTGGTACAGTTAGATATTTGAGTCATTGTATTTCGATCGCTGACACTATTCGATTTCTGTATACAAAGGTAGACAACGACACTTGGCGGGTGAGTAATTGTCTGGCATGCTCACTTTTATTAATTTGATAGATGTTCATTCTATGTACCATGACTAAGTAGGTACATAGGGGTACACACATTAGGGGAATTAAAGTAAGGTCCTCAAGGTCATTTAGCGTCGATAAATGCTTTTGATCTGCACAGACACTAAAGTGATCGAAGTGATCGCATACAAATAAATTATTGATTGCTGATAATACTATTTACATAATAGTCTGTGATAAATGCCGAAAGATAAGCTCGGCCATCAAAGCGCACGGAAGGATGGTAAATGTAGATACAGGAAATCAATAAAATGTGCAAAGTAAACAATACGAGTAGCGAGTGAATAGCACCATTTCTTTCATGTGGGAAATTATAAAATGTTTTTTGAATTGAAGAATAATTTCATACTTTGTTCCCAAGTATAAAATTATCGAAATGGAAGCGAAATCGCTATTTAATTTACACAAAAGTTTTGGTTAAAATGAATTGATAGAAAATAATGGCCAATGCATAGTTAAGTATATATAAACAAATGTGAGTTGAATACACGGTCAGTTCAACTAAGCTTCATTTTTTTATTAATTTAGCTTGGTTACTCCCGAAGATCATTTTGAAAAAAGGTCTCTAATTTATTTATTATTTATGCCCAGGCTGACATATACCTGCTGGACGACCCTCTATCAGCAGTGGACACACACGTCGGTAAACACCTGGTATCAGAATGTGTGATGGGATTACTGAGACATTCTACGAGGATCCTGGTCACGCATCAACTGCACCATCTCAAGTCTGCTGATAAAGTCGTCATCTTACACAACGTAAGTATCATTCCTCTTGACTTCTAGAGCACCGATTTCTAAATCTACCTTATCTGGTACATTTTATCCTTCACGCTTTAGAGATAACTATCTAAAATATGTAGTAGAGTTTAGATGTGGAGCTATCTATACAAAAATCAATGTATAACCGTGATTGTGTAAATGTCTAGCTACGCACGTAGGTATAACATGTCCTATTCGTGCGTTATCGTTATCGCCATAAGTTTTTTAAACGACATTTCTAGTGAGGTGCAAATTTAAACTGTAATTCCTGTACCAGTGATGTTGTAATTTGTATATTTTTGTTTGATCGGCAGATTGACATGTTTAGTTATTCCTAATAAGTACTTCCTCCGCTAACGACCGATAACAAACGATCTTGCTCCAAAAACTCTGGATCGATTTAACTTTTTGACTGAGGTTTGAGGTCGTTTATTCATTTCGACTGTGAATGGAACTAGATTGATTGACATCCCTTTTTAGAGAGTAGTAGAACTGTCTCACTGTGTCATTGGCGGTTCTGTCTGGGTACTTAGGTGTTAACCCAAACATAGCTTGCTTGGCGCCGCACCGCCGCAGTGTAGCTACACTTGACATGTGCAGATGTCGTTTTTAGTTTGGTGGTAGGTAACTTCTAGGTACCTAATTATGTAGTTAGGTGGTAATTACTAGTTAGAAAGAATAGCAAGGATTCATTTCCTATTTACTTATACTACATAGGTAGTACATATTCTACGTTATCACACTGTGTACATAATACCATATCGCAATATATTTCCCTTATAAACAACATGTGCAAGAACAAGACAAAGTAAATTATTTTTATCATAATTATGTTTTCCTATGTAACTACTCAATGTAAGACTTTATAATTAACCACCACATACCGACCTATTTGAGGCAAGAAAATTATTTCTCATCATAGGTAGGTACTTGGGTATTTGCGTTTGCAAGGATGAAAAAGTAATTTTATTTACTCACATTGATACAAAAACATATCATTGTGGAATGCCACACACAATGCCTAAGTATAAAAAAGTAATCATTAAAAACTAACTTCCACGCAATGCGTGGTTAAGGAGTTTGGAATTGGAATCTCTACATTTTTAAAAATTTATTTAAAATAGCCATTTAGATAAAATTCCAAAATCAACAAACGTCAAAATGGTTATAAAATTATTGTCGCAATTATATTTATTATTATAGCATTTTATAGTTATGTACTTAGTTAAATTATATGTATTTAATATTCAACTGATACCCTTTATTGTTTAATGCAATTATTTGTTGAATATAATATTATCTTGACGTATTTATTTGAGAACTATTTCTATGCAAATATTTAATTTCTTAAGCGTAAAAGTAGGTGCATAAATTAAATAAGTAAAAACAAATGCCACGTTGTAAGTTGACATTGTCATAAATGAGTTGCGTAATCTATTTAAATTGCGATAAAAATAATATTACATAGGATTTATAATAGAGTTTTAAGTCTCTGTATATAACTACTAAAAATAAATTAGAAATGTTAAGTTAATATTAAGCAAGTTCATGTGTTGATAATTTAATGGGCACCAAAAATATATTGTTTGATTTTTAAATTTATCTGTTGCCCAATAAAATCAATTTTGAACACCAGCTGTATCAATGATCAACGTAAACAATGTGTATCCATCTATTGTGCGTAGTTGGTAAGTGGTTACTTACTTGTTAAAAAATGTCATTGCGCCATGCCCTATTTATTTAACGTGGCTGAGACAACAGTCATGCTTTTACAGTAACAATGCAAGTACAACACAAAGCGGTGATTTAATACATAACTACTTTGTCTATTGTTTACATTTTTCACTGAAGAAATAAGTATAGGTTCTAACTAAAATTCTAAAGAAGATTAATGAACGGTGTCTTTTTTGGAGAACAATGAAGTTTCTGTTTCGGCTTTAGAATTTTTGATTTGTTTGTACCTGCGTAGTCGCAGTACCTACAGCGTAGCCGATGGCATAGTCGTAGTACCTACGTCGTAGCCGACGGCATTGTCGTATTACCGGCGTAGCTGCCGGTATAGTCGTAGTACTAACAGCGAAGCCGATGGATTTATGTATACAGTCGTAGTAGCTACGGCGTAATCGTAGTATCTACGGCGTAGTTGTGTTACCTACAGCGTAGCCGACGCTGTAGTCGTAGTACCTACGGCGTAGCCGAACCGTTGCACTAGTAACAATGGCGTAGTCGTAGTAGCAATGGCGTAGTCGGCTGCATCGCTGTAGTACCTACGGCGTGGTCGACATTGTAGTCGTAGTACCTACGGCGTACTCTATACAAGTATAGGATAAAGTATATCTACCAATTTTGAATAAATATAAACCGTAAATCAAGCAAAATATTTACTACAGTATTTATTTAATTAAAATTTCAATTTATTGATCACTCTGTACTCAATAGCGTGAGCGCTTTGATTGAAACTGTGAGTAATTAATATGCTTCATCATGCTGATTCGCCGCGCCGCTACAAACATCATGTAATTCTATACAGCTACACCTCGAAATCTATATTCATGTCATCAGTCATTAGACGCCAGTGTTGACCGTTACAAAATGTCAATATGTGATAACGTAACATTGCAAGGTCAAAAGGAAGTAGGGTAGAATAAATTCTAATACATTAAACATTTTATACCTATACTTCGTTTTAAGTCTTTTTATAGTTATAATATTTTTTCAAGATAAAGACACGGCTATATTTTAAAGTTATGAAAAGATCTCGTATTTTTGACATCAAAAGATATTTTACACGACACTAATTCCCTACTAATTAGACGTTTTGTCTCAGGGCGAAATAGAGACTACTGGATCATTTGATGATGTGTCGCGATCACCACTGTTTGCGGAGTTGCTCCAGGAAGAAGAACAGCCAGAAGACCCAAAAGTCCAGTATCTTCGACAGAGAACTCTTTCCATACAGGTATATATACATGATTATACTTACACTCTTAAATATACTATTCACGTAACTAACTATTCGATTACGTTGCGCATGTAAGCACTAGTTATTATGAGCCCCCGTTGTGGCTAGAGACTAGCCGAAAATCCACCACGAACAGTCAGCCTTAGGTTCTAATTAATTCAGTACCAATGTCTCATGATTCCTACTTATTATAAAAACATTAGCTTCTGTTCTGCCAGCGGGTTCGCCCGCAGTCCTGGTGGATAAAAAGTAGCCTATGGATAACCATATATGGTCTGGAATAATCCAGACCATAATCTGTCCGTGTTTCCAAAATTCATCTCGATCCCTTCAACTGTTGTGACCTGATTGAGGTTACTTAATGTTTGTTTGTATGTGCCAACTATAGCATTTATAAGATGTATCTATTTATTTATCATTTACTTCTTACCAATTATACAGTTGGTATCGTAAATTTTACAGATAGCCAAAAAAATTACAATTTTATTTAATTTAACGTTTGCACTCATTTTTGGAATAGTCTCAAGGTGTTTAAGAAATACCTAATCATCAACAATTTATTACAAGTTTTCCTTCTTATCATTTGACTTTGACATTTTGGAATATATTAACCTGATTCCGTTATTGCTTGTCCTACAATTTAACTATGCACGTCGGTATCTATAGCTGTTATTAGACTCGCAGAAATATTTGCAAATAAATTTATGAATGATTATGTAGGTGTCATTTATTACTATAATAATATTATCTAATTAAGTGTAATCTAAATAATCATTTATAAGTACCTAATTGAGTATCTTGAACAAATGCCTATTGTTAAACTTAGATTTTGTATCATATATCAATGTATCAAAGTTTATTGTTTATTATGTAGATAGTTATTACTGTATCGCTACTTAATAGCTATTCGTCAATGATAATCATTTTGGGAAAATAATTTCTTGTTGCAGTCTCACACGAGTACCAACACCTTACAAGATGGGGCTGTGGCTGATGAGGTTGAGCAGGAGGAATCTGCCGAGTTGATGGGAACAGGTAACTCATCTGTTTCATTAATTCTAGATATACATAAATGTCTGAACTGTAGGAATTATCTACTCATGGACTTACGTATACGGCCACGCGGTCCACCATAGTCTTATAATGACCAACGTGGGTACCGAGGTATCTCGTTTATACCACATTTATGACTCAACTAAACCTATTTTTGTGATTAGCGACAATCTATTGTTTCTTCCTGACTCTTTGTTTTTTAATAATTATGTATTAATTACCTTTTTACATACATAATACTATATTATAATACGTACATAATATGTGCCTGGCTACTCTACCGTTTAACCAAGTAGGGTTAAGTAGTAAGTACACACACTCAAATCAATAAAATTGGGATTTCCCAAGTGACACTTATCAAATCATAAATAAGCTTTATCTATCTATAATCACAGAATCTATAGTGATAAAGTGATTTCTACGCAATACAGACGATGAGTTTGCTCAAACAAGACAAATATCTAAACAATTGATGTCTATTATCAATTTTACCTTATCCAGTGATAACCGGACGACACAAAGACAGCTGTATCTAATCGATATCTAACAAAAAATTGCTAACATTTTTTTGCTGATGTCATTTATAAACCGCATCGTCATTGATGCGTGTTGTTCTCAATAATTATCTCGTTAATTAAGATTTTTTTACACTTTTATTACATAAGTACTACCTAGTTGCATTATCTACATAAAAATTACAAATTACTTACAAGTCTTACAACCCAAATACATCGAGGTCTTGGTAATCAATGACTATTATTATGCGACAGCGACGCGGAGCAAAGCGCCATCTAATGATGTAATAAGGATCAAAAAGAACGCTAAAGTCATAAGAACAAGACTCAAAATTTAATCAGGATCCTACGTAGCATACTTAATAGAGGATGAGCCGATTGTAAAAAAAAACAAGTAGGTTTATAACGTTTGTAAAATAGTATTAACAATTTGCTAATGCCACTGAGTTACCAGACCTACCTCACCTACCTGCACTGCCAAATTCAGGTAGAAATAATAGATGGAATAGGTGTATCCGTACTGGTGTACGGATACACCTATTCCTATGGGTGGTCCCATGGTTGAAGGATGGAAGTAATTATTTCGCCATTACGAACGTAGCTGCGTTGACTACGTTTTACTAATTCACATTCGAATAAAGGGTGTGGGTTTAAATTCACGCTCGGTACTACGCCAATGACGTCATTGAACGATATGATTACTACATCAAAACATTTGGTGTGTTCACATGTGGCATCTGATATCCGTTTACCCTTTGACTCTTCAATTCAAATGTAGCATGATGCGACACATTCTAATAATTTGTCTTAATTAGACCATTTGAGTTTATGGTACCCAAATACCTATGGTGGTCTTCTAAAATAACAAATCAAACTACGTTTTTACGAGCTTTCACCCTACATACTAGGTATGTCAATATCAAACCAGTGATAGACACGAACATTCCCGGAGTAAATTGTTCATAAAGTATTATTAATTAAAAATGTTTTCCATAGGTCGTGTGCCAGGCGCGGTCTACCGTCAATACTTCCGCGCCGGCGCCGGCTGGGGCCTGATCCTATGGACAACGTTCAGTATTCTCTTGGCACAAGTCGTAACCTCCATCAGCGACCTTTGGCTGACACAATGGTAAATAAATCACTTCATTCTACTACGTACAAATACGTATTTCACACAAAATGGTGTAGCATGCAGGCGATCCAAACCGGATAACGAAATAAAAACAATTCACAAAGGAAGTGACACATTTGCAAGAAATTACATAAAATAATCTATCAATATCTTTTACAGGATGAATGTCGTAGAACTAAGACATGGACTGCTAAACAACCAAACAACTACTCCTCTCTTCCACAACATCACAAATGGCAATATTTCAATTGGCAGCAATGACACCATTAGCAATTTGACTACAGAGCTGCCGACCACGATACCCTCATCCACAGAACTACCCAACATGACTGTTATTGATACAATGGTGAAGACTGTCCTAACTATGCAGAACATTACGTCTGTCTACGAACCGATTAACCACGATTACTATATTTATATTTGGGCGATTGCTATCTTGGGTTGCATCATACTTACAACTGGAAGGTAAATAGGGTTTTTGTTCTATACAGTTTGCATCGACGTAAATAAATAAAACATTAAATCTACAATTTCTTCCTCGAAGATGAACTTAACTTATCGAATATTGATTTCAGATCGATTTTATTCCTGTGGGTATGCATGCGCAGTTCCATCAAGTTGCACAACCAGATGTTCAGCAATATTCTGGCGGCGACCATGCGCTTCTTTGACACCAACCCTTCTGGACGTATTCTTAACAGATTCTCCAAAGACATGGGAGTGGTTGATGAGATCCTACCCAGGATGTATTTGGACAGTATACAAGTAAGCTATATCTGACGATTCATCCCAAGATTAGGCGAAAATACATGATTTTGGACTTAAAGTACCTAATTGCGGCATTCTGATTTACAGATATTCATGGTTATGATGGGTATTCTAGTGATGGTAGCGATAGTCAACCCCTACATGTTGCTGACAACGGGAGTTTGTGGTATCCTTATGTACATTTGGACCGTGATTTTCCTTAGCACTGCACAGGCTATTAAAAGGTTAGTAATTATTGTGCCCTTTACTTTTTATTTGTTTTAAAAATATTTCGATTTTTATCTTTCGTTACCCCTATCTAATTCATTACAGTATTAACATGATATTCTGTCCTTAGGGTGGAAGGTACGACTCGCAGTCCAGTATTCTCGCACGTTTCGGCAACGATGGCAGGACTAAACACAGTGCGTGCTTGTCAAGCGCAGGACATGTTGCGAGATCAATTTGACGACAAGCAAGACGTGCACACAGCTGCCTGGTAAGTTCCACCAGTGGTTCACACGTTATTCATAGTAATCATAGGGAGATCTAGAATAGAATCTATCTTCTAGATATTTATGCTTCTCTTTTTTCCAGGTACTTAACAATTGTCACAAACACTGCATTCTCTATTTGGTTAAGTCTTATCTGTGCGACTTATGTAGTGGTCGTAGCCTACACGTTCTTGTTCCTGGATGACGGTTAGTAGTATCCTTAATAATAACAGATTAGTCAAGTAATTTTTATGTTTGAACTCTTGTGACTATATTTTATGTAAACAGGGAATACAAAGTCGGGAAACGTCGGTTTGGCGATTAGTCAGGGTTTGATCCTGGTGAATATGGTGCAGTATGGCGTGAAGCAAGCGACGGAGGTGATCTCACAGATGACGAGCGTGGAGCGTGTAGTGCAGTTCACATCACTACCACGTGAGGTTACGGAAGGCCCTGCCCCACCCACCGGCTGGCCTCAGCGCGCTAGGCTGGTCTTCAAGGACCTCTCATTACGATACGACAAAGATGCTGATCCAGTGCTCAAAAAACTTAACATTGTTATAGAAAGTGGATGGAAAGTAAGTTATCTGGTTGTTATGTATTGCAGATATCAAGATGTCACGAGAAAATAAGAATTTAACCATTGAATAATGTATATTTTAGGTGGGAGTAGTCGGTCGTACGGGAGCCGGCAAATCTTCACTGATATCAGCTCTGTTCCGCTTAGCGCCTATTGAAGGAAATGTTTTCATTGATGATGTTGATACTGGTGACATCGCTCTGAAGGTAAATCTTGATCCGTAATTGGTTATTCCGGGTATAATATACCCTGAGTTCCGTTTCTCCGATTTAACGTATTCATTCTATTCACAGGAGCTAAGATCAAAGATCTCAATTATTCCGCAAGAACCAGTGCTATTCTCCGCTAGTTTGCGCTACAATATGGATCCATTTGACAAATATAGTGACGCTGACATTTGGACAGCATTAGAACAGGTATATTCACGCTCTATTAAACTTCAATATATAAACAAAAGTCGAGTAACAGTCAAGTTTATTAGATACAGATAAGGGCGAATGATATATTATGTTTGTAATGTTTTTAGGTGGAATTAAAGCGAAGTGTAACGTCTTTGACATCAGCGGTTCAGTCAGGCGGTTCTAACTTCAGCGCTGGTCAGAGACAGCTGCTCTGCTTGGCGCGTGCAGCTCTAGGTCGTAACAAGCTACTCGTGCTCGACGAAGCCACAGCCAATGTTGATCCGAAGTAAGAAACCCGCTTGAAGTATTTTGAACTTACACCATTTAATACATAACATAACATCACGCCTTTTTATCCCCGAAGGGGCAGGCAGAGTTGCACATTTCGGCACTTAATGCCACTGTACAAATGTAACACCCACTTTTCACTATGAGTCCCGTGTAATAGGGGGTGAGCCTATTGCCATATACCGGCCACATTTCCAGACTCCGTGCTACTACTGAGATTTTTAAAAAGCCAGTAATACTTTGCCCGACCCGGGAATTGAACCATTTAATACAGTTGTATTCTTATCTCATTAGATAATAACATCATTATGTTATGTCTATTCGCAGTACGGATGCACTTATTCAAAAATCAATTCGCACACATTTTGCGGATTGCACTGTAATCACGGTGGCACATCGCCTGCACACTGTCGCTGATTCCGACAGAGTAGTTGTGAGTATCCTTAACTTTGTTGTTTGTGTATCATTAGTCTATTGTCTAACTTCTATGGGAACAGTACCTAGTTAAGTATTATTATTTATTTTTTTCTTGGACACGCTGAGATAAGCAACGATAAGATAATCTTATCTTATCGTTGTTAAGAAGTTCAACGACTTAAATTACAAAAACTATTAGTGGTAGATTAAACTTTTACATAACGTATTTGAATTACTGTTAAGATAACGTTTTAAACATGCAACCTCCCTCAGACTCCATTACTTTATAATACTCACTTGAGATTAGCGCAGAAAAAATCAAAGATATCTTTGATTGAACTTTAAATAATATGACTCCTGTGTTAATTTCAGGTGATGGAAGCTGGTGAGATTGTGGAATGCGGTCATCCACACGAACTGCTACAAAAGCCCGAGGGCCACTTCACTCGCATGGTGCAGCAGTTGGGTCCTGCTGCGGAACAGAGTCTGCGCGACCTGGCGGCGGCCGCGCATGCCGTGCACATCAAATACGTCGACGCAGACGATAACAACCAATAACAGTACTTAATGGTGTCTTACTTAATTTTTACCCCACTGTGACTCCCAAAGAGAAAGTTGTTTTAGTCTTTAAGTCACGCGCCAAATAACTATGCCGTTTCAAAGTGGGTCGCAAAGGCGTTGGGCTCATGTAAGAGATTTGTGTACCTACTGTGGTTTGAGAATGGCAGCGTTATTTAAGTAAAGTTGGCCTATTTATTCGACTAACAAAATTACATATACATACCTTAATAGCGAATATATAAATTACGTCTTACAGTAACTTTGCTATGATCGTTTACTTAGGGCTTGGCCAGTAGTTTGTATATTTACAAACCGTTCCTTCATTTGTGCCTTTGATAATTATTTACATAAATCAGATGATTAAATATTTAAAATATCTCTATATTTTATACGTCATACTGTCGTATCTAATGTTAATTGTTGTTATACGAAATTTTTGCTTTTAAAATGAAAATTGTCTCTTAGAGAAATAAGAAAATTTTAAAGCTGAGAATTTCTTTTCATTTAAATTTATCACAAATAGTTGTACTTATTGTTACTTGTAAATTAATATAATATACTTATGACCTCAGTGATAGAGCTGTGACTGCTAATGACAAAGGTGTTTATTAAAAAAGGTTTAACAATTTTGACTATGTACTTAGTTTTGATATAAATTATAACTACTACTACATCACTATATCCATATACAAGTACTTAATGTTGAGATATTGTCACAAAAATGTGTCTAAGCTAGAATAAGTCAAGAATTTGCTAAAAATGTATACCTATTATTATTATATGCATATATTTATTTAAAATTCTGTATAAATTACATTTTTTTAACCTTTTGAACGCCAGAGCAAAAACGCATGAACTTGCCCTCAACGCCAGCCCACAAATTCACCGCAAATACCTACGAAAAAAATAGGGATTCCAAAACTTCATCGATAATCAATTTTATTTTCATTTTCGTCTTTAATTTCGAAATATAATGTCCTTATAACATTGAAATTTAATTCAACATTACATTTCTTCCTATTAAAGTAATAGTTATACACTATTTACAGACTTGTATAATACCGTAATAACAGATATGAGACTACAATCAGGGACTGAATAACCGAAAAATTACGATACCTTTAAATTGCGGTATGACGTCATACCTTTAAATAAAGGTTACCGCTTAATTTCGGTATCGAAATTTAATTTCGGTACCGTTATTTTTGGGTATGAAATGAAAACCGGTATATTTCGGTACCGGTACCCTAACCTGAATAATAAAGATATGAGAGAGATATTGACCGCGCTAGTTTATCTATCCTATTTCATCGCATTGCATTCGTTTGGCGTGTTTTCTGGACACAATCACATGCGTCTCACGTTATATTTTATGGTGTGCTGAGTTGAATTGGGATAACAATGTCAAATAACGCACGAAAATTTATAATAATAGAAACAAGTAAGTATATGTACTTATGTAATCTTATAATAACATATTTCTAATTGACACGTAACGAGTACTAAGTACTGGTATCTTACCTACTCGTTGTCGACGCGTACGGCACGCGGCGACGATGTAACGCCAGTAGACACGCTCACACACAGACGCTGCGTGCGTATTATTTTACCATACACTATATTATTACACTTTTTATGTTATTAGCTCATTACTATAGTTTATTATAACGTAGTGTGTTATAATATTTTTTTACCTTATAGGTATATATGTTCACGACATTTTTGTCAAAAATTGGTTAAATGCCTAAAGTTTTTTATTTCTACCGCGGTGGGCGCGGATTTCCAGAATTCTTGTTTTGATTGAAAAGGTATACTCCCGAGATGGTCCTTTTCATTGAGGTCAGGATCTGATAATGGAAGCCTAGGAAAAAACCGAGGAGAACTTATGAAAATTGTAGGGGCAAGTAATATGTCTATTGTTATTCAATTAGGATTTTTAAATATGTACTACAATTTGAAAAGGGTCTGGAGCCGACAGACAGTCAAAGGAACTCCTCAACGGTTTATATTAACTACCTTGTGTTTGGGTTTGATTGATTTGTATTGATGAGAACTTTACACCTAGATGGAGTAGGACTATCATTAAGGGTCTGATGATGAAGAACTGTAATTGTTAAGAGAACTCGTCAACGGTTTATAGTAACTACCTAGTGTTTGGGCTTGTATAATTTGTATTGATTAGAACTTTGCGCCTATGTGAATTATAAGTGGCAAAATGATAAAAAAAACTGCGTTTAAAAAACCGACATCATAAATTAAAAAAAAATTAATAGCAAACAAAAAGTAAAAACTAAAAAGCAAAAAATAACTATTTCATAAAAAATAACTATCAGTACTGATAGGTAACGCACCCACTGACATAAATTGTTTTATTGAATGCGAATTTAAACATTGGGCTTCTCTCTGAGTGACGGAAGTCAATGAATTAATTATGTTTCTAAAAGCTAAGTCGTCCATCATGGAGAATGGTCTACCATGTACAGTCACCAAATTGATACATTGGGTTTTTAAATAATTAAGTCTATTGCTATAAGGAGCAGGGTCACCAGATGTGCTTGTACTAGCCCCTTCGTCGGTATTAACATTTTCTTTATTTGTGACTAGCGGCCCGTCCCGGCTTCGCACGGGGAGACTTAAGATTTTTTACATAGTTTTACGTTTTATTTATATTTATTCTCAGTTTTTTTTAGCGACCTGCCCTCCGTTGTCGATGTCGCGTCTTAAGGTAACCGATTGAACAATTCAAAAGTTATCTAGAGCAAACTTTTATAAGGATTGAACCATTCATTAAAACGATTGTTATGGGTAAACTATAAAAGGTAGACATATGCTCTCGCGGACTTTTTTAAAAATAATGTTAAGATAAACAATTCATCTATAGAACATTTTTGTATAACTTTAACTATATGCTCAGCGCACGCCACGGAAGGCCTCAGAAACGATATTTTTCCCCCGTTTTTAAAACATTTTTGGTTACTGCTCCACAACTATAGGACCTAGCGTGATATTATATAGCCTATGTTACTTCTGATTAATGCAGCTTTCGAATGGTGAAAAAATTATTGCAATCGGTTCAGTAGTTTTTGAGTTTATTCATTACAAACATACAAAAATACAAATCTTTCCTCTTTATAATATTAGTATAGATTAGTATAGATATAGATATCAGTCATCAAACGGTTCCTCTCAGTTACTATATTGTGTTCAGTGGGATGTTTGGATGACAAATGATACATAAGATTTGTTCCATGGTTACCCTAAAACTAAATAATAACATGTTACTATAATTATGTATATGTATTAAGTAAGAAAGTTTTGTTACTGAATCATTGGCATCATCAATTCAGCATTGGTAAAACAATCTAAATTGAATACCTAATTAAGTAAGTATATGTATTATATAACTGTTTAGGGACGTTATGGGTTATAGTTATTTTATTGTAATGGTGTTATAGTCTAGCCGTGGACCTACCGTTGCGCACGCTGTGCAAGTGTGCAACCTATTAAGTATTAGTCATACGGACTTTTAAGTTAATAAAAAATCAACCTAATTAAAAAATAAACTTTACTCAGTAAACTCCTTGGCGGCCTGTCTGCTTCTCTTCTGATGACCCGTCAGCTTGTGCGGAAGCCGTAACGGGGGTGCTGCGCCAGGGCATGGAATACTACATTCCATTCTCGGACGTGGCATCCTCTGGTGGGACCCGTCCTTGGTTCGATGCCGACTGCGGACGTGCCGAAGCGCTAAAGCAGGCGGCATACTTGGCATGGGCGGATGCCAGGCGCCGTAGGGCTGATGACATTCATCAAAAGAAGAGAGCCTTTAATCGGGCTGCCAAGTCATGCAAAAAGGCATTACGGATGGCTCGATTTAACCACATTAGCCGTATAGGAAACAAACTAGCTTCCTACCCAGCGAGAAGTAAAGCTTTTTGGTCCCTGGCCAAGGCGGTTGAATCGAATTTCTGTCGCTCCTCACTTCCTCCGCTCCTGAGGTCTGACGGGACGCTGGCTCACACTGCGGTAGAGAAAGCAAATCTATTTGCTTCTCTATTTGCGGAGTCTTCGCGTCTTGACACTGGTGGCGCCTTGCCTCCTTCTATTAATAGCGTATGCAAGACGAATATGTCGCAAATTCGCATTCGACAGAGGGAGGTATATAGGACGCTACGCGATCTGGACGTGAACAAGGCCAGTGGTCCCGACGGAATCCCAGCCCTGGTTTTAAAAACCTGTGCGCCTGAGTTGTCTCCAATCTTGACACGTCTGTTTCGCCTTTCCTTAGAGACGGGTCTAGTACCGGTTGCATGGAAGCTGGCCAACGTACAACCTGTGCCTAAAAAAGGTAGTCGTGCCGACCCTAACAATTACCGCCCTATTTCGGTCACGTCCATACTCTGCAAGAGCATGGAACGTGTACTTAACAATAGGCTCCTGGCATACCTTGAAGGTAACGATCTCCTCAGCGATCGGCAATACGGGTTTCGACGTAACCGATCGACTGGGGACCTTCTTGCGTATGCTACTCACATATAGAGCGAGGCCATAGAGGGGCACGGAGAGGCACTAGCAGTCTCCCTCGATATTTCGAAGGCCTTTGACAGGGTATGGCACGACAGTCTAATCGGCAAGCTTCCTGCATATGGACTTCCTACTGGTCTGTGCAGATGGATAGCAGACTTTCTGAGGGATCGGTCAATACGAGTAGTCATCGATGGCTGCTCGTCTGACCAATTCGGTATTAATGCCGGCGTCCCTCAGGGGTCAGTACTTTCAGCGACGCTCTTTTTGCTGCACATAAACGACCTGCTTAGGCCCGGTATCTTTGGGTATGCAGATGACAGCACAGTTGTTGAAAGGTATGTGTCCGGTGCGCGGACTAGCGGAACACAGATCCAGTCTTTAAGAGAATCCATGGTCGAACGTTTGAACTTGACCTTGAAGGCGGTGTCCGACTGGGGTGACGCCAACTTGGTTAGGTTCAATGCTAGCAAGACCCAGGCGTGTCTATTCTCCGCCAAACGGAGTCAATTTCTGCTGACTCCTACTTTCCGGAATGTACCCGTACCGATAACCGATCGTCTTGAGCTTCTTGGTGTAACTCTGACGCCCACACTCAACTTTGGCTCCTATATAGAGTCAAAAGCGCAACTGGCTGGTAGGAAGTTGGGTGTCCTATGGAGGGTGAGACGGTACTTCACGCCGAGACAATTGCTGAGCCTGTACCAAGCACAGGTTCGGTCCTGTATGGAGTATTGCTCTCATCTTTGGGACGGCTCGGCAAAATATCAGCTGGACGCGTTAGAGCACATTGAGAGGCGTGCCAGGAGGCTCATCGACGATGATGCGCTTGTGAAGGCTCGGCTTCAAAGCCTCGAACACAGGCGTAAGGTTGCAAGCCTTTCGGTTTTCTACCGGATACATTTCGGGGAGTGTGCGGGGGAATTGCACAACTTGATTCCCCCTAGTCCTTTCCATCATCGTACCACAAGACAATCCGCGAAGCGTCACCGATTCATGGTAGATGTTCCGCCCACACGCACGAAGCGCTTCGCTTCAAGCTTCCTTGTGCGTACTGCTAAAGAGTGGAATTCTTTGCCAGAGTCTGTATTTCCTGAAGGGTATAACCTGGGAGTCTTCAAGGCCCGAGTGAATAGGTTGCTTATGGGACGACGTGCTCCAACGTAGACCGCATCATCGCTTACCATCAGGTGAGATAGTGGTCAAACGTCGACCCATCAATTATAAAAAAAAAAAAAACATCAAATCAATTTCAATAATTAACGAATCAACTAAAATAAAAATATGTACGTCGAGCGAGCGAGGCGAGTCGTCCCGAGTAGGTAATTACCTACTTTGTCAGCGCGGACGCCGGGGCTCCGGTAGCGGCCGGTCTGTGTGTAGGTATAGGTAAGGGTGTGTGTTTACAAACCATGCGGAGGCTTAAGGCCGTATATATATACGAATGTGGAAAAGATTTTGTGTGGTAGGTACCTATGGTATGAATGTGGGATTGTAATTTCTATATAAATATATTGTAATATTACAGCTATATCTGTGGTCTGTGACATGCTTCACCTTTTTTATAATATGCGATAATAATTATTTTAAATGTGCAGTTATGATGAAGTCGGTAAAATAATCTCGTACCTAATCGATCACGATTACGATCTGGAATACTAACTAATAATAATTGTAGTTAAAATTACAAGGTACCTAATCCTATTCATCTTATGAACATATAAATATACCTAGTAAGTAATCAAAGTTTAGGTAAGTACCTAACCTAACGAACGATACCCAATGACTGGTTTTTCGTAGGTATATATAGCCCCATAGTTAATAGTTACACGACTATTATATATAGTTATTAGATAGATACGGTACACACAAATCTTACAACAGTAGCGTAGTTGCAGCAGTGACACGAATAAACAGGTTTACAGGCGCGCGTTTTTCGCTTGCCGCTGCTCCGCTCCGAGGCGTGGGGCCCCTCGCACCACACCCCGCACACCCCTAGCTTTACGTCCCGCAACGGTCAAATCTAAGTTTTTCGGTACCGTTATCGCATAAAGGTTAAATACCGGTATAGCTTTAATTTCGGTACACTTATTTTATACCGGTACCGTACCGTTATACCTTAACCGCTTTCAGTCCCTGACTACAATATATTTAAATATAATAACTGTAGGTACAACACTATTCTTGATCTGCTGTCTTCATATTGTGACCATGGCGTGGACGGCCCGCCATTTTAATAACTACTTCGCTTCCGAAATAAGGATGTGGCAACGTAATATCTCGTTTATCGATGTTCTAGTACAATATTATTTTATAATAAATGAAACACGTTTTTTAAATCAGATTTATAATTCCGAATGTAACAGGTACTTAAAAATATATGATTGAAATAGGTTAAGAAGGTAAATAAAAACTATGAAAAAATAGAAAATTTTAATAAAATGTTATACAGTATGTACTATGTATACATGTTTTTAAATATTAAGTTCTATAAACCTGGCATAAAAAGTAACAAATTAAAACAATTAACGATTATATATAATTATTCACAATTACCAATCAGTCTTATACTAATAAATCTTTTGAATAATAGAACAAAATTATACAAAATCTACAATGCAACCTGCATTCTGATCATCTAATTCGCTGGGTGCAAAGTGGGTGGTGGGGACAGTGAAATCGATCTCAGCGCGCACCGTGGCTAAAAAAGGAACTTTTGGCAGACTTTATTCCACGAAGTTATAGGTAAATATGGAGCCCACACTTAGAATAAAAGTTTCGAGTCAAATATTAATATATTCTTCGTCATCTGAGACTCCTTCTAATGTGCGAAGAAGTTCTTCCGTAGTCATTAAATTCCCACTCATTATAATAGTCACTTAATATAAATCTTGAACTCGATATCACAAGTAAATTAATCATAAATATTATTCATTCACTTCACTAATTTCTGGTCGCCGCGCTTGTGACGTCACGATATTGTCGTCTAGTCGTGACCATGGCGTACAGGGTACTGATAATTCGGGTTGCGTTAGGGATGCGCTTGAGTTGGGATTAGTGAATATCGAAATTCGACCCAACCAAATTTTATTTTTGACTATGTAGCTTATTGAATGATTTTTAAGACTGGTTTTATAAAATTAATGCTGCTTTATCCTAGTACCAAATTATACCTAAAATAATATATTCCAGAGGAAAGTTTCGAATCGATCCTTGATTTGAAATAATGATATTATCCAACATGCGCTACATCACTAGCGGTCACGCAGTTATGACTCTGGCGTGTGAGGACATTCTTTTTTCAGAGTTTATTTCTTTCTTTTTAACGTAAAATTTCTCAATATTTATAATGCAATTTAATTAGTTTTATGGAAATAAATAAATTTTGGACCTTCTATTTTACAGGTATATAAATAAATAGGCATTAAAGTAATGTTTAAATAGTTTATTTCGTGTTTTAATGTACCGCTGTTTTTGTCACATATTTGTGTCGTTGGCGCTCAGGGACAGTTTTCGCTTGTCACGTATTTGTGACCCTGGCGCTCAAAAGGTTAATACTACTTACAAAATAAAAAATAATATTTAAAAATATAAAAAATAGGAGCCGACCAGTAGCGGGAGCTTGGTCCAATTATTTATTATTATTATGATTCATAACTCGAATTCACAAAAACTAATACAACATTCCAACCATTAGGGTATTTCACCCGTCATGTGCCGGAATGCATATTCAAGCGAGAAAATGTATTTTATATTGTGACTTTATTACTGGCCACCAAGCTGTTAAACAATGATGTTATACAGTGTAATCATAAGTAGCTTCAAATGATATAGAACATAATATTTATAAGTTATCATTAAGCAGTACTTATAACTTTATTGTTAAATGTGTACCTCATACGAGTGACTGTTGAATTTGCCTTGATTGAAAAGTGATAAAGCGCCTTAATTGAGATTACTGTTTATACAAAGTAAACTTATTATAATAATGTACAAATATAAAGGAGACAGCTGAAAATGATTCTGTACATAAATATAATGTAAAGAGGATACTCAGTGGTACTGATATCCAACTAACTAAATCTACATATATAGCTAGAGTTTCTTTTTTTGTTTAAATGCCTTAATCTCCAGACTTGAAAAATTAAAAAAAAAATATTCAGAATTTAATCATTTTTAATGGGTTCAATATCGAAGTAGGTTATAGGCTGTGTTTTTATAATAACTGTCGTAAGACACACCAAATTTACTAAAAGTTGTGGGGTACTCACTTGAAATAACTGAGAAACGCTCAACTAGTTTCGAACCACAGAGGGGTTCTTCGTGATGAGCAGCATGCGTGGTCGGGGCTGATTAGGCTGCACGACCCCGTTAGTTATTCGGGTGAGTAAACCGCGATTTTTAATTAATTTAGACTATGGGCTTTAAAACACCATGCTACAATCAATTGGAGCCCAGCAGGGCGGGTGACACTGCAGGGGAGTAGCTAGTATTATATAATAAAAAAAAAAACATTTATATATACCTACTGTACTTACTGTTTGCCTCATGTGTGTGTGTATTTGACTTAAACTGTGTTAATAAAGATGTATTGATTAAGTTTCTGAATGTGTTTCATTATTTGTACACCCAATCTACATTAATGATATAGGTAATAAAAATTACTTACCAAAGAAATTTCTAATTTAGTTTTTCTTGAAAAATGTTCAATGGATAAGAACTGTTTTATGTCTCAAAAAGCTTCATTATAATGAATTTATGATAAACAAAACAAAGTAATATTTCATGTAAATTAGTTTTATTTCAAATAAGTTGCACTTTTCCATTTTTAACAAGGTCCGCTATGGGTTTGTACTGCAGAATATGTTGTGATCCCTCTGAAACAAATAAAACATTCAAAAGGTTGATTACAAATAAGTAAAAGTTTCAACTAATTTTTTTCCTGTTATTAGGCACACTGATAATTAAATGAACAAAGACTACAAACCTTCTAAATCTATCTCCTCATCCTCGCCGGCCAGGTCTTCCAGCACAACACCATTTATAGTCTCATTAGCTTTCAAAAACACATGACTTTGCATGTTCGGATGTACAGCCATTTTATTAGTTTCAAACATTTGCATATTACCAGGCATTTTATCTAGAACCACAGTCTTCATATGATTTTCCATATTTAATAGATATTCTTGAGCATACTTGTATTCCATTGGGGTTAGAAAGTTGGTCCCAGATTCAACTCTTTGTCTTTCTTCATTTAATATTGGTATACAGTACTTTTCTATTTTACTTAATCTAGTCTTAAGGTAATTGCATATTATAAACTTTATCCTGCTTAATTCCATTTTGTGGATTGTGGCGCGAAGATCTGTTTTGGGAAGTTTGTTTATGTTGCGCTCCATGTGTTGTATTTGTCCCAGCATACATTCTACCATATCATTACGATGTGGTAGTATTTCTGGAGCCAACCTCTCGTTTTGCCAAGCACTTTGAAGAGTTTTTAGCACTACATCAGCCGTAATTTCTTCTTCTTCATCTTCACTTAATGCAATGTTGTCCTCGGTTAAATCCATGCCTGTTTTTATGTAACTACAATATTAACAGTAACTAAAGTAACACCAACTTGTAGTACAATCAAAACTTATCTTAATTCAATGGAAAATACGCTCATGTGAACTTATTTTAATGTAAAAATTAACAAAACAAGCGTCTCGTTTTCGTTATCATTTGATTAACAAAACATGACAGTTGACAGCAGACAATTTGACATTCAAAATCAATTTTGTCTACCATGGACAAAAAAGATTAGGCTCTCGGAACAATAACTAGACATGGAAGCCAGGCTAAAATAGCAATTTACAAACATATATCTGATGCTCTCACTCTTTACACGATTTTGCGTAGGCGAGAATGAGACCGCAAACTGAACATAGTTCTGATAATTTGCAGGTTGTCACAACTTTCAGTGGACTCATTACAATCTTATGTCATTGGACTCATTCAGCATACTACCAAATTCAAAATCACGTTTTGACGTTCAATATTTCACAGTTTCACTCAAGTTTGACACCTTCCTCACTTTGCCGGATTATAGTACTGAAGTGTCACCGTGGTTGTATTTACGGCTCCTGATAATAAAAAATATTTTCTAAGGAATTAGCGCAAAAGAAAGGAAGAAAGAAAGTGTATGGTCGTTCTTTATTATGTTTTTACTTAATAAAAATACGTCTTGTGTGATTGACGGCTGCAATTCACATTTAGGAAGAAAAAAAACAGTGTGAAAAAATTCACTTTCATTCGTAACTTTTTGATATGTTTTAAAATAAATTATACTGGAAATAACGGTAAACTATAAATAAATGTTACTTATTATTGTCGTACTTTTCAATTGTAAGCCTAAACAGTATTATTCCATCTTTACCTAAAAAACTAAAATTTTCTAAGTTAATTTTTAACTAGTGATGTGGTCATGTTACATATCGATTATTTTAGGCTTTGAAGTTCTTATAGTACATAATACTACTTTTGATGATTTGACAGAACACGACTACATTTTGTACCCATCATCATTACGGAATATTTTAAGAATGTCATAGAATACAAAACGGCTTTATCGGAACGAAATTAAAAAATCTTTACAATGCGAAAAATGCATAGAAATACGGAGAGTATTCCAAAGATCTTTGATATCTTTAAATATAGAGGAGGCCTATTTAAACCAACATATGGCTTAACCAAGATCTGTCAACTGTCCGAAAAAATTATAAGAGAATATCAAGTGCATATTGATTCAAAATCTCTCGGTAAACCAAAATAATTATTAGATTGATTAATAAAAGTTTCAGCACATGTGTTGCCGTCAAAAATTTTCGTGAAAAAAAAGATTATTCATTAGACACATCTTTCTATGATGATCACAGAAATCTTATAAAGTCCATAGCACAAAAAAAATATTTTAACTTAAAGGATACATTATATAACTAAAAATTTTGACTGTACCTACCGAAAAAATTCGGCACATAAAAAAGACAATTATATTTAAAAGTCAATGGTAAACACATAATAGTACACCACTACCACGGTTTGTAAATATGCTTTGTTTGTGAGCAATTAAAATCTTTTTAATATTGTGTTTTATTCTGAACCCACGACATCCAGATTAAGAACCTAATGTACGTTAAATCACAGCAGCAATACTTTCAGGTACCATAATTTGTCGATAAAATATATTAATTTATTCCCATCACTAGCATATTTACAAGTAGTGACAACCCGCATAATAACGAAACGAAACAATACACATGTCTCTTTCTTATACACTATCAATACCATAAGTAAAAAAAAGATGAATATATGGATTGTAGTTGTTATTTTAGCCTGGCTTCCATGCTTTAGTTATTGTTCCGAGATTAGGCTGGACTAGGAAATAAAAACCGCTAAATTCAATTTTTCTATGATCTGATTGAATACCCAATTTTAATACACGAAAAAGTAGGCAGCGGTGCCTTAATACAGGATATAATAATATATGCCTTATATATTATATATCCTGTCAGGATATATTAATATATGCCTTAATATAGGATTAGGCCTTAATGCAGGATGAGGCCATGTGCACGTCTAGAGATTGTTTACAGAGAGGTTTATTATACATGCACTCTTTTGGAAATATTGAACTAGTAGCTGTACTGGAAGCTACCTCTCCTTGTCTGCAGAATTTTTCAACGAAACAGTTTTTTTCTTTGTTAAAACGAAAATAAACAAGAGATAGAAATAATTCTCTCTTTTTTATACAATTATTAATTATGTACCCACTATTTTATGATACACTTACTACTTAGGTACTTTTTGTAATAGAAATGGCGACAGATCCCTCTGACGTTTTACCAATAAATTCAGAGAAAGAAAATTATAACAAAGTGGTCAAACGTGGCCCATCAAATATAAAGAAAAAAATTGGCATTACTAAAATCAACTGGTGGTAATGAAATATGTACATTTAAGCTAATAGAGCACATAGATGTCAAGGTCTAAAGGCTAAGGGGCTAATACAACAATATTTTTATGTGGGATAGTCAATGAGACCTGACCTATGAGATTCCTGAGATAGGTTGGTTGAACTTAGTTGATAAATGAAGTTCATCGGTGTAGGTAGGATAGGAATAATAAACAAATACCCTACCTCCCTAAGAGCGATTTTCAGACTTCTTATATTTCGTACTGAAAAAAAAACTTGGCATTACCCATATGTATTAAGTGGCTAATGAATTGATCAACTTTTAATATTAGGAAAATTTTCTAAATAAATTAAGTAAAAATGCAGTAAAAAGGTAAGTAAAAGGTACAAACTAGGTACGATGTAAATGCGACGACAGCTCGTAGGCATAATCCTGTTAACGTTAAAGACAGGTACTTCTTAGCGACCTCATAACGATATTAGCCGAGTAGGGCATAAGAAACACAGGGTTGAACTCGAATTCTAATTTTCACGTTGCATAAAGAAAGGTATCCTCTGGTTAGTCTCTAACCGATGTCTAATATTGTTTACTTTGATTCGAGTTTAAAGTTAGGAGACCTGCTGATCTCCTAACTTTACGTACAAAAATCAGTGACGACACTAGCCTAGTTGACCTAGTGGCAGTGGGCGCGTGCATAGTTACAATTAAGCCTACAGACGTGAAAAGAGTCTTCTTATAGAGGTAGTATTTAGGATTCCTAAATATAGGAATATGAAAATGTATACATTTTCATACTATAAAAGGTACAGTAATTTAATAAAATTAAAATAAAATATACTTAAAAAAAATAAAATGTAGATAGGTTTAGGTAGCACAAGTTCAACCCTGTAGAAAAAATTGTGACCAAGTTAAGTATAGGTAATGTGTTCACCTTCTTAGATGCGTATATCTCATTATGAATATTGATTTTGTTCGCGACGTCAATGTTAATCCTAAGGGTCTACATATAAAAGACGTTAACAAAACGGAGAGCTACGAGTAGCCTCCACAGCCTCGGCAACCCCGCCGCACCACGGGATTGGTTAAACTACACTAAAGACTGGAGTAGTTCGTTTAACGATTTTCTTCAGTATTTTTGTAATAACCATCTCGGAGCTTTCCTCTCCTTAATTTTAAGTAAGCTCAAGTGGATTTTTTCGTTCATGTTTTCGCGAGTGAATCTGGGTTAACGGTTTATTAAAATTGCAAGGTTAAGAACACCACAACGAAGATGTCGTTGACTTTGGATCCCGGGCCTGGTATAGCAGCTCTGCAAGCATGGGGTGGCCAAGTAGCGGCGTATGGTGCCTCCAACCAAACCGTCGTTGACAAGGTGCCACCAGATATGCTTCATATGGTCGATCCTCACTGGTGAGTCCGATTCTTTGATTGTCATGAACAAATCTCACTGAACATGAACTATATTTTTGTAGGCAATATATTATGTACTCCAACTACTACTTCAACTGTATTCTAAATATTTCATAAATAGGTACCAGTTTCCTCCTATGAACCCGCTATGGCACGGACTCTTGGGATTCACAATCGGCGTTCTTGGTTTTATCTCTATTACTGGCAACGGAATGGTCATCTACATATTTATGTCAACGAAGGTAAATAATTAGCTAAACATTTTTTAGTTAGTTCTTGTGAGAAAAATGTGCGACCACTTGAATTTTTCTTTTTATAGAGCCTTAAAACTCCATCAAACTTACTTGTGGTGAATCTTGCTTTCTCCGACTTCCTTATGATGTGCTGTATGTCTCCGGCTATGGTGGTTAATTGTTATAACGAAACGTGGGTATGGGGTAAGTAAAGCTAGAGCATTTGGATTCTTTTTTTCCAATCATAAGTGTAATCGATAAAATATTTTTTTCTCATCGCACTTTTTTATATCTCATTAGGTCCTCTTGCGTGTGAACTATACGCGTGTGCTGGATCTCTATTTGGGTGTGCATCTATTTGGACCATGACTATGATTGCTTTCGACCGCTACAATGTAATCGTGAAAGGTATAGCCGCCAAACCAATGACCAATAACGGAGCTCTTCTACGCATCCTCGGCATCTGGGCGTTCTCGCTTGCATGGACTCTCGCTCCTTTCTTCGGCTGGAACCGGTAAGATATGGCCGGAAAAATAAATGTCTGAAGCACTGTACTTTAAAGTGAATCAAATTCTAGGTAATTTGTTACATCTTAATACTGCAGATATGTACCTGAAGGCAACATGACTGCTTGTGGCACTGACTACTTGTCCAAGGATTGGTTCAGCCGAAGTTATATCCTGATCTACTCCGTCTTCGTGTATTTCTTGCCTCTCCTCCTCATCATCTACTCTTATTTCTTCATTGTACAGGTAAGTACAACTGAATTTAATTTTAGTAGGTACCTCCCTATTATTTTCTTCGTAGTGATAGGAACTAACTTAACTTTTCTCTTATTCAGGCTGTAGCAGCTCACGAAAAGGGAATGAGGGAACAAGCTAAGAAAATGAACGTGGCTTCTCTTAGGTCTTCTGAGGCAGCAAACACAAGCGCCGAGTGCAAATTGGCAAAGGTTTGCCACATTATTTCTTCGAGTTATGTTCTTTTGTGTCACTTTTATATTCTGTTTTCATGATTAAACATTGTTACAGGTGGCTCTAATGACCATTTCTCTGTGGTTCATGGCGTGGACACCCTACCTAGTGATTAACTACACGGGTGTCTTCGAAAGCGCACCCATCAGTCCTCTTGCTACCATCTGGGGCTCTCTCTTTGCCAAAGCTAACGCTGTCTACAATCCTATCGTATACGGCATCAGGTCTCGTATTTTCTTGTTCAATTAACACAACATTATATCATTTTGTCTACAATAACTAATAGGTAATGCAACCTAAAATTGGTATATGAATGTTACAGCCACCCGAAGTACCGCGCTGCTCTGTACCAGAAGTTCCCGTCACTATCGTGCCAGGCGTCGCCAGACGAGAGCGGCTCGGTGGCATCCGGTGCCACAGCCGTCTCCGAGGAGAAACCTGCGGCCTAAACACGTTTGCGTCGTCTCCGATAACAAACCTCCACGACTCGGCTTCGCTGTTCTATGGACACGATTCTGCCAAAGCGATGTTATTTATTATTTTTATACGCAAACATTTACATTTGTACAAAGCTATAAACTCGAGCACAGAGCGTGTGCTGGTTGCAAAATATTCAGGTTGTCCACCCTACAAATCGGCACTTGCGTATTTTGAGTTCACGTTTTGGGCATCGAGTTGAACGTTGCACACTTTTCTTATACCTTACATTTGCTTAAAAACCGGTCGACGGCATATAAAAAATCCAAAAAAAAATACAATCAGCAGTATGTCGCCAGACCCCCCTTTACCCATGAGACTGCTCCTCTTAGATATTATATAATGCTATAAATGTCTCTACGATGAAACAGGCTCTGTATCTTGGACTAATAAATTTAAGCAAGCAAAGTGGTTAATGATCACGTTACAAATTGTTTTATTTCTTCAAATCGACCTTATACATACGTTCTTACGACCCTAAATGGGATGTCACTCGTTTCCCACCTACCTCATGGCATTTTTCATCTATACATATAATAAAACTGTAGAAGAGCTAATTAGCACTGCTACATAATAAAACAATAACTAGTGGGGTGTGTTACTAAATAGAACGATCAACAAAAACGTGTTTAAAAAAAATTTCTGTCTGTATGTTCACGCATCACGCAAAAACTACCGGTCTGATTACGATGAAACTTGGTATGATTATACTTTAATTAACTTGCACACAACATTACTTTTTATCCCGAAAAAGAAAAAAATAAACTTACAGGTCGTGCGGCTCGATCCCTAGACGCAGTTAGGTACTGTACCAAACGCAAATATAAGTTATAATAATAATAACTTTAATAACGTGTCTTGGCTACGATTCAGTAATCTCTTTGGAGAAACTGAAGGATTTGTCTGTGCAATTATGGACGAAGTTATCCTTACGAATAACTACCGGAAATATATAATTAAGGATGGGACGGTTGACATATGTCGGGCATGTCATAGTCCTGGTGAATCCATTAGACATATTATTTCTGGTTGTGGTCGTTTGGTTAACAGTGAATATTTGCATAGGCATAATCAAGTAGCTAAGATTATCCATCAGCAACTTGCTTTGCACTATCGACTTGTTGAGTCTGAGGTACCGTACTACAAGTATGTGCCCGACCCAGTTCTGGAAAATGATCATATCACGTTGTACTGGGACCGGTCTATCATCACTGACAGGACTATTATAGCCAACAAACCTGATATAGTGGTGATAGACCGACAACTGCGCCGCACGATGATAATCGATATCACTATTCCTCATGATGAGAACCTCGTGAAAGCTGAAAAAGATAAACAAATCAAATATCTTGATTTGGCTCACGGGGTTGTCGACATGTGGAATGTAGATTCGGCTATCATTGTGCCGATAGTCGTGTCGGCCAATGGGTTAATCCCTAATAGCCTCGACAACCACCTTAGGAGGCTAGCGTTAGGTAGTTGGGTCAAGGGCCTGATACAGAAGGCAGTCCTCCTTGAAACGGCACGTATCGTGAGGAGGTTTCTGTCTCTGGAGCCCTAACCACCGGTAGCTTGGACCATGCTCCCGCTACTGGTCGGCTCCTATTTTTTATATTTTTAAATATTATTTTTATGTTTCTGTAAGTAGTATTTAAAAATGTATTTTATAGAGAATTTAAAATAAATATATGGAAATAACTTTAATAATAATAACTTTATTCACCACACCACATAGTTCGTCGAATGTTAAGTTAACCCGCAGGCTAAAGGGATTGGAACAGAGGTAGATTATGGTCTGGAGTAACATATAGGCCATACCATACCATTTTTACCCCCGGGAACGCGGGCGAAGCCGCTAGCTGAAGCTAGTATATAATAAGTACCTATAAATATAATAGTTAACTGTAAAATTTTCTTTCCTAGTTAAGTAGGTTAGGTACCTACCTCAAGTAAGAAGGTAACTCAAATCTACTGATAGAAGTGCCTGAGGCAAGGAGGTTGAAACTGAGGTCTCTCCGCCATCATGGAGTTTATTCGCCATGCTCAACGAGCATACTCTTTGGTCGCAATGTTTGTCACAGCGTTGCTAGGTAACGAGAATAAACAAACATTGATATCGTATTGTCATTCGCTGAAGTAAAAAATACGAATAATGTTATTATTTCATGTAAAGCAGTAAAAAATTAGTTAAATTATTTGAAAATGGCATGCAAAACGTCATTCGAACTTCATCACCATTTCCCTAAATTGGCTGAAGAATCAGGATTTACTTTTAACACACATCGACCGCGTATCCATATAGACTGGAACAAAATTAGTGAGTGCCTACCTATATTTATTGTTGCATAAATTATGTTTATTTAAAACGTTATGACAAATTATTTAACATAGCAATATTTTAAACTGACCGTACCACTATTGGATTTGTTACAGGACTGATAGATATAGATAGTTTGGTAAAAGACAGAAAATTTGTTATCATTGAACAACATTTGAATGACGTAAGTATCTAGATTATAAAATCCCTATTTTTTTAGGTGTAGGAGATCGTACCCGTACGTAATAAATGCCCCAGTTACCTAATTCATACCAAGTTAAACTACAGCTGTCCCAACCAACCTCGTTACCTGTTGCCAATAGACATTAACTTGTTGACTGGCTATCAGAAAATAAGTTGCCATTTGTTTATGAGAATTGTTGTAGTTGTAGTTATTTGTAGGAATAATCCTACAAATAATATTAATAATTTTATATTTTGCACGACAGATTTTGGATTGCGTTATAGAATCCGAGTTTGATGTTCGTATACTCGATGAAGGTGTTATGAAACTGTTTAGACTTGCGCAACTGGCTGTCGAATATCAACAATTTTGCCGTCATTACCTGGATCGGAGTGTATACGTATTACGAGAAGAAATAACTTCACTGGCACAGGTATTGTATATAATACATAAATTAATTAGGAAACTTAAATAAGAAGTCTCTTTACATATACCTACAATAAAACTATATAATAAGTATGTACCAACCAATAAAATTCTTTACAGGAATTAGATACTTGCAAAAAAGATCTTCGAGAAAGAGATGAAGAAATAAGGAGACTAAGAAAGAGATCTCGACATAATTTTAAAAATCCTTTGCCTTACGGTAATGATAACATAGCGACTATGATTTTGAAAACTCTATCTCATAAAGGCGATATGTTTCCTACGACATCGAACGATGCATTACAATACAATAAATGCAACTATTGCGATAAAGTATTTCTCAATCAATTGTATTTAAGAAGCCATATCGCTAGAAGACATTCAAATGTCGTGGAAGCCCCGCAGAAAGACAAACAAGAAAATGCCACAAATAATGAAAATAGTATGTTAAGTGCGGAAGTTAATGAACTTAAAAATAAATTGAGAGAAATGGAATTAGTTATAGCAAGCACAAAGAATCAAAGTAATCCAACAATTGAAATAAAATCTAAGACTGATGATACAGTTAAAGACAACAAAAAAAATATGAAGGATGCGGAAGTATCTACAAACAATGAAGATTACTTATTGAACAAAATTGAAGAATGGAAAAAAGAGGAGCACGAAAATTACAATAAAGAAATGGATAAATTGCGAAGCCAAATTATAGAATCCATAAAAAATATTAAAGAAAAAGAAATTCAAAATTCTTTGCCAACTGAGCCCAAAATAATTAAAGAATTACACGAAACAATAAAACAGCAAGGCGCAGAAATATTAGCTTTAAAAAAGGAACTGAACGATGCTGTAAGTAAATATAATTAAGTATCTACTCTTTACATTCTGATATTTTAGAGACTGATTACTAACTGCTTCTTTGCAACTGACAGTAGTAGGTATTTTTTATTTGCTATATTAAAGAAGTTTGATAGATAGCAGGCCATTTTTTGTTTTTAGAGGATTAGAACGGAAAAAGACAAGGCTGATCGAAACAAAGAAACCGAAGCACAAATATTACTTTGGTCGAATCGAGCCGAAGCTCAAACTAGACAATATGAACTATTGCTTCAGAAGCTGAATGATGTTGCCAAAGACGCTAAAGAATCTCGTGCTCTCGCAGAAGCAGAGAGGGAACGAGCTGCTCAGCTACAAATATTATTACAACAAAGTATGCATGCTAAAACAAATGGATCCCCATTTGTTTTTGACAGCACTGATGATGCACCGGTGAGAAAATTAATATTGTTGATTGGCCTGAAATTAGCATAGGTATCTAAAAACTTCCTCTATTTCAGACGCCGTCGAAGAAGTCCAACTATTCTGATAATAGGAAAAAACCTATGAAAAAGAAAACGAATACAAAGAAACCTGACCAAGAAGTTGAACTCAAAACCCTGGAACAGCTGCATCGTAAGGCTCAAGAATTATTAAATATTGGCTCTATGACTTCCAGTTCTTCGGATACTTCAAGTGAAGTAATAGAAAAGCCATTGCAAACAAAATCTTTAGATATAAAAGCAAGTATTAATAACAATAATGATAAGTCAAATAGAGTAAAAAAAGTAGAAGAAAAGCATCAACAGAAGTCTAATGAACGAGAAGTGCAGGTTTTACATGAAAAGACCCCAATTAAACGAAAAGCTGAAGTGAAGAAAGAAAAGCCAAAATCAAATCACAGTAAAACTTCGAAAGAAGTCACACTACCTGAGAAGCTTCCTATTCCTGGAAGGTATGGTTTACTTATTTTTTCCTTGACAAAATGCTTGTAAAACTTTGATTCATATTTAACAATTGCTTTCAGCCCGATGAAAGTTATTAGGGCGAAAATAACTGAAGAAGTAAATAGCCGACTAGTATCGGCTGGAGTGGATCCACTAAAACATAGACTACCTCGAAGTGTCTTCCAAAAACAACGTTTACAGATACACCAGCAGCAGGAATTGAAAGCAAAGGTAAGCATACCTACATACATTTTTAGTGCCCAAAATATGTTGTCATGACAGAAATAACAAGGTCTATATTACTTATTTCAGAAAAATTCTGCCCACGAAAAAGTAAGACATACAATTCTAGCATACTTGGACGCCAGTACAACAGATTTGAAAAAAAATGTTCCCCAAATACAGGATTATGTTTCCCCCACAAAGGCAACAAAACCGTTTAGAAATTTTACAAGTGTTATTTCCAATGTCAAAACAAAGGCGTTATCGTTAGTGAAAATGAATGATACAAATGCTAAAGATAAGCGTAAATCGTTGAACGCTGAAGTTGCAAAACGGGCGATGTCTTTATTGAAAACTCCCCCGGGTTCAACATCGACTAGCCCAGTAGCTGTAAAACGCAGTCCTTTTAAGACATTTACGACTACCCAAAATGTTTCTACTAAAGCTTTAAATACGAATGTACCAGATGATGAGACAAGTGTCAAGAATTCTATGAATAATTCTCCTAAAATTGTGAAAAACATAACAACGACTAATTATTCTGACGATGGTTCTGATGAAAGCGATCACAAATATTACAATACAACAAAAGTGCAACAAACATCGAAATCTATTGAGAACCTTATTAAGTCTCCAGCTCGTAGACCGTCTTCTGCTGCTGCTGACTACAACCACTCACTAGTAAAAAAATATACTATTAGTGATGATCACTTATTGCGGACACAATCAACCACTAGTTTGATTGAACGATCTTTAAATTCAAACGGAAGCAAAAACAATGCACCACCAAGAAACAATGAAAACAGCAGTGATGATGCGGAATCACTACTAGAGCTACCTGTGAAAAAGAATCAATTGGGTAACAATGCCGACAGTATTATCAAACAAACAAAAAGTGTTTTGAAAAACGCTTCTTCAACGTCGTCTTTGAATAAAAAGAAGGTACTTTTTGATATGGACGCAATTCAAATGAAATCTGTAAGTGCATCGCCATCACAAAGTATTACGGAAAAAAGTGATGGAAACGAAAAATATGAATTAGGTTTAGTTAATCTCGATGCTGACGAATGGGACATATCAAGGTAAAACTTTTAATTATCAAATTCAATGAATTTAATTGTAAATAATCATCATTTATTAATGCCGTATTACTTTCAGCATTGAAAATGAACCGCTGAAAAATGACACAAAAATTCAAAATATAACAACTCACACCACCAGTCCAAAGATAGCTGAATTAAAACTAAAGATAGAATCACAATTAGCACGCCGAAACGATACGCCTACAGCGCCGCTTGTTGGAGCAGTAGATGTTTTGGCTGGTTCGATGGCAAAAGCCTCAAGTTTGGCTGGTAGTAACACCAGCCTTGGCAGTTCCATCCTAGATGATTCTGAAAGTATACCAAATCAGAAAACGTTCGTGAAACCTAAGCCTGTAAGAGTTGCCGCCAAAGATGAAAGTGACATAGACATCTCGGAATTTAGTATGGATGGCATAGTAAATAAGAATGAATCTTTTTGATTGAGTAAGGATTAAACATTTTTATAGTACAAAAAGTCTACCTAAGTAAAATGTTATTTTTAATAATAAAGTTTTGCTTTTGTCATATGTTTATAATTATATCTAAAAAACATACAAAATAAAAAAAATAATAGCAGTAGCCTTTTATTTTTTCAAAGAGATAATCAGCAGTGAACATCTAGCTATAGGTTATATGTACCTAAATATCTACGTTTATTATGTATTCCAAAGTCATGGTACCTAATGTATTTCTGCCTTGTGTCGGAAATATATCTTTTTAAATATTTCTATGATATTGGTCAAGACCCGTGTGTCGTGGCGCCAGAAGCCTATCGGTTATGCTCCGGGATAGGCCGCGAAATTAAAATTTTCGAATTTTGCAATTAACAGCTAGATATCGGACACAACACAATATTTAATAAAATGTAACCTACACTTAAAAAACAATCTTCAATGCTCTCTTCTTTTTAACTTAGTTAATTAGGTAATAAAACCTTGTCCAAAGTGTAACAAATATTTTCTAAAAATCGCAATAAAATCCCGCCGTGTCAAGTCCGCCATTCAGTTATCTTTTGTGAAGAAAAGAAAAAAAGTCGGTTCAACCATTCCCGAGATAATGTCACACCAACACATACAGGTCAAACAGAGAACCTCCTTTTTTTGAAGTTGGTTAAAACATTTTAGTATTCGATATCACCACAAAAATCTTACGATAGTTGATATTTCGCGTACTAGGTACCTACCTACCGAACCAGGGAGCCACACTAATTGTATCTTTGTATGTCGTGTAGTGGCGTCTAACCAGTATCGTAGCGCATTTCAGTCATAGTCATAGAAAACTTAGTTATATTATCTCGATCTGAGAATCGAACGCAGGAGCAAATTCCTAAATGCCTACGTAAAACGGGGTGAATAGATACAGGACTCTTTTGTATCTATTCACCTCTCTAATTCTATTCACTCCGTTTTACCGTTACTTTGAAGTAAATGAATATTAAACAGGTACAAAACGAATAAAAGACAAGATAGACTGCTGAAACATTTATTTATATTGCAACATTTTCGAATAATAGATGATAGGTTTCGTGACGATTTCCATCAGGCAGGAAAATCTGTAAAAATTGTAACATTATTGTTATTATACACTACACAGATTTTATCAGTTTATAAATAAAATATTGGCAAAATCAGTAAGAGCCTCTGTGTAATCAAAGTATTTTCAGAGTAGGTAAGTAAAAGTCATCATGTTATATTAATAAGTGCTGCTATAACTTCAAACTCAGCATATAATAATTAATCTATGGGACAGACACCATGGTAGACAAAGCTATCACTAAGTTTCTGACATAGGTACATACTTACATATTGTTTTATAGAGCACTCCATGTTTATACAAGGCAACAGCAAGATCTGTAAAGAAAGGGTAATATTACTACACTAATATCACAGACAAATAGTGACAAAAAGCTTAACATGGAACTTCAGAAAGAGCCTCTGTGTAATCAAAGAAATTCAGAGTAGGTAAGTGAAAAGTCATCATTGAACAAAATAATGCTGTTTAGCAGAACAAGTGTGATAGTAAAAAAAAAAAAAACAGCTCGACCTATTTTCATAAAACGGGTTATCTATAACAACAAAGCGAATCTACTAGTAGATAAAGAGAACAATATAACTATTAATATACTTACATAGTTCTTGGAAAGTAGACTGTAAGTGAAGTTCACACAGGTGGTTTGCACTAAAAACAAAATGATTTTTAATAACAAGTTCAGATATATAAATTGATATCACAAAAATAAGATGCAAAAACTCACCAATTACTTGTCAACTGAAAAATACCTATTACCATGCCATTTTGAAGGGGTTTTAAGGAGAATAAAAGCAAGATTGGAATTTACAGATTTTATTTTGGATAAAAATACGTCTACGTCTCCTTCTTGGTGTCGGTCTTGCCACCACGGATTCTTCCGGTTCTGCGGGCGGCGATAAGACCGACCTTGCGACCAGCGGATGTTCCTCTCTTGACAGTCGAAGCCTTACCTGTAATAATAATAATAAAGTATCATAGCGAACATCTTTCTAAATATTATTAATCAAAAAGGTACAATAATAATGCAGCTGAAATACTCACCAATATGTTGGTGGTTACCACCTCCGTGAGGATGCTCAACGGGGTTCATAGCCACACCACGAACGTATGGCCAGCAGTTACGCTTAACCTTGTACTTGTGGTAGGCACGTCCAGCCTTTAGGATAGGCTTGTCAATACGACCACCTCCGGCAACAATACCTGCAGAAAGATTTTATATTCAATAACAAGTTACAAAATCAAATTTAATAATATTGTGAAAATTATTAGTCAGAAAGAGCCTCTTGTGTAATCAATGATTTGTCAGAGTAGGTAAGTAGAAAGTCATCATATTCAAACTTTATTAAAACTTTATAAATAAAATGTTGGATAATATTGTAAATAAGAAAAAATAATAAGTCTTTGGATCAATTTACTCACCAACCATGCCTCTGTTGCTTGATGGTAGAACTTTCTTGGCTCCAGATGGCAGCTTAACCCTAGTACGCTTGGCATCAGGATTGTGGCCAATGACAGTGGCGAAGTTTCCTGAGGCACGAGCTAGCCGACCTCGGTCACCCATCTTCTCCTCTAGGTTGCATACAATGGTACCCTCAGGCATAGCACCCACAGGCATGACATTTCCTGGAAATCGAAAGAAATAATTAGTGAAATACGAACAGAGAGCATGAGAATATTTCAAATAATATAACTAAATGTTGCCCCAGTTGTTAGTGTAGCATGGATTACTGCAAAGTAATGCTCATTACTTGTATATAAAATGTTATTTTTATAATATATTCAGCTCTATTTTATAAAAATAACATTTTATTAAGAATCATTATAAAACCCACAGTAAAAATTGTTTTGAAAACAAATGCAACTCACCAACTTCAAGGGTAGCCTTCTTGCCGCAGTAAACAAACTGGCCGGTGTACAGACCCTCAGGGGCAATGAACAGCTCCTTGCGAGTCTTGAACTTGTAGGGGTCACGGAAGTGAACAACGGCCAGAGGGGCACCACGACCAGGGTCATGGATGATGTCCTATAAAAAATTGTTATTTTTAATCAAATGTAGTATAGGAATTGATTAGTGTATTGTAATAATAATAATAGGTAATTAATAAGCTTCCTAAGAAGGTAATTTGGTTTATGAGTATCCCTATTTTATTTTTAGATCAGGGAATATCTAGTTTAATGACAGTAGACTAATATTAACCTGTGAAGTGTCAGAACGCAAATCTACGCGAGGCACAATGTGTTTTCTACTGTCTCATATATCGACAGACAAGAGGACTCAGAACAAGACGAATTATTGGATTTAAGTCTATTGTTAACTTTCTTTTGACGACTGATAGATATTATGTTATGATTGATAGTGTATATTGATTAAATCAGTTGTAGTTTTCTAAAAATTTGATCGATGGAAAATAAGCGATCCACTAGATAAACCATTGTTGTGAAACACTGCAGCCATACTGATGCTAGATTTAATTTTGAGGTTATATTTTAAATTATAGGTTGTAAAACTCTCAAATAACAGCGGTACACGTGCGATTCCAAAGAATACTTGTAAGCACATTAGTCTATCGCTGCTACCCATTATTAACCTATAAGCACAAACAGTTGTCATTGTTGATTGAGCCATCGATAATTTTACCATATCTTGATTGTGATGAGATGTACATTTATTATAATGCTGGATAGATATTAATCAGTTGATGTAGTTCATGCAATCCAAAGTAATATACAGAAAACTTAGCATACCTGTATGACTCTAACACTTGGTGTACACAATGTTTTTGATGATTATTTGATGTGAAAACTAACCTTTACGACACCCTTGATGTAACCATGACGTTCAGCATAGTCCAAGGAACGGAGTTTAGGTGCTCCTTTCCTTTTCTTAGTGTGCGAAACGAACACTGAACCGGCACCTTTACGCTGAGCACGAATCACACGACCCATGATTACGTCCCGTCACTGAAATTAATTCAATGTTTTGCAATAAACGTAAAATTAAACCATTTTCCGAAGAATGCATATAGAACGATTGTTATTTTATAATTTCCAAATAGAAATCTTTAAGATACATGGTGATAAATTTAGATATAAAATTAAAACCTAAAATTTTACGTACATTTCTCGGACGGTCACTTTTGAAAGAACACAAAAATGTTGCAAGCCCCTAAATTTGTGACTTGTAATAAAAAATATTTTTTATGCTGGCAATATTTCAATTTAATTTTTCTGTGCTTTGAGCTTTCATTCATGGAGCTCGGAAAACGAAATTATCTTTTTAATATAACTTAAAAAATAATAAACTGTACGGCACAGGCCATAGAAGTAACTCACCGGCCTCAGTACAGATCAGCGATGGTGTGCGAGTGGGTGTGGGCTTTACTGTGTTTTTTTTTATAGAATTGGAGGCAAACGAGCAGACGGATCACCTGATGGTAAGCGATCAGCGCCGCCCATGGACACCCACAACTTTAGAGGAGTCACAGGCCATAGCTGCGTTACCGGTATTGTACAAAGGAATACGCTCTTTTTTGAAGGTTAGAAGGTCATATCGGTTCGGAAATACCGCCGACGACAGATCATTTTACAGTTTTGCTGTGCGAAGCAGAAAGCTATGTGAGAAGCGCACAGTAGTGGCCTGCCAACCATCTATATAATTGGGATGCATATGCTATCGTGAGGGTCGATGGCGAAATGATGCGGCAGGTATCAGGTCAAACAATTCCTCAGAGCACTCCGTGGTATCAGCAATAGAAAATTCACAACGAAGCTACATCTCTACGCATTGCCAAAGTGTCTAGACGGTTTGAAACATCGCGACATCCAACAATCCGAACGGCACGCCGCTGAACTGGGTGCCATTCGGATTGTTTGGGGTGCCTCCGCCAAAAGATGAGAACAGTATTCCATGTAGGGCCGAACCTGCACCTAGAAGTAGGCTGTGGGCCGGGGTGAAATACTGCCTCGATCTATGTGTGGGGAAAAAGAAAAGGTTCTTTTTACCTTATACTTATTCATGTATACGTTATTTGTTAGATTTTAAGTATTAATTGTGAATACTATGTAATAAATAATAAAAAATTGTATCCATAAGATCAACTATAGATAAATTCTAAACTTATAAGCTTAGTATTTACTTTTACTTTTTTTGTGTATTCAACATTTTAATATTATAATTCTAGATAAAAAATAACTATTTATACTGTAGATAAACAAGGTTAATAATTTTATAACTTAAAAATAAATTTAAATTTTTCTATGCTTTGTGTAAATTGTTATTTTTAGTTCTTTTTTATTTCATTTTTATCTTACGTTGTATATATTTAATAATGGTTTGTATATTTATTTCATATTATATATTTATTTTATATAAAAATAAATGAATATTAAAATTTCTGTAATTTCTTTTTCTTTTTGGCAACGGCGTCTCCAATACAGTGTTGTCGACTATACTGCCAGAATAGAATAGTAAATTTTGAACGCATCATTTTAACGTCATTCTGACATTTGCAAAGTGTATTAAAATGTCAGTGTCAATTGCATAAATCTATCAATGTCATTGTCAATTGTCTTGTTTAATACGGTTAAATTACGAGCACTTTGATAAATTATTAATAAATAAAAGTGTTTATTTTAATCGTTTTGCTATTGTGATTTATCGAACTTGAACTGACTGAATCATTATTTCCAAGAGCTCTTGCAAAAAGGTATCTAACTAGAATACGTTTTGTGATTGTTACGTCTTAGAAAAACACATTTGTATGTGTGCATAATACAAACATTTAGGTCACGTTGTGGTCACGTTGCAAGTGGCGTGGACGGATCTGACATTTCTATAATTCTCATAATTCAGTAGTTTTGTACGCCACTTCTGTGATTACCTCCTCCCTTATATCGACGTAACATATTCTAAACGTTCTAGAAGGAGTAGAATCCTGTTTCATGAGCAATTGTTATCTGTATTTCTATATTTTTAAATACATTAATGTTTTGGAAACCTTTCAGTGGGACTTGTTAATTTGATTCTATAGTTGAGTGGTAATGAGAAGTTAAATGGTACCTAATCAATAAAACATTGTAACAGTTTTGTGATTGAGCTGTTATTATAAGTAAATTTTGTGCAACATCATTTATTGGACTGTGACTTGAAATCTATTTTATGGAAATTTATAGAGGTGAGTGTTTTATTGTATTATTCCTTTATTAAGAATCAATCAATTAAAAAGAATTCAATAATTTCAGCTTTTAAATATTATAATTATTTACTGTGGCATGTTTTAATTGGCTTAGAATATAAACAAACTATGGTGAGTTTACTTTTAAAAATTAATCAGGATGATGATGTAAGTACCTCTATATTTGGCTGTACTATGTTACCTACTGTCTTTATTATTTTTTAAATTTGAATGAGAGACAAAGTAGTCTGTGAACCATATTATTGTGTGTTATGCCTTATATTCTCATCACTCCTTTGTTCATCATAGCCATTATTTGTCTTTAAACATTTTCAGACTAACAATATCTCAAGCCATGAAACTGATCTGAATTATTAAATTACATTAACAAACCATTACTTATATTTAAGTAGATTAATTTTGCATAAGAATTTAAGTATAGGTAGTTCTTAGGTTCTTAGAAAGAAGGATCAATTTTCCTTGCCTTGTCTTTACAAGGTTACTTGACAAGCCTTTCATAAGCAAAAAACATTATTTCTTATGTCTCAATAATGTTTTCTTAGAATATTATTATTTTCATATTTAATATTATCATTCCTGTAAGAAGAAATTCTCAAGAGAATATGTCTATGATGATAAAAAAATAGAAAGTTATAATTTATTTCTTAATAGTGGATCATTAATAAATTATAGTGTTTATTCTTGAATTGGTAAACAGCAACAAGTTTTATATCTATTTTGTAGTAATTTGATGTGAAAAATTGAGATTGACTGTATTCATTTTTGTAGTTGAGTGTACTTCTCTACTTGCAATCTATAGACAACAATATAATACAATAGGGAGCTATCTTCATAAACATGTTTTGTGTTACTGAAATTTTTGTAAAACATGTAAATTGTAAAGTGAAGAATTTTTATAATACTTTTGGCAGCTATTTTGGCAACTCGTGTATCATCCTCTAATCAACATCATAACATCATTAGCCTGCTGGTTCCCAAAGGCGTAGGCGTCGCGCGTCGCAATACGCTTGACTATCGAAATTAACTTGCTCTATACATCAGTGATCATGTTTAGTTCATCCCATCCATGTAATAAGTACATGATAAATTACTTGCCTCAAAAAGGTATACTATTATTTTTGCACATTCTATTTACTTGGAAATTGAACCATAAACTTCATACTTTCGCTTACGGGGGGTATGCCCGATTTCTTATCGTAATTTTTCGATAGTGACGTCTTTATCGCTACGTATTTTTGATATCGGCTATACTGTATCTACTTATCTATAATATTCGTACATATGCATTTCGTATATAAGTAGTTCACTTAGTTACAGCCACGCACGATAAACACTACGCGTCTCTCGCGTTAATGAATGGTGCGCCTGAACACAATGACGAAAGGACAAATAATAAAGTATTTAAAACAGGTTGCTAAAAAATTATAATGATAGTACCGAGCTAAAAAATCGAATAAAATAGGAAAGCTATTGTTGCTGACTGGGTTCTGCTCAGTAGTTAAGTACAAGTTTCACACGTTCCGGTTGCCGGGTAGGAGACCCGGAGGAAGGGTACCCGGCGGCGCAGTGTATGGCCATAGTATAAAGAACACAAAGTAGGCCATCTTCTTCCCAATCCGCGATATAATTGCCTACTGTCTTAGGGTTGTCACTTTTAGTTAAATATTAGGCGCAGCTGTTCGCGCTTCGCTCGCAACCGCATGAACTGTGGCAACGTCAAGTCGCCTCTCTAAGTTGCCACTAGATGGCTCTGGCGGTAACATAGTCTAAGAGCTTGTGTTTAAATTATTCATTTTATGTGTAGTGCTTTATACATTATACTTACTATTTCGTTTTTTGTATATTTTTAATATGCATAATGTAGAATTTGTACATTTTTACACATGAACCATATTTTCTTTAAATTAATACAAAAATAAATAATACAAACATATTTATTGAATCACAAATTTATAAAAAAATTACAAATTAGCTACAGAAAAATACTTTCTTCGGTTTCGACTGTTACGAAACGCCTTGTTATTAAATTTTAATGTGTAATATATCCGCATCCTAATAAATAACTTTTGCAAATATAATTTCGGAAAGCATGGGCAGGGCGGTGAAAACTGTAAATCTTTTATTTGTTCATAAATAGACATGCCAATTTTGCAGTTTATGTGATCCTTTTTAAATGCTTTTTGGAATATCTGCTCCATCCTCTTAATATTTTCTACAAAGTCGTCGGGTGGAATCACTAACAAAATTTGGTCTTGCGAATAATTTTTGTTGTGAAAGTACCTAGTTTCTGCACTTAAGTTGCAAACTTGTTGATTTGAGTTTAAATACAATTTAAGTTGTTCGCAATCCTCGTGACGATCAATGCATTTTTTCAACAAGGCTCCGCATACGTAAAAAAAAGCATTTTTTTCGGGAATATCAAATTCTATATAGTCTGAACAACTAACATCACGCAATAAACTATTTGACTGCAATATCTTTGATTGGTTAATATTGATAACGGGAGGAACGTTATTGATTTCAGTACTTTCATTATCCATATTTTTGAAATTACTTAAATGAACGAGGGATTCTGTCAAATCTTCCGTACTATTGCCTTCTTTCGGGGCCCGGATAATATTGGCAAAGAAAATTTTGCGATATGCAGATATAAACTGTCTGCTAGTTGGTTCTAGAGCATTTCCATTTTTCGATCTAATTTTACCAAAAAAATTCTCAATCACATCCTGATTAAGACGTCTTGTCAGAATGTATAGATATCCTTCTTGTTTAAGATCTTCGTGCAGATGTAAAATTGACTTGATTGTGATCTGAAACCCTTGTATAAATTTCACATTTTGAGTAGCGTCGTTTCCAGTTCGGGGATCTCGTAATTTTAATGTTTGGAAAAAAGTCAACATTTTATTGAAAAAATCAATCTGTTCTTTACACCCACGAAACGCTCTTTTGTACTTATAGCTGTCACGGAGACTCGATGAATTCAATGCGTCAAATAGATCGTTCATCAACATTATTAATTCGACTGTGTCCCTTGCTGATTCATCTATCACATTAAAATCTATGTACGTTGACAAACCCGCTGCTACAGATCTGCTTAAAAGTTGCGTCGCGTAACGAACTTTCATCTTTTCAAAGTTCGTAGGGTACATATGGCTGTTAGTCAATTTATGAGCTTGTCTAAAGCTTTTCTTCTTATCATGCTCATAGAATTTTTTTATGTGACAAAATTTTGCTACATTTTGAAAATGAAAATCATATGCCATCAAGTTCGTACGAACCAACTTTATCAAATGTGGTGCGTCAAATATATAATAAATTTTATTACCATTAACAGTAAAGTAAGTTTTGTTTACGCAAATCCCTCTTTCTTTAGCAGCTTTTAGCAAATCTGGTCCCATATCTGAAACGCACACTCTAATTTTTAATCCAATTTCAAAGATTTTAATTATAAGTTTATCAATCCATATAGATATATTAGCATCGCTCGAACATTCCGATAATAACGCGTAGCCAATTGGCTGGCTCCATTTCACAAAAATACCTCTCATTATTAGAACTAAGGCATATTTTGCTGGTGTCGGCGATTGGACGCCATCTACTTCGTGGAAGCCAATCGTTTTTTATATTGTAAAAGACGTTGGTTTTTAAACTCATAGCATCCATCACTAAAGTGCAATGTTTTTCTCTCTCTGACATATTGTTTACTTTTAATTTTAGTGCTGTCATTAATTCTTCGTTTATTTGAGTAGTCATCGGAATGTATAACGTATTTAACGTGCTTCTACAGGGCAGACAAAGAGTTTTTTTTAATAAACGGTAAGCTTGTGGGCTGACGTAGTACAAGTTTAAGCAAAACATTTTGTAAGCGATAGTGTATCTGTTTCCTTTGTTAGCATATTTTAAGTGTGTTTGAGCTTTAACAAGTTCGGCTAAGTCCTTAGATAAAAAACGATCACATAATTTATAAAACATATCTTGTGAAGAATTTTCTAATTTATTTGCATGTAAACGCTTTTTACATTCTAATAACGCCGATTGTAGTTTCCTCTTGCGTGGGGTACTTGCAGAAAGACCGGCAGAAGTTTGAGTTAGATTATCCGTGGTGTTAATATCTGTTTGGCATGATGAAGTGGCAATAGTTAGATCAATTTCATATGACCCTGAAGCACTAATTGTTTCTGTTTGACTTGAATTATTATATGAAGTTTTTATTTCCACTTGTGTAGATTTGTCAACTTTTTGAAGATTTGGTAAATTTAAACTCGGCAAACAATTTTTTTTTAGTAATTTTCTAACGCTGTTTTTTATTATGTCTTCTGGGTGGAAATGGGCTTCACAAACAACATGCTTCGGTTGGAATTTATTTTTCAAATCCTCACGATCAATTAAGCGCAGCCACTGAAGGCGTCTGAAATAAAAAACACATTTAGTACATTAGATGTATATTGTATAATAATAAAATAATAAAGTGACTGAAATATTATCATTAAAAGAAATAAAAACAACATTAATAAATCTAACGACTGTCTCTTAGACTATAATCGAATTTGTTGTTATGATTCGAACTTTGCTCTGTATGTGTACCTATTTGATTTACAATTATGGTCTATCGGTTTAGATAATTAACTAAATGTATATAATCTTCGCATGTCTTTTTATCTAAAAGTTGCAAGAAATTGTATGTAAAAATGTCTACAATCAGGTATTTAACTAAATCGATGTTAGGTATTTAATTAATCTTTGTATGTATTTTATACGACCTCTTTAATATAAAAAGACATACCAAGATTGTTTATGTTTAGTTAATCACATAAATCGATAGACCATAGTCAATTACCTACTTATTTTGCATTACGATTTTATAACTGTAAGTACATAGGTAGGTACTTAGTTACTATACCTACCTACAATATTGAGAAATCTACATAACCATAACTAAACGTAAACAAAACAATAGGCGACAATAGCGGCAAATCAATTGCCAGATCAAAAGTACCTACTTAATACATTCTCGTAGGAAATTACGCCTACCTACCTACTTCTTATGTGAGACTGATAGAAAACTAACACAAACAAAAAATAAGTAAGTAGGTATCTCATCATCAAGTACCTACCTACAAATTATAATAATATTATGCTAGAAAAAGTGACTAGCTTACCTTTCCTGTTCAATAGGTAATCTGAACAGAGACAGTTCTGGAATCGATGAATTATTAAGACACCCAAACACACAACAATACGTTCTTCTACGATTATCAGACATTTTTTATTTCATTGAACAGTGCCGAAAAGCCGTGATGCGCGCGCGAACCTCGTGCAGTGTTAGCCCTGCCTGGCGCACTGAGAAACGGGTCGAGATTTTGTTAAAGTGTGCGTGTGTCGACGCATACTTACAATGGCGCACACATATAAGCCGCGCGCGGAGCATTTGTATGAAGATAACCTACTTTGTTCTTTATACTATGGTATGGCCATGTACTGTAGCTTTCACACGTTCCGGCGTAATTTGTATACAATTCGTCGCCGGGTACCCGGCACCGGCTACCCGGCACCGGCTACCCGGCACCGGCTACCCGGCAACCGGAACGTGTAATAATGCACTTAAGCGTCGATATTAATTACGTAGGTAGATTTAGCACTTATGACGCATAACGGCCTTTGATTCTCACTTGCAGATATCGTGTCATATAATAAATTCCGCTATATGTTATTCTACGTCGATGGATTAATCAATATTACCAGTGCACTGGTGTACACAGATTAAAGTCTGAATGAAAATGTATAATGTTGACCGACAGCGCACTAGAACCCCTTTATCGTTGCGTAAATTTTCATCTTACCCTTATCGACGCCGACGTTCATATGTCGGAATACTCAAACGCTACTCAATTTTAAGTCGCGCTTACTTAAACTGTCAAACACCAAGCGGTCACCGGTGACCGCGACCTATTGTTCTTTAATTGTGTCTATAAAACCGGTACTCGACGAGTTAAAATTGAGTATTTCAGTATTAGACTTCTAATTTATGGAGGTTATTATGCGCGATTGTAGGGTACTTATTAAGACCAAGTGATGACAGATTTGTTATTCATTTATTAACATACTAGCTGTTGCCCGCGACTTCGTCCGCGTAGAATAATGACTTCTGACAGAATTCATCAGAATCAATTCAGTGCCTGTGAAATGATTTATCGTGGTTTCAAAAAATAATAATCCCGCAGGGATCTTACCAGCACAGTGCCTGTTTCCGTAAGGTTTTAGTAATAAAATTAATTCTATCGACTATAGTATCGAATCTTTCTAAAATAAGTTTAGTGGTTAAGAGATAGAGAGTCCCGGGGCTATAACGCATAGTTCCCGTTCTCGTAGGACTTCTGTGATAAAAACTATCATACATCGTTTCCCAGGTCTCAAATTATCGTTTTACCGAATGTAACTCGAAAGTTTTAATGATTTTAGATTCTATAATAATAGCTAAGACGATTTATACAAACTCTCATCTCCTATATTATCCTCTAAGGGGTGGAATTTATCAAAATCCTTTCTTAAGGGACGTTTACGTCATATTTTTTGCTTGCCGAATTTGAACCCGATCTGTGGAAAACTGATAAAGTGTCAAACAAACTTTCATCCCCTATTTTACCCCATCGGGGTTGAAAATAATCAAAATCCTTTCTTAGGGGATGTTTAAGTCATAACATCTATCTGCACGCCGAATTACAACCCGATCGGTTCAAACTGATAAAGTTCCATACAACTTTCATCCTCTATTTTACCCCCTTGGGGGTGGAAATGATCAAAATCCTTTCTTAGCGGATGCCTACGTCATAATATCTACCTACATGCCAAATTTCAGCTCAATCCGTCCAGTGGTTTGAGCTGTGCGTTGATAAATCACTAAGTCAGTCAGTCACCTTTGAATTATATATATAAGAAGATGACAACATAAATGCTGCTCATGTATATGAACCTCTAGTGTGGTTTGAAACTAGTCGAGATCCTCGTCACGCAGTTACGCGAACAAGCCATTAAACATAATACACTTGTCTAGAGAATTTATATTAATAACTAGCTGACCCGACATACTTCGTAGGTACCGCCTAAAATTTTTATCTAAGCTTTTAAACCTCATCTGGACTTCCACGAACATTTCAAGACCAAAATTTGCCAAGTCGATTAGCCGTTCTCGAGATTTCACGAGAGTAATGGAAGTTCATTTTTATTTAATAGATTGTTTTAATAATATCGGTAGGTACAACCAGTACATATCTACCGAGACCTACACCACTACACTTACCACAATTATTCTCTAGAAACTTAAACGAGTTGCATAACTTGAGGTCACGTCGGTATTCCTCGAAAGGTTAGCTAAAGAACTGTATAGGTATACCTACTTATAAGTAGTCACACCCACGCCTTACTCTTACACAAATCAATAGAATCCAGGCAACTTCAGAGAGGTACTGTTTAAAAAAAATTTAACTGAAATAACGACCAATCATTCATACACTTAAAGAGAACTTATCTTTTGATGGCGTTAAACAGCTCCGTATTCAACCAGCTAGTTATTGACTTTCGATATAATATCAAAAACTAGTACTTTATGGCATAAATGATTAGACGATAACGCACTTGTAACGCCTCTGGCGTTTCAGGTGTCAATGGACGGCGAAGATTGCTTGCCATCCAGGTGATTCGTCTGCTCGTTGCTCGTATCCCATAAAAAATAGCCACCAATGCACCAATTCATTACCTATATCATGTTTAAAAACGATGCGAGTATATCTGTATTCGCATAGCTTAAGTTAATTCTACTGAAGTTAGTTATAGGAAACCTAAAACTCCCAACCTAAGCAATAGTCTATTAATAGAAGTCAATAGGAATAGGTACCAATATTATTGATATGGTAGCAAATAGGTACCTAGTATGTGCCATGTGCCTAAGTAGTCGCTTTATTTATGATCAATGCCGTTTGTTCAGTCACAGTCCGCAAAATAATAAGTTTAATGCGTAATAATAGGTGTGCTAAGGTATTTTATTTCATCATTAATTAAAAGGAGGTTTTCGAAACAATTCTTTTGGAAACAAACGTCTGGGGAAATTTTCTTTCAGTTTGATCATTACGACATCAGCATGAACTTGTAAGCTTTCCCAACGAATTTTTTGTTTCGCAAATACGTTAACTTTTTACTGTTAAGAAAGTTTCCACGCACCCCATTTCGCAACTGCCACCACATAACATGTTTTAATTTCTGATGGAAAATTATGACTTCAATCATTTACGTAAAGTATACCTACAAATGCGTTTATTTTCTTTGTAGAACGTAATAACCAATTAGCGGTAAATATATCGATTACATAATGTTGCATATTTATGTAGGTAATATAATATGAATAAGAGGTACAAGTACAATATACAACTGCTGTAAATCTTCTTTCGACTTCTTGACTAACACGTATTTTATTCTTCTAAATAACTATACATGATGCAAGTTCCCACATAATCTGTAGATCTTTCAGTTTTTTGTTAGACTTAGGTACTAAAACGTACGTAGTATACTCGTAGGTATAGTATAATAGTTACGCGTGCACACATTATCTAATGGTCCAGTAGTGCTAGGGATACTTTTATTAAATCATTTAATTAATTAAAAATTTAAATGTTACACCTAAAAGCCAGGAGCAATTAGGAAAATATAAAGCTCCATGATGATTATTTGATTATTCTAAATCTTAGTTGACTGCCGACAGAAAACTGTTATGTGGCAAATATCTCTACTAGTGCTGATGACCTCTATGGAGTTTCATGTGTTAAACGACGATGGCTGCAAGTGCCTAAGGAATGATATAGTTCAGCAAAACGTAAACAAAATAACATAAAATTGCGTAATACTTCGCTTGTATCATGTCAGCATAATGTAATGATAATCAAATATTATGTAGTACTCAGTGTTATTCAAGAATCAAGACTGTTTGATTTGTAAGTAGCTAATATTATAAAATTCAAATTAAACTACGTTGTTTCTTGGAATACGTGATCGCCCTTGAGGTCGTATGTTCACTTGTATTGATATTTCTTTAATTTTAGTTAATGATCCTTGTTTAGGAGATTAGGAATACAATCTCGATTTCATCAAGTCATCAGTTTTACTCACATCACAGCTCTCACCGCTTTTTCTTGTTGTATGTACTGAAATGTAACTAACAATAACTACGTAGGTACTAATTTGAATTATAACCAAAAGAAGAAATGACCCGATTCTTCCAAAGAATGGAAGCTCTTTTCGTATTAACAGGGTGGTGGAGAGTGCTTCACGTGTGAGTACTGGCTAGATGGATATTTGACCGCTACTTATTATAGTATGTATGTATTGAAAATCGATTCCAGATATCAAAAGTAACTTATTCTACACCAGGTGCGATGTGGGTAACTACGTGAAGATGTCAGCTGCTGCGGAGACGCTGCCGGCGCCGAACGTACGTCCGCACGCTCCTCCCGCCACTACGCCCGCGCCACCGCCGCCGCCGGCCGCCCGTCGCTCTAATGGCAAGCACATCGTGCACTGGTTCCGGAAAGGCCTGCGCCTCCACGATAACCCAGCGTTAAAGGAGGGCCTGCTAGACGCAGCTACCTTCAGATGCGTATTCATTATTGATCCATGGTTCGCTAGTTCTTCTAATGTTGGCATCAATAAATGGAGGTAAAGCTTTGAATGTGTTATATATATATATATATAATTTTATTGCCACCAAATCAAATGTAATAATGATTCAATATTTGCATGAGATGTTTGAGTCATAGTCCGTGCACACGTAGACGACAGACGCAGTACACACTTGCGTGTGTACCTACGTAGATGTTAGCAACATTTGCCTTTATGCATTTCATGTTTTACTGAATCGATGACCCTTATCTTGACAGGTTCCTGCTGCAATGTTTGGAAGACTTAGATAGTAGTTTACGGAAACTTAATTCGCGTCTGTTCGTGGTGCGAGGGCAACCCGCGGACGCTTTACCTAAACTGTTTCGAGAATGGGGTACCACTGCGTTGACCTTCGAAGAGGATCCCGAGCCGTACGGACGGGTGCGGGATCACAACATTATGTCAAAATGCCGCGAGGTTGGCATCACTGTCACATCTCGTGTATCCCACACGTTATACAAACTAGATCAGTAAGTTTTTTTAAACAATTGTCTAAGTAAGGAACATATTTAGGGCCTGTAATAATTTAATTACAATAACTTTATTTACTTTTTGTAGAATTATAGAACGAAATGGTGGCAAAGCGCCTCTCACGTACCACCAGTTCCAGGCATTGATTGCCAGTATGCCTCCTCCTCCGCCTGCAGAAGCGCCGATATCAGCTCAAATGCTGAACGGTGCAACCACGCCCCTAACCGATGACCACGATGATCGGTTTGGAGTACCGACTCTCGAAGAACTTGGTACCTAATGGCATTTTAGTAGCCTATAAATTGATATTAATTGGGGATCTATTTATAAAAATTACTTATTTTTATGTAATAATTGCAGGATTCGAAACTGAGGGATTAAAACCTCCCGTTTGGATTGGAGGGGAGAGTGAAGCTCTAGCTAGGTTAGAACGACATCTAGAAAGGAAAGCGTGGGTGGCTTCATTTGGTCGGCCAAAGATGACTCCGCAGTCATTGTTGGCGAGTCAAACAGGTTTATCTCCATACTTAAGGTATGTTACGACTACGACATCTTCCTTGAATGTTGAGTTACTGTCTTGAGAAATAAAAACTTGAGTTACTATGTGCTGTAATTTATTTCAGGTTCGGTTGTTTGTCAACGAGATTATTTTATTATCAGTTGACAGAATTGTATAAGAGAGTCAAAAGAGTAAGACCTCCACTATCTCTTCATGGACAGATACTATGGAGAGAATTTTTCTATTGTGCGGCGACACGTAATCCTAACTTTGATCGCATGGAAGGGAATCCCATATGCGTCCAAATCCCATGGGAAAAGAACCAAGAAGCTCTAGCGAAATGGGCTAGTGTAAGTACTACTATTATATTACGTACGCGATGTACTACGGCCGCGATCATTTTGGAATTAGACCCTAGTTAATTACTACCTTCTTCATTTGATATTTTTTGTACGTATCTATATTTATTAAAGTCTATTTATGTTATTTGTTTCTTATAATTACACATGCCTATTTTTTCGCCGATTTTCAATTTAAACCTAAGGTTGACTGGGAGAGAATGCCATATGGCATTAATGTCCGCCTTATGTACCATTACTTGTTTCTGTGTACATTAAAGTTTAAATAAATAAATAAATTTGAATACAAATATTTAATTCTAGGGTCAAACTGGATTCCCATGGATAGACGCAATAATGATACAATTAAGAGAGGAAGGCTGGATCCATCATTTAGCCAGGCATGCGGTAGCCTGCTTCCTAACTAGAGGAGACTTGTGGATCTCCTGGGAAGAAGGAATGAAGGCAAGAAGAGCTACGTTTTTAAGTACTTTAGAATCATTTCATTTAGAATTTAAATTCAAAAACTCGAATAACAGGAGTTTTAGACATTTTCCATATTCAAATGCACCTCAGTACCCAGTTCCAGTTTTACTGCACAGTTCACGAAGTCTGCAATATGGAATAGTTTCAAGTAATCTTAATTTTACAACACCTAGAAAGTGCGAAAGTTTTAGGTGATTAATCATCAATCTCGTTTGTGGCCTCTGCGGTCGAGTTAAATGAATTGTTTGTAAAACCGCCGTGCTGCTGACACCTATTAATTTGAGGAGGGTCCCCGTTCCTGCAGGTGTTCGATGAATTGCTTCTCGACGCCGACTGGTCGGTCAATGCTGGCATGTGGATGTGGCTCTCGTGCTCATCATTCTTCCAGCAGTTTTTCCACTGCTATTGTCCAGTGCGTTTCGGTCGCAAAACTGATCCTAACGGTGATTTCATAAGGTATGTAGCTTTTTTTAAATTTGTTTTATTACCATGCTTATGCAGAATTTAAATTAATTTTATTAAATTCAAAATTTTATTTACAGAGTAAAGCTCCAAGTTGCGTATATTTCGCTTGGGACAGAAATCATAATTTCAACTTAATAATTCTAAATATTACACCATGGTTGGTTAGTCATTGACCCGTGTAGCATCACTACGTATGTAATTAGATGAGTACGTGGCACTAGTGGTACATTGTACCTTAGGTACATGTCTCCGTTCTAACACACAATACGTCAGATCATAATGTTACGCAACTTATTGTTCGAGAGGGGTGACGCAGTGCTGACGACACGCCGCGCCGGTGATGACGGTCAACGATGCTTCGCTTTGTTTGGCGTACATTCTCATTTTGTGACCGTTATTTTTGTTGACAACATCCCAATACGATATATTATAATAAGCAGAGAAATTATATATTGCTTAATTTGACGAATGTCTTTGTTTGCGTGTTTACAGGAGATACATTCCTGCGTTAAAGAATATGCCAACACGGTACATCCATGAGCCGTGGGTGGCTCCAGAGTCGGTGCAGCAGTCGGCACGGTGTATCATTGGCCGTGACTATCCGTTACCCATGGTGGATCACTCGAAAGCATCTCAAGTCAATATAGAACGTATCAAACAAGTGTATGCGCAACTCGCGAAATATAAACCGCAAGGTATACTAAACTGAAACATGATAATAATTGATCTTTAATATGGGATAAGCCGGTAAACTGACAAATCACCTGATGGTAAGCAATCGGCGTCGCCCATGGACACCTGGAATACCAGAGGCGTTACCATTTTTGGGGATTTGACAACTGTTAGGGATTCATGGATTGGGAAGACTGGGGAAGTGGGGGAACTCACTCACACGACGAAACACAAAGCAAGCGTTGTTTCACGTCTGTTTTCTGTGAGACCGTGGCATCTCTCGTGCCGAAGCATGGCTCACACTTAAGTTTAGATTTAGTAGATTGATAAATGCATCTAATTAGATCCCTGCTCTCTGTTCAGTTCGTACTGCAGATGTCAATAGTTATGTATTTTTTTTATATGCACTTTCACATGTCTCACATAATTATATTACATCATGTGATATTTAAAAAAAAATTCTGTTGGTTCTAGGCACATTGAATCCTAATGCTGTGCAGAGGCCAAATGTAATGCAGTCGTCACCAAGTCCGAATTCGATTATCACCAGCATCAACCAGTCTAACTACCTCTGCAGCCAGGCCCCGGAACCCCAGACAACAACACCACAAATAATTCCATATAAAGACAACGATGTCGTATTCCAAAAACCAATGAACCATCGGTCTATGAAACCATCATTTAAACAAGTTGTCATTGTACAGAAAAAACAAAATACCAATGTTATACAAACAGTTTCTAACTGTACGTCACAATCAAAGGAAAACTATATTGTAAATGGTCAACTAGACGGTTCTTACAAAACGCCGATGAATGACAATATACAATCACCTAAACAAGAAAACTATGACTTCAAAAACTTAGTTATCAACAACTATGTGCAAGGCTATTCTAACAATCAAGAAATTTTTCAGAATGAACAGTCAAATAAAAATGAATTGTTCGCACAACAAACTTTGAAAATTAATAATTTTAATTACGAGAAACAAAAATATTATTTATCGTCTTATACCGACAATGATGTTCGCCTATCAGACGTACACAATGACGCGCCCCCTCCGTATGACAGAGAACTCAACGACACCAACATGTCCTTCAACCAAGAAGATAAAAATGAAGCTGTAAAAGACAAAGCTATTGAAAACACTTGCTTGCATCCAATGTCAATAAATGATGAAGGATCAATGTCAAATGAAAATTGCCAGAATAATCCGTCTAATGAATGTGGATTTAACTCCTCAAATGATAATCAAGAATAATAAGTAATAATAAAAACAACATAGATTAATTAGTCATAATCTATTTAAGTACAGTCCAAGCCCAAGCAGAGGACAGTTAAATTGGAAACTTATGTCTTTTATAAGGAAATAATTTGTCAAAGCAGCCAAATCAAACAGCTTGATTGATAATAATATAAAAGCTGAGAGAACAATACATACATATGATATGGTCAAAGTAACGTAAAATAACAATTAATTGTGTGCAATGTGTGCATGCTAAAATTTGAAAATCTGATAATATATCCGGCCAGGCAGATCTCTAAAATTAGGGTGAATAATTATAATTTTACGATAAAATTACAAGAATGTTAGCTAATAAATGTTTCTATACAGTCTTTTCTTTTATTTCATAATACATTTCGAATCGCACAATTTTTAATTTTTACCGACTTCAAAAAATGGAGTAGGTTAGTACCTCCTCCATTTTTATGTTCGGCTGATTGTTTTTTTTTTTTTTGATCGCGCAGTACTCCGCCATTTGTGAACCGATTTCCAAAATTTAAAATTTTCGATTTGTTTTGTTTGAAAGGGTATACTCCCGAGATGGTCCTATTTCCATGAGGTCAGGATCTGGTGATGGGATCCTAGGGAAACCGAGGGGAGCTTTCGAAAATTCTATGGGCGAGTAATGCGTTTATTATGTTTTTCAATTACGATTTTTAAACACTACAATTTGATAAGGGTCTGGAGTTGACCTGATGATGGAGCCGACAGACAGTCGAGGGAACTCCTCAGCGGTTAATATTAACTACCTTGTGTTTGGGCTGGCTTGATTAATTTGTATTGATGAGGACTTTACACCTAGATAGAGTGGGGCTGTCATTAAGGGTCTGATGATGAAGAAGTGTAATTGTTAAAGGAACTCCTCAACGGTATACAGTAACTACCTTGTGTTTGGACTTGATTAATTTGTATTGATGAGGACTTTACACCTAGATAGAGTAGGGCTGTCATTAAGGGTCTGATGATGAAGAAGTGTAATTGTTAAGGGAACTCCTCAACGGTATACTGTGACTTTTTGTTTGTTATTAGTTTTTTTTTTATATTCACTTTCACCAAAACGCAAAGATCAGAAATTATTCATTTATTTACTGCATTTTAACATACATAGCTATTTCATTTCCAATAAAGCTACAGTCTCCATGTGCTGCTTCATTGCCTTTTGCACTTTTCTGGAATTTTTCATTTCCTTCCTGTCAGGTTTTGGCCTTTTCCCTTTGCCTATTTCATTTTGAATTGTTGATAACATTGAATCCTAAAATTAAATAAGTGAAATATAAACATCTTACCCACAAGTACAAATAGAACCAAACTAGGAAGGCACACTTACAGTCTCAGGAATATGTACATATCGAATGTTACGACCTTGTAGAAACAAATCGTCAAAATGATATTCATTCCCTTGAGGATCACAATATACTGCATTGGAAAAAGAAATATTCATATAACTGCAAACAAGTATAAAAATATTGAGTGATAATATTCTGTGTAGTTTTAACTCGTCGAGTACCGGTTTTATAGACACAATTAAACTGTCAAACACCAAGCGGTCACCAGTGACCGCGACCTATTGTTCTTTAATTGTGTCTATAAAACCGGTACTCGACGAGTTAAAGAACAATAGGTCGCGGTCACCGGTGACCGCTTGGTGATTGACAGTTTAATATTTCAGTAATGAATGTCAATTAGGTACAATAATTATGATTTTTGTTCCTTACCCATCTACACCGGCTACTTGTCCACAGATACAAGAATCATTTCGCAGGTCCACTGTTATATTTTTTCCTTGCATAGCTTGAACAAGACACAGTAAAGTGTTGTGAAATTTGAATTTTTCTTTTGATGTTCCAATAAACATTTTTACGTATTGTTATTTATTATCTGTAATTTAAAAAGTTTTGCTCATATAAGTGGTTTGATACATTTTAGGAATTTTACTAGAATAGTAGCAACTTAATAATTAGGATTAAGTTTATAAATGAAAAATGGTAGTTTGCTAGTTCAAATAATTTATTCTATCATACAAATATTAACATTTTTGACTACTTAATACTTATTTTCTACTTCACTATGACAAGTCTTGAATCTGGCTTAGATTTTAATTCTAATTCTGCTCTAGTTATTCTCCATTCTTCACTGTTTTTCTCAGCCCAGAAATAATATGTCCCTTTCTCCTTAGGTCCAGAAACCGGTATTCTAAATTTAGCAGTATTGCCATCGGAAAAGTTATTTTCCGAGTCACTCAGTTTGAATTTCTTATCTTTGATGGGTTCCCCTAGATAGAAAACTGCACCAGAATGAGTCCGCAATTCTTTAAGAGCATTTTTATAGTAATCATAACCTCTCACCCTATCAATAATACGGTTTTGTAAGTAATATCCGGTACCACTGACGAATAATCCTCCCCAAGCAGCAATTTTAACAAGTGTTCTAGTTGTTATAGTCATGATTTACGTTAAGTTCTGTTAAGATTAGTAGGTCTTGTGTATATACCTTATTTTTTTAATTTGCGATTTCAGGAATTCTAAATGTAATCATCTAATGCATTGAAGTCATTAAATCACTTCAATCGTTCTTCTTGAAGTTTGACTGATTCAGAAGACAGTCGGCGAGCCGGTAAAAGTAAATAAATATCTTCCAAGTTTCAATTTATTTTGAAATAATGCAATTGATTTGCAGTTTTCTACTGACATTTGGAATGACTGTCAGTTGTGCTGTCAGTGTCAATTAGTGAAGTGGCAGTAAGCAACACTAAGGCGTATTGTCTATGACCATGAAGTTATATATAATTAATAGGTAAATAAAAGTTATTATGTATACCGGCATTCTCAAATGATCTCCATAGCTGCTATGGAGACCGAGATATTATACCATTTTATTGATTTTATTAATATTATAACTAGCTCCCTGTTTACTTCATGGTAAAAAAATGTCAAGGGCTTGTCAACGTCAAATAATTCCGAAATGACAAATGTCAAACAATACATAACATTGGATGGAATGGAACGTATTTAAACATAACCTATTCATTGAATATAGTTGATTACTGAATAATTTGGTTTAGAGAGTTTTGCGAAATATTAAGTAAGAGAGGAAATATAATAACAATACTATAAATAAATAGTGGCGAATACGAAACCCAAAAAATGAGCACCTCAAAGGGTAGTAACGTAAGGAGACGGCCACAGAAACACCAAAATAAAACTGCTTTCAAGAATGATTTACACGATACGAGTCGTAAAACAAAATTTTTAAACTCACTTGAGATAACTGGTGTCTGCAAACGTTGCAAGGATATACTCGAATGGAAGATAAAATATAAAAAGTATAAGCCATTAACAGCACCGAGAAAATGTGTGGGCTGTGAGCAGAAAACAATAAAACATGCTTACCACATGTTGTGTAACAAGTGCGCTTTAGAGAAAACATTGTGTGCGAAATGCTGCAAACCAGTTGAGGTAAACTATCCCTCTATATCCTAATTTGATTTGATTAAATTCTTAAAGTATTATCTTACTGAGATACAATTTTTTGTACTCCTTTTCAGGATCAGGATTCATCAGCTATTGAAGAGACCCAAAATGTAGATTTAAAAGCTATGTTAAAAGATCTACCAGAAAGGAAACGGCGGACAATTATGAGGTAATTCAGTTTTCAATTTGATTGTGATGTCAACATAAAACCATTACATAGTGATGATAAAATTATGTACTTCTAACAAGAAATAGTATGCAGCTATCTACAATCTCTTAACCTGGCTGCTTGGGGATAAATGGGTTAACAAGTGTGGCTGGCTGCAGACATGCAGGAGCAGCATTTCTTTTTACTTACATTGATGTCATGGCCTAATGTTGACAATATTCTGTAATTTTATTAACCTGCAGATTTTTCTATGAAACTTATAGATACAGATGAAACTATTTTTGGATTTAATTTATGATTGTAAATAAAATAATTGTTTCCAGGTTAATAAACAAACAAGATGAAGGTCAGCAATTGACCCCAGAAATAAAGGCACAGATAGATGATATGCTTTTGAAGATGGACAGCATTGCCTTAGATGATGATGATTTCAATTTTAGTGATGGTGATGATGATGAATATAACTCAGATAGTGAACCAGAAACTAAATAAATAATAACAAACAACACATTTGTACATCAAATAATTGCTTTTGAAATATTAGCAATTAAGTAATAAAAATATTTATACCATTTTAGGTGATTCTTTTTTCATATAATAGTGTACAATAAAAAAATTGTTGAGTTAAAATATGTTTAATTCATTATACATAATTATTATAATGTTTTAAAAATAACAATAATTTACAAACAACAAAACTATGGATAACCATAAAATTTACATTTGATTTCTATTTATTTATAAAACTTAATAAATTGTTATAAAGATAATAAAGCATCTTCAGGTGACATTTCATATCATATAATGCCAAGTTGTCGCAACTGAAACAAAATATAAAACAACTTTAGATACCAAGCAAATAAAAAGTTTTATTATTTCAAGCAAACCTGTAATAAAATTGGCAGGCTTTTTTAAGAGATTTAATTATATCTAAATACTTACGAATCCTTGTCGTTCTTTTTCTTTTTGCAAAACTTGTTTGGTTTGCAAGTCGTCAAACTTGACTATGGCCGCTAACACTTTAGCTAAAGTAACGGAATGTGTTCCAGAACCAGTAAGGTACTCATAAAGTATATTGCGCAAATATTCTAGCTCTGTATTTTCTTGTAACGAATGTAAATGTCTTAGACTAACGAGAGCCTCATCAAGACGCCTCTCAAGTTTTTCATTAGACAATCTTAACTTCTCATTCTTTTCCTGAATTTGTGACATGTTACCATTCACAGACTTGTTCATTTGCTCTAAATCGTTAAGTCGTTTTTCTAATGTGCTGTTTACTTGCAATAAATTATTGTACTTTTCCTTTAATGAATTATCGTTTTCTTGCGAGTTTATTTCTGGCTTAGGATAATTTTGGGACTGCAGTTGATCCTTGAGTTCCAAATTTTCTTCGACCAGTAACATATTTTCTCGTAACAGATCATCAATCTTCTCTTTCCTGAACTCAGCCTCTTTTTTCAGTTCTGTCAAATCATTTGAAACATCAGTGTTATCAGTGGAATGCTCACTTGTAGCTATAAGCTCCCGGAGTTTATCATTCAAAACACTGTTTTCCTTTGATATTTTAGTTAAATATGTTTGTAAGCCTTCAATGTCAGATTTAAAACGTCTATTTTCTTCTTTTAATGCATCATAATCAGTTTTTAATGATTTGTACTGATCATCTGAAGGGATGCCTTTTTCTAGATTGCTATCTTCTCTGCTAGTTGAGTTCACTTGACCAAGGTCACTTGCTTGGACACTTTCTACTTCCTGTTCGGATGCTGTTTGTGCTAATAGATCATCTGTTTGACATTCATTGTTTTGTGTGTTTTTACATGAACTACTTTCCAATTTTCCTATGATTTCGTTCAAATGATCTTTTTCGACTTCCATATCAGCATGTGACTTTCGGACATCATTGATTTCTGTTTCCAGTTTTTTATAACTGTCAGCAATACTCTCTACTTGAGTTTTCAGAGATATATTTTCTAGTGTTAAAGTTTTGTTATCTTCTTGTAACTTATTAATGCTAGCAATCTGTTTCTTGAGTTCTTCTGTTTGAACAGTCAATGTATTATTGATTTCATTCAAATTATCTTTTTCCACTTCCATATCAGCATGTGATTTCCGTACAACATTGATTTCAGTTTCCAGTTTTTTATGATTTTCGGTAATGTCTTGTAATTTTGTCTTCAAAGATGTATTTTCTAGTGTTAAATTTTTATTATCTTCTTGTAACTTATTTATGCTGGCAATTTGTTTGTTGAGTTCCTCTGTTTGAACAATCAACTTTTTATTCTCATTCTTTATAGCATCAAGGTCACCCAATGTATTGTTGTGCACATCTTTGAGGGCAACTAATTCTTTTGTCGCCACGTTACTATCATTAGTCAAGGAATCCAGTTTCTCCACCAATGTCTGTTTCTCATTTTCCAACAGCTTCAGTTGTTCATTAGATTCGAGATACTGTGTTTTTTCAAACTCCATGGCTATTTGTAGATTTTGGAAGTTGTTTTCATATTCTTTGATCTTGTACTGTAAGTTTTCTTTTTCCTCTTTAATGAAACTTAGCTCATTTTTTACTACTTCATAACGTTCTGTGATATTTTTTACTTCTTCATCTATGAGGTTCTTTTGTACCTCAAACTCAGTAATAGTTGACTTCAGATTATTATTTTCATCACGGAGAGCATTTAATTCTGAATTCAGTATGTCATATTTTTCTACACCTACTTTCAGTTCTTTCTGCAACTTGTTATTTTCTTGTCTTAACTCATTCAGTTTGTTATTATTGGAATTAGTTTCGCAATGTGAAATGTTGTTGAAAGCATAATTTATTTCTTTAGTTAAGGATATAAATGCTTCATTGTTGATGGCTTGTAAGGACTTGGCCTCACTCGAAATTAAAAAGATAAGTTTTCTCAAATCCAGAATTTCATTTGCAAGTTTCACAATACCTGCTTTCATTTTAGTATTTTTCACAACTTTTTCGTGCATGATTGCATTCTCAGATTTCAATTCAGTAATAACCTTACGGAATTCGATATTTTGGGTTTGTAATAACTCGTGATTTGCTAACAATTTTTCAATTTCCGATTGTAATTTGATCAATTCATCTCTTTCTTCTTGTATTTCGGATTCTAGTTTCGCATATTTGTCTTTCCATATACTCAATTCTTCAAGAACTTCATCTTTCTTGGAGTCTTCCAAGGCTTGATCCTTTAAGATCTTTTCTCTTTTTTGCAATTCTGTTTCTAATTGTCCTATCTGAGTGCTTTTCTTTGAATTTTCTTCACTTAGCTGTGTGTTCCTGTTTTCTAAATATGTGTTCCTGTCAATCATGGCTAATTTCTCTGCAGTTTCTTGTTTCATTTGTAACTGAAGACATTTGTACCCTTCATCGGCTTTTGTTTTCGTTTGTTCTAAATTATGACATTTTTTCGTCAATTCTTCTATTTGGGCCTCCAACTCAGAAATCTTAGTTTTGAATGAATTCAGTTCAGAGTTATCTTGACTAAGTTTTACTTTTTCCGCTTCTAATGCCGTTACATTGTTTTTATAGTCATTTATGACTATATTCAATGATTGTATTTCTTTTTTGCTTGCCTCCAAGTAATCTTTTAGAGATTTAATTTCTGATTCTTTGCTTTCCAACTCTTTGTGTATACTCAATTTATTTTCTGCTAAAGAAATAGCATACTCCTCTTCTCGCTTGCTAAATACTTCAATTTTACCGCGTAGTTCAGATATTTCTTCTTGGGCTTTTTGGAAGTCGAGTTCTAATGTCGATACCTCTCTTGATTTATTAAATTCATACACATTAATTTTGTTCTGTAATTCTTCGTTTATATTATTTAATTCCTGGATTTTTTGTTTGGATTCTACCAGTTGATCAGAACTGACTTTAAGTTGTTCAATTTCTTTATTTTTGTTTTCAAGCTCATTTGAAAGAATTTGTATCTCTGTAGTGATTTGGGAGTTTTTCTCTTTACTCGATTTCAAAGATTCTTTGTACTTGTTTAGAAGCTGTTCCATTTTTTCAATCTTATTATTCAGTGTGATTATTTCTGCTGCTGAAGATTCTTCACTGATTTGATTTCCCTCATTATCATTAGATAGATTTATTAGTTGTACATCTCCATCTCCTTCAGTAGATTTAGTTTTGTTCTCATTTTTATCACTACTAGAAATATTTGAATTACTTTGTAGTAATTGGACTTTAGTATTAAGAGTCTCAATTTTCATGCACTTTTCTTCAATCTCAACACGAAGAGCTTTTTCTAGGTGGGCCTAAAAAGGAAAAAGAAACAATACATTAAACATTTGTCAACTTACAAAATATAAAAGGAAATGCTATTTCATATGAAACAAACGTCGACCTATATAGTATAAAAAAAATTTGAATAAAACTTACTTTTGCACTTTGTTCCAACGCACATTGCTCTCGAAGTTCTGATATTCTTCTTAGGGCTTTATCTTGAGTTTCGACCAAGACACTCTAAAAACAAAATAGAAATGAATCTTTATATGTTGATATGAAAAAAGGTATAATAAAAAGTTATTAATAATGTGACATTTACCCTTGCTTTAGCATTTTCTCTTTCCAATAATTTGTAGTGACGAGCTAGGTCACCATATTGGGTTCTGTACTTTGTATATCTTTCTTGTGTGCGTCGGTATGCAGCATACAGTTGTTCTTTTGTGACCCGATCAAGACTGACATTTCCACTAGAGAAACCTCGCTCTTCAGCTTCACTAGCAGAGACCTCCATATCAGACTAAAACAACACCATTTATATAAAAATACAAATTATTTGCGACGATTTGCGACAATTTTACATTTAATATCTACGTAACAAGTTGCATAATATTTATGGTTGAAGTTCTTAGAATATCGCAGTTTTGTAGGGGTTAAATTCGCAACAAAAGTCATTAGCAGCGGTGTTTCATAGTTAATTATATAACATGAGAGGATGTGAGGATGATTATAAAAATCCTGTATGTGGCAACTTATAACTTACCTGTAAATGGTACATAGAAGGAGTTTCATAACTAGGCAGTCTGAAGGATACATCACTTGCAAATGAGCTGTTTGATAGTCGCCTCTGTCTCTGTTGGTCCTGAAATGAAATAATAATATCATTATTTAAAGTGGTTTATTCACTGTTCTCTAGCAAAATCATACCAATTTTGACTTGAAACTTGAAAATATTCTGTTAGTTTTGGACAAACTGTATTAATAAACTGTTTAATACAATATCGAAATTGGTCAATGCTATTAGGATTGGTACTAAAACCATGAAATATTATGACAATAAGGAAAAATATTAAAGCTAAATAGTGGAGTTTCTTGCCTATTCTTTTAAATACCAATTGATTTGGAATGATCATTGAGCATCGAGCTTCACATACAAACATGCAAACTGACTGATATAAATACTTTCACTTTGTCTTACAAGGATATCATGTGAAGACATGTAGTCCACTGGTTCAGTAGGCTGTAAGGGCTCCAGAAGAGCCACATCTTGGAATGTATTCTGCTGACCATTTGGTGATGATGATTGTGGTTTTGCTGGGCGAGGTTGCTGGCCATCTACAAAATAACATGAATTAAGTATGAGAGTTATAAAATTTTTTTTTTGGAATAGCACAGATCCTGGCATTTCTTCTAGCTTATGGCAAAAGGCTCGCCCCTTATTTGGTATATGGGGCTTATAACATAACTGGTGAATTTACATTGTTTACATACTACTTGAATACTTATTTAGTTTAACAAATTCTTTATTTAAGAATTTGTTATGGGATGACAATCCGGTCATAAAATGAAAATAGAAAGTGCTATTGTTACACACTTGTTATACACATATTACAAACATTCAGAAGCCTAGTAATAATAATATTCCACTAACTTACCATTATCTCCAATTGAGAATAAATCACTATTTGTGATATCAGTTATACTACTGGAGGCAGATGTGACAGCAGCCTGTATCAACAATGTTTGTATCTTATTAGACAGAATTTGTAGGTTCATACATCAATACACAAACATGTATTTTACAAAATTGTTTAAAGCATTAAGTAGAACAAATAAAAAGAAAAGAGAAAGTGAATTATATACGAAAACCTGATTACAAATAAAATGATAATTTATTACGTAGTACACATATATACCAAGTCTAACTAGGCAATAAGGTCACTGGCACATTATTGATTGTTTACAATAAACACACATCACCTGAGCAGCCTGGGCAAACTGCTGAATCCTCTGGGGCGATGATTTCACCTCCTCAGCCAACTTATCCTTTAGTTTTTTAAACATTTTAATTTAAACTTATGTACTTGACACCCTTTCACATAAATTCATTATACTTAGCTCGAGCTATCATTGCATTGGTGTGTTGTACGAGCATATAGATAAGCAGAACTAACACTCCTAATAAATTCACAATGCCTGGTGGAACAGTCAAGACGATAGCAGTAATTATTGGTGTCATGTATTTTACTTCAATTTGCAAAATTATTGTAGTGTTGTTCGATCGTCGATCCTATTCTTCGATCCGTTCTTCTAGTTTTCACTATGGTATATAATTAAGCAATGACTATACTGTACTTCTCCATCAAATTATATGTACAATTGCCAGCAGCTCAACGTACTCCAAGCTGTCAAATTTTTTCATTCGACTTTCGACTTTATTGCTATACTCTGTAAAGTTAAAGATGTAGTAAAAAAATTGACATAAAAGCTGAAGTTTACCTGCTGGCGCTGGCCACCGTATTGGTTACTGTATACCATGCCTTTTGTGAATGGTAACGGTAGGTAGGTTTTCTATTTATTTAATTTACCACTTATTGTCAATGTTTGATTTTTCTTTAATTTTAAACTGCTGCGCTCCATGTTAAATGCAGAATACCGACACTCTCGTATCTCCATAAAATGTAATAAAACAAAAAACAATTCTTATTTATATGTCCTGTGTGAATAATGCACACGACCTATTGCATTGCATTTCCTACAAGCAAAACGCAAATAAAAAATAGCAAAGTTTGTGATGTAAAAAAATCATGTTTAGTTTCGTAGTTAAATATTTTTTCTAAGGATATCGAAATAATTTTTCTGGTTAATTCCATAGACCTAGTTGCTTTTTATTTTAAAGTTTTGTGTATTAGTCAGTATTGGTCATGGTATGTCAAACCATAGACCGTCAAACGCATGTCAAACGTCGAGTTATTTTACAGCTATGATGACAGTGACAGATAAGCATTGATTAGATTTTTAGTTATAAGTGTACAGCTTATTGTGTTTATTAGTTCACATTACAGCTAGAATTACAATATATGTTAGCAAACCTTACGGAACAATGTCGCTATAAACCGTGATTGTAGTTTGTTGGATCGTTATTATTATATTATACTCAGAATTATTTTTTTATCCATCTTCACGTATGTACTTAAGTCTCCATTTTATTACTTTTGTTCTTTTATCAACGTAAGCAAGTAAATTTTATATTAACAAAGTAGCTAAGCCATTCATGAACTGTTTTAAATTTGTCGTATATGTATTAAGTGAAAGCAGGGCATTAAAATAGCACCTTCAAAAAAAAATATAATGGAATCTAAAGCTGGTCATAATTTATAATCAAAGTATTTTGGTTTGTATTCTGTTGAGATTTTAAAGGCATTATTAATTTTTCGGTTCTTTTTTAGCCTGCCATAGTTATGGCAAAAATGTTACAAAAACTACATGCATTAAATTGAATATTATTATCCATGACTACTCATTGATTTGTTACTAATCTTTTCTTTTAGGATTCAACATGGATTATGACAAATATGACATTCTTAATGATGATGTATGTGTAGGGCTAGAAAATGATGATTTCAGGTAAATAAAACCAATTTATTGTATTTTATACTTAAAATTACATATTTTGTACTATTCAGTCGCAAAATACATAAATTCTATATTTTCAGTGCATATCTCAATGATGAAGGTGAACAAGCTGGTGATAAAAAAGGAAACTATACAAATTTTTATGGACAAAAGGGATCTGGAAGCTATGGAGCTGGTGGTTATTGGTTGTCAGGGCAAGGATCTCAGTATACATGTGGAAGAAGTTTTGAACCTAGTGGAGGCAATGGACCACCCCTCCCAACAAAAGATATCAGGCTTAATCCTATAGGTTTCCTGATTAGTAAGCTATTTTACATATATAAAATATTTAATCATTGTTCTTAGCCTTGGCAAATGACTGAACTGACTGACGGACTGAACAGATATTTATTTATTTTATGTCAATAACGTTATTTATTATACTTTCAAACACAACACAATAAAGTGAATATACAGTCCGAATTTCATGTTTATAGCACTTGATGATGAATTAGTCAGTCAATTAGTCAATCAGTGCATTAGAACTTATTGTTTTACAAGTACATATTTTCCTTTGTTTAGGATGTGGTGTTCCAAAGCAGTATTTGAGAGGGATGCCTAGAGCACTACTTAAACTTATGGAGCCTCAATTTTGTGGAGTTTGTAATATGAAACTTGAAAATGATAACTCAAGTAAGTAGTTACTGAGCTGTTAAAGCATTTACAAAGTTTCTCATAAGTTATAACCCAATAAAGTCATCAGTCACCAATAGACTAATAATTTGATACTGGTTCAACTGCCTAACACTAGGATTACTTATCATATGTAAATATACACTTTTCAATTTTTACAGCTCGTTTACATTATAATTCTAAAAACCACACCAGCAAGCAGAAAAAATGGCTCGCCCAACGAGCAGAGCTTGGCCCTCACCGTCCCAATGAGGTAATTGGACTATTTGACAATGTGATTTTTCAGTAGGTATTCTGTCGACAATATCAGTTCACATAATAATATGTACAGACAGTATTTAGCAATACAACACTATTCTAATATATTTATTTCATGTCTTTATAGATGTGTATGTAGGTGGGTAGGTTGTCAGAGACGCTCAAAAGTTGAATTTCAAATGTATCTCTTATTTCACATTATGTTATGGTTGATTATACATTATAGTTCTTGTTAGTTTGCTTGTGATGCTGTTTACATCTCATCTTGTATGTTGGATGGTAAACAGTAAATACCAAGTGAACATTATGTGAACTCCTTCGACTGGATAGAAGATCACATTGATCAAATTGTCCAGCTTCACGTTTTTTTTTCTTAAAACGTGAAGTCTTAAAATGTAGTATGTACTATTTTAAGATAGGTACATCTTCTAATGGAATAAAAGTTACAGAATTAAAATAATATATCAATAATAATTGTTAGCATTGCCTGCAATATTGTTAAATTTTTATAACTGAAGAAATTACCTAAAATAAAGAATTGTGAAGGAGCAGTGCACATCGTAGATTAGCAACCAGTCAACATAGAATCATATGAATTAATTAACTACATTTGTATTTTTAGACTGCACTCAAAGCGCGTGAATTGTATTGCGAGCTGTGTGATGTTCACATCACATCAAAGACTCACGCTGACTCGCATTATTTGGGGAAATCACATCGCGGGTAAGTTAATATCTATCTTTTGCAATAAAATCACGTCTTTTAATCCTTGACATACATAACAGTACCTACTCCTTTATATGGGTAAAGGAGTAGCAGTACTTAATCAATGTAACACAATAAAATGTGAGATTTAATGGACCTATTGATTTATTGATTTCTCCTACTATGCTGTGAGTACCGAGTCCCATGTGAAGGTGAGATTAGACAATAATGTGTCATTTTATTTTAAGGGTTGTCGAGGGTCGCAGGGAGCCAAAGAACCGATATTTATTACAAAGAGGCATGGAAGGTCGTTTGTAAGTACCTAAAAATGTTTTATCTTACTAGTAGCGTTGTATGGCAAAAACGTAAGCTCAACAAATTTTAATATACGATAGTACCTACTAATACAAGATGTTGTTTTTTATAGATATTCACTTATTCGTCGCGAAAAGAAGTACTTAAAATCCGCTGAAGCAATTCAGAAATCTACTTCGAAGCCCAAGGAACCCGTCAAGGTAGTCGCGCGTCCGGATTTAGAACTGTGCTGTAAAATCTGCAAGGTAGGGTGTTATTCTCACCTTTGTATCTATTTCTATTATTTCCTGTTGGTCATTGTCTCGAATTTTTCTTGTAATACAAACCTTGTTCTAATGAATACGATAAAAATAATTATTATTCAATTTGGTCCAGTACCTACCTAATTCAGGAGTTATGCGCGATATTTCGCTAAACATACTTATAATTTACTTATTATTTACGTACTTATAATTTTATAGATGGGTTTCATTGCCCGGTGCAGTTCTAGCAAAGCAGTTTATTCGGGCCTTACGCAATAGCCTCTGTGAAAAGAAACAATGTAACCGAGTATAAACATTAAATTCGGTACTCACTATGTATCTTTTATAAGTAATAACCGTTGTGTTCTATACCCCGAAGGGGTAGGCAGAGGTGCACATTACGGAACTGTTGAACTTTGTTATTAATTATTTAGGTAATTTCAGGTTACAGTTACATGCATCGAGCAGATGGCTAGTCATATGAACGGTAAAAAGCATCTCTCCAAAGAAAAACAACATATTCTTAAAATGATGAAATTGAAACCTGGTGCACCTGAAGATGCAAGTAAGTGTGGTATGTGGTATGCCCATTGTAATTTAATCATTGTAAGAAGAACAATGTTAACCGAGACTATGCTTTCAGATAAAACAGTTAGTGATGCTGATGATGCCTCAAAACACGACGGTACGTAGGTATTTTTATTGGACATGATAAAGTATTCCTACTTTTTATTTAGATTATTAGATGGATATTATATGTTATGTTTAGAGTCGATTTTTCGATTAACAGTTAATTTTTAACTGTAAACTAAAATTGATATTTGACAGTGTTTAGTATGAAAGAATTGTCAAATATTCAAAGTTATTTCTCTGATAAAATTTAACTGAACAGCGCCGGATGCTACATATGCTGCACCAAAATATAGATTATTATCCTTTTTTAACTTTTATCTAATTTCTTGTTTTTCCTGTTCAAGTTAAGCCGTCTTCTGTATGATTTGACTGCATATATTAATTTTCTTTTGCTATTGGGCAATTAGATATACTAAAGAAGTTGGATTTTACAGTGGCCAACAGGTCAATTTATCCTGTTCTTTCAAATATCTCTATTATATCTTCAACTTTATTGTATTGACAGTAAATCGAAAATCCAATTAACAAATTTGGCAGATTGGAGAAGGTTGAGCTGCTGGCCACTGTACTATAACATTTTTTCATGTAATTATGTATATTTCTTATTTCAGTAGCTAAAACTTCAGAAACTCCGGTACAAAAAGAGTGTGAAGGTGATAATTGGTGTGATGGAGATGGCACTTGGGAAGACTGAAGATACTCAATAAATACCAGCATGGTAACACAATTATTTAAAATTAAAATATTAATATCTAACAATATTTTTGTTGTAATACAATTAATTAGTTTGTACAATTATTTCGTTTTATAAATTCTGTATTGTTGGGCTGCTTTATTTACATGTACAGTGTTTTTTTTTCAGGCTTCACTTTGTTGAACGAGGTTCACTTCCAAGCGCCGTATTCTGAAAGAGTGCATTTAAATATAAATATGTATTATTCCATTTTAAAACAAAAATACATTTATTTTATTGAATTTCAATTTTTATTTCAAAGCATTCTGATATACCTGCATCGCACATTTATCTTTACTGCTTTAGCATATATATAGTTATATAAACAATGTGGTAGTTGACAGGGTATGAAAATTAAAATTTTATTTAGTTCGTTAGTCAAGTAATGAAAAATATTAGACACGAATTATTAATTTCGTAGGATAGGAGTCGTATGTGCTGCTTTTTTGTCTTAATTATAATAGGTAACTATGCAAATATTCAAGTTTAGTCAAATAAGTTACATGAAACAAACACACTAGTAATTAATAGATTAGTTGAGGTTTTCTTTAGACTTGCGTTTTTTATAATTGAAGTAGGTAATTTACTTACCAGCAACACGTGTTTCTTCTGCGTCGGCGTTGGCCGAAAAAACAGAAAAGCGCTGATCCTACCGCTATGAGTAGAATAATTACTATAAATGCTTGTAGTACAGGGTTACTGAAGTCAAATCCACCTCCAGTTCCGGCACCGCCTTTTGATTTCGTTGAAGAACTTTTTTTGACGGCCGATGGAGTCTTGGCCATTTTCGGAGTTGACTTTGCTTCATCTATTTGTCCCATTTTTCATCATTCTATTAATGTCTCATTATGTAAAGCCATGTTTTTAGTTTTGTTTTTTATGAGGTAAATATCTACTGTTTTATTTTAGTTACATGTTAACGGAAATTTTGTATTGAATTTTGACATTATGTTTCCATGTCTAACCGCTACCGGTCATCAAGTTGATTGACAGAAATGTCTTGATAGAAGAAAAATTGAAAATACTTAGTTGTGGTTCACGTTGTCACTAAGTACTAAGTAGGTAATAAAGAAAGGACAATTGTAAAAAAAAATCCAGGCTTGGCGCAAACAAAATGTAAGTATCTTATTTATTTTGTATTACCTATACAGAATAACTTGTAAGTCGACGTATTCGTCACGGGAGGTCATAATACAACTAAATTTCTACAAAAAAGCCTTGAGGTCCCTAGTCCCAAAGTTTCGTGTTGGAATATCACTCGTCTCCTAGTTTCTAAATTCACATTTTCAGTGGCACTAGATCGTTCTTTAAAATTTTTTCCTATATCTCCCAATTTAAATTGTTGGGTAAAAAGTGGGGTCCAATTAAATATTAAATGATTTATGTCGCCCATCAAAATGTTTAATTTCAACACGATGGTTGTTCAGCGCACTGTTGAATTACTACGCGACAGTGGCTAGATACCACTATCCCAAGGCGTTGGATTGGCAGGAGGAATCTTCCACGGTGTCTAGACCTAACACCAGTTGACTTTTACGTGTGGGGCTACAAGAAGGCCCAACGCCAATAGCAACTGTTGTAATCCTTCTCGGAAAAATAATCGAAGCGGCTGAAGAAATAAAACCCACATTCAGTTCTAGTGTGACCGTCACAGAGATGAGGAAACGTGTGTACCTATTCATCGTAGGGTAGGTCACTTAGAACATTTTTTTCTGATTAAGATGTGTTTGAAATTGCCTTTTTTTCTTTAGGTACATTTACTTATCATCGAGTATTATTATTTTTGAGAATTTAACTTTTTGGGGAGTTGATAAACCAAGGAAGTTTTTCTATAGTTTTACGCTAAGTGCAATATCATTTTTTTTTAAATGAGTACAGTTTCTTTATTGACTACAACATTTATTTGAATTTACTTGTTATTTTAAACGAATGATAATTCTGCCAGTAAGGTAGTTCGAAAGTATTTATCCTAAACCAAAAATTGTTGAAATATCTCAGAAAGCAGCCGAATGTGCGTGGTATGAACCAGTGGCGTAGCGTGCCTTGGGGGGGGGGGGGCTCCGTATAAAAATTTGTTTAGGGGCCCTTGAAGGGTAAACATTTCTCATAAGAGATTTTGTACATAAAATACTTATAATTTGTGTGAAAACTGAAAATTTTTTCAGGCAACTCCCTCTGCTCTAAGCATGCTTTACGCGGGAAAAATGTTTTTTTTTTACTTTTGTGATTACTGAAATAGAATAAAAATTGGGAAGTTTTTATTAATTTTTGCTTAGTCACGTTGGGGGCCCCTGTAGTCCGGGGGCCCCGTATAATTGATACGGCAGATACGGCGCTAGCTACGCCCCTGGTATGAACTATGATACTTTGATCCGAAATCAAAGTCTCACAGTCGCACATCACGCACATTCCCGGAACAATAATAAGTATGTGGATCACACAGTGGTTACTTGCTAAAATCGAACCCGTGACTGGCCGTGCGCCAACCTTGCTGTTGATATTATTCAACTTACCGACCTATTCAGTTTGTTTACTGAAATTTATACCACGATGGTGGCAAGAAAAGCACACGTCCCACTTGGTGGTAAGCGCCAGTGGTTACCGTGGCCGATAAACGCTTGCAACACATGCGCCTTGCCGACTCTTTATAAACCTATTTACTCTGTTGAAGATATTTTTATGTAAGATTCTTTCTATTTTTTATATTTGATGTGCTGACGATGGTTATATAGGTGTTTATCTACATTATGTTTGAAGCGCGTAGGTATAGACAGATGACTTATTTTTAATATAGGCACCTATCATTTGTTCTGCCAATCTAAATGATCAATTTATAATTACACCAGAGTTACCCATTATGGGTTACTATTCAGAGCATGAAAACAAAGACACAAAGCATAGTTATAGATAAATATATTAGTCCGCAAGATACATTTAATTTTTTATGTTCAAATATTGCTCGAGCATTATGGTTTAGCGCTAGCTAGAATGCTATTTATAAGTGAGCCTGAATCTTATAAACATACCAATCTGGTAAAATTACATGTTCCTTGTAAATATCCTTAGTCACTGTGATTTTTTGTTGGCTATCAATATCAAACTTCAGTGTCAACGGTTCTTTAGACGCAAAAGGATCACCAGGGGTATCCTTTAGAGATTTGAAACAATTCTCTACGTAGTTGAGGAAATATACTAAATAGTCGATGGCTACTTGTGGATTCCATTCGTCCTGTAAAAAACAAAGAATTCCTTTAGTTATCTATTGAAATTAATTCTGCGCTAACTGCAGTAGCTGGTTGATCAATTACCGACTGTGCAAAATGTTGCACAAATCCTGTGTTGGTAAACAAGGCTAATAAGGGTATTCCTGAATATTAAATAAAATGGGATGATGACAGGGTATGAAAATTAAAAATATAATTAGTCCGTAAGTTAGGTAATTAAAAAATATTAGACACGTATTTTTTTATTTTGTCGTATAATAAAACAATACTTAGATAAAACGAATCAAAGTTTAGGAGTTAGGGCTAAAACGTCATTTCTTAGTATAAAATGTAATGAGAAGTGACGTCACGCCACATTTCAAATCAATATATCTTCGAAACTATTCTTTCCGTAAGAAAATAAAAAATACATGTCTAATATTTTTAAATAATCTACCAGACAGATATTAAAATAAAAATTAGTCGTCTACCCTATTACAGCACGTCAGTACTTTCCGAAATTACTAATGGTTAGCCACAATTTTTAATGGTTTTATTTAGCTCAACCCGTTTGTTTAGGTCAAAATTAGTCATTCGAATTTTACCCCCTTTCTGGCGAGTCTGACGGCAGATTGGTTTGATTTTTAGGACACACTCTTAATCTCGATGACCATACATTATGGCAATCAAAATTTTTTGCACAACTAGTTTCATTATCAAGTTCATTAAAACCATTTACAACAATTAAAGTATTTTTTATGCATTACTTGTTCCTTCATTTGAATTATATGCAGAGATGGGTACACTCTGATTTTTGTAAGAAATATTTGAAAGAGGTATGTAGGAATCCTAGTCATTGGCGTTTCATATTCTCTGCCTAACACCATGGGAGACAAGTGTGAAGTTATGTATGTATGTATACACTCTGGTCGCGACGGATTGCCGAAACAGGAGAGTGAACGATAATAGAGTAGGCTAGTCTTATTACTACAGGCAGGTAGTTAACCCTGTAATTATATTAAAATAAAAACATTTTTAAAACTTACTCCACAGTATTTTACTATGTCTTCAGTATCAAACCATTGTACTCTTTGAATAATGCCATCATCATTTCTGTAGCCTACGAGTAACCCCTTTAGTCCTGCTAGGTAACACTGACACCAACAACGAATCATTTTGTATCTCCTGCAAAATAGATTATACATAGTTTAATAGTTTATTCAAACAAAGTAAACAGTGTGTGTTCGATAGCAATAATTGTAACAACTACCAGTGGTGGTCAAACCTTTGTTTTTATTTATTTTATGTTAAATATTAATTCTTCATGGACTCTTGGTCTTGTCATACATTTTCATGTGTGTGGCTTTACCAACAGTATTAATGGAGTACTAATTTATTAAATGTTAATTAACTGGCAATAATAGGGGTTTGTTAGCATTTCATTTGAGCATCTCTTAATAAATATGTTTTAGGTACTTACTTAAAATTCTGTTCCTGCCTATTGTTATGTATTTCCCTATTAGTTTTTAGCTCCACAAACTTGTTGCTCCTCAAATACGCCAAATTGATATTTACATCATCTGTGTTCGGAGGTCCTGGTGCTGTTCTTGTGGCTAGCATTCCATCAATTTGAGCACCATAGAATAACCTGTGTTTACCTAATTGAGAACTATAATACATAGAAAATTCTTCATTTTCCACAACTGGTTTCTTTACATTAGGTTGCATACAGGGTACATCTGAAAAATATCAATAAGAAAGGTAGGTACCTAGGAACATCACTACCTACCTACTACTAGTACTACTTCCTACATCTCAGTAAAAATTTGTGAATTTTAACTGTTCAAGTTTTATTTATTTCATGCAAAAATGGCATTAGAAGTGAAATTACTGACTTTATGGATACCTGTTTTATAGACTTATCATTTTATTGTACCTGACAGCATGTATTGCTCAAACTTATAGCCCCAAGCACAAAACTTAGCATTCTGTGCAGATGGATTGCGATTTTGTAAGTCTTGAGCAGTATTAACTGAACACAGATATATGCCCTTTTTTAGTAAACTAGCCACTATGCTTATTGGCTCGCGAGTGTACACGCTAGTCATAACACTAATCAAAGTCCTACGATACGTTATAAAGGTTGTGTCAAAGGGTTCAATCAAAAAATCTAAGCGATATCTTTGGTCTAGGAGAAATTTCAGCATAAGTGATATTTTTTCGTCGTTTTCGTCTGTCGTACGCTTAACAGCATTTTCGATGTTGTGGTTTAAGTTGTAACAAATCATTCCTTTCGGTATTGACGTTAAGTACTTCAATTGCGACAAATTATGATGATATTCGCGACGCACATCAACGCTCATGTAACCGATTATGTAGGGATAACCCATATGAAGATTTCTTTGTGTTCGTTGATTCTTATCCCTTTTTGTGTTCATAATTCTACGTTTTCTAAAAGTTTCTAAGAAATTAAAAAAAAATGTTATAAACAAAACACCCTTTTGTATTTGTTTTGAACTTTTGAATGTTTTGAATTCTCAATCTCAAGTCAATTGTCATGTCTGTCAATATTATCAATGTCAGTGTATTGTGTATCAGACTCGGTATCAGAATAGACCATAGACAGAAACGTAGAGATGAGAAATCAGATTAAATATACTTTTAACAAAAATAATTCAGAATTCAAGAATGGGAAGCTGTTTTAGTTCGTTCTAAAACCGGTCAATATTTAATTAACTATTTTTTGACGCTGTATTAGGAGGTATCATATTTTTTAGCAGACATTATTAATTACATCAAGATTTGTAAATAAATTCCTTCCCGTTTCCAGTTATTCTTTTTTTAGTACCTAAAGAGTCCATTTTTATTTGGTCAGCCAGCATTCAGTCAATGGGGACTCCCCATTAGTAATAAGTTGCGGTTCAAAGTTCAACCATGGATATAGGAGGTGGTACCTACTTGGTTTTATTAGTCACAGTCATGGGCATTCTCCCCGCAAAGTAAAAAATGTGGGGACTTCTTGTACATACCATTACATTGTGCATAGTACAGATACCTAATAGATAGGTACCTGCCTCTCATGTAAACAGTAAAGCTTTTTAGAACTTTGAACATTCATGCCATGGTGTCATAATTTTGGCTTAAAATTCTAAGCTGCATGGTAACTGAAGTTACAATATAGTTACAGGGTTACAACTTAGTTTTAATAAACACTGGGGGACTGGGATATGAAAACTCATTTAATATAAAGAACATAATTTAATGCATGACAAGATTTACTTCTGCTAATGTGTGCAACACAAGCACAAAAGAAAATATTGAAAAACAAAATAGTTCAATCTTTTGGATATAGTAGGTAGTATTTTTAAAACATGAGAAAAATAAAAATGACTAAACTTACATAATACTATTGTGTAAGGAAAGGTACCTACTTGAAGAAATTAAACTATTTAAAAAATATAAAATACAGTATGCACTTAAACATAACTATCATGGCTCAAATAGTAGCCCTATTGAGTTTGCTTAGGTTATAAAATATACATACGATTTTTTAGCAGCCATAGTCTAATATCTTTGGAATGTACATTATTGCTTGAAACCTATTTTCATTTGCAAATTTATGACAAAATGTAACAATTGATTTAGAAATATTATTTCATAATTATTCAATGATTGTAAATTAATGTAAATGTATGGGGCATATGTAAAGCATAAGCATTACAACTAGTCAGTATTGTAAACAAAGTTATAGCCTGTCATCAACCTAAGTTATTCTGAGCCACAATCAACAATACTCATATATGATATGAAGATAACTTCAAATTGTTAATATTAATTTGGTCATAATGATAGACATAATGTTTCATGACACCATTAATTGGGTATGGTACCAATATACTAAACCGTAAAAGTATACATGGATAAGTGATGTAGACAATGTTTTCAAACATGCAAATTTGAGTCACACAACATAATATTACATAAAAATAAAGTTTCCGTTTTGGGACAAACAATTTCAAATAGAGTTGGCAATAATAACCAATAAATATATAAACTTAAAATAATTTGATTAACTCTAAATTAAATTAGTATTAGTTAGGTACTTTATTAGTAGAAACTGAATACAGACCACACTCCTTTTGCCCTTATTTTATGTAAAATGTTTAGGGGGTACCACTACCACACTATTCCTTGTATAAAAGCACAAATATTGTCCATAATTACAAAATTTCTAAGGCTATTTAATTTTTTTTGGCTATATAATACTCGAGATCGTTTATTCTATATCTGGCAGATCATCTTCATCAGACGAGCTGCTGGCCCCTTTGTCGTTTTCATCACCAAAGTTTGGTAACTTGCTGGAGAACATGTCATTCATGTCATCAAACTCATCTCCACTCTCATCCTCATCTTGCCAACGGTTGAAGTCCACCTTGAGCCAATGATGTTTCTTTTTATCACTGGTTAAGGCAGGCCAAAAAGCTTCATCAGTTTTTGCTTTTGCCAAAACTACTTCGATTAACCTTCCTTTGTTTGTGTATGAACTTTTGTCTGGGTCTATTTCCGAGTATAATGGTATGAAAACCTTATGTAACTTCTGATCCGGCGTGCAAGTGCCTTCAAAAGACACATTTTTTTTAGCAATTACAATATCTGGTTTCTCACATTCTACATTAAATGTCAAAAATACATGAGCACTCCTCTGTGCCCACGAAACTGATGGTGGTGTAGCATTTATTTCCGGTGTCATTTTGTCTGCAAATAACGTAAATATACATTAAATACATACGAAACTTTGATACTATTATGTTGTCGGAAATATTTGATGGTATACTTACACGTTAGCTAGTGTTATTAGATTAGTTCAGGCAAACAACGTTAGCTTAGCTTTTGGTTTTCACTCTGGCTGGCTAAGGCTAGGCGAGTACTTTGACAAATGCCACAGACAGAATGAGGGACTGGTTGTATTTTATATGACATTTTTAATTGTGTTGCCAACGTCTACTAACCAGTTTGTAATAAAGAATTCTATGCATCGTCCGACTTCATCGATACAACTTAATTGTGTAAAAATAAAAACAAATTAATTCCTGTCTCTCTCCTTAGTTTTAAAATACAGACAGACACATTAAAATAAATTGCATACTTGTCTATTGTGGATATTTTTTTAAAGACTTATTAGGTTTTCTTCTGCGTCATGGGTGCATTTTCAAGCTTATTATTCATGTCATGAATTCACATCAATGAGTTTAATAAGTATATATAGGTAATAAATATAATAATTATAGTAACAACAACTTGTGGAATACATAAGAGTTGCTCGGTGCAGGAATCGAACCCGCTACAGGTTAAGCGGCAGCTGGTTATCCAGCCATCGAAACTAGCTGCGGCGCCTGCCCTGTCATAAACAAGGTACATAACTTAATATAATAATATTAATTGTGTTAAAAAAGTGTAAAAATAATATTATTTTCCCCAAATTTAAAAATAGGCGTGTGTAGCTTTCTTCGATGCGTAAAATATTATATTTACAAACATTCTACCAACATTTATTTATCTTTATGTATTAGTTTGTGTTGTTTCTTATTACCTGTACCACAAACAAATATTTTCCGGGGCTTCCCAATAAACTGCAATATAATTTTAAGTGCTTACCCATGACTGCAGTAGTACTTACCATAATACCTAGGTACCTATATTTATTTACAATCTTTGGAGAACGTTTTACAGTTGATTTAATTTCTGATTTGTATTATAGCAGTAATTTACGTTTTTTATTTGTATGTATATTTTGCTTTCATAAATAATAATAAAAATATAGATTATCAACTTTATATTTATTTATGACTAACTGCTTGAATTGTCAAACGGTCGAAAGTATCGTGTAAGGGGCCTCGGTTTCATTCCCGAGTCGGGCAAAGTTATTCGATTTTTTTTTAGTAATAGCACCGTCTAACGAGTCTGGAATAAGTCGTCCATCTGTCTTTATTAACAAATAAAAGACTGTTTATGAACCTTATATTTTATTTTTCGAGGGTAACCTCTATGGCATTTTTTGTGTTTATAAGAAAATCATTGTTATGATACAATTTTATAGTATAATAAATAACACAGTTTTGTCCAGCACTGTACTTAACACTAACCTCACACTCCTGAATGACGCATATAAAGAATTCTATTTAGGTAGTACGTTACGTTGCCTGCCATAAGTTGACAGTAGGAATGTAATAATGTAATTAAAAAATTTATATTTATCCTTCTGTACCTACATCACTGGAACTGGATTGAAGTGTGTTTTGAATTTTACGAGGTTCAAATCTAATTATACAGTTAGGTAAATGCTAACTGAAAAAAATCTCAATAGTGTCCAATGGCGTAGCATTAGAAAACTTTAACGCATTTAGGTATAAATGCGTTAAAGTTTTACGTAGACATTTTATAGTATCTGGATAGATCTGTAGGTGCGTCAACTTACTACTTAGGTATACCTAATTATTTTGATTTTATGAACTTTATTGTACATTGTGTCTCGTTATGATAAATGAAGTAATGTAAGTTCAAATAATACCACAACACTATTCTAACGAGATTTCTCAACACATATCAACAGAGGCGGTACAAAAAAATTGAAATATATAAAAATAGTGATTTTTCACGGGTCCAGCAAGCAATATTACAGGTAGGTAGTTGCTGTTTTTAAATTATTTTCTAAAACATTATTTCAACAAGATGGCAATTAATATTAGGTACTTAATCAAATAACTTAGACAACTTATTGAGAAAGGCACTGTTAAATAACTCCACCATTACTAAGGTATGTGTCCTTTGCTATCTGGTATAGTTGTGCTGACATTTTTTCACTGGTTTCTTTAACCATTTTGGTGAAGTGTCCTTCAGGGTTGTTAAGGAGGAGGTAAGGATGGTCGAACTCGACTAGTCGCCCGGAGTCCATCACCATGACTCGGTCCGAGTCCATGATGGTGTTCAGTCGGTGAGCCACCGTTAGCACGGTGCAGTCCGCAAATCGCGTCCTGATTGTTCTTTGGATAAATTCATCCGTCCTGAAAAGAAGTAGTTATATAAAATAAGTTAGCTACTTTTAATTTTGTTCTCAATGTATGCCAAAGGTTTGTTAAGTTAGAAATTGGTTAAAAATAGTTTACTTGGGGTCGACGTTGGCAGTTGCCTCATCGAGCACGAGGATGCGGTTGGCGCGCAAAATGGCACGCGCGAGGCATACGAGCTGTCGTTGTCCCAGCGAGAAATTCGACCCTCCCTCCGACACCTTGAAGTCCAGTGACGGTACTGCAGCCTTCAAGTCCACCTAAACAAAAACATGATTAGCACTTTACGGGACTACATCTAGATACCTACTGAATGTTGGTCTCACATAAGGTATTCAAATACCATACTTTATTGTAGTAAATAGTTTGGCTTGAACTTTTGCTAGTGCAAATACAATGCAAATTCACACAACTTTTTCCGACGTAAGTACATACCTAAATGTCGTTGGCGTCACAAGGAATGTGTAGGACTGATAGTCAACACATTTTAACATTTTAAAAGTGGAACTTGGCTTTAGAGTATTGTTACGATTAACTACAATTTTTTTCATTAAATTCGGGTGGCGTGGCTAGAGAGGTTTAATAAGTAGGTATATAATCAAGGTATGTAGCTATTATAGAACTCACAGCTTCTAACGCCTGCCACAGCTGGTCGTCATCGTAGTTGTTGAATGGATCCAAATTGTATCGGACAGTCGCTGAGAATAGTACCGGTTCCTGGGGTATGATGGATATCTTCGATCGCAGGTCCTGGAACGCAAGATGTTATATTTTTTGTTTAAGTAAACAATAATTACAGATTCTTTTGATGAAAGGTAATAACATTTCGCGAGCTAATTCAATGTTAATTAAAACAATACGTTTACCTGTAGAGCTAAGTACGCAGTGTCAACGTCATCAATGAGCACTTCTCCTTCAACGATGGCAAGGCGGAACAGAGAAGAGATCAGTGATGATTTGCCGGCGCCAGTCCTACCTACGATGCCCACCTGCAAACATTTTCATTAGTGAACATATCTACAACTTGGCACAGTGAATAACTGTATCTGAATAGTTATTTTCTATTTTACCTTCCATCCACTTTCTATAACTAAATTGAGATTCTTTAGCACTGGCAAGTCTTCGGGGGTATATTTCATGTAACAGCTTTTGAATTGAATTTGGCCACGTGAAGGCCAGCCCTTCGGAGTTTCTTTTTCTGTGAACAAAAAACTTACTTTAGCTACAAAATTCATACTTTTTGTTGTAGTACTAAACTACAGTGCTAGAAGTGTAGTTACGTCGAATTCTTTCGTCGAGGTATGAAAAATACTAACCTCCTTTGTCCCACTTGGGTTCTCTTTCGATGTGCGTATACTGCAATATTCGTTCTACACTGGTCATCTGTGAGATGACCTCCGCCGTCTGTCTCACTCCGAATTGAAGCATTCCCGTTAGGATCAACGTCTGTGATATCGCCAGCCCCACGTTGCCAGAGAATATTGTTTCTGTGTCATACGATATATTGTTAGATAGAAATATAGAATAGAAATAGAATGCATAGAATATATCGATAGAATGCAAATAGCATTTGTAGGTGTTATAATAGATTAATTTATTTTGTAGTATGGAAGTACTTACTACTGTCGATTACGAGGAAGGCGACGATCACTATGGTGAGATATATGACGCAGATGAAGTCCAGCCAGAAGCCAAGCGTTACACCACTTGCCAGGTAGCTGCTCCATGTCGAAGTGTGGATATCCTTTACACAAGTAACACAAATGTCAATCTAGATCTGGAGAGAGTGCTCACACCACTTGTTATACAAAATTAAGAATTGATTTGGGAAGTTCATGAGATCTAGAAAATAATATGTCGGCTTACCTACATTTTAACATTAGGTTTGTATTAGTTAAAAGGTATGAAGTTTGAAAGCTATTAATAATAATAATAAAGATTTTCTATAAAGTTGCCAGGTGAGTTGTTTTACGTACCTGGAATCTATCAAATTCCTTAATCAATCTTTGTTCCGCTCCAGCTGACCGTATTGTGCTGATGCCATTGAGAGTAGCAGACATATGGGAGAATACGGGACTACGAGCTGCAAGAAATTTGTAAAATCAGTAGATAATTTGACCTAGGTATAGATTTTTTTTAATTTATTTAAAGAAGAAGGAGATCACTCACTTGTGCCTTCCAACCTTTTGATACCCTGCGCAGACTTTAGATATATTTGAAGAATAGTGTAGAATAAAAGAAGAATGATAGTAGTAGGCAGAAGCGTCCAAATGAGAGCTGCTGCATTGAGGGCCAGAATACTGAACATCACTAGGTAAATCTGGATACATTCAAGAAGGAATCGTGGTAACAATTCGTCTAGTGCTCCGATGTCTTTGGAGAACCTGTTTAGGATTCGGCCTGCGAACAGATACATTCAACATTAGGGATATGATGCTATAACTTTTACTTTGGAGATTTTATAGACAGGCTGGTACTTACCAGAGGAGTTAGTATCGAAGAACCTCATGACCCCCCTGAGCATAGAATGGAACATATCGTTGTGGAGGTTGCGGGACGCTGTCATGCACACCTTGAAGAACATGAATGCACGTGCCGTGATGAAGAATATGCAGCAAACAATCAATGCTGAGTACACGTACAAATAATGAGCAGTATCTAGAGGTCCTATATATGCGTGGATGTCTAAGTCTGAAATAAAAAAAGATAATTAGTCCTAGAAACATGGCGTTAACAGGTGCTTTTGCTAAGACTGAATTTCGAAAATAAATGATGTTACTTAATTGTTCATTAGAGTTGATATATACCTGGCTTGATATTAACGCCGGAGAAGTAACTGGATAAATTGAAAGTGCCATTATCAAGTGGAAGCGATCGGTCTACATGGTAGTCCTTGGTTGTTCTGTTATTAGCAGCTTCCTTTAGCGTGGTGACTTCGTTTGTCCTGCAATTGGATTGTCGATTTAGTCGACCTTTAATACAAAATGTATGTATATTATGATCCTCTCTAATTGTATGTTAGCGATAAGTAAAGGTCAATACACATCAAGGATATACGTTGCTTTCTAATTTTTTAAATGTGTTAGATCATGGAAACGTTACTTGGTTATTAACGACGCCTGATGCCATGTAAATGAGGCAGTGTATTAAAGTTATTCTAATGTGATGTACCAGAATGTGACCCAGTAGTCGCAGAGTGTAGCGGACAGTTGTCCAACGACGAGTAATACGATCATGAAGATCAGTGGAGGGGCGCGGCCTCCAGCTCGCAGGTATGCACCATACACGCGCCAGCCCATTGAGCCTGATTCTCGTTCCTCTTCCTCCATCTCTTGCGCCACCTCACACCCGCCTGTCGATTCGCACAGCGAAGGACGCCGTGTCGTTGATAACTGCAAGACGGACAATTTGGGTGATAAGATAAAACAACACGTCGCGTCGATTTCCTCTTCGTGTACTTGAAAATTAATAAAAACTCCAATTGTCATTTTATATTATCATATTGCTATTTTAAGTAATTTCAGTTCCTCACACAGATTTTTTTCAACGGTTTCCTATCCTAAGTATAAATCCGTTCATACACATATCAAGAATTTACTAATAGTAGAAGTATGAATCTATGATTTTATAATTGCTGAGTCGGTATATTTTTTGCAAACAGGTGTCGATCGAATTAAAATTACAGTAATTAAATTTTAGGTCAAGATCTTTTAGAAAATAATCATTCCGAAGCAATTTATACAAATGAGTATTGCGAAATGCTGCATTGGAATTTTTACGAATAGTATTTGTGTAATAAATAGCATCCAAAATATAAATGATCGATGTGGAAATATTCACTTTTAAACAAATGCAGCTTTATATCTAAAGCAATAAGAAGTGTAAGATATTCTACGTCGCAACATACGACTACGCTATTATCGACCAGTCCCAAGCTTCTTCAATAAATTTAAATTCAATCACGGATTTGATTATGCTATTGCAGACTTGAAACTTATGTACAAAAACTTAAGGTTTGGTTTGGAATTTTCCCTCTGGGTTGGAAAGGGGTGAATTGTAGTTCAGGATTCCAAGTTACACGTAGTTTGTAGTGAAAAAAATCTTGTCACGTACGATAAGTACCGCTGTGATGTTGGGTTGGCGTCTGTTAGATAGAATCTGGGGTTTTTGAGATGTAGTTACATATTTTTTATTTGTTTTACCTTTCGTCATAGTGATTTTATATGCCATTATATAGGTACTTTAGTATTTGTCCATTTTAATCTCAGTATCTCGTAGTCTTGACTTGTTTAATATATGGAAGGTTGAGAGGATATTTAGGAACCCAAAGTCAATGAAATTTTAAGATAGGGTACTTACTCTAGCAGACGTTCGTCTAGACATCGGCGGTGGTTTTTCTACATCTTTAAGGTCTTCATTTTCATCGTGGCTGGATGAAAGCAATTTGGCGAAGTCTTTGCCCGTGTTTATCAACTCATCGTATGTTCCTTTAGCTTCCACAGAGCCCTAGCAAAACAGGAAATAATATTATTTATTTTTGTCGCATTGTAATTCTTTTACTATGTTTAATTCACCCTGCAACCTAGCTAGTTATGGAAATTCTGAAACTTGATATTTACAATAAGTACGTGTAGGATTTAACATACTTATCTGTCTATGTTTGCGATAAAATAAATGAGAAGCAAGAAATTTATTGGCGAGTTCAGTGACTTCTAAATAGGTAACGAAATGTGGCATACGTTGTTCATGATGACGATGTAATCGGCGGCCTTGAGGTAGTGGAGCTGGTGCGTGACGAGCACGCGCGTGGAGTGCCGCAGGTACCCACTGATGCACTCGTCGAACAGCTGCCGGCCCACGTGCGCGTCCACTGCCGACAGCGGGTCATCCAGCAGGTACACATCCGCCTGCACAAATGATGATAGTTGAAGGCAGTTTCAAGATAAACTTAAAACATGACCATGATATGGCTAAAGGCACATCATATCGTATGACGAATGAGGCACGATTATGCCACTATAGTCTATACTCACGATACTGAAGAAAACCGTAATGGAACCTCGTAAAAAAACAGTTTTCTTTTGGCTCTGGGTAGTCAAAGGAAAAAATTAAAAATTCCAAGGGTTTGCTAAGTGGTTTAAACACTTACGTAATTATGCTAAAAGGTAAAATAAAACCCAGTAGGTACTCTCTGTTTAAGGCGTCGTAATGTAAATTAAAAGTCAGTTCATGAGCCCGGTTTAAACTAACCGGCAGTAAAAGGAAACGGTCAGCGTTGTCGGTTAATTTTCAGGAATAAGCTTAATTTTATTGGGACTTTACCTCGATGTCGTTAGAATGCAATGTGTTTCTATGGATTATAGAAGTTATGAAATCTTAGAACTGCCTGTTTGAACGAGGAAAGGTAGTTTAGTTATGATCATCAAATTAGTTCACTTCATACTCAGTTTACTTCGATGGTGTGCTAATGGAACTATTTGTTTATACGAGCAGGAAAGTTTATACAATAAAGTTTATTTAATGTAAAAAGTAAAATTCACTTATTTTACGTATTTGGTATGTACGTACTTGTCTATAAACTGCTCTGGCAAGGTTGATGCGTGCTCTTTGCCCTCCAGACAAGGAGGCTCCTCTTTCTCCCACAAGGGTCTGGTCACCATGAGGAAACTGTTGGAAATCTTTCTGGAGCGCGCAGACTCTTACCACCTGAAAACAGTAAGTAATTGTTAGATTAGGTTGATATTGCCTTTTGCTTAAACAGTCACACAGTTCGCTTTACTTGTATTTGTCGTTAAGTATATAATATCTATAGCTTGATACTTACTTCTTTGTACTTCTTCGAGTTGTAGGGTAGACCGAATAGAATGTTCTGTCGGACTGTGGCTACGAATAGCCAGGGCTCCTGACTTGCGTAGGAAACGGGCCCAGAGAGGTAAATCTTTCCATTAGTTGATCGAAGTTCGTTCAGCAGCAATTGAAGAACTGAACTCTAAAAATTACGAATGAAACTAATGTCAGACTTTATAATCTTAAGTGACAGTGGCTTTTTTGAAAATAACCCACACACTATGGCTATGAGACTTAATATTATAGTATAACTAAAAGGTACATTGCCGGTAAGTAAATCGCTGCCCAGTCTCCTGGAGCAGTAACAGGCGTAATAAGTTATGGACTTGGAAAATATTATATTATATTTTGACCACATTATAGTATCAATGGAAATGGTTATAACATCTTAATTTCAATTGTCATACATACATTTTTGGTAAGTGTTAAACGACACTTTCAATATCACTCAACTAGTTGGCACGTTCATAACTGGTATCTATATACTTCGTACCTTGATATTTTTGGTAGTTGTTTATCTAATATTTACTGTGAATTTACGTCCGTTTAGTAGATTTTAAGGTACCTAATTGTGAAGCGGAAATATCTTATGCATACTGATGGTTGCGTCAGTTACCTACAAGCCTCAATTTGGTGGACGATGTTGTACTTGAGTTCTAATTTATTAGTAAATATTGAAATATATGATTTTGAAATATATGATTTTGAAAAAACACCCCTAGAGACTTTTATTACCTACCGATTAAGATTCTCTATAAACAAGAAATGGGTTTTAATGACAGACTAACCTTTCCAGATCCTACAGAGCCTATGATGGCGCAGAGCTTTCCTTTGGGTACCGTAATGTTGAGTTGGTTCAGAGTGACGGGGCCATCGTCTGTCCAGCTGGCGCTTACGTTCTGGATCATTATTCCGACGTCTGGGTTCACTGGCATCGGACACAGAGTCGAGCTCAACAAACCTTTTTCATTGCACTCAAAACCTAAAATCCAGGAAAATGGCCATGAATTACATTCAATACATATTATTGGGCAATTTATGTAATGTAATTCATAGGAATCAAACTTAGTTTATGAGGTAATCTAGAGGCACAAAGGTTCTTTAAAGCATACATTGTACAATGTGCACTAGTAAAATCGATCCGACTGTCCATGATTGGACAACTAGACTACAAAGGATAATATTAAACCGTTGGATAAATAATGGCGAGTCTCGTCGACTGATTCAATTCGTTACCCCCTTCAATGCGGTAAAAGCCGGTTTTTTTGTTGATAAAACGTGCCATATTAAATAGGATAAGCGTAAAAAACCTTTTGAATATTTTATCAACATTAGGATTATCGGAAACCTTTTACCAATGGAATGGAGAAAATCCTTCTTTGAAAAAAAAGGAAAAGCTTTCGAGCCCTCCAAAACCTATTATGTAGGTATAAAAAACTAAGCTAAATAAAACCACATCACCACCACTCGTAAAACGCCATACAGAAAATAAGCATCGAAACACAGACCACCACTTGCTGCGTAAAATTGCTTTAACTCATTAAAATTAATTCCCTTCCAATACGAAACTCGACCCAACACTGCAATAAATACTTTAGTACCAATAGCTAATTATGGGTTTTACGTTATTATCCATATTGACTTGTTTCTTGCAGCACAGTTCGTGCAGGCGACAACCACGCATGTACTTGCCTTGAAAGGAACCTTCCTCAAATACCTAGCAGGATTTTATTTGACAAAGATGGCAAAAAACAAAACAAAAAAATCTAATGTCCTTTTACCATTGGCCGTTATAACCATCATTTATCCCAAAGGCATTTTCAAGTGTCCATAATTCACTACGATATACATGGTTATTAGAATTACAATTCTACACAGTTATATTCACCCTGTACATGAATTGACAACGTGAGTATCAACTGATGTGAATATATGCACACCACGTCTGTTACAATTTTATAAACACATCGATTCATAACTGAGGAGGTAATTTAATACCTTTATAATCTTTGCTGTATTTGTTTTACGACTGAAATCAATAACCGATCCAGTTTCAAAACCTTTGGATTTAGACCTCAATGTAGAAAATAAATATGGAGTCCCTTCATCTAGGGGAGATGAGGAGAACTGTTTCTAGATGAAGCCACGAAGACACCGGTGTTCTCTCTCATCCACCTTTATTATAGATCTTGCTTCAATTGTTACTTTTGTCTGAAAAATTTGGTAAACTATTGTTGATGGGTTACGATCGATATTAGACATTTCTTGTATGGAGTTTCTGTGAAAAACTGACATTAATTCAGAGTTCTTGAATTAGGATCGGTTGTTGATTTCGGTCGTTGAGGTTACAAAAGTAGGTACATGCGAATGTACCATGCAAGCAGTCTACGCAGAAACACCAACCGCAGCACACACGAACCGATAACCTCCTCCCATTTTACCTTCGTCACTAATTTCAGAATCAAAATTGGAACTAGAGTCGTCAAACACTTTAATTGAGTTCATTGACCCTGTAATTTTTGTTTTAGACTTAATTTTTTTTGTTAATAAACATTGTGTTACGTTTGTGTCACCTTCGTCTTGGGTACCAAATGCAATTGTGGATGGTAACATGGGTATACAGCCTGAAAATGGAGTGTCATTGAGTGAGAATCACGGAATATAGTTGTATTCTATATTCCGTGGTGAGAATTAACCACCATACGATGATGTGATTCAATATTAGATCTAACAGACATTTGTTACTACTTTAGTCTAAAATAATTATATGTTAAGTTCTTCAGTATTTCAGAAATTACGCCGAGGAAACTATGTTTAAGAAATTGTAAGTACCTAGTAATGAAGAAAAGTGTAAAGTGTATGAAACTATATTAATTTTCGAAAGTCACGTATAAAGTACACGCATATACATATTATTACTCATATTATGGTTAAGTTTCTAGTAATTAGGTATAACTTACCTGGATTATAGATACCTTCTTCGTCGATTTTCTTGAAAGTGTTAGGACGTAGATCTACTTCGCTTAGATTATGATTTTTCTTCTTGTTATCTACCATTTGTACCAATTTAGCGATGTCTACGTCCGGGACACTGCGAAGGTCCTCCCGCTCATCTGTTTACAATACCAACTTAAGTTAATTCAATACTGACACACTTCTATTATTCTGCACGACGCCATCTTTTTATGATCACAATATTACTGTTGCATGTTTCGTTTGTTCCAATGTGAAGTGAAAAGTTTTTATGGACACCTTTGAATGACAATATAATTCTGTTCCATTTGTAGGAACTTATAGATAACTAAACGTAAATAAAATATTAATATTTTGCTATGAAAATGAATCGTGATGTTCATCATTAGTTATAATTGTACATACTAATACGTAATTGAATATATAGTCGCAGAAAACGTTGATCTTTCACGTAATAGAAATATAACACGTGAATAGAAAAATAAAAAGTACTGACTTAGAACAAAGATAACCCTTTAATTCGAAGTTAATTCAAAGTAATTGTTAGTAAGTAGCCCAGAACGAAAAGCGATATCACACGTGATTACAATTCGTGAGTTAACACAGAATGCTGGTTAAACAAATATTAGTAAGAAAGAACAGGAAAGAAATGATGGTGACGCTTCGAGTGCACCGTTCACATTTATAAATATCATAAACCCAAAACGAATCTGACTATTCTCGTACCCAAGCTTAACAATGCCTCGATACGAAGTACAGAGGTATAACTCTCCATGATCATAGACAGGCATGTCGGCATTTGGACAGCCAGTGTCAGCTGGAGTATGTTGAACATTTGTGCCAACGGGAACGCCTGCGGAAATCACTGATTTTATTCACTCTGACTATTTCTCTTGTATCGTTCCTATACAATATACAGCTCTCAACGTATACCTACTTGTTGTGTTAGTCATGTGTTATGTATAGTTTCTACAGCTACTCATGAATTCACAAACTGTACGGATTTATATCACTATCACAAGAGACTAGAAAAGTATTAGATATTAATTGTAGACTAACATTCAACTAAAAGCCAGTTAAATTCTACTAAAACGTCATGTTCTATGGTTAACATATTAAGAACAAACTGTCTGTAGGTGGTTAAAGGTAAGTAGTTAGGTAATATGCAAACATTTTTCTTATAAACAATTCAGCCGATGTTTATCGGCGTTAGTGCTCATTACACGGGTTAAAAGGCATTTTAGTTCTGCATTGTTTAGGTTATTATCAACGCCGAGTCTCGGATATAATTTGGACTCGTTGTATAAAGGGTAGTTGCAAAAATGCATGCATTTGTGCCAAGTTGAGACCTGTTAGGCCTCACATACCGAATAACATAAACGCCTCGAGGCGCTGCACTGATATTAACGCCTCTGCCAAAAATGACACGGCATTCGACATGATTATCGATAGAGTTCCTTGTAGAGTGTTGAAGAATTGCGCCAGTGGGAATACCTGGAAATTGTACACGTATAATGTACTGGCTCTCATATACAACTGAAACGTCTCAGGGCCAATTAATATGTTTTTAGTTCAAATTCGCATGCAGTATTTTGTTTAAATAGGGTCACGTGTTATTGCATTGAGCTATAAAATTAACAAACAATATAAAGGCTAAAACAATTTGTCGATCAAACGAAACTGATTAAGATCTAATATTGGGTCAATTCTTTTTGTGAGTTAATCTTAATCTGTTCCTAATTGACCGACACCTAATTACTTGGCTATTGTTCTTGATTTATTTAAGGTGTAAAATATTACGGACATAAAGCATAATAGTGAAGCAGAGTTGTAGCGCGACTTACAATATCTGCGGTAACTTGGAAACCGAACAGCGAGTAGGAGAGCAGTGTGATGTACAGGGTGAGTCTCTCCGTGAACACCATGAAGCTGAGGTACACTCCTCGGAGGTAGGACGCTGACGTAATGCACTTGATTTCGTTCTTGCGAGCCAAAGCCACTACCTGCTCAAAAGGTTTCTCCCAGGCGTACATCTTTATCACCTAAAATAATAACCAATGAATAGAATCTTCTGCTTCAGTGCCTTCGACAAAAAATGGATGAATGTGCACTGAAGGCCTGAACCTCATTAATTTACTGATGTGCTGACGTACTTGCATCATTACAGTCTTTGTAAAGACTTGTTATTGCTTTGTGGTTTATTGGTAAATGTAAAAATAAATAAAAAGTTATGTATGACTAAACCAGACGCGATAATAACTAAATACCACTGCAAAAAACGAAGGGCGCCATGTTGAGTAATGACATAAAATAAATACAAGTGCAATTTTCCTTATATTTTTTGTTGCGAAGGTACAGCATCGAACATAGGCATTGAAAGCTCGACCCATATCTAGGTTAAATGAGGTCATATCTTTACTACTTACAGTTGGCGCTTTTTAGAGCAAATATTACATCGATGTTCTTTGTTGCATCATGCGCCAATTGAAGCAATTTTAATATTATAATAGGAATTAATTACTATACTTCATCCTGTCCAACTTGTGGAACTAACTAATAAATCTATTAGAGCGAACACGATTAAATGCTAAATGTCTATAACGAACAAGATTTATCAAGGTATAGGTACATTTGTATTATTTATTAAATTGCAACAAAAGTTAATTAAAGGTTTTGTTGTATTTTATTGGCATACTGTAACATCTAATGAGTACAATGGAGAATCCAGATCAACTTACCTGCATGCCACTAATAATTTCGTCCATAATTCGCACGCGCTCGTCAGTTTTGCACGCGGTCCTCATTCGCAACCTTGCCGCCAATTTACTCATATAAGCTGCAAGAATAAAATAACGTTTCTGAATGTTTATTGCACTTTTAAAAGATGGTCTGCCCACACGATTTTATCGGGTGTCAGTAATTTATGGACCCTTATTTATAGTTTGTAATTGCATAACAGGAAGAAATATCCACATATCCATTTAAAATACTGCAGATATTTCTTGCAATTTGCTCGTTTCATTATGACAACACTGAGATTACACTGCGTGGCTACGATCTACGTCGATATGTCTACGTATCGATATTGACATTTTTATATCTGTTGTCATAGGACTTCTATGATTTTTGCGTTGCGAATTCGTGTAACCATTGCCGTATAAATGAACAATTGCTTCAACATCCTGGTAAAACAATAACATCAAAAATATACATACACTGTACCGGTATGGTCTGCAACACAATGCCGATGACTCCTACGATGGCTGCGTAGCCAATCTTTAAGTATATGAGGTAGCACACCACGACGACTTGGAGTGGCAGGATCCAGATGAAATGTGTGTAAATGAAGGCATAGTCGAAACGGTTCACGTCGTTCGAGAGGAGATTGACGACCTGTCCCGCTGTAGTCTGCGCTAGCGCACCGGAACTCATCCGCATTACCTGGCCAATAGAAGAAACTGTATTTTATGTCTAATTACATGTTTATTACTTTTACACTAACCTCAAGTCAACGGTTTCATTATGTGCTGACCGGTATAAGGAAATTGGTTGAGCTACTGTTTGCCTTTCAAGAACAGAAGCTTGTTAGACACTCAAAATATTACTTAACAACCGGTTCTTTATTATATATAAACTAACTATCAATCTTGGTTAAAATGTTTATAGTTAGTATAAAGCCCTTTTCACTATGAATAAAAGATTTTTATTCAAATATCTTTGTCTTAGATCAATTTACATCCAACTCTCACCGGCTGTTGGTCATTCAAATTCAAATGGTCACCTAAATTTCCTATTGTTGTAAGTATACTCTCGTGCTTACACACAAGCGTTTGTGAAATCTTTCTTGTCCCTTGACCCATGGTGTTCCACAAACTTATATCATAATATTATTTGAACACTGTACATTGTGTAGATGTTTTTCTATTTAAACAATAAATGTAGTAGGTAATTGTTTTGTTGTTAAAATAACTACGGTTCGTATACTATCTATAGGATTAACATTCATTATACAATTGCTATTTGTATTTAAGGCGAAAGTAGACAATTAATTATTTACATCATCTACATTTACAAAGACTTTAGTACTTAAGTTGAATACCTCGTTGTCATGTCAGGTTCAATGTTGCGGTGAATGATCGATTAATTTTACGTATAAATTAATTTATTTTGGTACTATATCAATGTGACTTCATGGAACGAACGTGGTTTAGGTAATGTTGATAAAGAACTCACTCGTGCCTCTGGTGTCGTAGTAAGACTTGGGTTATGGAGACCATTAATTATCAGGCGGTCTTTATTGTCACAATATTGTTGTCTACTTGTATACAGAGATTTGTTTTAGTTACCTTTCTATAAATAAGTGAGCAGGCGGCGATGCGAACTTTCATGCCGAATTGTTGAGTGGAGTATGTGCCGTGGTGGTTGAGGAAGGCGATGAGCAGTGACATCATGATCACAGCTGTCGCGCAGTACACTGCCTGCTCGTAGGACATAGTCGAGCCTGGCTCCCAGTACGTAAGCATCAAGCTCAACGCTACTGGCTGGAAGGGCCTGCAGTTTCAAAGAGAAGGAGAGTCAGTATTCATTTAATATATTTCATTTATTGCATGCTGAAGTATTTAAAGTTTGGGCAAGATTTAGAATCAGCAAATTAAGTAAGCTTAGCGACGTCATACCAATTCTGGTATAGTCGTATATTATTACGGAAGGAGTTGCAATGTACCCAACAGTAGAGGAATTAATCGGTCATCATTATTAAAAACAACCATTACAGAATTTTCCGTCTAAATTACAGTGTTTATGTTCGAAATTTTCCAGGTCCAACCTATGACAGAGATGAGGAAGGCAACAAATACCACTAGTTGATAAGTAATTGGCATAATGTGACATTCGCGTGACTGCCACCGATAGTCAACGAAATTGCTCACTTGAGTACGAGTGCTTGTATCAGGAACATAATGCCAGAAGGAGCGTAACTCATCCAGAAAGCCTTGGTCATTGCGCGAAGTAAAGATGGTTTACGGCCCTGCTTGCTCGCCAGTGCAATTTCTTCCAGCCATTTTCTGTAACAAAGTGTCTCATTAGTAATTAGTAGAGCAAATAGTCTATAATGTACTGTTGTTAATTACTAAAATGCTTTTATTCGCTTTACTAAATGCTGCGGTTCTTTTTCTCTCCGTTTATGTTCACGTGGATATCTCAATGTCACTTCAGTTGTACACATCCTACTTCTTTCATCAATTGAACATTTAAAAATTTGGCAAGAGACCACGTGACGGCTTATTGTGGAATCATTACCTATACCAACACAGTTAGTAAGATAACTTGACCTTTGCTGACAGACATTACATCGAACTGATCGCACTCGGCATTTTAATACAATGTCGATTGCTATGATATCATAATACTAAAATGGAATGTGTCGTTCCAAAAGTCAGTGATTCGATATATTTACTCAGTTTGGTAGGCACAAATAAAATTATTCTTAAATTAGCACTGGACATTTTAAGACTCAAGTTTTTCAACATAATACGTAAATTGTTTTCTCACAAAATCGAATTAAGACAATTAAATTATTTATACAATAAATATTATGAGTATAAATATCAATCTGTTGCAATGGGCATTTTTATAAGAAAAAAAAAACTAATTATAATAATCTAAACGCGTTAATTTTAAGGTACACTTGAAGAAGAATAAACTTGTTACCTTGTTTTGTGATTTTCGTGATTGTCGTGATTGTCACTAAATCAATCAGAACAGAGGAAAATTACTTGCGATAAAGGATTACAAACAATTGCAGGATAATGTCATCATAAAAGTAATTCAATTTCTTACTATTAATTATTATTATTATTTGTGCTATAGTACCTACGATACGAAAATATGGGTAGGCATCATGAAGAAAAGAAATATTTTAGTAAAACATATTTTTTTGTAAAAATCGATTTTGCTATCAATGCCATGGATCTTGGGAAAATATATTGTGGGTCACACATTTATTGCTCCGAGGACTTCAGAGATAAATTAATAATTAACAGCTCATCGCTCACGTAGCCGTTGCATTATAGGTACCGACAGTGTAGTTTTGTTTTGTTGTCTTTTCATTCATTTATTTATCATTCATAACACGAGCTTCTTCCTTTGAAACCAGAAACGATCATCGCTTACCTCCAGACGAGATAGTGGTCAAACATCGGCCCATCAAATACAAAAAAAGATCTTAGGCTGATCTAGTATACAAGTTAGTTAGTTAACATATTAATACATAATCAAGAATGTAAATGATTGTGTTAGTGAGCATGAGTCACTATCTGGTCATTTTATAGTCACTATGTACTATAGTACCTATAGTCGCTATTACAGGTTGTACAGGAGTCTCGGCCTGTCTCGGTCAGGGAATATGAACAGACTATGCATTCAGAATCCCGCGATTCGTGATCGTGACACTGTTTATAAAATACGACAGCTCGTTGATCGTGAGAGTTCCTCTGTCTCGCATTTTATTGTTGTGATGTGTCTAGAATAATTAACGTCGACTAACACGACCTTTATGATAAGATTTTTAAAGATACTGAAGAATAATTTTTATGGAAAACAGATATAGCTATGTATGTTGAAACCTATTTTCCTAACCAATATTTGTTTATGTGAATGAAACTTGCATTTAATGTTTGCACAAATTGATTTAGTTGGGACTTATCAGGAGTTTTATTTTGTTGTCAATTACGTAGGTCTTTGTTTTTGAACCTCCTTGACAATTTGGGTACCTAAAAACGCTACTTTAATTATTGATAGGAAAATAGTTTGTCAAATGGCACTACTAATTCAATATATTTTTACATTGAATTTCTTCTATTAATTTTTTTTACAAGTCGTATAATTTGGTTGTTATGTTACTTAATCTATTAGGAGATACTATTACTCTTTTAGTGCAATTTGCAATTATTTGTAGTATTTCGACAATGATGACGTCACAATTTATTATCTCAAGTAAGGTGTCGTCCTTGTCCTTTATACTGAAATTCGATTTGCGTTCTTAATCGATTTTTACATCATGCTGTAATCAACTGACGTCAACCTATGTAATGGAAACTCATATATCGTATATTTCCATTCAGTAAAGTTAAAGTTATATTTTTTATTCATCATCATCATCATCAGACCACTGCTGGACATAGGCCTCTCCAACGGCACGCCACTGAGCTGAGTGATTTTTTTATACATGCCAGATATAATAAAGGTACTTGGACATAAATTCATTTTAAGCGTTTTCCTTTCAGTTAGTTGACTAGGTTGTTTGAACGCCGACAATTTTAATTTCATGGACACTATATTATATCTAGACTTCTCTTAATAAAGCAGGTGGTAGTGCTTAAACCAAATCCAATGCTATGGAAAATATTCGACAATGTTTACTTGTATTTTGTCTACGAAGGACGCAATTGTTGTAGGAGTTAATCAAATGGCTATTTTTAACATTAACTTGATTGCTATTAGTTTTACCTATTCAAAAAGGTCATTAAACAAGTGCCATGTTTCTATAATTGTGACCACGTGCATACAGCACATGACTGCATTAATAATTCCGATTACTCATGAATGCATACAATTCTAAGGTTTTATTACAATTAAATACATAAAAAATACGATGTTTACTCTGTAAGTACAATATGTATTAAACACATAAAAAATGTAATCTGTAAATAAATATTTATGGATGAACTGGTGTTGTCATAAAATATAATTATTACTAGGTATTTAAATAAAACTTAACCCACATATCTATATAATCATGTTCATAGGCAACGATAGAAGTCTAATTAGATTATTAGCATAGCATAGATAACTAGCCCACATCTGGAAGACATTTCTTTAAAAGGCTGCATTTTGCAAGGTTTCTCTTAGAGCTCCCCCAGAAGCATTGGCAGTTAGGTCTTTGAGTTTTGTGGTAAACCACTCATTAAGCGTTCTGTTTTTGTAGATGGTAGAAAATTATAAGTAATAATTGAAGTTGTTTGTCAATTTTTAAGTGGTCGGTTTTATGTTAATCCATTGAAGTCACCAATGATGTGTGAGCCTTGAGGTGTGATTTTTATTACTGCACTATAATGAGCTGTTCCTAATGGAAATTACGTGATTAGGGCATTACATTTTTTGTTGGACCTTGTGATCTATATTATTTCAAGAGCCATTAGGAATATAAAACCAGTTTGTCATCGCAAAAAGTGATATAGATTTTATGGGACGTTAAAGTCAAAGACAAATTACTAATTTTTACACCATGTTTTGAGAAAGATCGAAAAGTTCCGGGATTTTATCAAGCTAGAACAATATAGGTTCAACCTACATAGTTTATTTAATTACTAAAACATTAGTTACACACAATGGAATAATTCTATACATTACCAATACCTACGATTGCTATTAGAATTATATTTATTACATAGTATTAATATTCTCAGTATCTAACTTCGTCAGCACCGGAATGCGCTGCGGTTGGCTATGTCTTATGTTGCAGTAATGTAATAAATTGTAAAGTAAAAAATATTTATTAAAGAAATATTATTCATGAGTGAGTAACCGCCACACTTTGTTAGAGAAACACTGATATTATATTTTTTTATAGTAACGTAAATAATTTTATTAACACTTAATAAAATGCCACTGTCCTGCTGAGCAAATAGTCCTCAAAAATGACATTGTTACCGGACAGGTGTCAAGTTTATGCAAATGTGAAAGTAAATCATATATATATAACAAAGTAAATACATATAGTGCAGTATAATTACGACTATATGGTTACGAGTGTAAAGAAATGTCTTTGGAGCTCTAAGAACATAAAGAATTATGATCCCAGAGTGAAGGGCCTTTCCTAGCCAATTCATCATCATCAGCCTGTATTCGTCCAATGCTGGACATAGGCCTCTCCAATGATCAATGATCTAAATTGAAACCTCTTTGTAGTATCCCATTACCTACTTGCAGGTTTAATAAAAATATCTAACTATAAAGTTACCTACCATGTGGTTAATAATTTTGCATATATCTTAATTCTTTATTTAAAATGTACAAAAACCTTTTTCACGCAGTCAATGATTACCCAATAATTTTGATAACACTTTAATATTCGTTTGTATAAAGTGCAAAGAAGAGGCTTGATATCTTTTTAATAAAGTACAAAGACATTTAGATAAGAAGTACCTTAAAACGATGTACCTATAAGTGAAAGCAGATACGAAGTTCGTAAATAATATTGATAGGTAACCGGTACCTGCGCCGGCGCTGCACACACTCGCGTCGATCGTTGACATACTAAGTGCGCGTGCGTCAGTGGCACTGGCGAACACTTGTGAATTAGTTAACTAGACAATGATCATTGTAATGCATCGTTAATTTGACTTTGTGTAAAATAAATAAACTTTTTAGTAAGGTACTATTTTTTTTCATGAAGGAACTCAAGGTTTGCACTACTTATACCTAGTGGGGTTTGTATTGTGAGGTATCTTTTGTGGTTTGGTGCAATTGTTCCAGTAATTGATAGACTATTTATTGGCCACAGCTCAGATGTTTCTTTTTCGGTTGGTCCATATAACATAGGTACTTGGTTACATTATTATTGTTCAAGTGATGGCTGAAGGTCACGAGTTTTCACTCTCGGGTTTGACAATTTTCCGATGATCTTAATTTTTTTACCTACTGCGCTGATATTGTTAGTACTTATTAATTTCAAAGTATATGTAATAAATGAGATTATAAGAAATGGTGTGTAGATTTGGAAAATCGTGTAAATACTAAGTCTATTTCAATGATGCCACCAATTTCCTTGACATAATGGAAAAAATACTTTAGACGAGAAAAAGTAAAACCTGCTGAGTTTGTTGGTAATCAATCAATTTTTCTACTTAATCACGTATTTAGGAACCGGTTTTTGGTTTAAAATAGTGACTGTGCACCGGGAGAGGTATCACTCTCTACTCTATAGATGGACGGTATCATTTATTAACGACTGCAAATATCTCCATGACATTCCTATGGTAATCAGTTTATGGTTTAAGGTTATGTGAGAAATCATGTTCTGGCATAATATTTAAATACGTTCTCACCATCTGCCTGTTTCATAGAGTGGTCACGTGACTCACGTGTCTGAGAGCCAAGCATGCGATTTTCCCAAAGAGTCAAACATAATTTATTTTGACTGACTGACTTTGATTCTATGACTTTGAAAAAAAAAATTGTTTACGTAGGGCTGGTACTAACAACTGTTAGAAACAAAAGAAGAATTTTTTTTGTTTCTAACAGTTGTATTGACACATTAACATAACATCACGCTTTTTATTCCCGAAGGGGTAAGCAGAGAGGCACATTATGGTTGCCACTGTACAATGTAACACCCACTTTTCACTATTTATATTATGAGTCCCATGTAACAGGGGGTGAGCCTATTGCCATATACCGGGCACTATTCCAGACTCCGTGCTGCTACTGAGAATTTTTTAAAACCCAGTAATACTTTGCCTGACCCGGGAATCGAACCCGAGACCACTCGCCAGGCAGACGCACTCGCGACCACTCGGCCAACGAGGCAGTCAGTGTATTGATTAGGTACAAATAAATATTTTTCTCTTTCTAATTTGTATATCAGTATTAAGAATGGAGAATCTATCTTTTCTTATGCTATTATGTTTTCTTATGCCTTTTACTTATATCTTAAACTAGCTTCTGCCCGCGACTTCGTACGCGTAATCCCATTTTTCCCGTCCGCGTTCGTGATTTTCGGTAAACAGTAAAAAAAAAGTATTGGTTAAAAAGTAACCTATGTCGGTCTCCTGGCTCTAACCTACCTCCCTACCAATTTTCAGCCAAATCTATTCTGCCGTTCTTGAGTTATAAGTGGTGTAACTAACACGACTTTCTTTTATATTTTACTAGCTTCTGCCCGCGACTTCGTACGCGCAATCCCATTTCCCCCCGTTCCCGTTCGTGATTTTCGGTAAAAGTAAAAAAAAAATAGATAAAAAGTATCCTATGTCCGTCTCTTGGTTCTAAGCTACCACCCCGCCAATTTTCATCCAAATCGAGTTAGTCGTTCTTGAGTTATAAATAGTGTAACTAACACGACTTTCTTTTATATATATAGATATATATAGATTATATAGATAATATAGATTGCTTTGCAATTCATCTCGGAACCACGTAAAGTGAGTGAAATTAAGACAGAATGGCCTTGATATGAACGCAATATGGACACAATACGCGTTAAATAGGTATAACAATGAATGAATTGAATAAGAGCTATCAAAGGGTGCTCCGCGTTGAGAAGACACTCTGGACTTTATTCACACACGCTGTTAATTTAGTATAAAGCAGTGATGTGCATCTTATTTTCAATGAGATATTTACAGATTTTCATTTTGTTAATATTTGTTACAAATTTAGCTTATAAATTTTAACAAATGGCGGACAATATTTATTTTAATTAAAAACCGCGGGTTACTCACGTGAATATACTGAGAAAAGCTCTACTAGTTTCGAACCACAGAGGGGTACACATAGCAAAAATATTTATTTACTTAACCATGGTCGTCCCACTGCAGGGCAAAGACCTTTCTACCATCCTTCCACTCATCTCTTCGGATTAATGGATTTATTTTGGTGAAAATGACACTTTTTACGAGTCAATTATATTTAAGTTTATTACAACATTAGGCTCACAATTACTACTCCTATTGTTCCCAAATTAGATATGTAGATGTGTCTACAGTCTGTAGACAATTACAGTTCAGTTTAGATAAGAATTTGATGTAGGTTTAGTTTAAATTTGAGAAAGCTAATTTCAGTATAGCTTTCAGAGACGATTTGTCTGTTAGGTTCTATATGTATCTGGACGTTAGCTAGCAAACAGCAATAAATTAGAAAAACGAATAATTTCCTTGTATTTCATTATAAAAAACACGCTAATATCAATTATCCTTTACACAGAGATGACTAATGAAGTATCCGACCTTATTCACTCTACGTTTCTCGTTTGTACATCAGTTTTGTCATCTCACAAACATAAAGTACGTAAGCAAACTGGACATATGAAATGCCCATAAAGGAAATGTGCAGTTACATTTGGGCTCGACAAGAGAGATTAATCTCAATTTATGTGAAATTCTTGCAACGTAAATTAAATTATTCAAATTAACTAATTATAATACTTTTGCATGACACGGCATGAGAATGGAGTAAGAAGACAAGATACCCATGTATTTTTAATACTTATTTAATAATTGACTTTTATCCCGTTAATATCAGGCAGGATAAGCCATTCGATGAATTTCTCCACTTAAAAAAACTCAGTTAATATGATTTCCAAAATCCACTGCAACAATTGTAAATAGTAAACTACTAATTATTCCCGCGCTTATATGCCACACACATAATATTGTAGAGACAAGCAACAGCAATAATTACGCAAATCAGTCCTGTACAACGTACATATGCATGAATGAGGATATGAGAACAACGGAAACATCATTAAATATTCACATTGCATTCAGGAACGATTAAATTAATCAAGTAAATCCAAACGTTTTTGTCTTATGGACATACCTCAAAAGTCTCATGTATATGGGGAAATGGGACCAGTTCAGCATGTGCAAGACAGGGCCTTGCGCTGGTTTTCTACTGGCCCCTTGACTGAATCGCGGACGGACAAGCCACCAATTAAAAATCAGATCAAATAATTAAACAAACGTAATAATATAACAAATGAATGAACAGAAAAAAGCACAACCGGGTAGTTAAATATATATTTTTTTATTGTATTAAGGACGTAAGTGTTCGTATGGATAAACAATTTTGATGTGTTAATCGTGTTGTTAAGTCATGTGATCATGAGAGGCGATCCGTCCTCCGCGCATCAGAGGGCCGCGCGGTACAATGGCCATGCTTGACGTTTCGCCTTGTCCTTATTTCAGACCATCTCAAGTATTTACATCGTTTTACACAACCTGTCTAATGATTGGCCATTATTATTATTACAAGATGCTGCGACACTTGACACTTAGCCAGTAGTTTTCAATAAGTACAATAAAAGAAGTGATTCAATCAGTTTCTAAAGTACGATGATGTAGTTTTTGTTTCGTAATCAGTGGTAAAGTACTTAAGTATGGGATATTATTATTCGATTTTTGCAGAAAAGGAGAGGAATACATAACAGGATATTAAAACATGAAATATGTAAAATTCCTTAAATGGTTTGCAATATTGTCGCGTATTTTAACGTCTTAACTTTTTATCATTAAGTGATGGTCAGTTATGTTGCTAAGATTAAACTAAAGCGAGAGATTTGCCTTCCCCATGTTGTCCATATCATAATCAAAGGAGATGTATTAAAACGCTGTTAGAATTAATTAAAATGTGTAAAACACAACATTTAGGAAAGGCCTCAAAACTAAGAGTATTTTTGTAAAGGTTAAGTTTGACAGTTGTTTCACAAGTTTTGATTTATATTAAACTGTCATGCACCAAGCGGTCACCGGTGACCGCGACCTATTGTTCTTTAATTGTGTCTATAAAACCGGTACTCGACGAGTTAAACATAGATAGGAATTTAAAATGGAATATGTAATTGTTTAATTGAAGAAGACCATGTCATACCTCTAGGAATAGGGATGAAGACAGGGTATGAAAATTAAAAATCTAATTAGTCCGTAAGTTAAGTAATTAAAAAATATTAGACATGTATTATTTATTTTATTGTATAGTAAAACAATACTTAGATAAAACGAATCAAAGTTTAGGAGTGGGGACTAAAACGTTATTTCTACGTATAAAATGTACATAGAAGTGACGTCACGCGACATTTCAAATCAATATATCGTCGAAAGTATTCGTTTCAGTAAGAAAATAAAAATACGTGTTTTAAAATAATCTACCAGGCGGACATTAAAATGAAAATTAGGCATCTACCCTATTGGAAATCGATCATATTGTCAGGTCATTTACTTCAGGACGAACAAAAAATGTATTTAACTTAAACACCCTTATTAGGTCATAAATTAAAAGATTCGTGAGCTAACTCTAAGTACTTTAATACCTAAACGAAAAAAATCTATTGAAAATCATGATTCAGCGTTTTTTTTAAGAATCGAATCGATAAATCAAGTTGATTGCTGCATCGCTTATGAACAAGGTGTAAACAAGGATATGCACTTTACTGCATGAACTTGTTCGGCTTGAAGGCTGTGACCCGAGAAGTCAGGTGACCGACGGTGCCTTATGTGTCCATACCTGCATCGACTCATCATTATCCATAATATTACAGTCAGCACAATAATTTTTGGTATGCAAGTAAGAAAATAAATACTGATTCTGTACCTACGTAATTTATACAGTAATCATTAATTAGTCGGTTACTGTGACTACGGAAGATTTGGCTTTCGATACAAATATAAAATTTAAAATAGCTACTGTCAAGATGCAGATCTTGATTTTCAAATTCTTTTTCTGACTGTACAAGGTGGTGTTTATACGGAAGTTTGGGCAGGCGTTGTTGTGGAATAAATTAACTTAAAAAAAGAAAATTGACTCGCTATTTCCTAAATATGATGATTTATCAGTGGCGTAACTGGCGTAGCGCGTCTTGGGGGGTCTCGCATAAAAATTTGTTTAGGACCCCTTATGAAGGATAATTAAAATATAAATAAATTAATATAAAAAAGGGATTTTAAGAGATATTTTTTTTTTCATAAAACACTAATAATTTGTGTGAAAGCCGGAAAACTTTCCAGGAACTTCCTCTGCCCAAATGTTCAGCTATGATTACTTTATAGTTATTCTAAAGTTTCTGCCGACTTTTAAACGCATTACGCGCGTAAAAAAATATTAATTTAATTTTTTAAAAGTAGTAATACTACTTTTTTAACAAAATTAAATTAAACAAAATCTACTTTTAGATATTATTACTGGAATAAAATAAAAATTGTAAAATCTTTATTAATTTTTGAATATGCACGTTGGGGGCCTTTGTAGTCTGGGGTCTGTCTGGTATGATATTTATGTTGTTACCCTAACTGCCGTACTCAGAGACATTCAATGATCACTTAAACTATTCCTTAGTAACGATTTAGTTCGCAAAACAATTGCTAAGGATTGTGGTAAGTAGCCATTAAATGACTCTGAGTATACGGCGGTTACTATAGCACATCGACGTCTGACCATAGTCAATGCTCGAACAATCTCCGGCCGAGATATGCGAAGCCCTACGGACGGCGAGCATGGGTGGCTCCCCGTCCTACCAGTAACAGACCCGAGCGTACGGCGCGTCGCGATCCGCGCGCGCCTCAAAGAGCCATTAGACCACCACAGATGGGTCCAACAGGGCCGATACCGATTCGGAGTCGTGGAGAACCTGGGTTACCGGAGCTCCGGCTTGACGTGCAGGAGTAGGAACGGGGTGCTTTTTAGTCAGTAAGAGTCTGACACTCCCTCCCGCCTTACCCAGGCGGGAGCAATCATTCGATGATTTTACACCCTTCAAAAAAAAAAGTCAATGCTCGAGCACAATCGATTCTTATGCCATTGTTTGTCTTATTTGCCTTAAGCAATGGTTTGTGCAATATAATGAGGATACAGTTTAATTTGTCACATAATCGTAGGTACCTATAAACAAAGAGTATTTTTCCTGATAGCTAAATAATAACAGCGGCAATACATGACCTTAATTGTAACAAATACTTGAGCTGGTAATTACACGATTGCATTTACAATACCTATATTTTTCTGTTTTGTTCAGGGACAAAATAAATCAGTGTTTGCTGGTCATATGATTAGTAGTAATACCTCATTATTAGTGTCTACTATATAGTACTTAATTGATAACGGGTTCAATCTCAAATTATCATGAATTAATTGTATCTTCTTCTTAATATTTTGTATTCAGCTATTTGGTTGTTCATCTGTCCAGAACTTTAAACACAAATTGAATAACCTGTATGTTAAAAATATAGTTAAAATTAAAACTAATTATGTATAATATATTATTGAGATACATAGATACATTCTTTAGACCAAACCAGTTTGTAAAAATTAGTCGATAGGTAAACAAGCCTCTCATATAGATTGAAGATTGTACTACTTACATAATCTATATATACAATATATCAAAACTGTATAAGTTTAAATTCTGTACACTGAAAATATTAAAACCCAACTCAACACAAATGTATGATAGAAAAAATGTCTGTCTGTCTGTACGTATGTTCAAGCATCACACAAAAACTATCGGTCGGATTACGATGAAATTTGGTATAATTATACTTTAATATTCTGGGTATGATATAGTATTTACTATATTAAATAATCGCTATAAACCGTAAAGGGAAAGGCTTTGAAAATGTAATTGTACCTATTACATCATTTTAAATATAAAAACGAGGAAAATGGATAAGTAAATTAATTACTTATACATGTAATTTACAGATTAGGTATTTATATTTTTTAATATTGTAATTTATTTTACGATTTACTTCTGTGTAACAATAAATCCTCTTTGCAATAAAATAAATTCAAGTTAAAACCTATTAAGTTAGGTTGATGATCACATATTGTACCTCATTTCTAAACTGCATGATAAACATATGTGTAGATATGATAAATTAAGTGTGCAACTTATACTTACCATAAAACATTGACGTATTTAATGTTTTATTAATACGTTTTATTAATTGAGAAATTGTCATTACACAGTTGTGATAATGGGAATATTTAAAGTCACTACACATACTAATTGACCGCTGTATTAAATCTTTATAGACTTACTAATACATCGTGGAATCTATTTAGTTTTCGTGCCGTAGCAAAGCAACTTGCCTTAAGGAGTACTTTCGATATATAAAGTAAAAACAAAACAAAATGTCTTTTTTAGTTTCAAAAATGGTCATGGAAATACGCACATGAAACACTAGACGTAAATTTGTAGGCACTAATTGCATCACACGGGCCACCCGATGAGAAATTCTTCTTCGAGAATTACATGGCGTGATGTTATGATAATGTACTATGAGTTCGTATGCGCTTTCGAAGTTTGCTTTGCTTTTTTCAATGGTTCAGTTGACTGTATCTTTTTTCAGGGTTAAATACATACAGATATTTTCTTTTAAGGGGGGAAAATCATCGAATATTGCTCCCGCCTGGGAGAGGCGGGAGGGAGTGTCAGACTCTTACTGACTAAAAACCACCCCGTTCCTTCTCCTGCACGTCGAGCCGGAGCCCCGGTAACCCGTTAGGTTCTCCGCGACAAATACATACAGGCTAGGTTAAATAATTACTGGGTTAAATAATACCTGCTGGCCTGCTAGAAGATTGAAAATTGGATTTGGAAACTCAGTAGTTATTAAAATATTACCAAATCACATATAACTAAATTTTATCTACAACAACTAGCGAAAAGTAAATAAATTTATGATGCATGCTAGGTTCAGCAAATTATTAGTGGTGTCAAATGAATTTTGAATTTTGTAAATATATTGCGTAACTGCTGACCATTAACTTCAGCATTGTTTGTAAACACAAATGCGTTAATATTAGAAATATTAAATTAAACAGCCTGCCTAGTCAGTGATAGTAAGTATCGATATCAAAATACAGATGATTGTAATCTTTCTCACAGCTGACGAAAAGTTTTTTTAATAACAAGCTAAGTGATAGTGACCTACTTTGAAATGTATTTCTTTAATAATATCTATGAGCTATCTGTTACCTACATCTGCGAGTGGGGTCATCGACTAGCGTGCGCCGAGGCAACTGTGCACACACCAAGTAATTACTGCATGATGGACAAAGGAAGCTGAGCAATTGTCATCAGCCTTCACAGCTATAACATAGTATTCAAAGAGGTTTTAAATAAATATGTAAGAAATAAGTTATATTTAGTAACATTTAGTAACACTGGTATCTTTTGATATCGTTAAAATAAATTAAGATCTAACTAAATCATGTCTTTTCTGCAGCTCTCATATTTTTTAATTAAAATTATAATTCGTTCCGAGTTCCTACTTCGTAGCCGAACTTTTTATATAATTGAAATGAATTCCCGGAGGATGCAGATGTGTGCCGCGTTATGTGAGTGTCACTGCACCTTGTAGAAGGCCACGCATCGATCTCTAACATTATATGCAAACTCACGCGCGCTCGTCTCACAGATTTAATGTTCAGAAAACCATGCAAGTAGCAAACAGCCTCTCGCGGATTTTTTCTAAATACTTCCATCTATTTATAATGTGCTGCAGTTTATAAATAGATACGGGAATTTGCAGGTGCACTGCGAAACTCGTTCCCAGTGACTATGACCGTTCATGTGCCTGCGAAGTGCGAGAGTATGAAAACTTAAACCATTTTGGATTTCGTTTATCTAAGTAATATAATAACCTTTCACACTTGTATAATGAAATAAATGTATTCATCAGTACTTACATCTGTATCTGATAGTTATTTTGTAAGAAAAATGTTGAACAGGTGTTTATTTCAATAAACATAATTAGTAAACAAGTACTATGTATGTTCTAGGTACTATGAATAATTGAATATGCAAAAGTGAGTGTGAATCATGAAGGTATCATAGACATGACAGAGCAGATCTCGGCGACGTTTGTTCAAGCTAGTTTATTGACCATGTGGGAGACTCGTGAACCAGACTTAACTATTACTCGCTTACTTCGAATTATATTATGCTAATTATGTGATACATTAGTACCACAATAAAATAAACATTCAATCCAAATGAAATGCACCAAACGGTCGGAGAAACGTCGCGGAGAAAGGATTGCATTATAATACATATCTGATAACTCGTTTAAACCGGTAAAGTTTTATTAACTCTGCACAAAGAACTTGAACGTGCGTGGATGATACAACTGGTGCCCTTGGTGAAACACGACTACCTATTGCACGCTCGAATGAATATTGAAAATACGGAATGCGGACGCAACGGCTCTCAAAACGAATTTAATAGAAAAATTGGATTTGCAATTGCTCTTTATTGTCACATAAAATGGTGAGTAAGCTTTAAACAGCTATAATATGTGACACAACGTATACACAATGTAATTGTCTGTGTAAACGCGTTAACAAGAGTTACGTTGCCTTGATTAATACTTCCCATTCGCAGAGATTCTAGGCCTTTGTGTGATGGATGGTAGTGTCGCGCGGGCGCATCGTGCACGCGGCTGGCGGCCGGCAGCTCGGCTCACATAACGGCAACGTGCACCATTCCCAATCCAACATTTAAGCAAATACATTCAAGTACAAATCCACTTACATGCGACAGCTGGATCTAATAATCGATATCGATAAATCTGTTTAAGTAATCAACAGATTCTTTTAACAATTTACATACAGTGACGTACTGACTACTGATATGTTCGTGTTATAATCGTTATAGTAGCGTATCGTTAGGTTATTCATCGGCGCAGTTGTTTCGCATACTTGAACATGTGTATTAATTACTTCATATAGTATAATAGTTATTAGTTTAAGTGTTAAAAAGAGCCAGTACTTGTTGACCTAAAATCGAATGTTGGTTCATATTAGAGTAATACACCCAGCTTGAATCGAACACATAATAAGAACGGAATCGATACGTTTGGTCCTCTCGGCAAGTGGGCAAGGAAACAAAGACGTCCACAAGTACGCACTCTCGTGGCAAAGCCTTCGCGAGATGTTTACGAGACGTCGCGTACGTGAGCTTTTTACTTCTCGAGCTTTTATACAAGAAAATAGATTTCATTGTCTTCACTGTTTCAGTTTGATTTCAACACAATTTTTTATGTATTTCTTAATAATCACGTTTTTGTAATACTTGTCTTTCATTCTATTGATGTTATTCAATCAAGTTTATATACCTACATTTATGTTTTGAAAGCCTTTGTTATTAAATTTGATTTGGGTACTTTTGTATGTGTTTCATGCGTCATGAATGCACTTAATGTTAACATATTTTTTACAGGTAACAAAATTACTGATTGGCGTCTTATTAACTTTTGAAAGAAGTATATAATTAAAATTACTAATACATACGTCCGGTTCCAAACAAGTTACAAAGTAAATATTGTGCATACGAAAGTTGTACTAACCTAAATAGCAGTCGGCGTCATTGAAATGAGCCGCGCAGAGGTTTTTGGGGTCTTTGGTTGAATAAAAAAAAAACAATATGTCAAGGTGGTTTTCCCAGAACTACTAGAGATATCCTTACATCCAGCACTGTTTTTGATAGAGTGCATAAGCCGATTCCTTTGAAAATGTTATTATGCGGATTTACCTTGTTTGTTTGTGATGAATGATGGCGTAAATTAAACAAAAATGTTTTCAACACTACTGTATAAATAAATGTTTGCAGTGCAGATTAATTTAGATAATGATCAAAGCTTGTTCTGTTGCAAGCGTGGTATGCAACCTTGTCGAAGTTCAGAGATGTAATCAATTCATATTTATTGACGTGACGGTGACGGCACACACCCACCGATGGGTGTGTTCAATCATTCGGACAGGCCATTACGCGCACTGTCCACCATTCGTACATATCCTCGTCATCTTAGCCAAAAAGTTCCACTAGTGAAATAAATGGTCAAATTGGCTAATTTAGTTTAAGCAGACATGTGTCACAGTGTTGGGTCTACAAGACGCAATCATCTAAGATATATCGTCAGTCTTGGAATATGTATTCACCATATGCAGTGAAACCCTTGAAATTAATGGGAACCTTTATAATTAAGGACTTGGAATTTTCAATGAAGGTGTGATGTCCGTAATATAGGGGAACATAGTATTCAATATTCGGGTAGCGTTAAGTAAAACGGGTACAAAGTCTCACGTTGAATTGGTTAATAACGGTCGGTTCCTGTCATCCGGGACAGTTATCGATGTCCCGCCGTCATCCCGCACATTAGCCAATGAGAAGGTCGCCTCGGTACATAATCACAATTACTAAGAACGTTGAATTGGACAGGAAACCCAACTTGTAACAGGTATTACGTAATGCGGTAATGTCTAGTGTGTTGACAATTACAATAAACGAATGTGGAACGTGCCCTGTTTCAAAAATAAGGACTTCGAGATCATTTGGATGCATCTCCGCGGCTGAACTGGCAGACTAGAGTCGAATTAATTTTTGAAATACGTTTTATCTAATTGTTATGTTTGTGGGAAATCAAGGGCATACTGAGGTTACATTTGTTAGGAACAATACAAATAATATTTTATTGGAAATTTACCTAAGCTGTTGTTTCTTAAAATAAAAGCTTTTAGATATGGTCGTACGGCAAACAATTGTATCATACATTTTGTTAATCTATTATCACGATATTGTTGGGTTGTTTATAAACCACAGTCGTGTCGTATAAGGCAACGTACGTACGTTATCACTTAACGTCATTAGATCTATAAGAATTTCCATTATTCTTAAAAATGTATTGATAATATTCGTCCACTGCTCCAACAACTGACCGTGTATTTTGATCACATGTGTGGGGCATGGGCATACGGCCACATTAGGCATACAATTATAGGAATTACAATTTCATTGAATAAGACTGTATCGAATTATGCTCTGTGTGTGTGTGTGATGTGCCATTTGTTACCTAATATCGTATTCAGACAATTGTAGGAAAACTACACCGTATACATATATGTGTTACATTACTTATTCAGTACATTTTTATTGGAAACTAAACAAACGGCGATGAATGTTATTGTGTAAATATCGAATGTCATCATTGTCATCAATGAGCCGTTAAGCCCAACGTGACTGCTTGTAATTTGATCATATTCGTTGTTATCATTGTGAATCAATACATATTTATATGAATGCATGTATTTGTATTTGTGGACATGCGTATTGAAGTGGCCGCGGCGTGCACAACATATTGTTTGTATTTGTTTTGCAAAGTAATTTAGTGAAACATGTTACGAAATGGGTTTTTGACTGTACTATGTATGCTGTGTGTATCTGCACCGCAGTAGGATTCTTCCCTATCTTTGTTGTTACTTACAATTACTATTGCAAGTAACACAGTACTTGGCTGAAAGTTTAGATGACACTCAATTTATCGACTATAATTCATTAAGTAAGTAAAATTTTATTTAAATTCTATTAAACGACCGTTTCGTGGCTTCCATAATTGCAACCACAAAAGAACAAGGAAGATCTTAATTTATAAGTACCTAAGTAAATTGTTAAGCTAAGCTTTCCTGCTTTCCTTACAAAGCTACACGTACACGTTGCACACTAATTGAGGAAACGCGAGTGTCATGTAAAAACGGCAGGAGTGATACTCTCGGGAGTAATTCTCTATGACGTCACTCCCTTTCCCCCCAAAATGGTGCAAATGAGATGAGCATACAGCTAAATATCAAGATATATATAACCAGTTTATCATGATCTCGCTTTATATGTTCTTTCCGCACATTCATCGGTCAATTTAAACTGGAGTGCATTGCTTGATGTGTTGCCGTGTGCACTTACTTGGCTACTTTTGCCTACAGATTTTTTTTTTAATTTAAACGTTGCCCCACATTATAGGCTTTGCTACTGTGTCGTGGTTGCGTTTACAAACATACAAGTTCACATGCACATGACACTCCGGAACAACGATTGTTCCGTGTGGGAATCGAACCCGCGACACGTTGCGCTGCAGCCAGTTGTCCAGCCACCGCGCTAACCGTGCAGTCGATTGTTATAGTTAAGTATGTTACGTATTTTAAATAGAAATAACATCATTCAATTTCATTCAATCAACATTCAGGTCTACTATAGCAGCCTTGGTTTGGTCTGCCTAGTATAATGGAAGGGGATAATGGAATGCAAATCGGTTATTACCCTTTGTTTTTACTTAAGTTTTTTATTTGGTCTCAAGACTATTTTACAAGGTAGGTACTACTTACGGTAAATCAACTCAATATTTTCCAACTCCCCGTATAACAGACACATTTATTATGCTTAAAACGAGTATTTTAATTGTTTTTTAAGATAATATTTAAGATTTATCAACATATACCTACCTAATTAAAAAAAAAAATTCAAATATTCAAATTTTCAAATTTTTTTTTCTTAAGATTAAAATTATATGATACACATCTACTAATTACACTGATGTGCGTCACTCTTATTGTTTGAAATAATATTCAATTATTTTTGTTTTGTCTCTCATAATTTTATTATGCTAGTTAATTTCTCACGTATAGACATAAATTATGTATTATGTCAAATTAGTACAAGATACGATCATACATATGTCGCACAATCTTTACTGTTTTCAGTGATTTCAAGTACTACTGTCGAGTTATATATTTATTTAAACCAATTTAGTAACAAGCATTACACTAGACTCTTCATCTTCTATATATATAAAAGATAGTCGTGTTAGTTACACTATTTATAACTCAAGAACGCCTCAATTGATTTAGATGAAAATTGGCAGGGATGTACCTTAGAACCAGGAGACGGACATAGGATATTTTTATACAATTTTTTTTTTTACTTTTTACTGAAAATCACGAACGGGAACGGGGGAAAATGGGATTGCGCGTACGAAGTCGCGGGCAGAAGCTAGTTATGTAAAAAGTAATATATAAAAGCAATAAATATAAATAAATAATTAAGTTTTCAATTGACAAATCTATCAGTAACACTGTAAGATTAGTCATGTAAGTTTTAAGATATTCTTATATATATGTTCCATATGATTAGATTATAACACTGATTAGTTGTCAATTGAATAAATTGATGTAATATATATTTTAAAAGTTGTATTTCGGGAAAGTAAAGGTGTAAATAAAAAAAGCTTATCATGTATGTCATTCACATGACTTGCCGGTCAAGTATTTTGTAGTGCTAATGTTAAGTGTTGCCTATAATTAGCCATCTATAAATATTAAAAGTAGAATAGACAACAGTGATTAGCATAATTACTTATTAGGTAATATTAAAGTCAAGGATATGCTAGGGGTCAACTGTCCTGCGACACGTGTCTTCAGCGACGTCGAGTGAAGTAGCGCGACGTTGCCCGACTTTGGCCGACATGTCTGGCAACTGCCCCGTTGGCCGAGTGGTCGCAATTCGAATGCCGGGCAAGGGTCTCGGTTTCGATTCCCAGGTCAGGCAAAGTATTACTGGGTTTTAAAAATTCTCAGTAGTAGCTCGGAGTCTGGAACACATTTGAGCACACAAAGATATTCAACACATTTGACAGACACCCAACTGCAAATTCCAATCTATCTGCTAGCCATGAAATGATTGTAAATTGTAAGTATATACAAAGAAGGCCCACAGTCCAATAGTATCACAGGCTGTTGATGTTGTGTTGATATTATTTATGTAAAGAACACTAGCTGTTTACAAAAATTGTTGTTCTATTCAATAGTTTTTCATTGGGCTGGTGCTAAAATTAGGGCCGTGGATTTGAGCCTTCGTGCCCGGTCCATAGTATTAAGCTGATGAAAGCACCATGGGCTTTTTTTATGTGTACGTGTGTGTCGTGGCGTAATAAATAATTTTCCTTTCTTTCTTTCATTGTAGACGCTAAAATTGTTTGCTACATTTTGGAGGCCATTAAGAAACCAAAATTCTTTCAGATATGCGCAAAGGCTTTTGCTTGGCAATGGGCACTTGTAGGCTATTGATGTTGTTGACTTCCAAGGGTAACAATGAGAAAATATAATATTGTTCTTTTTTGTTTCAGAAGTTGCAATAATGCACTCATAACGGTACTATATTATTATATTAACAAGGAATCATGTTTTTATTTTGTTTTATTCATAGGTGAAACATTTGTGCAAGCCACGTTGAAATAATAATAAACGAGTTGTTCAATTGTTTTTATTCACACGCTATCATATTATTTGTAACGTTAACAATTTATTTATTTATTTACATGCGTGCAAAGACCTGAGGTTTCATATATGCGAATCTATTTAAACTACAATTTCCCACATATTTTATATTTTAAACATAAGTTATAGTTACAGTCGCATTAATATTAAAAAAGGTCGAGGTCCTTGAATCTAGCTCGCCGCCCGACCAGAACCAGACTTGAGCGTGCAGCGTGTCGCATTCCACCACGGATGGGGCCCAATAGGGCTGATGCCAATATGGAGCCGCGGAGGACTTAACGGCTTCCCAGGAGTCCGGCTCGAAGAGCAGGAGCAGGAACGGGGTGGTTTTTAGTCAGTAAGAGTCTGACATTCCCTCCTGCCTAACCCAGGTGGGAGAAGCCATTCGATGATTTTCCGCCCTTAAAAAAGTCCTCGTATCTCGTGTTCAATTTTAAATGACTTTAAGACTACATTTCCCCATTTCAAACAAAATTAATTTTGATTATGGATGAAAACCATCTTCCTATTACAGTCAAAATTAAAGGTGTATTTTATCGGTTCAATGAAACCAGTACCCTTTTTTGTGGTTAATTAAAATATAATTTAAATTTACTTCTTTCTTATTGTATAAAGTTATAAACAAATTGGATGTTATTCAATATGCTGGTCATCGCGTCGGTATCTAAGTAAGTGAACGTATAATAGCTAATGGCAGGACGGACGGTGGAGGCTCAAGTGTGGTAAGGTGAAGGGTAACGCAAACGCATGATTGATGCAAATACCTATCTACATACATACATATACAGCTATGTAAATACACGTAGAGGACGTTGCAAGGCCTTCAATAGTGGATACATAAGTGAACAATGATCATCTAAATAATATAAACGAAATAAAATCGTCTGACAATCTAGTTTACAACAATTGATGATGACTTTCAATTGAACAAAATTTTTTGTGCCTGCACTATGTGCTGATCTACCTGATCCATAGCCTACAATTTCGTCTTCGTCTATGGATAAAAATGATCTCTGTGCTCTGTTGCAAGTAGATCAGCCACGAGTGGGTCACAAGCATCTATTCAAAAATACATGGTTATTACGTTAGTATTTTGGAGTATTTAATGACATTGTCAAATATCAATCACGACACTAAAAAGCAATTTCTCAATTTATTCGTTTTAACTACACGTGCGCTTATTTCCAACCTGATACCCCGTAACTGGCACGTGATTAACTGGTTTAATAACTGAATTACTTAAATATACATTTCGGAGGAATGCACCGGGCTGCTTACGTACATGCATGCAATTTAAATCGAATACTGGTTTGAATTCAGTGCAAATCTCTCGAACTCTCGATGCAAGAGAAGAAATGCTAATATTTGTAATTTGTTATTGGCAATGAGAATTTGCAAGTTCACTTGACCCTCGGGGGCGTGGCATTCATTCAATTACTATCGCAATAACCAGCTAAGTCGAGATAGATGTACTCTAACGACTTTATGTATCGGTAGCTTTGGTTACTAGATATACGTCTTTCAGAGTCTGGGCAGAAGCAGCAGCGCACTCTTATCCTGAACCTTTTAAACTGGCATCTCCTACCTGCCTGCCAGGTACGAATATTACGGAAAATTCACTTATGTACAGGAGGCTCATAATTCAGCTTAGGACTATCACGAGCTCTTGATATTGATGAAATAGAGAGTAGGCAAGATAGTTGTCAAAGATCGGTCCATTAAATATTAAAAAAAAATAACAAATAGATTGATTATTCAGTACATCTATCTGGATTTAGCTGGTTATGGCGATATCATAGTAACCAGCTACCTCTATGATCTATCTGTAACTTCATCGGTTACTGAATTAGATGTTCGACATAATAAGCTCGATACAAATTCTATCTCTAGTATAGCCCACTACAAACTGACCGTAGCTGGTAGCTGGTTAAAGGTTAACAGATTGGTACGTAGTTATCTAGTTTAACAAATACTGAAGGGTCGAAGGCCAAAGGAAAGTTAGTTTTTCCCGTGGGATGAAGTAAACGTCTTGAGTTATGAGTTTTATTATAGTTTCTGACAGTTACCTAATTATATTACTAGCTTTTAATACGAAATATAATATATTCTTTTTGCAATAAGTTAAGCAGGAGGAATTTGAAACTATAGTTTTTAATTTATAATTCTTAGTTACAATTTTGAGAATTAATAATTTGTAGTAGACGGGTACCCCTGGACTTTGATTTTAACTAGCGTATTTAAAACTATTAATTAAATAAACAATAAGGACATGAGTTATTTATTGTCATCAATCAGGAATGAACATAATTTATATTGCATTGAACGTGTATGAATTATAATTGTACATACATGCATATAAAATTCTTTGCAGCTTGGTTCGTATCCGTTTGTTTCATCTTATCGTCGTCACATGTTCTGTTCGTTTTTTTACTGAATAATCCCGCTATATGCATTAGTAGCTTTTGTTTTTTAACAAATACGGGTTCTGAGAAAACTACGTCTACCTATATAATATTAATTATTATAAATAATTAAGTACCATTTTTATTATATTTTTTTTAAGGTGTAAATAATTTAATTCGTAGTTATTTATATTTTATGTTGTATATATTTTTATGTTGTATATATTTTCATTTAGTAATATTAATTTTATTTATGTCTATAGGAATTATTATAAATATTCATAAAATGTTTATATTAAAATGACGCCGGCTCTACTGAGAACGTCCTTCTTTTTGGGAACTCGGATAAAAATAGTGATAAGTTTTTATGTCTCTTGATCGCTGTTAATCAAACAATTAACTCGACGTCGAAATTCGTATTATGTCTACGTTACTCCACACAAAACGTAAAGGAAAATTAACTTTTTCGTACATAATGTGTAAGAATTCTTTCCGAGCCTTTTCCTTGTTTATTTTCCAAGTTTTAATAGTTATATTGTTAAAAAGATGTACTTAATGCACGAGGGTCCAATGTATTTAGGTGAAGTTATTCGAGAAGAGCTGACTTTGAGAGAGGTGCCACGAAACGTCGTTAAAACAAAAACGCGGAACCATCCAACCGGTTTTGTGTATTTAATTACATTATAATAACTTATCACTGTTTCAACTCTTAACCAGTTACAGAATTTAAAAAAATGTTTACACTATTGCTGGCCGAATTTTCTTAAGATTTTTTTATGATAACGAGAGAAACCTTCAAAAGGGGACTAAGTTTTTGTTGGGGATAGAGACTAGGGTGTGTGCGATATTTGCGTCACTGAAACAATCCCGATGGCCACCATTATCACCTAAGTCGGGAGCACCGGGGCTTCTCATAGACCTACTCCGGAGCCCCACGATGCAACGCCTAACAGTCAGTATGATTGATTCTTTTAATTCAAGGGATTTTGTCAAACCTGACTACATAAAGGGAAATGAATGACCTTGATACTTACAGTGTTTTGTACTGAAATTTGCTTACGTAATCCATGTGTTTAATTAAATTTGAAACTTAGTTTAAACAAGTGTAAGTTATTTTTATTAATTTTTGACAAGTAGGTAGTATGTATGTCATGACTTATTTATAACAAATGTGTCCAAAATTGACAAAATGGTGTCACCTGATAATGTTCACATGTTCTATAACTTATTTTGTGAAACTGTTTGTAATTTCATATCAGTACACTTTCTAAGATGAATTGTTTATATGTATAATGGTTGCAAAATATGAAATGAGAATAAATTGAATTGAAATCAAAATCGAAATCAGTCATTTTTATGGTGGAAATATAATTGACTGGTTTATTATTGTGTTTATTTTTCAATATTTAATAAAATAGAGAAAAGGATATCTTTCTAAGTATACATTATTTTAATTGTAATTTTTATTGTGGTTATTTAAAAATATTTTTTTTGCATATTTTTTTAAGCCATTTGCTTATAAAATATGTAAACAATTAATAATGGATAAAAGAAGTCGGTTAAAAAAGATGTATAACATTTCCGCCTCCGTTTCAAGATTGCATAGAAAAAGAAAAATGTGTTAAACGTTTTTTAGACTGTCTCGTTGGTCGCACTTGCGACCACTAGGTCGCAAGTGCGACTGCCGGGCAAGGGGTCTCGGGTTCGATTCCTGGGTCAGGCAAAGTATTACTGGGTTTTTTCTCAGTAGGTAGTAGCACGGAGTCTGGAATTGTGCCCGGTATATGGCAATAGGCTCATCCCCTATTACATGGGACTCAATACAAATAGTGAAAAGTGGATGTTACATGGTACAGTGGCATAATGTGCACCTCTGCCTACCCATCGGGGATGGGAAAAGGCGTGATGTTATGTTTATGGTCGTTTTTTTAGATGCCCATCGGTAATTTTAATCTTGCAAATATATAATCTGGAAGATAACAAGTACCTAAATTGAGTTCATTGCATATTTGATGCGGTTGTGAAAGTAACTGTTTTTACTTCACCTCCGTTTCGATGCACTCCATGAGCTTGTAAACGACATTTAATTTACTTAAAGTACTATCAATTTTGTACTTTATCGATACGTGTATTTTCGTGTGAGTCACATACGAAAATAAATAATTTTATCAAGGTCACTTTCATACAAAAACCGCAGATCAAAAACGATTAAATTAATATTGTTTTAATTGTGGGTCAATTTGTTTAGGTCTGTGCGGTATTGAATTAAAAAAAATGAGCCCCTTCAGCGGAAGAATTCTAAAGTCGTTTTTTATTAAGCTAATAATGTAATTTAATTTGCAGTATTAATAAGAAATAAATCTTTTGAAAGGATTAATTGGAACTCGAAAATGATGAAAATGAGAGTGAGAGACCTTTAAGGTTGAATGCGTGAAATTTCATATTTTATCAAGTCTAGTAACAACTCTATCGGAGATTATCTAACACTAGCTACTTCCACGCGGTTTCACTCGCTCTGCTCGGCGCCTATTAATTGTAGCGTCATATTTTATAGCCTATAGCCTTCCTCAATAAATGGGTTATCCAACACAGAAAGAATTTTTCAAATCGGACCAGTATTTTCGGAGATTAGCGCGTTTAAACAAACAAACAAAAAAACAAACTCTTCAGCTTTATAATATTAGTATAGATGAAAAATAAGTTACTTTGTAACTTATTCTGTGTACTCAATCTTTTGTCTTTTACGCGAACAAAAATACATGTAACTGATCATAAAAAAATTAGTCCAGTCGACTTTAAGGTAAACCCAAATTGTACATTTAACCATGACTTTAAATCTATATCGTACCTAGATTACTTTGAAACTCAAACTGTATTTTCACCGACCCTATATAATTTAGTATCCAGCATCGAAAGGTATATTTTTCATGAGAAAATTATCACGGATTACTTCTAAACGAGTTCATTTTATAAAACAAAGGTGGAAAACATTAAAGTTTCCATCATTGTACGAGTGTCGCAGGTGTTAATTTGCAACTGCATCGGTCGCGCCTACTCGAGTTTATGTCAACTTTTGTCATGAACAGAGTCATATACAATGAGACAACTATTGAAGGGCATAAAACACCTTAGATTACTTTATTACGATTATTATTTAATTTATAACAAAATAATCTTTAATCATAAATTAAAAACAATTTTCTTTCTGCCTAATAATATTGTCAAACATCCGTCATAATATGTATATTAAACATTACGATCATTATCGTATGCACCATTGGTAAGTCAAAAACGGCTGAACCGATTTCCATGACCTTGACGCATCTTCCAATTCATTTTGTATGCAAATTAATATTAATTGTGAAAAATTCTAAATGCTGATTCAAATAAATCGATGTAGATTTATACGCCGCCACTGTTAAAAATACATCCTTTATAAGTCGCATTTTCTAATCGTTACCAAGAATTGTTTCTTGTTTTTAATGTTTTTAACAAATAGTAATTAGAGCGGAATCATCAGCATAATCGGCAAAAATTGTAGAATAAATGTAGAAAATACAAGATATCGTGATAATTCAAATAATCGTTGTAACACTAAATAAAGCATAACAATGTTATTTTACAGTAAATACATAGTTTAGGTACCTACATTTAATCGCTTTATTATTTAGCAAAATAAAAGCAACCTGAAATATTGAAATACGAAAAACAAGATAATAATACGGTGTAGGTAGTATCTAAATGTTTTTCTGCCAAAGGTAATTTCAGTGTGAATGTACTGTTAAATTATTAGGAACCAATTTAGGTACAGCGGATAAGCTGGTAGACGGTGACATTTAAATAAATTATGCGACAGAAATGATAACATTTTTACTACATATTTATACGAGTTGAAAGAAATTATGTTGTATCCAAGTACTATTATACATATACTCTGTATGTATCTGGTATTGTGTTTCCGACCATGGACGCACTGATTTTATTAACATGTCTGTCAAAAACCAAGGAGTATTTACACGCTAGTTATATTGTGGTTTATTTTTATTCAGCCATCACCTTTTAAGTTTGAGCTTAAGGTCAAAATAAATAGGGTTTATCGTAAAATTGTGAAATGAATACTATTTTTTACATTATACATTTTGTGTTTTAAAAATATTTTATTTTTAAATTTTAAGTACTTACTTTTCGAGCCGATCGCCAAGTTTGTCGGAGAGGTGGCTCTCTTTGGGTTTCGTAAGGTCCGAATCGTAGAGGTCCCGCTTGTAGCCCCTCCAGAAAGTGGGCATCATCCAGACGAACCATGTCTTGGAAAACCAATTAGCTCTCATGTAGTTATTGGTCTTCTTCTCACGGTTCTTTGGTGGCACTTTTTTAAGATCACTCGGATCTTTATTGCCGCTAACCATTTTGGCTTAAGAGTTAAAATATTTTAAAGTTAAAACAAAAAGTTTATATAAATGTTCGTGTTTATAATTTATACACGCAACGTTAGTTCGGTGTGAAAATCGTCATGTTTGTCGGTGCAGTAATAGTTCGCGGTCGTAGCACGTTAGCCGGCAACTAGGCGAAACGCCTGATTAGCAACGACACGAAGCGAGCGCAAGCTGCCTCCTACTGACTTGCGCGCGCGCAGCCCATGCGTATTAATACCTACTTAAAAGCGCTACGAATTCACGGCGCCAGCAAGTTTGCCCCGTCACGTTAAGCTTTTAATATGAGCGTAATACGCAGGTAAGTACCTAACGATCAGTTCCGGAAAATTATTTTCATTCCACATTATTTATCATATACATTTCGCAGAATAAGACAACCATACACGTTTTCGCTGAAGGTATCAAATATTCATGGTTAGCAATAAAACTCTTCATTAAAATTAATAATTGATTTATGATACACATGTTTTTATAATAGGTATCTACCTAGCATGAAGAATCTTTTTCCATGAATGAATGTAATTACGAAAAATTTTTTTCTCTACTAATTTAATGTTATCTACAATATCACGTTATATTACCGATTCCTTCCTAAGATTTCTAGATTTTTCTTCTCCAAGGTTATGTTTTTTGAGCGAATTTCAATATCTCTAATAGAGCATTAATTACCTTATATTATCTATCAGTTATCTGGTGACTATGTGACGAAAGAGAAAAGAAATATAGTATCGAGGGTGCCTTTATTTCTGGATTATTATCTTGTTGATCCTGATCCCTGAGGATGTCGGTACAAATAGGATTTGCTGTGTTGGATGTTGACCTCAAGTGTTATTTCATAAATATAGAAATTAAAATTTGATGATGAAAATAAGATATTCATAGTGCTGTGTAGAGCCAATTACAATCTGTGAAAATGCTTCACTGCAATAATCAATGGTACACCGAATGATTAACAAGATGGCTTAGTTTGTCTAACAATATCGAAGTAAACTGATAACTTCCAATATAATAGGTCAGTTTGGTGTGATTAATGAATAGATCTGCCGTTTCAGATTCACTTGAACCCAGTATGCAAGTGAAGCGCTTGGCAGGGAACTTAGTGGTCTAGTTATTCCGGTTTATAGCTATCGCCTTCGTTGTGTTTCATTTCACGACTCGATGATAAACTCCAACAAAACTTGACAAACCTGTGTCTGTACTTGCCCTACCGGTTGAAAGTTCACTGTTTCTTATTTTTATAGCAAGATTCTAGGGGTAAAAAATCCCTTCAGCGCGGTATGCCGTCAATCAAGGTGAATCGCAAAAATAGATTTAATTTACGATACTCGTGTAGCTACTTGAGATTTTATTTATACGACTGTGAGAAAGGTAGGGTTGTATTGCCTCATAATTATAAAGTGCTAGTTTCTGCCCGCGACTTCGTACGCGTAATCCCATTTTTTCCCGTCCCCGTTCGTGATTTTCGGTAAAAAGCAAAAAAAAAAATTTGTTTAAAAAGTATCCTATGTCGGTCTCCTGGCCCTAAGCTACCTCCCTACCAATTTTCAGCCAAATCTATTTTGCCATTCTTGAGTTATAAGTGGTGTAACTAACACGACTTTCTTTTATATATATAGATTATGATAACGTATCATAGTGTTGACTAAATAAATATTCGTCATTTCTCTTGCGGTGTTCTTGTATTGGTGAAAATAGCTTAACGGCAATAATAGAGTACATTTTTTTCAACAGGGTAAAAAGTATGCCAATCTGTATTTCACTGTATTAATTTAATTATATAATTTCTTTTTTACGGAAACGATTCAATAGTTATCTCAATTGGACAATCGGGTGCTGATAAGCAGAAAAGATACAACCCACATTTTATTACTTTTGAGTACAAGAAGTTTAATGTTTAGCAGATAATAAAAAAACATATGATAAAGTACCTATTAAATAGATACTTATTTATTTATTTATTTATTTATTTATTCATGAACAATATACATTGTGTTTGAAGTTTTCATAATATTATAATTATAAAGTAGTTACAAATTAATCCATTGGTATGTCATATATAATCAATCAAGAAAAAAAAAACAAAAGTCATCATAATTAATAATAATAGAAAAAAAAACGCATTATAATAAATTTAAAATGTCCCGATAAATGTCATTATTATTTGTTAGAAAGGTAGTAGTAGGTATAAAACTAAATAATACTTAATATATTATGAAATAATATCTAATAGGTCAAATTTTGTAGAAACATTGTTTATCTATAATTCATCCAAAGAATACAAACACTTGTCTAACAAGAACTGCTTGAGTTGTTTTATAAATTCTCGGTTATAAACTAAGATTTTTAATTCAGTAGGTAATTTATTAAATATTTTAACTGACTTGTAATAGAAACCGTGCTCGAAAATATTAAGATGAGGTGCGTGTTTACTATATCATATGATTAAATAGGTACTGTGTCATATGATTTTTGAATCTGAAGATGCAAAAAATGTAATTCCTATCGGTGTTATTATTATTATTATAAAGGATCCGAAAAATTCCGGACTACTTTTATTACCAGTAAAAGAGCGTCAAGTGATGGTGTTCATAGCCCATATAATACCAAGAAATTGGTGACTTTTAAACGTTCTTCAAGATGATGCAACATTACCTACATCTGTTTATTTAATCCCTAGAGTCTTTGTACGGAGTCGTATTTGTACAGCTGCTACTCAATACAAATACAATTCATTTTTATTTGATGCATAGAAAATAAATCTAGAAAGCCTTGAAGTATCGATTGCAAAAGTTACCACCACCATTGGAGTACCACATCGATGGCTGAGGGCACTCGTCAAGGCCCTCTAGATGATCATGTTGCGTTATTATACTCTGTAATTGATTTGTACTAACACGCTTGTTATTCAATAATACCAATGCTGTGACTTTTAATTACATTCTGTATAATAAGTGTCGGCTCTGTTATGCTCGAAAGTATACGGATCACTTCTGGAGTGTTAGTGTTACTAGGTGTGTACCTACTCTAATATTTTCATGACTTACTTATGTTGAAAAATATGTTTTACGATTATTAAATATTACTATAGTTAACGTCATGGCACATATTCCTCGAAGAGCTGCAGGTAGAGGTTTGTGCACAAATCGCACTTTCAATCAGCAATTTTGCTGTAGGTACGTTGGGAATTTCATTTAAAAGGATTTTAATTTATTCATCGGGTACAATCCCAGACTAGTATTATGTGTATTTATTTATTCTAACAATACTTTTTCCGTCTCCTGAATCGAACTTGAGACTTTTGATAGAGCCAGAAACGCGGCAGTATCGCTAGTGGCTACTCGACCAATGAGGCAGTACGTATTAGGTATTATTATCTTTCTGTAATTATTAAAAGAGAATTCGCAATGATTTACGTTCATAAAGTGTGCCAAGTGCAAGTACTCAAATCTCAATAGAACGGAGGCGATGACGTTGCAATCATATATTTTTCCAGAAGGTAACACGAGAGGCGTGGTGCTACGTCACCGGCCTCCAAGCTTCTCACGTTGATCGGCAGAGTGTACGCTACGCATCGTGTAATAATGTTGTGGGACTAACAACACTGACGCTATTGACGGAGTAGATTTGTTCCGGTGGGTATTGTGCCGTGCACTGGTCACCCGACCACTGACAACAATACGCCGCATAATACGTGGGTCTATTGACGCCGACGACCAGTGCCGTGGCAACCGGCACTCTCCCGCGGCACCACGCCGCCCGACCCGTTCACTGGACTCACGCACAAACGGGTTAATTCAAAGACCTTGCGATTTTTCCTTAACTTCTTTTAAGATCTGTTCATTATATTGTAAATATTTAATGCAAACGATTATTGTTCTTGAAAGAAATATTATTTACCTACACTTATTGATGCTTTTATCTAATGCGTAATGAGTTACTTGTAATAAAGTCCCTTATTTGTTCCTGCTCTAGTATAATATTTAGCGTGCTGTTATGTTATACTCAGAACACTAACGCTACCAACGCTGAAATAAATAATCGTCACAGTTTGCATCAGCAATTTAATTCCATTATGTGGTATTTATATAATCATGTTTCACTTGCATCAAGAGCGTACACGTTTAAGATAATCTTAATCACTCTTGTCTATTTCCAAACAAAGTTTTATAACTAAAGATTTAATATTTTTTGGTAACTGATTACAATAATATTAATGTCAATTAACTCGATACGAGAACGATAAATAATCGATAAAACCAATCAATATGAATAAGATACTATTAAGTAAAATAATGTTTTGTTAGTAGTAAAGTTTTTAACAAAATATGGTCAGTAGTAAAGGTAAACAAGTCGGTGTAACATCGAGGCCTTCGTAATTTGTTTTGTCTGAACGAGTGGCCGATTTCGACGTCGCGACTGCACCGTGCACACTGGTGTATTGAAACGTGAAGTACTTACACACAATCGAACTGGAAAAAACCGAGACCCAGTATTGGTACTTGTTCGTTCTCAAATAACGGATCTTCACGTTGATTAATTTTTGCCCTCGATTGTCAAGTTAATCCAATTGGTTACTCTGCTCGTCCGCTGCGACACGATTGTTACAACATATGCACGTATAATAGTTCAAAGTAAATGCGTAATATTCAAGTTCAATGTAAAAGAATCTAGTTCTATTTTGTGTAACTTAATTATGGCGGCTTTGAGTTCCTGAATGCCCTGAATGATTTTATCGATGATTGAATATAGACAAATAAATTTTTAACTAGATATGTTATGATTATTATTATAATGAAGCCAATGGTATTATAAATTTTATTTGTGGCATAAGCCGATAAACGAGTAGACGGATCACCTGATGGTAAGCAATCAGCGTCGCCCATGGACACCTGGAACACCAATGGCGTTGCAAGTGTGTTACCGGCCTTTTGGGGTATAGGAGTTTGAAGATCATAGGGGATTCAGGGATTGGAGAGATTGGGGAAATAAGCATTAAATAACATAACATAACATCACGCCTTTTATCTCCGAAGGGGTAGGCAGAAGTGTACTATGCCACTGTACAATGTAACATCCACTTTTCACTATTTATGTTATGAGTCCCATGTAATAGGGGGTGAGTCCATTGCTGGTGGCACAAAACAGTGACTCCGTGCTCCGTGAAAAACCCAGTAATACTTTAATTATTAAATATTATTGAATAAAGCTTCGAAGCAAGTTTCATAGTAGAATATAATCATGTACTTAGAACATACATAACGTCATTGCTATGAACTTTGGAAAAACGAAGAGCAGCATGGAAGTCTATAGTATTGGCATTGCCTATAAGCATTATGTTTTGTACTTAAGTAATTTGTTAGAGTTTGTCCAAAAATATATGAAATAATAACATGACAATTAACTTCCAAACTTCCAAAAGACAAAAACAGGTGGTTCTTAATTTGACCTGTATGTATGTATGTACACACGGCCACACATCAACCTATACAAAACCAGTTTATCCTGGTATCGCGTCGCATCATCTTTCCGCACATTTAACGTTCAGTTTATACTGGTTATGTAAAGCTCGATGTGTAGCCGTGTGTACCTCTACATACATATGTTTGTGCGTGATTATCTCACGAACCGATGAACCGATTTTAATGCGGTTTTCAGAAAAGTGTTGTTACGCGTAAATTAAAAAAAGAGGGGCTTGAAGTCGGTTTAATTGGTTGGCGCGGTAGTTGGGCAACCGGCTGCTGCGCAATGTGTCGCGGGTTCGATTCCCGCACGGAACTCTTCGTGTGATCCACAGATTGTTGTTCCGGGTCTGGGTGTCATATGTATGTGAACTAGTATGTTTGTAAACGCACCCACGACACAGGAGAAAATCCCAGTGTGGGGAGAAGTTTAAAAAAAATAGTATCTACTTAATTGCACCTTTAGTATGTTATTCACTTATTAAACTACCTCGTTTCCAAAAAAGGTTTCCATGAATACTATTATTTAGTATTATTCACTCATGATAAGTTGGCTCATCGTAATGATACTATTTTAGTATAAGGATGACTAGAACCAGTACCCTTCAATTTGTTATACGTTTGTGTAATGGTAATCGGCCACTACAATAATGCATGACTAATTAATTTTAGATACTTTTTATTTCTTTTATACCTGTTTCGTATCTCTCTATATATCTATGTTTTCAGTCGATAAATATATCTAATTTATCTAAATATATTCAAAAGTTTCCAAGGCAGTTTAATAACATAATTTTTGCTTGTCTTCAGAATTGAAATCGAGACTTTTCGATAGAAACTTGCACTTGAGACCACTCGACTCGAGGCAGTCTGATACTTGGAATAATTATACAAAAAATAATACATAATACAAGTAGGTAGTTCCGCATTTATCTATTAATTACTATGTACGAGTATTAAGCGCCGTGTCTCAGATAATATAATTATTTATTTTGGTTTTTTAGTGTAATAGGAAGCCGAGTTTAATTAAAGTTGGTTTTTATATGTATACATGTTAAAGTTCACTTTTTATTCAGGCTGGATTCGTTTGATTACTCATTAATAAGTATATTGTATCGAACTTAAATAACCCCTTTATCAGTTTGTTTTGTTATAGATATATTAAAAGGAATTTACACGTTTCCTGTAATTAATAATTGAATTTGTAAGTGATTTATGCGTAGAAGCAACACGACTTGTCTCCATTCTCATGTAGGAACAATACCATCGGAGCCTACATCTGCACACGCATCTATTTATAAAACCGGAACTCCGTGAGATTTCCTCACAGTTCGCCTGTTGGTTTTATTAAAATAACTCTAGTCTTCTCCATACCTCGAGTGGTTAGGTAGGTGATTAAAATCTCATAGCGAAGTCTTGTGACTGCAGTAGTCCGCAGTCTAGTTTTTCTATTTTAGACGCGACTAGTACTGGATGCAGGTAAGTGCTGTAGATGGCATGGTGACTGGGCTAAATATAGCCGCGCTGTAGTTAATGCTGCTGTACTTGGAAGGGCAGCACCGTTAGCGGCGGGAGCCAGCGCCGGCGCCGACGGGGTGCGATCACTCTTTCTCGTTTTATCTTCGGGCCACAGTGCATTGTGCTCGTATGCACGTAATGGTGAATCACCTTTACGATATTTTGTAACGACGAGAATTTATAAAGGTAATCGCTGTATGTAACTCTGATGACAATCTGTTCTGGCTCGAAACTTTTGTAATAAAACTTTATACGGTTTTATTTGAAGCAGCTGATCTGCTCACTACGATCATAATCGTTTTGGAAACGAAATTCAAGGTGTGCAGAGGTAAACCGTACAGACGTAAGTACTTGCAAGTCTCTTAATGAAAGAAATAGCTTCGTGTCGGAGATTACGGAGTTAAACATGAGTTAAATAATACTTTTAAATTCAAGGAGGTAGATTCGCCATGGATGTTTTAGAGTCACAGAATAGAAAAAGAACCACAACCAAAACGTCAAGAAAGTCAAATCTGACAATCTCAGTGAATTTCGAAATAAAATTTAACATGTGTAAAATTTAAAATGCTATTATCCTTTTATACGTGCGATTTTTCTTAAAAACAATTATGAACTAACCTAATCAGGGATATTGTACAACTGGAAAATCAAATGTGACCGACTCTGGTTCATCTGCAATGGGAACAAATCAAGAAGGCACACATTGTAACAAGGGTGCTGATAGAAGAAGAGGTGTGGGAAACGTACGTCTTGCGATTATTTATTACTTACTTTATCCAGATCGAATAAGACCTGTATTCCTATGACACATAATAATTAAAGAAATGTCGGAATGTAATAAACGGCTTTGTATTCTTTATCTACCTTTTCGGTATTAATTAAAACAATTAAACACGTTGGCGATAACATTTTACATTACGATTAAAGGTAGGTGAAATACTATTCTTCACTAAGAGTTTACATTAGAGGTCAACAAATATGAAAAACCATGTTACCAAGATAGACTAGTCTGACTAAAATTCCTTCTTAAATATATTGCAAACTATATTAAACATTTATTTCGTTTTGCTACGTTCATGTGGGGGGAATGGAATATAGTTATCCTATTTAATTATTTTAGAGACAACTGATTGAGGCCCGTTGCGTACCTCGAGTATTTTGCTTGGAATTTTGTACGATATGAATAGAAATAATAATATGCAGTCTCAGCGTTTAAAAATTACAAAACCCAATAAGGTGAGATAAGAAATACTTACACAATATTATAATTATGTAGGTATTGTTACAATGTGTTAATTTGTGTCATTTTGGTACGAAATACCAAGTAAATAATTCTACAACACCTAATTGAACATTCTTTCTTTCTCCTGTTTTTTTTAAAATTAGTTTTGTTGTTGGCGTGATGTCTTAAGTAGTTTATTTTGTAAATATAGCAATAATTAGCAAATAGTGGAGATGATCAAATTAATATAACATTTCCTAAGTATTAAATACTTACTGTTTCAGGATGACAGTCCTACCAGGAAGAAGGATACCAAGAACGCACCACTGACAAAGTCTGCGTCCATGAGCAGTCTTATTATTTGGAATATCACTAAAGCACTAGAATTAAACCCTTGTATGGACCTTAAGGTAACTTTGGCTGTGTTTAAAGAAGTCTAGAAACATCTTTTATAAGTCATTCTTTATCGGGAAAGAACGAAATAATGTCAATTTATTTCAATTGTAAAAAAGACAGGATAAGAATATCTAAAAGTAAACTATATATCTAATTATTGATTAACTCAAATTGGTTTGTAACTAATGTTAATAATTTATCTTTAGGTATGTAAGTATAATTGCATTCTGGTAACAATGTGTAGGGTTCGATTAGGGCAGCGAAGCAACGTCTGGATAGTGAAGCCCGGGACTTGAGCACCGTTAGTTCGCAGCACCCGGAACAGCAGCACTTGGTCTGCGCACTCCTCGCCTGGCAACAGCTCGGACACAAAGATGCAGACAGCCTCTACAGGTACGACAAGCGACCAATACGTCTTTCTATAAATAATTGTTTCTATAAAGTAGGTAAAGGATGCGAGCCACCTAAGTGCTCGTCTGTTCTCTGCTTTTCATCTGATTGAATGTCAGACAAGACGTTTGTTACCTAACATACCAACAACTATGACGCCAATTTTTTAAATTGTCTAATCACCAGATATTTTGTATACCTAAGCGTCAATGTTTTAGATTTGTTGAACCTACGACTATCGAAATGAGCTGTGCAGAGAAATGTGTCGATAAAAAGAACCTTGGTGAAAAATCAAATGGTGGTATACGTGAATCACTGAAGTCAACAAATATACATCGAGGTCCCGGTATAAAAAAATTCTTCGGTGTCAAGCCCTCAACTGCCGGGAGTTTTGGATCGCACACAAGTGGCCCAGTGGTGAAGTTACCACAAGAGACAAAACTTGTTATGCGATTTGAAAATCAAGGTTGCCATCGACAGGTATCGAAGAATTCACCAAAACGACCAGAAAAAGACACAATGAGCAAAATTGACGCGGTAAGTATAGTTATACTTCAAGATAGTTACATTACTTTATACCGAAAAAAAAATTTAATAAATAATATAAAAACATTAATATATGTATGTATAATATAAAAAATAATACAAAACAGTAATTATCCTAACCTATTAGTTCTGTTTTGAAAATTCGCAGCCTCATTTTAACTCGGGCAAACTATCGCTTCTTTTCGAAAGGAAATTAACTGTCAATAGTGTTCCGGACGGAGTAGGTTTGTTGCGTCAAACCGCAGCTAATGTTAAATATATTCTGCAAATGTATAAGGAAAGACGTGGCAATAAAATTTTTATAATAATTGATTCCACAGGCTTGTTGTTTGGATAGTGAGTGCGCCGAACGGTTAGCTGAGTTAGATGCGGCGACTAATGAGCTACGTGCCCGAGCTGGTCAGCTTGCTCAGCGGGACGCCGAGAGAGTCCAGCTGCTGGAGCGCGCTGAAGCTGCATGGAGAGATCTTGAATCAGGCTATCTGAAGCGATTGCAACTAGCTGAAGAAAGAGAAGAGGAAATCTCCAGACAAGTTTGAGAACATTTTAATAAAATTATCTTACTGTAGTGGTTGCTATGAGCGGGTCTAAAAATATTTATTTATTTATTTTTGAAGAAATTGAGTTAATTACAAAAAAAGAAGTTAGAACATTCTTATACTATGAAATATGACATTGTTTCAGATACAAAAAATGATGGATGAAAGGAACGAATTTAAGATCAACTGTAATAAACTAGTGACGGACTTGAAAGAAAGAGGTGATATTGTTGAGTCGATGCGAGGAAATTTGTCAAGTGTAGAGAAGGACATATGCGAAAAAGCTTGTATGAAGTTGAAACTCAGTGAGGAGGCAGCAAAAGGCGAAGCTGCCTTAGCGGAAGAACAGTGCAAAGCGGCACAATACGAGCGAGACCTTTTGGTAAAGATTTCTTGACTTTCTTGATCAAAACATGAGCAGACGAACTTGACATTGACTGACCAAGCAATGTTACAAGGCAATCAACACCTGTGTTTATTTTTGTGGTGGTTTAATTTAGTTTAAAGAGGAACAAACTCGTCGCAAGCTACTAACGATGGAAAACGAAGTTGACTCTGCACGTGCTTTAACCTGCGAAGCGGAGCGGGCGATGCGTGCGGAGCTGAGCGCGCTGCGCGAGCAAATAGCAGAGGTCTCTAAGGAGCTACTGCAAGTGGACGAGGCGAATGTACGGATTAAGGAAGAGGTACGCATTATACAACTTGTTAATGCCTTATAAGAGTAAGCGTATTGATAAATATACATACAATTTTGTAAGCAGGTACTAATATATTTTCGTTTTTATAATTCAGAGGATTTTAATAATGACTTACAAGTTTGTTTTGTTTAAAATTCTGGAAATGATTTGTTTAGTATAATTCCATGTTATGTCCATCACGCTATTCTATTTTACGGTATTGATGTTCCTCTGCGCCTGTTCAAAATCCAATAACAACTCACGCGCATGGAGTTTCTTATCATTCCGTAACACCCTAGTCTTATTAATCTTCATTGTTATTACACAAATGTACTTTTTGTAAATTAATCAATTTGATGTACAGAAAAAAGGGAATAAAGGACTTTGTAAACAACCTTCTTACTTGCAAAGGCTAAGGACTACTGTTAAGAGGGAGATTTTATATTCGTCAACTTGTTATTTCAATAAAAACAATAGCTTGGTTTATATATTATAATGTTGTACCTACATTACAAAAAAATACTACCAAGAATACAGGAATATTTTGATGCCTGATAAAAATTGTTGAGCAACCATGCTGTTTCTGCATATGAATTCGTTGCGAGAGGTTTTGTGCTCAATCTTGTACCTAACTGATGAACGGTTCTCCTGATTACCTACCCTTTCACTTGTGTCGGGGCATAGTGAAGCTTTGTATTTTTTATACAACGGCTAATAGAATAAGAATAAACTGATTTATGAAAATAATTCTGAATGGATTCTAGTATTTGACTGACTTTCTCATACAGACACTTAAACATAAATTATTCAAATAAAAATTTGAATCTAAATCGGAATGAACGTATGGCGTGCTTACTTGGGGTGAACCGTAAATATGTACAAAAGTATTTTATTATAAAATGAATGGAAATATTCATAATTAATGAAAGATATTTTGTCGTTTCTGTCCATAGATTTACACTGGGAGTTATAATATTTGAAAATGAAAACCAAAATAGTAGTGTAATGATAAACTTGTGTCCTTTTATTTAGTTATACTTGGTAACGTGTTTGGAGAAATAATTATCATTTCATTTCATAATTTCTTCCCTTTGGAAGACCTAATGATTTTTTTTCTTTTTTTTCTGGACTAGTAACCTAATGGACCACCTCGGGGCATTTTTAAAACCCGTCATGTAGATTAATTCAAATTAAAATCATTCGACGATATATTGATTTGCAATATTGCATGACGTCACGTTCGGGCGTAAACTTAAATTCGTTTTATATTTTCTTTTTCAACAAAACAAATAATACATGGCAATAATATTGACTGAAGATCTTATGGGTCTTAATACCCATTTTTATTAATTTGTAGGTATATACCATGTTCCCTGTAAACATGAAATCAGCACATTACATCCAGGTTACATCTATTTATCCTACAATAAAGCAGTAAAACTTTAATGTTTTGTGTGACATGTGCTTTTTAAGTGATTAAAGGACTTGTGATTTCAAGATAATGAAACAAGCTTACTTCGTGTTTCCAAAATTAAACCTCATTAAGATTATAGAAGTATATAATCTTGTGAGCAAATTTATTTTTACACACTAATGAATCATTCAGGACAATACTGTTTTATCTGTTGATACTAAAATAGCTTCAGCATATTTATTTGTTTGTGTACTGCCAACTCTCAACCACTTCAACCAAGCAAACTTGAGTGAAATGATTTTTTATTTGAAATAAACTGTTTGGATCACACTCCACACTCATCTGCGAGATACTAATTTAACCGAGGAGTATTTAACCAAGGAGTATTATACCACTGACAAAATATTCCAAAGGAATGAAAGAAAAATCATTTATTTTGGCAAAACATGCTATGAGATTAAATTAATGGTTTTTAATCAATCATAATCTGACAGTTTCATGCACCATAAGACCCTAATCAGACAATGGGAATTTTCCACCTTGCTGAGAAACTAATGTAATTATTACGTAGATAAAGCGTAAATATATTATGCCGCTGTATCTATACCTGATTTTTTAATAGCGATAACGTTACCTTTTGTTTCTACTGATATTTTTTAACTTACAATGGCAATAAAGTCACCTCTAGATTCAAAACATTAAAGCACTTGTACCTGTCTTAACATAAAGCACTTATTTTAAAAGCTTGTTCCAAATAGTTTTTACCGCTTAACAATTGCTTCTATGAGGATGCAATGAGAATAGTATTTATCTATATACAAGTATTGTTGCATATGTTATGGCCAGGGGCCTAAAGACATGTGGTGTTCATTTCTGTACTGTAAACAATTCACAGACGAGTCACTCATCGAAATGTAACGACTAATTAGTGATTAATAACCTTGTGGTGCTATTTAGATTAGATTAAATTATTGTCATTAAAGCATGATTCTGCGTTTTGTACATTATATTATTATACATAGATATGTTTTTTATATTACCTATGCTATCTGCTATCAAAAGATAATAGATAAAGAAATTTTGAGACTACTCTGTATGGGAATAAAATGTGATCATTAGAGGAACGATAATGAATTTTGCAGAATGAGCAACTACGTCAAGAGAAGATGGGAATGGTGGAAGATTTAGAAGGATGCAAGGTGATGTGTGAGAATAAAATGAAGGGGCGCCTGAATGACTTGGCGAAGAAGAAGGAGAAGTTAAAAGGATTGAAGGACCAGGTATTGGAATGTCGATGCCAGCTACCGGTCAATGAGACCGTCGAAGTAAAGCGCACGCCTTCACTAGCCGCCATGTGCCAATGCGCACCTGAAGATAAGCTACTGGTAAATAATATTATTTTTATCAAAATCTCATTAAGTCATTCGGCTTTTCCAAACTATTCATATATTTATTTCTTGTACAAAACTCTTCATTACGTAATTTAAGTTAGAAATTGCGTGGGCGATTTTAGAAAGACATAATTTGCAGATACAACAATACATAACATGTAGATATGTAAACATGACCAGTTGTGCATGTGATGACTTCGCTACTAGCTTCTGTGACCTCTACTCCTATGAGGAAAAAATATTTAAATTATATAGTGGGTTTCTACCCCAATTCTTTAAAATAAACTTAATAATTCGACAATTTTCCTTTTTCTGCTAATGGGGTGCAGTCATCGTGACTTTTGCTTTTGTTTTGAATGAACGATGACTAATTATTATCCGAATTGATTAAAAAAATTGTAGGTGGCTTACATGTTACCTAACAGAATTTGAATATTTGTTATGTTAGACTAAGAATATATATGTATATGTCTATTCAATAGAAGAAAATGAAATATTTTAGTTGCAAAATAATTTGTTTTACATAAAAAATAATTAACACTATATTATTTTCATATGTAGGAATCGTGTTCGTGCACGTCTTTGCGGGGCAGGTTATTGTCCAACTTGTTGGCCGACCTGTTCGGAGGCTTGCAAACCGAGCTCGGCGGCTCGGGGCCGCAGATGCCATGTCAACTGCTCAAGTGTCTTGATGACAAACACAACTGGGATCGAGCCAGTGCTGTCAAGACTAATTTAAGAAATTTCTTTTCGAAATTATTATTGGGTGAACTTGATATTGCTATAGCCACATCTATCGAAAATTATCATGCAAAGGTAAAATATATATATTAGAGTCTCATTTATTGTCTCTCACATTTTATAAAAAGTTACACTACTTATTTTTATGCGTAGTGGGTGGGTGAATCATGTGCTGACGTAGCGAAGTTGACACCGGGTCCCGAGGACGATGTGAGACAGGGTTGGGAGCAGAGAGCACTGGAAAAACGAGCCCAGAGAATGGCAACGCAACTTGCTGAACAATTGTTCCAAGAACGAGCTGAACAATTGGCTATGAAAGCCAAAGAAATTGTTACGGCAGGGCCACCGCCATGTGAATGTGCACCATGTAATCATACAGATGGTGAATATTGCCAGCATAATACTCATTAACTTTTAGTTAACAACAGAACGTAACATTTAAGGCAGTTAATGATAATTATGATATAATGATATACCTACCTATTCACACCTTATCGCCGAAACAATTTTCTAGACGACCTCAGGATGGATAAAGAAATTACGATAATTGTGAAACTTGGCGTAATACGTAAATCGAATATTGTTATTATTTGACTGACTGACCGAAAACACCTGCACCGACTATTTCTTGGACGAAATACTAACTTAGGTAATTAATAACTGGTAATTACGACTAATTTAGGTAAATTATTTCTAGCTGCGGCCTTCCCGTGCTTGATACCACCGAACTCGGCGTTTAATCGTGGCAATCTTGCCTTCAGTCGACAGACTGGTGATACTACGCCAGCCCTCTGGAAGCGCACCATTCAGGATGTAACCCAACTTAGACTTCAAATAGAAGACCTAAAAAAGGTTGGCAGCGTTATTCATTTACTTTGAATGGTTAACGTTGAACGAATATTGTCATCGATGAGTCATATGCCCACTTTAAAGATCCAGACCTGATCAATCCATTCCTTCTGAGTGTGGTGACGATTTAAAAAAAATATATTGAATGATTTCGATTTCTCATTCAAAAACCTAGTATTCCCTCATTCTTGAGCTTTTAATCCTTCACGACATATTAATCAACTAACACGTGCCGTATCATTTCAAGCAAAATGTTGTGATAACACACATGACTCGTTGATATAATTAATCATATTGACTAATTACCATTTAATTTTTGAGACATGTCTCTAGAAATACAGAATTCTAACAATTTATTGCGATAAATAGTTACATAGTATCTTCGACATATCCATCCAGGAAACCATCACTTTATTTGACCATTATTTCATTTCATAATTGATTACTTTAAGTTTTGGATAAATTGGCATTCGTAAGTCTTTCCGTACTTCGTCATTTTTAAAGAGCAAACTTATTATTATATTATAACTATATTATGTATTTATTTGTTTCTCATTACAGGACAGCATAAAGAAGGAAGATTTGAAAGAAATGGAAGAGAACATTTTCAAAATAGTTAAACAAGCTTCGGTAAACTATAATTTATTGCATTTTTCGAAATGAGTTATGGTAATTTTTATGTACTACTATTATTTATCCTTTAAGGTCATGGAAAATGAAGACCATTCATTAGTTCACAATTCACCCGGAGATATTACTAAAAAGGAGCCTCGAAATCAAAAAAATGGCCACGCTAGGGATGATTCTCCAAGAAGCATAATTCCAAATAAAGTAAAAAGGAAGAATGTTGATGCAAATAACTTTTCAAGAAAAACATCTATTTATGAAAAGCCTACAAAACAAAGTAAAAAACATCTTCATGGCCAATCTTATGCAGTTAATTTATGTTTATGCGGATCTCAAAAAAATAGTAAACAATTACAGAACTCCCAATTAAATAATGATGGAAAATCTCAAACATGGAAACAAAAATCATTTAAAGAAATGCTTCCTCAAACTTCTGTTGCCAAACACGTAAAACCGATTAACGTAAACCTTCCTGCCCCTGAACTGAACGAAAGCTCTAGAGATACACCAGGACCCTGCGGTAAAGATTGCAAATGTTTTCATAACGTACCATCCACTACTTCAATAGATAAACTTTTGGATACATTAGCCAAATGGAAATGCGATTTGGTAGAAACTGAAGACATGAAAAACATTAAAAGCAGTTTAAGTGAATATTCTAAGACAGCCATTAAAGAGTCTATGCGTTTTAGTAACCATAACGATTCAAAAATTAATTTATCACTATCAAATGCAAGTGACAAAGATCAAGTTACAAAAAGTGATATTCGTAAAGAAATACATGTAGAAACTCCCAAACAACAACATCAAAAACAGATAATAGAGTCTATTCTAAATACTGAATCAGAATATATGGGAGCTGTTAATTTAGATAAAAGTAACGAAAATTGTAAATGTATACCTAATATTGAACTTGTATTAAACAATAATCAAGAAAAAACTTCAGACAATGCCGGATTTAAATGTATAAATACAACCGCTTGTGAATGTAGAATATATCAAGAAATGCAAAAAGATCATAAAAGATCTCAGACAGATGAACCGTTCAAAGTACAATTACATACCAATCAGTGTCAAGTGGTTCAAACAAAAGATATTCCTGAATTAATGAAAAATAACGTTTCAAAAACTTGCACACGGGCAAAAAGTCCAAACGACATGAACCGAAAGTCAGATATGAACGATCTTCCACAAAAAACAGAATTGTTCGCAAATAATTGTGAATATTACATAAAATTTTTGGGTGTAACCTTAGATGACTTAAGTAATAAGAAAATAAAGAGGACAATTAAAGATAATCCTGATGATGTATCAGGTTCCAAGGATGTAGAACATCGGCGAAGAGTATCAAATATGCCATCAAGTGACCCAAAATTAAAGGCGAATTGCGAAGTAAATAATCAAACTGGGTGTAATGATGGCGCAAAGTGTGAATGTACTGCTAAACTTGAAGAATTTAAAGGGTTTATGGCTAACTTTTTCACTCATAAGGCAAACACTCGACATAAAGATGAAGCCCTTGATTCACAAAGTTTTAAATCCAACGAGCAAAAAATGGAGTCTTGCGTATGTTGCAATACTTACAATATAGATGACTCTAAAGAATTAGAAGTAAATGCTTTCCATTTATTAGAGGACCACCTTAAAGGGAAGTTAGAAGAATTCAAATCATTTTCTTGTAAATCTTCGTGCATACCACCGGAAGAAGAAGAGAAACTTTTTTCAGCAATTTTACAGAGAGTCAAGCAAGTCATTTCAGATTGTGCTAATGAAATGAAATGCGTTTGTCCAGCAGGCATGCCTAATAATGGTAGTTGGAACAGAGCTTACGGGCTTTTACAAGAATATTTGAAAATTAAAATTAAACGTGTTCAATGCCTTTGTATTTTAGACGATAATAAAGAAGTGGTTTTACCAGATATTTTAGATAAAGTTTGTACCTTGATAGAAAATGATTTTCAACGTTTGAAAGATATTTGTAAATGTAAAAATAATACTGACATACAGAAAAAAACGGTACGCATCGAAGGTGTTTTAACTAAGGAATTTCCAGAAAAAGATACTAATATTGAACAAGTAATGTATGATAAAGAAATTCAAAACTGCTACGTGGTTCCAAAACTATCAAAACAGAATTCAAACAAGTCTATGATACTTACTGAAAATACATCTTTCCAAGTGCTTCCTTATTTCGGAATGGAAGCTAAATCGTGTGACGCAATGGAAATGTACTGTAAAAACGCACAAACTACGGAAACGGACTACATCGATACCGATACAAAATCTAATGGAGTTATATTTAATACATGTGACTGTTGCTACAATACAGGTCATGTGGACTTTCTTAAACATCCAGACGGGTTTGGAAATAAAGAAGTCTTTGTTAATCGACATGCGGATGAAATGGTTGAAACGAATGATATAGCGCAAGGTGACGCAGACCAGGGACTGTCAAAAGCACTTGTCACAAGTAGAATAAACAGCACAAAACCAATACCACATTTAGAACGTAGAGATATGAATGAAAATGAGAATAAACATACAGTACTAAACGAAAACGTAGAAGCTCCTCGTCCATCTTATATTGGCTATACAGTGGATTGTTGTTGTGATGGCTACCTAGGATCATGTGTCTGTATGAAATCCGTCGTAAATGCAAATCATGACAAAATTGATAGTCTTTGGAAAGGTTTCCTAGATATTAAGACCAATGATCAAAACTATTCCTATATAATGAATGGTACCCAAAAGAAATGTAATGATACTGGTGTTAATTGTCCCCCAATCAGTAAGGCTGAAACAAGAGCAGAACCGAATTCGTCAGAATTGAATTATAAAACACGTGACACTGAAGTAAATGCAAAAGCTGGAGATGGTATGGTTTTGAAATATTCGAATGACAATCTTGACTCTGTTAACGCTACAGCTAATACTTTTGATGAGAATATGAGCTTAGGAACTGTCTGCTCCTATAATGACAATGTACTGGAATGGTATGAATACCCCGCACCCATGACATCAGCAAGATCAAATGCCGCTAAGCTTGCGAATTCTATTTACTACCCGGGACAGCCCATTGACAGTTATAAGTATGGTCCGCTAAATGTCATCGATACTCTTAACCCGCGTCAAACTTGTGATTGTGATTGTGATAAGGTTCCCATTTGCCACGTCAAAATGTTGGTGGAAAATATTGAGAAAAACCTTATGGAATCCAAATGCACTTGTGACTCTTTGATATCAAAAGCATGCCCAGTGCATTCCAAAAAATGTTAAGTATCATAAAATATTATTGTGTCTTCATATTATTATTATGGATAATCTAATTAATATTCTGATTTATAGTTCCTGTTCCAAAATTCTATAATTGAACCCTAAAATAAATTTTACAATAGCAACATTAGTTTTATTTTCTCAATTGTGATCTAGAAGCATCTACCTTTCCTTAGTGTATTACCCTTAGTGTACCTTGTAAAGAGTAGTGTACCTTCTGAGTGTGCTTAAGGTTATGTGCTGAGAAATAACGCGTGTGATTAATATGCGCACCGCGCTCTTGAAAAAAATATTTTATACATATTTCGTTTTTTTATATATAAATTGTTAGGCTAGGCTCTACCCCTATCATATGGCTTTTACTTTTTACCATCTCACTTTACTTTTTCAGAAAAAGTGATTCAGTATTTTTAAAGTAAAAAAGTGACAAACATTTAAACAAAACTATAAAGTATCTTGACTTTCTGTATTTTCACATTAAAGGGTGCATACCATTGTCTAAGTTGACAATCGTCGAAGAATCACCGAATGTCATTCGTCCTGACAATATCTGTATCAATGTATCAATAGATGTCACGTGACTCGATAACAATAAAAACCTATGCATTTATTTCATTAAGGTATTAGAATAATCCATTTATAAGGGTACTGTTATAGTAATTTCGGTGTGGCCCAGGGTGTGGGTGGCGCTCGAAACCTGGCAAGTACCAATGAATTTTTTTCTGAATTATATGTACTGTCTAAGATTATTTAGATACCACTGACAAACGGTAAAGGAATATCCTGGGTTTTATAATTTCTAATTATAAGTTTCAAATCGCCAACCCGTATTGACCCGTATTGACCCAGTGTGTTCATTAAAACCTTTTACGTGGTCAAACCTTTTCCGTGTGAGAAGAGGCCTTTGGTCAGCAGTGGTCATTTATTGGCTGATGACCTTACCGACTCGTAGTCACACCAGATTATCACACCAGTATGACAAACAGGATTTTTTTTCTCGTTTGTCACACCACTTATTTTTCTACACTATGTATACGATAATTACTAGTGCAGTACCTTTACATTCCAATAAAGTCGATCGGTGTTTGCCGTCTTTCGTTCTTTGGCGAGTTTTTAATATTTTCTACTTTTAATTAATAAATAGGTAACATAACATAACATCACGCCTTTTATCCCAAAGGGGTATGCAGAGGTGCCCATTGCGGCACTTAATGCCACTATACAATGTAACACCTACTTGTTTACTATTTATATTATGAGTCCCATGTAATAGGGGGTGAGCCTATTGCTATATACCGGACACATGTCCAGACTCCGTGCAACTACTGAGATTTTTAAAAACCCAGTAATACTTTGCCCGACCCGGGAATCGAACCCGAGACCCCTTGCCCGTCGCACTTGCGACCACTCGGCCAACGAGGCCGTCTAAATAAATACTAAAGCTCTATGTGGATGTCCAGTGGTTCATAATTATGATAATGCAACCTTATCTAGTAGGTACTGGCCGGTTGTAAATGCAATGCTTGATTTAATGATCGAGGACGCTCGATAGTTTTCGAGGATACTCGAAGGTGATCGAGGACGCTCGATAGATTTCGAGGACGCTCGAAAGTGATCGAGGACGCTCGATAGTTTTAGAGGATACTCAAAAGTGATCGAGGACACTCGATAGATTTCGAGGACGCTCAAAAGTGATCGAGGACGCTCGATAGTTTTAGAGGATACTCGAAAGTGATCGAGGACGTTCGATAGATTTCGAGGACGCTCGAAAGTGATCGAGGATGCCCGATAGATTTCGAGGATACTCGAAAGTGATCGAGGACGCTCGATAGATTTCGAGGACGCTCGATAGATTTCGAGGACGCTCGAAAGTGATCGAGAACGCTCGAAAGTGATCGAGGATGCCCGATAGATTTCGAGGACGCTCGAAAGTAATCGAGGACGCTCGATCGATTTCGAGGACGCTCGATCGATTTCGAGGACGCTCGAAAGTGATCGAGGACGCTCGATAGTTTTAGAGGATACTCGAAAGTGATCGAGGACGCTCGATCGATTTCGAGGACGCTCGACAGTTTTCGAGGACGCTCAAAAGTGATCGAGGACGCTCGATAGATTTCGAGGACGCTCGAAAGTGATCGAGGACGCTCGATCGATTTCGAGGACGCTCGATCGATTTCGAGGACGCTCGATAGATTTCGAAGACGCTCGATAGTTTTCGAGGATACTCAAAAGTGATCGAGGACGCTCGATAGATTTCGAGGACGCTCGATAGATTTCGAGGACGCTCAAAAGTGATCGAGGACGCTCGATAGTTTTAGAGGATACTCGAAAGTGATCGAGGACGCTCGATAGATTTCGAGGACGCTCGAAAGTGATCGAGGATGCCCGATAGATTTCGAGGATACTCGAAAGTGATCGAGGACGCTCGATAGATTTCGAGGACGCTCGAAAGTGATCGAGGACGCTCGAAAGTGATCGAGGATGCCCGATAGATTTCGAGGACGCTCGATAGATTTCGAGGACGCTCGAAAGTGATCGGTGACGCTCGATAGTTTTAGAGGATGCCCGATAGATTTCGAGGACGCTCGAAAGTGATCGAGGACGCTCGAAAGTGATCGAGGATGCCCGATAGATTTCGAGGATACTCGAAAGTGATCGAGGACGCTCGACAGATTTCGAGGACGCTCGAAAGTGATCGAGGACGCTCGAAAGTGATCGAGGACGCTCGATAGATTTCGAGGACGCTCGAAAGTGATCGAGGACGCTCGATAGTTTTAGAGGATACTCGAAAGTGATCGAGGACGCTCGATCGATTTCGAGGACGCTCGATAGTTTTCGAGGACGCTCAAAAGTGATCGAGAAAGCTCGATCGATTTCGAGGACGCTCGAAAGTGATCAAGGACGCTCAATAGATTTCGAGGACGCTCGAAAGTGATCGAGGATGCCCGATAGATTTCGAGTATACTCGAAAGTGATCGAGGACGCTCGATAGATTTCGAGGACACTCGAAAGTGATCGAGGACGCTCGAAAGTGATCGAGGATGCCCGATAGATTTCGAGGACGCTCGAAAGTGATCGAGGACGCTCGAAAGTGATCGAGGACGCTCGATCGATTTCGAGGACGCTCGATCGATTTCGAGGACGCTCGAAAGTGGTCGAGGACGCTCGATAGTTTTAGAGGATACTCGAAAGTGATCGACCTCGATCGATTTCGAGGACGCTCGATAGTTTTCGAGGACGCTCAAAAGTGATCGAGGACGCTCGATAGATTTCGAGGACGCTCGAAAGTGATCGAGGACGCTCGAAAGTGATCGAGGATGCCCGATAGATTTCGAGGACGCTCGAAAGTGATCGAGGACGCTCGAAAGTGATCGAGGATGCCCGATAGATTTCGAGGACGCTCGAAAGTGATCGAGGACGCTCGATAGTTTTAGAGGATACTCGAAAGTGATCGACCTCGATCGATTTCGAGGACGCTCGATAGTTTTCGAGGACGCTCAAAAGTGATCGAGGACGCTCGATAGATTTCGAGGACGCTCGAAAGTGATCGAGGACGCTCGAAAGTGATCGAGGATGCCCGATAGATTTTGAGGACGCTCGAAAGTGATCGAGGACGCTCGATCGATTTCGAGGACGCTCGATAGATTTCGAGGACGCTCGAAAGTGATCGAGGACGCTCGAAAGTGATCGAGGACGCTCGATCGATTTCGAGGACGCTCGATAGTTTTCGAGGACGCTCAAAAGTGATCGAGGACGCTCGATAGATTTCGAGGACGGTCGAAAGTGATCGAGGACGCTCGAAAGTGATCGAGGATGCCCGATAGATTTCGAGGACGCTCGAAAGTGATCGAGGACGCTCGAAAGTGATCGAGGATGCCCGATAGATTTCGAGGACGCTCGAAAGTGATCGAGGACGCTCGAAAGTGATCGAGGATGCCCGATAGATTTCGAGGACGCTCGATAGATTTCGAGGACGCTCGAAAGTGATCGGTGACGCTCGATAGATTTCGAGGACACTCGAAAGTGATCGAGGACGCTCGAAAGTGATCGAGGATGCCCGATAGATTTCGAGGACGCTCGAAAGTGATCGAGGATGCCCGATAGATTTCGAGGACGCTCGAAAGTGATCGAGGACGCTCGATCGATTTCGAGGACGCTCGATCGATTTCGAGGACGCTCGAAAGTGATCGAGGACGCTCGATAGTTTTAGAGGATACTCGAAAGTGATCGAGGACGCTCGATCGATTTCGAGGACGCTCGATAGATTTCGAGGACGCTCGAAAGTGATCGAGGACGCTCGAAAGTGATCGAGGATGCCCGATAGATTTCGAGGACGCTCGAAAGTGATCGAGGACGCTCGATCGATTTCGAGGACGCTCGATAGTTTTCGAGGATACTCAAAAGTGATCGAGGACGCTCGATAGATTTCGAGGACGCTCAATAGATTTCGAGGACGCTCGAAAGTGATCGAGGACGCTCGAAAGTGATCGAGGACGCTCGATAGTTTTAGAGGATACTCGAAAGTGATCGAGGATGCTCGATCGATTTCGAGGACGCTCGATAGTTTTCGAGGACGCTCAAAAGTAATCGAGGACGCTCGATAGATTTCGAGGACGCTCGAAAGTGATCGAGGACGCTCGAAAGTGATCGAGGATGCCCGATAGATTTCGAGGACGCTCGAAAGTGATCGAGGACGCTCGATCGATTTCGAGGACGCTCGATAGTTTTCGAGGACGCTCAAAAGTGATCGAGGACGCTCGATAGATTTCGAGGACGCTCGAAAGTGATCGAGGACGCTCGATAGATTTCGAGGACGCTCGAAAGTGATCGAGGACGCTCGAAAGTGATCGAGGATGCCCGATAGATTTCGAGGACGCTCGAAAGTGATCGAGGACGCTCGATCGATTTCGAGGACGCTCGATCGATTTCGAGGACGCTCGATAGATTTCAAGGACGCTCGATAGTTTTCGAGGATACTCAAAAGTGATCGAGGACGCTCGATAGTTTTCGAGGACACTCGATAGTTTTCGAGGACGCTCAAAAGTGATCGAGGACGCTCGATAGATTTCGAGGACGCTCGAAAGTCATCGAGGACGCTCAAAAGTGATCGAGAACGCTCGAAAGTGATCGAGGACGCTCGATAGATTTCGAGGACGCCCGAAAGTGATAGATTTCGAGGACGCCCGAAAGTGATAGATTTCGAGGACACTCGATAGTTAATTTAATTTAAAGGTTTGCAACATGTGTCGATACCCTTCGCCATCTCATCTTCTGACTACGGCAGTTTGTGCTGGGGCGGCTGCCGCAAGTGCAGAAACCCTCAGCGGCACAAATATAATAACCTTATCGGAAATTACATGCGCTCATCGTGTTGTTCGAGATATCAGTAAACGTCGACTCTTCGCGTGACCACAGGGCCGGGCTTTTCTTTTGTCAACGAATCAGCATTGCCATCCAACGTGGCAATGCTGCCAGCGTTCTGGGCACCTTTCCCATTGATATAGATAGGGATGGATTATTTTATGTAGTTTACTTTTCAAACCAATTGATTTCTCTTTTCGCCATAAACTTAATTATAATAATTGACGCCCTATGAGTTTTTTTTTACTACCTGTTTGTACATATTATTACTATACATAGTTAGTTTATTATTACTTTATGTTACACATTTAATTAAATAAAGGCATCAATTTAATAAAAACTTGATAATTTGATGATTTTTAATTTAGCTCTAGGACAGCACTAGTTAAGAATATGATGATGCTATGAGGCTGATGATGTATGAAAGTAAACTCATGCTCACTGTAAAATTACGCCCCCCTTCAATGCATTCCCTAATTGGCGGGTCATCGTGACGAGCGGCCCCTGTGTAGCCAATTCTTAGGATAACAATTATTACATTTCGTAATGAAGACTTTTGAAAGGTATTATTCATTTAGCACCTCTGCGTCACGGTTATCTAAGATAACGCGGTTATTGTTATCAAGCTAGTAATATGTTTTATTAAAACTCCGTTTCGCATTGTCACGATTTCACTGCATTAATTTTCATGTCCTTGATGAACGTCCAGTTGATACGTAATTTATCGTAGGCTGATGAACTTTAGATTCTGCTTGCATCATAATTTTTCAATTTAATTTTAATAATATTAATACTATTTTCTTAGGACATACTTAATTTTCAGTAGCTTTTGAGTTGCTACTGAGTCCGATTTTTAGTTTAGACTAAGAATCTATGAAGTAGGTACGTAGTCAATTAGAGCCTTAGAGTTCAATGAAACTTTTTGGATACTACTAAATTTACTTAAAAAAGTAACTTTTTCTTCTTTTATAAATCTGAAGTAAATAAAAACCTTCACAGCACAAGCTTATTATGTAAAAATATACCTAATATGATTAATTGCTTGAGTCAGCCAATATTTTGCATATTTTTGTTCAGATAGGTTAAATAAATAATTAATTATTACGTTTAATGCTTTAATCAATATCTAATTGTCTTGAATATCTATTGATATTGGTAACGATTGGAAACTCCAATCATATAATTTGGAATTAGTCATTCATGCCCGAAAACTGAAATGCCTCTCAAATTTTAAGTCGCGCTTAAGTATAGTTCTGTCACTATAAATTCTTTGTGAAATGACAGAGATGGCATCAAGATGGAGTAAGACTTAAAATTGAGTACCTTTCAGTATTCCCGTTTTGACCCTTCCTCCCTCTTGTTGATATGTGGTGAGGTTTTATACAAACCGGGACGTTTATCCGATATCACGTGTATTTTTTTAATACACAATACCCATGTAACTAAGTCTTCTACCTATGAAATATTCTAAATTGGTTAAAAATACAAATTAGTTATATTTTTTTTGAACTTGCTATGAGCCCACACCATCGCACACTAAACTCCATTTTAAGTATTAAAAATCTCGCGTTTGACATAAATATAAATACACTTGATATTTTATTAAACCACGAAGCATTACGGGGGATCGAGCCCCTCTGGTAATGCGTCGTAATTTTTTGTTGTATTGATTTTTATTGGGTCTCACGTGGTTAATGGACATCCCCTAAAAGGTATCTGTTTATCTCAATTTAGTTTTTTTGAGGTCAGCCCAATATGTATTTAATCTGTCAAACACCAAGCGGTCACCGGTGACCGCGACCTATTGTTCTTTAATTGTGTCTATAAAACCGGTACTCGACGAGTTAATTAGATACTATTCTCCTTTACTGACGTCATTATGTCGTCATACTCGTCATATTTGTTTCGACATAATTATATCACTTGATTTTATCATACGTGACACTTACATACGTATACTCAAAAATCAGTAGGTAGTCTATGACACGTTATGGGGATTTTTTTTATTTTCTTGTATAGTATTTTTACCTTAACAAATATTAAAACGGCAACAATTCACCGACTTGCAGAACCCCCGTAAGATTTCGTTGACCTAACTGTGATCCTGATATCAGTCAAGTGTGAGGATTGTGGCAGACTCAATCTGTACAAGGGAGGCATTTATCGCCAATATTGGATGACTTGAATACAGTTTGTCCCTATTTTGTGCTAGAATTCCTTTGCAGGTGTGTGTATTCTCAGCACAAAAATAGCATATAATTTAACAATACAATTGTGGATACCTCGATACAACATGGTTAATCCGACAATTTTTAGCTTTACCTACATAGAAATCCAAAAATATCACCAATAGATCTAGAAATACTGTGGCTGACTGTGCAGAGTAACGAATATAGTCGAATTTGAATAGACCAATCTGCACTGCGTCAGCGTAGTTGATTACTGTCCTAGTTTACACAAAAGGTCTGATCCCTTTCCAAATTTTTGGGTAACATAAAAATATTGCCGCATCACCATCCACTATTCATCTGGATTTAAAGATAGTAATAGATCTTCGACCTTCACTTCGTTGATAATGTTAGGTGAGTATGTTAATTGAGATTACAAAAATTTGATGCATCGCATCCTTACGAGTGTGTTCTAGTGGCGCATCTTGGTAGCTACCAAGATGCGCCACTAGAACACCTCACCTGAGGAGCTCCTCAGCATAGCTACGGTTTATTAACTACCCCGGTTATTATTTTTTTTCTTTTCTATAATTTTCAGGAAACAATGACGGATAAAAACAGAACTATTTCATATGTATATCTATATATCTATATATATAAAATTCAAAGGTGATTGACTAACTGACTGATTGACTGACTGACATAGTGATCTATCAACGCACAGCCCAAACCGCTGGACAGATTGGGCTAAAATTTGGCATACAGATAGATGTTATGACGTAGGCATCCGCTCAGAAAGGATTTTGATAATTTCCACCCCCAAGGGGGTAAAAAAGGGGATGAAAGTTTGTATGAAACTTTGTCAGTTTTTAACTGATCGGGTTGAAATTTGGCATGCAGATAGATGTTATGACGTAAGCATTTGCTGTGAAAGGATTTTGATAATTTCCACCCCCAAGGGGGGGTAAAAAAGGGGATGAAAGTTTGTATGGGACTTTGTCAGTTTTAAACCGATTGGGTTGTAATTTGGCATGCAGATGACGTAATGACGTTATGACGTTATGACGTAAGCATCCGATGTGAAAGGATTTTGATAATTTCCACCCCCAAGTGGGTAAAATAGGGGATGAAAGTTTATATGAGCCTTTGTCAGTTTTAAACCGATCAGGTTGAAATTTGGCATGCAGATAGATGTTATGACGTAAGCATCCGCTTTGAAAGGATTTTGATAATTTCCACCCCAAGGGAGTAAAATAGGGGATGAAAGTTTGTATGAGACTGTCAGTTTTAAATCGATCGGATTGAAATTTGACATGCAGATAGATGTTATCACATAGGCATCCGCTAAGAAAGGATTTTGATAATTTCCACCCCTAAGGGGGTAAAATAGGGGATGAATGTTTGTGTGAGGCTTTGTCAGTTTTACACCGATCGGGTTGAAATTCGGCGTGCAGATGGATATTATGACGTAAACGTCTCTTTAGAAAGGTTTTTGAACATTCTCACCCCAAAGTATGATACTTTGCCAGTTTTAAATTGATCGGGCTGAGACTTTGCATGCATAAAGTTACTATGACATAGGTATCTCTTTAGAAAGGATTTTGATAAATTCCACCCCTAAGGGGATAAAATAGGGAATGAGAGTTTGTATAAATCTTCTTAGCCGTTGAATTTAGAATCATTGAATCTTTTTGAATTACATTCGGTAAAACGATGATTGAAAAACCTGGGTAACGTATGATAGTTTTTTCACAGATGTCTCACGAGAACGGGAATTATGCGTCAATGCCCCAGGACTCTCTAACTCTTAACCACTGAACTTATTCTAGAGAGATTCGGTACAACAATAGTCGATAGAATAGTTTTTATTACTCAAACCTTACGTGATCGGGCACTGTACTGGTAAGATCCCTGCGGGATTATTTATTTATTGAAACTACGATCAATCATTTCAAAATAGGTAAATCTTACTTGGGCACTGAATTGATTCTGGTTAATTCTGTCAGAAGTCATTAATCTACGCGGACGGATTGTTCGTTACGGTTACGCCTGATGCTTTATATCCTTGTCATCCTTGATAGAATAACTTAGTTCATTCCAGTCACTTTCACGAAGCTGAGTAACTCACATAAAAAGTAACAACTTACATAAATGTTAAAAAGTAAAAAAATAAATAAAGATAAACGATAAGATAAATAAAAAGGAAAAAAATACATCAAAATCGGTTCACAAATAACGGAGATATTGGCGAACAAACATAAAAAAGCATTTATACGGTCGAATTGAGAATCTCCTCCTTTTACTATAGCTACTCATCATGAGAAATATCCTTACATGGTTCTCAACAATATCTGTCATGATACTTTGAAGCAAAAACTACCTATAAAAGCCTTTGAAACGAAAACTGCAATCTACTCGAGCGAAGTCACATGTGGAAACTTAAGGGCCTATTTCACAATGTAAGAGCCGCTATGTACCAGATATTAAGAACGTAATTTGTATAAACTACTTATTTATCGCATAAGTTTACCAGATACTTATATGAAGGTGGTGAAACGCGCGCTTTTGTTTTTTTTTATATTTATAAAGTACGGAGATGACACTACACAATAGACACAGCTGATGTCCTAGCATCATCACCGTTATCAGGTCATATCTCCCACTGATGGTACATTGATAACTAAGTAAAGTTTAATGTTTACTTTGTTCTCAACATCTTCCTACTTATCTCCGTTATCTGCTATGATTTTTACTGCTGAGTTCACGTGTGTGCACACAATAAAAATGCACAATGATGCACGGATTTTTTTCGTTGGTAAACAATATTTTTTTCCTTACCAATTAGGACAACTTGACGGAAATCTACTGTTTTGCATATAACAAAAAACCATCAACGCAATTAAGACAAATGAAAATAGAAGCTGAGAAAATACGTCAATAATGAATTCCATAGTGAAATAAATTGAATTATATAGGTAGATGTTATAAGGGCCTGCGTCACTAACTCTTAAAAAAAATTAAACAATTTCTGAAAGATGATTATTATTATTAAATAATTTTAAGTATTCTTTAACCAAGGGAACCAAGTTACGAATTTAGTAAAAAATAAATCAAATTAGAGGAAAATTTAACGGGATATGAGCAGAAACCATGCTTCTGATATTATTGATACCGTATTTTTTTAAGGGGGAAAATCATCGTATGTCTGCTCCCGCCTGGGTGAGGCGGGAGGGAGTGTCAGACTCTTACTGATTAAAAACCACCCCGTTCCTTCTCCTGCACGTCGGGCCGGAGCGGAGCCCCGGTAACCCGTTAGGTTCTCTGCGACTTGATACCGTATTTACGTGTTAAACTAGAAATAGTATCTATGTAAATGTAATAATTCAAAAATGTATTCATAATCATTTTAAATCTTGAATAAATCCGTAACTTCTTTTAATGCACATAATTAAATGACGTTCTCTCTGCATGAATTAGATAAGGTTTGTGTGCAGAAAACGCCAATGTGCAAATACACCACATTTTATAAAACAATGTAATTACTAAAGAACACAATTTCTTCGTACATAAACACCGAGAACGTAATATAACGTCCTTAAATATTTACATAATTATGTTATCACCATATTTTTCCTACATCACACATTTTAAACGTAACCGTACGAGTAGTAGCGCTCACAAAAATAATATTTTCAATGAATACGAGTTTGTAGTCTGAACATTCATACTTGAAACCAAGAAAGTAATTGATTCCTACAGCACTGGCTTGCGCAGTTCCATTATTCTTATTTAGGCTAATCACTGCGATAAACACTCGATTATCATTCATAATTTAGGTATTAAAGGGTGATAACTGCCGTGTATTTGTATATCTTTATGATTGTTATCATTTATATAGCTCACGATTAGACACCTAGTCGGATCGCAGGACTATTTAATATTTAGTTTGCCGTAACAGCTCTCATTAAACTAACGTTGTTGTAGCAATGTTAATATAAAATTAATCAAAGTAATTGTGCAAATGTATAGTTGTAGGACAAAGTGTTAGTGTAATATTTAATTTAAATAAATTCATCATGGACAAATCAAATAAAAATACTGTTTCAAACGGCACGGCCGCGGGCGAACCAAAAGAGAGAGTAAGAAAAAAACCAAACATATTTTCGCGTATATTTGTTTGGTGGATATTCCCTGTGCTCATTACTGGTAACAAGCGAGATGTTGAAGAAGACGATTTAATTGTTCCTAGTAAAAAGTTTAATTCTGAAAGACAAGGAGAATATTTTGAAAGGTAAGTTGGTACAACTTTTTTTAATAAGGTTTTTTAACGTTTTATTTACCTATGGCTATGTATAGTATGTTTTGAGTAAGTACTAAAGTACTTTCATTAAACGGTTCTGTCCGTCGAATCGATACAGTCTGTGCATATGCCGTGTTTGTCTCCTTTCATTGATTCTTCCCTTCATCTGCACAAATATTTGTATAGAGCGGCTGCACTATGTAACATTATGTTTGTGCACACTATTCTCTGTGTGCCTTTTCGTACTTCCGAGGAAAGTTAACAAGGATAACATTAATTTTGTTGCTGATTTATTCGGATAAAAATAATTTTGTATTTTTTTGACAAATTATCCTGAAATTTAATATACTTACGCACGCTTATACGTCATAATACAGGATATCTATCCTCCATTATTTATTAAATATGATGGCGTTATACCTATTAATGATGTAATTTTTGTTGGTTGATAATATTTATTTATCTAACCTGCCATTTGTAAGTCCATTGTTTTTATCGATTTACTAATCAAGTACAACATGTTTTTATATTTAATGATTCAACAAAGTGATATTTTTACATTCAGCGTAAAATTCAGGAAAAATGGACTTTGTGCTAAAGTAATTTAGACTTTGGTTTCGTGCGTTTATCTGCGTGCGGTGTATCGAATAGTAACCAATAAGTAGACAAATTGAAGAAGCATAGCAAGTTAGTTTTGCAACATGAAACCTAATTTCCAACATGTATAGATTTACTAACACATAAATGCCAACAATAGGTACTCATACTTATCCTGTACAGAAATCGATACCTGTGCTTGATCAATGCGGTTTAAGGATTTCAGGCTTTACATTAAAGTTTTCTTTAGATGTTTTCCTGCGCCTTACATGATTAGTATAAACTTTATAGGGGACATAGAACAAGTCATATTGGTTCATTTACAAACGATTTTTGTTTTTCGTCATAATTTAATTAAACAAGGACGTGTTTCCATGCTATAACAAGAGTGAAGGAAAATATATTTCATTCCTCTCCCCTTGCCTTTGTAAGACTTTATAAATTAGTTAAAAGCTTCGTAATACCTTCGCCGTATTTATACGAAATAACTTCGGAAATAAGAATTCGTAGCACGTTGAAAAAATTTAATCTGTTCGTGTTTACTTTAGCGACGTAATACGATTTCCAAGAACTTTATTTTCTTGTAAATATTCGCTGTGAAATTATTAATATTTAAGAAGTGCATTGAAGGTTTTCATAAAATATAATTATATTGAAGCCATGTTTTAATGTAGGGAGGTAAATAGATTTTAATATTTGTTCATGCTGAAAACACACTCAAGTTCTTTTTAAAAACAACAACTCGGTATTCTAAATTAAAATATTAATTGTTTGTATGCAATTACGTTGAGAATTGCAGCCACCATGCCCCTAAATAATAATCTATACATATTGTTCACGCAAGTAGTTACAAAGTACTCATTTAAAATATGTATTAATAATAATATTGTTTGTTTCCCAATTGTGTAGATATTGGTTCGAGGAGGTATCAATTGCTGAGAGGGAGAACCGAGATCCTTCGCTATGGAAAGCCATGCGCCGCGCTTACTGGTTGCAGTACATGCCAGGAGCTATTTACGTGCTGATCATTTCTGCATTAAGGTAAAAACCTCGTTTTAAGAGATACAATTTCTCTAAATTATAAAATCTCTTTGGTTTAAAAAACTTAGAAAGATAAATTTCTGTTTTTCGGGTCCGGAAAAGTAGTAGGCATAAAAAATATGAAATCTAGATTTATTATTTAAATTCATTCTTTGATTTACAATTTTATGTATTAAAAGATAGTTACAATATAGCGTCACATCGACGAAAAATGTAGAGGAATAAAAAATTTATAATTATTCAAATAAACGTTTGTTATAAATATAGGCTTAATACAAATGTGTCGATTATGTTTGTATTGTATTGTCCATGACGAAACCGTGTATGTTGTTACATATCCTTCATATCAGAGAGATAACAGTATTTTGATCTCTTCGATAGTGCAATAATAACAATAATAACGGGACCAGGTCTTAACGAAATAACTTCATATATGTCTAATTATATAAATATCTATAAACATGATAAGATATATAGACGAAATTGTGATTAGGTAATATTGTAACTATACATGTATTTTAGACACATATTATTCATACTCATTTAATAGTAATAAATACAATACGTATCTGTATATTTCTCTTTAGAAAATAGGAAAAGTGTTAAATATTTTCCTCGATAAATTAGGTATAAAATTATAAAGCGACATCAGTAGCGTATATATGAGCAGCAGGAAGCAGGCTGAAAATGTATTTATTAATATAGATAGAATCTTATTGTTATTAAAAATTTCTACATTTAGGTACGTAATGGATTTGTGAATTAATTTATACACACCTTCCCTGAAAGTATAAGCAGAGGTGAACTTACATTTTAATGATACTTACAGGAAAGATCTTCAGTTTTGATCTGACAAACAATGAATACCTAAAAATAATAATTGTATTAAATATAGGAAGCAATTTAAACTTAATTAATATGTTTTTCGGCTTACTCACGTAATTTTTTGACGAGGAACTCGACTAGTTTCAAGCCACGCGGCGACTATCGCGCTGCTATTACAGTCGCCGCGTCGCGTGTTCCGGAGTGCTGTTCATGAACGTGAACCTCTAGCATGGCTTGAAACTAGTCGAGTCTTACGAAATTTATAATTAAATTTAAACTTGTTAATTATACATATAGCAATAACAACGTTATAAATTTATGTTAACAGGACAGTTCAGCCATTGCTGTTCTCTGAACTCCTGTCCTACTGGTCAGTGGACAGTGAAATGTCGCAGCTGGACGCTGGTCTCTATGCCCTAGCTATGTTGGGGATCAACTTCATCACCATGATGTGCACGCATCACAACAACTTGTTTGTCATGCGGTTCAGTATGAAAGTCAAAATCGCCGCCTCGTCACTCTTATTTAGAAAGGTGAGGAATTAAAATAAGGTGTATAATAATGTTACTTGAGTAATGTAAAGACATTTTGTGTTTATACGTTACATCACAATGTTCTGTCCAGATAGATACCAACAGTTGAGTCTTGGTTTCAGTTGCTCCGGATGAGTCAGGTGTCAGTGGGCGATGTCGCAGGTGGAAAGCTAGTAAACTTGCTGTCAAACGATGTCGCAAGGTTTGACTACGCGTTCATGTTCCTGCACTACCTGTGGGTGGTACCCCTGCAAGTCGGAGTCGTCCTGTACTTTGTATACGATGCTGCTGGATGGGCGCCATATGTCGGTCTCTTTGGAGTCATCATATTAATCATGCCACTTCAAGGTACCAGACAGTTAATTACTCTCTTCAAATTTCTTCTTCTTCTCTAATCCTGGTATATCTTCTTTATCATTTTCCCCTCCAATTATTTAGTACTCTGAATAAGTATGTGTGTTAAACAATTATCTGTTTTGGATTGCAGCTGGTCTAACAAAACTCACTGGCGTTGTGAGGCGGATGACAGCTAAGAGGACTGACAAGAGAATTAAGCTTATGAGTGAAATTATCAACGGTATACAGGTAAGGGATTTGGAACATTATTGTATTGACTTCTACTGCTTTAAAAATGTGCATATGTATAAGGCTATTGTTTAAACTGAGTATAAGAATTATGTTAATTTCAGGTCATCAAAATGTACGCTTGGGAGAAACCCTTCCAGTTGGTTGTGAAGGCGGCGCGTGCGTATGAAATGAGTGCTCTGAGGAAATCTATCTTCATCAGGAGCATGTTCCTTGGGTTCATGTTGTTCACTGAGCGAAGTGTCATGTTTTTGACTGTGCTAACTTTAGCGTTGACTGGAAACATGATTAGTGCCACTCTGGTAAGTCATTGACATTATGCGACATAATGTTCCTAGAAAGTATTGGTACCTTTTTAACAGTATGTTCTTGTTTACAGATTTATCCCATCCAACAATACTTCGGTATTATCACAATGAATGTTACCCTCATCTTACCGATGGCTTTTGCAAGTTTCTCTGAGATGTTGATATCCTTGGAACGTATTCAGGGATTCCTGCTTTTGGGTAAATATTACTTATTCTTGTGTTATAAATATACATTTGCTTTGCACCAGTAAAGGATAAGTTTCTAGGTAATTATGTCCTGAAAGTCCTGTTTCATTTATGATGTACGTGTTTGTCATTGTTTTAGGTATTGGTTGTTATAAATTATTGTATTTTTGTTAACAGACGAGCGTTCAGACATTCAAATTACACCTAAAGTGAATGGTGCTGGAAGTAAATTGTTTAACAATCCCAAGAAGGAGGGAGGTCTCGAAACTGGCATTGTCCTGCCAACAAAATACTCACCTACCGAAGCGAACCTTGCAAGACCCATGCAGGATGAGCCTAACATGGCTGACTACCCAGTGCAACTTAACAAAGTGAATGCGTCTTGGGCGGATCTCAACGAAAGCAAAGAAATGACACTCAAAAATATATCTTTACGTGTTCGCAAAAATAAATTGTGCGCTGTCATTGGACCTGTGGGATCAGGAAAGGTAATATTCGAGGCCTTTTGCCTCGCCTCGAACCTCATGCCAAAATTTTCTCATTTATTTATTTATATTCTTTACAAGGTATTCAATTTATATCCTCGGTTTCAGACCTCTCTTCTCCAGCTTCTTTTAAGAGAGTTGCCAGTGACTAGCGGGAATCTCAGCATATCTGGTACCGTGTCTTATGCTAGTCAGGAGCCTTGGCTGTTCCCAGCTACTGTGCGGGAGAACATTCTCTTTGGTTTGGACTACAATGTCGCCAAATATAAAGAGGTAATTTTTATAACTAATGTTTTTGTTGTTGTTTAATATATATACTGTTTTAAATAACTGTAGTAGTATAAAATAATATAGGTAACAGCTTCCCGGAAATGTAAAATTTCGACATGCAACAGCCAGACAAAAATTGTATGAGGGCCGTTAACATTTTATGGCAAGAGTCAATTTTCCCGCTGATATATAATTCACAGCAATGGAAGCTGCCAGGCACGGTGTATTTTTCATGTATTTTTTCATTTTGTAGGTTTGCAAAGTCTGCTCATTACTGCCAGACTTTAAACAGTTCCCGTACGGTGACTTGTCTCTGGTAGGAGAGCGAGGTGTATCACTGTCTGGTGGTCAGAGAGCTAGGATCAATTTGGCCAGAGCTATCTACCGTGAGGTGAGTACACCCACATGTACCTACTTATGACATTGTTGTTTTGTATATCAATCTGCTGTAAATTATATTCGCATTGATGCCGGATATTTGATAGTAACCAAGTAGATATGCAATTATTATTAATCTTACAAGAACAATTTGATATCTCTTTCAATAGTACAGAGTGGGTATTTAGCTGATAAGCCTAATCTTTGATTTAATAATAACAGAATCTTTAAAATACGCGCAAAAAGTCAACCTTAAGTATTATTATAAAACAAGTATATGTTTTTAAATCCTATATCTTAAATTAGATAAGAATGAAAACGTCTTTTGAATGAAAATACAAAATTTTATCCCTGTTGTTCATACTATGGGGAATATCTACAGAGCAGTTGAGTATATGAAACATTTTTAACTAATTCTAGACGATCTTTTACAGGCTGATATTTACTTGCTTGACGATCCTCTGTCGGCTGTAGACGCCAACGTCGGCAGGCAATTATTCGACGGCTGTATCAAGGGATACCTCAGCGGCAAGACATGCATCCTGGTCACCCATCAAATTCACTACCTTAAAGCTGCAGACTTTATTGTAGTCCTAAACGAGGTAAGTTTCACTCCCTACAAATACAAGATAAGCAAAGAATTTAATTTATTAAACTTATCTTTTCGATACTTGTAAAAACACTATTATCAATACACGAGTCATTCTTACGCGGCTCATTTCAATGACAAATATTATTAGTGGAATTAGAAATAAAAATAATTACTCTTACTGCTATGGGAATTCTGCGTACATTGTTATGTACTGAAAAGGTCCAAATATGTTCCATAGTAACTTTGACCTTGACTAAATTCTATTACATAAACAGCAAATTCACGTTTTCTGATGTATAAGTAAGAAAATATGATATACGAGTGATATCTCTGTGTCCCCAGGGTTCCATTGAAAACATGGGCTCGTATGATGAACTTATGCAAACTGGAACGGAATTCTCGATGCTGCTCTCTGACCAAGCCAGTGAAGGGTCTGACACAGACAAAAAAGTAAGTGCTCGCCTAATATCAGGTATACTCCATTTCGACTGTAAACTTGAACGTTTGCCAGAAAACAGCTTTCTACATTATCTTGTCTACATCGCTGAACAAGCTTCGAACACACGAACAAATAAATTAAACGTTTGTATTTTACCCGACACATACACACAGGTATTTTAAAATTAGAATATTTCCCATTACGGAATACTTATTTATTATGTAGCGTACCTACAGTCTGCAAGTCCGAGGTAACAATTCAACCTTGAGGCTAGGAGTGAATCTATTTCGTTGCAGTAATTGAAGGCCTTGTGTTTCACCTGTGCTTTAAAAAATATTGATTTTCTTTGTATTTTTAAAGGAACGACCTGCAATGATGCGAGGAATATCAAAGATCTCAGTCAAAAGTGACGACAATGACGGCGAGGAGAAGGTCCAAGTATTGGAAGCCGAAGAGAGACAGTCGGGCAGTCTGAAGTGGGATGTGCTTGCGAGGTACATGAAGTCGGTCAACTCCTGGTGCATGGTGTTCATGGCATTCCTCGTACTGGTGATCACGCAGGGTGCTGCTACCACTACTGACTACTGGCTTAGCTTCTGGTAAGAAGGCTCTTATAATACTAAATACTTATTTAAAAAAACTTAAATAACATCGAAAATATATTTTTTTCTTTGTTCTAATTGAAATAATCTGATTTTAGGACCAACCAAGTGGATGGTTATATACAAACTCTACCTGAAGGAGAAAGCCCAGGTAACTATAATTTTATTATGGCACAACTTATTGATTAAACTTTTATCTTGTACTCAAAATATTACAAATTGTAAACACAAAATATAATTTCTTTTTTACAAGTTTTTCTTAGTTTCTTTGATTTACTTTGACCTACAACTTATTTCTGTATTATTATTTCAGATTCTGATTTGAACACACAAGTCGGTCTGCTAACAACCGGACAGTACCTTATAGTGCACGGCAGTGTAGTATTAGCCATTATAATATTGACGCAAGTCAGAATACTTTCCTTCGTAGTGATGACTATGCGAGCTTCGGAAAATCTTCATAACACCATTTACGAGAAATTGATAGTAGCTGTAATGAGATTTTTCGATACCAATCCATCGGGTAAGTGTAAATCAATAGTATGTTGACCTTTGCTCTTTTCACATGAATTGCCATCTTAAGGTATGAGTTAAGCAATTTGTTAACATTGTCGTGAAAGTTATTACAAAGGTTGTTTTAAATCAAAAAGGTTTTCTTACGTATTATACATCATGAGATAACAGTAACTACTATTTCTTTTTATACGATTTTATGCCATCTCTCCATTCCATTGAAACAGTAACGAAGCCAGTATTATAGTTTTAAGTACCTACAATTGCTTGAGTGGCGGAGGTATACCTACCTAATTAGCTGTAATGATATCTGGCGATATGCCAACCTTACTGTCATTGAGTCTTAACTTTTATGCAAAGCGATTGCAATGCCCAATGAACGCAGAGGCCAAATAACCAAGGTTTAATGCATACTATGAAACTTCTTACTTTAAATACACTGCACTAGCAAAATATTCAATGTCTTTTCACTTAGAAAATATTAAAGAATGTTACTGAATTCTATACAGGATAATGCCTCCTAATTAATGAAAATAATCGTAATATAATCCCAATATTCTTTAGACAATAATTATCAGGCAAATATAGACGTGGTATTTACTCTTGTTTGATGTCTAGATTCTAGCAATACTCATGTTTTACGGTTTTGTCTCACAGGTCGTGTCTTGAACAGATTCTCAAAGGATATGGGTGCAATGGACGAGCTGTTACCACGAAGCATGTTGGAAACTGTACAGATGTACCTGTCTCTTGCCAGTGTACTCGTGCTGAACGCCATAGCGTTACCATGGACATTGATACCTACCACAGTGCTGATGATCATATTTATATTCCTATTAAAGTGGTACATTAACGCTGCTCAAGCTGTGAAACGATTGGAAGGAACAAGTAAGTATCCTATATTTAATACGTTTAACACGTTACCCACCGCGTAGGTCACCGGTAATCTACGCTACGTCAGCGAAGTAATTTGCCTTTAACAGTGTTTTGTCAGCACTCAAAGGCTTTTTCTTAGAAATTCAATTTTTAAAAATATGCTTAAAATTTGTTTGCTTTGGCTTTTAAGCATTTAGATATAATTCAATAAAAATATATTCGTAACCAGTTAAAAGTGGGACTGAAAGAGTTGAAGCATTATTTGGAGCATTGAAAATCATTATTTTAATCGTTTGCGACTAACTACATTGCTATTTAGTTACTGAATAACTGCTAGTTGGGAAACGATATTTATTTAAATAGGCTGGTTACTTATGAGTTTTTGATAGATAATTCTATGTTTTAATTTTCAGCCAAGAGTCCAGTGTTTGGAATGATCAACTCTACTATTTCTGGACTCTCTACCATTAGAAGTTCCAACTCTCAGGACCGACTTCTAAACTCATTTGATGATGCACAGGTGAGCATTTCAATTTTCAAATAATTATAGTACGAGAACTTATTGGGCTAAATTCCTTTGAAATTATCTAAGAACTAGTACCCAAATCATCACTTAGATGATTTGGGTACTAGTTTTGTTAATAATATTAATTATTTTTCAGAATCTCCATACCAGCGCTTTCTACACATTTTTGGGTGGTTCGACCGCTTTCGGTCTGTACCTGGATACGCTATGTTTGATCTACCTCGGAATCGTTATGTCCATCTTTATTCTTGGTGACTTCGGTAAGTGATTCTTTACGAATATTTTTATGAAAGCTTCCATCATATTTAAACAACGTTTTCAAATGAAGCCTTTGATCAACAAGCCTGAAATGTGATTTGTGACACTGGGTTTGATTACCAAATGCTCAATCAATTTTACAGACAAATTCAACATATTTTAGTGAAGTTTTAAGGATGAATTAACAGTAGTAAAATTATAGAAATTTACTTTAGATTCAAATAGTATTCAACAGCTATTGTGTTTAATGTAATTAATTCTTGTATTTTCCCCCAGGTGAGTTAATACCGGTTGGTAGCGTGGGTCTGGCCGTCAGTCAGTCTATGGTGCTCACTATGATGTTGCAAATGGCCGCCAAGTTCACAGCCGACTTCTTGGGACAGATGACAGCCGTGGAGAGGGTACTGGAATACACTAAGTTACCCACCGAAGAAAACATGGAGACTGGACGTAAGAGATAATTTTATTACTAACATTTTAAGCCCCTTAGGTAATTTTTTTGAGTTCAAAATTGACCTAAGCACCTTTTTTTTAGAGTTTGGAAAATTGTTTTTCAAATAGTACCTAAACAAATCATTGAAGCATGGGGAATTATGTAAATATTTTATGAATTCAGTTATTTTCGTATACTAATTGAGTTTATAATTACAGCGACAACCCCACCAAAGGGATGGCCAAGTGCTGGAGAGTTGACGTTCTCCAACGTATACCTCAAATACTCTCCTGATGACCCGCCTGTACTGAAGGACTTGAACTTTTCTATCAAGAGTGGATGGAAGGTAATGTTGTTTTATAAAAACTTTCAAACTATTATGTTAATAGTTAATTTACTATTTATATCTGAGAATGAATTCGTCTAAAACCGACCGAATTCGAAACAGTGGAATCTTTGTTTCTTTTCTTTACATTGATGAAAAGCAATATCTACAATAATAAAATCGTAGGAAAGTGAAAACTGTACATCGAATATTATTTTAAAAGAATGCTTTTGGCGTTATCTATAGTCGATACCGAAACCAAAAATATGGTTTTTAGATTTTTTGTCTGTTTGTCTGTATATATGTCCCGGATGAACTCAAAAAGTGCGGCATGAATTTACTTCAAATTTTGCATAAAAATTATTAACAGGTCGGGTCAACATATAGGCTACATATTATCATACTATCAAATCAACTACGGGGGAGGAGCTGTAAATCAGTATTCCACGGGAACTAAGTCGCGGGCTTAGCTAGTTTGAGTATATTTAATGAGCAATGTTTGTTGTACACAGGTCGGAGTAGTTGGCAGAACTGGTGCTGGCAAGTCCTCGTTGATATCAGCTCTGTTCCGGCTCAGCGACATTACAGGCAGTATCAAGATTGATGGCCTGGATACGCAAGGAATTGCCAAGAAGGTAAGGAACCATATTATTCTGTAAATTCAATTAATTCAATACTAAATTAATTTCACTACTTTCTACTTTGGATTATTTTGCTACCCTAATACGTAGGTGCTTTCTTTTCACCAAGCCTATCTCGTATACAAAGTACTTTATTATGTTTTTTTAATTATTACATCGCTAATACAGACAACAGTGGTAATAAAAAAAGGATTCAGGTTCTTGTCTTAATTTGGAACATTAATGCAGTGCTAACTTTTTATGTTTGCAGCTTTTGAGATCAAAAATATCAATAATTCCGCAAGAGCCAGTGTTATTCTCTGCCTCGCTGCGTTATAATCTGGATCCATTCAACGACTACAACGATGATGATATTTGGAGAGCATTGGAACAGGTACGATATGACCTTTAATAAATAACTTAAAGTTCATCTTTTATTGTATTTGCGATACAAATTAAGCTCAATCATGATCTAACGATACAATTGTAGTACAAGATCATTTGTGTAATCTAATCTTCGACTGTGAATTATTTTGTTATCCTAATTAAACATAAACTGTACTGCCATGTCTCTTGAAATAAACTAATTACTAAATATGTCATTAAAGGTGGAGCTAAAGGAGAGTATACCAGCCCTAGATTACAAAGTGGCGGAAGGTGGCACCAACTTCTCGATGGGACAACGCCAGCTGGTGTGTCTGGCGCGTGCTATACTCCGCTCAAATAAAATTCTCATCATGGACGAAGCTACCGCTAACGTCGATCCTCAGTAAGGCTAAATATTGATTTTATGTCACGAAACATGTTATACATACCTAAATAGTATACTATCTCAAACATTGCAGCATTTTACAACAATTTAATCATGCAAACATAAGTTATAATTTCTCTGTAAATAACAAATACCTAATACTCATTACAATTTTTTTTATTTCAGGACGGATGCTTTGATCCAGAAAACAATTCGTAAACAATTCGCGGCGTGCACCGTGCTCACGATCGCGCATCGACTGAATACCATTATGGACTCAGATCGAGTACTAGTCATGGACCAGGGAGTGGCCGCGGAGTTCGACCACCCCTACATCTTGCTGTCTAACCCCAACAGCAAGTTCTCCTCAATGGTGAAAGAAACAGGCGACAACATGTCCAAGATATTGTTCGAAGTAGCCAAAACAAAATATGAAAGTGATGCCAAAACCGCTTAGTAACAAATAATAAAATTTTAGTTTGTAATAGATATAGTTGTAATTGTAATATAGTTAGATAAGTAAATTTATTTATTTTTACACAATGACAAAACTGTTTTTCATTGCAAAACATCCCTGACGAAACGATTTATTTACTTTACTTCTATTGGTTGACGTCGAATTAAAATTGCCTAACTCTCTATTCACATAAATCATTTAAGAAACTCCTAGAAAGTATTAATCGTCAATTAAGTTAAGTAGGTTAGTAGGGTCGCAATACGTGGTTCCCTATATTTTCATGTACATAATGAATGGCAGTTCCAAATACATTAGCAGGTGAGGAAGTATTTAACCCCGGGCGCAAGCTGCTCTCAGCTGAAGCTGTTTTGTAAATACAATCTAACTTTCTCTGGCTCCGGTACGCGCAGGAGCAAAACTTCGCTCCTGTTCTATACCTATATAATGTTAGGCTACATGGCTTTAAGTACATACATTAACCGTTACACAATTACCAAAAGTCGTTTCTTTTTACTGCTTTTTAGTTTCACAAGGAAATTGTATCTCTGAGTATGATCAAAGCTATTCTAACAATATTCGTAAATTAAGTTTTCATCGGTAAACGTTCCTAACGTGACCATGATAGAAGTGCAAACGAAACGCAGATCGTTGTACAAATTTTGAAGTAAAATAACATTATTCCATGCATATACGTAACATAGTACCTACCCAATTTACATCTTTGCTGCACACTGCTGCACACTGATATGATAAGACTATTGCTGTATCACAGGTCATAGACTCAACCGCATAAGGTTTGGAGGTTTTCCAAGGTTTTCAGTGCCGAGGCGAGGATCAAAGATCTTATAAAATCATAAAAACTCTTAATGACAAGCGTTTATACTCTGTACAACTTTGACAAATGTCACAATAATCATTCGGAAAAAGACAGTTAAAAATGTAAACGTAACATTTCTAACAAATTCCATCTGAAAAATAGTGCCTATACACATCTTTTCAAAACAGTATGGATTGATAAATATATTTAAGTTGGTTGAGTTCCAATCATGCGTTGCTGCGATGGCCCAAACCCTTGCTGCGACAACTCCCTGTTCAAGAATCCTCATGTGGCATACATCGCAGCTTTGCTCGTCATGGTCATCATCTACCTATCGTGGTCACTTTATCGGTGCCAATTCTGTGATCCCTGCCGTAGGCGCTAAATCAACTCAAGCTTGAACGAATGAGTAAATTTTTATTTATTTATTTTTCCAACTAAGGGATCGTGTGTATAGTGTAACATTGGTTCACCTACATGTCGTGAAATGATTCGATGTCCTTAACATGGCAAAAGTTCGACTACATTGTCGAATTGAGAACCTCATCTGCATACAATTATACATACTGTACTTACGGACTTAAGCAATAAATACTTACCTACCTTAAAAATATTCCTTCCAATAGTTTTATTATAATACAAAATAAATAGTGAGCTACATCACATGCCGCCACGCCCTCTCCTCTTAGTTCTCCCACGAGGTTGCGCGTTGCATTGCGTTGAATATTGCGGAGTTTTAATATGAAGAAAAATTTTCTTTTCATATACTTCAGTTTATTTCACCAGAAGAACCCGTATAATATTTTAATAACAACGTATACCTATCTACATACGTACGTTATTTTAATTCATTTTTAGTTATGACTAGCGTTGAAGCGTGAAGCCTCCTACAAAATGTATCGTTATTATTGAGGCGTAATTTGTGGTTAAGCTCGCAGTCATTGCATCGCTAGCGACGCGTGCCGTATAGGTTGTTCAAAATAGTAACGACACATTCCACATTCATACCTATTGAGTGGCTAATTAAGTTCATTTTAGCGTAATGTTTAGCCACCTGTATTTTAATTACAATGCCTTCAATTTCTACTGTAGATTTGCACAAGTGCTGGACAATTTTGGGAAAATTTTTTTTTTAGTTAGGTACCTAAGTATTTTGATCTAAAGTATTTTTTTAGTTTGTGGGACCGTACGCATTACGAAGAATTTAATTACTGGTAGTTTCAGTATTAAATTCTTACCATGGATTTTGCACTCGAAAATTAGATTCTAATACTTATGCGTGTTAATTCTCATAAAGTTTTGTGAAATGATAAAACCCCAGAATTAATGAACGGAATATTAATCCTCTTTATGCATGTTGAATCATATAAAACTATTGATAGCATAAAGAATCGTTGTCATGTTTGACAAAGTCACACCAAAATTATGGCGTCTCATAATTTAATAAAATCCGAAATAAAAATAGTAGAACAGTGATCACAATGAAGATAGACTAGAAGAACAATGTATAATACGTATAATGTAAGATGGGTTGCTGTGACGGCTGTACCGATGATAGCTGGGAAGTTTTCTTTGACGACCACAAAGCGCATGGGTTCCTACTAGGATTATTATGTATCGCGCTGGTCCTGGCCTACAAACTATTTCGCTGCCAACATCCCCGACGCCGCCTGCTCTGCACTTTGTATCCATTTTAAAAGGTTTATAATAATAAAATCCAATAACGATGTATCATTTTACTTAGTTTAAAAAGGTTCACCGGACCTCTGCGAGTTGGCTACGGCCGCTCGTATGCCTTCTAAATGACTGTGGTCTTATGAATGTAAAGAAAAGCACAAAAATTTTCAATTTTATTTTTATTACAATACTCTAAAAGTTTATGTACTTAGTACTTACAGAACCTATCACAAATATATACAAATTTATCCTAATAGTAACTCTGGTTTATGCTTTTAGTTTATCTCGCGTTTTCTTTCAGATTACTTTGGAAGTAAGCGTCTTTGGCTACTTGGAATAAGTTAGCACTGTTCTTCTCCCCGGTCTCCCGCACCATGGCGGAGAAGTGACTGTTGGGGTCGGAGAGCAGCACGTACGGGTGGTCGTACTCCGCCACCTGGCCGCTGCTCATGACGAGCACCTTGTCGGAGTCCATGATCGTGTTCAGTCTGTGAGCTATCGTCAACACGGTGCATGATACGAACTGCCGGCGAATCGTCTCCTGGATGAAGTTGTCCGTCCTGCAACACAAACCAGACTGTCAATCACTGCTGACTTCCTCTGAAATATGCATGTAATTCCCCAAACACTCACTGAGGATCTACGTTCGCCGTAGCTTCGTCCATAATTAAGATCTGATTGGATCTCAACACAGCGCGCGCCAAACACATCAGCTGCCGCTGGCCCACTGAGAAATTAGAACCTCCTTCTGTTACTTTGAAATCCAAAGACGGTATAGCTGACTTCAAGTCGACCTGCAACAATCAAATGTTATAGTTTATAAATATCTCAATAAAATCTGTTACAAATCACATCGTTTTACTGACGAGTCTTACCTGTTCGAGAGCTCTCCAGAGGTCGTCGTCGCTGTAAATGTCAAACGGATCCAAATTGTATCGGATTGTCGCAGAAAACAGGATCGGTTCTTGTGGAATAATTGAAATTTTCGATCGCAGTCCCTGCAAATAACCATAAGTTAGGAAATAATGGCCGCCTACACGGTCTCGCATAAGTAATAATGTAACCGTGAAATTCGTACCTGTCTCGAAATCAGCGAAGTATCGAGTCCGTCTATGGATATTAATCCATCGAGGTAGGCGAATCGGAATAATGCTGATATCAAAGAAGATTTGCCAGCGCCCGTCCGCCCCACGATCCCGATCTGTACGTACAAGTAAGTATATTATTACTGAAATTCACGACATATTTTGAGGTACACAAAGTTATTACGGATCGTAATTTGTAGCTAAGCGTAGGAATGCTTACCTTGTTTCCGCTTTCGATAACAATGTTCAAATTTTTAAGGACGGGTTGTTCGTTTGGCGCGTACCGTAGAGAAACGTTTTGAAACACAATCCTTCCTTGGTAGGGCCAATTTGGCGGCATTTCGACTTCTGGAGACAAATGAGAATTTGAACAAAATTTTATAAATAATCCCTGCGCTACTTCGTAAATGTAAATAAATGAATGAGTTCTTTTCTGACTTTAATCAGCAATAATAAAAATAATACAGAGTTTTAGTTTTTCTTTTAATACCTATATAATTACTTTATTCTGTAAAATTTTATCAAAGGTAGGAAATAAGTTATGTAAGTATATGTATATTTTAATTAAAATTTTGTATTGTGTGTGAGCTCATATAAGTTCGTGACAGTGAGTGGTACTGACTTCCTTGGAACAAGTCTGGTTCGGTGTCGATGCGCGTGTACTCGAGGATGCGCTCGACGCTGGTGAGCTGCGCGAGGAACTCGACCAACATGCGCGCGCCATGCTGCAACATCAACGTCAGCGTGTTGCTCTGCGTCACCGCTAGGCCAACGCTGCCCACTGGTATCGCGTCCCCTATAATACGAAATAACAGTTAAAATATAAGTTAAAGTTCAAATCATTTATTTGAATTAGACTTTTTGGTCTAGTGGATCTTAATTCACTATCGACCTCTTACGTAGTCGAGACTTAAAAACAATGATACCGGGTCGAATATTTAAAATCAAGGTCTATTGTAAGTTCACCTTTTATATGAGACTCATGTCATATTCTATACTTTTCTTCATCTAAACTAAATACACGAATGAAATTATTATTATGAATAGATTAAGTACCTATACATTCGATGAAAACAATTTTCGCTGAATACATCCTAGATTTAACGAATTAGTAATGAATACTTTCCCGTTTAAATCTATAACATACCTACCAATAAATTATCAAATGCAGTCCCTAAGGTGTAAGTTACTTAGTTATACCCACGCCGGTTCAAACATCGTCACTAAATTTTCAAACTTTACCAATTGAACTTTAGCCGACCATTCGCTTTACGGTTGATGCTCGCAAATATTATTGTTACTGTCAACAGTCTCAAATTCTCTCTTTAATGATTTAATCACAGAGATTTTGTTTAACATTATTTGAAGTTAGGTTTAGTAGAGACTAAGTCATATTTACCAAAATCGATGAAGAGGAACACGAATATGATGGTAGTCATGTATACCAGGCACATTGTATCCAAATAGAATCCAAACGTTGTTCCTCCATTTAAGTAACTGTTCCACGAAGTAGTGTGAAGATCCTTGAAACAAAGTAAATTAGTGTTAAGCAATTCAGTAATATTTTTAAATAGGTACATAAAATTAATATTCTATGTCATAATTTACCTGGTTGTCGTCAAACTGTTCAATCAATCTCTCTTGAGCATTGGATGCTCTGATAGTGGAAATACCACTCAGTGATGACGTCACTGTTCCAAACATTGGACTTTTTGCTGTAAGAAAGGATTCATTATGAATGAATGTAAGTAAGTGTACACAAATATGACTTGCAACCTATTTAAGTCCCCATTTTATTTTCTTTTTCAAAGTTGAGAAGCTTTGATATATAATTCTCCAAAGGATCCCTTGTAAAAGTAACAGTATTGCACCGTAAAAACTTTATGTGCCACATGTCGCCTGGCTAGGAAGAGATCGTACCATTTATAACGTTTAAATAAGATTTATGAACACTTCACACAGAGACAAGTCACCTTTTAAGTAATCAATACGTACTTGTGCCTTCTAATCGTTTAATGCCTTGTGCTGCCTTTAAGTATATTCGTACCATAAAGCCGAATAGAACAAGTAGTACTGCTGAAGGTACTAGGGTCCAGTAAAGGGCAATGGCGTTGAGTACCAGGATAGCAGTCAAAGTTCCGTAGATCTGTAGGACATCCAATAAAGTACGAGGCAGGATCTCATCGAGAGAACCCATGTCCTTCGTAAAACGATTCAAGATACGACCTGTAATTAAATAAAGCAATTTAAAATGTTAACTAAGATTGCCGACCTCAGCGAAATCCACTGCCGGACTTTGGTACTCCTCTACGTAAGCGGATTTCTCATAATCTCCAACCGTGGCAATATAGCAAACAGTACATTGACTTCAACTAAAATGAAAAGGGGTATATTAATACCTGAAGAACTAGTGTCGAAGAACCTCATGATTCCTCTCAGCATAGTCGAGAACATCTGGTTGTGTAGTTTGGCTGAGGCGGAGACGCAGAGGTAGGCGAAGGGGAACACCCGCAGGTTGACCATCAACACCAAAGCAGCCACCAGGCAGCCATGGATTATTAGGTACTGACCCACTGTGAACCGACCCGCCTGCACGTCCAAACCGGGCTCTGAAAACAACGATTTAGGACAAATTGTTAAGATTTTTTTATTCATATTTTAGTAACCCTAAATACATTTGCCATTCGAACGAAGTTTATTCTAATAACATTTGCATATAAAACTGCAAAATACAGTGAAATAATTCATGCCTAATTTAACCTAATACGTATTTAACTATGTTAATACATAGACAACTTTTTTTCGTGATGACGGGGGGAACCTTCAAAAGGCGCCTAGCCTTTTTGGGGATGGAGTGAGAAGACTATGGAGTATGGGATTTTTACCTCACTAAAACCACACCGGTGGCCACCCTCAACACCTGAATGGAGGCACCGGGTCCTCTAAACGAGACCTGCTCCGGAGCCTCAACGGTGCAACGCCTGTTACGACACATCCCTAGGGAATACTTAGACAACTATATTAACTAAATGATGATAAGTCACAAAAATAGCTGAATATCGGTTTTTAGCAACTTTTATTACTGTGTTAATTAATAATTTAGATCACAGTTGACATTCTATGTTCAAACTTTTAATTGGATTACCCAAACTGACGCATTCTAAATTCCAAACATAATCCAAATACATAGGTATGTAGTACATTGGGGTGCGGTGCCAGAAGACCTCCCCGTGGTGCACCCTGGGTACAGGTGATAGTCTCCCTAACGGGGGCGATAGGGTTGGAGTGGCTATTGCCTGTAGCTAACTTCTGGATGGGGCGGGAGAACCCAGGATGGGTTCTGGAGGCGGCGGGCTTCGTGCTGGCACAAAGCCTGTGCTTCCGACGGGTAGTTTTTCCGCTCGCTTCTCTGAGCTGAACAGAGAACGGGTTGGATGAACAAGGGCGGTACCCGTTGTTCACTTACCCTGCCAACGGGTAGCATCGGGGCACGGGTTGTCCTCGATCGCAGCCGTCAGAGTCGTAATCCGGGAAGAGTTCATAGCTTTATGACTCGGAACGGGACGAGGGTCTTGGCTTGGTCGCCCGGACCGCGAGGAAGATAACCTCTATAAAAAATTCCTCCAATACCAAGTTCTGGTGCGCGGCGAGGGTATGCATGGCTGAGGAGATGTGTCAGTCGCGAGCGCACCCCCAGCTAGGGTACCGGTGGACCCTCTAGTTGGGTACTAAATGTACACTTACCTAGGGACAGGGGGCACTCCCTAGGTGGACCTTTTATATCCCCCATTCTCGTGGGAATCTTATGGATACTTTAACAAATAAAAAACTAAAAGATGATGATAAGGAGGTGAAAAATTCGATTTCGAGCAAGAATAGTTCGTGTTCAGGCACGAAAGGAAGGACAACGCGGTCGCACTTTAAGCGACCGGCTACACCAATGGGAGGATTAGCAAGTGACAGTGGTGAGTCTGATTGCTCGCAAATGTCATCGGTCTCTCAAATGTCGACGGTGTCAGTAACGGCGCGGGCACGTAAGCGTACCCGAACAACGGCTAGGTCGGCGGAGGCTGCCATAGGAGTCGAGGCTGGATCCGATAAAGACGCTTTGGAAAGACTGGCCAAAGAGAACACAGACCTACGATCTCAGGTAGCTAGCCTCAAAGAAGCTGTTGCTGCACTACAAAACCAGCTTAACTTACTATCCCAACCGGGAGAAAAACCAAAGTCGTCGGTGCCTGGTCTAGCACCAGATGTGGAGGCTGAACTTCGACGCTCTATCGCCATAGAGATTGGCACCATGATGGACGCGAAGCTAGCCGCTCTAGAGGGCAGATTGCTGCCAGAGAAGTCGGTACGCCCAGCTCTCGCCTCAGATGTCAGGAGACTTGTTGCCTCTGAGCCAGTCCAGACGGAGGCGACAGCCGGAAAGAAGAAAAAGAAGAATAAGAAGAAGAAAACTATAGCAATCACACCAACTGTGACTGCAGCATCACCTGCAAGAGAGTCAACTTCGACTGCAAAAGATGGACAACCGGGAGCAACAAATTCCCAGGATACAACCACGTGGTCATTAGTGGTGGGACGCAAGGCCAAGAAGGCAAATACCCAACAACCAACTGCTTCATCCGCCTCCGCTGCACCGGCTAAGTTATCTAAAAAACTGTCAGTGAAACTGCCAAAAGTTCCCGCTTCGGCAGCGATCACTGTACGTGTAAGGGAGGGTGCAACCATAGGTCTTGGGGAAATACTTGCTGAGGCAAGGCGACGAATCAGTCTCTCAGAGTTCGGTATTACCAGTGACTCATGCCGTGAGAAACGTGCTGCTGATGGTGGAATTGTTTTCATGATCTCAGGTGAAGATTCTTCTTTCAAGGCTGATCGTCTCGCAAGTCGTATGCGGGACGTCCTTAGGGAATTTGAGGTGCAAATTGGACGTCCGACTAAAATGGCTGAGGCAAGGGTTATGGACTTGAACGACGCTGTAACCCCAGGGGAGGTGGCAGCGGCCATTGCTATGGCGGGGGGATGTTCCACGGAAGAAATTAAAATGGGTGAAATTCGACGTCCCCCTTCTTCCTTGGGGCATGTATGGGTTCGTGGCCCTTTGGTGGCTATGAAAAAACTGGCGTCTGACAAGCGCATGCCATTAGGATGGACGTCAGTTAGAGTCGAAGTTCTGGAACCACGTCGCATGATGTGCTACCGCTGTTTTGAGCCAGGACACGTCAGGCGTATGTGCACCAATTCTGTGGACCGGAGCTCTCAGTGCTATGCCTGCGGTGGTGACCACAAAGCTCGTGAGTGTACCTCGCAAAGCTTAAAGTGTCCAAGGCCGCCCTGCAAACCACCGTCTTGGAGGAAAACAATGTAATCCTCAAAAGAAACGGTCGCAAAAGAAATTGCAAGAGACGTCAGCTGCACCTCAAAGTGTAAGCACCCCAGAGGAAATGGACACGTCACATTCCCAGCCCTGAAAGTCCTGCAATGCAACTTGAACCACTGCCGCGGTGCGCAAAATTTATTCATGCAAACCGTTGCGGAGTGGTCGGTTGCATTGGCGGTAGTAGCAGAGCCCTATGGTCTCCAAGATCATCCTCGCTGGTTCCGTGATACAGTAGACTCGGTTGCAATTTACTGGGCTGGAGGGGGTGGTGACCCTCATTGTACCTTGTTAGACAGGGGCCAGGGAATTGTGGCTGTCGAGTGGGGACCAATAGCCGTGGTGGGATGCTACGTGTCTCCGAATATCTCTCTCATTGATTTCGAGAGATACTTGGATGGTGTAGCTAATTGCATTCGGCACAAATGCTCACCCCGTCCAGTATTAATCCTGGGTGATTTTAATGCTCACTCCAGAGCATGGGGTAACACTCGGGATAGGCCTAGGGGACATGCAGTTCAGGACTGGGCGGCTTCACTTGGCCTTTGTCTCATGAACCGAGGATCTATTGCCACCTGTGTTCGGTGGCAAGGAGAGTCAATTGTAGACCTAACATGGGCGTCTCCTTCTCTAGCCTCCAGAATTATGAACTGGAGGGTAGCTGAGGAGATGGTTACGCTTTCCGACCACCGTCACATTGTGTTCGAAGTGGCATCCAGTCCATCCGATAGGCGAAGTCGTCCAAGTTCTAACCCACCGGCACGCCGTTGGGCCCTCAAAAAGCTCGATCGCGAATTACTCATTGCAGCTGCTAACGTTGTTGCCTGGCCCGAAGATGGTTCCCAACGGATCTCGCCCGATCCAGAAGAAGAGGCTGCTTGGTTTCGGGACAAAATGACTTCAATCTGCGACGCTTCTATGCCCCGAGTCAAATGTAGCCAGCGTCCTGGAGCGGCTTACTGGTGGTCAGCAGACATTGCACAGTTGCGTGCTGTTTGTCTGAGGCACCGACGTCAGTTCCAGCGCACCCGACGAAGAAGACAACCGAGCGCCACGGAAGAGCAAATCACTAGAGCCTACAGAGCATACAGGGAGGCAACTATGGGTCTCCAACGTGCCATTGCAGATGCCAAGTCCCGGTCCTGGAGGGAACTCCTTGAGGGGCTGAATAGAGATCCTTGGGGAAAACCGTACCGTCTGGTGATGGGTAAACTGCGCCCGTGGGTCCCCCCCCTTACGGAGACCATTGATCCGGATCTACTGGAAAGGGTGATAAATACACTCTTTCCAGTAGTTATAGACAGTCCCTCACTACCCCAACCATTATCAGATTGGTCCCCTGACTTAGGGGTAACAGAAGGAGAGTTAGACCGAGCTGTGCGTAGATTGAGTGCGCGAAACACCGCGCCTGGCCCGGATGGTGTCCCTGGCCGTGCGTTGGTGTTGGCTCTAGGTGCTCTAGGGGACCGTCTGAGGCGGTTGTTCAATAGCTGTCTTCAGTCAGGCGTGTTCCCCAGCCGTTGGAAGGAAGCCGGATTAGTCCTCTTAAAGAAGCAAGGCAGGCCCGCAGAATCACCCTCTGCATATCGTCCCATTTGCCTGCTCGACGAGGTTTCCAAGCTCTTTGAAAGAGTGATTGCTGAAAGGCTCGTCGGGCACCTGTCGAGAGTTGGTCCCGACCTGTCTGAGAACCAATATGGTTTCCGGCAGCAGCGTTCCACCATAGATGCGATACTGCGCGTCCGCTCGCTTTCGGATCAGGCAGTGTCCCGGGGTGGGGTTGCGTTGGCAATAAGCCTAGATATCGTAAACGCCTTTAACTCCCTACCCTGGAAGGCAATCAGGAAGGCTCTTGTACATCACAGGATTCCTTCCTATTTGCAGAATATTGTCGGGGCTTATCTGCACGACCGGCACATTCGCTATGTGGGCCGGGACGGTAGCGTCCAGCGGAGGGAGATTACATGCGGAGTTCCACAGGGATCTGTCCTGGGTCCTTTATTGTGGAACCTCGCTTATGATGCGGTCCTGCGTGTCGAACTTCCCGCTGGTGTCCATGTCATTTGCTACGCAGATGACACGTTGGTAATGGCTAGTGGAAGTACCTTTGAGGAGACTATCCGGCTTTCAGAGCTCGGAGCGGCAAAAGTCGTGGCTTCAATCCACGAACTGGGTTTAGAGATAGCGCCTCATAAAACTGAGGCTCTATGGTTTCATAAGCTGCCGAGGACCAAGGAGCCACCCAGTTCGTCAGTCCACGTTGGAGATGCGCAGGTCCAGGTTGGGCGATACATAAAGTATTTAGGCCTGACCTTGGATGGTCGGTGGGGCTTCGAAGAACATTTCGAACGCCTGGTCCCTCGAGTTGAGAAGGCTGTGGGTGCTCTGCACAGACTGCTGCCTAATATTGGGGGACCTCGAGAAGAAGTTCGCCGCCTCTATGCGGGTGTCGTGCGATCGATGGTCCTTTATGGGGCGCCTGTTTGGTCAGCTCGACTGTCAGGCGCCCGACGCTGTAGAACGAAAATTTATCGTTTGCAGCGGAAAATGGCCATCCGCATCGCACGAGGATACCGTACGGTGTCTTTTGAGGCGGCAACTCTCCTGGCTCGCTTTCCGCCATTGGATATCCTGGCGGATATGGATGCCAAAGTTTACGAACAAATTCGTGCTGTCCGCCAAAATGGCGGTAGAGTGCCAGGAGTGGCGTTCGTTAGGCTGAGGCGGCAGGAAAGGCGACACGCGCTTGAACGGTGGCGTGAGCGGCTACAAAAGCCGGAGATCTCACGTAAGCGCGTTGTCGAAGCCATTCTGCCGCACTTCGAAGTCTGGCTGAAGAGAGAGGAGCGCGTCTCCTTCAGACTTACTCAGGTGCTGACCGGTCACGGTTGCTTTGGTGAGTACCTAAACAGGATTGGGCGAGAGGCCACGACAAATTGCTACCACTGCGGGGGTGACCTGGATTCCGCACAGCACACGCTCGAGGAGTGCTCAGCATGGGCCTCTGAGCGGCGGGTCCTGGTTGCCAAGATCGGGCGAGACCTGTCTCTGCCAGCCGTAGTTAAGGCTATGCTGGCAGATACAGAAAATTGGAGGGAAGTAGTCTCGTTTTGTGAGACTGTAATGTCCCAAAAGGAAGCTGGTGAGCGGGGTCGCGAGAGGGCCGATCCTGCTCGTAGAAGGCGTCGAGGAGGTAACCACCTTGATGCCTAACACGCCGAAATCCCGCCTGCATAAACTTCAGGCGGACCTTTGGGGCCACGGGTGCGTAGAGTGGGGACTCTAGGTGCCCACCTTGTGGTCTCAGGGAAGACGGTGGCACAGTGGTCACGTGCCGCCGTAGACAGCAAGGCTTAAAGACACCCGTCTCCCTAGGGATGTGTCGTAACAGGCGTTGCACCGTGGAGGCGCCGGAGCAGGTCTCTTATAGAGGACCCGGTGCCTCCATTCAGGTGTTGAGGGTGGCCACCGGGGTGGTTTTAGTGAGGTAAAAATCCCACACTCCCTAGTCTTTTATCCCCAAAAAGGCTGGGCGCCTTTTGAAGGTTTCCCCCCGTCATCAAAAAAAAAAAAAAAAAAAAAAGGTATGTAGTACATTAAAAGAAAATTTTGAAATAGATAATTAGCACCACTACGGTTGCAATTAAAAAACATTTTATTGTTTTTATTAATAACGATACATAAAGACAACAAAACTGACACAGCTTAGATCTTCAATAAACATGGCTTAGTGAAGAGGAAAATTGGAATCGTTGAGCTGAAACCAATCTGATTCTATAAGGATATTTAGGTACATAAAAAGCAGTATTTCTCTAGCTCTCTAGCTTGGCTGGCATAGTTCGAGAGATAGTTGTGCGAAGTGCTCTCCTACGGCTCGTGCCAGATACATGTGTGTGTGTGTTTCTTTATAGTAGGAACGTGGTTTCAGCACGGATTTGGCTGCATTCCTTAAACCTATTTGAATTTCAAATAAAACCACGCAGCTCATTAGTTAAGTAGCTTATGAGGCAATTACAACTATCCTATTTTATATGTCCTGCGTGTATTTTCATAGCAAATAAAAACTTGAATTTATTTCAAGTTGCTAACTATTTAGTAAATATTAAACTACTACCTATTTACTACCTCATTGGTCGAGTGGTCGCAAGTGCGACTGCCGGCAAGGGGTCTAGGGATCAATTCCTGGGTTGGGCAAAGTATTACTTGGTTTTTCAAAAAAGTCACAGTATCAGCACGGAGTCTGGAATTGTGACTGGTATATGGCAATAGGCTCACCCCCTATTACATGGGACTCATAACATCAATAGTGAAAAGTGGGTGTTACATTGTACTGTGGCATAATGTACACCTCTGCCTAACCCTTCAGAGATAAAAGGCATGATGTTGTGTTATGTAAACTTCTGCTAACTGCAGTGACTAATATAAAATATGTAATAGGTAAGTAAAAAGGAGGTCAATGAAATATGTACTTAACAGATCTGACTAAAGTTTAAGTACTAAATAATATAAAATATCTAGAACATTGGAAAAATATTATAAAAAAGAATGAGTCATCGTAGCATCGTCTTGTCATTACAGACGATTTACACTGAAACTTTTATAAGAGCAACGTGTAGCACAAATGTTGGGTCCCACGCAGTTATTACTTCACTAAGCTATTAAAGATCCAGTTCAATATTGATTGTTAAGTCCCGTAACCTAGAAAGTCGTATTAATTCAGTAAAAGATTGAGGACGAAACGATGACTCGTTATTTTATAAGGTTTAGTAAATTTTAAGTGTGGGAGAGCCATGCATCGGCACGAATGGGCCGGCCCGACCGGAGTGATACCATGGCCTCACAGAAAACCAACGTGAAACAACGATTGCGTTGTGTTACGTCGTGTGATTGAGGTTACCGGTGGCCCAATTATCCCAATTCCCAATTACCCCAATCCCCAATTACCTCAATCCCTAATTACCCCAATCCCCAATCTTTCCAAATCCCTGGATCTCCAACAAATTTCTAATCCCCAAAAAGCCGGTTACGCAATTGTAACGCTTCGTGTGTTTCGGGTGTTCATGGGCAATATGGGCATGATTGCCTACCATCAGTTGATCCCTCTGATTGTCAACCGGCTCATTCCATAAAAAAAACCTATGTTATTCAATACCTAAGCCTAGTTTTCAAGCACACAAGATTTAAAACATTACGCTGCATTTAGTTTGAGCATTTAGTTTCATTTCATTTTACCGTTCGGTACTTCTCGCAATCAGAATAGGTTAACCAATTTACGTATTAGTTATTGATATTATAAACACATTTTGCTAAATTAATGTTACAATTAAGGCGTCCCTAACAGTTTAACATTCGATCTAACAACTTGACTCTTAAGCCCAAGGATTTATGGCGCGCATCGAGTTACCTAACGATGCTTGTAATTAATTAGTGGTCCCTGGTAGTTAGCTGTTCTAATTATTACCTATCACTTGGGACGTGTGCCGTGCGTTATTTTGTATTTATATTATCTTATCTTATACTATTATATAAAGCGGAAGAGTTTGTTTTTTTGTTTGTTTGTTTGTTTGAACGCGCTAATCTCCGTAATTACAAGTCTGATTTGAATAATTCTTTTTGTGTTGGATAGCGTATTTATCGAGGATAGCTATAGAGTATAAAACATCACGCTACGACCAATAGGAGCTGAGCGGAGCGTATGAAACCGCGCGGAAGTAGCTAGTTAGACATAAAGGTGAACTTCCGAAGCACAATTCAGTTATATTGCAAAATATAACATTTTGCTAATAATAAAGCTATAGCAGCTGGCAAGTGGTCTATTTCGGCACTTCATTGCACAAACTTGCTTGCCAATACTTCACTATACTTATAGTATTTTTATTTTTTTATAAACACATTGTTTTGTTATTTTAATCTTATCTGCACAATCCATCACGTGACAATAATAACATAGATATACGTACCGATACTTTCTCCACCCAAGGATTCCTCATACGCTGCCATTTGATTTGTCCTTTAACAAAACAAAATGGAAATGATTATTTTATTGGCTCGTCGACGTATAATAATTTCCTAATCCAGAAATTATGGAATATTATTATGGCTAAATTTATGTCATTTAAGAATTAATAGTTTGTAATGCAATTATGCAAGCGGTATTAACACTTAAAAAATAGCAAACACTGTTTATTTTTCATTGAGTGCTTAGGTAAGTAAGTAATGCAGACTAAAAATGCAAAAGGGCAGCTCTGGAGGTCATGACGAAGGTAACAGCTGTGTGGATCGATCGTCCAAAGTCTGACAATGAGTCTTATCATGAACTCCATAATTTACACCAGCTACATTCTAGAGGTCATATCGTAATCGCTTTGAATTATACAATACTAATATTCACTCCAAATTACAACAATACAAGAAATATGCAAATAATTTTATTTATTACTTATACGTTAAAAATACAGCTGTCTTATTTTACACTATTTGTCTCTTGACATCGCATACTCCAAGCAGTAGAATTGCTTCGCTGAATGTCTCAGTCTAAGCAGATTTTAGTCTCGTTAATCATTGCTATTGGCACTAGTATAGAAATTAGCATTGATTTGTAGCCATAGTGAATATCACAGAACATACTTCTTTATAATGTTCTGTGGTGAATATCTACTAGAATTATCGTCACTACCAAAAAACTGTACCAACAATATCACACGATAGAGTAGCAACCATAACATTTAAGATTATTTATTTTCTTCGGTGTGCTTTATATGGCAACAATAAAGGATTGATACCCATACAAATGCAAAATTTTGTTCGAAACCTCGTTCATGCAAAACAAGAACGGACCTGGCTTTGTTTTCTAAAAGAGTTTTTATTGAATTTCGATGGTGATGAAGGACTAATGTCGAAGTAAAAATAAAAATATTGACTTACCAATAACTGACCCAATAGTCAACAGAAGCGGCGCAGGTAGTGGCTAGTACAACGACTAATAGTGCAAATAAGATGAAGCAGACGTTCCCTCCCGATCGGAAGTACGCAGAGATCACCTCCCACCGCAGGTTGCCAGATTGTCTCTCTTCTTCTTTCATCTTCTGCGCTTCAAACTCTTGTAACTCCTCGCCTTCATTCACACTGATCATGGTCTTTAGAGCTGGTTTATCTTTTTCTTCGATACTCTGTTCACAAAATAATATTTTTCCAAAACTCAAGATACAAAAGAACAAGATACAAGATCTATACTAAATATTACTCGTATTGGTCAGTAAATACGAGCTAACTAAGAAAAAGGCCTTCTTAGACATTATTATTTCTTACAAATACAAGTTTCGGTTATTGATTACTCACTGTAAACCGAAACTACGAAAAACATCAAAAATAAATTGTTTAATTTTATAATATACCTACCTATTATTTTATTGTACAACGAAATAATAAAGATATATTGTCAAAAAACCAAAAAAAGGACCTGAAAACTAGCCCCATTTCATAGACCACATAACTAGTCTATAATAGTATATTATTATATTCTACGCAATTGACTTCAGTAAGGATGAACGGTTTTATGAATATCACGTCTGCCCATCATGTTGTGTTGTTTCTTTGTCAAGCCCCGGGCGATAACCAACCTCATCTCGTAAGGCCGACAATAATAAAATGGAAAAAATTCGAAGAAGGAAAGTCTGGGAAACTGTATAATACTCAGATGGTCTCGACACAGACAGTAAACAATGAGACCCAAGAATCCACTCAGTTATAATTATACTGACAGTAACAATATACCTATTTGGTTTAAAGGTCGTATAACTTGAAGTTGCAAAAATATTACACAAATCTTAACACTCCAAACTTCGAACAAAAACATAACATTTTTAATAGTTAACTCTCCTCGTTTTTTATGTGTTTAAAGCCTCTCGTAAATTACAGATGCATCAAACCCACAAAATTTTATAGCAAAGTGCTGCAGTAAAACTCACGTAAATACCGAAAAAATATAAAAATCAAACACCACCAGTAAACAAATGACTTGAACTCATTTTTATATAGGTATGTGATACCCGAGGGTTACTCTCCTCTTACATATTTGAAGAAGCTAGTAGCCACTATGAAGGGATTCTCAGACCTTTGGCATAAATTGTATTTTTACGAAGTGCGGGTGCGATGTTCATAAAAAATGAAGACATAAACAGTGCGTACTGCCAAACACAACGCGGGTACTCTTTAAGAGCGATTGTATGGCCTTCTTCTTGAACTCTGCCTTTGAAGTATGAGATTTTTCCTACGAGTACAAAATGATCATTCGCAAAAAGATCGGAAATTATTATCTTTCTTTACATTTAAAGTGCAAGTCGGGGCCTTCTCAGAACTTAATTGAATATAAATTAAAATATTATGAGAAATACTAATTGAGAAATTAAGTGTCGTACAGTTGAGTGAACAAAAGAGACTACAATTACATAAATTACCATATTATAGAGTCGACAATGGAACGTAGCTTTAATGACGGAGTGGGTCGATATCACGGCCGTCCAGTCAGCGCAATCGATAAACTTGTACCAACTCTACTGATCGGAATGCATAACTCAAATAGTTCTGTGAATACCACCAATTGTTCTCTAAGTACAATTATTAAGTTTAATACGAATTGTGAAACTTGATCGAATTATATTCCAACAAAGTGGCGATAAATACAGGTCGTCACACGAAAAGTAACTGTGGTATATATGTAGATTATATAGAAATGAGAACATACCCGTGAGCCAACACTCTCAGCGTCCTTGTCTTTGCCTTCCTGCAGCTGCGCGAGCATCATTGAAAATTCTTTGCCGGACGAAACCAATTCGTCAAATGTTCCCATGTTTTCAATGCGGCCCTTAAATATTGATAAAACACATTATTATAAGAACATTTTAATGATTAAAATTAATTATGATTTTAAACTTTACAGACCTCGTTTAATACAACGATGTAGTCAGCAGCCTTCAAGAAGTGAATCTGATGTGTGACCAGGATCCTAGTGCGTCCACGCAAGTAACCGTTGATACATCCCTCAAATAGCTGACGCCCTACGTTAGCGTCGACAGCAGACAGAGGATCATCGAGAAGGTAAATATCGGCCTACAACAATACAAGTAAAATATAAGAACAAGAACATATATATTATTCACAACAATTTCCTCAACATAATTACATAAAAACAGCAAATGTTTGCTTACAAAACAATACGATGTTGAAGTATTTCATATTGATGAAACGTACTCCTACTTTCCAAGAAAAGTGTGTTTGATCAACTCCATGAATATACCATGGCGAACATGCAATAATAAAACGCCCTACATTTAAGCTTTGACCTTAAGCCCAAATAAAAAGGAACAAACAGGATGTTTTCTTCTCATTTTCCAGAGCGAATCATTAAAAGCGATTGAGGAAACGGACTCCGCGCAAAGGTACACCATACATATTTAAAATGAGCAGTATTAAAAGTCGATGGGGAACCCTTGAATTAAAAGCATAAAAGAGGGTAAATTAAACATCTTGAAATAAAAACAAAGTTTATGTTGTATTAAGTATATCTTTCTCAGAAACAAATACCTCTATATATCCCTCCTCCTCTAGTTTCTAAAGTCCGTTACATTTATTCCGTAGTTAACTTTTGGCACATTTTGGCACTCACACAGTGGCGAGTGTCGACAGACGAAAGCTCTGTAGACTGTGAGAGAACAAAAGAAAGGAGTTTCTTTGAATTTCTATGTACTAAGACGGTAAATACTTAACGTTGAATGTATAAAACGCAAAATATAAGTTCCTTACGAACACGACGATGTTATTCTAGGTATAGAATGCTTACTCTACAGAATCAAAATGTGAACTTATGTATTGTTGTTTGTTCAAGCTGAATATTTTAATGAGGAATTGCATAGAAAGTGCGCTTCACTTTGAATGGATATTATTCGTATTTCCATTGTTTTGCGTGTGTTCAAGGTTTGTAAGCTAAAAATAGGCGCTATTTGCTTTCTTTCAGTGGATTTCTTTCCAAAGATACTTTTGAAATATCTTTTACGTGACGTATCTTTGTAGGATGATTATAAGTACATACAATTGGATAAGTTTAGGTTGATAAAGTTGAAACATTAAAAATAAACTTACCTTTTGGGTAAACGGCAAAATCCGTTAAAAAAAAAGAATTGCCTGACAAAAAATTGTTCATTTGGCAGCCGTTACGAGTCCAATATTTGTGCAGCAAAATAGAAATCAATTTACCTCTCTGTAAACAGCGCGCGCCAAATTGATTCGGGCGCGTTGCCCTCCGGAGAGGGACACCCCCCTCTCTCCCACCAACGTCTGGTCCCCGTACGGGAACTGCTTGAAGTCCTTCTCGAGTGCACACACTCTGCACACCTACGTCCGACAGATACATGTTTGTTAGAGGTACTATACCAACTACTACCTAGTCAGTCAAAACATGTGCTTTTCTTTACTTTTGTTAGAAAAAAAATAAAATAAAAAAGAAGTAGGACTGCACTAATCCCGTATTTTTTCAAAATTCTGTTACACTGAAATGTCCCAATTAAACCCTAGGGTACTACAATTTTTAACTCGGCACCCTATTGCTTTTCGGGGCGTTAAGCGGCAATATGGCACCTCGTATTGTTCTCTCTTGGAATGTTGCCACAGACGAAGAAATAACAATATGTTTTTAATCTATTTGTAACCTTTATTGCTACGATTAACTACTTTTATCAAACTTTAGAAGCGTATCAATGACACGATTCGCGTATCTATGACCCAACGATGGCCTAAATAAAGTCAACAAATAATAGAAAAATACATATTATATGCAAATCACGATTTATTTACGTACCTTCTTATATTTTCCGGGTTCAAACGGCAAACCGAAAAGTATATTCTCCCGGACAGTGCTGGGGAACAGCCACGCCTCTTGGCAAGCGTACGACATCTTGCCGTATATTGAAATAGTGCCAGTCGCCGAAGGCAATTCTTTTAGTAGTAGTTGCAAAATCGAGGACTGAGAATGAAAAACAAATCTTATATGAACAAGTTATGGCTACAACTCCAAATATGTATTAACTTAGTTAATTTGATTAAGATTCCTTTGCTGAAAATTGTTAATACAATTTTATTACGATTGTTTTAAACATTTAGTGATAAACAACCATTGTTAGTTGAGCCTTTAATGAGTATTCTGTATCTGGCATTACCTTTCCAGAACCGACTGCACCAATGATAGCGCATAGCTTTCCCTTCCGCAGTCGCATGGAGATGTTCTTGAGCGCCATCATGTTAGGGTCCCCGGTCCAACTTGCCGACACATCGTGCAACACTAGCGCTGTATCCTCTTGATACGATACACTCCTTGTAAACTTTGGAACCTTCAGCTGGATTTCACTACCTGGCTCTGGAAGGAAAATTGGCAAATAACTGAAGAATATAATAATAACAAGATTCGTTTAATGTGATGTTAAAAAAAGTTGGGATCCTGTCGTTACTATATTTTCGGGAAAATATTAAAAATAATATATTGTGAATCAAATGGTAATTTAATTAGTACTTACTTACTTTTCGAATGATTTAGAGTCTTTTTAAATGCATACTTTATGAAACATTGTAGTCTTATAGGACTAACTTTATTTATAAGTATCCTAAATGTAATCATTCGCTTCTCAATGCAATTACTAACGACTTGCACAAAATAAGGTGAATTTAAATTCAATACAGTTCTCAAATAAAGTTCTTATTTCAGAAAACGAAAGAACTTCTTAAGTCGAATAGAAATAGAACAGTCAACATACATATGACATGAAGTTTCAACAATTCTATTGACCTTTAAAAGTTAAAAGTTTTCAAGCCAACAGGTGCACAAACAGATCGCTACTATTGTATCTGAACTACTCATATGTATTTAACTATTGATAAACGTTTACGTGAATGTGAGCGCGTATATTGATTATTGTATAAACTCGAGTATCGGTAATTACTAGTGATAGATAATCGGTAGATTTGTTAATCTAGTAGGCGCTAGTATCTATACTTTATACTTTTTATCTCGAGTACTCGAGTTTTCAATTTCAAAATTCGGAGTCTGGAATTGGGATGATGACATGGTACCTACGAAAAATAAGAATCTAATCAGTCCGTAAGTTAGGTAATGAAAAAATATTATACACGTATTTTTTTCTTTTGTCGTAGGTATTCAAACAATACTTAGATAAAACAAATCAAAGTTTAGGAGTGGGGGCTAAAACGTCATTTCTACGTATAAAATGTACATAGAAGTGACGTCACGCAACATTTCATATCAATATTTATCGTCGAAAGTATTCGTTTCTGTGAGAAAACTAAAAATACGTGTCTAATGATTTAAAATAATCTACCAGACGGACATTAAAATAAAAATTAGGCATCTACCATATTATGCTCAATCTTAAAATATGTTCGTACTGATGGGGAGTTGTATGCGGAAGCCTGAGTATCATAATTATGTTGTGGTGCCATGGAGGAAAAAATTAGCTAGCACCTCTATAAGCTAATACTAATTGGAATATTTTGTTAATACTCATCATGTTCAGTCTTACCTGCTGGTAATGCATCCGATTTCCGATGGTAAGAGAGCGGTCGGATAGACCCGTTGGTCTCCGGTATGCCATCGGCCGATAAGTTGCGGAATAAATTGGACGATGTCTCTTCCGGATGCCCCTTCAAGTCTGGCCTGTCCTCTGTGAATTAAAACATGTACAGTTTTGGCAACCATCACATTTAGGTCTATGAACCACTACAGTGTAACAAAAAAATGTGTTTTAAATTCTAATAATATAGTAAATATGATCGTAAAGAAAGATATATAGGTATAGTTATAAAGTTATATATTACGAGTCCATCCAGTCACTTTTTGTTGTAAAAATATATTTTATGTACAAATGTGTTATTTGTAACAATAACAATCAAAAGAATATTATTATTGATGGCAAATTTCCCATTCTACGAATGAATGACGACGAAGTTAACTATAACCTACAAAATGTACAAGAATTGTTTCATGTTCCAAGGTTACTCATATTTTCCTAACATGCGTCGAATACCGCCACAGTGGAACGCGAGGCTTATAATGACGCATAACGCCCGAAATTCATAATCTGGGTCAAATCTCATACACAAAAAAACATGAAATGGTTAAGTGTGAACCCTCGTAACGACTGCGTATTATATATTATGTATAATAGACCTTTTATTCTATTCTTAATTTACTTAAAATTAAATATAATGCTTAACTCATATATTTATGTTAAATTGTGGCATGCTTTTCATCCATGTATACTATATAACTGCTATAGATAATATGTTCTGATAAAATTCAACATTGGGCAATAAGATAATAGCTGTGCCATTAAGATATTGAATTAAAAATTACAAAATACAATCAAAATATTTATTAGAAACGTAATTTGCTAGCGTGTTTAGTTTTAGTCTATTAAACTATTGAGTACCTACAGATAAATGTATGTGTTGACACCTAACTGATAACACAATGCCATAACTTAAACAAATAAAAATAAAACGCTTACTGAAATACATTTAATTATAGTTATAAGGCTTTACCAAGAACACAAGCAATTCTTTACCTATTACATCCGAAAACTGGGTTTAAAATGTATGCCAAAAATATGATGCGCTGACTTGTTATAATCTCAGAAGTGTTGCTTTGTTTTATTTATTAAGTAAAATACAAAAGACAAGGGGTCTAGGATTCGATTCCCGGGTCAGGCAAAGTACTACTGGGTTTTAAAAAATTCTCAGTGGTAGCACAGACCCTTGAATTGTGCCCGGTATATGGCAATAGGCTCACCCCTTATTACATGGGACTCATAACATAAATAGTGAAAAGTGTGTGTTACATTGTACAGTGACATTAAGTGCACCTCTGCCTACCCCTTCGGGACTAAAAGGCGTGATATTGTGTAAATACAAAAAAACAATAATTATATAAAAGGACTTACCTAGTAACAAGAACTTCTCGACTCTTCCTAGAGACACGAAGAGCTCAGCAGTGAACGATAGCACCATAGGCAAGATTAATGTAATGTTTACTTGAGCAGCGCTCATAAATTGTTGCAGCGGGTAGAACTGAAAGATACAAAGTAATGCAGTAATCTTATACAATAAAATCATTTCCACGATGTGTGAAGACAATCCATTTATCAAATGTAAGGCCTTTTTATATGCGGTGCAGTAAGAGGCTGTAATACAAAGGTCTAAAAGTTATTTTTCTGTAGCAATTTTTCAATTCAAATATGAGTTGCAATCAACGTCTAATTAATGATTCATTAAAATTAATAGCTAAACATTTTTGCACCGCTTTATTTTACAAATGTCTCACCCACTCTTATATCTGAAAGCACTTTGCACAAAATCCACGTTCAAATGGAAAAAACGGCGGTGCCAAAAATCGGTTGCGATTTCAATGAAGACAATAAAATGCAGCCAATCTGGCGTAGGGAAATGTACCACAGATAACGTTTTATGTTCAACAGGATTTGTGATTTTATTGTAATGTCTGTGCATACTGGTCATATTACGAATCCTGCACAAAGAGAGGCAGAAACAAAGGCGATGTTGCCAGTGCTTCAACTAACAATTAACTATGTATCCCTGACTGTTCTAATGAAGCTTTTGAGGCTAGAGGGATATGCACGAGATTGTTGAAATACATTCCGGTAATTTTGTTTTTCTATTCATCAATTAACGATCTATAACAAAGTTATTATAGAAATCTAGACTGTAGCGATACACAAATTGACATAGTTATAATGTAAAATCTCATTCTAAATTTAGAGGTAGGAAGGGCCTTAAAAAATAGCACCAAATTAAATACTCACCACATTAGCAGACATTACGTTTCCCAACAAGACATAAGTGAGTACGGTGAAGAAAAGAGCAGCTCTTTCCGTGAACATCATAAATCCTAAGAACACGGTCCTCAAAATAGTTGCAATCTTCACTTCCTTCAGCTCTTCCGCACGTTTCTGGCCGACTACTTTTTGGAAAGGAATCTCCCATGCGTACATTTTAATTACCTAAAACCGGATTGCATATTTAAATTGTGATCGTCTAGTTATTTGAGTGGTCGCATGAAGGACTACCAAAAAAGTAATGTGGAGCCAGGCTAAGTAATTCTGGGATATCTTTCGGTTTTTTTTAATTCCCTCACTAACAGTTCTCATGGAGTTTCAAAGTCCTGTGTACAGCAATAAGCGCACCCCTTAATATTAGAGGACTCATTAGTGATTTCATACAGAAGTCTTTGAGGATTAAAAGCGAGATGGTGTACTGGTGTTACACATTTTAATTACATTTTTCCATAAGTAAAGTATTACAAAAACATACAAAATGACTGACCTGTATTCCGTTTATGACTTCGCTCATTATTTTTATCCTGTTGTCTGTTTTTTCTGCGGTGCGAAGTCGAATTTTACCTAGGTACTGACCCAAACCACCTGCAAATTATTTATGCTTTGAAACGTATGCTTCCTGTAAACATTATGTTACATTATACGGCTTTAGCGTACTTTTTAAACGTGGATTTTCTGATTTTTCAAGTGTAATGTTTACATTTTTTGTAATAAATAAGCATATGATGAAAATATAGGAAGATACATGTATATTGTATGTATGATTATTACATAATATAATATGTTAATTTTTAATCGAGTGCAAATTCTGCGCTGTTATTTATAACTAACAAAAGTAGAAAATTTCTATAATACTTCTAAATGTAGGCAAAGATAAATTGTTCTACAAAATTACCTTGGAATGGCAACGCTATGATGATTAAGGCAGCGAAACCAATGAAAGCTGCAGTTCCAGCTTGCAGGTAACCCAGATATATGACTGCGGCGATTTGTAGAGGTATAATCCATACGTAGTGGAGGAACATCATCGATAAGTCGAACCTTTGCAGGTCATTCGATAGTATGTTCACTACCTTACCCGCTGCAGTGTCACCTAGAGAGCCGTTGCTCATACGCATTATCTGAAACGGCATTTGATTTCACTATATGAAGATAAAGGATAAAACATATTTTAAAGTTACGGCTGGTTATTTCATTTAAGTAATAAGTATAACCGATGTTTATAGATACAAATAGGTCCCATCTGGTCGCCATTCGATAAAACGGTACCACAAAAATCAAAGCTCCATTAATCCCTCACCTTTCTGAACATTAATGATCCAACGGCACACCTCAGCTTCATACCGAACTGCTGGCAGAACAGTACTCCGTGGTGATTCATGAAAGCTGACGCCCAGTTAGCGAGGATCATACTGATTGCGTAGTACATGGCCGCCTCCCGGTCCACTGGGGAGTCAGCGGACCAATATCGAAGCAATTGACTGAACAGCAGTGGAGATGCCGTGCTAAAATAATATTTTATTTAAGAAAATCTTTTAATAGTCGCCTTTGAACTAAAATACATTTTTAGTGTAAATCTTACCGTAGGCCTATCGAGGTAGCTTGCATCAAACCACCCGGTATGTAAGACCAGATGAATGTCTTGAATAAAACCTTCGCAAATTTCGGTTTTTGTCCAGTTAGTTTCGCTTCATATTCTGCTTTCAGCCAACTCCTGCGTAAAAATAACTTTACATTAATTTAAGAATGAATACGGTAGTTACATTAAAATTATGAAGTGATTTTTTTTCATTCCTTAGTGGTTACATTTCCCGCCAAAACACCCGTCAAAATAATTTTATTTTTTCTGTTAAATTTTATTTTCGGCCAGTTGCATTTAACCTCCTTTGTTAATATTAAACCTTGTACGAAGCCTCAATTAAAGCTATATAATAACTAAAAGAACAGTAAAATATGTAGTAATACCTATTACCTACATGAACACAATTATTTTCATATGATTTTATTTCTTTAGACAATATGCGAAACTGTTATTAAATAGCTATTTACTTCTGTCACGTGCGAAATTAGGTAGGTGTTGTATAGAAATTAATACAGTAATTATAACACTTAAAATAGAAGTATGGACATACATCACCATGTATTTTTACATACATATGTAGATACCGACATTACAGGATATTATGATGATAAATTACAATTAATATCACTTAGGTAATGTCAGCAGAAAAAATGAACCTATCTATAATATGTAATGCGATATTCAGTTCCTATAACAATTTCCTGTTATTATACCAAATTACGAGTTATTTGTTTAAAAACCTTATGTGCACCAGTGATCTAGTTAAATGTAGGTACGACATACCTGAATAATATTTCACATTTTTATCTTATCGCCGCTTATTTATGTTTTAGTTACACTTAATCAAATGATATGCAATTATACAATCAATTGTACATCGTATTAAAATATTGGTTCTGTTTTGGTTATTACCAAGGCAATCTTTATTTAATCTGTGTGTAGGTCTAGTTCATATAATATAAAAAAAATAGTTTATTCTGTATTTGAAATGTGGTTTTAATTCCGTGTTCATTTCTTAAGTATTGAAGTCAAGTTGAAGAAGTACAGAAATCAAACATCATTTTTTTATTCCTATAAATTACCTATTGTGTTAAATATGTTTGTTAATAACATGTTTGTGTCTACCTTAATTGCTACCAATACTGATAAAAATCCAATCAAATGCGTAACTGTGACGTATAACTTTTCGAAATAATTTGGTACGTAATTAAGAACAACACGTATGTAAGTCACAGTACAATACACCTACCTAGAGATTGACCATAAACACGCTATCGGATGTTGCCAACTAACGAAATAGAACAAAATACATTTTTCCTTGAATTGTTGACTTTAACCTTCTTAATCATTCAGACGTTTCGATTTTATTTCCAGCACTGTGTTACCTACATAGTGCATCAGTACTAACAATGTAGGCTTTCATGATAGCTAACCTTGGTTGTAGAGTTGCCTTAGTTACTGTTGCTGGGATGAATGACGTTGAATAAGTCATTCCAAAATTCCTAGTATAACATCGCGCCTTTTATCCCCGAAGGGTTAGGCAGGGGTTCACATTATGCCACTGTACAATGTAACACCCACTTTTCACTATTTATGTTATGAGTCCCATGTAATAGGGGGTGAGCATATTGCCATATACCGGGCACAATTCCAGACTCCGTGGTACTACTGAGATTTTTTTTAAAACCCAGTAATTCTTTGCCCTACCCGGGAATCGAACCCGAAACCCCTTGTCCGGCAGTCGCAATTGTGACCACTCGGCCAACGAGGCTGTCCAACGAGGCAAATTCCTAGTAATGAAACAAAAATAGAGTTCGATGTTTTAATTGACTTCCCTGTCGCATTCTTGTGTGGGATGCCCCGTGTATGACGCTTGATTCTAGGACGTATATTTTCCTTAAAACTGCCGATCATCCATAGGAACAATGAAATCCGATAATAATTAGTTTGCAGACTTATTGATTAAGATTGTATTCGTTTACAATCGATCATTGAAACATTTTATCAAATAATTTGATAAGGCGATTACAATAATGATGTCATAAAAAAATAAAACAAACAGCTGACGGACCATTTCCATTCTTATTTGGTTACATATAAGGAGACAGGCCATGGAATGTTTCACATCTTTCCGCAATAACATGTTTGCGGACTATAATCGGTTTTATAGATTAACCTATCACCACGCCACCTACGTGTAGGTTAAAATATCAGCATGATTCGAAAAATTAGAAATGACTAATGATTCAAAATTATTATGAAATCAATAAAGGTACTTTGTTGCTATGTGATCTTGTGTTACCTTACCTGTTTAAAATTACATACATCATTCATATATACATATAGTTCTGCGTAGTCTACATCTATGTATACTTATTTACTATCGCTACACTCTTTTTGTTTATATTTTATTTGTTATCATTTAAAACCTCATGCTTCCTCAGCAATACAAATTGCATAACTTGATCTTATTAAATCATTACCAAAGTACAAAAGAAAATTACGTTCTCGCCCACGTCATTCTATAAAAACCTTCAAATCTGTGATAAAATTCGAAGTCTAAGATATCAATAAGCTGGCACGCCTCTCAAAATTAATCTTAGTACTTATCACGATTTACGGGAAGCTAATGTTAATCCGACTCACAAACTAATGACTACAGTTTACAAACAAGTTTACTCCGATCAAACTGAATGGCTACACAAGTCCACAATTATTTATATGGCTTCGAACAATTCCGATACACTTGGCGTACACGCGCAACGCGCAGTCTTTACTATTAATCGGTTTACACCAGTAACAGAGCTTTTATTTACTTAATCAGCTTACTTACAGGTAATTTGAATAGATATAGCAGTTTTACTCTATAATAACTTATTCGTTACACTGTAAAGACAAAGTTACATATATGTATTTATATATATTGTAGATATAATATACATATAAGAATATAATGTACTGGCTATTCCCGCGTTTCACCCCCGTTTCTCAGATTGTTTTGATTACAGCGTAATGTTATACAGCCTATAGTTCCTCGATAAATGCACACTATCCAGCACTAAAATAATTATCCAAATACGACCAGTAGTTTCGGAGATTAGCGCGTTCAAATATAGAAACAGATACTCTTCAGCTTTATATAATAGGAGGTATTAGATTACATAGTTAACTGTGTATAATTGATGTAATTACAATTTCATTTGACTTGGTCTGCAATAAAATATATACATACTTATGTAAGATTAAACTCATTATTAGGTATGTACATAATATGATATATTTGATTCAAGTTCGTATAACATTGCCTATGTCTGTGGAACCCCATTCGGGAATCACGCCATATTTAATTGACCACAAATTCATGCATGGATTGATGACTCGGCGAATTTGACCACTGTTCAGGTGTTGATATAGTCATCTAATTTTAGAAACTTTAGTGCTAGATGATGAAACATTGTATTGTATTTCTTGGGGATAAAATATTGTAATGTTTTGTTTTTATAATAACTACTATCGTGAGACATACTATATTAACTAAAAATCGCGGGTTACTCACGTAAATATTCTGAGAATAGCTCTACTAGTTTCGAACCAAAGAGGGGTTCTTCCTCATGAGCAGCGTGCGCGATGTAGCGATTTTTAGTTAATTGTTATGATTGTTTCATTATTTTTCTGTCTAAATTGGTAATTGTAACCGAAGTTTTAACATATACAACATATAACAACAACAGTTTCAGCAATAAAGAAGTACGTGCATAAAACCCTGTTCAACCGTTCAAAGGCAAATGCCCTTCTTAAAACTATAATACACGACGTAATAGACTTTCTCCGTATTCCAAGAGGAAGCCTTTGGGCTGCACTCACTCGTTTATCATGGGACCGGCTTTGTTGAGAACGGCTTCTATTACAAGATACTTCACATCCCACGGTACACATGTCAAAGGGTTTTAAATACAGACATAAACAGCGCCTTTTCAGAGTTAGAATAAAATGATTCTTATTTTGTGGTTTTTGTTGATAGAACCGATATTTTTGGAAATGCATTTTCATTGTCCAGAGAAAATTAAGTCTAGTCGGCAATTGTATGTTTTATGCATTCCTTTTGTTTATGCATCTAATAATAAAATTAAAAAATATAAGTTTTATGTACACACCTATATAGATCAAAATATTATCAAGAATACATATTACATTGTTATAATATAATTTCGTATGTTATACCTTTAGTTGTGAGGACGCCATTTGTAAATAGTGATACCTATATACATTCACGTGTATGCAAGTACCTTCAACGTCCACCTTAGACTGCTACTTATCTGAACGCAAAGCAAATTATCGCTCGTAAATATTTAATGTCTGAATGAATGGTTTCAAATGCCAACACATTTGTAGCAAACAACAAGTTTTCTTTCCATTAGTAAGTAATACTATTTAATGATATAAACATTGTATCACACCTGTTACTGAAGGAAGAAGTAAGTAGTAATGTATTAGAACTCTTTCTTTTTGCGACTTTTTTTAAGGGGGGAAAATCATCGAATGTCTTCTCCCGCCTGGGTGAGGCGGGAGGGAGCGTCAGACTCTTACTGACTAAAAACCGCCCCGTTCCTTCTCCTGCACGTTGAGCCGGAGCCCCGGGAACCCGTTAGGTTCTCCGCGATTTCTTTTTATGACTTTTTTTAAGGGGGGAAAATCATCGAACGGCTGCTCCCACCTGGGTGAGGCGGGAGGGAGTGTCAGACTCTTACTGACTGAAAATCACCCCGTTCCTTCTCCTGCACGTCGAGCCGGAGCCCTGTTAACCCGTTACGTTCTGCGCGACTTCTTTTTGCGACTTGCGTTATCAACAACATACATAAAATGATGTATTGAATATACATATACAAATCCTCAGCTCGACCCAGAAACTGCGGCTAAAATACTGTGCCTGACTAATTTAAAATCTCTACAGTTTATACATATAAATGAAAAAATGACCTATTTTTAACTTAATACCAGCTATAAATACAGGTGCTTAATAACAATTATAATTCTATTTTCAGTGAAGGAAAACTTCTGAAGTAATATTTTTCGTAGATATAAGTATACATTTATATCAAAGAAATGGTTTAGCAAAACATTACCAGCACGTTGAATATGTAAGAGCGAGTATTTCAATGGAATTCTAATTAAAAATAAATTGGCATACCACGAAATGACGTCGCCAGAGATGTAAGTATGCGCCTTAATTTAGTTAATGAAGAAAATCGATAGTTTTAACCTTTACTTGTGTGATTTAAGGTTATGAGGACTTGTCATCTGACCTATAAATGTAGGAGGATGTTGTTGACCTCTCTGGTGAAGTGAAATTCAACGTAATCTCATGTTCAAGCACTACATGAGATATTTCCAGGGATTTAAAATATTGCCTTAATTTTATCTAATCTGTTTAAATATGTTATTTTGAAACTTATGTAGTGAAGTAATGATTCTTTGGAATTAATATGAATTACTAAATTAAAACACAAGCAAACAACTTGTGTAAAGTGAACAATGTGTATACATATTTTGTTTTATTTTGGGAATTAGGAATTTAAGGATTTCATCAACAGCCTCTAAATGCCCACTGCTGAGCAAAGCCTCTTCTCACACGGAGAAGGTTTGAGCATTAATCACCACGCTTGCTCAATACGGATTGGCGATTACAAACTTATAATTAGAAATTATAAGTCCAGGTTTCCTCACGATGTTTTCCTTCACCATTTGTCAGTGGTGTCTATATAATCTTAGAAAGTACATTTACTCGGAAAAAGTCACATTGGTACTTGCCGTTGGCCGGTTTGGAACCCGCACCCTCATGCATGAAAAGCGGGCGTCTTAAACCTCCGGGCCACAACGACTGTTATATGGTGATATGTTATTTAAAGATTTACATATATATGAATATCATTTATATTTTTATATTTGTACCATTACCGACTTATTAACAATGCAATCATGATAGGCAAATAATGTTTCTCCTATACTTGTTATATACTCATTGATAAATACAGGGTGTAAACAGAATGCTCCCGACAAACACCAGCAGTATTTTCATAAAAGTAAAGATTAAAATGTTTATTTTTCAAGGCTTACTTTTTAATTTTTAAATATAAATAAGTTATAATGAACCTCTTTCGTACTTGCTATTGATATTATGTAGAGTAAATAGAAGACGAATCGCTAGTTCAGTATCCAAGCGGACACGAGTGCGACGAAGCGCAGCGTTTTTCACTTTCAAACGAAACTCTACTTTCCTACTCTGTATTAGAATTTCATATCACGTACTTGAAAATGCAAGTTAAATATGGACCGTGTTCAACATTATACGTTGAATCTTTAATATAAATATGTAAGTTTCAGTTTGTAGGTAGGTGCTTGTTTGAGCTGCATTTTAATTTTGTAGTATCAGATTTGTGCTATATTCTTTATTCATTTAGATCTATTTTCATATCACTTAATGGTAGGTTTACTGATTAATACTTTAACTAGTAGGCTAATCTCTTCGTTAACCTCGCTCATCATGGACCCAGTTAGTAAAGAACGATTTAGGTGTTTATTCCAAAACTAGCTAACCCGGTAAACTTCGTACCGCCTAAACTTATTTTTTTTCTCACCATTTAAACCTTCCCTGGACTTCCATGAACATTTCAAGACCAAAATTAGCCAAATCGGTTCAGCCGTTCTCGAGTTTTAGCGAGACTAACGAACGGAAACTATTTTTATTTATACAGATTCTTTATAATTATTACTTATGTACGGATTTCTGTTATTATACATTAGTTATTTGCTACGAAATTTTATGTAAATCAATTTTACTAGTCTTACTAATATTATTTATCCGAAACTTTGTCAGTTTGTGTATGTGTTTGTTACTCAATCACATCAAAACAGCTGCAAGAATCGAGATACAATTTGGACCAGGGGTAAATTTTGGTTTGGAATAAAAAATATGCACTTTGAACTCCGGGAACACTGGCAGAAGTTAGTAAAAAATGAATACGAATGTTAAACGAACCTGTGATTTCCTGGACTTAATTTTTGACCATAATTTCCTGTGCAACTTCAACTGAAATGTTTTGTTATTGTAATTCTTAATGCAGATAACGATTTGGTATTTTAACGTACAGTATATGCAGAATTAGTGTAATATATGGTTATATATGGTGATATGTTACATACGTCGTTATATGTATATGGTGATAATTCCCACTTACCTTTCCAATTTATCTCCGAGCATCTTGGACTGGTACATATTCTTCGGAGGTGGAAGATCACTTTCTTCCAGGTCTCTGCGGTTGCCAAAGTAAAATATAGGCAGCATCCAGCAGAACAACGTCCTCTTAAACACGTTGGGCACACTCTTTGGTTCAGTCCGTGGTGGGTTTGATTTCGAGTCATTTTTATTTCCTTTCTTCGCATCCATTTTTAAACACTAAAGTACTTTATTAAAAAATAAATTAAACACTTAACAAGTAATTTGTAGTAAGGAGTATAGAGTAGAGTAGCGCACACATCAGTGCTCTTGCGCACGCTATGCGCGTTTCATACGTACTGACGGTATCGCTCAACTGAATCACGATCGGTCCGCTCCAGTTTAGTGATAAATTGTTATTTAATGTGAACACAGATATTGTCTTTATTAACAGATTATTATTTAAGTCCAAAGATCAATTAAAAACTATTTCAAAATTGTGATGAAATTATTAGGGAATATTCCATTCTTTACATTCTTGGTTTCAATTAAAGGTGATTAATATTAATAATAATAATTTACTAGACTGTACGGTTGGCGCAGTGGCTGGTTAACTGGCTACAACTTAACGTGTAGCGGGTTCGATTCCCGCTTGAAGCAACTCTTTGTGTGACCCACAAAATGTTGTTTCGGGTCTGGGTGTCATGTGTATGTGAAGAAAATCGTGTGGGTTAACGTTTTCGAAAAAAAACTAAATGAAAAACACAAAAACTAGCCAGTAACCTTATTAACTGTTACTGGAACTAAGATTTAAGGAACTAGTTATTAACTAGTTTATTAATAATTATAGTGTAACAAACTATTTTCATTCATCGAGCTCACGTAATTTCGTGTGATTACCACGAGACACTAAAACGTAAAAGATAAATTAAATCGCATGACACCGTCTGTGCTAGGTACAATTTTCACAAGTAATTGTGATTATACAAACAACAATCGTTTTAAGAACAATATTTTATATAAATTATTTAAAAGTGACCTTTGATAGCAGAGAATAAAGATTAAAATTGTACTTTGGACTTTATACGTACGAGAAAATTTGAAATGAGTATTCTTTTACTAATAACGGTCTGCCATTATTGTGACTTACGTATCGTGATAAGAGTCTAATAAAGTAAGGTAGGAATATGAACGTACCTATAGCAAATACATACTTCGTAAACTAAGTCTAAATAGATAAGCTAATGCCCGAATACTAAAAGGCTACTCAATTATAAGTTGTACTTAAATATCGCGCCATCTCTGTAATTTTACAAAGAATTTGTAGTGACAGAACTATACTTAAGCGCGATCTAAAATTGAGTAGCGTTTGAGTATTTGGACATAAGTGACTTAATTATCTTTAAGATATCTTGTAAATACAAAAGGATCAAATTAATTTGATCCTTTTAAAAACAAAATTCAAACTTCAATCAAAATGTAAGCTGGAGCACCTTCCAGCTAGATGTACTGACAATATCCAATGGATATGGACATACACGTAATATTTTTTTTTATTTTATTTATTACTTCTACCAACAATTATTTGCACTAATTATACACAAAAACATACCTTTAAGACTTATACTTATAGGTAAATACCTCGAATATGATATGATATTATTTATTTTTTATTAATTTATTTACACTTCTGTATGATATACGATGGCGGACTTAATGCCGGCTGGCATTCTCTAACAGTAAACCATGGGGTGATGCAGAGATGTGCAACAGTAGTTGATACAGGTAATATGACTCAATTTATGTAACACAGAATAAATCTACATACATATATACATATTAAAAATATATTAACTTTAATATACATTAATTAAGGTACATTAATATTGGCATAAGTTTTTTTTATGGGATAAGCCGGTAAACGAGCATACGGATCATACGCATCGACTTCGCCCATGGCCACTCGGAACATCAGAGGCGTTACAAGTGCGTTACCGGCCTTATGGGGATTACAAATTTGAGGATTGTTGAGGTTTCAGAGATTGGAGAGATTGGAGGGAAATTACACAACGCAAGCGTTGTTTCACGTCAGTTTTCTGTGAAGGCGTGGTATCACTCCGTCGAGCCGGCCCATTCGTGAAGAATGACTCTGACACACTTAAGTATAATATATATAATAGTCTATACAATTTTTATTGTTCAGAACTTATTAATAAGCGGTTACAATAGTTAGGTAACAATTAAACATAACAATTTCCACTTAACCGACTCGTTTAATAAAAGTTATTACTGAGAATATTAAACATTATAAGAATAAATAAATAATTGCTTATGATAATTTTTCTGGTAAACCTACCAATTAATTCCCTCTTATACTTACATCCCATATATAAAAAACCACTTAAAGTGTTTAACATATTATTATTGCTACTTCATTTTATTACCAACGCATATCCGCCGATCTACCGATCTAAGAACTAAAACCTAGACGCTGGCACTTAGTATATTAATTTACAGTAATGCGAACGTAAAAGATTAAGTGTATAAATGGATATAAGTTTAAGAAGTCCTCTATTGAAAAAGAACAGTCCATTCAATTTTTTTTAATCGAGACATCATGGGCATGTGGTTGTAGGAGTTTCTGCCAAATTTATATCGATACAAAGATTTCAGATTAACATCGATTACATTCTTCGGTCTTCTACGTATGTCTGGGTACAATTATGCACCATAACAACTGCAACTCCTGTAAGGCAGGACCAACAGTAGATTGGATACTATGGATGGATGAATGAGGCATCCACTTCCCTCGACTTTTCTTGGCAGATACAAATGTATCAGTCAATAATATTATAATGGCTGATCTAGAATCTGGATGAAAGACACTGAGCTAAGTTATAGTCTGGAATAGCAGTTAAATTACATAGTTTTTATTCGGTTAACATGTAAGATGCAGACGTGATTACTTACTTCATCGCATGAAGTCGCAGTCAACTGCTAGTATGTATCATATTTTAATACGCCATTACCAGATAATATAAATATGCGTTCAGCTATTTTACCTAGACTGTATAGTTTTACTACAATATTAGAGCTGATATCAATTTCTATTTAGATTACCGTTATCTGCATGATTTAGGATTTGATAATATTAATGGGACGATTAGTATAGTGACATGTTTTTTTATGAATTAGGTTACTTATATATGTACGCTATTGTTTATATTGTGTTTATCAAAGTAACATTTATTTACCTTATGTGTCTGGCGAATTGTAACAGGTTGGTATTCTAATACTTGAAAAAAACTATATGTTCAAATATGTACTGTGGGATACTTATTTGCCTACCCCTTCAAGGACAAAGTGACATTGTTGGCTGTTGGGATATGTCTGTGCTCAGTTTATGACTCACTTTACTATGTGACTGATAACAGAGACAACCGTTATCATAAATGTATAGTGATGGGTACAATGCATGGAGCAGGTACGTTTACTTTCCCATTGTTCTCGAGAAAAATGATAGTGATGACTCTTATGAGTTAAGACAGAAGATTATCACACTTTGATGTCTCCGTGGTAAACATAAGTATGTTTTTGTTTTAGTCAACAACAACGTGTTGACAAACATTGATTTACTTGACTTAGGACTGATTTTTCAATCATCACTTAGCTCTTTACTGTAAAATAAAATTGACATTTGACAATTTTTAGTATGGAAGAATTGTAACATATTCAAAGTTATTCTTTAGTTAAGAAGTAACTGATGATTGCATAATTGGCCCTTAATGTCCAATGTCAGCAAAACTTTCGTTTTATCTTGTAATAAGTAAAGAAGACTCATTGTGACTATATTTTATTATCTGTATAATAAATTATACAATAGTAAAGATTAAAATTATACACTCATTACATTTTGCGTTATGCAATGAACAAGCATTTAACAATCCGTCGTCTAATGGTGATAGTAACACGTTATTTTTTTATTATTCAATTGAATTTGTATCTCGTGTGTGTACAGTGTACATTATATGGGCTTTCAATATAACTAGCAGAAAGGAATGATTGGACATCGTGTATATTTACCTATGAAACAATCAATACAAAATGTGGTATGTTATTTTTCTTTATCCATCAAAAGGTGGAAATTCGTTCAGTAAAACAATTATTTCGATGGATCCAAGACAGTTATTCACGAACCTGTGACGTTTCCCAGTGTGTTCATGGTTTGTATCTACTACCGACTCTGACTTACAGGAGGTGCAGTGAGTTTAGGAGATTGTGTCAGGCTTGTCCCAATTAAAAAAACGTACCAAACTAACTTACCTTGTAACCTCATGAGATTTATGATATTAGCCTTAATAAATAAGAAAGATACTTTTTTTTAAAGGGGGGAAAATCATCGAATGACTGGTCCCGCCTGGGTGAGGCGGAAGGGAGTGTCGGACTCTTAGTGACTAAAAACCACCCAGTTCCTTCTCCTGCACGTCGAGCCCCGGTTACCCATTAGGTTCTTCGCGACTCCGAATCGGCATCGGCCCAAAGAAAGATACTTATAACTATTTGTGTTAACACAGTTAGTTGCATAATGCAAATACTTTCATATTGTAGCTTTACACGTATTACAGCTGAACGTGACTAGAAATGGTATTACCGCGACTCTCGTTCGTATCACTAAGGCTTCTGCTCACTTAGCGGGCGAAGAGACCGTGACGATACATAATAAGACATCGCACTGCAACACATAATATAATTCATTATAAATACTCGTTACTATCACGAAAAGTGTAACAGTAGAGCCTTCTTCAATCTTAGTTCAAATTAATTAGTAAAGAGCACTTTTGTTTAAAGTACAGACATTTAAAATTCAAAGACTTAGTAGTCGCGCTGCAGCAACTTGAATACTGATATTTTATAAAGAAACACAAGGGTTTAAAACAGTGGTCGTCTAGAACGGTAACATTAATAGACCAGTCGAGGCGTATACTTAGTAACTCATTGTATATAACAACTTGCCCGCCCTAACCTCATAAGTTCGCATCCATGCGCTCAGAATGTAAACAATTTAAAAATGTTTTTGTCCCAGGAGCCGTAAAAAGTTCATTTCATTTTTTTTGTCTTGTTTGTAATAACGTTGACAGGGAGCGACGGTCAGCTGAATGTCGATGTACTTTAAACGAATCCCGCGAAATAAATTACGCCCTTAGAGGAAAGCGATACGCGTTCGGGAAGCGGGCGCAATAACGCGCGACACAATAAGTATAAACATAAAACCAAATGGTTTGTGCATTTTAATTAAACGTTTAATCGACCTTCATTTTGCTGGGACCTGCGACACATAAGGGTACGGAAAAGTAAATAACATAAGTAAATACTGTTTACAGAATTCGGAAGCTAATGGTAGAGGGAAATGTTTGAGGAAAGGGCATTTACAGTCAGATTCAGCGTCTGTTGTAATGTAACCCACAACAGTTGTAGCAGCAAAATTTGAATATTGCCCAAATATTCTTTATGACAAGCCTCTAATTATTATGATACTTAACAATTATCTATTATTATTATACTTATAATAAATCTGTAGAGAGGTCAATTCTGTACACAAAATATATTTAAAAAATAACTATCAAGGGGTGGTTAGGGATCGCTTCTGATGCCAAAAATGCAATCAGTAAAATTTTTGTCTGTCTGTCTGTCTGTCTGTATGTTCGTTATGGAAACAAAAACTACTCGACGGATTTTAACGAAATTTGGCACAATTATTGTTCATACTCTTGGGCAGGTTATAGTATACTTTTCATTACGCTACAATCAATAGGAGCAGAGCAGTGAAGAGAAATGTTGGGAAAACGGGAGAAGTTACGTTTACGAGTTAGAAATCAGGTATGACGGAAATATTCTCCTTAAAATTATATAAAAAATATTCCTCGACAGCATATATCTATCTTTTATGGTTGACTCACAATAACACGTGAAACTCCCGATAGCTTAGCAATTCGGTGATTTCTGATTGTATTTGTCTACTCTAACGTTTACAATGCTCATTCATAGACTTTACGCTGTAACTGAAAGGCCAATGGTTGATTTTAGCTTGACTCGATATTATAAATGAAAATATGTGAGTTTATGTGTATGTTTGTTACTCAGTCATATTAAACCGACTGAAGGGACCGGAATGAAATTCGGAACAGAGGTAGATTATGGTCTGAAGTGATACATAGGCATTTTACCCCTGGGATCACGGGCGAAGCCGCTGGCAGAAGCTAGTTTTTTTATAAAAATGTTTGGACAACGTAAGGAAACACAGACATAAAGTGAATAAAATAAAAAGTAGGCACGTATGTATTTATGAACACGCAATCCAGGTGTGCTCGTTAACTTTAAACAACAAATAAGGTTGAACATTTTTATAATCATTGTTACTTAATGAAAAATAAAGCTTTGCAAAAAGCCAGATATATTTACACTCATTCAGCACGAGAATATAATTGTAGTAATATTTACTTATTAATCACTGAGTTACAAGTTACAAGTAATTAATTATGTTTATTATGTCCCATCAAATGTATTTTACATTATAATCTTGATTAAATCAAATAATTTACCCATGTCGCTAGTCTCGTATTTAAATCATGAATCATTTCTTCTTGGAAAGCACTCGTTGCTAAATTATTGTGTTGCCATCAGACCACCACAGATGGGACCCAATAGGGCTGATGCCGATACGGAGCCGCGGAAGACTTAACGGGTTGCCGGGGCTCCGGCTCGAAGTGCAGGAGTAAGAACGGAGTGGTTTTTAGCCAGTAAGAGTCTGACAGTCCCTCTCGCTTCACCCGGGCGGGAGAAGCCACTGGATGATTTTCCACCTCAAAAAAAAAACGCCTCTGATGATCCGGGTGTCCATGAGCGACGCTGATTGCTTACCATCAGGTGATCCAACAGTTCGTTTACCGGCTTATCCCGTAAAAAAAAATATGACAAATGACTCGGGGTTTTTTTTAAATTACGTGGGGTTTTACGTATCTACTATGTGACGACATTATCTGTGTCATGTAAGTTTGTTATCAAATCGTCAACTGACGCTGCTGACAAACAGCAGACTAATCCGATTTATTTACCCGTTGTATCTACACGAGATCAATTTACTATCAGACGGTGCAGTTCTACTCAAAATTATTGACTTAAGGAAAGATAATTGCACTTATTTGAGTTACAGCTTTGTTTTCCTCCAAATACAGGTAATAAATCGGTGATTGGTAAAGAAATTTAATTTTTAAGATTAACGTTCCAGTAGTAGCATTAATCCTGTGATAATATCAAATATATGGTGCTATTTAGTATCGTGTAGTTATTTATACGAAAAAGATTATCTATAGATACAGATAAATAAAATTACAATCCCCGGGCAAGGGGTTTCGGGTTCGATTCCCGGGTAAGGCAAAGTATTACTGGGTTTTAAAAATTCTCAGTAGTGAAAAGTGAGTGTTACATTGTATAGTGGCATAATGTGCACCTATGCCTATCCCTTCGGAGATTAAAGGCGCGATATTATGTTATAAATAAAATTGGGATGTAAGAATAAAATAACCGCTTTTTACTATACTATTATTATAAATATACATACCATGTCCACATACCAACATTTTTTTACAAATTTTGTATCTTAATTAATCTATAATAAGGGCTGGACCGATTTTGACGGGAATTTTAAAGGCAGTATACATAACATAACATCACGCCTTTTTTTATCCCCGAAGGGGTAGGCAGAGGTGTACATTTCGGCACTTAATGCCGCTGTACAATGTAACACCCACTTTTCACTATTTATGTTATAAGTCCCATGTAATAGGGTGAGCCTATTTCCATATACCGGGCACATTTCCAGACCCCGTGCTACTGCAGTATACATTATTTTTTTAAAGTATAACAAAACAAAACAGTTAAGGCCCTAAATTCATATTCTACGCAGAGGAAGTCGTGGGCAACGGCTGGTACGAAATAAATATATATAAAAAAGGTATTATTTTTTAAATAGTTAGATATCATTTCTTAATAATAGGTATATTTAGCAAAAATTTATAAAAAAATAGGACTTGAAACTTAACCATTGAAACTATTTGATAATAATTCACTACTAACAACATTTGTTACAACATCAAAATGTTTGAAGTGAGTATGTGACAGAAAGAAAGAGATTATTTAGTATCTTATCTTATTACTTAATTTGTATTTATTCATTCTACACGCTTAACAAATCGTACAGGCAAATTAAAACCAGTTCACACTAGCATAAAAACAATATTTATAAAACAAATTATAGAAGTCATCCTGTTGTTAATGTTTTAATTACAGGAATCTTATATTTTAACAGCACATCATTCTTAAACAATACCACATATTCATTTTATCATCAATTCCCATTTTCTTGTTTTAATCTTTCTTACAAATAATCAAACTTAGGTAAGTACTATTGGTGAGATGAATGACCGGATATCTAGAAGTTCGATAGAGTAATACAGCATTATCGTATATGTCGGGATACGCGATATCTCAATACAGCATACAAACGCAATCTTTACAATGTGATACCATTTCTAAAGCACTGAATGTCAATAGTTGTAGTTTTAAAATGTCTTTAAGTGATGCTCCTCCTCACTACATGAATCCAGTTCCTTAGAATTACGACACCTTTATTGACTCTATAAAAAATATTCACCTTGCAAGATGTCCATGCAGTCTTTGTTTATTGAGTCTTACCTTGTTCAATCATAATATAACTACTTAGCGTGTTATTACAGTATTAAGTATGTAACATTTTTATTTTATTATAATTGAGATAACGTACTTATTACCACAACGCGACTATAAAACCACACACGTCCGTGTACGCTACAAATTAATCATGTGCTAAGAAAAATAAATAGCTATAAAACTTTTCATTGAAAAGAAAATATCAATAGAAAAGCAGGGCAAGAACTAGACGGTGTAACATTTCACGTGGGGTCAATCAAGCCAGTCATTGTTTTCCATTTAACACAAATGTTCAACATCCGTCCATCATTGACCTAATAAATCCTTTTAGTGGGGAAAATATAATGTGGGGCAAGGTCGTCTGTCAATAATAAAGGATGGTGCGTATCGGTGGCGGTGGTATGGTGGTCGGCGATGGCGAGCGCAGAGTGCGGGTATGCGGCGCGGCCGGGCTCGCCGCCGCCGCCGCACCCGCAGTATGACGCGGCCCGCGAGTCGCCCGCCCGCGCCCATGCGAACGCCGCGCCGCGCGCCCACCTGCACCGCGACACGTCCCGACACGATCTTAACAAACTGCATATACTAAACATATATCATGTGTCCTAAAACAATCGTGCCTTTCAACTTAAAATTATAATTGTTAGGTAACTCTTTTGTGTATCTCTCGATGTGAAAACTTTTCGTAAAAGTGAATGTTCATCAGTGGAGTTTGAAAGACTAATCAAATTATAAACTTGAACTGGAATATTGCAAACTGTCTTAGGACACCCTTTAAATCATTGTCGGATCTTTTTATCGAAGTGATTTAACGAACAAAGAAATGTGTTTACAAAGAAAAGTAACATAGCAACGGATGTCATATTAATATCAGTAAAATTATGTAACGTCTTTAATTAATTCAGCAAGACGTATTATTAAAAACAGTTGGTTAAGTAGGCAAATTAAAATAATGGATATATTTCAAAAGTGACCGAAAAACTGAGTAAAAGTAGGTTACGAACTACTTGTAAGTAACATTCTAATTGTTTATATTCTTTGTCACGTAACACATTGGTAAACATTCGATCCATTTCAAATAAATATATAGGTTCCATTTTTACAAGGACCATAAGATGTTTAAATATTTTTCAGTTCAAATCACAAATGTTGGCTCAAAGACAATTAAAACTGAATGCAAACAATGAGAAGACAAATCTTGAAACCAATTAATAAATCAAAAATTATATTCCAGGTTCAATGCAAAATAAAATGCAATTAACTGATAAAGTAACAAAATATCATCGACATAAGCAATGTTAGAGACTTAAGACGATGTCTGATTTAATATCATTGAACATATGTACATATAATATTAAAAATGTATTGTAAATGAGAACATATAGTGTTAAACATATTGTTAAATACACGACGATCAGTTGTGGACATGGAAAACGGTGCCTTAAAATATGGGAGCAACAACAACAACAATGATATCGTCGAGGAAAAAGTGGTGAGTACTTCGTTAGCTACTATCTTTACACTTCCAACCTCTTTGGGCTAACACAAGTGGCCGTCTCACCAAACTCGAAAAAAAAATAGTCTACATATCTAGTCTGTATAAGTAGCTTATGTCAATTATCGCATGTATAGAATTTGCTTTTGGTTAGCCAGGTTATTCAAACGTTCACAAATGTACGCGGGTACTTACGGCGCGGCACTATGATCCTGTGTTCGATTCCCGCTGGAGCTTGTTAGTTACTTCTTAATTAAACTAATTTCAATAAGGTTGAGGCATCAGTTAATTTGTGCAAATTGATTGATTTGTTAAGATATCTTTGAATGTTATTATTAATCCCTTTTTAAGTTTAACCGCCAAAATCATATTTTATAAATTATAACAGTATTTATTACATTCTCAAAAACAAAGAACCTTTTTGTGAACATTCATTCATTTACTCTACAATACAAATTCTAATTTAATTAGAAATGATAAACCACAACGCACAAAGCGCCGCCGTAAAAAAATAAAACGGAGTGACAAATAGCTTTCATATTAATCTCAAACAATTACATAAAACACAGTTATTACGTTTACAGAGCAAGTTACTTTGTTATTACAATAATAATAGTAATAGAACACAATTGTTTGCTTTTAATTAGGTAAAACATGCGTTTATACCTCTACTGTATCTTCAGGCATTAATAACATTACTTCGAAACATTTTACTGCTTTGAATATACAATATTTACATTAATTTGTCTAATGACAACAAATACTAAACCATGTATGTTTTCATTATTCTAATGTAAGAAGTTTTGACTGGTAACCTATGAACTTGCGTAGACGCTGCTACGCTCGTAGCCAAGCGCCTACGCTCGTAGCCACTGACATTTATTTAGAACTACGCAAATGTTTTCTTAATCATACACGGTATACATTTAATACTGTATTATGCCAAGTTAAATATTATATTCACAGTACAAATAAAAAGAAATTCCATCACAAAAATAGTCGTACAAACTTGCAATGTATTTTAAAAACAAATCATATTAGAGCCGTCTCGCGGGGCTTTAAGCGGCGCTGATGCATTTACCAACAGTTCGCCATTTACTTTAGTACGTTAGCCTCTTCATTTGCGGCTACTGTTGCTAACAATTTGATATCCATTATCCGTTCATTCTTCATGAAATAAAACACTAATAACTTTAATTAATGAACGGATGAACCGACCCGCGCCCGCCGGGTGCAAGATATTGTAGGGAAACTTAAGGAAACAACTTTATGGATCAAATTGTTACAAGTGCACTGACAAAGGAATTTATTTTCTTGTTCGATATCAAATGGACGTAATTATTGTTGTTTTATATATCTACTTTAACTGTATGTATTTTAAACTAGAGTCGTTGAGATGTAGATAACTTGTATATGTATAACTTTCATGGTAAATAATCAAACAGGTACTGGTGCTATTATGCCATTTTATGTCATCATCCATGCATACTGTATTTCTATCATTAATTATCATCGCGAAATCTTAATTATTGAGGAAATGTTTAATGGATGTCATGTGCATGTGAACTTGTATGTTTGTAAACGTACCCACGACACCGGATAAAATCACACTAGGATTAAGGAAAATCCTAGTGTGGGGCAACGTCTTTGAAAAAATAAAAAATAATGAAACTAATGTAGAGGTATACTAAGTAACATCTTCTCATCCTCAGCAATGAACAGATTATATGCAAGACAAAAGCTTTGTAGTTATTAAAATGAACTAAAAAGTGGTAACAATAATATTTTCTTGCCCATTAACAAAGCACAAAGTCTACAAAAGGGGATATAATTAAATTTATCTCTTTCTGCTACGGATATTAGGTATATAATCCTCCGGATTATGACATTTTGCCGGCGTCCCTGCGGAGTTATGACCATCAAGTTTAAGACTTTAACAACGACCGCTTGTAACATAAATATAACGTCTTTGCCACAGTTTCCTATGTGAAAGACAATGTTCGTCAAATCGTTTCAATGTAGATTATTTATTAAACTACCAATTGATTGTGAATTTACAAGTCTTAAAGACAAAGAACATGGTAGATTCCAACTAGTCAAATGCAATATACCTATACCAAAATTTAAAAAAAAAACGATAGACGTGCAATTTTTTTTTACCAAATGTTCTTTTATGTATCAATAAATAAAAACATTATAAAAAACAGTAAATACATAATTCCCATATTACCTTGCTTACCTAAGTACTAGACTTCTTTGTGCACTAAACAGTTCCTTATTTACATTATTACTCCAATTTTGTCCTATTGCATCTACAATAGACAGGTTTCTATTCCATAATTGCTGTTAGTAGGCATCTCAATCTGCGACAAACTCCTCCTACAGCCTCTTAATCACTCATCAATGTGTATTGCATCAATCACTGGCTTTGACTGTCGACTCTGAATGTGTGGTTTACAATCTCGACCCGTTTCAAGTCGAATTTCCAATCATCCCTTGAAACCTTACGTCGTACAAGCAAATTACACATTTCTGTCACTTAAACTGAGCTTAATATGCCAATCACTTGTTCAATTAATCAATTGAAACTCAATTTGGTACAACATTAGGACTGATAAGCTAAATCCCAATGCACGTGTTTCGTTAACTCGAGCTATTGAAGTTCTTTAGAGTATGATCTTCCATCATCATTATTATCATCATTGTAATAAATAAATTGATGAATAAACCAAATAAGTGTAATAATACCTAGCATCGCATTTTCAGTAAAGTGATGAGCTATTTCGACTAATGCCATTTGTTTACCCATTTTAGTTACCCATCACTATCTTCATAACAACACATTTTTGCGCTTAAACATTTTGTTTGTTTGAGTACCTCTTACTAAACACTCGAAAATTGAGGAAAGGATTTTTTCGCTAAAATACCCGAAAAACTAAGCCAGTAACTTACACTAAATGATATGTTTTAATAACGCCATGTCTTTTGTAACAATTGCTCAGTAGCTAAACAATTACACTCTGCACTTAATATACGTATATCTTTGTTTTCCTGCATACTAAAGTTCAGACTGTGTACAGTCTGCCTGTGACAGCTTCTTTTTGAGGGGGGAAAATCATCCGACGACTTCTCCCGCCTTGAGTTAGGCGAGAGATAGTGTCAGACTCTTACTGACTAAAACCACCCCGTTCCTACTTCTGCTCTTCGAGCCGGAGCCCATTGTGTTCGATCTTTGGATATTCAAAAATCCAGTCCAATACTAAATCCTATAAGGATTCATATCTATCACATATGCAATTTGTTCCACCGACCATGGTAAACCAACATCCCGTTCTGAAGGGAATAAAATCATCTCGATTCACGACTAGATAATTCAGTGGAACGAGATATCCGTCTTCAATATAAATATATCCCGACGAAACCACATTCGGGAAATCGAGTGTTTCCTATAAAAATAAATAAGATATTACGTCTAAACTTATCTTTGCCGGCAAAGTTCTTAGGAAATGTTTTCCTGTAGTTTAGTTTTAGTGGCTTTAGATATTATATTATACTTGTTTTCAGTTGTAAATTCTGTACACCTTCGTTTCCAGTAAATCAGACAACAGACATTTGATTCCTGAGTAAAGTTTAACTAGATTTTTAATACTTTTTGCTTTGAAAGTAGGTTTTCAACTTGCTTATCCCTTTTAAGGATAAAAGAGATGTGTTTAACTTTATATAAGCTTTTATATATACAAGAAAGTCGTGTTAGTTACACCACTTATAACTCAAGAATGGCACAATAGATTTGGCTGAAAATTGGTAGGGAGGTTGCTTAGAGCCAGGAGACCGACATAGGATACTTTTTGACCAAAGTTTTTTTTTTACTTTTTACCGAAAATCACGAACGGGGACGGGAAAAAATGGGATTACGCGTACGAAGTCGCGGGCAGAAGCTAGTATAATTTATAATTAAGTGCCGTAAGTTAAACATTATTGTCGAACACTTGAAGTTTAAATAACAAAGATCATATTGTTGTATTTTTTGTAACTTATGAACTTTGTGTGAAAAATGGAGTAGATAACTTACAAAAACGTTCCAAATTCCACTTTGAAAATACAGTTATAATAAAACCACTGGCAGCCAGTTTTCATTCACAAATAAATATTGTTACTTTATTAAAATAAATTCTCACCCAACATAATGTATATTTATATCAGAATTCGACTTTATGTCTTTACACAGCGGTACATTTCTACAAAAAATAGTTTTATAGACTTACCTAAACTTAGTATAGGAATGAAAAATATCTAGAATACTTTTATATTCTTCGGTAATAGTATTAAAGCCGGAATGAGCGCAGCCGTGGAGCGCTGAGAGTTTGCGCTTCGGACGACTTTGTGGTTTAGCCAGAATTATATTAAAACGTACTAATTTATTTCATCGAATAGTTAGTCTTCTACAATTTGATTTATACTGATTTAAGTGGCGTAGAAAGAATAGTACAATATTAACTGCTATTGATTCCTTTGTTTTTTCAAACACTATATCCACTGTTCTACCTTATATCATATTCAAAGTTTAAAGTTAAATGAAATAAAACAAACAAAACCTTGCGAGTGTCCGTCCTAACCTCGCTGCATATGATACCGGTGCCCATGAAGTTAGCAAAGCGAAATAAGTATGAATGTATCGATCCATCTATTTACGACCTGATTGTGCCTTTGAGTCGCGTTGCTAAGATATCGCGCGCCCGTCACAATACTTTATCAATAATAAACAATCAGCTGTCTGTACAGGTACATACATAAATTAACTGATCATACCAGACGATAGGACTCGTCAACATGTCCATTTTGTAACAATACACCCTTTTACATAACTTCACGCCTTGTATCCCCAAAGAGGTAGGTAGAGGTGCACATTACGGCACTTAATGCCACTGTACAATGTAACACCCACTTCTCACTATTTCTGTTACGATTACGAGTCCCAAGTAATGAGCCTATTGCCATATACCGGCCACGACTTAAGACTCCGTGCTACTACTGAGAGTTCTTAAAAAACCAGTAACACTTTACCCGACCCGTGAATCGAACCCAAGACCCCTTGTCCGACAGTCACACTTGCGACCACTCGGCCAACGAGGCATTCTTTCAGTCTCACTCAGTCAGCCAAGATTCACCCTTTCACATCCTACTAATATCCTAAATATGAAAGTTTGTTACTCTTTCACACGAACTTTACGGCTAAATCTGGACTGAAATCTAGGAGTCTAGGACAGAGATGCATTATTGTCTGCAATATCATAATAGGCTAGTACTTTCTCGGAAATGACTATGATTAAAGCACTGGTAGAAGCTTTGTTTATGGAATAGGAGGCAAACGAGCACACTGATCACCTGATGGTAAGCAATCAGCGCCGCCCATGGACACCCGCAACACCAGAGGTGTCACAGGTACGTTGTCGGCCTTTAAAAAAGGAATACGCTTTTTTCTTAAAGATTTGAAGGTCGTATCGGTTCGGAAATACCGCCGACAACCGATCATTCCACAGTTTTGCTGTGCGAAGCAGAAAGCTAAGAGAGAAGCGCAAAATTGTTGTCTGCCAACTATCTATATGGCGAGGATGCATATGCTGTCGTGAGGGTCGATGACGAAAAGATGCGGCAGGTATCAGGTTGATAAGATTTCGTTGTTGATTAAAAAATAATTATTATTTGTGATCACAATTTCAATATTCTAACAACAATATCGTCCCTTTATACTTACTAACGATGGATTCCTGTGGAATTCTTTAAGAAATACCTCGTGATATAACAACGTGTTTACCTTGCAAAATAATTCCCTATACCGGCTTCCTGAGCCCTAAGGAATTTATATTAGTTACAAAGTAAACAAACGATAGACAAACTATAAAGTAACACAGGTATGTAAGCTTGTTTGAGTGCATCGTATAAGTTTTTAGTTCAGTACATCGGAAATTGTCCAAATTTTCAAAATGATGTCGTGGTGGCCCGGAGGCTTAAGACACCCAACTAAACCTACCAACGGCAAGTACCAATGTGACTTTTTCCCAGTTAAATGTACTGTCTAAGGTTATTTAGACACCACTGACAAACGGTGAAGGAAAACATCGTGAGGAAACCTGGGCTTATAATTTCTAATTATAAGTTTAAAATCGCCAACCTGCACTGAGTAAGCGCGGTAATTAACGCACAAACCTTATCCATGTGAGAAGGGGTTTTTGGTTAACAGTGGCCACTTGTAGGCTGATGAACTTTGTGATTTTTATCTTAAAATGTATCAGTATAAACACTTATGCTTTATAATATATATTAACATAATCTTCAAAAAAATAGTAATGTACTTATACTTGTAATAAATCCTGAAAGGGTCGATTGATCTTATTTACAATCGTACTAATGTCATTCAATCGCTTTCGGTGTCATTTTAAAAAGGTTATACAAACATATTTCTTAATAAAAACAAGCACGCGAACTGGCTAGACTTCATCTATTATGAAATGACAGATGGTCGACCACCTCGGCCACCACGGCCTATCGTGTAGCAGAAGCGCGGGCCGGATAGCTCGACACGCCAGCATTAACGACATTATCCGCCGAGCTCTTATCATCGCCGGTGTGCCAGCTGTTCTGGAACCAAAGGGTTTGGCACGCGACGATGGTAAGAGACCCGACGGTATGTCCATTATGCCCTGGAAGCTGGGAAGGTCTTTGGTGTGGGACGCAACCTGCGTTGACACCCTTGCACCTTCTCATCTTCCAGTAACGGCGGGTTGTGCTGGTTCGGCTGCTGCCTCTGCAGAAAGCCTCAAGCGGCGCAAGTATAACAACCTTGCTGGTAGTTATATCTTTGAGCCGTTTGGGGTTGAGACGCTAGGTCCGTGGGGTCCGAGTGCACTTAAATTGTTCCAAAACATCTCAAAACGCCTGGTTGACACATCTCGTGACCAGAGGGCTGGTCTTTTTCTCGGTCAGAGGCTAAGCATTGCCATACAACGTGGCAATGCTGCCAGCCTTCTGGGTACTTTCCCCACTGACGTCGATGCGGACGAATTTTTCGACGCTTTATGTAAATAGTTGTTTTTGTTTTTTCTTATAATTAATTTTAATCTTTAGTTGTATATAGGTATTTAATTTAGTAATATTTAGTTTTAATTTTTTAGTTTTAATTTAGTAATATTTAGTTTTAATTTTTTTTTTTTTTTTTTTTTAAGTAATAGTTAGTTTTTAATTTAAGTTTTTTATTTGAATAAATGAATTAGAAGTTATGAAATTATAATAATAGCTTTCGCAAACATTTTCTTGGTAAATATAATACGTACAATCATTGACGGGAAAATCGATAACTGATGTTATGTGACAGTTGCTCCACTTTCAAGTTTAGGCGCGATATAACAAAATGTGTTATCGAGGAAGTCGCTAATTATAAAACAGTTTCTTAAGTGAGTTTAAAGACATTTTTACTTAATGAAAACTTCGTTTACCTACCTCAACTAAATAGTTGTTGTTAGTTACGTCGATAGCTTAGTGCCACAAATTCGTCTGAATATTTTTATCTGCTTGTGTATCAATCGTTCCTAAGGAATAAAATAGTATATAACTAAGCAATAATATGTTAATCTGTCAAACACCAAGCGGTCACCGGTGACCGCGACCTATTGTTCTTTAATTGTGTCTATAAAACCGGTACTCGACGAGTTAAATATTCTAACCGTTTTATGTGCATGCTGTAGTAGCCAATCACTAGTTGTTACACTTATCAAAGTATTATTTGTTATAACATGAATATATAAATGTAAATAACTGTTAATTAACCAAATAAAAAACTAAATGAAAAATACAATTAAACTTGGAATAAACAGGACAGTGTTACCAGTTTACTTACTCCACTATAGAAGTCAAAAATTAAACAACAAACCCAATTTCAAGAATATCACAATACATACCTCTAGTTTCTCAGCATTGTTTTCCTTCGCAGTTTTTGAACAGCAGTGATTGAATAAATCACACAAGTGCGTGACTGACTACCTGACCTCAAACCCACGACCTACGACTCGTAAATGAGGAGGTTACCTCTGGGTCAGTACAGTAAAGCTAGAGGGCTACCAGTACTATACTGAACCTCCATTGTTCTTTTAAAATAGTACGGTTTACCGTTCTGAATAAAATTAAATGTCAATCTATAAATCCCCCGGAGCTGCAAGTTTTATTTGCTTATTTATTTACGTAAGTCCTTTTTTTATTTACGTGTTGTATACTCCATAAGTTGAAATTTATAGCATAGTCAGTTAAAGTATGAGACTCATGGGACCAAAATAATATGTATACTTCCTGTCTTTCTCTGGTGACAAAAGAGGCGAGCTGTAATATTACATTTTTCATAACTCCACTCCAGCTATGTCCTCTATGTAACACACAGATGTATTACAGTAACAAAATTTGGTGATAACAAAAGCATTATGACTGATTTAGCAATAGCCTTCCTCTTATATGAGTTCTAAGTGATTTTATTATTTTTAAATTTAAATCTCGTCCCCAATATTTGTTATTCATAACGTTAGGAATGTTAATTGTAATGCCTTTTGAGAACATTTCCTGACAAACATGTTAATTATAGTGATCGTCACTTTTCATCAATATAATTTTACGAGTGCCATAATGTATATACAAATCAGTTACCACGTAATAAATAAACTATTTGTGTATTGTTTAGCTTTATTATAGCGGCGAATAGTGACATAAGCTTTAACTCCAAATAGAAATGTTCTGTGCAAGATTTATTTCATCGCTCATAAAACAATCGTGTTGATGGCGACTAACCATAAAAAGAGAGTAAAGTTAGGGTGAATAGAAGCAATATTTATAAATGTCGTTGCTTCATACTACCAAGTTGTTATTGATATTTAATTTTAAGTTTTCTATAGTAGCCACTGGATTTAAGTAAATAAATAATTAATAATATAAAAAATCACCAATTACAACGACAACAAGAGACAAACAACAACGACACAACGACTTTTGCATTCGTACGTTTTAGAAAAGACATTATTTAAAACTTAGAGTTTTTAACGTATTTCCCTGCGAAAGCACAGGCTTTGGGTGATAACACGTAGGCCACGTGTAGGGCGTACGTGAGCCCCGAGTTACAGCTGAAATGAGCACGAACACACCGGTCACATATTGAAACATTTTATTGTATACCTAATTACTTTTTAGCTGGCTGCACGGTTGACATAGTGCATGGTTGTCCCGAATACCATGTCTGATAAAGTTGTACAGATTTTTCTAGTAATAATTACTTTCTAGTATTGACGTTGACAAGAGTTATAAGAAAAATGAGAGAGTTATAGTAGTTGTAGTGACGATAAAAGTGTTTATACAGTAAATTCTACTTACAACGAAATTCAACACCTTTATTATCAAGTATTATAAAATAATCGAAATAATTGCACAGAAATGTTTGTCGCCATTGACTAATCACGTGTTTCATTGTCAATAGAAAAGCAATTTGGATAAGATGGCTGACTATTCATACTTATTTTAAGACTACTACTACTTTTAAATACTAATTTAAAATTAATTATCAGTACCATATCTCTGTTTAAATATTCTTATCATACATTTAATTTAGCACAGATCTATCAAGGACTACTAAATATCCAGGTTCCGTGCAACTGAGTAATACCAGTCTCATGATGGATTCATACGTGTGTGTACGCAGGAATTCATGCATAAATTCAATTCCATCGAGTCGTATTCATACTGCGTCAAGATGAGGCACTCCGCACTTAATTATACATATTTCATTAAAACTCGATGACGTTCAGCGCAGGTAGTGAGAGGTATCATATTGATGGCCTAGTTACTGAAAATAGCTAGATTTCTGCCCCGAATATTGGAAACGAAAGCTTTAGAGGTCTCGCCTGTTTGTTAAATTATAATCAAACTGATGGAATTGCTTGGTTTCCGCGTTTTCATTTCCTCTAGAGTTTTTTTTTTTAAAGTTACGTACTTCCAAAGGTAAAATGGATCTCTTCATACGAAGTCTGTCAAGACCCCTTTTCTTAGGAGTCTTCATCAACATCGCGTGACTGTCTACTACAGACTATGGATCTGCTCTACATAAGAAGGGTTTGTCATAATATACAAGGTTAACATGTAGGTTGGAGAAGGTAGTTTAAAAAGTTCAATATCGTAAAAAATGCTGCCTCGTCTCTGCTAAATTTGTAGCACTTTCATTGGTTCTTACGACATCCGCAAAAAAAATCGCCGAAACCAACGACTTAAAATGATTCTCAGAAAAAAAGCTTTAATGTATGTTATGTAAAATATTACTGTTATTAACTTTATTACAAGGTTTTTAAAAAAACCTCAGTTTTAGCACGGAGTCTGCAACTGTGCCCAGTATATATAGGCTCATATTATATGGGACTCATAACATATGTAAATAGAGAAAAGTGGGTGATACATTCTACAGTCGCATTAAGTGGCGTAGGCAGATAAAAGTAGGTAGGGGATAAAAGGCGTGATTTTATGTTATGTATGATTTATAGGAAAAAAAATGCCTGACTCACGAATTGAATGTCTTTACAACACAACCACAAGTAACTCATGCAAACATAAACTGACGTTGAACCCCTCACAGTAACAGAAAGTTTTGTAGATGATAATTGCACTTACAACTATTTCTATTATGACTTTTGTTCTCTAAACTCTTAATAGACATTTAGAGACAGAGCCAGTCTTGTATCTACGTACCTACGTAGCTAGCTACTTACTTAATGCAAGTTTGTTGATTACCCGCTTGAGATGAAACTCCTTGAAGCACTTTCTCAAGAAAAGTAATCCAAGAATACCCAGGAAATGTTCTCGGTTCTCTGTTCCGACTTAGTTGGTGATTAGATTTAATTAGAAATGACAAGTCAATGCAACCGGCGTTTACAAATATATACGTTCACATAGTATGTGTGTATTACACATGACACCCAGACCCGGAGCAACAATCTGTGGATCACACAAAGAGATTTTCCGTGCGGAAACTAAACCCGCGATGCGTTGCGCGGCAGCCAGTTGCTCAGCCACCGAGCAAACCGTACAGTCTCTTGTATGGTTAAAAATCATAAAATATTTTCACCAATACAATTAATGAAAATATTTTTTATATAAAATTTTCCTATAAGAAAGATAAATTTAAATTCTAATAAAATTAGAAAAATAATTTCACTCAATTAACCTCATACAGAGGTATACAAACAAACATAAACCATACGTTAACACACATAGGTATTTGTTCTACACATTCCACCCGTATCAAAAGTTCCCGAACCGTGTCTCAAATCCGAAATCATAACTTAACAACTTTAAAGCCGAATACCAAATATCAAATACGTAGTTAAATCTGAAAGGTTAGCTGCGCAACATGAAGGAGTTATCTATACGTAGGGTTGCTTATCTCGCGTATCGAGTCCTTGAACTATCGCGTGCTAATCGCGTGGAGGCCGGTTCGCAGCCATCGCCAATCTAACGCCCATCTCACCCGTCACGCAGTTGCCTCTACTTACATAGATTATTGCAACACTTTCACTTACAACCAATGAAAGCGAGTTTGACCCTCGCATTTGTAATGTTCTTAAAATGTAGAGGAATTTCACCAGTTTGTGAATTGTGAAAATAAGGTGTTCCTTCGTTTGCGTTATACTTCCATGCTGTGTTTGCTATGCTTCGATTTCGTTCATAAAAATGTACATAGATTTTAAAGCGCTATGAATAGAAATGGGAATTATGTCCGTATAGTTTTGGGAATTGCTCTTATATATAATTACATTTTATGAAACATCAGCATCCAACTTCACAAAACAATGTAAGCATCGACCAAAAAATCTGAACCAGGTTCTAGATCGCAAACATCAACCGCCCATGGCAGTTCACTTCTGAGATTATGGGCCTCATATACACAAGCGGGGTTTTCACAATAACCTCCACGCTTGATAGGTTGGAGATCGCAGATTAAAAGGTTCCATGGTTATCGGAGTTCAGTGTCTTTAAAACGTGAGGTTTCTTAGTTGGTTCTTGCGACACCCACGGAAAGAGTCAATTTGACTGCGCGGTTGATGTGGTGGTTGGACAACCGGCTACCGCGCACCGTATCCCGGGTTCGATTCCCGCACGGTGATCCTCAAATTGTTGTTTCGGGTCAGGGTGTCATGTGTATGTGAACTCGTATGTTCGTAAACGCACCGTGGCCGGAGATCGTCCCGCGATCCCCGACGTCCGGTGTCGTCGTCGCGATGGCTGGGTTGCGAGGAGGCAGCGCTTTGCTGCCTCACGCGTCCCGCCTCCTCCTTAGCTAGCATGACTGCTTCGCAAAAGGAGGAGACGGCATCCCAGTCCCCCTCGCTCCGCATCATGGCTTGCACTAGGCCCGGACGTGAGAGGTCGCCATCGCCGAACACTTCCCCGAGGGCACGGCGGTGCTCAGCCCACGCAGGGCATTCTCCCACTGTGTGTTCCACCGTGTCCTCAGGGCGGCCCTCGCAGTGATGACACCCGGGCGTTTCCTCCCGCCCTATCAGACACAGGTACCTCCCGAAACTTCCATGTCCGGTGAGGACCTGCGTCAGGCGGTAGGTGAGGACGCCGTAGCGTCTCTCAAGCCACTCCTCAAAGAGGGGACTTACCGCTGCAATGGCAGCGAGCCCAGCCCTCGGTTGCGACAGTCGTTGCTGCCATTCCGCCATGAGATCACGATACAGAATTGCCTAGCTGTAACCAGATTCAGATGAATGTATTTTATTCACATGTAACTGCTCTCCGCAACTGACTCGGGGTGATATGAGCCTCACAGTGAAACTCGTTCTCAGTAACGACTGTTATATACGTTCTGTAAACATTACTAATAGCTTTTCGTGCCTTCAGAGGCACGTAGAAGACCGAAATGTTTAGAATAATCGTGAATTCACACACCACAATTAATATTTAGGTGAATTACTCAACAGATATTTTAAGTTGTGAAACTAATTCGCAAATAATTTCCAAAATACCACCTCTGTTATTGAAACACTAAAACACAGGATGCAAGATGCGAGAATATACAATATGAAACGCGGACTTAATGAAGACTTTCGAATTGAAAGCAGTATCAAAATTATAATTTTTATTAATGTACTTTAATAAGTGTTGAAACTATTTTAAAATACTAAATACACACCTACAATGCAATTACTAAATAAGCATACTAGAACCAAAAGTGACATGATATATTATGGTACGCATATAGCTACATACTTGTAGCTATATAAATATTGGCAATAAACCTGCAAATTGCTTCTAAACCAATGTAACATTGCGGCTACGCGATTGCTAGAAGGTCTACGTAGCGACTACGAGATTGCTACGAAATGTCGTAGGACCTAATTTTGAGTTAAAGACTGTCATTATTATTTAATTTCTAAATGTATTTTTCCGTATGTATCATTGTTTTATTTATCATTTGTTTTGATTTTCCTTTTTGTTCTTGTAATTTGTGTTATTTCCATTTACCTCTCAAATTAAAAATTATTATATTATAGGATAGTGACACATTTATCTAATTCCTTCTATTTGTTTTTAATTTAAGTTTTATACAATTGCATAAGGAAGACTTAATGCTAACAGCATTCTTTGCCAGACATCCTTTAGGTAGTGCAAAAATGTTATGAGAGATAGTGGTAATTATCCAAATTAATAAAAGAGTATCAAAAGCATACATAAAATACGTAAATATAATCGTATAGATATATATAATTTATAAATATCATTATACATTCTATTCTTAAGTTTCTATATTTTATAGACTGCATTGTGTAATATGGGTAAATATACCTTATGGGTTTATTTTTTTTTAAGGGGGGAAAATCATCGAATGACTGCTCCCGCCTGATACCTTATTGATATAAGGTACTAGACATAATATTTGTATCATTAATTTTAATTTAACTTGTTCTGAAATTGTTATACTTAAATGTGAAATATGTTAACAGTCCCAAATGGCCAAATTATTCTTCTTACTATATTGTCTTTGGCATAAAATGGAAAAAACTTTTCTCTAAGGACTGAGAAATCAGTCTGATACCTAACGGTAGGTACTGAATTTACAAACGTTAACTAAATACTAATGTAAGGACCTTTTACCATAATAACACAGTATTGAAAATTCCATTAGTGACCCGTTTCCACAATTCATACTAAAATAAATGAAAACATTGCTTGAAATCAATAAATAGTTTACAAAATATGCGGCAGTAGGATCATAAAGTAAATGAAATGATTAGTTGGTAGTGTGTCGTAGGGGGTAATATGGTGGTGTCACGTGATCGCGGGCCGCAGCGCGCGGCGTGTTCCTCCAGTGACACCGTGCGTTCAGCTGAAATATTCGATGGCTGAGGGGAGGTTGTGCGAGGTCACGCCTGTGCTCGGCCGTCTCCGGCCGCGTCCGTCGCCACTCGGCGCCGCGCACCGACGTGCGCACAGCGACCTCTTGCGTGCGCCGCTACAGTGCCCCATCGAGTTTACGTCCAGCGACCACGCTGCGGACTCTGCCGCTTCTCACACTGCCATCGAATTGTTATCTTAATATCGTTCCTAGGCGACTCGCCTTTAGCGAACGACCGCCGCGAATCATTGCTAAAACGTATATTTTCCACATGATACACCGAAACTAACGCATATGTCACAAAACGGGCCGTTCGTGTTGTAAACGAGTCGAGCGCTTAATCGATCGACTGCATTAAAAAGTAAAAATTATTATTATCGTTTTGCAGTCGACCTTTGCGGATTTTGTTGCGCTGCGATAGGTATTTTTTATTTAAATTTTACACACAAAGCAAAAGTGGTAAAACATTGCTTAGGCTAACTGAGTAGTCGATGATATCCAGTGTGGTGCCGTCCTGTGCTTAGTTCGCTCAGTGAACAGTGCGTCAAAATTGTCGTCGAGGTGTTTTTCCTTCTTCGTTTGGTTGCGGGCTTAGCGCTATATATTCTCTCGGTTGGTTCTTGCTTTGTTTTGATATTCTTGTGGGGAAAAACGCGATCCATGCTTGGAGTTATGACTACCATGGTATGGTTTCCTTTGTCTAAGTTATTTATCTACTTTTTCTCTTCTTAGTAAAAGAAGTTAGTTCACATACATTATCACATTAAATTGATGCTTTTAGACTGAACGAATGTTACAACAATTTATGAAAGACCATCGAACCATTCTTCTTTCATAATTTCTTGTAGGGTTTGTTGGTTCTGACTGAGTAGTTTATATCTGAGTAGCTATAACTAGTTATTTGAATGTTATTTAGTCGTTTACATTGTATTTCTATAATAAAGCCGTGCTTCTCGCTTTGGAAGCTTCATTGTGACGTGAGTTACAGTCGCTATATTGTACCTATCTATATTCATAGTATGGCGGCGACTCTATTGTAAAAACTATGCAGAGCATGCAGCCCCTCCCTCGATCTTCGCATTCTGGAAGGATTCCAGGGGTTCTGTTCAGGCTTGAGTTCCGCTGCATACAATACCCATCAGATCTCGCATTGTTGGCGTAATGCACAGCTTTAATTCATCTGTAGCCACATCAGATCGTTTTGCTATTGGACACTATTACATAATGATATATGCTTAGAGTCGATTGTTGTAAGTGACATTTTCACCAACCAGAACTGACAGTGACAGCTGCAGGGGGTCGTTTTATTTGTCGCCATTAATTTGTTGACACTGACAACCATTACAATCTGAAAATATTCTAACACTACTAGAACATACAATATGACATTGGTAACAAAAGGGATTGATTAGTTCTCACACCGTCCTTTGTTTTACCATAAGGTCAATAACATTGGCTTTGTTACGTGTGACCACTCAAATACGAGCTTTAGTTTTATGGCTCAGATGTAGCTTCATAAATCCCATGTACAACGTCGTGGACAACCCAGTTTCACGAATTGACATTATCAAGTAACATTAAGCCGAGGAGCTTGTGGTTTCAAGTCAGATTTTCTGCGAAAGTAATGAGATCTTTTGTCAGAAACAAAGCATCTACTTAGTTTATGAATTATGAATGTGTTTAGCGTGTTTCCTCCAAGATCGTGAATATAGTTATGATGTGTTTCAAGATACCCGACCGCCTCTAAAGCCTCGTAAAGCGAGTTTACGTAACTTCGCTAACACTCTCGGCTGTCAAAATGCTAAGCTTTTGTGATGTTTCGTAATAGGCCATTAAATAAATATAGACTAATAGACTAATAAATTGATGCGTATATTTTGAAAATCTGAGTCAATTTATTTTTGTTTGTACTTATATGTAAATTCATACATTATAATTTGCAGCGTTGGATCACTTCGCAACATTAACCTGCCTAGTATTATGAGTCACACGTAGACACTTACTCACGAGCTTTGCTAACGCTACGCAGCTTTTGTATACTTACGTGTAACCAATCAGTCGTCATAATCTAACACTAGACACACTGACCTTTATTTATACAGATGACAATGTACAAAGAAGTTTACAAATTGGCTAAAGTGTCAGGTAGCATAATGCTAAGATCACAATGGCAGAACTCTTGTCTAACAAGACGTTTCATTCGATATTAGTATTGTATTGTCGTTCAATGTCAGTTTCCTCGTGTCCGTCATTATTCTCGAGCTCCAACAACGGAGAGAAACGTCTTGCGCACATTGAACATGTGCACAAAAAGATGAAAAGAACCGCCTCCCCATTGACACAGTGTCTTGAATGAGGCCCGGCCTCGTTCTCCGCTTTCAGGCGCTCGTAGCTGTATGCCTATTAGACGTGCTCTATACACTTGAACTACTGTCTTAGCCGACATTTGTGGAAACCTAAGCTGCTTCCGACTATTTACGACATAGCTGCGTATCTTTTTGTCCATTCTTGTACCATACTGTTGTTCGTTACAATAAAGTATATTACAAAACCATACCATCGTAAAATAGCCTCAATACTATTCAATAGTACTGAGAATATTTACTAATACATACATACGATTATCGGAATAGAAGAGGACGAGGGTTAAGAAGTGTACGTGGGGATAAATCGATCATCTATGCAAAACACGGCAATCGCACTCCTCGAGTCGGCGTCAGCCTTCGAGCGAGCCGTGCTGGAATGTGAGCACCTGGAGGCGTCGGAACACGGCGGGTTCCGGTGAGGACGTTGGCGCGGCAGCGGCATGGAGGAGCGCGGCCCACCGGACGTGCCACTGATCGTGTCGCCGCCGTGCGCCGGCGCCGGCGGCGCGGCGCTCACCACCTCGCGGCGCGCTGCCTCCGCCCGCGGCTCTCGCGATGACCCGCCGCCCTCCACGTGGCGCTCCTCGGTGCGTGTGCGTGACACCGGTTTCCGTGGCTCACGCAAGAGTGTCGTTCGCCTCGAACCGCCCTGTAATGGCCTCAACGGGTTGCCTGCCATCGGCAAGGAGGTAATTCATTTATCTCTTTGCCAGATACTGTCTTTCGACCAGTGTTTACTACATTTAAGCTTAAGATTTGAAAAGGTATTTTCGGCAATGAGTTGATGCTCATTTTTTACAATAGAACTTGTGAGTATAGAAAAGTTTCTGACCAAGATGTGTAAGTATATGTAGGTATACCTACTGCGACTAGCTGACTGCAATGGTAGTGGAAACCCTACTGAATAACTAACACAAACAGAGCATACAGCGTGAACCCGCGTATGAACTGCTCACATATTTCACGCTCTTGCGTCCTCTACACGCACTCTACTCGCGTACTGGACTGATCCCGATACGTTATTATTCTTTTATATCCAATTACATTGAATATTACATAATTATGACAGTTTGTTACTTTTTTATACAATTTAGAATGAGATTAAGTGATCCAAGAGACAGATTGAGAGAGAGAGAGTTTGTACCTTAATGCTTCATGTAACATCTTAAACAACAATCTCGAATACCTACGACAAGCACGACAATCACTAATCTGCGATTACGCATACATACTCGTACATAGAACATTCACGAATACTTCATTCATTACGTTTCATATAATTACAATCTTGGCTTTTGAGAATGAATAATTTTGTTTCTGTTCATCGGGAATGCCTCCGCTAACGTTATAATGCATCTTACTTGACTTGAACATACTCAAACTTTGTAGTGATTATTACGTAGCGGCTGTTTCAGTAGTTATAACTAAAAAAATGAAAAAGTATTAAAAATATGTATAAGTACTGTTGTATTATTTTAGTTACGATATTAATGTAGTTCCAACCGAAAACAAATCACGTTAACGATATAATATAAAATTAATAAATAAAAGCTTATTTTTAAATTCCTAAGAAAGCTTTTTAAACGATATTTTTGTAAACATAATTAAACTATTAAAGTATGTTTTTATTTATATTTGATAAACAGACGGAACGATTTAATTTACTAGAGCAACAGGAACAGGGAAATAAATGCTGATCATATTACAAATGCCCACGTACTGTCGTGAACAAGAGAAGAATGCGTTCGCCGTAACATAGCCGCATACCACAGTAGATGAGTGCCGAGCCTGCAGGCCCACGTAAACAATAGTGACGTCATTGTTCGCAGGTACTGTCTCTGGGTGCGACGGGTGGCCACAAGGGAACCACGCAGCCTTCTCACCCCTGCACTATCCTCCACCATTCTCCTTACAAGGTAAAACCATACCATACGTAATCACGTTCTTATAGTAATTCTAGGTACCTATTCCAAATGTTAATGACAACGATAAATCATTCTTTCCTTCCATATAACTACTCCATAATTACTAAATAGCTATTTATGTAGCATTATATAGTTCGTATTGTAGTTTGCACATAAGAAAAGTATAAATTATATTCGTCGCATTGACCTCGCTCCACAACCCGCGCCAGCCGGCACGCAACGCGCTACACTTCCAAATAGTTTTGTTGTAAAATATTTAAATTGATCGCTGCACTGACTTGTATTACAGGCCGCTTGGGATTGGTTGATCCTAATATTGGTGATCTACACGGCGATATTTACTCCGTACGTGGCCGCCTTTCAACTAAATGAGCCCGACTTTGATAAACGTTCCCGCAGCTTCGGCGAAGATCCCATAGTTGTCATCGATATGATAGGTAATGTTCATCTCTGTAACTGTGAGTAAAGCAATTATTGAAAGAATCTCCTAACCAAAGCTATACAAAACTATTATTAAACTCTGTACCTACTTTCATATTCAAAGGTATAGAAAAGAAGCAGATATTCATACGCATTCCCAAGAAATAATACATAAAAATTACATTTAACTGAACTTATTTTGTTTGCAGTGGACGTTACTTTCATAATAGACATCCTAATAAACTTCCGCACAACGTACGTTAACGTGGCGGATGAAGTGGAGTCGGACCCCGCCAAGATCGCCATGCACTACCTGCGAGGCTGGTTCCTCATTGACCTTGTCGCCGCCATCCCGTTCGATCTCCTACTCTTCGGCACCGACACCGACGAAGTGAGCTGCTTTACCTACATACATCACCTTTGGTTCCATCTCACATACGACCTACACAAACTTAAATTTAGAATTAGATAACAAAAATGAATGGCTGACTAGAAGACAAAAACACCAACGGCCTTGCCGTGATTCGCAAACTGGTATCGCTAGTCGCATACCTGGTTCACTCGCCAAACATCGAGAATCGATTCAAATCGTTTTTGGAGCGTGAACATAGTAAGTTTGCATTTCACGGAGGATATCCAGACGATCAGTTGTCCGAAACGGTGTCAGCTCTCGGAATCCCGAACTTTTTACGTTAAGAGAGCACAAAATATGAATACAGTTAAACTCTAATATAAATAACGCAGTGGTCATAGTGGAGGCCATACAGTACAACAAGATTAGGGTGGCGAAGCACGATACATTCCGCATTGTGAAGGGTAAAATAGGTCATAAGAATATGAAAGCAAACTAGGTCAAGTTAGGGTTGCTCGACAAACATTTCAAGACGAAACAATTAGTACCTATAGAGTATTTGATCAGTTTGACACTGTCTCGTTCGGGATCTACGGTTCTTTCGGACAAATGAAGTTCTGGTTATTTTATAGCGAGTCACGTAGTTGTGGAATGCAGTCAATGCAAGTGTCACTTTCGACTAGGTTACCACAGCCGATCATTCAAAGATCCCACTTTATATTTGAATCAATTAGCTATTTATTGTCAATTATTTTAAAACAACCAAATTGTAAAACCGACTAAAATCATATCATCCAGTATGTTTTGTTCGTAAGCAAAGTTGATTTGTGATTTTATTTTGATTTAAGACAACTACTTATTATTACCTCTTGATTTTGTTGACGATTAGTAAGAGTCGTGATTTATTTTATCATTTGTCAATAGTCACGTTGTGGAGAATGCCCGAAGGTGGGTGCGTATTGAATTTGTAATACCATTTCTTGTTACAGCAGGGGCTGGAAAGTGATGAGGTATACCATCTTTGTGAACTATTTTTATGTTGCTGCCACTCAATTTTATTATATTTTTAGTTGACATATTTTATTCATTAATTTCCACTAGCCATTTTGAATCCACTAAATGAATGCGTTAATGGAAGATATGGACGCTTCCCATGAGCAAAATGTCAATCATTCAAGTCGTACATAACACTGTTCCCGACATGTACCGAAGCTCACTAGTTGTATCATGAGCTTGCAGCCCGCGCCCGCGCCCGCGCCGCGCCGCGCCGCGCCGCGCCGCCGGTGTCCGACTACCAACATGGCTAGATCCGATCAGAACATCGCTCTGCCTAGCACTTTTTGCTCAATCATAAAATGAGTAACATCTGAAAGTCTCAGAAATTAATCTGACTAGTATTACATAATGATAATGATCCACATACAAAAGTGGAATTAGATGCATTTGGGAACTAATAAAAATGGTTCATCATTTATTTATATTTGAGCATAATTTTTAAGCTTTATTAGCACATACAAGTAACGTATTAATTAGTTTGGTAATGATATATTACTTGCATATTTATTGACCTAGTTGAGGACTTGACTTAGTACCACTGAATAGACCCACTACAATAGCGAGGAACGACCGATACATTAGATGGTATCGAGTAGGAACTAGATGTTGGAAATGAGATAATAAGTTTTCATGAGAATATGATTTCATCGCGAGAATACATCGGTGGAACATTTTTCATTGGCTTTTCTTAGTAAAAGTATACGTACAAAGAGTCACGATATGCACAGAGCTTGGTAGCAATTACGCTCACACTTCCCAGACTTAATGTACCGATCAATAAATCGCCTTTTTCACGACAAAGAGCACCAAGTAATAGTGTCAGTCCCCAACTTACATAATACTGAAGCACCCACCTTACATCAAACAATATATTGATGTACCTACGATACTGTATCTGCCACTGATCTGTACCCACTTTCATTTGTTTACTCATCGTTATTTGTGTTCGTTAAAATTTACTAATTGGTTTTAATGATCATCTACATTGTTATTTATTTTTTACATGCATAAGGATTACATATTTTATTTTTAAATTAAAATAAATTGTTTTGAAACGATTTTATTTATTTTTGTTTTTTTCCTTTATTCCAAATCCAAACTAAATAAAATTAAACTAGTCGCAGTGTACGGTTCAAAGTGAGAACCCATGAGCGATGGGCGGTACGTTTCAAAACTTTATAGTTTGAGTCATCGAACGTAATCCATCGACAGAGAACATCAACTTCACAGGCAATGCTTCCCATGATATAAACAGCACAAATACCTCACGTGTGAATCTTACAATTATATACAAATTTTACAAATTTATATTTTAACTAAATCCGTTTGTGTACCCTTTATTATCTAGCCTCCAATCAGAAGCTTTGAATGATTAATATTATTTTATTCTAAATTTTAAAACACTTTTTAATGTAACTCTATCAAATTATTTAAATTTTCAATTTTAAATAACACTATGTAATTAGAAAACCAATTAGGCCATGATTCAATCAATACCTTATCAAAAGTGATATCTAATCATTCACCATCGAAAATGTTGATAATTTTAGGTAAGTCCACATAATTATAAAATCGGATATTTGCCAAGAGTTTTTCAAATGCACCGAGTTGTATGAAAGTAACAAATCTTTGTACATATTTCTAATTACTGTATTCGCTTAGAACCTAAATTCACACGACCATTATACATTCACGTTGGAGCGCACGGTCGTATAGGGACTGTGCTCGGTCACAGTAGCGGGACTATGTATTGACAGCGAAGTGATAACAGTTATCAGACAGTATTATGCACCGCATTATGTACGAAGCCAGCTAATTTTATAGTTTTAAAATAATCGCTTTTAATTCTGCAAACTACATACATATTATGTCTAAGTTTGAGCTGGGCAGCATTCATAGGCCAGTTTTGCTTAGTTAGCGTGGTTTTCGCTGCGAGGCCTCGTTGATGCTATTTAGTTTTAAGCGAACGATTCATATAACGCTTGAGTTGGGTTTGCGGCTAAGTTGCGTTGCACCAGCGGCTGATGGAACGTTCTGAGCTGTGGTTGTGGTGCTTGCAGACCACGACCCTCATCGGTCTGCTGAAGACGGCGCGACTGCTGCGGCTCGTGCGCGTCGCTCGCAAAATTGACAGATACTCCGAATATGGCACCGCCGTACTGCTTCTTCTTATGGCCACATTTGTCCTTATTGCTCATTGGTTGGCCTGCTTATGGTGAGTTGTATCTGTTATATGAGGCGAAACTGTATGCAAGATTAAAACTATATATTTATAAAAGTAGTTAAATTACACAGAGTTGCTAAATTGGAATACATTTCTCACATTAATACAATATCGAAGTATTTGTCAATGATATAGGTATTGGTATATTAATCCAATAAGTTATTTTAATGTTCGTCTTGCTACACAGGTATGCTATAGGCAGTTGGGAACGCCCTCAGCTCCACGCTCCAATAGGATGGCTGGATGCTCTCGCCAATGATGTCCAAGCTTCTTATGACAACTCCACTGGTCCATCCATGAGGTATTGTAACTATAAATGCATATCATTGTCAACCTTCTGAACTGATAACTAATATGTAATGTGGTCTTTCAGATCTAGATATATAACCGCTTTATATTTTACGTGCACATCGCTAACAAGCGTTGGTTTTGGGAACGTCGCGCCAAACACAGATATGGAGAAAGGATTCACGATATTTGTTATGCTGGTTGGCTGTAAGTAATTTTTACGCTGTATCTATGTGTAATTCCTCTAATAAAATGTCACATAATGATGTTTCCTTGCAGCACTAATGTACGCCAGTATCTTCGGTAATGTATCGGCTATTATACAAAGATTGTATTCGGGGACGGCTCGTTATCATACACAGATATTAAGAGTACGAGAATTTATTCGTTTTCATCAGGTAAGAGTTAATGGTTATTAGAATAAATTGCAGAATATAATTTAAATCAAGTAATCTTCTTTCTTAATCATATAGTACATTGTTAGAGTTTACACCATTCATAGCGTTGTATATTGTGTAGACTGTTTACAATCACCAAGCTTTTATTATTAATTAGACACCAAGTAGCGGTTATAAAAAAAAAATCTGTTCGATACTCAAACAACTATTATCATGATAAACAACCTGTGACAGTCTCATTTTGAACAATGGGCCTTCTACCCTATAATCATAATCTTCGCGCTTGGTCTGTTGCTGGAGATCGTAATTTGAATGGTTCAGATTTGTCAAAGAACTGTAAAAATGGTCCCGTCCTTTGTAGGAGACCCACTAGAAGAATAATAGTGGTGTCTTTACTGTCACCACTATAGCGTCAGTGCCATATAGTATAATATAAATGTATTAATAAAATAATTTTGTTTTGTAGATAACGAACCCTTTAAGACAAAGACTGGAGGAATATTTCCAACACGCTTGGAGCTACACGAACGGTATTGATACGTCCAGCTTACTCAAAGGTTTCCCGGAGTGCCTCCAAGCGGACATCTGTCTTCATCTTAACAGGAACTTGCTCGCGAATTGCTCAGCTTTTGATGGTGCTAGTCCAGGTTGCTTAAGGTTAGTTTAGAGTTGGTTTTCAAATGGAAAGCAAACCCCAATGAAGGTTCACGGCAATATAATTACACACCTTGAATTATACACCGTTCATGTTCACCGTTCATCAACACTTAATTTACACTGAAACCAAATCTTTATTCTTTAGTGCTGTTTAAAATTACGTCCATACGATATTCACTACTTGATAAATAAATCTCATTGGTTACAGAGCCCTGTCATTAAGGTTTAAAACGACACATGCGCCTCCTGGTGAGACCTTGGTGCATCGTGGAGATGTTCTCACCTCTCTTTACTTTATATCAAGAGGGTCTATAGAAATTCTGAAGGATGATATTGTTATGGCTATACTAGGTAAGTCCTGAACTATAAGCCTGAAATTCTAATAACCAAGTTGTCTATTTTTAGTGTAATGATTTTGGAATCTATATATATAGAAAGCATGTGTTTTTTACTCTGTACAGTACATAGCAATAGGCTTACTTATGAATAGATAGAATATAATGTCGCCGGACTTACTTATACATAATACGAGTCTGCCTTGAAGAATATTGGCATGTCTTATATGTTGTTCAGGTAAGGATGACATTTTCGGCGAGAACCCGTGCATATACGGCACAGTGGGGCGCAGCAACTGCCGCGTGCGTGCGCTCACCTACTGCGACCTGCACCGCGTGCACCGAGACGACCTGCTCGACGTGCTCGACTTCTACCCAGAGTTCCGCTCCTCCTTCGTCAACAATCTCGAAATAACATACAATATGAGAGATGTCAGTAGAACGCGTCTTAATATTATAATTTATATACGTAACTTGATAAAACACTGCAATTTGGGTTATCATTGCACTGTTTTAATGCGTTCTATAACCAAACTATAATCAATTAGGTGTTTTCGTAGTACTTCGTAGCATTCATCGTAGCTAGACTGCGTGCTACGAGTCTCCACGTAGCATCTACGATTGCGTAGACATTTCGTAGCACACAAAATGTATTTTGTTGAAAAGTATAATATTTTGAGGTTTGAAATATTATTATATTATGGAATTAGATCTACAAATTATTAATTGGTTAGATATGTAACATCCCTATCTAGTTATATCCTGTGTTGTTTTAATGTTTAGGTTTTGACGAAATTAGTATTATTAAAGCGTCGTATTGTACTTATATCGTACGGGGGTGGTTTTTTTACAGGAAGAGTTGGGTGGTATCGAGCCGAAGCGTCGCATGCGCTATGAGAACCCGTGCGATGCACGCTTGCTTCGGGAGGCATATGCACGAACTACACGAAGGCCGCACACTGAAACGTTCGCGGAAAAAGTTGTGAGTAACGAATTCTAGTTACAAAAGTGTATGACCTGCGAACATTTTGTATCTGGGATATATATTTGAGGTGTTACCCAATATCTGCAGGACTCGCAATGCAGTGACGACGACACGGAGTCCCCGGCCAGCCGCGGCATCTTGGAGTTCTCTGCGGACAAGGCTGGCCAGGACGTCACCCCGCTCAACTTCAACTTCAGTAAACAGCGGTCAACCACTCTCAACTCTATCACCGGTAAGTCCACCAACATGCCAATGGAATGTACCTTTATTTCTTTATTATTATGAACGTACACCACAGACGCCCGTGCGCAAAGTTCAATATAAAGTCACAGAGATCACGGGTGGCATGTTGTGGTAGACCCTCCTCTATTCATAGACTAGATGACCTACACATAGTAAATGGATGACCGATATATGCATCTCCCTTCGCCATGTTTGAGAATCTTCTATACTTACTGTAATACCTTAACGTCCGTTCTGAAAACCAAGTATTTTTTTTTTCTTCGTTAAAGAAATTGATTTCTGTCTTAAACATTTTGATAATTTAATTTTAATCATTAATTTTTTATATTTTGCAAAAAGTTTTTATATCTTGCCGTACCTGTATCAAATACGAGCACTGACAGTATCTTGAATTTATTTTGAACTTTTTGCAAAATTTATTCAATTGTACAAAAATCATTGCAATTAACTCAATTGGACATAACATTAAAGAACACAAAAAATACATTTGTCAAAATTTATAGTTACTAATTGAATTTAATTTCATTTAGGGCAGCATGTGTTACGCTTGTTTCCTTGTTTATTTATATTCCTATATACTGGTGACGTGGGAGGGGATGCGGTGTGGCTATATATTGGTGGGTCAGTAGTGGCACTGCCGGCAGTGGCCACGGGGCCGCCGCGGAGCACTGACTCCCGCCCGCGGCGGCTCCACGCACCCCGCACCCCGCACCCCCGGTACCGCCCGCCCCGCTCTGAGCGCGGCCCTTGTGTGCAGGCATGCTAGCGCAACTTAAACGGAGCTTCCCAGACCTCTACCATCATAAAACACATCAGCCACTGCACAACAAATACTGTAAGTATGCATATTATACTACTTTGTAGTGCATGATCAGCAACTGACATCTGAAATGTTTATACAATGATACTGTGTCATCAGATTTACCGGTTTAATGGTTTCCATGTATAGATCATCTGTATAGTGCCGACACGAAACTTTTCACCGGAATTTTCATATAATTTTAATAAATATGTATGTATTATAATTAAATTAGATACTTACCAACACTTTGTTTAGGATATAGACTAATATATTTATCATTACAATAGATATTAGCAGCTCCAGGTACATTACAATATTTATAAACCATTTATTAAACAACAATAGCAATAGTCTTGCTACCATAATACAATTGATAATATTCGCTGAATGACGTAAATGTATCCCTAACCAGTCCTGAACTAATATAAATTACTATACACATGCATAATTTCCAGCGCAATCTACGCCTCAAACGTATAGAAGTCGAGCGGGGGTGCGTCGCCAGTCGTCTGTGGGGCCGCTGAACGATACGTCGCCGCTGACGGGGTGCGCGGCGGCGGGCGAGCCAGCCGTGAGCACGCCGGCACACAGCGCTACGCTTCCCGTGTCCAGTCTCAGCACCAACCCCAGCTCGTACTACACGAATGCGTCCCCGTCACCACCCGCCGCGCCTGCGCACCAGCACGTCTCCTGTGACGATATTCTGGCGCCCAGCGCGCCCGCCGCCGCGCGTACGCCCTCTTGTCGCTCCGCGCCACACTCCGCCGTCAACCTGCACCAGCCTACCTGCAATGGCGGCCGCCCAGTTGCCCTCGCTCTGTCCCAAGACAAAGCACAAAATGCTGCAAACGCACAGGTTCGTTACAAAATCAAGTTCATATAATCTTTATACAATCTACTTATACTAGCCAACTTAAAGTTCTATATGTAGATAGAGATATTTATGTTTGTCTGATATGCATACTTTTGTTATAAAATATACATAATTATACACAACTAGCTTTTACCCGCGGCTTCGCTCGCGTCACAAAAGGATAAAAAGCCAATGTGACATATACCAATACACACAGCGCCATCTGTACCATTACTTTTGTTTTCCCTCGGGAATATCAAATTTATCCGGGGAAAAAGTACCCTATTATTTAATCCGGACTTCTAACTATACATCTGCAAAAATTCAAAGCAATCGGTTTAGTAGTTACGGCGTTAAAGTGGAACAAACGAACAAATTCACTTTCCGATTTATAATATAAGTAAGGATGACGGCGCTTAGGATAGGGAATTAACACCACATATTAAATTAACGGTTAGATTAGTTACCAGTTAATTCTTATTTTTGAATAAAACTCCTCGTATGTTCATAGGAATATATTATTAATTCTAAATATTTGCTTTTTTGTAGGAAAGTATGTCGCCACAGTATCAAAATGTCGGATCTGCTGCGACGGCAGCGTCGGTAGCAACTGTACTTACAAGACTGGAAGAGTTAAGTCGTCGTGTAGCCGTGTTGGAGTCTGGGCTCACCGCAGATGTGCGACGTATCCTGCAGTTACTGCAGGCACGCGAAGGCACTACACACCACAACGCGCAACCAGCTCACACTCCTTCCACAGTGTTACCAAAGGCGTCTCTCTCGGTACCTCAAACGAACGAGGTAAATTTTATCACCAACGTTCAATTACTTAGAAAGCAAATTTAGAGTTACACCACTGATATGGCCATTATACTTTGTGACTATACAGTGGGAGTGGAACTGGAACGGGGAGCGAGAGCGTGAGCGCGGCGGGCGGTACGGGCGCGGCGAGCGTGGTGATCGCACGCCGGGCGTGCAGCGGTCGGCGTCGGAGCCGCACGCGCCGTTGCCGCCCGCGTTGCCGCCGCCGCCGCACTCGCACTCGTTCTACAGGTAGTGTGAGGCGGGCGAGACGAGCGCCCCCCGCTCCCGGCCGTCGACGCGCTCGCTCGCCGAGTCAGCGTCGTGCGGCTCGCTGGCGGGCTCGCTGGCGGGCGGGGAGGCGCCCGCGCCCGGCGGCACGCGCCCGTCCCTGCCGCGCGCGCGCTTCCACTTCTGCCGGCGCATTGCGCGCTGTCGGCACGACGACGTCCGGGGCTTCCTCTGACGCGGCCCTCACCCGACGCATGGACCAATTTTGTACTTCCGTTAACGCCTAAATAAACACGTCCTCGCGATCTCGCGAGCGGGTGGCCTCTCCCGCCCGTGCCGAGTCCATTTGTAATAAATTTCATTAATGTTCGCTTTAGTAAAACTTAAGAATGTCCAGCGAGCCAAATTCGGCTAATTCGAGGAATGGACACGAAGCTGTTTCAGATGTAGGTAGTGTACGCGTACACAAGTGGTTAGAAATGCAATAAGTGGTGGATATATTGGGTGCTTTAATTTTATGTATGTAATTTACAGGCTTTTAAGAGAAGTAAATTTTTACATGATGTATTACGTATGGTATGTGTACAATAGCACTATCTGACCGTATCGTTCATCAACCCTTCCGGTTAATGTGTTTAAGTTAACGAATCCAAATGTATTATCCAAATTGACTTATCTACGTAATTATTCTATTCTAGACTTCAGCTAATTCAGAATGAGGCTTATAAGACTGAGAGACTACGTAATACCGTGAACTGTATTTCCAGAAGCGAGTACCTAACGATAACGCTTTCTACCCGTCCTTGCTCCTTGCCTTTACATAGTAGCTAGGTAATGTGTAACACTACTACGAACGACATGAACTGCTCCTTGTGGAAGTGCGTTTCTGAGGTTTCACTCAACACAAGTATACACATTAATTACCGCATTGTCTTCAATGATGCATTACTACATAAACATTTATCAAACTGTTTCGGTCGCTTGTATTCGTCTATTAAACTATGTACGATACTTCGCAATCAGACGACGAGTGGTTCCGAGCACTGCGTTGGTACTCATTCTTAATATACATAACAACCCTTGTCTCGTTTCTCTGTTTAATTTATGTGATTACTATAATTGTGGCTCAAAGTAACTTTATGTTGTAATGTGTATCCTAGTTACGGAGTAAGTGATTTCGCCAATATATCATTATAAGCAATAATAAAGCCCACCATATGTTAAGGTACATCGTGATTATAACGTAAGTGGCTAATAACATCAAATGTTAGGTGTACAGTATAACCAGATAAGGCTACAGTTTGTCGCCGCACTTAGGACTCTCGCCTATACTTAATCTTTGACGTGATCATCATATCATTCTGCGCCATATCGTTCCATCACTGCAACCTACATTTTTACATATTCTACTCTACTACTGTCCTTCAATTCGTCTGCAAGTTCTGCTAAACACAGTTATTCCTGTTATCGATGTTTGTGATTATTGAAGTGTTGTTTATCTATCAAATACCGGTCAATTAATGTTAAACTAGTTATTCCTTATTTGTAACAGCACTACAATTTTTACATTTACGACTATTTCACATTCTGCTCTCTGATTGTCTTTGTAGATGACAGCAACGACACTAGCAACCTCTAGCAAAACTACGACCTCTTGGCAATATTCACTGAATTGTTACTACACTTTCTCTTTGAAGCATGTTTTCCATAATATTTATTTATGTAAGACAAGCGCTATTTGTCGAATATTGTACTTATTTTTAATAATTTTAATATAAGTCTGCCTGCTACTTGTACACGATACTTATTGGTCTGACATGTTCGACTACTCAACAAATATCGTCAACATGAAATAGTACTACGAAACCAGATATAAACTGGAACAAGTGTTGGAGAACTTAGTTTTGAAATTAAAACTGCCAAATCTACAAGGTTGCTTAAAAAAAGAATTTTAAGAAACTCTGATTCGATGTATTGTTAACATTATAGTTATCGCTATGTGCGATGTCAGGCACCGTAAAACAGATAACAAAAGGATTACATTAAAAATAACAGCTTTAATTTATAAACATTTATCATAAAGTTGTAGAATTATTCAGACGTTTATATGACAATGACCCATTAGATTAAAAATAATTACATAGAATATCGCACATGAATTAAATAAATTGTTTTTCCGCGCGTAGTTGGTGATGTAATGTAAATAATTAGATATGTAGACTTAGGTTTGTAAATTGGTCAATTCCCAAATGTTATACTTATTCTTCAATCTATCTAGTTTATCAAAATTAATAGCTTTGCTTTAAATTGTCATCATTGTATGCCGAGTATTCTAGATCTACATTTAAGCATTGTTATTTGCTTTAGTAGTGATAGAGTTACAATTTGCCTGAATGTCATTAAATACTTCTGTTCAAATACTCAAACGCCACTCAGTTTTAAGACGCGCTTAAGTATAGTTCTGTCACTACAAATTCTTCGTAAAATGACAGAGAAGGCACGATATTTAAGTACAACTTATAATTGAGTAGCCTTTCAGTATTCGGGCGTTAGTTATCAATAAAAGATGTACCATTATATATTAAAAATAAATGACACGTTTAAATATCACCATTAGTGAAATAAAATACAAGTCCATTAACAAGAGTACTAAGGATTCATCGCCAACATCATCAAGAACGAAAAACAACGTGACAATGACTCGTAGCGAAAGGAAACGTCAAAGTTATAATAAAATACAATTTAAATAATTCAAATGTTCAGGCTTCAGGCTAATTTGTTTGTTACCTTATTTACGTACTGTTTGTTTCGGTTATTTCACTGTATTTTAATAGTACAACAAATTAACTAAAACATTGAATTTATTACAATAAGCACTAATATTAAAACCGAATGCATTTCATCAATTTTCATGTTAACGGCTTGGTCTCGGAACTATTTGGCAATATAACTCGACAAGTTTGAAGTCACGCTAGGGCTCGTATTCATTAAAAACTTATCTACTAGTCAAGTAACCTCACCAAACAGTTATGTAAGTAAGCCGTTAAATATAATTAATTAATTTAATATTTCCCACGAAGGTTATAACACAAAAATAGAATGGAATGAAATTATAATGTAATTTGATAACAGCTGACACAAAACAAAACATTGTTATAATCTTACAAAGCTGTTTAAATCGCACCAATAGGTGATTTGACTCAATGGAAAAATATCTGTTAACATAAAGTATTAAATACAACTAACAACGAAAAATATTTACGTGCTCGTCAATGCCCATTGCCCTAAACACATCTCTTAATTACTCATTTAAAACTTTTCAACGTACACGATTGCACGCTATTCACAATTCGTATTTTATTTGTTTGTGTTTATGAGCTAGGGCCCCTCCTAGGTGCCCCTCCAACGTCATCTGTACCTTGATAGAGCCGTCACATGTGTACATTATAACCACGCTAAAATGATTTAGAAGTTTGACTAATAGCGCTTAAGCACAGGGTGTAATTTGGTTCATAAGTCATAATAACTTAAGATCCTAGATAACTAATACTTATACTAAAATAATAATTAATTACCATCTATAATGTTAACGTAGGTATCTACTGTCTATATTAATGTTGATTAAACGTAGAGTTTCGAAAGCTTAGTATGTTTGACGACACACGTGCACCGACATCTCACGTACCCTTCTTTAGTCTACTTGATCATTTTCTGCGACATACATAGATATCTCTATCACATTTCTGCCGACTTGTTGCTGATTCAACTTACTTGACATATGCGTAGGTTAGAGCTTAAGGTATATATCAATCTCATGAGCACTACGGTACGTACTGGTTTTACCATCTAAAGGCCTACTATTGCTAAATGATGAACTTGTAGTAGGTAGTCCGTTTCAAGGCATATTGTACGCAGGGGTTCTTACTTCTTCGTACATTTTGTCACTATCGTCCCCATGCGCGTCCGTATCATTATTACCTAAATGCATTATTTATATCTTTGTGAAACCTACACAGAACTGACTTTTGCGAAATTTCAATGTTTTTCAGACACTACTTACTATTTACTACATATTCCATAGCACTCACAGTGCCGACAACAGACACCAAAATCATCGGCACCTTCCCCGCTGAGAAGGATCTCAACTTGTCAATAAAAGCAATTTGGAGCCGTGCTGTACCAATACTATTTATAATTTATTCTGTGACTATACGTAATAATAATGAATTGTATAAAATAGCATGTAGGTGCCGAGGTTTTAGCTGAGACGCCCTTCAGAATTATAGCTGTAAGTGTAGTGTTAAGTGGTCACCTTGCGAAAAGATGTTCGCTTAATCATTTAAAAATTGTTGCCTTGAAATATTTTAGACACAGAAAACTGGTTGTTTCAGCTTTGAATAATCTCACAATTATATTAGAATATTGTAACGATAAGTTAAGTATTTTATATTTCAAGAACATAAGCGCAAAGTTAACGCGTGCATTGTATTATGTAATTTTGTCTGTGATCAAAATTTTATATTGTTAAGCTGAAAAAATTAAGCGCACGTATAATTATTTTGAATGCTACCGTATTACTTTATACATTCTGTGTGCTTTTACACTAACATTAGTTGCTGCCTGAAACATCATAGGAATAGTCTCTACTCTCTGTCTATATGTTAGGCAGGGACGATACCCACGACATTTGATCAATATATTACATACTTTTCTACATTACGTACAGCCATTTATAGTAATCATATCCATATCCCTGTTAAATTATATAACTTGATATGCTTGATATTCCATGAAAACCATCTATTGTACTTAATTCCTAAATTGTATCTACGTATCAACGTATGTTTTACATAATATAACGTGTACAGCATTCATATCAACTCTTATTAAATGCATGAGCACAAAGCCTGAGCTTAGCATAAATCGATATATCTCAAAAATATCTAAACATATAAATTAAATTTTTACCTATCTTTTTATACGCGAAAACCTCGACAATAAAGTTCCCTTGCCTTCATATTTATCTTTATATGTCTACTTATAGCAAACGTGTTAAAAAGCATAACAGAATGTATGGGTAAATACAATAGGGACACGTGTATAATATTTCCTAAACTTTCAGATATCTTATTGTTATTAAATATCTCACTAATTATATGAAAAGTGTACATTTAATTATGTTATGAAGAAGTTCTGTTATTGACAAAACATTGTTGTAAAGCATGTTGCGTGTCAACCGAGTCGACTCAACTCGTTGAGTCATTGCTGTATTGGAAATGTGTGATCTGTTTGGTTTAACAATAATGGATAGGTAGTAAGGTAAAGCCTATAATTACGTGAGTCTGCCGTTATAGTGATATGGTCGTGTTCGACATATTTGGCAATTTGTCCTATGAAACTGTAATACAGCAAGGAGTTTGATATTGTTTGCAAACCTAGATACTTTAATTTCTTTTATGACTCTGATTAAAACAATGGAGTGTAAATGAACCGCATCTAAACTATGTATTGTAAACTACTGGAAAAGTGTGCTTACTGTATTATTTATAATTTGATGTAACACGCTTACATCCTATCAATAATCTGGGCATTCATAAAAATCATTCTCATGAAATCTGCACAATCAGTGTATTTACCTTCATGCATAATTAATTAATTACAGACTATTGGAACTAAAGTATTTTCTCATTTAAGCTAATACGTATGGGTTTAGGCAATAAATATTATAAACGTTAAACATGAGTAGACATATTTTTGTTTTGAATTGCAGATAACTCTCGTACCTAAAGGTTTCCATCGCGCTTCTATATCAAAATATTTTATTTGAAGATCCGTTAATTCATCTATTGCAGCATTCAAATAAAATACGTTGTTTAATAAATGTTTAAATACCTACAGTTCTAAATAAATACCAGGATTTTTAGCTTGCCCAGCTAGTGCATATTCCATTTTTATACTATTTATCTAATAACTACTGTTCAGTGTATATAGATAATAATATTAACATGAAATATTATTTTAAGAAAGTTCGCTCCTACAGCAAATTGTTTATTTTGTGCACCCAATAATGATAGTGACAACGATCAATATTTTATTTACATCTACGTTATTCTAAGCACTGACTGGAAAGATATTATGACAGTTAATTTATAAGCCACAAATTTTTGCTTTAGGTATACTTTTTATACAAATTATTGAACGTTTGTTCATTATTGTTATAATAATATGCGTAAACAGTACATGTTAAATACTTACGTGTACGTACTTAGAGCATTATAAACAGAGCACATTAGTCACATAGTTAATCAAAAGTTTGCATTCATTGAACAGCGCAAAATTCTCGTGGAATAAGTTCAGTGGAATAAAATATCACGCACATGCGACCTATTGTTTTATTTTCTGGTTACCTTTTTCTTACTGTGTCACACTGTTTTTTGTGGGGGGAAAATCATCCAATGACTGCCACCTGATTGGGGCGAGAAGGAGTGTCAGACTCTTACAGTCATACTGAATAAGAACCACCCCGTTCCTACTCCTGCACTTCGAGCCGGAGCCCCTTTGGTGTGGTGCTGTGTAGTGGCGCCATCTGTGGTGGTCTGATGGCTGTTTGAGATACTCGCGAAACGTGACGCGATGTACTTAGAAATGATTGAAGCACCAAAATGTCAGTGTTGAATTTATGTGTGCGTGTACTTGCATTCCAACACCCTAATGTATAAAGTGTAACAATGACAGGCTATGTCACGCGACAGATGTCCTTCGTGTCAATGTGTGTATTCTGTGTGTAAGTCTATAGTTGCCAACTGCCACAGTCATTGTTTCAAGAAAGTCTGTTCGCCTTAATTTTCAACATCCTTGGAGTCGACGCACCAGTAGTTGACCTATAGCTGCGAATTTTATTACATAGATCACAATAATTTAGTTGTAAGTACTATATTTTGATGAATTTATCACTATTAAGTAAATTTCCTATAAATGGATGACACATAGAGACTATGGATTTCCAATAAATGAGTAGTTGACCCCTTGGTCAACTACTCATTTATTGCCTTGACTTGAAGTGCCTTCACTTCATTGATTACCACTTATGTCTTAGTATTTGACCCTTGACCAGTTTAGTAAATACTATAGTTAAATGATAATAGTATGTTTTACTGAATTAAATAACGAAGTATTTTAATATTAACTGCTAACTCCATCTAAAATTGGGATCTTAGACATGTGAGACGAGTTCCGTGGCAATAACTGTTGAAAGTATTAAAAGCAATGGGATACGACTTGTCGAACGGGTCGACGAATAAATCCACGCCCAAGTGCAATACAATGCTATTCCCAAATGAATAATTCTATTTATCAGTCAGTATATCAGTATCTAGTAGTTGAAGATAGTTTTTGTTTATCATTGCTCCACAATACAATTTTCTCCTGTATCGTGGATGTTTTTATAACACTAAACACCCAACAAAAAGTATTGACATTGTGCCGATTTGTGCAGGTTAATCGTGTAGGATGGTGAATGGGAATTTAAATTGTAATATTTATCATCGGTAACACTACTAATGTTAACTGTCAATGTCAATTGTCAATGAAACACGTCAATTGTCAATGTCAGGCCGGTATTTATATAGAGCGAGCTCGTGCATTATTTTGGTTTATTTTTCTATGGTTTACTGAATAAAAATAATCATAACAATATTAATTAAAGCACGAAATATGAGTTCACAAGTAGTGAAATGCCATAAATGCCGCAACATATTATTTGATGATACATGCATACTGGACGGTGCTGATAAATGTGATTCAAAGACATGTGCAAGTTATGATATCAGAAGATTTATTTACATTAATGAAGAAAAAGTTCCCGATTGGATTAAAAATAAAATAGAGAGTGAAGACTGGACTAAAGGAAAACTAAACTGTCAAAAGTGTAACAATAGGATCGGCGGATTCGACTACATAACGGGAAGAAAGTGTGACTGTGGAGCGTCAGTACTACCACCCATACATTTAGTCACTAGTCAAGTTGATAAGCCTATAAAATTGCTATTGTAACTTAATTTACATAATCAGATAGTGCCCTAGTTCTGGTCACTATTGACTTTTATACAGGGTACTTTTTCAATGTACTGTAATAAGGTTTTTCAGCTTTAATTCAAATATAATTATACATTTGTAGAATATTGTAAGTTGTCCAATATTATTGTTGCAACTGTTTATTAAATTTGATTATTGTAGCTGTTAATTAACCAATAAACAAAATGTGAGTAAAGACCTATTACCTAACATTGCACATTTATATGATAATATAAGTGTAATACTTTAATTATTAAGGTAATTAAAGAAATAGTTTACAATTAAAGTTTTGTTTATTTATTTATAACAATATAACACAATACAATATACATGATGAGATATTATCAATGCGGTATGCACTATCCCATTATTTGTATAAAAATAAAAATTAAACCTTATTCAACAATCATTGCACCTTCGACATCTCTGCATTTTGCAGCTTGTAGTTCTCGTCGTATCTGAAACAAGTATTATAATAAATGATTTATTTATTAGTAATAAAGGATTATTAGAACCGGACAAGTTGTAAAAAAAAAATCTAAGTTAAAAAATTTAATCTTGTTCTTCTAATCACATATCCTTATCAGCTGCTGTGATATACACATTGATACATTTGCTTATAAGTAGCCCTAGGTTCCATCAGTCACCATCCTATTTCAAGATTTGCTCTATAATATGATTATAGTCTACATAATTTATTATAATTGCCAAGTTTCATGACAATATAACAATTAGAAGTGAGTGTTATTCAGATTCTTTGATTTTATTTCAGAATTTTTTAACTAATAAAAGTGTGTATTATAACAAGAAAAGTAAATTAAAATATACCTCTGGTGTGATTGTGGGATGGGATTGCTTTCTCAATAATTCCAAGAGAGCATCTCGCTGTTCCGTTGAAATGTCAGCCTTGTAACGCTGAACAAATGTCAACAATGCCTGATGCCATAGCACAGGTAAGTTACGATGATCACTCTGGAATCTAGAAAGAGAATGGGCTATATCATTTTTTCGAATGAAGTAAGAAAACGAAAGCATAAAACTTATTTTGGTAAAGAAAACTATTTTATAATAAGTAATTATCGTGAGACATAGTAAATAAACTAAAAATAGTAGTAAGTAGGCTGCGCGACATCGCCGCGACCGCCCACGCTGCTCATGAGGAAGAACCCCTCTGTGGTTAGAAACTAGTGGAGCTTTTCTCAGTATATTCACGTGAGTAACCCGCTATTTTTAGTTAATAAACATATTTTAGTGTAAAATTTTTGTAACTGAAAAAAATACAGCAATATTCTTACCTGATGAAGTGGAAAACAACTGCATCCACTACTCTGTATGGTAAAGCGTACTTTTTATCAAAGAGTATTCTTAAAAATATGGAGTTTGCGCCAGTGTAATCCATCTCGGCTATCTTTAACATAGCTGCACTAGAATGCAATACTGGCACTGAGTTACGAGCTAGTACTGATCCTACAATTATGGCTTCACGGAGTGTGCAATCACCAGCCTGACAACATGAACACAAACAATTATTATCACACAGCTTAAAAAACATAAGACTCAGATATACTAACTTTGTATTATAACATTAAATTAATAGAAATAGTACATAATAAATAATATATAATTGACTTACCTCCAATAATGGCAATAAAATACCCTTCATAAAAGCACCAGGCTTAAACAATGCTTTTCTCAAAGCTTGGTATAAATGAAAGTTCAATCTTTTGTACTCTGCCAGATCATCCCGAACACGAGGCAGTAGGACTAGATTGTAAAATCGTTGTGCCATTTTCTCTTTTAAATTGGATGCGAAAATTCTGGTAGCCTAGAAGAGAGAAAACAAATTTCAGTTTACTGTTGTAAAATAAGATAATGCTCCTGAACACAATGATCATTGATTGTTAAATACAAGTTAACTCACACAGTTATTGGTCTAACTAAAACCTTATAACGTACCTGATACATGGCTGCAGCAGACCAAGTAGTTGGCTCAGTAATGTACAGAATTTGTTCCCAATTCTGCAAGTGTGGCACCATTTTGAATGCTTTTGGCAGTTTACCTGATCTATACTTTTGTAATACATCTCGGACTCCTTCGTACATTGTTTTTATCCTAGAAATTACATGATAAATGGAAGTCAAAACATGATGAAAAATATTATTTATAAACTGTGTAATTGATTTTAATTATATTTTTAGAGGAATATAACAAACTTGTGCTTGTACAACCAGCTTCATGGATCTAATGGAAGTTAAAGAAGAATGCAAGATCTGGCCTCTCCAATGGGACAAAGGTGTAAGTATAAAATAAACTTACCTTGGATCAATATTCTGTAACTTTAGTGTCTCTACATCTGAGAATTGAGTCTGTAATTCAGTATTTTTTTCAGTGATCTTCTCCTTGATTATGTCAGCCAGAGTCCGTGTTCTCTCCGGTTTGGAGGACATGAACATTTGGAGTGCCTCCTCATCTTCTTCATTTATTTCTATGTTGTCATAATAAGTGTCTGGCTCTAAATCATCTTTTTCTGATCCTGTGTCATCATCTGAATCTACATCTGTAAGAAAAAAAATAGTATAAAGATGTATTTAACAAACTATGATGACCCCCACAAGGATTTTCTTCTGTGTGTAGGTTTATTTACACATATACACTCTTAGTAGTTATTGGTATTGATAAAATGTTTAGTGAAAAATAGCTATTTAACTAAAACTAATTTTATTGTCTTTAAAACCTCTTTCAAGTATTATGATTGGCCATTTTACCTCTGAATGTTGGTGGCAGTGTCACATGTTTGGCTGGAGAAGGGCCTTCCTCTGCATCCCCTAATTCTGCCTGCTGCCTCCTGGCTGCTTTTAAGATTTTCTTTGACAAGTCTGCATTTACAAACTGTAAAAAAAATTTAATAAATGAAAATCTCTGCTTAATAAAATTATAAATAAAAAGTAAAAAAATAAACAACAAGTCAGTTCAGAAGAAAGTAATTTATAAACAAACAGAACCATATAAAATACAATTAATGTTTTTAATTTGTAAAATAAATAGCAGAAGGAAATATTAAGAATGAGTGGCATAAGAATTTTAGAGGCATAATGTATTTCATTATATTCTATGTTTTGTACTTTATAATGCAAATAAATGCCACATGATAACCTATACAACTACACAAGTTTATTGGTACTAGATAACATTTGGGTTGTATACACGTATGACTATTTCTTTTAGAAAACTAAAGGTAACTTACTTCTTCGTCATCATCATGTCGGTTTCTTTCTTTGACTCTGTTTCTACTTTTCACATTCTTTACAGATTCAATTTGATCAGCTAACGCTACATTTTTAGCAACCTGGGAAGGTTTAAACTTTTTAGCTTTTCCCATTGTATCAAGTATTACTATTTAAAAAGATTTATTTTGGTATCAAAATAATAAATTGTAACGATACGAAAATATTGCGGGCAACCACTTCACGACAAAAACATGTGCACTTATAGTGACATTGACAATATTCACAATCAGTGACATGCAGCAAAAGTGACATTGACATTAAGTTGTTCGTTCTATAATGTTGAAGAGTCACGATCACGCACGCACAGCACGAATCAAGGTAGAAATATCTCGCCTGGCGTGTCGTGGCGTGCGTAAAATATTTTGTTTTTATTTTTATTCAAGTTTTACATAATTGCGTAAGGAGGACTTAATGCTAACAGTATTCTCTGCCAGTCATCCTTTGGGTAATGCAGAAATGTATGTAATGTGTAATGTAAATATCGGTTTTATAATGGTTTTATACATTTCTATTAGTTACAATAGAGCCACAGAGAAACATTTACATATTGTCGCATCATGTCGCGTGACTCGCCAAATAATGCCCATTTCAGCCGACTGGTGGCCAAGACTAGAGATCCTATCTATACCAAGGCACCACAACTTTAAAGTTTATGGCGAAAACCGGAAATATATTTGCGTGGAGTCGTATGTTATGGCGTGCCAAAACAATATCGGTTTCATAAGTTTAAACCGTTTAAAATCTTAGAGCTACACTTTTGTGGCTCACTAAATTCTTCAGCCAATTGGCGGCCAGTGCCACTACTACACCACACAACTCCATTACGCACAAAGTGTGTTTTGAATTAGAATAAATAAATACAACCTAAACTTGCCGAATAAGCGGAAAAACTTTCCTGGCATGGGTAACTTAACTACTTATATCTTTGTGAAGGCTCGACCGATAGACATAATTCAGTACCTACAGCTACTAAGCGCGTATATGGTTAAGCGAGTACTTGTTTATTTTGTAAGTAGGGTAGGTAATAAGGCAAGCATAGCAAAGGAGGCTACAAATAAAAAAAAATAAAAACAACCATTTCTTATTTCAAAGTATAAATCATTTAATATTTATTTAATTAGGTACATTGTTATCGTTATCTTAGTAGGAATACGACATTTAGGTACATTTCAACATTTTGAATGCGAATTCGCTAGTGAGTTTTAGTGGTTCATTGCTTCAAGATCTCTAACAACCTCTTTAACGCTAGCGTTAATAGAATCGATTTCGTTTTGTACTGCGTTACGAATGTTGATCTCGACAACCTTGATGATGATAGTATCGAAGATTCTGAGGAAGACGTTGAGTACGGGGTTGAGCAGCCAGTCAGTCAGGATGTTGCCAGTGAAACGAACACGAAGACGGCTGAAAACAAACATTATTTTTGGAAACTCATGTCTGTTGTGTTTGAGTTTATCTATTTAATAGAGTACATAAAATGTGGATAAATGTGGATAAAAAATGTACTTATAAAAATGTATCCGTCAAAAGATTTTAAAGTATAAAGTAGGTATGTTTAGGTAGTACGAGGCGCCACAGAAGCAAGGAGGAAAAAGAAACCTTTGTAATTTGTATTCTAATTTCTATTACAGCGTCGTTGGCCGAGTGGTCGCAAGTGCATCTGCCGGGCAAGGGGTCTCGGGTTCGATTGGGGTCGGGCAAAGTATTTCTGGATTTTTAAAAATTTCTTAGTAATAGCAAGGAGTCTGGAATTTATGCCCGGTATATGGCAATAGGCTCACCCCCTATTACATGGGACTCATAACATAAATAGTGAAAAGTGGGTGTTACATTGTACAGTGGCATAATGTGCACCTCTGCCTACCCCTTCGGGGATAAAAGGCGTGATATTATGTTATGTAATTTCTATGACTACCTATGACCTATATATTATTTCTATATTCTATATCTAAGTATGTCTATATTCAATAGTTACAAAGGTACTTTGGGCCAATAGGCGACGGCGAGATACATGTTGAATTTAATCATTGTAATTATTGATGCTGTCTGATTGTCTATGAATGTAAATAACATACCCAATGTCAGTAAGTCTGAACTGTTGTAGATGAATTTCGTCATTATTGAAGTCCAGAAGTATGTCAACGATGACCACAAAGCGGTTGAGGCTGGCAATGATACCACCAGTGGGTCCAATGTTCATAGCTTGCACCAAGTACTTGTAGATGAACTGAAATTATTAAGAAAAACCTAGTTAGTCCTATGTAGTTTTAAAAATAGTTAACTGAAATAAGTATTAACTACTTATTATGTGAATAATCATCATTAAGTAAGTAGGTATCTATGAAAGAACTAACGACTAGCGAGTAAACTGTAACAGTACGTTTTTCATTATATTAATTTGTCTAGGTCTACTGACCAAGACTTTGTTTAATTAGTCATTACAATTGTCTGAATACCTCTGTAAGTACTTACTAATACAAATTACTTTAAGCAGAATTATGTTTTAAAATTAGCGTTTGAATCGTAAAACTTAGAAAGAGAGATTTAAAACTTTTTATCTCAAATCTCACCTCAAGGTCTCTGAACTGCAGCTTGATGCGCAGACGCAGCATTTTGGCGAAGTAGTGAACTTCCTGGTCGCCGGAGCGGGACACGTTGACTAGTCCAGTCATGTAACCATCGTAAATCTTCAGCCATGCGCTGTATGTAATCAGCAAGGGTCTCTAAAACAATTTAGATTTATTTCCTTTAGTAGGATTTGAAGATTCTCAGTAGGTATAGGTCCGCACATACATAGTACGCCTACCTATAAAGGATTATTGTGCTTTGCTCGTATTAGTGGTTAGACAGATACCAGGTACCTATGTACCTCTGCAGCTTAGCTTACACTGCAGCTTGACATTAGGTTCACAGTCACATGTATTTATAGAGTAGAGGAATAAGGGTCACCAATATACCAAGGTATCTAAACTAGACTAGGCCATGCATAGTTTGATTGACTATAGCAAATGAAAAACTTACTTAGTAGTTAGTATATCTAGTTTATATTTCCTAGAGTACGTAGGTACGTAAGTACCTATTAAAGTTTTCGTGATAGCTCCTGTATCTAATCTCTCTAGATTGCTTTGAGCACAGGGTCGTAATTAAATGATTCTTAAATCGGATAAAAATAATATCAAATTTAATTTTCCTTTTCGAACTTAATTAAAATAATTAACTTAGTACATAGGTACCTATTACCTACTTACTTATAATTTAAATGTAAAAAATCCTAACTGACATAAATTTACCTAAAGTTGAATAAAGTAGGTACCTACTGTAAAACGAAAAGGCAAAGCCGAAACTAATAATAATTAGTTATAATTATGTAGGCAAATATAGTTGTATTCGATCCAGATATTTTAAATAAGGATCGCTTATTTATTTCGGCAGCAAGAGAACGATTTATATCGGATCGTAGCGTCCGGCTGCTGCGCAATTCTTTTTGTGGCATACCTATGTACTTTTTGATGTAGGTATATACTTGTAAACGCACCCACGACGACATATACCTTAGTAAATCATAATTCGAGATCGAGTTTTTTTTTAAGAAACTAGTCGCCCAAAATTGGGGTGTGCGGTGTGACGCAAGAGAAAACGACAAAAACAAAAAACATACATAAATAGGAAGACACTTACAACTTCAAATCCCTCGATGACTTCGGGCAAGTCCATAGGATCAGGCCATGCTTCACGATGAGGGGGATGATCATGTCAATAGTATTGTCCACATAGTCGTTGACAGTTGCTGATTGACCAAGATCACCCCAGTCACGGCTGCAAAATAAAATTAATCATAAAATACCTACTTGATTCTGCATAACGTATTCAAGTATAAAGTAAAAGGTAAAGGAGGCCCTTATTCCAACTGCCAACAGTGGACGTTATGGGCGGTGTTCAAGATTCAACCGTATGGTACCTAAGTACATCTCCACCTTTTACCTAAGTAGTTAAAATATATTCGCCTTTGAAGTTGAAAATCATTGTGAAATGTTTTTAGAAACGAAATGTATCAAAATTGTCAAACTTACCTAGCTTCCAACAACTTCGATGTTGGTTGACTCTTCAGGTTGATAGAGTTGGCATCAGCCGCAGCTACCAAAAAGGCAAGCAACAAAGCTGTATATTTTTTATTCATGGTGCTCCAAATCGACCTACCGACTGTGATTTCGTTATTAGTCTGAATATTTTTAATACAGCGAGGCAGGTGAGTAGATAACAAGATTGCCAAATAGCTATATCAGCATTTGTTACAAATCAATGTCGATTATACACTAGATAGAGATCATAATTGATGAGGTTTACGCTATTGTAATCTGTTATTTGAGTATTATCGAAAATAACATCAATTAATTACGAATTTGAATATCACAGTACAAGGAATTAGTACCTACATACCTACTACTTGTATTACGCGCGCACCTACCATAGTGATAGATAGGTAAATAATATCTCAGTAAGTACCTACCTACTCACTTATCTATTAGATTTTACGTCTTAAAGTATGTTTTTACATTAATTAGCATGCGCAGACTAGATGTTTTAACGTCAACCCTGGATATTAATAAATCGATATTATTCCAAAATCTTTAGCGTGGCAGGCAAAATTAATAAACAACTTCCGAAATCCGAATTTAAAATCTTAGGATTAAGTTCGTTTTTTGACAAAGTCTACCTACCTACATAATTATACTTACAACAATAAGGTACCTACCTATTGCATGTCAAAAATGGGCCCTAATAGGTAGGTACAAAGAATTTGGATTGAGATTATTTATTAAGTAACTAGCAAACCCGGCGAACTCCGTTTCACCACCAGATGGCTTCGTTTTATGTAACATTCTTTGCTATAAACCTCACGGAGCCCGAGACCTTTCCAACAAATGCAAAACCGTGGAAATCGGTTCGTGCGTTCTGGAGTTATAGCGTCAGGAAGGCAAACCCGACTTATTTTTATATATTTAGTAGATTTAGACCTTGTATCGATCTAAATTTTTTAATGAAGAACGGTCAGACAGAAGCACTTTTTGATTAACTTGATCCTTTTGACTACTTAGGCTTGCCTCAGGCCTGCTAGACGTGGGTAATAACTAATAGGTACCCAGGGGCGTAGCTAACGCACTGCATCTGCCGTATCAATTATGCGGGGCCATTGGGTTACGGGGGCTCCCATAAAAAAAAATTTAGAAATCCTAAATGTCAAAATAAGCAATGTTTAAAGGTATGCATGCATTTAACTCGTCGAGTACCGGTTTTATAGACACAATTAAAGAATAATGGGTCGCGGTCACCGGTGACCGCTTGGTGTTTGACAGTTTAAAGGTCTAAAGTCATCATAGTCCAATAATTTGGGTAGAAATAGGTATGGGGGTCGTCTGGAAAATTCTCCGGGTGTTGTTTTTTTGAAAATTGGCAATTTAATCGATTCTGATGTAGGTAGGTACTCTTTCAAAATTCATCTTAGATAAATGGCGTTCAATAATTTTTCACACCTACTTTTTCCTGTGCATTTTGTAAGGAAAACGTTTACTAGGTATTTATAAATTAAACAAATAGTTTGAAGGGGCCCCAACCATATTTTTATATGCCCCGCCAAGGCTCACTACACCACTGGTATAACACCCACGCCTAGCGTAAACGCGTGGTAAACGCTCTTCGATAAATGTGGCTCGTAGTCTGACAGTGGATATTCATATGGGCTGTTGATGAGCGATGTGACCTTTTTTTTTAAGGGGGGAAAGTCATCGAATGTCTGCTCCCGCCTGGTTGAGGCGGAAGGGAGTGTCAGACTCTTACTGAGTAAAAACCACCCCGTTCCTTCTCCTGCACGTCGAGCCGGAGCCCCGGTTACCCGTTAGGTTCTCCGCGACTCCGTTTCTGGTCAGACGGGGAGCCACCCATGCTGGCCGTCCGCAGTCCCGCGCTTACGGTGGCCGGAGATCGTCCCGCGATCGCCGACGCCCGGCGTGTCCTTCGCGATGGCTGGGTTGCGAGGAGGCAGCGCTTCGCTGCCTCACGCGTCCCGCCTCCTCCTTAGGTAGCATGACTGCTTCGCAAAAGGAGGAGACGGCATCCCAGTCCCCCTCGCTCCGCAACATGGCCTGCACTAAGCCCGGACGCAAGAGGTCGCCATCGCTGATCACTTCCCTGAGGGCACGGCGGTGCTCAGCCCACGCAGGGCATTCTCCCACTGTGTGTTCCACCGTGTCCTCAGGGCGGTCCTCACAGTGATGACACCCGGGCGTTTCCTCTCGCCCCATCAGACAACGGTACCTCCCGAATCTTCCATGTCCGGTGAGGACCTGCGTCAGGCGGTAGGTGAGGACGCCGTAGCGTCTCTCAAGCCACTCCTCAAAGAGGGGACTTATCGCTGCAATGGCAGCGAGCCCAGCCCTCGGTTGCGACAGTCGTTGCTGCCATTCCGCCATGAAATCGCGAGCGATGTGACCTAACTACTCAGGGCCAAAACGAATTCGATCTATTTTCGAAATATTACTAGATCAATTGATGATTTTGTTAAGTAAGTAATTGTGATCGAAACGATATAGGTTTTGATGAATTACGTTGATTTATTGGTAATTCATTTTCCGAATAAAAAGATATAGGTAGGTACTTACAGATATTATTATGTTTGTTTTATGCTTGTACTTGTGGTCATACAAGCACTTAATACGGGTAGTAGTAGGGTACTCTGCACCTGGCTTTTTTTAAAGAATCTGTCCTCTGTAAGAGATTTAGACAACGTAATCCGGCAACGGGTATGTTCAATGATGGTAGTTATCAGAAAAATGACGTTTTCTCCGATGTCAGGTGTGTTTACAAACAAACAAAGTCATTACACTTCACATCCAGACCTGAAAGTACAATTTGTGGATCACACAAACAGTTGCTTCGTGCGGACATCGAACCACAACTGGCTGCTGCCTACCTTGCAGTCAGAGAATAAATAAAACATTTTAATAATATGTCATAAAAATAAATTTATTATATTTGCATATCATTGCCCATAACCCAATCGACCATATTATTATAATTATTAATTAATTAAATCATAAATTAATTAAACAGCTAGCAATCATTAACCCAGGCCACCACAATAACTAGCACCTAGCTAACCTAACCAGTAGCCCTTATTACGCTACAATAAAGAAAATGCAATACGAAGATTGAGTATTCACTTTGGCGCCATCAACACGTTCAAACGGTAGATGACAAAATACACACACGTACAGATACAGGTACTAATCTATGTACCTAATAGTATAAAATTGTGGAGGCCTGTATTCGATTTATTAAAACGCACAAAATATTTTCTCTCTTTACAATTTCCTTTGTTTGCCATCCTAAAATTGTTTGTCAGTTTTGGTTTTGGTATCAGCAGGTATCGAAACGGCGTCATTAGCTCTCGGTTGGTCGTCATTGCACGTGTAGGTAAACATTTTTATCAACTTTAATCATAAGTTTTGATTGGTTAATACGTGCTACTGACGCTTTCCGAAGTATATAAAAAGACGAATGTATTATTTATTACGTGCAGTATTTGCGACGCGAGCTCAGCGTGTGGATATAGTAGCATGGTATTGTCGTCCAAAGACATTCGTAAATCTGTATACAAAAAATACAGACTTGACTAAAATACTATAATATAAAACTCATCAATGTGATAAGTGTCACTAATAATATTAGTAGTAAGTCATTATTTAGTTTTCTTTGCATCTTTGCTGAGCATTTTTCTTCGTTGCGCCAACATGTGTCCGTACAGGAAGGGGAAGATAGGAATGTATAAGAACATGTAGAAGACTAAGAAATAATAGTAGTTAAATGCCACATTCCACGCGTTAGGCATAGATATTGTGAACAATTGTTTTTCTGCGATCTCATCCAGAGAGTGATACATGCACAACAGCTCTCCAGTAATTCCCAATGGGTAGAGAAACAGGAAGGTGGAATATCTGAAAAACAAAAATCAAAATTAATATTGAATCACTAATTTAGGCACAATAATACGAGTGATGAAACAATAAATTAGTCTAGTGACATAATACCAGAGAGACATGACACTGGTGAACAATGAACTCTATGGACTTTGTAACTTAGTGAGAAAAAGTTAATTATTGTGGTGTAGTGCAGAACAGTCAATTACCTGAGAAATAGTAATGTTTCTGGTACACTGTTGATCAGATTAAGAGTGTAGTAGGCGTATCTTATGATCTCCGTGACAGACCAGGCCAGTATACACAGGGGCAGACCGGGACTCACAGTGGCGGACTCAGTAGCTAACAGACAACCACATACTAAAAAGACGCGCGAGTACACTTGTGGCAATACAACCGCGACTCCAGAGGGTACTAGGCCGATTAAAGCGTGTACCACCTGAAACAAATAATAAATAATCTTAAAAAGGTACACAAATTTATGAAAATACATTTCGTTCTAGTGTTTAACAGACTTTTTTCTGTATTAATTCCTTAGAATATAAAACATCAATCTGTCGTCCAACGTGACATTCAGATTGATAATGTTAACGATTCATGGAGTAGGTAGTATCAATATATTATATATTTTATAATCTCTCCGATTTCTGCTATCATATTATTATATCTATACAATAATAAATAAAAATAGACCTTACATAAATATTCAATGAGTTTATACCTATATGAAAATCCTCCTGTTAAATTAATACGAAATTATTGGGATAATTTCAGCTATTTCATTTAAGTAATTACTTACTACAATTAATATTATTTATCCTGCATGCATTCCCAAATTTTTTTATTTGCATTGGCCCAAAATTAACATTCGACATAATTATTTATACCAGAACGTAAGGCAGTATGAAACGAACTGCCGGGTCTAGGGTTAATTATACTTTACATTACAATACGTGTGACAATAACATACCTACAGATGAATGTAGGACTTAAGATTATTAACTTAACGTACATAAATATTAATACTTCGACATGTATTTAGCATCTTTATGTTTCAAGATTTAATTAGCTATCTACCTACAACGCTTTGAAGTAAAGACTATAATCACGTGATCATTTGCGTGACAAGAAAATAATATTCTTGTACCGGTTTATGAACACGCCAAATGACGACATCGTGAATCTAAATAAAAACGAGTGATGGTTATGCCTGGTTTGTTATGTAAAAAGTAAATAGTCATAATACAAATAACTGTGTTAGATTGAAGGGTTGGGTTAGATAGAAACATGTATAACATGTACAACATATAAACAACCTAACACAATACATAGTATAATAGTTAGTTATATTATCCACTGAGGGATTGCCTTGTTTTATTATTCATCTATAGTAGTACTACAACATCCCCACAGGAATCATCAAATCAGTATAAACATCATTTTAAACAATATATTGTAGTGTGGCTATATGTATTGATCATGTGTATTGATTAGCCTTTATATAACTACGTCTGTAATTTGTTGGGACAGTAATAAATCGTACTCAAATGGACAACACGTGTTTAATTGATCTCTCCGAGCCACCACCTTACATGGCGACCCTGCCATTCGAGACGGACTGCTGAGTTAGACCGAGTAATTTTAAATTGCATTAACTTGTCCAAATTGAGAGACTTTTAAATTAAAATTTTACAATAATGTGCCGAGCAAATGTTGCAAAAGAAGACATTTTTATTACACAAAGTGCATCAGGTGGTTCAAATTCGGCTTCAATGCAAGAGTACCACTTGTCAAACATTAGCATTGTGATGTTTATAATTTGCACGATACTCGGAATCGCTGGACTTTACGCAGTGTATGTACTATACCGAAATTGTCACCTTTCATGGATAAGGAATGAATATTTCGCGCAAAGTTTGTCGCGATCGTTTCGTCGATCTATCCCAGAGGCACGTGTGTGTTTCGAGTGCCATCACCAGCGCCAAGAACTAGCTCGCCAGGAGGCGACTGTAGCAGCCCAGAAGCAAAATAAGTGAATTATGTGAGTGAATTCAAAGTCATTAAAGTGTCACAAAACTGAAAAGTGCAGTGAGTGTTCGGTGGATAATAATAAAACAACTCTTTTTTTTTCTCTTCTCTTCTTTTCTAAATTTACACAATATTATGTATTTAGAGTATCTAAAGCAGTTATTTTATTTCATATTTAACTTTATGTAATGGCAAATGAGGTTAGGCATATATATGGCCAGTTAAAAGATATAAAAGATAATTTAACAAAGCTTAGTTACCCAAAAAGAACTCAAATTGTATTAAAACAAAAATTAAAGGAAGCGACACTGTTAAAAGGTCAATTCGATGAATGTATTAGTAATTTATCGACACAAATTGAAGAAAAACAACTAAGTTCGAGTGTTTTGAAAGAAATACAATCATTCTGTGATGCATTTGAAAGTCTTTTTATACAAATAGAATCATTTTGTTCAAAATCTTACTGTTTCCAATCTAGTACAGCGTGTACGACTAAAACTGAAGTAACCAATATGGAGGCTTTTAATTATAGAACTGCTGTCGCTTTATTACCAGTTATGAATGGGGATGAAAACGTCACTAAAACGTTAATAGATAGTATAGAGCTTTATAGTTCGACACTCACTGAGGAAAGTCATCAGCTTTTAATTAAATTTATTCTCAAGACAAGAATAAACGAAAATGCCAAATTAAGGATGTCAAGTTCCTATGACAATTGTGCGTTGCTTGTCCGTGACATGCGTGAGCATCTCCTTACAAAGAAGTCTAGTGTAGCTATCCATAGGGAGTTGACACAAATTATACAAAATGGTTTAAGTATTGATAAATATGGGTCTAAAGTTGAACAACTTTTTGTTGACTTAACGGTTGCACAAGCGGATGATGATCAAAACGCGTATAAAATATTGCGGCCCCAAAATGAAAAAATTGCCATAAAAAGTTTTATTGATGGTTTACGAAATCGTGAAATTCGTACTATTTTATCAGCGCGTAACTATAGCTTGTTAAAGGACACAATAAGAGCTGCAAAAGACGAGGAGTTATCGTATAGTCGCTTTCAGTCAGATACATCTGAATACGTTGGTTACCAAGGGTTTTCCTCTTATAACAGGGGTGGAAATTATTATAGGTATAATAATAGACGCTCTAATCGTATAAATAATCGATTTATGCAAAGAGGCAACAGTAGAGGCTCTTATCGGAGACAATTTCAAAATCAAAATTTTGAACGACAATCTAGTGGTGAACGACGACAATGCGGGGTGTGACTCGCGGTAAGCCTGCACGTAATTTTTCGAATACTAACGATGTACACGTTATAGAAACAGGTATAAATGATATAACGTTATCTAATCAGAATCAAACCCCTGAAGAGTCAGGAGGTCACGGCGATGAACCATTGGAGTTTTTTCGATAATAATTTTGTATATGCTTGTAATAACAATAGCTTGGTGGAATTCATTATACAAGGTACCAAATATGGTTTACTTATAGATTCCGGAGCTTCATTATCCGTATTGAAATATGAAACTGTAACACGTTGGAATATTCCGATGCAAAAAGAATGTATTTACATAAATGGTATTGGGGGCAAAGTACAAACGTTAGGCTATGTTTATGTTACACTGGTCATAAATGGAATAGAATTTGTACACAAATTTTACGTTATGCAAACTTTACCAAGTATTCGGCATGGTATAGTGGGTAGAGATTTTATGTATCAATATAACGCTATTTTAAATTTTGAAAACAATACACTAACCATAAGTAAATTCAACAACATTGTAACTTTGCCAATGATTAATAATTCGGTAAATGACAACTGTTATTTGAGTATTCCTCCGAGATGTGAGAAGATATTTATGTTAGAGAGTAACTTTTATGGGGACTGCGTAATCTTACCGTATCAATTATGCGATGGAGTTTTTGTAGCCGGGAGCATATGCACTCCCAAAAATGGAAAAATTTGTATGCAGATATTAAACACTCGCGAAACGCAGGTAAACGTTAGCTACTTTAGACCGGAGATACACTTGTTAACGGATTACCATATTTGCAACTTTGAGCGAGATAACAATATCGATAGAGACAGAGTGCGCACCATGTTTTCTCTTTTAAATTTAAATCACTTAAATGAGGAAGAAAAATCATCCATTCAAAGCATATGTGCAAAATTTTCGGATGTGTTTCATTTACCGAACGATAGGTTAACAACGACTAACCTTTACGATCAGAGCATACAGTTGAAACCAAATGTAGACCCAGCTTATACTAAACAGTACAGATTACCTTTTTCACAACGTGAGGAGATTGAAACACAAGTCAAGAAAATGTTATCTGAAAATATTATTGAGCCAGCAAAAAGCGAGTGGTCAAGCCCGGTCTTGTTAGTACCCAAAAAATCAGATGACAGTACGAAGAAATGGAGACTCGTTATTGATTTTAGAAAATTAAACTCTAGAATTTTAGATGATAAATTTCCCCTCCCCAATATTAGCGATATTTTAGATTCCTTGTCGGGTTCAATGTATTTTACGCAATTAGATTTATCACAAGCGTATTATCAAGCCAAGTTAAAACCAGAAAGCAGGGAATATACGGCATTTACTACACCATCTGGCCAATATCAAATGACCCGTCTTCCTATGGGATTAAAGATAAGCCCAAGTGCATTTTCTCGTTTAATGACAGTTGCTATGTCTGGCCTAACGTATGATAAATTATTTGTATATTTGGATAATTTAATCTGTTTCGGACGTAACTTACAAATTCATAACCAAAATCTTATAGATATTTTAATCAGGCTGCGCAAAGTAAACCTTAAACTTAATCCGAGTAAATGCGATTTCTTAAGAAAAGAAATGCAATTTTTGGGACATGTCATATCTTCTGAAGGAATAAAACCGGACTCAGAGAAAATAAACATAGTAAAGAATTATCCCGTTCCAAAAAATGCCGATGAAACAAAACGATTCATAGCTTTCGTAAACTTTTATAGAAAGTTTATCCCGAAATTTGCTGAAACATGTTTACCTCTTAATAGACTGTGTCGAAAAAATGTAAATTTTGAATGGTCACGTGAATGTCAAAAATCTTTCGAATCGTTAAAAGAATCCTTAGTTTCTCCACCGATATTACAATATCCAAATTTTGACGGGAATAATACATTCATTTTACAAACTGATGCGTCAGGATATGCAATCGGATCCGTGCTATGCAATTGTGATAACAGACCCATTGCTTATGCTAGCAGAAGTCTTAATAAAGCGGAGACTAGGTATCCCACAATAGAAAAAGAACTACTAGCTATCGTGTGGTCAGTAAAGTATTTTAGACCCTATCTTTTTGGTCGAAAATTTATAATAAGAACCGACCACAAACCACTGATCTATTTATTTAATCAAACAAATCCATCTAGTCGGTTGACCAAATTTCGATTGCTTCTAGAAGAATATGATTACATAATAGAATACGTTAAGGGTACTGACAATACAGCTGCGGATGCTTTGTCACGTGTTCGAATAACTAGTGAGGAATTGAGGGAAATAAATCAACATGTTGTATCGGTACTGACGAGACGCCAGAAAAAGCAATTAGATGAAAATAGAATTCAGGATGTGAACGACAACCCTTTGGTTGTTAAGCAAACTGTAAACGATTGGACTGATCACCCAAGAGTTATAGAATTGTTTAAAAAACCTAAGGATTGTAACGAACTAAGATTTGTAGGCGTAACGGAATGGAATAATTTATATTCTTTAAATAAATTAAATAAAATTCTATTTAATTATGATGCAACAAATGGTATTTTAAGAGTAAACCCAACTCTCCGATTACAATGTGCACGAGATGCCTTTGTAAGGAAGTTAGCGGATTACTGTAATGAAATGAAAATTGATACCATGTGTATTATACAAAATAATAAAAATATTACGTTAATAAAAGACTTAATTAATGGTATTAATGGTGCACTTGATTGGTCCGGACCACGTTTTTATACTTTGAAAGGTCTAAAAGTTATAGATGACCACGATACGAAACGTATAATTTTAAATGATTACCATTTACTTCCAAGTAGTGGTCACGCTGGCATACGACGAATGATAAGTAACATAAAACGACGATATTTTTGGCCAAAATTAGAAAAAGATGTTATGGAGTTCGTAAATCGCTGCGATCCATGCAAGCGTCAAAAACATTTTAGACATATAAAAGAACGAATGGTCATTACTGATACAGGCTATTCGGCTTTTGATAGAGTATATTTAGATTTAGTTGGGCCCTTAAGTAAGGATAGTAATAATTACTCGTATATACTCACACTACAGTGTGACCTTAGTAAGTACGTTGAGGCTTACCCGCTTCGGAATAAGGATACAATTTCTGTGGCAACAGCTTTCGTTAATAACTTTGTATTACGTTACGGCATTCCAAGAAACATTATATCTGATCGTGGTACGGAGTTTGTCTCGAAAGTAATGAATGAGGTGAGTAAAGTTCTTAAAATCAATCAGATTACATCAACGGCATACCATCACCAATCCATAGGAGGCTTAGAAAATACCCACAAACATTTAATGTCATTTCTTCGCTTACAAACTGACAATGAACCGCAAAATTGGAGTTTATGGTTACCATATTGGAATTTTGCTTTTAACACTACCGTTCATACGTCAACTGGGTATACTCCATACGAACTCGTATTTGGGAAACTGTGTAATTTACCGAGTAATTTAACAACAAGTATTGAACCTTTATATAACCACGACGATTATCCACAGGTTCTTAAATACAGACTTCAAAAATCACAGAATGATGCGAGACAAAATTTAGTTAGGAATAAACAGATTAGAAAATATCAATATGATTTGTATACTAATCCTGTTACCTATAACACTGGCGACATGATACTACTTAAGAACGAGCAAAGAGTAAACAAATTGGATCCACTGTATATCGGGCCATACAAAGTAATAGAAGATTGTAATCCTAATTTAAAAATACTTTATAAAGGTAAAGAATTAATAGTACATAAGAATAGAACCAGACCATATAATAACTGATTGTTTTATTTTATTTTTTTTAATTTAACTATTGTCACTGAAAAGGTATTCTGATAGTATGTTATAGATAAGCTATGTAACTTTTACAAATATATTCTTTATAATAATAATGGGTATAAAATAAATATATGGGTATATAATTACAATGTGGTATGTAACCCTAGTTGTATTCAATAATATTTTTTTCTTAATTACTTTTCCTAACTGTAGATTATATACAGTAACAAAATAATGTATCTGTAACCAATATTTTATTCCTTATATCAATAAAAATAAAAATAAGTGAAACCATTATTTTTATTTTATTTAGCCAATGGGCGTGTAGTGTGGCTATATGTATTGATCATGTGTATTGATTAGCCTTTATATAACTACGTCTGTAATTTGTTGGGACAGTAATAAATCGTACTCAAATGGACAACACGTGTTTAATTGATCTCTCCGAGCCACCACCTTACATCCACAATAACCAAAAAACCATTTACGTTATTATAACATTAAAATGCATTCAGTTTTGCTCCCACACCCCTTGAAAACTTAAACTACACATATTTTAAATTTAATTGAAGGCATAAATATAGTTAAACAATATAACTGCTAAGATATTTACCCAAGATATGCTACATTTCAATGCCCTTGTAACAAACAGTATAAATATTCATATGATTTAAATACAATGAATATAGTAAAACCATTTATATTCCCGTTTCAAGTAGGTACCTACTTACACTTGTGTTTAGAATTCAGTTCAAATAATCCCTGAGTCATTTTGTCATTTGTAAAATTTATGAGAGATTACATTTTTGCAAACATCAACCTAACAACAAAAAAGCACTTTGCATAGCGCTTCATTACCATATTACATATATTTATTGAATTTATTACATAAATCTCTTGCACTTTTGCCTTCACCCAATAATATCATACTTTTAAATGTACATTTTAAAAATTGATTTGCAACTTTACTTGTTAAATAAAGGTTTCCAACAAAGAATACACTTACTCACGAACATTATAATGTTGGTCAAGAACTGACTTTAGGTGTAATTCTGTTAGCCAGCAATAAACAAAAACACTTTTATGCTAATACATATTAGTTACTTTTTTGTGCTTTCTTTACACAAGCATTTGAACATAATTAAGAAAATGATGTAGATAATATGTCTGACTGTTTTATAAAGTATAAATGTATTTGTGGTAGAACTTAATGCATTTGATTATTGAAATATTTAAGTTTTATACAATAAAATATAAAATTGTTTTTTGTAAAAAAAACATACAAATGTAGTATGGAATTAATCTTCTATTAAATTAGACTTTATATTTATTGTGTACATAATAATCAACTTTAAGTAAGATATAATTAGTTATAACTAAACAAATACTTTACCTCAAGGACAGCTGCATTCTGAAATACAACAACAGTTGTTTTAATAACTGGCCAGAAAGTATCCAAACTTCCACGATCCAGGAAATGTATAAATGATTGTATCAGCATGTACGACCATCTGCAATAAATAATATTGGACATTATTATATTGACTTAGTGATTGTGACTGGACAGCTGACTGCAACAGTCAGCCAACATGTTACGAGTTTAATTTCCAAATCATATGATTATTTATGTGATTTACAAACTGTTATCTGTTTCCATGTAATGTTGACATGATTATGTTTATAAGTGAACCCATGACACATGAGAAAATTATAGTGTGTCACTTTTTTAAAAGTAACATAACATAACATCACGCCTTTTATCCCCAAAGGGGTAGGCAGAGTTGCACATTATACCACTGTACAATGTAACACCCACTTTTTCACTATTTATGTTATGAGTCCCATGTAATAGGGGGTGAGCCTATTGCCATATACCGGGCACAATTCCAGACTCCGTGCTACTACTGAGAATTTTTTAAAAACCCAGTAATCCTTTGCCCGACCCGGGAATCAAACCCAAGACCCCCTGCCCGGCAGTCGCACTTGCGACCACTCGGCCAGCGAGGCAGTCTTTAAAAGTATTTTACCAGTTCTATGATTGTACTTCTGTATAATTATTAGTGCCCGACCGAAGCTTCGGCTTCGGCTTCGGCCACCTTCGGCCAAAAAGTCCACCTTCGGCAAAACATTCGGCTTCGGCCCAAAGCCCGGCCGAAGCCGAAGGTTTCGCCGAAGGTCCGAGCGACTGCCGAGATTAAACGAACGATGGAACAAATTGTAATTTGTGAAATTATTCATAATAAAGAAATGTTAAAAAAGTAATTGTGAAATTACTTTTACCAGTAGGTAAATCACAAACTTTTATTAATCTCTAAACCAACCATCTCTTTGATATATCATAAACTTCTTTATAAGACAGTCAATATAAACCTTCAATATTGAGGTTTTGAAATAATTTTAATATTAATTGTAGCTTGTAGACAATATTGAACAAAATACTTGACTGAGTGCTGAGAAAATATAAACCTTCGGCTTCGGCTTCGGCTTCGGCCAAAAATACACCTTCGGTCGGACACTAATAATTATGTCGGACACTAATATAATGTCAATATTGGATTGCAAAACTTAACATAACTAAGTTAAATAACATAATAAAGTTTTATGATATCAAAATACAGTAATAACAGCCCCTAATTTATTTATAACTGCATTTTAACCAAATTAGTAATACGTTTTGGTAATACTGAGATGTGAACCTACAGAAAAATATTAGAAAGTATCTAACTATAGGCATTCTTAAACCATGTAAAGTAACAGCAATAGTTTCTATACCGCTTTTCAAGTTTTACATTAGAAGATTGGAAGTAATATGCTGTCGGTTCTAATACGGTTTCTAGGTTTTGTAATTATTTATAAGATCTGGAATTTAATCCAGTGTTTACCAACAGGTTACCCCACGAAAAGTAAGAGCACGTTAACTACCTACTTATAACACATTAATTAAAATTTTGAAAACATCTTTCTAATAAACTTTAAGTACTTACCCTAAAGTTTGGATAGCATTATATGACAAAAGGTAGAATTTTCCAATTGCAGAGGGCCCTGAACTCTTAACTTTTTTTGCACTTTTTTCAGCCATATTAAATAAAGTCTTATTTTTGTTCGTAAAAAACGAAAAGTGTTGTAAAACAACTTGGTCTATAATATCTTCTCGTTATCAAATGAAAGTTATGGGACACCAGCACTAACTCTTTCGAGGACCCGTGATAAAATGACGACGAAAATGACGTGACGAGAAAGAGCGAAGTTAAAAGGTCAACGTCAAACCTTCGTCGAACGTCAACACAACAGGGAATCAGACAGTCGGATGACGTCTATCTATTGTACTGCTCACTAGAGCCATGAAGTCAAATCATAAAAGAAAAATATGGAGAGAGCAAACACGCCCAGTGCGCAATGGTTAATAAACAGAAACGATAATAATACTATCACAATATAATGCAGCAAATGTAGTGTCGTTGGAAGTAAATAAGGAATTAGGAAAGAACCGAACTGAATATGGGTAGGGGCCTAGGTGATCATGTCATTTCCAAACTTTTTATTTAGTTATGGATGTTGGTCAAATTTTTAATGCTTCCAAAGGCATGTTATTCCTGACCAAGTGTTCTGTTAGTTATCATGATTTGGCGAGTTTTCATATTTAACTACGAACAAGGTTCGGTGTGTTTTGATGTCCACATGAATGGGTCGTGTATTGATTATGGAATTTTGTCGCCAAAAGACCGGTATTCCATACTTCGTAAATAAAAAACACAAATTTATAAGTTGGCCACACTTGTTTGTTCTGACTCTGTCTTTCTTTTCTGTGCAACGCGTTTTTACGGAAGGTGTGTTGAATATTAGATTCTCTCAAATTATTTTATTTATGTATTTGTTTTATTGAAATAATCATTTCTATCTTTGTTTAAAGCTTAAATTACTTCTTTTGTTCCAGTAATTCGTGAATTCAACATACACAATGGTTGCGGCCAAGAAACAAGTAAGTGTCGTACACGTGTTTTAGCAGACATTTATTGGACTAATACAGGGTTATTAAATGACTTTATATTCACTAATCCTTAATTGAGTCCAAGATCATAATTGTGATACAAGATAGGCTTGCTCATTTCATAATTTGGAAGGTTGAGAACGTATCGAACAAAAATTTGTAGGTTATGAATTAATGACTAACAAAAAATGGAGTAGAGGGCTGTAAATACAGAAAGTATATTTTTACAATAATCAATGTGTAATGTAAATCTTATTTCGGTTTCAGAAAAAGACCATCGAGTCTATCAACTCTCGATTGGCTCTGGTTATGAAATCTGGGAAATACTGCCTTGGCTACAAGCAAACATTGAAGACTCTCCGTCAAGGCAAAGCCAAGCTGGTCATCATTGCTAAGAACGCTCCTCCTCTAAGGTGAGACTACTGAGAAGTAGAGTTTCCCAGTATATCTTATTTCGTCAAAGGGAAGCATATGGAGTCTTTTGACAAAGAAGTATGGATTCCCTCGGTGTTTCATAAACCTGTCATGTTTGGTTTTAAATTAAATGCATTCACAATAAGGCTGAATATTTAATTGTTCAACCTAAAATGCCTGCTAAATATGAAGTGTACCAGGCATGCCATAATTAGTAATTATCAGATCAAAACTGTATAAAACCTAGTTCAATGAAATACCAGTAAAAATAATAATACCACTAAAGTTACCACAAAACATGACTTGTTTCTGATCCACTTGGGAAACCTATGGAGTAGTCTTAAGCTCTGCTGAACTTTGATAGGTAAGCTTGATTGATTTCATCTCTATTAAGTAAATTATTAAAGCATACATGAGTTCTATGAGGTTGATGTCAACTGTCCTTATGTTCTAAGATTTTTCTATGTACTGTTCAATTTATGTAAACTGACCTTTTGTTGTAGGAAATCAGAGATTGAGTACTATGCCCTCCTCGCCAAGACAGGAGTCCACCACTACAGTGGAAACAACATCGAGTTAGGTACAGCATGTGGAAAGTACTACAGGGTGTGCACACTCGCTATTACTGACCCTGGTGATTCTGACATCATTACCACTCTGCCTGAGTCGCAGGTGTAGGTTAATTTTTAATATAATTTAAAAACAAATTGGTGTTTTTTTTTTCATAATAATGTCCTATCCAATCCACACCTTTTCCATTGCATCATCTTACGTCCCCTACGGCATTGCATTAGGTAATTTCATTAAATACAAAAGAACTTAAATTGGTCCCAGCACTCTCAATAAGAGCTCGAAAGACTTACTTTAACCTTTTGAACGCCAGAGCAAAAACGCATGAACTTGCCCTCAACGCCAGGCCACAAATTCACCGCAAATACCTACGAGAAAAATAGGGATTCCAAAACTTCATCGATAATCAATTTTATTTTCATTTTCGTCTTTAATTTCGAAATATAATGTCCTTATAACATTGAAATTTAATTCAACATTACATTTCTTCCTATTAAAGTAATAGTTATACACTATTTACAGACTTGTATAATACCGTAATAACAGATATGAGACTACAATATATTTAAATATAATAACTGTAGGTACAACACTATTCTTGATCTGCTGTCTTCATATTGTGACCATGGCGTGGACGGCCCGCCATTTTAATAACTACTTCGCTACCGAAATAAGGATGTGGCAACATAATATCTCGTTTATCGATGTTCTAGTACAATATTATTTTATAATAAATGAAACACGTTTTTTAAATCAGATTTATAATTCCGAATGTAACAGGTACTTAAAAATATATGATTGAAATAGGTTAAGAAGGTAAATAAAAACTATGAAAAAATAGAAAATTTTAATAAAATGTTATATACAGTATGTACTATGTATACATGTTTTTAAATATTAAGTTCTATAAACCTGGCATGCATATAACAATTAAAACAATACGATTATATAATCACAATTACCATCAGTCTTAACTAATAAATCTTTTGAATAATAGAACAAAATTATACAAAAATCTACAATGCAACCTGCATTCTGATCATCTAATTCGCTGGGTGCAAAGTGGGTGGTGGGGACAGTGAAATCGATCTCAGCGCGCACCGTGGCTAAAAAAGGAACTTTGGCAGACTTTATTCACGAAGTTATAGGTAAATATGGAGCCCACACTTAGAATAAAAGTTTCGAGTCAAATACTCTCGCTCCTATTCTCTGAGGCAAACTGAGGTCTGATCTCTTTTTCTAGTGTACTACAGAAATTGAAACAAACTGACCTCAGACAGTAGAAGAGAAATAAAAATTCAAGTAGGTATTTCAAGTGTGTACTGTGTACTCCATCTTTACCTACACCTTCATGCTTTATTCACTGCTTACTCCTCGTAAAGACAATGACAGTCAACTATTTGACGTACCAAGGTCCGCCGAGTCCACCGACCGCTAGTTGGCGCTGTCATCGCGCACCCAGCGAATAGTAAGCCATGTGTTATCAGGCATAAAAAAGTAACAAATTAAAACAATTAACCATTATATATAATTATCACAGTTACCAATCAGTCTTATACTAATAAATCTTTAGAATAATTTTAATATTTAGAACAACATTATACAAAATCTGCATTGTATTATCTTATCATCTAATAGTAAGCCATATGTAAATAAAATCTAATAAAAAACTTCATTCAAAGATTCTGTTTCCGAAAATTCTTCGTTATCTGAGACTCCTTCTAATATGCGAAGAAGTTCTTCCGTAGTCATTAAATTCCCACTCATTATAATAGTCACTTAATATAAATCTTGAACTCGATATCACAAGTAAATTAATCATAAATATTATTCATTCACTTCACTAATTTCTGGTCGCCGCGCTTGTGACGTCACGATATTGTCGTCTAGTCGTGACCATGGCGTACAGGGTACTGATAATTCGGGTTGCGTTAGGGATGCGCTTGAGTTGAGATTAGTGAATATCGAAATTCGACCCAACCAAATTTTATTTTTGACTATGTAGCTTATTGAATGATTTTTAAGACTGGTTTTATAAAATTAATGCTGCTTTATCCTAGTACCAAATTATACCTAAAATAATATATTCCAGAGGAAAGTTTCGAATCGATCTTTGATTTGAAATAATGATATTATCCAACATGCGCTACATCACTAGCGGTCACGCAGTTATGACTCTGGCGTGTGAGGACATTCTTTTTTCAGAGTTTATTTCTTTCTTTTTAACGTAAAATTTCTCAATATTTATAATGCAATTTAATTAGTTTTATGGAAATAAATAAATTTTGGACCTTCTATTTTACAGGTATATAAATAAATAGGCATTAAAGTAATGTTTAAATAGTTTATTTCGTGTTTTAATGTACCGCTGTTTTTGTCACATATTTGTGTCGTTGGCGCTCAGGGACAGTTTTCGCTTGTCACGTATTTGTGACCCTGGCGCTCAAAAGGTTAAACGTTATTGTAAAGCTTGTAAACTGCCTTCGGTAACGTTACCCCAGCCAGACCTTTTTCTTTCTAATGAGAATATTTAAATAATTACTAGCTATAAAATTAGTTGTCTAGATGAAGTAAATGTTGCGCCTTGTTTTGTATTTGTTCTTTCATCGGTTGCGAAGTTATTCGAGATTTTGCTGGGGTAACGTTTTTGATTTTGCTAGATCTTTGAAATGGCTAAGCAGATGCTTATCATATTTGGTACCTACATGGCTTCTTATTAGTTAGTTCAAATTTGTTGTGCAATAAAAAACCAAAATAATAAAAACTTAAAGGTTATTTCATTAAATAGAAAAACACTTAATTGGTCCCAGCACTCTCAATAGGAGCTCTAAAGACTTACTTTAAACGTTATTTAAAAGCTTGTGACTGCCTTCAAATGTATGTGAAGTTTCATTAGTATCCTGTAAGTATTGAACAAGTTATGATGATATTGAGTTCTTCACGAGCACGGTCTTGATGCGCGCGGTGTTATTTGGCCACTGGATTGGATATTTGAACTGAATGTTATGTCAATAATTAGCGCATGCGAACGAAACGAACGACCGTCCACGGCTGAGTCCTGTGCACACTGCGCGCCCCTTTGTGTTCGTACAAAATATGATAAGGATCCGCTTAACCATTTCAAAGATCTTAGCAAAACCAAAAACGTTACCCCAGCAGAATCTCGAATAACTTCGTAACCGATGAAAGAACAAATACAAAATAAGGCACAATATTTACTTCATCTAGACTAATTTTTTAGCTAGTAATTATTTAAATATTCCAATCAGAAAGAAAAAGGTCTGGCTGGGGTAACGTTACCCCAGCAGGAAATGTTTTTGCGAAATAATTAAAAAACTGTAAGCGGAACAAATTTAAAAATGTGCGCAATAGTTACAGAAGCCGCACAACTAATCTTTATATATATAATTCTTCTGTGAGTGTGTATGTCACTGAACTTCTCTCAAACGACTGGACCGACATTAATGAAATTTTTTGTGTGTTCAAGGGGATCTGGGAATGGTTTAGATACACAAATCAGCCCGGCAGATGGCGCTGCAGTCGATGTTTAGGTTATTTTATCCTAAACAGCTGAACTAATTTGAATGAATCTTAGTTTATACATTCAAGTGGATATGCAGGACAACGTCTGTTGGGTCCGCTAGTTATCTATAAAATTCAAATGACCATTTTCCACAACATTTGGCCTGGGTAACACACCAAAACGGCTGAAGGGATCGGGTTGAAATTTGGAACAGGTATACATTATGGTCTGGAATAATACAGGGTACTTGTTATCCCATTGGAACGTGGGTAGAATCTAGTAAAGCATATTTTAGACGTCTACGTCGTTTATCGTTTAGGTGAAATATTTAGTTTCTAGGGAAATTCGGAAACAAATAAATTGTCACATTTTTAAATAAAAGAGCACATAATAGTAAAAATAATAATATAATTCTTGTAAAATATCACAATTTATGCCACCTTGTCGTCTTCTTTATCACCGGAAACTCCATCTGTGGACAATTTACGAAATATTTTAAAGTATGTAAATAAATCATGACCAAAATCGATATGGAAGTTAAGATCGATATCTTATTTCACAACTACTGGTTACATAATCGACAACATTGTGTTGGAGACTTGGATATCTTGCTATTGGTTATCTTGTGTGAATCTTACAGGATCAGTAGTTTTATTTTCTATTTAATCCCATAAGCTGTTGGTATACATTGCCCAACCAAAATACCCAGGTGGGTAATGAAGAATCTCAATCGTAATACATATTTCATTTAGCCGGTAAAATTTATTGTTTTTATTAGGAATTTGAATACTTGAACGGTTAAAGCGAGGGGCTCAAGATTTCATTTCTTAGACAAATTATTCGCTCTCCGACGTGGCTTCCAGAAGTGAATATTCTTTGTTAATATTTCTCTTATATTCATTTTATTATATAAATAAAAGATAATTTCAAATTACCTGAATACGAAGATAAGTTTTTCTTCAGACAGTGAGCTGTTGTTTCTTCAACATTATTAATATCAATTTCATTGATCAAATGTGTCAATAAATTTCATCCCAAACCTGAAATTACATAAAAATATTAATGTATTGTAAGGTGACTCTTATTGGAACAAAAATCGAATCTACATTAAACTAGATAAATCTTATTAAAGATATTTTTTTTATTGAAAAGAAACGAGCTTTTATTACCTATGCATGCACACCAAATGCACTGTACTATAGTAGTTATATGGTGGACATACTTAAATTTCAAAATTTTAATAAGTCTCTGGCTGCCTTTCTATATAAATTTTATTGCTAAAACCTATTTTAGCTTACTAATTATACGCAAATACACATGTCATCTCACCCTATTCAAAATGTGGATAGAAATTACAAAGTAATAGGTAAATCTTAATATTCCTGTCTTATTATGAAACCAACGGTCTAATCGTTTTCCGTTTCACTTTATTTAATAATACAAATAATTATGCGTGCATTTACTCTCTCACGTACGCACTTGCGAGTTTACGCGCAGTAATATCTGCTAAAATCACAATACTTGCTATCTGACTTTTGTATTCATTTCGCTTATCCGTATTATAAGTTTGATTTTACTTAAATATAGTTTTCTCGTGAGAAAATTTGATAATGATGTGCTTTTTCTAATTAATATCGATATTAAATAGGTACCTACTTTTCAAATTTTACCACTATCATGTCTAATGTGGCATTCCGAATATTATGACAATCATTAAGTGATGAAATTTGTTTTATCCTACCCCATACATTAGATTATAAATAACAACCATCTTTTAACAATCCCTACTAACCATGACTATTATTGTGCCATGTGATAAAAATGAGGTTTTTTCCTTAAGTATTTGTATACATGAAACCTTTTTGTTTTATTTGCACCATACACCTAATTACTAAAATTAATTGACTACAGATTATAACGTCAATTTTTTCAGGAATACACCAATGAAGTTGATTCCATCAATATATACATATAACAAAATCTACATACTTACAAAATGTACCAAGCTATGAATGGTTAATTTTAAACTTTAAAATTAATAAATAATAATAATGTTGTTACCTGTACATTGCATTTGCAATATTTTGTATTCTAAATATGTATCTTCAAAACCGGTAGGCAATAGAGAAAATAATGTTCTCTCGTGCTGTAGATGAAATACCTAGTACTAAATATTATTTCCTAGTAGTAAAATAGTAACTTAAAATTAAACGGAAATTGATTCTAAAAGCACCATTCAATGTTTTAGTAATGTCTTCAAATCTATAAATTCATAATTAAAAATAAACATTAAGAATTGTGGTGCATTGGGTACTTTCCTTAATCAAAAATAAATTATTTTGACAGTTCAATACAATCAAATATTAAAAATATAATCACACACAAATAATAAGTGTTTTTCCAGCTAAATTTTAAGAAATAAGTATGTTGTTTGGTGCTGAAAATGTGACGTCCCAATACACAATCTCGTACAACATTTATAGAATTTAACTAGTTGGCAAATAATCATTGATAAATATATTACTTTTTAAATCCAATTATTAACTTCTTTAGTCATAATTATGTTATCTCTCATTGCCTTAAAATAACAATAATTTTTACTCGTATTTTTAATGAAGCTTGTAACTCTAAGTATGGTTATTACTTTTACTTTAAATGCGAAATTGTTACTCAATTTCAAATGTCATCTAGGTTAGACCATTATTACAGTCTATCATGTTCTTTTATGTGAATATACATATTATCCTGTATAGTAATTATACAGTTTCATTTTATATTTCTATAAAGTTTCATTTTGTTCCTGAGAAGTGAGAAAAAGGTATTTAAAATAAACACTGAAATGAAAACAATTTGATTAGTTTGTAAACTGCTTATGATTAATAAATATTAAGCTATTATTAACCACTTCATAATCATTGCATTATGACTTCCACGTTCCATCCATGTGGAATATATCAACCTTCAAACTTTTTACCAGTGCTACACATTACATGTAAGGTTATTCAGATGGTTGTGATGTCATTTTCTTTTCCATGTATAATATCTTCTTAAAAATAACGTATTCTTACTTAAAATGGTTGTCAGAGGATAGTGCATATGCACAATTTTTGTGTATATTATATGTATGTGATGGTGACTGAAATAATCTAAGTACTGGTTGGTGCTTTGCAAGTATAAACTTGCCCATATTGAAATAAAGCATACACATGTATATATTAGTTCATATTTTATTTGTGAATAGGGTCCTTAAATCTAAAAACATTACGGTACTTCAACATACCAGTTACAAAAAAATGAGCCATAGTAGAAGTTGCTACAGTTAATATTGCATAATATTATGAATATTGCTTGGCAAAATAATGAGTCCTAACAATATATAAATTATAAGATTATTTTAATTAAATTGAAACAAGTTAATTTTATTATTGCATAAAAGAAATTTTTAATTGCAATTTTTTATTGTCTCTTCTCAATGGTCTCATTCAGTCATTTACATAATATTTATCATTCTGTCCAAACTCTCACCTAACTAAAACATGATGTATGAATAAAACTGCAATGTTTAGTAGTACATCCATTAGCTTCAATAATTTGATCCAGATACTTTACTTTGAATGTGTACCATAAAGACGTAAATGATATTCTGTATAGTCAAACAGATCACCAACTGCCTGTAATGCAAACAATTATAATAGACGTCAAAACTTATCCACAAAAGTATTTATAATTACGTAATATTAAATTATGGTATTGTATTATATTATACTATATTGAAATTCATAACATTATGAATTTAATCATAATTATCTTATATTAAACTGTCAAACACCAAGCGGTCACCGGTGACCGCGACCTATTGTTCTTTAATTGTGTCTATAAAACCGGTACTCGACGAGTTAAAAGATTTAATTAATTATTTTTTTGGAGCAGACCTATGTTCCACATTACATAAAAAAATACATGTAAATATGAGTAGCTTCTGGATGTAAATTAAGCAATTATTAGGTGTAAGTCTCCTATTTATTAATATTTTCGAAATTGCCAACTGCAACACCAGCAACTCTTAATCCTATACTGAAATATCTTAGTCTGCCATTCATAATTCAATTTTGTACTGTTGAGATCTTAACTGTTTTATAATCTAAAGGAAGGTTCTTACCATAGGTATATCTTAACTTGAAAGAATTTATAAGTTATTATATACATTTTCAAAGGACATGAATAGTTGTGCTTAAGATGCTGTGCAAAAACAATTCATTAAGTTTAATGTCATTATTCAAAATAAGAGCTATATTATCACCATACCAGACTGTTATACAAATTATGTATTGTAATATTTTAATTTAGTATTTTTTTATTTAGTTACATTAATTTTGACAACCATAGACTAATAATTCTTTTCTCTAATATTGCTAAAATCCGACTCAGAGAAATTGCGTCTTGTCTGTTAGGAAGGCTTTAAATGTATCATTAGAATTTAATAGAGCGAGAATACGAGTCAAAATATTTGTCACCACCTTCGTTATTCATTTTTAGTGTTCGGTGTTCAGTCACCAAGAATTATTTGGTATTTCATTCATAAAATTAATAAAACATATTTTGTGAATCCCAAAGTAGTGGTTACGGCATACTTATTCACTTCTCTACATACTTATGTATAAATTTTGGCATAAATATTTGATAAAATAGGTTTCCATTGTATTTCCTTGACTGAAAAATAACTATTTCTGCTATCAATTTTCTAATTATTTGGTTTCATTTACCCTGTCTTAAGTGACCAATAAGAAAAAGGTTTAATTATCAAAGAAGTACTATTACTTCAGAAATACTATTACTACATTCTTGTAACTTTCATGGATAATATTAGGTTTAGGACAAGTGACCAATCAATTTTTGGTATCACTGACTAGAATGTAGGATATCCTTCTATACAAAATTAGTATTATAAATACTTACCGTAGTTATTGTTGTACTGTGGTTGTGGTTGTTGGTAGGAGTTGTAAGAGGGCTGAGAATAGGAGTCATAAGCAGGTGCCTGCCCACCGTACGCAGGTTCAGCACCGCCATAACCGGCGTCACCGGCTCCACCAGCCCCACCTCCACTGTAGTATTGATCAATGTTATTATTGTTATTATAAAATAATACGGCTTATGGAAGGTCCACAGGCAATCCTTTTGGTCTTAGTCAATGGACTCCCATAAATCCTTCTCTTATGTATTAAAAATTAAGTAAAATTGATAAACTAACCTGTATGCCCCCTCATTTTCATAACCACCTTGGCCACCTGTCGAGTATCCATAACCTGAGCCATAGCTACTGGAATTATAACCAGAACTTGTTTGTGCAGGGGCTGGTGTTGAGTAGCTGTTGCCTTGATAAGAACTAGAAAAAAATAATAGAACAGCTTGAATTACGCGATTTAATTTGAATTATAGTTTTAGCCATATTTAGTTTCTCAGAATCTATATTTTCTGCATTTGTGTATCAGACGGCAATTCCTATCTTATAGATTTGTTTCATCATTGTTGCAATTACTTAAATTTCCTTTTAAGAGATAAGATGTTTAATACAACTTACCTAACCCTTTCATTTTAATTATGTTGTTTTGATTGCACTATTACAGACGTTTCCTTACCTGGGTGTGTTATATGATGGCTGAGTATAAGGATCAGCTGCTGGTGGCTCGTAAGGCTGATAACCAGTGTGCCTGTTTCAAAATTAGATAGTTAAAAACATATCACATGATAATTTAAGTAAAAAGGACAATGTAGTTCATCAGTATAAAGAAAATCGTCAGTTGTGTTTCAGACGGCACATTCCTATCGTTTTCTGGATCATCATGTAGAAATATGCAAATAAAGATAGTGCAAATTGTTTGTAATACTCACGATGGTCCATAGCCATTGGCTGGTTGGGGTGCATTGTGTGGAGGAGCAACCTGCTGATATCCACCTTGAGGTGGCGGACGACCACCACCACGAGGTCCATCAAATCTGAAAAGGAATTTATCATAACTGTGAAGGACTAGTAATTGCAAAAAAAAAAAAAGAAATAGCTCTGTTCAGCAACATTCATTTTGTTTTAATTTTGATTAAACTACTTATGCTTACCTTGGCCTTTTAGGTGGACCACCTGGTCCTCCAGGTCCACCATGAGGTGGACCACCACCTCTCTTGAAGGGTTGTGCTGGTTGAGGCTGTATGGGCGGTGCAGATACAGCAGCATGGGGAGGTGCAGGGCGCGGGCCTACAGGGCCTGGACCTGGGTGTGGACCACCCGGGCCGCCAGGAGGGCCCCCTGGTGGCATCCCATGACCTCCGCGGCCTCCTCGTCCTATGAGAACAAATAACAGTCTACTGTGATATGAGCACAGAAAAAGAGAATACAACACTTAATGATGAAAAAGTTTTATACTAGATAAGTACTTAATATGTTTTAATCCGATTCTCTTATCAATGAAATTAACAGACATTTGCCAAATAATTTACCTCTCATTGGCATACCGCCCCGACCACCACCCCTATCACCTCGTTGACCAAAATCTCCACGACCTCTGCCTCCCCTGCCTCTCATGGCTCCAGGGCCCCCTCTGTTATTGAATCCTCCACCTGGTCATAAACAAACTTATTGGTTGGTTGTTTACCTTAAACTGTCAAACACCACCAGGACACCGGTAACCGCAACCCATTGTTCTTTAATTGTGTCTATAATGACGTTACTCAAAGGGTTAATCTATTTCTACACATCAACAGATGTATTCACAGACTCTAGAAGATGCATACGCAGATAAAATTCTACGAGCAGTTCATATATCTGTTGGTTGATTAGTCAATGTTCATTCATATCTAAATTAGACAGAATTAATATACATTGTGATGAGGATGCCTTGTTATTAGAGTATAATCTCATAAGGGGATACATACCAGATCATTTATAGCATATTTGTCGAACAAAGGGATAGGCAGAAATAAAGTTATTAAAATACTTGTATTTCAAATTAAATATTCTAAGGGAATAATTGGTAACCATTTGGGTTAGAAGTTGTGGGATTTAAAAGGTAAACTTGTAAGTTGAACTTCATATTTTTACTACATTGGTCAATAGTTAGTCTAATATTGTTGTAGTCCAGGTATCCTGAACTTGTATACCTCATATGAAAGCTTGGGAAATGTAGATGCTTTTCGTAAAAACTGCACAACAAGTGTCATAGTAAATGTTTATGTTAGAGAAGCATATTTCTTATGTTCTATGAATTTGGGATAAAATAATATTAGTATTGTGTAGTTGGATGATTGGAACTAGTAAATAAACTAATTAAGATAATAAAAAAGGGAAATAGGCCCAGCACATTCCTTTTTTGTTTTTTTTTAGTTACTCCTTATGCATCATTTTGAAATTAACACTAAAAGTTATAAACATAACATCACGCCTTTCTTCCCTGAAGGGGTAGGCAGAGGTGCACATTACGGCACATAATGTCACTATACAATTTAACACTTACTTTTCACTATTTATGTTATCGGTCCCATGTAATAGGGGGTGATGCTATTGCCATATACCAGGCACTATTCAAGACTCTGTGATACTTTGCCCGATCCAGGAATCAAACCCGAGACCCCTTGCTCAGCAGTCGCACTTGTGACCACTCAGCTAATGAAGCAGCATAACTATAAATATTTTAATAACTGTTTATTTCCACCAATGCCTTTGTTTGACAAATATGTTGGAAATTATATGTTCTACAACCCCATATGAGAATATGGTCTAATAAAATAATATAATGATATGGTCCCTGTAAATCACAAAAAGTAATAGGATACATTTATATTGGATATTATCCATTGATACATATCCTTCAAACCCTGCTTTTAACTACTTCGTGAGTGTGCTGGGTGCTAGGTGTCTGCTATATTTTAGTTATAAATTAGGGTGCTAGATGTTAATTATAAGTACACCAGTTTATGGCGCCTCAACGAATGTGTCTTAAACACTCTCTAGTCAATAGAGGTAATTACTTTAATTCACAGAAACGTTTTTATTGTTGTAACATACCTACATTGCCCAAACACAATTTCTTGAACTTAGTATAAACATAAAATTAGTACAATCTATACTCCGTCTGTTTAGGTAGTTAACTATTTGTAAACAAACCATAAAAAGAGTTCTTTATAATTGACATTTCCATGATTCAAAATACTTCATAAGAAAATGATATTGTTTCCCTTTTTACGACAGTTTTCTCTATTAAACGTTATGTTTCTGTTCCTTTTCACTTATTTCTTAATAAATATTAAATATATCTGCTTGAACATATTAATTTAATAATATTTATTAAATAATATAATATTTCATTACAATAGACACCATAAAGAGCCTAAAATCCCTGGTATCCAAAACGTTTCTTTAAGAACGAAGCAAAATAATGTTGTCAAATTAAAGAGTACAACGAAGATGTAGCGCGACAATGAAAGTAGCGTGTATTACGTTTAGTCGGTTAATCAGGCGCCATTGACAGCTCTCTCGTCGTTTGCGCTCGCGTTCCTATTTTGTTGAATTTAACTTGTTTCTTTGTTTTGTTTTTGTTATTAAGTTATTTAAGTTTAGGTTATCCATCGTTTGTAATTAATGTGTTCAAATATATTGAAGAAACTTGGCCCAAAGACAGATATCCGTACAAGAAAGAAATCCGTACATCAGATTCAGAATAGTTTCTATTTCAACATGATAATGATATAGACCCATAGGCTAGGCTCTTGTACGATTTAGGCATTTGTACTTGTATGTGTGTGTATGACAAATGAACGATTTTAAAGTGAATTTAGTTAAAATTAAAACACGAGAAATATTCGAAGTAATAGTAGGTTAAGTATCTCTGTGTCACGTGGTTTTCTTTGTTTACCTTTAGTTAATTACCTAAACAGATGGACTATAGCTAGATCATGCTAATATATCAGTTTAAGTATGAATTAAATCCTAATTTGATATAAAATGTGGTTATAATAGAACATTAACTTTGGTTATTAATTCTAAATTGAACTGTGCTGAATTAAAACTAGGTCATAGCCTTACGTTGAGGCGGCGCTCCACGCGATTCGATGGTGGGAACTGGGTGTGGTCCTGGGCCCTGAGGACCTGGAGGAAAACGGCCACCTCTATCGCCGCCGCCACCTCGCATGGGACCGCCTCGGAAACCGCGCGGTCCGCCACGGAACGGGAGGCCTCGTGGTGGACCACCTCTACCCCGCATGCCTGGACCGCCCCTAAAATTCAGTCATCGGTTAATAAATTCATAATAAAACGAAAATCATGCACTGCTATAATAAAATCACTACATAGATAACCTTAAAATATACAATGTTAAAAAGCACCACTGCCATCTGATTTAATTAATTACCTATATACGTATATAATGACTTACCGTCCACGCATATCAAATCCGCCTCTTCCTCTTTGATTTAAACCCGGTGGTCCTCCACGGCCACCACCACGAAAGCCACGGTTTGGCGGCCCATCCATATTTTTATATCTAAATTATCTGTTAAAACGGTAATGCAGTAAATGGAACCTAAAGTTATAAACTTCAAGCTTTTGTACTCAAATAAGAAAACACAACTCAACAAGGCGGCCGAATAGCGTCGGTACCGGCGGCCATTAATTTACGACTCGCAAGTCGCAAATTGCAAACGCTCGAATGACTTGAATTTGAAGTAGTGTTGAGCGTAATCAAAATGGCGGATCGCGACTTCCGTCCGCCAAGGCGGATTTCCGTTCTAGACAACCATCCAACTTTTTTCAGTGTTCAGTCTATGGTAGTTTTATAGCATGAAGTTTTTTAAAATTTAGATCGACGTTAGGCCACTTGGCCACTAGTGTCTGGCAAACGAAAATAGAGACTGAAAAAGCCCGGCAAATTTACCCTTACCTGGAGTAAGCTAATTTGATACTTTATAATAATTTGTTTGTTTGTTACGCCTTCACGTCTGGTTACTCCAGGTATGACATACTAATTTTTGGGTTGCTATACTGATATTTTTTAAACTTGCCGGGCTTTTTCAGTCTTTACTTTCGTTTGCCAGATTCTAACTCTGATCTCGCCTTGTGGTAAGCGATGACACAGACTTACAAAGACTTATTAGCTAAAAGGGCATGTTTAGCAATGCCCTTTTTTATTATCTATTTTAAGTCTCTGGAGTTGTCATTCGTCGTAGAGGATTAAGGAGGAGGCCTTTGTCCAGCCGTGGACGTCTTCCAGTTGTTGAAGATGATCCAAAAATCGCCCACCTGTAGCGGCCACGGCCCACGCCACGACACTTTAGTATGGTTGTCTACTTTATTTTTATAGTGTTATCTATTAATAAACGTTTTTTTTTCTTCTTTGGCAACCGAAATAAACGTTGTATCTTTATGGAGTCTGAGTGATTGTGCTTGTGCCAGGGCTGCCACACAGCTATTGACAGATTACAAAATCGGACCGTCATCTACATCTATTTTTCGAACCTGAAATTAAATGTTGTGCTTCGGTTCGGTGTGTCAATTGGGAAAATCATCCCTATACTTATTATACTCTTTGTCGCAACTGTTCGTGACAACCAGAGTATAATAAGTATAGGGGTAAAGAGTTGCCACTCGTCAAAATTTATGCCAATCAATTTGAAACGCCATCTGAAAATTGAATCCAAGTATATTTTTTTTTTACTAATGTCTACAGATAATCCTAAGTATAGCTAATGCCAATACTACCAACAATGCACCTTGCAGGTTGGTACATTGAAGGTAGTATTGGAATTAGCTATGTCTGGTTTATTACATTTATTTTACAATAAATACAAATTAACATTTAAAAATTATCAGCTAGTAGGGAAATATCAGACGACAGATTTGTTCAAAGTATAATTCAAATTTTAGTTCTTTTTTATGTTTACAAATTTCTTTTTTATGTTTACATTCAAATTTTATGTTTACAAATTTCAGATATAAATATGTCGTTCAAAATTTATTTGAATTAGTTATTTTTTTAATTATTGATCCCACAAAGAACTAAAATTAAAAATATTTACTGTTCACCGTTGTTTACACAGTACCTAACAGTAGTTAACAATCTAATGATATAAATTAACCGTAATACCTACACAAATGTAGTACATTTTACCATCGATTTGAATCGCTTACAGTATTTACAAAAACACAAAATTATTATACAATTTACATAACATAACATAAATAACATCACGCCTTTTTATCCCCGAAGGGGTAGGCAGAGGTGCACATTTCGGCACTCAATGCCACTGTACAATGTAACACCCACTTTTCACTATTTATGTTATAAGTCCCATGTAATAGGGGGTGAGCCTATTGCCATATACCGGGCACATTTCCAGACTACTCTACTACTACTGAGATTTTTTTAAAACCCAGTAATACTTTGCCCGACCCGGGTATCGAACCCGAGACCCCTTGCCCGGCAGTCGCACTTATTATTATAATGTCGAAAAATATAGTGCTTAAAAATAAGTCTCAGTCTGCCTCTCAGTCTCAGTTTTTTAGTACTTTTTTTGCTAGTTGCTAATAATGCCTGACTTTCGTTTCCTATATCTAGTTATATTACAGTCATTTTTACTAAACAACTACAGATTTTTCCTATCCTCAAATATAATATTTTTATAACATTATAATGAAACAAAGTAATATTATTATTATAAATACAAATGAAAATGAAACAGGCAAAATAATGTGGGAAATCCCAATTCAGACAGACTTCACAGTTGCCCACAACAGACCGGACATAATATACACAAACAAAACATCCAACACCACATACCTCTTTGACATAACTGTACCATGTAACTACAACATAGGAGCAAAAGAAATTCAGTAAATACCACTTTTTAAAGACACAACTCAAGGCTTTTGTTGAAATATTGAAACGCATGTTAATTCTATAGTAATTGGAGCCACAGGAGTAGGTACTAGCCAAAAGCCTCAGCAGATACACAGACAAACTAGAAACATAAATAGACATTAGCCACCATTCACACATTAATCATTTTTAGCAAAGTACTAGGAGACACAGTTTTCGTCACATACATTCCAGATTCCGATCAATTAAAACCATCTCAAGCGCAAACACCACATACCACTCAGTCAACCATCACATGAAGCTCACAATCCACATCTGGCACACAAACTACACCCAGTTAGTAGTCAAGTATTCAGCAGAAGAGAAAGAAGGAAATTTATAAGTCAAATTTAGAAGGGGCTATGAGCATCGTTTTTCCTGCGGGTTGCGGAACGTGCCCATTTTCACCAGGTCAAGCCCAAGAAGGAGAGACCTCTACATATATGAATACAAATAAGTAAAACCTAGAATAATGCTGCTACTCCACGATAACGATGAAAAAGAATTTTTTGATGCCCTAAGGTAACATTTTTTTTAAAGTGTGAATATGTACCTATTTTAGTTTATTTATAATTTAATATTACTTTGTTGTGCGTAGGTACTTAAAATGTTTTCTAATTATGATATATACATTAATACATAAGCAACACGGGCCACCGGCGGACCATTAATACAAAGATAAAAATAGTTTTACAAAAAAACGGCTTTAATATTTGCAGCGATCTATGGGTTTCTTGTTTCTTGAGACAACAATATACTCTGAATGTTTATAATAATTCCAAATAGTACCTGAAAAAAAACAAAGATTATTTTTACATGCAGAAATATGTATTTTATTTATTTGTTTTCTTTTATTTATCTAAGGTAGGTGTACCTTACGTGATATTACTGATGTTAAAAGAATAACTATATTATTATATTTACCATCTCTAAAATAGGTTTCAAGCACTGCTGGTATAGATCGGCACTTTATCCGGACATCGTAAGACTCGTAACTGCCGATAAAAAATTGCACTATTGATATTCTGCAATGATGATGCTGAAGTAATATCGATGCAATAGCAATTCCAAATATCACTGTAACAAATATACAAAAGAAAAAGTAGAAATTTATAAAAACTACATAGTTTGGTATCTCAATGAATCAAATAAAATGTATAAATAGGTTCAATAGCAAAAATCATAAACTTGTTGTAGGTTTTACCTTCAGCAACATGATTGTGTTCTTCGTATTGATGTTCTTTATTATAAATAAGATATATACGCAAATTAAAGCGTTCCTTTGTAAAATCAAGTCCAATGAATAGACAAACAAACACAATGTACTTTTGTGATTTGTGATACACATGTATACAAAAGGTCCTTATAGAAAACACAACACGCATCGCAGAACTTCCTTTTTAGAAAAAACAATCACAAAATCCCATCACAATTTATTAAATAATTTAAAATATTTTTGGCAAAAATTTTTACAATTTTGACATTTGAAATTTTTTTTTTTGTTTCTTTTCTTTATCAAGCAAAAAGTATACATATTATATGCCAGTATTAAAATAGTACAAACTACATGCATACTATTTTATAAAATAAGGAGACAATATAAAAAAGTATTTAACATCAATATATAATTATTAACAATATTATTTTAATAGTTATTTATTATCTAAATAATTTGGAAAATTATTATTGTAATGTTTTAATATTTTTTTAGCCCCAGCGTTGCCGTAAAAAATAATAATTTGACAATCCATATAGTACAAGAGCCTATGAACCCCAGACCTTTGTTATTTGCACATAACGGACTTAAAAAATAGGAAAAGTTATATACCTATGAGGTTTTTTTATGTTCCTTCAGGGATGACTTCGTCGTTTTTTAACGTATTTTGATGATTCTTTTTTACCCGACTTTAAAAAAGGAGTATCAGTTTGATCTAAATGTATATACATATGTTACAGCCAAAGTGATTAATTTGATATTATTCGTAATGACTAGTAATTAATCAATTAATGACTAGCTATTATGAATAATATCTTCGAAAACTTGGATCAAATGGAAATAAACAGGGCTGACGTCTGCACAAAATTTTGAAATTATCGTCATGGGTGTCGTTTTCATGGTTTTCGAGGGTGATCAAGCCGATGGTCCTGTCAAATTGTAAATCCAAGATGGCGTGCGCACAACATTTTTCAATTTATCGTCATGGGTGTCGTTTTCATGGTTTTCGAGTGTGATAAAACCGATGGTGTTGTCAAAATGTAAATCCAAGATGGCGTCTGCACAAAATTTTAAATTTATTGTCATGAGTACCGTCTTCATGGTTTTCGAGGGTGGTAACAAAGATGGTGCTGTCAAAATGCAAATCCAAGATGGCGGCTGCACGGTATTTTCAATTTATCGTTATAGGTGTCGTTTTCATGGTTCTCAAGGGTGGTGAAAATGATGGTGCTGTCAAATTTTAAATCAGAGATGATGACTGAACGAGATAGAGTTAGTGCATTTGTCGAGAAAGATAAAGTATGTGTGTGAATGTGTGTGTGTGTATGTGATAGAGAGACTGAAAGAATGCGTGCGACCTATTTTATAGATTTTCTTTGAAAATTGAGTATTTTCATATAATATTAGTTTTTATATAATAAAAACGGTGGCCTAGACCTGAGGTTCACAGGCTCTTAGGTTAATGCTTTTGGATGCAGAAACCTGACGCAGTCATTTCATAGAGTTTAGTTTGTCATCCATCACTTAATATTTTTTTAATCTCTATTATTAGTAAAGAGGCTGTCATCTTTGATCGATTATGCCAGCATAACTGTCATTTGATCTAAGTTTAAGGAATTATTTTGTAAAAATTGCAATATAATATTAAATAAATGTGTATAATGTTATTTTACTATTTCCAAAAAATATTATTTTAAGCCTAAATTTTAAAATAATGTTGCAACCTTGCTTGGAACTGTGTGGCCACTGAAAATATTAGTTTTGACAACATTTAATTTCAGGTTCGAAAACTAGATGTAGTTGACGGTCCGATTTTTTAAGCTGTCAATGGCTCTAAGTGTGACGACAACTGTCAACGTCAAACAAGTTATCATCTCAACAGAATATTAAAATACGTATCAAACTTAATCATATTTAAATTATTGGGTACAACTCGAAAACAATTCATGTTTTAGTATAAGCCACCTAAGATTTACCACCTATTAATGATGCAGAATGAAGATAAAATTTTGGAACACCTGGTATCAGTGGAGAAACTAGCAAATGAAATTTTATCAGATAGACATGAAATTGTTATGCTTGATAAAAGAAGAAATCAAAACCGTGAAGCTTTACGGGACTTATCCAAATCTTCTCAGAAGAAATGTTGGGTGACTGTAGGATCTGTGTTAGTCAAACATAATCTGGATGACACAAGGTTGTTGTTAGAGAATGATCAAAAACAACTCACCGTTGATATAAACAAACTGCGAAGTGACCTCAAAGTTAAAGTGAATAGTTTAAGAGATTTGGAAATGCAGAAACCTATTCCTGGATTGATGTTAGTTCCTCTGTCATCTAAAGAAACAGAGGGTTTATCAAGCTCTAAATTGATTCCTTCTTAAATAAATTTTACTAAAAAACTGATTATAAATAATTTTTATTTCAATACTACATACATTTTATTCAGGCTGTTCACGCATAAGCACATATGCCAATACGGGCTGAAATGTATGCAGTTGTAAACGCGTGCGTTACCCAGGCCAGATGTTGCCGAAAATGGTCATTTGAATCTTATAGTTAATTAGTTGTCCGGCTTCTGTAATTATAAACAATTCCTTCACCCTACCCCTTCCGCGTCCCACCGAACGACATATTATAACAGTGATTTTTATAAGTTTGTGCAACTGGAAGATAATAATAATGTTTTCATAGTACAGAGGTAAAATTTTACTGATATGTAACTGAACTAAAAACAACTAATTATTGACATAATACAGGATACGAATGAAACTGCACATACATTTGAAGGCAGTCACAAGCTTTTAACTCGTCGAGTACCGGTTTTATAGACACAATTAAAGAACAATAGGTCGCGGTCACCGGTGACCGCTTGGTGTTTGACAGTTTAAATAACGTTTAAAGTAAGTCTTTAGAGCTCCTATTGAGAGTGCTGGGACCAATTTAAGTGTTTTTCTATTTAATGAAATAACTTTTAAGCTATTTCATATTTTCGTTTTTTTATTGCACAACAAATTTGAACTAATTAATAAGAAGCCATGTACCAAATATGATAAGAATCCGCTTAATCATTTCAAAGATCTAGCAAAATCAAAAACGTTACCCCAGCAAAATCTCGAATAACTTTGCAACCGATGAAAGAACAAATACAAAACAAGGCACAACATTTACTTCATCTAGACAACTAATTTTGTAGCTAGTAATTATTTTAATATTCCCATTAGAAAGAAAAAGGTCTGGCTGGAGTAACGTTACCCCAGCAGGAAATGTTTTTGTGAAATAATTAAAAAACTATAAGCGCAACAAATTTAAAAATGTGCGCAACAATTACAGAAGCCGGACAACTAATTATCTATAAGATTCAAATGACCATTTTCGACAACATCTGGCCTGGGTAACGCACACGTTGTAAACACATGCTTAGCGCTTTCTATCTGAACACAGGCTAAGTCAGTCTTACCATACAGTTTATTCGAGAACTGTATAGATGGACAAAAATGTAGACCAACAATAGTAGTTCACCTGTGCATGGCTTAGGAATCGTACACATACAACATCGTGTCCACGCAAGATGAAAATGCAGCGAGCGGGCCGAAAGAAAAATGGAAAATATGCCTCCAGTAGTGCAAATATGCAGCAATTTTTTTTTCTTTTAAATTGGTACTAAGCTGGACCCCAAAGAGATGTTAATTTTATATTGTTTTTAGTAGCTGTTGTTGTTAGATTGAAATGTCTAAATAACAATAAAAGGACTTTAAATAAATTTTTCATATTTTATTGGGCTAAGGATTTAAAATAAAAGTCGTCAAATATATATTTTCAATATGCACAGTTATATCTTTATACATGTAAATAATATAGTACATAACAAATAAATAATAAATATTACCAAATTTTTAGGATTTATCCATTAATAAAAATGTAGTTTGGTGTGATAATTATGATACAAAGTGACTTGACTAAATGCCAATTTGTTAAGTGAATGAACCTTACAAATGTAAATTGAAGAGTAATTTTACATTAATTCTAATTGTGTTGTGTTGAATGTTTGTTATAATAATTTATAACCTGTCAAACATGGCATTTCTCCTTTGTTAATATCATAAAAATAATTATGTAACCAATTAATTATAATCATCACCCAACTATCTTAACATTATAAACAATATGGCATATATGAATTAATAGTTGATTTCAATTACATTTTCTTTTAGAAATAATCAATTGCAACATAATATAAAACCTAAGCACATTAACTTACTTATGCATAATTGTCAATATCAAAACATTTATCCTAGAGGTTATTGCTTAATAATATATATTCCTTAATAGCTTGTAATGAAAATTATCTTCATCAGTACAAAATGCCACATTTACTAAGAAGGTCCTCGAATACTTGAATGTAATATTATTTTGTGGATTGTCTTTTGAGCACATATACTAATTTCTGTCACTATCACAAGTCTTTGAATTTCGAGTGGCCAAAGCACATGATTTTGTATTATTGACTATTCTACTGGCATTATCTTGTACAGTAAGGGCATGCACTTAATGAGGGACGCCGTGCGGTTACAATCACAGATGAGCGGCGCACTCGGCGCCGGCCGCGCCCCTGCACTACCAGTTGGCCATGCCGGGTTTGTTGAGCGTCATGAAGTATATCTGACAAGAGGAACCACCTTTGGCGGAAGAGAAGAACACTTTATCATTTCGTTCACATAAGAATTTGAGTCGTTGTGCTTTCTTGTGCATAAACACGCCGTCGAGATGACCGGTTTCTACTGAACGGATCTCGATGGCTTTATTGCCCCAACCCATGATTTGTCCTGTGCCTATGTAGGCTACTGATGTTGGCATTTCACCCCACTGGAAAAAGACCAATATACATCAATTAAAATTTAATTAAAATACCCGTAGCAACAATACGAATGAGGTAATAATACAAACCTGGAGAACAATATTCTTGCTTACTCGTCCATATGTATTCACATAAACTCCTTCATTATCATAGCATAACAGCAATTGTACTCCGTTGGAGTTTGGAAGGGGTACAATGCAATGTGGCACAATAGCTCCTTGTGTCTGTAAATATAACCATAATTATTATATATTGCTGGTTAAATAATAGGGGCTTTAGCTTTTTTTGGGTAAATCAGCAGTAGCACGCAAGTCTAAAACGGCTGACCAATGGCAAAATTTCGCTCAGCCCCTTCAAATCTAGTCGTAGAATTTGTTAGTTGTGTCAAGAAATTGAAAAATAAGTATTATAAAAACAAATTTAGTCATGAATAAAATTAATTACTTACATGCTTTGGGATATAAATATCGTAGACTGTGGCAGTATCTAAATCAACGGCGTGGAAGCCATCCGCCGAACCATAAATTACTTTCAGTCTTGTGCTGTCTTCTATAGTCAAATCAACTAAAAGGGGCCTGGAAATACAAAAACAATATATATCATTAAATACCATCTAAGATAACTAATAGATTAACACATTTGAAAGAAAACAATATAGATATCATTAGAATTTCTTCAATTCGTCGGCACATCAAATTTATAAAACATTACTACCTAATATAAGATTTACACACCTATGTTGCAGATCTCCAAAGTTTTTAAAGGCCATGAATTTGTGATATGGTTTTGGCGCCCAAGCATAGATCTCAATAGAGTCCTTCAGGGCTATAACAAGGAACTTGATCCTTTCGTATTTCACAATACGGAAGTGAACTGCACCCTGCAGTTCACCGACATTAATCCACCCATTTCTTCGTTCTGCTTGCTGAAATTTAAACATTCAGATTACTAAGTGGTTTGTGTTCCAATTTATGTCATGTTGTTTATTCAGCAATAATAATAAGGTGATAAACGATGACATGGCAAGGCAAGGTGTTACTGATAGCTTCCAAATGGAAATGTTCAACACAACTTATAATCCAAGAGACCATAAGTCCCACTAAGGACTTGCAAAGCTATCCTGTTAGTTTGCCCTAGACAAGGGTATTATGTATGTGCTGTGTGTTTCGTTCAGAAGTAAGCTTTCACTCTAACTGTTAACACCGAAAAACAACATAGTTTCTTAAACTGTCAAATACCAAGCGGTCACCGGTGACCGCGACCCATTGTTCTTTAAACTGTCAAACACCAAGCGGTCACCGGTGACCGCGACCTATTGTTCTTTAATTGTGTCTATAAAACCGGTACTCGACGAGTTAAAGTCCGATACTTACGTCACTAAGTCCATCAGTGCGCAGGATTTTGGACTTTAGCCAACTGAGATAGTACACACGTACGCGATTTTTCTTTCCAGATACGGTCACAAGAATATTTTGTCCCTCTAACACTTCCATTTGTTGGAAGCGGCGTCGTGAGATCAACTGATAAACTTTTCCTTGCCCTGAACGGTCCAACAACATCAAACCGTTTTCAGTGCCAATAAGTAAATTAACACCTGTAAAGTGAATACTTGAGTAAAACATATATTCAGAGGGAAGGATAACGGGACAAATTAAAAAAAAGATAAAAAAATATTCTCTTACCCCACAGTGCTGCACAAAGGATTTCCGAATTGAACCTCTTCTTATATTTACGTATTTCGGGTGTATCTGACGACAGGTCGTGTCCCGTCGGAGTGACATTAACGTTAACGTGGCTCTCGCGCCGTGAAGCGTTGCCACCGGAGCCTCCCGTGCCGCCGCTCCCGGTCGAGCCCGCACCGAATCCGAAAGTGAGGAACGAACGCTGCTTCTGTTGTAAAGGAAGGAACTGTTGTTGGGAGCCCACCGACGAATTTGAAGGGGAATGTTGTAAGGGATGAGGAGACGCTGCGCCCACCACAAACGATTTGGACGGCGTAGATTGGACCGAGGATGGAGGAGGATGGTGATGATGATGGGAAAGAGGTGTGCCTCCAGCTATGGCTTGCCTATACTGGAACAGAAAAAATAACAAATATTACTTTATGAATTCTGACGCAGATGTCAGTAATAATTGTTTGCAGCACAATCAGCCGCAGCATTAACCACGTAAATAAATAAGTGATGGTTAGTTGAATAAGTCCATTTCCCATTGATTAGTTATCATTTCAAATACAGTTGGAAAGTTATTAGCTTGATGGCTATTATCTACATTCATGACTATAACATAAAATGTGATAATGGACATGAAATTGCAGCAGGCATGAACTCGCTGTGTATGTCGGTAATTTTGATGGATACGTGTGATTAAAATCACTTGCACAAAATTGTATTATAATTTGGTTGCAATAATGCCGATATTTCTGAAAACTTAAACCTATTATTTATTTTTAACAAAAACATTCCTTGTTTAGTCACTGTGCGAATTATATTTAAACCAAAAACATAATAATGAACAGTAGCCGCAAATGACGAGTTGTATAGAAATCCATTAATAACCCGAAAGACCTCTGCTGTTGTTACAACTGTTATTAGGCAGCCCGTAAGTAGTTTGGACTACTGTAGAAAGCTTTATTAAATGTATCGATCTGCATTCGATGATCAACCAAACATTTCGTACATAATGAAAGCGTATCTAGAAAATGCATAAATACAAGGAAGGAGTGAGATACAAGTCTAACTTTCAACAAACAACAATCTATGAGAACCTTAAGCATTTTCTCTTGCATCAATTCGTTTCGTACTTACGCAGTGGTAACAGGTGTCTGCAAACCGGTCGCGCAGTGGCTCCAGGGAGTTTGCATGATTGACAACCATTATCACATTAATACGATAAACCAAAAGCTTGAGACACCACACACATGATCCGGAACAGGAGCTTCCAACGTTCAGCTTTACACTCCAATGTTAATACTCATTGTTATCAGACACGACACGAACTTGTTATTTTTATTAGGGTATAAATCATGTTTTGTTTTATTGGTTTATCTTTGCAATAATGGTTACTGATACATTGCAAATTAAAGTATGGAGAATACATTTTACATACATGTAGGTATATTATGAAGCAGCTAGCGTTGGAAGCACCTTAGTTATATTTAAATGATGAATACATCATGGCATGTTACTAGAAACCCCACTGTATATTAACCCTTTACGCACGTGTATGGTGAAATGCCACGCAAAAAATAATTATAATAAATTCACATAGTACTATCTATGTGTTGAGTAAAATCTATTGTGTAATGACAATAGCCACCAGTGGAACACAAAGCAAACCGGGGCTACCACGGTGTCTTGAATTAAAGTTAAATAAAAATATGAACATTATAAATTATTTTCATTAAATTTCATTGCATTTGAATGTTCCATAATTATATGTCGTTTGATACGTATGAAAGCATAAGGGTAATTGAAAATCAACATGAACATACCTCTTCACTAGTAGATTTGTCATGACGCGGAGGAGTGGTCGGCTGGCCAGCCTGACTCAGCAGGTCCGGAAGCACAGAGCTAGTTCGAGATCCACTTCCTTCGTTGGCGCCACTCGAACGACCCTACACCCATTATGAAATTAATGTACATTCTGGAACATGTCTATTTTTTTCGTTTATATTATCCTTCCAATTAAAAAAGACTATAGTTATCATAGTAGTCTGTAAATCAAAAGTTACACTCCATTAAACACACACAATAATCTCGTATCTTTAAAACAAATGAACTTTAGCAAATATCCAAATAATACAATTAAAAAATAAAAACATATTCATAAAATCACACAAATAAATTTGTTACTTTAGACTTATCTCAAACGTATGTTTATGAATAGCAATATTAATAAATTGGACAATAACAGAGCTCGACATACAACGGCAGCCAAACATGCAGTAGTACACATTCACAAATTGATGATTGTTTCTTGCCAGCTTCAGTGACATGTCGTTAGGCAGCATTCCTAAATTGTTAATTTTCAAGTGTCGATGGCATAAGTACGTGTCGCATATATTTTGTAATTGTTGATTTCTTGGCAGGAAGACGGCATCGCGTTTAGACAATGAATTAAGAGAAAATAGGTTAGTTAACATGGATGATTTGCATTCATTACCAGGTGAGACACATGTTAGGTGACGAAGCGTTTAAGATATTGTTATTTCTACATAGACTTTTTAACTTTCTACTTTGTTATATATCCTTACTTGTTACATAATTGTACCTTGTCTTCCCAAACAGAATCCGAACTAACACGGAAATATTTCTAACAACTAGAAGAAAATTATCACGCCAAAATGTAAGACGTGTGAGCAATTTCTAAAACCAATTTAGTCCTACTATAACAAATCAAATAGATTTTTAATTTTAGTATGAAGTTTTAACAAACAAGAGCCGTATACCATTCCCATACATTTAGGCAATCATTGTTATATGAACCAAAACCACTACAAACTATATACAAAACATACAAATCATTTAAAAGCGTCCATATTATCAAGTAGATGTTAGTGAAACCATGTTAGAAAACCAAACCCTCATACCAAATGTAAGTATAGATTATTAATCAAACTATCCTGAGCAGGGAGCAATTTACCTGATCCTGAGCGAGTACCGCTTCCTGCCCACAACTTGCCATAAGCTCTGTATGTCGGTTATACTGAGAATTTCTCCGGAAAACTATATCAGATTCAGTCTTTTCTCTTCGCGGTTTCACCATATTACTTTCATTGACATTTTCAGAAACCAATTTACTTTCATGGGTATTGGCTGTGAGGTCGGGAGAGCCGGCTTTTTCGAAAGATGCACTACTTGTGAAACAGATGCTCGTTGCTGGAGAATCACTATTCACGCTACTCTGTCGACTTGGCCCATTACTTTCGCTGTCTTGTCGGATTAGTGCCGCAACATTCTTGAGTGCGTCGATGGGGTTACTAGCTGCCAATTTCCGGTCGGGCGTTCTCTTTTTCTCACTTTTTCTAGCATCGTTTTGAGCGGACATTTTTAAACTATCGTTAGTTTTTATGAAATCTGTTAAAATAGGTTCTCCAGCCGATGATTTCATAACTTGTTTACGAGAGTTGTTAAAAATTCCACTGGATCGAAGTTGTTTGTTGGCTCCTGCTTGGCTTTCATGCTTCGGAAAGTATATAGCGGAGTGACGTGTACTAGGTAGTGGGAAAAGGTCGGAGTTTTCTCTTCTGAAACCGCGGAAGAAACGGTTTGGAGAGTTAACATCTGATTCAGCTTCCTTTTTATACTTCAAGATATCAGCTAATTTATCTTGAGATGTCTTTTCGGTGGGTTTTTGGAATAACTGCTTGTGTCGTGAAGGAGGAGTAGCTATTGCCTTATATTTGGACCACGCGTCCTCCATTTCTAATCGTGACTGACGTTGCAGCTGAGCTCTCTTTTGGTCCGATTCTTTCGGAGGGTCATGCTTTTCTTCTTTTTCAGAACTTTTTGATGGGAAAAATCGGGCAAAGTCCCAATCCTTCAGTAATACTGCTTCATCGACATCTGACTGCCTTTTGTCATTTTCATTATTCTCTCTCTGATGTTTGTCAAACATGTCCGATATAAAAAGTACAAATAAGTTATAAGAACCAAGAAATATACAAAGAAAAACGTATTAGCAATAATTTATGCTCACTATCTTACTTTGGCGTGAAAAACATTCATTAAATTTAAACCAATACACACAGTCCTTCTCTTTCACATGTGGCCCATTCTGTCAGATGCTATTTTTTTTTTTTTGATAAAGCAACACACAAAGTAGCACAAATGCTCACACACATCCCCCCAGTTGTAATGAAATAGCTAATATAACTATTTACATTAATGAACTAAACAAGGTACCTTTTTCGTTAATTCGTTACACAGTGAATTGTAAATAATAAAAAGGATTATTGTTATTTTATTGACAATTATCTATTTCATTACACCTGGTGAAAATATTCCGTAGAAACATGTGGTGATTTAATTAATATGTTAACAGATTCAGCAATTCGGTATGCATATTATTAAATATCTTAAGCACTGACTGTTTTATTTGTATGAATAAAGAAAGAGGGCCATGGATCGAGGTTCACATTCTAATACTGTAATTTATGTAAAGTATAAAAATGATAGTATGGCGTGGTTCTGGCAGCATTATATAAAATGTGGCATTGAAGCAGTCGACAAGACTTACCCTCTTCATAACGAGAGTGCGGTCGCCGTGGGTGTCGTCGTCGTCGGGAGTGGGCGGCAGCGGACGCGTGGGCGCGCCGCCGCCCGCCCCGCCGCCGCCGTCCTCCGACACCGCGCTCAGACCTGGCCTGTAACAGAACTCGGGACTGACAGGCCAAACGTAACCAAACAGGATAGGAGGGGAATAACAAAAAGTGGTCCACAAAAATAAATTGCAAAAAATAAAATCATAACAAAATAGTGACAAATGTTAGTAATGTCCCATAAAATAATAAGTTTTGGATAATTAAATGTTATTGACTTCCTTGTTTACTTACAGAGGTTTAGGCGGGTCGCTTGCGAGAAGAGTGCCATCATTGCGGACTCGTCCCCCGCTCTCTTCAGCGTCCGAATCGCTATCGGAGTCCTCAAATGCTGGTTCCGGCTGGTTTCTTTCGACGGGCGGTCCTATGCCAGCAATATCATATTGTTTGTGACTATTCTTTTATACTTTATGATATTAGGTACAATTTTCCACTGAGTGGAACGGTTTCATATACATTCACTTATTAAAGAAAAACACATTTGTGTTTGTAACAATTTGTAATAATTAATTCCATATCTGATGTGGAGAATCCTCATTATTGGTTTGTATCGTATTGTGTTACACCAATAATTGATTCCATAAATCATTTCATTCATCTTCTGATAAAACAAAAATATTACAGTTTAGCAATAAGTAAATACCTTGACCATTGGTGGGAGCACGAGGTGGTCTATTGGGTGGTTCGTTACCAGAAACGACGCCAAGCTCATTAAGTTGTGCAGCTAGCTTGTCCAAGTCCTGTTGAGTTGTAAATTGTATTTTAGATAAATGTCATTTGTAACAACATCAAAGCAACGTAATCATCACAATAATAAACGCAACTCAAAGAACCTACCTCTGGCCTTCGCGGTGGAAGCTGAAGTTGTAGATTAAATCGGATGTGCAAAGAAAGTTAACAGCGTGACATGAAAATAAAAACAAAAAGCTAATAAAATTAAAGTAACAAACAATTACATACAATATTTAGCAAGATACATAAGTCTTCACTACTACTCGGAAATATGGAGTGATACAGGTAAAGATAAATACAAGCCTCTCATTATCTTTAATATTAATGACAAATAAATTCAACTGCATTGACTCCATTTTTGTTGAGATTTACAGTCAAAGAATAAATTCACTTGTTTCACTTGTCTCAAAGAAGTAATGAAACCAAGTAAAGTATTTGTTGAGATTTTACATCAGTATCAAAACATATTTGCCGAAATAAGATAATAATATCAGGTGTACAAGACACGCACCATGGGTTTGAACATGTGGTGAGAGCCACGCTGTGGAGGCTGCGGTCCGCTGGCCGGTGGCGTGCCGTTGTTGGAGCCCGAGCTGTTAGACGACCCGGACGACTTTGGTGTTGGTGGTAGAGGCCTGTAAACCAAATATACAATTGATCATTTGATAATTTTTGTTTAAACCCAAACAACCTTTGTAGTTAATATAGTTTAAATATAATGAAATTTGTAGTTTTAAAAAATCATAGTATGAATTGCAAATAATTACCTATATCTATTAGGCTGTTGTGCCTGAGGATCTGGTACAACAATCAGTCTTTGCGGAATAGATGGCCTTGCAGGTGGGCCAGGCTCTGCAGTAGCAACAAATAGCAGTGTTATTGAATGTCACATGGTTAATACAAATTGTATCTGAGTTCAGTTAGAAAGTTATTATCACCTGGAATTTCTTCACGTTCCTCACGCTTGCTGTTTCGTTTCGGCGGTGGTTGCGGCTGAGGCGCTTCGGCAGGTCTGGTTTGTAATATTAATAAAGAGTCACAACAGTGTTAAAAGGCTAAAACAAATTAGATACGAAAGAAGACCAACCTCGGTCCTTCCTGGATTTGTTGGAAGTTGCGACGGAGAGTGTCTCCACCTTGGTGAGCAGCTGCGTTGTGGACGATGGACGATGGTTCCCCGGCGACAGCATTTTCTTCTTCCTCTCCTTCCGAGCCTGAGTACTTGTAGTCCTCTCGTACTGAGTTGTCCTGCTTTCGCTTCTTACATCTGTCTATATGATCTTTGAGTTGTATCCTCACTTGCCTCTCGGTAGGTTGGTCTCTATAAATAATTTAAATAAACAATTCATTAATATTCATTAGAGTGCAGCAACAGCTTTCTAAACATAGTTATGAGTAATATAATACGGATTTTTTTTTTAATTAATTTCAATTTAAAATTAATTTTTACCTTATAAATGCATGTTTCAGAAGTTGTTCTGTGTACGGCCGCTGATGGTAGTCCTTTACCAACACGGTCTCAATGAAACTATGAAATTTCTTAGCCCACTTCTTGGACTTCAGACGAGGTGGCGGATTTCTGAAATTATATATGAATGTAATTAGCTTTGTCATAAAAACATTAACTTGTTGGAAAAGTGGCGTGTGTCTCTTACCTTGGAATGAGGAAAAGAGCTCTCATTGGGTGAAGATCACAAAGGGGCGGTTGACTCTCTGCCATCTCAAGGGCAGTAATACCGAGCGACCAAAGGTCAGAACGATTATCGTAAGTAGCGTCGGGGTTTTCATCGCACGCAATGACTTCGGGTGCCATCCAGTAAGGTGTTCCAATGAATGTATTTCTCCTACCTATAGTTCTATCCAACTGCGCCGACACACCGAAATCCACTGCAGATAAAAGTGTTACATATGACAATATGATAATATTATTTGGCCTTTAGTGAAAATATTTTGGCTTGTAAAAAAATTGTCTCAATACAGAAATATCAAAAGTACTATATTAGTCAATACTTATTAAGTATTGTTGCCTAACCTATTGGGGAACAAAAGGTAAGATGTTATGTTTATGCATTGTATAAAAGCTATTTTGAAAGTCTCACAACCTTGTTCAGAGATACATACCAAGTTTTACTTCAGCATTGTCTGTTAGTAGCACATTTTGTCCCTTGATGTCACGATGAATCACTTTATTGGAGTGTAAATAACTGAGACCTCTAAGAATTTCTCTACAAATGTATGAAATCCATTCTTCTTTTAATGACTGACCCTTAGTAGACTTAACTAAATCTGTTACAGATCCTATAATAAACAAAAAAAACGAATGTATACATAAAATGTTCATGTCAAATCAGTGAGAAGTTTTGCATGAGACAATAAGTACTACAGTCAGTGACACATACCAGCTCCACAATATTCCATAACCAACCATAGTTGGTCATCCTTCCCAGGAGGGCTCTTTTTGATAAAAGCTCCATAATATGTGGCAATGTTGCGGTGATTAGAGTACTTTTTCAACACATTTATCTCAAGCTTTATCTCTTCCTCCTCATCTTGTGTGACATCCATAACTTTGATGGCTGCAAGTTGTCCTGTTTTTGTGTGACGACCCTACAATTTTATCATATCATTTTGTTACTGATATAATGTAAGTACATTGACTAAACCATATATGCTTGTTTTTGTTGTTTACTGATGATAATTTCATTAATTTTAAGCTCTCTTTCAAGTAACTATTTACTTTAATATTGAATATTATTTTTTGACTACTGCCTATGTTTTCTAATTGGGTTATAAAAAAAAATACTAATAGAAAATTACAATGCATTTATCTGATTCAAATGGGAATGGTATAGTAATATACATTTGAATCATGTTAGATTGTTTGTAGTAATTTAAAAATATTTTGTCACTTAAGTGGTGAATCCTTAGTAACCCATTCTAGTTAACTGGGTAATCCTACCAAGGATTAAAATTAATATATATTCTTATATATATTAATATTTTTAATACATATACATGTTACTTATTTTTATTATCTTATACTATTGCATAAAGCTGAAGAGTCTGTTTGTTTGAATGCGGTAATAGCAGAAAATATTTTTGTGTTGGATAGTCCATTTATCGAGGAAGGCTATAGGCTATAAAGACATCATGCTATAATCAATAGGAACCGAGCAGAGGGAGTGGACCCGCGCGGGAGTAGCTAGTTCATATTATGCCTTTGTTTGTATTGTGAGAATTCTTTATTTATTTGCTATGTTACTTTGTAATTAGATTTTGTAGCTTTGTTACATAAAAATAATTTGTGATGTATCATATACACTACTTTAAGTAATGTGTATCTTACAAGATTGTAACATACATTATCCTCATACATTAATTGAATACCTATCTATTATTCTGAACACTGTCTCTAGTTTAACTTTGAATGTTTCCTGCATTCTAACAGGTAAATTATAGTAAACAACAAATGAATCTCTATAATATTACAGTTGCTACATTTCACAAGTTAGAAATAAGTTAATAATACAAATGTATGCAGTGGTTGGTGTAAGTTTGTACAATAATCACAGCCATTAATTACAGAAGATAAAATGTTCACATATTAACATAATGACTGGGTGATAATAATCTAATCATAGTAACTGTTGCAAGTCAACAGTTGCCTGGCCTAAATAAATGACATTATTCATGTGAAATGAGTGATTACATACTTAGTTAAAGAGTTGAATCCTGTATTATAATGAGTCTTTATTCTGTAAATACAGTTTCATTAAAAATGTATCTACTTTTGACTAGTTGCCTAGTACTTTGATATTATATTTGTTATTATTTTGCATACTGGTTGTTTCTTAAAGGTACATTTTAGGCAATAAGTTAATAAGTGTAGAATAATCAGTTTTTAAATAATGTAGCTTGTAAGAGCAGCTTGTTTTGGGTCATGATTCTACAAGTAAATATGAATCACTTTGGTATCCTGTGATAATACTTAAAACTACTGTCACTTTCTGATAAATTAACAGAACCAATCGGTTTCTACTAAGAAATATTACTCATCATCAAAATAAACATCATCATTTTAAATAATCTTTACAATTACTGTGGTTTGAGGTATAACATAAAACAGAAAAATGTAAATAGGGACCAAATTTAAAATGCTGGCACTTATTGAAAGCCCACTGATGGGAACTAATGAAGTTCATTGACATTAATTAATAGACAGTACTCTTTAATTGTAATGCTTTCATTGGAGCCTATTAAGTTAGTTAATTTTTACTAGCACCGTGTAAGCAGGCCGAGGATAAGTTCATAAAAGCAATCAATTTACTGATAGATTTGATTATATGTATACGAGTACAGTTTATAACTAAATTGTAGTTGGTGTATTACATACCTTGTATACTTGTCCATAAGTGCCATTTCCGACAACTTCAATGAGTTCAAATATACCAGCAGGATCCTGAAATAATACATAAATTAAGTGAAATAGCATAAAAAGATTATTATGCCATTTCGAGTAAACCTTCACTTATGATTCACGCCCTGTGAGATCATTGCCCTTTGATTACTTTTTTTCTGGAAGTTGAGGGATCCCCTGCCTTCTGGATATTTAGGATGTGTAAATAATAAGAATAGTTTACTTTAAAAGTTTACCTTTAGTGCGCTGAGGTCAATGTCGTCCAATGAACAATTTACAGACGGTGCCAGTTGATGCGCCATTTTGAGTATATTGTCACACACGAAGACAAAGCACGAGAACCTCACATCAATATAAAAATCGTATAAAACTCCTAAATTACGACATTGGCAATGAGATTAGGAATATTTTCAATATCGCACGACTAAACAATTTATAAAACTCATTGTTTACACTTAAAATTAAGTAAATTACAGATACACAATTCGTACGTCGCTCACACACCCGGCAGGGATGCCAGATTAATAAAAAAGTGTAGACAGATTATAATAATGTTAGAAGCATAGACAAAAAGGAACGAAATGTCATCGCGTAGCGGGAAAATATAATCTGTGGTTCGAACAAAAAAAAAGCCAAGATGGCGGGAACTCGGAAATTATTGAGACGGTGTATTTGGTGTTGAGGGAATTTTATTCTATTTGAAAGTCAATTTGCCTATTCATGTGTTATTGTTGTTGTTTTTCATTTCAATTAATAGTTATGGTTTAGCTAGTTCTGAATTTGTAATTTGATTTCGATGTTAACAATATATAAGGTGAATTTATGAATTGTAATGGTGGTACTCTTTATTTCTCCTGCCTCCTAAGTTTCTAAAATCCAATGTGGTATAAAACAAATAAGTTACTAATATCAAAGAGTAAGGTGAACTCTATGACAGTTTTTAAGTTTTCTAATATCAGAAGTGGGATACGATTATTTTCCATGCGTTCTGACTTTCTATGTAGATAATACTTACATGATACGGCAAATTGACTATTCAAAGTTTTTCATTTGTTTTATGTAAGCTCGTATTCATGTACCTACTTAGTAGGTACGTTGTGATCGAGTTATTGTGGCAAATTGTGGTAACGTATAACTATGACTGAAACTTACGGTGAGTACGTTCCAATTCCCGTTTGAAAAGCTATAATGCTTTTGTGTATTTGTACGTGTAAGCTACAAATAAATAAAATTGTGAACTCAATGTTTAAACTATTCCTACTAATTTTCTTTTAAGTTAAAATCTTTAACAATCTCAAGTTCTGTCATTGTAATTTGTTATACCTACCTATGTCCTTTACTGTTACAAACAGTAAGGAGAGACAATTAATGTCACGTAGGTACTGAAGTGATTCTGCTAATATTCCTAGGCGATTCTGCTAACATGGCTTGTGTAAAGTGAACTGAAACACTAAATTTTGATTTGTTTGACTGCATGGAGGAGTGACAATTGCTGGTGAGGAAACGTGAGCTCAACACCGGTGCGCCTGCCTGTGCTGACGTCGCTACAGCTACCGTTCATGACTGCGGCAGTAGCTGAGCGTCGATGGTTGGTGGCAGTAGGTGAATTGACTTCGCTTGGACTGCTATGCAAGCTTAGCTCACTGTGTTGTAGAAGCAATACATTCAATGACCAGGCTGGTGAGATCTAATCTTACTTTTATATTTAGTATTCTTTATCTGCTAATTTTTTTGATCAACAATATAGACAGCAGACCTGGTATGAAGCAGTAAGATACTAAGAATATAAAGTTTGAATTATTGAAATAAAAATGAGTAAATGTTTTACAACGGCAACTGCTTAAAAGCTAAGTCCAAGGCTCAATGCATGGGTTACCATTGGTTGTATTTAGAGTAATGTGAAGGATTAGTTTGTGAAACGTTTGTGCTTTTGAATACGTTGTACGAAGTCATGAGTATGAATACTGATCAATATCCAACATATGAATGCTGAATATGCTTATTGATTACTGTTAAAAGTTACAGTTAAAGTTAATGGGTCGATGATAAGCATATTACAGCAGCAGTAAAATTGAACCAAGTTTCAACTATAAGTTGTTGGTGTCGTTTGTTACAAAGCAAAATACATTAACTGTTAACAAGTTAACTAATATTAACATTGTTTGTATTCTTATGTTATCAGGCATTATTTGTTATGTTTACACTTGAGAGAGGTCAATACATTAACAAACTTTTACTCAACTTAATGTATGTATTGCGTTTGAAGTGGCATCTTGCAACTGAATTTTTAATCACAAATCTTTAGCCGATGGAGCTGAAATTTTTTATGTGTTCAGGTTTAGCTGTGAATTCAGCTGAAGTTTTACATCTTTAATCAAAGTAATGTAATCCAAAGAATAAAGATTAAAATCAGAACAGGAGAACTGCTGTATGTTGATGAAAAACATATTTCTCTTCTAATATGCACCATTCACCACAAGTTAACAACTTGTGCAGAATTGTGAAAAATGCTACATGTTACTGCTTGAATCATGTCTTAGGTAGTTGTACAGGGAAGTACTGTTGTTATAATGGAAGACAGCAGTATGTGTATGTTTCTCCTTAGCAGCGTTACCCTTGATAGAGTGTTGATGTGGTTGTTGTACTGTAGTGAAGGTGGGTTGCCAGTATGCACCTCACAGTTACTGTAATCCATAATATGTATGTCCGTTCTGCACTTGTTTAGCAAATTTGTAAATACAGACTTAATTTGGTTTGTGCACCGCATGAGTAACCTTTGGGAGGCCGAGAGTGCTTTCTACTACCGGTGAACAAGCTGCTGTATGGATGTAGTTTTTTGGGGAAACACTACAGATAGTGATATTGCTTTTAGGGCACAAAAACGATGCGTACGAGCTATGTTTGGTCTTCAACCAACAGACAGCTGTAAGCCGTACTTTATCAGGCATGGCATCCTTACACTTCCGTCTCTGTATATACTTGAGGTAGCAATGTTTGTGTATAGAAATCCTCACCTTTTCGAACGGCTGCGTGATATTGTGCCGCGAAATCGGCGGAACAATAATAAACTGTGTCTTCACACAGCAGTAACGAGTCTTATGGGAAAGAGTCTTTTATGTATGGCGCCAAAAATATACAATAAAATCCCAAACGACATAAAACATTTCAATATTAGTATATTCAAAAATAAATTAAAATCAATTTTATCCAAGAAATGTTATTATAATGTAAACGACTTCTTTAATGACGGTAATTTGTAGGACATTTATAAGTTTAACTTTTATTTATTTAAGCACTGACATTTTAATGTATTATACTATGACATTTTATTTTATTTTTTTGTTATATTACCTTTATTGTGTACCTGTGAGGGCAGATTTTGGTGGTACTATCTTAATACTGTGATCATAATTATTTACCCAAAATGTAATGAATAAATGATTTTGATTGATTTGATCGGTTGTTCCTCCTAGAAACGTGACTAGACTCTGAAGAGTGTCAGGATACATCATTGTATGTTGAGAGATGATGCCTAATTTGTTAATCGTTTTGTTGCTTAAAATTTCAAATATGTACACAACCCAGTTTTTAGTGTTTTAATCGAGTTTGTTACCTTGATATATTACTTGAGAGGGTTCATGCTGGATCTTATGAATACTCTCCTTATTTTTAGCAACACCGATGTCCACGTATTGAACCGCTAGTGTTACTTATGTTAGCTGACTCGCGAGAAGTAAAACGTTACTTCTTTACCAGTAAACGTACTGGTAGGCAATGTTTTACATACTGACGACATGAGTACCATGTTGATTGCGTGATAAAAAATTGAAGTAAGTTTTTCCGATGATCAATGATGATGCTGATTCGGTGATAATGTGGAAATTTACAGGATTCCATCAAAAAAAAAAAAAAAAATATTTAGGATGAACTAAAAGTCATAGTCAGGTGTGTCCGAGCGGATACAGAATGTCTTGACAAGATCAACTCAGACATTTGTAGCCCGTATATTGTGGTGAAGTCTACAGCGCCAAGTGTTACGACTGCTAATAGCAGGCAGACCCGTGTGAACACGCGACACAGACTGTGGCGGAGTTCAGAGTGCTATGTGGATAGCATATAATTATAGAAATGTGTGCTGTCTTCTTTGAGAATTACCTTCCCAAACAATATGATACGCTAACATTGTGTGATATCTGATGTGTATTGTGTGTATAATGTGCGTTTGAATAATATGCTAACGTAGGTATTAATTATGTTACACATGTGTTAGAGACTCATGATACGCTAACGTAGTGCCTATGTCATGTAGTCGTTATAGCAGAGATAGCTAACGTCGTGCTTCCTCTCTGAGTATGTTCTATGATCGTGAACTATGCTAACGTCGTGCCTATGGTTCACCATTGATTGTGTTTTTTCCTGTGTTCGTGACTCATGATACGCTAACGTCGTGCCTATGTCATGTAGTCGTTATAGCAGAGATAGCTAACGTAGTGCTTCCTCTCTGAGTATGTTTTATGATCGTGAACTATGCTAACGTCGTGCCTATGGTTCACTATTGATTGTGTTTTTTTCCTGTGTTCGTGACTCATGATACGCTAACGTCGTGCCTATGTCATGTAGTCGTTATAGCAGAGATAGCTAACGTAGTGCTTCCTCTCTGAGTATGTTTTATAATTGTGAGCTACGCTAACGTCGTGCCTCTAGTTCACTATTGATTACTTTACTGGGTTGGTGACTTATGATATGCTAACGTCGTGCCTGTCATGTAGTTGTTATAGTAGAGATAGCTAACGTAGTGCTTCCTCTCTGACTATATTTTGAATTATTATGGATCAATGTGTACATGTAGTTGTTTGTGTTGGTAACCAACGACATCCCGATACAATTTTTATAATTTCAGGTGCAGAAGGTATTGAACTCACACGTCACGTTTTTAGTAATTGATAAGATTAACGATTTAATATGGGTCGATGTGTCTTCGAAAAAAACCGGTGTCCCGACCCAATCCTTATGTTCTCAAGTGATGATTATGTTGTTTCCATGGATCATGTGATACGGTAATATGATGCCTACCATGTGGTCCACATTAACCGAGATAGCTAATGTTGTGCCTCCTCTCTGGCTATTTTTTTGTGACCTGCGCTAACGATTTAAAATGGATCGATGTGACCGCCGGTAACCACCGTCGTCCCGATCCAATTCTTTTGTTCTCAGATGCAAACAGTATAGAGTTCACAGCTGAACAAGCTGCCAGAAGCCGCGGTGATGTCCCTGCTACGGAGCGTGTGCTGTAAATATGCGACAGTGCGACACAGGAGCACGAGGACGTGCTCCAGTCAGGAGAGGCCGTGTTAGAAGCATAGACAAAAAGGAACGAAATGTCATCGCGTAGCGGGAAAATATAATCTGTGGTTCGAACAAAAAAAAAGCCAAGATGGCGGGAACTCGGAAATTATTGAGACGGTGTATTTGGTGTTGAGGGAATTTTATTCTATTTGAAAGTCAATTTGCCTATTCATGTGTTATTGTTGTTGTTTTTCATTTCAATTAATAGTTATGGTTTAGCTAGTTCTGAATTTGTAATTTGATTTCGATGTTAACAATATATAAGGTGAATTTATGAATTGTAATGGTGGTACTCTTTATTTCTCCTGCCTCCTAAGTTTCTAAAATCCAATGTGGTATAAAACAAATAAGTTACTAATATCAAAGAGTAAGGTGAACTCTATGACAGTTTTTAAGTTTTCTAATAATAAAAATAATTGATTACTCGTTATTGCCAGATTGAATATTAATCATAGAATTTATTTGATTTAATATAGAAATGATCTAAGTAGTTTATTACAACAATGTAAGCCTATAAACTTTATGATTTGAGTAATTTATTATTTTAAAAGTTTATACCTGATGGTAGCGCCACCTAGCGGCGTATTTTAATAATATTATTTACAAGAAATTCGTCTTGCTGGGATTGTTACAGGAGCCAGAGGGCTTTCTGATACTTTCCTATTACCCCTTTAAAGAGGAAACATTCATTTAGGTATCTAGTCCGTCAGAAAGATGATAAAAAGGTATAAAAACGGAAGTTTTTTTCCAAATAAAAAATAACTAGTCACTTCATGATGATTATCAGCTGATTAAGTGCTTTTCGCTGAGCAAAGGCCTCTTCTCAAACGAAGAAGCATGTAAGTATTAATAAGCACGGCTATCTATGGAGGGTTGGCGATTTTTACGTTGTAATTTAAAATTATAAGTCAAGTTTTCTTCACAATGTTTTCCTTCCTCTTATGTCAGTGATTTCTAAATAAAAAGTACATAGCTATGTACTTTATAATGTGATCCTTTTTCCAAGTTATACTACCTTTTTTTTGATGTCGGGAAACCTTCAAAAGTAGACTCCTTTTGAAGGTTGGAGAGAAAGACTAGGGAGTGTGGGATTCGTACCTGACTAAAACCACCCCGGTGGCCACCCTCAGCACCTGTAAGGGGTACCGGGTCCTCTGAAGAGATCTGCTACGAGCAGAAAGGGGCACCTTTACCCCCGGAATACCACTGCCGGGCCCTACTACATGCAGCTAGCATGTTGTGGTAGTGGATACTTAGGTGAACTATGAAGTTTTGTTTTTTTATTCCAGAGTAAATAATAATAAATTCTTGTCTAAATTTTTATATTCATTTGATAGATAGATGACATTAAAAATTGTTAATTTCTATGAAATAATATTGCAAAGACATTTTGCGGTTACCTACAGATGAACAGTTGTTTATTCATTATAGGGGGGTGCTTCTGTCGAGTTGTTTTATTTATGTCACGTGCATCTAAGGTTTACGGGCTCTACCATCATTAGGTACGTACAACTTACGGGTTGTTGAGAAAAGAGTAAATAATAACTTTTAAGGGTAAAGTGCATCTTGTGGGTGCCAATAAGTCGACAACACTTTCTTGCCATAGCATAGTAGTGATTAAATGAATTTATCGAGTATCAATAACAAAAATGCAATTAGATATGTAATAATATGTTGGTAGTTATATTACGTTGGTAAGAAGTATCATTACAGTAAGTTTTTGTATTTTCTTTGTAGAGAGCACATAAAGGAAAACTTTGCTCTAAATAGTAGCACGTATGATCCGCATCTTCTCACGATTATCTGCGAACATCAGAAAGGAGTAACGTTCATAATCTTGCCCATCAAGGATCGGCACGGCAGTGCCACTGTTACAGTTTCTTTTTGGCAACATAACATGATTCATAAAGGTAGGTAGGCACGATATTCATAAAAAGATATAAAACATTATTGTAGGCGGGCACTTGAGCGCTAGATTAGGTCGAGTGATTTTAAATATCACGTTGCTATGTACTTGGCATTTATTTGTGCCGCGAAGTAAGCAAATACTTAGACCTACTTACTTGCGTATTTTTATCCAGGTCTCTAGTGTATACAGGATTATAATATAGTAAACTCTTGTGGGATAAATTTTTCATCTCAGACATTCAGCTAGGTATATCATTTACCTCATGGAAACCTACATATGTCCTTCAAATGTCAAGTTTATACAACTAAGGCCGTGTGATAATTCCTCAATTTACTAATACTAGAAATTTTTAGTAGTTATTTAGTAAGTAATAATTTAGTAAGTAATAATTTAGTAAGTAGTAATAATTTAAGTAATACTAGCAATGCATACTAGCTTACATTTTCTAGAACTTGGTATACTATCCAGTATACCTAGTCCTAGAAGTAACAATTAAAGTACAATTTACTTACAATAATAACTTGTATATTCAAAATTCATGCAGTTTACATATATTTGGATATTTGTCATAGAATGTACGCCATTAAAATGTGACGAACAAGTACTTATGTATATCTATTTAAGTACTACAATGAAGATGTTACTGTTTGGTTTTTTGAGTCCGTTTATAATCTAGTTTAACTATTGTTTAGCTTTACAAAAGTATTATCAAAAAGTGACCGTATTCCGGGAGTAATTTTAAGGGTAAAATATAACTTTGTCCTTTCAAATGAGTTTTGGGTATTGTTCTATTAATTGACTTTCATTACAAGACTGTCTGAACTATCTCTCCGAGGTCCGAGGTAGGTAAGACATTAAATACATATAAATTATTCTTCCTATGGCTGCTGTATGAGCTGGTTGTTCTTGCTGTAAAAGAAGTTGGATTCCAATGTGTAATTAAAACTATTGCGGTATTATTGATGGGTTATGAGTCCATAATGATTACGTAAAATAAGTATTTCTTAAGTGAAGATACTTATGGTTGTGTATACCGGTTACTAGCCTAGATAGTTGAGTCGACACGACGTGTGGTGTTGCACAAACCCAAACTAAAATTATTGACTAGATATTATAGAAGTAAAGTATAGCCGCGGCGGTACGTGCGCCCGCGCGGCCGTGCATACCGAATCGTAAGATCAAAGCACGCATAGGTAGTTACTTTACCTACTCCGAGAGCCACACAGGCTCACGGCGCGTCACGTAGCGGCGTGTCAGCGTGACGCACACTTGTGCGCGCACGCGAACACTAATAAAAGTATAATAAATGTTAGCGAGACACAAGCGCGGCGCGGCGTACGGTACTATTTGTTCGGGAGGGAGGTTGGAGGCACTCATACAAGCGAGGGAGAGGCTGTGTCGGCGCTGCCAGCCAGTTTACCGTTGCGAGGCGCGTAGTGCGGCCGGACGCTGGACCGCCACCCGCGCGCCGCCGGCACCCCGAAGCTCTCCGCAGCCGACACCCTGGACTGTCTCGGGATCCACCACCCTGTGCTCCCCCACGCGAACCCTACTCGCGTTCGCTTGCTTACAGACTAAGTGCTACGACTCGTGCTTATTTCACTGGAGTGTTAATCCGATTTCAGAATATTTATTGGATCGCTTCATCATAGACGAAGGTGAGTTTTTATTTTCTTTTAGCTCTTAATTATTCTTTACATATCCCTAAGGAGTACACCAACACAGTTGCAGCATATCAGTATTTGAATACTTCACTTTGCAGGGATCTGATATAAATATGTATTAGCTGTAATATTTAAGTTTTCATTAAACCAGTAGAGGTAGAGCGGTTGCGAGAACTATTGCTAAATTAATGTTTCCATGAGTGAAGAAATTATCATTTGGTTGATAATAATATTGACATTTATGAACGCGGATGGAGAAAAGTATGTAATTTTTTAATGAAACAGTCAGAGAGTTTAAGTGTAGGCGGTGAAGCAATTGTTGTATAGTTTACCTTATACGTTGCATTGGTTATTACGCCTGGGGCTTACCATAATAAGAATATAATAATGTTTAAGCAAGTCTTTGAGTTGTGTTCAATTTTACTAAAGCAGATCAATGATTATATACTTAGTAGAAACTCGTATATCGAACTTTAGACAAACTTAATTGAGATAATATATACACATAGTATATCTTACGTATTGACAAGTATTTGGCTACTTGTTAGTTAAATCACCAATGAACATGAAACATCAGACAACATCGTACATAATCCTGCGATAACATATATGTTAACCGCACCGCATTGTGTTGCGCGCCGCGCCGTCGTTTTGTGTTCAAAAGACTTCAACGCGCAGTAGCACCTACTATTCAGTTCGTGCGAACATTGCGCACTACATACATACAATATGACATACAGTAAGTATCTATACGTTAAATTTTCTCTATATTTTTCTCACGATTGACCATACGGAATGTAGGTAACGAACACACGCATAGATTTCGTGAGAGAAGTTAAATAAAGCCTGCCTGATAATAATTAGAATCATCATAAAGTAACTATCATGTTTACATGGAAATGTACCGTGGTGTTACTCTTACATGCGTGTAATGACGAGTCAAAGCATGAGAAATGTAGTAAATATAAGTTTTCAGTTCGTTATACACATGTCACCCACATACATTTGTCAGGCAAAACCAAAACAACAAATTATGGATCACACAAAGAGTTGCTCCGTGCGGGAATCGAACCCGTGACACGTTGCGTGGCAGTTAGTTGCCCAGACACCACGCCAACTGTGCAGGCAGCCGTTATGAAAATAAAATAGATTATTGTCGAGTGATATTTTGATCTAGGAAGAAACCAAAAGTTCTATGTACTTTGTAAAGCACGTGGCTATGTATACTAATAGGAGATGTAGCATTGTTGTCTATAAATATACAATATACCAATTGTTCTAGGGAATACAAAATACATATAATACCTACCATAACTTATCATCATTAATCTTATTTTAAATCTAACAGCAACGTAGAGATTGGTCGTGATATTAGCAATAAAACAATGAGAAACTTTGAGAAGCGTTCATATTACAGTTCTTGAATATACAGTATGTACAGTGAGCTGGTCTTGTCTTCGCTGATCTGATTCCGTGTCATTCAGAATACGTGTCGATACTATTAAAACGTTTAAGCTAAATTACAAGTCAGGTATGAACGGAAGAAAAACTTGCCGTCTTACGGAGCCAGGTCCGCGGCAAGTACTCGTGTTTGTTGGTACAGTTGTCTTATATCCGGTTCACAATTAACTTTATGGGTTATTGGTGTACTTTATAATAAATACTTCTTGTCTACCTACCTGTACAGACTTTGCATGCTATAGATATTTCTAGAATTTTAAATGGTAAACCTTATTACAGTTTAGCGTTTCATGTTAAGTTTGTAAGTTAAGATTTTCTTGTTGTGGAGTCATATCAGTATGTGAGAGCGAAATCTTGTTACTATATATTAAACTTTTCTGTTTAAAATATATCTAAGTATATAAAATTGCCACATGATGACACAATAAGTTTATCATTCGGTAGCAGTTTGGCTATGCATTGCATTGGTTTTAACAGTACCGACACCTATTCTCATTATCAAAAAATATAAACCTTATTCCATTTACTGATTTGACCCTATTTACCTGAGATTACCCTATTACTTGAGACATTTTATTAAAAAAACCGATAAAAACCAACACTACACCGGAAAAGTTTTCGAAAAAAAAAATACCGTTGTGCCGATAATCTCGATGGAAGTGCTTTGATCCTAATTGTTAGCAGATTTGCAGTTATTAAAGCATTTAGCGATATCTCAGCGATAAGTGTTTTATTGTCTTTAGTGTTTTATAGCGGGCCGCGGTTACCTTGAGAGTAGTATTGAATTGGACAAAGGATATAACGTCACAGTACGAATTAGCCCGTAGCGATAGTACAATGAGATGGCATGAAGGTGATGGAGCTTGTTAGGCGGCGGCAAGGGGAGCGTGTATTGTTCGCAGCTCGCTGCTCGCAGCACTACCTTCAGCCGAAGTCGAATGCCGTTGTTGTTCAATTCGTGACATCACTGCGCCGCCGCACGGTCTGCACTCTTTCAAGAAATATAGACTAGATTATAATTTAAAATATATCTATAGAATACATATTGCATGTTTACAAGCTTTTATTTAACTTGCATGTGTGGTAAGTGGAATCTTGCAATTGAATTTTGAAGCAGATATTCAGCTCTGCAACCGTTTGATCTGAGATTATGTCTACACGTTTTGTTTCCCTAACGATAAATAAGTACTAACGCCCGTATACTGAAAGGCTACTCAATTTGAAATTGTACTTAAATATCATGTTATCTCTGTCATTTTACAAATAATTGACAGAACTACTCTTAAGCATGACTTAAAATTAATAAAAAAGAAGAATTTGAGTCTTTTAGCGTTAGTGGCATAAAACCTTTTTTTTTAATTTGAGGTAGAGTCTATATATTCTTTATGATGAGTGTAGGCAAGTAAAGTGGTAGACAACATTATTATTGGAGTTGATAGTAAATTTTTTAACATGTATAGATATACTAGGTTATAGGTATAGGTTATAGTAAAGAAAAAGGTATTAAAAGCTTCTACTTAACTTACCCACAGAATTCTTAAGATACGTTAGTTAAACCTCTTTATAATTTAATTGATAACCTAGAGATAACTAATAGTAGACATTTAATGTAGAGTCTTTTACCATTTAAACCTTTCTTACTAAGAGAGGTTTTAGTAAAGAAGTTAATCATTACATCCAAGTGATATAAAATCTATATGTAGGTCGAAATTAGAGAACTAAATTCTATTTATATGAAATCTATACATACATATTTATCTATACATACATATTTTGAAGTAAAGCAGATTATAAACATGGCAACAAAAACACATTACAATCAATGTAAATAATGAAGCCTTACGTAGCTCAAAATAAATTTCCGTTTTTTTCTTGAAAAATTGTTCTCTTCGATTCAGAAACATGAATGTGCCTTCATTACCCATTTGTTTGGTTTAATGTGTATTGTCAGAGGTAGTGAATAGAAATAGCTCTGTGGATGCTGAGCATGAGCCGGTGGTCGTGGCTCGTCGGCGCATGATCGCGTTACGCAATCAGAATGCTCCACACGACGGCACTGCACTGCGCCACCGCAGATATTCTTAACTATACCTTATAATGCGTCACGATTTGTCCTTTTAATTGTGTTCCAATTTCAGACGTTGGAAATCAGAATCTACTCAATCTCATTCCGGTGACAAACTGAAGAAAGGATTATTGCCATTTTTGGCCTGGGTAGTAGAATGTCAGGTTTGACATATTTTATTGCTAACATAATTAGAATCACACTAACTAAATCTATATAAGCATGCCGTTAATTAATGCTTATAAATAACAAAAACAGAAATATTTTGATACATACATAAGCACGATTCAGTTACAATTGTTAGGTTATTACGGCCATATTCTATGAATAGTTTCTTTGTTTTAAATTTTATTTGTATTTAAAAGTGTCTAATATTAACAAATAGGATAAACATAATATAAAAAAACATTTCAAACTAAAAAAAGAACAGTGGAAGTGCCTACGTGTATCATTTTGTAAATTAAACCAATTTATCAAGATGAATACTCATTTATAAAGTTTTGTTAGTTAGTTTTTGTCTGGTGCGTTTGAAAGTAGGTACGTTGCAAATTATCACGAACTTGAATGAAAGTATACGAAGCGTGAGAGGACATTAAGATGAAAATAATTCTAGAATGTTCTTTGACATGCTTTTCGTAACAACCTTGCAACCACATCCTAATGTACGAATGTATTATATCGGCCTAAGATCTGCTGTGAATGCCTTAGGAACTCAGCAAAGCTATTAAAATTATCAAGTTCAGTTTTCTCAACTGTCACTCAAAAAAGATAACACGTAATGCATGGGAATCTGTATTTGAATGAAGTCAATGACTAACCAAAACTTAGTTTTGTACAAAATTTTCCTTAAACAAGTGAAATGAGTATTCGCAGATATATTATATTTACTCTTTTCATATATAGTTGGCATTCTGAGAGTACGTAATATGCCTACTTATTTATCGTGCTCTGCATCGGCTACACAAACGAACGGCCTCAATAACATGAGTACTACGCTAGTTCACGATAAGAACAATAGGATATCTTGTCCACGACTTAAGAGTCGAATGAATAAGGCTTTAGATTTCTGCGTCCATGCCGTCTTTATAGCAACGAGAAAACTATTGGAAAGTGAATTCTTAATAGTTTGATAATTACAAAGATACGATGCATATTTAGATATTTGGAGAAGTATGTGATTTCAAACAATATTAAGTGCCATAGAAAGATTGTGTCCACTGGTGATTCAATATTGTAGTACTTATATCTATTTAGGTATAAGTACTACAATATTATTCTTAATTAAGTACTTAGCGTTGTAATTGATTAATTAGAGAGCTTTGCGAATGAAAATAGTTACATGGAGTGCTATTTGCTGGCTGGTTAAACAATGGCATTCTTAAGACTGCGTACGACGTAATGTGAAAACAGTAACCTTTCTGTGGAATAAGCCTAACGTAATGCCTGATATCGTTCGTTGGGAATCAACTACACGGTCTGAAGGGAGTTTCGCTTATTTTATCGATACTCAAGAAACACGTTATGTCGTTTGCGCAGTCAGTATCTTTTCTATTGATCATCTCACTTACTCGCGTATATGTATAAATGTTTATGTTAGAGTATGTTTGATGTTCAATCGTACGGTAACGGCTCAAATAGGCAAGCGGAGTGTAAGTACGTACATACACTTGGAGTAGTTCGGCGTTCTTTCGGTCAAAGCTATGACCGTTTATCATTCCAAAAAATAAGAGTACCAATTCAATTTCCATAAGTGCCAATCACAAATCAGAACCGTGGGACCATAGCCGGCCACGTAACTGGATGTTGTACGTAGCTAACGTAATATAATAACAATCTATAACTCTCGCCAATTCGAAGGTGTAAAATACTCTGCAGTAAATCGGCTCCGCCTGTCCGGTCTGTTATGATTTTCGGAGAAAGTGCGATAATGACAGCACACAAATCTCTCTCAGTTAATTGTTTATTATGTAATTAAAAATTATAATACACGAACTTTTATTGTAAACATTTATTGTAAGGTTTGATGAGCGCCCGATAATTGTTTAAACTTACACCTCCTACGCTTCGGTTATTAACTTTACAAATATGAATGTATTTTGAACAATGTATGAATGGCTTACACCGTAAACCAAAGAAATGCGTCTACTTATATAAAATTGTTAAAATATACTTTGATTGATTGAGGAAAATGTACAATGATATAAAGACTAGTGATGGGTGCGTTCAGAGAGGTGATTTGCAAAGGTGTGGTCTAACTTTTCCAAACCAATAAGTGAAATTAATGAACGTCGTTATTCTCTTCGGCATGAATATTGTAGATAATAATTAAAAAGCTACTAATCTTCTTTATTTATGTATATCAGTCGTATACTTTTTTAACACATCGGAAGCCTTAGCATCTTTATGATTTAAAAGATATACAGCCCTAACCTAGGTTATAAAAACCTAATTAAAACTTTTGCAAAGTCTTGATTAAAATGCAAATTAACAAAAAACAGTTTCGTTGAGTAAATTAGATCAAAATGGGCAGTATTGGAGCCTTGACCTCTCGCGTGTGGAGCGCAGGCGCGGCGCGACGCGGAAGGTTGGTGCTCGACCGACCGCGACGTGCACTCCTGCGCAGAAAGTGTTTGTCCTTGCCGTATAACGTGTAACCTTTGCCCCTGAAACAAAAAGCGATGGTTAATTCATTAGTTTCTAGTCGATCTGACTTGCGCGTATGTAATCAGGAAAATGCGACCTGCCGATAAAACCTGACCGATACAAAAACAATTAGATCGAATTGTTGAAAATACTTTGTTTTTGAAAATATCTGACTAAACCCAATAAGAATCGGATGAACACAAACACCGTAACACCAACAGCCCTTGAGAAGTTGCAGAAGTTGCTGAAGAAGGGCCGAAACGTAATTCTACGAATTCTTCTATTTAATTCTTTTAAAGGTGCATTGGTATAGGAATGTTAGAAGCTCTCTTATAAGGAAAAAGTATTGACATAAATGAAAATTAATCTGCTGTACGATAGTCATTAAATACTTTACAAACAAAAAGCAGTCATATCCTTCAAAACAGTACGTGATATTGACTAAATTGTGGTTAAGAGCTTTCACAAAAGATATTTGAAGAATGTAAGGAAACTGACTGCTTGCTTTTCTATAGAAGTACCCGTATAAAAATATCTAAACGTAATTTCCAAAGTATATATAGGAAAAAATGTGATTTAGTTGCACATCTAAATGTATTCAAATAATTTTCTTTCCGAAAAAACGATGTTGCTTATTATCGTTATTAAAATAAAAACTATATTATATTTCATACGACACCATATTTGTGTAAAAGCTACCATTAGCAACAGATAAAATGTTAATTTTGTAAGAAAACTGAATATTTTGTCGTAGCATAATATTTTGTCTACGTAATGGAACTTTTCCGCTGCGATCTGAAGTATCGTTTATGGTATTTAGAGTATTTATACCGTTTTATTTATAGGTCGTTAGTTATTTAACATATTTAAGCTTCGAGGCATTTGTCTGAGGAGTTGGTCTAAATAGTGGTTGATTCTCCCGATTTTGGTAAAAAAATAGCGGTTATCATGTCAGTAAGTACTTTAATAACAAAAATAAATTTCGAATGAAAATAATGTCAATTAACATTACATATTGGTATTACTCGGTATATGTTTTATGTTCGTTAGTGCACCTGTAGCTCAAGAACCAGTTGTCCAGAATACGTGACTGATTTTTTAATGCATCATTTTTTTCTTATTAAATTTTAGCGTCTCTATTAAGAATTACATGTGAATTAGCTTATCGTCCAATAAAATTAAGTTTATTATTAAAACCAGGAGCACAACATACCACATATACAGATAGCATCATTGTTCCGAATTTAAATAAATATGTATATACGATACGAGATACGTGGACTCGCTTCTTCTAAAGGCCGTAGCGTGACTAATCTTCGCATTAAGCTTAATATGTTGAAATACACTCAAATCAAACATACATATTAAGTTTTTCGTAGTAGTGCATAAACACAGGCACACATACACACTAGGCGGTGGTTTTTGTCGAATATTAGAGTCGAAGAAACCGCCGAATACCGCTAGCAGTGCCGTCGGTTATTGCTCTCGGATTCCGCAACAAATTAACATGTATTCGGTACGTCTACATTTTATACCTAGTAATTTTACTTTAAATACGTTTTTTAACAACGTGGAAAATTTTCTGATTAAGTATTTTATGGGGAAGTTAAATGCACTTATCGCTTATCTCAGTCCATAAAACAATGCTCTTTAATCAATATGAGTACAGCGGGGCCATTATTCTGTGAAGTGTGTCAACAAGCAGGTTGCCGCGAATTTGTAAGAAGCGAATGAGGACGAGCCGTTTAGCATTTTGCACCAACTTACTTTGTTTGTTTGTTTGGCGGTTAGGAAGTGGGTGTTCCTATTAGACGTATAATGAGGACACACACGTGGAGGTGTTGATTGTTTCACAGCTCGTGCATTGCTCTTGCCAATTTATTCGGTTTTCCTCAATTTTAAGTGGTGTTGGAACATTTCATTGTATTGTACTGAATGGTGAACACATGTCATCTGTCACTACTTGCATATTTATGTCACTGGACGTCGTTGTTGACTGAGTTCCGACGTGCTGTCTGTCTCTGACATATTTTACATTCTGAAACTGTAGTAGAAGCGGGTTTCCCTTGTCATCCAATAGTAAAGTAACTATAAGTTAACAAATATTTATAACTGGAGACAAAAACTTATGCAACAAACTCACAAACAAACAAATGCAACAGTAATGTAAAAAACGATGCAGAATTCTGCATTATTTTATTATGTCGTTAGCAAGAATATACAAAAATATGCTTACATTATGAGCAATTAATTTAGCAATTTCATTTTCTAACCCATAATTTATTATAAACCTGTTCTTTATTATAATGAAATCCGAATAGAATTCCATTAGTTTATCGTGGTACGATAAGCAAATTAAATATGCAGCGTAAAAAATTGTAAAGCTCTAGCTAAAATTCTAACTAGTCGCAAAATGTAAAACTGGTTTATTGTTGGAATATTCTATGATGGAGTGCAAGTGAAAGTCATGATTGTACATATAAACAGTTCCGGTTTATCTTATTTTGTATCATTAATTAGTGAATTGCGATTAGAACAAATGGTAAATACGAGCAAGGTTCCCATAGGTTCCCCAGTTGTAAGCCGTAGCATTGCGAGGATCGTAGCACCTTAGCGCGTAGCCATTCCTGCTAAGAAAATTCCCAGTTGGATTAACCTTTGAAGACTTAATTATACTAACATATTTAGTAAGCAGCAGATTTTTAGTTGAATATGGCTATAAAACATATTATTGACACATTAACAGTTAATGAATTATGGACGACGGATGATATTAATAGAATTTAGAGAATGAATTGATTCTATAAACGGAAAACGGTTATAAATGACAGAATAACATTAATTAACATTTTAATTAACGCCGTAACAAACACAATGATTTATCTATCTACATACTATAATACAACAATCGAGCTCGGCAAGAAATAATAAGAGTACAAAAGCACGCGTCGATTGAGATAATGACATTTCAAACGTCCTTCAGTGACACTTGGACGCGGAAATTAAATGGCTAAATTACTACCTACCTATATATTGAAGTGCAGAGCCGAACTAGTAACACAATAGTACAATACGTATCAACAGCCAATGCAAATGTATTCGTGCATAGACCGGCGCTGTACTGACTACCCACTAAACTGAATTTTCTACACATCAGGGTATGAGCTCAGGTTTATTTTTACTTTGGCCATTTGTTAGGCCCCTAAAACCTAGCTTTAGTACGTGATTTGACTTAGACATTAGGAAGTATTAAATCATGCAAGCAGCATCTCAGACGTCCTTGTGGTTTACTTCCTGTTTAAAATATGTGCGATTTTGTGTAAAAATAAACGAGTTTAAACTTCTTGTAGTCACGTACATGATGTATATGTATGTAATTGATTGTAGTGGGGTACGCGTATCGCAGGCGCGGGGTTAGGGTGCAGCTAGCTCCACAGCACACAGTGGTGTTTTCCCAGTGCGCGTGCGCCGCGGAACAAAAACTATGAATGTCATTTAATCCGAGCTGTCGAGCGTGGGATTACGAGCGTAGTTTTAGGTATAAATTAAAATTTAATTCGCATTGTACTTTTCCAGCAATTCGACTGACCTTCGCCGCTTAACGATAAAACCGGAGCATTTCAAGGAAGTTTACCTAAATATACCTACATACACTTTTTGTCTTTTGTACTCTGATACTTTGCCATAATTCACTTAATCTCTTTAGACAAACAAGTCGGAATGTTTTTTAAATTAATGTTTAGAAGAAATCTATTTCTCAACTACATAAAAGTCAAAAAAATTGAACAAGAATTGTGATTGAACAAGATTGAAGCCGTTAAAGAAATGTAATGAGAGGAGATACTATTGATATTTTATCCATTTGGGGTATTTTTATGAGGGAAATTATTAAATTATAACTTTATGCAGAGTAATTCAAAATGTGTCTGAAATTCTGACTACAGAAAAAAAGTCAACGAAAGAAATATTTTAATATACGTTGGTCTTTAATCAACCGAAGTAAGTTATAATCCGTTACAGTGTTACAGTATGACTTTGTAAAATGCTCATATTACATACGTTGACGCATATCGTTACGTGTTATTCATACAACGCAGGTGATGTTAACTGCCTTTATTCTCTCCCAGTGAGAACCGGAGCTTTATCTGACTTTGTTATTATTACAATACTAAAAATGCGTCCCAGATGAATCTGCAAAATGAATAAAACCGCAACTGTGGTATCCAATTAAGTGGATTGCTAATAAAAGTGAAATCGAAGTGAGTGCAGTGGCCGCACGGCTGCGCGGCGCTGTGCACGCCGGCGCCCGCGACGTCTCACACCGCCCAGTCACCCGGCCATTGCATTTGTTCTCGTACCCAACGTGCACTCACATACTTAGCACTACATACATTATCAATCATTAGATTCAATTTTAATCTCAAAAGCAATCAAGGAGGGTCAACCAAAATGATAACAATCGTCTTCATTTGAAAGTATTTTTATGACCATGGACGTATTCCGAATCTATTCTTTCGATTTCAATTTGCGTGGGAAGAGCTACCGGACTGGTAATAAAATCCGTCCCATAATATTGATATTAAATTTCGAAACAGTGCTAATGGGAGACGTTAAATAAAACTACCTATTGTGGCGCTTTCCTATTGTCTGCTTAAATATGTACAGTTAACCGGAACATCTTGACTAAGCCGAACGTTATTAAAATAATAGGAATTTCACAGATTATAATTTTGTATGTTAGTTTGAACATATGTATGCATGGAATTTTGTTAATTTTTCTTGCACTTTTACGGAATAAATTAACAATTACACCAAATTTGTTAGTGTTTCTTCTGTTTAAAATAGTTTTATATGACTAGATAAACAGAACATATTTGAACAGAATATAGTGGCACTTAGTGGTACTGTAGATCTTAAAACATAATATACTAAATGTACTTTAACTTGAACCTGTAGATACAGAAGATTTCTATGAAGTTAAACCTAATCGTGTAGGAAAATGGTGACAAAGATTAGCCCGAAAAGTAAGCTTTCTCAAAGTGAAATATTTTTTCAAATTATCCTTGTGCTTTAGGAACCATTGCAAACAAATCAATATTTCCTCTTAGTAATAGACAAAATTAAAACGTTTAAATTGGAGGTTTTACGGTAAGCTCTGTTGTTTGTATTGTGGCAAACCTTTGTCTGTTTGTTTACTTTGAAATAAGTATCTCTAATACCTTAGTACCTAATATTCCATTGGATAAAGTGGAAAGCACCTATTTTCATCGACTCACGACGAAGACTTATATACAATTCAGCAAGCACGAGCATACAAGAGAATAACATTACTACATGAGAAGGCTATCTGAGATCTCGTCGAGGGAAATATTTAAATATTATGATCAGACCATGCATGATGCAGGTGAAATCACAAAGAAGTGCAAGTTATAAATAACACGGTTTATCATAGTTCTGCATCTTGGAATGTGGATGGTTTCGGTAATTCCTTATACGAGGTGAAGTAAGTTTGTGTGTTTATGTAGTGGGAGCTAGGGGCGTGCGCTGTGGTCGGTGTGGGGCGAAGTGCGAGACTCGCGCGCACCATGATTTATCGCGGACTTAGATCCGGTTCGCGCAGCCACCACTGCTGCACGCTGCCCACGCCTTGCTCTGCTCTATTATCACGCCAAAATGATCACTCTCTGCATACAATTACATTATTCGCTTGCCTGTACTCGTTACCACACTCTAATACTATTTTTATACATTAGTCACAAAAGAAACACTTTCGTTTACGAAAGCTCTGATTAATTGGACGTTCGAATAATATTTTGATAAAATATTAAACTCTTTAGTCTCAAGTTGCTCGGCTGATAGTGAAAAATAAACAGCAAATGTAAATTTCAAGAAGTCATAGGTACTTTAACATCTGAAGTCTGCTAATAATAATAAGTAAACGGTACAAAAACCACGAATGTTGGTCAAGTATCTCTTTTAGTACTTTCTTCAAATAAATAGCTGTGACTTGATGCATTAGTTGAATTGTAAATAACTGTTGATATTTTCATCTTACAGATATATTTCATCGCATGTCCATTTAATTTGAAACTATCGGGGCGTGTCTAGCATCTGAGACGAATCGAAAGTACCGAACTGAGTGTTTCCTGACTTTTATTGCCCGAAACATTCTGTAATAAGATGTTTGATTTACATACATATATAATAAATCGGTACTTGTGTATTTTTGAACTCTAATACCTCAATAAGTTGCACTTTCTATTTCCGTCTGCACTAGGGGCAATTTCTTTTCATTTGTTATGAACTATCAATATTTCATGCAGGATATTAAAGAATCTGAATTTATTTCTAGCAAAATATACAATACATATCATAGTTTATAAACATATTTCGTCATGTTTTGAAATATAAAAGCAATACTTTTTTTTGTTGACGGGGGCTAACTTTCAAGAGGCGCCTAGTTTTCTTAGGAAAAAGACTAGGGAGTGTGGGATTTTTACCTTACTAAAACTTCCCCGGTGGCCACCACCCGCACCTGAAGGAGGTACCGGGTCCTCTCAGTAGACCAACCCCGGAGCCCTCACATTGTAACGCCTGTTAAGACACCTCCCTATGGATAAAAGCAATACCTACTGTTATAATCAGCCTAATAATAAATTAGAAGCATGTGTATGTTACGTCTGTGAGCTGTCTGCTTACCCATTCGAGGAATAAACTATGGATATAAAATTAGTCGTTTGTCTATTGTCTTAGTAGTAGTGGCTCGTGCAATAATATAACTAGGCAGCTGAGCATGATGGCCGGGGTGGTGCGGCGCTGGTGCTCGGCGACATACCGTCACGCTATACTCTCGCGTTTTGTAACACACCACGACTTCACACAGCACACAACCCATACTTCAAAATGCGTTACTATTTTGTACGTATTTTGCTAAAGTCTTCCCATTTAATTCGAATATGAGACTACAAACTGCATCTTTAGTTGTAAATCTATATGCAATGTCCATCATCAAATCGTATTGTGCGGGATTTTAATTTTGCTTAGTCGTTGCATTTGTGTCCGCTACCAAAATATTCAGTACCAAAATATTCGCTACCAATATTATTATTTTATTTTCTTAAATTTAAAAAATGAAATATCATCAACATTTTTCTTGACAGAATCATATTTGTTTAAATAATAATATTCATATTTGTATTACAGCATGCGGAAAAATAAAATGCAACAAACTTGACTCATCTCAATTGGTTAATTTTTAACTGAAAAAGAAAGTCTGAAATGGTGAATGAACATGATGGCTCGCACTTATGTCAAATAAAACCGCGCTTCTGTTATTATCTAGACGAATCACGATTTGTCTGATGCGATTCTCACGCCACTGGCAATGGTCTGTAATGAGTCACTGGCTGATGTGGCGATCGCGTGGCGTACGTGTAGCCTGTGTGTGTCGTGTGGCGTGCGTGCGCGCGCTGGTGACTTCGTGTTACGGTTAATGTTAACTTGCATCACACGCAGCGCGGACGATGACGCCGAAAGAGACAACGAAGGAAAGTCGTGATGAAAACCTTACATTAGCGTAAATTTGCAGAATTTACACTATTATAATTCAAGATTAAAATTACATCAAATCAGCTTGAGAATTAAAACTAAATCCCAATAATGGACAATTCAAATAACAATATCAAATTATGTTCATTAACAAAGAAAGTTGAATATAATGTTTATTGTCGCGACTCCGCATGTATGGTTCAACTGTTGGCAGCGTGTGCGCATGCGCACGTTGCGCCTGTCATGGTTATTGATTGACCAATTGAAGTCGAACGTCTCATTATTTGTTTGAAATTCGTGTTGTGACAGAGATAATTGCTAGACATGTTGCCAAAATGGTGGTTTATTGTGAATTTAACAATGGAATTTATGTTTCGGAGAGGTTAATCATAAACAATTTTAGCATTATTACACAAATAGGAAATAGGTAAAGTGATAAATTAATATTGCATTACTACAAGTAAAATATAAGTAGTTTTTATCACCTTAACCATGACACATATTTTTATATATTAAGTTACTTTTGTAAAATAGAAATGGAATGCTTAATTAATAAATATGCACATGGTAGCTAGGTGTTATATTACTACTTGGCATATTTTGAAACCCATAATACGCTTAGACGTAATGTGGGTTAAAATCATTGAATTTAATTTAATTAATTTTTAACTGAATGTAAGACTCTTAACGCACAATAGTGCGCTTACGGGCATTTGTATGGATCTCAATCGCTATTGATATTTTAATTAGCTTCATTGATTGTAAACAGCGCATTATGAGGTAGCCATCATTATGGTCAGACTTGAAAGCCGTTCGTTATAAGCATTCTTCATATTTAACAAGCAAAAAGTGCCACTTTCTTTACAACTTCTTAATTTTATTATTGAGCATTATTAGTTTGAAGTGTCCACCTCTTTGTGCAAAGATGAAAATTACGCAACACCAGTAAATCGAATCCCAACAAAAAATAAAGTTTAGAGCTGTAAAATTAACTATTATGATTATTGATTATTACTAATTTTATTAGGTGTCGTTGTATTATTCTTACAATTTACTATTAAAACCGAAACGTGATCCTATATCAATAAAATGTTAACGTTCCCATAAACATTAATGCGTGTGATGAAGTTTCCCAGAAACTTTAATACAAGTAACTATTCAAACTTTTGGTACAGAAAATGTACGGAAATCGATTAATTAATCTCATAAACTTTCTAAGTAGTAAAGCATTGATGTAATAATTAAGTTCGGTTGTGTGAACAAATGCAGTTAAGCTCGGAGTAAACATCGTGTGATAGATGCAATATAGTCTTAATACCAACCTAGTAGTAGTACAGGTAGGTACGTAATTAACGGGCGGTCGCGACTCACATTTCGCGGGCGGAAGGGGCCGCGCCGGTATCGGCTCCGCTCGCAACAAATGTAGACTTAAATTATCTCGTCGAAAAGAAAAAGTGTACCAATTGAGCTGTGTAAGAGCTAGACGTAAATCAAATTGAAGATGCCCGATAAAGTGGATAATAATTAGTGGAAGACGTGAAAGCGTTGGGAGAAAAATTCGTGAGAGTTTGTGTTAGTGTGATTGTGCATTTGGTGAGGAACATCCGGTTGTGGCGCGTGGCACAAGCGCACTGCGGCCTGTGGAAGTACGCAGGCTTCCATGATGGTGTTGGTTTAGTACCGAAAGTTACAAAAAATAAAAAACTTGATTATATAAGTTCTCAGTCAATCCACTAATTAAAGTCTAGGCTTTTCGAGAGCAAACTAGATGCGAATTCATTAACATCGTCGCATCAACTACAAGGGTACTCGCACGAGTGTGTCATGATCCATATTCTAATTGAAACCCCATAAGATTACGAGCAGACCAACAAAAATTCCAAAAACGGTGTTACTGTTACCTATTAAGGGCTTGAACAAGCCTCTGCAGCCCACGAACGATGCTACGTACTTCGTACAAGGAGATGCGCACTTAATTGAGAACGATTCACCATTTGCGAATATATTGAAACGATCAAGATGCAAGTGCAATTAGAGACGACCCTCCAAGAAGCCTCATGTTTGGATCGATCACACACGTTCAACTAGAATGTCAAAATGCTATTGAATAATAGATTTGAGTAACAATGCAGTTTCTACATTCATATACTACACACATAACAGATGTCCCATAGATTCACATGGCACTATAAAATTTTGCTAACAAACTTAAAGTATTTATAAAAAAGTTGTATATATACGTATCTCCATTTCATTTACTCCTGGTAAGGTACATGCCTTTCAAAGGAAAGGAGAACTTGCCATAAAGGTTTTATTTCAAAGCACCAAGATATCAACGAAAAGCAGATGAGATGTTATCAGAATGTTGAGGAGTAGTGCACAATACCACGATTTAAATGATAATGTCCGGTGCTTATTGGCGATGTTATGCATAGTAACAGCGCATTATACAGCTGCAACGATGACGTTGACATTTAGACGCGTGCAACATGAATCACAACTTCTGTATTGAACTTTCTTATGCAAATGTACATTTGTGATGATATCTTTATTAATTGGTTAATTACCAATCAATATTTATATTCTTGTTAATGGACGTGTTATATTTTTGCAATCGATTAAACAGAATATCGTTAATTATAGCATACAAACTCGTGTTGTCATCACCAAAAGTGAAACTTTATTTGACTTTACAGACTTAAGCTCTGTTCGTGTCAAAGATCAAAGACTTAGCAGTCTTCAGGACAATAAAGGTTATTGATTTTCAATCAATGATGACCGAACTTGTTTTATATATCTTTTTTCTTACTTATCATTTACACTGACTTTTTGTATGTCTGTTTCGTACTGAATCAATCTTTATTTCTTGCATAGTAAATAGCTGTGATGACGATACCCCTGCCTATGTAATATTATGCATAAACATTGGAGTTGTATATAATTTTTTTTCTATTTAGTGGTCTTTAGATACCCATCCTTTATTTTATTTCATCAAATTAGAACTAAATTAGTGTATTTTTTTGTGTATTCAATCTAACGCGTTGCACAGAAAAAATAATGTAAAAACTATTTCGAAATGGAAACGAACGTGCTTTAAAAACTGCTAGCGTTACTTTATAAAGCCTCTTATATTTGTTTTATTGCTATCTTGATAGTGTGCCAATAAATCTTTGTTCAGATTGAATGCTTGATAAATGGATTTTTCCTATAAACTAGTATTCTTGTTATACATCTACTACAGTCTGGTTATTGTTACGATGAAATACAAGACAAGCCACGATTGTTTCTTGAAACCTTTCGCAAAAAAGTGGTTTGGTAATCATAATCAACTTCTTGTTTTTTTTGTTTGATTTCCAATATGCAGTGTGTCCATATTTTATTAGTATGCATCGTAAATTCATCATTTGAAATCTGTAATCTAATCTGATATCAAGCACTCTCACTCATGCTGGAATTTGCCATTACGATCCACCTAGATATTATGCAGAAGCGGGGCATCGATTAGCCGCCCACGGCGATACCTAGGCACCTTGTATGTATACATGATCGTGAACTCGTGATTCGTAATATAAAAACTTTTACAAGTGTAGAATAAAAATACAAGCAGTGACTCGTTCGTGTACCGTTACATTGCCGGATTCTATAGGTCTACGGCCAAATATTACTCGAACCACTCGGATATCGTGTTCTTTGTATTGAAGAGGCAGGTATCTTTAAAAGTGTTTAAGAACATTTTTGGTTATACCAAGGTAAAATTTTAAATAAAACATGTTTTATGATATGGAATAGACATTAATTGGTATCTACATATATCCTACAAAAATGTCTTATTTATGTTATGAATATTTAGAAATTGTTTACTCTCGAAGTAGGTTGGTTGGAATAAATAAAATGTTTATTGCATCAGTACCAATAAGGTATTTCCGAGAGTATTCGTGTTAATAGTCCAACACGTTGAGGTAGTCTCAGTTTGATATAAACTAATTAAATGAATGTTGTGTTTGAGTCGGTGCGCAGTGGTTAATAGAGCCCTAAACTTTATGCCCGCGGCCGTTATTACGTCCATAATAGAGTGAGCGCTCTGCTTGCGGTCTCGACCTTTTAGCTGGAGTAATTATTGTTTAATATTACGGCAGTAGGTAGCCGACGTAACTCCCGCACTGTGACAGGTAGTACCTAGCTACCGGTAGATATTATGCAACGAGCCGGACGCAACACAATGTTAAGTGCATTGTATCTATGTGGTGGCGCGCGCTTCGTGACTCGCCCGATCCTGATCGCGGCCGATGGCGGATGTGTCCGCAATGTCATGATATATCACGGCAAATAAAAATGTACGTATATGCTGGGTATTCGTACCCAGCATTTACACAGCGTTCGCAGTAAACACACACATTACAGATATTAGTCTGCCTTGGAAGCTGTCTTGATAGCTTTGACAATAATAAAGTGGAGAGTTCTAGGAAGACATCAGCCGCAGGCAAGAGATGTTGGATTGTTGGTAATGTGAGCAGTCATCACAGCCGGCTTGTATGTACTGTGTAACTAACATTGCGACGAGGTTAAAGTTACACGTAAAAGCAATAAAATGATTATTATATTCTACATTTAAGGAATTGGTACAATCGATCAGGAAGTTTATTCATTTTATTGCACCAGAACATTATTTTTTATATTAGCGTATTAATCTTTCCGGTAAACGAGTTTAAAATAGTCACGGAATATATCAGACATTTTATTAAACATAATAAAGTACTGCCAGTTAGGGTGAAGCCTGTATGTACAATACTATCGCTCTTTTACTCATAAATGAGGTAGATATATGAGTTTGGAATATGTATGGAAGTCACAAGATAGAACCAGCAGTGAGTTTCGATCACCAAAAGATTAAATGTTTATTTTCTTATATATAGCAATCATAAAAGCAGACGTCTTATTGATTAATTTGAGAGCTTACTGCGAGTACAAACTCAATAGCATAGTAGCGCACTATTAGTTCAATTTATTTATGAAAGGTAGCATTGAACAATGGCTTTGCATTGTCAAATAATATAAGAGTAGAAAACACCTGTTTACTGGGAATACTAACGAATGTTCCTTGTTGCGGGTTAGTACCTGCTACGCATGCATTACTACCTATTGTGTAAAAAAATAATTACAAAGAGTAGGTAATCAATGAACGTTCGATAACACGACCAAAAAGTCTTAACCCATGTGGTCAATAATATAAGTTATAATTAGATGATTATTAGCCAACGATAAGATGGTAATGTATTCCAACTTAATTAACTATTATAAATTTCTACACATTGTTGCAGACGGCCTTGTTACGCAACGTGTGCAACATAACACACAAACATATTATCTACAATATTAACATGCGGAGCGTTTCTCTTTCCAACGTATGATCGGCGCGGGTGCTTCGCTTTCCGACACACATTTCTTTTATTTTCAAAGAAACTACATAGTTCAGAGTGTGATTCATTAGCGCAACAATTGTACCGCGGCTTGTGAATATTGAGAAGTGCCGGCTAGGCTGTGTCTAGTCGCTCGTCTGCCTGCCTACGTGAAAAATGTAACGGCAACACATTAGCACCAGCGCACTGCATTGTTTAGACAATACTTATTATTGTATTGACTCACACATATAGGTCATTCAGTTGAGATATAATAATATAATGCGGATGTCAGCTACAGCTGTTTTTTACTTGTGAAAAGTTCGTGACTCGTGATAGGGCAAATATTGAAACTCAACAACGTTGGACGGATTAACATACGGTGTCAATGTTTTGACTACTGTCAAAATATTTATATTGAAAGGATTGATTATTAAAAGTAATATTACAATAGGTACCTTTGTATTATCATTTTACGAATAATTGAACTGGGATATGATCAGTGAAGTTCTTTTCCAGATTCGATTAGCAATATCTAATAAACAATTAACATTTGATTAGTCATTATTTTTCAATAAACTTGTTAAAGTACGCAACTTTGTCGATGAAATGTAAGTATGTATTTAGAAATCTTTACACACTACTCATGTTACGTTACATTTGTTACTTAATCCGACACTGAGGTTAAGGGCCATAGAGTGGTTCGCAAATTTAATTTTAAGATTATTAGTTCGGTAAATACGACATATATCAGAAAATTCGTAAAATACAATTAGTACAAGCAGATTCTTAGACTTGTAATATTTCCGTAAGCAACTAACTTCATTAAAGCTCGCGCTTTCTAAAAACTTTAAATACGTATGAAATTGTGCATTTAACTGGTGTAAGTATGCGCATACGTCGCACAGTAGCAGCTTTTGTAAACATTTGCGCATGATTGCTCACTCAGACGCAGACTCGAGTCACTTCACAGTACGACCTCACGCGTCACGCCATCAACCGGCGACAAATATTTGCTCAGCCACTGTCCAACCGAACTGAATGTTTATCTTTACGAATCTAGTTGCTTTTATTGTATTATGCGTTAAAACATTTAGTTGCGTTTAAATAGCGTTGATTACAGTTCCAGATAAAATATGTTAACATTTTTACAAAAACTACACTAATACATACACGGGTAAAATCCCTGTGAGATTGTTTAATAGATATAACTGAATCGATTCTGATGACATTTGTTGCACAGCGCTGGAATTAACCTTAAAAAGAATAATTAAAAAATCCAAAATTTGCCAGAAGTCATTATTATACGCGGACGAAGTCGCGGTGAACGGCTAGTATAATATACCTAATAGCGGAAACACGGTTTCTTTTACTTTGAATATGAATTCACTAAGTAAGTGTAAACCGCTTTTTAGATTGAATTAATCAAGATTGATAATATTTTCAACTGATTCAAACTTAAACATTCGAGGTAATCGAGAAAGGTTCGTAAGAAATATCGATCTTTTATTACGAAGAGGTAAGATAACTTAAGTACTTATTATATACGTAAAGAAGACAGATATGTACCAAAGTAAAAAGTAAGTAAATAAATTAAAAAGTAAGTCGAGTGCAGGTCCGTTTCTCCTCATGATTGACGTGACAACTTGATCTGGCAGCTCGGTCGGCGCTCGCGCACGCTCGCATCATACGCCAATGAAACAAAAGCTTTATCTCACGCAGATATAACTGGGAGGTCGGACTATGATCTAAATAAATATTTTGTATGAAAATAATATGAAACCTATTTTAAAGGTTAATCGTACGTACTTATAATTTTATCCAGAATTTATTAATCGAAGTTTATACCCTGTCTAGAACAACATGTGTGTACAATTATATCCGTTACTATACACGTATGTTTGTCAATTAGTTTTCTTTACGTTTAGTTACGATAGCCATATTTATATATTATGTACATAAATAGTCACTTGTACAAGTAATAACAATAAAACAGGAATCTACCGATAATGTTGCTGCAAATAACGTATTTCATGTGCTGCAAACGACGTATTTAAAATCCGTAGTTTACAGGGCGACTAACTCTAGTATTATTGGCGATTAAATGCGCGTTTGGCACATTTTATTACTTACCACCGAGTATTTTATCATATAAACAGTATTATAAGTTACATGATAAATACCTTTACCTGGCAGACACATGTGCTTGTGAAAGTTAAATGTAACTACGAAGAGTTCAAAGTTCTGCATTAATTACAAGTTAGCTCCGGAACCAATTGAGACGTTCGATCGATTCATTATTATAATTACACGTATCAGGTACCCATCCATAGAATAAAATAGCAAGTATCTTACGATGTACGTATCCTGAATTATATTATAGAGCGGCGAATTTCCCCCATATGTGTAGATAATTGCTTTTGTTACAGTTCACAAAATATTTTCCAAATCTTTATTGTTTCATGAAAGTACTGTCTGAAATAATTTTTATTGGCCATTATCGCCGGAATTAAATGGTTATGACTTATATCTTTGCATATCATAAAATCGATTCATTCGTTAATTGCTCGAAGGATTCTGTTGAGCTTTCACAACAGTCGCCATGTTTTCGCAGTGATTAAATTCGTGTGTGTGATTGACATGAAGTGCTCTGAAAATATCAGTCAAGTCGGTGAGATTATAGCCGAACATTAATGAAGAAAAGCATTCGAGAAAATAACATGATATAATGACAGCGTGTCGGTGCGGCGGCGTGTTGGGCCGGGCAGGGTGGCCAGCTCCATCGCGGAATGCAGATCGAGAGCACTTGTCCACAAACTGCGTAATGTTTTTGCAATCGACAAACATGTATTTTTGTTAATTAAACTGCGGGAACTTGTTCACACCGATAGATAGAAAATGAGAATCGATTTATATTTAGTCGAGCAATGGAATGTCGTGTATGGTGTTATTTACATAGTGAATGCGGGTGCAGATAACGTGACTCGTGACTGTGATTATAGAGCTGCATTATATCGTGCGCTTAATGCAACGACGGGCTGCGTAATGTTCACACAATGGCTCGCTTCTTACAGTGAAAATACACAGACTAACGCGGAAAAGAAATCCATAGTACTACACGACAAAAGGGTGTTTTCAGTCTTCCGATGTTGATATAGGAGGTATATTAGTGAATTACAATAGTACAACGTAGTATGGACAAACATATGAAAGTAAAGGCGTGAGGCTGCGTGGCGTGTGTCGGAGGCTATCGCGGTCGGTTTCACCTCGCACTTGTATCTTGTGATCTCGTGGCGGAGGCGTTTCGCGCGCCGTTTTTGGAATAACTCGAGCAAAATTCGTCGGAAACTTTTATTTTACTTCGCGCAAGTTGCACTCAAAATCGGATTTTTATTTTAATGAGCCAGTTTCGCGTCGGCTTCTCGCTCGCACCCGCTGCTGCACTGAATAAATAAATGAGTTGCTCTACTTTCTATGAGATCGTTTCTTTGGGCGGTCCGATGAGACTCGCCTGTTACGCAGCGCGGCTTTGTGCTGCGGCGCTCGTGCCGGCCGCCAACACCGCGCGCCGCAATGCCGAGCGTCGCTTGCGCATCAACAACATTGCTCTTTTACTACCTATACAATAACACTTCTATTATTATTTATAAAATACATTTCAGTCACGATTTCTATAGATAGTACCAGATTTCTTTGCAGGAAATGTCAGTCGTTCTAAGTCTACGTGGGTAGTCAAAGTAGATGTTATGTGTTGGCTAGTGTATACGTTTCAATGTATTTTATAGCAACTAATACGTTTTTATAATTTTATAGATACATCTTAGTTTGACAATAACCACTTTAATTTTTGCTAAACCACCATGTAAATACTACCTTTGTATTTATTATGTATATCCTCCACAGTAAAACAGAACTAAGTATCAAAACCACAGCTATTCACAACATCAAAGACCAGCATGTTCATATAAACGTACTTAAGTTCAAAGTTAATGATTTCATGAAATGAAAAGTTGTTGCAAGTCCACAGAGGGCTTAATAGCCACTACCCAGGTTTTCTAATAATTTGTTACTTCTCCACTATTATGGGTAACATATAAATTATGATAATCATTTCTAAGAAAATGTCTACTTGTTGAGTAGAATCCTGTATTCCATTCATGAGTTAGTTCCGCAACATAATAGCGTCGCGATGTGGTTTCTATAGCGTGGTGGAGCATCCTTGTTATTATCTCCATAAAAGCAAGCAGTGTAGTGCCCACGCACCAGCCTTTAATGTTGTCATCTCAGCTTAATCATCATTACAATTAGTGCCGTTTGTGATAATTTACGACTGTAGATCAAAAGAACAAGACTTGCTAAATGTTCAACTACCTAGTTTATGGTTCTGAATTAGCATGAGGTGTGATTGTGAATAACATATTTTCAAGAATAACTTTTATTTATTTACTATTGCTGAAACACTACAAACTCTCCGTTAATTGAAACATTTTCATCAAGATAGAAAATAAGGAAATGCACAGCACAGCTAAGATATTGAAATATAAATTAGAACATGTAAAGCGATTGAACGCGCCGATTATGCAAGTGAGTTAAGCATCGATACGGGTTTATGCAAGACTCACGTATCATATGATACGACACTTATTGGTCGCGCACAGAGCTCGTTGCCTACCGGACATGGAAAGGACTTGGTATTATTAGTGCAATGCACTTGCATGCGTCACTACGCGAAGGACACGCTTTGTCTGGATCAGGTGGTCGCACAGCAGGTGAGGGGGCGCGGGGGCGCGGGCGCGAGGTACGCGGGGGGCGCACCTCGAGGCCGCTTCCTGTCGCAGGACTGGTTCTGCGGTTTGCACCACTTTTGTTTTGCACCAGTTTCAAACTAAACAAACAACCTTTTAATGTTTAATGCACCAGTTTATGCACGTATGCACATTGAGCTCGTATATAAACTTACACAGGCTTCTGGTGGCCGATCTCCTTCATCTTACTAGATAGAGTGTAGTGGAGTGAATGTAACAAAATGGTCTTAGGAAACGAATCTTGTCTGTTAACATAATTTTTAAGATTCTTGGGATCTAAACTTCCTATAGAATATATTGTATCGTTTTATGCCTACACTATTGTTACGTTTCATTCATAACTTTAACGAGGTTCTGTATTTCCAATATAGCGCCATTGTGCTTTAAATATGGAGCAAGGCATTACAATCCACATTTATGGCCAATAATATCGTTGAGAAAGTCGGCGATGTTGACTCCTCTTGAAACTCGTAATGCCGAAATGTTTGATAATAAAAACCAAGTAATTCTGAATCTTGCAGCAAATCATCGTTTTACAATCTACAGAATTTCCGCAGAGTATTCATATTATTAATTTAATAAACCATCCAAATCTTTTTCTTGCAATTATACAAAACATTATGTAGTATCACAATACAAAACGAGTTTCGCCAAAGTTTTAGCTTAAGAATCTATCGTCAAATATTTAATCAATAAATCAGGAACTATTTCCCGATGTAAATTAACAATAGATTTATTTTTATTACAGATATAAACACGTCAGGTGTCACATCACACTCAAAAGGTGAGCATCATATAATTTTATAGATTTACACTAGATTTGACTAGGTAAGTGACGTTTTACCATCATCGTATTGTCAAGGTTCTAACAGGAATGAGAAATGACGTGAATGTTACATGACTTTACAACGAAGGTGAAAGTCAATCGCAAGTCATCTCGTCTGTATGCACCTCCGCCGCCGCTGCTGCTCATTGAATCTGCAACGAACTGAATTAATGAATAGACTCGTATGAATGATGAACAATAACATATCGAGAAGTACTGAAGCTGCTGTCAACCTGGACAACATTGTCAGTCACCACACAGCGGCTTTAAAATGATTTATGAACGCTTCAACGCTTTTATTTTTTGTTGAAACACATTACAACGAGTTGTTCCTGGTGTCTTGAGAGCGGCCTCATACCTTCGCGATATATGTTAATACTTTCAACAAGTATACCAGGCCAGCCACTTGGTTGACAATGCTTTTGTTCAAGTATGGCTTGAGCTCGGTTTATTAAGGCTTCGCGGATTTTATTACAGCAAAAAATACATAAATTGGGTCGATTTATGGTCACTAATTTCCACATCACTTCATCTCTGAGCCGCTTTATTGAAGTTTTAAATTAATCTTTTATTTGTTCGGGTGTACTTGTACGTGATTATTATCATGGTGGTTTGGACATTGCCCAAATATAACGTTAGTTAATATTGAGGTAGCGAGTATAACCGCAGACGAGTCCGAGGATACTAAAGACGCTGTTCTGGCCATGATTTTATGCCGTTACTGTAGGGCAAGAGTCAAGGGCAGGGCACCGGGTGGTCCGCTAAATCGCAAAACTCTTCATGCTCGTGTGAGCAGACAGACAACCTGTGTTAACCTTTCGCGTGAAACAGACGTGACGTTTGCATCAATATGTGCATATAGATGCCATAATTATGCATATTCGTTTGAAAAAAATAATTGATGAATCAGCTCCCATCCTTGAACTTACACAACTAAAACCAAGCTATAAAATAATTTCTAAACGAGTATATCTAATTCAAAGAGATAAATGTAAAAATATTTTGTATGCATAAATTAATTGATTATTACAATACTTAACACGTTACGAACAGGTTATAATTTCCAATTAATGTATTCAAACATGCAGTTTCAAAAGTCAAGTCGGGTAAGTGATATCAAGTATAGCCTTCTAATAAGGTTTAAATTGGAAGTAATTCGGCAAACACTTCATACTTGCCAACACATTCAAGAGTAAGCAATTTAAAATAAAATGGTGGTAGTCTACGACAGCGCTAGGCATCACAAAATTTCCAAAGCTAGCACTCAAATTATTTTGCATACCTAAGACTAAAACACGTTTGCTTTCATTAGTACTAGCAGCTTTCGCTATAATTCACAATCGCACTACAATATTTTAAATCTTATTGAAATAGAAATAAGACTCAGACTTCGATCAATCACTTTTTATTAAATTTCATTTCGATTATAATGATGATGATGCTTCATATCCTTTTGCTAAATATGGAAATAGCAGGTTTATCTGACCATGTTTTATATTACAATTTTATTCGTTTCTTAGTATCCGTCATAAGAAAAAACCAACATGAATGTAAAATTTTATTGGTGTTGACTTAAAAACTTTAGAAAATGCAGAATTATTACTTATATCTAGCGAAGCAATGTAAAAAGGGGTTTCACACATGAGTATACGTAATTACATCTCAAAATTCTATTCTCTCGCAACATTCCCAATAAGAACAATATTCCAAGTGGTAACTTATCCAAGTAAGTTACCAGTCCAAATAAGTTACATTCCCAATAAGAACAATTTTCGAGTACAGACAGTTTATAATTAATATTAAATATCCAGTAAGATACTTAATAACTTACTTTAATGGCATTAAATGCTCTTAAGTCTAATTGCTCAATTTCTAATACTAATGCACAGATTTATTTTTCTAAAAATTTCGCTTAAGAATCGGCTCATCTAATGCTTTGCTAGACTTTTCTTGTACAAGGCTTTTTATGAAATTTTCTTAAATGGCCAAAGACTCATTAACCCGTTAGATGGTCCGTAACAAAAAACCTTAACCGTGAATCTCCGGCAGGTTTAGGCATCAAGTTACTTTGTACTTTTTGTTCTTCTACGAGTCGGTGCTGGTGACGTAACAAAGCAATTTAGCGACCTGATAACAAATACTAGTTTTTTCTAACATTTCAAAATACTTCAACAAAAAATATAAACAATTTTGCAGCTAACTACAGTTTCGATGTAATAATTTACTGCGAATGTGTTCGTCAAAAGAAATATAGAAATATGCAATGTTTTAATTCTTCGGTAGTATGTCGATTCGATCATGTTTTACTTAATTTTGTTAATTTTATTCTGACAAATGAACACGGTTTTTGTTATATCTAGTTGAAAAGCTTACTTAGTTTAGTTTTTGTAAAGTTGTCAGTTTTATTGATTGTACGAATAAATCCGACGTGTTTGTGGGCCATCAATTACTTTCCATTTAAAAATAATTATCTGTCTACATTCATAATAGTATTGTAAATCTATTAAAAAATTGACGTGCAATATAATTTATGAAAAAATGTGTTACGAATGATGATGTATTGGTTTGAGACTAGTTTGTGCGCAGTAGTACGACTAGTGTCAGTAGAGATTATACTATACATACCTACCTATGTATGTGCGAGTATTGTATGTATTGTTTTTAATGATTTCGCTCCATTTGTTTGACCTACTGTAACACCGTTATTTTTAGAGCAAGCTCTCAGCGCCGACCGAGCTCGTTCATCAACCAATATCTGCACAAGCATCTACAACATTACCGTGTCTCCGTGTTTCTACAATATTATAATTAAGCACAATGTCGTAAGAGCATTATTATTATTAGTCTGAAACAAACATTTTAGCATGCGTTTACCACAACTATTAATAACGTTCATAAAAAAGAAATAAAACTTTGTCTGGCTTAAAAAAACACAAGTTGGCATGTTGCAAAACGAGTTTACAAATTTTATGAGGTTGTATTGCGCACAGTTAGGTACTATTTGTACGTATTATGTAGTTCATGAAATTTCATACCAAACCCTATATTGAACAGTTATAATCTCACGATAGCCGAGAAACCTGGAACCTAATACGTTAATTGCTGGAACACACATAAAAATAAATCTGTTGAATAAACTCGTGACACAGATATATGAATGTAATTTTAGCTAACATCAACGCAGTTAACAACCTTTATTACTTCCACGAAAACTTCTATTCACAGAGGTCTATATCATTACGATTTTCACTTTCTTGATGAATCATTTCTTTGAACGTGTAATTGAATGAACAACAAATTCCCAGTAAACACACAAAAAGCCGACAGTCGATGTAAAATTATTGTATTATGTATATTCATTTCATTAACAACTAATTAATGTTCCCAAAATATTTGACGTTTCAATCAAATAAACTATGTAAACAGTTAGGGCGATAGCAATTATTCGACGTGAACAAGTATGTGGCGTACAAACTCATAAGCTATGCATGAACTGTACACATACGAGACGTATCGCGCGTTGATGTCTTTTCCATGGCACTGCTGTTAATGGAACTTCATAATAAATAGTTATGCATTTATCTTCAATATACATTTATCCTTTGTAGCTAGTTAACTGACATTTATTTTAATAACAAGATATAATGATCGTGTTGTATCTATGAATCGTTTTACGACTTTGGTACTTATTATACGACTAAACTTTTAGACCGCGTACTTTGGTACTGTAATTGCTTACACAATTATACGTTTTTAAGATTATTTACGCAATTTTATTTCTTGCGTAATTTAACAAGGGTGTTAGTGGTTTAAATTATTATTTGAAAGCTTGCTTTAAATCAGCTGTTGGAAATTTTAATTTCTGTTGATAATAATCCAAGGCCAGCGGATGTAGGGAAAACAGAGTGACGTGTGCCAGAGTGCCAGGTCGAAACATTTTGTTATTAAAACTTTGAAATCAAAACACTCAAGTGATTGTAGCGCGGTATGCAGGACCAATTAATATGGAATGTTTTTATTTAAATGAGTGCAAAGTGGTTCAGTGAAACGATTTTTATCGCAGTCTTTGTAGGCTGTTGACTAATGTATAAAAAAATAAAAAACTGTAAACTAGACCTGAATATAGCAAGTCGACAATAACGATATCCTAATACGAATAGCTACTCTTCTTGATAAAACTGAGCAAGATACTTGATAAATATTAAGGAGTCTAAAAAATGGTTGAACTGAATCGGAAACTCCATTGGAACAATAATAATATAGTGTCAGTGGTAAAGTGGAACAAGGAACTCTCGTAGTGGCGACTGGTACGTTGAACCTCTCGCGTGGCGGTGTGTGTGCACGCACACAGCCGCGCCACTTATACATACGCGCCGCGATACACTGTAATACACTACACACGTCAGCGCCGCGCGTCAGTGTGCGGCCAACAAATGTGTGTAAGTACTTTAATCTGATTCATGGCGCGATACGTAGGTAAGGCGCATGATGTTTAGCAGCACGCGTTACGTTTTATTAATAACTTACATATTCCCATATCCATAAAGTTTAAATTTCGATAGCCAACATATTTCGATACACGTACATGTTATTTCACAGAAAATATATTCTGGTATGATTTGTATTGGAATAATTAAGTTGTTACAAATACGCGGCTTCGGTATGTTCGTTGATGTTTGCAAAGCAGTTGATAAAGGTACCACAAGGAGTTTCGTGGCCGGTCCGAACGCACTGCTATACGCTGTGAGCACTCCGGGCACACCGAGCCTCCGAGCACGATGCCCGAAGGCACTCACTTGTACTTTGTCGACGCATAAACAAGATTTATGTCGGTGTAACTCCGAACTCGCATATTTATTAAAGGGAAGCGTGTTCTAACTTAGGACCATAATAACTTGCTGTTATTAATACAACATTAGCGTATAAGAATCAGAAATCTAATGCCCATTTAACAACTTATCCAATATCTTAGTTCATACTTCCTTAATTTGTTTTCATTTATGACTGTTTGTCAGTACACTGTACTGGATTTAATGTTGCTGTAAAGTGTTTTATGTCTTCTAATAACGGTTAATAGTTTTCTTTCGTTATCGCCATGATATCTGCACATGTTTAATACGTTTGTTAACTCATTGGACATTGTGTAACTTCCTTGTCGCCACGTGCAATTGTTTGATAGCCGTCGGCTGATGACACGTCAGCATCGGTGGCGTATATCTCGGCCCACACAACACATGGCCGCTACAACATAGCAGCATCAACATTTAAAAATTAGCAACAGTTGGAAGTATGTGTATGAATGTATTCAGCGTGCAGTACACAAATCAAAACTAGTATTGAGAGTGGTGTCGATTAGTTCAGTAACACAAGTAAACAAGTGTCGTGTGTCGGTGTTGTCGCGCGTTGATTTTCCGCTGGTAGGTGGTGACTAGTAGTGCATGTTCGCTGATACCGGAGCTTGGCCTGCACACCGCGCGCCGCGCCGCGTTGCTAGCTTGCGAGTTGCGACAGACGCACGATCAGCCGCGTGATCGTCCTTGCTCGTTGCTCAACGTTCGATAACTGCACGATATTAGCGCCATCTTAAAAGCTTTCAACTTCCAAAATAAAATTATAAGAACAAAAAGTAATTAAATAACGCTGTTACAGTTTTAGTGGCGGCCGGCGCCGACATAACGCGGCTAGCTCCACCGACCTTTACTTTGTATGACGAAACTTGTACCAGTAAAGGTTCTAAAAATATCTTTCTGCACGTTGCTTAGGTTTTCTATGACGACATTGTATTATAGTATTTACTTCAAATACTACTTTTTGCTACAGATTCTGTTATCTAGACCAATATTATCAGTTGTAGGTACATTATTAGCGAGTCTTTTTGTCTGATACTTTAAATGGTAAAAGCCCAAATTGCAACAAATGTATGAAGTGGAACGTTGAAAAAACCTTGATAAAGGCTATCTTTTCCAATATCATTCATCCATTATGATTGAAGCTATTGTTAGTTTTCGTGGAATATCTTTCGTGTTGTATTTTTTGAGGTTATACTATGTAGGTCGTCTATATGTATAAGTATGCTGTGTACTGAGTCTGTATCGAATAGCATTATGAGTAACAAAGGATGTTGCGTAAGAGCACATTGCTATTTATTGATAAATGTCATTAGTGACGTGTGTCGGAGGCTCGGGACTAGATCATAGTCACACGATCCACTCAGTCCGTGTGTAAGGTTAAGCTGCGCTTTCCACGGTTAGTTCATACAAGGGTGAGTTGACTTTCGTTATTAACATAGAGAGGCTCGAGCAAAGTCGGGAAATAAAGTTAGTTTGCCTTAGCTGTGCACCCAGCGTAGGCGAAAGTTAGACGCATCAATAGCGCAGACGTTACTCATGAGCTCATCACGTGTATAGAAACTATATCCGTATTTAAATATTCAATTATGCAAGGAATCAAATAGTAGATCCGACTAATGTAGTAAGTAAGTACAGATATATTTGTCCTACGTATTTATAACTTTATGACTCATCTTTCGACATATTTTTTGCTTTTCACAATGTGTCCTTTATTGAACAGAAAATTACAATACAATAAATACACTCCAGAAGAGATTTCAGGGATTCTGTCGCTGAGGCTTTTCGATAGAACTGTAGTACTTAATCTGCAATTTAGCTTAACACAGGATTAGCTTTGTGGTCATGAACAAGATTGGTCTCCATGTTTAGTTAACTTAGTATTTTTTAATTTAAAACAATTCATCTATTTACATAGCTGTCTAAATCTTTTGGACACCAAACATTTCTTTATTTGGAATGTAATCTCCACCAATTTATCGACAACATACATGTACATACATACAACATACATGCATCTACTGAAATAGTTTGTTATACATATGAATTCAGCAAGTTGTTCTAAATATAAGATGTAGGGTGTAGGTGTATATCTCCAGGTGCAACTCGCATCCGAGTAATAGTCAAATGTGTCAGTTTGTGTGTAGCCGACCCTAGTATTGTTAGTCAAAGCCTACGCACGAAGGTCGTCAGTTACGTGATAGAACAGATCGTAATCTCACAATAGCTGAGGCGAGGGGTCGCGGGTCACGTGCTCATTATCTTTCCTGCAATTATACAATCTTGTCGCTTAATTACAAGTTCAATAACATTTCAATCTTAGCTTCATAAGCACTTTAGTAAAAACAACTCTTAAATAAACTCTACATTAAAACTTGTATACGTCTTAGATCCAAACTAAACTTCTATTTCCACGACGAAATGTTCTCACTCAAGGTTTATTTCAATCAACGCAGCCGAGTATTTCATTACCATAATTATGTCTCTTTTATGTTGTCAGGAGAAACTCTATAATAATATATGATAAAGCATACATAAAAATACCCATTAGGCTCGATAAAATAGGCTATAATAGGAAAATGTCAAGTAGGCTAGCTATTTCTAATAAGATTCATAATAGACAAACAGGCGTCGCCGCCGGCTCTCGGCTCGGTTAGCTACAGTTTAGATATTGCTTTGCCTGAATGTTAATAGCTACGTGTTTTTATAAATAACTACTAAAACTAATTTGCTCTATATAAACGCTGTGTTAAAATCGCTACTTCATATTTGAAGTATTTATCTAAGAAATTCCGTAATATCCGTTAGGTTAGGACTAATCTAATGCACTCACACACTCGAGCGGTGCACGCACACATACAGGCTAGGTTACTAACACAGGGAAGCACACGTGCACAGTGGTGCCAGCGCGGAACGAGTTCACACCGACCTGCTGCGCCCGCGCAAGAAAGAACTCAGCCAAGGACGCCGGCGTAACGGTCCGTATGCGGCGTGCGAGGGGGGACGGGCGGGGCAAGCGCGGGCTGCGGCGAGGAGTGGGGGGAGGGGAGGGAGTGCGGTCCCGCTACGCGCACCTCTTGCCCGCGGGATGCACGGGATGCACCGGGCATTGATTCAGACTGGCCGGTGCGTCATCGCTCCATAACTGTAGCGCATACAAAGTAGATCACGTAACCATAACCTTTGAGTAACATTAAAGCATACAGTTAATTAATTACGAATACCATACCCATATTCACCATTAACATTCTCACTAGAAAAATGATAAACACATTGCTGCAAAGCTGCACGCTGATTAATGAGTTTAAACATCGATAATAATTAGTTAACACCAATAAACATGGCTGCTTGACATAACATTTGAAATTATGATAGACGTGTCCTAAATGAAGCATATTTCTTAAGAAAATTCAATTTTAAGTTCCTTCGCTCGGCCATCGACCCTAAAAACCTTATTTTCTTTCTCACTCGCTCTCACTCATTCCGATAGCTTCGTCTCGCAGTCACGAAAACCGCTGTTCTGTCTTTATTTTGTTCCATTACGGCCAAGAACAATGACTATTCGTCGATAGGACCGTGTTCCTATATCTATTCTTTTCTGACGTACGAGACACTGGCGCGTCGAGAGCGAGACGACTAGCTTTCCGAAGAGTGCAACTGCCGCTAAATGTTTCGAATTCCTATTGGGCCGCTGAGAGCTTAAAGATGGCCACTCGAAGACCGTTTTCTCGTTACGATAACCTAATTTTATTCCATTACGTCGGTAGTCGTTCTGCTTAAATTTCAATAAGGCAACTCCATTAAGTTCGAATGTCAGGAGGTAACGCGAGTAAAAAGACAGCGACCTCGCGGGCGTATGTTCGCACGCCGCGCTGTGGCTGGGCCCCCGCCCCGCGCCACAGCCTCCGCCGCCTTGCTGGTCCCGAGCGGGTGATTCAACTGTGTTTGTTCGGAAATGTCGAAGGTTTGCCGGACGTCAACAGACACGGAACTACCTTCAGCCTGAGCGTGTTTCCAGGTATCATTTTAATTTTATCTATGTAGAGCACCGATAGATTTATGTGGTACGAAAGAGTGATCGACTACAATAAGTGTTTAGCAGCCAAGTAGAACCGCATAACTACATGAATCTAGTGTTATCAACTAGTTATTTCAAAATAAACCACATTATATTGCCATTTCAGTAATGACAAGCTCTCTGTCATTTTACCACACAAAAGACATCAACGCGCTGCCGTTGTAGTTTGCTTTTAAAGGTAAATACCTATTGCGTGCATTGATTTTTTTACACAAAATGCTTCGTAAACCTCTTTGATTTCAGCTTAGGCTCAAAGATTTTTATGTACATGTGAAGATTCATAAAAATAAAAACATATTATGCATATTTTATCCACGCCTATGGAGACTACAACAATTTGCATAATATATTTAATTGCCAATCCATAATAATGTTAAGTGATGGTCAACTCAAATATATGTATTTAAGTATAATATTTGCATATACTGCTATATTCATCATAAGTATAGGCGACAAGCGCCGGCGTCTCTCCGGCAGTGTGACAACACTCTTTAAATAAATATTCTGTTGTACACGTGTAAACCAAACGCTTGTCTCCTTTTGTCATTGATATTTTTCCGCATTTGATCGTGTCGCGGATTATACTAGAAATCCTGTTCGAGTTTTTTACTTATTATTGGGTAGTCGTTTGACGGGCGGCGCGGCGTTGTAGCACGCTACGGCAGCAGATAGTGCGGACTCACGCGCCACGTGGACCTCTGCCGCGTAATAACACGCTTATCAACGCAACTCTCAACGGTGTATTCTAGATAACCTTTCAAATTAATGAATTGCACATTATATTCGATATTTCCATGTATTTGTCAGCCAACATTATTTTTTTGTTAAAAGTAAAAAAGAAGTATGTCAACGTGATACCTGTTTGATAATATAAGCACGTTTTATTTGATTGTTAATTCGGCTCAGCTAAAAATAATCTTGCAGATAACATAGCTGTTTGTAGGAAAACTGGCTTTTCAATGAATATCTAAATATTAAAACTATATATATATAAAGAAAAACCTAGTAAGTAGGCAGATATATTAATTTGGTTGCAAATATCTTCATGTGACGTTTTAACGCATAAAATGGAAGTATATTAATTATTACATTTCTCTTTAACTAAGTGAACATTAAAATTATCTGAAGTTAAATTAATGTGAGAGTTGAATGTAATCGATCGGTTATGTGCTCGCCTTATATTTGTTACACGCACTCCATGCGCACGCGACGGCTACTGATTCAAATTACGTACCAATCACGCTGAGAAATACAATTTTAATAACTTTACCGATAAATCATAATTAAAGTCACAAATTAATTAAGTTTTTGATTAAAGGGACCGATTAGACAAGTGATGCGCATGGTATGGCCCGCAGGCTAACTTCCACCGGCGAAAGGCTTTGATCCGGTCCGTCAACACTAGTACGCATACTCTCTTGTTTTATAAACAAAATTATCTTGATATTTACATATATTTAACCCTGCATGTAATTTATATTTGAGACATGGCTGCAGTGACGTTAATTTTGTGTTAGGGAATGATCGCTTGCGCAGTTTCCTCAAGAACTACTAGTTTAGTTGAAAATAGTTTTTTAATAACAAAACGTAGTGCACGTGTGGAGAAACTTGGAGCGATCTATTCAAATAGCGATCTTTAATTATTGACGGGATATTGGATGGCCGCACGTTTCTACTTTTTTTTGTATCACGATTACATGACAAGGAAAACCCATAGCAACAAATTGTGGGTCGTTTCGAACATTGTTACACGACAAGCTACTGAGTTTCTTTTTCATTATAAACTCTTTTGTTGAAATATAAAAAAAAATTACAAACTAATAAGGTCTATAGGAATATACATAGTCTGTTGGAGTAGGGATGATTTAATCAAATCTAAGATTATATGACATCCTGTCAACGTAGTGTGGTGTATGGATAAAATACATACGACTTTAGATATCGCTACCAATAAATCATGCAATATTAATGACCGACCGTATTTGTAATGGTAATATTCTTAACGACACGGTAAAGGTAAAGTTAATGTAAAGGGTCTATTTTATCTTCACCGTCGTCACATATTAACATTTCAAATAAGCAAAAATCATCAATATTGCATGAGACGAGCATTGGGACTTTGCTAGTACTAACCTACGGCAACGTTCACTTCAATGTTAGCGACGCGATTCATCTCACACGTGAAAGCACACACAATTTATATGTTTTACTTAATAATTATGGGAAATAAACTGACTATCATAAAGTTTCTTATTGCTGGTCGAGAACAAGCTTGTAGTTTGTAATTAACGCAGCGCATTAAACACAACGTTATTGAGGAAATAGGAGAACTGCATTACGAGCTGTCTCTGTACAATGAGTATTGTACGAGTGTCAAATATTTTATTCACAAGTGCTTCGCTTGTTGTTAGGGGCGGGTCAGTGGATGTAGTAAACACGGCTGTAAATCACGTGGCGCGTATTAATGAAAATGGACGTTAGAGATGCTCTCCGGTTAAATTCTTGACGCAGCCAGACTCGGCATCCAGGTTAAGTGGGGCGTGTTTTCAATTTCTCGTACATCTCGGGTCGAGGTCAGTCGCTCGCTGCACGTTTTATACCTCATCACATCTAGTACAGCCAATTTGTTTATATCGAGCACTTTAACAGAAGGATCACGACTGTACACAGCACTCAAAACCAATTTGCCGATATTCAGCTAATATACATAAATGTATGAGATTAGAAAGCTGTGATTGCGCTGTACCCGAAATTTCTCCTTCATTGTTTTATTTAAAGTTATTTTTTAGGTTTATTTCTGACGAAAAGATTTAGTTTTTGATTAAAATAAATAAAAATACTAAAGCCCTTTGTAAGTTTAGATATTGATATATTTTCTCATAAATCATACAATCATTGACAGCGCAAGTCAGTGTTACAACTCGCTGCCGAGCCCCACATGGCCCAAATAAAGATGAGAATTCGGTGAAAGTCTCATTAAAATTAGTTCAGTAATGTTGATAATTAACGACCCTCACCCACATCCTGGTTAAAGGGACATTGCGTTTACTCTCGTATCATGAATTGTTTCGGTTAAATTGACATATTTTTTATTTACGATCTTTTTTATTACCAGTTTTTACTCGATGGCTTTTCTTTGAAATCAAGTGGGCGCTGGGTATTACTTCGCTTGACACTGAGCGCGGTAAAACCTATGACAAGTTGATTATAATTAGAATTCGAAAAAATCGGATTTTTTTTTTCGAATTATGTGCTTCACAATGAGTCAGTACTAAGAATCACCGATTATATTGTTTGTTCGACCTTTTATAGAGTGTTAAACTGTTCATATATGATTAACATTCTTTAGTGTCCATTGCAAGATTCAGTATCAAGCCGTGAAGTGGCAATTCCATTAAACCGTAAAAAAAATTGTATTGATGTTCGAGGCTTGGTTAACACAAACACTTGTGAGATTCGTATAATCCGAACAGTAATTACGTAACGGCCCCTTATTATCATTCATATGTACCATATTTCCACGTCTATTAAGAAGTAGTCGTATAGAAATTATAATCTTTAGAATGGAAAGCCGCATCCAATTGTGTATTAATAACATAATAATCATGTTATGGCTATATTATTCCAAGAATGCGGTTTATGAGGAAAGCCATATACTTTTTTTGTAAACTTAATTGTGTTTTTACATTCTCATAAAAGCTGTTGTGTACTCTAATCATGGGATTAAAAGATAAGAAATCCTAAACTGCAGTGACGTGAACAAAAAGTATGTTGGTATTTAAATAGAGAGCGTTTCAACACCGCCGCTCAATCTTTGTCATTATTGTAGCAAATTAATCATAAGTGAAACTGCGCTTACCGACTAATTTGCGAACGACTATCTGGCGGTTTAATCGATTTTTTTTCACTTACAATAGAGATTCAACGAAATTTTGCGTTAAATAATGATTTAATGTTTGATTCGATTCAGATTCCCTCTAAGATTATTTGTACGTTCGTATAATGCAAAAATCCGTATCGTATTTGTGACGGACTAACAAGTTTGTTTCATATGAATACATTCTAGTGTAAGGCAATTTGTTGAATAAATATTTGTGGTGAAATATCTAGATCACAAGCGCCGCGTACGTGAGTTGAGTTGATGAACAAACAAAGTTATGATACAAAGAAGCTTTTGTGTTCTGCCCTAGATAAACAATTAGCTAAGGTAAAAAAATAAGAAAACAATTTGTTAAAATAATAGCTTATTTATAGTTGATCTAGATACTTGCGTGGTAAACTCAAATTAATTTGGGGACGAACCTTCTTGCCTTGTTCAATATATTACACAGTACACAGTAGATTCAATATGCACAACCGTGTCACACGTTTTGGAAGTTAATGTGTATTTATAATTAATATGTCCATTCTCTTGTCACTTGATGTGCTAGAAATATTACGTAAACGATTCATAACCCAATAATTTTTAAAAGGTCTTTGTTCATCGTTTATGTGGTACCTAGTGATAAATATAAAAGTGAACTATTTTGCAAAAATTTAATTTACGTCATATTTATTTGAAATGTTTCAAGTAATATCGAGGCGTCAAAGCATTAGCTTTAGCAAACGTGTGCCCAGTTCCAATCAGCATGGCCACAAAGCGTCACACGGCAATAATTCGAGGAGTACCTCAGCTCGGTCGGCTTCAACAATTTACGAGGAAACGAGGATTTCGCAAAACTGATTGCAAACCGTCGAGATTGGTTCTCGAGTGTGGCGTGTCTAATTTATCACAAATGTGCATCAGTGTAACAGCCGAGGATCGGCGCGAATCGCAGGCCGGCGTCGCGTCGCACTCGATCGTACGCCACCGGGTTGCAGGTGTCAATCCTGTCGCATAAATAATGCGGATAAACTTCCCGCTTTCCACTGAATTATGTTTCGTACACGTCGTAAATATCACGCACATTTGTAATTCAAAAATTTTAGATTTCAACAGAGTGAAGTAATGGAACCGTTTGATAGTAGTTTCGATTTTGTCTCTGACTAAACTTCGGATCCTAAAGTGATATAGTAGTTTTACAAAACTGTAACTGCTAATAATTCGTGGATTCATAATATTTCAATAAATACAGAAATTTATTTTATGCACATTATTTCCTAAGCAGTTTCAAACTAAAAGCAGCAACGAATTGTTTTAAACATCTCAAAAGCCCTTTGTGTTCGCGTTTCAGAGGACTGAACTTTCTATGCTTACAACTGAGAATAGCTTATAAATCATAAAATTTCAAGTGTTCGCAATTGAAATTGCCTCAATGGGCAACAAGTTGTTCAGTGAACAATACTCTGTATTAATTTCTATTTGTCTAACAAATAAAAGATATCGAAATTGTATATGTCAATGCTGAAGTTAGTATCTACAAATCAATGTTAAGAACTTACATAACCAACTCTTGTTATTCATTGCGTTACGCTTAAATTGGTTTAACTGTATTTAGGTACAAGTGATGTAATTTCTTAGTGCAATATGTATTTCAGTGCTCCAAACTAAATTATAGATATGTTTCAGATAACAAAGTAAGGATGACATTAGTCATTTATTTACTGTCCTCAAAGTTCAAACTGACATGTCAGTTATAAAGAAGAATTTTAAGAATGTCTATTGTCTATAGTGACAACATGCGTGGGTAGTTTTCTAAATAACTAACTGCTACGATCATATACATTATATATGATAATTTTTACATTTAACAATAATCCCCTAAATTTCATTAATATGTAGCTGTATTGATCTACTTTATTTTCAAGCAAATTACGATAAATCATTTGTAGTCAATGTTGTCATATTCTAGGCGAAGTGAAGGTGCTATAATAAATCTGTGCAGTGTTACAATAAATCTACTCGCTATCCGTGTAGTATGTCGTTTGGGCTTACAAATATTTTCGCTGAGTGGTACATACAGCACCGCTGCTGGTACGGAGCGCGGAGTACCGAGTACCGAGTGCCGTACAGGGCGCCTTCGCATTACACGTATCCAAGTGAGAGTGCACATTATGATGAATCGTTCGATCATGATGTATGCTCTCACAATATTTACATTGCACTGCTGTAGGTCACATTCCATACTGATACTATTTGTTTTTACTAATATTCATTGGCAGAGTGTTTAAAATATTGAAACTACAAAACGGGGAACATATACCGGAACAATTTGCATGTAAACATGACTCTAAGAGTAAACTTAATTTTTGTTTACAAAAATGAATGAAATATCCCTAACAGATCATTGAACTCGACACAACCATGAATATGTTTAATTTGAAAGTAGTATTTTGCTGCTATTTTAAAGTTTCTAGGTAAACGGGAAGTGTTCTCGGAATCCAAATATTTCGCTAAGAGACTGGAGGAACCTCAGCACTTCAAGGTTTATACGAAAGACCCTCAAATGTTACTGATATACACAGCAACTGAGTGACGAAAATAAAGTTGATAAAGCAATCCTTTAATCACAAAGAAGCATTCCATATAACAATTAAGTTAAACATAGATAATAGCACACTGTAGAGTCCAATAATTGTTTATTTAATTAAATAACAAAACTAAATATCTACTGATATTCGGAGGTTCGTTAAATTCTTATCGTGTCTTATAAAGCAAGTAGTAACACCGCATTTTGTAATAAATTATTCAACATTTCAGTTTGCAGTTTTTAAATGTCAATATGTAGAGCACTTTAAGAGAGACTATTAAATAAAATATGTTTTCACTTAAAACCTGCCGCAATTACCTTGATAAACAGCCAAAAGTATGAACCCTTCAATTAAAAAGTGCGATTCAGGTTTCTTTCGCAGCCACACTGGGTGCTTTTTCTTACCAATCGTAATTTGGCTATATTCATTACGAAAGCTCCATTGTACAGTGACACGGGGCAATAGCAATTGACATACCGTCCGTTATACCAGTTTATGTAGGAGACGAACCGAGCCATGTATGGGCGACTTAATGTAGAAGAAGATAAGTAATTAAACTATATATTCCAGGAAGTGATATTTTAACATTTTTAATATGGATACTAAGACTTTAATGAAACTCACTCGAGATATTTTAAGATAACCATAAAAGTAGGAATGACGCTACTTTGAGAACAGGAAAGCAATTTAAAATATTCAACAAGTAAAACAACAGACATAAAGTATTACGTTTAGACAACACCTACTTTCTTTGTGAGAGAACATTAAAGCGCTACATAATAACCGTAAATTATAGTGTACAAAATTCGATTAGTAAAACCTAAACAGGTATATGATGAGATGCATCCATTTTGAATGCCCACTCACTTGACATGAATGACTAAAACGCAGGCGAAATCTTCTGACCAGCCGCTGACGAACCTAATAAAACAAACAGGACGAAGAAAAAGTTACTGGAACCAATTAAAACAGCCATTAACAAGGAGAATAACGATCTCTTGTTTATTGATTTAAATTGCAAAAGAGCGCGTCACGTGGTATGTTTCTGTGTGGCGAGGTGCGCAAGCGCACCGTCTTCGTCTCTCGAGCTTTAATTGGCGGACATGTCCGGTATTTTTCGTCATCGGATGGCCTGGGACCGGCATAACATTTGCTAACCCAATTCACTAGCTGCACAGTGTGCATATCTTAAATGCGAGAAGTCGAACACAATAGTGTAGCCTATAAACGTTGATAGTGTGCGCGCACTAAATCTGTTAGTACCGATCTATGTTAATCGATAGGACATTAACAACAGTGCGTCGGTAATGGTCAGTCCTGGGACACGGCGTGCTCAAGGCTGCACTCGGTGAAAGGATTCGTCGTGTATCTGGATCATCCCGAGCGACATCCGCGAGCCGAGAGCCCAACCTCTGCCTCGCACGCAGCACGACACTGCTGTTAGCGCTAAATTGTAACCGACTTCGCAGCGACCATTACAACTTAAATTATTATCTATGTTCTAATTTTGATCTTACAGTCGACGGAAGTGTATTTCATATAAATGTAATCGCCCTTTCCTGTCATAAAATACTATGTCTGACGAACTAACACCGATGCCACCCACAAGATTAAACTTAACATTAAATTGCATGCATATACAAATTCACCATATCAGTTTATTTAATATAATTTACTTTTTGAAGACGTAAAATATATGTAAACTAGTTACGAGTTGCCCGAAAACGTTTTACTGTAATAAATAAAGCCTGTGAATTGTAATTATTTGTGGTTCGCTCGATGTACAACACGGGGCCACATCGACACCGCCGTGGAATATGCAAATGATGTTAAACTGCAGCCTTACGAAACTGCTCCGGCTCTCCGATAGACGTGATAATACCTATAAATAAGGACAAACTATTAATGGTGAAATAAATTGATGTGAGATCACGATTTGAAAATTATTTACCTGAAGTCATTTACACCGTGGAAAGCGATCTACGCGCCGTTGTATGCAGACCTACCTCACCTACTTACTTGTGGGACACGACCACACGACCACACGACCACTGCTTCTCTACATACTTACTACTTACCAACTTGGAAACTAATTATGGACGTGTTAAGATGTCCAAAATTGGCGTTCGGATAAATATATTCATTCATTTAAACATTGTTTAGACATCAGAGAAGCTTTTTACTTCCTTTTATAGTAAATGTTTGTATTGAATAACTATTTATTATAAACAGTGAAGAAGTTAAATATTTGATGTATGCATCTTCAATGCATACAATGTTTCGTAAGTGTTAATTCACTTTCTGCGTAAATTAACTTTATGCTCGCTTAGTTATTAACTTGTTACTGTTTGCTCGTCGTTCATTTAATGTATGAAGACTTGAAAAACTTACTTTAATTAAAACAAAATAATGTAGTAAGCAAAACCATTTTGTTTTCTTTTCCAATGGTGTTATATTTTTTTCTACAATGAGTAAGTATTTGACGAATTGAAGCAGTGATTAGAAGTTAATTCTATATATATGAAAATAATATGGACAAAATCTCTGGATTTACATTCGTAAAATAAATTATGACTTTATATATACCTCTATATCTATACCTTGATGAATAAACATTAATCTTATACAAAATTAATCAGACCTTTAATTTATGATCGTGACAAAGTTAGCATTGTTGTAAAAACTGGCTAGACAACGCCCAGCAATAACGGCTACCAAGTCATTTACGTCACCGTAGTTTTAAATTAATGTGACAAAATTGATACAAGTCTGCCGCCATTTTTAATGATGTTGCATCTGCAAAATAATTAGGAGCCGATTGCTTGGCTGGCGTGCATATAAAAATCGTTTAAAATTGATTGATTACTTATTGATTGGTTACATAGGTTACCATAGCAATCACGTAGAAATGTTTTCAGTACAAATAACTAGCGTCATGTGATTGCAGTTATACAGATGAGTTTCATTAAAATTCGTGGCAGACATATTGCTACGCGCGATGTGAGATATTACTACCCGTTAGTAATTGCGAACCGAGATACAACTTATTACACGACTGTTGTCGACTTATAATTGTCTATCTATTACCATGTATCATGGGATAAGTTCGCCGCACGGTAACATATCAAAAAGATGCCCGCAGCTCCGCACTTCGTAAATGTAACACAAATTATATAGGTAGATGAACGATTTAATATTTATGTCAAACGCAAACATTAATTAATAAGCAAATACAAACGTGTTGATAACTTGGCAAAAATTGATATAATTTATTTTTAATCAAATACATATGAACAGCTCATTAACATATTACAGCAGCATCGAATCAGCGTCGGCTCCAATCTCAATGTATTATATTATTAAATGGAATTCATGCAACGACTGCATTCGACTCGGTTTCATGCTAATCGCGAACGAAAAGAAACTGCATGTTTTATTAATGCATATCATTTATTAACGGAGCAGACAGTTGTAGCTTTTGGAAATTGTGTAATTACTTTGCTTTAATTTATATCGACGCTGATAAGCAAAACACAATTATGAAATAATATTATTTTTACCAAAACGCATATCATAAACCTTATGCAAATTCTAGTAACTACTAAATATTGTATAAACTACTGTTTGTACGTAAATCTGCAGAAAAGTTGTGACCTGGAAATTCCATACCAAAGCTTTAATGATTACAAGTATGCGTTGCACATATTGTACGTACCTCGACATTATACATTAAAATTATATGTGTATGGAGTTATAACATTAGCGTTTATGCACGCTATAATTTTACTTCCCGAATGGCAAGTTACAAGTTGCAACAACTCGTTTATTTATACTGAGATCAATACGTGAACGAATAATTACGTTGACTTTTGCTCTCGGTTATTTTATACATAATAACCAAATCCGGGATTATTTATTGCATGCCACCTCTTCACCGCATAATTACAGCTTCTATTGAGAGAAATTCTAGTCAGTCTGCTATTTTTGAAAAGTATCTTAATTTACTCGTTAGAGATTGGTTCGTCATTTGAGCAAATTATTACTGTTTAGGTATTTGAAAAGTGATTGGACATGAATGGTGTCGCTTCACCACATAAATATATTTTTTCCGCGAAGTCATCTCCTTAGTGTTTATCTATAGACGGTCTCATTAATGTTCAATACGTGTAACCACAGATTGCGGTTACATTACATTAGTCATAGGTAACGTCTCAATATTAGGGACATGCTGGCTCCTCGGAAGCAATTGCTGAGGAGTCTAACAAAAATAGAAATCCGGTTAATATCCGGTTGTTAGTACTTCACACTTTCTTATGCTAACTGCATTGCGTGTAAAAATCTATAGTTACCTTAACTTTTGGTGCACGTACTGTAAAATTTGTTGAGAACAAAAAGATTGCTCACTGACGTGCAAAAAGTATCAAAGTGAACCGTGACATCCAAGCCTGGCCGGGTAATTTGATATTCGTAAAACTATCCGATAAAAATAACAAAGCAAGACTGCACCAGGTGCTACTTTCGTTTTCCAGTTACTTATTGACCCGCCTGTCAAAAGTTTAACGCCAATTTGCCTCTGTATTATATTAGCACGCTTCGCATAATCGAACGTGCATGTTAACTACCAATTAGTCAGTGTCTTCATTTATTTTCACTATACAACAGATGATGCGTCTGTCAATGCCTAACTGCTTGTTTTGTTTGTATGTCAAATGTCATATCAAAACCTTTTTAAGTCGACCTTTTATTACAAATATTCTTTTGTTCTATATTATCTATATGAAACGTCAGATGTTGTTTTAGAGTATATTTTTATTGGCTTTCGTACATAAAATTTGTTTCTCAATAAATCATTACGCCACTGTGTCTACATTGAGTTAATTGGCTATACTTAGCGGCCATCTATACCTTTGTCTCGTTCTTAAAATTGAATTCATTTAATAATTTTGATGGAGTTACTATAATATTTTGAGTGACTGAATAAATACGTAACAATATTTTTTACTGTGAGAAATCTTTTGAAGTTAACCAAATTTCGCAACAACATTCCAGATTAGTGATAAAAATTAAATCGAAATTGCAAGGAAGCGGTATCGTTATATTTACTTAACAATATCGATTTTTCTCCCGATAATGTCTGCGGTACCTACCTACTTACGTAAATAACAGTGATTAAAACACCATAAGAGAGTGAAGGTTGGTTCGCACGAAACCAGATCGAACCGGATCCAAATCGGAGGGAGCGTTTTCTGTAACTGGAGCAGACGGCCGCGACGGTCTCGAATATCGCCCCTTATGTCGATAATAAGATTTTCTTTCGTACGCCGCAACACTGCAGTTTCTCTTTTTTGTGAGTGCACCTGTGATGTAGGCCAATCATGGCTCGTTGCAACACGAACTCGTGATTGACTCTTATCCCACACGTTATTGTCCTATGCAGATGAATACTGGTAGACTTTGTTTACGATATATCGACACGAACCAGAGTTTACACGACTTTACTGTCAATCGTAAAAATCTCATTGATTCTGAAGCTTGCTTTTGAGAAATCGTTTTAACCCAACTTTTTGAAGCTTGTTATTTGCTAAACTTAAGTGGGAACCGCCATTGTAATTGGTTGCAATATAAATTCAAGTGTCCATATTTAGAAAACCAATAAGTATTACTTATATCGAATTAAACAGTACTTATTTACTGTACCTATTACTAGCTGTTTTACGATCTACAATTTGATGAGCTAATTAGGTTCGTGAATCGAATCCACGAAATCAGGTGTATTACGTAACGCTGTTCATGTGCCCAATTAGCTGGAGCCGGCGAGCTGTTCTCTAGGACAAAGCGGTCATCTCAGTATAATTTTGGTTCCTAATTGAGCTAAACCTGAACGACAGGTCGGCACACCCGCTCATAGAAATGCAGAATCTAACCGTCCAATTCATTATACCTAGCGATTATAGACATCAATAAAACATTTCTTAGTTCGGTTACAAATAAATAAGATATCTAATAGAAAGCGAAAAAGTCAGTTGTTTTTATTGTATTCAAAATATGTTTATTCAACATACCACTAGTATGTTAAGTATTATAGACGGAACTAGTATTATGATTTCTCTAAAAGATTTATTAGTTACGATGAATGAGAATTACAATGTTACAGATATTCCCAGTAAAATGACACTGTCGCTGTGGCTGTCAATAAGTTAAATGAACCACTGTGACATCACGGTAGGTATATTAAATATTCTCAATCCCAGAAATGTATCTTAACAACATTAGCATGTGTCCAAACGTTTGCAAGGCAGTGTCAGCGCGGGCGCAACGTTCACACCGCGTGGGAACTCGAGCAACCACTACTCGATACAAATACTAACCATATTTTACGTCAGAATTCGACGCACTCTAGTTGCGCGTACGCAAGTAATCTCTGCCAGTAATGTCACGACTAGATTGTGCATCCTTGCGTAGCCACCGGTCTCCCAGTTGCCATAAATCAATGTGCAAACCGCAATCGACCTATATTGGTATTTATAACCACCTTACAGCTTATAGCACCCAGCACATAGTACCGTTGCGTTTACTACCCACCGAATTAATTATTCAAATAGATTTCGAGCATAATTAGCGGCGTAATTGAATTGCTGAAATATTTCATCAATGCTGATTGCCTATTTAAATTAGTGTTAATTCGTGATATGCGAAACATCAAACTCGGCTTTAATCAATGTGCATAGTTTTTATAAAAGTGTGACGATATTAAACGAGTACTCAGATATGTTAGTGAACAAGTGGAAGTGGAGAATCTTCGGAACTTAGAAACCCACTCGTGGCCGGGCCCTTTAATTGCGTGAACCGCAATTAACCACGTGTCATTCGAGTTTATAGTAACGCCCGCCAGCAGATCAACACACGCAACGTTAATTTCACTTTTGCTGATGTACGACTCGTTATAATAATCTAGCATAAAATTGCAACAGTATGAGAGATCAAAGGCTGTTGGTACGTAGCAAGCGGTCATCCAGCCATCCTCTGTCCAAATGTCAGGGGTCAGCCGGCGGCGATGCGCGCTCTGGTATGCGGCCGCGCTGCAACCAGCTCCCATTTACGGCTGCCTAGCTAATGCCGATTGATATGAAACAGAGCGACAATTATACGAATCATAATAACATTCGTAATGTTACCTGTGCCTCCTATTAAAAATTATTTGTATTTATTAATTAGTGACCCGTTAGAAATGATTTTTAGTGCAATATCTTTGCCGTATAGCGTCGAAGATAACAACTGTTTCAATCATTGAACATTATTCCTAACAATAATATACTAATCAACATTATGTTTTTAAAGATTCGATGCTACCTTCAAAATATTATTTATAATAACTCTTTGTATTCAATGAAATTGTTAACAAAAATACAATATAATCAATTCAGACACACAATCATAACATCGTGCTGCATGTCGAACGTCGCCTTGAATCGCCGAGAATGACCAGCGGCACGTTGAGCTATATTTCGAATCAATTCTATGTAAAACGTCCAATTAAAACCGTCACAATGTGGTCTGGGGTATCGCGGGCCGCATCTGTTGGCCGGCTCGGCGCGGGCGCTGGTTGCTGCGTTGCTCCGTGTAACACCCGGATCATGCGCCGGATCAGTTCCAGCTCACCAGCTCTCTGACTATATCGTCACATCACTACTTCACAGTTAATTGTCCGCGTATTTTTGTCGTAAATACGACACAATTTGTAGACATCGTTCGATAGTCCGCGGAGATAAAGTCGGCCATTGTAGTTGCGATATCGAGGCCATTTATTCGTGTTAATTAAAGATATCGAACTAGATCTACGATATCGATATGGCGCAGACTATTTTATAAAACGACAATATTTTCGTACATATTGAATGCTTGCTTGCAACCTCATTACATTAATAACAGACCTATTGTATAAACAGGCAGGTTAAGTAGTAAACTAGTAAGTTCAAGCATATTACGCCACATGTCCACTGTGTCTATAATAATATATTCTTCAATTAATTTAAGAATGCTATTAATAGATATCGGTTCATAAATCTGTTAGAGGAATTAATTACTAGCCTGAGATGGCATAGACGTAGAAATAATACAAATGGGTATAAAATGTAATGGGTATTCGCGCTAACGAACATTGCAATTTGTGATTTCTAGATAGGTATAAGAGTTTAAGAGTAGTTTCTCCGGTGCTCTGCCTTATTAGTAGCATCAATAGCTAATGGAAATGTTATTATTACTTGGTACGAAGTACCGACCACATTCCTGGTTTTATCTATTAGTGAAAAATTTTAGTAAACGGCCTATAAAAACAATATGTATTTTTATACTTTTCATAGTAATTGCAAAATTATTAAATTGTTGAACAAAAACAAAAAAATATAATATGAAATATAATAAAACGTTTGTGTAGTTGTTAATATCTGAAGGTATCGGTGTGCCAGCGGTGGCGCAGGCGGCGCGGCGTCCGTGGCGCAACCGCGCTCGTTAACCCACATGCACCGCGCCGCTGCCACTGCTCAATACAAAGTCATCAAATTCACATCCTTGCCTGTCGATTATACCTTGTATTCACTAATTACTCAATAACTTGATTAAACAATTTTATTACTATTGTTACGCGAGATTAATGTCAACATTTAACCTCCAAAACTAAATCACAACCATAATTATACTACAGTAGGTGGGTACCCAAATGACATAAACAATCCAGGTCAAGTAGTCATAAAATAAACTAAAGTGCACGAAGTTTGCTCAGCAGGTGCCTACTCGTTTGACCTACCTATTCTTAATGTAACCACAGAACAAAAAATAATGAAAACAGAAAAACCCCAGTTTAACGACAAAAGGCGACCAAATTTTCAAGCTCTTATTATTAAAATATGCAAACGCATTATACCTACAATGATTCGCTCAAACTATTTGTTGCAGCGTTGCGAATACAAACCCGAACCAATTGCAATAATCGACGCTTATCTGTTAAGTTAATAGCTTACGAAGCTATTACGAGACCAGATTCTCAGAAAAACCACTGCGGCGACCTTACCGAGCCGTTTATAATGCTTGCCTGCAAGTACGCCAACCAGAGTCTGGGATTACCCAGAGTACTATACCTGCATCGGCCAATTTAACCCAATATTTTTACGTTTATGATAGGCACTTATGACTCAAGACAAGACCCATCTATAATGTTTCCTATAGCCAATTTAAAGTTAATCCATCGCGCATACCAAACGGTCCACGTTTACGAAATAGGGTTTGTAATGCCAAAAGCACTATTTTTAACAATGTTAGTTGCACAACAATTTTGCATGTTAACTTAGTGTTTCGTTTTAAAGTAATGACAGGCTGTACACAATTTAGTACAGTTAAAATATGCTTGTGAGGCAATGACGTAAAGTACTGATTGAATTTAGAATTTTACGACCGACTCGCTGTGTATAATAAATCGATTGTTTTATTGATCATCTCCAAGCTAAACATACGACGCTGTCCAACGGAGACAATGCAAACTGACTACATAAGAAAGTGGTCAATAACATTAACTTCCTGCAAAAATAAATCGTAGGAATAGCGTGCAACGAACACAATAATTCCATACTTGATTAGATATCGTAGCAAAATACACGAACTCCAACATCACAAATATTCAAACAAAAAATAACGTCATTGTTTTTAATTAAAGATTCGTTCCAGAATGTTTATTGCTCACAAGTATTACATTCCGTTTTCAAGTTAACAACAGTTATAAGACGCATCACACAAGACGTCACGATATATTTCATTTGTTTTTAATTTTCATGATGGATATTGTGTGCGGAATATTCACAAATAATATGATTTTGAATTTTTAAATTTGTGTTTGTTTGTATTAATGAAAATTACTTAGTCAAACAAATAATTTGAAATGTTAGATTGACTTTAAATGAACATCTTTATCAGTATTAGATAATCATTATATTATGAGTGTTCTAATAACGTATTTTATAAGATATATTTTTTATGTGCTCATAGAATAAGATAGTTTTTAAACTATGTAGATAAAGCACGATATATTGCCGTAGAATATAATAGTATCTGTAAAGTATACAGCAAGTAAATAATATTTCGTCAAATATGAACGAGTTACCATTGTATCAGCTGTCAGATGAAACTTAATATCGGTTGTTTCGGTCCCTCGCGCTTGCTCCAATTCATCGTGTCGTTTGACAGACCTTTCTCATTTTACGACATGTATATCGAACTCGTACGGAAAGTATTGAAGAATTTAAATACAATATTAAAAATATTCAGTCGTGTTAATTCGCAACAATAGTTTTATATTATCTATTTAAAACAATGGAGGATAGGTATGAAAATTAAAACAATGTTAAGGCTAAAAATAGCCAGAATACTAGAATACCGAACCGCGTGTCTGCTTTCATATTAATTACTCGAATGCTTGTCTGCTTTGCTCAAACTGAATTAAACGTATTATGAAGTTTGGGCTGAAAGCAGACTCGGAGCGAAAAACACTGCGCAGGCGGCAGCTGTACGGCACTACATAGTGCGCAGGCGCTACGTGATGCCTGATAGGCGCAACGCGTGACTTGATCGCCCTGATTTTGTACAGGATCTAAAGACTCGAAGCGAGCTTATTAATTAAACATTCAGATACGGATATATTCTGCCTTGTGATATGCGAAACCGACGCAATATGGTTTTGTTAATATAACTAAATTAATCTAAGCACTGTGTCAGTTAAGTAATGTCATTAATGGTGTCATTTTCTCTTTTCCAGATTGACTTCACTCCTGGACTTCAAACTTCAAAACATCATGGATATGGTCGATTGCATTATCTCTGTCAAGAGCCTGACTAATTAAGTTCTCGACCATCAAGGATTAGGGTTGGGGTGAATAATGGGAAAAAGGAACGTACGGATCAAGTTCGCACACTCGATTGGTCCGCCGATTGACTCGAGCACGTTGGGCACGTCCGAGTAGCACCCCAGCCCGCGCCCCGCGCCCCGCACTCCTGCACTCTCAGTTACCGACGCTCTAGCGACTGCCAATAAAGTACAAGTCATACCGGGTTATTCACTTATTTAAATTTAGATATATTTATTGTAGTACAAAGATACACTGAACACAAACGTTACGAGCTTGATGTAGCAAAACTGACACGAGAACAAACCGAGTAGTCGTCCTCGGTTGTAAATGAAACGGTAGTCATGACGGCCACTGCCCCAGAACTGTCAAAGTCGGATTTCTTTGATTTCGTGACGTCCAACGAGGTTACTGATGCCCAGTACAAACAACAGATGCGTTCTGTTAATGTGTTCATGGAATCACCCGACTCGAGGTCGAACCCACTGCTCTCAGAAGAGCCCAAAGAACAGAATAATAACAGTTTACTCAGCGTGAGTGGCGCGCAGGTCGGTGCCACAGGCATGGCCACAGCCACCACTTCCACTACGCTGCAGAGTTTTGACTCTATTTGGAACGTGGACCGCGAGCGTGACCGCTTAGACAATACCATGTTGGAGGATCTCAACAAGTTTTACTGGAACCAGGAAAACGATATTAATGGCACGCATCCCTGTGCGGACACGGCTATTTCTAATAAATTAATAAACAACACGGACGGACAAATATATACATTGACGGTATTAAATCATGACATGACGGAGACCAGTTCGAACCGATACTGGGCTAAAGAAGAGGATGTGTCTATGTCTAGTCCTACAGACATAGAAACACACAATTCACTTGATCTCGAATCTATATTGAATATGAATGGCTTTCCTAATGACTTCAACCAAGATTTACCAAAAGTTGAAGGTTTTACATACGAAGATGGTGATTCAGAAAGTCAACATGCCGATTTGAGTACTAGTGATTTAGTAAAAGTAGAACCCTATAGTTATGAAGAAGGAGAATTCCAGAGTAGTGACAAAAAAGAAGATTCGCATAGTTCATCCTTACTCGTAACACCAGCCTTATTAGAAAGTCAAGTAGAATTTAATAACAATAACAATGATTGGAAAATAACGGATCAAAACACAGAATCGAATGAATCTTTGCTCCGGAGCGCATTACAAGGAAAGGCCTTTATTAGATATAGCACTATACAAAAAAATCCTGTAAAAGTCGAGGTTACTAATGAACTGAAAAGAGTTATTACTACAAATAATAACAAGCCTGATGTTCCATCAATGTACCAAGACAGCAAGGACGAACTATTGATGCAGATATCACCGCAAAATCGATTGAATATATCAATACTATTAGAAGACCCTAGTAACTCCGTCGTGTCTAATGGAGAAAACCCTTCCTCTACGCAGAGTGTAGACGACATTTTACTGTCGCGGCTCGATACTAACTACCCGGAAGACTATGAAAAGTTGAAAAGGATAGCAACGGAACTTGGGAATCTATGCAACCGTTTTGTACCGTAGAACCTATTGACCCGACGCGAAGTGTTTATAATATTCATCACGTCAACGGTGAACTAGTGACCATGATTCCTGCCGGAGAGGTTCAGCTGAACCAACATCTGCAAATAGTAACAGCCTCGCCAACCGTTACTAGCACAAAGCCAGGCAACAGAAGATACAAGAAGCCACAGAACAAAAACCCAGCGCCGACGACGCAAGCGCAGTCGGGTACTGCTATCCAGGCGGCAACCTCTACATCGAATGGAGTTAGAAAAGAGAGATCTCTTCACTATTGTTCCATTTGTTCAAAGGGGTTCAAGGACAAGTACTCAGTGAACGTGCATGTGCGGACGCACACGGGCGAGAAGCCCTTCACGTGTTCTTTGTGTGGCAAGAGCTTCAGACAGAAGGCGCACCTTGCCAAGCACTACCAGACGCACATCGCGCAGAAGAGCGCCGCCGCCAACGGCGCCGTCAAGCCCAACAAGCAGAGGTAACGCGCGCCTGCGCCTCCCTCGCACTCCGCTCACACCCCATTGATAGTCAATTGAACTTTATCATGGTGATATATAAACAAATGTATTTTCTTATAATCGATACTTAAAGGCTGAAAATATCACAGATGAATTTGGTAAGGTGCTAATAACGTAATAATTTATAGAGAAATAAGACAGTTACGAAAGAGAGATGTGAAGGTTCTCGGCCGTTAATCTTATTTGTTAATTTGTATGTAATGCCGCCCGTTACCGTAGACATTTTAGCTTTAGCTAAGAACAGATAGATACTTTTAAGTGTTTTACAAGATTATAAAATATAGAATTGACTTACATTCCATATTTATTAGTCATAAATACTAGTTTATGTACGTTAGAAGTCATATCTTTAAACAACGTTTATGCATTTTGGTATAGGTAGGTAGATATCAGATACTAACTATTAGTAATGTGGCCCATAATAGTATTTGTTTAAGTAGTGGATTATCGAAATTCGAAGACGTGTCGCGAGGTACATCAGATAGCAGTGAACAATGATGAGCACCGCTGGTGTTAGTGGTCGCCGCAGCGCTAGCGCCGCAGTAATTTCTCCCGCTGTGCGACCGACTGAACTTTCTAAAATAAAAATAAAAAGACTAAAAGAACGAGTATTCAGAACCCAGCATCTTTCACCGCTCAACTATCGCATCTCTTCGCTGTGCTCCTCTTGGTTTGAACAGTGATTTTATTTTTTCGAACGTGGCTACACTATTATTTTTCGACATTTCTATTTACTTAGTAAGTCTGCGATGTTTCCGATAACGCTTGGTACAAAAAGTTGAATACTTGCGCTATTATTATAATGTACTGTTCGTAAATTGGAACGTAATAGCTTGTTCGGGACGGGAGGGACCATTATTCGAGTGTCCATATCGGACGACGCGACCGACGACGCAGTGAACGGTTTCTCATTCCCAATATTACATCTTTCGCCTCATACTGGGAGAGGCCTGATTGCCCTTAGATTGCTATAAATTATAAATACAAGTGGTGTTTCAATCGCGGTCTTTAAAATGTGCTCCCTTTCTCGTCTAACAAATTGGCCTTTCTTTGTTCCGTCTGTGTTTATAACACAGGGCCGCGCCCTGTTATTATTTATACGTGCGCAGCGCCACTGACCAGTACCTAGGTACCCTCTTAGACATTGTTTACCGTCGGACGCCTATGTAAGCACTCGTTTTATGTCTTCCCATTATTAGTTACCAGTTATTAGCCATGAAACAGTTATCTCGAGTATGAAAGTGCATGAAAGTACCGTGCATGCCTACCTTCCACTTAGTGAAAGTAATTACCTAATACGAGTATAGACATCATTCTAATCTGTTTCACTGACATTTTCAGATACCTTTCTAAGCAGTCAGGTGTTCTGATGTCACTTTGAGTCCTCTGGCCATTTGTGAATAATGTCTTGAAATAATTGTATTTCATTTTCATTTGAAAATCAGCCTCTTTCATTTCAATAGCACCTACAATATAGTGGACACCCAAAGTTTTGTGAAAGCACTTTCTTTTTCTATTGAAAACAAAAGAAAAAAAGCAATAACCTCCTGTCATTTGATTCTATAATTTGCAAAATACATTCTGACAATGGGAGGCAATGTGCTCAATTATCATTATTATCATCATCTGATTACCATGATGGTTCAGTATCATAATGAAAATTAGCATGAATTGGCTGGTACTGAGACGTGGAATGATATAATCGACATTAGTGAAGTCGTTGTATAAATGTAGTCCACTATTATACAGATTGTTGCTCTATTTTTGTTTGTACTTGTAAGTGCGCTTTTATACTCGAGGGACCTAGTATATTATCAAACCTGATCGTTATAATTTAAAAATACTTTGGTATTCCGAGTGACTTGATTACTGGCCGGTGTACCAATGCAGGACAATAAATACGTTAATAGGCTATATCATGCAGTGTCTATTACAATAGTTCAATTATGTACCGTGATTGAAATTAAACCACCGGAATTAAGGTCAAGTTATAATATTTCGGCCTCCGCACGTCAGGCGCGCGGTATCACACACAATGTCATTGCAGCACGACCTAGTCATTTTTTCCATTAAACTATTCCATTAAGCCTCTTTTGAAGCCAATTTAGCTCGACCTGAACTGTTCTCAGGCTAATTTGTGAACTGAAAGTGTACAACTCAGATTATAATTACAGGTTTTCACTGAGCAGAACCTGACTGAAGTCAACTTTATACTAATTAAACTGACTTCGTTGGTTGGTCCTCCCATCCCGAGTAAAAAGCTATATAAAATAGTAAAATATCTACCTACCTACGTGTATACCGATTTGTTAATTTTAGATACCATTCTAGTAGCTTTGATACTGGCAACTGTAATTATGTTTACACTAACCCGGATACTACGGAATCAAATAGACCTTTAAAATGAACTAACAATTTCTGAAACCGTGTTATTAAATATTAAATAGGAAAACATTAATAAAACAATATTGTAAATCAACAAATTAATTAAACCCCACAGTTTTATTAAAAGATTTATAGATGCAGATAGGAATTTCGAATCAATGTATTTCATATTCTATTAAATTACGATTTATTTGTTGTACCGTTTACCCTTATAATATTGCTTAGTATCCGTCACTAGAATCAGTTTACATGTCTGTTAACATCTCTCCCGCACTGTTTTGGAACTGGATTAGCTTTCTCAGTTACGAGTACCTATATAACTAAGTTGCCGATGTAAATATGCATCTTGCCAGTAGCAATACTGTTAACAAAGAATGTTCAGTATTTAGCTATTTGTTAACGAACACTGCCCCTTGACGCTCCTGTGTGAATGTGACACTATCGATATGAACGTGTGTAGTGTTACTATAGTTCTGAGTCTCAATCTCAACCCTTTAAGTATTTCGATTTAATTTTATAATAACTTTGTATGAACGCTTTATAAGTAGTTAATGTTACTATTCAAAGATGGAACTACATAAGTACAAGGAAGCTTTCATTATCTGTATAACATTAGAATTGTATTACGCACGCCCGCGCCGGCGGCGGCGAACACACATCTAAATTACTTTTCAGACTGAACATTGTACCTACACCCTCTCCTCGGCTCGTGCGTACCGTGAAGCTTTCTACTGAGATTGTCGTGAATATGTTTAAATGTAGTTGTAAAGCCAGAGGAAACTCTTTAACAATACTCATTATCTTGTAAATATGTATCATGAATGAATTTTATATTAAAGTTGACTTTGAAAGTAAATTTTATACTCTACCACTTGTATCTCATTAGATGGTATTTGAATTACTAGCGAATTTATAGTTTTAATAAGTACCTAAATAAGAAACATTGAGAGATTTACCAGATTACTTTAAGATACTATGGCTACCTTCATAAATTATGTGAGTGCATAAATGGTTGTTAATATATTCATGTAATATATTAAATTATGTTGGTTTTTGAGTACATTATTTTGAAAAGGTTTATTATTGAAAAGGATAATATTGATCGATTTTTATTGCATTTGTTCCTGAGTTGATTATTAGATTTTATTGATAATTATGTCTCGTTTATAAGGTTCTATGAGTAATTATTGCATGGATAATTTAATTTTATATAGTATCGGAGTTGTTGTAAGGGAGACGTGGATGACTCGCGGCACACGATGATTTGTAATGTTAAATACTTTGTAAATACTGTTTATTTATTTAAGGTCGCTCCTCGATTTACGAGGGCGGCGCTGTCGGCTCTTATTTCATATTAATTAACATTATCTTAATTCATCTTAACTACTTTACTTAAACGTAAATGTCTACCTAGATATACAACTCATTGGACTTATATTTCTGTCATTAAGTAAGTGTAACGTTTTCCGCAAATGTGCGGAACAATGTCAAGTAAAGGTTTATCTACGTCGCCCTTAAGCTGAGCCGTCCTGTACAATACTTCATTATTTATTTTTAGAATTATATTTAAGGTGAAGAAAATATGAAAACAAAAACATAATTGTATTTTGATTAACCGGAGCTGTGATTTTTTGCTTATCTGTATATCTATTAGACAGTGCTGGTGTAGCCTGACAGCTACCCGGCACTGGTTCAATCACTGAAGTCTTCCGAGCACTGCGCGAGCCGAGCTATGCTACTGCGCCGCCTCCACAAACCTGTTACATATAACAAGATCATAAAAGCATACCTACATATTGTTATAATAATTACGAATATTAATAAAACAACCTCATTACACTTCGCATGTTAGTTCACAATGTATTGGGTTTTTCCTTTATCCGTTTTACTGAAAATTTTCAAGACAAGTCATGCCTTCGTGTTTCACATATTAACAGTGGACTTCCTGGAAGTTAAAATTCAATATTGAATTAACACTGAGTTCATAATAAACACGAATATAAAACTGAATTAACTGTAATCGAATGGAATACTATAATCAACATTTATAACAGAAAAGATTAATAAATAATGTAGTGAGGCGCGCAGCAGCATCGCTCGTGGTCGCTAGTGTCAGACATAATGTCAGATTAGATCTGGTCACGTTAAATCAGTATCACACCGTAAGGTACGTGTAATGTAATAAATGTAGCTACCATAATTTTTTACAACATTTACAGTTTTATAATGAATTTCTTATATTTTTACTTTCCTATGTTAGTTTGCTAATAAAATGTTTTTTTTATATAATACTGACATTTTCTTTTTCTTCCATCCCCAGATATCTCATAAAACATGTAGGCATGTTGTAGTCATGCATAATGCACCGCACACAGCTTGTAAGGTATGAGCTGGCAACCGTTTATCGACTTTTGCGACGAAAATCAAGAAATGTACTCAAACAGTCAAGCTACATAATAATATGTACTTTTTTTAGTCACAAGAAGTGATTTCGTTTCTTCTTTTCAATACGTGACAACAAATAAGCTGTCGATATTTGAATGAAGCTCGTCTAACTGAGCCCTACAAATAGTTACAAGCAGTGAGTCACTTCCATGGTAACGTTTGATGATGGCATTACCCACACTACCAGACACAACTATCATAAGAACTAATATCATGGAACAACATGGTAAAGACAACATTACCATAGCTATATTCATTGTCCAGACTCATTTCTCATATACGATATACCTAGGTTCTTGTAGATGTAAATTCAGTTTATGAACTAGACAGATAGTGCAACCGAGCTCTACTAAAGTAAAAGTAAATCCATATATGGTACCTGGTTAGATCGATTTTTTGACCCACTAAAACCAAACAAGCTTATCAAGTTACAAGTATTATCGAAAATATGTATCTTTTAGTGGTTTTCTAAAATGATATTAAGACTAAGAACCTTGGAAACTAATAATTGATCTTAATCCAAATTCTCATCGTTCGATCCATCGATCTCAATTTTAGACATAAAACTCAATACAACTGATGTCAAAAATCGATCTAAATTCAAAGATTTTGGATTGAGAGATCTTATTAATTTCGGCTGTAAGACGGCTTGCAAACTTCAAGAATTGCATAGGAGATGATGATGCAATTGAAAGCGAACAAATTTGGTAAGCATAAATATTTGTAAGTAAATTAGAAACAACATCACTTGCGCTATGTAGACAACAGAGAGCAAGTTGGATATTGCCGAACTTAATTCCAGTCCTATTCTTGGCCATTTCAAACATTATCTACCAATTACTTTCTGTAAATTTTCAAAAAATTAAAATTCCTTTATGTTCCAGTCAACAGGAAAACAAGTTGGTATAATGTTATTTTGGTATCAAAATATTTCTCCGAATAGGGTTTTTTCCGGTAAGTTTATTTAACCAAAGTTAAAATAAAACAAAATTGTTGTGATTTATTAACGCTGGTATGTCTGACAGCGGACAGTGTTGTTTCCTAGAGTTAAATAAATGTGTATTGATTGATCTCATTGGACACAAAGTTGCATACATGTAACGTAGGGAACCACTATGTAGTCCTCGTGTTATCATTCGCTACAATACTTAATTCGGGTATTCAATAGCTTTTACATTCATTCACATTTTAAATATGATCAAACTTTCAACAGATACTAAACATTTTTAAAGATTTAGGATAAATCTAACATTTTTGATAACTCTGTCAGTTCTTTGTGAAAAAACATAGACAATGACCCACATTGAGTGTTAATTGTAAACAGTTTGGGGCCTCGCCATTGTGATAACGTTAAGATGAGTTAACAAAAGGTATATATAAATAGTTGTCGGGTAGTCGGCAGTCGGCGGGCATTGTTTCCCGCGGTTCCGGCGCACACGCACCGACCTAAGGCGGTAATTAGTTCTATTGTGGACGAACTGATGCTATCGATGCCACAAATACTTCCGATGGATTTACGTACCTGCTTTCCACTCATTGTTTACTTATGTGCTCTTTATTAATCGTCCGTCCCGCGGCCGACGACCAGCACAAAGAACATTGCGCCCAATTAATTTCAAACCAACCATCTCATTGTGTAAATGATGTTAAACAACAAACAACTCCTAATAAGGCATTACAATACAAGTATGTACACAATAACAAAATGCAACAAATACCAACATAAAAAGGTGAAGAAATAATTTTAGATCAGCTGCATAGATAAACCCTCATTCATATATAGAAATGTGCAATAAAAATGGCAAAGAACTGGTATCGGTATCAATAGCAACAGGGAAAAGCAATACATAAAGGCAGACAACAATCCTTATACAGTAAACAGAGCGGTCGTACGAATTCAAAATAACTAAGTTATGAGCTCAAGAAAGCGGACTGCAAAACGGAAGTATAGCGGACGACCTTCCCTCCGATACACACAGGTATATGTTGACGTGCGACCACTAATAAAAAAAACAAGACAAATGTAAAGTCCTACATATGTACGACAAGCCAGTATGATATGCTATCGTATGAAAAGAAAATATACAAATGCCGTAGCATACTCAATGTAAACAGACTTGTGAATATTGTGAGCACTTCAACTTTCTCCGTGTGATGGGCCGTCAATCATCATAAATTAGAGACGATTTTCCTGTTATCACTTAGATATAACTTCATGGTTAAATTCAAATAACCTCAAAATAAAATTTATAAGTTCTGATTGCATTATCATAGAAATATGCATAATATATTTTTTCTAAAATTTGACATGATCATTTAACGGTTTGTAGTCACAGGCATCACAGTTTGTTGACGTATAAAGAGTATGACATAGGAGTCTATTTATATTTTTGCTTTACGCAGTCAGTACCTACAAGTTGGTGAATCAACAAGAAAAAAATCTATAATGGATTGTTGACATTGACACTGACGCATAGCCATGGAAGTTTACCGATAAAAGTTGGATAAAAGTCATTAAATTGAGTCGTTAAGTCTACGGTTCAATTTCAATGCAATGATTTGAAGTTATTTGTATTCATTCAGAATCCTTTTTAAAAACTGTGTCCCCTGGTATCTGTTAAAACTGAGATAATTGCTAACTAAGGTTAATTCGTAATAATTAAGCACGTACCAGGATTTTTAAAATATGGTCAATATGGTAGAGTGCTGTTCATCGGAAATGAACAATTCTTTAAAATGATAAATGATAGGCCGAGTGAAAACAACGGACGAAGTATGCAACGTAACCAGACGTCATTAGTTGGCGCGCTTGCAGGAAATCGTACATTATGAGTGAAAACTGAGCATTCTGCATTTTCAACTGAACGGTGAGGATACTCATGTCGAGTCACATAAACAGTAAGTAGTAATAGATGAGTAATGGTCAATATTTTCTCAACGCCAGGGTAATGCACTGGCGGCGTCGGCACGGTATAGACTGGTTGGGTACTATTGTCCGTAATCACAGCACATCTCTATACACACCCCACTATTAGGGAACAATATTGAAGGTTCTCAAAGGTCTCAATCAGTCGATGTAACTACTTTGTTGCTTGTTTATCGATTTTGTACAACTACAGAGAAACATTACGATCGCTCAAATGTGGTGCTCTGAAATTGTGTCAATATTTGGTAGGTATGACTAATAACATGAAATTGATTATGTGGATTTTTTAAGTTACGCTCTTAATATAAAATGTATAAGAAGGATTATGTTCATCGAATGAGATTCAACAATTTGTTTCGATGTAGCGGTTCATAAACATTTTTACCTCGTGTTGTGTTGGCGTAGAAACTAACGATCTCTAATTTCGTGTTTAATCCGTTTGTTACCCACATATCAGGCGTGTCAGACATCTGTAAGTAGGTAGTATAACATTTGACTTGATCTCACACGTCATCTTCGTCTTCAATCAAAAGGGTCGACCTTTTCACAGCGATTAGAAAACAGCTATTTAGCTGATTTGTAAAAAATCAACTACCAAAATGAAGCTTTCATTAACCGCTCTAACTTTCTACTATAGATCTTATACGGAAGTTACATAGAGCAGAGATAAGTGGACAGTGTGCGATAACATCGACTCGATGTACACTCCATAACAACGCTAATTTATTGTCGTTACAAGTTACAAGAGACCCCCAACACTGGGATTACTTGACAGTGTAATGAAATAACTAATTTAAAACTGAAACACATTCGTAACAAACGAATGAAACTGAAAATTATAGAACTAGAGTTATCGAAATGAACATTTCCGTCAATTTGTTTTACCGAACAATAACAGATTGACGTTTAATTAAGCTTATTGCTTATTGTGTCACGAGCCTGACATCTGAAATGGAAATGTATCGGAGCTTTAACCAATACTTATAATTAAATTGATTTTAGTGTAATTAGTAGTCAGAAAGCTTACGTACGAAGCATAAAACAAGCAAACTTCTTGATAACTTCATGTAAATATTATGTCATTTAGATGTTATCAACCTATTACAGTCATTTCGAAGATTTATAAAATTTTTCGATCTCGGCCAAGGAGGAAAGGAAATCGATTTAGGAATTCTAAGTGGTATGTGTGGCTAATTCTTACAGAATTACATTTCTTTGTCTTATTTATAGTAGGCCAGTATTAACCGCTTAAATGCACCGATATGAGATACAATAGAAAATACATTGTGTCTTGCGTGGATCCACGTTAAGTAAGACATGACGGGTTAATAGAATTAGCCATTTATATCGGTTTATTATTCCATATAGCATCGCTACCTAATTGACTTTGGCGTTATGTCGATATTGCAAAAAGACTAACCTAATCAATAAAAAATGCGATAAGCAGATATGCATCAGCTTTCGGTGCATTAACATTCATATTGTCATGTACCTGTGTACATTAGAATATGTAATCGCAACATTACATCCAAAACAAAAATGCTTTGTCTCGTGTACGAATATTATTATTTACCTGCGCATTATTATTTTGTTTACACTCGTACAAGAGGCAAATGCACACGGATAGCAGTTAAATTCAACTTGACTTTTATGAGTTTCGTGAAGAATTATACGATAAATACAGTAGCAGGTGACGACACCATCAAAAATAAACCTAATGTGGTATTCTAATACTTTACATTCCACACACGACAAAGCACAAAGGAATTGCGATTTTTTCTTCAAAACTGCCATGTTAAAACAAAACTTTATTGTCTAGACGTGGAACAATATTTTTTATACGAAATATTTAGAACAAATTAGTCATTCACAGTCCGTCATTTAAATTTACATATGTTGAATCATTAATCGATCGAGCCATTTAATCAAAGTACCTGGTTAAGCTTGCAAAGTTGTACTTGTGTGCGAAATGTGTACAGCATTTTTATTGTTATTTTAGCCATTACAGTCTTCTGTCTTAATAATTAAATGTAGCAGGAAGTAATTATCCGTCAAATATGGTTAATTACCAATCAATTTACAATCATTGTACTTAATAGGCATTCTTCGCATATTTTTCCGAAGATCCCATACATTCCATGTGAAGGTCGGCTCACTACCAGCTACCAGCAGCAGTCTTTAACTATCGTATATATTTTTGGTTTGTTTCTTCACCTTAACTTCAAATCCATACTACTTTTTGCTCCAAAATCCATTACTTGTATCCAAATTCAATTGATTTCGTTAACAATATTTTTATCTTTCATTATGTAAGAATACTTACAGCACATTTAGGTTTTGCAAGATTTTCAAGCATACTACAGATGTATGATACCAAACTACCGCGTTAAAATCTATCTCCACCGTCTTAGTAAGTCTTGCCCAAAGTTAGGCTCAGGTCAAGACCATAAAGTCAAAAGATTTATTAATAAATATACGCTTATATTAAACCCCTTTCAGAGGTCTTAGTACGAGTTTCTTTTACGTTGAAAGTAATCGAAACGAGTACGCGTTCGGCACTGTGATTGGCCGGCTCCAATGAACCAACCAATCAGAGCGCCAGACGCCATCTCGTTACGATTAATTTAAACGTAAAACAAACTCGTACTAATGCCTCTGATGTTTTGTTAGAAATTACGTATAGGAGCGGGTTGGGCGATAATGAAATAAAAAAGAGGTCTGTTGGTTATGTCGTGTAGACATATCACTTTAATAAACTTAATCACAAACATTCCGCGTAGGTTACCTTAATAAAAAACACTATAAAACGTAAATCTTCAACTTAATTTACAAACAGACCTAATTTCAATGAAATTATTTAACAATATTAATCAAGATCTCTTGCATTTGAATGTCTTAGAGTAAAATAAATAAATACAAAACTATTCTAGATTAACTGTAGCTTAACAAATAGGTATAATTAAATCTGCATTGGTGTCTGATAGACACGTGTCTGAATTTTTACTCTAGTTTTGATATCACATAGTACAAAAATACTATACATAAATTGTTATTATTGTCGCAGATAATTTAATATCATGATTCGTCAATGAAAAGATTTATGAACAAAATATTAGCTCACAATGAGCTTCTATAACAGCTTTCATTTGCTTATTAGGTACAATTTTAGGGCGAAGAAATGATGTAACATTTAATTAAAACGAGTTTCATAACTTACTAAATAATTAATTAGTAGCTAATTAGTCACTCTAACTTCAAAAGTATCGCAAACAATCTTCTTTGCTTTCGGTCATTCGTGTGTTGTCATGTAATTCACTCTTGAATTTCAAGAGAGAGAAATCTTCTCATAGATACTCCAGTTTCTGAGACGACGTGTGTCATTGTATTTAACAACTAGCGGCCTGCCCTGGCTTCGCACGGCTGTACTAAATAGACTATATTAATCCATGATCAATAATGTAGCATTCAAATAGGAAAACAATGTTTAAAAACGATCTAGTACTTTTTGAGACAATTCGTTACAAACATACTTACATACAATTTTTTTTGTCTTTATAATGTTAGTATAGAAGTACAGAAGTATAGAAATAGATAAGTCAAATTGAAGAAATTGTATATAGTACAGTGCTTATGTAAGTACAAACAGATTTGATATTGAAAAATAGCCTATATGATGTATGTATAGAGTTTAAATTCCACATATGATACATGTTCAGTTCTTTTGGTTTACTTCTTGGGATCTCTGTAGACGCCCATGAAGAGGATAGAGTTGGTGGGACGTTCGTAGATGAGGTACACGAATGGGAAGTTGGCCACGAACCGAGTCGGCTCCGCAGGCCTGGATGAACGGAAGCCGAAGATTGCTGTTGCTGCAGCTGCTACAGTACCTGTAAAATTACAATTTACTTTAGACTAAGAATGTATATAACAATGCACTGACTGTAATTCATTCAGTAAAAATCTTAAAATGTCACTGTTACCGAATCATTTACTATAAGCTTAATGTGTGCAAGGACAAGTTCAGTATTATAAAATCATAAATAAATATAATGTGCTACCTAGGTACAGGTACCAAGGCACTTTTACTATTGGTTTCTTCCATTGTTATTAAAATATGTCTATGTAACTAATACTTTGAACGCCCAGCTAATAAGTACCGAACATTAAAACACGACAAAACGTGTAGATACATTGTTTTCCTTGTAATCTTCAAATAGTGAAAGTTAAGAGTGATTCAGAAACATGAGAGTGGAATATATAAAGATCATGATGATGAGTTATGAGTTGTAATTTAACAATGACTTGCAGAATAAATCTGTGAGCCTTGAGGACTGATTGATTGGTGGTTTGGTTTCGTACCTTCTTCGTCAGTCTGTATCTTCGCCTTGTGAACGGCATCGTCAAAGAGAATGCCACGCTGTTCCGACAACGTGGTGAAGTCAGCTGTCGCATTGAACAAGTCGCCGACACCTAATTTTTCCAACACCTGAAATAAACATTATATATATAGACAGCTATTTGTTGATGCTGTTATGTAGAATTTACAAAATCAAAAACAACTAAAAAAAGTCAGTTCAAAAGTTCAAGATAGATCAATATTAAAAAAGAGGAAGACTTATCCAGTTTTCTATCTTTATTACCTTCTTTCTGTTTTTACATTTTAGCTTCTTTACTTTCAAACATAGGAAAGACAAATATTTCAATTGTCGTACAAGATATACAGAGTCATGATAAATAAATGTCATACTCACATCTCTTAAAGGCAGGCTCTTCTCGACGGTGAACTTGGGTATTTCAACAATGACCTCACGACCCATGTAACCTTCTTCGACGACAGAGGCCAGGCGCTCCGGGGTCAGGTTCGCGATAATGTTGGTGACACCTACGGACAAAGTTACATTGACCAATAAGTACCTAATAAATAATAATAATCATTATTTGCAAAGTCACTGTGAGACCATTGTAACCTCACAAATAATTGCGAAAGTTTCTGGTATTGTAAGTAGTACCTATAGGTACAGCAGAGATTTCTAAAAAAAATTGGCTCTTACAAAGGCACCATGACCTAAATTAACATATCCATTACATATAGCGAATGCTGAATAAGTATATACTTATATTTACTTAATTCTCTTTAAGACTATGGCTAAGTAACAGCAAATGTCTCGGGAAAAATCTACAAAAATAAATCAATTCTCATACGACGACTAGTCACAGGTCACAATAATAGCCACAGAGCAAATTATGATTGATGGAACTAAAGTACCAACAGGTCAAATAAAGCAAGAAATAATCCATGAGGTTTAAATTGGAATGTACCGTTACCAACCGAGTGAACTAGAAACTACGGTTTACAGTAAGTACCATCATTCGTATCAGATTAAGCACTTAGATCTGTATCCGACGTAAACGAAGTTGTGATAGCATCGAAAGTGTTTGTTACCGACTGCGGTAACAGCTTGCAAAAGAAGAAGAACTCTATTCAACTGCATTTTTTTATAATTATTGTATATCTTTGACTTTAATTAACTTAGCATTAATTAGAAGTCCATTATTAGAAATATGATCGTGGTATTGTTAAAAAATGGAAATCATAATAAGCATTGTATGTTAAACGCTGAGACATATTATCTAAAGACAGATCTTCCCAAAGTAAAAAAACTTATAAACAAGCTTATAAACAACTTTATACTTTACGAAAAAACCAAATAACGAAGTATCCATTGATAAATTTAGTATGTAATGGACAGTTAATAACATCTTTTATTTATTTCTGTACTAAAATTTCTGGACTATAGTTGAAATATTCATTCCCGTGGAGTTCTACAAAGTAAGAAGGATTTTAAACTCAATCGTAACTAATTCGATTTATCGGTTTTGTCATTTTTACATCCTTACATTTTAACCTCGCAAAACAGCATAAATAAAGGATGATTTAAAGTTGTAAATTATGCTCGTAGTTCCTTCCTAAGCCACATCGTGGAAGATTTTAGAACTAATAGATATTAACGGTTAATTCGAATCACAGCTAAAATTGTCGCCGCATATTCACGCGGCTGTATGGTATAATCTATTTTATATAAAAATGTGAATACAAACCTTCCTTCATAGAGTAAGGGGGCAGTAAGATGTACATGCTGATATCGTTGCCCTTGTAAGGCAGTTCCAAGATCTGGGCACCGAGCTCGTCGCTTACCACTGCAAATATAAATATGTATACATTTATTAGTCAAGGTTAGGTTCCACTTGAGGTTTATTTACTTGTTGTTTGAAGGTATGACCAACGGGTAAGTTATTGTCATGCATGCCTAGCTGTGCTACCGACTTGGACTCAACTTTTTCGCATAATGAACATTATGTACGACAATGGTAGGTTTTACATTTATTTTGTTTAATGACTCTATCCTTGTATTACGACCAAAAGGCAGATTATAGCCAAAAAGAACTTACTGTAATGGAACGTTCCCTTCTGCTTCATGAACGGTACGAGTGTCTGACGTGTCTCCGAAACAAAGAAGGCCTCCTTCTTTGTCCTCTCTTTGGGGAACTTGGAAGCCCACACTCCTTTGAAGTAGGCAGCATTAGCGAGCACCAACTTTGTAGCCTGCGTGATACCGTCCTCGGGTATCAAGTCCTTGATGTTGTTCTTGGTAATCCGACTAACCCAGTCGTTAATGTACGTGCGAGCTGCACTAGGATCCTCACGGAAGTTCTGCAAGCAATAATTTTATGCATTCAGTGATATTAATGATGTGTAATTGATTATAAAGTGTTCATTTTTATCGCAATTTATGGTAATTTCTGTTTGTATTTTAATCTTACCGAAAATATCGGCCAAGTCTACTTTTGAATGCTTAATGTTAGTCCTAAATACAGGTACTGCAGATAAACAGATAGTTACCAGTGTCTCCAGTTCCTCTCCGAACAGGTCCAGCATGCACTGGCGCACTTCCAGGCTGACGTCTGTGAACAGTTTGTTGGCGCTCGTGAACTCGTAGCTGTCGCTGTTGTTGTTGGCAGCGCGCGACCGCTTGTCAACCTTGTATGCCGTCATCAGGTTGATCTTGTCCTAGAATCGATACACACGTATATTTATTAGTGATATGACAGACTTAAACTCGTAGTAGTAATTCTTATTACTACTAGTCTGTAAGATAATTTGAGGATGTGTAAATATCCTCACCAAAATATAATTTTCCTGCTTCAAATCAACCGGTAATAAGCAGGTGGGTATCTGTTTTTTCCAATCGTGACGTGTATTTTCCTTAAACACTTATTTTTAGAATTATGTATGTATCAGGCAGAACCTACCATACTTTCAGCGATCCGCAGAGATTCCTTCAAGGAGTGTTCAGTTTGTCCACCAGCGGAGAAGTAGGCGAGCATGAGCGTGTGGTAAACAGAGAAGGGTGAGAAGAAGATGTTGTCGTCGGGAACAGCTTTGTTAATGGCGTTGAACAAGTTCAGAGTGAATGCCAGCTGCCCTCGGTATAACGATACGCGAGCTTCAGGGTCGAGTTTCTTCGAAGAGTCATCTTTGTAGAAACACTGGCTGTTGACGGTCGCTATGACCAGCAGGCCCACTGCCGCTACCTTCAACATGTTGCCTCTGAAACAAGCCACGCCAAAGATGAGAAACATTGTACAGATTATTCAATAGGACAAACAAAAATACCAGCCACATACAAGTTTACTATCCAAACATGTATTGATTACTACGGTCTGTGCACCTACTATTTATACACGTTTCATGTTTAAGTACATGTGTCATTATGTGAATCCACCTATCAGTAATGATTCATGGTTACCTCGACGAGCTTCATTTAAAATTGCAGCCATAATTCTTATCTAGAAAATAAGTATGACATATATGTACAAGAATAAATATCAAAATAATCAGGTCATAATTAAATTTCTTGCGTAAGCATTTCTATTATTTACAACATGTATCGTACGATCCGGTTTAGTCAACAATTTGTTTACTCAGGAAAATAATAATATGCACCTAGGTACGTATAAAACGTAAATATTTACATTTTTAACAGTTCCATTATTTAGAGGAAATGAATTAGTATAATGTAGTTCCCACACGTAACGAAAGCAAATGGCAACTATTCCATAAAATTGAAACCTTTATTTCTATATTCCCCTGTTACAGTGACATCTTATTTAACAAAGTCAATACTAAAATAACAAATTAATTGTTTAGTTAATTGAATAGATATATTAGAGACATGCGATAATGTTAGATATAAGTGTAGAACAACGTTTATTAAGTAAAAAACAAAGAGATTTTTTAAAAACAAAACTAATAAGCGATTTGTTTCTAACTAGTATAATGTGGTTTTGTCTAGGTGCAACTTATATGTACCTATATGTAATATCGAACACAACGTAACAAGTCTATTGTACAACGACTGACAAAAAGTGCAAAGTTATTTCAGACAGAAATTATTTTATCTGTGGTCATTTCACCGCTTTCTCCTCGGGCAAGAGGTGGGGCGGCCCGCGGTCAACCACCCACGATACATACAACTGCGATCATATGATACGACTGTCTTCTCAAACGTTTCTTATAAACATTGAAATTGCTATAATTACAATTTGTTTTAATAGCTACGACAATAAAATGTCTTATTATAATCGTATGCTTAGGACCTACATAAGTTGTAAGTTAATATTTACTTCTCTTCCTACGTCTCTCACTGATCTCTCCTTCAATCATGCTAATTATATTTTAGTCACTCATAATTACATTCTCAACGTAATTTTACAGCTAAATGAAAAAAATGTTAATGGCGGCGTGAGACTGATACATACTCAACATAATTAAATATGACTAGAGAAAGCTAATTAATTATCGTGTGTCAGAAGTCTGTACCTAATTTAATGATCTAGGCGCAAAAATGGGGGTCATATCTGTTAGTAATCATGTCCGGCCATAGCGTGTGATTGATGGATGGCCTCGCATCCACTGCACTCACCCTCATTTTATAAAAGGTTAACTAATTTGATTTGATGTTGTTGCTATCAACAAAATCGATTGATTGAGCAAAAGTCAAACGCCGAACGTGTCAAGTGTTGGTCATGGATTGTAAATTATTTTTGCATCTAAGAAACCGCGTGATATCATCGCATCGTATCGTTAGAAGCAGGTTACATCTGTCCCCGCTCTGTTCCGGAATATGTACCTACCTACCAATTGATTACACGGATGGGAAAACCCCAACCATATTGTACCGCTTGTTAAAGCTTGACCTGATAACCGACACGCAGCTGCATATTACCATCGAGTAAATACATAAGTATATGAGTGTATACTTCTACGTCGTAGTAGGTAGTTCGTGCATCTGTGATATAACGTTCGAACAGTTTACCCGCGTATAAGCGGCCAATGACATAATTTACTTGATGCACTGCTGATATTTAGAAAACCTGTAACAATTAATAATAGTGGATTCAGAAACTCGCTTTTCCACATGCGCGGACATTTACTTAAGAAAACGTTAAGACTTGAGTAACCTCTATTTCTTTAGTGAGTCAAACTCAAGCAAAAGGATGTTTTCGAAAAATAACACCGTCTTATGTAAACGAAAGTGGGACGTTAAGTATATTGCTTCCGAGTACTGATGAGTCAGCAAATAAGAGTTAATTTCAGTTGACCTTACGTTTACGAGACGTACACACTATATGCTTGTATTGCTTGTATGTATTTAGGTTTTACATCCACTTTTCATGCGAATATCATTTACGATCTCACAACAAGGATGTTGACAAGTTTGTTAACATTTATTTCTTGCCAATAACAACTGACAGATTTTACATAATGCCCTCGAATGAAATAAAATATGAGTATTGTAATTTGACAATGTTTTTTATTAGTCGTAAATAATAATACAATTCGTTTCAATAAGATAAAACCGTGACATAAAAAATATTGACGATAATCCAGATTGCGCATATACAATGCAACTGAGAATCAAGGTGTCGACAGCATAATAGGGAATCCCAGCCTCTTTTGTACGTGAGTAGGTCACAATATTCAGATGGCGCCACCTCCGGAGAGTACCGCGCAATGCTTGGATTTCCCTTTGAAATCAATGCAGCAGCGAAAGTCAGGCAACACGTCATCCTCGGCACATTTATTACACAACCGGACAACAAACCGTGTCACTACGGTATTCATATTTTTAAGTTTACCACAAAACCCAGATTGAAATGATGATTGATTGAATACAACAGAATAACTCTAACAAACAATGGAGTTTTAATTTTCAAATGGGTTTTACTATTTTGTTGTTGTGTTTGGGATGCATTTTTTTTATTTTTTAGAACATATCTGTTTAGTTTCAACAATAATTAAGTTACCGTAAATACCTATCTACCGATAGAAATCTGACACTAACTTTTCTGAGAATGTCAAAAATGTTGTGGGGTTCTAATGTACCATTCAACGCATTATATGATGGTACCTAAATAATAACAACCCTTATGAGAAAAATTGAAGCCATATTTATCAAGTAAAATTGCAATCGATAAAGTTTACTAAACCATCTCCAACTGCAACGAGGCTAGCAGTAGTCATGTTATTTTACAGTCCCGTGTAATATTAGTAGACAGACTATTGGTATAAATGATATTTGTGTCATTGTAGTTCAATTTGAAAATACATAGAACGAAGGCGACCAAGGTAACGGTGTGACATGAACACGAGGTAACAGCTGTTAACCGTACGGTAGCAATTTCACATATTTTCATTGTTCCACCGAGAAGGTCTCGGGATTCCCGCAAAATGATATTGTGGTTTCTCCCATAATTCAATAACACAACGACACAGCATCCGTTATTGTCATGAATTTCTGCATTGTAGATATTTATAAACAACTGACCCATGTTCGAAATCAAACATGGGTCAGTTGTCAGTCACTTATAAATATAAGTTACATTAGTCATACACTTTTATTGAAAAAACCCCAGTAAGTAATCAATTTTTGGACGGGTTCAGTTTGTGTTGTATGGTCGTATGGGTTTTATTGTATGCATGTCCTGCCTGCGACTTATGTGCACCGCTTATTTACAGAACTTACTCGCCATAACGGTTTTATTTAACAACGTTGAAGCTCAATCATTTTATAAAAAACAGATGGTAACGTCCAGTTTTCAAGTTTTGCATTAACTGCTGATTGAAGTTATTGTTTCTTTAACAAAATATTTAGTTTCTTTGTAGACAAATATTTTATCAAACGTCGTGTAGTCATGACATTTATTTTGTGGAAAACAACCGTATTTACAACATTCACTTTTTACTCTTGGTTAGTGACTTCCAATAATACATATTCTTATCTATTCTGCCCTTTACAATAACCAGTAAATGTCTGTTCAATTATACAGATAAATAAAATTGGAGTATCTGTTTGTAATATTGAAATAACCGCTTTTTACAACATGTATATGAATATACACACGATACATATACCAAAATAATATTTTCTAAATTTTTGTCTATCTTTCTGTCTATTTGTACTAGCCTATCTCTGAAATGGCTGGACCAATTTGATAGAACTTTTACTGGCAGGTAGCTGAATTACTAAGGAGTCACATAGGCATTTTTTACTATGGAAAACTGAAACAATAAGGAAGTTGTGTCCTCAAACTGATATTCTACTCGGATGAAGTCGCGGGTAACAGCTAGTAATAAATAAACGACAAATAAGAGTTAAACCTGGGTTGGGTTGTCGATAAAAAATGTAGATATTCTCAGAGGTTAGACACAAAGAATTTGTTTATGACCTACACATACCTACTATGCATATTTTGACCTATTGTTTTTTTTTGTTATTTAAATGTGTGAACCGATGTTTGAAGTGTTTGAGAAGGACGCACTTTGAAGGATTTCCCTCACCTACCTACATGATAACTATGACGTACAGTTGTGACAAGAGATAAGATTATTTATTTTCAGTGAAGTCGAAAAGCAAGAAGTTTTGTGTTCACACAATAACAAGGTGATATTATAACCTACTAGCTGTCACGGCACACTTCGTACCGCGTAAAACTTTTTCTCATGTTTTAAACCTTCCCTGGACTTCCATGAACATTTCAAGCCAAATCGGTTCAGCCATTCTAGACCTTTACCTAGACTAACTGAACGGAAATTCATTTTTATTTATATAGATTACAGAAACTTTGTAAGAAAGACATACAAAGGATTGTCTTCCAATAATATTTGCCTGTTTTTTTTTTGTCAAACAATATCGTAAGTGTTTTCGGTGACCTCGGTTTGCTTGGTCCATTTTTCGGAAACCTTAAGGCCATACTCCACCGCACACGTAACGTTTGCATAAGATCCTCCAACCGAACCGGCGCAGACGCGTTACCGGAATAATAATGAACTATCGATTATATTAAAACTGTCTATAGCTGTTCTTTTTTGATTCACTAACAGTTGAAGAAATGCAGTAGGATTTTATTTTCAGGGAGCAACGTTTTAAGCACAACATTCTCTAAACGTGACCATCTTTCAATAGTTTAACATTCATTCAAAAATTGATAGTAATGAAATGAAATCTTTTAAAGAAATAGCAAGTTTCCATATTAGCTGTTGTTTGGTGATGATCATTAGCTGCCTACATTGTGAAGATGCCGCTAACTTTCCAAGTTTCTATTCAGATTCACAGCTCTTTGATGTCACTGTAGACCCATTTCACCTTTTGAACTCATTGTTGCATGCTTTAAATTGTCTTTTTAAGCATTTGTGCCTTTCATTTACCATAAAAGTAAAAGCTAGACTTCTATTGTGTTAAAGAAATTATCTACGTATTACTACAGTTGTCTTCTTTAAAGCATAAGAGGTGTTGCTCATTGCTTACCAATCAGCACATCATTTGTTAGGCAGTAGCATAATAATAATGATATTTCCATGCAGGTTTCAACTATGACGATTAGGCAGTAGCATAAGCTACGGTACAAGTCGTAAAATATGTATCATGAGAAATTAAGTTCTGCTATCACACAGAGATTACCTAAAGAAGTACCGGGTGAAAGCAGAAACTATTTACATATACTGTTCAGGATATCTATATTACCTAAGGACCATATTACCTACTCAATGCATTACTGATTCCTATTACATGTGGGTAATGAGCTCAATGCATAAACAAGTAGAGAGAACAGAAATCCCTGAACATATTGTCACCTTAATCTGTTTTCCGTATTAATTTTGTTCATCTTCAGGCCGTAATCAGGTTGTTTCGTAGTCCTATATAGTATCGCAATTACTGTTTGTTATTTATATGAATATTACAATTATCGACAGATATGTGCATTCATATCATAACAATATAGCAGATTAAAATGCATGAATTACTTAAGTATCTTACTTATTCATGCATTATGATACGTACTTACACGTACTAAGGTAACTAGATACTCGTAAGGTAACTAGGTACCTATCACATTTATCCACATAATTTCATTCAGAAAAAATCTAGTCTCCAAAGTATTTATACACTAAAGAACATTATGAAAATTGTCACAGCTATAATAGACATGATATCTTATACACAAGAAACAAATTAAATTCGTAGTGCAGTTTACTAGTTCACATAGTACCTCTATACGTAGCTCGTAGCGCATAACAGCTCTTTCCCGCTTTGAATTTAGTATGACAGAGGTTTTCAATTCTTTTCATACGACTGAATCGCCAGTTAAACCCACGGTTTACTTATTACGAGATTAATAGCGAGAAAACGCTGCTACACACTTCAAACTACGCGCTACGACTAATGTACTACGAGCGATGAGTAATACACCACGAGCTACATGCTGCGAGCTACGCGCTACGAGCTAATAGCTACAAGCTAATAGCTACGAGCTACGCACTACAAGATACGTTTGTAGTGCTGTTGTTCGCCGTAACTTAAGTGCAAAATTAGGGTTTATAGATTTAGAGCTACGCTTTTAGGGTGCCAAACTTGACTCAACATGAAATCCTATTACTTTTTAATACCATAACTCGCACAGTTATTGTCTCATCTTGGCAACATTTTGCATATTAAGATATTTTAAGAGATGCTAGCTTTTATAACATATGTCGGCTTTGTAAGGCTTCAGGAAATATTTCAAGAATTGTGATAATAATAAGTAATGAAATCTTGTTTGTAAGGTTTTGAAAGGTAAGGTAAGGTAGCCGTCGAAACCACCAATACAACAGCAATCCCAACGGATAGATAAGATAAATGTAAAAATTACATTCTGTTTTACACAATGCTGACATTCGTCCATCACATATATTGCAAATTCTGAAGAATATTATCACCTCATTGTTGGTTTTATGCATGTTTTGTTTTTTCAATATCACAATAACATGCAAAATCAATATCTCCCTGATATAACAGGTAGTTAGGTGCGTACACATTAGTATGTAGGTATTCTTCTTTTGGGTACTCATCGAACTCCATTTCGTGTACTGCTTGGTGGTATCTACATAATTTATTAATCGATATTATTTTCAAAATTCCCAAAGCTTATATATATAAACATAAATAAATTGTGCGATAAATCAAAGCTTAATAAACGTATCTAATTCATTTTTCAAAAGTTGTTCATGAATAAAAAAGTCTGGTTTTTTTACATTCAATAAAAAAATTAATTAAAAAACGAAGGTAGGCTAAAATGTTAAGTAAAAATACTTTAATTAGGCAGTTCTAGTTCTGCTTAGGTTAAGTCCTCAATACGTAATGTTGATTAAACAGCCTTAAACAGGTATATATCCTGTAATGTGCAACGAATTAAAGCGACATGGGTGTTTATGTACGCGTACTGTTGCGAAAATTCGTCATAGTAAATTAGAAAGCGTGCATGATAATCTGGCCAGCGGTGACGGACCAGTGTACTGTATTGATACCAGCAGCGGCACACACTGGCCTGTGAGCACATCACTGTTTCATTACAACACAACAATTAACAAGCACTTCGTATGGGAAAACTATAACTACTTCTATCTACGTACAGATAAGTCTTTAACTATTGTAAAACTAGCATAAATAGTGTAATTATAATTATTTTTTTAACGACTGCCCACTCCAACACCGACCGCAGGTATAATCCAAATGAAACAAAACAAATAACTCACCGTACGGTGTCCTTTACGTGCACGGAGTTTTTACAATTATTTTGAATCGATTTTAATAATTTTTGTTACGAAGACGTCTCACAATAATATAATGGTAAAGTTTTTATTAATATAAGTTTTATGCACGGTACATTGGTATATAAAATACCATGCGGAGCGTAACGTTGCACTGTAGCGAGACTCGGAGACAGACTGAGTGAATGAGGGCCGGTCGCTATCCTCTTTTATGTTAGTATTGTAAACTGGTATGCGTTAGCTCACCAGCCGATGTCAACGAGAGTTAAAATTAAAAGAATACTTTTTAATAAATCGCCCACACAATACACTTCGATCAAAAGTATGCTAAATTAGATAAATGTTTGATGAATTATCGTTGTGCGTTCCCGTTAACTGTATTGGTCAAGTAACTGTAAGATTTAGTGTCCTATACAACAGAGCCGGCTTTAAGGGCAACAGGAATTTTAATCAAATGATGAAAAATGGTTTTAGGAGTTACAAGGAGTCAAGAAAAATAAACTAATAACTGATATAGTACGCAGGTAATAAACAAAGAAAGCAGTAGTTGGAGATAATGTTTTTCTTCAATAAAACTTTAAATTGCCATTGGTAAGTACCTCTATGAACACAAAACAAAAACAAGTACTTACACATTGTACACAATATAAAATACTGTTATAACCCATCAGCGTTCCAATTTAAGCCTGATTAGATTAGATAAAGTGTATTACACTTATTGATATTAGTACCAATTTATTAAAGCGATGGTTGCTGCATATACATGTGAAATTCAAAATTAACTATGCACATCCATAATTACTATTATTAACAAAAGAAGGAGCCTGTAGAAAAGTAGATGTTTTTAAAGACGTTCGAGACAGTCGTGGTCCAAGTCACGGTCAACCTCTTTTTCATACAAATATGTATATCCAATATTATACGTATTAGCTCGAGACTGTGCTATTAACCCAGTCCAGTTTAGTGCGATACCTACTTTTGTATGGTCATCCCCGCCTCCTTGACATGAACCGATCGGACAACAATAGAATCATGAACGAAATATTGAATTGATGGGACTTTCTACTCCGGTACCTATTGCTTTATCTTCAGCACAGAATCTTCGCTCTCCTTTTCGGTTTATTATTGGAGTCTAGGATTTTTTTTTTAATTTAATTGCATTTTTGTAGCAATCTACTTAGTCTGGTTAATACCTACTGTATTTTATTTTTATAGCCTAAGTACCCTCAACCGCCAATGATTAGTCACCACTATGTAGGTAAAGATATTGTTATGCCATACAAAGATACGGGTCACATAATTGAAGAACCATCACGAGTATGGAAACCTGAATATACCTATAGTTAGCTAGTATATGAACTATATGAACTATACTATACCTATAGGAACTTTAAACTCACACGGATTACCGACTTGTCAGTCTAGTGATATGCTAAGAATATGGCATTTGAAATTGCAATAATGGAACTGCAATCCTCCGTTGCTGTAAATATAAATAGATAATACCTAATTATTATAATTATAATTTATAATTTTGGTAATAATTATAGATGTGGTTAATTGTAGTGTGTAAGTAACCTTTTTTACTTTATAAAAATAGATAAGACGTATTGTAATAAAAAAATTGTATGACAAGGGCACGGACCAAGAGTCCGTGGAGAATTAATCTGTAACATTATAAAAAAAAACTGCAATCCTGTTCTTTTGTGGAAATAGCAAGTGATGGTTTTAGCAAACTTATCGTTATTTGTCATGAATCCAATTGGATATACTGTATTGTAGGTCTTACTAGTGGTTGCCAGTGTCGTTCAAAACACACGGCGACCGTCTTAATTTTGATCTACCTACTGGTTCTGGCACTATATCATAAGATAGGTACGTACCTACCTATTTCTGTTTCTGAAACTATTATCAGGTGTCTTCATTACTGAAGATTGCGTTGGCACCACGCGTCCTTTCATCACGATCCTCCACCAAACACGTCTGTCCTTCGCGCTCATTATAACCTGTGGAACTGATAAATCGGTGACATTCTCGACATCATCCAGTTGATGACAATAGGTACGTGAACGATTGCAGTCTTTTGCCGTGAACCTGACCAACATCCACCAGCTTTTCCAGATTGTTGGGGTTTCTGCCCGCAACAGCCAACTTAATAATATAGTGCATGAAATAATGGGCAATCAGGTTTTATCATTTCTACCCTGGTTTTACACCTAAGTAGGTACTTGCCCTAAATTATCATTAGGTGCATACTCAGCTGAGCAAACGTTACGCAAAACTTGTAGTGACAAGTGTCAGTTTCACAAATTAACTAATTAATCATCATAATCAGGTCATTGAAACTACTCAACTTGTTACAGAGGTTTCAATCACGGGATATTTTAACCGACTTCAAAAAAAGAGTGCAGAAAAGTGTTTGTTGCACTTAGGAGGTTTTAGTATGTTAATAAAACGACCTCAAAAAAGAGGGGGTTGAAGTCGATTTTTTTAAACATATTTATTTATTTATAGTAGACAATATTACAAAGGACAACACATTACAAGCATGAGGTACCTACATAGGTACTACATATTCCTTATGGAATTTCTTCCTACAGACCTGCGACTTCTTTTATAAATAAACAATTATTGTGGCACCCTATGTTCACGCAACACCAGTGCATTGTCTGCCGGTTAGTGATTTAAGTATAGGGCATGGGGGTAGAAACATTGAACCTTCGGTAACCTCAGGCACACAGCGAAATACAACGCACGCGTTTTTTCAGGCCGGTTCTTGTGTGGATTTTTTTAAGTGTAATAATTTAATTGTCATAAAACATAGTATGTACATGGAAATATAAGGTATATATATAATCACAGTAGTACATATTTGGTAATTCTACCTATGTATTTGTTTATTGAAATCTAGGAAAATTGTTTGTGAAATCCAAGTGGGTACCTACTACTTACTAACTGTCATCACTTGCGTAATTTTGTTCTAATTTACCTATTTTAAATTACTAGGGAAATTACCGAAACAAAGTAGAGCAGGTATTTCCTAATTGAGCAGGATAACAGAGTACCTACATGTACTTCTGAATTTAGCTATCTATGTATGTACCTACCTACAGTCAACCCTGTTATTTGTTATGCAGGGAAGAAAATAAAGACTTACTCAGTATAGAGATAGTAGCTATTTTTACACTAAATTATGTAGTTTTGCACGAAGCCTCAACCAATGTCTATTGCAATTCTTAAATCAGTAGCCAAGCAATGGTTACTGTCTCTGCATCGAATCTATCTGTATTTTCGTGCCTACATACCAAATAATTAGGCTGATTGTACATGACACCGTCGCGTCGTTAGGAAGCTACCAAGGTATGGTATTAACTGAAATGATGGTGACCTCTAATCATTATGGCGTAGAACCACCCAACAGACTAGACACACGAACTCTACGGTCCTGTAAAATATCCTGTAACAAGGAGCCTATGTAGGTATGTCACTTCCTGTAAAGTAGGTTTTGCAATAGTGAACGTTTCTTTTAGAATAAAGCCTGTAATTTCGAAATCTATTTAAACTGTCAAACACCAAGCGGTCACCGGTGACCGCAACCTATTGTTCTTTAATTGTGTCTATAAATACGGTACTCGACGAGTTAATGCAAACCAACAATCAAATTATATCTCTTTATAAATGTCGCGGAGAACCTAACGGGTAATCGGGGCTCCGGCTCTATGTGCAGGAGAAGGAACGGGGTGGTTTTTAGTCAGTAAGAGTGTGACACTCCCTCCCGCCTCACCCAGGCGGGAGCAGCCATTAGAAGATTTTCTCCCCTTAATGTTATAAGCTGTTCCCCGGGATTTTGTCCGCGTAGATTGTGATTCCTGTTTTATCCCATGAAAGCATTTAATCGGTATAAAAATCCTATCACCTAAGTGAGCCCATATCCTGCCTGTATATCAAATGTCATCAAAATCCGTTCAGTACTTTCAGCGTGATGAACGGACAAACATCCAAACAAAGAAACTTTCACATTTATAATACTAGTGATACTAATTCAGGTAGATAAGTGTGTTCATTGAATTCAGAGTAATGATCGAGTTAAGAATTCCCCCAAGTTCATAACTATCATAGCTGTATTTTTTTCCTTATCAAATACTCGTTTCAATCCTATGTTTGACCTCTTTATCTTTTAAGTGGGTTTTTACAATAGGGTAGATGACAATTTTTTATTTTATTCTGTCTGGTAGTTTATTTTAAAACATTACACACGTATTTTGTCGCAGAGAATCTAACGGGTAACCGGGGTTTCGGCTCGACGTGCAGGAGAAGGAACGGGGTGGTTTTTAGTCAGTAAGAGTCTGACACTCCCTCCCGCCTCACCCAGGCGGGAGCAGACATTCGATGATTTTCCTCCCTTAAAAAAAACACGTATTTTTTATTTTACAGAGACGAATACTTTTAAGGATATATTGATTTGAAATATCGCGTGACGTCACTTCTATGTACATTTAATACGTAGAAATGACGATTTAGCCCCCACTCCTAAACTTTGATTCGTTTTATCTAAGTACCATTTTATTATACGACAAAATAAAAAATACGTGTCTAATATTTTTTCATTACCTAACTGACGGACTAATTAGATCCATTTAATTTTCATGCCCTGTCATCATCCCTATTCATAAACAAGTACCTAGTATTAGTATATAAAAAGAACTTTTGTATATTTATAGTTAGTAGGTACCTCCCTACATATATTTGTAGTAAGTACGTAGTCAGTGTTAGTAAATCATGAATGAATAGGTCTTACGACTTTACACGTAGATGCATTCTGGTATATTTACCTATGCAGGCAAAGATGTTAAAAACTTTTTTTCGATGCCTTACGTTGATAAAGTCGGTTGAAAAAGCGAAAATTGTAACATAAGGATGTTATTTATGTTCTTTTATATGTACCTCCACGTCTGCCTACCCCTTTGAGGATAACTACTGTAAAGTCTGCTTTCTAATGCCTAACACTATTTTAAATCGGTCCCGCAGTTTCATTCAATACTAATACATAAATAAACAACCAATCAATCTTGTTTCATTAAAATAGGTACAAATATAGCAGATAATTAATTATAGTTACAGTCATCCGCCAAATTGTTTTCTTAAGTTCACTGAGGAATTGTTTATTGTTTACTGAGAAAACATCTCTATTCTGAGAAGCATTGTATTACATCATTTCATAATTATGAAGTTTAACATTTGAGTATCCGATCATAATAAGGAAACTGCAAATCCAATACAATTGATAAGAAATACATGTTTTAGACAATATCGATATTGTAGCTACATACTGGTAATTATTGTGCAATAGTTTATGTCAACATAACATATCACCCATTCATTTGGAAGAATAGGGTCTACTAAAGAATACCACTATGTATACTTGCTTTAAAAAGATAGGTGTTAAATAAAACAAAAAAATAAAATAAGAAAAAATAATTATTTATTATGCAAAACAAAATGTAATAAATACATGATATAGAAAGCAAGACAAAATAAAACAATAAAACACGGAACTTCTCATAACCGTTTAAAAAATACATTGTTGCTTATAACAAAAATGCAATAGTCCACCTATATTTTAAATGTAACGCATAAGGCACCGAGAATATTATGCGAGATATACCAAACATTATGTAATAAGCAGTCAATGTGTACTTGTTGAGGAATGTAGACTATCCCTTGACCACGTACTGCTCCACGCTAAAGTATCTTATTACGAGACGGAGTCTACAAATTACTTAGGCAGTTTGCTAACCTCGTGCAAGTAGGCGGCGAACAATTTTATCTGTAACAATACAAAAATAAATTAGAATTTTTCATTTCGAATTATATCGAAGATCTGTTTCTATCGTACAACGACATCAGAAATCAAAGCTATTAAAATAATGAAACTAGGTGTGTGTCAATTAAGAGATAATTATAAAACATCACGCTGCAGTTTCCTCTTAGACATTATATGTCTGTTTTGAGACCCTTTTCTATTTTAATTATTAAATTAATAGCAATTTTATTGCCATATTCTAACCATCTAAGACGGCAGATTGTCGCCGCTGCGCTGTACACTAAAGGGCGGGCTTCATACGACAATGAACGCCTTCCAGCTGATGATAATATTCAGCACAATTTCATATTTAAAGATTAAAGGTTGAGAAATATCAAACCACAAAAGATTAAATCTTGATACCGCTTTTTAACCATTTAATGTTGAATTACTAAAATATGCATCCCTATTCTGTTTCATGTCATTATACAAGAAAGCGTATGCGTGGGTCTTGCACGCAATTTCAGGGTGTACCTTATTACAAAATGTAATTTAACAACGCAGTGCCTATATTAGAGTCCCTTTTCAGAGATGTGTGCGTCAGAACACTTTATATCGGAACTCATGACGTAAAAACTGACCTCTATCGTTACCAAGGCAATGAAAACGAGGTGCAAAATCACTTGAATCACAATACTTGTAAATCGTAAGCGCAGTCATGTTCTCGATAAAGATTAAGGAAACTCAGCAGGAAATTCCTTTTTCTTACACGTATAGTATTTTTTTAGTTCCATTCCAAAAACGTGACGAGTACATTCGGTGATGTGTTACTGAATAAGTAAATGCTATATTCTAAAGATGTAGCTATTTTATTTCCTAGTAGTTTAATACACAAAGCGTACTTCTATGTCTGTAGTAAGCAGAAAATTTAACAAAAAATGTGATGATTTTGTAAAACAGAATGAGTACGTAAGGAAGGATGCATTACTTTTTTTTAACAATATACAATTCCCAAAAGGTTACATAACGCTAGAGGTAACGTGCAATTAGGTATGTAACAAATACTATATTAATATCTAAAACTAACATACAGTCATGAAGCTAGGCTAGTCTACGTTTGGGTATGGAAAAAAATATTTCGTTTAAGTCAGGAACCGTTGAAAGATTTATGTGTACTTTTGGTTAAAATGATTTGACTGGTATTGTGAAGAAATATTTACACGTCTCATGCATTATCTGATGAGTTAATGTTTTTATTTACTGATTTTTTTTGTGTACAGCACATGAGTAATAAGTGCGGTCCAAGTACTCGGCGAAAGAAGGTTTGGGAAAACTCCGATCAAAGTCAAAAAACTTTGTATGGACAAACTTTATGGTTTCTATAGTAAACTTAAATAATGCACAGAGGGCGTTTATTTGCGCATTTAAAAAAAATGTATGATTTTTATCCTATTTTCTGTGCACACATTTGTGCTTTGCGTAACACTTCTTTAAAATGAAAAAATATTCATAATAAACCCAACACATAAATATGTTCAAGTTATAGGTAATCGATGACATAATGTTACGTACATTCTTTATGTTGGTGGCGCCCGAATACAGAAAGGCTACTCAATTTGAAGTTGTATGGCAAATATCGTGCCATCTATGTCATTTTACAATGAATCTGTAGTGACGGAACTATACTTAAGCGCAAGTTAAAATTGAGTGGCGTTTGAGTATTCGGACATAAGTCTTTTATTACTTAACAATTACGTGATGGTGTATGTGTGTACCATCATACACAACAGATACCTACTATTCATAGATTGATTAATATATTTGAGATATTGCTACATTAGTCGTACTCCTACATTTTGATTGTGAGTAAACCTCCTGAGAGCCTGTAAAGATCTGTATAAGTAAATATCATATGCACCTGAATGTGGCAAATAGTTCAAACATATAACGTTCTATTTGGTAGTGGCTATGCATAGAATATGAAACGGACAATAAGCATGGCAATACAAGTCCAATGTAGGCTAGGAGACTACAAGATTTAACACTTATTCAATAAATCAGTTGCAATTTCAAAACAGTTGATATTAGAAGTCAGTACTTATTGTTAAGTTGTCAATCACTGCCTGCCTTAGATGGCTGACCAAACCAAACGAAGCATTTTCAAAGTCACGACGAGTCACTCAAACAAGTTACAAACTTTTAGTTCACGGTGTATTAAAATCATTACGATATTTTCGTTTAGCTGTGCGTCAAGTCCCGTTTGCCATTTATAAGTCTAAAGGTCATCGTTAAGTTATAGAAAACTAGTTAATCCACACTCGTACAAAAATGCAATATATTGCATTGTGTGACAAAAACTTGATATTCGTTTTTGATTTTTTGAATTAAAGGGTATTTTATGCCCTAATAAACTTTTAATTTTGTTCTTTCAAAATAACAATAAGTATGTACTTTTAATTATTCTGTCGGGAAACAATTCTTTACCCGCGACGCTGTCCTATTCTCCCTTAATTTAACCTATGCCCTAACAAGAGCCCACTTATAATATGAGACAACTAGTATCGTTCAATATAATATGGTGTAAGCTAGCGTGTACTCACTCCCTCGATGTAGTTGCGGACATTGATCTTCTCGTTCTGCGAGTGCGCCATGTCGTCGCCGGCGCCCATCGGCAGCAGCAACACGTTGCGGCCGCTGGCCTCCTGCAGCGTGATCGTCACTGGGATGGACCCACCTTCGCGGGACATGTCGGGTTCCGTCTGTAACAAAATTACATAGATATAAGATATAGTGTAGTTTCTAACGAGTGAAATTCAATACATTTGTCCAAATAACAAAAACTTCATTATTTTTAAACGACTTCAAAAAAGGAGGTTTCCGTTTGACCTGTCGTACGTATGATCGCAATCGTCTAAACCATTTGATGGGGTTTTCAGAAGTGTTTGTTCATTAAGTATCATTAATTAACAAAGAAGGTTAAGGACGGTTTTTTAAACGTAGTATATAAAAGAATTAGGTACATATTGAACGAAGTAGTGTATTTGTGATATAACAATTGGCGCCAAATAGCGCACATAATTCATTAAGAAATACTGAATAAATATGAATATTATAACTGTTTAAACTGTCAAACACCAAGCGGTCACCGGTGACCGCAACCTATTGTTCTTTAATTGTGTCTATAAATACGGTACTCGACGAGTTAAAGTAATAACTGAGGAAATTTATAACATAAGTAAAATTTAAGAAGAAAGTGTTACCAGATAAATGAGTCTAGTGGCTCGAGCGGCGGCTTGGTAGTGCGGGTGGTCGGGGTTCTCGGTCCAGGCGCGCCCGCTCTGTGCTGTGATCGTCATCTTGTTGGGGGAGCCGCGCTCTGCCCACTGGAAACCAGTACATACACATTATATTTACATTCTTCATTCGTTTCTTTTTGTATTCGCCTGCTATACAAACAAGACATTGTTAATAATAAGTTATAGGAGATTTTCTCGAATTGTCTCGACTTTAGGAGGAAGAGATCTACCCGTTGACTCGACGATTAAGAGGTATGACTAAAAAGGTATGTGTAATACGTAGCGCTAGTTCCATTGGTACTCATAACATAACTGGCTAAAACATTACAACAACGATATAATGCGTGTATTGTATAATTATTTTATTACATTACATGAACAACAATGTAATTACTTTCACTATCTTTGTGATAACACCGTCTGCTGTAGATACAAATAGCTTACTGCAATTTATTATGATATCAAGTACACGGTGCGTAAGTGACGTTCATACAAATATTAGTCTTATTGCAACGTTATATGGTTGCCTTTACTATAACAAATAATATGTATATCTAATGTTTAACATACCACTGTCTATTTTAATACACTTTCCTTAAGCAATCTCTGAACTAAGTAAACATTACAAATGTAGTTGAGCACAAGTAATTTTAGATTTTTAAATTAATGTTTTGTGAAAAAAATTCGTTTTGAGACTTTTATGACTTTCTCTAGTGATTTCATATTCTATTGAAATCATTGACTAATGATTTCATTATAGCTAATAAAAGTTTACAAAAGCACTACAAAAGGCATTAACTACGCAAACGATTGGAATACGTACTTCACCAATAGAAAGTAAAATAAATAATATGTTTACTAGTTTATAATAGGAATCATATTAATTATTATAATAGGAATTAAGTACAATAAATTTATTTATGTTAACGATAAATTACTAAAAAGATAAGTTTAAATCATGTCTCATTAAATAAATTGATTTACTAATCTACCTACAATGAATTAATATTATAATTTATAGATATTATTTAGTTTAAGTATGGTATTTATAAACAATGTTGTTATAATACGAACCTTCTTGTTGACGTAATCGAAGACCAGCTTCTCAACTTCCTCAGGTTCTTGGTTAGGTACAATTCTTATGGAGAACTTGCCAATGACTTTGCCTGGAATCACTGTTTTTGCTCCAGGTTGGAATGCAGCACCTATGAAATTATTTTAAAATTAAGTATATTGTTTAATGTAGGTATTGTCATAATATTTAGGTATTTATTGTCTTTATTTAACAAACAGATTGTTGATCTAATTCATTCTAATACATATAATCATTACATTCACACATCATTTTACACATAGTTAAATTCAATGCATGATCTTGCACCCGCTGATTACTTTCTCTGCATCACCCAAGGGTCAGACTGGTAGAAAATGACTGCAGCATTAAGTCCACCCATGTGCTTGTTTGTGTGCTTAAAGCTTTTTAAATAAATAAAAAAATATATCATAACTACTAACTTCAGATTGAGTATTAAATATCTAATTTTAATCTCAAGCAGAGTTAGTGTTTTGTTGGGTTATTTAACTCCTAGGTATTAAAGCTTAGAATCGTGCCAATAAATGATAATTTGGTCCTGCCTCTAATTACACTAGACTTGAAAAGATGGAGTAATCGGTATCTATAACAAGGGTTCCTACTGCACGCTCGGAAGATGACAAGTAATACATTACTTGTGTAAAAGTCTGACAAAAAATCTTTACACAAATATGTATATTTGTGTAAAGATTTTTTGAACTTAAGATCTTCAATAATGGACTCATTGATAATTGATTTTTTTGTAAAATTTTATTCTATTTACCTTCAATTCCATGCAGTGACAAGCTTGGGTATCTCCAGCGGTGCATTAGGATTTGTTCCTTGTCGCCATTGTGTGCCAGCTTAGGTGCACCAATGGAGTTCCTTCAAAACAGACGAAAACATTCTAACTAAATACACAATATTTATGTTAGTAGCATAAACCAAAGAAAATAATCATCACGGATGAAAGTTATTGTACGAGAAACTTTTGCCAAACTAAACGATTGCTAAAATAAATAATATTTGTAAATACAAATATTATTTTTAGGCAATGTGGGTATGTTATATTTCAATAGACTATGGGTATCATTATAGTAGTAGTTGGGCACATTGCATCTGTATATAAAATTAATTTATAAAACAAATTTATAAAATTTTATAGTGGGTAGCTCTAGCTACATAATCAATGTGTTATATTGTAATTTAATTTATAGTTTAGTCATGAAGTGTCAATGCATCAGCTTATTTATACATACAATTATTGCATGTACATATATAGGCATGTGCATTTATGTACCAAATACATACATTTATGCATCAGTCACAAGGTTTTCTGGCGACTTGGCGAGATGTATATGTGTTTGCACAAAATATTACATGGCAAACAAGCTATTTATTAGTTATTTTTTAAACAGCATGTAGATATTACGCAGTTCGGTTATATTCTCGCAAATTAAAATAATTCTTTGTGATCAAGAAATTGTAACAATATACGTCATATAGTACAATAACTAATAACTACTAATAATAATATTTATGTAAATCATATGGTATGTGTAATAGAGTGTAGGGATCAAAGACCGATGTATCGCAAACAATGTAATAATAGCATTGCATTGAGTCATTCCACGAACAGCATTCAGATATCAATTTACATGAAAGTGCTAACAAATACGTATTCTGATAATATTAGCAGTACAAATTTATTTGTCTCTTGTTTCATATTGTTTAGGTTTAGGAACATGTAGGTGTTCGTGATAGAACAACGTCGGATTGGGCATTGGAGAGAATATAAAACAACTGTGTCGTGGTGGCCCGGAGGTTTAAGACGCCCACTTCTCATGCATGAGGGTGCGGGTCCGAAACCTACCAACGGCAAGTACCAATGTGACTTTTTCCGAGTTATATGTACTTTCTGAGATATTTAGACACCACTGACAAACGGTGAAGGAAAAACATCGTGAGGAAACCTGGACTTATAATTTCTAATTATAAGTTTGAAATCGCCAACCCGCATTGAGCAAGCGTGGTGATTAATGCTCTAACCTTCTCCGTGTGAGAAGAGGCTTTGCTCAGCAGTGGGCATTTATAGGCTGTTGATGTACTGCTACTCTGTAAGAATGCCAGCCGATCGTAAATAGTAACCGTCCAAAAACGTTTTCTATAAAATTCGAAGAATTCTAAATTATACAGATTAAATTATTGAAAACCCGTTTACACTAGTTTAGTATTTTATATTTTTTTATATCTCCATAAACCGTTAGTTACCACTTATTACGGTCTATGACCTACGTCGCCTTAAATACATAGGACTTATTATCAACATTTTTAGGCACAAAATAAATGATTATAATCATAATCGATTATACATTTATACCGATGATTTATCGATTATACTGTATCGAAAATATTGTAATAAGCGTCAATGATAAAAATATTGTAATGCGGTATTGAAGTACATAGTAAGAATCGTTGCAATTGGCGTTCCATAGTCTCTGCCTACCACCATGGGAGACAGGCGTGAAGTTATGTATGTATGTAAGTATATAATCCAATAAACATTAAAAAATTAATATGGTGAGGAGTCTTGGTTTTTATACTTCTATCATCTGAATTCTCTCTGCATGTTCAACTATAAACTGTATAAACTATAGAAATGAGTCAATGTTTAGTACATAGCATCATAGATACCTGTAGGCTTCGGTATCAAAATCGATAGTGGTGTACAATTTCTTCTCATTCTCAGTCAAAGGCGCCACTGAGTCGTAGATACCGGTGATGTGAATTTTCCCATCCTTGTCCACAAGTTCGTTCATCAAATAAATTAGATCAGTCATAGCTGTAATTTGAACAATCATTCTCAATTGACGCATGGCGTCGGCATAGCTATTTTATGTCAGTACAATATTGTTTGATCATTTTAGCAATTGGTCAAAGAAAACAGTCCCCAAAACCGCTCAATAGAGCGTCTAGTAAAATATTTTGTTTTTTAAAAAAATCTTATCAAATAAATCTGTAACTGTTTCTGTTTAGCATTTTTTTTTTTTTTTTTTTTTAAGGGGTGAAAATCATCGAATGACTGCTCCCGCCTGGGTGAGGCGGAAGGGAGTGTCAGACTCTTACTGACTAAAAACCACCCCGTTCCTTCTCCTGCACGTCGAGCCGGAGCCCCGGTTACCCGTTAGGTTCTCCGCGACTCCGAATCGGCATCGGCCCTATTGGGCCCCATCTGTGGTGGTCTGATGGCTCTTTGAGGCGCGCGCGGAACGCGACGCGCCGTACGCTTCTGTTTAGCATAAAGGCTAACAAAGATAACGCATGTTCCCTAGTAACTAGCTGTCGTAACTATATGACGACACGACAGGTATGCAATTATCAGTATTATTAGATTAACATATTTACCTATTGTGAAACGATAATTATATTTATCGCTGATAATATGTAACAGTATAATGTAGGTAGAAACAATATAGACAAAAGATGAAGCCACTGTCTTATAATAATTATTATTACACAAGGGAATCTGTTATATAAATGATTGTTCTGTCCCTGAACAAATGAAGCATTCACTAGATCATACGTAACATTTAGTCTGATCATAACAGTTACAAGTAGGATCACTATTTTCTATTAAACATTGCATTATCAAACATAATGGGGGCCATTGTTCAGGTACAGCAAGGTGATATACTTTTATAGTTATGGTCCTCTGAAACAATGGAATCCATTTTCCATTTTGTTTTTTTTTTAACTTGATACATACATTAATGTCCTAATCAACTGGTTGAGAGTTTCAGTTTCTATGTCATAAGAATATAGGTAGGATACAAAAGATAAATGTTTCTTAAATCAATAAAATTGATTATGTCATATTCTTACCTTCATGTACAGTACCACCATAGACTCCGCTGTGTAAGTCCATTTTAGCACACTCAATTTCTAGGAAATAGTAACTGACACCGCGTAGACCATATGTGATGCAGGGCTTAGTGGTGCCAAGCCAGTAGTTGTCTGATATGCACACATAGTCTACATCCTTGAAGAAACCCTCTGGTTTTAATTTTTCCATAAGTAGAGCATCAAGGCCCTCTGAACCAGACTCTTCCATGCATTCAAAAACGAACTTCAGATTCACTGGTAGCTGCAAATAATGATGATATTGTTTTATTTTATTATATTACTAGCTGTGCCCGCGACTTCGTCCGGGTGGAGTAGTGATTTATAGCTCGTACCCCAGAAATGATAGCGTGATAATATGTAGCCTATATGTTGCACCAACCTGGTAATATTCATGCAAAATGTGAAGTAAATCCATACAGTACTTTTTGAGTTTAACCCGGAAATACATACAGACAAAATTCTAAAATCCATATTTTTAGCTTTGATATTGATTGTAGATCAAGCATGAAGCATTCTTTAAAAAAATAATTAAATGAACAGTTTTCACTTTCCTAAGATTTTATTATATGTATAGATAAAAACCTTAGCTTTATACAAGGGTTTTTTTCTGTATTGTGAGGAGAATTTTTCCAAACTAGAATCAAAGCAAACCCACAGTAATCAGAATCACACATTAGCAGTTAATACAATACTGTATATGTGTTTTTTTACTTAAATGTTGCACATTCTTTATAACAAGTTACTACAATTAAGTACATATATTATCTATTTTGTCAATGTAGTAGTGGTAGTTATCAATATGCTAGTTAAGTAACAAAAAGTATAATTTTTAGCTTTCATACAAAAATAGATATCTCTGCTAATGTTTTCTTACCTCTTCACCAACACCTTTGTATGCATTGATGGCATGAACCCAACCAAGTACTGGTCCCTTATCATCAGTGGAACCACGTCCAAATAACTTGCCATCTCGCTCCACCAGCTCAAAGGGCTCAGTCTCCCAACCGTCAGATTTCAATGCTGGCTGGACGTCCAAGTGGCCATATATGCAAATTGTATTTTTTTTGGAATCCTAAAATTAAAAATTATATTTAGAAAACTTGTTTCAAAGGACTTATCTATTAGAGGTTAATGAATTATTTATGTTTCTAAAATTTGATTTAAAAAGAATATGAATATCAATAGCTGTAAAAAATATTTTAAAACAGGTTCAATAGCTTGTTGTAAAATTTAGAGTTCAATTAATTTATGATCATGACACAGCATTTCTTTAAAATAAAATTTATCACAAAATCATACATACACTACAGCATTGATTGTATTTAGGCCTAATATTATATTCATTTTGTTAGTCCTTTATAACAGTACTTGAAATAAGTGCTAGAACTTGAAATAAGATAGGTGCTTAATATGCAAAGTTATTAAAACTGTAGTAGAGATCAATGAACTTTATGGTATGTATTGAATAACAGCAGGTAATAAAATTGAATATAACAGAAGATTGTTCTAATTCTAAGTCAATATTTTTTCAGCTTGATGAGCATTCTGATTTAATTTATTAAATGCTGTATAGAATTGGAACATGTCAAAATTGCTTAGATATTTTTTTAATACTAGTTATTTTACATTATGATTGCAACAAAAAAGTATGGCAAATATTTTCTAATGGTATTCACTAAAAATGTAATTAATATTGTAAGAATAATTATGAAAAAGATAGTAAGTTCAGGTCTAAACTAACCTCAAATAGTTACTGATACTACTAGTAAAATATGTTGATGAAGGTAGCATAAAATGGTCATACTAAATGATTAAACGAGTAGGTACTTACATTTCCTAATACGCCTACCAAAACGGGCGGCAGTTTAACTTGTTCCCCAGCAATGGTCTGGTAGCCAACATCTCTAAGCTCAGTGGTGGCGCCAACCTCTTTCAATTTCTCTTGCATCCACTCCACCATACGGACGCAGTCCTTACGGTACTTAACATCAGAAGATACCGATGGAATTGCAACCGCTTCCTTTAAAAGTTGCTTATAAGAATCCGTATTATCATCAACGTACTTAAATATTTGAGGTAATATTCTATCAGCCATCTTTAGGTTTTCCTTGGGTGTAACTGAAGAAATTCGACAAACAGGACGATTAATATAATTCTTTGTGAGACACGACACTCTTGCTGCCGCGAACTTTATATCATTACAAATGCATTTCACCGTTCTAATCAAACACGAAGTCATGGTGGTGTTAGTAAAATGACAGCTGTCACTTTGACGTTATTGACATATTCTATTTGACAAGACAAGATGTAGTGAAACGAAACGTTGAAAGAAAAGTTATGATTTTGATTTAAAAAAAAGGATTTTTTTATTTTACCGTCATCATCACGTCCGCCACAATCTTATCAGGTTCGATTCCCAGGTCGGCAAAGTATTACTGGGTTTTAAATAAAATCTCAGTGGTAGCACGGAGTCTGGAATTGTGCCCGGTATATGGCCATAGGCTCACCTCCTATTACATGGGGCTCATAACATCAATAGTGAAAAGTGGGTGTTACATGGTACAGTGGTATTAAGTGTCGTAATGTGCACCTCTGCCTACCCTCTGGAGGTAAAAGGCGTGATGTTATATTATGTGCAAACGTTTAATAGATCTTACTATTACTAAAAATCAAGAATCTCGTACATAGGTCGAACAGCAGTAAGCGCCAGTGCCGAAACAAAGATTTACGGATCGGGCAAGTTGTCACTGTGTTCAGTGTTGAGTGGTGTTGCTCGACATAGTCGATATTCAGATAAAATTTCATTTTGAACTTGATAAACTTCTACTCGCAGCTATAGCCAAGCAGCCTGTATAAATCCACAAAGGAGTTGAAAGGACGATGTATAATTACATGCTGCGTAGGACGATGATTCAACCAGGACATGGTGATCTAGGTAGGTACCTAAAATCTCCGTCCGCGTTTGGATCTAGACAATGCGGTTTATGTTCATACTGCATTTTGCAAGACGGGCATGTAGACCTATAGGTGAGATACCGAATAACTAAGTGGGTTTCGCACAATGTAATACTTTTAACATGGTTTATGGGTATGATTTCCCCTATACTTACTCTTTGGATATGATGTTTCATTCTAATCAAAAGATTGTCAATTTATCAGTCACTTCGTCAATTAAGTTTACCGAAATGTGACCAACAAAATTATAAACTAATTAGAAGCATGTATATGTTCGTAATCATCTTATGAAGTATAGATATACATATAAATACGATCCATCATAATAATTGTTACAGGTAGGTACCGTATTCCGTTTGTTTTTATCCCGAAATCTTAGAATAGGACTAGAGAGGACATTATGAGAATATTATTATCTACCTACAGATCAAGAGATCTACAGACCTACAGAACTACAGATTCCTTTTTCCAGAATACAGTGACAATACTTACGAACATGTGCTTCAAAAACAAAAATAATAAGACAAGAAAACATGGAATCAAAACAAGATAACGACTACATCACCTGCCCCAAACGAAAAAAGGAAACATTTTCAGATTTAAAAATACATTCAGACAAAGGAGATTATTTTGCCCCTGCAAGTGAAATCTACGGAAAAGTCAGTGAACCAAGACCTATATGTGTTTACAATAAAAGCAACACATTTATTTATGATTTTCATAAAAAGACAAAGACAGAAAAAGTGCCGGAAAACACTAACGCCTACCAAATCCATAACAAAATCTGCCATATACTGCTCAAGCCAATGGATATATACTTTTACGACACCAAAAACAAGTGTTACTATAGCAGCTTTAACCCCATTCTTGCGGGAAATAGCTGCTATACGTATTCTGGTGCGGATGTTAATCGTTTACTGATCTTTATGGAATACACAAATAAAACTATAGAACGCTTATTCAGAGAATTAAATAAAATTCAAAGCACTCCTGATTTAAGTGCAGTTATTTTAGTCATCAATCCTAAAAAAGTCAAAGAACTATTAAAAGTCAACAAAGAAAAGATTAAAATAAATGTTAAAAGTGGTTATTTTAATTACAAGACTAGAGACACGTCCTTATATTTTAGTAATGTGACAAACGATCATTTTGATATTAAAATTAAAAATCATTGCGTTGGATTAAAAATATCAATTCGCAAATATACAGGAACTCTATTGGAAACTCTAACGGCCGTGTGTAACATGGCTCGTTGCTTCTTTCCTACTGTTGAAATAAAAGTACCATCCGTTTTTGGACGCAACTGGTATTTTCGGAATGTCATTCAAGGAATTTTACTGAAAATACTCTTAAAAAATGCTAACGTAAACAATTTAAACATTGCGAGCCAGTTATATTATGTGTTGATCACAGACGCTATCCCATATTTCAGCATAGAAATTAACTTAATATTGAAAAAAGGAGTGTATATAACATGTACAACATACTCTTCAAAACATTTTATATCAAATGTAACAGAATGGAGTTACTTACACAAATATATTTTAAGAAAGTCTAGATCATGCGGCAATTGGCTTATTATCAACAGATTATATGAAACGCCACATAAGTCATTAAAAGCAATAACATATTATACAAAATCTACAGCAAGTAACCAAGCAGATACTTCATTGCATTACCAAGAATCAACTGAAAGTTTTGACAGAAAAACTTACATCAGGTACAGCAATACAGACATAATATTATACAGCCTAAGTCATTCAGATATTGCAGATTTTTTTTCTGTAAATCAAAGTGTTGGAACTTCATTCACTTTTCCTGCAAACGAAATTATATTCAATAAATATCAACCAACCGAAACGAAAAATGCGAGTACAATCTGCGACATTGAAGTAAATATCTCTTTGTTGAGCTGCAGCAAATTGTTTCTGAGAACATTGTTCAACGACTTGAAAATAATGAATTACTGTCTCAATGTGCATAGTCAGCATGACTTCATACATAAAACTTTGTGTGAAGCTGTGCCTGCAGCAACATACACAAAATTTGTTTGTGAATATTGGAAGCAGTTTAAAAATCAAAAACTATATACGAATCTTCTTAAATGTCTTACGCAAAACTTAATATATACGTTTTTAAGTTCTAAAATATAAATAAAAAGATAATGTTTAAAAAACATTTTTATTTTCATTTAGTCATAAAAAGCGTGGATGTCATCAAATAAATATCAAATATAAAACATAATTATATCCTAATAACACTTGGATTCAAGAGTTCAACAGTGAATTCTTTAATACTTAGTGATATTATTAATTAGTTTAATATTTAGTATGTATACGATGTGTGAATTCACATGAGGTACTTATGTAACATTAGAAAACTGTTTATTCGTATTAGCTATAGTTAACACGTACCTATTCTAATATTAAATATTGTAGCGAGGGCATCGACGTTTATCAGTATAATAGTGGTTGTGTTGACTGACACAACGTTGGCGTGGAATGTTTTCTAACGTCTACCTTCAAAGCTCTATTCCTCCTTTACATAATACCCTCATATGGACAGTCTTCTTTCCTAATACTTCTCTGGCTTCCTCTCAACAGTTGACAGTCCTTAGTATGCTGCAAAGAAATTAAATTATATTTTAGTTCAAAAGGTTACAAGTGTAATAACCGAGCACAAAGATCGTAAGTTTGAATGGGATCAAAGTTTCAAAGAGTCAAATTCTGTTCAAATTTTCTTCTCTCTCTAGTTCGTTTTAAGGAATCAAATGTTAGATGAGTGTGGAGTGCAGTATTAAGAGATGTGTTACCCAGAGGCGGCATCATCGTTGACAATGGAGTGCTGGGGTGCGTTGGAGAATATGGTGGCGGCGTGTCGCTGCAGCCAGTAGGTGAGCAGCGCGGCGAGTAGCGTGGCGACGGCGCCGGCCGCCGCCGCCGCGCCCGCGCCCGCGCCGCTCGCGCGCACGAACACGCGCGCCCACATCGCCTGCCACACCGACTCCGTCCACGTCGAGTACACGCCCGACTTCAAGTCGTAATCTGGAAAGTCCCACCACAATACTACTTAAGCTTTCGTTACCATTTTCAGTATGCACTCATTCATTTATGATCCAAACGACACAATAACTACTGCATACTTCAAATCCTCAAAAATTCCTGCTCCTCAACTAACCTTCGATGATGAACGCAGGGCTGATGGCAGCACTGATGTTCATAGTAGTCTGCATACAGACTCCACTATGGTTCCACCCTCTTAGCCAATATTGCGAAAATCCCTGAAATATGTAAAAAGTAACATCGTAAGGATCCTGTTCGTGTATTGATCATCGTTTCATTTATATTATGCTGCATTTCAAATGGAGGTGGAGCGCACTTCAAAATATCCATGAATTTGATTAAGTAAAACGCAGCTGGTGTTGAGCTTACCGGTACGTCGAGTGCATCGCACTGCGTGCGGTTGGCAGACAGCGCGGTGCCGGTGAGCAAGGCCAACAGGTGCGCCGCGAACACGGGCGGCGTGGAGGCCCACGTGGCCACGCCCACGTACAGCGGCGCCGCGCGCTCCGGCGGCTTCTCCTCCGCGCCGCCGCTCGACGCGTAGTCCGCCGCCATTATCAGCCGGCACGCCTGGCTCCGCAGGAAGCAGTACAGTATCTCGTCCACCTACACGTGCAACAATTATCGCTATTATTTGAATGTCAACTCTCCAATTAGGCTGGAATTTCCTCTTAGAAATAACAATCGCAGTTTAAATAGAAATTGTCATACGAACGTAAGTATGTATATGAAGTGATTACACTCTTTATACATTTTACACTTACCAAATGTGCTGAAGCAGTAATGTTACCACTATATGGTTTTCCTGCAACTCTTTGATACATTGTTCGAGCGACGGCTGTTGCTAGCCGCGCGATCTTCACTTGTGTGTCAACCTCTTTCATTGTTCCATTTGCCAGTAGTGCATCGGTGGACAAAACTGAAATATTACATCAGAATTACATGAGCTACCTTACGGAGATTAACCCTTTGAGTACGTAACAATTAATTTTGACTGTAAATTAAAAGATAATGTAATGGAATGACAAGGGCACGGACAAGAGTCCGTGGAGAATAAGAAATGTAATATTTAAAAAAAAAAAAAAAGAACCCTTTGAGTACCGTCATTATAGACACAATTAAAGAACAATAGGTTGCGGTCACCGATGTCCTCGCGGTGTTTGACAGTTTCAAGTTGTAAAAATAAGCATTTTAGTTTGATAAAATAAATAAATTAAGTACATAGTTAGTATAGCGGCTAGGCGAAAACAAGCTACTGCGTAATGTGTCGTTAGTTCGATACCACATACCACACAAAGCAACTATTTGGTCTCACAAATTGTTGTTTCTGGTTGTGTGTTGTATTTGTATATTATGAAAGAATATTTGTACAAATTATACTCACATGTTCCATTTCTGTCAACAGTAATATTACGATACTCAAAATCAATCTTATCAAAACCATCCAGTGCCGAATTGTAAAACAAATTACTGAATTCAGCGTTATGGTCAGTAATCAACACCTCAGGTAAGGCTGCACTCTCTGTTTCATTTTTAAGAATTCTACGGAAGGAATGCAGAGAAGATGGCGGGAAATGTGTCGAGAACTCGGTATTTATTGATATATTGTGTTGAAGGTTGCTCCCCAATGTATTCACAAATTCATTAATCTGCAAATGGAAAATGTTTTTAATCATCGCAACAATTTCGTTAGCAAATACTTAAGTGATACTCAAACTCAATGCACACTTGTTGTTACATACCTCAGGCACAACATTAGTATAAGGTATGAACGCGTACAGAGGCCAGGCAAGCTCAAGTTTAGTCAGAGCACCTCCTATCTGGCCTATCTCTACATGTAAGTTGATATCATCCACTGTAAGAGGAGCTGCGGCTGGCCACGTGCCTTTACTGATATCATACGCCACTCGTTGGGACCCGATATAGTCAAATGCTTCACCATTGAAAAGTGTCCATAAAATATTTTCATCTGAAATTAATAGATATTTGTTTAATTTTATTAAAATCCTGCCTAATTCTACAAAAGCAGATAGTACAGAGGCCTTAGTACGAGTTTTAAACGAGTAAGCGTTTGCGCCCTGATTGAACGGCTCCAATGAATCAACGAATCAGAGCGCCGAATGCAGTCTCGTTCCGATTACTTTTAACGTAAAACAAACTGGTACTAAGGCCTCAGATCACGACTGTCACGATTGATAATTTGGTGAGATTTTTCCGACATAAATGTCATAAGAAGAAGGGAACTTGCGGAAATTCAATAACTTTGTAAGATGCGAACGATTTTAAACTCCGTAAACTTATTGAATTTTTTTGTGGAAACAAGAACATAAATCCATTCTTACCATATAAGTTTGCATCCTGAATAGGTATCATTTGAGAAAGCGTTGTGGCTGCTGTCAGTAAGGTCACCATACCAACGACGGAACTAGCTGCACCAGGAGACACGCCTGATAAAAATTATAACTACATTTAAGACCCCATTTTCTATTTTATTGAAAGCAGTAAATAAATTTTAAGCACTGGCAAATTATACTATATAATATACATTTAACTGATATACATAGATAAATCAACGTACATATTAATATTAATTATTATACATACCATCAAATAGGGAGGCTGTGTCAATCCTTGCAGTCACTAAAGTAACTTTTTTATTCTTTATGTCCTAAAATAACAATAACAACCATAATGAGTAATAATATAACAGACATGATTAAAATGTAGGCATTTATGATGCATGGTTCAGAGGTAAGCAGATTTTGATTTGTTGAAGAAAATGACAGACTTTTAGAGAGATTATTATTCTTTATCCAAAAAAATTATAAGTCTGTAATAGGTAGCAATTTGCAATTACCAATAAATGAATAACCATATCTAATCACACTCATAGAATACTTTGAAAAATATTATGAACACATATAATTACAAAATGGCACTTACTTTTGTCCTAGGAAAGAGAGAATAATAGACATTGTAATCACCCAAGGGATCACACACCTTCGTAGGTGTTAACAAAGCGGAAGATGCTGATCTATTAATAAAATAATAGTAAAATATTAGTTTCAGGCCTCTTTATACAAACAGATGATTGATTAGTAATCTAATAAAAAAATTAAATAAACAAAAATTGTGTTAAAGAATACTAACCTTCTCAAGCATACTTCAGTGTTCACCGCTGCAAACATAAATGAATGTAACTGTACTGAACACAGTGGCCTGCCTTTCTGATTGTTCTTGTCGGTATTATACCTGAAAACATCAAAGTAATTGTGTTAATTCTTAGTCTACCAGAATGTAACAAGAAACTTCTTTGTCTTCGTAAAGTTGTTCTGTAAAGCTGGTACATAATTATTTATTTATTTATTCATATTGCACAATGTACATATAATAAGAGGTATTACATACAACTAATTCAGTACAGTATTCAGTATTCAGTAAATAAATAAATAAATAAAATTATACCAATATATAATCAAATGGTTTCTGTGCACCTACCTTTGATAGCATTCATCTATTTTATCTATCTCCTGTGATCTAGACTCAGGCAAGTAAAATATGGGAAATGGTATGTCTCTTCGTAAAAGTCCTGTGCCTTTGGGGTTCCATACAACTTCACCAGCTGAACAGGAACTTCCTTCAGCTGCTGAATAGTCATTAGGACAACTCATATCCTGACTAAATTGGGGAGCACTGTAAATATAAAAATAATCATTTATTAAAAAAATATAACATGTCTATACTGAATACTTTTCGTACAAATAAGGATAAGTTATCCTACAAAAAAAATGAAATATTTAATAAATTCAAAATTTTGTCACAAATGATACTATTCTTACCTTTTCGTAGCATTGTCATATAATAGAATACCAGCAATTAAATCTGGCTGTTTGAAGAGTAGGTCAAAAACATCATAAAACAGACCAGTGCTCACAACAGCCATGTAGGGACCAGCAGTGGCATTTTCCATCAACCAATGGGCATCAGTAACATCTTTTATCATATGTACAACACCAACAGCACCATTGTCAGCCGCTAAAAGTTAAAGATGAACATGTTCTCTATGTGCACCTGGGACTATCTAGGGTCAGCCCCAGTCATTAAAAACAAGTTTAATGTAAAATTAGCCACAAACACCCTGGCCTCTCAAATGTCAAGTTAATAAGGCATACAAACCAGACATTTTAGGTTCAAATGGGTATGGGATTTACTTCTGAGAATGTATAAAATGTAAATAGTTAAGTACATACATGAACACCCTGTTTGATGTGTTCCATTTAATCGTCTGAAACATGCTGCTCCTCCCTCAATTGACGAGTATATTTTCTCATGTAGCCTTTGCAAGTTTCCAACTGAAATATTACTAAATTATGTAGAACATTTGAGGACCGAACATTGGATACAGGAAGGTAATTTTACAAAATAATGACGACATGACGAGTCGCGGCAACGATTGTCGAAGTTCTAACTTTTACCATTTCCCAGAAATCGGTTATTATTATCATAACTTTAAAGTGGAAACCTCTATAATGCGGGTTATTATTTAATATGTAGTAGATTATTGCATATACGCACAAAAATACATTTAAAGATACTTACATCTACAAAAACTAAAAATCAATAACAAAACGAGAAAGTTAAACGATGCCATAGTTATTTCATTACTGCAATTAGATGGTAATTTATTCAATAATCACGTCTTTTATGGTCTTGCATTTACTTTTCTATATCTACAAGTTAATATTAAAAGATTTATCCAAATTACAAACAGAGGAAGAAGAAATAAGAATGACAAACACTTCACTTAAAAAATGAAAACATGACACACCAATGACGGTATTGTATTGACATTGACAGAATCCAATGTGATATCCGAAACACTCATATTATACCCCTACCCTACCTAGGTACGTAGAGCTGACGCTGTGACACTGATATAGACCCTGTCTTTTTTTATACTTTATAGGACGACGTTTGACCACCATCTCGCCTGATGGTAAGCGATGATGTGGCCGACGATGGAGCACGCCTACCTATGCACAACCTGTTCACTCGGGACTTGAAGGTCTGAGGTTGGGGATAAGGTCTCCTGCAAAGAGTGTAATAAGTATAGGAAGCCTCCCGTTTATAGGGCTATAAAAGTATCATCACGTTATCTTCCTTAGACCTAATGGTTTATCAGACGGTCATTTTTGTCTTTAATTAGTCATTTTTCACTCAAAGTGATACTAGAACTCAGAACGAAACAAGAGTGCGGAATAAATTCATTAGTAAACCGATCCAACGATGTTGGATTTTCGCCACCGGAAGATTTTAATATTGCTTACAAAAACTGGACATACAAAAACTTCACCATTTTCCATTTTCGCCATTGTTTGCCTTTTAAGGTATAGGAGTAGGTAGTAAGTGTAGGCAGAGGTGCCCACGCCACAAATTAAAAAGTAGTATAATTTTTATATTTATATATATTTAACAAGAAAACGTTGGAAACGTTGGATGGTGAATAGGAAGGACAAGATAATACGGTAAGACACACAATAGAAATATAATGTTGCTATATCAACAAACTAGAGTTTACTTAGCTGTGGATTTTTGTAGTGACAACATTTCATTATTTTATTTTATTGGATGGACGCCATTTCTGAAACGACAGCTGTGTTTGCGGGACTAAAATAGTTCCTTATTTTCACTGTTCATTTGGATAGTTTTTGTTTTAACGTAGCATTTATTTTCTCCCTAGTTGAGAAAATATTTTGGCTATGTCGGAGCAGGTGGAAATTAAGGTACGTATTCTTTAATTTAGATGACTGAACCGAACATAAGCTTCCATTGTTCAACCTTGTCCGTTGGTCGATATTTTTTTACAAAACATTTCATTTTATTCTTTATTAATTAGTAAATTTATTAAAATACTCTTTTGTTGTACGAAAATATTTTGATAAATTTATATTATTTCTATGCATTTCTTGATTAATTATTACACACTTCACGGTTGTTATATTGAAAAATGTTCCACCATTTTAGGTTTCGCAATTTACGTGAGATTTATTTTTTATTTGTGTAACGTATACTAAGAATGTAGTTTAAATACCTACCCTAAGTTGGCATTTATTTGTATTTAGTTATCATTTTAGAGACGACATTTACACGTATGAATTTACGTACTTACGTACGAACTTTTCAAAAGTATCATCAGACAGGTGTTACGCGAGAAATAGTTTTTAAAGCCACGATAGTTGAGGACTACAAAGTAACTATTTACTTATGTAACTAACAATTGCAAAACTTTTATAAATATTTCGAACTTACACAAGGTTAGAAATGGATCAGAAAATGTTGTTTTGTATTTATTTACTAATTTACAAATACCCAATTGATCTTTTAGAAACTCTTCAATTCTACTCTCATTTAAGTTAAGCAATTACCTCTACGACTTTAACATTTCCCGTTGACTACTTTGTGAACTATTGAACTGATGATCTTAAATTTTATTAGGTACCTATAAGGAAAGATAAAATAAAACAGTTTTTTCGACATTTTATTGCTTCTTTTATTGCTTGCGATACTAATTAATTATACCTACTTAAAAGTATTCATGTATCTACCCTACTTGCCCCTATTATACATATGAAACTTTCTTCTCTCGATTTTCCTAACTATGCACTTAATTTAATTGAAGTACCTATTTCAATTAAAGTAGGTAGTTAAGTAATTTTTGTACCAATAGTGATAAAAAGTTAAAATAAATGACCTTGCACTGTTCTCGAGTACGTATGAAGGTTTTGCTCCCATGATAGGCACGGTAATATTATCGTGTGATAGGTTGTCGCTCGCTTTTGCGTAAAATTAACTATTGCCTAACGTATGGGTGCAACGAATGGCACATTTTTCTAAGGGTCATCTCCACGCTACACGGCGCTTAAACCAAGGAGCTCCCAGCATGTTAAGCACGTGGCGAACGTAAACACGGTCCCGCTCGATGCGTCACGCGTCGTGTTGCTAACGATTTTAAGATGCACCTCGCGACGTTGCGATACGTCTCATAGGCGGCTGCCGCATGCGGCAGCGCGATATCACAGGCTTCTTCCTGTATCGTCTCGTCTCGATGTGAACTGACCCTAAGAAACAAATGCCATTAATTGCCATTTATGCCATGCCATTCAATATTTATTATTATAAAATGTTACTTCCTAAAGAGATTATTTCTTGCATTATGGGCGCGTACACAAACATATACATTCACACACAAAATTTAAAATTAATTTATGAATCCCAATCACACAGATAATTGTTCCGTGCGGTAATTGCACCCGTGCGTGAATGGTAGGTACGATGCACATTAGTGTAGTCAAATTGATTTCATGTATTATTTTATCTTCTTTATTTCAGCCTGATGCTTTGCCAGATTTAGATGATTTATTGCAATGTCCCGTGTGTTATGAGATCCCGTCGGGACAAATTTTCCAATGTAATGAAGGACACCATGTATGTGGACGTTGCAAAATGCGCCTGGATGTGTGCCCAGTATGCAGGGCCTTGTTTTTTGGTACACGTAATTATGCTATGGAAGAATTGATTGCCAATGTTAGAAAACTGAGGGCATTTGTAAGTATTACCAAAATACATTTATGCACATAATTTATTAAATGCATCTCTAAGACTAGAGGTGTCCAAACACGACAAACAAGGTTCGCGGCTAAGCTACGCGCGGCATTCACAGGACACAAATTTGCTGCGCGACTTTGTATCGGTATTGTTATTGTCTCGGACATGCAGCGAAGGTCGCAGCATGTCCGAGATACCCGACAAAACAGACTAATATTTGCGCGGTACAATCCAGCAGGAACCCTTAGATGAAATGACAATGCCAGATCCTGACCCAGTCATACCATCATTTACAAAAAAAGTAAATTGATGAAAATAATTTTGACGGATAAGGAACCTTTTCACCATAAATCTTTTTATTTTTAAACTTGCGGTTTACAATTTAATAAAAAAATAAGTTCAATCCCGGAAATACTTTTTTTGCAATGCATATTCCATATTGTCTAATGACTATTTGCGTTACATCATACGCATCGCTTGTACGAAACTTCTGTAAAAAAAATGTCATTATATATAAAATATTATAGTTTTGTGGTCTATACAAAAACCGCAAGTTTTACAGGTTTCAGGACAAATGTTTAGGTATCGGTAATTAATACACTACACGATGCTGAATACTGCATACTTGTACATGACTTCTAATATAGTGGGTCAAAGATGTACTGAGCACCTGGCATTGTCCTTTAATTAATAGAGGATGAAAATACCGCAACAAATACTTTCTTAATAAATAAATGATAATATAAATATTTGACGTTGCGTCTTGACTGAACTCTAAAAGGTCTATCCCAAATGCACACACACAACACAATGACGCTCCACCAAAAACCGACACGAACTGGTTCGCCGCGCGGAACGTTCGAGCTGCCACGCGCGGCGGAGCCGTCCCCGCCAATGTTCGATATATTTTGTCGCGCGCAGTCGATACGCGGCTTTACAGTACTATAACGTGGTTTGCACGTCACGTCAACGTAATGTGGCACGCTATCGCACCGTCTCAAGTTGACGACTTGCCATGACGAGGAGATGTGGACAGGCTGATACGGCTGGCACTACAGTTGGCATCAGAATTAAAGCGATGGTGTGTGTCATAGTTTGATAGTTTTGCTAAAAAAGAGCACCTATGACTCTTTAAAAAGGAATAGATGTTTAGCTGTCTATGTCTCTACTCAGAAATAGGTCCAAACACAAATGCGTTCACGCGTGGCAATCGTCTTATTACAGTGCGGCGAGCCGTGCTCTCGATTGCCGCTTGATGTGTGGACACACCCTTAAGGTCATATTACACTTAACGGCCACCGCTCCAACCCAACTACGACCTAGCAATTAACTTTTCATTTAAATTTGAACATTAAATCTTATACCATATGACATATTTCATAACGTCAATACATAAAAGCTGTAAGCACGCTGCCCACGCGTTGACAGTGCGCTTACAGCCTTTTGGTATTGTTTCCGAAGCAAAAAACGTCATGCCGGTGCCCTGCCGTGTTCGTGCCGTTATTGTGTGCGATGTCCCTTATAGTTCTGCTTATTTATCACTTGATAATATACAGCAATCTACATAACTACTAGCTAACCAACACTAACAGGACTAAAATCTGCGGCTCGCGGCTTTCAACCAATCATAGCGCTCCTAGAATACCACGCTCGAAAGCCGTGTTTTATGTGGACACACCTTAAAGTGGAAGACGATAACGGTCATTCCACATTTAAAAAGCACCGCGACCGCGCTCTTCCGTCTAGCGTGCGGTGCGGCACGTAGCCGGCGCGGCGACCACGCGCTTCCAAACCGCGGTAGGCGCGCCGACCGCGAGGTGAAATCTTTTAACAATACCTACCTAGATGCGACGTTGTTTCGCTGGCGCCTGGTGGGCGGCTTGCCGTGAGCCGTCAACTCGCCGACGCCGACGCCGCGCTGTCGGCGCGCGGGCGGCGTGCCGTTAGCACGCGGGCGCCTCGACTACACCTCGAGTGGACCGCGCGCTGACCACCCGCAGTCGGCTTTTTCTATTGATGTTACGAAATGTATCATATGACATACGATTTTAAGTTCATATTTAAATGACAACATAGGTTGGATTGGAGCCGTGCTTTATGTGGGTTGACCTAATAGAACAAAACATTTGTTTGACTATTTCTTAATATTATTTAATTTAATTTTAGAAACTTGGTGGTAAAGTCACTACAGATACTGGCTCTGGAAATAAAGCATCTAAAATAAACGCAAATGAAGTACCTGAAACTGAAAGCGTAGTTGATGATGCAAGCGAGCCGTCTAGTGTAAGTGAATATCTTTTTTTTGCTAATAGATTTTATACTTTACTAGGTACTCCCGCGCGGTTGCACCCGCTCTGCTTGGCTCCTATTGATTGTAACATGATGTTTTATAGCCTATAGCCTTTCTCGATGAATGGACTATCCAACACAAAAATAATTATTCAAATCAAACTAGTAGTGCCAGAGCGTGTTCAAACAAACAAACTCTTGAATTGTTGAAAGCATGGAGAGTAACTTAGAGAGTAATTGATCTCTTTTTAATTCCCCTGTAATAGTACAGGAGTATAAGATAATGATTTAAGGTTTCTTAATTGTAGCATTCTACGTTGAGACCACCACAAGCTTGTAAAGGTCTTTTCCGTTGTCTCTCATGCAAGAGTTCAAAAGGAATAAGATTCCCTGCAGCTCGTTTGCTCAATCATCTGCGTTATTACCACTCTCCTGAACTTATTGAGGTAAGTGTAACCAGTTCGTGCACTCCATGAAAATTTTGAATAATAATAATCTTACCATTACCATTTATTAATTTTTAGGGCAAATCTGAAAATGGTGAATACGTGCAAGCCTGGCAATTTTCTACAGTCCCTGGAAGAATTGTTACTGCAGTTCGAGTAGCAGACATGGGAATCTTCTTTTTGATAATTGATATTGGCAGTAAGCTACAATTTGATCATTAATTTGTATCAAATAATAGTACTTTAATTAATTGCTGGAATTTGCTATTGAATAATAACACTAGATAAGCATATTATATATAATGTGCACATTATAATCCTAATAACTGTACTTGAGTGCAATCATTTGGCCAACATTTACAATGTAATAATAGAATAAGTGTTTCATCACATCATCAACAGCCTATAAATGCCCACTGCTGAGCAAAGCCTCTTCTCACACGGAGAAGGTTTGAGCATTAATCACCACGCTTGCTCAATGCGAGTCGAGAGTTTCATCACATCCCACAATATTAATTTACACAAGCAATAATTTAATGAAATTAATGGTGATTAATAATAATTATTGTTTCAGCTGATACTTTTAGTGCGTGGCTGTCCATGGCTGCATCTCCTTGGGTAGCCCATGAATTTTCCTATACTATAACTATTTCTGGAAATGACAGAGAGGCAATTTTCTCTGATTGTGTAAGTAAAAAAATAACTAAACTTTTTATTCAATTTTTAGGACAATTTTCAGTTTATCATAACAAGTATATCTGATTGCACGGTTCGAGCGGTGGCTGGACAACCGGCTGCCACGCAACATGTTGCGGTTTCGATCCCCGCACGCAGCAACTCTTTGTAATCCAAAAACTGTTGTTTCGGGTCTATACTTTTATTGTGGGTACTTGCATGTTTGTAAACGCACCCACGCCAGGAGAAAATCCTAAAGTGGGGCAACATTTTTAAAACAAAAAATATGCGTCAGTACTAGCTCTTAATAGCAGTTATTATTTTTAGGTATGGTCAGTCAGATCGTGTGAAGGCTCTCTGAAGAAACGTGGACATTGCCTCACAGTAAATGGGCTCGACGCTAGAGCATTGGTAGCACCTCCTTCAATTTGTGGTAAACTGTCTGTGCGTCGTACGCCACCTGACCAACTAACGACCCAAACTCAACCACGCGCTGTTCTGCGAGTAGCCAACAGAGTAAACAATCGTGAAAATACACACACACATGCTCATGATCTGGAGCCTTTCTTACAAGACTTACAAAATGACGTAGCTAGGCTCTCCCGAGCATTTGCAACGCTCGGACGTGAAGCTAACGCTCTGGTACGTTCTGAAGCAGAAATGCGAGCTAGAATCGAAAATAGACACTCTGGTACAAACGAACGCGCTAGCTCATCTGAGAGGGAAAATCCTGTAGAAAATAATCAGGCTGACAACAGTACCGAACGTGCTCCGCTCTCACGTAACGCGCGTAGGCGTATGCGGCAGCGATTGAGAGCCGCTCTAAACGCCCCGCAGCCTCCGGTGCCCGCACCTCGAGCTGTCAATGGTAGCCTATCGCCAGCCGACTGGCAAAATGGTCCTACCCATAATGCTAACGTGCAACGTCACGTTGTGCCCGGTTTGGGTGCTATGCAACAGCCACCAGTGCCGCCACCAGCAGCACCGACCACCGGGGCGCTGCCTCCACCTGTAGCCCCGCAGTCGTCTAGTGGAACACCCACTCAATCTCAAAACGGAAACGTGCGCGCCAACAAAAAAAAACGACGTCATCGTAGATAAATTAACTTTACATTTATTTAGTTAGGTGTCTATTAATGAAATTGTAAACACAATAAGTTTACTGTATTAATGGTGTATTTTTATCAATTTGACTGCTCTTTGAGTCTCATAACTTAGCTCTGGGGGCTACATACATTGTAGTATATGACTTCATGTAGATATTTCGTCTTTTGACAATTGCAATTTTTGCGAGTGCTGTGATAGTATATTGCAAGTCCATGCAATATAAATGGTTAAACTACCTACTTACTTAATATTTTCATTGGTATCCCCAGAGTGTTTTGTGATTTATAGATACCCATTAGGATAAATTGTTTTTAAGTTAATTTCTGTTACGAAATGCATTTTGTGAATTATTTGACCATGATATTTTAGGAATATCAATTTGAAGTGTTTTAATAATAATAATTGACCATGTGCTTGTTTTAATCCTGTATGTAATCATGAACTTATTGTAGGACTATTATAACTATTTAATTAATTACGATAACTATTAATCATTTAGACAAAATAGTTATAATTATAATACATAAAAACTTACTTGTTTTTTTGTTCGTTTGAGGATAACCACATCCATACTTTACACAGAAATAACTGTGGATCACTTGAAACGATAATGGGTACTCGACAATAAAGCACGTTATTATTCATTGTTTTCAATATGTTTCATAAACACAAAAGTCCATCTATACTCATCTCGCGGATTTTTATGCCTTTCTATAATTTTGTACTACTGATTACGTAAAACCACCTAGACTACTGTAAGTACCAAAAAGTAGGCTCTCATAGTACCAATAGTGGTAGCTAAAGTAGGTAGGTATTCCTTAATTTATTTCCGCGTTACAGGACGCGCTCTGCTATGCTGTATATATTACAATAAAATTGTCATTTTATGATATCTGCGTTACACTCTGTGCTCTTTCATTTACAGGCTTCTACTTAATTACTTTCTTTTTGATAAACTGTAAGAAGTTACAATTTCGTAACGTGATATTTCCAGGTGATAAATTTTACACTGTATATGTCAGGGAATACAAAAACAGAAGTTATAACTGCATAAAAATTTGTTATGGATTACAACAATAACTACATTTCTGATCTAATAGCAACATCATTTTTAGATTGTCTTACCTATCTACCTATATTATTTTATGAATAATTAAATATAATTTCTTGATGAATTTTAAAGTGTTTTTTTCTTGAGTAAATTATAGGTATTATAGTACTTATAATAATTATTATGTATTAATATCGTGGTTAATAAAATAGTCTTCAATACAATAAAAATTGAAGGTCAATCGTGTTTGTTTAATTACCTATATACAACAAAACCTTTACAATAAATTTCGATGAACGTAAAATATTCTTGTCTTCTTGAATAATTAACTACACAAGTATTGCCTACTGTATCCCTGTCCGATACATACTGTATCCCTGTCCGATACATACTGTATCCCTGTCCGATACATACTGTATCCCTGTCCGATACATACTGTAAGTATCCCTGTCCGATACATACTGTATCCCTGTCCGATACATACTGTATCCCTGTCCGATACATACTGTATCCCTGTCCGATACATACTGTATCCCTGTCCGATACATACTGTATCCCTGTCCGATACATACTGTATCCCTGTCCGATACATACTGTATCCCTGTCCTCCGATACATACTGTATCCCTGTCCGATACATACTGTATCCCTGTCCGATACATACTGTATCCCTGTCCGATACATACTGTATCCCTGTCCGATACATACTGTATCACTACGATCAATTGGAGGCGAGCAGAGCGGGTGAAATCGCGTAGCAGCTAATAATAAATTTATCTAAATAAATAAAAATAATTTCCGTTCGTTAGTCTCGCTAAAACTCGAGAACAAAGGAAAGGATTTGGTTAACAATGGTCGTTAAATGTTTGTGGAAGTTATAAAATGTCAGAAATTTTTTTTTATGCGGTATGATGTTTCCCCTGTAAGCTAGTTCTATATATATTTAAATAACTCGAGAACGTACTGAACCAATTTGGCTGAAAATTGCTGGGAAGGTTGCTTAAAATCAGGAGAAAGATGGACGATTTTTTATTCAAAATTTTCCCAGGAAATCCAACGGGAATGGAATTGCGTGTACGAAGTCGCGGATAGAAGTTAGTAGATATCTATTATTTATTTATTTTATATATAAAATAAATAAAATTGGATTGTCTGTTTGTAATATTAAAATAACAGCTTTTTACTACATGCCTATGAATATATATACGATACACATGCCAAAATAACATTTTTTACAAGATTTGTCTATCTATGTGTTTGCACTGGCTAATCTTTGGAATAATTGGACTGATTTTGCAAGACCTATTGACAGGTAGTAACATAGGCTACATTTATTTTGAAAAATTGAAACAAAAAAGGTTTATATAAAAAAATTGTATTCTACGCGGACGAAGTTGCGGGCAACAACTAGTAGTTACATAAAGTCGCGGAGAACCTAACGGGTAACCGGAGCTCCGGCTCGACGTGCAGGAGAAGGAACGGGGTGGTTTTTAGTCAGTAAGAGTCTGACACTCCCTCCCGCCTCACCCAGGCGGGAGAAGTCATTCGATGATTTTCCCCCCAAAAAAAAGTAGTTACATAAAAATCAATAGACCGGAAACTACTAGCGCCAAATGACTGAAGATGAAACGAAATGTTCTGGAACATTCTGATAGTTATTGATGTTGGCGCCATCTAGCGGAAAGTAGCTGTAATTAAATTAGAAGATTATACTTAGTAATATAAGTAGTATTTAATAGATGGCGTTAAAACAAATTTCCTGCACCTTGCGATTGAACGATTTATAATCAGAAAATTAAGAAAGGCGGTACGTAGAGTAATACAACCGTTATACTCATGGCATTTATTTTTATAAACTTATGTTTAGCTGATGTCCTTGGTATAGTAGGATCGCCTACCACAAGCATTTTCTTGCTTAACAGGTTTTTTCCTAATATTTTGTTGGTATGTACATAATAGTTGATGAAATAAATTATTTTTATTTTATTTTATTTTTTATGGCGACAAAAACTAACATTGTTATTAACAGTTATTTTGTTCTGAACTGTATAATATTGACAGAAATAGTCTATGCTAATTTTATTGATACCCGAGCGTCACTAGTTGAAAACCACACCCCAATTTTCCGAGTCGTAAATCCGGTAACTCTTTAGGTTGACCGTTGCTCCAGATCGCATATCAGCCTTACTAGCCCTATCTCTGATGGTCTAATGGCTCTTTGAAGCGCGCGTGCACGTGACGCGTCGTACGCACAGACCCTGGTCCTAGTCAGGCGGCGAGCTACCCTTGCTCGCTATCCACAGACATGCCCTTACGATGACTATACTATATGACGATACGCTCTAGCATCGGGGTAGAAACACCAAACTTATACATGAAATACGCTAACAAACTTAATTGTGCGGCTCAATCCCTAGGCACATCAAACGCTAATATAAGTTTGTCAAACGTTAGGTTGCCCGCAGTGGACTTTGTGGCCCGATATTACAATTGTGAATATATGTGTTTGTGTGTTACTCAGTCATATTAAAACAACTGAAGGGACCCAAATGAAATTCGGAATAGAAGTAGATTATGGTCTGAAATATTACATAGGCATTTTACACCTGGGATCGTGGGTGAAGCCGCTGGTGGAAGCTAGTAAATAAATATCGTCAAAACAACAACATTTTATTCATAAGGTTTTTTTAATTTTTTTTATACCACAACGGTGGCAAAAAAGCACACGGCCCACCTGATGGTAAGCGGTTACCGTGTCCTATGTGCGCCTGCAAAACTTGGGGCATTACATGCGTCTTGCCTACCCTTAAGAAACCTATTCACTGCCCTCTTGAAGAACCTCATGTTGTAGCCCACTGGGAAAACCACGGCAGGGAGTTCATACCACAATCGGAGGGTCCGTTCAATCCGAAAAAAATCCGAAAATTCCTCTGAAACCGAACTGTACGGGACCATTTTGGCTCCAATGAGTGAGCGTGAACCTCCTCTCGATGGCGAGCGGTGCGATGATAAAAAGTGGCCGTGGGCATCATATCAAATAATTCCGCAGAACATAACCTATTATACAAGCGGTAGAACACGCACAAGGAGGCAAAATCTCTCCTTAGACTGAAGTGCTCGATACCGCTGCTCGTAAGTATAGGATCGTCAACAAGTCTTACAGCTCTCCTTTGGACCGCGTCAAAAGGTCCAAGCTGGTATGCTGGCGCTCCTGCCCAGAGATGAGAGCAGTACTCCATATGGGGGCGAACTTGCGATTTATATAAAAGTAGCCTTTGTCCCGGCGTGAAGTACCGCTTCGCTCTGTTTAGCACACCGAGTTTTTTAGATGCCAGCTTGGCCTAGTCTTCTAAGTGACTACGGAACTGGACGTCACTAGATATGTCGACCAAGGACACCTATACTTTTGGAGATGTTAAGGGTAGTGTCTTGGAATTTATTGGCCACAACGAATGGAGTTTTTTTAGCGGTAAACGCACAAACTTGTGTCTTTGAGGGGTTAAACCGGACCATATGGTCCCGACCCCAATCGGAGACTCGGCATAAGGTACTCTCGATTTGAGACACAAGTTTTACGCGGCTTTCTTCCAAAACGGAACGAAGGATGTTTGCACGGCCCGTGTAAGATGCGTCCCCGGTGCTATCATCAGCATAGCAATGTATACCCTCAACTCAACAGACAGCAAATCATTGATATGCAGAAGAAACAGCGTCGGAGAAAGTACGGAGCCTTGCGGGACGCCAACGTTTATGTCCATGCTTTCAGAGCACCTATCGTCTACGACGGCTCTTATGCGTCGGCCAGACAAAAAGCTAGCAACCCATTCGCACACTCCCTCGGGCAGTCCGTATGATGGCAACTTCGTCAGAAGACTCCGGTGCCAGACCCTATCGAACGCCTTTGCTATATCTAGGTTAACTGCCAATGCCTCTCCTTGACTTTCAATGGCCGAGGCCCAACGATGTGTGAGATACACTAGAAGATTACCAGTCGAGCGACCGTGGCGAAAACCGTATTGACGGTCGCTGATCAGGTCGTGCTCCTCTAGGTATCGAAGGAGCTTGGTATAATGTCTGTCGTATTGTAACACAAATAATAATGGTTTTATAATGTACGTTTACCGACAGAGGGCGTGATGGGTACCCAAACTCGAGTTTCCAGTTTGTTGCGTGTCGCCACGCCACTCACGCGAATCATCAATGAGAGTCCCATTGTGCCTTAAAACTATTACGAGTTTCAAAAAAAGCTCTACAGCATTTTCCAAATATTTCACGTGAGTAACCTGTTATTTTTAATTAACGTTTAACGACATTCTCCACACATAATATGGGTATGTTTGTTCGTTTGTATGTTAATAATTTACGTCAAAATACCAGTAAGGGTCAGGATGAAACTTGGAACAGGGGTAGGGGTCTAAAATAACAATTGAGAAACAAAACACTATTCTGAGATGTATTCTGAAATAAAGTGACCTGAAAGGATATCCTTGCTGTCTTTAGGTCGCCGCCTCAGCCTCTTATAAAGTTTGCTAACTACGGTGTTCGTACGGGGGTCATCTCTGTGGTACCCTATTTTGCTGCCATACTCTCAGAAACCTTCCCCCACTGATCAGTAAATAAGAGAACTAAAGGACTCTTAAACGAGCAGCACTATCTCTCTAAATGTGAACTTCTGAAATATCTAAGTTATACACTCAAGTGAAAACCCTTCACTGCTGTTTCTCTTGGTAATCCCGATCTCGAATATGTCGGACGTAACTTACCTGATGTTGTCTTTTTTTGAAAATGGAAGATCTACAAATACTCATCTCGGCCACGGTCTCAGACACTTGTTGTCTAAAAACCACCCTGTTCCTTTCTTGCCTTTTACCTGGGCCATCGTATATGGCTGGCCTCACCTACAACATCAGAAGGTATACTGATCTGATGGCTTTTTAAAGCTCATGCGGAATCGGACGCGTCGTGTACTCGGATCTATTTCTGGGTGAGCAATAAGCTACCCTGGCATGCGAGCTATAGAACCGTGCTTACGGTGGCCGGAGATCATTGAGGGAACCCTGACGCCCATGCATAGCGTGGCTAGGGCGTGAAGAGGCACGTTATTTTTATACTTAGCTCCCTTTTTAGCTAGTATAACTGCTCCGCAGCAGGAACAGATAGCTTCGAAGTCTTCCTCACCCCGTATCATGAACAGAGTAACCAAGTGCCGGGTGCGAGAGTTCACCACTACCAATCACGGTACCTGGAAACCTGGGCACACGGTGGTGCTCAACCGTGGTGGGGCTTTCCTACTTGCACCATAAACTTTAACGTATCGTCCAGCTGACCCTCGCAATGTCGCTGCAAAGGTGCTTTCCAAAACAACAGTGAGTGTTCAGAAAGCACCTGAGTTACGTGGAAGGTGAAAACGCCATCACATTTCTCTAGACATTCCTAAAAAACGTGCCGTCTTACCTGATGTTTGATGTAGCCAGGAACATTCGCTTCATGTGCCTGCTGTATGCCTACATATTCGTGACGACATTTGTTATCTGTGTTTCAGAACCTTTAAACTGTCAAACACCAAGCGGTCACCGGTGACCGCGACCTATTGTTCTTTAATTGTGTCTATAAAACCGGTACTCGACGAGTTAAGATACCCCGGTTTTTCTATTATGTGTAATGCTAACTATCTGTTCGTCTCGCTGTTACTTAACCTCATACCTAGACAAATAAGTACTGCTCCAGTTGAGCAAATATCTATTACACTCAGTTAACCACTCATTTATACAATAGAGAAATAATGGTGCACCTCTTGTTAAAATGGGAATTATTCGCCGATGAGTTGGTTCATCGTGTCTGAAACTTATGAGATATAAGTTTTTTTTAGCGCCACCTTTTGACAAATATGTCAATTCATATTGTGTCATGTGTGTGTCGAACGTTCGTCGTCGAACGTTACCTACAGACAAATGTTTGACTTGTATTGAAGACTTCGACTTCAGAAATCTGATTAAATTGTTTATCATATCATAAATTACTTTATTCAGTTAACAAAGATAACTAAATATTAGAAATAAGAGAAAATCCAAAAATCAATCATGACGTAAATTATCGTCACTGCCATCTATTGTTACATCCAGGAACTAATTGCTAATTCAACATTTTTCGATAAGTGTAGAGCTAGTTTTGCTATATATCTCTAGATGGCGGAATTCAAAAGTTCAAGTAAGTTTAGCTACCAGACAATAGATAGCGCCTGTTCTCTACACTGTATCCTGTTTCTGTTTTATACTAATTTACCGACTCTCAGTCTCAATGGTTGTCTTGTCATGTCATAGAAGTTGAGATCTTTCGTGATTTTTGGTAATTTGGTGTGTGTTTGTTTAGAAGGTGCTTGTTTTTGTTTGTTGTATGTTTATTTGATAAATACCTACTTTCTTTTTGCTTTACTGACTTGGGGAAAGTTAGGTACCTAGGTATTGACACTTTGACAGTTAAGTTCCTAGATATTAGATAGATATGCAGAGAAGAGAAAGCATTGAGTTATTGAACGATGTTTTATTTAATGTTCTAACATGTGGGATAAATAGAGATTGTGAGAACTGTTGACAATTCTTTATCCATATGGGAATTTTATGGTAAGTTTTCTATGATATTAATGTTAATACTGATGTACACACATCAGTACCTATGCACTAACTTCGGTTCAGATTAATCATTTCGGCGGGAACTTTAATTTATACTTCTGTAGATACATTTCTGTAGCATGTATTTGAAGTACCTAAGTACTAAAATTAAAGTTTACCGTCGCACATATAATATTCTGTAAGTAAATAAAAATTTGGTAGCTATTTTGAAGTATTTTGTGAAATCAAATTCTTTATTACCTACCATTATTTATATTTATTTGTACGATTTACATTCTGTCATTTAATTAAACTTTCCTTATACTTTTTAAATGCCTATGGTGGTATGATACTCCTAATTGTAGATCTTTAGTAACTACTTACCTACAGAGTGAAAAATTTGATGTTAATATACAGATTTTGTTGAAACTGCAGTGTAACTGGTTGTTTGGTCAGCATATTTTAAATAACTATGTGTATGTGCTCACTTAACATGTTATAATTTTTTAGATGGCTGGCATAATGGATGATAAAGTTGATCCAAAGCTCTTTGTCACTTGTCGTCTCTGTCTTCAAGATTTAGGACAGTATCAGATAGTACCCAAAGTCCAGCAACAAATTAAATACTGCTTCAATATAGATGTGAGTACTGTCATTAACTATAATATATTGTTTTAAACACCAATATATTATATTTTATTACATGACTACCTATTTCCACACCGTTTCACCCACTCTGCTCGGCTCCTTTTCACAAATGGCCTATCTAACACAAAATTATATTTTCAAAATCAGATCAGTAGTTCCTGAGATTATTTAAAAAAAAACAAACAAACACTTCAACTTTATATAATAGTATGAAATATAAGATAAGATTGAGATTTAGGACATTTTGTTTCAAATCAAATCAAATCAAATCAAATCAATTTATTTGTGAACACAGGTTATACAGAAGGTGTTTAACATACATTAATAGAATCTCTATGTTCTACCAATAAAATTGGTGTACAAATAGTTATGAAGTCAGGCAGGTACCAAGCATTATTAATATATTTAAATTAAACAAGTATAAAAGAATCATAATGGTATGTCAAAATTTATCATTTAGAAATAAGTCAATAGAATAATATGTCTTGTCAATTAAAAATAATGTCAGTTTTCGTTTAAAAAGTCTAATATTATTTTCGTTTCTTATATATTTAGGTAGTTTATTATAAATTTTTGGAGCCATTGCAAAGATACTGTTCCTGTATAGTGCAGTTCTAGATTTCAATAAGTGTAACTGGTCACAACGACGTTGACTGGTTACTCGGTCAAAATTATTAAAATTGTTTTTAACGAACATACCAGTCTCATAGATGTATAATGAGGGGACCGTCAAAATTTTGAGGTCTTTAAAGAAAGTGTAGCAGCTGTCGGTAGACTGCAGATTACAAATAGCCCTAATGCATCTTTTTTGACACTTGAAGACCATTTCTTTACCGGTTGCATTCCCCCAGAAAATTATTCCATATCTTAATGTTGATGCTACTAGACCATGGTATGCTGTCAACACTGTTTTTCGGTTTGCAGTTTTATTTAACATGTGTAGAGCATAGGAATATTGATTTAACTTATTACACACCTTATCTATATGAACATTCCATTTCAATGTTTTCTGTATACTTAGTCCTAGAAATTTTGTTACATTTGTTTCATTAATACTTTTTCCGTGATATTCTACAATTAAATTTTTGTATTGATCCATTCGCTGTTCAAATTTCATTATTGCCGTCTTTTCTAGGTTTATGATCAAATTATTATGTTTTAACCAATTTACAACAGATTCAATGTTAGCATTTATATCTGCTTCTAATGTTTCTAAGTCATTACCATCAAATAGTAAGGTACTGTCGTCTGCAAACATGGTCATTGGATATGTTGATGATGTTGGAAAGTCATTTATGTAAATAATAAACAGAGTCGGGCCAAGGACACTACCTTGTGGTACGCCGTAAGTAACAGTTCTCTGACCAGACCTATAAGTTACCTCGCTATCTTTAGTGATTCTACTGATAACTGTCATTTGCCGTCTGTTATGTAGGTAGGATTCAATTAGACTCAATACGTTTCCTCTAATTCCATATGCATTTAGTTTACTTAGGAGTATTTTATGATCAACGCGATCGAAAGCCTTTGTCATGTCCATGTAAAGTGCTACAGCTGGTAATTTCTTATCTACTTGACTGCTAACTTTATCTAGAAAGTCGTATATGGCCATATCAATGGACTTGTTCTTCCTGAAGCCTTTTTGATTGTCAACTAGTAAATTATTTTTTTCAAAATATGAAGTAATTTGATTATTAATTACTTTTTCGTAAATCTTAGAAAATATTGGTACCAGAGCAATAGGTCTGTAACAGGACATATTTTCTCTGTTGTCTTTCTTAAAAAGCGGTTTTATTATAGTAATTTTTAATTCACTGGGAAAAGTCCCACACTCTATGCTCAAATTAATAAGATAACTCAATATTGGTGCAATAATGATGGATACGTGTTTTATAATTTTAGTAGATATATCATCGTACCCAGTGCTAGCTGTGTTTTTGAGCGACATTACAATACGATGGATGTCAACTGGTGAAGTAGGGGACATGAACATCGAAGTATTTTTATTATTATTAATCGTCATTTTATAAGTGTCAATATTGATATGGTCAGTTAATTTTACTTGATCTACAAAGAAGTCATTAAAAGCTTGTGCTATTGCGTCAGGATTAGTTAATAGTTTTTGATTACAGTCAATTTTCATGATATATTCATTTGGTATAGTGGTTTTGTTCCTACTGATGACTTTCCATGTGGCTTTCCCTAGATTCTGAGCTGTGCTGATAAATTTATTATTGTGTGCCCTCTGCGTAAGATTTATTACTTTTTTAAAACGGTTTCCTACACTTTAGATGGAAAGGAAGTATTATTTTCTTTAATTTATTTCATAACATGTTTTGTTCATAACTTTCATTTCAGGTAGACCCGTTTGATGGACTTCCACAACTTATATGTGTGAAATGTAAAGGCATCCTAAACAACTTCTATGAAATAAAGACGTTGTTCAGTGAAAAGCAAGCAGACTTGAGAAATAGGGTGACAAGAAAAGAATTAAGTTCGGTGAGTACTTATCTGGTCATTTATGTTGGGTATCTACCTATAGTCTGTCGTACATTTGGGGCACTGCTTTCAACATCACCTCTTGGCAGTGGCCTGAGCTCAGGCTTACAATGGTGTAATTATATGTAGTAACTCATAAGGTACTCTTATTTTTTCTAGTAACTCATTGAGTTGCACATAATAATTGGGCAAACCTATTGCTTTAAACCAAGTACTATTCCAAATAAATCTAATATGAAGTATGCAAAAAACTGAAAAATCTCATCATACTCAATTTGGGTAGATACCCAAATTGAGTATTTGAAGATAAGTATCTAAGCAAAGGTGCTTAGCCATACTAGTTGCTATAATGAATCATGCTAACAAGGAGATATTTGTTTTAATGAAAGTATCTCATTTATTCCTTATGAATTATTCTTTCCTTCTAGCTCTCTTGAGTTCGGGTCCCTAAAACTGTGATCTGGTTCTGCATCTATAACCATAACTTAAATTTACAAGATTAATAAGTTATTTGGTTAAAGGTTTATTTTTCATGTTTCAGGAAACATATCTTCAACACCAACAAGACACTGTCAGTTCTAGCCAACAAGCTTCTGATGACACAGATACACTAAAAAAGAAACACTCTAAGAAAAGAGTGCTGAATTCATCTTCATCTGATGATAGTGAGTTAGAATCATCATACACTGCATTGACAAGGATAAAAAGAAAATCCTCAAAGTCAGTTCCTAGAAGTGTAGCACCATGGGAGTTACCTTACAAGAAATCTATGTCATGTCATTTGTGTACTTCTGTGTGGCTTAATAAAAACTCATATACCAATCATATGCGATCGCACAGTCACCTGGTGAAAAAGTATAAAAATATACTGAAAAGACAATGTAAAATAAATTTGGTCAAAATTGATGGCAAACCCAATTTAACTGGTTTAGCAGATATGGTGGTACACAATGAAAGTAAAATAGTTGCTCCTGGGAACTCATACTTTTGTACCATTTATTCAAAAGAAAATCCTAGCTGCTCCTCTGGTGAACACATTGTCCAACAAAAATATGAAGATGGGGGTTCATGTTCAGATGATGAAGACATTGTATGCAAACCAACCAAAAGAAAAAAGAGGTTTATATCTAGAAGTTCCAATGAAACTGTTGTAATAGCAAGCAATAGTAATAAGATTTTATCAGATTTAGAAGAAGACTCTAGTACTCAATTTAATAATCATGATACACCCCTAATACATAACAGTCAATGCATAAACATTGATGATTCATCCGACAGTGAATTGCCCAATGAAGAAAATACACAAAAAGTTAAACAACCAATAGTAGCTCGGGAAAGTGATTTTCAAACAATTCAAGATATGATATCAGCATGTGTTAGTTCCTATACTAGCAAGAAAAACGAATCATCTGAGATAGATTCTAAAATAAATAAGAAAAAAGGGAAAAAGAAAGATGGTGCATGTCATATTGCTCTACTCAACCATAAAGTTTTAAGCATTGGAAGGAAAATTGTTTCTAAACAAGGTATCAATTGTATTAGAATATTAAGATACTTAGAGTATAAGGATCTTGACATAGTTTGGTTACCCAACAATGCAAGTACACACTACATTCATATTTCAATGACAAAATCAGATGCACTTGCAAATGATAAAGAAAGTATGTGGAAAAGTATACCTGAGACAGTAATGTTACCTGAATCACTTCCTGCTAAAGTCCCTATTGCATCCTTGCCAGCCACACTATACCTCGATAATAAATCGAGTAATTTAGATTCAAAGAAAATTTTAAATGCCCATCCTGTTGCAAACCCTAAACAATTGCCAAGGAAATTGGGACCAGCTTCTGAATCTAGAGCACAGCTTTCTAGAACGTTTGAAGAACCAGCATTCTGCATGCCTATCATTGCATCGACAACTTCATTAGCAGAAGTATCTACTGATCAACAGAACCAGGAAGCTAATGGAAAAACTAGCGCTACATCTGGAGTCTCTGTAGAGATGACCACGTTGGCTCCAAGAATTAAAGTAAAGCCAGTATCTGAACTAATGTCACAAGAAACTTTGGACAGTCTTAAGCAAAAACAAAATATGCCTGCTACTAATAGTATCATGTTGACAAACCAGATTGATAATGTTTGGGTGCAAAACAAGCCAGCCAATGTGTTTCTTCCAAATGTGTTGGTACAGCCGCAAGTAGACAGCCCGAACATGCAAGTAATCCAAATGCCGATCCTAACTTTAGATTCTACAAATTCAGTAACTGTCAGTGAAGATGATAGCCTAGATTATGTAATACTGGACACGGCTGATCTTCCAAATACAAAAACAAAATCGCCAATGTCATATCTGAAAAGTCTCTTGCAAATTCACAATATAGTATTATTAAATACAGAAGAAGCAATAACAAAAGATTTTATTACGCTCATTAAATTTAAAGCATTATTCAAGCAAAATAAGACTACACCTATATTGCTTTGCCTATCTTTATACTGTTGTAAGAATACCTTTTCTATACAGGTTAGAGATAGATATCAACTAGCTATTGACATGTTTCAAATGTCTGCTAACTGGCAATGGGAAATCCTTCAAGTGTATTGTGGTGAAGTTACTGTGAAAGCATTAGAGAGTGCTCGAAAACATGGCCAAGAAGTGTATGACTATACAAATCATTTTTATTGCTTACTCAAATCCATCAATTATCGCAAAGCTTGAATGTAATAACTAAATTTATTATGCGGTTTGTCGGGAGGTAGATCTAACTGAGATGCAATGTAGTTTGTAGTTTCTATTGATTCCAGAAGTGAAAGGATTAGTTTCACCCCTCTTTCAGGATCAATTTCACTGGTCGATATTATTTAAAATAGTTGATGGAACAATTTTGTAGTATACCATGATGTGATAATTAACCCGTCGAGCGTCCGCGTTCCTTATGCAAGAAAATGCATTTATTTGGCCATTGGCACACGAAAACAAGGACATTCATTACAATAGAAATAAAACAAATACAGTCAAAATAAAAACAAAACATTAATAATAGATTTTATAAAAGAGAAAGCAGCATGGAGCATTTTTTCTTATGATCCACCGGGTGCTCATAAGGACGCTCGAGGGGTTAATATGTTTATGCTTTATCTATTTTATTAGTTAGGAACCTTTCTAATAATGATAATACTTTTTGTTCATGTAGGTATTTTTTTTTAATAATCCGATAAACGAGGAGATAGATCATCTGATGGTAAGCAATCTGCGCCGCCAATGGACACCCGATACACCAGAGGTGTTACAAGTGCGTTACCAGCTCAGTTCCATATACTTGTGAAATGACCTGTTTTATCAAATCACGCCTTTTATTCCCGAAGGAGTGGGCAGAGGTGCACCTTACGGCACTTAATGACACTGTACAATGTAACACCCACTTTTCACTATTTATGTTACGAGTTCCATGTAATAGGGGGTGAGCCTATTGCCATATACCGGGCACAATTCCAAAGTCCGTGCCTGACAGACATTTTTTTTAAACCCCAGTAGTACTTTGCCCAACTCGGGAATCGAAACCGAGACCCCTTGCCCGGCAGTCGCACTTGCGACCACTCGGCCAACGAGGCAGTCTTTTCTTTCACTTTTTATTTTACAGCTGTTATTGAGAAGAATCTTGTTTATATTGTATTCTTTGTTCCAATTGAAATAACCTGTGTCGAACATTATGATTATTGTACCCACACACAGGAAATTGTATAATATTGCATGACTGTACAGTTATAGTTAGATCGATATAGTAGATCCTGTCTGAATATCGGCGTGAGTTCTAGTTGTATACTTATATATAAGGTTACACCTTTGTTGATAATATAGTTTATGTATTCTTCAATGAAGAATCGTGATTAGGTATTTGTATAATATTATTAACAATAAAAACTTTAACAACATGTATTTTAGATTTTCTTCTAAGTATAAAATTACAACAAAATTACTTCATCAAAGTTTCCATATGGATTCAACATCTAACAAAACTTCTTTTGGGTCTGAATGTTTGTGGAACATAAAATATCCTTGAATTTGTGCTGGACTGACCACCTTGTTCTGGTCCAAAACCCTAAAAGCAAAATATACTTTTACAGATCAAGGGTCCACATGCATCATTACATACCACCTAGTACATGTGAATAAGTTAACATACCTTTTTGCAAATGTTTTGGCATGATCCGGCGCTTTATCTCCCTTATAAAATCTCAAAAACATTAGCTCTATTTGATCTTGATCACAGTGTCCCACATACTCTTTCATGTCCACTCTGCCTGGTCGTATCAAAGCAGGATCTAATCTGAAAAAGTAAAGTGAATAGATATTATAGGTACTGATTCCTATTACTATTGTCTATTGATGGGGCTGAACAGTTCACAGAAGTCCTTCATCTTAATCGTTCTTGAGCCGCCTGTTTCATCTTGCTCCATATCAATCCGATGCTCGCCAATGCATCGAGATAGTTCCAAAAACCACGAATTTATGTTAACCTCTAAAGTCAGTCAGTTTACACCGAGATGTTGCCCGCACATTTTCAAAGAACAACTCGAAAAACAACTTTATTTTCTACACAAAAAGATACACATTGACCCGCGCGGTATCGAGAGACGTAGCAGTGAATTTTGGGTACGTTACGTCGCGAAAAACATGGTATCTTTTAAGTTTATGAAATAAATGAAAATATTGGAGACTGATTTACCTTTCCAAATAATTTGTTGTCATAAAAACTATTCTGGCTTCAGTAGACGCAACACCGTCGAGACAATTAAGAAGTCCACTGAAAGTTACGCGATTTAAACCTTCATATGCAGACTTCTGTGCAGGTGTATCTTCTCGAGAAACAAAGGCAGCATCCACATCTTCCAACAATATAATTGATTGCTGTGGTGCAACACTGAATAAAAATTAACATAATATAACAAAAAAGCCATGACATTACACAGATTTTTGCACCTGACCTTGGTGCAAAAACGGTTTAGGTAGCATTGCCATTTGGTAAAGCTCAAGAATTCAGCAGTTTCTACCTTCCTCTACCTTAAGGAGGAGAAAATCTGTACAATTGGTAAAGATGAGAATTATACCTATTGTATTATGTTGTGCTCATGCTACAGTATTTTAATATCCATAAATGTCCGGTCCAGTTTAAAACATTGCATGATGTTATTTGTTTTCTCTAGGCTAGGTTTTGTTTTAGATACCACTAGATGACCCAGTAAACTTCATATCGTCTAAAATTTTTATTTATATGTATAAATTAAATTATTATTGGGTAGTTTATTTAGGTAAACTATAAACTTACCTAAGTAGGTGATTAAGTCTATCATCAGTTAGTCCTCGTTCAGATAGATTTAATACACAAATGTTGTACTCCAATTCACCTGCTAGTGCCATGATATATGAAGACTTTCCACATCCAGGTGGCCCATACAGCAAGTAACCTGAAATATAAAAAAAATGTCAAATTAAATATTTTATTATTTTTTTCACAATTATTATTTAAATATCTTTGCATAACATTACACCTAACCGCCTAATTCAGAAAAGGGTGGAGTAACATAACACTCACTTGGCATGACCTATGTTATGAGCCCTATCTCCTCATTACTCATCTAAGTAATAGTTCATATTCCTTTTATTAGTAATAATTGTTTGCATACAAAAATTACCTCTTCTATAAGGAATTCCTCTTTCAGTATACCAGTTGGGATTATTGATGAAATCCCAACAATCAGACAAGATTTTGTCTGATAAACCAGCACGGAGCACTACACTGTGCAGAGGTCGCCGTCTTCTAGGATGTCCAAATGGTCGCCATTCAGATCCCATAGCTGTGTACATTATTGTCATACCTTCATGTTGTTTCAGGGCCATTGTCCTTGCTGCAATGACATAATTAGTTTAGCAATATATACAGAACGTAACAATACATGATCATAAATAAAAAAATAAATATTATGTAATTAACTTAGATCATTACACAATACTAGGTACTTAGCAATTTTACCTTCTTCTAAAATATTATAATATAACTCTTTATTTCTTCCAAATGCTGTTAGTGTCACAGTTTCCCAAGGTACGCCCATATGAAGGTCTAATGTATGTTGTTCTCTTGTACGGTCCACTTTTATCCATGTGCCACCATATCTGAAATAATAAATAAATCAGTTTCATAAAGTCTCATAATCTTTGTGCGTAATTTTATAAACTTACCTGAAAAAATGTTGACCAACACTAGGAATAAAATCATATTTAGTTTTTATTTGGCCAGTGTCCTTTTGTAGGAATGATGTTTCTACACTTAAGTGCTGAGTTTGTCTAGCACCTTTATGTGTTATCCATTGTAATAACCACTGGTAGGACTTATCTCTGCACGGAACTTCAAGCGTGATCATGCAATGTCTCCGAAATAGTATCATAGACGTCTGTACTCCTCGTCGTAATATTGCTGCACCGGCACCGATCCCAAATAATCCAAAACCTGCTCCGAAATACGGGTTTTGTGAAAGAGATGCTATATACTCTGCGATAGCCATGATTATTATGGGTCAATTATGTCATTAATACAAAGAAACTACTTTTGTTAAAACACTAAATAAACCTTTCTGGGGATTTTTTCCTATTTGACATTAGCAATTTATTCATTGATTGGATCTTGACAATCAGCTGTTTTTAGATATTTAGAGCTTCGTTTATAAACTGCTCGACGGCTAAAACTGGACTGAAATAATGTGGGTCTTGTCTTGTAAAATCTTATTTATATTTTGACGAAATGTGCGAAATGATAAACTGCGAATTACACTGGATATGATCAAGTGATAAACCAAGATTTTCCGTAGTATAGTAGTAGTCCGTATTTGTACATCAACACTAGATGGCGACAGTTTTCAGAAGTGTAAAATTTCTTTTAGTAAGAAAAGAATCACTTCTTTGCAGTTGTTAACTTACCTTATAATAATAATAACGTCAAAATGCAAACTATTATATCTTTGTTTAATGTGAGTGTAAAGTATTCAGCTAAGGCGCGTATTCTTTGCAGTTTTTTTACATCTCTGTAGATTTTTTTTAAGGAGGGTAAATCATCGAATGACTGCTCCTACCTGGGTGAGGCGTTAAAAACCACCCCGTTCCTTCTCCTGCATTTCGAACCGGAGCCCCGGTAACCCGTTAGGTTCTCCACGACAGCTCTATGAAGATTAAAATGATGCTAAAGCATAATAGTTGCGACAATGACATTTATAATTTATTTATTTACAACAAAATAGGTACTTGCTAAAAATTATCAACAACGTCTCCGCAATAGAGTAGTCTACAGTACACTATAAACTACAATGTATACTGTAGAGTGTACATTGTACACTACAATTTTAGAAAAAAATAGATGTTCTAGCCCTTAGTTATTTAGTTACACAATATTTTAATAAAATAGGGTACTACATATTTCTAAAGAAACTTCTTGTAGACCTTTGACTGGTAAAGCAATAACATTATACAAGTTAAGTACCGAGTTATGGTTTCAACAAGTATGATCGTATAAACATCATGAGTTATTCTTACTATTATAATATTATAAATCGGAAAGTGAGTTTGTTTGTTTGTTTGTTCCGCTTTCACGACGTAACTACTAAACCCATTGCTTTGGAATTTTGCAAACGTAAAGTCAAAAGTCCGGATTAAATAATAGGGTACTTTTTATCCCGGAAAAATATGATATTCCCGAGGGAAAGCAAAAATATTGGTATAGATGGCGCTGTGTGTACTAGTATTGATGGCGCTGTATGTCATTTAAAATAAGTCAACGAATTACCACCGAATGGGAAATGTCACGCTTTAATCTATAGCGCTACAATTACACTTATTCGGTGCTCTTTTCGACTCATTTATTTGCTGTTTTATAAGTCAACGAATTACTAATTGGTATCTACATAGTAGTTACGCTACTTAGCGATAGATGGCTCTGGGTGTTTATAAACCTGGGTGTTTATAAAATAGGTATATTATATTATATGTACCTACCTATTGTGATAAGTGAGAAGGCAACTTCCATGCACAGAAAATCTCGAAAGAGATTATGTTGCATTGTACATAAAAACAACGTTTGTTATTAAATGAGTATTATGTATTAAAAAAAAATAACGTGTTAACATTTGCTTACATGGTTGCTACCATTTTACATTAAATTGTGTAGGTATTTTATAGATTTTAGGTTAATAAAGCTACACGAAATCTTTCAATTTCAATTTGTTTGTTTGCCTGTCTTAAAACGGCAAAACGGTAAAGTGATTTTTTTGTCACATATGCTATTTTTTATCCTTTTGTGACGCGAGTGAAGCCGCTGGTAAAAGCTAGTACCACCTAAATCACTTATTCATACAATTAACTAGGCATATAGGTAGGTAGATAATATTGCATTATGTTATATTTTCCAATGTTCACTAATAATATACTTATAAAAAATGAAGTAGCGTGACGCCGCTGCGCGTCTGCTGGGACAATGATAGGGGTCGCGTGACCCGCACCGCATCACATCAAAGCATTTTAGAAGCACAAGGGAGACGATATACAGTCGTATATCGTACCTACATTTTATGTACTCGTACTAATTACTTATTCAACAAATTGCTATATCTTCACCAGTTTTGTAAACGAAGGAGTGAATAGGTACACCTAGTTTCATATTTACCTATGTGTAGACGCTATGAGTGAAAAATTCAATTCAATTGCCTACTGTAATTTATTACTTACTAAGATTAGCGACACAATGAACAGGATAACATAAGTTCTGTAGTTGACTGACCTGTAACAATCACATTAAAAAAAATCAAAGTCATCAAGTTAAGACATTTTTTTCGAAAAAGGTACTCGTATCTTTTGTATCTACAGGGCTATGTATGAACACGTTATGGTTAATATTGAAGAAGTGCTAAACAAGTATCAAAATGTCGTATTTTTGGAAAGTTCTATTAATTATAATTGTGTTTATAAAGCAAGAAGCTGATTTAGCTTTAACTCTCCGAAAGTTTGTTCATCAGAAGGATATGTCGGAACACTGTCGGAGGCGCGTGGTGCCCTCAGTATTTCTTGGCAAACAAGTGGTGGACGCGTATTCACAAATTTTGCAATTCTCACAACTGGAACTACCCTACAGTTGCTTTATTGGTGTTAGGTTTGTATAAATTAAAACATGTAATTTTGTAAATTTGCACCACCTACCCACATATTTTTGTAGAGACCTATAATAGAAAAGATTTTATTTTACTTTAACAGAACGGAGTCTGGTAGTAATATAATACTGGTAATCCAGCTGGTCTCCAACAAAACCCTGATAGATTCATGCCGTGTAAACAAAAATCAGCTTTTAGTTTATGAATTAGGGGAGACGTTCGGTGGTTACTGGGGCGCCTTGCCCCATGGTGTTATGGACGCGAAGCCTAAAGAAGACGAACAACAGTATGCAATAAAAACTACGCAACCTACGACTACCACGGAAAAGAAGACAACGTAAGTAACTTTAAATCTGGTATACCTTAGTTACTAATTCCTCGATGTTACCCACCTTTACTCCTAAATCGCAATCAATTTCAATTTTATTATTAGAACTAGCTTCTGCCAGCGGCTTCGCCCGCGATCCCAGGGGTAAAATGCCATGTATCACTTCAGACCATAATCTACCTTTGTTCCGAATTTCATTCCGGTCCCTTCATTCGTTTTAATATGACTGAGTAACAAACATACACATAAACTCGCATATTTTCATTTATAATATCGAGTCAAGCTAATTTCAACCATTGGCCTTTCAGTTACAGCGTAAAGTCTATGAATGAGTATTGTGAACATTAGAGTAGACAAATACAATCAGAAATCACCGAATTGCTCAGCTATCAGGAGTTTCACGTGTTATTGTGAGTCAACCATAAAAGATAGACATATGCTGTCGAGGAATATTTTTTATATAATTTTAAGGAGAATATTTCCGTCATACATGATTTCTATGTAGCTTTAACCTATAAGCCTGCACACGTGACGGAAGCTTAAAAAATGGAGTAACTTCTCCCGTTTTTCCAATATTTCCCTTTACTGCTCTGCTCCTATTGATCGTAACGCAATGAAAAGTATACTATAACCTGCCCAGGAGTATGAAGAATAATTGTGCCAAATTTCGTTAAAATCCGTCGAGTAGTTTTTGTTTCCATAACGAACATACAGACAGACAGACAGACAGACAAAAATTTTACTGATTGCATTTTTGGCATCAGTAGCGATCTCTAACCACCCCTTGATAGTTATTTTTTAAATATATTTTATGTACAGAATTGGCCTCTCTACAGATTTATTATAAGTATATAGATGAGTTATTTTCCCGTCTCCTACAGAAAGTAATTTTGAAGGGAAAGTTATACTACCTCCCCCCAAATTGAGTTAATCTTAAAAGATAGACACATACTGTCGCGGACTTTTTTTAGATCATTAAAAGAGCTATTATTCTTTAATACATATTTTTTGTGGATCTTGAACCGTTTTCACAGCGCACGCAACGGAAGGCTTCAAAGATGAAATAATTTCCCCCGTTTTTTACACATTTACCATTATATCTTTGCTCCTATTGGTCCTAGCGTGATGTTATATAGCCTATACGTATACTATAGGAAGGCTATACCTTCCTCGATAACTGGACTATTCAACCGATAAAGAATTATTCAATTCGAACCAGTAGTTTCGGAGATTAGCGCGTTCAAACAAGCAAACAAACACTCTTCAGCTTTATAATATTAGTATATATTATGTAGGTAAACGAAACAATATACCGCACTGTGCTAAGCCTAGAAGGACTATTCCAATGTAGCATTGGCTTAGCCGTACCTAGGTAGTAGGAACGGAACTATTACCCACGTAATAACATAACTGATGTGTGTACAATACCTAATTACCGTGGAAGTGATATAAATAAATACATACTTAAACACTTAAAAGTAAAAATGGCATAGTAGTGTTGTGTCTCTATATATCTGAAAAATGTAGGCATGTTATGACTATGTATGATATGTAAACATATAACAACTATTTCTTTTTAAAGCACACATACACCACCTCCTACAATGTCGACTACAGAGGAAGTTAAACCTGTGAAGCCACCAAAGGATTACATTGTGGAGATACCCATTGTCAACGTGTCTTTTCAATTGGTGCCCGGACGACTGCCACCCAAAGCCATCTTCGACACTGAGGACAGTTTTGATAAAATTTTTGATGTTAAGCCATGGTAATATGAACAGTCCACCAAGTTATGTATTTAGTATTTAGGTAAAAAAATAACGATTGATTCTCTATTGTTATACTAAATTGTATGCTTTGTAACGAAGCCATTGGTCGGCTCAGTAGCCAACAAAGGTTACTGTTTCTGTACGGAAACAATCTCATTTTCTTACCTGTAATTTGAATTATTGTACATTTTGATCTTACAATAAAGTATTGAGAACGGTAGGAAAAGCAAGTTACCCTCGCTATTGTCATTGTAGCTATATTTTGCAATAAAATTGAAGACAGTATGGCGCTGCTGAATTACTGAATTGATGCGTAGATAGCTTCAATCAATAATCAAAGGCTGACGAATAGAAAATAATATTGATGTTTATTTAGGCCTAATATGACTTATAAGTCGACGGTGCTGCCTCTGCTGCAATTCTCGTTAGAAGACGAAGACGTAGGGGGTGCGTTGCGCACTCCCGTCGCTGTTGAACCTGAGCTTCCGGAGTTCCAAGTGGACTTCAATTCCGATATATTCACACCAGACTACAGGTAGTAAATAAGCTGTACGGTGCCTTAGTTAGGTTAGCACAGAAAAATACAAATTTAAACTGATATCATCACCTGTGGTTACACAATGAGTTCCTACATAAATAATTATGAAGTCACATGTACACAAATACCTATTATAGAAAGAAACAAACAAGAAAGAAGTGATGCTTTATTTCTAGATCCACTTACAATTAAAAAGTTTAAAATATTTAATACTGCTGTTACAGATTGCCTTACCCGGTATTTAATTTGCCGACTAAACGTCCACAACATAAGTATAACGTTAATCATAGACTTAACTTTAAAAAAAATAAAATGTTGCTGGCTGAAAAACAATCTTTATTCTTGAAGACGTAAGGATTGCATTTGAAAACTTTGTTTTAACTATATAACTAGTTATTATAGTTCTTGGTCGTACATTTTTCTGTATTTTTCAGATCTTTACCTATGTTTCCATATCATACTTTCGTGTCACGGCCTCACGACGTATTCACTAGCCATTATCGTACTTCACAATCTCCGTTAAATAAGGAACATTCTGAATCCTGGGATGCAGTTAACGCAATTTTGAAAAACCTGAATAGATCTGGACATGTTGATGGTAAAACGAAAGTTGATGATAACGTGGAAAAACTTTTACAAGGACTTGCGAAAATTGGACCCAATGAAACTGGTTAGTTCCGAGATGAAGTAGAGGCTTTAAAAATATAACTTAAAATGTTCGCACCGGTCGGTATTAGTTGGTTTAGGAATCGCTAACTATTAGAATAGACTAGAACAGGGAAGGCGAACCTTTACACATTAGCGTGCCAATTACTTTGAAGAAAAGTATTTTACGGTTTTATGTGTGCCATCGACTGATATTTACAGTCTATCTCTAGCAATAATGTATACAGTTGACCTGGTAAGCTGTCACCGCAGTCTGAGTACACCTGCAATATTCGAGATACCACAAATGCGTTGTAGGTTTCTGATCATTCATCAGTTTTGTAGTCACTGTCGTGCCCAAAATGTTGTGTTCCGTGCCATCAACGGCACGCGTGCCAATGGTTCGCCATCCCTGGACTAGAATATAATAGAATAGAATGAAGAATAGAATAAAACAGAACAGAACAGACCAGAACAGACCAGATCAGACCAGAACAGAATAGAATGGAATAAAATAGAATATAATAAAAAGTAACTTCTTGGCCTACATACATATTTTAAAGTCCAACAAATGCATCATTGAGTAAATAGAGTTACTGTAAAATGAACAGAAACTTATAAATTCATTATTTTGTCATATGGTTCAGATATTTAACACCCAAAGAACCTGTCTCATTCATAAGATGTTCAATATGTTCATCCATATATCTAGTACTTTAAAGGTACGTTAGCAGATTCATTCATTACGAATGAATGACTTTTTAATTGGAGCAGTCATTCTTGTAAGTGCACTACTTACTGGCATCAGCTTGCGCTTACTCATTTGATAGTAACTCTTAGGTAGGTAGGTACCAACTTACTTATTTTGTGTATATATGGCTAATACCTATGGTACATACGGTATACCGTATAAAGTATTGGCCTTATAAAAATACTTTTTAAAGATAAAATACTTGTCTAGGAAAAGACCCGAATGAATTAAAATTTCCTTATTTTAAAGGACAATGCTCACGAAGTATGAAAAAAAACTAAGTATTGGCGCAAATGAAACTTATCTCAAATTTGTGTGATCCTAATAAATGCTACATCAGGAGCATCATCGAAATCGATGCCTAAATGCAAGAAATTGCTATGTCATTGGCTCATTTCATTTCGTTTGCGCCAATGTTGTGTTTTGTAGAGCATTGTCCTTTATAAATGTGAGCTTAGAATCTGATCACATTTCATTTTTATTGATGAAAAGCATTCTAAAATTCTAGCAATAGACAAGTAAGTAAAACTGTTTCGTACATGTACGATTTCAGGCTTAGCACTAAACGCGTCGAGTGACTCGAGTGTTGAACCATCAGTGACGGCGTCATGGCATAGCACGACGGAGTACAAAACCGACTCCATCACATGGAGACAACCATCGGCCACATATCGGTAACATTACCTTGTATTTATTAACTCCATATAATATTTGATTATTACCTACGTTATTTTCTGACGAGTAAAACTTTTTCTATTATGGGAATGAAGAAAAGTTCCATATCCATATTAAATTGAACTATTCATACGTACGTTACGTATGAATAGTTCTGATTTAAAAAAAATATATAGAATCATTTACTCATACTTATAAAGGCAGTACGTATCGCACCTTCGCTAAGACAATTGGGATTAAAAGGCAAACATTCAGGAATAATTAAATTAAGTATAAGTAGCATACTTAACTTATTTTTAAATACATCCCACATGTCATCAGATTGGCATACCTATTTCATTCACTTTATGAGTTTTAAAACGCATTTATCTCGACCATCGACTAATAATAATGATTATATCACAAATATCAAATGAATGTAGGAAGGGTAAAAAAACAACATTTCAAATAGCAATCTATTTATTTATTTTTGCAACATAATTCCAGGACAAATTACTTAGATGATGAAATAGAGGAACCAGTGACACAAGTTTCCAGTAGTACGGCAAGTAACATAGTTGACAGCATTGGGATTCTGCTGCCAGTTTTAGGCATTGACACAGTTATATTAAACAGTACGTACCATATCATACATTGACCTATACATAATTGTAAATTATCTGCATATTTGTTGAGGTATCCCTACTACAATAAAAAATACTTAATGCTGGTTGTCGTGACATAATTATAAGTCTGGTGCCCATAACAAGGTGGTAAATACGTAAATCCTTAACAATGGCCTATCACAAACTGTTAATACTTAAGTTACAAACTCTGTAAAAATAATTATTTACAAAAAAAAAACTAAAAATAAAATTGTATGCAAGTACATTCAGAAATCTATTTAAGTAACTATATGTGTATAGGTAGCTGTAGAAGGTACACGGGAGGTTAAATTCTAATAAAATGTTTCATAGTATAAAGATTTTCTAATATTTCAGTAACACAACCGGAGAAAAATGAGTCATCAACTTTGAATGAGTCTGAATCCACCACTTTAGCCACAACCTCAATGTATGTATCTTTTATCTAATAAGTCTTCCAATTCAAATATTGTTTTAATACATTTTTGTGACGCGGTAATGTATAAATGACATATTAACTAGTAATAACAACACAAAGGTCCACTAAAATGGTAAATTCGTTAATTGAAACAATAATCTTAACAGTTACGCTATGTGTGTACATAAGTATGTATCACAGGTATATTACCTACAATTTACAACATAATTCATTTCACAACAACTTTTTCAAAAAAAGTATACATTATAAGAAACATAGACGTACTATAAACATAGACTACGTATGTATATTATGTTTAAAAAAATACACAAATACTAATAATTATTGTTTGTTATATCCTCTTATAATTTAAGCTGAATGTACACCTGTAACACGCAAAGAGTTGACGATGTAAACAGTAAAATAATTCTATATTACTTAGCGACCGCCTACTAGTATAACAATGATCCATTTCCGTTAGTCGATGCTTTGTATACTCTGTTATTTCTATAGTTATATTATTAGATAGTTTGACTCTTCATCCTATTCTGTCCAGCTATCAAATATGAAATATGTATACTTATACATATTTTAAAAGGATGATCAGTTCCATGTAGGGAAAAAGGTTATAGAAAATACTTCATAGCCTGGATTTATTTTTTATCGACAGAAGGAATTCAAGGTATGACATTTTTATTAAAATAATTATATATATATACTGATTTGTTAGTAAAATTGTAGATGTCGATAACTTGAGTTCGTTCACCCAATAATCTAAAACTTACGCTACGAGCACGTCTTGCTACGAGCGCGTCGTAATCGTAGCAAATTAAAATTTAGCTAAATATTTAATTGAATGTTATTATGGACTTGTAGAACCGAAGACAGCTTTCTTTATTTGTTACTCTTTCTAATTACCTTCCGTAACTCGTATTTATTTATATTAATAAAACTTCTTTCTTTATATTTCGTCTAGATTTATACGGGGACGTCTTTGCTTTTTCGATGTGGCGGTCAAAAGAGTAAGTAGGAGTATTGTGATGGAAACTTCGTAATGAATATTGTGTTTTTTAGAGAAAAGCCTTTGACTCTACTAGACCACGAGTCGTGGGAGAACATGGTACACGCGGCGTCTCTAATGGCTGTCGCGCTGAACCAATCCGTCACGGCCCGCGAGGACGTTGACACGCAGGGAGACAACGTCACCATATCGACACTAAGGCAAGTACTCTCGACAACTAACTGAAATATATCCTAGTATCTTTGTATAATAACTATCGCGAGCCAAACTAAATTCAATGAAAATAATGGTTGACATATAGTTATTATGTAAAATGAAATGAAATGAACGAATGAGAAAACTCAGTAATTTTACGTAGTTCTATTACTAGTTCAGTTTTTATTACTACTAATAAAGCTCTCCTACTGGTTTCAAATCACAACGAAAATTGGTAGACATTTCCTCCGCCATTTTACATGATTAAACCGTTATTTTTAAAACCTTGTACCTAGTTTGAACCCGGTAAAATAAAATATGAGATAACCGTTTGAATACAGGTTGGTAACTATACCTACTTAAGTGGGTTACAATTCAAAATAATTAAATATGCGTGTCTTACACACGCATATTTAATTATTCTAATACATTCTAAATAGATTTGATAGTTGAATTACGCCTTCATACTGATGAAAAAGAATAAATTGATAGGATTGTTATGATAATAAGTACCTACGTGGAGGTTAGGGATGGTCAGATCAAATATATAAAAAAAATGACTACAAATTAATTCTTAAAATAAAAAAAGGTCCCAGAAGCTAGAAAATAAGTAAGTTCATAGAACTTAAAATGTTTAATTGAACAGTGTGTTTATTACTGAGTTGCAGTAGTACTAAAATGCGGCACCAGCGTAAGAAACGGTACATTCACGCGATTCCCATCGAACACGTGAAGCCTCATCACCTGCCAGTCATGCAGGAGATCCCTACTTCGACCCCATACAGCGACAGAATATTCAATGCACAGGAGTTTCAGCGACGTATAGAATTGCAAGATGACGAGGTTTGTTACGAATCAACAAAGTAGCTTCAGTCGTTTTAATATGACTGAGTAACAAACATACACACATCGTTGCACAAAAATAATTATTATAGCATGATTCAGTATTCACGCGCGACGGGCGCGATGGCTTATTAGCGTATTTCATGTATTTCTATACCGATTTCTATGATTCTTATTTTTTTAATTAAATAGGTAATAATGTTAACTTTTTAATAATGAATGAGTATTATAAACGTAAGAGTAAACAAATATAAGCAGAAAGCTTGTACGCGTGTACAGTCTTAAGGCTGTAAATGCGATGGAAGCTTAAAATTGGAGTCACTTCCCCTATATTCCAACATTTCCCTATACTGATCTGCTCTTATTGATTGTTGCGTGATGGAAAGTACATTAGTAAACTATAACCTCACCAGGAGTGTAAAGAATAATTCTAACAAGTTTCGTTAAAATCCGTCTAGTAGTTTTTATTTCTATAAGGAACATACAGACAGACAGACAGACAAAAATTTAACTGATTGCATTTTTGACATTAGTATCGATCACTAATCAACCCCTGATAGTTATTTTGGAAATATATTTCAGGTACAGAATGGACCTTATAGATAAATTTTATTGTACCACATAAAGTCTTTGTTTATGAGGGCGGGAAATCATCCAGTGATTCTTCCCACCTTGAGTAAGGCGAGACTGCGAGAGTGCCCGACTCTTAATGACTAAAAACACCCCGTTCCTACTTCTATTTCGAGCCGGAGCCCAGGTAACCTGTTAAGTCGACCGGAATCTGTCTTCATTGTCTTCAGATCCACGACCGTGTGGCGTTACGCTATCTGAGTCAGTATGTTGGACCAGTACTGTTCAACATCTGCGACTTTGATGAAGCAGCTGCAAGACATGTCTACCTGTTCAACTCATCCAGACTTGTGCTCGCTATTTCCAATTTTACTGTGAGTTCGTCGTACTACTATACTTGTTCATGCTTATTCATTTGTACATTTTATTGTGGTTAGATGTAGGTTTGAATTAAACCGTGATTGTTTACAAAAGTTACGTGGCAAGTCATAAGTGAAGATGTAATGTACTTCTTCTAATATTTTTATCTATCAACCAACATCCGAGTCTTCTAAAATAGCGATTATTCTGAGTGCAGTTGGAACGTATGACGGTGGTGGTAACTCCTGCGCGCACTCTGCTTTCCAGCGACGCGCAGTGTCCGTCAGCGAACCTCGAGTGCCAGGTGTCCGGCGCACGTGTCTGTATCGACTCACTCAGCGCTTGCGACGGCGTACCCAACTGTGGTTCATACGGTAACTCGTCAGACTTTGTTGCACTCTTCTACAACCACTGACAGCTAGTACATCAAAACATCATTGATAAAATATAACGTAGTAAAACAAATCACTGAAATCCATACCATATTCAGGAAATCCTTGCATGTTGTTTTAGGTTCATCATATTGATTGACAATAAAATGAGCCCTAGAATTTAGGGAAATTATTCCAATTTCTCGTTTCGTACCTATCAGTGTTAGGACGGAGTTACAACAAATTCGTTAATGTTTCTCATTCCTAGACTTATGAAGGACTAGCTGTTACCCGCGACTTCGTCCGCGTGAAATAGCGACTTCTGTATAAATTGGGTTCTTAAATTAGTCTTTGTCAAGGTTTCTACGGCTGTACAACTGGAACAAATATCATCACGATCGATTCAGTACCTAAGTAGGTTATATTTATTGAGAAATGAATTTATTTTCGTGATTTCTAAAATGCCCGTCTCGTGCGTACAGTGCCCGTCTCGTGAGGTTTCAGTGATCAAAACTATTCTATGTTTGCAAATCAATGTTGTATCGCATTTCAATCAAATAGATATAGTGATTTTAACGCACAGTTCCCGGTTTCGTGGGTTTTTCGGGTTGAAAACTTTTAGATGTCCTTTCCCGGGTTTCAAACTATCGCTGTACCGAATTTCACCAAATAGGTTCAATGATTTAAAAGGTAAGAGCCTCTCTTTATTTCAACGTCCTTGATCCTGGTATTTTAACGCATAGTTTCCGTTCTTTTGGGATTTCCTCTCTCTAATAATGTGATCTGATATATATCAGTGCGACGTTACTATTGCAAATTTTTAAATAAAAAAATAGGTATTCTGGTATTACGTTATTTACGTAATTACGATACATGGACTTTAATGTACTGTATAAGATATTAACATTACCTAAAGGAGATTTGTTTTTCAAGTCGGAAAATGATCCAATCTTCATTTATGTCTGTTGATGCCAAAATTTATTATGGAAATAGGACGCCATAACAATTACAAATCATCAGGTTGGTTACCATAGTAATGTTACCTGTCAGTTATCCGTTTTCAGATAAATCGTAATTAATATTCTTAAAAATCGGCATAGTGACTTCCACGTAAATGGCAGAAATATGCCGTCGCGGACTTTTATTTAGAACTAATCGAGGCAAACAATCTTACAGTACATTATCTTAGTGTAACTTCTATGGTTTAGGCAGCGTTCGCCGATTTAGGTCTCAGAGACCCGATTTGGCGTACATTTTGTGTTATATTACGCCCAAAATAACATAAAGTCATTACAAATTGTAGCCTGTATGTTATTCTGATGTATGACCTACATTACTGTGAAGTTTCATCTAAATCCGATCAGCAGTTTTTGTGTGATGCAGTAACAAACACATCCACACACATACACACACACATACATCCTCACAAACTTTCGCATTTATAATATTAGTAGGACTCTTGAAATCTTCTTTATTTCAGATATATATGATGAGGATCGTCTGACGTGTGGAAGATCAGCAGGAGTTCAGCATAATGTGTGCCTTGCCGCCATAACTTTCTTAGCAGTTTTACTTACTCTACTATATATCGTGCACTATTGGCTTAAACGATGCGTGCCCAGAGTCTCTGATGCCTTTTTCATATACACTGATGCTGCTGAAAATGTGTAGGTTTATTTTAATGTGTAAATCATAAATAAGAGAGAATCAAACAAGTTTCAAAACATGTACGAGTATGTGTAGGTTGCTTCCATAATGTGATGAATGTTTTTGGTTTCAGTTTATACTTGGACCCTATTATGAGGTCTCCATATGATACCGAAGATCCAAAGGTGTTCTATCGAACCGGTGTTATCCCTGATGATATGGAATGTACCGACATGAAAATAAAAAGCAAGTCAGTTAGTCCTTATATTAGGCGATTTCTCAGCTTATTTCGATGGAGATGTAACTCAAATCGTAATGCGGCACCCGTTACGAAAGAACAAGAAATTGACATAGACTTTGACCGCCATAGAATGTATTCGTATGGTGAAGTAGAGCTCACTAAATTGGGAGGTTCTGCGTTGACAGATATGGCAGTGCAAACCGGATCAAGTTTATTAGGAATTCCCACATTGGGTTCAGTTGTTGTTAACGTGTCAGATCACGGCAGATCTTCGGTGGTTGATTCTGAGATGGAAGACATAGTAACTTATTACGAAGGAAAGCGAAGATCAAAGGAAAGCAATATTATTGACTTAGACGATCGTGAGTCTACGGAACGCGTATTTAAAGAGTTGAGTATTTTGGAGTTCTTTAAACGGGCAAGATCTGTTTCTGTGGACATGCCTCCGTATCAAGAAGAAAGAAGTTCAGAATATTTGACGCAACTTTCACCCCAAAGAGAAGAAGAGGAAATACAAAGCCTTAACTATGAACCAAGCTTCCAAGTGCCAGCAAGCGTTACTTCAATGAATATGGAAATAAGTGGGAAAAAAATTGAACACGCAAATGTCCAAAAGAAATTAAGATTTGAAGATATTAAGGCGGAGTCACCTAGTGAGAATGTAAATGTAGAGGGGGTAATGCCTGAACGTGGTCGACGGAGCGTGGTGTATGGGGCCGGGAAGAATATGCCTATAGAGCAGTCGGACTCCGGCGGTCAAATCGATGAGCCGAGTACCAGTACCAATAGAAAAACATATTTTTGGGGCAGCAGTAAAAACAAACCTAAAAAGCCAACTAAGAAAAAGACTCAATTATTCTCGTCTCGATGAAGTTTTAAAGCTTCTGCATAAGCAGAACGAGATGACTCTTTTTAGATTTAATGAATTAGTTCATTGTAGTTACTGACTTTAATGTTTACTTTGGTTTATAAGAAGGGGAAACGATATATGTATGTTATAATAAAATTAAATATAGCTAATTAATTTGAAATCCAAAATAATTATTTATTACGGACACTGTAACGTTACGTGTCGGTAAAAGATGGTCGGCAAAGCGGCGTCTGCGCCCGCGCCGCTATTTCCTAATTAAGACCAATTGTGCACCGGATAGAACACGTGCCAAAATGTGTGATGTCTTTTTAATGTCATTCCGTCATTGTGTATCTCTGTCATTATTTTAAAATTTAAATAAGCGTTTTATTTAGTAGAACACGTCACACTAATTGGTGAGCAAAGAGACTATCAACCAGTACCTAATATATTGTGCATGGCTGTCGACGTACCGTGGATTAAACATTAAATTAACTTAACTTTACATCAAATCTTTATCTGTACCTGATTATGATGATCTGAGCTAATAAAAAATTAAAGTAGGTACTAATAGTTTTTATGTAATTTTTTGTCAGCTATACATATATCACGCGTTTTACTCCCTGATAGGTTGTGCATAACATATGCAGTGGCATATACTAAATATAACAGTCATTTTCTTTATTTATAAAATGTCATGCAATAAGAGCTTGCTGTCACATGAGGTATAGATTTACATTATTTTACAGATTACAGGGTTACCGTGGCTCCGTCTCGGGGCTTGAATGAGTAGGAACGGGGTGGTTTTTAGTCAGTAAGAGTCTGACACTCCCTCACCCAGGCCGGGAGGAGTTCTAATGAATTTCCTTTCTCAAAATCTGACTGCATTACAAAATGAGAATTTCTGAAAACCGAACATCTGACTCCGCCAGTCGCACTTGGAACGACTCGAGCTACGTGGCAGTCACAAGTATTTATTTAGTCTAGGTTTTTACATCAATAAAAATGTCAGTTGAAATATAAAATGATATTTAATGACATTCGTTAGTGAAGTACAAATACACAAAACATTTATTGTAGAGGATATTGCTGTGACAAACGATTGTCTCGTTTCATTGGGGGCAATGAAATTTATCTTAGAGCTTTTATGTCAGTTCCAAAAAAGATAGATGTAAAAGTGTCAGACTAGAAGCGGGAGCCGAGAGCCGGTGCGCGAGGTCATTTCAATTGAAATCAATTAAAGCAATTGAGTCCAATTGAGCGGGCGGCAGATTCTGCGTCGCGCTCCGTCGCCAGAGAGATTTTATGTGAAGCGCCTACGCGTCGACCGTCACATGACTCACTTGTACATCATCCTGGCCTTTTCCTAGCATGCTCCAATTTATCACGAATATTTACATAGTCATTGACTACATACACTGTGTATACACGAATTTACATGAGGGATCTGTGGGTTACGTACCTAACTGGGCACTTTGAAGACCGTTGCTATGGCAAAGGTTTTAAACTACTGTATCACTTGTAAGGTAGACGAGGCGAGGGCTTTGAATTTCTCGATATGAATTTTTTCTTTAACCTTTTTCGAGTGTCTTTACTTTTTCCGTCTTTTGCCGGAATCTAGATTACCTAAGGCAATATACAACATAATTATTTTCTTCTGTCTCCTAAAGCTGTAGTCAATAGGATGTAGTATTGCAAAATAAAATATTAAATGTTTTGATTATTAGGGTATGTAAAAACTAGTAGATTTTTACTGTGGCGCTTGTACCTTTGTATAGGTACATGTATGTTTGTTTGTACGTATCCAACAAAAAATAACGAGACTTTAAATTCTTCTTCAATTTAGATTCCGGGCTACTGTTGACACTATTTTATCGATTTAAAAAGGGTAAAAATTGTCATAATAATAATATGTGCACCTGTATTTACCACTTCCAAAAATAAAAGGTATGATGTTTTGTTATACCAGCATGGTTCTCGAAGCTAATATCAGATACCCATCGAGACTTTTATGAAGTCCTGGTCTGAAGAGAAAAACAAAATATAAATTATAAATAGTATGAAGATTTATTTAACGGTGCTTGCGACTTTATTTGCTTTTTTTGAGCGAAATTGCCATTCTGGGAAAACATAGGATAGGCTTAACATTCATTCTGCGACAAATAAATAAGAACGGAGCGTTATACGGGTAAATGATATAACTTTCATTTTTCTTTGCATAATAAGGAATATTTAATTTTGTTACGTTTTTTTTTTACAACAGATCGTAACCTACTACAATATGTAATTTTTTGTCACGATACAGAAGAAATCTTATAGCATAGGGTCAAGTGTAGTCCGGATGGCGAGAGTCATGAACGCATACCCGAAATTAGAAAACAACGAGGATCACTGAATAAAATACAGATAGACTAGGCTGCGTGAAGAAGTAAGCGATTTTCTAACTACTGCGGTTGTAGAAATTGTAGGATTTCTTAAAAAGTAAATTTAAGTACTACTAGCTTCTGCCAGCGGCTTCGCCCGCGATCCCAGGGGTAAAATGCCTATATATGACTTCAGACCATAATCTACCTCTGTTCCGAATTTCATTCCGGTCCCTTCAGTCGTTTTAATATGACTGAGTAACAAACATACACATAAACTCACATATTTACATTTATAATATCGAGTCAAGCTAATTTTAACTATTGGCCTTTCAGTTACAGCGTAAAGTCTATGAATGAGTATTGTGAACGTTAGAGTAGACAAATACAATCAGAAATCACCGAATTGCTCAGCTATCTGGAGTTTCACCTGATATTGTGAGTCAACCATAAAAGATAGACATATGCTGTCGAGGAATATTTTTTATATAATTTTAAGGAGAATATTTCCGTCATACATGATTTCTATGCAGCTTTAACCTATAAGCCTGCACACGCGACGGAAGTTTAAAAAATGGAGTAACTTCTCCCATTTTCCCAATATTTTCCTTCACTGCTCTGCTCCTATTGATCGTAGCGTAATGAAAAGTATAGTATAACCTGCCCAAGAGTATGAAGAATAATTGTGCCAAATTTCGTTAAAATCCATTGAGTAGTTTTTGTTTCCATAACGAACATACAGACAGACAGACAGACAGACAAAAATTTTACTGATTGCATTTTTGGCATCAGTAGCGATCCCTAACCACCCCTTGATAGTTATTTTTTAAATATATTTTATGTACAGAATTTACCTCTCTACAGATTTATTATAAGTATAGATAGATAACGACCACAGAAATATTAAAAAAGTATTATATCTGTGATAACGACGGACGCTTAGAAAGTGTAATATTTTACAAGACGAACAAGTGTCATTAGTTAGTAATTCGTCAATTAAATGAGTCAATTTTTTGTAAAGCTAGTCTTGACTTGTAACATTTTACGTTTTAGCTTTCACGAGAGATCACTTTCTATACGTGTAAATACATTACACATTAAGTATAAAAAAATAATTTACGCAATGCTTTTTGTTTGTCAAGGAAAAGAAGTCCCACAAGTGTGGAAATGTATCGATAATGTAAAATTCTTATTATTGTACACGGATTAAGGTCGGATTTTGCACGATTCGAGTACTATATTAATATAATGCAGGTATGTATTTTAAGTATGGGGCAAAATTTAGCAAAAAGACAATGCCCAAAAACGTGTTATTTTTTTCATGGAATAGGAGGCAAACGAGCGGACGGAGCAAAAACCCACAGTCGATTAAAATAATTTATATGTGGTAAGGTAGAGTATACTTAGTATATATATAATTAGTATACTTAGTATATGTATAATTTTTATTATAATCCAATCCTACTGATATTGTAAATGCGAAAGTTTGTGAGGAAAAATGAACGTATGTTACTCTTTCACGCATAAAATAATGGACAGATTTGGATGAACTTGGGTACAGCGATAGATTATAATCTGGAATAACATATGGGCTACTTTTTATCCCGAGAACGCGGGCAATGCTAGATTTATATATAGGTACTAAGGCATTACTATTGTGCAATATTCTGTTACATAGCATTCAGTAAGTTATTTAGTAAGACGAAATATATAAATAATATTAGGTATGTACATATAGTGCAGAGAACAATATTAGATATCCTTAAACCACATTTACACAATATTTGTAAACTTGTACAGTATCACGTTTTGTCTATCTTGGTACCAAAGTTTTTGATAAACTCTACAGGACAGTAGGCTCAAATATTGTAATATAACTGATTGGTTGGCTCAAGTATTCTTTCACTGGTAGGTTGCTTTTATTTCATTTGAAAAACTCTTCTACAAAAATCCTATTATAGGGTTTTTAAGAAAATAATTTAATATTATATTTTGGTTTAATAAATGAATGTATAAGATGACATTGAAATCTAGTTGAGAGTGTCGAAATGTTATAAAACTTTATTTGATTTTCCAAATTCTGGTGCTTAGGATATCTAAAGGATAAAAATAGTATTAAAAAATATAACATTTTCTTGATTTTATGGAAGATTTCAGAAAGTAAGAGACACGTAATCACGCATTTAATTTTTTACTCTCAAAATAGGTAAAATATTTATGAATGTTGAATATATCAACTGTAACTTAAGTTTCTATTGTAGGTACCTACTTACATAGCAAAACTTTTTACGGAAACTATTTGTACCTACGTCAGAAGCTAGCGCTTAATTTTACTTGGCACGACATGTTCCGATGTAGTACTCACTGGCGCCGTGAACAGATCACGCGACTGATACGTTGTAGCACTTCCCACTTTGAATTGGTTTCCACACTTCACAATCACCACCATACTTTGGCACAAAACACTATCCGATTTATATTATTTTATTAGACATATGATTAGAACACAATCACATCGACGCACGTGAGTTTAAGGAGAATGTGTAAGATCATGACCCACTTGTTCCAAACCACGCAAAACTGCAAATGCGACGAGAAGTGCATCAACGAGTGCAATTCGTGTTGTCTGAAAGTCACCAATAAGCCCAATGAAGCAGAGATCCCGCTGGCGAGCGCCAGCACCAACCTAAATAGACTCTGATCATCTAAATTGACTTCAATTAAATAACAACCGAAATTGTTGAAATGCGCCATTACTCCCTCGGCGCTAATCTAAGTGCCAATAGTCAGGGCGAATGTTTTATTAATAATAGCCTGCAGTTACTGTTAATTAATAATTAAGCGATGGTGTCGTCAATCGGCATCATTGCGCGTACGCCGCTGTCTCGACGCAGCGCGCATCCATATCAGCTGCATCCCGTGCGAGCTCGTTCTGTCACTCACAGGTATCGGGACGTGTGCGTCCTATTCGTATTTTATTCGATTTGAGATTTATTTTAATTAAAGTGGGATAGTGAACGTAAAGATTAATTCATTGTGAGGCTATTTATGGCTTCTCTATGGATATTTTAATGAACGTCGTCTAGAGGTAAGTACATTAATAGTTTCACAAGAATTGGAAACGTCCTTGGTGATTAGAGTGCATTGAAAAAAATTTGCAATAGATGTTTGGTTTTTCCCACGGCTATAAATCATGGAAGAGACATATGAGTGGTGTTGATACGGATTTACAATAAAGGACTATGGACTTTCAAAATAATGATGTGGGCGTTCGTGCCCTACAATAGCATCGAAACAAACAAATATTGGGAGAGTTTGTGGGAATCCCGCATGTTGCGCCGACGACGGCAGTGCGGAGCCGCGCGGCCCGCAGCACCCGGCGCGAGGGGAGCCGGAGCGCCGCGCCGGGGGGAGTGGCTGCACTTTGCCGCGATTGGTTTCCCGGCGCACTCGTGCCACTGCCATAAGCGCCCGCTTCATGTACTCGAATCTGCTCTCTCTATCGTCACACTACGACTGAGAATAGCATTCGCACACGCGCTCTCGACACTCTCGGACGCACTACTCATTGGTTCAAAACCTACGTCGAGCGACGTATTATGGTAATATAAATTGACCAACCGTAGACCAAATTCGGTTAGTTCGTTAAAGTTGATTAAAGCCATTTAACCGGGACGGACACGAGGATACGAACGGCGCGAGCGTTCGTCGATCCCGGGGGTTTGGTTAAATGAAGTCAAATTGTTTAATATCGGAGTAGATAAATCTGAGTGTCGGGTCGAGTTCGGTGGAGCGAGCTGTGCACGGCAGGCAGCGAGGCCGCCGCGACGGAGCCGAGCGAGGTGCGCGCCGAGGTAGCGGGCCCGCTGCCGCCCGCCGCCGACGGCTACATGTACGTGTGCGAGGGCGCCGGCGCCGGCTCGCGCTACGAGTGCGCCTTCGAGCCAGGCCACCACATGGAGCAGCCACCCTTCGACGACCACATGTTCGGCGAGTTCGGCAAGGAGCACCACGTGCAGGTGGTGGTGGGCGAGATCAGCGAGCTGTACCGGGACGAGCGGCCGGTCGCATTCGCACCCGCCAGTGACCAGAAGCGTAAGGAGGAACCTTTGCTACTGCAAGCAGTGGACTCCAGCCCGGCTACACATCCACCGCCGCCGCCACCACCGCCCTCTACTAAGAAGAGCGATAAAAAGAAAAGCGACAACAACGGAATCAAGAAGAAGAAAACTAGGTAAGTGTCGAACCATAAAACTTCATCTTTAACTTTACTAAGTTGATAATGCATAAAAATTAACAATACGGTACTTGACAGGTAGTCAAATTCAATACTTTTATTGAAATGTCAAAAACGATACTTTTCTATAAATTTTGTATTGGATTTATGACTACTTATAACGTCATCATATTTCTGCGTCAAACAGCAACTTATTTCCATATAATTAGCGAGTCAAAGCGAGACAAATCCCAAAGTAGGTAAATTGTCAAATCAATGGATTTGGAGTATGAAAACTTGAAACAATTAATTTTAAACCTAGGAAACTAGCCAATTAAAATAGATCTACATGGACTTTCATTCGCTTAACTCGTCGAGTACCGGTTTTATAGACACAATTAAAGAACAATGGGTCGCGGTCACCGGTGACCGCTTGGTGTTTGACAGTTTAAACTTACTAATTTCAAAATATCTCTACGCCCGCTACGCGCTACGCGACTTCGTAGCAAAGAGCTACGAAGAAGCCTACGAAGACTGCGTTAACATTTTGGGAACGTAGCAAACTCGTAGCTTTCTACTACGAAATTGGTAAAAATTTCGTAGCATAATACAAGCGGTAGAATTTTAGCACTTTTCTCCTTTTTTTAACCATGGTCCAATGTAACAACAAATTAATAATTTCTGGTGAGGACTAAACTTTAGCAGAAACCACTTTTTAACTGATATTTTTCATTTCATTATTAATTACCTATTGTGAATTATATCAATTACAATTTTGAATAATAGGAATAATATAGGTAAGTATCGAATTTTATTATCGATCAATATTGGATTGGTATTTCATCTTTATGTTAATTTATTAAGAGTTCAAAACCTAATGAACGAGATAAATTGAGAACATATAGATGGAAATTTTATTTATAAGTAATTATAATACATTATAAATCATATCCTCAAATTGCCATATTCTTGGAAATACCTATTACTGGTAAATAAAACAAAATAAAAAGTGTAACTATAAGTTGTGATCCATTTTGTTTTGAAGTGGAATAAACGAGTAGTGGGTCCACGTGTGTGGGCACGCGCCGCTGTCACAGGTGACCGGCGCAGGCGCACCCTCCCTACTTTATTGTACCTTTTGTATTGTATCATCCGCCAAAGCACCCCAGTTTATTATTTGCATAACTAATACGATGATTTTTTAAATGTGATAAAACCATATGGTCCGGTAATGTTTTATTGAATGTTTACCTTTTTATAAATTATTGTTCAATATCAGTTGTTTTTTTAAATAGTAGTAAAAAATCTGACTAATGATGATATTTTAAAGAAAGACGCAGATCACCAGGAAGAGAGCTAATTTAAATTCTAAATAAGTCATTTTGTAAGATGAGAGATAACTGCTTTGAGATTTTGGGTTAAAATACGCTTAGATGTGTTATTTCTATTCCGATAGAAGGAATGACTTTGAATATCGGTTTGTTTAGTATACCATCACTGCACTTGTATGTAGGTAATTTTTACTTCAAAACCGTAGGTGTTTTTAAACTCGACATTAACACCGCTAGCTAGTTGGTAAGCTTACCGAATACCGCGCATTAGCGAATTTTAACCATCTAGATTTTAAAAGTTCCTTAAGTTATGGATAACGGTTAAAAAAAACGAACATACCGTTAGATTTAGAGATTATTTTTAGTTAACGTATGTACGTAATTTATCAGATTGTAAATACACGGGTCGGGTAATAATTCATAACGGCTCGACACCCTTATGATCTAGACAAAGCTCCAAGCGGCACCCAATTCTAAGTAACTAGTTAAATTTCAAACAAGCATCTTGCAATAACTGCTGTAAAGCTACAAAGGCGACATGTTCCGTTCAGATTAATTACCCGTATGACCGCGGGGAGTCAATTGCCTTATCTCACCATCTCTTGAATGGAGGGACCCTTAATGAATGTAGTTGCAACACCATCTCACGATGATCGCTTTGTAGATTATGTTCGGTACAATTATGTAGTTCATCTCCAACGATGTTCATAAAGTGCTTCATAGTGCAGCTAAGGCTTACAGACTTCAATGCATTTTAAAGGTGTCTATTATTACTGATAAGGCATAAGATGCGGATCAATAGCAGATACCTATATCGGTTACGGGAGGGACGTCAGTTAGGACTTTAGGATAGTTATAATAACTTGTTTATAAGATAGTTTTTTAGATAGAGGACCGACCAACAATCAGACCTTGAAATAAATTTGAATTTCACTTTACTAATTTCATATTCACACATTGTTCTTTGCAACCACAAAATGAAAATTAAAATGATGTGTTGTTAAATATATGGTGTTACAATTAATAACATGATGCCACTATAAGTCAATTGGCAGGCAATTAGAGGTGCTCGCGCGCAACGGGGGTGAATTTAGTTTCACGCTCAATCAATTTCTGCGCGTGCGCCACCCGCAGCCATATTGCACGCGTCAGATGGTAGATGTATTCGTGAATGATAAGAATAAATTTATTTGTGAATGCATAATTGAGATTATTGTTTCTAAGTGGGGCCATTTATTATAAACTCCACTAGTATGCTCCATGTTTGCGATGGGAACTAAGCTTCTTTAGAGTTTAAAGAAACTTAAATTCTTAGAGAAACTTCTTTGTCTGTCATAGGTTTTAGTTTAGTTTATCATAGGTATAAACAAATTAAGCAAGATTTTAATCGTCATATTTTCTCTTACAGAACTACTTTTACGGCGTATCAACTAGAGGAATTAGAACGAGCGTTTGAGCGCGCACCATACCCTGATGTGTTCGCAAGAGAAGAACTGGCTCTTAAACTTAACTTGTCTGAATCACGAGTGCAGGTTGGTGGCACATTCGTTGATATAACATAAGAATATGAAATGCACAGTTATGAACAAATCTTTTAATTTATTTTTATTTCGACAGGTCTGGTTCCAAAATCGAAGAGCGAAATGGCGTAAGCGAGAGCCTCCGCGCAAAACAGGATATATCGGGTCCAGTTCTCCGAGCTCACGACTTTAGGAGGCAGTTTCTCTGGCATCGGTGGCAACTTACCAGCGTTCCCTCAGAATGGCCTCCCTGCTCCATCTGACTCCTGGTCGTACCAGCACCCCTATGAAATATCCTCGCACCATCTTCTGTCATCAAGCAGTGCTGGATATCCAAGTTTCAACACACAGCCGGCAGCGTATTCTTACACGACCGTCCTCAATGGTCACGACGGACAAATGTTCGCTCCGAGGCACTCCTACGAATACGGAGAAGGTAGTCCGCCTCCGTTGGGAGTCCGCGATTACCCGATGATGGCAGCTCATTCGCCACAGATGGAGGCACATTCACATGACGAAAAGCTCGAGTATCGTTCGCACGAGCACGAGGACAAGTACCCGGCGTGTGCGCTGCAGGAGGAGCCGCCGCGGTACGCTGCGCCTGGGGAGGAGTACGACAAGTGCGCACTGGTCGCACACGATAAGCATTACGAAATGGAGCGCCACTCTGACCTCACGCAGCCTGTCGTCGTCAAGATGGAGCCCAGCAGCGGCCAGGCTTACACCACGCTGCCCCCTTTTTTGAACTGAAATACTCCTTTTCGAAATTATCCTAGCGTTAGTGTACGAAGCCAGAGTAATTTCGAAAGGGAGTATTAGCAAGTAATGTCGCAGACGATGATGCAGACTATCTTCTGTGTCCTTGTTTTGTTCTCAAGTCCTGCCTACATTTTGTATGAATTAATTCATGCTGATTATTACATCGTTTCAGAAATGAGTTCATATAAAGTGTAGGTACCTTCTTTCGATTTTAAAATAATAAATTCTATTATTACTATTCGACTAGGTATTGAATTAGTTAGGTAAAATTTTATATTTTTATAGTTATAAATTATGCTTTGTTTTAAAGTTTTTGCAATAAATGTAAATACTACCTAATTATTTAAATATAATAATTATGTAGATTTAAAAACGCGTGCCTCTATAAATAATGATTAAATTGTTTGTAAGTTTTACATAATTTATGATTGTAGTAATTTTGAATTTAGGTCCTTCTTTCCATTAGAACGCTAGTGATACAGACATGTATAAACAAAATTTTAAAAATACCAGATGTTATCAATAAAGTCTATTTCGCTAGCATTTCAATGGGTAGTAAGTAGACAGTATTAAAAAGAGTGAAAATACTCGTGGACTTCGCTTCTCGTGCATTCCTTGTGCCTTATATTGACATTAGTGCCTGTTATTAATTGTTATACCAGTTTATCCATTTTGTATTGTATAAGTAGATAGACGTAGACGTATTGTATACTAAAGTACTTTTTCTCAATGAATTAAGGGTTAAGTAGGTGATAGTATTTTGTAAATATGTTTTTGAAAACGTGAAACAGTTTGTGCCAAAAATTAATTAATAAGTCGCCCAAACTTGGGGCAGCATCCAATAGGTGCTTAGAGATCTAGCAAGTATTTTAGATTAGATTTTTTAAGGTCAATTTTTTATTATTTTGTGTTCCCAAAATTAAGATTTTCTTTATTACATAACCATTCATTTTGATACATAATTATAATTACCTACGATTATTTCATAGGCTCACGGCCCATTTTTAAATCATCAGTTAATTCTTAACTGCAGAATAAAATTGACATTTGACAGTTTTTAACATGGAAGAACTGCCAAATATTTAAAGTTATTCTTCAGTTACAAATTATCTGGTGTTGGAAAAATCGGCTCTTACTTATGTAAATATGCTGTTGAAAAACAAAAAGTATATCAAACAAAATAGCCAATTTAAATTGAGAAATTATTAGTTAGTCAAGTCCTAAATTGTTTATTTTCTAACGGCCACAAATTCTATTATTTTATTAAAGTTAACTTTATAACTGGTATGCTACGATCGCACAAGTGCAACGCCCATTTACATAGCCAGGACACAGTCTAAGACGTGCCATTGTAAATTGATACTTATCTAGAGGAAATAACAAATAAATTGCCACTCATCGCATTGAATCCAGATTTATACCTAGGAGATAAGTGTTTCTGCCTTGCAGTGGGCGACGGACTTGACTGAGGCCAGGGGAGCAATGACCTCTCGAGAGCCATTCTTGCACTTAGGATCACTCTTAGTTATGTTACGGAACGGCCGATCTGCTTTTAGTACCTATGTACTGCAATTCAGTAGCTTCACTTGCCAAACAATAATCACCCTTTCACTATGAAGTTAAAGTACTGTGTATAATGAAGAATAATAGATACGATAATTCTTTTGTTATGGTGATTGCTTTTATTTATACTGGAATTCCTTATGCAGGAATATTTTACGCAGTTAGCCTTTTTAATTAGTATGTACCTAATACCTATACCATAAATTGATTTTGTTCACAAATAAAAGAAATTGTTTTTATGTCTTGTAATAGAAAAGAAAATTAGATTTAACGATATATCTACTTATGTAACTAAAACTTAAAAGATAGTGTTGTTTCGTTGAAACTTTGTTTGTATGGTTTATTTTCTCTCTTTTACTTACTTAAGGTAAGGGTAGCTAGCATTGTCTTATAATCGTTTGGTTGGTTCACGGTAGAATTAGTGCGGATTGAACATTATATTTAAATAATAGGTTTCTAGAACATAATTCGTTTTAAGTAGGTGATAATTTTTTTATATGCAGCTAGTTATAAAATCATTTAGCCAGATAAAACATCGAATCTTTTGATTGCCTTAGAACGATAATGTTGCCTAGTATAAAATATTATTTCTTTTTATTTTTAAGTCACAAAATCATATTTATTTATAAAGAAAAGGGACCAAAGTGTTTAACAAAAGTAAACCTCTTTTACATTTTAGATATTGCGATAATTATACAGCAGGGTGTGTAATACTTGAATAATGAATATTAAATATCCTCTGCCTGTATAATTTGTTTAGTAGAGCATTTAATTCTTTATAGTTACATTTAAGTTAAGAGAGCAATAAGCTGGATATTTTGTAATAATTAATTATAAGGGAGATGAGAAATTATAATACGAATGTGCTTAAACTGAGTTTTTTTACTATCCTTACATTTTTTATATACACTTCAATACTCTATAATTAAGTATATACAATAATGTACATAACATTATAATGTACAATTCACATTTTAAAAATAAGTATTTTTTTATTTATCAGTCTAGGTGACGAACTTTCCAGTAGTTTAGAATACCTATTTATCTGACCTGGAAGACAATATTTGGGAAACACAATTAATAAAACATCTGATTAGGTACAACCTGAAAAAAAATTCCCGAGCTAACGTAGGTGAGTACAGCAAAGCTATTATATTGCAATAATTATTTGGAACAACCGGCTAATTTAGAGATTCACTGATGCCAAAGAGTTAAAGTAGCTATTTAAGTACCTACTGCCGATTTATATTTAAATTATTCCTTAGTAACGATTTTGTTCCGCCAACTATTGCTAAGGACTGGGTTAAATTTTTATTAAATGACTGAGTACGGCGGTTAAAAAAGTTGAACTTTATCAAACTTGAAGTGGGAAAACATTGTAACATCACTTCCATCACTTTTTATGTCTAATCATCATATTTTTTTTATGAAATACCGGGTTTAAGGTTCTGTTCACAAAGTATTGGACTATACCTTCGTTCGATACCACCGTCAGTTTTTCTGAGTTTCAACTTTTAAACCGTCCTGTCGACACCAAATACCGTCACCGCTGAAATAGTATTTCTTCTCAATGGTGTACAACACTAAACTAAGGATTTGTGCGTCTGTCAGGCAGTCGTAACGAACATTACTATAGCTCAGCTCGTCATTTTGTGCACTAGTCACTTTTTGGCCACTGCGCATACTTAGCAACGTCTCTATGTAGTATTTCACTTCGGAACTGCAAACAAAATAAAACTGCTATAAATAATAATAGAGTAAGCAATGAAATGTTCATCAGTAAGCAGGATAATACTTAATAGGTTGGAATATGCAAAATGTTACTTTACTATTAGTTACGGTTACTTAAATGTTATTTATATTAAGCTGGAATCGATCCTAATATACAGGTTGTAAACGAAACAAAAAACTTTTTGTCTGTGTGTCACCACATCATTTTCAGCCAATAAGTTAAAGCTTTGCTTAAAGGGATCATAACATAATAAAGGTACCTAATTCCCAAACTAAAAAAAAAAAAAAACTATACTTACACAGGATACAGAAGGATCAAACAGTTATTAATAATGATTTGATGATCGAACTTATTTCTGAGGAACTGTATGTTCTCATCGATAACGCTCATGGCGACGTGTAGCCAGTACTTGTGTCGCCTCAATTGGTTCAGTACAGCGCTGACGCGCGCTGCCTGCCCTCTCCCATTTTGAGATGACAATTTGAGAGACGAAGAAATCAGTATCGCTATGTCTCTACCGCACACTTTGTCGCCAAAACCGCTGATATAGCTGTGGATTAATAGATAATAAATATATTATTTATTTATTTATTTATTTATTTACACTTTAATGCACACAAAATAAGGTACATAAGGCGGACTTAATGCCATATGGCATTTTCTCCCAGTCAACCTTTGGGTTAAAAGTAAGCTCAGCGAATATGGGCTTGTGTAATAATTATGCAAAAGAAACAAAATAAATAACTAATAGCAATAATAAATACTGTATAACATAATGTATAAAAATATATAATAAACACAAAATATGTACATAAATAACTTCATATATAATTATAATATAATATAAATTGACGAAGACACGAACTCAGCGTTGTAGCACCTTTAAATAGACCTCACGAACACTACGTTTAAAAGCCATTTTGTTTGGAGCCATTTTTATACTATGGGGTAGTGCATTCCATAATTTAATTACACTAACTCTGAAGGAGTTAGAAACGAAAGAAGTGTGGTGAGACGGGATCTCTAGAAGCAAACTTTCAGCTGAACGGAGATTTCGGCTGTGAGAGCTGCCCAAAATCTGAAAGCCAGACTTTAGGTATTCGGGAGCACAAGGATCATTTAGAATAGAGAAGAGCATGCAGAGGGATCTAAGGGATCGCCTCTCACGGATAGGAAGCCATTTAAGCTGAGCGCGAAAGGAAGAGACATGGTCGTATTTACGAAGTCCGAAGATAAAATTATGATCATCATTTAAAAGTTACAATTGTTAGAAGACAAGACTGATGAAAAAGAAATAAATAATATACTTAATGTCGGTGCTGAAACTTTTTCAAGGAATGTTTTCAAAACATTCAATATTATTCTTTGATTCAAATTAACAAATAGGTACATATTACTTACTTGTTAAACACTTTCGATGAAGATACTAAGTGATTCAAGCTGAAACATTGCTTTTTTGCAGATTCTATTTTGGTTAGGCGATTTAGCATTTTATTTTTATGTATTACGAGTAGAAGCATCTGGAAATTAACATTATACATTAACAACTGCAATTTATGAGAAAGCTTCATCCATCTGAAAAAATATTAAGAACAATATACCTAAAATGACTGCCTCGTTGGCTGAGTGGTCGCAAGTGCGACTGCCGCCGGGCAAGAGGTTTTGGGTTTGATTCCCGGGTCAAGCGAAGTATTACTGATTTTTTAAAATTCTCAGTAGTAGCACGGAGTCTTGAATTGTGCCCGAAATACGGCAATAGGCTCAACCCCTATTACGCGGGACTCATAACATAAATAGTGAAAAGTGGGTGTTACATTTTACAGTGCTATTAAGTGCCTTAATGTGCACCTCTACCTACCCCTTCGGGGATGTGATGGAAAGTGTGATGTTATGTATACCTAAAATACTTTATAATTATGATTGTCTCAAAAATCGTGTGTAGATTTGCTAACCGAATTTTCGTAATTCCAAATTTTAGCCTCGAATTTCATTGTGGCGTACCTATTAATGGAATAGGCTCACTTTTATTTTCGGTGAAGAAACCTTAACGCAATAGATAGAAGACATAATTTTAATTGCAAGTACTTTATTGGAAAATTAAGTGATCATAAATATCTTACTCTAGGGTTTGTAGATAAGACTTTGTACTCTTTCAAACTTCTGAGCTCATCCAGACGCTCACGCACAGTTTCTGGTCGCATGCAGTATACCTTCAAACATTTCCTTTGGGCCTCATCAGATATTCTGTACTCCTGAAATAAATGTTATTTGTTATAGGAAGAAGCATTTAAATATCACATACAATTACACATTTTAATCTTATTTAAATACTCTCAGAAAACCAAAATATTGTTGTAACTTGTAATTAATCTGTCAAACACCAAGCGTTCACCGGTGACCGCGACCTATTGTTCTTTAATTGTGTCTATAAAACCGGTACTCGACGAGTTAATTGTAACAAAAGGACACAAGGCTTACATATGTTAAAATTGTTGCAATTATATTTGTATCAAACTTATGAATTTTGTTAACATTACCTCCAAAATATTCCGAACTTGGATAATAGAATTGTAATTATTCTTCAATATGGCTGGTTCTATTTTCAAAACATCTCTAATATCCATGCCGGCTAATGTGCCAACATTTTCTAAAATGAGTTTTGTATGTAAAGGATCAGCGGAAATAACAAAGCCATTTCTTCTGATTCCTGCTTTGTCGAACTTTATGTCATTCTCTGCTATTCTGATTGCTTCTTGGATGTCTGACATTGGCTTGTGTTGGAGGGGTAGGTAGTTTCTACAGTACTTTTGAAACTCTTCTGAAGACACTGCTAACTTCCAGTTGAGATATCTTTCTAAGATACTCATTCGAATTGTTACTGTAACATATTAATAAAACTTCTAACAATCATCTATGGAACTAAACTCTTTTAAAAATATTATGTTACTCACACACTGATGTCTTAGTATCACAGAATTTTTGTAAAGTTTTACTATTCTCTGGCCATTCCTGGAACTTGTCAAATATTATTTGTTCTAATTGTATGTCTTCTGAGAGTAATCCTTCCTTTTTCAGCCAAGCTATAGTTCGCTTTCTAATAAATGTGTGGTATCTGAAAAAAATGATTACCTAAAGTATGTACTCCTTTAAAAAAAAAAGTTTTTAAAAACCTTTTTTCTATAAATCTTTGAAAACTGAAACATTCCATTATTAGTCTAGGAAACAGTATAATTTATTTTGACTTACTTTATGATATGTTTGGCTGAAATAGTTACAAATTGACATTCCCTGAGTATATCACCATAATTCTCCATGGTGATGGGGTTCATACTGAATACATGGAGGTTGCAACATGCTTCCTCAGGCGTGATGCCAAACTTTTGTAGTATCTGTAGTGTGCACTGCAAGCTGTCATGTGTTACTTCCATTATGTGCGGGTGCTTCTTTTGGAGGACTGTTAGGTGGTCCTCAGATATAGTTGTACCTGCATTAAATTGTGGTAAAAGTACCAGTTAGTTCAAAGGGACATTCAGAAAGATATTCATTATAATATTTATTCTATCATTATTATATTAAACCAATATCTGTCTAGAGTCCAACTAGTAAAAAAATAAAGTATTGTTATCTTACTAAAGATTTTACTAATAAACAACAGGTTATCTTCTAAAACTCTTTTATAAACTCTAAAAAAAATAAGTTTAGTTAACACTGTACCTGTAGTTTTCTTGTAAAAATCCAGAAAAGGTATGCCATGAGAGTACTGTCTACATTTAACTTGAGAAATGTTTGAAAAATGTATTCCTCCTCCACTTAGATATCTCAAATTTTTAATGCACAGCCTCATTTTTAAAATGTTTTAATTACTTCTCTTATTACCTATACGAGTAGTATACGTCATTTAATGGTATACAATCTACCTCATAGAATATTACACACTAGTTTTAGTGAGAAATTCTAAAATGTAAATAATAACAAACAGAACACACCATTATTATTGTTTGACAGTGACGTTTAAGAATCACATGTAAATGACATTAATAAACTCTTTACACGTATCGTGAAAGTATTATTATATTTTGTGAAGAATTAATCTGTCATAATTTAATATGTTTTAGCTTTAGGTAAAAGTTGATATAACGAATCTGAAAAATGGGGTATTTCATGTTAGAAGCAATACACTTCGCCACAGTTGTTTTATAAAACACCTATAACTGTGGGTAAAACGTAAAACGGAATGTTTATGTCAGTTACCTGTCAAAGTCAATCAAAGTGTCACCTTTTGGCCAACTGACTGATGAACTGTCAACCAAGTCAATTCAATAGGGCCGGGCAGAATACTGTAGTAATTTTTATAAAAATTACGAAATTTTATAAATTAAAAGGTATATCATAGTGCTAGTGAACGATAAATATTAAATAAGATGAATAGCTAGTTTAACTAATTGCCACATTGATTGAGTGACGCGCAGAGAGTTACAAAAACAAATGTGATCGTTGTCGTAGTAAATAATAATTTTGCTATAATTCCTTAAATAAACTCTTACAGATGGATTGGCAAGCAGCAAGAAGTCATTTTAAACAAACTTGGCTGACTACGCTGCTTAGTTTAATTTTATTTGCTGGGGTTACGTACTTTCTGTTGTGGACAGAGGTAAATTCCTTTGTTTGTTTGTTTTTCTTTTTATAAAAAATAACTCATCATAATTTTTTATTGCTTACAGTGTCAAACAATCCAGATTAACTTGATGCTTGAGGAACTGGTGTCAGCAGCTGAGACTATTGATGTTCATACCGGCGACGAAGCAGCGCGCTATGAAGGAAAGGTCGTGCATATAGTGGGACCTTTGAGAATACTCGAACCTATATCAGAACCCGACTATAACATACAAGTACAAGCTGTTAAACTACGGAAACGGGTGCAGATGTATCAATGGATTGAAGAATCTACGTAAGATTATAATAAATTAAACATTTTGAACCTGAATATATACCAATGCTTATTATCAAAGTTATATATACAGTATTTATATTTCTTATAGGAATCCTAAAACTTACTTGAGTATTATCTAGCTGGATGAAATAAGTAACTGGAAATCTTTTACCTTAAATGATAAAACAATTTATAAATTCATAGCCATGTATCAAAATTTAGTTTGTTGCATTGGCTTTCATAGATTGAAATATCATTTTGACTTATGTTCCAGTCTTTTAATATTCAATCTAAAATAAACCTTAATCCCCATATTTTAGGGATCAAGATAATTTTATTAGTGAACCTGCTGATGAGTCACGTAAAACGTACTGGTACCACAAAGACTGGCGAGACTATGTGGTGGATTCCTCACTGTTCTACATCAGACCGGGACATATAAATCCTGCCATTATGCCCATGAGCAGTGAAACACATATTGCTGATAATGTTAAAATTGGATGGGCGTATTTAGGTAATTATGATTAAATATTAAGTACATTTTAAGATTCATCATGGTACCATTATAATTAGTAATTCTTTTAATTAATCAGTAATAAGTACTTAGCATGATTCTCCTCAGAATTAATCATTTCAATCATGGATTCTAATAGCAACTTTTGATTGTTCTCATTTATTATTTTAATGTTCTTTGTATACAACTACCATAAGCCACAGTGTACTATAACTTAATTTTTATTTGTCACCTTCCAGGTATTGATATCAAACGGAAAGTCACAGATTATTACGAGATTTGGTCAGACTCTAGACCTGAGCGCAGTGATATCAAGCTTCACTCTGGTTTCTATTACCATGGAGAAAGTGCTTTGGAACACCAGATTGGAGATCTCCGTATTCACTTCTCTTATGCTGGCAGGGAGGATGATATTGTAAGTATTAACATAGTAAAAAATTTTGTTTGAGTGGAAATTAGATAATATAATTATTCTGGGACTGCCAGGCAAGTGGTGTGGACTTCCTTTTACCTGTGACTCGTTGCATAACTAGTTCAAACTGGTCTTTATATTATAATTCATAATTTTACTCAAATTCGAATTAATATCTATGCAACCAGTTAGTTTATTATTGCTACTAAACTAACTAAATAACTTATCTTTTCAGTACACAGCAGTGGGTCAAGTTGAAGGTGGTACTGTACAGGCTTACAGTCCAACAAGGTTTCCTACAGCGGACCCAATTTGTCTGCTCCGCAAAGGTTCTTACACTTTGAACCACCTCTTTGAACTAGAGAAGAGAGATGCAAATATACACACCTGGCAATACAGACTGTTTGGATTTGTTCAAGTCTTGGCTTCAGCAATGACATTACATCCTGATTGGGTGACAATATGTAAGTTAAATAAAGTAATTAAAGTCATAATTATTCGCCGCGTCTAGGCCAACGTAGTGTAGGGCGCCCTCCAGCTAGGTGGAGTGACGATATCCAAGGTGGTTGGTAGTGGTTGTATGCCATTGTTACCCTTGGATAGGCCTATGTCCAGCAGTGGACGAGAAAAGGCTGTTGCTGATTGTTGATGAATGTAATAATTCTGATCATATATAAGCTAAAACTAGAGAATTTAATGAGAACTATGTATGTAAAAATAAATGACGAATATGTATTTAATTACTATTTCAATGCAAAGTATCCTTCCCTTTACTATTTTAGTCACTGTGTCTTGTTTTCCATAAGGGTATTTGTTACATAACAAATATACAACATACATATGTATGTTGTATATGTTCATTAAGTTAAGCATTGTATTTCTTTTTCCAGTCTTACAAAGTACATGGGTATCAAGTAACTTTAGGAGGTGCTCAAGATTTTGGATAAATTTCGTACTCTCGTGCTCCTATACTTTATTCATCATTGCTTTGCCATGGTAAGTATTTAAACTGGTTAAGTAATATACAGTATTAAGTAATAGTAGTAGTCTTATGTGTGGGAGAGCCAAGCTTCAGAACGAATGGGCCGTCTCGACCGGAGTGATAGCACGGCCTTACAGAAGACCGACGTGAAACAACGCTTGCGTTGTGTTTCGTCATGTGAGTGAGGTTACCAGGGGCCCAATTGTCCCTCCCCCCCTTTCCCAATCCCTGAATCCCCAACAATCCTCTTTCTAATTTCGAAAGGGTGCCACACTTGAGCGTTGCAAGTGCGTGTTCTGGTGTTCCAGGTGTCCATGAGCGACGCCGATTGCTTACTGTGATCCGCCCACTCGTTTACCGGTTTATCCCATATAAAAGATAATAATGGCTTAGATGTCACATTTTAGTTTCAGAAGCTATCATTAACATTTTCTTTTCCATGCACTAAATATTTGATGAAAAGGAATGTTATTAGTTCTTATACCCTAGAAATTAAAACAAAATTAAGTGTAAAGTAGTAAAAAAAATGGTGGTTTAAACTTAATGTTGACTCTTGTTGCAGGTTGATCCACAAGCCGGCATTCGGAGCTATAGTGCTAGGATGTTCGATGTTGCCACTGCTGCACTACTCGACACTGATGACGCGACGCGACGCCACCCAGGACGCCGCGCAGTACACCAGGTGGATCAACACCGCTAACTGAAAGACCAATTGCCATGAACATGGAATTTACAAAGTGAGAGAGTATACCTAACTCAGTTCGTTGACCCGATAGTCACACGGCTCAATATTTATATTTTTATAAGTAGCGTTAAGTCCTAAATGAAATGTGTCCCGGCCCGCTTTTCTAGCTTAATACACTTTAAGAGAGATCCTGAAATCGTATAATTAACGTCAATAAGTGCAGTGGTCATAGTGGGGTGTAATTTTCCCGTCGTTTAGTCGGCAACTAAACGCGTATAATATGCGTTTCAGGTACCTTGCGTATAGGTACCTAAGTCCAAGTGGAAGATAGCTTCCACATGGACTATGAAAAGTTTCAAGTAAAATGTTTTTAGTAGAATATTAAATTAGTGCCAAATTGTGAATGGCGGATATTACTTTTATTTTGCCGATGACTAAAATGCTGTTTAGAGGAAAGAAAGAAATAAATTAACAACCAAATTACTTAGTGATATGAAAAAATATTGGCTGATTAAAAAAAATAAGATGATTTTTAAAAAAGGTTTTACAAAATAGTACAAATATGATGAGCTGCTTGTTTATTCTGCCAGAAAAATATCTTTTATAACATAACTATGGAGGTGATGTTAAAGTATAATTTTTAGTCACACTGAGGGTTCATATCTCGCATTGTCTAGTCTGAATAATAAATATAACCTATCATTAATTAGTTGTAGGTAGACTGACTGTACTTAAATTATATTGTAATTGTAACAAACAAAATGGAGACATTTCTTTAATGTTATATTAATTAATTTTATTATTATTATAAAATTCTACACTCTTCCGACTAATATACGCCTTCATAATGCGATATTGCTCCTTTAGCGAACACCACGAATGCGTACTCTGTGAATAAAAATCTCTAAAATATTTCGTGCAAATGTAAATTAAAAATGTCAAAAATATAGAATCTTTAAGCAATCCTTGAAATGTTGACGAATTAATTAATTGAAAATCGCAAATACTAAACTACTTACAATAAATACTTTTAGCTTTATCAATTTTTCACAAATTATTCATAATGTAATACTAATACTTTTTATGTTATAGGTGTAGGGAACCCATTAAAAATGTCACCAGCCAGAAAAAGTTACCTGTCGGTAAATACCTTTTTGTATCACTTTTATATATTTATTTCAAATGTTTTTTTAGTACAAATTAAATTATGTATGTTTTTATTTTTTTACACAGTAATTTGAAATAAAACTATCGTTATTGTTTACAACACTCTATATTTATTTTATCATTAAATGGTGTCTATTTAAAAATTATTAAGGTTTATTTATTCGAACTGTGATTTTTTACATTAATCTTTAGCACAAATTAGACGGTTACATTTCGTATTGGGTAAAATAAACTATAGTTTTTATGTAATAATTTTATTAATTTAGTACAGTATCATAAATTAGCACACTTATTAAAATACATACTGTAGATCATTTTATTCGTAACATGGCTACACGTCAAGTTATGGGGAACCAGTATAAACTGACTGTTGGATGCGTGAAAAGATCATACAAAGTGAGACCAGAGAAACTGGTTTTGTATAATTTGATGTGTACGATCGTACTCCACCATATCCCGTACAAGGTACACAAGTGAACCAATTACTGAGTAAGTGTAGTTTAAAGTTTTTACATTGTGAATAGATATAGGCAGTCTCTAATGTCAATGAAATTAAAATTAAAAACAGTAGTTGCAATAATATTCATAATTCACTCAATAAGCGTATTTATTATAGTACCTAAATCCTAACTTAAACGTAAAATTACAAAATGTAGAATCAATCCCTTGGTTGTGAGAACCGCTTGCGACTGCTGTTGTACCTATAAAATAATACTATTTTCAAAATAAACTCCTAACAAATACCTAAATTGTATCTTTTATTAAACCCCTAAGTAATAGTACAATTTTCTCACTCTTTTACTTAACGATTAGAAAAGGAAAGTCTTCTCAGCGTAAATATATATATTACAAGTTTAATTCCTAAGGCATCACATTTTGTAAGTACCTACCTTACCTACTATACATCTAAACCTGTGAGAAGAGTTATTTGATTCTTAGTTTCCACTCAAAACATCGTCGGCTACACCATCACTTAGCACACGACATCCTATTAAATTAAAAAAAGATTCTAATCAAAACAATTATCCATGTTTGTGAGAAGTTTTTACACGACAAACGTTCTGTTCCTCTCAAACCGGTGTACTGAATAAAATAAATAAGGCTTGGTGCGGCGTTTACAGCCGATTGTACGCACGCGCAGTGCGCACCTTATCAGCTGATCTCCCTCCGCCCCACGAATACAGATACTCCACAAGCAGTTCCCTAATATTGTTACGGTTGTGATATTTATATTCGAGGTTAATATCAGTTAATATAAAAGGTCATTTTTCTATAAAATCTATATTATGCTTAGTATTTTTAATATCTAGAGATTACAATCGGTAGTGTGAAGTTCTGTGTTGTAGTAAACATGAAAGCTGCAGCGATGTCGGTCTGGATATTCATTAATGTGCTATGCTTCGGAATGTGTGGCTACTTGTATTTAATCTGGTATCAGTATTGGATGTACGAAGAGAAGCAGCGAAATCTCACTAAATCGGATAATCCTCCGAAAACTATGATATCTGGCGTTAATTATGCGATGGAAAGAAATAATTCCAAGTTTCTATTGAATTCTACTTTAAGAATTGAGTTCCTTCGGAAAAATCGGAGGTCGGCAGTGGGGGGCTTTTGGAGTAGTGGTGGGTCACGGCAGATGTCGAACAAGACGTCGAGTTCTTACCACGTCCCGTCTAATAACATAGTGAGGAAGAGCAACGGCAGTCCCAGGTTCCCGAACATCGACCGACCCTTACTGGAGTTCGACAGTGATAAATACATTTGTAACGACGTCACTTCCTCGGACTGTGAAGAACGAACCGCAAAGTTCAAAGAGCTCTTGTTGAAAGAGTTTCATAGAGTGCTAATGGGAGAGAGTAAAGTTTTCACGTCAGGCTTAGATGTTCACAATACTTATGATGTTAAATATGACAGTAACAGTCCGAAGAAAAGTTCTAGAGAAGAAGTGATGTGCGCGTTGAAAAGTGTGGACGTACAGACAGTTACTGCTGATGACGAACCGTTTGCGAGACTCGGCTTCAAGATCCCGAGGGCACCCCTACAGGAGCAGAGTCATTACAACACTTGTGCTGTTGTTACAAGCGCTGGAGCGTTGCTGGGCTCTGACTTGGGAGAATTTATAGGTGAGGTGGTTCGACAATTTAAATAAAGTAGTTTAAGTATTAGAGGTATATAGGCACTAGGTATAGCTATTTTGATATCGTTGTTGACAGTTATGATATGAATAACGTGACGCTTTATTTTTTAACTCAAAACGGGTTCATTTCAGGGGCAACAAGGCTAGTAATTATAAAAAGGGACAGTCGTCTGGTCACGTTAGACATAAATAACGTCGGTTTTTAGAAATACCCAGGCAGGTGTTCTGAAAGTTTGTCATTAATAGCCTAACATAAAACAGGAAAGTTTTTCCCAACTGACATTCCCAAACATCTCATGTTAATAAAAATTATTCGAATTGAAACATCATACATTTATAATTAATGATTACCTACTGCACTTAGTTATTATTATGTGATGCCTCAATACTTTCAATCTTTTAAACTGCACGTGATTCATAGCGAACTTGCGTCGGCGCCTGTTGTGATGTGACGAGTGGGTATACTGAGACGCACAGATGGCTACTTAGTCGCTAGTCTGTTTACAGTTATCGCCCTAAATGTGCTAAGTGCAAAGTTTTATTATTCGTCATACCTATCTACCTCCACTACAACAATGCAGGGACCCGTAACAAGCTTCCCTAATGTTAAACTGTTATTTTCAGAAACTGAGGTAAGCTTTCCTTGATACTAGCTAGTTAAGCTAGGTTCAGGGAATCTGAGTTGATATTTTGATGAAGTCCAACTAAAAGCCTATTACAAGCAACTATCATGCGTATACGATATACCTAGTTTGAAATATCGCTACGTCCACAATTTTTTCCCTTAGAAGTTTAGACATTTTTTTAAACAAATTTATTTTGTGAAATTTTACATAGGCTTGTTCTTTAGGATTACCGTGTACGAAGTATTTATTATAATATTTATGCGACCGCGTGGTCATGATGGGCAGGTGATCGACCGCGTATTGTGCCACTTATCGCATCGGATCTTTGCTTTGTGAAACGCATTGACATGCGTAGTCGGGTCTCTTCGACGAACGGCCCAAATCGTATGCGAATTACACGAATTATTGTCGCTGGGACTCGGGACTACACTGATTACTCAGAGAAACCGATTAAATAACTACATTACTATGTCAGTAAGTACGCCTCGACCAATATGTATGGTAATGTTACGATGCAGGTGTCCACAGTGTATTTTAATTGTATTTTAAATGTGGGTACGTATCTCTATAGAATGCTCTATTTTATTTTATTTGATTAGGTGTTAATTATAGGTACCATACGCATACACTCTCATAGCCTACTTACTGTTTACTAAACTTAAAACATTTTTGTAAATGTTGATTGTCGATAGAATCACTCGTACCGGTACCTAAGTATCTACGTAATTAATTGTGCTTGTGCACCAAATACGTATTAATACTGACATAAGTAAGTATGTATATTTTATAGGTGGTTATTCTGTGGTACAGGCCGTATAACTAATTCAATTAATTATGACCAAATGTGTTTTACTGATAAAGTCAAGCCTAAACCACAGGTTCGGCTGTAATTATGGTGAGTGACCTAACATAGGTACAGTTTTATTGTAAAATACGATGTTCCTACCTAGGTATAATAAGTATGAGTATGTAGGCTGGGTGGGTAATTTTGTTAAGCTGTAGAGTCATTCATTAACCACTCAAAATAATTTATTGGTGGGTAGAAATTACGTTACCCGGAGTTGCGGACGACTTAGCAGGTTATTCGGAGTTCGGTTTGAAGCTGGGTTTGGCTTGGGAACGGGGTGGTCATAGGCAATATCTGATGCGCCCTCTCGTCTCTGCTAAGGCGGGAGAAGATATTGGATAATTTTCTCCTTCAAAAAAGGTGCAGAAAATTGTTATTTTTTCTTAAGTAGGGCTACCTAGCCCTACTAGGTTATCTCCTGTGTCGTTGGTGCATTTACAAACATACACAATTAACATACAAAGAGTTGTTCTATGCGGGAATAGAACCCGCAATACGTTGCGTGGCAGCCGGTTGCCCAGCCACTGCACGAACCGTGCAATCCAGTCAGTAAATACGTTAAGTAAGCATATCTCATTCTCAATTTATTCAGGCAACCCTAGAATGCTAGACTAGCTAATACTAAAGCACACTCATTAATACAACTTTGAACACGGTTTGAGTTATTCATGTGTCTATCTTCGTGTTACACAGAAACGCCTGGTTTGATATGCTGATTCCATTGCAGTTAACTATGATAGGTTTGTCAAGTGGCGCCGGCGCCGGTCTCTGTAGCATTCTTCTTTAATTCCAACGCGTGCGCACCGGAAAATTCAACAAGTCGCACATGAAACTTACAAAACATTGTTAATTTTTACTTTTTTTGTAAGAATAGGTGAATACTTACTCATAGATAGGTAACCCCAATCAAAAACTTCACCCACATCACGTTTAGTCATATTACTTACCTAGTTATATACAGACAAAAAGTTTTTTTGTGTGAAAAAATGTAACCAATTACGTACCTACCAACTAATGTCACGAACATTCATTCAAAAAAACCCATTGGTAGGCACTTATTTATGAATGTGTAAAATATATATACATTTATTTGATTCACCTGCCAATAGGTACCGACCACATACAAGTTCAAAGGCAAAGGTAAAAATTGATGATTCACAATAATGGCAACGAGTAATGTTATTATTTTATTGCATTTACATTAGTCACTACGTAACCACATGTCTTTGTCCTTTCTCGAAAATCTGCTGATAACTTTATAGCCCAGACGAGGAACAGACAATGACACATGCTTCCGACTGTGGAGACACGTGTAAGGACATCGCTTACTTATTGTTTATTCAGATTTTTCTTAAGTCATTAGCAACAATCAATCTACCACAATATACTTAAGTACTTATTTTATTGCATTTTAAGCTCATATAAATCTTTCTCAATACGAACATAATGTTCAATAAGTTGCGTTTTGCCTTATTTTTTAATAGGAAAAGACGCTTTACCTGCCTGTGTCTGACACGGTGAAGCTTACAAAATGTGTATGATTATTTTGTATAGCAGCATGCCAGCACAGTCTACCTACATTGAGGAACTATGCAAAAGCTTAGCCAAATGGGCTAGACGTTGTAAATAATGTAGATAGAACACTGAACGTAACAATAAACCAACTTATATGCTTAGCATACGTATATACTATGACACCTCATTGGACCCAACTGGACCCAACATTTTCTCGAAAGATACATAAGTAGGTATAGATAGGGATTATATTTTAAAATGTGAGGGAAAAGCGGAGAAAAAAATTATCAGTCAAAATATGCTACTTAGACAAGTATAGATACCTGGTACATATTATATTCAAAGGACAAAACACAAAGTACGAATTGCATTTCAAAGAAACATTTAAATAAAAGCGAGTGTAAGTACTAAATATAAAAGTAAATGACGCGTTTCCGAGGAACTTTTCTTAAGCACTTTGTCATGTTTGTGTTTTTGTATGAGTTCAACTTAAAATTCGCTTTCATATCGCTGTTCATCGGCCGCAGGCTGTGCCAAAGAAAGGGAGTGGTAGATGACATGAAAATGTATGGTGCCACACCCCTTTACTGCTCGGCTCGGCTCAAGATAAGTCCCACTTTGTTATTTTTCTTTGCCGTAATTGCTTAGGTGAGGAAGGCTGGCTTTATGCAGCGAAAGATTTGCTCTAATAAAATAATAATAATTAGAGACTCTTATAGGGATTAAAGACACACATACCTACGTCTCAGTTTTCTTAGAGCGATAGTATGTAGGTACTATATACTTACATAGGTATGTAAATAATATCTATGTAATAACACAGTTGTTTACCCACAACCGCGACTATCAACACTTACAGATCACGATTGTACATCGTAGGGTATCATACCAGCAATATCAAACAGAACAGTTATTTTCTTCAAAACTACACAGTACACAGGTGAAATGTTTTGATAACACGAAGCAATGAACCTATTTATCCGAAGGTATCTGAAGCCTTCCCCTATCTAACAGTCGGACAGATAAGTACATAAAAGCTAAGCCAAGATTTCGTTGAAGTTCTTAAGTTAAGGCTATCAAGGTACAAATCGTAACATCAGTATAATGGTTTATGTTTTGGTACTACGTAATCCGGCCATCTAATTTTTCTTTGTAATTTTTATGGCGGCTGTAAAGAAAGTACAAAACATAGAGCGCTTTGTGGTGTGATTTACATTGTATGTAAATGGTAAGAGTTTGGATGACAAAGTTACACTAATATTGACAAATAATATTGAAATAAGTAGATAAAGTACCTATTGACTAGTGCATTAATTGACTAATTTATCCTACTTACAATTTCAGTGTCATGTCTACACTGAATTTTCAGGGTGGACAAGTTACGGATTATGCTGCGTAGCATCACGATACCTTGATTTTTCTAATGATGTATGCTCGATTCCATCCCTATTAGGTTCTGAACTAATAACAGAATAGCATGCACATTTTTTACAAATTAAATACAAGGGAAAAAGGTTGTGTAAAGCTAGGTACCGTAAGTTGAGCATGAGCAAGGTTGTTTAGTTGTGTATATTGTTTATAAGGTGGCAATGAAAGAAAAGCTGTGCAGGATACGTGTGGTATTGTTCGCGTGGTGTCATCAACCCACACGTAAAGGGCGTGCATAATTCATGTTGTACCATTGTGCGCCTCCGACATACAATACGCCGGCAATAAGGAGCTTCCCGCGCTCCGCCGCCGCATTATATCGCGGCATTATATTGTAATGTACGCTCTAACGGTCCAGGGGAACGTTTACTTCATCCTTTCTTGGATAACCGAACATTTTATCCACAATACGTACCCTGTTACATTTAGAAAACTGTGAATATATCTAGCTTAAATTTCCAAATAATTATAATATAATAACAATTCAGTGGAATAGGGAGACACAATTAATGATGAATTAATGTAGGTAAATCAAAGTCTAAAACCCTAATGTTTGGAGCACAAAAGAAGCTCCGATGACTAACTTAATGTTTTGTGGTCTTACTTGCCTCTTTAATTTCCTTTATGTATCATCTTGTGGGAATTGTCTATATGGTTTAATTTATTATTTACTACGTTTACGTTGTACCTATAAAATTAATTACACATCTATAAATGCAGCATTTGCATTTAAATGTGAGTATAATAAAAAATGTTATGTGTTAAGTTAATCTAAGTAGCTAATTCAATCATACTGTATTCCTGACAGAAAGACAATCGCACTGTGTTTGTTCACACTACATACATTATTGAACAGTTTTATTTTTCATTATGCAGATTGTCCCGTCTCGACATTTTCTTTTACTCTGAAGCAGAAATATCTAAAGATGTATTGAAAATATTTAACAGATGTGCACGTATTTATATAAGTACGTACGTACAGTTTTGTTATATTACTTTTTTATAAATGTACTTTACTTACTTTAAAACATAATTAAATTATGTAGATATTATTTACCTACTCTTATTTGGGTGCGTGATTAATTCGCTATATGAGCAAAAATCTATTTTTGACATAATAGTAATAAATAATTGTTATTACGAATATTGGCTTATTCAAAACTTAAACTGAAGTAGATACAATTTAGCTCTAGTCACGTAGTCTCTTATATTTTTCGCTGACATAACTTGTAAGCATGAGAAGGGTATTTGTCGATAATAACATGGTCATAACTCAGTGGATGACATAAAAAATAAACGTTTACTTAATTATAGATAAATAAATAATAGATGTAATTACGAAGTATTTTTGTAGCAATCGAGTTGTTCGTTTCTATTGTTCTACTTTCTTACACCTATGGATGGACGTCAAAGGTTCAAGTGCACGCCGTTTTTCATGGGGTTAAAGATTGTATTCTGACGCAGGCTCACTCAAGAACATAGTTAATTATAGTAGTCATATTTATAAGTATTACTGAATTAGTTTCCGGGGCATCTAATATTGAGACTGAGTCTGACGGCATTTTTCATAGACTCATATGAAGGGACTGTTTTACAATGTTGTTGCTTGTAGCTGTGTGAATGTGTGTAAAACACGTTCAAATATCCGTCAGTTGGACTAACTAAAACTAAAAACTTGATTAAAGTAAATTCTTTTTAAATTACCTACTTAGAAAATGTAAATCAGAGAAAAATAAAGTTTAGTTTAGCAACTAGGTCAACAAACGACACGGGCGATCTCCGCTGTTGCAACTAAATTAATTTGTATTGCTTTTTGAAAGATGATACAAATGACTGTTTTCATACTAGCAATTTTAAAGCCTGCATTTCATTTGAGAACGTTTTGAACAAAATGTTTTGTAAAATATTTACAATGAGAAAAGATTTCTCTAATATATTGTCTTTGAACGTTTCAAAATTCATGAAATGGAGCGGAAACGCTCCACAAGGTCTGATAACATTTATAAATGTTAAGAATCAAACGTCGCAATAGTTATTGTATGAATTACTGGAGTCAAGGTTTTTACGAATTATAACAATTATGACAATGCTTTGTAGTCACGATTGGAAACATTTTTTCACCCAAACTATGCCTGTTTAAACTAGCAAAGCCTACGTAATTTTGTACTATTAAGCTAGGTAATGCGCATGACAGTATGATTAAATTATACCATAGGTATTATTAGTACTTTAGTCGTTACATTTGTATTTAAAAAGAGCTGACTCGTGTTTTGTTATACCTGAGTTAAATCATAAGCAAACTGCTGTACGGAGCCACGGAAGGCCTAACGGGTTGCCGAGGCTCCAGCTCAAAAAGCAGGAGTAGGAACGGAGTGGTTTTTAGTCAGTAAGAGTCTGACACTCCCTCCCGCCTCACCCAAAGCGGGAGAAGGCATTAGACGATATTTCCCCCTCAAAAAAAACAAGTTGCTGTACTACATATTTATGATATTTGGTTAACTTGTGATAAAATATAATTTAAGGTTTAAAAGTATGCATGCGTGTAATAGGTGCTAATGCAAAAGAACCGACGTCTTATAGAATTTTTACAACAACAAAAATCTAAAAATAACTCTTATATCATTACATACACACACTTGGAAAAGATTTCCCATACTTTATGGAGATGCGATCCGGAGGCAAGGCGAGTATGTCACAAACAAACTTATTTGTGTTGACAGATTCTCACGACATGGTATTGAGATTCAACAACGCGCCCACCGAGAATTATACCGAGAGTGTCGGCTCCAAGACCACTTTCAGAGTTCTTAATTCACAGGTAAACTTTTGTAATATTTATTTCAATTATGTACTTATCTACCGTCTCCGTGCGAGAAGTAGCCTTTTGTTAGCAGTGACTAGTTAGGTATAGGCTGTTGGTGTAATGTGATATACCTATTTACAAGCAGTTCCAGGGAGTTTTCGTATGTAAAATTCATCGTTTACTTCCTCAAAAGATTTCCTTAAAATTTTGCGAGCATGTGCATATCCACTGAAATCTAAGTTGGTAAAATTAGGTTTTTTTGGTAAAAAGCGTCATAATGAATCTAAATAGGTGCCACAATTCAAAAGAAACAATATTGTAGACGTAGGTACCAGTTTCAGCATTATTTATTAACATATAATGAAAAATAAATGGCATTCTATGTTTTAAGTACTAGAACAAACAGCCAATCAGACATTTTAATAAAAACTTTCATTTTGTACATAACTACATGTGAGTACAGCCACAGTGACGTGTTGTTTTAATTTTAAGGTGGTTGCAAAGCCAGAATTCAACTTCCTGGACGATCCATTGTACCGCAATGTGTCCATTCTCATCTGGGATCCGGCGAACTACACGTCGACATTAGAAGACTGGTACCATCATCCGGACTATCCACTTTTTCCTATTTATAAGACGTAAGTAACCAAGTTTTCCTATAGAAATAGTCGTATAGGAATACTCATACGTAATATTTACCACAGATAATATAAAAATCAATAGAGTTCCTCTTGTAACGACTAGAATATGGTTTATACGTAGTTGCAATGAAGTGACTTTTGAGGAAATACGCATGTAAGTATGTAGGTACTTACTGGTACTTTGATTTCCTGAAACTGATATCACAAGAACGCGCCGGTTTTCCCCTTTTTTTTTGGGGTAGACAAAAGTGTCATACGTTTACGGACCATATTTAGGTAGTCTACCTAATGCACATATTTTGACAAATAATTAGAGCCTAAACATATTTGTTAGTAGTATTTACCACGAATAATAAATAAATAAATCGATTTATTAATTATATTTTGTTTTTCCTAGTCCGTAATTAAGCTCAGACTATATTCTCATAGATTTATTTAGGGCTTCTGTATTAGCAGATGTAATGATCGTACGAGTGTTTATTTACGACATTATTTTCTTAAGTTCATTGCACATTTAATTGAAGTGTTTTATTTGTCATGTTTCAATTCGTGATTATTCTAAATTGTAATTACAGATGTTTTCTGTTCTAATATTTATTGCTTTCAGGTTACTTGACCGATATAAGAACGCAGATGTACATTTGTTAAATCCCCAAGTTCTATGGGCACTATGGTCAGTGCTACAAGGCACATCCCCATACCGTTTACGGAGAAACCCACCATCGTCAGGATTTATAGGTGACGTTTATAACAATTATATTGTTTTATTAAAGTGAACATTTCAAAACGAGTATTAAAGAGTACGTTATTCATCCTAACATAAATTGTAAAAATTAATGTACTTAACAATATTTTTTCAAATTGAAAAATTCAGTCTGTCATAAAAGTTAATTTGCATCCTGCAAATAAGGTTTTATTTTTCTTTGACATTAGAATACTGTCTGATTATCATGATAAAAAAAATAGTAAGAATACCATATAACTAAAAAAGAAGGTAATAAAAAACAAAACTATAATGACCTCTCAAACTTTTTTCTCCACAAATAGCCAGTGCCCAATTATAAAAGAAGTAAGTACTTAGCAAATAGTTCTGTTATCATTACAATGACTATAGAACACTAGCTGATTTTGAAAAAAAAATAAGGACACCATTTATATAGCAAAAGAAGATAATAAAAAATAAAAGTTAATGGCTATCATAATTTTTATCTCCGCATACAGCCAGTGTGTCATTAGAAAAATATAAAAAAAAGAGTTTCTATATTCGAAATACTATGATTTTGTGTGAGCATCTAGTAAAAATAATTTTGTTATCTATTCTATACATATAATAAAATTGTAGAAAAGTGCTGTCTGTACATTGAAAATACAAATAAAAAAAATAGCAGGGGTTATTGTTATGTCGATGTCGAACCCAAAAATGTAATTAACTTTTTTTTTGTCTGTTTGTCTGTTTGTCTGTTCACGCTAATCTCAGAAACGGCTGATCCGAGTTGGATGCGGTTTTCACGAATATATTGTGGTATGCTTCAGTTATGCTTTAGTGTTTGTTTCATGTCAATCGGTTCATAAATAAAAAAGTTATGTCAAATTAAAGAATCACGTCGAACACTATTCTATGCTTATACATACAAAATGACTGTGATTATGATCCAAAATAAAAATAAGTATATATTAAAAAAAAACGCTGCTCATAGTCACTATTTCACGCGAACGAAGTCGCGGGCACAGCTAGTAATGAAATATTTGTGGGTAAACGTATGTATATCCTATACCATGTTTTGGTGTATTTAAAACTGTTTATCATAATTAAATAAACTAAACCATTAGTACTTTGCTAATAGTTTGCTTCAATGTACTTTCAGGTCTTTGGTTTGCGTTGCACCGTTGTAAGCGCGTGCGCATGTTTGAATACGTGCCGTCTGCGCGTGCGACGCGCCGGTGCCACTACCACGCGCCGGCGCACGACGCCGCCTGTACCCTCGGCGCCTGGCACCCACTGGCACATGAGAAGACCCTTGCTGAGCGTCTACGAGATAACAAAGACGTTCAAGTCTTTCAACAAGGAATCATTGATATTCCTGGCTTCAGAACCATCACTTGTCATTAAACCCTGTTCACTATAATCATCATGTCATTATTAAAGTGGCCAAAGTAGGTAATGTAATAAACCTGTATTGTACGTAGTAATATTAGGTGATAGTTCCTTATGATGCGAATGCCGGGAAAGGGGTCTCCGGTTCGATTCCCGGGTCGGGCAAAGTATTTCTGTTTTTTTTTTTTAATTCTCAGTAGTAGCACGGAGTCTAGAATTGTGCCCGGTATATGGCAATATGCTCACCCCCTATTACATGGAACTCATAACATAAATAGTGAAAAGTCGGTGTTGTATTGTACAGTGGCATAATGTACACATCTGCCTACCCCTTCGGGAATGAAAGACGTGATGTTATGTTATTTATTACTAAAACAAGCTTTATAAAAATATAACCAAATCGTTTATTAGACAGTCATATTGATTGTCATGAACTCCTAGATACTCACAGGAAAATCAGCGAAAGTTAATATTAACATTGGAAAAGAATTGCACCATTATTCTATCGTTGTGATACACTATTGTGGTTAGTCTCAAAGACCTGTCTGTCTGATCGGATAAAGCCTAAAAGTGTCTAATGAAAGTTCTAGAAACTGATTTTTACACAGTATAGAACCTACTCAAAATTATAGAATACCTACTAAAAGAATAATAGGTAACTAAAACCAGACATGTTATAGAGACTGACCGCTAAACGTTATGGGCAGCGTTAGGTGGCAGTACTAGTCCACAATAATGTAGGTACAATGATAATGTGACTATGTGTACCTACCTACATAGACAATCTATTTAGTTATGCCTGTAACGAATTGCTTTGTTTTGTTGTTGAATTATTAAGCTAGCCTATGGTAATCATTATAATGGGATTCTTCTTCATTAAATAATAACAACAACAAAGTCTAAATTGAATACATAATCTCTTGTCAAATCGATAAAATGCGTCACGCCCGAGTATTGAAAGGCTACTCAATTTTAAGTCACGCGTAGGTAACCTATAGTTCTGTCACTCGGAGCCGCGGAGAACTTAACGGGTAATCGGGGCTCCGGCTCGAAGTGCAGGAGTAGGAACGGGGTGGTTTTTAGTCAGTAAGGTTCTGACACCCACCTCACCCAGGCGGGAGAAGTCATTCGAAGACTTTCCCAAAAAAATAGTTGTGTCACTACAAATACTTTGTAAAATGACAAAGATGGCACAATATTTAAGTAGAATTTAAAATTGAAACCTTTCAGTATTCGGGCGTCAGATGTTTATTTGAAAACAAGTATAGAGGTATTAACTTTAAAATATAATTGTTATCTAATAAAAAGTTCAAAATGAAATGTCTTCCTTTTATAAAATAGTGAAATGTATAAAAAGCCTTACATAAATAGAAGGTAGTGGAAAATTTTGTACATCGATAAAAAACTGCATTGCATTGTACCATTTTAGAGTCGTAAGTATAGATATGGCATATTATGTTTGCGTAATCGAATTAGCTCAACCAACAGATTTACTTAAGAATTATTCTTTCCTTAATGTATTTTTAGTTATTAAACACTTTTTATAGAGTAATGCATAATAATTATTCTATAATATTATCTACTTAATAATGCGATAATATAGGTACACACAATATGCGTAATATGTAAACAATTTACAACAATACTTAGATGTGATTGTGGACGAAATAAACCAATTTGTACTCGTGATAATATGTAGTTTTATTAATGTTTAATAATCTTTTTTTAAATTTTTGTCTTTACAAAAAAACATACCATTAATATAGGTTTACATTAATGATGGCTGATGATGAACAAAACAAAATAAGAATTATTAAAATGTATGTAAGTTGTAGATCTTTCCCACTTAGATGATGACCTGGAAATTGTCCAAAGTAATGGACAGCTTCGGTCAAAATTTAAATCTAGTTTAAGTATGCGTGACTTCAGGAAGTAAATATGTAATTCATATAGCTGTTTTATGTGATTCAGGTAAGGTCAAATCGACCATGAAGTGCCCTTGTCCATCTTGTATTTTTAGCGATTTGCTAGCGTACGGAGCGGGCAGCGGGTGCCACCGGAATACTGATGGGTGGCTCGCTGCCTCCTGATTAGTGATTCAGTGTGAGCGCGCGGAATTAGCGCGCCATGTCCGAGATGCGGACCAGGCAAACGCACCTTGTGTAAGCAAAGTTCCAACGGCCTTGCTCTGCCGGGGTTTCGGAACCGCCGGCTACTACTACAACACTCCGTGCACTAGGCCGCTGGTCAGCGGTTCAGTGCACTGCATGCACAAATGACCGAAAGGATCAATGAACGACATACAACAACAATATTGACACTAATCGGTCATTGAGCGTCTGTCAACGGTTTTATGTAGAGCGCGTGGCGCGGCACCGAGCTTGTCTAGCGCTTCCTACTTCGTTGTTCATCTCCGTCAAATTGTACAAAGCCCGCAAACTACAAGTCATGAATCTTAAGCAATTTGTAATTACTGTGTTTATATTCCACACACTTTAGCCCCAAATACCGGACATTTTAGTAATGAGCACATGATGGGCATTATGGTGCATAGTTTGATTACAATGAAGTTGAGCGGAACTTATTTTCCTCGAGCATTGTACTTTGACACTGGATGTCGATGTCGGCAGCCTTCTGTCCGTTAGGTCATTGCCTCCGAACAATTCGCAGAATAGTGCAACAAGTGTGCGGGCGGCGCAGTGAGTGTTAATGCGATGCATCCCTGCTGCACTAAGGCACTAGGTATTCCGTAAACATATGAAGGTAATGCTGTCAGTGTACTAGGAAGCGCTGGATGTGTGCCTAGTACACCCTAGCACTGGCCGCCGTCCAGCAATAGCGCATACCTCTACTATTCAAGCTCCATAACATTTGTTTACACAATTTGCTTACTTGATGTGATTACATGTATCTGGGATGATCCAATACATTTCTATAAGAGTATCCCGTGAGTTCTCTGTATTTGTGATTGCTATTAGTTTCGGCTAATCCTCGTGTTTTTAACGAGGTTGTTCCCAGAATATGCGATCTCCATTATCGAAGATCTGCGACTGAGAACCGGTCCATTTCACCGTTAGTACTATGTTTACCGGTGACTCATGCGCTGTTAGTGAATGACATTTTGTCCTTACTTCTATATTCTATGACTAGTAATATCTAATGTTTATTCCAGATAGGAACGAAATAATTCGTTTGAAAAATCTCTGATTAACGGACGAAAACAGTTTCATGCATAATGTATGCATGTACCTGCTACTGCAAAATGATGCGTAATGTAGGTACGTACTATGTATATGCTGACAAGTAGGCGCCTACCTATTTGATTATCTTAACAATAACACTATGTATGTATTTCCCCGTTGCATGGCGTAGTAGCCGTACCCAGTCTTCATCAGTTATATATATTGTAAGTTTCTTATATTGGACGATTGAATAGGTGCGTATTTTGTCTGAAAACCGACAAAAAATTAAAACCGAAGCGAGACGACATTTTCAAAAGGTATGTTTTTGAAAATTTTGTCCATCTCGACAATATTTTTTCAACATAAAAATATCTTCTATGTAGAAGATTTTTATGTCTTAGGTATAAAAATGCTTACGAGCTAGTAATATAGTCATAAGCTGAGGAAGTATGACTAATTATAATAACGTATAGTGCACAGGTGCATCGTGTACTTAGACTAAGCGCTGAGTGTGCCCTTGGCGACCAGTAAAGGTTTCGAAGCTTTGTTTTACCGGCGAGGGCGACATATGCATCTCATAATAAATTTTATTTACATTAGGTATGGTCAGTAAACGAAAGAAAATTTAACTAAAATAACGAGTTACTTGCATAAATATATTGAGAAAAGTTCTCCTAGTTTCGAGCCACAGAGGGACCCTTACGCCTGAGTAGAAACTAGTAGAGCTTTTTTCAGTATATTTACGTAAGTAACTTGTAATTTTTAGTTAATTCAGTGTCTCACTTTTGAAGACTTAGTTTTGTGCTGTGACGATATTTAAGAGTTGACTATCAGAATTAATTCTAAATAGTCCTGTAAAATATGGTCTGTAATTGGGTCGTGAATCATCCGGTGCGTTTGCTCTGAATCATCTCATTTTTAGGTGGTCAAGTTTGCATTGACGCACGAGACTTTGTTATGTTCAATTAAATTCTATAATATCTGCAGCAGTTGTGTGGCGATTTTGTGGGACAACTTGACAGTCACTTCGGTTCTAGTTAAATACAAACCACAAACCCCATATGCTTAAGAGTACTTAGAGGAAGGAAATTCATTTTGTAAAATATTATAGAATATGGGTCATTAGAGTAAGATGATGCGGAAATGATTGTTTCAACGGTTTGCGGTTATATATGTTGTAGAATCCTCGCTTTGGTCGTCGACTATTGATTAAACAACTTATCCATGACGAGATATACATAAATGTAAAGAACATATTTAAATATTGAATGAGGGTGATTTTATAAATCTTATCATGACCTTTAAAGTCACCGCAAAAACAGAAGCAATACATGATTTTTGAACACCTACTCTACTATTCAGTATATCATATTCCAATTAAACATAATCCTTTATCGTCGACGTTTTTCCCCGATTCATTTGTATATTAATAAATATTGTGAATTAAAATAGCCAATTAATCATGATGGTCGCGTCGACACACAATTATGTCACGAGACTTACGTAATACTGGAATGTGGATTTACAAGAACTAACTCGTTTTACTACTTTAAAGTTTTAGCCTCTAAACTTGTAAATAAAAAATGTAAGGTTGTCATCAAGTTATTCTTAATACAAAATATGCAAAATCTTTTATTAAACTATATACGGAATATCGTCTTTCGTTCCAAGAAAATGTAGACAGAAATGTATCAGTGATACACCCACTTCTCCGCCATTACCTTGTTATGTCATCTAAGTATACTCGGAAACTGTTCTCAGAAATTAAGAAACTAGTGAATATTGTCAGATAAAATGCCGATCTTTTAATTTTAATTCAGTCTCAATGTCCACAAACAGAAAGGTTTAGGCCACACCTCTATAATATGAGTCAGAGAAACCTTTCTAAGATCGTATTGAACTCATCTAAGCTGTAAGTTTTATTGTTTATTTTTGTTACAACATATCTGTGCGATGACTGTCCCATTTTAGGCAGGAAGGTGTGTCTAACTTCCTTAGATATTTTATGTGTCTCGCAGTCAACGGGACGATGATGCATCAATCAAAGTGGGGTGTGAGAGGGCAATCTATTCAATTTGGACGCTCACTTTAGGAGCAGACTAAGAAATGGCGACCATGACTCATACCAGCCCGTGCTCTAAATTATACCACACTTTATAACGAACTGCGTATCAAAATGTTTAGGAAACAAGATGACGGGGTTTTTGACACACTTAAGAATACATCAAGTCATGTATTACCCACAACTTGGTCTTGTTTAGGGAAGTCCATCGTTTTGAACCGGTTTAGACTTTGGACAGATGTTAACCATATGCACATGAGTCATATTGAGCCCCAGATTTTATAGAACTTTAAAAAACCTATTTTCCCATGTATGTACATACGTAATTAGAATCATGACTAATTGTTTTACACCTAATTATTTGGGAGATATAAATTTGTGATATTATCCTCGAGGCAAATTAAATGCACCATAGTTTAATTATAAAAGTATTTATCAATCTTTTGTATTTAAAATCAAATATTGTTCGGTACCGGTTCCGAACCAACCAATCCAATCGACGAAAATTTGTTTTTTTTTTTCATATTTTGCTATAACTGGAAACAACCGGAAATTGCACCTGGGTAAAGCACGAAGTTGGGAAATGGTGCTAATCAATAAAGTAAACATAAATAAAAATAATATTAAACTAATTGTTTACTCTATAAGGTAGTTTCTCCTATGAACTTATTTTCCTTTTGGAATTGTTCGTAAAACTTTGAGAGGAAAACGTTTCACAAAAATAGATAAAAAATTGTTGTTCTTCCACAGAATTTGACAAAACGATGACGATGTTGTGGCCTGATTTCCGAACTTGAGAAGACATTACCTTATAACGTTATATTATATTTGTATTAACCTAAGAGTACACCAAAAAAGTAATTGTTTCTAATCGAATAGAAAATCATTAACTTGACCACATAATTTGTTTTCTTTAATTAGGTAAGTGGTCAAGTAAATTATACATACATATTAGCGGACCCGACAGACGTTGTCCTGTATATGATATAGGTATAGATAAATAACATAGAAACTGACTGAAGCGCCATCTGCCGGACTGATTTGTGAATCTAAACCATTCCCAGATCCCCTTGAACACACACAAAAAATTTCATCAAAATCGGTCCAGTCGTTTGAGAGAAGTTCAATGACATACACACTCACAGAAGAATTATATATATAAAGATAAGTCCCTACTGTTAGACATTCATTACCTGGTGGGTGTTTCTTCAAACTTCACTAACGGCTCCGAGTGATTCACTTTCACATGTTGAAGAGTAGGTACCATTATTCATCAACTTACAAAATTTTGTACTTAACTGTACATTTTGTAAGTTACGTTACTTAAGTGTAGCTTTCTTTGTTTCAGTCAAACATTGTGCCTGAAAAACAGATTGTATGAGGTTTGTGGGTCATTCGTATTTCGGTTGACTCGAATAACCGTTTTTGGCGCGATGAATTGCTGTTAATTGTTTCACTAAAGATAATATTATAAAATGAGCAATAAAAATCGTTCTTTTACGCGTGATAGGAAATAGTGGCGCATTTAATCGTTTTGTAAACAACTTGCGTTAACTTAACAATCTTAATGGAAATACGTAGTTTGATTAATGTGCGGAACAGTGTGCACGCGACGACCTGCTATTACTTAGATGTCACCTGCTCTCATTCTCTTACAGATAACTAATGTATCACATATTCATGGCACGTGTAAACTGCTACTCAGATCAATCGAACAATGTAAGTAAATTGTTCCCTCGATTTGTAACATCGCTGCGCAACTTTAATGCCACACAGATTTCAAAGAATGTAAAAATTAATAATGTATTAACTTAACAGGTATTTTGTCTATTTTATGAATTAGCATTAACTGACGATTTATTTTATATGTAGGCTAGATTTACGTGCATTGTGATAACAATTTAAAAATATTTTTTTAGTTGTTAAGCATCGTGTTGTTTCATGCATTCACAGCACACGTGTCGATTTGAATTCGTAGCGTTGTGGCATTTACTGCCATCGCTAAGTTTATCGCCGCTTCACAAATTCACATAACCACAAACATTGATTTACACTCACATATAAATGTTGAAAAGAATGTGAACAATTTAAAAAAACGTTGTTTTAGTAAAAAAATGTAAAATGCAAACAGTTTTGTTAATTATCTTGTTGTTTGAAAGGCGGGAAACATCACGTTTTAGGATAGTGTAATTTGTGTGAAGTTCAAGTAATTTTACGGCAGCAGAGGGCAGCAGCGCACGCGGAGGAAGCTTTGAGTTGAAAAACCTTTATTTCGTGCAAGAATTCGGTGAATGTTTTTAGTCAACAGTTGACTAATGTGATCGGACCGAATTCCATGACTACCTAGTACTTGCTTTATTATTGTGCATATAGTACATGATTGTACAAGGATATACCAAAAAGTTAAAGGAAATACCTACTTCAATTGGTTATTAAAATTAGTTTTTATTGTCATATACATACTCACTACAAAGTGTACGTACACTCAGTCATGTAGTTTAATTAAGCCGCAAGTCGTACCTATTTGGGGATGACACAGACTGAAAGGCCTATAAACTTCCTTTGAAAATCACTTCACTTAGTCAGTGAACAATGAATTCATTGTATGACTCGAATTTGACTAACATTAAGTCAGTACCCTACATTCAGCAACACTTTCTTTAAAACTAACTTGCTTTAAAACTGACAATTAAAGCGATTTAAATGGAATTTTATCGAGTTGGCACTGGAAGGTCGTTGAGTTCACGAGTGGGGGTGAATCGCATCAGTTCCGAGCACTGGCCTAACTTGGCAATAGCAACTAAACTCTTGCCAAATTGCTAACAGTACGAACATTTCTGCATTGTTTAGGCTTGACGATAAATATGAACTTGCTTCAAGGGTCACTTTAATAAACTGGAAATAAGCTTTTTAGTGTTCTGATTACGATGATAGCTGAAATCTAGCCGTTACCTTGAATTGTTCTGATCTGATATGAATTGTGATTAACCGCCGTATTAACAATCGCCAAGGATTGGGTTAAGAAATTATTTAACGTCTCTGAGTGCGGCAGTTAGTTAGGGTACGCAATATTTGAAAAAAGAGCAGCACTGTAACTACAAGCACTGCAACTGAAAATTGCACTAATGTGTGTCATGTAACTGAACATAGGCAGACACAGTAGAGCAGAGGTGCACATGATAGCACTTGATGCCACAATACAATGTTACACCCAACTTCCGCATTTGTGTCATGAGTCCCATGTAGTAGGGGGAGGGCCTATATACCGGGCACAATATTAAACGAGTAGACGAATCACCTGCTGGTAAGCAATCGGCGTCACCCATGGGGACCTGGAACACCAGAAGCGTTACAAGTGCGTTACCGGCCTTTTGGGGATTAGGAGTTTGAGGATTGTTGGGGACTCGGAGTTTGGGGATATTGGGGGGGGGGGGGGTAATTGGGCCTCCGGGAACCTCACTCACATGACGAAACACAACGCAAGCGTTGCTTCACGTCAGTTTTCAGTGAGGCCGTGGTATCACTCCGATCGAGCCGGCCCATTCGTGTCGAAGCATGGCTCTCCCTCAATTCCAGACTCCGTCTTCCAGACTCGTGAGAATTTTTTTAGTACTTTGCTCGACCCAGGAATCGAACTCGAGATCTCTTGCTCGGCAGATGCACTTGCGACCATTTGGTCAACGAGGCAGTCATGTAACTGAAAATTACAAAGAAATTTTTCCTTTTACAAAAAAAAATACTTTTAACAAAATCGTTTAGAATAGTGAGTGGTTACAATGAATGACATTGCAAGCAACTTTACTATGACCTAAGGAACGCTACACACGTTCGGAATGTGTCCCACGCTGCCCGGTGCGCCTGTTTAATGCGCACCACCCGTTAAACAAGACAAATGAGAACTGCTTTAAGTCTGTATATTGTTATTGTTTACATTTTGTAGCCGTGATTTGTAGATTCACTTACCTATTTACGTATGGCCTTTTTATTGCCTACTATATTATTACTCGGATTGATTGATTGCATTGGCTGGAGACCTCAAGTCTTGTAGTCTAAGGTTTACGTATAAACACATAGAGATACATTAATAATAATAACATATGTGTAGTCGTGTGGTTTTGAAATTTACGAGATTATGGATACATTTCCAACGATGCAGAAAGTTGAAGTTCTATGAAGGGATCTTCGTTTACTATCTGAACTAAACAATCGTAAGCAATTAAAGAGATTAGTGGAAGGTTACTACAGTTAGTCGGTTGTAGGAATCAATCACTGTCATCGAGTAGCATTCTATTGAAGCAGTGAGAGGGCCCGCTCACACAGCGGCGCGACGTTATCTTTGATGAAGCATGCGATTGAGAAACATAGGAACTTGGTAATTAGCGCCTTTTATTGAGATCACAATCACGGTATTAAACAATTATTGATCGTATGACGTACTCTGCGTCCTTAGGACGTCCAACGTAGATATATGTAATCAGAAATAAATTCTCTACTGAAATGTTTATCGGCACATAAAAAGCAATTTTTATCGTTATAAAATTAAGGTCATTTTTCCTTAAAAGCGCTCCAAGTGATACAAATACACAAACCAAAAAGTTAGACCTACTTCAATTGTTTTTCAAAGTCAACTTTCCTGTTAAGATTACTTTGTATCAGCCGTTTGATCTGAAGGGAAATACCTGAAGTGGAAATTTTGCGGAACAAAAAGTAAACACCATTAACTTAATCCTTGTTATACTTCTTATGTAATTGTAACACCAAGGAGCCATAAAAATTAATGAGTGTGTTTACGTTGAGAATGTCTATTAATGGTGTTCTGAGAACTGTAACCATTGTGTCTTGATCAGCACGACAATTTATATTGGAAGCACTTTGGTCGCGGTGATCAATAAAAAGGTCGCACCATTGATGCATTGATGCATAATTTGACTCCATACTTTTGGATTTCAATCTTAGGGTGAATAGTTTCCATAATAGTTAAACATGATACAAATTATTTATTTATTCTTGTTTTTAAAATGACGGTAAGCAGGTAGGTACTTGAGATATACATTTATATATTTAAGCGCGTCTAAGATATTCAGAGACCAGACATTTTTTTATTGGGTCTATGGGAAAATCAGTATTCTTTCAAATGGCTCTGTTTATTAATAATACTCATTTCATAGTAAATGGTGGACATTATTGTATATTATTCATTATTATTGGAAGAATATTCTTGGCAAGAGTTTGAAACAAATCAATGTCTTTGGCAGCTCACATAGTTGACTTATGTATACACATAGCCAAGGTTTTGTTACATCCGTGTCCGGTATTGCAACCATGGTACCTACAATTTTATCAAGCTTCTTGCTATGTAGAATCATACCAAAAAAATCTTTTTCCACCTCTAACATTTGTGTGAGTTAAAATGTTCATAATTATTGTCACGTTATTAAAAATAACTATATCGTAGAGGAGAAAAGGGATAGTTTAACACATCTAAAGGCACCAAAAGACTAAATTGAAAAGATTTAATAAGCTAAACGTAATTATAGTATTAAGTATTGGTATTCCTAACTGCCCGCCCCAGCTTCACTTTTCAGAGCTTCGCTTTACCTTCATACGGACCGTATCGAAACTATAAAACAATAATAAAGATGGCAAAAATAGAATTGTCCAAATTTGTGCAGTCATTTGAGAGTTATGTGAGTACGTTTCGGTGATTTCATTTAATTTAAATACATATAGATTTTAAAGGATAAAGCTCAATCTGCAGAGGAAACAAACCCAGAAATAAAGTAAATAAATAAGTACCACAAATTTAAGGTTGAACGAGCAAACAAACACTAAATACGTGAATAGGAGGTATCATCGGGACTAAATGTAGCCATATAAATCACACTCTGATCTTAAATTGTAGAATTTGCATTAAAAATATATATCTACTAGCTTCTGCCCGCGACTTCGTACGCGCAATCCCATTCCCCCCCCCCGTTCCCGTTCGTAATTTTTGGTAAAGAAAAAAACTTTTTGATAAAAATTATCCTATGTCCGTCTCCTGGTTCTAAGCTACCACCCTGCCAATTTTCATCCAAATCGATTTAGTCGTTCTTGAGTTATAAATAGTGTAACTAACACGACTTTCTTTTATATATATAGATTTAGCGTTATTTGCCGCATTTTAGTTGGTCCATAAACGGTCGTGTATTGGTAAATAAATAAGGAAAGTAATGATGCATTCATTACGTATCCTTTTCACGTAAGGCCTAAAAACATAATTGAGGGTGGTATAGTACCACCTTCTCATCCATTCAATGTACATATCATATAATGAAAGTAACGTTCAATAAGCTGTTGCGATTAATATTTACAACTTCATGCTTTATATTCCCCAAAAGGGTTGGTAGAGAGATATGTATCTAGCTACATACGAAGTGTAAGACCCAGTTATCAGTAGTTGAATACTGCGCATGTATTAGTTGTGTTATAACTTGTATGTTAAATACTCCTGACACCCCTCTTTTGACTCAAAAACCTAAAACTAATAAATACCGACGATCGAGTAATCCGAGTGACTTATTACATACGAAATTGCATTGCAGTACATTGAAAAACATGCTAATTTGTAATTCCTAACCATCAAGGAAAGGAACAAAAGTTGTTATTAGGAAAACCTCCAGCATAGGGTCGTAAAATACTCGGTAAGTGTATGAGTCGGGCTCGGGGCGGATTGATTCACCGACCTCCGCTGTAATCGGGGCTCGATCGAAGCCCACTGTATTCGGCAATAGTTTCTTAGAACTAACCTAATTTTCATTTTATTGTTTGCCTTGAGAAATTTCTTCGTTTTCCACAGAAACTTTCGGAAAGTTTCAGTGAATGTCACGAATATCTAGAGTCGTTACACATTGACGTATTATTTTTCAGAATTGTCGAGGTAAAACTAATACCACCTACTTAAGTAATTGGGCTTAGTTCATTGATTCCTCAATTGATAAATCTTCAAATTACCAGAGAACTGATTTTCATGATCACCATAAGTACACCAACTTTCATGTCATAATAAACCTCTCTCATTAACATCAACAGCATTAGATGAAAAAGTATTTTTAAATGAAACCTACATAACCTTGAACAACAAAACGTTTCATGTCTTAGGAAAATTGTGAAAGAAATCGTAAATTATATTATTGTTCCTTATTTCCCAACAAGGGCTCCTAGATAAGACAAATGCAGCGTATAAGCTAACAATAACGATACAGTATGCAAAGCACAAGGAACATGTAAATAGTGTAAACCTTCGCGGAGCTAGGTGACACAATAAACAATACCGCCACATCGTAACAAAGAAAGTTGGCACGGCATCAAAGGCGGTACATAAAGCTAGTTATGACTGGTACTGTACCGTGTGTACGACTGTACGACCTTCACCTCACCGAGTCACCACGACCAGGGGAAGCTACCACCAACTCTCCACCCTCCAGCTTTAGTCACCACAAACAATGGCTGTGTCATGACAGGTCCTCCCAAGGTCGACATTGTCATACTCGATGAACTAATACCGCGTACCCGTTAAATTTCCCGATGTATCGATAAAATACAAGTTGTTACCGGGAAAAGGGGTACAATAGCTGATAATGCTTGAACGTGCCGAGGTTGCACAACGAATTTATGTAGACATTTGTTTATTTGTATGAATCAGGTGCGATCGTAGTGAGCTATCGCCTCACCATATAATGTACGATCCACAATTGGATGTAACAGCTAATATGGTGTACAATGATAAGTAAACGCAAATCTCAATGGGAAACAGGCAAAATTATTTATCACCGTCTCAAGGATGCGTATGGAATGTGCAAAATATGTGGTTATATGTTTTGATTTGTAAGATAGTAAAAACAAGATATGAAAAATACTAAAAATATTTCATTTAACAATACGATTCTTAGGTTGCTTAAAAAGCACAATCATAATTACTATAAGAGTCAGAAAGAAAAAAAGTATTATGTGCTACGTCTTAAAGCAAGTCAAATCAGTAAATATTATTTACGTATATAATATTGTACGTTATTTCACTGTAACATCTACGTAGATTAATAGTCTAATTGAGACTGACCGAGCGTCGAGATGAAAATTGATCAGTCTGCCTTTAATTAATGTGATGCTTCTATTGCAAATACTGAGATGCTCGAGAATAGATTTCATGTAGAAGTAAGATTCGAAGGACAGTCAGAGTACAGAAGGCCATTATATTGTACTCAATTTCAAGGAAGGACACAGAACGAATAAACAAGGTTCCTATGTAAATAAATAGATCATGCAACGATAAACGGTATCTACGTCTTGGTTTGGTCGACACGAGCTTATATTACAAATGTTGAATATTCAACCACCGATGGTGCAATAGCTTCATAATATTACGAACAGTTGATTTAATTTCCCCTATTAAAGAGTCAATAGTCTTATTGTAAGTACAGCGACACGTTTTAATCTAATTGGTACAAGTTACACGGAGATCGCAAATTATGTTTCGCATTCGTAGTTCGTATCTATAGTTCAATGTATGTGTATCAGGTTCCGATTATCACTATTGTTGGCATTGTGCCAACCACAAGTTGGTAAATTATTTCCTGTCAGAAAATCCCGAAGACAGTCTCGTATGTCAAGTAAACAAAAATATGTAGATCGTCTGCATGAGATCTTCGAGTCCTACAGATATGCACTAGTACCGATATGGCAACATACAGAACATCGACTGATTAATAAAATCATAATAAATATCGGTAGTCACTTGAATTACTCATGCGCTTGTTGGAGTACAAAATGTCCGAATGAATTACCATAAGTGTTTCACTTTTGTAAGATACTCGTGGTAAATGTATTGGACTTACCAGGAATCAGCGGTTCCACTTACGTATAAAGTATATTCATCAATAATGGATGTAATTATTGAGGTCTAACATTATAATGGTCCGTGTTAGTTTATTTTGTAATACACTTAACAAATTCCCTAGAAATATAGCACCATGGAAAAATTCTGTGGGTTCTATTGTACCGGTATTCCCCATTTTTTTTTTTTTTTTTAAGGGGGGAAAATCATCGAATGACTGCTCCCGCCTGGGTGAGGCGGAAGGGTGTGTCAGACTCTTACTGACTAAAAACCACCCCGTTCCTTCTCCTGCACGTCGAGCCGGAGCCCCGGTTACCCGTTAGGTTCTCCGCGACCGGTATTCCCCATAGAGTGGTCCCAAAGAGTAAAGTCCAGGTTATCTTGTATCAAAAGCTTCCAAATCCTAATGTTCTTAATTTGAGGACCAGTATTACAATGTTTGATTAAGTTGTGTTAGTTGTGTGAAGTACAACATCTTTTGACGAACGTTGTATTGAAAATATGTATGTTAAATTTTCCAAAAGTACATAAAAACTTCAAATTCATATATTAATTTAGTAACAATGTGCTTTACTCAGCATGTACATACCTCTATATTCTGAAAGAAATATACTGCATTTATAAAATAAGTACTAAATAATTTTAAGTAAACCTATGTATGTTATCACAAGTGGGTAACTACATACGTACGTAAGTACGTACATGAGTATTTTCTCGGAATAAACTAATACACTGCTAGTTGGAATCTAAGTCTCTAATAGACAAGTTTTCAATTAATTGGATGGAACAGAATCTAGCTGGAACCACAATGACTGTAGTGATGTACGCCTTTTAATGATGATGATACTGAAGATCAATCGAAATATTCTGCTGACGGAAAATATAGTTATTTTAAATGAATTATTATCGAGAAACGTGGCACGATTGTTACTTATGTAATGGTATCATGTACTCACTAGTGATTTTCCTTTTATCCTGCATCGCAAGTAATGGCATGTAATTAGAGCTATGGCTAACATTTTCTCTGTCCATTGTTCTCAATTAGGTGATAATTCAATTATAATTCGATCGTTTTTATTACAACTTAGCTGAGCTTAGTTTATTATTGCTATTCATAGAGTAAACTTCATAGTTAGATTTACTTAGTATTACCCACATTATAATTGCAAGTAATAAATACTTAATTAAAGAACAATAGGTCGCGGTCACCGGTGACCGCTTGGTGTTTGACAGATTAATTACTTAGAAATTTATGTTATGGTATGTACCTACTTAATATTATTCTTAAATGCTTTTAAACCAACTGATACGGTGTAAAAAGTAAGTTGTAATTGGAACTTTTGATTCGACTGATTACTTACATTAATGTTATTTAGGCGTAGCGCGTGTAGGAATGATAAAAATGTTAGTGAGTAACTTTAGAGATGTTATCGAACTTTGTGGATTCCTGTGATGTATCGTCATGATCCATGCATATCATGTAAAATTTGAGAAACTGGAAGTTAGTGCCATAAAGAACAAGTTAAGTATTCAACGAAAGCGCATAAAGTTTTCCTGTAAAGTTGCAGCGCGAACAGGGGCGGGCGGAGGCTTCGCGCCGTGTCGGTGGGGCGCCCGAGCCGCGGCTTCGGTTATAAGCTGAGCGCGGCGCCGCGGCGCACACTCAGCCAAACTCGCGGTCTGCGGTAGGTCGTGTCACGCGGTGGCGCAACGATCGCAGCCGTTCCCGCCACATATACGAACACATTTTCTTTGAAATTTCGTGCAATTGCAAAGAAAAAAGTGAACAAAGCGGGACCTTTCGGTGTCTTCACAGTGCCTTGTGATTGTTGTTTATACATGAATAGACTATTTTTTATCGATATTTTTACAAATTTCGGTAGTAATAGAGGTACGAGACGTGGTCGCACTAGTGGAACGAAGAACAAACATTCCAAGTAGTGAGGATTACGTGAACTTCGCCCTGGACCAGTCTAACAGGTTAGTTTATAAAATTTCCGTGTTGTTTGTACTGCACGTGTGATTAGAGACAAAGGACAGCGGCTTGATACATTGATTACAGCCGTCGTAATTATCTGAACAGTAAGTTTATTGCCTGTTTACATGAAGATGATTAATGTATTAGAAAAACTAACTAACGAGCCTGTGCTGTCAGACAATTATTTTGCTTCCAAAGGACTCTCATTTGAAGTTCATTCATAAATCTGACAATAACATAGAGCTAACTTACATAGAACTAGACAAACTGTTTCACGTGATTCCTTCACCTATTTGTAATGTTAATTCACGTAGTCTATGAAATCTGTGCAATATGCAATAATTGAAATCTGATCTGGAGTATTGCCGGTTTGGTGTCACGGTCAGAGGCTGACATTGTCGAAACTGGCTACGGTACACTAGTTCTATCGTAGTAAGCCCTACGCCTGATACTAGCGCCGCATCTGCGTACGACTAGACTGACCTCTGTCTCATCACTCGTGTGTAGTTAACTTTGTTTTACATAATCGAAGATAATGATTGAATAATTGCATCTACATACGCAACTAAATCATATTTGCGTGCGATATAAGCTTTGTGAAAATGATAATTTGGGTGTCACGTAGACCTGTTGTCGTCAATTGATAAAGTTTTCACTGAGATAAGTTAACTTGTGACTTGTGACAGATGCAGAAAGTCACTTTCTTTGTCAAATATTTGTACAGGTATATCAAGTGTATGAATCGTATACAAATGAAAAGATTGTCGTCTGAAAGAAAGAGGTGGAGCGTGCACGACGCGGCTGTTATCAGATAATTTTCGTGGATAAGGACATAAACATTATCTAGCTGATAACACCAAGATCTGTATGAACTCATTCTTTGAGCATTCCTTTAGTTTACTATAGGTACTTGTAGTGTGAAGCATGTATTGATAAATTCAATATTGAATTATTGATAAAGCAATGTGTGTGTGTAATCATAAAACGATTTTGTAAAAGGGTTTTCGGTTTGTTTGAGTTTCTGATATTGAAAGTTAATATTGAATTTATTTGTTAATACTTGGACCTTCGTCTTTTGTGAGGTAGGTGCTATTTTAATTTTTGATTTTACACATAGACCCATTCCAAATTCGTAGAATTTTCTTGATCTATCTAACGTGGTGCTATAGTAGGATTATTTCATTTATATCATTTATGTTTTTAATGGTATTTTAAAACCTGCTTTCAAACTTGGAAAATACGAATGAGAACCGAATGAATCGATAACCGGTCTGCAATTAGGACGATTAGAGTATTTTATACGGAATATAGTAGATGACAAGGATGGTCTAAGTAGTAAACAAACATGTTCGTAGAGTGTGTGCCGGCTGTGAGTCACAGTGTGGTTACAACTTGACACGAAATGTTCGGAGCAAAAGCACAAGCCCATTAATTATACAGTCGTGTGGTCGCCACTTAAACTCAATGTTAAACAGAAAAAAACCTTTCTCCATTATTTTGTTCGTAAAATATTTTACCTTGAATGTTGCTTTCTTTTAATACAAACGCGTACTTCCATTATTCCGCAAGTAGAGGTCAGATTTTTATTCGTAAAGTAGTCCAGCTGATGAATTAAAATGAACGACAAATGAACGTTATTTGGATTAAGAAAAAAGATAAATAGAGATATAAATCAATAATCGCAATTAACGTTAAGTACTATGTTAATTTATTTTAATACAAAAAACTAAATAATACAACATAGCCAATTGTTATTGCAATTAGTCTACACGCAACAATTATGTTTAATAACAAACGAGGGATAGAAAAGTGGGCCTTTGTTCACATGGAGCTTCGGACAGTGGTATGATTCAAAACTTTAGTATAAGTCAATACATATCAGTCATACCTACTAGCTACGTATTTGTTTAGCATCTGATAAATTAGACGTAATAATGCAGTGCATACAAATGTCCGATGTTCAAGGAAACCATTTCCTTTATTCTAACTCTACAGCAGAAATATATAAGTACCTAGTATGCAAATACATGTGCATAATAAACCACAAATTAGTTGTATTATATTCCCGTACTGCAATGACCTAAGCTGTACATTAGTAATATTCACAATATTGTTGTCTATTCGCAATAATTGACGTCTGTAAGGGTGATGTGTACCTGTGACCCTGAGGCTTATTCAACCAAAACATTGCTTGACTCACGCTGCGGTAGTTTCCACGGTAACCGTGTGTAACTGTTTCAGTAAGTTAACAAGGAAAATGGGAGATGAGAAGTATCTCGCACCATAACAGTCATATATACTATATAGGTACCTAATTACATATCCAGGGAAACAATTTTCAGTTCCGTAAAGTGATGTCAAAATTATATTTAATATTTCCTTAAAGGGGTGACACAATAAATAAAATATAACTTGTTGCTACCTATAACACACAAATCCAAACTACATTCTATTTAACACTGAGTGTTCTGAAAAAGGTAAACCGTCGCTCGATCTGGGAATCAACACATAATAGGTATAATAACACTCTCAGACACTTTTTTCCATAAAGGTAGTAAACAATATAATTTACTATCATAGGTTTTCACATGACTGTAAAATTGCAAATAAACACGCAGTAACTAGTACATATAGCATGATATAGCGATAATAGTAAGTTATTAGTATTGCCCGTGAGGATCCGGAAGCAGGAAGCGTTCCAATGTCGTGTCAATGCGATACGGCGCAGGCCCACGTCACCGGGACCACACGGTACAGCACTCATTGAGATGCATCTCAGAGTAACACACGCCATTAATACTTGCCGCATGTACAATGAACTGATGATGTCAGGCGCGAACTTTAAGGCTGCTACATCACTTTGTATATCGCGAAATGATGAGGAGCTCTGATTCAGCCGATCCTTGTATGATAACGTGATGTAACAGCGCACCCACTGTTCCACCAAGATGTTGCTAGTATACAGCAGTTACGTTAACTGTTAACCCTATCAACAAATAATGAACTTAATCATGTCATATACTACTGTGATAATTTATATAATATCATCTCGCACCTTAGAAACAGAGTGCCAAGCACGAACTACTATCGCATTCGTAACGTAATAGTATCGAGTGCGTTCGGCGCTTTGATTGGCCGGCACCAATGAATCAACCAATCAGAGCGGCGAATGCGCTCTATACTATAACGTTACGAATGCGATAGTAATTCGTGCTTGACACTCAGATCTACATGGTCCATTTTGGCTGTCAAATTACTGAAACTTAGCCTGCATAGTGCAACATGTTATCTCAATCTCAAACAAGTTCTATGACTACGTGCATAAATGCTACCCTTTTAAAGTCACTAATTAAGTAGGATCTTAATATATTATTACTTATTTAAAGTACTTTTTCTGAGTAATCATAAAAATCAATCGATGCAAAAATATGGGTATTTTTATTAAATTACTCATGAAAACAAACAATACCCAAAGAAGTCTATAAATAAGATAAAAAGTAGAAAATAAATAAAAAGTCTTAGTTATCGCAGATTTTCGTGAATCATTTTATTTGTTATTAAAATAAGGTTGAAAATGTCACGTAGGTCGTCTGATGTTGTGTCTTCTTTATTGTTGGTTTTTTTCTTAATCAGTTGAAGGTACGTTTTTGCGTCAAAGCAAATTGTAAGGAATAGTCTATAATTTAACACATATGAAAAACTGACAAAGCCTATCCACGTCAAACAACTACTATTTCACTGAATAAACCAAGGCTATAAAATAACACATTAAGAGAAGGCAAAGAGAAATAAAATATCCTAAGAGGGTATTTTAACCAAAATTCAGAAACTTACAAATAAAAAACAAAATATTCACAGCGTCTGGATAGAAAAAAAAAAAGAAGAAATAAACTAATGTTTATAACAAATCAACTAAAACTTATTCTTATCCGGATGCAACATATAAATAAACAAAGTTGATTAACTATTTATTCAATGATTTGTCTTGACATCATGTTTACACAGTCTCGGTTATCGATTGCGATTTTATTGTCGGGGTCAGATCGATTAAGTTGTAATTAAATCTAATCAGTTTCACTAAGATAACTGAAAATGTTTAGGTTCAATTGAATGCAATCGTTTTGAGTTTATAGAAAAAAAGTTGGAGTAAATGATGTTAGGTAAGAGATTCGAATCCAATGTCGGTGAAACCGGCGCGGGCGCGGCGTCACCTCCGAACCGTCACGCTTCGGCGAGCGTAACATTGCTGGCGACACCTCTGTCAGATCCGCGCTTTCGGTTTGGGTTCTGATAGTATACATCTATCAAAACTAAATACATCACTAACATTGACTAGTATCATATCAATCACATTTTATATAGAATAATTCACATACTGATAAACATTAAAAGAAGTTCGCTAGTGCAATGTTGTGCTATGCATACAATCCAGAGTGCAGGTAGATATTATGTAACTGCTCTTGTTATCAGTCTCCTTACTATGGCTTATGATAACACGGTATCATAATTATTATGTGTAAATAAAATACTTAGTAAAAAAAACTTGAAATCACCGTCAGTGGCCGTAGCCTCATTCTTCCGCTTTGTTTAGCAAGTGATTAAAGCCGTGGTGAATCGGAAATCTCTTGAGTACACGGACATGCAGCCCAGCTGAATATCTAATCAGTTCCCCACATTGTGTCCACTCGAGGCTCGAGCTCAGCTGGCTACAAACAATTTATCATTTTATAATGATAATGTATTGTATAGTATAGTAGTCAAGCCTTCAGCAACTCACATCGAAAATATTTAGGTCATATGACTGTGTATGACATACAGACCCATATCTATGAATTACTACAGAGTAACAAACAGTATTGATTGGTACTACAACAATAGATAATATATGAAGTTACGATAATATGACTGTTCAGTCACACATACATTTTCGAAAAACGAATGAAAAGTATTTTCATGTAATAAATAACCATTATAATTTATTACGAATTTATTGATGGAATGTATATTTATGAATGATTTAGTATAATTATTAGGAACTGAGTGTAAATTGATTGACGTCGGTATGGAGTACTGTATGCCTACTTGTATGAGTAATATAATATTTACAAAGCAATGTGATTTATTGTGTGTTATTGTAACGCATTAATATTTATATGTTGATAATTTAAAAAGATCTTACATAAGGGCAAAGATGATGGCCGCTGAGTCACAGTAATTACTATGGTTGTTGCGGAAATGACGTGTCTCCGACCTCTACAAAAAATCAGATATTCTATGTAGGTACGCTGAAATTGTATAAACATGATTACGGTGGCCATCTACCTATATCTAAAACTCGTGATTAAGTCATAATATATTTATATGCCTTCGACTGCATCACTCAAAGACCGATGATCGTTAGGTAATGTTGTTAACATGTTGCGATAGTAATTGTTTTTTCTTTGTTTCAGATAACATATCAACGTGGTGCTCGCAGATATCGACGACTGTACATTTCAACAAATTACCAAATAGGCTAAGAAAACTATATAAGAGTAATGACAATTATTCAGTCCTTTAGATAATTTTTACAAAACTATATTATAAGGAAATATCAAATGAGCATATCTAGTAGAAGTATAAGGATATCACCGGAGACCATGGCGTGCGTCAGTTTGAGGAGCAGCCTGAGGATATTGTGGACGGTGGTGGCGGCGCTCGTGTTCCTCACCAGGAGTAGTGCCGCGCCGACCTTCGGGGGAGCAGATAAGGCGATGGTAAGTCAATTATATTTTTTTGCATATAAACAAAAACAGTCGCAAAACGACCTGTTAACTTTTTGCTTATTTTAGTGCAACAATTAGGAAATATTGACGTTGAAATGGATTTTACGTTGTAACCGCATATAATTTAATATCTCGCTATTCAACTCAATCACCTGTAGATAACGATAGCATTCGACACTTGGCTGCAATTCAGTGAAGTCATTATTAGGTACTAAGATATTTACTTAATACGGACATCCGCTACGTCCCGCAAATAATCGATAATTATTATCATTAGTATCGGAAACGATATGAAGGTGCGCATAGCTGTCGCTGAGTCAATGATTCTCGGAACGCCACTCACCGGCGCTTCTGAATTAAATTGAATCTGAGTCCCATTCTAGAGTAAGACACACGGAGGTGTTGTAGTAACGTGTTCATTCATAAAACGAGGTAGTCCAGCCGAGATAAGTGGCTTGCCTTTCGCTTCGACACTAGAACATTTTGTTTGTCTTCTCACATCGTTTGCTTAGCGCGAGCCATGAGTCATGCGCACCATATACGACTGCCTCGTTGGCCGAGTGGTCGCAATTGCGACTGCCGAGCAAGGGGTCTCGGGTTCGATTCCCGGGTCGGGCAAAGTATTACTGGGTTTTTAAAAAATTCTCAGTAGTAGCACGGAGTCTGGAACTGTGCCCGGTATATGGCAATAGGCTCACCCCCTATTACATGGGACTCATAACATAAATAGTGAAAAGTGGGTGTTACATTGTACAATGGTATAATGTGCACCTCTGCCTACCCCTTTGAGGATAAAAGGCGTGATGTTATGTTATGTTATGTTATGTTGTTGTGTATGAATCAATGACTATAAATTAATCATGGAATCAACCAACATCCTCCTTCCGAATCCGGTTAGATAACACATGAACAATATGTGTATCTCAGATATTTTTAAGATATCTCTTGACATCTTCGTTTTTTCAGCATTACCTAGTTATCTAGACATCTGTTTCTGTTTTTAGAGATAAAATTATTTTGTTTCATTGTGTCTACCTTGTTTATTGTCTAAAATGAGAGCGACTACGTTAAGCTGGCTTATATTAAGTCTTTTATAACGAGTATTAAAGTCATGGCCTTGTTCTTAGCTTTCGTGATAAAGTCAAAATTCACATAGCAACAAGATTATGGCGGCATATTCCAGACGAGTGGGTCAGTTGAATGTTTGAGAGCCGTTTTCAATTGGAGAAAGTACATAAGTAAGACAGAACGTAATGAAAACACAGTAACGAAATTAATGTTCCGTACTTTATTTAAACTGAAATAACAATTTAATAGTGTTTTCACTATCTCTGAATTGTTGTTTACCTAAGTATAGAATGAAAGGAACATTTTACACGTATACCTAAACCAATGAGAGTGTAATGCCAATACAATGTAAAGTACCTACTCAATAAAAGTTTACTCACAAAACGGACAGTGCATATAAAGTTCTAATCGTGTACTGAGTCACAGTTGGTGCAGTAAGAATTATTACTTCTACGGGTATTCTAGAGGAGTAAATAATAAAATCTCATCGTTTCTCGGAATCCGAGGCTTGAGTCATGCGACAAGTTGTTGAGCTCGCTCGCCGCCAAGTTCTAGGTCATAGAGCACGCTGGCCGGCGACCGGTCGACACTCGGTAACGCAGTGCCCGCACCGCACCACACACTAAACTTGCGAGCACGTAGTAGCGGACCGCATAGCGTGGCGGAAAAATAACTAAGCACTTAGAAATCTTAAAAGATCTGTGCTGATTTTGAGATAGACGGACTCGAGCTCTGTGTATCACGAATACAAATAATCTTGTCGGCTGTTCAAAACTAAACATAGACTACATTCTTTAAAAAGTATTAGCTCCCCACTATTCTATGACCACAGCCCAAAACAACTTACGACTTAATGCCGCATAAGTAGACATTCCTATTACAGTCATATATTGCTAATATTTTCTAGTAAGCTGTCTTGAATTTAATATTGATCATAAATACGTTGCGCTTGGAATACACATTGGTAATATTATAATGTTTATTTAACCGACATCGTTGTCTGTTTCATTGGAAATCATTTATAAACAAAGAAACATAAATAAAATATATGTATCCTTTTAGTTAGATGAAGACATTTTTACAAGAGGAAAATAGGTTGATAACTATTATAGTAACTAGGGAAGTATATAAATTACAATTTATAATTATCAAGGTTAAATTGAGACCACGGGAAACCACAGGTCAGAAGTATATATATATTTTTACAAATAATCAATTTATAAGCTTTGTAAATAAATAGTATTGAGGTCAATTTTGTACGATAAAGATTTGACTTCTTTAAATATTACGAATAATATAAAATTGTATAATTTAGGTGTTTATATAATCACAAAGCAAGAAATTGGATACAGATTTATTGTTGTTTTATATCTTTTTTCCTAGAAGCTTTACAATTTAAACTGTGAAAACTTAATAATCGCGGTTTTATTTATTCCACTTTTATATTAAAAATATGAACTAGCAATCTTAATAAAAGATAATTTCACAGATACTTAAATAAAACTGGGAATCGGCAAGTTTAATCTAATCAATTAAATTTCGATAAGTCCTGAAAACCGTGTAAACTAGCCGAGGCTGTGTCAAGGTTAGCATGCGTTCCACTGACCCGCTTACTTGTATGGCGAACTTACGGTAATTATATTCATCATTTGAATATTTCCACTAACGCGACCGCTTTCAGTATTTTCTTTTTCATACTGAAGTCTCCATTGCCCGAGTTACTTTGTTTGTGTCTTTTTACCAACAGACACGCCTCAGTAGCCTTGTTACTCACGGATATTAGGGGACATAAACGAAAATAACATAAAACTCGTGTTCTCTACAACAAATATTGTTTATCAATGAATGAAGTAACAATAACTGTGAACCTGTAGCTCTTGTAAAGTGAAGTATTGAAGTTTATTGATACGGGGGTTTACAGTAATGTCGACATTGTGACTGAACAAATGTAGGTAGAGTCACATCAGTGTGGCGTAATGTTTTACTTGTCACGGCTTTTCGCAACAAAAAGTGGGAACTGATAAGATAAGGCTATTAATAAATAAATGATTATGTACCTAGTACCATTCAGAAGCAGGTACCTGGGTAAACTGTGAATCAATTGTGCCTACCTAGGCTACGGAACACTCTGTGGTTGGATTCAATTATTTCCATGAACCGGTTCGCAACATGTAATTAACTCCTTATTTATCAGATAGCTAAGCTCTTAATTGGTAGCGGATGACACTTGACGATATGGAAAAACCATAAAATATTATACAGAATCACCCAACTCGTTGTCACGCCGGTGTTGTTTGCACTCTCAATAGGTCTAATAAAAATGTCATTCGTCATAATAGTTCCGGATCAAATTATATTGTGCGCTATTACGTACAATAGAATATCAGATGAATTACTCTGAAACAACATGAAACACACAAATGTTCGTGGTATAAGAGTGGTTCACGAAATATTGAAATTCAGAAATCGTTACTAGGATACGGTTCCCGACAGACGAATGTCGTGCATCGAGCATTGTATTCAGTCACGATAAGGTATGATTGTAAGGCAGTGTGCACCCACTAAAGGTATTTAGGGAACAATTTATAGGTCGTTGTACCCTACCCACGTGATAAAAGCAAGATGTTATGGTTGGCACATTGTCATGGGCCAGGCATTTCCTGTCGTTTCAAACAGGTACTGTTATGATGAACCTATCCATATAGAGAGGGTCATTCTCCTGGCTGAGGTTCCACCGGAGAACAATAGCCGGGCCAGAAAGTGCCAAGAACCTATGATGTTCTTTGTTTTGATCATTCGTACCCGACTCGATTAATGCGATATAAAAATTCGACGCGTGTCCCACACGACGAGTTGATATCTCTCGGAAAATTTTCTTTAGATGTTTAGAACAATGAACCGGCGTAACATAATCGTTGACATGTTTAAATTTATTTTATTGATGTTTGAATTTTAATAAAAGAGATTTTTTATATTACACTTTTCCGTTGCGTAGTCTGCGCATTCGGTAGTATGTTTGCAGTACTGGTGTTAGTTTATAGCCGCTGGTATATCTAACTGTCAACACCGCGTATCTAGTATCTCACAATCACACCAGCGCCTGCTGACGACCTCGAGGCTCGAGAGATGGACGTGATGAAAAACAAAATATTTTTAACGTACATTGCCACCGACCAAAAGTCTTTTAACCCTGGTCACGATTCGCGATCCTGGGAAATATTTTTTTCTTTTTAATTCCGCAGAACATACGATAAAAAATGCGATGACAAACTGTGAGATGTCGCCAGATCGCTTAAGAGATAATAGAGTTAGCCTATTTAGAGATTTTGAGCGCAATATAGACAGTCAGATAAATTATTATCTGTAGAGATAAAGTTGAGTAATGTGTGCGATGCTTGGTAGCGCGGTAAAGCGTGCCGATGGCATGAATTAGAGTTGTGTGTACAGCTTGGACAATAGCGCTCGTCCGACGGAGACAAAAAAGCGACCGGGTCACCTCCGCGTTACCGTAATCTGTCTTCTTTATTTGTAACGGGATTGTCATGTCTTCCTGTTACAAGTTGCATCGGTGGTGATGAGTTTATGTGGCGAGTGGTGGCTGGTGATGGCAGGTCGGTGTGCATGCGCGTCACGCACGCAGGAAGCGCACGACGACCTTCGGCACGCGCGCCACGGCCACCGTCCTCCGATCACTACTGTTCATTGTTCACGACAGCGTCACCATCAACTGATTGATACCATTTATTCCGATATCTATTTGATACGTATGTAACATTTATAATTAGAATTAGGAAACTAAATATGTTTTAGATGCAGAATATAACATGTATATTTTTTCTAACTGCTCGCAAATTAATTTCTCAATAAATCATTCTACGTTTTTATTTTCTTATAAAGTTGGCGGGATAAGTATCGACATACCACAATAACAGCCCATAATGCCCTATCGTAGCAACTAGAGCTAACTATCGAATAACTCTTTGCGATGTAAATGTAATCAATCTGTTCTTAGAATTAATTGGAATGCAGTCGGTACACATTTGTCGATTCCAGGAAAAAATCCTGTTGATTAGTAAGTTGGTCTAAATGACCGGGTGCATTTAAAGGCACGGCTCGCTACACGTGTAGGGCACAGATGATTGGCAAGCAATCATCAGATCAAAGTCTATTATATTTGAAAAGTAAGACAATGTGCCGCGGTCCACGTGACAAACGTGAGCATACGCGGACAAAGGGCGGGCTTACCTTACCGCAAAAAACATTTTCTACATTCTACTATGGAAAAGTGAGGTTTCACACGCGATAAATTCTATTTTAATCTTTCGTCAATCGCAACGTAATTGAAACTAATTACCCTGGTAATTATCTGTCCTCTGCGCGTGCGGGTGAGTAAGTGTGGTCCGGTGCGCGGGCGCACGCCGGTCCGCCTACCGTTAAACCACAGATTAACGTCCAATATTTTAATGACCACAGATTATACCAAAACTTAAAAACATGACTAAGAACTCAACATTATATGTACTATTTACAAAAAAAAACAATGTCACATATTGTGTTACAAGTATTACAAGTGATGTTTACTCTAATAAAAAAATATTACGCAAAAAGCAATTAAGTAGCATTGCAATGTGATTTATTACCATAAAGCGATGACATGGACGGATGGACAAGCAAACATGTTGTTTTTAACTTATGTAACAGACGCCAGTCCAAATTAAATATTCATCTTATGTTTGTATGGCAGTAATTTATCTTCAAGTTGTGTATTTTTAAATTGAAAATGTATGGAAACCTCTTTGTGTTTGTTTATCTGTGTCGTATTTATACCGACATTCCTGAAACGACTCACGTTCTCAGGATAATATATATCTGTAATTACTATGATGATGACACGTGTACAAAGCTCACCGCCCTTATATTTATATACAGAAAAAAGTTTACATAATACTGGTATGCATATTTGAAAATACTTACACAAAATAAAAATCACGAAAAAACATCAGCTTTTTAAAAAAGAAACATCGATTGTTCTCTTTTTAAATTTGGAATTGGACTATTAAGCCAAAAGTGCAGAGTACATTTATAAATCACTCAAAGTTTGTTTACTTCGGAAAAACAATTTTCCCCGTGTACTTACGATATGGTGTGCGCCGTGTTATTGTCAACATTGTGAAAGAATTAACTAGCGCGGACCGTAATTACATCATTAATATCAGTCATTTACTTCTATAAGTCTGCGATTGAGTTCTATCTAGGTATTATTTACTAAGGAGGATTCCTTATGTGTATCATAATAGTATGAATATTGATATGTTTATCGCATGTGTTACATTTCTATACGCAGAATGGGGAATAAATAACTACAAGTATTTATGGGATGTAAACACCAAATTAATATAGTCCACGAGCTGTCAATGGCGCAGCGGTGAAAACATGCTACCCTATAGGACCACGTGCTCCACAAAGCGTGGACTCAATAATTTGTACGATTTTATGCAATTGCGTGATACATATACATAATTGAATTCAATTATGTACAGGAACGAGATGATGTAATGGCAAATCATGATTGTCATGTTTTAAACTGTATGCTAATTACAAATATGCATGCTGGTAATGTACCCATAATAGGCAGTTAAAAACACTTTCATATTTAAAATATTCAATGTTTATATATCACTTTAGATTAGAATACACTCTATGTACATTTATATAGTACTCTGTTAAGATCTTCAACACGTAATTGTAATAGCAGATGATATGTAGTGAGGTGCTGCAACACGAAGTGTCGTGGGCGGCGCGGCGCGGGTCGTTAGCATTCTAACAAGATAAATGCACCATATTTACTGCCTGCTTGGACTTCTCAGGATTAATACAAGCTATCTTATCTACTATTTGCTTTGATAAATTCCACATAGAACATGTCGAAACAGAAATAAAAGAATCGTTACTGTCGTCTCAAAATCGCAATGTTTGTTCGATACTTATATTAAGTGTATCACCAAATATATTTAATGATACGAAATATCAATTTCAAAACGGTTAAACATTCTAAAGACAACTGTCTTCGATCATACCTGTCAAAATAGAACCGCTATCATCCTAGTTGCGGTACATTCGGCGATAAAAGTATTACGCATACAGGGAAGTGCTGAGCTGTTGGATATTTGCACGTAGCACGTGTTAGATAGGTATGCCAGGGATGGGAATGATCGTGGAGAACAGATGTAGTTCCAGGAAGGGCATCGTTGGTCGCGCCATACAACTCCTATTAAGTCCTACAGACCTATGATCATGATTAGCTGGCCATGTGATAGCCAGTAATGAGCCACCTGTTTTGTTTGTTTTACTTGCGCTAGTGCACTATATACTGATGTACTAATATAGCTGGAATGCAAGGACTTACGTTGATAACTTCATTTAGTCATTGCATACTTGCAATTTTATCGTATTAAAATATTTAAGATTTTCGTTTACGCATAGATAAAAGTAAATTTTATGTAACTGAACTACATAAATGTATATACTAGTTACATTATGAAACTGCACACAGACTTACAATTACTAGCTTACAATTTTAACATGCCACTGGAGGGTAATTTTGTGACGAGTCCACGTGAATCCGAGCCAATGTCAGTGGTTATTCAACAATAAATGATGTACGCAATCATACATAGGTGTCATTAAATGCCCGCATGGTTTACATTGTAATCGCTTTACTGTAGATAATCGTCCCATACACCACTCCTGCGCATGTACATATTGCGCCTTTTTTGTCGTGCTTCTCTGAATACTAATAACGATTACCATACAGCTATTATGTTACGTAATAAGTATGCTAATGTAATTATTATAAACTGTTTTACTGTCAGACTTTATCAGGAAACTTTGATCGAGTGTTCGTAAGTAACGGGGTCTCGACTTCAATTCCCGAGTCGGGCGAAATGTTGTTAAGTTTACATATAACATGTACTTTTAGTCATTTATGAATTCCAAGCAAACAGGGTGAGCTTATGGTCATACACTATAAATTATATTTTCACTTTCGAGGAATAAAACGACCTTACAATATGAATATTAGCGATCTTAAAAACTTCTAGATCATCAGATCTCACGAGAATGTAGCAAATTGTATCAACATTACTGACGCACTAATTCAAGCTAAATATTTTCTGTTTTGACGTAAATACTACATACAGCTGTTTGAGGTCCGGTCAAACCGATGCATGGTAACATATGCATGGGAGTTTTTAATACATAAACAGTCCCACAAAACAGGACACTAATTACTTGTTTAGTGCATACAAAGTACTTGAACGACTGACTAATTATTGTTTACATACGACATAGGTTCCAAATGGTCTAACACTAAGTACCTAACACATGTACTGATTATTATTTGTATAATGACTAAGTGTTACAAAGTTTAGCCGTAACTTGTAAAGGAATTAAGTGAAGAAAATAATTGATGACTTCCTTTAGCCAGTGACTAATGTTTAGACACGTGTGTATATGCCTAAGAATATCTTTTTTTTTACAATGAATCGGTTGGAACTTAAGAAGTAATTTAAATAAAATATATTTCATTAACTTTGATCGACAAGATATTTGTGACATTCGATGAATCATGAAAATTTTTTGTTCAAAAAGATCGTTATCGTATCGCTAGTCATTTTCCAAACGGTAGTTTGTAGAGGTAATTCCATTTAAACATTCATAAAAACTTATCCTTATGCTTTAGTAAATTAGTAATATATAATTATGTTATGACTTATGACCGTAACTCAATAATCTTTGAAGGTAAACTAAATTAAGGTGTTAAAGACCATGAAAATAGAAGGACATCTTCCACTTATCTTTGGTAACACAAACAAATAGTTATCACACTCTGTAGATACAGTCCTAATACTATGACATACTGTGTAAACAAAAGGTAGGTCGGGGACCGGACACCGCATTAGTAACAAGCCTATGAGTAAGATTAGACCTTACTAAAGTACCTAAACCTTACTAACAGAGGAAATTATGAATCAGCTATATGGCAAATAGGTCAATGACACATGTGTTTTCTTTGAAGCAAAAAGGTAGTCTACCTTTGTGTGCTTTCCAATTATTAATTACACAGGTTGCTCACAAAATAGTGCACTTCAAACAAAAACAATATTAATTTTAGCACACAGTTTGCGCTGCATGCGAATAACATTATAATCAGCGCGACAGACAGACAGTACTTATTTGATATTATGTTTGTATTTGTTATTCACATATTTGAGAATATGTTTGAATATGTTTTAGATTCATTCTGAAATTCTTAGTAATAATCAATTAAAATAATTATCTACAATAAAAAATTAATGATTAGCAACAAGTAACCATTCATTGAATTGTTCGCAAGTAATACACCTAAGTACATATGAATGTTCATTTAAAACTTCCATCATTCAAATATCTTAAACGGAGAAACATTAATAATGTTTTGATTGATGATTCAGTGGCACGTGGTTTTGGGCATTTAGTACAAGCAACGTCTCGACACGTAATCCTTTCTATTGAGAATGCCGTTGCTCGAGCACAGCCCGTTACTTCAATTGAAATAACTGGAATAACATATCGACATCCTGAATGTCTTCACAAATGTGATCACGTTTTACTATTTAAGATTGCAGTTTACAGTTTGTGAATTCATGTAGTGGGTACGTGTTCATATTTGATCGACGTTTGATTATCGAGTAAAAGCTTAAACGGTTACACCCGAATTACCGTCACAGTTTGCAGAATAAATTCTTAATAAAATCAAGAGATTATTATTGGCTGCGGCGCGAGGCATAACTTGTTTTGCTTTGAAATTATGATTGCCCTTAAAACCTCTTTAACTTAACATGTGGATGTGTATCCAGATCCACTACCACCGGCATACTATTTATTTATGTTTTTCCAAGAATGACGTCTTAATCACTATTAAGACGTCAAACTTCGGGACCGGGTATTTTTCCAATTAGCATTGTTACTCAGCAATGATGCGTGATACGTGCCGTTGGACGTCCCTCGAGGCTGTAGAAATTTGCATGAGTTAAGTAGGTCTGTGGAGCAGCCGCGCCGCGGGCTGGGCCGCGAGATCAGCGCGGGCGCAGACTCCGACAGTACCCGTTACTCATGGGGACACACTGACCCCGATATGCTCATACGATTCCATTATTTAAACGCCTCCATCAATAATCCATCCTCGGAAGTACACGCTGCTCTGCTTGCTCTTATTCCTTTCACTTATAAGCCCAAGACAAATATGCTTTACCGGCACGACGTTACTTTTTGCAGTTGCTCGACAACACTACTGTGTATCTTGAACCCCTTGCGCATTTCCAAAGAATTCATACTTGTAAGGAACAATAGTTTGCTCAGGAACATTGTTACCAATACGATATGTAGACCAAATAGCAGGCTACAATATTTACATTGGTACCCAGCGAGACGTACAAGTCATGCGTTTTGGTTTGTGGAACAAACAATGGCCTGCAACTTTGTGGTACCAAGTGTCAATGGCCTGGTCCCAACGCACCCAAAAACTGCCTGATTCTTTCGCGGTTAGTCATCAACATTGATTTATTTGCATTCAAAATAATGTATTCGTTGGGTTCAATGCTAAATTAGAATAAATACTTACATAATGATGTACTTGAGAACATTCCAAAATGTGTAATTTAACATGAAACCAGTGACAGAAGTATTAAACAAATACTTACAAAACAATAGAATATGAAACGCTAATACCTCTAGGTATATTTCATACTAAGGTCAATCACTCATTCGTGATGATATCTGTAAAACGTACGTTTGATTTGCTTAACAAATAGAAGAAATCTTTGAAAATATATTTAGTATTCTCTTGGCATTGGACAAACAATAGTAAACACGGGCTTTTGGGGGTATTGACTGCGGGATTAACAGTGACATTGTTGTGAGTATTCCCCGGCGTGAGAGGGAACAAAGAGCCTGCAGGCGCTCGCGCTGTTGCGCGTGCATTCAAATGCAGCGCACGCGCCCCGACACTGCCACAGCCCAAGGTCGCCATATCTCCGTATACCATCCGCGACTAGCGAATGCGCCCTCTAATTATATGCGAAACCTTTCTTTACATATTGCTAAGCAAAAACGTTGAACTCAAGTAAATCAGAGACTGTTTTATTCGCCATCGTTTTCATGTTATAATCTTACGCGGCATCAACGCAACTCATCCAACAAGAAATTATCTGCTGATCCGTTGTAACGACTTGTTTAATGTTATCAAGCAAGTTGACAATCAACAATGGGTGGGTAACCTTGCGACGATGTGAGATAATGTAACGTCACTAAGTACTTGTACCTATTGAGATAAACGAGCTCTGCAAGTAAATTAGTAGATTAGCTTAGTTTTGGGACTAAGACACATTTCCTATTTATTTCGCTTAAAAACCAATTACATAAAAGAAGTCGGTTAATGAACAAAATCCATTTCAATGCTTCCTTGTTGTTGCTTTCCTAGCTATAGTATAAATTACGATTATATGGGACTCTGTTTTCATTCGATTGAGGTTTTGGTTTGCACCTAGAACTTATATCACTTTAGATTTGCACTGCACTTACGAAAGCTTTTGCACTAAGTTGGTGCCTATTTTGAACACAACCTAACAAGTCGTAGTTAGACAAAGACATCTTTCGTGTGAGAACAGAGGCCTACTCCTGACATGGACACGGCAGGCTGAACATGATGCCTACTTTCAGATGTACTTAGCGCAGTACGGGTACCTGAGTCCCTCCGTGAGGAATCCGTCGAGTGGGCACATCATGGACGAAAGTTCGTGGCGTCGAGCAATCGCGGAGTTCCAGAGCTTTGCCGGGTTAAATGCGACAGGTAAGGTTATCAGCCAATACATCGGTTTATCGGTGAAAGCCTATCATTAATTTACAATTTACTGCCCACTGGTGCATTAATCATACGTGTATAATAACGGTTCCAACAGTATATTACATATACTACTATCAAGACACATTGAGTTACTTTTATTTCAATAATGTGTTATTTCTTGTGATAAAGATTTTTAAGTAAATTTATTTTTAGTTGGAGACAACTTAAATTTACCTATTGTCTCGTTACAATATTTGCTCACTTGTATACGCCGTATAGGTCTATTGTAGGTGAAATAATGATTAATTGTTTATGTTGTGACTCCAAATTTTGTTGACACTCATTAATAAAAATATAGTCCTAAGCAAATAATGTTTAAACTAATGATTCAGTTAAGTAAATGTTGTACAAAGGCGCCGTTGTCCTTAAATATTCACGGACCATTAGACTTTGATTAAGAGAATCAATTTGTGGTTAGTGAAAGCGGCAATCATTTTACTCTGCTGAAATTTTAATTTAGACTAGTTTGTGTAACACCTTGTTACAAGTCTAGATTCAATTAAACTAGTAATAATAAGTTTAGTTTTATTTTGTTGCAATGGAACTAAAATTCATGGAACAGTTATCTCAGTATCAGTCATTTGTCGATGATTATTATGGGAAACAAATAATGTATGACTGCCACATAAATTATACTTCTTTCCAGTTCAAAGTCATGGCTTCGATTTATCTATCACGAATGAATTAAAAGTCCATCGATCATTTTCACACGTTGTAATCTGCATTGATAGCAGTAATTGGTATAACTTGTATACCTACCGACTATTGAATTAATGTGCGGTAACAGTTAAAACTTACTTGACGGCGACTAGTGACCAAGCAGTTCCAAGATTACAAAGGTTGACATAATTAATGTGACGCTAGCTCATTTCCGTTGCCTTGACGTTGTAAAACGGTAATACCAACTTATGTATGCTAACATATCATTTTATCAGGGCTGTCAGCTGGCAAAAAGCCAAGTAAACCTTCTTTAATAAATAGTTTTCTTTATCAGCCAAAACGCATCGAAAATCTTTTGTAATGTTTAACACGCGACAATTTATTTGATTTGAATGTAGACTAGCAAATACTAAACGTTTAGCGGTAACCCTTATTATTCGCTCGTTAGTTCTGTACAGTTGGATGGATAGCCTTCGTCCTCATCACAGTTATTACAATCACACACGTCTACGGAGCAATTTATAAGTCTGTGCGATATCCACAAGCGAGTATTTAAGCACGGTGGAATTATGTGGGCAGTGCTGCGCTCGTCTCGGTACATGTACGTGCCTTGACACGAGAAGTAGTTTATTGGTCCCTACTATGACTGAAGCCAGTGTTGTTATGTAAGCAAATAACGCACACACATAAATACATAATTCATTATCGGTCACTGCACGAGTTCGGACGAGCTTGTCACAAACACTGCGTTATGATACCTTTAAAGATTTTGCGATGACGTCCACATAGGGTATCATTTATGTATGCACTAAGAATTGTAAGCTACTAAATGAGAAGAGAACCTACGTAAATGTCTGTTTACATTGATACGAAACATTAATTAATTCTTCTTCCTGCAACAGAGATAAGTTAATATAAAGCAGTTTTCCTTGTGTCGTATAAATTTTACAACTACATTGTTATTCCCCGTAACTATGAATGTAAATCGATCGCGTCGTCGTCAACTCACAGCTGATCAGTGCTCGGGGCGACCATGGTTCCTCATTATTCATCGTTTTCCGTGTGCGGTTTTGGTCGATGTGCTTCTGTAATTACTTCCTTGTCATCGTTGGATACAAAAAACCTATGTTTGTCATTTGACACTCTGATGTAGTATTTACGAGATAAATTCAGACAAATGACATAATAATTGAAATTCAACTGGCTGCCACGATATACTATTTACATAAAAGTATTTGTTTCCTATCAAATTAGGTAGTTAGTCATGACAATATAAACCACAACACACACAAATACATTGTATAAATATTTATGGTTGACGTTCGTTTACAGGTGAATTAGATGAAGAGACTACAAAAGTAATGTCATTGCCAAGGTGTGGTGTGCGAGACAAAGTAGGCTTCGGAGAGAGCCGAGCCAAGCGATACGCGCTGCAGGGTGAGTGGCCGTCTGTCTAAATATTATTAACATTTATTTATTTTAAACCAGATAATTATTGTTTGATCGTAACCCTAACCGCCCTCAACAAACACTCAATTACTCTGAAACCTTAAGCTGGCTGATAAATATTGATGTGAAATGTTTGTCTAGGTTCAAGATGGCGTGTGAAGAACCTCACTTATAAGATCTCCAAGTACCCGTCTAAGCTGAACCGTGCTGAAGTCGACAATGAACTTGCCAAAGCCTTCGCCGTGTGGTCTGACTACACGGACCTTACCTTCACACAGAAGCGGAGCGGACAAGTTCACATCGAAATCAGGTAAGTCTATCATTTGTCAAGTTTATCATACCACGCAGTTTTCAAATGTGAGGTGGCGTGTCTACAGCCAATAGTGCATGAAGGTCATCTGTACGCTAGTTCGCAGTTTCAACACTTTTAGGTCTCTACTCTCTTGTATAGTGAAACATTGCAAGAAATTTCGAATGCTCGAAATTTTACCCATTAATAACTATTATGGCTTAGAATGTAACAGAATTTCAACAGGTGTCATTGAAACTACAAAACTATAAATAACATTGCAAAGTAACACTTAGGTAATCCAACATTTTGGTTCTGCGACTTTCAGTTTAATTTCGTATCGTAACGTGCCTAATCGAAAGTTTATTCAAAAATTAGAATTCTGTTCGTGCGAAACGAAGTTTTATTAAAATGAGTGTTTCGTGGTACGCGGCCATCGTACATCGTTTAGATCAGTGCACAGATATTGAAATCGTGCCAGTGGCCGTACCGTATTGTCGTAGGGTTATTTGAATCACTCATAATAGGTTTTTGGTCACAATCCGCGGGTAATCTTTGTTGCGTAACTCCGTGAATGGTTGTCATTGAGCAGTGGACGCGTAACTACTAACTACTCGTACTACCTCATGCAAATTACTTTGATTCGCGATGTTCATTGATTTGATACAACATTTTATTACCGTTTAATGTCACTGTGAAGTTTTATTTGCCAATTAACACTCAATTAAACGTCGATAATGTTTGTTAAGATATAGGTAAATAATTTATAGGATTTGGTTTCTATTTAATGAATACTAAGTAGTTGATATCATGTGTACCGCTGCATGTATACGTAATAACATAATTTGCTTGTATTCCAGGTTCGAGAAGGGAGAGCACGGAGACGGAGATCCTTTCGACGGTCCTGGTGGCACTCTTGCCCACGCTTACTTCCCCGTAAGTACAAAAATGCTTTCAGCATACATTAAACACTTAATTTTGTTACGGATAAGTAGCTCTTCGTTAACGCGATTTGATATTTATTCAGTTCATCAAGAATATTAACGTTATATACGAGACAGGCTAGGCTTAGGATGGAAAAATTAACCGCAAATTCACAATATGTAGACAATGTATGCTATTTTCTGTAATATAAAGTCAAACACGTGCCAAGCTATTAGTGGTCATATATTAAACAGTGTTAAAGCAAATGTTTTATCGATTTTACTATTCAGGTCATGTTGCAATAGACAATTGGAATTATAATAAGCTGTCTACAATAGTTTTTATACGTTTCGTTATAAATGACGATTCTAATCGTAGAGCACATGCCGAAATGTCTGGTATTCACCTAGCTGTACATTTTTTTACATTTTGATTGTATTTTTAGTTCAAGTTTTTGTTATTAAGCTGGCGTACCGTCTAAGGTTCGTTGTCCCTTAAACAGTTAACTATTAGGAATGGAATAGATATAGTTGGAACATATTTTGTCATAAATTGTAAACAACCCTGTAAACACTATAGATGCATTAAAGTGATTTGAATTTGAATTTGAATTAGATAGGCTAGATGGATATAATAACAATTGAATTAACTTAGTCCGTACGTAAGTCCATCACTAATTCTCTACGTTGAAGTTTGACGGTAAAGGTGAAATAACATTACGTCCAAATGTCTCTGTTATCAAATGAACTAACATTTGCACTCAAACAAAATAGAACGAGCCATTATGTGGGTGGAAATAAAAATAGCGGATGTAACAGATTTACGCCTAAACAGTGAAAGTTTCTTTGTTCAGATAATGGGATAATAAAACGTTTGATTGTGCGAAACAAATTATAATATTTGTTCTTTTTATTGTACAATGTGTTTTGTTGCGAGTGAACCGCTAAACATACGGAACACACTTTTCTTTTTACTCGATTTGCATACATTATGGACAGCGTTTAAAAGCTGCTAAATGCGTGGCTTACTGACTGACTTTAACTAACGTTACTAAGGCAGTTGTGTTAATAAGTAAAGTAAATGTTACATATCCTTTATCCAAGTTTTAGACATTCACTTGACACTAATAATCAATTCTCTGTTGCTGGGCAAGTATTGGTATGTTTAGAACTACAATATATGTCTATATCCTAGTTCTAAAATCATTAATATCAACATACTTGTGTAACCTAAGCCATAGTCAGAAATACATTTTTAATTTTTATAGACATGTGGAATTTAGTAGAATTCGATGGCATATAGCAATATTTGACGTCAAAGTATAATAAATTATGTAAATATGCTATATATATTGCACAATATTTTCGTAAGAGCTCTTAACATTCAGTTTTGAAGTCAGGAAATGCGAAATAATCTATGTTTACTTATCTACCTCTCACAACTAAGCGTGGAACAAAATTAACATGAGTTATTGCAGAATCAATCAATTTAATTATCTACTAAGAATTGTACGTGCGGCCGGCTAAGGTTTTATAACAATATGACAATTATTGATTCATCAGTAATGATGTTGATTTTCCTCAATGACTGCTCGTTTGTGCAGGTGTACGGCGGCGACGCTCACTTCGATGACGCTGAGATGTGGTCCATTAATTCGAGAAGGGGCACCAATCTCTTCCAGGTAATTTCGAAAAGGTTTTTATTAAAATATGCCAAATATTGACCTCAAACCTATAGCTTTTTAAGTCTATACAACTCCTAGTTGTTGTTTGAATAAAGAAATTACGTCACAAAGATAAAATAATGTCATCATTGCAGGTCGCTGCGCACGAGTTCGGTCATTCTCTAGGGTTGTCCCACAGTGATGTCCGGTCAGCGCTCATGGCTCCATTTTACAGAGGTTACGACCCTGCCTTCCAACTTGACCAGGATGATATTCAAGGAATTCAGGTAAACAAGTTGTACTACATTAAGAAAAATATAACATTTTTCCCTAACAATTATTGTATTGACATTTGTATGTATGTTTACAGGCTCTCTACGGACACAAAACACAGACTGACATCGGAGGGCCCTTGCCGGCGGCACCATCTGTTCCACGCGCCACTACACAGCAACCTGCTGCCGAAGACCCTGCGCTCTGTGGTGACCCTAAGTTTGACACCATCTTCAACTCTGCGGACGGTGGCACTTTCATATTCAAAGGTAATAAACTTACTGCTCTACTGTTTTGTAGATAAGTAGCCAAATTACTTTTTGATAACTGTTTACTTAATTGATATTTATTGTAAGCTGAACATATAAGTGATGTGTACCAAGAACTAAAAAGCAGTTACGGCATATTATGACAGCTTGTTTACACGAACAGAGCAAGATACTGCAAATACCCCAAGTTACCGAAGGAATCTAATAAATGAAATAAAAAAAATTGAAGTTTGACATGACTTTTGTAAATTTCCAGGCGAACATTACTGGCGTCTCACGGAGGACGGTGTTGCATCTGGATACCCTCGTCTGATCTCACGGGCATGGCCTGGTCTGCCCGGCAACATTGATGCTGCCTTTACATACAAAAACGGCAAGACTTACTTCTTCAAGGGATCCAAGTACTGGAGGTACAATGGACAGAAGATGGATGGAGACTACCCTAAAGATATTAGTGAAGGTAAAGACGAAACCTTTTGACTCTTTCGGCAATTTCGAATACTTTTAACAACTTTTTCACATTTGAATTTCCTTATGAATTGTCTTTACTAAATCGTAAATGTCTCGTTCAGGTTTCACCGGCATCCCTGACAATCTAGACGCCGCCCTCGTCTGGTCTGGCAATGGCAAGATCTACTTCTACAAGGGATCCAAGTTCTGGCGCTTCGATCCCTCTCAAAGGCCACCTGTCAAGGCCACCTATCCTAAACCTCTCTCCAACTGGGAGGGCATACCTGACAGCATTGATGCTGCCCTACAGTACACTAATGGATACACGTACTTCTTCAAGGGTGGTTCATACTGGCGGTTTAATGACAGAACTTTCAGTGTAAGTACCGTAATTGCAATTTAAATTTACGTCAAGCACTGGCTTAATAATTCAGAATAATACTTTACGTCATAAGCATTTTATATGAATGCACATTCTATTAATAGGTAGAATAAATCTAATGCTGAATTGAATTTGATATTCAGGTTGACTCAGACAATCCAGCGTTCCCGCGGTCGACGGCGTTCTGGTGGCTCGGCTGCAGTAGCGCGCCGAAAGGCACCGTAGGAGGTAACGCGCGGCTCTCTGACAGCGCCAACCCCGAAGGCGATGATGACGTCGGAGATATACTGTTCGACGCAGGTAGGCGGACACCCAGGACCGCGTGACTGACAAGTCTTGTCTGACATTGACTTTATAATGATGTAATTGCGACTTTAGATGACTAAATAACAAATTCCGAGATCATTTCAGCAAACGAGATCACAGAAGTGGCAATGTAATCTGAAACTTGTTGTATAGAGACATCAACAATACGCATTTATTATTAAAAACAGATAACTGAAAATACCAGTTGCAGATTACTGCAGCACGACTTGACTGCTTAAATATTTATTTTGAACAACATTGCTGTTAAGGTTCATAAAAAATATTTTAATTCATTCCAAAACAGCCCTCTGAAGAGGAATAAACTTAATTAATTTGACAATTAAAGACTAAAACTCTCCTGACAATGACAAAGAGTTGGCCCCGTATATATGACCGTAGGGGACGTTACCACTCGTCGACTCCACTGTTCCATGTCTGCTCCTGTCTCTATGTGGATGTTTATCTATTAGATGTATTGTAAACTCTTCTTGTAAACTTGTTGTCCAATATATGTACGTTTTATATGTTGTAGAACCAATCTGACTCTTAATCAATGCCTACTTCTGTATTGATTAAAGAAATCTAATACTAACGCTAACAAACTTCTACATAATTTCGGTAATGGTTCTCATGTACTAACAAAATTAACATTATTTAGAAATTTTCATTGACTAATCGATTTACCAACTATTTAAAAACTAATTTTTCAGCTTTATAACGGCTTTTAATGGAAAGCTACTTAATAATATTGCGATAAAATTGTCGGCTTATATTCCTTCTAATAAATATGAGCTGTTTGCTTACATGGCCGCAGTGTACCTAACATATAAAGGTGGTGTTGCCTGTGTGGTGGCTGGAGGAATGAGTGTAGCTGACGGTGTCTGGTTTTCGACCTCGACGACTTTCGCGGCTTCTGGGCTCCTCCGAACCTACCTGCTGTTGGTAAAGCTGCGGCACTCTAAGAATAAATAATGTGTATTCTTATTTAAATACTATCAGATGTTGTCTGTTTGCCGCAGTTTTAACAATTTAATCGTGGAATCTTGCGATTTATTTTGGTTAAAACAATTAGTTTCACTCTGCAATGCAAGCACAGGATAAAGCACTTGCACTGATTAAAGTAAAAGTTTTGTACACCCACGTAACTACATATTTGCCGAATCGATTGAAATAGGGAGGCACGTAATAGTGTTTGACAATAAACATAAGTTATTTACGTAGTGATAACTATCTTTACCTGGAGCAACTTAAACGCGACTTTTTATGAAATAATACAAACTCGTGCCCGTCGATCCGGCAAATAATGCAAAGCAAACTTTTGTTGTTGATTATTCACATATGTGTTCAATGTTTGCACCAACATTTGTGTTGTTTTAATAATTTATTTGTAACGTCACAACAACAATCAGTCACCGTGTTTTGTAATGCCATTAAACCGGTGGCTGGGGCGTGTTCACGTTTCGATGTGTGTGTCTTTTATTTCTAGGTGTAAAATCATCCGCTCCCAGATCATTCTTCTGGTTCAGGAAATAGCCTCGACGGAGTGTTCCTGAATATTGTACATAGAGAATTAACATAAAGAACAAAGACTCAATTAGTTACATAAATATAAGAATACCAGTGAGATTATAGAACATAAGCGGTGATTTTAGTACCGGCGAGCTTGTCGCGTGCTGACGTACGTTTTATTTCATTTCACTTGCATGTTTACAGCATGGTAGATAGGCGCTTTCTTCTTTGGTGGTGGCCCGCCAGCTCGGACAGAGCTGTGTATGCTATAATGCTTTGCTTACTCATACTCACCCTTATTATACTTTATTGATGTTCTTAGGCAGATACATATTTTGTATTTGGCAATTTTTATCTTTCTAAGAACGTCTGGTGATGGAACTCTAACTTAGCCAAACTTAGCAGCATCTTGGGGTCTGGATATTCTATACTATACTTTGGTTTAGGATACTAATATTTGTAGTTCATAAGAAGAAGTAGTTAGCAACTAAAACTACAATATAAGTTTTGTCACCTTAGGATCTTCACGTATTTGGTGGTAGGGCAATGTAGAATAAAAATAGTTGTTGTTTATAAAATTCATCGGTTTGCAGGGTTGTCGAAGCATAAAATAAATGTATTCGTGTTGAACATTTAATCATTGCAGCGATTGTTTTCGTTAATTTAACGAAGGACAGTTATCACATGTAAGATAAAGTTTTTAAATAACGTTCACTAAATAAAAGCACTCTTGTGTTGTTTTCAAGCACTGTGTATTCACAGGTAAACATAATAGACACGAAAACAAAATTAAAAAGGGACATATAGGTACAATAAAGATATAACTGATGTTGATACCTATTGTGAAATTTAAATTCAATTTTGAATTCATAAGAAACTATTGAAAATAGAAGATTGTCAATTAAAGACCATGACTATAATAGCCTAATGGTTACAGTTGGACGTCAAACGAATAAAAACACAACAGTTTGCATGTCGAAGGGACTGGATACTTATTATAATAACTCTAGACAAATGTCATGTCATCAAATTAGTTTTGTGACTAACACCAACGTTTAGCATGAAATAGTTACTCATTGTGTCTCAGTGAGTTTTAGTATTTAACATGCAAGTGAGGTAGTCCTATTATAAGGTTGCAAAAAGTTTCTGAAAACCAATAAATACTCAAGTAGAAAATAGTGATGCATGATCTGAATGATGTCTTTCGTCTTACTGAACAACTACATGAATAAGTTATAAAAAAATAACTTATTTGTAAATATTAAGACGAAACCATGAGAAGTACGGTGATGATAGACGTAATGTAAATAGTGTGGTACAGTAGTTAGTAGTAGTTGCACATAGTAGTACCGGTTGTGGGGAACTAAAGTGATGTTGCTAAAGGCAAGTTGATGTTTCAGTGGTGAGCGTTCAGTCTTCAGGCGCTAGACTGTAACATGAGGTTCACTCGGCCCCAAGCCGCTTCGTATATTAGGAGGTTATCACCACCTCCGCCGCGTCTTCACTCACCCGCATCTGTAGGTTTATTTTAATTTCCATTATGAATTCCTACTGTCAACTCCATTTCTTATTTTATATTGCCATTTACTGAATAATAACTCGCTTCGGTTAATCACTACGTAATAACGCTGTCAGCTGATTCTACCGAAACAGATCGTGTGCACTATCTATCTGTAAATGAGAAACTCGTATTAATTGTGATTTACTGGTGTAATAAACTCAAGGATATTAAGAAATGGATTTTACAGTACATTCGCACATTTTACATTTGTGTTCTTGTTTTGTTATGTGTCCAATGTCCTAATGCACAATGTCCATTCAATTGTAACTACAAGTAGCGGGTACCTTACCGAGCACTATAGCACGACAGCATGTTATTATGAGGACTATCCCACTTACCCAGCCAAGCTTTATTTAATGCAGGTCTGAATCCGTTCTTATTTCAAAAATTGTATTTCATAACTAAAAATAAAAGGTAAACTTGACACAAATAATGTGTATACTATATTTAAACTACGTTTAAAAAACCGACTTTAATCTTCTCTTTTTTGATGTCGGTTAATCAATATACTAGACTTCTTCTCCTAAGTGTAAAATACACTTTTCTGAAAACCACGACATAATCGTGCACAAATATACATACACACAGGTCAAACTAAAAACCTCCTTCTTTTTTTGAAGTCAATTAAAAATCGAATGGATTTATTCCTGTGTTATAATCAAGTGATAGTGGGAAATTAGTAGTCCTCCTTAATTCTAGTTCGTGTAATCATAAAAGTGTTGTGTATGCAGATGGGTCAGATTCGGGCGACAACAGCGGGCGCAGCGGCGCGAGCACTCGCGCCCTTATGACGCCGTTGTCGCTGACAGCACTAGCGACGCTGGTGGCGCTAGCGACCAGGGCGCTGCAGCCGCGCGCCTAGCGCCCGCCGCGCATTTAGCGCCCACCGCGCGCCTAGCGCCCGCCCTCGGCGCTCGCCAGCGCCCGCCGCGCGGCCCGCGACACTGACTGTGATGGTGTACTGTGTGCCTGGACGCGTTCGGTATATTGTGTATAGCGAATGCGCTACTGTGATGACGAGTGCGCCTTTTTATACTGCGAGAACGATAATTTAAAGCGAAGTCATAGTTTTTATACTTAAGATAAATAGATGATGTAAGCTCGTGTGTGATATTGACGTAAGCGACGATTTTTATATTAAAATATTTAAAGTGACCACATTTCTGCATTTTATTTAAAACCTTCTGGTATCAGGGGAAAATAATACTCGCGTTTGTATTTTTAATCGGTTTATTTAACGTTTTTCTGTTTTCCCAATAATTCTTCTTAAGTTATTAATTACAGTTTTAAATATGACAATATTTTTCGTTTTTATTCCATTTTCATAAACGCATTTTTTTAATAAACATTTCACAATTCATCATAACACGGTCGTGCGACCTACTGTCTCAATCGTTCTAACTCTTAGGAAAATGCAAATAATATTAAATTTCAAAATCTGTCTACGATTATTCGAACGTGATTAATCTTACTTCGAGTGTCGAACGATGTCTACATGCGACGGTGGCGCGGCCCGCGACGGACTACGCACCCGCTACGCCGCGCCTACGCCGCTCCGTAGCTATGGCGTAGGCGGCGTAGCGGGCGGGAGTGGCGGCCGCCGCCACCCGCGAGCCCTCGTCGCACACTAACAGTTTATAATCATTTAGAAGGCGTAACATAAGACTTATTACACGATCACTACTCGAGAAACACCTACAAACACATCCTAGATCATATCAATATATCGGAGCCCGCGTGCTGGCAGTGAGTGGGCGCCGCGACCCGCCCGCGCCCGCGCTGCGCGCCGCGACCGCCCTCAAGTGCTTATCCTTGTTATCATTATGAGTTAAGATTTTATTCTACGCTACCTCTCTCACTATGAATTAGGCATTTTAATGATATTATTTATAGAGATTAAAATTATGTTTAAGCAGTCCTGATGACAGATCGACAATTATTTTAATGTACTTTTCATCAACAGTGCAATCCTAACTACATATTTTATAAAAAAAACAATATATGTATTAAACATAAACATTCAATTTCAGTATATCAAGTGTGCTTTAAAGTCCTCATAATCATACATATATTTATATGATCTAGAACTCATCAGGAATAAATGAGACCGATGTGAGTCTGTACAGTTTAGAACTAAATACGAACACGCAATCACACGTTCAGTGAAAACAGTACAAAATGTACAAGGAGTGTACTCAAAGTGGAACCGAACACAATACATACAGTCAATGAACGGCTACAAGTCTCACCTAGAGCCAACGTAACACAAAACATTTACTTTAATGGAAATAACACTAATGACATTCATTATATATATACTAATTATGAACAGAGAAACAAACAAATAAGTAGATAGATCGCAGCCACTTGCGTTGTTACTTTCATATATTCGGTACCTCAATGTTCCTACATCTGTATCAAATACAGACAATCTTCGCGAGTACACGAGCACGCAGAATCTGTGGCAACTGTCCATATAATATTTTCTAATAATTTATTTATATATAAATACTATAATGAGGTACGCAACATTAAATCGTAATCGTATTGAAAAAGATGTTGCCCTATTGTGCGGGTGCAATAATAATTCGCTTACTTTAACAATTGACATTTAACTGTTACAAAGTTTATTTACGATGCAAAATATCATTATATTTAATGAGGAAGGATTACCGTAAATACCATTCAAATTTTGGGATAGTATACAAGAATCTAGTATCGTGGTGGCCCGGAAGTTAAAGACGCCCGCTTCTCATGCATGAGGGTGCGGGTTCAAAACCTACTAACAGTAAGTACCAATGTGACTTTTTCCGTAATTTCTAATTATAAGTTAGAAATCGCCAACCCGCATTGCGCAAGCGTGGTGATTAATGCTCAAACCTTCTCCGTGTGAGAAGGGGCTTTGCTCAGCAGTGGGCATTATAGGCTGTTGATGTGTGATGTGTGAGACAAGAATCTCAATTGAAACCGACGGCTAGGATCTGTGTATGTCGATCATGAGCTCTGCCAAAGATATTGGTATTTCATAATGAAGACTAGAGTCTTAAGTGCTGTCAGAGGCTCGGGTAGTCTCGAGATTATTCACACGCCTTAACAAATATTGCAAATTATGGCTTAATTAATGGATGATAAAGTCCGTGTGACTGAAATATCCGCAAGTATTCAATAAACAGTATCATTCTTCAACATATTTATATTTTTGTATTCAATAACGTATCAACAACAATTAAGCTCTGTTATATCAAAGTAGAGACTTTGATATTTATAACTGTCAAATGCTGACTATCTTACTGTTCAGTTTCCTGCGGTGGCAATATATTTTAAATGCATTTGATGCATTACTAAGTAAATACTGAATATTTGTCCAACTTTACATACATATATCTGCTGTCTGCCTACCCGTGTACCTCATCAACATTCAGAATAATATATTAAATATATTATTTTATAATATCGTATTAAATGGCTTTGATTTATCTACGTATTTATACAGTAAAGTAATAGGACATGGTCAACTTATAAAAATAATATACCCAACGATTAAAATCTAAAGAGAAACTTTCGGGGTTGAAACTTGAATCGCTTACTTATGAAACTCTCCGTTTAAAATAACGTACAAATTGTTAAATCTATTTATATGTATTATGTATTGATACACTAGGTATAACTTCATAAGACTTGATACATTTTCAAATGTGTCTTAATTTACTTAACTTTTGCCTAAATTGTGGAAGGCCATATCGTACTCGTATCTTGTTACTTGTAGCAGGCAATCATTACGTCACCTAACTTCAACCACATTATTTCATAGAGGATTCGTACTATCAGAAATTCATACAACTCAAGCAGAACTGTACACAAACTTCTCTCGTTTGGAACTTATAAATAACACAGAAACTAAAAAATGTTTATAATAATTTTATTGTAAGTACCACAAAGTAAAATGAAATCAATGTTTTGAGTAACAAAATCATCAATCGTGAATCTTATTCGTTGTTTCTTAACGTTCAGTTGTGGTATTAAAATGAATACGATCATCTTTTAACATGAAAGCAATCTGTACTTAGTGAACTATTGTAGACATTTAGTTTAGTAAACGAACTATCACCGGCATGGTTGTCGCTAGAATGTTTTAATACCACAGCCGAGTTACATCTTACATTTTATACCCCTAAGCATAGTGACATCTACTGGCAGTCATCGAAAATAATAATTCGTACAAAATATATAATCATCACGATTACGGAAACATTCCATCGAACTTCATTGAATACTATGTATACGTACCTATTAGTACTGCGTGAATATAACACGTATATGTATTCAAGTACATATATCACAGCGATTGGAACCAAAGTGGAACGTACCGTACGTTGCTTTGTTTATTACTTACTATGTCGCGGATAACTGTCGTGTATGTAAAGGCTACGATTTGGTGTTTTGCTTACTTATATTACTATCTGTACGTTTGTGAACAATAATGTACGAAATACACATTTAAAACGCTTAATCATCGATGGACGACCCCGAAAGCCTAACCTTCTGTTTGTTTTGTGCGTGTGTGTGACAGTCAACTGAGTTGCCGCGCAACCTAAGGTGAGGGACTTAAAATATAGAACAGTACAACTAGTTAATTCCTGATTATCGAGTAATTTACATTGAAATGGACTTGAGGTAAGGTTGCCGCGCCGGCGCCGGCCACCCAGCGCGCGGCGGGAGGACAACGGAATGTCAGCAAGAGAACCACGATATGGCAGACAAACGAACGAGATCTCGGCAGCAGACGGAGCATGGAACTTCCTACGATCATTAATTCCTAATCTTTACTTCCCAGATACATTTTATAGCTAATACATACGTTTTCGTACACTGCTTTACATCAGCTTTTCATCATATTATTTGTGCGTTAAACATTTACACTTTATTATGTACATCAAAACATACGTATATTATTTCGTAAACATAATGTATACACTATCACCAAACGTTTAACGGAAATGAACAATACACCCGTACACTAAACCTAGAGAGAATGGCACATATTGTGTGAGTCTGCGTGCGAGAGTGCAAGTGTGTGTTGTCGGTAAGGCGCACGCCGCGCCGCATGGTGCACCGATCGTCACCGCTCGTCTCACGTCACGCCCTTATTACTGTTTTCTTTGAATCCTGCTGACTCTTTCCTTCGAGTCAAACTGTTTCAAGAAGGTGACTCTAGTAAAGTATTTTATCCGTTGCGCTCATATTTGTTTGTTGGGTGTAATTGTGTATGTAGGTTCCAGTGACGAAATGTTGAATTACATAATTGTGTGTTAGCTTTGTCGACATACATTGCGGGGCTGCGAGATGATTGTCGTTATTGAACAGTTGACAAATGAAAAGCATCAGTACTTAACATCCGAACCGAACTCCTCTCTTTGGTCTTTCACTATCTTCTACTCTAATAAAGTGAACGAGTGAAGACATCGATAGTGTACAGTGGCGACACCCACAAGAAGAAATGCACGGTCAATGTGTAAGTTTTAACGAGTGCTCGAAATTGATCCAATTAATTATGTTCTAGTAATTCATTTTCTATTACTAAATTTTAGACATTTTGATAATTTAATTTATATAAGATAGATACACGTTGATACCATGAAGGAGCACCTACGCAGTAGGGCGACGTACAACTCGCACAACGTTGCTGGTTACTTTAATAAAATGTATGTGCATTAAGACCCGACTCTCTGAAATGAATTTACCGGAAACTTTCCTTATTTAGATATTCTAGTTAGACTCTTAGATTAAATATGAAACCAAACATGTAAATATTTATATATCTGTGAATATACAAACAATAGGTATCAATTTATGACATGAACCTCAATAAAGTGTTAAAATATCTGTATTCAATGAATAGCAAACAATCGATTTCAAACTTTTTATTGTTAACATCTCTCGAACTCTAATACCTACTATAAACTCTCTTGAAGAGACTAACACTATGATTCTCAACATTTTACTTTCAACTGCGGATACCGAATGTTAGTGAACAACGCGATGGCGAGACTACTCTACCGTTCCCAGTGATGGAGCATGGAGCATGAAGTGATTCCTGGCAGCTAAACAACCGGGCAGGTATGCGCGCAGTGTGGTGCCACTTCCCGAGTGAAGGCACTGAGGAGCGCGAGCGAACATACTCGACTGAAACAATAACGACTCACTGATCTATTGTCACCACTTGCTCACACCACCTACTATACTCCTAGTCTACGTAGTGAACTTTACTCAAGGAATATTCTCACTTGAAAATACTATGAAAATAGATGATAGCTTCTGTAGGTAAGTTTTGTAAACGTCGAGTGATATGAGTGTGAGGCATCAGTATTGCCGAGACTGTGAAAGTACCGCCTGGCTGGCCGCGCGGCCGCTAGTAACCGCGTCGCATGGACAGACAAACGGATCACCTCGTATTGGAAGTTGACACAAACCAAGTCTTAAGAAGCGTTAATAGACCTTTAGCACCTTCGGTGACGACGATTAAGTATGGGAGTGGAAACAACAAACCGTTTTTGACATTATGTACACACGATAAAAACGTAAAAAATAACTTACTTAATATTATTATCATTTATTTGAATACAACAACTACATGCCTTCCGAGGGCAATATTCTCAACAAATGTTCATTCAATAAAGTCTTAATAACCATTAAATTATGCTCTTTTCATCACACAATGTTTAACGATACTCTTCTAATATTCTTCAAAAATAAAACAAAACTAACAAATGTTGTTACCTATAAATGTTGAAACAACAATATGATGAAGGTCATTTACCATTATCAATAGTCGACACGATATACATATACAATAATATATATTAAAAATCAATTCATATAAAAATCATTTTCAACCATTCTGTGTTACCAAAACGTTAGATCATAAGACGGAATATATTACATATAACTTTCATTATATGCATTATTCATAATATTTTACTTCTTACAAAACAACAACTACTTTATTAATCCTATATTATTTCATTTATACATAATCATGTAGTCACTATTAATTAGGCATCGACGTGCGGACGGCGACGCCGCGGCGACACATTGACGCATGTCGCGCTGTCTCCGCGGCGCCGACGCACTCACTGCTCTTGTGCAACATTACAAAAATAACTCTCTAAAAAACATTTCATCTGTGTTATCGTCGTGTTGTGGCGTGATCGGAAGAGTAGATTTCTGCCGTCCAGATCACGTCCCCGAAATTTGTCACGTTATCTTCGTGCCCTACAAATTAAGGTACGATTGCAGATCCAAGAACTTTAGGTCTACTCTTCGTCGCACGACGGCTTATAAGAATGCTGAGTTTCTCAATCTGTCAAAGCTTTCAATTATGGCACATACATTTATAATTATTTTATTGCATCAGGTATTTGTTCTACATAATAATGTAGTATAAAACACATCACACGTTACCCTAATGCAAATAACGCTTCGTACAAATGTACCCAAGTAAGTACTTGTACATTGGTTGAAACTCTATGAGTGACCTTTCGCAGTTTTGTTTTCTAGCTATTTTTGTAAGTATTGCTTGTCATGTAGGTAATAAACTAGTCAGCATAATATATAATATAGAACATAAACTGTGTATCTTATGAACAATATAACTGTAAAACACTATGTAAAATATACGCAACATCTTCGCTTAACGCAAAACATGTATCTTTGTTTACAAATCGTGCCAAAAATATTAACATATTGGCCGGAACATCGGCAAACAGCGCTTACGAGTTAAATGCATAAAGTAATTCATGAGTGAACATTTGGTGTTTCCATACTTCGAGTGTAACCAACGAGCGGACACAAATATTAGTTAGAGAGTGTGTGTAGGCCGCGGCGGCGGTGGCGGCTCGCGTCGCTCGTCGGTCTCGTAACCGCACGCTATTTATTATATTAAGTTCTGCACTAACAGAGGTTCCGATCGCTGGCCGGCGATCGCAGGACGCGCGGGTGCGACGCACGTTAACGTAAAACTATAACCTCGAATCGCGCACTTTCACTAAACGCGTGGCCGCGGTCCAGTGGGTCCGTGCGTGCGCGGCCAGGCCGAGCAGCAGCAGCGCGAGCAGGAGGCGCGGACGCGGGCGCGGCGCGCTGCCCGCCGCCGCCGCCTGGTACGGCACCGAGCAGCCCGCCACGCGCTCCTCCACGGCCGGGCAGCGCTCTGCCTCCGGCCGCTGCGACTCGCTCAGCCGCAGCTCGCACCGGTAGCACAGCCTCCCCTCGCAATACCAGTAGCAGCACTCGTCCCGCCCGTAGTTGGACTTGTTCGCCTGCGCACCCGTCTCCGGGATACGCGGGTCTGGAATCACATGAGTCGTACGCTGATTAAATCGATTCCTATACGAATACTATACTAGCGTCATGGACATTCCCATAAACCAACAACAGATGCCAGATTTTAAAGTGGAAGGAAAGTTAAGCGGAAAAGTGCAGAGCAACAATTGGTCAGAGACAAAGACTTGTACGAACACAAAGAAAAATAAAGTAGCGTGTAGTTCGCCAGAGGTAGTGTTTGCTTTGTGCTCTATCGTTTTGAACTGCGGCCAAGCCATGGCGGAAGGCTAATTGCAGCTAATCTATGACTCCGTTGGTCATTTAATATGTACAAACTGAAGTAAAGAAGTTTCATACATTTTGAATTTTCTTATTTCTTTAAATCGGTAGTAATTTGTTCATACATACTTAACCATATTGATAATGTTAACTATTTTTACTTCCTAATGATGATTATACTTAGTACTTACGTGGACGTTGTGATGCTCTGCAATAGGTAATATTACACGTATTTGTTTGCCTACAGTGTAGGTAGTTGTGTCATGTAACGATGTGCATATATTATTATTTATGCAATTTTTCAAACAAATAGTTAACTCACTAAATAATGTTTTTATAGGCAATGTTAATAATTATATTAAGTACATTACAACCATATAATATGGCAATGAAATACTGGCAGACAGAATCTAAGAAACTTTAAAGTGGTCTGACTCTAAATGCCCTTCAACTATTTGGATGGTGGAGGTCAGACGGGGGTTGACCTTAATATAATAGGAGTAGAAACATTATAAGAACTTACCGAGACATAGGAACGTTGGCTCGCCGGCGTATTGCGTGGGGTACGCGGGCGCGCGATCCGCCGGCAGGAAGTAGGGGCAGTGTTGCTCGACGAGCTGGCAGACGGAAAGGCAAGGCTTGAGGCGGACTAGGGGCCGACCGGGCCCCGCGGCGGCAGCGCGCACCCAACGGCCCACGACGCCGCCCGCGCCGCCGCGCCGCCGGTCCAGGTGCCCCACGCGCTCGAGGTGCCGCGCGTGCCACCGCGCCGCGTGCTCGGCGGGCGCGCGCCGCGACCTGCCCGTCTCTTCGCTGCCTTCTTCTGACCCTTCTTCCACCCACAATGGCACCATTGTACTGCACGCCCAACGTCGATAAGTTTCCTGGAATATAAAACATGTTTTCTTAATTACTTTTCTGACTATCAAGCAAGGTGTTTAAAAAATCAAAATCAAAATCAAAATCAAAATCAAATCAATTTATTTGTGAACACAGGTTATACAGAAGGTGTTTAACATACATTAATAGAATCTCTATGTTCTACCAATAAAATTGGTGTACAAATAGTTATGAAGTCAGGCAGGTACCAAGCATTATTAATATATTTAAATTAAACAAGTATAAAAGAATCATAATGGTATGTCAAAATTTATCATTTAGAAATAAGTCAATAGAATAATATGTCTTGTCAATTAAAAATAATGTCAGTTTTCGTTTAAAAAGTCTAATATTATTTTCGTTTCTTATATATTTAGGTAGTTTATTATAAATTTTTGGAGCCATTGCAAAGATACTGTTCCTGTATAGTGCAGTTCTAGATTTTAATAAGTGTAACTGGTCACAACGACGTTGACTGGTTACTCGGTCAAAATTATTAAAATTGTTTTTAACGAACATACCAGTCTCATAGATGTATAATGAGGGGACCGTCAAAATTTTGAGGTCTTTAAAGAAAGTGTAGCAGCTGTCGGTAGACTGCAGATTACAAATAGCCCTAATGCATCTTTTTTGACACTTGAAGACCATTTCTTTACCGGTTGCATTCCCCCAGAAAATTATTCCATATCTTAATGTTGATGCTACTAGACCATGGTATGCTGTCAACACTGTTTTTCGGTTTGCAGTTTTATTTAACATGTGTAGAGCATAGGAATATTGATTTAACTTATTACACACCTTATCTATATGAACATTCCATTTCAATGTTTTCTGTATACTTAGTCCTAGAAATTTTGTTACATTTGTTTCATTAATACTTTTTCCGTGATATTCTACAATTAAATTTTTGTATTGATCCATTCGCTGTTCAAATTTCATTATTGCCGTCTTTTCTAGGTTTATGATCAAATTTAAATCTGGAAAAAGGTCAAGTATTGGAATTTTTTGATTTAAGGGAATAGCTTAGGGAACTACTCAACGGTTTATAGTAGTTACCTGGTGTTTGGCCTTGAATAATTAGTATTGATGAAACTTTGCACTCATGTGGGTTATACCTTTCTTAGCCTCTTTATACCTTAATTAGAAATCTGCGTTTAAAAACTGACTTCAAAAACTAAAAACAAACAAGAGGTGAAAACTAAAAACCAAAATATATATGTATATCTTATTAATTCCTTATAAACAGCAGTATATTTGCAAGACCGTACTTTTATATTGTAAACAATATATAAAATAAAATAGACTTCTCCGCAACATGGAACCGCGGGAAGAAAGATTCTGTATAGAGATTACAAATCGGAAGACGGAGCGGTAATCGACGATCCAATAGATGGAGAGATACGCGCAATGGAGTCGCCACTATCGGCTCTGAACCCGGCTTATCTAAACCGTCAGTACAACGACAATTTTTAATAGTTTTCATTTCGTGATTAAATCTTTAGTCTGTTGGCAAATTGATTGCATTGGCAAATAAACTATTATATAAACGATTTACCCAAAAATAGTTCCAAACTTTTGAGAAAAATGTGCAATTTAACAAAACATGTACTCCTTAGAATTCGAAGTGACTTGGAAGATTTAAACTTAAAAACAGTAAATTAATAAGATTGTACTTGACTTAGTTTCTTCCTAGATTATAATCGCTAGTGTTAAAGTTATAGTTGGGATGGTGAGAGCTCCGTAGTTCCGGTGACAGCTAGCGACCAGCGGTGGACCCTTCTCACTTTTATCGTGACAGCATTTTTCATTCCCTCGGGAAATCACGCTCACTAAGCCAGTGATTAATTAGTTATCAAGTAAAGCAGTATTCAAGGAATATGTATGGAGGGTAGAGTGCAGTGTTATTGCGGGATCCTCCCCTCCAGTACGTGAACAGTCATCGTAAATCAAGTGAGCTTTCAGACACGTATCACAATGGAACGTACAGATAGAAATGATATACGTAACAGAGATCAGGAAATTGTTTCAAACTATTCTCTGCGATACGGCTACCGATTTCAGTACAGATAAGATATATCTTTACTAAGAAACTTCTAAGCAATTTGTATTTTTATTACACTACTAGCATCAATGAAGATTTTCTTCCTTATTTGAACTTGTTGTAGAGGTAGAAGAATATAATAGGTAAACTAAATGTAAATTCAAATTATAAACTTAAACGAATGGATACATGAACTACTAATAACATTGATTAAAATGTTACGCAAATATTGTGTAACATTAAACGTCTAGGTGTAATGTCCACATTGTATCGCATAATTGATGTTGCACGTTAGGCGGGGTGCCCCAATTAACACACCCCGATCGCTTAATATCCAATACAATGCCCTTTTACGAGCCTTCATTTAATAGCTCGTTGACACTGCATTCCGCCTACATTACGAACCGTTTTTAACGTATTACCAAACGTTGTTTTTAGAGGTAATTACTTTCAGTACTCCCCGAATGAACTTTGTCATCTGATTATTTTTATGCAAATTGATATAAATAAATACGAACTCATCATATTGTTTGATGTGAAAAGAAAATTAATAATAAAAATTGTCCTATAAAAGACCTGTACCATCGAATAATTTAACGAATTTTCAATACTCAACTATGTCATGATAGTATATGCCATGCAGTTATGCTTATAGAAACTTAACATAGTGAAGTAGACCTTCATACATATAGAACGTACCTGTTACCGTAAGTACTTAGGTATTGCAAAAATTAGATGGCAGTAACCTTCTATAGATTACGAGCTCTGCGAGCACGCAACTACTTACATTATACATGAAGTGGTTGCGTGTTTTTTATTTTACCGCACAACTCTATTTTGATTTGATCACGCTTTACTTTCGTAATGGAGTAGGAGGGTAAAAGGTTTTATATCAATTGCTCTGGAAAGAATGATTAAATTATGTTAAATGCTTTATTATACAAATTAATGAATGGATACATAGAATACGTAAGATTGTTATAGAGGTATCCAATAGGATAAACTGCAATATGGAAGTAACCCATAAGTTGGTTTAAAAATACTCTTTCAAATTGTCATATATAAATGGAATAGACAACAGTAGAGCCGCGAACTATACGCGGCGTATCCCGGGAGGTACATCATAATAATATTTTCTAATCACGTAATGTTGGGTGTTGCGGCGCGCGGTGTGCCCGGGTGTCTAACAAATCAGAACAAATGAACATCATGTCAAGCAACGTCGTCTCAGCGGGCGCCGGTGCCTCGATCCAACGCCCCGGGGTGGCTGGGGGACGGGGTGACCGCCTCCAACCCTATATCCAATCAATCATAGAGTGGGCGCGATGTGTCGCTCGATAACCGCATCCATGTGAGCTTTCTGTTTATACTATTACCTTTAAATAAGTCAACGCAAAACTAACAACTTCTTTCATTTACTGCACAGACGTTTTTCATTAATTTGCCTACTACAAACAATATTAATGTTGTTCGCATAAATAGATCGCGAATTGAATTCACTTAATACACAACATAGAAGATTTCACTTAAAAAATAAGTAAGACATATTAAATTCGACGAACTCTCAGGACCAATAAGGTTACAGGTTATGTTTGGAGAGTGCCCCGTTAAAGTAGGAAAAAAAAATATTTTCCTGTTACCTCTAAAGTGGGCGCTACGAAATGCTACGAATTGCTACGAAGTGCTACGCGACTTGACAAATTATTCAAAAGCAAATGTTAAGTTATTGCTGTAGGCAATAAAACGGCTTCTGATATATTTATCAATCTGATTTATATTTAATGTCATTTTTTGTATGGGTAAAGTCTGAAACGTCTTCTAAAGAAGTTCATAATACAAACAAACCATGTTCAAAAGTCATGAAACCCTCTGAAACTGTCTCATTTCCAGTTCTCATAATATAATTCACACCAGTTTTTCTGTCCATCGTCCCCTCTATATGGAATAAAGAACCTATAATTTTATTTATATCGCTTCTAGGAAGCGTGACTTTGGCCTCGTCCATTGCAGGAAGGGTTCTAGCCATCGCAAGTCTTCCGGATCAACACTTACTTATAGATATTTGGGAGAGCAAGTGCCGCGTACCATTTCTGTGACTTCGATATCATATCGAGGGATTTATTTATATATTTTCCTCCGAAACCGGAAAGGTTACAGTGGATTAATGGAGATATCTAACTCGACCTTTCTGATTATTTTCAGATACTAAGACACGTGTTGCTTTGGGACGAACAAGCAAGTCAAATAAGGAATATAATCTACCTATATATATACTTTTTTTTAAGGGGGCAAAATCATCAAATGACTGCTCCCGCCTGGGTGATGCGGGAGGAAGTGTCAGACTCTTACTGACTAAAAACCACCCCGTTCCTTCTCCTGCACGTCGGAGCCCGGGTTACCCGTTAGGTTCTCCGCGACACCTATATATATACTTCCGTACTAATATTAAGGTAAAACATTTGACAGTCCGCTAGTTTGTGCCTTTTTTTGTAAATTTAAACAAGTGCATCTACTTTTAAAAGAATAACATAGACTGCTATTTGTACTGAAAAAATATATATTTCCCGTCTCTGATTTCTGTTATATATTACGTTTATCTATCACCTACTTGTTACAAATATTCTAAATTCCACATGGACGAAGTCGCAGGCAGTGTCATATGATATAGATAAATATTCTCATATCAACAAATTGAAGAATGAATTGAGTTTTTTAGAGAACTCATTGCTTTCAGTATAATGTATACATGGGCTTATACATACATGACTTATTTTATAAAATACCTAAAACAACAGTCCAATAACTTGAACAAAAGTCTTTGCAGACTCAAACGAATATAAAACCAAAAGCACAATAATCTATACTTATAATAAATCTGTAGAGAGGTCAATTCTGTACATAAAATATATTTAAAAAATAACTATCAAGGGGTGGTTAGGGATCGCTACTGATGCCAAAAATGCAATCAGTAAAATTTTTGTCTGTCTGTCTGTCTGTCTGTATGTTCGTTATGGAAACAAAAACTACTCGATGGATTTTAACGAAATTTGGCACAATTATTCTTCATACTCTTGGGCAGGTTATAGTATACTTTTCATTACGCTACAATCAATAGGAGCAGAGCAGTGAAGGGAAATATTGGGAAAACGGGAGAAGTTACTCCATTTTTTAAGCTTCCGTCGCGTGTGCAGGCTTATAGGTTAAAGCTGCATAGAAATCATGTATGACGGAAATATTCTCCTTAAAATTATATAAAAAATATTCCTCGACAGCATATGTCTATCTTTTATGGTTGACTCACAATAACACGTGAAACTCCCGATAGCTTAGCAATTCGGTGATTTCTGATTGTATTTGTCTACTCTAACGTTTACAATACTGATTCATAGACTTTACACTGTAACTGAAAGGCTAATGATTGAAATTAGCTAGACTCGATATTAAAATTGAAAATATGTGAGTTTATGTGTATGTTTGTTACTCAGTCATATTAAACCGACTGAAGGGACCGGAATGAAATTCGGAACAGAGGTAGATTATGGTCTGAAGTGATACATAGGCATTTTACCCCTGGGATCGTGGGCGAAGCCGCTGGCAGAAACTAGTAACGAATATAATAACAATAATGATGGCGTTTATTTACTGCATCTACTAATTTAGCAATAAATTATTTTATTATGAAAGCATTAGCGATGAATACGTATATACAAGTTAGTACGGTTGTCATCCCAGTGACCTCGTAAACCGATTAACAACCGCGTATATTGTACAATGTACGGTCAGCATCCGACGGCACTAGATGACTCATTCTCTATGATAAACATATACAGATATACATGCATAACGCCAAGCGTTCTATTCAACGAAGGGGTAGGCAGAGGATAACATTCGATGTAATACCCACTTAACACAAATTATGATTTGAGTCTTATGTGATGAGAAAAACCTACTGCTATGCCCTATTGCTATGCAATTGATATCAAACTTTGTGTTATACCTGAGAATTTAAAAAGAACCTAATGAAGACCCCATAATGTTTCCCGAGATCAAGATCCCTTGATCAGCAATAGTTTACTTTATATTATCTATCTATATATATAAAAGAAAGTCGTGTTAGTTACACTATTTATAACTCAAGAACGCCTCAATCGATTTAGACGAAAATTGGCAGGGAGGTAGCTTAGAACCAGGAGACGGACATAGGATACTTTTTAACCAAATTTTTTTTTTACTTTTTACCGAAAATCACGAACGGGGACGGGAAAAAATGGGATTACGCGTACGAAGTCGCGGGCAGAAGCTAGTTAGTACATAATAGGGAATGTCTCTTCCTGTATGTATTACTCTAATGCTCGTTAGTTCGAATGAAACGAAATGATATTCGTGCAATCAAGTAATTAGTATTCTAATTTGGTTTACATTGGTGTTTGTGACATCAATTTTCTGGGACAATTCACTATTGGACTATGGGCCTTCACTACAAAGGATGGGTTTGCTAATCTCAACGCCCGGCAGGCTGGAGGTCGCATTTTAAAAGGTTCTGGTTTATCAGAGAGCTACTGTTGAACTTATTCCATCCTGCTCTAACACAGCCCTGACTGTGATCAGATTCTATTGTTATTGTCTGGCGTACTCTTGGCACTTGCTACCCATTCATTATAGCGGGATTACCAATAATAAATACATGATTATTGCTTTTAGCGACATCTATAGGCAAATGATGGAGTCTCACTAAGGGTGATTCAGATCGTAAAATACACATATACAACGACGTGATACGCATATGAAAAACTTAAAGAGAAAATGGAAGATACATAGACACTTGAACTTTAATTATGAGTGACATAAGAATCGTTTTATGTTGCTCCTCATTTCTTTCTGTTACGATGCAATATATTTTATTTTAAGGATGAGAAAAATTTACCTGCCATCAAGACGTAAGACACAGTTAAACAAACTTGCCTTTATTTAGTAAGTTCAGTAGTTTTGTTACGTAAATATGTGCGGAACCGCATTCGAGCAAGGTACGCAGTTACGCACACTATGTTCTCGGAACATTCTTAATGAAGAAAGTTGTTTATAAGAAAATTGTGAGAGTTCTACGGAACAAATTATACAGAGTCCGTGGTTTTACCTCAAACTAAGTTATGCAAAAACTCGTGTTTTACGGTTTACCGGGAATAATCAGTGTTGTTAAGCTAATAACATGCACTTTTTACCTGTCCTAGTTAATTTTAAAAATGAAATAGAATACAGCATACCTACAGTCTATAAGTTTATTTTTAACGCTTGAAAAGTATTCTATCGGTAGAAGAATGCTCTTAGGAAAGCATAAAAATCTATTGTCTCATGTCTAGACATGAGACATTTATTGGAGGTATATGAATTCGTTGAATTAAATTAGAGTAATAATTCACCATACCAAACTAAATAGGTAACTACGTAAAAATAAAAAAGAAACAAAATATCTATCGAAAGTTGAGACGTTTTTACCCTCCGCGCGAACCCGGACATTGGCTGTAGAAAATCATATAAAAATATCGTGAAACTAGTTTGGTATATTTACGATACCAATGGGGAATCTTAGTTTCAAACTGGAGCAAAGGGTACGTATGTCTCGCGTGAAATATTTTCTCCCCATTCCGAGATTTAAAAGATATAGTGTATGTATCGCACTCACAACTTATGAACATTGCATTCAGTAAAACCTTTTAGTTTGTTAATGTTGCCAATATAATAAATATATCTAAATGTGTTTATTTATATGTTATATCTACGTCTTAAATTGTATTTATTTGTCTTCTCAGTTTGCTTATTTAAATGTATCATGGTTTAGCCCGTCGAGCATCCGCGTTCCTTATGATCCAACGGGTGCACACGTGACATTTGGAGAAAGAAAGAAAGAAAGAAAATGCATTTATTTGGCCATTGGCACACGAAAACAAGGATCATTACAATAGAAATAAAAAATACAGTCAAAATAAAAACAAAACATTAATAATAGATTTTATAAAAGAGAAAGCAGCATGGAGCATTTTTTCTTATGATCCACCGGGTGCTCATAAGAATGCTCGAGGGGTTAATAAGTTGCTGTAAAATGTAATTGGCAATGTGAAAAATTAAGAATAAAGACAGTGAGAATTTATTGTTAACCATCGTTTAATTCCGCATCAAACACATATCTAAAATATGTCTTCCAATTAAAATGCGTAATAGTATGGATGTTTCTGGCTACATCGCACGGAGGTTTAAACACAAATCTATAAGCTATCCTTTTAAATCTAAAACTGAAGGTTTTTGAAAAAAGGTATAAAATGACGCAAGAAAAAATAAAAAAGTAGCAAGGTGTGTAATGTATTAGTGAGAATTACAAGAGACACGGGCTCTGATGGATGAGGCGACCGGACAAGTGTCGACTCACGGTTATCAAATCATGCTCCCCTCATAACGCGGGATACCATTAACGGTGCCAAATAACTAAGTAGCTCAGAAACGTATCAATTCATAATATTTTCAAGAACATTTTGTATGTTTTTGATTATTATAGTAAAAGTTTTAAGTTAGTTCTTTTTTATATAACATAGCATAACATCACGCCTTTTATCCCCGAAGGGGTAGGCAGAGGTATACATTATGCCACTGTACAATGTAACACCCACTTTTCACTATTTATGTTATGAGTCCCATGTAATAGGGGGTGAGCCTATTTCCTTTTTTATATCTAAGAACAAAACCTCTTTATTTAAGGTAAGTAGCAGCCTAGCACCAGAAATGCAATATCATTTACATAAATAATAATCAGTGTAGATAAAATCGAATCCGATTAAGACTCAGTGATGAACCTATCAAGAAACCCCTTGTTTTAAAAAGTTCGGTATGCGGCTTCATGCTGGTCAAAGTGCTAAGTATAAAGCCTTAACTAAGTATCATCAAATAAACACAATACGTTTAACCCACACAAAAATTTGAATTGTTTCCACATATTTGCCTTAAACTCAAATAAAAGTTTGAATGAAATCGGTTGTAAATTTTTGAAATAAAACCTCCGAACAGCCATTACTTTTTCAGCTTACAGTGATCCCGGCAATTTATTTACTAGGCGTAGTTTGAGACATTCAGTAACGCGGCGCGTGATGGTTACCGATTGCTACCCAAGCCTGTGCCTAACCTTACCACCTTTATTGTAGCACAAACAAGATCTTAACACGGTTATACATATTATAGTCGATTCGATAATAAATAAATAAAAATTGTATCAAATTTATTCCATAAAACGACTTACGCTTGTTAACAACATTCGCCAAATGGCTACATAATTGTTAACATTTCAATCATAACTTCGTTTCGTAACAAATATAATTTTAAAACCGTGGAAATGTTCAAATGAGTCGAATAGACGTAAATTAATCGCAGGTATTTTGGAATAAAGAGCTAAATTAACAAAATAAACAGGCAGCAAACAAACAGCAGCTTGCTGGCGTGGAGTAATCCTCTTATCGCGTTATCCCGGCCTCGGTTGATCAGACGTTTCGTTTCCGTTACCTGCGCCGCCGCTCCGGCTCGGAACTACGGAACTAAGATAAGCCGTTTAAAACAAAACATATATTTGTATCCGTCTTTTATCGCCGGCCGCGACTACACTCTACGACTTATTCTTGGAGGATATTCAATGTCCGATTCTTATATTTATCTTTTTATTCAATTTATAAAAGAAAGTCCCACGCCTCACCCAAGTAATGTGGAATCTTCATTCTATATTGAATTTGAAAATTATAATGTATGCCCCAGCATTCACGAAACCTGTATTCAAATTGTTGGTAAGTATATGTTTCAAGAAGAATTTCTTCACAGTAAGTTCAATAGAAAACAAATGGCCTTGGCTTTAAGAAAAGGCCTCGTTCTATTATTTGAGGAAAAACAAAAAGTTTTTCTTTTCTTAAAATTAATGAACTCGATCCTGAGTTTGACATTAAAACGTGCCAGTTTTTCGGGGTATCAAGTGAACGGTATTAGTTACTTATTGCGAACGATTTTACTAATGGCCGCGATAAATATCATAATTACTTTTACATATTGCTCGTTTAACGGTGCTATTTTTATTCAGCTAAACCGATATAGCGTTATTGAGTATAGTTTAAATATGAATATATTCATACCAACGCATTGTTTGTATTCAAGGGCACTAGCAATGACGATGAAATGCCATTAAATTCCACATTAAAATCTTTGTTCAAGTTAGCGCTAGACTGGAAATAAAATTGAAATACTGCATGAGAGGAAGTCATTATTTTTAAAATACTCTGGAAAAGTATTGAAATTGAAAAAGAAAATGTTGGTACGGCTGAAGCCAGTGCACGAGGATGGGGGGGCTGCGGCATGGCGGAGTAGGTCGTAGGCTCGCGCCGGATCGCGCCGGATCGCAGGGACCGGGCCGCATCCGTAGCTTCTTGGATGAATAGCGCCGCCGTCGCCGCCGGCAGATGTTATTGTGCGCCGGTTCCGCCCGTCGAACGAACCCCGGCCCACGCCACCATTTGTAACAATTTGTTAACTCTCCTATCGAAACGGTTACTTTCTACAAGATAGATGCAATGGCCGGGTAAATCGACTTGCGCGTTTTGGTTTCCTTTTCTATAAACACGACGATATTTTATATCCGAACAGGTTTATCTTATTGTTCAAACAAACGTGTGGTTGTGTGTTTTATTGTATTTAGTTGTAGAAGATTTTGTGATTTATTGAAGACTGTGTGATATTAATATTGATAAGAAATTCATATAAAGAATAACCATCATGTAATACGTGAAATTCTGATCAGAGTTTGTCCTTTATAACATTTCATCTCAATAACTTTAAGTGTAATATACCTAAAAGATAAGTAAGACATCATGAAAGTGATAATTCTGATGTCTTCTCCACGGTTTAAATGAGTGTGCGTAAGTAAAAGTTAGGTGAAATTTACGTTCAAAGTGAATAAATAAGTCAAAACGGCACTTTTGGTCCTCAAGACGACGCGCCCCTTAGCCGGGAGTTGACTGAATTAATTATAAACAGAAGTAAGGCAACAGTCTTTGTGAAATACCTTCGCAGTTATTACTAGAGATGGGTTAACTCCACGCGCTAAATATGAATTACTTTAAGACCCGATTAATTAATCGTCAGCTGAGTTTTGACTAAATGATAAATACTGACGGAACATTTTTCATGTAGAAACTGCGTCAACCGTACATTTATTCGTAAGTCATACAATGGTTGATTAACAGAACGTTCAAGTGTAACTGGTACATAATCCCCATAATGAAATGTTACTATACTAAAATAAAATAAAATGTAATGAAGAATAAAATCTTTGTAAGCAATTCTCATTAAAACTTCAAATAACCTCGCTTTAGGGGTCTTCGCGAAAGTAGTTTCAATAGTTAGTCAAGCCTGAAGTCAGCATGAGCCGCTATTATTACACTTATCAATCTAAATCTTTTGAGTCGCTAGCCAACATTTTTAATCTCAAGTATTATTGATATTTATTGGATGAGAGGTTGAACATGCGAGGCGTATTTGATATTTATTTGACATTTACTATGTTGTTACAGGAGTAAAAGTTTGTGGGATGGTTATATATACAAGCAAACAAGTTAATGTCAAAATTGACATTATTAAAAGTGTTGTTTATAATTCGAGATCAGACAATTGATTTATATCATTGAAATATCATGTAAATGTAAGTAAGTAAATAAATAAATTATGAAAAAAAAAATAAAAAAAATCATTGCGGCATCATCGGGCACCCCTACTTATTTACACTTTGTCTTAGAAAACATGTAGGTTCAATAAAAAGAAACTGTTTACATAATAAATAGGTCATTACTAAACTAATTCCACATACATTTACTAATAATACAACAATCATTGTATGATTAAACAATATGATTTGCATCAGTAATACACCCAGCTACTACAACGCAGTACATTAAATAATGACTGTTTGCCAAAACCGGAATATTCAGTAATTAGTTTATCGGCCGTAATGGTTGGCACATCACTATCTCCTAGATCTAGTGACACAGAACAAAATCTGTATGATATGATATATTTTCTGAACCTTAATACAAAATTATGTAATTCAGTCATGCAGTCATAAATGGTATCTAGAGCAAAATAGTGTTTATAAAATTAAACTACTTATTCCAAAATGAATAATGTGACCTAAATGCACGCTTGCGTGTTAATCCCGTACACACAGATTGTTTTTGATTTTAACGTTATTTAAATAAATTTTATGTGAGTTTGCGTGTAACTGAAAGTTGAAACTTGAATAAGTATAAAAGTCGGGTTCATTAAAGAACTATATATTAACACTAACACGTTTATAAACATTACAACACGGTTGGTGTAGTGGTTGGGCAACCGGCTGCCGCGCAACGTGTCGCGGGTTCGATTCCCGCACGGAGCAACTCTTTGTGTGATCCACAAATTGTTGTTCCGGGTCTGGATGTCATGTGTGTGTGAACTTGGATGTTTGTAAACGCAACCACGACACAGGAGAAAACCCTAGTGTGGGGCAACCTAATGAATAGTTGATGTATAGAAAACATGGTATAGATATCCAACTGCACTATAAGGAGTCACTAAAAATCATTTATTAGGCAAGGATTGATTTTAGCCACATCCCACAGCTGAAGTGCTTATAATATGATAAAACATATTATGTGACTTCTTAAAGGATTACAAGCATGACGGTGATAGATTTAACTTATTCTCGTAAATAATTCCCCGCATGTGCCAAAATCCTATTGTGAATGCAGGCCACGTGGTCGAGGGTTGGGCGTCACAGAGCGCGGGAGGATGGGGCATATCATAACACCATGAGTAAACTTTCCACCGGCGTACATCTCAATCAACGACTTGTGGATCGATCACTTCTATTTAATCGGCGCTACTCTCTCGTAAAATTAACAGCGATCAAAATTAAACGCTTACCAGCCTCCGAGAGTGAGCGCGCGGCGCACCCTGATTAATCGCACGTCTTGAATATTGCAAACGAATGTCCCCAAGGAGCAGCTGTACTCAAACAATGCAGAACACTTCATCAGAGAAGCTTAATTCTGATTTAAACGGTAACATCGATCGACAACTCGGGCGTCGAGTAGTTAAGCATCGCCTCGGGCTCTGTTAGGTAAGCGACGACGTAAATTGTTGATGCGCGCGCCGACGGTTACCAGCCATCAAATATGCACCACATTTCTCACGTCGAGTGGCCAACTTGCTCCGGCCTCCTAGACACAACACCACAAATGGGTATCAAGCTCGCTGCTAGTTTGACAGCCCGACACGGCAGCCACATGACGTAACACCGATACCGGCTAATGTGTTTCACACTATTTTCGTTCTGCTTCGGCCTGACTGAAAGCTATTTTAGCTTTGTCTTTGTACTAAACCTCATTTACTTACTGGCAAACATGTGTATTTCCTAATTAATCTCTTGTGTTAATACGTAGAAGAGACAAAATATTTAGTTTTTGTTTATGAAGAGATTAACCCATAGATCCCCAAGTGGTCATCGGTGACCGCTCTCCACTACCTACATTATAGACCTTATTTCCAATGCTTAGAGACTACTTTTGTATGAACAAATTTAGGGGATGAATTTCAAAGGGTTAAGTACTCATATGAAACGAAACTCTTTCCTTTCTACACTAGTAGTATTGCCACCATTTCTCCGTGGTATACAAAGACTTTTTAGGAAATCTATACCGACGATCTCGGATAGGATATATGTAGTTTCTCCAGACCAGACAGAGGCAGACAAAGAGACTCACCCCTTGGTGTACCAAACCCAATTGAGAAATAAAGGTGAGATGTTTTGTTTTGTAGAGATAAGTAATTAATCTAAAGCGAAGGGCAAATTGCTGTAATATTCAAATGTAGAAACCTGAGGCCAATAATAAATAAAAGATAGTAATAGTTTACATTACTTCTTTTCCAATTATAATGTTAGTTATTTCCAATAGCTTTATGTTCCTGTAAGTTTAACTAGTTACAACTGAAAGTCTTCATGCTGATAAATACTTACGATACCTTACAAAAAGGCCCGATTAATATTTGTGAAATATCAAATTGAGGAAAAACATTGTAAAATTTCCTTAAGATGTTACGGGAAAATAGGTACGGGAGCGCTGGCGGTGACGGACGGCCGACAAAGCTAGGCATGAAAGAAGCCCATGGCGGTTAGATTAATCGTGAAAACGTAATTCACGTGGCGGACGGGTGTCACGTTGCGGGCGGCGGGGCGCGGGGGCGCGGGGGCGCGGGCGCGAGCCTGCACGACCGGTGCACGTGCCCACCGACATACAACCACCACTATCGATCGGATAACCACTGACGACCTGTTAATAAATCTACAAGTTGCAACCACCATTGCAGGTGATTTGTTTGTGTGAATACTGTAAACAGGTTCCCGAGGCTGTTGACAGGGACCAATTATTTTCATGATTCATCTGGCTTTTTGCCGATATCACTTATTAGGAAAGAATATGAAAACTTAAGATTTTTCAAATATTATTCTATGCACAAAATTTAATAAGCTCTTAAACATTTAGGAACCACGACACTTAATTACCATTTCCAATGGACTACACGTAAAGCGAACGGAGTACCTATAAACAAAACAATAGAACCCTGCAGTATGACTGTATGCAACCATTATTCTGTGCAATACTGCAAAACTGCAACCCCACACAGACAACTCTTACAGCCAAAGTATTGCGAAGTTAGCAAATTGTTACTCCAAATGGTACCATTACCATATACGAGCCTCCAAGCTAAGTCGCTACTACAGTTTAGCTCGTGCCAACCGACACGATGGCTTTGATGACACAATAATCGTTAATTAAAGAAAGTTTTAATCAAAACGAGAAAGAAAAACGATGGACAATTACGGACTTTTTTGGTCTTAATATATTCAACACTTGGCCGAAGAGAAGAAGCTCGTAGCTAATGACTACGGGCTACGGGCTACGGGCTACGACGCAGATCGATCGATTCCCGCGGTCAAGCAATGTTGGTGCGGTTAAGTCTTGAATGGGATACCATTGTTTACACATCTAATCGTGGTGCCTCGACGGCCGAGGTACATGTTAAGCCACACCAATCCCAGCTTTCATGCGGATAACTGACAGTCCGAAAATTGACAACCGAACCGTGGGACGCCGAGATAGTTACGAAGGTCAGGCAGCGACGCGTCATTCCACATGAAGCCGGATTTTCACTGTATTAATACACATGTAAAATATTGGTCTAAAATGTTGGTCTAATATTACTCTCTATTTTTAATTGTTTTTGTCTGAAAATGCTCATTATAAATTATATTATAGGTGTGACTGAAATCTACTGTAAATAAGTATTTCTTTATAATCACTATAATCATAAAAAAGCCAACACATTTCGTAATTCATACATGTTTGTATCTTACAAAAAATAATTACGACAATCATTTAAAAATCTAATTTAATTCTGAAAACAGAGACAAAAAAGTGAGGGAGAGCTTATATCCAAATAGACTCGGTTTTGACGAAATAATTTACAGCAAACTCACTCGAAATACTATTGCGAATGGCGCATGACAATTTTTCCGATAAACCTTCACTTATGTACAAGTAATTTGGGAAAATTATCTTTAAGAACGTGGTTTTAAGGTTGACATTCATATATTTTAGGAGTTGCTGGGGAAGTGAGGTGAGGGCAGGGATGAAGGGCAGGTCATCGGCCCCGCGCCCCCGCGCCCCCGCCGCCCGCCGCCCGCCGCCCGTTCCAGACGGAGGCTGCGAGGACATCGCAGGCTGTCGGCCGCGCTCCGAGCATGGAGCGTCGAGCGGCCGGGCGCGCCCGTACACACCATATGTCTTCTTGACATGTTTATTGAAACTCGCAGATAACAATCGCTCGCTAATATACAATTGAAGCCCTTGGAACTTGCTCTTTAAACAATTTATTAAACAATTCCTGGATTCTTAATTCTATCTCAGACTGAACTGGTAATCAAGGTTTTTCTAAGTCACTGAAAAAGTTATCTCTGACTTTTCTTTGCGTCTTTAAAAGTATCATTTTCAAAAAGTATATTTTTTTAAATCTGATACTGACAATAACAAATCACGTCCTTTATGAGAAACTACTCACAGTTATCGTACGCCATCACGATAACAATCAGGCGGCTGGTACAAAAAGTAAGAAACAACCTCGGCAGGCAGTATAATGTTTCAGAACAATTTATCAGCCGCATCGCAGAAATAAAGTTTAATGCGAACATGAAAACTTGATTTTTCATTGAAGTGATCTTTCATTTCCTTCCAATAAGTCCCTGAGGAATGGCTAGAAGGGTACTATCGCATATAACCCAGTTTTCCAATGACGGCATTAGGTCTCAATGTGATAGAAGACACGCCTATCGTTATTTATTGGGCACAGTTCCAATTCCGGCCCGTAATCGAGAAATTTTCTTACAGTAAAACTCAATTATACTTTTTCTCGATCTGGGGATAGAATTCATCTTCCTCGAACTTATAGGCGTCATCGCGTCAGTCGATTTCTGCGCCTATTATAACCACCATAAAATACAAAGTTACGTAAAGAAATAAAAAAAAATTAAGTGAAAACCCACGTTTTATCAATGTTTATACCGATACTTTTTTCAATACAGGTCTGCGGTAAATTAAGTAAATAAACTACCAGAAATGTAATAATATACGAAACATACTTACCCCGAAGGGTTAAGCGGAGGTGCATAGCACATATTATACTTTTCTTATTAGATCCACGATGTAAACTACAATTATTAAGGCGCATTACCACTCGGTTAGTTAAAGTCACAAGGCCTATTTTTACTCACCCGACAATAGACACAAAATCCCATAGATTAAATAAATTCATGTTTAATATTGTCAGTTAAAACATTAACTTAAAACGGTGTACGTGCTTAATCGTTTTCAATTTTGCACTTCAATAAGCAATATCTTAATAAAATTATTGGTTACATAAAATGTCGTCACCGAATATAAACAAAGAAAAAAAGAGGAAATTTACTTAAAAGGTACAGTACATACACCTAATTTCTTTAGAAGTTCTAAATATTATTAAATGTTTGTAACTTCCTACTCATTCAGGTACAAAACATACATTAAAATTATTTCCTTCAATCGACCATCACATTAACATCAACAACCAACAGCCAGCTGCTGCATTATGGACCTTACAACGGGCTTACCATATAATCTCCACGTCTTTCAATCGGTTAGGATATCACAATTTAAAGTTTCAGTTTATCAGAAAAAAGTAGAAACCAGTCAATCAATCAATATAAATAAAAATGAACTTCCGTGCGTTAGTCTCGCTAAAACGCGAGAACGGCTGAACCCATTTGGCTAATTTTGGTCTTGAAATGTTCTTGGAAATCCAGGAAACGATTGAAAGGTGAGAAATTTTTTTTAGAAGTCAGTCGACTTCGTACTTTGCCTGGTCAAGTAGTTAATTATAATAATAATTAACATCATTCAAATTTCCTCACTCAGTAACACACTCAAATGTAAATTTCACGTTGTAAGCAAGTGAAAGCGAAAGAAGTAAGTGTTTGTAATTTGCATAAACTACAATACCGCAACAATGCGGCAAACTAGAGACAAGTATTAGGTCAATACTTGACCGATTTTTTCCTACGAGTAGATATCGACTGATCACCATTATTTTGTATCGTTAAATATATACTGGTTATTATGGTTGTGGTATAAAAGTTAGTACAGCCTTTTTTTCATTCATTAACGGAAGTAAGTACCTCTATATAACAACTTTTTTATGATTAATTAATTGTTGTTGTTGATTACTAGTGTAAAAGTTTTGAATTTTTTAATATTCTGTATCAGTTATTACATTCTAAAGAGCTAGCTAGAATCATGCGTCTCAAAGCACTCGTCATTTAGTTAATATAGAGGTACATTATAACTCTATTTAAAAACAACATAGAATATTAACTTGTAAAACTATAACACAGTGTAATTACAAAAACACAAAGATATGCGTTATTAAACCTTGTACCCAGAGACAGGGTTACGTATATGTATACGTACATTTACCAGATGATGCTTATTAATTCCCTCATTACCAGTATAGCAAGCAGTTTATCATACATAAAACATGTAGATTTCACGTGCCTACAAAATTTTAAATACCAAAGCTAATCTAATTACATTCAGTTAATCTATACATGCACTCATAATCAACAGCATGTCCATGGTTAGACTATAGACTTAAGAGAGTTTGTCATAATTTCTACGGTTGTTCAAACTAGCAATAATATTAAAACGTAATTCATATAAAAATGCTTCACAATTTCAACACAAAAAACTTATTTTAGGCAACGACGTGAGCTTATGCTGCTAACGTCCATAAACTATTACATAATTAGGAAACAATTAGACAATGATCGGCAATATCACGCACGTGTATCAATGACATGGTGCGAAGATTAACCAATTATATAGCTAATCTATTATCTTCGTGAACTTCAAAGCCTTCGGAAGGTAATGAAACTGATACACGACAATAGTAATTCCCTCGTAATTGTATTCTGTTAATTACTTAAGTGTAGGTGTGTTGGTCAAGTGGGCGAGGCTGCTGTGTACACGGAAATATACTATAGTTATTGCTAATGCTGTTTTATGTGCCAGTAATTGCAGTGTTACTTTACACCAAAACTTAATGAGGATTTGTTATATGGACTTACAATAATGACGCTACTAAGTATATTATAAAGATAAAAAACAAATTAAACTAGAAGCATGTATGTAAAGTACAAAATAGTTCTATTTTCATGAACATACTTTGAATGTCAATAAGGTACTGTAATATTTTACCATATCATGCAATTTTAAGTTTTCTGATATCGACACTTAAAAGTTTGTTAAGAGTACACTACTCTACAGTTAGCATTAACATAAGTATGTGTATTTACGTCTATTAATTTTAAACTGAATTAAAGAAACAAATGAACTGTCTATTGCACCAAAGAGAAATATGGACAGAAATATTCAACTTGAAACATTCAGCTGGAAGCAGGCTCCAGTAGATAGAGCCGATACAAGCTAATGGACATTCCGGCCTCGCCGTCCATCGTAGCTAGGTACGGCTGTCAGCTTTGTAAGTGTATCTTGTTAATTAATAAAGTAGACATGTAGGTGTGTAGTCGAGTAGGCAGACGAGCCAATGCGGTTGTCATGTGTTAGTGCTGGGAGAGGCTTCGAAGCGGGCGAGTCGCGCGCTATCGGCGCGATCGTTCGCTCCGCGCCACTCCACCGGGTTTTTGGGTCAAGCGGGTTGTGACCGGTGTTGCTGCTTTAGGGATTGCCCTCTCATATCCAGGAATTTACTGAATGCACGATACAGTATACCGAATGTATTGAGGAAACCACAGATAATTCAGATTTTGCATACTCAGAATCTAAATGCATGCTGGTGCATTGTTCTCTACTAAGCACACTGAAGTCGTTGATGTACTACTAAGTACGAATGCAATATAAAGAGATTGCAATAGATACTGTTTTGTTCAAAAAATGTAATAAACAACACCATTACTCCTATTAAAACTTCTACATACAACATCTATCGATTAAAAAAATAGTAAATATATCGATAGCAAGAATATTATTATAATCGCACTACAATTTCAAACAATCATACAAAGTACTACTGAGTAGCAAACGGAAACAATAAAACATGCAAAATACACTGCGGCACAAATAATGTGAAGGCAGAAAGTGAAACGTCGTCGTATAGAAACCGAGTGACAGGGTGACCGAGGCACATGTTGCTACAGTAATATAAATATAGCAATAAACATAAAACAGGGAGGGAATCAATCCACCGGAGGACGTGGAGTGCGGCATCGCGACGAGCCTCTCGAGCGCGTATCAAAAAAGGTGAGTTTTATGAATTTCGACATCTCGAGCTGTTTGACGAGTAATCCGGCCGAGGCATTGTGCCTCGAGAGAACTCCAGCGTTATTACGAGACGAGAGCCTCGCCAACGCAACCGACACATACTTTGCGAGCCGAGCCGTATTGCCGCACTCCGCACTCCGCACTCCGCACTCCTACACACTTATCTACCTTTGTAATTGCGAAATATAACTACTGCTTACATTTACACGTAAGACACGAGTCTTATTACATTACGTGTCGTTGTAAACTTTATGATTTACAGAATGTAACTAGCACACAGAATAATCTATTTAAGCTACTATTCAGCCTGTAACTGTTTGAATAAAGCTGTCTCGGAGCACGTTAGCCTTTTGGTACACCCTTGTTTGTTAGTCTCGTCTATCAAATACTTAATTAAACAAGCCTGGTATTAAAAACCTTGTTTCAAAATAAGTGGGTTCTGAGAGGATCTAAATATCTAATTGTAATCTTATTTGCATTTAAACCGTTCGCTCCTTCGCTTCGAGAGAATTTCAAGTTAACTGGGGACGGCGGCGCCGGCGGTGCCTGGCCGCAAATCACGGCTCTACGAATTTGTTTCTTACACAAGGCGCGAGCAAAGTTTTTGATTGGAATAATAGATATTATTAGGATTAATTGCGCTGCTGCGGATACGGAAACTGATTTCATACTTTGACGTGTATTTAAATGATTTTACCCAAAGACAACAGACTCAATGTTCATGGTTCAATTAATAAATCAGTTAGTCTCTTTGAAAAATTCAGGATGCAAAGTTTCATAACCAAGTTTTGTCAGTTTTAAGAATTTTGACATGTCAGCACGTGTTATACTGTACCTCTAAACATAACATAAATGTGGATATCCTAGACACCTGTTTGACCATTAGAATACAAAACAGGCTATGTGCGGTGCGGCCGCGGACACTGCGGGGCACGTGTAGCCGGGCACGCGGGCGCTCCCCAGGGCTCGCTCGACGAAGTCGCACACACACACATCTCACACAATCACCCTAATAAATAGGTATCATATCGATTACCCACAATCCCGCGTAATTCAATCCATTGAGACGTCTCGGACGACCGTCGCAGATCTTTTTGATCCCGCTAACACTCGGTACTGATAAATATTTAAAAAGAAAATCCTCTTCACTGACGTCTCTTTGTATTTAATGACGCATACTAAATCTTGAATAGGAAAACGAGAAGTACAGACAGTGAATAACAAAAACCATATAAGTGAGACTTACTATATTATCTAAGTGTGCCGACAATCGTTAAACGGTTTTCATTTCGCTCGAAAACACATTTTAAAACTAAAGTCGTCAACTGAATGGAAGAAAAACATCAATTTGAAAAGTTACACGCCGCGATAACAGTGAAAGAAGCTTACTTTGAAGTTAGCCGGTTAAGCGTTGAACTCGAGTGGTAATATAATCCGGTGTTGGTGTTGGATAGCAGTTACCGCGGATCTACTGCATACATAACATTAACCGTGATTACGCTTTTGGTGTCTCGAGCAGCTTCGGGCATGATACCCACGTCGCGTCCTCAGCTACATCTTTCATAGCATTGATTTATAGGTGCATAGCTACATATTGAAGCATAGCTACAATCTCACCGTCATTAAAAAAAATATTTATCAAAGAAACCTATGCACTGACAAGTGAGGTGTAATAAGTTATTGAACAATAGAAGAAAAATCATAATTTAAAAGTATACTTTACTCCATACTAAATTCCGTACCTCAGTATAAATTATAACAACTAACTGTACTAAGTATAAATTAACAGCCTTATCAGGATCTTTCAGAACTACTTGCCGAAACGGAGGAGTAAACATAATGCAGACAAAACAATCATTAACACGCTGCCAATTCAACAGAGAGTGTATTGACAAGTTTGTATTTAGGAATTCTCAACGTGCGTCGCGAGTCGAGGAATTTTACTCGTGAATATGAGCCTCTAGCATGGCTTGAAACTAGTCGAGTTCTTCGTCAAACAGTTACGTGAGTAAGCCGAAAACATAATAATTCTAAACGTGCATCGTTTGTCGCATATACGTACGATTAATAAACCAACATGAAAATGCGGCAAAATTATGTAAGTATTTAACTTTGCAAACTAATGGTTGGAAGTAAATATTCTAACAAAAGCAGGTATATAATGTTTTTATCGTACATAAGTTAAGACATATTCCCAACGCCAAAGTCTTACCGAAGAATACAAATCTGAAATAATGGTATCGCTCCTTGGGGACGAACTGTTCGCAATAAGCTCTGCTACTAAATGAGTTATCATCAGATTCGCCATTTTGTCGCCATATATCAAGTTTTATAGCTCAGACGTTTACGAAGCGATGCAGCCGCTGTCCTTTTAGGTCGTAACTTTTAATTAACCGCACTTTACAAACTAACCTTGTTAATCGTCTTACGTTTCAACGCTCATTCATAATTGCCTCTCGTAAAATCAAGAGTGACCTATCTAACAAGATACAGTACCGGAGTGGCAGCCCTTATACTTCGTTGTGAAACCGCCTTGACTCGAAATTATCTGGATGAACAGATAAGGGATGCGATCATCGAGTATCGTATATGATGCTTAGTAAGGTCGTTAATCTGCATGAATAATCTGCTATGTTCAAATCAGGCACGCCATGAGCAAATTCAAGTAAGCGGATAATATATTAAGCATCGCTACCTACTTTTATTTTGAAAAAGAGTTTAGACAAACAGGGAATGAAATAAATTAGGAAAACTCTGTATTTATAAATATGTTAGTAGTTATTAATAAAAGATACACTGTGAATAAAATTAAATGAATTTATAATAAAGTCAGCTGTTAGACATAAAACAAAAGTATGAGTGCGCTCTTCAAAGAGATGAAAGCGAAACTACAGACAGGGATTCCTTTCACGAGAAACTACATGTCAATTCTGAGAATTCAGTATACACAATACGCATAGCGTTCATTGAGTGGATGGCCTTCATTCAGTTGCACCGCCGCCGGGGCAGCGTATCATGGCTGCTGAAATTCCAAGAACCGTTACACTAGACTCGAGCGCGTGCCTCCCCCCACCCACCGCCCGTTACCTGCAGTTGCTATTCGCCGAGCGCCGTAGCAACCGTAACCCTTTTCGTAGCAACCTGCTACGAGACTAATTTGTAGACTCATTGACGTCCTGAATGTTGCGAAATTGCATTCAATTACATTTTTCTTTTTTATATTAAATGTTTTGAGAGGATTTATTAATTTTATTTTCTTCATATTCAACTATATATTTTATACCTGTGTTTGATTAACAGTAACATAATTCGTTTTCCTTAAAAAAATACTTTCATTTAAAAGACTCACAAATAAACCAATTTCGACATTACTGTTATAAACATTGGAATTTGATTGTATGTAATTATTTTTCCCATTTAGGCGGAAAAATAATAAGAGGGTATAAGTGCGGTATAAGCATAGTCAGTGAGCAACATCGAGATCGTCATGAGAAAACTTGCAAAGAGAAGCGTCAAGTTTGCGGGCGACGAGGACGGGCGGGCGCGGGGGTGGGGCGCGGGGGGCGCGGGATGCGGAGGTCACGGATCAGCTGGGCGGCGGCCATATTGATTCCCCGGCCTGTTTGATCGGCGCCACCCCCGCCCCCGCCGCCCGCGCCCACACCCGCACCACGGATTAATAGACGAGAACAACTTTTATGATTTCAACTCAAACAGAACGATGGCCTATTTAATGTTACCGGTAAAGTGCGAAACGGGGAAACGTACACTTAATGTGCGTGCTTAATTCACAACTATCCGGTAAAAGCTAAGGTTTCAATAAACGTAAGCAGTTACTAGATTAGCTGATCTTTAATACTAAAATCAGATTGTGTTGTGTTACTGTAATTTATTCCGCAGTAAATCGCTGTTATTTCGAACAAACCGGTTGAGTTATCGTTGGAATGAACAGAATCCTGAACATAAAAGCTTTTTAGAGCTTGTTCTATAGCTCTTATCGCTATCGTGCCAATTGGTTCGCTACTGTTTACATCGAATGGTCCAAAGTATGACTACAAAACAAATCAAAGCCTCAGTTCAATACAATGCGGCATCAGCCTCCCTTAATTAACGGAGTCGGCTGTAGAGCGTTCGGCGGCTGGAACAATGATCGTATTGAATATGATGTTCCGAGTACATTTCCTGTAAACAAGTGGCCACGAGGGGATATACTAAGGTATGGAAGAAAATCGAAACGTGACTAGCTAACTCGTGTCGGCTCTAAATTGAACGGAGCCTAAAGTAAAGTAGGCGAGGCGAGCGGCGAGCGGCGTAGACGAATTTCAAGTGTTTCTTTTACCGTGAAGAAGTGGCGCGTGCAGGAGAGCGGGCGAGCACGCGCCCACACACACACCCGCCCTGCACGTACACACGTCGGAGTCTGTGTGCGCTCTATACCCTCTCTAAGCATCTAGCTGCTCGTCGCTCGTTAAAAATTGATATTCAGTAATAAGTTGATAACTGAAGTAAAATCGGGTAGAGTGTGCCTCTACCACAAATTATGTAATCCGTGTTTATTTCTGTCAACACACACGATTATAGCTGTAGATGAGTATAAAAACACAAAATTTTCAACACTTAAAAATAAAAAATGTTTTACAATATCGTGTAATACCAGTAAGCGGTCAATTCGGTCGTCGTTCAAGTTCAACCGGGACATTAGCGGACTGACAGGAATATTAACGTAGGTTTAATGTACCAGGAATGGGGGCTTATTCTTTGACTCAACGCTACGGTTACCTCGCGTAGCTTGTTGTTTGGTGAACAGTTTTTAGATAGTAATAGACTATTGACACTTACTGTTTGATTAGTCTATGATAGACATGACTATCTAAGCACATGAGCCTGAACAGAATGTCATATAATACGAGGAGGTGCAAGTCCCAGGTTGACATGAAGAGTTGGGGTAAAGACTGAAACATGATACATAGTATGTTCTTTACATTTGTTTTCCTACATACTGTAAGTTTTACTCACATTCTTTGGTCCTTATACCTACTATAATATTTTAGGTCATGTTTAAATAAAACCAAATCTGAGTTTACATAATATTGATTTTCTTTTGTATTATTTAAATTTTAACTTTTATTTTTAAATTCTTTGTTAATTGATGTTTGCATGCATCCTGGTTAAATATGGCTGAGCTGCGAGCTCACTAAACACCACATGTTATTGTATTACCCATATTTGCAAATAAACTATCTTTACCTTTGAAGATAATTTCTACTACACGCAGTTTTTCTGACACCAAAATAATTAATCAATACATTAGGAGCATTACAACCCTACAACTTCGGGTCTTTGACCCTAGAACATCGAAGAAGTATGAAACGGGTGCGAACGTTGATAGCCATAATGAGTACATAGTGAAAGTAGGTTGTTTCAATTATGTTGACATTACACATGGCTACACATGAAGCTATGCAAAACCAGTATGAACTGAGCGTTGAATATGTTGAAAGACAATATAAAACGAAACTATGATAAACTGGTTTCTGGTCGCATACATGTACATTAAGCTATCAATTAGAGGAGGCTGCCTCCCATAAGCCGATCAACCACGCGCCATAGATTACCGCTCCCAATTTATTCACTAACCGATGCTCAATCAAGTGAATCAAGCACCACTTTTTTATTATAACTCGTATAAAAAGTGGTCGGGTTGTTTTAAATCTTGTACAAGATTCTTATTATATTTTTTTTAATGTCGCCCCACACTAGAATATGTGAAAAAGATGATTTTATTGTTATACTAGCTTCTGCCCGCGACTTCGTATGCGTAATCCCGATATTTCCCGTCCCAGTTCTTGATTTTCGGTAACGGTAAAAATGGTGGTAATCCTATGTCCGTCCCCTGGTCCTAAGCTACCTCCCCACCAATTTTTATCCAAATCCATTTAGCCATTCTTGAGTTATAAAAAGTGTAACTAACACGACTTTCTTTTATATATATGTAGATATATATATACTCCGTTACTGTATATAGTACGGTCGAGGTCCGACTGTACTTAACTTTAACGTGAAAAGTAAACGAGGAAACCTAGTTACTCCACGACCAATAAAATCAAACCAGCAGACAGGTACATTAAACAAATGAAATACATTTATTCAATCTGCTAATTGATAATTTTACCAAGAGTTTATTAACGAAGAACAACATATGACATGAGCAGATTTAAAAAGACGACGTGCTCCAACGTAGACCGCATCATCGCTTGCCATCAGGTGAGATAGCGGTCAGGCGGCGCCCCATCAATTATAAAAAAAAAAAACAAGGACAGGTAATAGAATTCTTTGCATTTGCACTCATTTTTCCTTGATGTTACATCTATCCAGTGCGACGAACAAAGTGCACGTTCATTAACAAATTGCATTAACTGTTCGTGAAATCGAGGCTACATATATTTCATTGGAGTTTCTATGAACAAGCCGTTCTGTCGTAAACACCGGTTGTTGCCGGTTTCCTCGTATATTTGCGTAACGAACACCACCTAAGGTATTAATTAAGTACGGGAATTATTGTTCAAGATTTTAACTAACATAACTTAGCCATTTCTACATATAAAACTCGCTAAATTGAATTGGTCAATGTTGATCTTGAAATATTCGAGAAAACTTATAAGTTGAAAAAAAAATTAAATGATTGCTAAGAAATGCTGCGCGCCGACCCTTATTTATGATATTATTTATGATATTTTTAAAACGATTTCATTTCGCGTCGCTTCGTTATATTTAGCAATATTTTTTTCCATACAAACTGCTCTACAAGTGTCATGAACTAAATATGTTATTTATTATTGAAAATTAACACATAATTAGAATAAAAACAAATGACCCGTCAAGTTGGTTTAATCAATATTATGAATTTTCGAAGTAAACTCCCAAATCGGTTCCCTGAACGTGAATTTGAAAACTATATTAGTATCGCTATATTATACTTATAAAAATATATGAATTAATCAAGTTTCATCATGTCCGTCCTACATTTCAGAGGAACGGTGTAAAATGACAACATAATTCATCAGTTTAATTACCTAAATAAGTGAAATCAGTTATTCCCTTTGTTCGTACAAACAGCAACATAATGTTAAAGAGCCGGGATTAACCTGTTTACGGGGCGGTTGGTTTCTTTGCGAGGTAACATCAGTAAAAAACATGTGAAACGGAATTAATTACTGTAACCAATCGTAACTACATTATTGTCAAGAGGCCGACTACCAGAAATGGTAGGGTAAAGCTTTATTTAAAACAATTTTTGTGCACAATACGATATCTAGTCATGGCTTGAAAAAAATTGACAGCGGATCTAATAAAAATGAGTCGTAAAATATTTATTTTTAAGTTTAAAATTCGGAAATGGCTTTCCCGATTTTTCAAATTGTTTTTTTTGTTTTGGTGTCTTTGTTTGCAATATGTACGTTTCAATACTTATTGTTGCTATTATATTATAGTTGGTTTTAGTTCTGTCTTGTTACAGATTGAATAAACACTTGTTATTTCAGCTTTTATTTTTATTTCTGCTCCAACCAAAAAGACAAATTTTTCCGGATCGCTATTGTATATCTTTGTTTTCGTTTCTTTCATCTAATCCACGCGTCCAACATACTTGCACAGTCAAAGTTTCCAGTTTATGACTAGTTAAAGATTGTTTTAAACTTTCATATTATGACATTAACGACAATGTTGCATGCTCATTGGCTACTGATTACTTTTAGACTGACACTGGCACTTTCTGTCGACCTAGGAACCTTACATGATTTTTAATTGCTAGATCAAACACAAGACGAAAGCAATCGAAAAATAATAAGAGCTAATTTGCTCCAAAAATATTCCATCCAAGTCACCCACTAGCTAGAGTTCAACTCTCCGACCTCCACAACTACATAAGCTACACATTCAATGTGGAAATTAGTTCATCCTGGCACAAAGAAGATAATATACGATCCTACTTAATTAATTCACTGTTTACGTTAATTTTGAACTCAGAGAATGACCTCGTTGCCAGATACGATACAATACAGTGGGAATTAGGATAATGCTGCGATTTACACTACGCTTGGCACACATGATCAAAGACACAGTTGGATGTGGCAACCCTTTCCATCTCACGGAGTATTCGGGACAACGGCAACGGAGAAAACGTTAATAGCATAAAATCTTTATATGATCAAACACGGGTGAGTTGGAGCGGGACACACGACGGCAAATCAAACTATAACCTACCGTATACGTTGACCTCGCATTACATAGGCTTCCCGGACTGTGACAGGTCGGTTTATAGTGGAAATTGTAGTTCGATATGCCGTCGTGGTACGCGGGTACAGTTCCGCGGCGCGCCGCAGTCGAGCCTGCATCCGCGTGCACTTGGCTGCACGCCAACACAAACACTAATTCGCTGACGTTGTTGCATAATTGCTTCGTTTTTACCAGCACCACCAATTTTCACATATCGCTTGCCACCGAAATATAAAGCAATTATATTTTATCAGTACAGCAGCCGAGTGGGAACGACGTTAACTTAATTTTTGTAAAAATTGTAAACAATATATGGAGGTTCATTTTATAGCTTTTATTTTCAGTCATAATATAAAGTGTTGCAGTATTTTAAAGTGATACAGTATGTGGTCCCTGGTGGTCTTTGTTTATTTTATATTCATAATATGTATAACACATTACATTACGTATACACAACATACTTATTTAATATATACTTATTTATTTATAAAGATCTGAATATTTCTTTATTGATGTTAAATATGATTCGAGACTTTGAAATTCAACGGAAGCGAAGCTGCTGCCGTCTAGTATTCATATTATCAGAATCTCTTTCCAAAATGTCTAACGCTGCCAAACAATGGCACCAAATAAACATTCTCAAAAATACAAATGCAAGTACATTATTTGAGAGGATGGAGTGATTCATTCTACGACTGCGTCTACGAGGCTACGAAGTGCTACGAATGCTACATTGTTCGTAGCAGCGATGTGGCCGGTCCCCGCTGCCAACTTTCTAACATATGATAGGTACATAGAGTTAACATAATTTGTTGCAATCTGCGGTCGGTAATTATACAACAATGATGCGAGGAAACACGTTACTGGGTTTAATGTTGTCGGGGCGGCAAGCGGCAACTCGCAGCGCCCGCAAAAAGAGCGGGTATTAATTTTCGCGACCTGCCACCCTCTAATTATAACGAGAAACTTTCGGCAACTTAGCTCATGTTACATACAGCTCTGTTAGTCTTTGTTTTCAACATAAAGTTTTTAGGGTACCACGGGACTATTGAGTAAAATTTGACGTCGGTTACCAACGATGATTCTTGTTTTTATTCAGCAATTATTGTGAGTTTACGTAGCGATATTTAATTACTAGTACGAAATACTTTTAGTTAAGGAAATTTTATATATTCTGTACACAAATGTTTATTTAATAGTACGAAACAAACCTTCACTGTTGTAACTAGTCACTGTTTTAAAACTATTTGTTCCACCCGAATTTGTCAACCAAGCAGTGCTCAGTTGTATGAATGATGAATGCAAGTCATAATCTAAAATCATTAACATTTTCTTTCGTTGTTCTGAGCATCGAATACGCACCCCTCGGTCCTTAGTTATAATGGAAAAGTAGTACAACACAACGACACATAAGCAAACACTGTTCACCGCCCATTAATTAAAATAAAGTGCTCTTACCTATAACATATTAACTGAAAGACCACAAAGTGTGCTCACACTCTCATATTAACGATGACTCTGTGTCATTTAGTTTTATATATAGTCGTTCATTGTATGTTCGGTGACTGGAAAGGTATTTCAAAATTATTTATGGCGAAGATAATTAAAAATATAAAAAAGAGCCACTAATGGCTAATATACTCAATAACGTAAAACAGGAAGGAAATAAAGCTATTAACAATTTGGTGCACCTCTAAAACCTGTACGTTAGCCTATCCCTTCGATTAAAATGTTACGTTCAGTAAATTTTGCAGGGAAACTAGTAAAAGCTCGCACAATTAATATGAACCGCGGCGGTCCTTGAACTCGTTGCATACGCTATCGTCTATCGTAACGTATTTATGTGTGCGATGTTTCAAGGTCCGACACTGTCCAGGAATTACTCGTATATTGATTTATCGTAGTATTTCGCAGAAACGGCTGCATGCCTCGCTGCTCTATTGGAAGTTACGTTCATTCGTGTTGTCCTCTTTGTATAAAACAACAAACGAGATAAACCAATTTATACTATATCGGCACCATGTTTCATGATGTTCAACTGTCCATTTTGAAATTTAAATACGGTTCCATGTTTTAAAGCTTGTATTATTAAACTACATATGTGCGTTCAATGGAGTAAGTCATACAAAACTTGTGAACAAGAACTCCATTATAATTGTCTTGTAAACATGATTCGACGGCACGGGAAGCCTGAGAAACCCTTACTAGTTTAAATTAACAATCAAAGCGACACGGTTTCATGTCAATATGGAAGCCTCCCAAAGTATTCCACTAAGAGTAAGGCTTGGTAATTTCCTCACTAAACGAGCGTTGCACAAAGTAATTTATGCATCGCATTAATAAAACATGACTATGTAAACGCGTTGACGCAGTTCGGGAGGCTCGTCAGCACTGAGTGGCTTGCATCACAATACCAGCGACAATCTGACGGATTATTTACTTTACTACGGCTTTATTATCGAACTCGACTTTCGACAGTAATTCACTTGAATTTTCACAGCGTTAATGCTCTCTATACTTCATGAATAACATTGTGGTGCGAGTCTACTAATTGTCTTACGGTTTTGATAGCGTCAATTGTGATTCTATAGAATAATAATGGTTTGACACGTTTTGTTTTGTTTACCCAAGGTCATGCCATCGAAATACATACGTACAATTTATGGATCTATTGAAACACCAAGTTTCATTTAATATCACGTTTTTATCCACAAGTCTTTCATGAGTGATTCATTCGTTAGGCATATTTTTCTCTTCAAAAATATGGATGAACCAGTAATGACCGACCATATTTAGCCTAAGTCCTGGAATGACGAGTAAACTGTTTAAGTAAGATGACACACTTGTGTGTAAGTTGGCAGCGGTAAACGTATAGAGTTAATATTTTAGAGGCACGTAATACAAGAGCACTAATTTGTGGAGAAGTTGAGAGAGACCGTGTGCTCGGTGCTCGCGTATGCAAACAGGCCCAGACTACTCTACATTCAAGAAGAGCTACTTTACTATTTGCGTTTCTATTATGAAATTTCGTACAAAGGTAACTAAGCGTATTTTCAAGCGTAAGTTGTTTAACCTGGGAAATATTAATTTTGAAACAATTATGATACAAATATTCTTGAAGATTAAGGTAAGGTTAGAGTAACAGGAACTTTACTATTTTCTTATTTGCAGGCATTATGCCTTTTTGTAATATAAAGTTACTTATTATTGCGGATAGTTTAACACATAAATAAATTAGAATATTTGTGTTCAAAGTTTCATCAACAGTCCATTCACTGCATTAGGTCGTCGTATTATGCTGTAGCATATTATTATATATTACGTCTATAATAGCAGGCTCAGTGAATGGTGACAAGTCATATTAAAATTCCCGAATGTGTGTGTAAATGTGGGTCGTAATGCAAGTAGGTCAGGGCGCCGGGCCGGCGAGCGCCGAGCGCCGAGCACCAAGCCGACTTCATCACCGTTCCACTAACAGGAAAATTTATCCCACTATAGTCCTTTTTTACAGAATGCCAATCTTACTGTTCCACAGTTCTTAGTTACGCCTACAATCGTATAAAAACGACCCCTAGTTAACCCTTAAGTTCTTATTGTTTTTCGATTTCGTAGTTATTTCTTTCATGTTATATTTGACTTGTAGGTTTCCATTACTTTTTTAATTTACATTTCAATAAGCTCTATATATAATATCACGTTTCATTATACCTTACTTCTTCAAATAATGAGTCTAAAAGAAACACAGCTTTTTTGTCAAAAACTTCCATTATAAAAAATAGCACAAAGGATTGTCATTTTGATTAAAACTGTTGTTCCGTTCACTTTTATCTCTGTGGGCTGTGGGCCTGTTCTATGAAGGCTCGGTATGAACACTTTAATGTGGAACTCGTGATTTACATATTTAATAGTAGTTCTAGAGCTGGCGACAGAATCCGTCGTCAGAATAGTGTCGACATGAAGAGACAAGTGTCATGCACTGACAACGACATTCCTTATTCCTCGTGCTGAAACCTTACTGAAGCTGTCGTACTTACTCTACGTATTAATATTTAATTCATTAACGGGATTATATCCTACCTTCTCTCCACATATTGCGTCATCAGTTCAATAGTAGTTATAACAGAAATAATTAACGTATTGGTAATTATTATAAAAATGAAAACAAATAAATTATTATTCTACCTACTCAGTAAATCTCTTGAAATCACTAACGATGGCCTCATTATTAATGAACTCACAAAACTTAGGTTGTACTTGAGAATCCTCCGATCGTCAATAACAAATTCAAGAGAGTCCCAACCTAAATGAGACATTCGAAAATACAAGTAGGTATCAATATCGTTAGGCGCCTGCGGGGAACATCCCCGGCAGCTAATTCATGTGTGGAAAGTGAGAGATGTAAGTATATCTAATTACATAAGCGCAGATTTTAATGAAGGCCTCGCAGAACTTCTCCTTGAGGCTTGAAACCGTAATTCCCCTGCCTTTTGTTCCCTTTGTCTCGGATACAGTGCCACTCGAATCTCTGGTTAGGTGTCGCCGACTAATGTTTAACACCTAAGTGCCGCATTCTTTTTTCGCGTACGTAAATCTGTTACTGTCGCGGTATTGATAGGCAGCTCTGGGTATCTGAATACCTCTCTCTCGGTATCTCTTTCTCGTTTCGCATTGCGGAAAAGCGTAGGTAATGAACATCTTGATAAAAAATAATGTTTTTAATATTTTTAAAAAGATACATACTCTTTATTATGAAACAGAATATGTATGTTGTTGTTTCCTAAAATTTCCCTCAATCAATATAAAATAACAAGTCAAGTCTACATTGACATGAAGCACTTGACAATATTCAAACAGCAACAGCTTCGAATATCGGCACAGGGTATTCTCGCCCGTGAGAACTTTTTATATTGAAGATATGTTAGTATCTAGCGTGAGACACGGACATGACGTCGGAACTATATTAAAAATAAATTGGCGATATCTGTGACAAGAGTGAACATATGTAAAATTCAAAATGCTACGGAAGGTAGGTGAAATCATTGCGAGACAGTGGCGCAGGACGCATGCGCGGCAGGCACGCATGCGCACCGCCACTTAACCTCAATCCGAGGCATGTTTTTGAATGAAACTTCATTCGGAGCCGGCCCCCGCGACCGTACTTTGCTTTTAGGTGATTTCGGCACTCGAGACGACTTATCTAACCTTACGAATGTACGGATACAACACAAGTATCGAGTCGGCAAGCGAGCTTCAATTACACACTGAGTGGGAACGACTCTCACTTCACATTCTCAATATTTTGTAGCCCATTTTTTGAGCAGAAGAAAGTCAATCAAACATATACTTTATTCTTTTGTAGACGTTCGAGTAATGTCACGAGATTATGTAGCTAAATTAATAATAAGGGTGTGCTGGGAAATTAAAACAAGAGATTACATTTAGACCCTCTTACATAATTTATCTAAACCGGAATTAAGGACGTTTTATGTCATTACGGAATAAGTAAAGTGCGGAGTTAAACTACATGAACATGAAAATGGACACGTTTTGTATGTTATAAATAAGACATGTATTTTCTCTTACCTTACTATATATTCATTTCAATTATATTATTCATGTTAACTTATGCAAATAAATAATTACAACTTAAAAATAAATTAACATTATATAAAAGAAAACACAGAAATAAAAAGAAACCGTAAGTTATATTTTATTTCGTCAATATATTGATGATTTTTATTAGTGCTAGTGAGGAACATTTATCTTTCCTCAAATTTTTCAGATAAATATATTTATGGTATAAGTAGTCTTTCGGAAAATAATTAAAAATTACGGTCAAGCAAAGACGAGGGGCAAATAGTTGGCAATAAAAATTACGAACAAATGAAAGACACGAGGGTACTAAAAACCTGACCTATGGGAAAGAAAGAAGTATTCTACAGAGCTATAGAGCAACATAAGACTGAAGAGAGTGGACAAAAGGTATCCGCCCACTATACAGCGGTGAACTACTGCCGGTTCCGGACATAAGGGTACGTACTCAACGACGCGGACGTTGCATGACAGCTACCAGCCCCGCTATAATAAATTAAATGATTGTCATATTGTGTGTGCAGGATTTCCTACCCCCACCGTAATTATATGACTGTTAGAAAGTCGTGTGAAACGTATCAGAACCTTGGCGTTACATCCATAAATAATGTTTTATAAAATAGTTTATTTTTGCAGGTCGTCATATCTCGTGTGTAGTGGTTAGGATTGATATTTTGTGGGTCCTATTCGCAACTGGAATAATATTGTATAGTCTACATGTAGTTTTTAATACAATCTATCGCTAGAGTTGGTGTTTGTGGTTGATCCCAAAACAAAACAATTTGATCTGTTGCGATTGATACAGGCACACGGATCACGTAAGGTAAGCACGATCGGTAAGCAATCGGTTTAGCCCATGGGTGAACACCTGAAACACCAGAGGCGTTACAGGCGCGTTACTGTCCTCTTGGGATTAGGAATTTGAGGATTGTTGGGGATTCAGGGATTGGGAAAGGAGGTTTTATTATTAAAAAAAAAACAAACATTAAGAAGCCCATAATAAACTAGAAAAATAACAATGAATGCAGTGTTTTACACCATAATCGATCCAAAACGTCTGAAAAAAATATGTTCATCAATTACCTAGCTTCGTCGAGTAGTAACAAATGTCATTATTATTTTATGAAATTAATTCATAATATTCAGAAATTAAATGGTGTGACGCTATGCGGAAAAAATTACACAATATTCCTATTTGCATGAAAAAATTAATAAGTAAATGAACTACATGATGTCAGTAACTGAGTTTTAGTTACTGAGTCACCTACATTTTTGGTAACACATCGACTATATCACTTCGTTATTGCATTGTTCAGTGAAAACCGCAAAACCACAGTAATATGACTGTATGACTGTTATAGGAAAAAGCCGTATGAACGAAATTAGTACAGAGAAAACCCTGTTTACTTATGTTATGGGCCTGAAGTTATTCTTTAGCCTATTTCACTCATTCAGTAGAATTCTAGATTTTATTTTATTTACCTTTAAGATGAATTACATTTCCTTTATTTTTATTTTATTTTTATGGTATTCATTGGTTCACCAACAATTGTATTCACTAGTTCTAATTTTAGGATACATGCAACAGATACATACTTTAGTGCTACAATCACTTCAAGGTTTACCAAAGGCGTAACAAGGCTATACAAGAAAAACAAGGGTAAACAACTTAGACTTAACAAATAGCAACTTAGATTAATTTGAGAATAATAAAGTTTAAATGAAACCCATAAACGAATTCATCTAAAATAATAGGTATCATGTGAGAGTAGAAATGTGTTATAAAGTAAATGTAGCTTGCATCCCTGTCTACATATCGACATCATGTCATCATATGTCTACATATCGTTAAAAAAACAACACTATCCAAGAGTATTATCATCCCCAAATACTTATACCAAATTATGGTATTATGCCAACCACTATACATGCAGCATAATGATCTAGCTAGTTAATGTAAACTAGGTAAATCCTGTTGGTTAAGCATTTAATGACTGTATATTTATTATTTAGGTATTATATTAGTATTCATGAATTGTTGAACCTGTTGTCAAGAGGAGTAAAATAGTCGTAGGTGTGTAATGGTTGTCGTATATTTACAAATTATTTGATTGATTATCAGATCGTATCTATGAATTAGAATTGTAAATAGTACAATTTTCATTCATAAGGATAGTATCAAAAGTTATATTTATGACTTCTGAAAAATTGCTTCCTTCACATGACTGAAAGTGGCGTGTTAATAAGTTTTTAACTAAAAACTTCTTCCTATTTCCTAACAATACCTAATCTAGTGCATTAATGTTTAAATAACTCAGTGTAACTTCAAAAATAATACCTATAACTCTAATAATAATAAAGTAGATGTACCAATTAAATACTCAAGAGAAATAACACATAAAACAAGGAGACGGATAGTAACAAACTTCACACTCACGTTAAATCATTAGTGTCAAAACAATGGCGGAAGAATGGATACAGGGTGTCCGTGATTAGGGTGACACGACACCGTTGCGGAGCGAGGCTAAGTGGAGCAAAGCTAACTAATGAAATGTTTATTTAAAGATGAAGAAATTAGGAATACCTACAGGATAGAATACACTGGACGTGTATCCTATCCGCATATTCCGCATAGTGCATTATTCTTTAACGAAGATAAAATGTTTTACATTTTGAAAAAGGGTTTAATGGCAGTCTTCTCATTTATAGACGAAGTTTATGACGCGTTCCTTATTGTTATGAAATTATTTTAATAAATATACAAGCATGTTTTAGTGTTTCTCACTCTTGTTGTACTTCTGGCTCATGTTTATGACTAAAGGAAGAAAACCAGTCTCTTTGAACATTAACGAATTGTACAATGTATGTAATTATCACTTTTTTTTAATCTAAACGACAGTCAACTAGTTGAAAAAGGAAATGCTAAGAAAAGATCATATGATGACCGAGGGCTGGCCGCTCTGTAACGTCAGTGGAATGTGACCCTTACAAACAGGATGGGACCGCGATTTGCCTGACGCGTTAAATTAATTCACGGAAAACACCTGCACTCTCACGCCAAACGAACAAACAAACATGAATTATTATTACACAGAGAATTTTGTGAAGGAAACTTTGACGACGATGGTGCTTCATTATAACAGTATGTCGCGATTACTAATTACACGTGTCTAATCCATGTTGCGATGTAAATATAACACTTTATTGCAGCCGATTTTGACCATCATTATGTGTAGTAATAGTTCCACTATCAAATAATTTCATACGTTCATTTTAAGTGAAGAAAAATACAACCTGTATCCATAAGTTTATGAAAATTCAGAACAAATATTTCAATGGATGCTCTATTATAACAATGGACCTGCAAAATCTTTTCTAACCTTAAACATAAAAGCTTTGTTATCGTAGGTTAGGAAACATAAAAAGGAAATTTGTTATAGTTTGGGGAAAGGAAAGGTTTGATTTTTCCAAACAATATTTACTAGTTATTGCTTACAATAACCGTAAGTGGTATGAGTCGGTAGCGCAGATAAACAGAATTCGTATCAATCAACGATTCGGTTCGACATGTCTACTTGATAGATTGATAGATGTCGCGTAAATACAAAAAAAAATGTGTATGAAATACAATATTTGTACATTTGCATTGGAATATTATTATATCGAAACCCTAATTTTTATTAAACACAAATAGAAATAACTGTGGATATTTAAATAGTGGCTTAATTAGAGCAGTGATTAATAGTAAATGCAAGCGAAAAAACGGCACATGATAAAACTATTTTTCTAAAACAAATTATAAGTAATCATTGCTTTTTTTTCGTTGAGACTCTCCACAGTATTTGTGGAATGATACCCTTAATGGCTTTCTGTGCTGGGATCTAGACATAATATGCATAGACATTGAGACTCAGTGTTAACAGCTGTCGTGGGCCTTCGTATCACAACAAAATATTTCGTTCATTCTTTTATCGTTGAAGTAAGAAAATTGTGAAATGGTAATTAATGGGTCCCGTCAATATTTACACGAGTTGTTGGAAAAAGGATTTTAGGAGAAGAATCGTTGTACTATTATACAATCTAAACGTTTTACTCAATACACCATTGTTTGATAACAAACGATGTTTTAACGCCGGGACTGCCGAATCATCATTCACAAAAAACTTACTAACGTTTAAAGAACATAAACAAAGCGCTTGTTATTTCTCTATGAAACCAATCCAGGTACCGGCTTCCCGCTGAATTTTATTACTTTACAAATAAAATAAAAATAGGTGGAGTTAACGGAGTGGCAAACGGCTGAAAGCTTTCAGATGTTTCAACTGCAGGTGACATCGCTGGGAGGAAATGGCTACAGACACGCCACCTCCAGGCAATCCTTTGACAACCATCTCTTAATAACATAAAAGAAAATAAAGTAATAAAAGTGGACCCTCCTTACCTAACAAGGCTGTTAACACTGAATTTTAATATATTTACAGAATACCTGGAGAGATGCGCAATGTTTTCATTAGCTTGTTTGTTTTTCTCGAAAGGGTGCCCGCCTGGCCGAAGTAGTGTAGTGGTAGACTTCTTGCCAGTTATGTCATTAGTCCCGTGTAATTGGGGCCGAACATATTATCACTATAGCACTGTTCTAATTGAAACTTAGTGATGTTTCAATTTGGATTTAGTCACAAATAATAATAAGGAACGCTGATTTTTAACTGAGGTACTGAAACTACTCAACGAATGAGACAGTTAAAATATTATTGCGCAGCATGTGGGGAGCAGTAGACCTCAGTCCTCATTTATTATTGACGTTCCGAAAGTGATTAGTGCCACTTGGTAACTATAATTTACGTACGGTGTTCTACTAAAGAGTGATACGATCAGATATAAATGACATACATTATTATAATGATGATGAATAATTCAACAATCCTGCACAAATATCGCTAAAAACTTAACTCTTTCTCGATAAAGATGACTGGTCAATTCAGATGCATATTTTTAACCATAGACTATTAAAATAAATACACTTAGTTTGTGAGGGGACAATTACAATTCGTTTAGAAAATCCTAGATTACTGGCCCTTGATAGATGTAAACCATTAATTAAAGTTATTAACCGTATAATTGTCTTCGCTTATAAATATCAATTTTAGTACTGTCATATATAATATCGAAGCGTTATAACTCCGCGTAGGTATCATAATTATTGACAAATGTACACAATTTTGTAGTCTTCCTCTCGATATTAATATCGATACATTAAAAAGTCACAGATATAAGAGAATATTGAAACTACTAATAATAGACGTCTGTGTGAAAAGTCAACTATGCTTTATTTTACTAAAACCTCATTTTAAAATGTAACTGAAAACCGATGCTACTTGCTGTAAATTATACTACCTAGAAAAAGAAAAACAAAATATTTTTAAGTGGGTTTAAGGCATCCTTAATATTTTTCGACGGGTTTCAGCCGGGTTTCCGTAAACTTTCTTTTAAAAAGAGGTTGTGTTTCGTATTTTTTTCAGGAACTTTTTTGCCCGAGGAGTTTTAACTGGCGACTGAATTTCACTTTACTGAATATAATGTGTTGCGGTAAATTATATAGGTACACATACATAATGATGTGTAAGTATTCCAAATCTATGTATGATAAAAATGCTTAATGATCTCACTAATCAACGCAACGGTGACTGTCTCTTAGAAAAGTCTAGGTTCGATTCTTGATACAATGATGGTTAGGGCTATCTTTCAACCAAGATTAGTAAAAATAATTTGAACCAAATTTGAAATTAAATTAACATATTGACATAATTAAGAAATCGTATTTAATGAGAATAATAAGTTGTTTTTAGGAAAGAGGTTTATTTATATTTAGTAAGTATAAATAACACAAAAAATATTTAGAAACAGGAAATAAAGAAAAAGAATTAGGGGAAACTAAATAACATGCAGCTTTAGGAAATGAAAGAAAGGGCAAATAAAAGTCGACAAACTGCTCCGATACAGAAAATAGCTTTTTAAAAGTTGTTTATGGTGCGGCAACGACAACCTGCGTTGATATATACCTGCGTAGCTACATATGTATGTGTTTATGTTACCTATGTACAGATTACATGTTGTATTTTCTTTTAGTATCTAAATATTCCCAAGTACTGTAAGTTTTTGTAAATAAACATTTAATAAGATGTTTTACAAACATTCTAGGTTGTTGTTGATACTCTTGAAATATTTTTGTGATATTAATAAAAATACTTGAGAATTTATTGACCTTCATAAGAATTTTCATGTGAAAGCTGTTTATTTACCAAATATTGTCACATGTTTAACCAAATTGATTGTGGAATAGATGATCTATTGCATATTTTCAATGAAGTCAATGAAGAAAGTAATACCTAAGTATAATTGTTTACTATTCATCTATTTTCTGTGGTAGGTAGTATGTGTATCGATTCTTGGTCATATTGCTGCTGAATGGGTGGCTCGTGATGTGTTTACTATCTATGATTCACCGAATGACGTTAGCACCCCGACTGTTTCCAGGAAAACCTTTCCGACACATACATACCTAGTGTAAAGCTCAATCAACAATGACACTAACGTTCATACCTAGATTAATTTGTTCTGTATGTTTTTCTTCGTCAATTTCAAATAAAATGCGGCCAACAAACCGGCGACTTTTCGAACCATATACTTTTTCTTACAAACCACTAACTGTCGGCCATTACGGGTGAATCGAATCATTTATGACAGCAATCATTCACGTTTCCCTGAATTTAATTGGTCGGTCTCGTGAGACATTATCGGGTGTACCGATCTACGTTATCTCGAAGAGGGATTAACCAGTTCCACCCTCGGTGGCAGATCTTTCTGAAGCACTATACTAGTGACAGGGGCGTGTGTCTGGCGCCCGCATTAACCCTGCATTAACACACAATATATTATAACCGAGCGTGTATGGATCTTGACATCCTACGTATTTATGAAGCGACTCCTACATCATTCTTGTGGGACGATAATAAATTGTTCTAAATGCAATGTCAAAATTGCTTTTCTGATAGATTGAATGAATCCGTGCTGTGCGTGAGGTTTTAGATAAATGTACATGAATTAACTCAGAATTAAGATATTGCTACGAGGTTTAAAACATTGATTTTAAATTAATTACCCTGAGTAAATATATCCTAGATAAAAATATGTTGTGCCTGAAATACATGAAATAGCTAGTAGTCTCGTAGTGTTCCTTCGCAGACGCACAGTAATGGGCCGGCTGCGGCCGCCTGTCACCCGCACTACGCGCTGACAAATGGTCGGGCGGCGGATCCATCACCCACACTGCCACCAGCCAGCCTCCACGCGACCTCCAGCTCTGTCCGCTCTACGCTTAGGTTAAGAAACGTGTCTTTCCCGGATGGATCGATACACGTATATTGTAATATAACCAGTGGATCGGAATAACGTAACATGCCGGTGATTCATCACGACATCAAACAGGTACCTGTCATATCAAGTAAGCTTAAAACTAGAATTCTAGCTATCACGTTACTTTTGACAATTACCTAATCGTATCTGAATAGATCTTGAAGAACGAATGTTTGTTTCTGTTGTACAGCATTGTCACTTCATACTGTAGCATAGTTTCGCAGATGAATTTCATTGATTCTATTGTTGTAGCAATCCCTGTAGTCGTTTCTATACGTGGACACTGAAATTGGTTGATTGGCACACGGTGTCGTCTCGTGGTGACACTCACCTGGCACTCGTGACACGTGTGCACGGAGTAAGGCTGGTCGCAATCGTATCTTCTGAGGATGTCGACGAAATCGCAGTGCACGCGCGCAACCATAGCGTCGAGACCGAGGAGGTCGTGCAGCGCGCGCTCGCAACTTTTTTGGTCGGAGAGCACGGCGTGACGCGCGCCGGCGTCCAGCGCGGAGGCGGGCGACCGCTCGCAGCACGCGCGCAGCCGCAGCTCCGCGAGACGCCGCGCGCGTGCAGGTGTGCTCAGCGCGCACAGGTGCGGCACGTCGCGCTCCTTCAGCACGTCGGGCGCGCCGCCGCCGCCGCCGCACGCCGCGCCCCCGCACTCGCGCACGCTGCCCGCGCCCTCCTCCTCCAGGTCGCACGCGCTCAGCCAGGGGTTGAGGCGCGCGAGCGGACTCACGGCCAGGCCCGCGGCCGCCATCAGCAGCAGCAGCAGCAGCGGCGGCGCTCGCATGGCGGGGGCGGCGCCGCTAGCGGGGGCCGGCCCGCCGGGCGCGGCGCTGCCTCATACCGCATCGCGCATGGCGACCTACTCGCGCGGCCCGGGCCGCGGGGCCGCCGCGCGGGGTGGGCGCGCCGCCATGTCGCTCGCTCGCCGCTCGACTGACTCCCCCCGGGCGCGCATCGATCGCCCCGCGCCCCGCACCCGCCGCTGCGCGCGCCCGCAAAGCCTCTGCTACCGTTATGTAATGGTGCGCGCGCACCCCTAGGTTCCGCCCGCCGCTACAACTGCCCTCTCGTGTCATATTCAATTTTCCGCCCGCCCAAAAACGTACGCACTGAGCTTTGGTTCAACGGAAAATCAAATGGTTTACAGAAAGATAGATAGATGGCAGTTTACATTCTCATAAGAAACTAATACTTACATCCTAAACCATGTATACGACGGTGCATACGACGTTATACAAAATTGTCTAATACTACCAAAGTGGTCCAGCGAAAAAGCGAAAACTATTAAAATGCAAACAGTTGATACGACTACACTACTGCCAGTTCTATACATATCAATTGACAATTTAGCGAGAGTGTTAACGCTTACGCGTTGTAAGCGTCGACAGTAGTCTCAATGGGGCCTACCAGAGCCTACCAGTCTCAATGATGCTCACCAGATGGCGCCAGTGTGAGCTTCTCGTTCTTTGTCCAATAGGCAAATAGCTAGTGCCACACCATTGGACATTCAATATTTGACAGCTGCTGTGATTGGCCAAAAATATCCTTTCTACTTTTGTGCTATCTGATGAGCAAAAAAACAATTCAAAAGGTTACTACGGGTTCAGTACTCCTCTTGCACAAAATGTATCCTTGTAAACTAAGCTAAACCGATATTTTTTGCATCTCGAGAAGATGTCAAACTAAAGTGTACGTCGATTTTGACTAAGGTGTTTAGTTTGTAAACTATTTCCATGCAGCCGAGTCGCTAGTTGAGCCCACGGTGTGCATGCACGCCTACAAAATTGATAGCAGAAAATGCCGCTACGTGCTACGAACTACGCGCATCAAGGTACGGCTTTTTTATAACGCGATGGAAATCCTCATGGACTTCCCACGTCGTGGGGACGACGCGGAGGTGTGCCGGACCGGCTAAAACTAAAGCGGTATTCCTAGAGGAGGAGGCCTGAGGCCGTGACCCGGAAAACAAGGGCGACCCGGGTTCGCAGGGATTCACCACAAACGGCAGGCCTCGACCTACCGCTATATTGCGGCAGGTCTCACCACGTAGCAACCCTCAGAGGCTGCGATTTCCTTCCTCGAGTGGCGTGCGTGGAACACAACGCTAACGCCTACTCCTGCCCATATTAGGGAAGACTGACTCCCCTAATCAGTCGCCCGCAGGTCTCTCCTATGGAGGTAACGAGCTATGGCTTAAATATTTAACCGCAACTTAATGTGAACAAACAAATATATTTATTTATAACTAGCTGACCTACTTCGCACCGCCTTTTTTCTCGCCTTTTAAACCTTTCCTGGACTTTCGCGAACATTTCAAGACCGAAATTGGTCAAATCGGTTCAGCCGTTCTCGAGTTTTAGCGAAACTAACGAACTGAAATTAAATTTAATTTATATAGATAAGTTATATGTATATATAGGTATGGTTCTGGCAAATGAATTTTCGAGGAAAATACTCATTTGCTATTTATAGCATAGTTAATCCTTCCGGGCTATTAGTTAATATCATTATTTGAAAAACTGAACAAATCACGGAAATATTCTATAAACTGGAAATCGAACTCATGACCGACCAAATCGAACGAGACAGTTTTTATCCGAACATTATGTAATTGATTTTGAATTGATTGATTAATTCATATATTGTTAATTTGTTCAAATAATTAATAAATAAAAATTGTTTAGTCAATTTGAAAGTCAATTAACAGTCAAATGAATTAAGTACTCAAATCAAAGATTGTAGTAAAATGTACAAAAGTACTCAACATTTAGTAGAAATTGTTTGCGTCACAAACTGTCAAACACAACAGGCATAGATGGCTGTTATTATGCAATCCTACGCCGCACCGCTCTAGCTCACGTCTCCGGCGCCGGTGCATCGCTGCATAGAAATCATGGACCGAGACGATTCTTAAGCGCCTGAATAAAACAACATCTTACTGTATTTGAGGCACTGCTACTATTTATGTAGATATAAAAAACTTAGGAAAAACCAATAGAAAGTTTACGTCATAGTATTCATGAATATCATAATAAGATAATTCAGTCGACTCGCCGACTCAATATAATATCGTTGTGGGTGGCCCCTGTGATGTCAATTGTTAAATGCCTGTGCATACCATATAGGTAAGTTTAACGATCCATTCCGCATCAACAATGCTGGCGCTAGACAATGCCACGAGATTCCCCGTGCAGGTGCCAAGTAGTGCGGTCCCCTGTGTGATGTGCACCGTGCAGTCGGCGCACTATACGGATACTTCACAAACTAGTATTGCGCTTTGATTACTATATTGTAATTAGGCGCCAAACGAGTAAGTTTATTCGACGTAAACAACAAGTTACGTGACGACACACTCTCTATCTCTTTCCTCGTTCAGAGATCGTGGGAGGTCTCTGTCCCGCAGTCGTGACGTAATGCGCCCGCGCACTCTTTGAGTGCATTCACTCACAGAGTAAACCGCGCAAGATCACAACGTAGACGATATTCCTAAAATATTTTATTGTGTAATAATATTTAATTCGATTGCGACATTACAAGTTTTGGTCTCTTGGTTAATATTAACAGTTTGCAAGTGTTGTGTGGACGTAACATTTAAATAGAGGATTAAGAAATCAGCCGAAGGTTAAATTTCATCACACGATGGACGCCACAAGTAAGTTAAACTGGTTCTAGATACGTACAGTACAGTCACTATTATAAAAATCGCGAATAGAACATTGGTCATATCCAACAACGTGATCTTTTAACACTTACCTATTTCATTAATGAGACTTAAAGTAGATAGGTAGAGGGTATAATGGCACTCACGTATCTTCAATAACTAAAAAAAAACTATTCGTATTTTTCCTTTTGTTTTTCATCGTACTTGAACTGCCATAAAATTAGAAAAGGTACCTCTTCCGACCGCTACCAAAGTAAACAATAAACAATGCAAACATACTCTTATCTTGTTAAGACAACAATCGTATTCAAAAATAAAGCAACATCTGCTAAAAAAGATATTGTTCTTTACTTTGAATTTTGTTTGCGAAATCATCAAAAGTTTTACTGCTGTTGATATATAAAATCGTGAACGAGTGTCATTTATTCTCAGCCAGCATTAAAATTTTCCTAATTAACTCTATGAAATCGCATTTTATCGTCGATAATTTGAAGCAACCGGTGGTATCACTATCCGTTCTATGAAGCCTTGTGGCTGTCACGCCCTGAATATCACAACCTGTAATTTCATCATAATCCCCAACTGACAGCTAAACTGAACATTGTCCAGTAAACGGACAATACATTACAACCAAGTTTTATCAACATATTATCTCCATGTTATATGTAAATCATGCATAATTTAGTCTTTGTTGATTCTGCTTCCTACATCGGCCTTCCAAGACAAGGCTACTAGCATTTAATTAGCTAAATAAATATAAAATATTCATCGCGAAACAAGCATTGTAAAACTTCGAATTGTATTGTGAGATTCGATATTACCTGTACTGTCCTAAACAATAAAATGACTTAGTAAAGTGGAACACTGAAACAGACCGACACGAATTGTTGCAAACTCTTCCTTCAATTAAGTAACCGTTCAAAATTCTTTAATGAAGGTTTGGTAAGCCTTGTCGGTTTATAATAACAACGATACTATAATGAGCGTGAAAAAACATCAAAGTAGTCATCAGGTAAAAAAAATCAACCAACGTCAAAAAGAAGCATCGTCATTACAACGACAGTCTTGGGAATCACGACCTTTAAATCGATTAACTGTTTAGAGAACTCGCGTTTGTGAATTCTACTTACAATGACTCATTCAGTGACTTGTAGATAGCTATACCTAGACTAATAAACATAACGTTCTGTAATGTAATATTTCGGTATAAATACTAACGTATCTAACAACAGAAAAACAAATTAATATTTCAAGCAATCGTAACTTAACTGCGATTTTAATTTCGGCTTATCTCAATGCTTAACAAACTAAACTGAACAAGGTCTACAATAGAAACTTGTAACTTGACCTGCATTTCGCAGCAACTTCAAATTAGGTACTGTAACACATTTGTTTTGATGATGATTCGTTGTGACCGCATTAATCACCTCGCAAAATAGGGTATGAATAGCAGATACTAAATATATGTTTCTAATGTTTCAGTGGAAAACAAAATGGGTCTTCCACCACCTTATGAACAAACGCGTCCGAACCCTGCCCCACCGCCATCGTACTTCGGTGACAATCCTCCTCCACCGCCCGGATTAATAGTCCCCCCAACCGCGGGGCCACGGACTACAGTGATCACGACACCGGGTGCCGCACCAGGATCCCGTCCAGCCAAAATGGGCCCTGGGCCGTCCGGCACGACTTGCCCCACTTGCAACAAATCTATCGTGACGACCGTTGAATACGTCCCAAACAACCGCACACACATCATATCAGCCGCGCTGTGTGTTCTAGCCGGGTAAGCTATTGCACGATAACATTAATTAATATTCTCTATACACAAGAGCAACTACTGTACTAATTTAAATATCTGTACATAAATAATATATGTATATTCATACGTTTGGGGTCATCTGATAAATCGCCGGATTTTTCCTGTTCCATCCGTTTTTCTAGCAGCGATTTGTACGTCATGTTTATTATAGTCAAAACTACTTCTTTTGTGTGTACGTAATGTAGTAAACAAGTTTTAGGTTCGTTGATACGTTTCGCAACTAGTTTCTATACTCGAATGTATGACTAATGGTAATTAATGCTTTAGAAACGTTGGTTAACGTACTTATTCATACAGTATTGTAGAAATTGTCATTAAGATTTTATTTTACACATAGATACGACTGCAAAATAAAACGCACACGACACTACAACTACACGTGAACAAATGGTATTTTGAAATTGAAATAAGTATTAATATTATTTGCTCACTGTGTCTACAGAACAGATCCAGCTGTTATTACCTAAACCAACTAGGCAGTTTATTATCTATTTTACAATTTTACACAATACCTATAACGATTACGTAAATAAGACAACACATGTACGATTGTACATATCATGATTAGGATTTTATATTTAACTATTTAAGGGGCATTGATAACGGACGACACCGACGACAATCACTAGATTATTAGGCTAAAAATCCGACTCAAATGTTAAACAATGATAAGCGACAGCGAATATCATCGTAGCCGATGGCTTTGCCGTCATCATTAAAAAAATACGTTTTTATAAGGAAAAGTGAATTAAGAAACGAGTTTATGATTATTATTTGTACGATCCTTGATCTGGGCTTTTCCTTGCTGTGGACGACACTGACTTACTGCCGTACTCAGAGACGTTTAATGATTACTTAAACTATTTTAGACTTTGTTCCGAAAAGACTAAGGACTGGGTTAAAATAAATAACCATTAAATCTGATTGGGCTCTCGGGCACACAATATTCGGGGCCTTCCTGTGGAATATTCCTTTTTTTTAACGTTGCCCCATACTAGGATTTTCTTCTGTATCGTGGGTGCATTTACAAACATACAAGTTCACTTACACATGACGCCCAGATTTGATATTGTTGTGTACTTATCACATTGTTCTATTTCCAGATGTTGTTGCGGCTGCTTCGTACCTTACTGCATGCGATCTTGTAAGACTGCCAACCACTATTGTCCTCAATGCAAAGCCTTCATCGGTTCCTTCACACCGTCTTGATCTTACACACCTTTTTCAATCAAGAACTATATTAAACCTTGATATTAAAATATTATAGAATAAGATATACCTACGTATGCTGACTAGAAAAATAAAACATCTACTCACGGAGCCATTGTAGTCGCTTTTAGCAACAGAGGGCCTGTTCCGAGTTGTTTTACGTCAACGCGATCGACAAGGTTATGACGTTCGGCGCTCTGATTGGCCAGCTCCAATTAATCAACCAATCAGAGAGCTAAACGCGGTAACGTTTCAATCTCATTAACGTAAGAAAAACTAACACTTTACACTAGGCCCTCTAATTTATATTTCTAGTAGGATTAATATAATATTGGAGTTTTATGTGTTACAATATAAAATCTCATGTGATGTATCTCAAATTCTCAATAGTTAAGTAACCCATTCAGCCAGTTGGTTTATTTAACATTTCATTGCCTGTGTTCTGTGCTAAAAATCATATGTTAAGTACTTCCTTATGAGAATGTATAGATTTCGGTATATTCTACAAAGAGTTAAAGTTTGATAAACAAAAGTGTGTTTTGAACAAACTTTATGTTTTATGAATTGGTCTTAATGAGTATAAAGTGTTAATCTAAATATTCACCTATGTATATGTATGTATATTTATATGTTTGAAATTGGAAACCACAAATATAATGTGTTCAGGTCTATACTACATACTAATATATTGTATAGTTCTGCTTGTACATTATTATGAATTTATGACAGTTTCAACTAAATATCTCATTGCCTAATTCAAAATAAAATGCTCGAATGATTTATCAATAAATTATGTATTATCTTTTGACCAAATGCTTGTCGAATTTATAATTTATTTTATGTTAGATAATAACTTAAGCCTAAGTACATTTTATGAAAAATATAAATTAATATTATAAAAAGTATCGTCGATAACGTAATTTTATATAATTTTGTATATTTCATTCTGTGATAAACTTTTCAAGGGTTTTTGTACTATTTCTACTTAATTATATTTAATTTTATAAATAAATAGATGAATACATTTATTTGTCTTTCTAAAACTACGATGATACCTCCTTACTTCAAGTAAATTAACATTTTACCCCAAAAAATATTTACACTTTTACTCAGATGTAGCTACGGACTGTTGTGTAGAATAGTTTAGTTATTCATCGAAAACTATGTACTGGTTTTAAGCCAATAATACATTTTTTTAAAATACCTAGGTAAAATACTTATACATATTTATTACATAGGTAACTCATTACACCTACCTGGTAAAACCACAATTTAATTAGCTGTTTATTATTAAAATATATTATGGTCAATTACGTAAATGTATAATTGTATCATTATGTAACTCATTTTGAATTTTACTTCAATCACTGCGTAAATAGATACTTATCTTAAATTTATACTTAGGTATAACTTATACAACTTAGGTATGATAAGTAAGATAACAAACCGTCAACTGCACATCCATAGAACAGAATATTCGAAACAAACTGGCTTGCACACCATCTTTATTTCGTCATAATAAAGTCCATTTCTGGGGATACTAAGGGCGGTAGACCGTGCAAGCTTTAGTAGTACCTGTGTATCTCACAATATGGTTGCTCTACTGCTATGCATTCCCAAATACCTGCGGCAATTCGGACAATAATGTTCTACGTTTTTCCATCTTTTCACGACGTAAGGAATTATACAGCAACACAACCACCTGTTAATAAAAAAAGAAAACATTTTCTCACCTTGAAGAAGATCGATAAACGATTTTCCATAAACAATTTTTCATTAGAAATAAAAAATGGAAAGTGTCTGATAATGAACACGTCTATACTATGTAGGTTGAATGCATTGAAATAATGCCCTTTGTAAGTCGTGTGTGTTCAGGTGCGGGTGCAATTAGTACAACAATATTAATCAGTGTTACTAGTGTAAGGCCTAATGCGAAGGACGATTGCTATTAGACACATTAACAGATAAGTGGTAAGCCAAAATAACGCGAAATAAACGCGAAAATATTTCTATTTTCAGCTTAGTTTTTTAGGCTGCACAATTCTCACACTTAATTACAATCGTAGGATCTTAATTTATGAATATTAAATCATTACTCATACTTAATTTGAATTTAAAAGTGTGTTTAACGTCGCAACGAAGTTTTTTAACGGCATTATTTTCATGTCGGAAAATGTATGTAAGTATAAGTAGAAGGCGGATTTTTTTTTAACCGACTTCTAAAAAGGCGCAAGGCTCTTCAAAATTTTGATGCGGTTTTTAGATAAATACTTGAGGAGAACGTTTAAATATATAAATTGTTTATAACGTAGCTTTTTACCACTGTAATTATTAGAGCACTCGGATCGCGACTAACACGTTTAATTGCCGAAATTAGAATCTATGTTTTTGACAGCAACTCCTTAAAACGAATGCCAAAAATTAAATCAATACCTAATTAATTTCAATCATAAGTCAATCAATAAAGTTGTGCAAACCGGTACGTAACACGACGGGTATTTTCTCAAACACTAACTGTAATTATTATGGGTACCCACGTATTTACTATTTAGTCAATGTATGAATCACCCAATAGAACGTGGTATGTTGACCCCACTCGGTCAAGTGCATTATAGCATTATAATATTAAGGAAACATAAATATGAAGAAAGATTAATTAAGTCATTAGGTGGTAAACTCCGTAAAGTGAAGCAATAGCTAATCAAAAGAGTTTCCTATAACTACCTATTTGGCCGGAAATGAAATTAAAATTACTAATAAAATCTTTTTGATAAAGAATTACTCACCAAAAAAATATGCCTAGAATGATGGCAATTGTATGCGTCAGTGTGGTGTTTTTATATTGGGCTCTCGTCATGACGTCTTCGTAGCAATATGGGCACCGTATGCCGACCGGTTCCGAGCCGACCTGCAGGAGTTCCATCTCGATGCCCGCCGTATTATCCGTGATCGTAGATATCGGCTGATAAGCGTTGTTTGACTCCACTGCAATATTACAGATTTCATACATAAAGTTTCAGTAATGGATCCGTAACAGAATGATTTGGGTAGGTACATGGTTCTAGTCGTATGATCCTCTTACTCGTATGACAGACAGGCATGTAAATTAAGTACCTAACATTGGTAGTAGGACCATTTTCGTGATTAAGGAAAATCAGAAACTCTATCATCATCATCAAAATCAGCTTTGACTTTTAATGATACACTAATAAGTAGTATTAGTCTATCTCTACATCTACATGATTCACATACACAATTATAATATTCCCGTATATAAGTAAACATTTAATACGTTAATAATAGGTATATGTATTTCCTACCTCACGAAAATATTAGGTACCAACTCTAGCATTTTGCGTTTTCCCCATAACAATAAATGGGTAAGTATAAGCCAAAGTTATAATTCAATAATTTGGAAGGTATGTACATAACGGTAGGTGCATTGCCAAAAAATCAATTTTAATAATCGATGCCTATCTACAATTCGCAATGAAATTGTGTAATCGAAGAAAAACGTGCTTAAATAATGAAAATTGATACTGTAGTTTACACAACATTTTAGTTCGACGGTTGTGATTGTGATAGAGGAATTCATTGGTTATTGAGATACATTTGTTTCAATATTTTGAAACAAAAATAAAATAAATAAATAATATAAAAACTCACTTGTTTAGAAAATACGACGTGGGTGATAACGTTCAAGTGTCACTGATAAATCCTTCACACACAATACAAGAATGTATGATTACTACCAAGCACTAATCAAAGGGTGATCTAGCCAAGATTATTGATAAACGTTTGTTAATCGGAATGTACTTAGATTCTTATGTATTTCCTCTAGGCACAATAAATATATTTACTCAGTCCGCTACTACATAGATCGACTTCCTAAACTAGACAGTATTTGTACCAATCAATGAAGCGATATTGCTTATCGAGTAGATAACACAGGTGCCTACGTAATTCCTATAAAACTTATAAGTCAGAACAAAAACATAGCTATACATTCATGTACACAATTGGTAATTTTGAAATATAAATGGAAACGGAAACTTGAGTCCAAAATAATTTCATAACTGAAACCTATTAAATAGCGAATTGGAGCTTTACAAGATAAGTCTGTTAATGCATCAGCAGGAGGAATTCATGTGTTATGCGTAAAGCCAGACTTACAACAATAATATTGATTATTATAAATTACAGTTGCACTTCATATTTAGGGCACGCGGGAGTATTTACAGCTTTTAGTTACTTAAATGAATGTAGGTATTTGTATTTGAAATATTTGGTTTAAATATTCGCGCGATTCGTTTTCCCTTAAGAATGGATAAATGAAGTAATAAAGTATTGCAACAATATTGAAAGCTATCCTTAACATTTGTTGTACAATACTGATTTGAAAATCTCTATTTAAAAAAATCTAAAGTTATTGTTTTAAAATTAAAGTCAAAAGCCCTTTATCAAAATAAAAAATGTTGAGGCTGAAATTGACGTTGACTTAGAACTGTCAGAAGCATGCATTTCATTGCCTGGTCGTTTCGTATCGTAATGTCATTCTTGATTCTTGTGTCATTCTGTATTTTTGTAAAAGTTTAATGCGGTAGTGTTTTTCGTTTACGTCTATAAATACATAGTTAAATAGTGACAAAAAGTATATAACTGAAGCCAAATATAACTTCTCAAAACCCGTAGTGTTAACAATATTCTATATATTCAAAAAATGATAAAATTGTAAAAATAAATAATGGATGTGGACTTGTTACGACCAGGCACCGTGCCTATATCTCCAGACACGATTCTATGGTTCGAGTTTCTTTTGGACCCGAATTTACTAAAGAAACATCTGAGCAAACCAAATCCAGGTAAATAAAAGTTCTTTAATATTCAACACTAACATCTAAGACATACATAGTCAAATCAGTATTAAAAACTTATAAGAACCTATACAATATATACATACACTTGTAAGTGTAACAGCCCTGGTTCATGTTCTACCATTTTCTACCTATAATTAAAATGTGCATTATCAAATGTCATTTACAGAGCCTTCGGCATGTGAGTTAATCGAGGAGTTTTTATCTGTGGACACTAAAAATGGAAACAAGCCCACCAGTGAGCGTGTGGTGGACGTGGATGCTCCACCGACACCACCATCAGCTACAATCCCAGCACCGGCACAGTTCACACGAAAACAATTGGCCCTCAAAATCCTGGCTTTAAAAGTTGCTTCCACACTACACTGGAATTTAGGTGACTACATTTTGTATTGTAAACTTTATTCTCTATGTAATTAGACCTAGTTTTGACTACTCTTGTAAAGTAGTTTATTTATTTTCAGTGTTTTGTCATTAACTAAGTGTTGGGTAGCATTTGTTTACAGACATGTTATTGGTTAAGTCAATGGTATTATACATAGTAATATGTTATGGTTTTGTGTAGCATGTAGAAAAAAATAATACATTTTAGGGACATGTTATAAATTAAATACTTTATTCTGAATGCTCAATTGCACTGAAGATTTCATAATCATGCAATGAATTTCAGATATATTTGAGAGCAAGCTGCCGCCTCAGATACAACAACAGCTGATGCAGGATCTGGTGTACATGTCAACTGATGCTGCCTTTGCTGTACCTCCACAGGTAATCTAAACTGACATCAAGTAGAACTGATTTTTTTTTCTTTTGTATTAGTTACTGTTGTCTGTGTTATACTATACAGAAAGCTATGCATTAGAAGAGTGGAAGGAGGGAGGCCTTTGCCCTGCAGTGGGAGGGCCATGGCGGAATATAAATAAATTAATTATTTTATACTATGTTGTTTGGTTAACTAACTACTTATTAACACAATGAATGCCTTGTTTGCACTATGCTAGTATTTTAGTCAAGTAGTAAGTATTTAGTAACATTCTCTCGCTTCGATTTTGGGACAGAAGCGAGAGGAATATACTAAACACTCACTGCTCAACTAAAATACTAGCAAACAAGGCATAGTGCCTATAAACTACATATCATCATTGGCACTCAACAGTTACCTTAAAAACCGGTTTATAAGACAAAATACAAACCAAATTCTGGCATACCATGTGTTAAATCTGTGAAATACTTTTTTTATAAATCTATGCTTGCTAATTTTCAGGAAATACCAGCTGAATTGCTGCAGCAGCCACAGTGCAGTTTGCTTTGGCATTATACCACAGATGGGTGGTCCGCTTCCCAGTCAAGGCTGCACTCTATGCCAAGTCCAACAAAATGTCTTACATTCACATGTAAGTACTTGGTGTAACAAGTTCTAGCTGTTATACTACTATACAATAATATTAGTGTTAGCAAGAAATAGGTAGTTATAATGTCTTTGACCTTGAAAATTATGCATTTTTGTTTCCTTACAGACCTGGAATGCAACTGGACAGCGCATATACTCCACTGAATCAAAACTTCGAGAAAATATTGCGAATGTGTGAAGCTTCGCGTATGCAAAGTATTATGTTTTTAGATGAAATACTATCGTACTATGAGCCCACATCAAGTACAGGCCGGAAAGAATCCAAAAAGATAAAAGTTCCTGTGATGGAAACATTTATCCACTTAACTGAAGATTCGTGTGACATGAACCATGATTGGAACGCTGGTAACATTCAAATCAGCCAACATGAACTAGCCATGCAAATCCATTTCGACCTTTGCTACAACTATTTCTTCTATGGTCAACATAATTTGGCCAAAAAGCACATACTTGGCTGCAGAGAAAACTCAAACCTTCTTGAAAGGGAAATATCAATCTATGGTTATGGGCCCCACAAGCAAATGCCCTGGGGAGAATTTTATTACGCAAGTATGGCCAAGGATGATATCTTAGGATATATCAGAGCACTCAATTTGGGTTTCGAAGTGTTAAATGAGGAGCCCTCATTGTTACAAAAACTACAGGATTCCATAGCTAATCACTATACAGGAATTATTGCTGTTTTGCAAGCTGATAACTTAACGCGGGAAATCCCCATGATACACAGACAGGTTGCCGAATTAGATATACAAGGGTCAGCCTCCAGTGGGGCTTTCACTGTAGCGCGGGATCTCCTAAACAGAGTGTCCGCGCTAAATGCCGTCAGATACGCTTTAGAAGGTGGCTTACCATCAACTCACCCAGACTTCCTAAACAAATTCAAAACAGTAGGCATCAAGTTTTTCGACCTTCTGTTCTGGGCTCTTGCTCCTGTACTAATGTCTGATTTATCAGACGCCGATTGGGAAAACTTAAGAACATTTTACTTACATCTAGCAATATCACAGAGCAGACTACCAATTGATAGAATTGATGAGTATCTAAAAAAACATATTGGTGATTCAGCAGAAACAATAAGGAAGAAGTTGATATCTGATGAACAGTTGAATACGATTCTCAATGATCCCGTCAACGTTGATGATGAAAATATGGATATTCCTAAAGAATTACTAACTGATGATTGGGAAATGCCAGATTTCGAGTGCAAGACTGTGCCGGAGTTAGAAATGGGCAGATTGAAAAAGCGTCTAATCGAGGCTTCGACAGCAGACGATGTTCGAATGTGTTTGGTGAAGTTAGCCATGATGGCGCCGGCCACGCCTCTGTGGAAGATCAGTCCGTCGTGGAAGCCGGCGGGAGAGTTGTGCAATGCTCTGATATCGTTGCCGCGCGGGTTCCTGCAAGACTTCGGTTACGTGGTGTCGGGCGCGGCGCGCGCGCGCGCGGAGGCGGGCTGCGGGCGCGCCGCGCTGTCGCTGCTGTCGGTGCTGGAGGGCGAGGCGCGCAGCCAGCTGGGCGCGGCCAGCGACCCCACGCTGTACCGACTGTGTCGCCACCTGGCGTGGGAAGTGTTGCTGCTGCAGATCAACGTGGTGCTCAGCGAGTGGCCGCACCACCGCATCAACCTGTCCGCCTTGGCCAACAAATGCAAAGCTTGTATCGCTGCTGTCAATTCTGGTGACGGAGTCGTTCCTAGACCTCAGGTGAGCTGACGTGTTTCGTAATATTTAAATAATGTTTTATTCACCTCTATCCACTGCAGTGCTAAACATTTAACGTAATGTTACGTGTAGTAAATAATTATAGTTGCAACTGATGCTATTTTGTATTTCTTTGTGTCAGGTAATTGAAGCATGCTGGATATGCTTGATAAATGCGTGTGAGTGGGAAGGAGTGGGCATCACGACTGGACCGGGTGAAGTAGCGGCCGCACTCTGCGCTGCCTGCTTCGAGCTACAGCGAGGCAAAGCGACGAGGAAGTTCCCCAGACCCTTATGGGATTTTGGTAAGTGACAGAACTGGTTGAAGTAAAGTTGAACAAAGTATTTGAATTTCATCATCTAAGACGTCAAAATGGAATAATATGTATGTATTACTGAAGCTACTCATGTCAACTAAAAAGTAAATTCGTATGGGAAACGGAGCAAGAAGCTAATTACTACATCGTGTGAGTTTATATGAGAACAAAAGTATAATCAACTATATATGTTTATTTGACTTTATTCCTTTTTAGTACTGGGTGTATACGCGACGGGTCCGACTGGGCCTGTGAAAAGAAACGCGAGCGGTGCGCCGGCTCATCAACGTGACGCGCCGGGCGCCACTGCGGAGGCTCGGAACTCATTCAACGGGTTCCTCTCAACCCTCCGAGAACCTCTCGCAGTCAGCGTAATGCTCTCCCTCCTCGCCAGGATACACAACCTCCTCATAGACGATCCCTCCTTAGAACTAGTGGTCGACTACACCAACCTCTGGCCCAACAACATCTCCAACACAAATAACTACAATGCCAAGTTCGTTCTGGAATCTCTCACCGATTTGTTAGAAAGGAGTTTGAAGTTATATCCGTACAATACAGCATGGTAAGTCGGGTTTTCTCTTCTATTGCTATTATAGTTGTTATATTGTTAGATAAAATGCGTGGTTCACATACAAATCGCTACTTAAGTCTATATATTGTGGGAAATTAGATCTAGGGATACTCACGACACCAATATACAAACCCAGTAATATCAATGTTAGACGATCATATACTCGTATATCATACTTGTGACCTCTATAAACAATTTAACGCTCGATTAATTATTATTTAGTAGCTTCTACTCGGGACTTCCTACGCGCAAACCCGTTCCCGTTCATGATTTTCAATAAAACGTAAAAATAAAAACAAAATATTGGATAAAATCCTATGTCCGTCTCCTGGTTCTAAGCTACCTCCCCACCAATTCGATGTAGCCGTTCTTGAGTTATAAATAGTGTAACCAACACGACTTTCTTTTATATAGATAGATAGATAGATATAACATAGCGTCTAAATCTAAATGAAGTTCTCGACAAATCGAAATACCGGCAATCTCTCAGATTTAGTCAACCGGATCAGGTCGCGCGCAGGAGAACTACGCGGTATGCAAAAAAACACCGTTATCAGGAAAATTAATTCGGAACGAAGGCTATTAACTGTTTGACATACCAATTCATTAAACATGATGCTCATTCTTTAAACGTCTTACAATACCGTTATTTCGACAACATTTATTTATTTATTATTATTTATTATTATTACAACACCTTACAATATGACATCTTACAGTTTATTCCAATACAATATCACATTTCCTGACACATTTAAGTCCAACATGTAACTTAATTAATAAAAATTTTACCTTAATTATTAGACTTATAAGAGTTACATACTCTCAGTATGGCATACATATTATAACCATATAGACACAATTACTCAATACGGTGATATTCAATATGCCTTTGTACTGCTTCAATAAACCTTGGTAGGTTGTGGAACAAATCATGTTCCGGTACACTATTTATAATCCGAACCGCACGCGAAATAGGAGCATATTTAAGAAGATTAGTTCTAGCCCTTGGCACCTCCAACAGGGCGGGGCGGCGACGAGCCCCCACGTATCCGTCTGGCACACGCAATCCCAACATCTCCAGCACTTCCGGGTGATGGACCAATCCTCGTAGTACCCTGGCTATATATTTAACTAGCGCCACATCTCTCCGCACCTCTAGTGTATTGTACCCAACTGTCCCCAGGACGAATAAACTTGGGTACATCAATGGGAAAAATGGATAAATCCCATACAATTTCAAATACAAAAATCTTGTGAACTTGTTCTGTATTTTTTCCAACATCTTAATGTATTTGTCCTCATGTGGATTCCAAATAATAGCACAAGTTTCAAGATGGCTTCTAACCAATGCATTATATAGAATTTTAAGTACCGCTATATTTTTAAAATCGTGACCCTGTCTCAATATAAACCCTAAATGTCTAAAAGATTTGCTACATAGATCCGTGACGTGTTTGCGAAACGTTAACTCGGTTACCATGTGAACCCCTAGATCTCGGACGTTTGAGACACGTTGCATTATTGCACCATCTATTTGATACTGATAGCAAATTGAGGAGTGGGCGCGAGTGTACGACATCACACAACATTTGGCCACGTTAAAATACAGCTCATTATCCCGGCTCCATTGTACTACTTGATCCAGATCTCGCTGAAGCCGAGCACAGCCCACGGAGTCCTCGACCTGCAGAAATACCTTTAGGTCATCCGCGAATAGCAAGCACCGCGCACTGCGCACGACCTCAGGGAGATCATTAACCATAATTAAAAACTCCAGTGGACCAAGATTACTCCCTTGACTGACGCCCGAGTATGTATAATACGGTTTAGACCTTCGCCCTGCGTACTCCACAAACTGGCGACGATCCCCCAGATAGCTTGCAAAAAACTTAAGCAAATGAGGCGTGAAACCTATTTTGGACAATTTCGCAAGTAAAATATCGTTGTTTACTGTATCAAATGCTTTCCTGAAATCAAAATAAGCGACGTCTACCTGCCCACCGGCGTCTACAGCTGGCGTCACGTATGACATAAAAGAGAGAAGGTTACTCCCCGTCCCACGTGCCACCCGGAAACCGTGTTGAGCCTCGGACAATGTTTGACCAACCTGTGAGTGAATCCGTTTTTGTAAAATAGACTCAAAAATCTTAGCAAAGGCCGATAACACTGCTACCGGGCGATATCCTTCGATATCTGACCCTTGACCTCCCTTTGGAACCGGAATTACTCGTGTTATTTTCCAGCAATCCGGATAGCAGCCCTCACTCAAACACAAATTAAAAATGTGTAGCAACGGTTTCAGAAAAACAGAACTACAGTCTTTTACTACGAATGGTGGTATTCCATCTGGACCCACTGAGTACTTAGGCTTAAGTCGCTGAAAAGCCGTACATAAATCTCTCCTGGTAAGACAGTCAATGTGTACGCGTGCAGAGTCCGCACCCGCGCAACCACCTCTCGCAGCTCGCTCCGCCGCATGAGTATCAAGCGCTGGTCGCTTTTTACTATATACCGAGTGGAAATATGTAGCAAAACATTCCGCAGATTCTTCCTCCGTAATCACTAAATTGTCCTTGGTTATCTTGGGTTTATTCCTACGCATTTGTTTCGTTCGAACAAATGTCCAAAATGACCTTGGATCGTCCTTAAAATTTATTTGCAACTTGTGTTGATACTCCTGATATGCAGCTGATATTTTACGTTTCACTATTGACCGGTAACGAGAAAACGCTTCGTAATCACTTAAAGATGACGTAATTTTAAATAATTTGTGATGTCTCCATTTTGTCCTAATATCCTTTATTATATCCGACGTGTACCATTCGGGATAAGTCCTCTTATTTTTGTACGATTTACTGGCATTTTTCCTAGGAACGCATAAATTAATACAATTGTTAACTATGTCATAAAAATAATTTAATGCTAAGTTTGAACTTTGTGTGTCATAAATCAAATCCCAATTCATCAATTGTAAATCATGATACAGTTGACAAAGGTTTGCTTTTTTAAAATTCCACATTGAATGGTTATCATTGTGTTGACTACTGTCGAAAGAAGTCTGCGATGATGACGACCCTCCAAAAGGTCCATTAAAACATAAGGTCACAATTAATGGTGGATGTTGCACGTCTACACTCACTAATGACTCGTCAGCTAAATGTACCTTTATGTCGCCGGGCAAAAGTGTTGTCAATAGTAGGTCTAACTTACAGTTATTAATATTAACAATCTCATTTACCTGTTGAAATCCACAGAAAGCGCTCATATATTCAAAATAACTGTTTACCTCCAAAGTTGCCGAAGGCATATTGAAATCACCGATCACCACCACTTTCTCATATTTAATGCAAATGGTTTCTAAAATACGGAACAAGTGCATATATTGTTCAGCATCACACTTAGGAGGAATATATACAACACAACATAAAAATAAACAGTTGTTATTCCGAGAATTCACTGTCGCGCACACAAGTTCGAATAAGGCGGTGTCCACATTGTCAGCGGGAAGCCGTGCAAGTTGAAACCTCGATCTAACCGCCAACAACACTCCTCCCTGTTTTCTTCCGTCCATCCGATCACACCGAAGCACGTTAAATCCAGGCGGGATTAATTCCCCATCATGCATTGACGAATTAAGGCCTGTCTCAGTTATGGCCACGATGTCATAGTTCGATGCTGCCAAATTGTTATTAAAAGTTTGTGTTTTGGTCCTTAATCCTCTCACATTTTGATAAAATAATTTTAAGACATTATTGGACATTTTTGTTAATTTCAGATTTGTTTGGGTAGTTCCGAAACCACACCCACTCATTAAAACGAGTATTCAACGGCCAATTTTTAGAGTTATTTATTAATTCAAATTTTGATTCAGGGACTCCCACCATAAATGACGAATAGTCTCTTTTAGTTTTTGGAATAATTTTTTCCACCTTCACATCCTTTGAATCACATACTTTAGTCACGTGTTCAATAATAGTGTCCTCAGACGTATCAATATGAAGTGACCAGACATGCAAAAATTTCTTCTTCTCAATCGCTTGAATTGACGAAATTTGCGTATTCCCTCCCTTACTGATGCCTTTAGGGTAGGCCTTAGATTTTTTCTTTTTACTGGTTACCTCTTTCCATTCCTCCTCTGCATTGCTAGAATTATTGATATCAATAATTGCATTAGACTTTTCATCGATTTCTTTAACCCGCTGTGGCCTATGCAGTGTAGCCGCGTCCTTATTTTTCTTGGCCCGCTCCTCCGCACGCCGGGCGCGTTCCGTCACATTTGCTACTGTTGACATCGCATCATCAGGCACTATATTGATCTCGCTCCCTCGCACCAGTTTGGGCCAAGTTTCTGTTTCGCTCTTCGGGTTGCATTTTGACTCAAGAAATGCATTAATTTTTGTAGACAAATCTTCGATTACCTTATTTTGTTCATTTATTGTAATCGAACATTTTTCAATCAACCTTTGCTGGTCATCTATTTTCTTATTTTGTGCTTCTATGGTGGCAGATTGAGCACTAATTTTAGATGTCAATGTTGTTAGCTTCTTCGATAACTCAGTAAATGCCGTTTCCACGTTAAATTTGGACATTTTAACCAATAAAAATCAAAATTTATACAGACGTCGCTATTTCACGCAGACGAAGTCGCGGGTATTAGCTTTCTATTCATTTCATAGTCCTATTGAATTAAAATTAGTTGATATCCACTGTTTTATAATCTACTGGTACTGTTAGTTTGCGAGGATGGATGTAAAAACTTACTGGAAGTATTTGAATGAAATAGACTATAGTCTAATGTTTGTCTTGGGAATACTGACGTAACCGATTACAGAAGCTAAATAATTAACATATTTTTCTCTACACTAGGCTCCGTCTGTACGGTGACGTGGAGATGGCAGAGGGTAGATGGGGCGCGGCGCTCCGCCGGTACTTGTGCGGCGCGGCGGCCGGGTCGTGGCACTTCGCGAAGCGCGCGGCCGACGAGCCCAGCGTGGCGCGCCGCGCCGCGCGCTGCTGCCAGGCACTCGCCGCGCCCACGCAGGCCGCCGCGCTCTGCCAACTACCCGACGACCCAGACTACACCACCGCCTTCAAATGCCTTGCAGAGAAGGTAAATATTTGTCTCTAATATATCATCGATTAAATGGAAAAATTGGATTATTCAATTTCATAACATAATATCACGCCTTTTATCAGTAGGTAGAGGTGCACATTATGCCACAGTACAATGTAACACCCACGTTTCACTATTTATGTTATGAGTCCCATGTAATAGGGGGTGAGCCTATTGCCATATACCGGGCACATTTACAGACTCCGTGCTACTACTGAGAATTTAAAAAACCCAGTAGTACTTTGCTTGACCCGGGAATCGAACCCGAGATCCCTTGCCCCGCAATCGCACTTGCGACTACTCAGCCAACGAGGCAGTCAATTATTTAATGTTTATGGAAGAAAAACATTATCACATTAAAGAATTACCTCATTTTGCTATTTAACCGACGATATGTTATTGTAACGCCTAATGAACATTTTTTAATATTCAAATGTCCCGTTTAGATACCATTATCAGCCATTATCAATCCTTAGACTTATTCTATAAATTTGGCTACTAAAAGTGTTTCCACGTTTTTATGGAACTTATGACACATAGGTTATTGAAAAGGACCGTTAAAGTTGCATTTTACCCAAGTATATGGAACATTCCTGAGACATACATAAACTTGTTATATTATCAGACGGGCAACGCGGCGGACGCCATGGACGGGTACTACGGGTGTATCTGGGACGGCACCCTGCTGGAGGTGGCGGTGGCGCTGCACGCGCGGCGCGGGGAGGGGGGGCGGCGCGCGCGCGCCGTGCGGGCCGCCGGCGCGCTCGAGCTCAACGCCAACAACAGCGAGGACATCCAGCGCGAGGCCGCCGCCATCCGCCGCGCCCGCCTGCTCCGCGCGCTCACCAACCAGTACGTCGCGTGAAGCGGGCACCTACTGTACGATGTACATCCTTTCTTTGACTAAACTCATTTGTCTAAGTATTATAAGTGTAATTTAAATAATTATATCATTAACATTAACACCTTGTCGTTTCATTACACTTATAGTTAGAATTAAACACCCATATATTCACATTAAATATTTAATTTCAAAAAATAAAAATACAATAATTACGTGTAGGTTTTACCTCAAATAAGAATAGGAAATTGACTGTTAAACAGCTAACTTACTATACTTACTTTTAATATGGCACAATACCATTTAAATTACATTTAAATGAGAACCAATGACTTTTATTTTAATCAGTAAGTTCCACTTACTTAGTAAATAAAAGATTTGTTGGATAACTAAGGCTGTTAGGTTCAATTTTTACTCTCAACATTGGTTTACTCTGTCTTATGATTCTATTACTAAAATAAAGATAATTTTAATAATATATTTGACGCATCTTTCTTAACCGTAGCAATGAAAAAATATAAATGTATGTAGAATGTAAGTAGCGCGTTGTAATTACTTGACGTATGTGCCGAGGTATCGCTCGCAGTTGGGGCAGTAATGATCGGTGTTCTTCGCTGAATCAGAGCTGTACGGGACGCAACACAAACAACTGAAATAAAAAAAATACAATGTATAAGTATAATAAAATGTTACAAATTGCTATTGAAGGCGATTATTTTTCATAGACAGTACTTTATACAGTAGGTATATTTTATTTGTTTCAAAAATTACAAATTGAAGCTCATATGACTATGACTATACGAATCAGCTGGATTATATCCACTGTTTATCAAAATCTTCCTCCTTTACCGGGATTTGCCATAATCTCCACGCAATCTCCACGCTTGGCAGGCCATTTGGGGATTGCAGTAAGGTTACAGTACTGGAGCTTAAATTGACGGCTACAGTTTCACAACATAACCCTTATCAATGTTCAAACAAAAATGAAGACTTCAATACCACAATAAGCCACAGAGAGCCGCAGCCATGTGCGTGCGTGCAGTAGTGGTGTACTTGACAGCAGTCTTGATGGAGGCGTGGCAGAACTGGCAAGTCGTCACTGTGTTCACAGGCCCCAGCAAAGGCTTCTGAAACAATTTCACCATAAAGCCATTGTCCCAAAACTACTAACGCTTTGAAATCATAGAGGACATTAAATATGTAGGTACTTACGTTGAAACGGGGTGAACAGATATTGGGGAATTGTACTGAGGGCCAAGCACGAATAACTATCGCATTCGTATCGTAACAGTATCGAGCGAGGTAAGCGTTCTGATTGGTTGGTTCACTTGAGCCGGCCAATCAGAGAGCGTCGAACGCTCTCGATACTATTACGTTACGAATGCGATAGTTATTCGTGCTTGGCACTCTGTTCACCTCCATTCACTTATCGATTCCTATTTACCCTGTACCTATCACCACTTACCTACACGTAGGTACTTTGTAAATAATGTGCCAAAACGCAAATTAATGTTCAGTACCTAAGTAGAGTATCCATCATCGGTTTAGGTAACCGAAAATAACTTACCATAGAGTGCAACACATTAGGTATGAGTTATTATTGGAGGACTTAAAATATTGATTCATTGCAATATAAGTAGATACCTATATTCACATATCTCAGTACATATGTATATATGTATAAATAAAACGAGTAGTGACTCGTTTAGGTAAATAAATATGAAGTATTCATAAATACCGCGGGCACATGTGGCATTGGTTCTACGGCCGGCTGCGCTGCTACCAGCATGGGTTCGCTTTTCTGGTTAAACTTTTTAATCTGGAACAATACATGGATACGTATGTTACAAACCACTGAACAATGAAATGCTTCTTATTTCTGTTTTACCAAACTGTTAGGTTCCTAAGTAAATGTTACTTATTTGAACATTTCTGATTAACTTTGAAGCCTATTTTTAACAGCCCTTCATACCAAATTCTCCTGTGTATATTGCACCCTCATTTATAAATTGTCACGAAGATTGTGGCGCCGGTTATCCTCGATGACATCAATCGTGCAGGCAAATGGATCATTAGAATTAAGTAAATGGATATTCGTATTTTTATTCGTGTCATTAAGGTAATTGGGCATTTCCAGTACCCTCACACGACAATACATAACGCAAGCGTTGTTTCACGTTGTTTTGAATTAGCTTCTGCCAGCGGTCCCGGGGGTAAATAGTAGCCTATGTATATTACTTCAAACCATAGTCTACCTCTGTTCGAAATTTCGGTCTGGTCCCTTCAGCAGTTTTGATGTGAATGTGACTGAGTAACAAACATACACACAAACACAAATTTTCGCATTTATAATTCACAATGTTAGCGTTTCAAGCTAAAGTTCAACCTGGCGGGCAAACTAACATTCGACAAACTTATATTCGCGTTTTGTACAGTAATTATGTCTAGGGATCGAGCCGCACAATTAAATTAGTTTTTAGTGTATAAACTTTTTCGGGATAAAAAGTAGGTACGGTTTTTTTATGCCCATTTCTATGACTGTTTTTATGAAATAGTAAATAATGTTATTTTTTTTAATTCGGGATGATGAGTGTTGTAAACGTAATAGTAGACAAACATTATTAACCAAAGCTTCAAACTGCAAAGCTATCGGGAGTTTAACGTGTTATTGTGAGTCAACCACATGGATCGATTCACAACAAGGAAATTATCCAATCTTTGCATTCGACTCAACGACAGGACAAGCAAATATCTATTAATTAATTATATATTATTCAGGACGAGTTAGGTATAGGAAATACAGAATACAAAACAAGGAAAATATGTAATATCTTTAGAGGAAAAACTTAATATTATAAATCTTGTTTGTTATTTTCCTTATTAACTATGAGTCGAATTTGAAATTGATTTTAACAGTTATTATCATAAATTGATACCACAATGTAACATAGGTCATCATTAAACAGTGTTATATAGCTAAATGATAATCTATCGTATAATGGGTATCTTCTTCACTGCTGAACCAAGACCCCCTAAATAAAGGACGATTACTTTAATCCCAATACGTTTAAAAGTTGGTGGCCGCAATTGGGTTATCGGAAAATTAGAGGTTCTTGCTGCGGACCACACGTCGCTTGGTCACAATCTTTGGGCTTAACGGAGGCCAGGACCATACATTTTAGGAGTAGGTAAGTATGTTATATCGAGTCTAGTATTGTTCAAGTAAGTACTATACATATAGGTACTACCTCTATATAAATATTAAATTCCACTTCGAGGAAAACCAGTCTTAGGAATTAGATTTATATAACAAATTACATTAAACTAGGTACTTGTCCTAGTTACCCGTCATTGGTAAAGACGAAGTATGACTTGAGTAGGTTTAAGTAGGGACAGTCAGCACAGCTATTTATTATTTAGTCAAAAAGAATTCCTTTCAGTACAAACTACGTTAAATACACCGATTTCAACCCTCTCTTTTTTTTAATTCGGTTAATTTATACACTAAAACCTTCTCCTAAGTGTAGCAAACACTTTTCTGAAAACTGAATCAAAATCGATTAATCGCGAGTTTATCTTGCACTAACATACATACGCAAACTGAGCACATCCTATTTTTAAGTCCTTTAATAAAGATTGATTTTGTACAGACCGTAACTCTTCTTTAGCTACTGAATCGACCAATGGTTACAGAAGATAATTATTGCTTGGTTAAAAATTATATAATTTAGCCTATATTAATATAATAGCTACTTTCTCACTAAGTCAAAGTTTATTTTCTTGCCTGCATTCTACATAATTGTGCTAGCTTTACATAATCTACCATGTCTCGTGGTACGCGTTGCACTTCACAAGGCTTTGGGGCTATATTTATGGGACCCAGTGCCTCAATGACCTATTACAGGTGCTTGTATTAATTAACCTAGAATCCTGTATTTCCTAGTACGACACATTTCAAAACTTTACCTCGTGTCATTAAAAAATAATTGATACTTTACCTGCACTTGGGTATTGTAATCAGAAGAATACAGCGGTAGGCCGTCGTTCTGCATGCTTGACCTGAAAAAAAATGAGATTATAATATTTTTTTTTTTATATAAAACGTTGCTTCACTCTAGGATTTTCTCCCGTGTCGTGGGTGCGTTTACAAACATACAAGTTCACACCGTGCAGTTAGATTAAAAATATTTATAAGATTAAATATAAATAAGAAGCAGTAAACGGTTAGGTATCTATAACATTAACATTTACCTATTTCATTTAAACGAAGTGTTAAAAAATTAACAGAAGGTACCTATAGTAAATATCCTTAAGTAGGTTTTAATTAAATTTACCTTTATTTATTTTAATCCACGTAAGAAGGACCTTAGCCTTTGTTATGATTCCAAATAGTTAACTTTCCTACTTACTAAGGACTTGGGTACACATGTAGCGTGCGTAGATGTGCTCATATTACATTCGAGCAATTCTTACAATGCAAGCGAAACAAGTTCATAATCGAATATCAATTTACCCAGAACTCGTGTAGGACTGCCTCGTTGGCTCGTTGCCGGACAAGGGGTCTCGGGTTCGATTCCCGGGACAGGCAAAGTATGGTTGGGTTTTTAAAAAATCTCAGTAGTAGCACGGAGTCTGGAATGGAATCGTGCCTGGTATATGGCAATTTGCTCAACCCCTATTAGGTACATGGGACTCATAATAAAAATAGTGCAAAGTGGGTTACATTGTACAGTGACATTAAGTGTCGTAATATGCACCTCTGCCTACCCCTTCGGGGATAAAAGGCGTGATGTTATGTTATATTATGTCGTGTAGGTAAATTAAATTTCGTAGTCAAAATCTTTCAAGTTTAGGTAGTTAATCTAATTTAAAATGATACCTGCAATGTATTACAAACCTATTACAGAAGGGGCGTACAATAACAAGTTGTAACAAAATATATGAAGTGGGTTTGATTGGCACATAGACCGACACAATTTTATCAGGGAAGTGGAAGGTCCTTAGTAGCTACCTTTTACCCATAAACCCTACGACCCAACGTCACGGTTGGTTACAATGGCCTGGTTTGTACCGGCGGCATGATTTTAAAATGTGCAATACCTATTGTACATTTCAAAATAAAAACGTAGTGGCGTAACTGTAGTTAGACATATGATATCTCATATCCCAAACCTTTGTTACATTAATATTAATGTTCTCTGTAAGACTCATATAAGACGTGCATCACCTTCACCTTATTCTATTGTCTACATTTTCCACAGCGTAAGCAATATAAAGAATTTGGTAGATTTTTCACGATTCCCTTTTTTCTCTCTTATTAAATGTGGATCATTTCGGATAATGTAGGATTCCAATGGTAAAAGATTTTCACAAATCGGTCTAGTAGTTTCGGAGCCTATTCGATTCAATTCAAACAAACAAACAAAAGATCTTTCCTCCTTTATATTGTTAGTGTAGATAAAATCAGTCTTTAGATCTGCTGTCGTTGAATTTAACACTTCGACCATTTCGAAGACTTTTGGCGAAAAAGCTATGTACCTGCATACTTAAGTTTTAACAAACTGATAGGACAAACGTATAATATTCTTAATAAAATTTTCGTTAAGTATCTAACTAATCTTGACCAACTAAAAATATGTGTATAACATCTGATATATCTAAATAAATACCTATAACACTTTAATATTACCCTATGTATGTCAATGTGCAATGTGTATCGGTTCATAAATATTTGTTATTCTTATTGTGTTTTACTAACTCGTGTGAATATTATTAAGTAGGTGTACCTATTATATAACTTTCTGTTTCTTTGAATAAAAAGAAACAGTTGTGTGCGCATACTGTTTACTTTTATTTATGTTATGTATCTTTGTGTGTATCTATCAATATTGGTTTTGTATCTAGTCAGATCTTAAGTTTCTTATCTGTATTAACCTGATTCAGTGAAGTAGCCACACTATGAGTGTTGTATGTTTTATATTATTTTTTTAATTGATAAGCCGGTTAACGAGCAGACAGATCACCTTATGGTAAGCAATCGGTGCCGCCCATGGACACCCGAAACACCAAAGGCGTTACAAGTGCCTTATCAGCCTTTTGGGGATTAGGAATTTGAGGATTGTTGGGGTTCAGGCATTGGGGAGAATGGGGGGGGGTTGGTAATAGGGCCTCTCTCTGGTAACCTCACTCCCACAACGAAACACAACGCCAGTTTTGTTACACGTCGGTTTTCTGTGAAGCCGTGGTATCTATCACTCCATCGAGTCGGCCCATTCGTGCGGAAGCATGGCTCTCCCACGCTTAACTTTTTGTTTTAGTTAAGTACATATGAAAATAGGTAATTTTGTCATTCGTTTATAGTTAGCTATCTAGAGGTATATAGCTAACTTACTAACTATATACTTTTATCTGTTAACATTGTTGTTAGTTATACGATGAGAAAATATTGAAATGGAATGTACCTGAGCGTCATTAATAACATTTATGTTTAAACCTTTTTCGTGCGAGGAGAGGCTCGTGGCCACTTACTTATAGGCTGTTGATGATGAAGCATTATAGAGGTAGAAACCTTTTCAAAACCTTATTATACCAAAGTACCTAGATATCTAATTAGCATGTTTTACGTACACATTTTATTTCAAAACTATATTAACCTGTGGTATACCGGAACGCAGACCTACGCGAGACAATGTGTTTTCTATTGTGTATCAATTTCACTCCCGTTAAGTTCGTGAAAATCTGGACTGTCTGATCTGAATCTGATATATCTAGTTCATACTTACATTACAAATTACGTTCCATTTATTAAATATAATTGTAGATTAAGTGCTAGTGGCTACCCAGAGTACCATCTTTACCACAAGGGCCTTAGGGGCCCCGAAGGACGACAACTTCTACGATGGACACACACCCGCTATGTGTTTTTTTTACGTATATGTGAAATTTATACGTTTGTAAGTGCACCCACGATAGAGGAGAAAATCGTAGTGTGGGGTAATGTTAAAAAACATTTCAAATGGGCCCCGAATTATTGTGTGGCCAAGGGTCTCAGCGTAGTCTAAGACAGTCCAGTGCCTTTAGCCAAGCGCCACTTTAGAGCTTGTCTACAGAGAGAGTAGAATACTAAATGTATGAGGGTAACACTGACAAGTATCAAAATTTACGTCAATACCATATAATTTGGTTTTCTATTCTACATGTAGACAAGCGCTAAATGGCATTTAGCTACAGCTGCTGCTGGCTACCCAAAGCTTATGAACTGTCGTAAATATTATGCATAAAGTAATAAGTGAATATTCGCTAATTTGTCCAAACTGAATATCTTTATAACCGACTTAAAAGAAAGGAGGAGGTTCTCAATTCGACCTTATATATGCTTTTTTAAATACATATACAAAGTATGTAGTGTAAGTACCCTACTAAGATGTTTTCGTCTATGTATTTATATACTTATTTATAAAAAAACAACGGGACTAATTCAAAAACATATCACCTACATGCTTTGACACGTGTAGGCGATGTGTGATTCTGTTGAATTATCTAATTAACATAAATATTAAAGAAGGTCACATTTTAATTCCAACACTTAATTGGACGAAAACATGCTAATCCTAAAATACCTGACATCAAAAACATGATGAAAATAAAAAAATATGTATTATAAGTAGCTAAATTGATAATTTAAAACGTTAAATGCTTCGTGCTGACGGCACAGAACAATAACTTTACACCACCTTTACATTGATATGAGTCTCGTTTATGCTTGAGTACTTAAAATTTTTATCTAAAAACAAAAATATAAAATGTAAACTCGTCTGACCTTTGCACAACACAACTGGAGATGATGACAACTGGTTTTTAAAAAGATTAAAATTTGTTTACAACACTTATTGAAACCGGATTAAGAGATCGAATTCACAACGCGACCGCACTGTCCGTCAGGCACGACGCACGAGCTTCAAATGGTGTTTGCTCGAGTAACAAAATACTTTTCAACCATCAAACCCGCAGACACAACAAAAAAAGCGTCTAACGCGAAATAAACCGAACCCATACGAACTTCAACGAATGGCCTTCAATATTCCCTATGATCTCATCTTCATTCTATAAAAGGAACACGTGTCCAGACAACTTCATTTCATGATCAAAATATTATGTACTTACATTCCACACAGCTATTATAAACCAACTTATAGGTAGGTAAGTAGGTATTTGAGGTAGGTAGATGTATATGTAACTACGTTTAAAGAACCGACTTCATCCCTCTCTTTTTGAAATCGGTTAATTAATATACCGAAACCTTCCCCTAAGTGTAACAAACATTTTCTGGAAACCGCATCGAAATCGGTTCAGCCGATTGCGAGATAATTGCGCACAAACATACAGTCATGTGAAACTGAAAACCGCATTCTTTTTTTCTTTGAAGTCATTTAATTGCATTTAAAACTATCCTAGACAAATAGTATAAGCTCATTGATTTAGGTCCTCTAAATGCCTGAGCATTTCATTCATTTCATCATAAAATTGAAGTCCATAGATCTGAATCTATGGACTTCAATTTTATGATGTAGGTACAGAACTTCTGTAACAGAAGTATATTATAATACTTTAGGTATATCTGTCTAGTAATCGATCCAAACCTGGCGCCAAGTCCCAGACGCAAGTAAATTAATGAATAACATGACTTACTAAACCTTACTTAGCTGTTTCAATCGGGTTTTAGCATAACAACAACAACTTAATTTTTTCTTAAAAAAATGAAATGTTTTACACCAGTCTGTGCTTTCAGATAATAGTTGTCAAGGACCGTGTTACTTTATTATACAGTGTGAATACGGGTCGCTCCCGAAAAACGGTGATGGTCAAAAACAAGTTTTATTTTCATAAACGTAAGGATCAAATGTTTATTTTATGTAATAATAGTTGAAATGAACCACACATGGCTGATGTTGTATGAATAACACGCAAATAAAAACGATTAGAATTATAAAAACTGTTTTCTCAGCGTTTTTCAGGACTGTTCCGTTTACACCATATATAAGTTAGATACCATCTCGAGGTAGGTTAAGGTTAACTACAATTCCAGGTTAACCACCAAAGAAGACTGTTCTATTAAAATTATTATTTTTTGTTTATTTTTTTGACCGAGGAGAATCACTTCTCCCGCTTTGACTGAGGCAAGAGGGATTGTCAGACTTTCTGACTAGAAAGTACCCCATTCCAACATCTTCTCTTCGAGCCGGAGCCCCGGCAATCCTATGCGTCCTCTGCGGCTCCGTATCGGCGTCAGCCCTACTGACCTCCGTCTGCGGTGGTCTGATGACTCTCTACTAAAAACGGAGGAGGTACTATGTTCGGCTGATTGTTTTTTTACGTCAGATAACATCGGTATCAACGAAGCTTTACGAGTCCTAGTTGTAAGGGGCTGCCGTAGCCTGGCCTGTAACAAAAAACGCATCACGAGTGCGTTGTATGTTGCGATGTTCGACAAATCGGTTCAGCCGTGCTCGAGTTTTAGCGAGACTAACGAACGGAAATTCTTTTTTTATTTACGTGGATAGGATACATATCGTAACATTCGCAACAGTATTTATTTATATACATATATTGTATCAGTCATAACAGTATAGTTGCATTACCCTTTTGTAGTTTTTAAATCCATAAACTGCATGCATTTCAAGCTTTAATCGTATTCAAAGTATAATTTTTCTGATTATCTCCATATTGTATGTTATTAATTCATTAATCTATGTACACACAAACAACACAGCGGACAATACATTTATAAAATGAAAGTACAAAGGTGCTACTTATTCCTGTTTGAATTTCTTCCAGTAGGCCTGAGACAGGAACAGTAATTAAGATAGAAGACTCAGTGTTACAAAAGAAGAAATGTAATAATAAGAAAAATAAAGGGATTTTGGAATTGTGCCCGGTATATGGCAATAGGCTCACCCCCTATTACATGGGACTCATAACATAAATAGTGAAAAGTGGGTGTTACATTGTACAGTGGTATAATGTGCACCTCTGCCTACCCCTTCGGGGATAAAGGGCGTGATGTTATGTATATATATGTAAAAGGATTTAAACTGAAACAAAATAATAACTATAATAAAAGTGAAAACATACATTATTAAAAAAATACTTAATACGTGATAACAATACATAAAATACACATATAAATAAACAAATCTGTACTAATGACGTCATATTTTTAGATAACAGGAGAGATTTAAACGACATTTCATCCTGTCTAAGTGAGTAGCCAAGAAGTATAATAAGTATAGGTATGTAGCGTAGATGATGTCTATCCTGAACCGGTTTTAACGCGTGCATATTATGCGTAAGATTTGTGGCAGGGGAAATCCCGTATCATCTAGAACCTACATCCCACTATATTTATATACTATATATCACTATATTTATACATAGGTTTGTATCTATGAATGTTTGTTATTCATACAAACATTGCATGCATATGTGTCTTCTACATAATGTTTATTTCACGCCTATTTTCGGTGATGGCCGTGGTGTCACTCTGGGTAACACCTATTCGTGTATAAATACGGCTCTCCCCATGTGTAACCCGAATTTTACACTTAGCTTGGAGCAATACTACAGTCATAGCTTGTAGCGCATCGTTCATGTTAGATTCGCGTAGCAGCGAGCCATAACCATTTTGTTACTACACAGATTATTATATAAACAGAAAAGGAACAAAAATTAAATAGAAGCTTAAGGTCATTATTATAATTAGCAAAAATGTCTAGACACGCATATTGACTGATTTTAAGTCCACAGTTTACACGTCTACAGATAAATAGCGGGGAAGCGCTGCTGCTACGCTCTCCACTACGAGCTACATACTACGAACTACGCAGTACGAGCTACGAATTGCGAGCTACGAACTACGAGCAACTAAATGTGCGCTACGAGCTACGCACACGCACTACGAACAGTGGGCTACGGCTACAAGATTTTGCCGGACTAAGTGTAAAATTAGGGTTTATAGATTTGAGCCCACCCATGTAAGGATACAAACTAGGCTCGTCATTGCTTTTTAGAGTGGCAAGTTTTCATGAAAATCTAATTTCTAGGATTTTATTTCTTTTATACGCTACTTCTGATATTCGTCCAACTATTTATTACGAACTTTTGTTTAAAAGCGCTACGAACCAACGAATAGATAATCTACGGGATTTTAATACAATTTTACATCCAGAACATGAGTACATATGATTCAAAGTAGATTTATAGGCACTTAGGTCCCGATCTTACAACTGAGATCTAAGTAGTTACTTTCCGGCAACCACCTGTTTCTCGTAGGTACGGCAATATTCCTATAAATGCTATATTATGTAGGGGTTTGTAAAGGAACGAGTTCGATCGGAAGTGTGATAGTGCTGACGACAGGCGTCGTCGAATAGTTTGAATAAATAAGCTGTCGACGGTTTTAATAAGCTGCATATAAATTGCGTTGAAAATCCCACATTGATGTCTCGTCCTCAAGACGAGACTCACTAAACGAGTAAGCTTAGTAGCTTTGGTTTGTAAAATACAAAATCACTAATACATAAAGACTAAAACAAATAGTTTTTGGTATTGAATAGTCTATAGTATTTAAGTAATATATTGTTAGGGTTTCGGCATTAGTTGCGTTTTTAATAAGTATGTATGTGTGTGTGAAGTGGAATCTTGTAACTAAATTTTGTAGCAATATCTTCAACTGATTGAATTGAAATTTTATGTCCGTGTACGTTTACATTTAGATTGCATGACCATAAATGCTAAGGAGGTTGTAAATTACATTAAAAAAAAATAAGGTTTTAAGAAGTTTTTAAATTACTTTTATTATGTTGTTAATTTTTTTTCTTTATTTTTATGGATATCAGAAGTGCAGTTTTTCATAACCCATGCTCTCATTAGGAATTAGAATAAAATGTCGAATGGGGGATGATTTGCTAGAACTCCTTAAAATCTTATTATTTGTAACATGGACCTTCTATTTAATAAATCATGTGTTTGATAAGTCTATCAAACTGATAGTAAATAAAAAGGTTCAACAGTTTACGACGAAGCGCTTTGAGAAAAGATAGGTAGTGCCCTTGGGCTTCCCTAGACTCGTCTTGGTAGGAGCACGCTTTTGCCCTCGGATATAATCAGTTTAGGATATTTGTAGAAATTAATATCCAAAAACGAGGTACCACCAACTAGTTTGGTCACATTACGTAGCCGCATGATATGTTTATGCCATTCCATATTAAGTAGGTAAATGATTTTATTTCCACTCACAGTTACTACAGGTAAATTCAATAAAACAATACATTTTCAACTATGTTTATTCAACAATAATATTCCTATTGTTAAGTAGTTTGAAATCCATACGACACATTTATTTGTTTACAAAAAACGCGATGCATTGCCAATGTATAAATAACGCTAATTATATTTTCTTGTATGACATTTTATGAACAAACACTTTTGAAACATCGGTAACAACGAGGGACGAAAAATATTGAGTCGTTCGATATTGTTCATAGATTTTAGATACCTCTATAAATCCTATAATAAGTATGTCGAGCTAACATCAGCACTTCAGAATTGACTTCAAGTGCTCTTGAGGGAAATTGCATTATACAATAACCCATTTATCGCAATTTTTAAACAAAGATAATTTCACAATTGTAACAGTGTAATCATTTGCCTTGGTTACTTTTTAAGCCTCTCTCTTCTACTCCTAATAGTCAGTCCTCTATGAATGTGAAAATACACACACATTAATATTAGTAGGCCAGTGCAACTGGTACAATCATAGCTAGCATGCAGTAAATATGACTAGCATTTGCGCTCCGAAGGCGTTTCCGTACAATATCAATGTATAATCAGGTACCTACGCGTGATAAACGTTATCAAAATCCACAATTCAGCGAATTCCAGTTCTTCAATTATTACTTCAGTACTGTAACTAATTATTACCAAATTAGGTACTCTTTGAAATAAAATTGACTCAAAATAAATACATATTTCAGCAATTCCATTTCTAATACAATAAGACCTTTTAAGTGTTTATAATAATCAGGAAGATACGGAATCTGTTCTACAAGTACGTAGTTAAATATTGAATCTTAGAATGTAAAAAGTTCCATTTATTTAAAGACACAATCAGATTGAGTTTAACTTGTAACTATGAAGTAGAACTTAGTAACAATTAGGTAATATACTTTAATGTCTTATTTAAGTAGATTTTTTAATCACAGTTCGTCTAATGAGTACACGTACTAAGATCAGTAGAAGTAAACAACTTGTAGTACAGTTACGGAAAGGGTGCATTGACAAGAATTTAGGTCCTAGGACTCACTATATAGTACTAGTCTAACAACTATTACATTTCAGTTAGTAGTTAGATAATAGAAGGAAAAAAACAATATTTGCGGTTTCCTATGGATCATTTACATACTTAGAATAAATCGTAGCGATCGAACATTGTACTTAACGGCTGCGCTCATTTATACAACTAATAGTCCTTGCAGGTTTACAAATTTCCATGAATAAAGGTAACAATGTTTTTGAGAAATAAAAAGTAGAGTTACGTGAGCGTGACTACAACATTACTCTGAACAATCGTCCATTGAAGAAGAAAACTAGACATTGATTACTATAATATCTAGGTGTACACCTCGACGTTGGAACAAAGTAATCTATACCACGAATGCTTCCAGAGCCAACATGGCGAGAGCTGCTATGGCGGCCACAGCAGGAACCGTCACCACCCACGCGAATATTATATTCCTGCAATTACAGTCAAAGTAAAAATATAATAATTTTAAACATTTAAAGGAAACGATTCCCGAGTCGGGCAAAGTATTACAGGGTTTAAAAAAAAATCACAGTAGTAGCACGGAGTCTGGAAATGTGCCCGGTATATACCGGGCAATAGGCCTCACCCCCTATTATATTAGGCCTCACCCCCTATTACATGGGACTCATAACATAAATAGTGAAAAGTGGGTGTTACTTCTGTGTGCACCTCTGCCTACCCCTTCGGGGATAAAAGGCGTGATGTTGTGTGTGTAAAGGAAACGTTCAACACCAACTTACTGCGTGTCAAAACTTTTCTTTTCTTTTGATCACTTATAGAAATGATAGACAGTCTTGCATAGCATTTGAGTTGGTATACATACCGAAACAAACTCCAATCAACAGGTTTATCGGAGAAGTAACCGATGCAGACGACCGAGCCAACTTTGCAATGAGTTGTGGAAACTGGCAGACCAGCCTTGCTCGCCACCAGGACCGTCAGCGCAGCACCCAGCTCGATGGTGAAACCACTGGAAAAATAGATAAATATATTACTATTGTAACTAAAACTTAAACTAAATGTAAGTTGAAACCAGATTCTACTATAAATTCTTCAAATACTTAAGGTAATAAAAAGTACTACTTACGTATCAGGTGTAATGCTAGTTAGATCTTCGCCGACAGTGCGGATGACACGACGACCCCACAGCCAGAGTCCCAGCGCGATGCCGACACCGCCAAACACCAGGATGGCCAAAGGAGTCTCCGCCCGAGAATGAGCTCCCCCCTCAGAGTACAACAGCCACAGAGCCACCAGAGGACCAATTGCGTTACTGTCGACGCAAAACAAAATTATGAGGAACCTGACTACCTCGAAACTGGTTAACACATCTATTGTTTCTATGTCAACCTTTCAGATATTGTTGTAATTGTTTTTCTTAATATTTTAGACATAGTATATCTGTAGACTATTTAGATCTTACCTTACATCATTGCCACCGTGTGCAAATGCTCCAAAGGTGGCAGTGAGGACCTGGAGGAAGGAAAAGAGTCGTAGCGCGTCAGGCGGCGGCGGTGGCGGCGGTGCGGGCGGGGGCGACACGGCGCGCAGCAGCGGCGCCGCGCTGGAGTTGGGCGTGATGCCCGCCGTGCGCGCGCTCACCGCCTCCACCGCCGCACACCGCTCGATGCTCCACGCACTGCCACTGTCCGGACCCTGAAAAGATCAATTTAATGAAAATAAAATCTGACAGTCTTCCTTGCTAACAAACCAAAGTTTGGTCAATGCCAAAAAAAATCATCACGTGTCTAAATATTATGTTCATATTAATCAAAAGACATAAGGCAATACAGTACTGTACTTTTAAGATGCTTTACTCACCTTATCAACCCGTGGTGGTGGTGTATCAAATTCCACACAATGCGTTGCTCTAGCTGCCGCCAGTCTGTCAAACTCCCCGCGCGCTATTGTATCACATGAGTCGCCCAAGAAACCATTTCTAGAGTCGTAACTCTCGCCCATGCCAGCCATTTGCGCTGAATCTAAACTTTTGCAACAACTCAACGTCTCATCTATGTACTTCAAGGTGTTAATCTGTGGATCTGCATCTATCAGTTGTAAGCGAGATTTATTGGGGGGACTGAGACTTCTGGACAGTATGCTGCAGTCGTCCATGGTAGCCAGGAGTGCTCGGTTCCTAGCGTTCATCACGCCGACGGATGTCTTGTCAGCGTCACTGAGGGTGACCATTTCAGCACTTTCTGCGATCGCTTCTAGCACTTTGCCATCTTCAGATAACAGGGACGTTGGTCGTTGTGGAATGCTGCTTTTGTTTGAGTGAGTTGGAGTGTTCGCTGGAGTTGTTTCTGTAATAATTAGGTACAATACAATTTTTTTAATAGGTACCACATTTATTCGGGCAATATGAAACTGAAATTAGTTTAAAAATGGTCTCTTACCGTTAGATAATCCAAGCGAGAAGTTGACGGGAGGTGCGACAAGTCGTCGTTTATAGTAGGGCACGAGGAACATGCGCACACACAGCGCCACTATAGCACCAAGCGCCAGGGAGCACACTAGAGCCAGCCACAACGGGATGTTGTCCATCGCCAAAACTGAAATAATTAAAAGATCCTTATAAATAAAATGCAGATACCACAACACACAAGTCAAAGAAAGGACGAATGTCAGGGTTTAGTTTTGTCTAGTAGTGCATTCATTTTGTAGGTCAGTATTTCGTTATAAATAAGAAGTTCATTAAATAAAGTTATAGTGTAACGATCAAGATTTGTATACTTACGCTTAGGCCCATCATGCACCACACTCAGCACGTTGACGGCCATGGTGGCCCCGTAGAAGAATGGCAGCGCCGTCAACCCTGACTTGACAGGCTGTGTCGACCGGAGGATGAAGCGGCGCACTAGCCAGTACAGGAGTGCGGATGCCGTGCCACTCAATGCGGGAGATATGAACCATGACAACACTGGGAACAAAAAATGAATAATTATTATCTCATCGTAGTTTTCTAATAATAATTTTTTAAAGGTCGTTAATTTTCTTCGTAGCTACAATCCCATAAAATCTATTTACACTATTTTTGTCCTACGACGATAATCAATCACATTCACTTGGAATATGAAACAATGAAGTACATTTCATTATTTGGAGCACTCAAACGCAATTAAACCAATGAAAATGTCTACAAAGAGCTAAGAGCTACAAACGGTTGCTACGACTGCTACGAAATAAATAAATTGATAACTTTACCTTATCTAGACATCACACAGTTAAAATGGATTCATGTAAATCTGCTAAAAGTAAATTATGTAATGGGTGAATATCAATTCTCTGGTTCGTAAACCTCTTCCGATCAAAACCTTGAGTTCCCAAGGTCAGGTTAAGACGCTTCCTTTGATCGCACGAGAGACTAAATACCCTTTATGTTGGGACGTAATTTAGTCCAAGGTTAAAGAGAGTAAACATTTCTACGTTCTGCCATTATAATGAAAACTAAGTGCCTCATATTTACATTAAATATTATGTTCTTGTATACCTAGCTTAGTAGTTAGTAACCAGCTTGAACAATCGGCAAAGTATTGGCGGCCGACCATCATTAGGCGACATTCGCCTGCACTTGGTGCGAGAGCTACACTTTCTAATAATTAACCGTTGTCCTTAATTCCCTAACTCAAGGCAATTACTGGCTGCTGGGTAGGTAAGTAATTACGTCAATAAAGAACAAGGTACGCAGATACAGGATAATGATGTTGTCACTTAAAATACTACCCAAGGTACATTGATTACGCACGCAAATCGCTTGAAAAGCTTCGACCTTGAACTGAAAACGAACAACAGACGTCAGTAGGAATAATGAATAATCAAGCGAATGGCCCGTAAATCTAAAGATATCAAAATGATCGTTGGGGCTATTTTCATAAGTCTTTGTATAGCTCTCCCCTTTCTGCGCTTTGTTTAACACTAACAAAGTGGACCAATATAATGTATCTACTTGGTTTGGTAAACATCATATCTTTGTTTGCCTATTTTCATTACAGACACTGTGTAAGTACATAAAAACGATAGGCATATGAAACACGACGGAATTATGTAAACTTAATGACTAAAATCATCAGCCTAAACTACAGTGTTGAAAATCAACATAACAACGTGTCTGTCAACTAGGTATTTGCTTCTTATTAGAATGAGGCTAATTAACATAACCAGAAAAAGCTAGTAAAAACTTATGTACCTAAGAAATTACGTTATCTATGACTAAGCTAACAATGATAGGCTCCGTAATTTATTTCAATTTCATGATATATAAATATATTTTGGCAAGGACTCTGATTTTTTGTGAACCACCCACGAGTAATATACTATAGTTAGTTACTTATGAGTAGATAGGTATATATAAATACAATGTATACCTACAGCATACCACATATGACATAACATATTCCTACCATACACATGTGTCAGTTACAAATTCCCAACCAATGCAAATCTTTTAGCCAGAATCTACAGTAGCACATCCACCCAAAAATATATCGAACATACATCATTTCAGAGATATGAACAGCTGTATGACATGTATATGTATAGGGTAGTGTATGGAACCAACAAACATGTGTGATTTCATAATCTAGTCTAGGCTTCCTTACCAATTGCTCCGAGTGTCGACCAGCGCACACCTACAGGGCCTTTAGCAGTGAGCGTGAAACCCACAGTGGCCCCGACCATGGAGTGCGTGCCAGACACAGGCAGCCGCAGCGCTGTGGCCACGATCAGCCAGATGGCGCCAGATATCAGCGCCGATAGACATCCCGCAGCTAACAGCTTCTCACCCCCATCAGCATATAAAGACACGTCCAGAATGCCTTTACGCATCGTGTCCGATACCTTATATCCTGTAAATAAACGAGATGGTTTACTGACCGATAAAACAAAGTGTCAGTATTAACTGTTTAAATGTCTTTAATATCAGGGGGGTTACTTCTGTACCTTTATACCTATTAGGTATCCCCAGTTGGTGTTGCTGTTGTTTGGGTCCTCTGTTATTATATGGGACAATATTGTGTAACATAAGGAGTACAATATTCACCTGGACTCATAAAATTAGAATACTTAAATAATTTAGCGAAGAACGAAAAGGTATAGAAAGCTTAGTGGTCAACATCAGGTGTTTTGCTAGTTCTTAGAAAACTTGCGACTGACCCACATAAAGCCATGTAATTAAGGTCGATGATTAACCTCACATTTTTCTACCTGAATACTAAAGTAATTTAGATTTAGTAGTTGTATTTTCCTCCACCGGTGAGTAGGTGATAGGTTTCACTTACCTATGAGCACTGAGCCTGCGATCTCGAAGATAGTTGCAAGTATGCAAGCCTGCGTAAGTGTGAGCACCTTGGAGCCGACGCTGGTCCCAAACGAGTTAGCCACATCGTTGGCACCAATGCCGAAGGCCAATATGAACGCCACAACAAACCCACTAACCACAAGCCATAGCAAATCATCAGAAAACGGTTCCATTATTTTGCCTTTCCAATAACTGTCGAATCCGACTAATCAATTTTCATATAAAAAACCATTTCTGTAGCACCTAACCAAACGCAAATATTACCATAATTAACGATAAGCTTGGCTCTATATTATATTAATTCCTTAACACTTGTTGAAAACAATCCTTTCTTATCTTTAGACAGTCGAATTTCCATTCCTTTATAGAAAAATAACTATAGAATATACATATAAATAGTAGCTAAAGATTTACAGATAATAATTAGTTACGACTTTAAAAGCAATTCGTAAACTAGTTATAAATTTTTAATATTTAGAAATAAAGTAATTCGAAACTTATGTGGTGGTTGTGCGTCACAATGTTTGATGTTTAAAGAGTCTTTCGTATAGATGAGGATGGCTTGTTAATTTCGGCTTCATCATTTCTGTAAAGATAATGGACAAGTTAAAAAACTAGACCAAGAGTAGGTGCTTAGAATGTTGTCTACAATTAACTATCCCATAGTGATACCTCAAATTGTAGTTATACTGAAATTCCTACCTATCTTAGCAGGGAAGCAACAATGCGTGTATGACATAGGTAAATTGAATATCTGTTTTTTGTTTTAATTAATTTCTTATACCTAGGTATCTAAGTATGAATCACATATTAATCATGCTAACCTATGACTAAAGCCTTACTCCACACATAATAAATAACTATGAGCGTCCAAAATGGATGTCCACATGTTTCCACGATATCGATTCGACGCCATTTGATTTATTAAAATCGCGCTAAAATAACGATCACAGATACAGCAAACGACACGAGATAAACACCAAATTCCGCACTAGTTCCTTTTGGAAGGAGGTATTAAATTGGGAATTTGCACCAGATTGCGTCACATGTGCCTTTAGTTTCCATCATCGCTGTATATTTTTAAAGTGTCAGCTCATGTCATAGCTATCGTATAACACGTGTCGTTATGGACCAAACACCGTGTCACATCAATGAAAATCTAATTAAGTGTAACACTTGCAAATCAGTTACGTAATCAATTACAATACTGAGAAAAAAAATGTCACTTACTTTTGAATAGTGTAGGATTTTATAGTCCTAAAATCGCTTGAAGTGTAGAAACACGAGGGATCGCCTTGAGCTCCTCAGGTGTGGACTGAAGTTGACGAGGGTCGCACCGGGTCGCCGACTGAATGGAGCATGCGCGAAGGGCACCAGCCACCCCACTCCAACCCCCCTATTCAGACTCGAGCACAATAAAAATGTTTGTTCCTTAGCAAAAGAGCCCTTAGGTAACGTTACCAACTGTATTCAAATAGGAAACCGGCTTAATAAAACCAATGGTCCCTCATACCCGTTAATATTGCGTACGCATTTACGTAAGAATGCGATGTAATCCGCAGTAGTTTAGGAATAAAGCAAAACGAAACTACCTATATTTAATTCATGTTTTAAGAAGTAGGTAATTAGGTGATTTTTCCTAATTCGTTGGCAACTAGGTACACGCCGTACACGTACTACGATGTTGCTTTTAGTAGGTACCTTGATTTATCTTAAGAAGCGGCAATACCAACTTAAATCACAGCACAGCTCATGTCTTAGAGGCAATAAGTGAAATGTATGTACCTAAGTATCATTTAAATTATTAAATGTAATTAATGTCAGGTAGAACATCTTGTGTGTTATCTCAGGCTACGATCCATTTCTGTAAACATGCAAATTGTCTGAACTATTTCTGCGAGTTAAGTAAGAGTCTAGCAAAAATCTCAAATATGATAAATACCCCCGAGAATCATTCCCGAGACCACTTGCTCGGCAAGTCGGCAATCGTGATGTCAGCTCACAACTAACGAGGCAGTCAATATAATAAGTCAATATTAGACATACTTACAAGCATAGCATGCATAGGTATCTAATCTAAACATCTGCCATAATTATGCTTGGTAGCTTTCAACAGGGAAGTACCTACCTACTAATTATGTTGGAATACCTACAGCTGCCACATTTATTTACCAGAATTATTTTTGTAATGGAAAAACAAGAAATAGGTCTCAAACAAATAAAGTAGATACCTGGATACAGATAAATTTTCATTATGTGCAATATTAATTGTTACCGGGTACTGTACCTATGTGCTTATGTAAGTATGTATTTTGTATTAATTTGTGGAAATTTGAAAACTCAATAAATTGACCCTGAGAGTAGGAGACTTATGAAAATCGTATTTTTGAAGATACTTATGTGATGTGGGTTTTAGTATCTACTTATCGTGGTGCACTGGTGCCTGCCAGTTAGGCGGCGTTAGATAGAATGTAGTTTCCGTACCTACATGTGAGACGAAATAACAAGGTAGTAGCAGGGCCGTCTTAGACTACGCTGGGCCCCTTGACCACACAATAATTCGGGGCCCATTTAGAACGTTTCTTTTTTTTAACGTTTTATTTTTAAACTAGAATCGATCACTAGAATGGAGGCCCTGGGCACGGGCCCCGAATGCCATTATGGTAAAGACGGTACTGGGTAGTAGGTAAGTTTTTTGTCAACTTGTCAGTCTCGTTTTTCGGTACTTCCGAACCGATACGACCTTCAAACCTTCAAGAAAATGTGTAAGGCAAAAGCGTAGGTATTCCTTTTTACTAGGTCGGCAACGCATCTTTGACTCCTCTGGTATTGCGTGTGTCCATGGGCGGTGCTGATTGCTTATCATCAAGTGATACGACTGCTCGTTTGCCTCCTATTCCATAAAAAAACGTTTCTCTTCGCCTTCCCCAGGTAAAAGGATGATTTTCTGCCTGAAATGGAGGTAAAATAGGAATCCAGACCCAGTCAAATAAGAATCTAATTACAATTTAGTGTTTCGGTCACTTCAGTCAACAAGGGTCTAAATCTTCAGTCAAAAACGTACTTTTCTTGTCCTGCTTTGCCGTTTGTTTGTCAAACTTGATTAATATAGTACCTTTAAGTACCTAACAAATCTGTAAAACAACTTCAACAAGCGCTTTAGTTGAAATCAGCAGAATAAGTCATCATTAGCAAAATTTATGAATCATAATGAAAAACATGTACCTACTTAGATACTTCGGTAAATAGATAGATACGTAGGTAAGTATTTTATAATTTAGATTTAAAATGATAATAAAATTACAAAACGTTAAATGATCTCTAGTCTCTACATACCTACCTACATTGTTACGTTCAAATTAAGGCTGAGGTACCTATGAACAAAAAAGTTACGACTCATTCAGCGGGCAACGGAAATAAAAACAAAACATATCTCAGTGCCTTTAACTGAAACATTAAGAGTTTTATCTTCAGTGCATAAAATTCAAAGTCGCGGAATCTGAAGAGACTGCGAGTGACCGAGATGGCAAGTGTAGTCTGTCTGTGAATTGGACTAGAGGGCTTAGTCGTTTACAGGTTTACTGTTGCCTAACTGCCGCGCAGGCGACTATTCGATAAAAGATATTGTCTCTGTCTATAACGTAAGAGGTACTGATTCCCATGTAACACAAAAATGGATATTCCCACTGAACAATCATTAAAACATTGCTGCGAAATGTTCATTTGGAGAAAGCAACGCTCGTTCTCTAAGTTTACATCTTCAGAAGTCAATACCATCAACAATATTGAGCCGAGATCAACGTACCATGAACTACACGCAATGAGTTCTTCACAGAATGGAGTAATTAATGGCATTATAACGCCACAAACAATAAAGACAATCTGTAAGTACCAGGTAGATATTCAATTCCAACAGAGGTATGCAATTCTTATTATCGTTTGTAAAATAATAGCCTTGACTTTTCCAAAAAGAAACTTGTTTCACATTCGCTGAAATGTTCTACATGCAAATGTATGTTATGCTAAATGCTAATCGATAACTTTGCAATCAAAATAACTTGAGTCTTACCTAATTAAGTACATAATTATTAAGAGACGGAAACAAATCTATATATAATCTAATTTTTGAAGAAGGCCAATAGGTAGGCAAAAAACAGAACTTATCACCCACACCTTTTATCCTGAAGAAATAGGAAGATTTTGCGCATTTATTCAGTTGTTTGAAATCCCACGCAAATGAGGGGGGCGGGGGATACTACCTACTATAGACTAAAAAATAGTTAATTTACATAATAAGATAATTCAGCAGTGTATTGTAGGATTTGTAGAGTTAGTGGATAGTGTAAGTACCTAGTCACTAATCAGACAAGGGGTCGAACCAAGGATCTCGCGGTCATGCTGATAAAGGTCGTACATATGCAAGCAAAACAAAAACAAATGCAATACGTACCGTACCTATCTGTCGTTAAGCTCATTATCAGTTAACACCTATAAAATATGTAAACCTCTTATTGCCTATACAAGGTCATTTATAAATAAATATTCATCACCATGTCTACACAGTAAAGTACCAAAGCCCATCTACTATGTAAATACCTATATAGCAGATTAGGTAAGTAGGAACATAAACCTTACCTAGTAAGTATTATAGGTTTTTTAGGATACTTACTTTAAATTTAAATTCCTTTAATTTTTTACACCTTCATTTTAATATATATTTCCTATCTACTTATAGTAACAATTGCTGTTATAATCTATGCCTCACTGATTGTAAAATCATTTAAATTCAATATCTATTTAACAATTGTTTCTATCTAATTGTCTGAATATTATTATTTGTATGATCTGATGCAGCAGTTAACACAGAGTATGTTTTATTTGAATACTTTTAATACTACATATCTATATCTACCCTCTATTTTAAGAAATACCAAGACTATTACTTAGTACTTGTCAAGACTATTCTAAAGTTATTAATATAGGAAAAAAACAAGTTTTAATATTTATATAAGTATTTATTTAATTAGAATTGTTTTCCTCACATTATGCTCCGACATAGTTTTCCATAGTAAAAACTAAACCTTAATAATTGGCAAAAATAAATAAAAAACAAAGCTTGCAAGTTTAAATGTTACTTGGTCCCAACAATTTCATATTTCAAGTTGTTTTCGATGAGTTTATTTATTAAATTGGTGTTTTTGAAAACGGCTCCTGGAGTTGTAACTCCACCTGCTCCAGGCAACTTCTCTCTCTCCTTGAGAACAGTGTGTGCTGCCATCAGAAGTGCTACAACTGTGGCACCATATCCTGGATTTGTGCCAGTGACCCTAGCAACAACGGTTTTATTTGGCTTTGTGTTCTGTACATCAGAACCACTCTCCCATCCTTTTCCGACAAGCTTAAACGAGAAATGTGTATTATTCATAACATTATCAGTAGGACCCTCCTTTGTCACCATGCCCAGGGAACAAATCTTGGGATACTTAAGCAAAATATTTCTGGTGAATGACATTTTTGTCATAATTAAAAGTATTACAGCTCCAAAGATACTAAGAATGGATTGACACAAACTTCCAGATTTGAAGTAAGCTTTGAATTGAATAGGACGTTCCTGTTCATTGTGATATAAATAGCGCTGAGTACGATAGACAACTGACTCATCAGCTCCAAGAAATGGGAGATACCACTTGCCATCCTTCTTGTGCAGTGTTTGACGTTGAAGTTTGGGCTTTAAGCGAGGTAGAGGTTCAGGATACAACTTCTTCCTTAGGCCTGGCAACTCATTCATATGAGCAATACCATATACCAATGACTCCCATGTGCCATAATTGATGAGGCCTCGTTCGCGTGACTCAGCCTGAAATTCTGGTGGCAAATACGACTCTAAGTAAGACTCCACAGAGTTAAGAGTACCAGCGAAATGTTGTTTCAGGAAGATTACTCCCATATCAGCAGGAATGCTATCCCAACCACACGCGCTAACGATAAATACTCCGGCTTGCCGTGCTTGTTCATCATAACGGATCTGCATTGTTTCCATGAACTGGGGTTCACCACTTACATCTACATAATTAGTCTTGTTTTCCACAGCCGCTTTGACGACAGGTTCCCCATACTTGCGGTAAGGCCCACAGCAATTAACAATCATCTTAGTTTGGACACACATATCTTTGAGAGATTTATCATCATCTATATCTGCTATTATGACTTTCACACTCGAAACATCTTCTCCAGTCTTTTTGGATACCTCTGTCATCATAGAGCGAAGTTTCGCTTCCGATCGACCGGCAACTCCCCATGATGCAAGGTCATATTTCTTAGCAAATTTTACCATATGTATTACAGCTTGCTTACCCGTAAAACCCGTAGCGCCGAATATTACGAGGTCTAAACGTGACATTGCAATAAAATTTATGTACAATTAATTAATACCGGTCTACACTGGCACTGAGACAATATCAAAGAGTATACTAAGTACAGGAGTAACAGCAAAATACAAACAAGTCACTAATCATCAATAATGTCAATAGATATTAGACGTCTACCGTCGACGGTGACCTACCGGTACTAAAAAAAAATAGCTACCTCCAATATAATACCTCCATATATTATTTACCTCATTCATATCAGAGCGATAATATTAACAAACAATAAGATCCGTTCAAAGTTCAATGCCAAGTTCAATACTATGATTGTGTTGTTTTTGCGTAGATTCCGCCGAAAAAAAATACTATAAAAATAAGTACTAAATATCTACTACCTAGTACCTACTTAAAGTAGGTAGATTCAGTAATGTGTATGAATATTGTCATGATTTTACATCATTTTTAATAATTAGGTACCTATAGGTTCTAAGTATCTATTGTAAAATAAAATTTTATTGTAGATGTAGCATAAGCGCCTATAGCGCCACCCGCTCGGCCACCGGCCAGAGGTAATGAGATTGAAGGAAGGGCAATAAGGGAAATATACTAACAAGGCTTGACTTGACTCAACTCTCAACTGCATCATGAAGCAAGCCAAATACTTTGTATTTATTTGACATTCTGAAACTGTGTGACACTCTGAAATTCTATGGACGGAGAAAATCAGTGCCATCCAGTAAGATGTTAGGTGTGTTTCTGTTATATTATCAGGTATTTATATTAAGTACATTAGCAGGTATTATATTACAAAAAAAAGATACCGGCCAAATTGAGCACCTCATCCTTATTGAGAAGTCAAAATTCTAGTTTGCCATCATAATTATCCTAAAAACACAATTAAGTACCATGTAACATAAACATCACATGGCTAATGATTAAGTAGGTATACCTATAATGTAATGTACCTATAATTATAATAGCGTTCAAAAGAAATATAAAAACTATAGCTAGTCTAGCTATGACTGCTGAAGAACTACCTAAGCCGATGATTTGGGTTCGGTTTTGAGCTCGAGTAACGGATAAGTTATAGTAAGTTTTAATCCGAGTGTTTTGTTTGAAGCATGCTTCAATGAAAAACTATTGGTTCCTAAAAATAGGTACCCATCTTAGTGGAAATGTGCTACCATATAAGAAGGTAGATACTTGTGAACAGATTTTTCACAAAAGAGAAGTTTCAATCATACCTGTAACATTGAATTGAAACGAATTTTTAACAATACAATAATAACTTTTTAACGATGTTCCTTTTTCGATTTAATATTTGAAAACTCTTAGGAATTCTGTAAATAATGTTTTTTTTATAAAAGACGATTTAAAGGTTTCATTTTTATAATTATTAATGATTTCAAATGTACTTTTTATAGCCACAGCCTACACACGACCACAACACGCTGGAAAAATCAATTCGACAGGATCAATTTCATGCATTAAGATTTTAGCCCATCATTTTTTGAGCTGTGGTAACACTTTTAAGTCACTGTCAATTTTTAGAAAATCACTTCACTTGTCAGTTGTCAAAGCTATTTGATTTGAAATTTTTCCTAAATGTTTTGTAATACCTTTGCATGACATACAAAATAATTACGGTCTTTAATAATGTAACAGAAAAGATAAGAAAAAAAGCAATATAATGTTCTTCAGAAATGTATGGTGTGCGGCCGAGACGACGAATAGTTGGTACGGTAAATTATAATAAAGGTTATGTTATTGAAAAATTGTAGGTTTATAATTTTTTTCTGCTTTTTAGTAGACCGTTGCTTCTCCAGCAAGGTCGCGGAAGCCTCAGCAACGTTCGGGTGGTGGTTCGCAATTCTTTACACAACAGTCGACGAGGCGCCCGGCGCACGGCCCTCGAGCCCGATCCGTTGTCCCAGATACAGATAGAATCAGGACCACTTCATGCTAGAGTCCTTTGGAAGCCTTTCTTTTTCACAGTTGGGGTGAGATTATGTTTTCTTGTTAGTCGTGATATTTACATTTTCTCATTTTAATCTAAGATACCTTCTTAATAGAATTCTAATTAGATACCTATTGCATCCATTTGAATGTTTCCACGCAAAGGCTATATTAGAACATTATAAACTGCCTTTATTCTTCCAAGGTATCTGCAGTAAGTCTCACTGGCTGCTTTATATGGGAATATGAGAACCTACGCTTACATGCCTCATCTTTTCTCAAAAAACCTGGCACCTGGTTGAGTGCTCAGCAAAGAAAATTTAAAACACATCTTGTAAGTATTTTTTTGATATAATGAAGTAAACAAGTTTCCTAGAATAATTTCCAATTAGGTCTTTTTTATTTTAGCAAAAAGCTGAGCCTGGTCCGCTTACCAAATGGTGGAGGTCGTTAAGAGACAGTGAGAAAGTCTTTTACCCAATACTGGCTGCAAATTTATTGGTGTTTGGTGCTTGGCGTGTGAGGTCCCTGCAACCCTACATGATTAAATACTTCTGTTCTAATCCATCTGGAAGTAAGTTTCTAATAAATGATAACTATGAATCAATAATTATTACTTGTGTAAATATAAGTAATGCCGATAATTTGAAACAGGTTCACGATGTCTTCCAATGTTGTTGTCTACATTCAGCCATTACTCTGCAATGCATCTGGCCGCAAATATGTATGTTCTTTACAGCTTCATGCCTGGTAAGTCATTTATACAATATAATGATTAAAACTGAATCTTTGTAAAATCAATATGCAACACAATGGAATAATTACACTTGAATGGTGTAACTACTATGTATGTGGCAGTCATTAACACTTTCACAATAGGGTGGGTCACATGATTTATTTTTTTAATACCCGTCTTATTTTTTAATCATTACACAAGTTAAGTAAATTAAGTAAAAACACACAAGTATTTATATTTTCTTACAGAAACAAATACTTTCGACAATTATATTGATTTGAAATATTGCATGACATCACTTTTGTGTATGTTTTATGCTAAAACATGACATAACTAATTTGTTCTATTTATGTACTTACAGCTGCAGTAGCATCATTAGGAAAAGAACAATTTGTAGCCATGTATTTAAGTGCTGGTGTAATAAGCAGCTTTGCAAGTTTTGTCTACAAAGTTGCACTAAATCAACCTGGCCTTAGTCTTGGTGCAGTAAGTATATAAATGATGTGCTAGACACTACATTCAAATATTAATTTATACAATAATAATTATAGAAATATCTTTATCATTATATAGATAGATCAATAAGATCTGTTACTTTTTACACTATCAATGTATTTTATTGCAAATAAGAAAAATTTGTACCTGATCAAGATAAATTCAGTCATCAATATAAAAATCTATAGTATGATTTGCCTTTGTTTCAGTCTGGAGCAATAATGTCGGTGTTGGCGTATGTATGTGTACAGTATCCTGATACCAGGCTCAGCATTATCTTTCTACCAATGTACACATTTGCTGCTGGCACGGTAAACATGGCATCTTTTTCTTGTACATTAGTTAACAGTATGAAGTATACAAAGTAAATGTGTTGTAGGTGTTCAAAATATATTTAGAGGGTTAGATATCAAAACTTTCATAATAATCTTACAGGCTATCAAGGTTATTATGAGTGTTGACTTTGCTGGAGTGGTATTTGGATGGAAATTCTTCGACCATGCTGCACATCTTGGTGGTGCTTTATTTGGCATGTGAGTACATAAATTATTAAAACCTTTTCAGTAAAGTTTATCATATTGAACAATAATAATATTAAATAATTATTGTTTAAAACAGCATGTGTGCCAGATTATCAAAAAAAAGGCGAGACTACTGAAAAATTTGTTGTTTTTCCTTCATGTTGTGTTTATGTACATACATACAAGCTATTAACTAAGGTAGGTTTATAGTGCAAATATTAGTGAAGGTAAGATCTTGACAACACAACAAACCACAGAAAGTACTGGTATAAATATTGATTTCTTTTACAGGGCTTGGTGTCACTGGGGTAGCTCAATTATATGGGGGAACAGAGATAAATTCCTGCAGTATTACCATACTTTTAGGAAAAACGATACAGGCAGATAGCAACTTGACATAGTGAAAATAATAGTAAAACAATTTTTGTTAAGAAAATATTATGAATGTAAAACTGACAAATTATTTTTAATGTTTGGTAAATAGCATTTCTTTCTATTGTTGTGATAAAAATTTGGCTTTTCTTTGTATGTTTACAGAAAAGAAAATATTTGTAAGTAACAACTTTATTTCAAAAATAAAAACGGATATTAATTAAAAATGCATTATTGAATTACATTGACTTTGTCAATAAAGGTTTCTTTGATTAGGCCTTCAATATCTTGGCGTGGAAGTCGAAGTGTTCGCCAATGTAAGAGGCTATGTGGTAGTACGAGTGGTCGTAACCTTCACGTAACTTTAGTATGACTGGGACGCCCACTGAACGACACGCCTCTACCAAGTTTTCCGGTAATAATTGCTTGTCTACATAAAATTGGTCAATTGAACCCTGGAACACGAGAAAAACAGGTTATAAAAGTAAGAAACAATTTCGGGATAAGACTGATCGAGTATATTGATTAAATAAAAATACCTGGTCAATGAGTAAAGTGAGTGGAGGTCCATCATATTTCTTGACTAGTTCTGTAGCATCCCATTCAACCCACTTGCTCTTATCATCTCCCAAGTATCCACCAAGGGCCTTGACACCCCATGGGCCTTGAATAGGGTTGCAAATAGGAGCAAATGCACTAACTGACTTGTACAACCCAGGGTTCCTGAGTGTTGATATTAAAGCTCCATGACCTCCCATGCTAGAAATTAGAGAATAACAATATTAGTTCTGGCTTCCTCTTACATGGGACTTATAATAAACCTTCCTACACAGACAATTCTGAGCCCAACTTTGTTTTTTGTAAATACATTCATGACACAAGAAAACTGACATTGGATGGCTTTTTATGATAATAAGACAATGTTGTATCATTATAAATATACCTAATTAAGTAATTAGCAATAACACATCTGATAATGTTTTATCTTACATTCAACATGACATAACTTACAAAAGCTATTCCTAAATGGAAATGATTATGATAAATTAAAAACCATAAATATGACAATAAAAAAAGACTATAACAGCTTGCAAAAAGGTAAAACCTGTTTCAATACCAGCTTTGCCCTAAATAATTTATCAGTTAATAAAATAATGTTGGTTGGTAAGTAAATTGACATTTTACCTGTGTCCCATGATGCCAATTCTGTCAGGATCAACTACATTGTTAAAAGCTTGCTGAACTAATTCATACAATTCCTTATTCACATAACTAGCCATTCTGTAGTTTGTTGACCATGGCTCTTTAGTGGCATCTACATAAAATCCAGCAGCAACACCGAAGTCCCAGGAGTCATCATCACCTGGAATCTTTACTCCTCTAGGAGAAGTGTCGGGACCAACAACTATTATACCATGGTCTGCTGCATACCTGCGCATAAATAAACAATTATTACATTTTAGGCACAAATAGATATAGGTAAAGTATAAAACACAATTATGTACCTTGTTTTTCAAGTTTAGAAATAAAATTATGTGTGCCTATATTACATGATAAGTATGATAGTTTTGATAACAACAATAATTAACAGCTATTGTTAGTAATATAATTATAATAATCTGAAAATAGGGTCAAGAAGCCACATAAACATTTTTTGGTATCAACTCAAGCAACTTGTTCCATATTATCATACACATCTTCATATTTAGCAGATCAAAAAAAATTGAGTACTAGTATAATTTTATAACTAAAATACTTTTCAATATTCAGAATGCCCTAAAACATCTCATAAATGACAAATAAATATTATTGACTTATTTTTAGTAAAAGCAACTTTCTTTTCTTACTTGGAATCTTGACCTAACAGTGAATATAAAAACCTTATATTCATAAATGAGAAGTGATTCATGTTTACAGTATTTTAATAAATACATACATTTTAATATTATTTACCTTTGGAAGCCTGATTTAGTGATGAAATTTTGCTCACTGCAAGTAAGTCCTGAGAGGTAGAAAACAACTGGTAACTTGACATCACCACCTTCAGCCTGTGGTGGCAAGTATACTGAGAAGTTCATCTTACATTTTAATTCAGATGACTGATGGGAGTACACTTTTTGGTAGCCCCCAAATATCTTGTTTGATGAAACCAGTGAAAGTTGATCCATGGTTGTTTTCTGAAAAAAAAAAATATTACAACTTTGGGATGACTACATAAATACTACTTTAACTAAAATTAAAAATTAAATTACACATTAACGAATAATTTCAAATTATACATGTTAAGACAGTAAATTATTGACAAATGCAAATAAGATTAAGTAGGTACCTATTTAAAAAAATCAGTAATTTTCGTTTGCTTAGCTCTACATATCTTTTATTATGAAGTACCTAAATAAACACAACTACTATTCAAAATCGCGTTACATGTACAACCATTATTTAACATAAATAATATATTATCACGATGAACATATTTTTATTTTCCTCGAGGCATGATTTTGCAGATAATCTGAAGTAAATAAATAGTAGGAACCCATTATCATTCTAACTTCAATTTATTGCAAAAAGATCAATATAAAATACACTAAATATGTAGGCTAAAATAAATAACCAAAATATAATTTAAGACACCATATTACTACTTATCCATGCGCTACTCCAAGGTCATAAATTATTGATTCGCTAGTACTACCGAAATAGTCAAGGCCGCTCTTTTTTACTATAAGCCGGCCGGCCTGGCTTCCTTTTAGTATAATTTTATTATGCACTAGTATATTATTATGTATTAAGTTTGCCTAAGCTTACCTGGCTTCACGAAAGGCACGTAGCACTACAATGAATTAAGACGGGCACAACTTAACATTAAATAAGTAATACGCGAATGGACACTAGATTGTGTGAATATTTAAGAGCATGTGAACTGTGAACTGACGATAATTTTATTATCACTACCCAATATTGCAGAACTACAACTGTTAAATGGTTCAATTTACGGACTGCTACTAATTTATATTGGTTGAATGACTAGCTGGACGATGTAGCATGAAGTTGCGAATAAATCAGCAAATTAGCTTGAAGAAGAAGAGATTATTATAATAGAAATCTTTATAAACTTACAATCACACCGCACCACAATGTTATCAAAAAGATAATGAATGAAGTGAATGATGATGACAGCAAAATGACAGAACTACAAATGACATTGACAATAAATTACACTCAGTCATGAATGACAAGCACGACATAGCTACCTTGCAAAAATAATACTAGTCATTATCTATGTAGGTAATTCTGTATTTAATTATTTATGTTGTTAATACTCTGAGGGCCTAATATTCACAAAAAATTAGAGTACCTATAACAACACTCTACTAACGCACTCAACAGCAAAAGTATCCCGATTTCTCCGTTCCCGTAGGATTAAATGAAAATCCGGGTCTCCAGGTTCTAACTGTTCTAAGCCCTCGCCACCGATTTTCAGTCAAACCGATTTAGAAGTTCTTGAGTAAAGTTATAAATAGTGCCTATAATACGACTTTTATAGGTTTAGACTTATTTAGGTAGGTTCCTATTGGTTTAAGTTCCTACATATTATACTTTATATTGTATAGTAGAACAATTAAGTATATTTAATGCTTATAGGTCAATAAGTGGCAATAGGCCCCTGAAAGCTTACGTTAGATGTAAAAAACATTTATATAGGAATCTATAGAATAAAAACTAGTCTATTTAAGAAAATAAAAATAACACCCGCTGGAAACCCAGACAGTTCTTATGGAGAATTTTTAAGTTGAAAAACCCATCCATTTGGTATATGTTCAGAAGGTCGTTTGATCAATCTATGGGTAATTTGTTTGTTTAAACGCACTAATCTTTTGACTGCACGATTGGTACGATGGCTCAGCAACCGGCTGCAGTGCAACGTGTAGCAGGTTCGATTCCCGTACGGTGCAACTATTAGTGTAACTGTGATCCACAGATTGTTGTTTCGGGTTTATGTGTCATGTGTATGTAATATTGCATGTTTGTAACCGCACCTACGACACAGGAAAAAATGCTTAAAAAAATAGTGAGGAAAAGCTTTTTTATGCTGAAACTATACTGGTTCCAATTTAATTTTTTTGGTGGATATTCTATTAAGGAAGGCTGTAGATCATCAAATATCACGGTGCGATCAATAGGAACTGAGCAGCGTGTGAAACTGTGTGGGTAGTAGCTAGTACATACATTATTTATTATAAAGTCAATTGTTGAGGTATTTACATGGTTTGGATATCAAGTAAAATAATGTTTCACAGTAACACTTAGTACATTTGTAATGATTAAAAAACATTGTTTTTTACTACAGACAGAATAAACATAACAAAATTATAGGCTAAACCCCATTAACTTATTACTAACGAAAAATTTGTAACAGTTCAATGTGAAACTTCCTTATTTGTGATGGTAATGAGTGAGACACTATTCAATATTGATACATTTATTTTTCTATTTTTTAAGTATTTTACAATTTAACCCATATGCTAGTGCTATGATACTGAACTATGTATAGGTATTTATTTTTGTATTGCTATATTTTCGGAATTCTTGTTTGTTTTCCAAGACAAATATGTGTTCCAGAATAATGCAACTACTTGAACTAGTAAAACTTGGTATTGGAGGGGAATATAATAAAAATTTACTATCTGAACCCATGGCCAGAGGCAGTAATTAGTCTTTAAGACATCTATGTAATTGTTTTCCAAATCACTTTTAATGTTAGTCCAATCCTTGCCCTGCAAGGCTGCTACTGCACTCAGAATTCCACATAAGAATAAAGGTGCAAACATAATTTGGTCAATAAATACTTTCTTCAAAGCAACTGTTTTGCCACTGGAACCTATATACTTGTATAAGGCTCCATACCAAAGTCGCAATGCCGGTCCCTAAAATGAAAAGTGTATTATTTATTCTGATAATATTCAATATAAAGTAAATTAGTATCTCTACATGCATGATAAGATATGCTTATCTACTTTTGAAATAATGTTGATATTAACACTGTGTACTCTGTCTCATCAGATTAGTGACTGTATGTGTGGACATTAAGCAAGAGGTCTTCAAATAATCATTTATAATTATTGATGTCTGATTCGAGCATAATATTAATAGAATTTATGATTTTATGTGGTTGTACACACACACACGCACATAAAATTAAAAGGAAAACAATGATCGTAGATACTTACACCAACAAAAAAGCCTATTGAAGAAAATTTTAAAGTTCTTGTAATGTCGACCTTTGTGATGTGCTTACGTTCAATGAAAGTCTGACTTATTAAATCACCGGATCCCATTAGGACTCCAGTTTGCACGGCTTGTACCAAGTATGGTCTTCGTTGTAAAGTATCTAGGTACAGCTTAAATAAACCGCGAAACTTCATATTCGACTGAGACATCGTAATGTTGTCTGTTGACTAGAACAAAGTATTTTGCTATTTTTCAGCATAAGTTAACCTTAAAATTTTTACACCGATTTCCGATACATGGTGTACCGTTTAATAATATGAACACAGTATTACAATATTTGTTGGTTCAGCGGTAAGCTAGCAGCATTTACATTCCATGAAATGCATCAACTTATTTATTACGCTTTGATGAAATGAACTAGTAGATATGTATGGCCAATGGCAGGCTGAATACGGCGGCAGATGAATGAATTGAAAATGAAATGATGGATGATGGATCATGCATGCATGTATTGATGATGGAATTGAACTTATGTCACTTATGTGACATTGACATTGACTAATTTGACGGTTGTACTCGTGCACTTGCCACTTCAATCATTATTTTGTAAAAAATCGACTAAGTTGGTTATGTACCTATTTTGGATAATTAATACAAAATAAATAGATATTTCCAGATTTGGGGAAGACTATATTACATTTATAAATTAAATTACTCGAACTAAGGCGGAAAGTCTATATAAAGCTTTTTGCGGCCAATCCTTGTCGAAGATATTTAATTTGTCCCACTATCTCCTTTTGGGCCTGTCGCGACGTCTACTGACATTATGTGGGCTCCACTCAGTAGTAAGCTCTGCCCACTGCTCATCTGACATGCGGCAGACATGACCAGCCCAGTTCCACTTCAAGCCTGCGGCTTTATGGCCAACGTCAACGATTTAGTCGTGAAGCGCAGCGTGGTGTTCCGAATTCTGTCCGATAGTCAAACTCCTAAGATACTGTGCTCCATGGCCCGCTAGAAAACCTTGAGATTCGACTTCTGATGTTTTGTCAAAGACCAAGTGAGCACCATAGGTGAGGATAGGCAGAATGCACACGTCCATGAGTTTCTTTTTGAGCGCTAATGGAAGATTACTTTCATTAGGTCTTTCATGTACCAATAGCTCTTCCAGGCGTTTCGGTGCGTTTTCCAGTTTGCACTCCGCAAGTATTTTAGTCGATTAACGAGAATTTAGTAGCTCAAGAGATACCAACAACGATGAAACACCAAAACAATAAAGCTTTCATAATATTATAGAAAATAACAAATCACTACTCAAGCCCAAGTTTGTGCGATGCTTTTTGTCCTCAAATCGAAGTAAAAGAGAGCTCCTAATAAATGCTTACTCGACGAAAATATTTGCGTAGTGCGAACAAGGCATCGTATTAATACCTGAGTAGTGATCCAATGATATGGATGCGCCGACGTTCTTAAATGTTTTGGTGTTTTCATCGTTATTGGTCTCTCTTTCTACTGCTGGATCATTATCATAGAAGTTTTAATACAAAGACAAAAAGAAAATGTAAAATAATACACACTTGTATAGTATAGTATAATTTATTCATTCTTTAATTCATTCGTTCCATTTTATACAGCTGACAACCCCGTCCGTTGTACAAGTGAGATGTCCGTATTATCGTAAATTCGTAAATTGTTACGGATTGTCTTAGTTTTGCATTATAATTTCTTGTTCACATTGTAATAAACCGTTTAATATATTGGATTATTAAGATGGATAAAAGGAAACTATCGACTGCGGGGGATAGCCTGTATCAAATACTGCAAGTCCCAAAAACGGCTACACAAGACGATGTCAAGAAAAGCTATCGGAAATTAGCGTTAAAATATCATCCCGACAAAAATCCCAACAATCCTGAAGCTGCCGAGAAATTCAAAGAAGTAAATCGTGCACATACGATTTTAAGTGATGGCACGAAACGAAATATATATGATAATTATGGATCTCTTGGTCTTTACATTGCTGAGCAATTCGGCGAAGAAAACGTCAACGCCTATTTCGTGGTGACAAGCACTTGGTGCAAGGCCCTGTTTATTGTTTGCGGCATTTTGACCGGATGCTACTTCTGCTGCTGCCTCTGCTGTTGTTGCAATTGCTGCTGTGGCAAGTGCAAACCACGTCCGCCCGAGGAGTCGGTGATTATCACACACTGGAGCGGGATGATTCAGATGGCGTGCAAGCCGTGACTGTGCAGCCGGGTGGAGAAGGCCGCCCTAAGGGTGAACAGGCTCCTCCCATCGCTATGCCTGCTCCTCCTCCTGCTGGAGCTTCAGAAAACACCGGTTTGAACACAGGTGGGGTCAATTATGGAATTTCAAATTAAACTAGCAAAACAACAGTACTACATCAAATGTCAACCCCTTATTTAAGTACCTATAAGTATCTTCAATATAATATTTTTCAGTTGCGTTACAGTTTATTAATATAGGTAGCAATCCAGTGAAGAATTTTGTATTTATTTTCATATCAATTTGGGGTAAAGGTTGTTGGACATACTTACTCTTTCTAAACAACAATCTTGCGAAATATGTAATCAATTTGATCATATTGTTATATAATAAGAATTAAAAATATATGCATGAAGTCAGTCACTTGGATTAATTTCTATTCTTTCAACCTAATTTATTGTGACATACATCTTATAAAGGTTTATGTTCATCCAAATAACTTAAAAAGTATAACCATATATTATTATTACCATTAGTGAACTTTTGATAGATATGACCACAATTAAATGCAGGCTGATGTTTTAATTGTTTTTTATCATGGATGGAGTTGATTTTACAAATAATCAATCTGATTAGTGATGACAGTTGTAATGAATCTTAACTATGTCAACAGAGAATTTACAAAGTGAGTTGATTGCTTAAAAAGGTGAATAATACACAAAAATGTTACATAAAGTATATTTGTAATATAATTATTTAAAGTTAACTTGTTAACACCACACAAATTTGAAATTGATAGGAATAATTAATTCATTTAAATAAATCAAGATATAACTATGTCATATAAAAGCAATGACCATTGTGATTTATGTGAAATATGATGATTGATATAAAGGACATCCTTTGGAATACAATATAGATTATACTTGGGTACCTATTCATACACCATTCTTTATTCATTCTATGCTTGATGTATCCCATTTTTCAAGATTGGTGTTGGTACTGGTCTTTTCCCACTGCTCTTGTATATCAGAATCTAGATTGTCCATCATTAAATATTACTTACTATATTATGAAGTACTTCAATTTGGCCTTAAAGTAATAAATAAGAGTAAAAATAGTTCTTGGACTAATATTTTGTAGTTGAAAGTGCTTTGTAGTATATAAGCTGACAGTATTTTACAGAATCTTATAAGATTTATGAGACTTCCAATTAGCCAAGAGTATATTAGTGGCAAAAAATCAGTATTGAATGTTGCCCAATAGTAGTTATTTTCTGGTGTACATACCTAATTCTCTTCAATTTATTGTTAGTATGCATACTACATGTGTAATTACATGTAATGTGTCTTATACTAAGGCTGCAAATCATTGTAGTCTTTTAATTTATTCTACAAACTGTATGCATATGCATATTGTGCTTGTGTTCACTATTATAAAACTCAAATCAGATGGATTTTAATTAATCACAATGAATGATATCTTTCACTAATGTTAATATTTTAAGACCTAGAATCTAGGTCTAGGTCCTAGATACTTGTTTACTTTTTAATGATGATTGTCACTATAATATAGATACAGAAAAGTATCAATTTGATATCATTAATAAAACACACTATTCATTGAGGTTCTCATAGTACTACAACTGTCAAAAAAGTGATACAATGATCACACATTTTCGATATTTACGGTCAAATAGTTTAATAATGGACCGAAGCAATCAATTAATATCACTTGTAAACCATGCTTTTTCCATAAGTTGTTTAAAATATGAGTTAGGAAACAGATTGAAAAACATCAAGCCTCATTGCTAATCAATTGCTTATTGTATATGACAATTTCAATGTAGCTTTAGGTGTCGATTAGGTAGTATTTTATTAATTAGACTACATTAATCAGTATGTGTATTGAAATTCATTGGGATTCTGCTTATTGATTTAGTATTTACAATAGCTTTATTTCATATGAATATAAAATTCATGTAGTGTAAATTGGCAGGTTATTAAAGATTATTTCATACATTAAAGATATCAACGAAAAGTTTGTAATGTAAAGTCAATTGCACGGGGCTATGGAGTGCTTTTGACTCATTACCCAAGTATTGCTAATAATACTAATGCACAGTTCAAAGTTTGCTACATTTTACACTGACATTCCAGCTTAGTATAGTTGTAAAAATATATTTACCATCACATTTACCATAAAAAATTTACCACAGTGATCCCTCTAGCAAGAAATTGACCTCTGGTTGGACAATGACACAATTAATTGGGTTAAAAGTTACAGACATGGCCTGCCGTAGGACGCTATAGTGATCTCATTCATTAAAACAATATTTGTCAACTGGTAGGGTTTTTGATTATAGGTGGCACTACTGTAAAATTTTATAGTTGATTTTAATCGTGAGCTCTCGCTTTGTCCACTAGGATATTATGATATGTATATTATTATAGTTTTGGTATTTTTATAGATTGTACCAAATCTAAACATATGGAAGCTAAGTTACATCAATTGTTATTAAAAAAAATTAGAACCCACTATGTAGAAAAACATTTTAATAAAATAATCGAGAACCATTCGCATTCTGTGTCAAAGAAAGAAGATTACATAATTAAATTAAGGTAAAATAAAAATTGGAGTACCTGCTAATAAAAAAGTATAGACTGCCAGATTGGTGCAGTGCCTGGGCAAGCCGCTACTGCGCAACATGTTCGTTTCGTTTTTGTTCGCGTCTGAGCGTGATTTGTACAATTATGAATTTATAATGTTTGTAAACATATTTTGAAGAAAATGTGGGGCCCCATTAAAAAAATGAAATAAAATAATAATTTGTTTGTTGAGGTTGCCCAAAAGATTATATTACACACTAGCTCAATTTACTTGTTTTGCAGTTTTTTCTGACATTCTGTTTTCCATTTTTCTTTTCTGTACTTACTTCCTTAAAGTAACACATGTTCTTAAACTTTATAATGTTTTATCTAACTGGGTTTTTCTTTAAAGATAATACAAAATACGTGTCTTATTTTATATTATTTATTTTTTATCTGTCTGACGGATTAAATAGATGTTTAATTTTCGTGCTCTGTTAACATCCTTATTGCTATGAAATGTGGTCGTGCCATCAGACTGAATAATACATTTCTGTCCATGACATAATAGATATTAAGTGCAAAGGGCGGTATCCTCAATTCTGTATTCAAAAGATGATTGACCGCAAGAATGTTCAATAAACATACGAAGCAGTTTCGACCGAACATTGAAATGCCACTCGGATTAAGTATATCACTTTTTACCTGACTACGGCGAAGCCAAAAGGAGGGTTATAACATGTCTCAATAAGGTAGATGACGATAAAGTGAGCTAAAAGAGATATAATTTTACACAAATTCTATACAAAATGTGTAAAAAATCTATCTCTAGTGGCTAAACTTATCGAAATATATCCAAGCTATTGAGACTGGTCGTTAATAGGGTAGATGACTAATTTTTATTTTAATTTCCGTCTGGTAGATTATTTAAAACATTAGACACGTATTTTTTATTTTCTTACGGAAACGAATAGTTTCGAAGATATATTGATTTGAAATATCGTACAACGTCACTTATGAGTACGATTCATACTCTAAAATGACGTAGTTACCTCCCACTCCTAAATTGATGAAATTGATTCGTTTGTATTGTTTTCTTATATGACAAAATAAAAAAATATGTGTCTAATATTTTTTCAATACCTAACTGACGGACAAATTAGACTTTTAATTTTCATAACCTATCATCATCCCTATTGTGAAATACTCATAAGATTATAATATGGAAATTAAGTTGAGTTGTATAGGGTACCTACCCTATTGGAGTGTAGGTACTTAGATGGCCTATATTTTCTTGGCTTTTACCATGGTTAAATTTGGGACAGTCTATCTATCACTATAATGGTATAACTTGGTGTAAGTAGGTACATATCTTGTTGTACTGCTACAATATTGTACTACTATTAAACTCTCCGTGATTTTTATCTACCGGTACCTATATGTATTCTAGGAGTATTCTGTGAGGACTCTAAAACCAGAGTGATATTAAGGAGATTTTTACCAAGAATGAGATTGGATTGTAATGGCGTAGAAAACTGGAAATTATTTCAGGCTAAAGTTACCTGAATGTAAATGTACAGGGACGCATTTAGATTAATCTTTCCTGAAAGAATTATAATATTTCTGTGCCATTATGAATTAAACTAATTATAAGTAGAAATGTGACATAGAGCATTGAACTCTGTTTTTAGCGTCCTCGAGTCCGTATTTTGTTGATCAATCAAAAGGACCTATGTATCGTAATTGTATTTTGTAATCATTACTTTAGTTAGCTCTTCAATGTTTATTATCATTGTTTTAATTTTGTTATCATAAGCTAAATTATTTAGCATTAATAACTAGTTGTCGACCAAAATTAAACTTATGAGGTAATTTATAAGGTATAATTAAAATTTCGACAATTCAATTCGAGTCTTTAGAGTGTATTAGACAACATTTTTTCCTCACAACCTACGGATCCTTTTTTACATAATTTGCTAGCAATAATTTCTGGTTTTCCTCATAGGATTTATGTGAGCTTTAATTGTTTAAATAAGGAAATGTTATTTGTAATTGACGAAGTGTTTAATACAGTTAGGGTTTCTTCGCTAATAAAATTTAACTTTGAGATCATTATCCAGTTAATACAGATATTATAATGCTTTGGCAACGTAAACATTTGTACGTGTTGCGTTGCTGTACGATATCATTGTGCTGTGTATTATAACACTTATTGCCACACAGTCTCGTGTACCTATTATACAAGGGAATTACCGAATCTTTCTTGTTGCTTATAAATGTATGCCTCTATTATGTACGATAAGAATACTATTGCGATGAAAATCGGTCGTTTGTTATATGTATAGACAATAGAGAAGTTAGTAATATCGACTTGTAAACCACGGCCAGTTCGGCAAATTAATGATTTACAAAATTTTAATGAAACTTTAAGCTACACATTTTGAATATTACACTGTTGAATTTTTAACTAAATATGACATTATTATATTGCATTAGTTTCAAATGTGTGTGATATTGTAAATTATTGTAGTTGTTGTTGTACCCGTTCGAAAATGATAAAACTTCATTAATTACTTAAATTAATGTTCTAATGGCTCACGCAAGTGCGAGCAGGGAAATGGACTAACTGTTATGTCTCGTGTATATTATTATAAAGTTATGGTACTAGTCAACGAGTATTTATAACGACAATGTCAAGGAATAAGAATGTTAAAATGTAACTACACTTATAAACTTTCAATTAAATAAAATCTACATAAGAAATGTCATCTATTATTGAAGTAACTCCTCTCATTTTAATTAGTTTATTATAAGCTGACATACCCGTACTTTTTGAAAACTCATAATAATTTTAATATATTTCTTCTTGTTTCCAGGAAGCAGTATTCCAAAATACACATGAAGTATTTACAACTAGTCTAACATTATTTGTAAGAGAAACGAGGAACGTACTTGTATAACCACCAGCATGAACATAGGTACAGATGTAAGCCTAAATAAAGTTATTGTTCATCATTTTAAAATATTTTTTATACGTTTATTATAACATTTTATTATAATTTTCACTTTAAAATATATTATACATCGCATCGTAAAATTGTTTTTATTAATTAATGTTTATTAAAAATGTTAATTAATTCAATTCTTGCCGTAGATTAAAAAAATTGGTGATGGTGACTAGGATTTTAGATACTTTTAATTTAGAGATAAACTTGTAAAAGGCCATATAAAATAATCAGCATGTACCTATGTATATTCATGTAAATATTATTATTTTTGTGTGACTATATCCAAACTTGTTTCACACGTAAGATTTTTGATGATGTATTTATACTATGTATTAAAAACCGAGAAATTAAAAAATATTCGTCCAGGGCTTCCTGTATAGATTGCATTTGCTTGTAGATTGTTATTGGCTGTTAGCGCATCTATGGCACTGTATTATCGTAGCTATTCTGGTTGTAATATTTATATTACGTACTGATATTATGTAAATAAAGTATAACATTACACACCAATATGACCTTGTTACTAAATCAAATAATTCTAATACATCCACCAAACTTCATTAACATTTGTGATGTGCGCCATTGAGCCATTCAGAACGTTAACATGAAACTACCTACGACAGCTATTGCTATTATTAATGAAAGTACGGGAATGTAAACATTTTTTTCGTTTGTTTTGTAATTTTAAATAATTTTTCTCCGGTGCATGTTAAAGAAAACTTAAATATTGACGTATTTTAAAAAGACATTCTCATAACAAGTTTATCTCGTCGAGAGGTTCTGACGACAACCTTACTTGTCGTGGCAGACTCTGCGGGTAAACGAGTTATATTTGAATAATGAATATTAAGTGGTTCATTAATTTAGCAGTTTTATTTGTGGCGAGTGATAATCTAGTGCAATCATTCAACATATCGGTATACGACATTTGTCCCTTATATAAAAAGGGCGCCAGCTTGAATATACACGACGTGGTTGGACGTTGGATGACAGTCTACACGCAACCGAGGGCGATAGATTGCTTTAAATTTCAAGTTAGAGCAACTACTGACTTGGTAGGTTACCTCTATATCCTACAACGTTTTGTCGATACCTGCGTTGGATCCAATATCTTAATCAGTTTGTAGAAAGCATTAAAATGGTTCTACCTAATTTGTTCACACCTAAATAGTAACTAGTAGGTTTTATTTATCAGATTAAGGTGAAGATAATCAGATTTACTTTACTATTATTCCATATATGACATTACACAGCAATTGCAGTTTCTATCACCAACCAAATTGATTAATAGATTTGGATCCCGCAAACTGACTGATGTACCTATCACACTGGTGATCCTCGTGTGTATTTTGTAATAACGTAAATGATGTGTATTTAGGAGCGAGAACAATACGTAATAAAATATGGAGAGTTCGACGGCCGCGTGGACTGGAACCTTTGTCTCTTGCAAGTGGAGACAATCGCAGGGAAACACTTCTTAATGGGTAACGGTTCCGAATCAGGACTCCTGGAAAATATTATTATAATGGAGAACAAAAATGGTAAAGTGGTTCTCAAGTACCTATTTACATTAAAACATACATAATTATACATTATTGTACATTTAAAGCAGGACATGAATTTAGTGAGTAGATACCTACTAGATAAGTAAGCGTCTTATCTCAGTGCAAATTCTTAGATATGCTGATACCACGCTGACTCACCAGTGGTAAACAGAAACTGTTAATGAGTAATGTATGATAAACCTACTATTTGGATATCTAGAACACAAAAGCTACTAAAATTTTATTAATTTAATTATTTTACTAAGTACTGTACCGACACAAAAATGAATTAGGTACTTATACATTTAAAAATGTAAGTATTTGTCAACAGGCGACTATATGTTACAAAACCAGAGCGCAGATCAATGGATGTTGTTTGGTCGCCGCGGAAGTGAAGTGTTAATGATCCGTGATTGCTACGGGGAAACGGCGGCCGCGTTCGCGCGCGCCCCCTACTGGCCCTCCACGACCGAACTTAGTGCAATATTCCACCGCAGTGGCATTGCTGCACAAACTCGTGGACGCCTACTTTGCGAGCCTCACGAAGGACCCAGGAGGCAGCCGCATTATGTAGCCAGTTACTCACACAATACAAACAGGAATTACTAAGCAACGGCGACGTATCATTCAATCGTAGTGTTTTTAATATTTATAATGTTAAAATAAATTAAAAGAAAACTCGTTATGTTTAAAAAATATATTAATCTTTTGATTTTACAACACAAAATTTCCATTCATAAGGGTGACGTTGCGCCAACGTACAAAAAATATATAGGGCCGATTTGCAATTACTTCCAATTCTGGTTTTTGATCCCACTCTATGCCTGAAAAAAGCCATAATAAACATATTTATTGTAGTTTCATAACGCGATAGCATCAGAGATAATAACTAATTGATTGGGGGCTTATCTGTAGCGGTGTAATGTATGTAGTATAACCACAGTATGACCGCCACTTATTGACATTATATTTGGTGATAAATAAATAATGTTGAAGTGTTGTCCACGGAAATGGGGACCCTAGAAATATCCATGGATATAATAAATTCCTAATTAAAGCCTAGAGATTGGGTTTGTAATGTTGATGATGGACATCTAGGTCACATATTTAAGCGAGGGGGACTGGGATGCCGTCTCCTCCTTTTGCGAAGCAGTCATGCTAGCTAAGGAGGAGGCGGGACGCGTGAGGCAGCGAAGCGCTGCCTCCTCGCAACCCAGCCATCGCGAAGGACACACCGGGCGTCGGGGATCGCGAGACGATCTCCAGCCACCGTAAGCGCGGGCCTGCGGACGGCGAGCATGGCTCCCCGTCCGACCAGAAACAGACCCGAGCGTACGGCGCGTCGCGTTCTGCGCGCGCCTCAAAGTGCCATCAGACCACCACAGATGGGGCCCAATAGGGCCGATGCCGATTCGGAGTCGCGGAGAACCTAACGGGTAACCGGGGCTCCGGCTCGACGTGCAGGAGAAGGAACGGAGTGGTTTTTAGTCAGTAAAAGTCTGACACTCCCTTCCGCCTCACCCAGGCGGGAGCAGTCATTCGATGATTTTCCCCCCTTAAAAAAAAAGGTCACATATTTAAGGTAGGTATCTATATACCTATGTAATAGTATAGTACCCAATTATTTAGTAATAGGAACTATTAAAACTCACCGTCGTCTTTATACGCGTCTCGTCCCGCTTCCGCCCAGAACATGACGCGCTGTACAGCGTGTGACAGTCTCAGAGAGTGTGCATCCGTCACGTTGCTCACGTCCACTAGTCGCGGCATTCCCATCTAACATATAGCAGTAGTTTATTGAACCTATGATATATGTACCTAATTGACTTCGTCACTTGAGGAAATTAAAGTACCTACCTACCTATTTATCTACTACCTAGTTACTGTACCTATCTTTATTAATTCCTTTATTAGTATAACATGGGACCTACTAATAGAAAAATCTGTGTAGACTATATATTTGAACTGATTATTCGGTTTGCCTTGAATTCCTATAGACAGATTTCATTGTGACTACAATAGCATTAATAAGTTAACAGTAAAAAAATAAATATAAAGAGGTAATAAAAGTGTAAGTCTATAGAAATACAAAACCCACGTATTAGGTATATTACCCACTTGCTACATACCTACATTGGCAGTAAACCTACTTGTATATTTGCACTGCAGGAATCTAATCCTAATCTGTATTCTGTAAGAAAGGGTAGTTGCCTGCTATAAGAGAACTTGTATCTTCAGAATCCCCAACAGATATTTCGATGTCTCCATAAAATAACGTGGAAAGTATAACTTACTGCCTGCAATTTGTTAGGCAGTAGTAAGGTCATCCGAAGAGTGTAGATAGGTATAGTGGCGGCCACTCTCACTGTCTTCATTTTTGATATAATATCTGCGACGCTCGTGTCGCTGACATGCTGCGTCAGCTTCTTCAATGAGTTACTTCGAGGAACCAACATAAGGAGCGTGAGATCTGGTGTGGCGTAAGAAATCTCTAAAGCCTGAAATATAAATAAAATACAGCGTATAGTATAAGATCACGCCCTGTGTTCATTATAATTAGGTAACGTTCATAACATTTATTCATGGAGGTATATTGGTGGTTATGTACTTTTAAAACGGTTGATATTGTTTAGAGGCCACGGTGCCCTACGGTACGTGTTACGGTGCTAATGGATACCTATGTCGGTGATAAGGGCAATATCTATTTATAATAGGTATTACACATAACAGATAACAAAGGACTAAAAGAATAATGGGTCCCATGTCACAGATGTCATCTGCAAAATGTTGGTATCAACATTTATCTCAGGGGGCGGTTCACAGTATTGGGTTTCCATCGAAATTGTGTTGGGTTCTATTGATGAGGGCTTTCATAACTGCTGTGAGCATGGCGCCGCGCGGTACTTTCTACGCACTGTGTGCACTGTTAGCACTAGCTGCGCCCCTTGTGACTTGTGACTGCCCACCGGAACGAGAAGAAGCTACACACGATGAAGGCAAACTTCACAAGGATTTGCTTTGTGCGTATAATTACGACTTCCGACCAGTGAAGGATCACAAACAATCCCTTACAGTGAAAGTAAGATTCGCAATAAAGTATCTTAGTTTCGATTCGTTAGAAGAAACGTTTACTTTGCATAGCTGGGTAGCGATGATGTGGAAAGATGAGTTTTTATCTTGGAGGCCCGAAGATTACGGCGGTATAAAAGAAACACAGATGGAAAGTCATGAAATCTGGACTCCAAGGATGGCGCTCTTCAACGCCGACGCCTCTATGTATCAGTCCGACCAGATCTACACGACCTGTATGGTGTCAAACGAGGGCGTAGTGACATGCGTGCCTCACGTCGCTCACTCCGGGATTTGCCGCACGTCACTGCGTAGCTGGCCCTACGACGTACAAAACTGTACACTATACTTTGGGTCATGGATGAACACTGGGGAACAAGTCAACTTCACCTTTTACAATAAACAACCCATCGTAAGGGAAGACTACCAAGATGGTCCAGGCTGGAAATTGCTGAACGTGGTAAACGAACGTTTACCAGGGAAATATAGCTGTTGTCCGAACAGCACGTACCCAATGTTAAAATATACATTCATACTGAAGAGGATAGCAGCGGGACCAGCAGCTATCGTCGTGGTGCCTTCCATTGTGATAGTACTGCTGACTCTGGTGGCACTTGCAATGGACGCAAAAGACAACACTCGACTCATGTTAATCTGTTTCAGTCTGTACGGACATTTCATGTTTCTCACAGAAATTGGTTATGATATTCCGAAACACAGTGCGGACACACCGATCATATTACTGTTCCTTCGCGATTCGATGATAGTTACATTGGTTGGGATCATAGAAACCATATTTTTAATGTATTTAAGACGACGAAAGGTGCCAGCGCCAGGTTTTATTGTGTCAGTGAACCGGTTAGTGGCCAATGGTCCAGGTAAGTATGTTATTTTCACCGAGTTTGACCCAAGTGAGATGGACAGTGAGACAAAAGAACTGGCCGGTAATAGCTCTGATATCACTACCGACAAGCCGCCTGTTACATTCGACTGGATACAATTTGCTATTATATTGAACAGAATCAATTTCATGGTAATCGTCTTCGTTTATATTATACTAGTTGGCACCTACATTCCACACGATGATTAAATTTTTATAACACCACCCACCAACCACCACGTTAATAAGTTTGTGCCAGAGCCATTATTGTCATTCGCATTCTTAATTTCTGTATTCTAAAGTTAAAATAAATAAATACATAAAACCAGAGATGTAGTTTGGTGACTGACCTGAGCATCCCAATCCTTTAGGTCTGCGTATTTCATGATATCGTTGATCCTGATCATACGTACTGTGCGTTGGGGGGCGTCGTCTGCGTCGTGGAAAGGCTGCGTGCCGTTGAGGACAGTGGGCGAGGCTCGCCAGCGTCCGCGCATGTACAGCGTGGTCATAAATACCGCGATCACACCTCCCGATACATCTCCTTCATCAAAGGTATCGTGTATCGCACCTCCGGAGTCTAATTCCACCTTCACAGTAAAAGTATGATATAGAACGGAATAATCAATTATTTTCCTAGTAATTTCTTCCATAATACGTGATTAGAAGACGCTAAATCTCACGACCGTAGTACGCTGCTACGATTTCGGATCGTAGTCGCTACGATCTCGAACCGTAGCACATTACGCGTAGTTCGCTGCTACGATCCTGTTTCGTAGTACTACATATTTCACGCGTCGCTATGACCTCGGCTAGTTCTCATGATTCGATCGATAGAGCAAGGGTGCCACTTACTGTTTACATTGAATAAAATTGAAAGATTTCCAATGTTTGAGTGGTCGTTAAAGCTACAGTAGTAGTACCTATTGCGTTTTCCAATTCTAAATTTTATTTTTGTAAAACCATGGAGTTGGGATATAGGTTCGCTCTCTATTTTAACTCGTCGAGTACCGGTTTTATAGACACAATTAAAGAACAATAGGTCGCGGTCACCGGTGACCGCTTGGTGTTTGACAGTTTAATGGGGTTGACAATTTATAAGAAATCGCGAAACTGCAAGCTTGCAGAAAATATACCACTTTCTGAAGGAATAAGTACCCAACAAATATATTAAAGTAGGTATGTATATGAGATATAATAAAATATACATTTTACCTTACGTGTCTGGCTACTTAGGGAAACGCTTACTTTTTTATTGAGGATGGTAGCGATGGTATCGGATGTCTCATTGCCATTGAAGCGTTCTACACTTAGTATTAATGCTTCGGCGGCGCCGTCTTGGAAGCGTGGTTCATCTCTGCCTGGCCACAGCACCAGGCGCGAGGCGTGCCGCACTGTGAGCGTGTCCGATGTACTCGGCAACGTTGATATCAGACGTCTAACTAAGTCAACGCTTTCCTATTCACCAAAAATACCTATTTTATTAAAATCTATATAATCTATAAACAAGTGCTTTTAGATTTTGATTGTCAGTAAAGGCTAGTATGAATACAAATAAGATTTTATATCTGTTATATCGAACACGACCATTCTTTACATTTTCACATCAAGGGGTAGGTATATAATGTATCTGTAGTGTTATATTCTAATTTCTTAGAATACATAATCTACGACGACTATGAGATTTGCGGTTAGCTTATTAAACTTTCCGAGGTATGTTTAAGTACACCTCGAGATAATAGAAATAACTATTAACAACAGGTAGGTACTCTAGGTCCATATTTGATTAAAATAATAAGATAGGTACCATATCGGAAATTTTAAATCCAATGCATTTGTCTATTTCGGCCCTGGTAGCGGTGTCGACCTCTTTCGAGAGGACCATCAAAGTTATTAGTAGAAAGAAACCAGATTGTACGAAACTCATTCCATTTTCTTGTCGATCTGCTGGACTTATGCTCGTAAGCTTCGCGAACGTGATCTGCAACCATTCCAACAACTTAGTATAAAAAAATATAAATACATTTGTATCATCATTAAGTAAGTTATCGTTATCAATTCGTGTAGGTACATCTAATGCTGAACAAAGAGCTAGCTAGTTAGCTAGAGGATTGCAGTTAGAGCACGTAAAATTTTAAGGATGTTACTGCACCTAATGTGACCGTTTATTTTTCGCTTTAAAATGGGATATTCGTTTATTTAGATTCAGCCAGGCATCTGGTAACTATATCCTACTATTATAGATCATGTAAATACAAATTTTGACTCATAACAAAAGGAAAAAAAGTTACTAAAAACCTTAATGTTTATCGACTGTAGGTACTTCGTCAATAATAATTAATGAGTTCTGTAACCCAAGAATATGTACAATTTGAAGTTTTCCTGAATTTTTTCTAAAAACTGGACAAAGTTGCGTCCCAGAGTTCATTTTGGGGACAACAGGACTCGTAAATATGACAGTCCCGTTCAAACCGGGACGTCTGGCCACGTTATGCATACCCGACCTCGGAATCAATGGAGGTAATTTGTACTAAGTACATATCCTTAACTGTTTATGTAGGTACATACATAACAAGTTTACTGTTAAGGTAAACGTTCACGACATTGTCCCTATATACCTTGTTACTAGTCTCGCAAATGTGTTTTAGAATTAATAAGTCCCCGGGAAGTTTGTAACAATGATGAATGTTTCCCTAAATCTGCAATTAGGAACCGTGCGTTGTAGTTGGTAGTTACAAAATAGAAATCAGTAATTTAAATATGTGAATACTCGTAATAGGTACCATAATAAATCTAAATTAACTATATTTTATTCAGTTCAATGACCAACGAAAACTGGCAGGCTTAAAATTGTTTAATTCCATTTGATATCACAATGAATTTCAATTTGAAACCGATTTGATAACCGTACAATATGTTCGAATTTAATCTGTACCTAGTTTCAATAACAAACGACTATGCGTATGCGTTGGTCACAGTAACTCACTTATTTAATGTAGCTAATCACATTGTTATATGTAAATATGTACCTAACTATAATGATGACGGCAGTACGTATACAACTGCAGAAATATGTTTACAATAAATTCACTCGTTCATTTTTCGGTAAATATGTATCGGTAAACAACGAGCGAGATTTCGTGACCGGGGTTCCTAATTACAGTTAACAACGAAAAATCCAAGTGAAAAGTCGTGGGTCAAGTTTATTAGTTCAGTTATAATCAAAGAAATGGAATTTGTGAAAAATGGTTATACCATATTGTTATAACCATTTTTTTATTGTTTCCTTGTAATTGTGTGAGTAAAATAATTTAGGATTTGCGTACACACATTTGAACCTACCGCAATAAGACAGATATGTTCCCAATTTCGATACGGATTTACCAAAAGTATAAGTCGGTACCTATTCAGATAGGATAATTAGTAGATATGAACAATGTTCTGTCTACTTAATAAATAGTTTTATTATAATGTATGTGTTAATCCTTCGCTGGCAGATTAATCCCGCTGGTTTAGTTGAATCTTCTCCAAAATAGTAGCTATTTTGTATTTTTTTTAGTTTGGAATAGATTTCATAGAATATTCGTAAAAATATTATTACGTATTTTCGGTATGACGGGCTCTCTAATAAAAAAGTAGATAATAAATAAAGATATTATTAAGTCGTTAACAATAAAAACACTTACCTTATAAAATTGTCGCTCAAAGAGGTCTAGGCGTTGTGTAAATTTGTCAATGGAAGACATATTTTTTTGTGCAATAACTTTTTGTGAAGCACCAGTAACAGCCGTCGTTGCTGGCGGCTTTAATGGCAATTGACTGTGTGGCACAATACTCGGACTGCTAACAAGTATAGGTAGCGCTGTTGTACTCCACCCGGTAGGTCTAGTGGGGTACTGCTGAGGTGCATTCCAAGGAGTGTTGAACTTCATTTCAGGTTTCGGCGCTAGTTGAGTTGCTCCAGGGCTATATACAGGAAAAGTCTTACCAGGTATTGGGGTATACCAGTCCGGATATGACCTTAAATTATTATACATTGTGTTAGGACTCGCCGAGAAAAACCTTCTGAATGGCGGTTGCACCTCGGACAGATGCGGCTTGACATCGTTGCTAAGGTTGCGAACTCTAGTCTTGGAGCTCTGGGAATATGGTCTTGCATTATAATGATTTAAAAACTTTTCTCCAATATTCCTTTTTTTATACAAAATGTCAATTATGTCGTAAAAATTGTGCAGAGCATTGCAACTCAGCCAGCTATTGTTGAATAAACAATATTTTTTCTGACTCTTTTCTAAGTTTGCTAGGAAAGAATGTGATTTTTCTCGAATATTATAAATAGGAATTTCAATGGTGTTTATCGACAACATACTAATTTGTACGAGTAATACAACTGAAGCACATTCTTGAATCATATCTAACATCAAACATCTGTGATTTGTCTAATTTTACAATAGCGTCCCGATTTTCAAAGAGATGCCGAAACATAATATAGTTATGATCTCATATTGGGTTTGGCTATTTCGTTTAGAGCAACGAAATTATCTATAATTAAATCAAAATAAAATCTCTGAAAGTAATTAGAACATGTACACAACTAGAAGACAGTTTAAAAACTACACATGATTAGCACTGAAATTACGAGCAGATGATCACGTTAACATAGAATAGATAAAAAGTTAGGTGAACGTGGAGAGAGGAAAAACCATACTGTCAATACCGTGGTCACTCTGCCGTATCTGTAGTAAATACAGTCAGTTCCGCATAAAATTGAACCACCTAAATAAGCACTTAACGCTGAATTAATGAGAGTAATTAACGCGGTTTCTTTCGATAACACTACTTTGATTTGAGTAATCAAAGCCATTTAGTAACTAACTAGGTATAAGAGAAGCAATAGCTATGTACTTAGAACGAATGAGCTAAACAGTAAATGGAAAATAAATTGAACAATCAACATCTAGCCATTGAAAGTAGTTAGGTACCTATCTATAAGATACAAAATCTACATAAATTAAGGTATTTTGTTAGACGTTTCGAAATACTTACGGAATTATACGAAGATATAATTACCGGGATAAATAATAAAGAATACAGGATATGGTATGAAGTTGCCTATGTAAAAAAATGCAATACTTAGTACCTACATATATTTTAACAAAATACTTCTACAGCTCTAAAATCGTATCATCTGACTAGAGTCGCATCTAGAGGAACAATTGAATCCATTTTAATTTCCCAAATAGGTAGAGGTCATAGTTTAGGGTCAGACAGAAGTCGCTCAAGTAATCATAAATTATGAGCGTTAGTCGCGGATCTTCCAATTTTGGCAAGCACTCAATGTTCTAGTTTTACAGTGCCCTATATTTTGGGGACTAGTTTTGTAGGAATGTGAATGATTTTAACGAATACAATCTGGCTACCGGCCATTTTTTGATAAACTATACCAAGTCGATCCTACGAGACGTCCATAAATAGAACATTGAATCTACTCATACTATCAATATGTACGTATTAATTTGTGAAATATTCGACGCTGTTACGCATGTTCTCGTGAAATCATATTCTGCTAGAAAAACGAATACGGTTGATAAGAAAATTATATCGAGACTAAAGTAAAACTGTTGGACAGTTCCAACTACTGTAACTCATGATGTAATATATCAGAATCCACAGTAATGCTAGCGAATAAGCAAAACACATCCGAGATAGTGAAGCCAGGTGCATTTCAGGGACATGAATGGACTGGCTTGGAACTCTAACTAACTGCATTGTCTAAATATACATAGTCAGGTAGGTTAAATAATATTTTGTTTAAAATACGTAATAAAATCTAGCAAGTCTAGGTCGAAGTGCACCAAAATGTAACTAGATGGTCTAGATACAATTAAACTAATAATTAAAATAAGTACCTACTGTGACATATTTACATACCTAATAATAATAATATGTAGTACTTATATGTATAGCTTATGTTTCTTACGTATAGCTGTAGAACGAGCAATTTCACTCCCCGTTTTTCCGCGCAGTCCTACTCTGGAATTAGAAATAAACAATACACAACCTTCTCAGAAAACCTAGAAGTACATAGTTATCAACTTTACCTAAGGTATTTAATAAAGTATACTTACAACCCTTTCTTACCACTTTGAGCAGCTAATAACAAAGCTGTCATTAGCCCCAGTTGACTAAGTACGTAGTATTTTAACGAATAAACATATTTACAACCAATTTTGAATTCTATGTCGTAGCAATACGGTAGAGATTGAATGTAAATAACAAATTGTGGTATCCTACAGTTTTGATAAATCTTATTGCTATGGGTATAGAAGTGAAAATCAGTCGTATTCACAGTAATAAGGGGCTTCGAAAGGTCGTGTTGTTTTAAATGGTACGTACATTACATATCTAGGTACTTATGTCGGTACAGCTACTACATACTTATTTACATTTATACATACATACTACCTACTTGATAATGACATACCTACAACAATTCATTTTCTTCAAAGTCTCCTTTATAAAGTATCCAAAATATTGGGCACTTTTTTCGGAAAATTATGAACAGTAGTGGATGATTGCCGATGAACTCCAAGTCAAAAGCCGCAGTTAATCTCATTATACCAAGTGCTGTAAAACAATAGAAAAACAACATTACCGCTATAGCTACTTAGGGAGCCAACTAACCTCAACACTGTACCCGTAACCAGGTCTCCAGGTCAGGATTTGTTGACCGGGCAAAGTGTTATTAGGTTTTTCGAAGTCGAAATTCTCTCACTTTGTATGGCAATGGGAAATCTCGTTCTATATGACTTTGATATGAAAACTCATTAAACCAGCGAAAGTAAACACAGGCGCTACCTGTAAAACCTCTATCTACTAATGGGAAAACAAATAAATTACTGAGTACTAAATATAAACCGTTCTATGCATTCTCTTGCATGTAAAATTCTTACAATGTAGAGGCTCTACTAGGCTTAAGAGTTTTGAAGTAGAGTCTACATCTACTTGAAACGATACAATAACAAGTAAATTAGCCAAACAGCAAATCCAAGATATCCTGAAACTAGCTGGCGTCCATACAACGAGAATAATTTTAGTACATACACAAGTAGGTCAGTGGGACAACCTGGGATATCGATCAGGAGCGACATAAAGTTGCGCGCATTATATTTTGAAAGCTTTCATTTAATTTAAATTTTGAACACTATACTATAGCTAGATCTTCCAGGATCAACTTGACGTTTATCAGGCTATTCTTTACCACGCACGAAGAAGTAGGCAGAATATAAGAACTCTAAAATTATGTACTCTTTCTGTGTTATTTTGCTAAGAAGGCTTCGTAGTCGACAAATCGAATTAATCGAGGTTCGAACCCGTTAACCTGTATTGAAAAATTCACTAGACTAACGAGTCAACAATCATTGGTCTTTTGAGAAATAACTTCGACATTCACGTACCACAAATGGGTTTTGAAGGAGCGGACTGTCCAAATTGTAGTGATATATTGTTGTAGAGTACAAAATCAGATGACCTTAGACGCCTACACCTACGTAGCTTAGTCTAGGAGTTTGTTAACCTACCAATGACAAACATGTTTAGATTCGTCAAACAAAGCGCTATATAGGTACTTACATTATTTATTTTTACGAATTAGGTATTTCCATATACCAGTTGTATAAGTATTACTTTGTAGTTATTTTTAGAATTTTAGAACAGATTTGTGTTTATTTTTGCCGATTGCAAAATCGATGGGAAGAACACGTTTCAATGAAGTTCATATCTACCATGTTGGCTTATTTAATGTTTTGTTTTAACAACTTTGTCTTTAATTTTTTTAATAAATGATAATCTTGATCTAGTATCAGGATAGAAAAACAAAATTAAATACACAATTTTGTGTAAAAATAAAAGTATTTATTGATAAGTAATAGCTTATTCTTCGTTTGCATAGTAAGCTGCAACAAACTCAATGTGTCTGTCGATGAGGATAGCAGCTATGAACGGTCGGTCAGCGAGGAAGGCAGGCACGGGTTGGAGGTTGATCATAGCCGAAAACATGGCGACTCCCATAGCTGGAATATATAAATATATAATACATACATTGAGGTTCATGTGTTGTAACAACAAGAGTCAGAGATTCCATAATTCCAAAACCATAAAAAAAATGCAACGACTTACATATAAAGCCAAGGCGCAAGACAAACGGAGAGTGCACATCGAGCGTTCAATGACAATACTTACTTCTTGAACCGATGAAGACTAATGTGATGAATAAGAACGAATTCAGAATGTACGATAATTACCTGTTGTGCTATTAATAAATTAAACTTTGATTGCCATATTGTGTTTAGTATAATAATAATAATATTATTCTTTTATGTGAGTAGTATCCCACCAAAAACATTCTGTAAAAAACTAGCCAAGTCTCGATGGAGCTGCTAGTTTATCTCTAAAAAATAATGAAATATAACAAAGTCGTGGCAAGTCTAAGGTTCCTTATTGCGATATCGTTATTATTATAGTTAATGTTGTGTGACTTTGCCGTTGAAGTGTAACACCACTTGGCATTGCCACTTGGAAAACGAATTATTAGGTATTCTTAAATTTAAATAAATAAGTATATGGGAATATTATATTTTGTAGTGGATTGTGAATTTTCCAGCCATTTAAGCAGTTATAATATAATAGACTCCAATAGTTACGAAACGGTCGCTGTAGCCGAAACCGGCATGGAGGATTATGTATTTTGGACAAGAAAAATGAAAGTTTTCTTATGATTTCATTATCGTTTCGTCATAACTAGACTATAAATACTATGATAAGCTGCCAAATAAGTAATTATAAAAAATATGTAAACGCTCTCTAAAAATATGTAAAAAATATAATTATATCGTTGATCTAGTCTTATTATGTACTTAGTCAAACTGAGAACCTCATTTTTTGAAGTCGGTTAAAAACGTCTGTGGCCAGATCTTCATCACATTTTATATGTGGTAGGTATATGATATGTTAAAAAAACTTGTGGGTGGTATTTTAATAAAATATCTTAATTGTTGAAATTATTTATTTAATGAACTTGATTTTTATTTTATTGGTTTCATAAGATATAATTAAAAGTACAAGTGCTGTAAATACAATGTACAGTACCTATGTTATTTTTGTTGGAAAATATAGTTGTATAAACAAGATATTAATTATTGACCTGATTGGTCCAACGGATAGGTGATCTGCCTCGTGATCTGGTTCCCTCTACTTTCCCTTGAACGACCAGTCGCTCTATGGAGTTGTTATCACGACAATAGAGGTAGACATGGCCAAAGTACTGTAGAATGCGCGTCTGGACTATAGTTGATAGACGCTTTGTGATGCCGAGTTTTCATATCTCTAGAGCATCTATCTTTCCCTTTTCCAATTCACGTACTGTCCGCGTCTCGGCCGCGTAGAGGAAAATTGGAAATACCAGCGTTAGCATAAGTCTGACCTTGGTGGTTTTAGTGATGTTGCGATTCCTGCAAACTCTCTTCAGCTTCTCTACCGCAGTTCTGGCCATAGCCATGCGGCGCTTAACTTCATCCAAGCAACCGCCCCGTTGGATATAAAGGCTCCAAGATGTATATGCATAGGTTTAAACCACGACTGGCGAAGGGTAAGGGATTGTCCATAATGTCCATATTGTAAACAGTATTGTTACAGTTTAAGTTACGAATTACTGTAATAATTAAAATTGAAATTTGACATAATTTGTGGGCTATTCAGTACATTCAACCTAAATAATTTAGGTAGTTATCGGTATAAATGATGATTTGTTAAAAAAACCTTGTAGGCGTTATTTTAATATAATATCTTAATTATTGACATTATTTATTTAATAAACTTGTTTTTATTTATTTCGTGTGCGTGTGTGTTGTAAATACAATGTACACTATATTTTTTATGAAGAAAATATAGTTGTATAAACAAAGTATTATTTTATACATATGTATTAATTATCACTGCCGCAGTACGACGCCAGGAAGTGAGGAGTGTTTCCAATTATGATAGACGCCAGGAAAGGCCGGTTTGCGATGAACCGACGAATGGGAGGCGGGTTCAACATCATTGACTTAGTGACGCTCGTTACTGGAATAACATATTGATTCACAAGATAAATGAAGTGTTAGTTGTAGGATAACTATATGTAGGTAGGTACAGGTCTCCCTGGAAGTCTCATGGATCAAATTGATCAGAGTTCTGAGGAGATCACTTCCAAACTTTTTTATCTGAGTATTCAATCGAATTCTACGGTTTTGAAGTTATGACCAATTTTTATTTTAGCCAATGATTTCTTATTGAGCTTAAAGAACCAATCACAAATAACAAACTATTAGGGGTATCCATATAGTTTTAATTTGAAAATAAATGTATTATAATTAATTATTAGTTAAAGAGTACCCACACTATTATTATCGGCATCTATATAATCATTAACAAAATATAATTAACCCCTTGAATGCACCGATATGAGACACAATAGAAAATACATTGTCTCGCGTGGGTCGCCTTGAGACACACGAAAGGTTAATAACAAAAGCAAGTGCAAAGCATTTAGGTTGGCGAAAAGTTATTCAATTTTCAAGCAATGTTCCTGTAAAGTTGACCATGTATCGGAAAACTTTAGGTTTTTCTACCTACTATTTTAGTCCATAATTGCGTTTCAGTTTCTAGTCATTGGTTTTTCAAAAAGTTTTAAACAAAATCATTTATTATAAAACCTTAATAGATACCTAACACTATTAAGTTATATCCAGTTTTCAACCGACTAAAAAAAATGAAGGAGTTTTTATGATTGTTACTCGATTACTCGCCTGTACTGATTTCAAAAATTCTTCTTTTATTTGATTGTCATTTGGTCCCATTGTCATCAAGTCAGGATCTGGTGATGGAATCCCAGGGAAACAGAGGGGAACTTTTAAAAATTAAAGGGGCGACTAGTGCATTTGTTATTTTTTTCATTAAGTAGTTAAAATTACAATCTTATAAAGGTCTGGAGTCGACCTGATGATGGAGCTGAGAGCGAGGAAACTCTTCAACGGTTAACAGTAGCTACCTTGTGTTTGGGTTTGATTAATTTGTATTGATGAGGATTTTACACCTGTGGTGTGGTTGTCAATAAGGGTCTGATGATGAAGTAGTATGATAGTTGAGGGAACTCCTCAAGGGACTCATTTTGTACAATACAAAATATTCAAAACCAAATACAAGATAGCTATTTTTAACCGTTGAGTAGTTCCCTAAACTATCGTACTACACTTCATCATGACCCCTGTAGCACAGGTTTTCCTAGCATGTGGGGTCATTGAACTTAATTATGTTCTAAATGTCTTCATGAATTCTAGATACGTGTGTTATTGTAAAGTACTTCTTTGTTTTGGAATAAACTATTTTTTATACCTATTGTGCGATTCGCGGATATCTAGGTACGTACCAACATAGTGTTTGTAAGGGATTGTGTGTCTTGTAAACAATATTGCTACAGTTACAGTTCAAATTAGGAATTATAATAATCTTTGTTTTAGTAATTAATCTAGAAATTTAACATATTTGTGGGAAGTTATTCAGCATACCTAAATTATATTCAACTAAAATAATTTAGGTAGGTACTTTATAAATGATGATTTGTTAAAAAGTACAAGACCATTGTGGGCGTTATTTGAATAAAATATCTTAATTATTAACATAATTTATTTTATTAAAATTGATTTATATATTTGTATTATAATTAAAACGTATTAGTACTTAGGTGCTCTAAATATAATGTACAGTATAGTTGTGTAAAGACAATATACTTTGATAAACAAATTATATTATTATTTGATATATATATACATAATTATGTATTAATTATCACTGCCGCAGTACGACGCCAGGAAGTGAGGAGTGTTTCCAATTATGATAGACGCCAGGAAAGGCCGGTTTGCGATGAACCGACGGATGGGAGGCGGGTTCAACATCATTGAACACATCGCGATGCCCATTGCTGGAATAATATATTGATTTACAAGATAAATGAAGTGCAGAAAGATGAAGGAAGTTGTAGGAAGACTGCATAAAATACATATATAGTGTCTTTGGAAGGATGGATCAAATCGATCAGAATCACCCTATTACGCTCTTAAGAACCGATCATAAACTATCACGGGTATCCTTGTAATTATATAGGCATCCTTTTACTTATTAAACAAAACGTAATTAATAAAAAAAGCAATTGCAAAATTTTCAATTTGACGAAAATACAATTTTCAAGTCAGTGCTTTTCCTTAAAACTTGACCATAAACCAGAAAATCTTTAGTTTTTTCTAGCTACAATTCTTGTCCATAATGGCATTTCAGTTTCTAGTCATTGGTAATTGTTCAGTTACTGTAGTTGAATACAAAAATTTGAATTTTTGTTATCCAATGGGTTGCATAATTTTGCCTAAATAGGAGTAAAGTAGGGTGATAGAAATAAAATAAAACTGTAGAAGTTTAAATTCTGTACATGAAAAAAAAAATAGTAGGGTTGTTGGTAGATAGACACCGAACTCAAAAATGTGATTAAAAAATAATTTGTCTGTCTGTATGTTCACGCATCACACACAAAAAAACTACTAACTAATATTCCGAAGGGATAGGCAGACGAGCATTATGTATTAGAAATGTAAAAGAAAATATAGTCCCATAGACTAATTAATAAAATAAAAGAAACACATAAGTAGTCATCAAGATTAGGTTGTAGCGTTGTGTTATTTTATGTTATTTACCAAGTTGTAAATATGATGAATTGTTAAATAAATTAAACCTTATAATTCTTTTAAAATAACGCCCACGGTACTATATTAAAATACCTAAGATAGGTTTTTTATTAATTAATTAGGTAAAATGTTGAGGAGATTTTGATTAATTTATTAAGATATTATAGTGCAAAATAAAATATTAGCAAGTATAGGGCGTGCAGTGCCAGCCGGGAGGCACACATACGTGTGACCATTCCGCCACTAGCAGAAAATAATCTAGACGTCTTACATTATTATTTTATTTTACTCTAATTGTACTGTTATACACCGTGTCGTCATTTTAATAATCCTCGTTAATACAAACAAAATATTAGTAAATCTGTACGACTTAATAATGTCTATTTGCTGCCGTAGTAAGACGCCAGGAAGTGAGGAGTGTTTCCAATTATAATAGACACCAGGAAAGGCCGGTTTGCGATGAACCGAAGGATGCGTGGCCTGCTCATTACTGATGTAACCATCGCGACAGCCATTGCTGGAATAATATTAATTTACAAGATACAAGATCCCTTTTGTGCCAGTTGTAGAATGACCCGACATTGCCCCAAAATGAAACAAAACATATCTAAGCATATTCAAAGCATAATAATATTTTAGTAACATAAACTGGTGACATCGGTTCGGTTTAAGCGATAGTTAAGGCCTGTCTTGAACTCTGTTGGTAATGAATGTAAAACTTGTAATTTAACTCATGGTATGCTATATATTATACGTAATGTAGTTTACATAACATAACATCACGCCTTTGCACATTATGCCACTGTACAATGTAACACCCACTTTTCACTAATTATGTGTAGTTTACAATTATCTATTTATCAATCCTATTAGGTAGGTACTTACTTCTTACTTACTTCTTTATTAGTATTATGAATCGGAAAGTGAGTTTGTTAATTTGTTTCTTTGTTCCGCTTTCACGCCGTAACTACTAAACCGATTGCTTTGAAATTTTGCAGACGTAAAGTTAGAAGTCCGGATTAAATAATAGGGTTTTATCCCGGAAAAATTGGATATTCCCAAGGGAAATTAAAATATTAGTATAGATGGTGCTGTGTGTATTGGTATAGATGGCGCTGTATGTCATTTAAAACAAGTCAACGAATTACCTACTAAGTACTAAGTTATTCGGTGCACTTCGGAAAAATCTAAAAAGCGCGATATAACCGAATTCCACACGAAGGGAAAGCTATTTCATTGTTTGCCTGTCTATGTTTGTTTTAAGGTTACATAATTAAAGCATTGCTACAAAGGAATTTAAAACAAAAATAATATAAAAATGGTACTAAGTGACTAAACCTTTTAAAAGCATTGTAAAGGTACAATACAATACAGACAAGGTAGATGTCTAGGCAATTTAGGCAAAATAACGCAGGAAATCCCTCGCTGCAATAGAGGCAGGTAACAAGTGCAGAAACGTCTTATTCCTTGATTGTCTGAACTAACCAAAATACTAACTTGAACTTATAGGAAATAAAAAACTGAGTATCCGAGTTTAGAACGGGAGTTTCTTGCTTCATTAAGATTTATTGTATAATAAAATAAACAACGCATTTCTATTAACTACGAAGTTTTTCGTTTTTAATGCATACCACGTTGTGTTCGTGAGGTCCTGTGGCCTCATGAACACAACGTTTGTTCGTTGGGTAGGTTCGTTTTTTTTGGTTTTATCATTAACGAGTGGTCTATTGGTCAGAAGACCTAACGCGATACCAGCGCCTCTAGTGGTGGGAAACTGCTTATGTGTTTTTCTATAAAACGATACTTGGCGTTAACATGTTAATAAATTAGTTTCATTGATCTGATAAATAAAAAATAAAAACACTGCCAGCTAGTTATAAAATTAAAACATTTAATTAACGAATATATGTATAACTAATACATAGTAATATCATACAACAGATTAAAAATAATTTTGTTAACATTTTAAATTGCGGTGTTAATAAACGTTAGTTACGATATTATTCGAGAAATATATTTAATTTCATTTATGTAATTAAATTAGGTAGGTACTATTTTTTATATCAGTTGAGGTCAATTTATTGGTCTAAGGTGTGATTTAATTAATTATATTATTTATCATTGTTCTTAAACTGAATCTTAAGTCGTTCCGACCGCTGAGTTTATCATATTACTTTATAACAACTTCTGTGCGCAATGCGATACTTTAATGATTAAGAAAGTTTGCAAACGTGTAAAATGTGCGTTTAATTTATTAACACCGTGAGTTCATAGCATATTGTCACAGTGACATCGTCACCAATCGACGTGGTGCCCGTGGCATAGTGGGGTCGTCGCTCGCGAGGTCTGTTTAGTCTCTTCCGCGATAGGCCCCAATGAAGAGCAGGGCGCGGTCAGCGCCAAACAACAGGTAGAGGAAAGGCCGGTCAGCGCGGAAGCGGGGCGACGGCGGGCGAGCGCAGCGCAGCATTATCACCATGCCTGCGCCACACACAGCACTATAGTTCATCGCGCGGCGCCGCGGGCCGGTAGCTGGCCAGCACGGCCGCGTGGCCCGCCGCGCGCACCAGCCACAGCGCCGCGCGGTCCGCCGCGAACACCGCCGCCAGCGACCGCGCGCGCCGCGTCGCCATCGCTGCGCGGCACACACACACACACACATCAAGCACTCCGCGACACTGCTGCCACACCACCAAGCAATACCAACCACACCCAAGACAATATCATAACACAAGTTGCACATACATTGCTAGTCAATGGTAGGTTCCCGTAAATACTATAGGTGTTAGCTACCTACGTATTACATATAATAGAAACCCAAAAACTCTTAATACCTAAATGAATTCATTAAGGCGAAATATGAATATGAAAACGAATTTATTAAATCTTTAGGGTTCGATCAGAAGTAAGTAAATATTAGTGTAAATATTGGTTAGATCATACTTTTAGAAAATGTATCGAGTAAATCAGCTTCTGAACGTTGAGCAACATTGATTGCTCTTGAGAAGAACAGTGAGTAAAAACATCACAGAACTTATCAGAAGAAGATAGAAAAAGAAATCCAATAAAATGTACGCAATGACGTCTCAGATACGTGTTAGTGACCGACAACTAAATACAGAAATATCTGTGGCTCGCCTACATATTTATCGAGGAGACTGTTATCGTTTGTAATCATATCACTGAACAACTCAGCTCATCCAATGAACATTCCAAGTTAGTAACCGATAAACGAATGGATAACAATGTTAGAGAAATGTGTTAACTACTCGTACTATAGTACAGTCTACGAGGTGTTAATGTAAACAATGAGTTTAGAATTTAGATGTTTTGTCATTTTACAGTCCCGGACTCCCGGATCCAGATTATTTTGAAATAGAACAAAGTATACGGTTGTGGATGCTTTATATGTCTGATATAATATCTGGTATTTATTGAATATTTATTTTGGTATCCTCCGCTCCTCAGTCATCACAACATTGTAATAATACTGAGTAATGAAAATACGTTTTCCATGCATGAATTTGCTGCCATCCAAATGTACCGACCGAGGTAGTACAGTCTCGGTTGAGTTTCCTCAACATACATATTCTACATTTTGGTCTGTATATGTACTAACATGCGATAAAAGCTAGCAGTGCTAAGAATTGTTATCACGCTTACCAGTAGCCGCCGCGGCCTCAGCTCCCTCCTCATTCACCTCAATGAAGGCCTTCTGCACCGCCTTCGACACGAACAGAGGTTCATCCACATTCAAAACCTTTGTCAGTCCTGAATTATGACGGTTGAAAATCGATTGTATTCCAAGCTACAACAAACAATACCACTTAATCTCAAGGTCATAAGCCAACGCTATACGCACTGAACTGAAGCACAGTTGAAGGTCACCCTATTTGGCTACTAGTAAAAAATGGAATGTCGTGGTTACAATCAAAGTGTCTCATGAGTTTAATATCGTCTGAGTGAATCAGAATCAGAATCAGAATCAGAATCAGAATATTTTTATTTGTAAACATAGGTATGTGAGGTGTTACAGGTAGGCAGATTCTCCATGTTTTGCCCAGAGGCGTACAAATATTATATATAATTAAAATTATTTAACATTGTCATCATTCAAAAATTAATTGACACTTGTAATTGTAAATTAAATTGAAACCGATTAAGTAACATGTCATACAATACTAATGCCAAATAAAATTAGGATCATCAAATATGTAAGTCATAAGTAATGTCAATATTAACAAGATTTAACAATTTGTCTAGAGAGATTAATTTTCGTGTCATATTATTTAGCGTTAAATATAACATTAACAGATATTAATACGCATATACATATCATTACAAATAAAATAGAATTAATTCAATAAAATGTCAAAAACGATTAAAGTTACATGTCATATAGGCCAATGTCAAACAAAATTCAAAACATCAAAACAAATGGGGTTGTGCGCTATTGTCTGAGGTAGTAATTATAGAATTGTCGTCCAAATAGGCCTTTACTGAGTAATAGCACTTATTTATCAAAATTTTCAATAGTTCTTTTTTGAAATTGTCTAAGTTTAACGTCTTTATTGTCTCAGGTAGTTTGTTAAATATTTTTTGGGCCATACTGAGGATACTCTTATTCATTAACGCAGTTTTTCCATGAGTTACTTCAAGTTCTGACTTATTCTTGTCGCGTAATTTTCTGTAGTAGCTTTTAGTGGCTATTTTATATAGTGAGAGATTAGTTTTGACAAACACATTAGTTTCGTATATGTATAACGATGGCAAGGTAAGAATTTTTAGGCGAATAAAAAACGGTTGACAGCTTTCCTTGCTGTTAAGGCCACACATCGCTCTGAGACATCGTTTTTGTGCTCTAAATACGAATTCCCTATCTACTGAATTACCCCAATATATTACGCCATATCTGAGTACTGATACAACATAACCGTGATAGGCTGCCAGGACGGATTCTAAGTTTACAATTTTTGATAATTTATAGAGAACATAAGCAAATTTGTTTAATTTTTTACATACTTCGTCTGTCTGGGATCGCCAAGTCAAATTGTTGTCAATATTAATACCAAGAAATTTAATAGTTGTTACCGGTTCAATTGTTGTCCCCAAATAGTTAATATTTAGATTATTGTTTGTGATCCTTTGATAAAAATGCATAATTTTAGTTTTTTCTAAGTTTATTTTTAGATTATTTTTATCAAACCATGATATCATTTTATTCAATGTCATATTTATTTCATTTCCATAAGTATTGGGATTGTCACACTCAATGACTACGGTACTATCATCGGCAAAAAGCACCATAGGGTGATTTATTTGTTCCGGAAGGTCATTAATATAAACCAAAAAAAGAAGGGGTCCCAGCACGCTACCTTGAGGAACGCCGTATTTAATTATCTCGCTTTCGGATTTATATTTATTCTCGCAACAAGTTTTCGAACATATTTGTGTGATTTCTACAAATTGTCTTCTATTCGTCAAGTAAGACCGAAAGAGTTCTAATACATTACCTCTGATACCATATCTTTCTAGTTTGTATAAGAGTACGGAATAATCTACATAATCAAAGGCTTTTGTTAGATCCGTAAAGATAGCGCATACAGGTTTTCTGCTATCCATATTTGATAAAATGGGGAGAAGCAAGTCATGTATTGCCATGTTTATTGTCTTTTGTTTGCGAAATCCTTTTTGTTGCTTAACTAATATATTTGACTTCTCAAGGTAGCTATACAATGATTTGTAAATGACTTTCTCAAATATTTTTGAAAAGACTGGTATCAATGCGATAGGCCTATAATTTGACATATTTTGCCTATCATTCTTTTTATGCAATGGTATGATTACCGACGTTTTTAATTGGTCAGGGAAAATTCCGTTAGAAATACTCATATTTATAATATGACTGAGATGTGGAGCTATGTATCGTGATATTTCTTTGATAACTTTGGTACATATTCCGTCATAACCAACGCTATTCGTGTTTCGGAGTGACTTAATATGGCCAATTATATCTTGGGGTGTTGTTGGCCACATATACAGAGAGTTTGATGTATTTGAGCTGATTTTAATTTCTGGCATAGTTTTATTTTTTTGTATGGAAACTTGATTAATATAAAACTTGTTGAAAGCCTGAGCAATATTTATTGAGTTCGTCAATGCGTGTGTTTCTGTTCGAATCTGTGTTATTGGTTCTTTAGGGAAACTGGTCTTAGAGTTATTGATTACAGTCCATGCCGCTTTGGATTTATTTTGAGATGTCTTGATAAAGTAGTTATTTCGTGATGTTTGTGTTAGCGTCATAACTTTTTTGAACCTAGCAGAATAGGTCTTAAACAATTTCCGATTACTTCGAGTAGGATTCATTCTATATTGCCATAGTAACTGCCGTTTCTTTTTACTGCATGTTCTTATTCCTTTAGTGATCCAATTAGCTTTTTTAGTGATCGAGTTTGTTATTATTTCATAGGGAAAGCAAAGATCATAAAAACATTTAAATAAGTCAATGAAACGGGTGTAGGCCTCATTGACGTCACTTTTTGTATATATATCCGAAAAACTGAGACATTTAATGCAATTTCTAAATTTGTTTACATTATCTTGACAATAATTCCGTCTTTTAATTTTCCAACGTTTTAAGACGCACGTTTTTTTAACAGGACATTTCAATAGCTGTGCGGTATGATCTGACAAGCCCAATTCTATAATTTCTCCTTTACAAGCATTTATATTGTGCGCTATATTGTCCAAGCAGGTTCCACTGCTTAACCTAGTGGGTTGAGAAAATTGTAATTTTAGATTGTAATTTAACAATGCATACTCAAAATCTAAAGTTTGTTTATTCCTTTTCATTATGTTAATATTAAAGTCCCCACACAATACAATCTTTTTGTTATTTAACTTTAAACATAGAAAATGAAGAATATTATTCAAGTTTTCAAAAAATTTATCCAAATTAGATTGGGGTATCCTATATATACAAACAATAATAATGTTATGTTCTATCAGTTCAATAGCGCAGCATTCAATTACGTTGATTAAAGAATATTTTTGTAGGTTTAATACTTTAAATTTGTGGCCATACCTGGTTAAGATACACGCGCCACCTCTTCTATTATGTCTGGAGAAACTTGTTGCTAAGCTGTAATTTAGAATATTAACTATTCCTTCTTGTTCAGGTGTCATGAAATGTTCAGTTATGCATATAATGTCGATTTGTTTTCTATTTTCTAGTTCCTCCAGATATACAGTAAGCGTATCGCTTTTATTTAGGAGTCCAGCAATATTTTGATGAAGGATATGTATACTATTATAAACGAAAAAAGTTAGGGTTTTCTTGCAGGCTTGAATTGAATTTGTCTTCAGTGGGACTCGTTAAATCCCCGTCACAGTCTTGCCTGCTGTTGCTGTTTGTCAATATATTTGTCTTATAATATAGGTGTAGATCGATCTTAATGTTACTCATAATATTATCATAAATATTTTTCATCCCATATTTATTGATTCTACCCGTAGTGTAAGAGAACATGTCAAGTGTTAGATTGAGATTACTGTCGAAGATATAGGCGTATTTATGGTTTTGGTTGTCTAGATGAAGGAGGTTGTTGAACATCTCAACTCTGAAGTTGTGTATAAGCGATCCTGCCCTATACGTAGGAAGACAAATTACTACGTTTGTGTGCGTAATTTTACTAAGGGACTCATTTATTAACTTTATAGTGTTAATGTAGTAGTTTTGATTCGAAGTTATATGATTTTCTCCAATGAAGATAAGACAGTAATCATTTAGCGTGAACTTCTTTAATTTTTCATCAATGCCGCTTAGTAATTGCTTTATCGTACTGTTAGGCATTATGTAGTTACAGAAGTCGAAATGTTCCGAAAATACTTCTTCTATGGAGGATAAAGATCTGTTGTATTTGTTACTACTTAATATGCACAACTTAATCTTTTCTTTAGAGTTCGCAATCTGAATTTTTGATGGTTCAGAAGCAGATGGCTCTCTAATTTGATGTGCTGTCTCATTACGACTGTTATCATTCTGTGTCCCTTTATTTTGTTTGCTGGTTTTATATTCAGGTATCAGTACTTCGCGCCTGGTTTTTAGGTCACTTGGAGAATTAATTTGGCGTGGTGTTTTGTTACGAATTGATGCTTTACGTTTTTTCTCAGGCGTTGAGCATATTTTTTTGTAAGCATTGCAAGTTGTGATCATGAACAATTGTTTTTTATTTATAAAGGCAACGTTCTAAGGATGATCTATGCGTTAAGCTTAGGTTTTTATTATCTATGACGACAAATCCATTTTAAAGAACACAATTAAAATAATTACAGCCATCCTAGACTAATGACAATGAACGTAACCTTCATTAATCCGAGATAAGCTGCTGTCGTATAAATGTAAGTAAATTCCAAGTAATATCTATCACGAAATCATCAGAATCAGATGTATATTAAATTGGTATTTTCCTCGACTTCGGTGTCTTATTACTTATGCTGTAATATATTTTGGAAACAATATAAGAGATTGCTACTTACTAACACTGTTAATTAGCTGTAATTTAGGATTTCTAGATAGAAAGAAAACAAGAAATATGAACAAGCATCAGTTCTGCTTTGAACCCGTGTTTTTAGTGATGCGATAAAATAAGCATTGAATAAAATAAAATACAAACCTTCGGCAACACCTCAGCTAAGTTAATCTCAGTCTCAATCTTAAACTTGGGGATAGTAACTTGTACTTTAGTTTTGTACATTTTTCCAATCTCGGATAGTAGGTCGAAGCCAGACGCCAGCTTGGAGAGTACGCCGTCGAGACCTTCGATTTCATTTGGAAGCACAATCAACATGGATGCTTCTTCTCCTACGTAAGGCATTTCTAACAGCTGTAATATAATACATTCCGTACTTAGATAACAGATACTGTAATTACATTTACGAATAATTGAGACTTTTTATCAATTCCAGGCATTAATTGAGATAAGTCCAAATTCTTCTGCTAAAAAGACCATTTTCCTCAAGTATCTGCTGATATCTACGACAAAACAAGTTCAGAGTGTATTTTGTAATAAAATCTAGAATGTTATCATAGTATTATTTTTCAATTTAAATTTGCAATCATGTAAAACAAATAATTCAATGGGCTATTAACAATAATAGTCCCAGCGTATAACAGAATATTACCTACATATCCATAAGCATACATGTAATAAGTAGGTACTGTACTGAAATAAATACACGAGGAAAATGTTCCAGACGGTGTATTGGGAAAACCCAACAACACTCAATATTTAATTATGGATTCATTGAATGTAGGTATTCGAGAATATGAATTTATCGGTTACGAAGTTGGAGTCGGTAAAAATAGGTCTTGTTTACAAAATTAGACTGGAATGCGACTGGGGGAATCCATTGTAACTGTTTATACAAGCTATTTATGATTATCAATGCTACTTTACTTTTATTGGCAGAATGAGAATAATCTTGAATTAAATGATACTGGGATGTTATTTTAACGATAATATTCATGTAGTTTTCGATTCTTGACTGAAACGAGTTTTTAGTTATTTTTTGGTGAAACATGATTGTAATCTAAATCAGGTATAAAGTTAGTGTGGTTTTAACTTCTTAATTCACGAATATGGAAAATCCACAACATTTGTTCATACAAAAGTAGTCTCTAAACAACGTAAATAAGGTCTATAATAGAGTGAGTGGAGAGAGGTCACCGGTGACTGCTTGGGGACTGGGCAGTTAAAGAGACTTAAGTGATCAGTGGACGATTGATTAAATCAATGCATTTGTACCTGAGCCTGAAGCTCGCTGCTCTCTCCATACAAATAGTCGTCCTCTCTGTACATCATGGGGACCTCCACTGAAGAACTGGCAGTAATATGGAACGGTTGGTTCATTGTGTTCTGTGGGTCGAACTGCTTCTTCCATGTTCCCTAGAAATTATTTACAACATATCAAATATGGCCGACTAAAACTAATAACATTAGGGCTTTTTATTATTATTCTGGTTCTCACTGCAGCAGTTTTACGTTAGACTACGACTTCGTATATCTGTGTACAAAATGCAAGCCAACGTACAAAAAAATGTAAATACACTTACTTTGAAATAGAGAGCATTAATGAGTACCAGGCGAGTATCACCATCCACACTGTCTGACGAGAGCAGATCTTTAATTTTCTCATTGGTTTGGCTTTCAACCTGAAATTAAGTTAGTCCTATATTAATTATCCAAAAAAATGATTAAATCCCCTGTATGATGTAAATCTACTTACCCATTTGTTTATAACTTCAACAGCGGCTGCTGCAGAATTGAAGTCAATTTTTTCAATGCCTGCATTGAAGACTTTCTCGGCGTCCACCTTCAGAGAAGGTGAAAGGTCATAGGGACCATCCTTGAGGTACACTTTGTTTGCTACATTAAATGTAACTCCCTTCAATGACTTCAACCTGGATGACACCTCAGTGAATGATGAACGGATCTGGAATATACCAAATTATTCTATTGCATTTTTTATATTATAACATAACATCACGGCTTTTATCCCCGCCTTTTGTGCCTACCCGGCAGAGGTGCACATTACGGCACTTAATGTCATTGTACAGTGTAACAGTAACACCCAGTTTTTACTATTGTGGTATTTGTGGTAAGTATGTTATGAGTCCCAGAGAGTGTAATAGGGGATGAGCCAATTGCCATATACCAAACACAATTCCAAACTCCGTGCTACTATAGAGTTTTTTTTTAAACCCCCAGCAATACTTTGCCCGACCTGGGAATCCAACCCGAAACCCCTTGCTCGGAAGTTGCCCTTGCGACCACTTGGCCAACGAGGCAATTTTATACAATAATAAATTAATAATTACCTATCTTCTATCCTTTCTACATATTCGGAATTTTATATTAAAATTTTATCATACACAATTACTAAGTAATTGGTGATAAAATCTAAATCTATTGAGAAATCTCACAAACTTTTACATCAATAGACAGATGAATCATCAAGCAAAAACGATTTTCACAATCACAATCATGGCTGTTGACCGGTGACTGTTCCTGAACATGATATTATTTCATTAGAAACAGGCACCTACATGGAAAACATGTGGTGATTCATTTCAAAAGTGAGTGTTTGACAATTATCAGGAGGTAATATTCACATTATCATTCATTATTTATGACTTATTATTTGGCCTTGTCCACATTCCGAAACAATTTTTAACCTGGCATGTAAATATATGGCTAGAACAAATATGTAGTCTAAATATTTACCTCACATAAATATTAGGTTTTTTAAAGCTATGAACATAAACATTGCTTTTTATATTTGATTTTAGTATTTTTCGTCCTTAGTATATTTATTTATATAAGATATTACTTACAGAATCATCATCAGGAATTCCGAGGGCAGTCAGAAGCTCAGCATGTGCTGGGTCCGAGGTACCAAGGGTCAGCAGAGCTAGTACAAACTCTGCTGATAGTGGTGATGACACCACACTCTTACCCTTCTCCAATTCCTGTCCAAAGAGAAATTATATTAATCACTTGACTACACTTCATACAAAAGTAGTCTCTAAAGATCGGAAATAAGGTCTATAATGCAGTGAATAGAGAGTGGTCACCGATGAACGTTTGGGTGTTGACCACTTAATACTTAGTATATACTGTCTTAAAAATATATTCATTGTATTTCTTTAACATGCTGTTAAATCCGTTTACTTATTTTGCTGACATTTCAACATACATACATAGCCTCATGCCTGTCTCCCAAGGGGGTAGGCAGAGATTATGGAAAGCAAATTTATTATTTTCTATTTAACTCATAGTACAACAAGTACTGTTTATAAAACAAAGTTTAAATTACTTTAATGAGCTGTGCAAAGCTGTATACCATATACCAATTACCTTGTTTAGTTTTATGACAATGAATATGATGAATATTGAAAAAGTATGTAACAATTATACTGATGACCTATGTAGCTGGGACAAAGGTATGTGTTTAGGCATGTAGGAAGTTAAATCATAAAATAGGAAACCTAATTAAGACAACATAAGCATTATAGCATAAGCTATTAGTTATCAATGTTCTTAATTTGATTTTAAATTAAATTAGAATCAGAATAAACTAATAACTATATTCTTATTAGTTTAGTGGCAACTTATTTAAAAGAATACTTTTTTCTACATAGTCTACAACTGATACTTATTAATACAATGACATTTCTTGCAACTAAGAAATCATCAATATCAGGTTTATCACAACTTATCGTGTGAGCACTTAATGAGAAATTGATTAAATAGATATTAAGTGATTTTGATTGATTGCATTCTAAGCATTTTGTTACATAATTATGAAGTTTTTTTAAATAAGGAAAATAGGAAATTTTGATTAATATATTCAAAAGTGTAGACCTAGAAAATTAATAATTATAAAAGCAAAGCAACATAAAAATAACTATATAATATAAATAAACATTATTATAGGTACTCTACTAAGCTAATAAGATAAGTGAAAAAATAACAGTTTTATTACAATAGTAAGTAATACTTGTATCTTTTGTAAACTTAGTACTGCAAAATCTCTAAGGAGTTTCCAAAAACATAAAGCACAAGTTTACTGATTTTGAATTTTAATTGAAGGCCTGTTGTCTTTTCATTCATTCTTCTATCAATAAATATATGTTAGTTATTTAAGGTACAGTTGGTATTGTTACTTCTTGAGCAATCAATATAAATTTAATGAAGGTATAATGTAAATAGATGGGTACTTACAACACAGAATTTGGCTGAAAATTGGGCAATGGCAGATGAGAGGGCCTTTGAATCCATTTTTTGTTCACTGGTATTACTAGTTTCTAACACCAAAAGAAATGTAACTAGAACAATTGAAATAATTCGTTAAAATTGAAGCTCGTACTGATGACGACCACACACGTACACTAGCCGAATGTTTATGACATCATTGCCGGCGCGGCGCCGCCAGCCCGCCTCGGCAGACCTCAACATCGTCGTATGAATCACAATCAATGGTGGGGATTCAAGGCTATTTAAAATTAACCTCGCAACAAATTCATAACAATTTTAAGATAGAAAAATGCACTCACGTATTAAAGTAGTTAGATTCCACATCGATTACCACGAATATTGACAATATCTCTAATGTAACATAATTTTTACATTACACAAATACTTTTGATAGATAAATGTACACCAATTTACCCAATCGTATGATTTTGTTTAATCTTATCTTTATAAACACATTCTAAAAGTTAGTAAGTGGTGAAGAAAATAATACAAGTTTATTAAGTTTCACACAGAAGCAGACCTCTAAATCAGTTTCATTTCCTATGTAATATGTTTTGGGATTACACTACTCAGATTTATTTGATTTAATGGGCTATATGATTCTACAATGCATGACCCAACTGAATTAACTGAAACATAAATATTTACAAAGTAATGTCAAAGTCACTTTGAAGTTTACAATTAAGTTTTAAAATGTTAAACTAAACGTCGCGTCGGTCGTGCAAATGTCAAATCAACGCAGCATTTAATTTCGGCAACATTCCGAAAAAATATGTCATTGATATCTATAGTCAGAATTTTAATTAGATTCCAGATTTGACAATAGCTACTGTCATTTTGTGAAATAATGATACCACATATAATAGTGTAGTGATGTACACAAAAATCGATAAACAATCGGTGTGTGTGTTTTATAATAAATGTTACAGAAAATGACAAGATAGCGATAGCGATGACGGCGACAATTTATAAAATAACTTATTACCATAATACATCTATCTGTTTTATTTGTCATGTTCCTTCATGATTACATTTTTTTATTTATTTCACACACAATTATAAAAGAAACGTCTCAGATCGTTAATTAATCGTCAAAACTAAATTATCGGTCAGAAATATTTAATTTCCTGATAAACTTAGTTCACGAGATTAAAATTATAATTATTATAAACGAGAAGAATCGATCCAGAAATATTTCATTTCCATATCGAATAATTTTGCAACGTCACTATTTAGTACTTGTCATAACGTTGCCACACTGAAATTGTCAAATCTGGAATCGAATTAAAATTCCGAGTATATATATATAAAAGAAAGTCGTGTTAGTTACACCACTTATAACTCAAGAACGGCAGAATAAATTTGGCTGAAAATTGGTAGGGAGGTAGCTTAGAGCCAGGAGACCGACATAGGATACTTTTTAACCTATTTTTTTTACTTTTTCACGAACGGGGACGTGAAAAAATGGGATTACGCATACGAAGTCGCGGGCAGAAACTAGTTAATCATATAATAATAATACCTTGGACGATTCGTATTCGACCGAACGATTTAGTCTGTAAGCCAGCACCAGCGAGAGATGGTGATATTAGATAAGCATATATAAGTACTAATACTTTATAGTTAGGCTTTATAGCCGAAAAGCTTGTTTGGAAGCGCTAATCTCCGGAACTACTGGTTCAAATTGAATAAATCGTTTTGTGTTGGATAGCTATAAAACATTACGCTAGTAACAATGTGTTTAGGAAACCGTGCAAAAGTAGCTATTAGTCGATAACTTGAAAAATGTAGGTAATTGACTTCCGAGTAGTTACTCGCGATAATTTCTATAGAAACGTTGTTTTTAGCTCCCAAAAGTGTTTAAATAAAAGATATTTGCATCGAAGACACTAAAGAGGTTGTTTGTTTGAACGCGCTAATCTCCGGAACTACTGGTCTGAATTGAATAATTCTTTTTGTGTTGGATAGGGTATTCATCGAGGAAGGCTACAGGCAAAATAGGCTAAACATCACGTTATGATCAATAAGAGAAGATCAGATCCGCCTGCGTTCCAGTGGGATAAAAAGTACCTAGGTACCTACGTGTTTCTCCAGACCATAATCTACTACTGTTTATTTATTTATTTACTGTTCCAAATTTCATCCCCGAACCCTTCAGCAGTTTTGTCAAATTCATAAACTTACAAACTTTCGCATTTATAATGTTATAGTAAGACTATATAAATACTTAAAGAAAGTCGGGTGGCATTACATATTTAGTTGCAAACCTCATCAGAATGTGCAACGTAAGGGACGGTCGAGAGCATGTTAAATAATATTATTAGCTAGTCTTCCCTCAGCCTGTTGGTTTGGCCCTTTTTACTTTTTTTCTTGGGGAAAAATCTTTGACGGGCCTGAAGTTGCAGTTAATGTTGAATAGTTACATTATATTCCATCGGCAATTTACCAGTTATCGACTGAGATGAAATAACTAACAATGGCGACCACATTTTATTCATGATGCCAATCCAAGTTCCATTATACAAATTTAAAATATATTATTGATAGGTTACTTTATAAGTACTAACCTTCGCTGAACAATCATAGAGTCATAATGTGTACAATAAACTAATTAAAAAAAATATGTAAAGATGTCATTATTTCAAAAATCTGTTCAGCTTTCAGCTGAATCACAAAATTTTTTGTATTTTAAAATGTAAGAAAATAAAAATTATAATACTTATTAAATAAAAAATTAGCTGTAAGTTAAATACAATGCGTGGACACAAAATTAGAAGTTTAAATAATATTGTGTACAGCGGGTTTAGGCAATACTCATCATGTTGCCCTCCACAACCACCGCGGTGCGGATGTCCTCCGCAGATTCCTGGCTTTGGCAGGCGCATTGTGCCACCAACAGACTGTCGTCCAGGACCCGTGCCACCAAATCCATGTATGCCTAAATTTCCTGTGAAGGGCGCGTGGAGGAAATATAGAACTTTATTTTTTTTAATTGGAGTCCCTGTAATGATAATTCAAGCTTTTCACGCACTTGGACACGAAACACCACCAAAAGGAGAATGTCGTGACTATGAATACATGAGACGACGTACAAAGAGGTTCCCATGGGGAAGAAGAGGTATAAAATCTTTATTCCACAACCCTCATACTAACCATTTACCAGGAGAATGTGAACCTCCGCCTCTAGATTGTGATTAGTTTTTTTTAAGGTATTTGCAAATTTTATTTGAAATATTTTTACTCAAGGCAAATGCTGCCTACAGTTAAATAATGAATAAAATGCCAATTTCATATCTATAAATTCGTATTTATTTATTTATGTAGATTGTATTCACTACAATAGATAGTTTTTTAGAATATGAAACCTAAATTTTTTTGTACCATGACTGTGGCAAAAAAAAAAGCGCACGGCCGAACGGCAAAAAAGTGCAACACATGGGGCATTACATGCACCTTGCCCACACTTAGCAAACCTATTTACTCCTTTCTTGAAAAACCCCATATTGTAGCCCACCGGGAACAAAACCAAAACGTCTACGATAAATATCATCTACTTACAACGGCACAGGCAAGTCTGTTGCACCAAGTTGTAGGTTACGTCCACACAGACAGGCTTCTTAGTGAAAGAAACGTTCTAGAATGAGCAGCGTGAACATGTGCGCGACCTACCGCACTATGCGCTTGGCGTCTCGAAAGTATTCAAACGTGTTGGTTTTTAGGTGCAAGACACGAACTGTATAAACAAATTACTAAAACATTATAAAAAAAATCAGATTATGGGGATGATGAATACAACAACACGGCTACATGTCATTGGCTGGCTACGTTCCAGCAGCGTCCTGCTACGGAGCACGTAGCGACTACGGCGTAGCCACCACGATTAATAAAATATGACATACAAGTACATACCCTTAGTACCTACTATATTTTGATGGAAGTAACCAAATAAAATAAGTTCGTACGCTGTAAACAATAATTAATGACATGTACAATAGGTACCTACGTAAAGAATATGTAACTTCTTAGCTAAGCACTGACAACAGCGACAAGAGCGATATAGAACTTTATTATTAACTGACAAGAGCGACAAGGAAACACTAATTAAATCAAAATGTTTTATAAAATACCTAATTCAATAATTTTATTACAGCCAGGGTCCAGGAAAATAAGTGTTTTCCTGATGAACCAATTGTAAATTAATAAATATTATTATAAAATAAACATATTAATAAAATTCTATTTATGAAACGATGTTAATGAAATTGTTAGGAGGAAAAATGTATGCAATGGTTCTAGCTAATCATTAATTTTATTTATTTGGCAACCGAGTTCAGCACTTCATTGTATAATAAGACTTTATCATTTTGTTATTTATAATTTAAATCCTAAGTTTCAGTTTATTAATTAATTGTCTAATGCTGGAATACTGAAACGTTACTCAATTTTAAGTAGGAAATGAAATACATTTTGCAAAGCTAGGAGCAGGCAGTGCCCCTATTACAATTTCAAATTAGTCAATAAAATCACTTTAAGATATTTTCGTTTAAAATACCGCTTGCAAAATAAGAAGAATAGGCAAAAAACTAAAAACCGGTTTATATACTTTATTACACGAAAAAAGAGGACCACTTGATGGTAAGCGATCAGCGTCGCCCACGGATATCGCAACACTATATGAGTCACAAGTGCGTTACCGCTCTTTTAAAAAGGAGTACGTTCAAAGTTTGTAAGTCGTATCGGTTCGGAAATACCTCAGGCGATACTCCATTTCACAATTTTACTGTGCAAAACGAGAAGTTTCACAATAAGTGAATTTTGACTCAAAATTCACTATTCAATACAAATATTTTTGTTTCGGGTCTGGGTGTCATGTGTATGTTTGTAAACGCTAGTGTACGGCAATGAATAAAAAAGTTGTTATCTGCCAACCAACAGAGATGGGAATGCAACTGTTGTCGCGTGAGTTGGTGATGAAAAGTCGTACTACGTTGGACACACTACATTTGGTTTTCTGCAGACATGTCCACCATCAAAACTTTACAAGATTTTCGAGATGTAAAAATGATTATAAAAGAAGAGAAATCTCTAAATTATATTTACCCCCAGACGGGTTGCTGGTCTTTAGGACTTAGGGGGGGGGGGGGGGGGAGATTGAGATTCCGTTAACCTCACTCACACGGAAGACACAACCAAACTCTGTTTTAGGCCAGTTTTCTGTAAGGAATATCACTTCGGTTGATTCGCGGCCCATTCGGTTTGGAGTATACCTCCCCATGTGAGATGATTTTGTTACTAACTACAATAATGATGGTCAACATACAAACAGAAAACTTACAATATTTATCTAATTATGTAAAAAACTCAACATGTTTTATTTCGAAAACGGACTACGTAGCACGTAGTGGGCTGCCTACGCAACGTAGCCGTAGCACCCATTTGCTACGAGCCGGCTACACCGTAGCAAACATGAGCTTTAAATTAAATATCTGAAACGCGGCACTGATACAAACAGTGAATCAGTGCCGCCATAAAAGTATAGCAAAGGAGAAGAACGATTTAAACTAAGGTAACAGCAACATGATAGTGCATACGAGGCGCCTACGGAACTGCTACGACGTAGCAAAATAGACTGTTTGTTTTTGGATGTGTTTAATTGTCTTTGTATCAACAGTTTTCAATTTTGTCAGTAATTAATGTACTATTATTATCAATACAATTAATAAACTATGTGTATGATTCCATTTTATACACTTAATAAAAACTAATAATAACGATATTAAGCTCACTACAAAGTGGTGAAAGTGTTGATATATGAATTTACTCCTTTTCGTAAATGTATACTAGAAAAAGAGTACCTGGGATCTCTCGGGACTGGGACTGAATAATGTCTCGAAACATTTGAATCCCAAAGTTAATAATTTGATGTAAGCAGCTGGTGAATACAAATGTGTAGCTAGATCGTTGCATAGTTGATATGCGCACGCATATACGTCGGTGTCGGGTCGCGGGGAACCCGCGGCGGCGCTGTGTGCTCGTGGCGCGCCCTGCCGCGCGATCAATAGCCGCGCTGACGTCAGAGCACGGCGACGCGCCATTGGCCCGCCCGGCATTATTAAATAAACCTCCGAGTGGAGTGTCGCGCCGCGGGCACAGCACCGCAGCACGCGGCGGGCCCGCGCACCGCTCGCGGCTCGCCGCCGCCCGCCATGGCCGACATGCCAGACCTCTCGCATCTCACTCCTGAGGAGCGCGCCATCATCGAAGGCGTCATGATGCGACAGCGCCAGGAGGAACAGCGCGAGCACGAGATCATGAGGTGTGCCACGTACCCCGCGACCCGCCACCCTCGCCCCTCCCGTGTCGCCATGTACACACATCCGACGTACTGCTGTACTGCACCACTGTTATTCGTGAAAGTGCCGTCACAGTGCTGTGATTCTATCCTCATTGTTCTACTTCAATGTTATTTATAGCAAGTACTGCAAATTCGGCCCGCTACATACCGTCGCCTGCTATTGTGTTGTCTGATCCTGTTCAACAATCGCTTTCCACCTCATACCTAGGTCGTTCGAGGACATAAGTACGGTTCAGTAAGGACGTAGACAAACACTTCTTTAGATATTTTTTGTTTTTATTTTATATTTTAATAATTTAATAATGTAACATTTTGTTGCTCGTCCTCTACGCCAATGGCAGGATTTTTTTGGTGCAAATATGTTAGTGTCGCATTAAACATGCAGATTTATGACGCATCATTACAAATTATGATAGGTACCTGTAATAATTAAATTACGCGTTTATTTCTCATTCTTGATACCTACCTGTTTACCGACATCGTTCTCTATCTGGTTTACAATCAATCGATATCGAGTGAGATATTAATATATTGCACAACGGGGTATCTATTTTATTGAGTTAACGTTTCTAAGCTACGTATACTGGGTTTTCTTCAGTTCAAATGAATAGAAATGGAAGAACGGCTCGTAGCCCGACATTTTGCTTAGTATGTTCGCAGCGTATTTTTGCAATTTATTTATCTGACCTACTTTTTGACCTACATTAGAGATAGCTTTAATTTCGGATAAGATACCTATGTACGTATAAAACAGTGGACCCACAGGACTGACAAGTCAGCAGTCGGAACATTATATTTTCATGTAGGAAATTGCTAAATAATTTTGTAATTTAGGAAACAAAGCTTCAATAGAACATGTTATTTTTATTTTAACACTTTTGCAAGTATGATGGATTTTTTTAACAATTGGGTACTAGTGGCCTTTATATAAATGTACTTTGTCCCAAGTGACTGGGACAAAGACATGATGACATTACAAAGGCGAAGGATGGCAGGAGCGCAAAAACTATCGCGGCATTATTCTTTCGAATGTAGTATAGTCAGTTTGTCATTAGTTATTGATTTCAAGAGTGATAGATGACTCTAAAAGCATATGGGACGAGTCCGAAAAGAATGTGGTACAAGTTTTTTTGTTAAAGGTGCATTGTAAAGTAAATAAGTAAGTAGCAAAAATTTTGTGTGCTTTATTGACCTAGAAAGAGTTGTAGATGATGAGTGGGGAAGATTGATGACCGTGGTCAACTCGGTCAGTATATATTAGAAGAACAACCAATTACTTACATCCTTATAGACTAGATTGAGAGCCCACAGCAGATTTTGTTTGGTATTAACTAATGTGTAAGGCAATGCTGTATAGCATTTCTTGGGCTGTTCAACCTATTCATGAATCTGTTAATGTGATGAAATATCTTAGATGGATTTGCTGAATGTTCTAGTACCATAGTAGATAATGTATCATGAGACGGGTATGGTAGAATAAGCATAAAGGTTAATGTTAAAGTAATTAAGCTCGTAAGAATTTCTCAATGAGAAATTCTGAAATAGGTATAAAGAGAGAAAATATGTAGTTTATGTAAAATAGAAACATACATAAAACCTAATAACCATCAACAGTCCGTGAAAGTCCAGTGCAGAGCAGGAACTATGGGTCGCTTATGCATTAGTAAGAGGAATTGGCTAAAATCTTCAGAATCTTCACGCTAAACAGTTGATGGCGTTTGAAATGTTCAGGTTTATCAGAGAGTGCTGCTGCCCGATCTCTGTTAAATATTAATCCATTTATGCCGACAAATAAGAGCCGTCTTACAATATGCATCGGCGGAATAGAGGTAGTGATTTGTAATTTACTCTAACGTAGTTAACATGTATTAAAATAGCAAGATTAGGAAAAAAGTAGTGTAAAAGATCATATTGGAAATATTCTAATTAAAAAAGTTGGAATGTTGGTAGGTACATAGTTATGGTAAAAATTACTCATATTATGAGTTTTTGTTCTATAGTGGTTGATTTAGTTAAATATCATAATCTTTCTCTTAAATATTAGAAAGCTTTAATGTTTAAATATTTGATCGTTATGTACAGACGTAAGCAAGATGAAGTTACGGTGCTTGAGCAGACGATCCGGACTCGGAATGAAATGCACCGCGCAGCTGGTGTAGAGCTAGCTGCAACTTGCCACATCTGCCTCAAGACCAAGTTTGCGGACGGCGTCGGCCACTCGTGCCACTACTGCCGCGTGAGGTGCTGCGCCAGATGTGGCGGCAAAGTTACTCTTCGTTCTAACAAGGTCAACTATTTTAACTACACACCAAACTCAAATTTTAACTTGGTACTCAACCGAGTCCACTTACTAAACTCATCATTTTCCGACATACGAGGAAATTTTGTCACAAATATGTTTTTATTACAGGTTATATGGGTATGTATATTGTGCCGCAAGAAACAAGAATTATTATCTAAAACTGGACAATGGATCCACAAGAGTGCTGGACAAGATTCAATGTTATGGCGCATGGAGAATGATCTCCGAGGTTTACCACCACAACCTGACGGATCATTTGATAAAAGACCGAAACTAGAGAGGGCGCACAGTGCCGCAGAAAAAGAAAACCTCCCCCTTCAACGTTCAGGTAGTGCTCTCCGACGCCAATACAGTCAACAGGACCAACGATGTTATGGGGAACTAGAAGGACTGGCTAGAACGCATCCACATTTAGTTCACCCGAGACAAAAGGCTGCATACGGAGTGGTCGAGACAGGAGCACCTCCCACATCCCAGTTACTGCCGCTCACGCCAGCGTCACATCCCCTTCTTCCGCCTCGGTCTTCCTCGTCCGATGACGAAGCTCCAGAATGCGTTTCCGATGAAAACGACGAGTATCGAGATCGGGGTAAGTATGCACGTTGGCCTAACACCCGTCACCCAATCCTTTCACTTGTAACACTACGAGATCCCTTCCATCCAAGCTAATTTTGTTTATCAACCCTACACATTACACCACACGACACACATCAATCAGGTACATGTACTCTATCCGTCTACATAACGTTGGTCATGTTCATTACGCAATGATAAAGTTAAGGTGTTCCGTGCGAGGTGTTCATTAATTTAAGTAGCTTCAGGTAATTGTTACTGTTAGTTATCTAAGTATTATATATCTCACTGAAACTGATAGTGTTGAGCACCTAAACTTATCTGTGTCCATATATGTATTCCATCACGTTGAATCATGTAGTCGATATTAATCGTATTTCATTGTAACATTTTAGAGCCCGAATATAATAACAATTCAAGACATAAACACTGTTTGCTCAATCAGTCTTATTTTCAGAGACCGTCAAGTCGTAAGGCTTCAAACCTCGCACACAGGAGAATGAGTGCGTGCTAGGTTTGGGGCATTATAATTAGTAAACATGTGATCGTTCGCCGCCACGTACGTTTCGCTTGTTAGCGCCATGCCCTCTGTACGCGCCCGGTAGCCTCCCGGTAGCCCCCGGTAGTCGCACCGCCTGGCGCCTGGCGTTCTGGCGACGAGTGGCCCTCACCACGCCATCCCCTGTTCGCAGGTACAAATAATGATAAGAGCAGTTCCGAGAGTTCCAGAAGCCAGCGTCAGACGATGTTAAACGAGAAAATGAATAAATTCTTATCGGTGAGAGGGCGAGTTTGTCGGGAACCTATCTAACTATGCGTTGTAATTATATTGCTGAAGTTTAGATGTGATGATCAGTATTACTGTTACGTATGACACTTCTTACTCTGGTGAACCAATTGTGATGGCTGTTGATATCGTCCTATCTCTTCGAAGACAACCGTCTTCAAACCTGTTTTAAGAAGAGCATTCATTAATTTCTTTAAGTATCAGTTATTACTTGTATTTAAAAAATAAATGTGAAAATAAAGTAAGTTTCTAATATTAAATTACTGAATGTTCTTCTTTTTCAAAGTTTCCTATTGTTTGAACCAAAAATACGATGTTACATAAATATTACAACGTACCTTTTTATTAATGCTGTAATTATTATTTTCCATTTTAGTTGCTTCAGCACATTATTTATGGTTCAAACAAACGCATGCTTGGGCGAAAAGAAGTGTACTTGTTCATATTTTTTATTCTAAATCCGTTAGAACTGTTTGTGGTCGTGTACTTTATTTTATTGTTGCTGTTTTACTGTCTTACTCGGATAAGTTTGACACATTCTTTCCGCTTCTGCGTGATGATCACCGCTTTCGATTACTTTATTTTAACCGAAGAAACACGCAGTTTTACTTACTTAAAGAAATCATATTTTCGGTCAATACCACGATCCTATGTCGAGGGATAATTAGATTAGAAATATAGTAAATAGTAGTTCGTACTTCGTTTCTGGGCGCGTACAAGCGCATGGGTCCATAACAAGAACGGACGCGGGCGATGACAAGTTGCCTCTATAAGGCAGACATTGTTATTCATTCGATATCATTCTTAGGACAACTAGAGGCATGTGCTCCAGTTCGGCACCCACATCTGCGTAGCGCCAACGTGGATGCCAACAATTATTACAATTTGATTAATCATTCGCCGGCCGATTACGAGGCTGAGGCTCGCGCTCAATTCGACGTGCCGAGGACCGGGCCATCAGGTGGACGCAGCTTTGATTCTGTGACCGATTGCCGGTGGCGGGCCCGAGACGATGGCGAAGGTGCGTACCTTCGGCCGTATGCACCAGAAGAGGGCCCGCGCCCAGACCGAGCTGTATATAAGAGTGCCTATTTGTGGGAAGACTCCTCAGACAATAGACGGTTCACTGAGAGGAGAAAAAAGACCGTTCGCTTTGACGGGCACGAAGGCGCCGCGACATTTCCGCGGGGCGGGCGTGACGCGTCTGGCGCGCCGCACGACTGGGCGGCGCTGCGCTGGGAGCCCGAGCGCCAGACCAGCCAGGACTCCGCCACCAAAGACTCGGGCATCGATACCTCTAGCACCTTCACCTCCAGTGAAGATTCGAACAGAGGCGATTGCCCTAAGGTACAGATCGCTTCACATTGTGTCGGTTAGTTGCTTCAATTAGTACTCATTTATCTATTAGTTCAGTTTACGGTTTGATTATGCGTAAAATCTAGGAAGACGTACGTAATAGATGATTGAGCTATATTATTATAATATTTGTTTAATAAATACGTATTGTTTACGTCACTTAGCGTTACCAAAACCAAATTCACATTTTGTTTCAATGAAGTTAGGCCTTTTACTATAGCTAACTTTTGCGTTCCACAAAAGTTTCTACTAAGTTTATGTATTTAATTTTATGGACCACTATGATACTTGTTTTAAAAAACAAAAGTAGAACGCGTGCGAGGTATAATAAGACATTAATTTCGAAGAATATTATTGGCTGTAGCATGATTGCATTGGCGAGCATGCATTACATCCTATCTATGTTGAGTGTGCACTTCTTTGTAAATTACACGGTGTTAAAGCTTCGTGGAGTAGCTGTAATGTTTTAATAACATCGATAACTTAATCATTTAGACTATTGACGTATCAAATAAGTGCCAAGTGGAAATATCGACTAATGAATTTAATGTGATGGTGTCGTACAGTTTCCGCTGAGCTGGCAGGTGTCTGCGGATGGCACGCGCATGATCGGTCACATGGTGCTGCGGAAGAGCGTCGTGGAAGGTAGTTCACATTCTTCGGCGGCTATCCTCGGCCTGAAAGTGGTTGGAGGCAAACTCCAACCAGACGGTACGAGAATTGCAGTGGTTGAAAAGGTCAAGAAAGGATCCATAGCGGACCTTGAAGGACAACTTAGGATAGGTGAGTGAGGTCATCTATTTTGTAAAGAGTAAGGAATATGGAACGTTATAACATTTGAAAATAACTTAAAATTATATAAAAACTTATATGTATTTTGATTGGTAGGTGATGAAGTTTTACAATGGAACGGTGTGCCGCTTCAAGGCAGAAGCGCGGAGGAGGTGGCCGCAGTGGTAGCGGACAGTAAGCACGACCTGCACGTGGAGCTCGTGGTGTCGCGACCTCTCACCGCGACGCGCACGCCTGCAGTGCCCTGGAGAACTCACAAAGGTACCTTCTGAACATAACATTACCATTTTCCGCCGTCCACATCTTCATCGCTAAACACAAGAAATAATAATATTTTGACTCAGTCATAAGTAAAATTTGTTTCAATTTCGGATCTGAATTACTTCGTTGTATACCTGAACAAATTACGTAGCGTCACCAATGGGGTAGATTCAATTAAACTTTCTCGGTTGACACCACTGGTAATGGTAGGAAATAAAAGTGACAAGTCATTCCCTATTGTCACCACTGCAGTGGTGACAAATGGTGACCCTGATTACTATCGCAATCATAAGCAACTATTATTAACCCTAATCAGTTACTACATTATTAACACTAAAACGTGAAAACTAGATTTATGAACGAAAATTGCTGGTAAATTAATCAGCTAAAGAATGTTTTCCGTAAAGAATTAAATTGGTTCTACGTCCACAGAAGTGTACACGGACGTGATGGGTGGTTGCGAAAAACCGAGTGTGTTGGTGACGTCACCGGGATCTCCAGATGTACATTCACGGCGTCGACCCACGCGATACAACCACCACAACGCAAATGTAGCTGGACGCATCCAGGTAAAGAAAACACGCCCGTGAAAATCTAATCGTATATATAATAAAAATGAATCCCTTTTTCCCTCGGTCACAGCATCACGCGTGAATGGCTGGACTGTGGGCTGGACCGATTTCACTAATTCTTTTTTGTTGTATTTGTTACTAGCAACCCGCCCCGGCTTCGCACGGGTGCAATATGCATGTATTATACCTCTACACATAAACATTCCTTAAGAATCACTCTATCTTTTAAAAATACCGCACCCAAATCCGTTGCGTAGTTTTAAAGATCAAAGCATACATAGGGACAGACAGACGGCGGATAGCGACTTTGTTTTATACAATGTAGTGATTCTTAGGAAAAGGTTCTAAAGACAGAAAAATTCCTGAAAATCCTATGAGATCGGGCGAAAACGAGATTGCGCGTACGAAGTCGCGGGCAGAAGCTAGTAGGAATTATAAATGCGAAAGTTTGTGAGGATGTATGTGAGTGTGTGTGTATGTGTGTTTGTGTGTGTATGTGTTTGTTACTCGTTCCCGTCAAGACAACTGAAGGGATCGGGATGAAATTTAAAACTGGGGTAGATTATCGTCTGGACTTATTCCATAGACTACTTTTTATCCCACGGGAACGCGGATGAAGCCGCTGGCAGAAGCTAGTCATATACCTCATAATTATGCCAATACGGTAGTTGACAACTAGTCAAATTCAATACTTTTATCGAAACGTCAAAAACGATACTGTTCTATGAATTTTGTACGAAATACTAGCTTATGACGTCATCATATTTTCGCGTCAAATAGCACACTTATATCTGAAGAAAATGCAAGAATAAATCGAAAATTAAGTATATCGGCAAATCAATGATTGAAAGTGTAACTATTTTTCAATATTTAATTGGATTGAAAAATCAAAATAATTTATTTTTGACCCAGGCAACTACCCAATTACAATTAGCCACTTCATGATTATAGCTTAGAATAGGATTAGGCACAAAATGGATTGGCAGTAGTTGGATGGGCATCCTGGCGGTGTCAGATTAACCACGTAACCAAACTCACATCTAACTCAGAACTCTTTTTTTAGTAAAACGACATATACTAAATTGTTTAGGGTTCAGAGCTACAATAGAACTTTACCGTATTCGGTTGGAGTCATACTTCCATCATGTAAAATTGTAAATTATCCTTAAAATTTGCTTGAGGTCCCACGCCTTATTCATCCGCCATTGCATCTCGGATAGCAATAACCGTGTGTGGGTTTCTTCTGCTGTGTATATGTTTCATATTACACACTCGCGGTCAAATTAACCCAATCTTCCAAATGTTGGAGACCGAGTTAACTTTTATTCGGGCAATATTCCAGAGGCGAGTCTACGCTATTAATCTGGCGCAATTCCAATCCCAGCTTATTCGTTTTTATTGAGGTTCTCGTAACAAAAACTGGGTCAAATATCCGACTCGCAGTCAACTGCATGTTTTCGTATATTTATAAATACCTTTAACATTGGAATAATACAGTAAGATCTGATCTAAGGAGCTAAGGTGATTAGAAGATAAGTGCTTAAGTAATATTCCAATTTTGACAGCTCAAAATTTACTTCGACGTCTCCGCAACACAGCTGTGTGTAACTGTAGTGTCGGCGAGTGGACTCACTCCGCGGCCCGACGGCTCACCTCGATGCCCATACGCGAAACTGTTCCTGTTACCCGATAAAAGCGAGAAGAGCAAAAGACGAACGAAAACTTTAGCTAACACCCTAGAACCACGATGGAATCAAAATTTTGTCTATTGTGGAATTCGAATAACAGACATAAAGCGAAGAACTTTAGAAGTAAGTGTTGTTGTATTGTATTACTAATTTGGATGCTCCATAAGAACCTTTTAGTTTTTTTAGCAGTGTAGAAGTAAATAAATAAAAATATTATATAAACAAATAACTAATACCTAATTAACTCGTCGAGTACCGGTTTTATAGACACAATTAAAGAACAATAGGTCGCGGTTACCGGTGACCGCTTGGTGTTTGACAGATTAAGAACTTACTAAGTCATACTTTTTTATTTTTTTAGGTAACCGTTTGGGACTTAAACCGCTATGGCCCAAACGATTTTCTAGGGGAAGTCCTGCTTGATTTAGACAATATCGTGATGAACCATGAGCCTACATGGTACACGTTGAAGCCACACGAGGAAATGGGAAGTTTCAGCGTAAGTATTTTGTTAAATTTACATAAAATAGATGACGGTCCCAGTCATTAAAGTCGCAAGTTCTATGAGACAAAAATTACCCTTAAATCCAAATTTTGGGAGATTTAAACCTTATGAGAATAAAAATCAATAGAGTAGAGACTAAACAGGGATAATAATTCGGACCGTGGTTTCTACCCACTTCATTTTTAGGTCAGATTATGATTCCCATGCAGGCTACAATGCCTTGTTATACAGTTGGCTCATTTCCAAGCTCCCTTCGATCGAATCAGGAACAGTCGTATTTGTAACTTGTAGCAGGAATTACATATGCTATCTAGCTGAGCGGTATTGAAGAAATAGAATATGTTTAACTCACCAGAGGTACCGTGAGGACGAGGCCGACGGCGAGCACCTGTCTCCTCCGTCGACGTCTACCTCTCGACTCTCTGACTCTGATACGCCGAGCGAGTGTGACCTGCGAAGACATCATTCACTTTCAAGCCTCGCTTCCAGCTCCAGCCCGCCGCCGCCACACGATGTAAGTATTCCTCCTTGTATAATAAACATGACCTTATTACTGTAAAATGGTGGGTACTGTGTGTATAAAAATGCATTTTGAACCTGTTTAATTTAAGAACATTTGTGTTTTCGAAATACGACTTAATGTTCCAGTTCCTCGTAATCTTCTCACAAGTACGCTAAGGATGATATTAATATTTTCTCAGCGAATGGACATGGAGGGAGCTCGATCTAGCCGGCGCGACATGTCCCCGGCGGGCCGGGTGAGGGCTGCGGGCATGAACAGAGAACGCGTGAGTTACTTCCACCTAACAAGTACAGACTGCCACCCGTGGCTATTTACCCCATCACTAATAATGACATACAACAGCCAACAACTACTGACGTGTGTCGTAGAACTAACAACGATTGATTGAAACCAAAATTTCGGTTAACCCAATCTAATTAATCACAAGTGATAATTTTATCTTAAGATCGGGTTCGAATCCTGCTTAGTATATTGGTATTTAAATGTTTGCACGACTTTCAGATGAACTAAATATCCTGGGGTACATATTTTCCTCTCAGAAGAAAAGAAATTAACAATACCTACCTATGTAACATATGAAAATGGTCCTTACTATCCTACTTTAAATGTTCTGACGTAAGTACAATATAACACCATAGTTACATTACAGGACACCGTATTACTAGTTCTTCATCGGTATGAGCCATTACAGTTAGCTACTATAGCTGTAGCTTTAATGACAATGACACAGTATGGGCTCAGCAAGGGGAGTCGGAAGGATGTTGTATGTTAGGAGATATAACGTGGCGATGTGTCTGTGTAGAGCGGCGGGTACGCAGTGGCGCGGTCGCAATCGGCGGCGGGCGTGGCGCGGCCGGCGCGCGCGCGCAGCAAGTCGCCGCGCCGCTCGCTGTCGCCTCCGGCTGACCGCGACGCTTGGCGCTACACAGGTGCCGCACCGGCGCCCTAAGACTCTACCCACCAATCACAACCACGGACGCCGACATTGCTAACTTTGTCGGCGTTCGAAACTCTTTTCCGATTGGTCCGTGGACGTCGCAATGACAGCGGGCCTCGACCCCGCACGGAACACTGTCGTCGAGACACGCACGTTCTTTCGCCGCGTCCGCTCATCACCACTTTACTGCCACTTACTGTTTCACTTCCTAGCTCTGTTCCACTTTGATTTTGTTTCATGCATCTTCCGCTGACCTCGTCCTTATCTACCTGATATGAGCACGCTAACCATTGTTATGGGTGTTGACATGCGCTGTATTCCGATTTCAGTTTACAAATAATTAACATGGACGTCAAATCAGTGAATACAGCGCAATTAATTGTTAAATGTTAATGTAATTCATTTCATAATTAATGATTGCATGTAATTCTGAATCTAATATAACTTATGACTTATCTTTTAAAGGCTACCTTCGTAAGTTTGTTGTACCTGTACCTACTTACCTACCTACTTGTTTTGTATGACTTAAAGAACCTATGTCTTGTTTGTTATGTATGAATGTATTGTAATTTTGTATTTACTAATAAGTATGAATAAAAATCAAAGTTTCAATTGCATGTATCTAACATGAATTTAAGAGAAATATGAAACCAATAGGCATGAAACTTATGTTGTGTGTAATATCGCAGTGAACGAGGACCGAGGTGACGGGTCACGGTTGCCGACGCACGCGTACGCGCCACGTTTCCAGTCTCGTTCAGCCACGGCCACCCCTACTACCAGCCCCAAGAAACGACAACTGCCACAAATACCTCATCACCAGGTAAATATTTTAATACCTATATTATTTTTCTAAGATAGTAGACAAATGGAAAAGTAAGAAAGAGTACAAAGAGGATGTTAAAGACATGACGTTTCGTTAGGGCGGGCAGAGAGCGGTGCGCGCGCAGGTGTCGGCGGACTTGGAGGAACGTAAGTGGATCGCCCCGCACCACATTGGCGCCACACTCACCTACCGCAGCACGCCACAAGGTCAATACACGCTGCCCCGCTCCTGTTACCTCCCCCACCCCCACTGCCCTATAAATGTTACCAGACAGTTGCATACACTCATATCAACGAACATAAATTTTAGCAAGTAATTGTGGCAAGCAACCCCTTACAAGGGAATGTGTATACAACTATCAGGTACAACAATGTGACAATCTGCTTTACTACACTTCACACAATAGTTCGACATTATGTTGTCTTAGAATATAGTGCAGTTGTTTCAGTTAATATCTAATTCATAAGTTAAATCTGGTGCCAGTACATTGTAATTGTAATAATTTAGTACGTATTGGAAATATACTGTCTACCTTACAACGATCAAAACCCTAATCATTAGTATAACAGACCCTTCACGGACTGATTTATCCAGGGAGGCCGTAAACTAATCGTTTCTACTGTATGTTTACTATGACGCTCACATTAACACCCTGGTGGTCTTATAGATATAATAAAGTTCTGTGGGTGGTCTAATGCGAGTTCCTATTTATGTTAACGCGATCAAAACGTTACCGCGTTTAACCTTCTGATTGGTTGGTTTATTAGAACGAACCATTCAGATCGTCGAACTTTAACACGTTAACCGCCACGTAGGTCACCGGTGACCTACGTTAGCGGAGGATTTTCCTTCAACTGTTTTTGTCGGCAGTCAAAGGCTTAAACCTGTCGATCGCGTTAACGTCAAACAAACTCGTACTACACTAGGTGCTCAGATGGGTAGTGCATGGACGGAGTATCAGTCGAGATCGTCGGCACGATTGACCGTCGTCAAAAATGATTAAGACATCGTGACGTCAGTAAAATGGAAAATCGGTTTTCGGGTGCCAACAATATCAGACTGACACTAAACGCGCTTACCAGTACCTACTAATAGTAATAGGGAACTTATAGTTTGACAATTGCACCTATATAGTCACCTACAGAGAATTAAAACATGAATAGTGTACCTAATGAATGCTTTGTCACATTATTCTTTTATAAAATTTGTATATCAGTGAGAACAATTATAATGTAGGGTGGGAAAGACATTACGCAGGACTGTCCGACTCAGAGTTGGCAGCTCGCAGCGGCGGTGGCGCGGGCGCAGGGAGCTGGGCCCGCGACGCCGACTGTCACCCGACAACGCGGCGCAGGACTCCGACCTTGAGTCCGTCGCTTCCGTCACCTCCAGCGCCTTCAGCACGCAGTCCGAACGACCACGGCCCACCAGGATGCTCAGGTACGTTGATACACACGTCCACTACCGTGGGTTACAACCAACATATAATTACAATATTAGGGGTATATCTACTCAAATCAGTTTCAATATAATTCAGAATTAAAGTTAAAAGTTATTATTAACATAACTTTACAGCCGGAAACGAATTCTCCCTCATAGTACATCTTCGTCTTGCGATAGTGCTACCCCTGTTCCTCATTCGTACCCAATCCTCCGTAATGATCGCCCCCCACGCCGACTCCTACCGTCTGTCAGTATCCCGGCGGGTGCGGAGCGCGCGGTGCGGCGCCGGCTCCGGTCGCACCCGGCGCCGCCGCCGGCTCACCACCGCGCTCGCCCCACCCGCCGCTTGCGTCGCATACTAGCTCGCAGCCGCTCGGCCGGCTCCTGCACTCGAGAACACCCTCACCACCGGCACGCTTATGAACGCAGTCACAGCTGCCCCGAGTATCCCGTGTACACAAACACATATAAAATTACTGAAAACAAAAAAGATTATATCTTCCATATGACTTTGTCCCGTACCCCGAAACCATCATTACTTACAACGATTTCTATAAATAGGGAGCAAAGATCTTTGCCCGGTAACATATATTATGGTCCAGGACCAATACAATTAAAAGCAAATCAAAAGTATATGCATCAGACTAGAAAAAAAATACAACTTCAACCTGAATCCAGTGACTGGGATGAAGAAATGCCTTTTAACTTAATGACTAATAGAGAACATTATCAACCAAATGTAAGTGTTAGACGAAGGCGACTTCCAGTAGTAGACAATATAACCAATTCGCGCATACGAATGCTTCCTGATATTCCTTCTATTAATTTAAGTAACAAAATTGAACAAAATGCAATTAGCTCTTGTGCTGTTGATTTAGTACAAATGGAAGTAATAAATTCTCAACTTTACAATAATGATTGTGATGATACACCAGATCATAATTCAATCCAAAAAGAGAATCGAAATTATTCAGACAGTTTAGGGGAAGAGAATTCACATGATATTAAAAAAGCAACCGAAACTGAACCTAAATGCGCATGAATTGATAAATATAACAGACACTAATCCAATCATATCTCAAATAAATAGAAAAAAGTTTTTATCCCTCGATTTGAAAACCAATTATGAACAAAAAAGTCCTAATCAAACAAAACCATTAGATGTAAATGAAACTCAAGATGATATTAAAAACCCTATGCCCAATATCAAACCCTTAGTCAAAGTAGATAAGATACAAAAACCGAAATTAGAACGAAGACGAAATTCTGATTCGCTAGTCATTTTGAAAACTTCACCACAAGAGTTATCAACACCCGACCAAATAAGAAACTTGTTTAAGAGAATGAGCATTACTTCAAAAAATACTTTAGACTCGCCTCCAGAGTCCAAAGTGAAGATAAAGTACGGCAATAGCGTTAGTATTAATGAAGTTCCCACTTTCCAAGAATATCGTTCCCCCAATTCCATTTCCCCTCAATCTAGTATCGACTTATCCTTTAAAAAACCTTTGCCTTCCATTATTAAAAAAGCTCGACCCCGGTCATATTCTTTAGCAGCGACATATCATTTAGATCGAGAATTTAGTATTATGGCTAATTCTTTGTCTGTTGCTCTTTCTCCCCCGAACCTCGGCTCGCCCCGTCGTGCGCTCACTCCTGTCGCCTCACACCTGCCACTTGATGACATTCATCACGACATTCATGATGTGTCGGTGGAAACTCCCATGTTGGATGGACCGACGCCGACGGCCGACGCCATATCTGAATCGGCGCGCTCACCACCTCCAACTAACCATCGTCGACGTGAAACAAACCGTCAAATAAAACAATCGATGACAAAACATGAAAAACCTGTACACCGACGGAATTCGAAACGTAGTAATGACTATGGTGGACGAGACAATGGACGCGGCAATGGCAGCAACCAACAGCAACAACCCTTGGAGAGGCGAGAGTCACGTCGAGGTCAATTTACTAGGAGTTTGAGCAATGCAGATGTGCCACCGGATGAAAAAGCAGGTAATTCGTAAAATATTGTAATGGTTTATTGGTATCTAAAACTAACATTTAAAAATAAGGTGTGACTTTTACTAAAGACGGCAGCCTAAGTGACACTGCTCTTGGCGGAGCAGGCGAACTGGAGCCTGCCAACGACGACGTTCTACTGAAAGCGGAACCTCGAGACTACTTCGGACCTGGCATGGGCAAGAAAAGCAATTCTACTTCACAATTGTCGGCAACAGGTGAATTAAACATCACCAATTATTTTATAGATTCTACTGAATTCCCCCCTACGGGAATTAGATGTGCAGAAAGTAAACAATTTAAGTGTTGGTGCGATAATCACAGGTCGGAAACGGAGGTTAGGTTTCGGTAAACGTGGGAAAAATTCGTTTACGGTGCAACGAAGCGAGGAAGTGGTGCCCGGCGAAATGCGTGGAGGCATGAGTGGAGTCTCTCGGGCTTCTTCAGCCTCTAGCGAGAACGACGAAGACAGGTTCGCGGTGTTTGTCACCGTCGACATTGACACAATAGTGTGGCACCTGGCCCGGGGCGGTAGATCACTCGCGTATTGACACTTCCACGATACAAAGGTCGCGAAGAAACGACAGAGAGACCATCTGCATAAAGATGTAGTTCAAACAGCATGTTATAAAATGCCATAAGACAAATTAATGTGCTATGTCGCTTCTGTAAAGTCAGCTAATGTAGAGAGAGCTTTTTCTGGTTAATGTGAATTTTAATGCTGACGAGAAAATATTTGCACCCCACTTGAAGATACTGTTCCAAATTGGTAACACCCGTCTATTAGATATTTATATAACTGAGAAAGTAAATTATTACTACTATCTTCAAATGATCTGTTTGATTCGATAACTTATATCAGTACGTATGTAATTAAAATAATTGTCATTGTATGTACCTATCTATGTGGAATTTGTTTTGATCCCACTCCTTATAGGTAAATAAGGAAAAAGAAATTGTATATAAGTTTAACCAATTTCCAAATCAGAAACCAGATACTCAAAAGAAACAATTAATACCTATGTGAAATAATTTGTTTTGAAAACTAAAGAAAAGATCACATCAATCATACATTTACAACTGACCTACCCACTGTCGTTAAATGGTGGTTGTTCATATAGAGACAATGTTTCGCAAAGGTATGAATTTCTGAAAATGTAGATTAATGTGCTTTTGGACGGGTAATAAATGTATGTTGCGCCGTTGTCCGTGGCGGGCGTGTTGGCGTCGCGTCCGCCGGGCAGCGCGCGCCAGTCGTGTAGAGGGCGGCGGCGCGCGACGCAAGCGCTCCGGCACCGCCACTACGGCCTTCAAGCGGTCGCACGAGGTGTGCGCCACCAGCCTTGTCTCCATATCTAGCTCGGAGGGATCCTCGTAAGTCGCCCGCTCGACCGCTCCGTTTTACGCCGCAGTTTGCAAGCTGCCTGCAGACTTCCATTTTGTATGTGCGCCTCGATGTTGCTCGCGTCTTCTAAATACTTTGCCCCTCTCTATGTGCCTTTCGTCTTGTCAAAGCATGATTCCAGTTATATTGGTGTGTTTCACTCATACTTTTCTGTTCAGCACGCACGTGTCTTCTCTTGCATAGGCATCGCACCTTCTCGTACGTACGTAACATGAAACCGCTACATTATACGCCGAAGAACCTGCGTGTTCGACGTTTCTACATTTTCAGTCACATATCCAGGGACAGCGAATTCGTCAGTCGAAAGTGAAGCGATCCTGATTTCATGATGCACGATTGTGATTGGATGATAAATGTTGCCTGAAAGCCTATGATGTATGCACTTATTTTTGGTCCGTTACACAAATTTTCCATTTTTGTCTAATCGTTGTACACATAATATCTACATCAACAATCATGCATGTCTCACTTGAATATCACTAGTACTTTCCATAACAATGTAAGTAACATTATCAAAATTGGAGTGTCAAAGCGTGGAGAGTTTTATAACATCACTGTTGCCTGCATTGTGTCATAAAAGCTTAGGAAACGTGATGTCAGAAGAGTGCAGGTTTGTTGTTGTGTTATTCGCCTATGACTTTCTAGAGCTAAATAAATACCTACCACAATGTTAAATTAATGAAATTGTAGATAGACTGAATCCGAGTTAGAATAGATATGAATCTGTACGATCCAACTTTATTTAGTATTATTTTATCAAACATTATCTTCATAGACTTAATTCTATTTAATTCCACTAAGATCTACTACCTATCTACTTAATAGATGCAGACCATTCTCTAGCGTTTCTTGCACCTTTACACAATTACATCTACTAGTTAGATGTCTTGATACTTTAATAGAACCTAGAACCTGGAATCCACGTGCTCTGCCTAACTTTACCAATCGATGCATCCGAACGACTACCGCCCTTTTCTTCACTATTGTATCAATGTTGTAAATGTTGTATTTAATTATTATTTTTATTAACTATTTCCTTTAGTAGTATCTAAAAGGTCTGGTTAATATTTTTATTATTACTTATTATATCTTCTATGTGATTATCTTAACCTTGTCTTGAAATATTTCCCATCAATAATATTCATTAATTTGAGTAAAATCAACCATTTTTGTAAATTTCTTTCTATCATGCATTCAAAGTAGGTATTAAATTAAAAGTAAAGTCAGCAATTCACGAGTGCCTCCTGACATGATCAATTCCATATAGACAAACACAGAGGCATCCTCCTATAGAGCCACTTGCGCCATTGTAAAAATATATATAGGATCTTGACATATGATTGAAATTAAAAAATACTGATGTGGACTCGTGAATTGTTGTTCTGTCTAGTCCACAAAAAAAAAGTCTAAATAATAGTGATGGGCCAATTTCTCAAAAAGCTTGGCATTCATCAAGTTCTCTCATAGGTCTGAACATTATAATGTGTTTCACCTGTTTTAGATGGTCTCCTGGTATGAGAGGCTCTGGCTCAGATGGAGGTGGACTCTCCGATTTCATCGACGGCTTAGGGCCAGGACAACTAGTCGGCAGACAGTTACTGGGCGCGCCCACGCAGGGCGACGTCCAACTATCCATGTGTTACCAGAAAGGATTTTTGGAGGTTAATACCTATTATATCTGCTAAATATACCTTTTATTTATTAGTAATTAATACAAATAGTGTTTAACACGATTAATGAATAAAAAGTGTATTAACCAGTTTGGTGGTTTTTTAGGTGGAGGTAATCCGTGCTAGAGGTCTGGTATCACAGCCAGGCAGACGGACCCTGCCTGCGCCTTACATTAAAGTGTACCTAGTTAGCGGCAAGCGTTGTATCGCTAAAGCTAAGACGAGCACAGCGCGCCGAACGCTCGACCCACTCTATCAACAGACGCTTACCTTTAGAGAAAACTTCAAAGGTTGCGTATTACAGGTAAGCTAACTTCATTCATGTCTACTCACTCCTCTAATCAACGACTGGTGTCCTTTTATAGAATCACCATCAGAGTCAAAAACATCAATAAATAAATAACTATGCACTTTCAGTTTTATAACGTCTTGTAATGCATATGATCATATTCCTAGGTGACAGTGTGGGGTGACTACGGACGCATAGAGGGTAAAAAGGTGTTCATGGGTGTGGCGCAGATCATGCTGGATGACCTAAACCTATCTAATATTGTCATAGGATGGTACAAACTCTTTGGAACTACTTCATTGGTAAGCCTTCGCTTATTTCAATAACATTAAAGACTATATTGCTATGCTGTGAAGTGTTACTAATCACAATTGTTTTCCCTTGCAGTAACCAAGGTTCTACACTGTGTACAAGTGTCGAGTGAACCTATATCACAATAAAAATTATAAATTGTCCAAATAATAAATTTAGTGATACTGCTTTAATATCATAATAAAACGCAAAATATCTTGAATATAGGAAATTTTCTATAAAACGAAAGGTATAAAATAATATTAATAATAATAATAATTTGTATTTTTATTTTCTTTTGGAATGCCTACCGGAGTTTTGAATAGATAGCATTTTATAGCAATGAAACAAATGTATAGTGTACTCAATAATATGTAATTAAGTATTAAAAGCCAAATGCAATTTATGTATATTCTTTATCCTTACCAGCCAATTTCACCACTATTGCACTATAGGTGTCTATACCATTGATTGTCTAAAATTCATACTAGAAATATAAAAAAGCAACACATTTGTAGTGAAATTGGCTCAAGAATCCTATTTCTCCCAATCTTATAGGAATAAATAAATCCTGGGTTGTTAAAAAAATAAAGTCAATATTTGAATATTTATATTCCACAGATATGTGTATAACATTTCCATATTTAGCATATCCATCTCATTGCGTCTAATACATCAATCAGTCTAAAATTACCGCGGGACGTGAACAACGGTAACAAGTCCATAAAATTATACTTTACATTCAACATATTAATTACTAGCTAGAGGAAAGAGGCAAACTCAATGTGTACTGGGGTTGATAGATAAAGAATTCTGTTTACAAAACGACATGAGATTTCACTCTCAATAGTTACTTATACTAAAATAACATAGTTAGTAAAGTACTAACCTTGATTTAAACAAATCTGTAGTCCTGTACAAACTAATGTATTGGTCTATATTAAACTTGTAAAACTGTCACAAACTCAACACTTAGTGCAATATTTGCTTGGGTTGCTTGGAAGGTGAAGCACCCGATAGTCTGCCTTCCCCTGCTCTCTTCACGCCCGTTGATTTTATATCTGCAATGCCAAATTAAATATTACAAACATATTTTGTTACTTCTTTAATTTTAATAGTAACAAACAAATATTATGGTATGACATGAGATACTCCTCACACTACAATATCTGTTGATTTACACACTACTGAATACAATCTTCAACAGTGTTTATTGATTTCAACCATAACATTTTACTCACCAACTCTACATAATGGAATTAATAAAATAACTGTAAAAAATGGGACTAATAACAGCTGTCGAAATAAAAATTATATTACTGTATTCCTGATATCAAATGAACGACACAAAACATAATAAAAATAAATATAAGGTCCTCTTTATCAGTAAAATTGTCTAATTTTATGCCTCCTACGAAAAAGGCATAATTTCGAACATCCAACATCACATCATTAGTTAAAAACTATGCTCAACTGACAGAAAATGTAAATGAAAGAACAAAAAATAAATACAAGGTCCTACATCTTAGTCCTGGTCCATAAAAAACAAGTAAAAAAGTAACAAACATAAATAAAGAAAACACTAGTTTCGCGATGTTCGTTGATTCTATGTGAAAAGTAAAATAAAACAAACTATACAGTTTTACACACAACGGCTAGTTACGTTACGCTTACCGACACCAGCGACCGCCGGCCCGCGGACCGCGGACGGCGCGACTCGGCGTGCCATCTAACAGTCCCCGGCCGGGGGCGGCGGCGAACTCTTGACGCCACCTTCTCCACTCCTGTTACTTGTTTGGTTTTTTGCGACAGTACCTGTAGTGTACACATCCTTGTGCTAACGCTCAAACGAGCATTCTGAAAGCACTGAATACTTCACCGAATAGAATAACATACCTCATAATCCTGCAATCCCTTTCGAAATAGTTAAATGCGGCTCTACTTATGTCAATACCACAAAGGTTACAATATCGATGTAGCTGGACAAATAATATCGTAGAAAAACTGCTACAAAAAAGCTAAAGTGAAATTGCTCTTTAGGCTGAATTAAGGAAACACTCGCATGGCAATTATTTAATAATTCATGACTGATTGGTATCTCACGTTGTGACACTACTAGACAAAACTTTGTATCGTTGAGTCTCTCTTTTAAAATATTTATTGATTATTCTGATTGTTTTCGCCTAAAAAGACCGGGACTAATAAAGTAGGACCTTATAATGTGTTTTTCTGCAAGAAATTAGTATGTGGTTGTAATACATACCTTGCAACCACCTAACTTGGGTAGCTGGGCCGTATCCTTTCTCGTTTCGCGCGGCGATGCGGAATATGATCGCTGGCTTAGTGGAGGAGTCGACGTGCGCCGCGCTCAGCGACGCCTGTGGCACCACACAAGTGTTGGCCTTGCCGCAGTAGACACGTACAAACGCGAGCTGTGATTTTGTTGGTTCCTAATAGCAAAGAATTTGTTAGTTAATATTTGAACAATGATGATTCTATTTAGTTAACTTTTTCAGTTCAATATTGCGCTACACATTGTAATGAAAATTACATTTTCATGCAATTAATTTACCTTAGATGGTGTAGTTGACCGCACAGCTAGATACACAGAATATTCGAATATGCCTTCTGCGGCCACTTGTGGTGGTTCCCACGACAAATGTGCTCCCTCAACAGATTTTGATATTTTGATGGCAGATGGTGCACCAGGGAAACCAGGTAAGCAAGTCTTAAATGCAGATTCCTACAAGAAAAATTGAATCGATTACTGGGGCGTAAATTACGTGAACAGAAGAGTAGTTAATCTTTATTATTTCAGTACCTATGTTCTTTTTTTTTCAATATTCAATATTAATTCTCCACAAACCAAGAGTCTGTGACTGACCAAGAGGTCAGTACCCTTGTATAATTTTCTTTTTATATTCTAACATTTTTAAATATTAGACTTATACTATAAGTCTAATATTTCATTATATTTGATCGTATTCTACTCACTTCACTAAATTCGCCACGTCCACAGGAATTAATGGCAGCAATTCTGAATTTGTAAGCAGTACCATGCTCGAGCGGCGTAGTGGGTAGGCCGGTTAGGTCTGGTAGATTATCTAGCGATAAATTGGACAAATCCACATTGGGGTCGGAAATATAATTTTGAACCTGTAATATGAAAAAAGATAAATAAAATAGATTATTTAAATGTAAGAAGGATCAATTAAACATGTAACATACAGTTGAGCAATAAATATTACCGTAAATGTGTTTCCTTTGACAATTCCAACTGTGTACCATGCATCCTCATCATGTTGCTTTGGCTCTTCTGGCTCCGCCTGTAAATGTTTATTGAAGTCTTACCAAATAAACCAGTACTGAGCTTTTAGTTATTCAAGATTAAAACAAATGGTCAACCTTGGTGTTTATAATACTTAGTTCAAGTACTTTGGGCCAAGGTTACTGGGAAACATAGAGATCACACTGATCTAATCTAATCTTAGTTAATTTTTATCAAAACAAAACAATATTTGGCTGTCTATAGCTGACTAAGGTTGCCTAGTAAATACTTTAAACTGTAATGATGCGTTTTGCGAAACAATTTTTACAATTTCTAATATCTTCATGGTTAAAGGCAGTTTAATGTAAATCATGAGTATGTGAGAGTGTGTGCACGTGTGCCGCGGTACCTGGTCATGTTGGTGGTGCAGCGCGGCGCTCGCCAGCGTGGCCAGCGCGTGCGCCGCGTCCGTCGGCGGCAGCGGCGGTGCGCCCGCGGCCCCCGCCACCGGGCCCGAGCTGCTGACGGCGCCCTCCACGTCGGCCGCCGCCTCGCTCGCCGCGCCCTCCGCCGCCACCGACGACGACACACCTGCGCCACCGTCCTCGCCTACGATACGTATCGAACAATGACACTCACGTAAGAAAACATCCTGAGACATGAACAAAAGCCATAAATTAAGATTTCATGTTATGAATGGATAAGAATGCATCCACATTAAAAAAAACTTAATACTTGAAATTAGGTGAACATTAGCAATATTGTTGTTCAATAAGTGCATGACAAAAATTGAATATAACATTAAAATGAACAAGTTACCAGGTAACAAAGTAGGTGAGAGTAATTCCGAGCCATTAGCATTCATAGTGAGCAAAGGCATTGATTCACTGACTGTAGGCATAGTATCAGCAGCTCCCTCCATCTCTGATGTGTCTGCATCACTGAATCTGAAACATTTATTTGAGACATTAGTATTATGTGAAAGGCAAAGATTTTAAAATACAATATTTATGACAGAACATAATAAACAATCCATAACCACTTAGTAAAAATCTGTTTTCATAACAAGTATTAAGGTACAGATTTTCATAGATGTAATACTAACTCATTAGTTTGCTGTTGTGATGCAAGAGAGAAAGAGTGTAGTACTGCTGGTCCATTGGCTGTGGAGGAAATAAGAGGAGCTTCTGTTTGTCCACTGCTAGTTATATCAGCACCACCCTCCGCTGTGCTTGAACTGAGGAAAACAAAAAATTACATGCATTTTCGGTTTGCTATTGGTTGAACATGCAACTAATGAGATGTTCCTACCTAATGCCTGTGCTGAGAACATCCTGTGCAGCACTGCTGATGTCATTGACATCATCACTACTGGCAACACCCTCCCCACCACCCATATCTTCATCCATGGTGCTAGATTCATCTGCAAATTAAAACTTTCATAAACAAAATAATTGTTACAGCAAATTAGTATATAGTACACAGTGCCTAAACATTTACTATCTTCCCCATTGCAGACATTGTATTTTAAGGAAACAAGCAAAATACTACTTTTCTCTTTCAATCTAAATCAACATTCAATCTTACATCTCCTCTTTCTCATTGGTCGAGGGTACTCCTATATTTGTGCCTTTATGACATACAACTTGACTTTACCTAATTATGACATACAACATATAACTTTTCTTAACACGTTGACCGCTGCATAGTTCATTGGTGACCTACAATATACAAATTAAGTCTTTGACTGCCTTTCTATAATCTTTCAACCCACATTTCACACATAATAGACTTACCATCTTGCACAATTGGAACACCGTCACCCTCACCAACTCCACTGTCGGTAGGCATTGCAGAACTAATGGACTGGTCTGGAGACTCCTCAGCAGCTCCTGCCAAGCCTTCAGCTTCGTCTAAACTCTGTTCTTTCATCATCGGATCCAACTGGCTCTCAGTGTCCTGGACAAATAAAAAGTATCCAAGTTTAAATACATTATAATGAAACAGAAAGTTGTGGCAAAGTGACTAATTTGTTTTACAGTTCTTCATATGGAGGTAGAACTTTACTTGTACTACTGAATTAAACATTTCTTACAGGTGTTGACAAACAGTTGTCCCCAATGTAAGCTGATTCATCCGCTACTGTTCCCGTAGTTGTGTCATCAATGTCCATCTCTTCTTCCGCCTCTGCTTCAGGATTTGCTACAAATAACATATTTTCTTACAAACATGCAAAAAAAGCAATAAAACAAAAAGGCTAACATATTAACAATGATGTTACATAACGCAGACAGAATAAATTTTTCTTATTTAGCAATTACATGTGATTTCAAAAAAGATGTTTGTTAAAAAATTAAAGAACTGTAATAAGACACTAAACTAAAACTATTATGGGTAATAAAATTAAAAGAAATCATCCTTACCTTGCTCAGCATGCTGTTCACCATCATCACCGTCAGCTAATTGAGCTGCAGCATCAATATCCAACCCATCACTGCTACTCGTAGGACCTCCATTTGCAGCTACAATGGTATTTGTTCTTATTTATTAGACGATCGGAAACAAATCATGCGTACTACCACTATTACTGCAGTTTTTACCGCTATTGAATTAGCCGAAACAGCAACACAAATGCAAATCAAAATAACGGTGTCAAATCTAATCAGATTCGAAGTTCGACCCTAGTCGAAAACAAAAACTACACTGTGCAATGAAAGTACGTGCTTATCAATATCACCTGATTCTTCAGCAGCGGCGGCTTCTTCGTTACTTGTTACATTACTTTCAGAAGCATCGATAGCATCTCCAGCTTGGTTCTCTTCTAAAGGCGACACTTCCGCGCCATCGGGTACATCAGCGTGAAGCGCAGAATCTGACTCCATTTTACAGCGAATTAAACTTTAAAATAACATAAAAATGAAAAATATTGAAACTTAACAAACAATTACAGAATATTAGCTAGCATAATCAGATATTTCCTAAAATAATTATCTTATTTGACACAAGCTCCAAATTGCCAAAGGTAGCCATAAAGCATAGAGTCCAGTTGGCGTCTTCTCGTTTTTTCCACTTAGACTATTCAGAGACAAAACATGGACTGAATAGTAGGGATTTTATACTTAACTAGCTACTTGCGCGCGGTTTCAGACGCTCTGCTCAGCTCCTATTGGTCGTAGCTTGATGTTTTATAGCCAACTAGCTGTTGCCCGCGACTTCGTCCGCGTAGATTAATGACTTCTGACAGAATCAATTCAGTGCCCAAGTAAGATTTACCTATTTTGAAATGATTTATCGTAGTTTCAATAAATAAATAATCCCGCAGGGATCTTACCAGTACAGTGCCCGATCACGTAAGGTTTGAGTAAGTAATAAAAACTATTCTATCGACTATTGTTGTACCGAATCTCTCTAAAATAAGTTCTGTGGTTAAGAGTTAGACAGTCCTGGGGCATTGACGCATAGTTCCCGTTCCCGTGTGACATCTGTGATAAAAACTATCAAACGTTACCCAGGTCCCAAATCATCGTTTTACCGAATGTAATTCAAAAAGATTCAATGATTCTAAATTCAATGGCTAAGAAGATTTATACAAACTCTCATTCCCTATTTTATCCCCTTAGGGGTGGAATTTATCAAAATCCTTTCACAGCGGGTTACTACGTCATAACATCTATCTGCATGCCAAAGGGCATTGACTAAAATTGGTGCCTTTCTTTTTTCTGGCGGCAGTCGATGATTTATGAAAAATATTATCTAGAATGTCATTACAAACGAAATTGTCTATGGGCTCATATATGGAAATCTCAGTCTGGACTGAGTTATGAGCGTTGAAAGGAGCTGGAATCAAACATTTTACTTTCGTTTTTTTATTCAAATTATTCATATTTTTCTCACAATTCCTAACTTCAAATTGCGCGCCACTGTACGCCGGGCACAGAAACACCAAATCACACCACAATATATCCATATTGCCAGTCGCTAATTTTTATTAGCTATTTTCTCTCAGTCGATAACTTGTGGGATGCTTCTAGGAGTTGTGTCATGAAGCTTCATGAGTGTCAGCTGTGGTACCATTGGTGGGTTGAGTAGTAATAGCCGTCCAAACATAGAATAAAGTATTTTTTTGCCGTTGACTCCTGGTGGGAGACTCATCTACTTTATAGTTAGCATAATTTTTTGAAGAAAGCAAACCGTCGACTTTGTAAAGTGATGGACTATACGTCAGATAAGCGCATAATTTTTTCATATAATGTGATCATTCGAAATGCATCACTTTGTGACTGAATGACGATGTCTTTGTACAGAATCTTATGCTAGATGTAGATTAAAGTATTAACTGTAGTTAGATTAGTTACTAATCGGAAGTAAGTCAGGAGAAGTAGACATAAAAATATTTTTTCGTGTTTTGATGACTGTCAATCCGCTACCGACGCCGCAGCTGACAAACATAGCATTTCATGATAGGGCTCAGTAAAGTATTTTGCGGGTTTTTGACTGAGAGGAAATTGATCATGAAAATCTGTCATAGGCCATAAACCGTATACATATAAATTGAACACGCTAGTCAATCAAACGAAATGTTTTTTTTTCTTCAGCAATGGTCAGTTAATGGTTCACTCTGTTCTGAATACGTGGCCTTATAACAAAAAAAAAGAAAAAAAAAAAATAATTGTAAAAGTCCACAATAAGCTTTATTATATTCCTTAAAATCGTCTATAAACATTTATTACAAAATATTTCTGACAAGTAAATGAATAAATATGCGATGTGTACGGTCACCATCAACAAAATCAAAGGAATTATATAGCACTATTTTCACATCTTTGAACTGATTTAACTCGGTTTGGACTGTGTTTTTGATATAAGACCCCATACATTTTTTTATTTGTAATGTTATTCTGCATCTATTTTTCTACATCCGATCAACTGCCGCGAAAAAATGAAAAGGCACCACGCTCCATACAAATTTGGTCATTGTCATTTCAACCCGATCGGTTTAAAACTGACAAAGTCCCATACAAACTTTCATCCCCTATTTTACCCCCTTGGGGGTGGAAATTATCAAAATCCTTTCACAGCGGGTTACTACGTCATAACATCTATCTGCATGCCAAATTTCAACCCGATCGGTTTAAAACTGACAAAGTCCCATACAAACTTTCATCCCCTATTTTACCCCCTTGGGGGTGGAAATTATCAAAATCCTTTCACAGCGGGTTACTACGTCATAACATCTATCTGCATGCCAAATTTCAACCCGATCGGTTTAAAACTGACAAAGTCCCATACAAACTTTCATCCCCTATTTTACCCCTTTGGGGGTGGAAATTATCAAAATCCGTTCACAGCGGATGCTTACGTCATAACATCTATCTGCATGCCAAATTTAAACCCGATCGGTTTAAAACTGACAAAGTTTCATACAAACTTTCATCCCCTTTTTTACCCCCTTGGGGGTGGAAATTATCAAAATCCTTTCTTAGCGGATGCCTACGTCATAACATCTATCTGTATTCCAAAATTTAGCCCAATCTATCCAGCGGTTTGGGCTGTGCGTTGATAGATCACTATGTCAGTCAGTCAGTCAGTCAATCACCTTTGAATTATATATATATAGATAGCCATCCTCGATAAATGCGCTATCCAATACAGAAGAATTATTCAAATCAGACTTGTAGTTACGGAGATTAGCACGTACAAACAAAAAAACAAACTCTTCCGCTTTATATAATAGTATAACTTAAGATTCATTGTGTTTACTTTAAAAATTATTGAATAATTAATTTCTTCTTTATCTTCCAATTAAAAAAACTTTACTGTTTACCTCTTGGTTTTACTAATGAATATGTTGCTTATGGGGCGACGTGATCCATCGTAGACCGCATATCATCGCTTACGACCAGTCGAGATAGTGGTTACACGTCGGCCCATCAAATATGTATGTTAAAGTAAAAAAAAATATTTTACGCTATCTATTGTAAAATTATGTTCGTTGTCGATTCACCATTCGTCGCGTAAAAAATACGAAGTTGATTTCGCTGGGAAATTCGGAATAAAATCTACATATAAAACCCGGTGCACTCTTGGAATGCTGACTTATTTTATACTCTTTGGAATCTTGATTAGCTTTATATTCTGTGGTGCCTTTTGAGTTGGAACTTGACATAGTTGACAGTTGACACTGACATAACTAACACAGAAACTGTCAAAATAGTGTATTTCATAGATTGTATTGTAGTTTACTGAATTTGAATATTTTGAATCAAATTAAATCATTTTATGAACTCTATCTATATCAAACTGATATAATTCGAGTTGAATCATTACGGTGCCTAGTTGTACTGAGCGATGGATTAAAATGATATTTAACAATATCTAATTGTGTACATGTAAATAATTAAGTATTCAATTACTGAAACCTAATTTTGAAACAAACCTAGGTCAACATGAAGCCTGAAAACAAAGAAGCAAAACCCGGCGATGGAATTCGGTCAATGCAATCGTCTACAGCATTTCGAGTTATAAATTTTGAACTATATGCAAAACCTGTAAGAATTATTCTTTAAATATAAATCTAACCTACAACATCTTTATGTAATACTTACATGTACAAAATTATTATTGTTATTGCGTGATAATACCTACACCTAAGGAAATAATAAATGAGGATACTGTAAAGCGCACAGACCATTCTGTGGATACATAACAGATTATTTTATTTGTTTCAGAATATGGTTATCATGGCTTTAGGAGCTACATGTTTTGGTCTGGCTCTTGGATATATGGCATACATGAGAACAAAATATGAATCAATGGGATATTATGCAGCTGTTGACAAAGATGGTAAAGAGATATTTGAAAAGAAAAAATCCAAATGGGATTAACAAAAGTTTAATGTAAGATAAACAAGCTAAAGCCTGAAGAATATTTATAATGAATTTCAATCAGACACAAAATATTTATAATGTTCAATATCATAAAAAATTGTTGTCGTCTTCATTTATCTAGATAAAAAATGTTCTAAAATTATACTTTGCCTTACGGACATTATTTCAAATGGGTATCTCTAACCCATGTACTGTTCATGACCATTAAAAACTCTTTCACTTCTTGAAACCTACAAGGCTACAACAATTATAAAAAGTCTCACTAAGTTCTAGTGCTGCTAATTTCAATTGTGTGAAAACTATCAAGACATAGCAATATGTAATTACAATGTAGTTATTTCCTTTCCATGTGAAAAAAAAAACAAATTATGGAATAAATTATTTGAATTAGGTAGCATGTTTGCCCCAGGGAAGAACATTTTGTACATTAATGTAGAAAAATTACTTAGATAAGTAAATAATTATAATTTATCAAATGTACAAATAAATCACTGAAACAAGTTGCAATTGCAAAGTTTTTCTTTTTATATAATACCTCTCTGACTCCTCTCCTATCCATTAAATTAAATTAGTGTCACTTGATTGCCTACAAAGTAATAGTAAAGCTTCGATCAACAATAACAACTAGATAAAGGGTTACGTACAAAATCAAGCTCCAGTTCTGTCCGTGTGAATAATAATAGAAAAAAAATAACAAACAGAGAAAAATGTTTTAAAATAGTTTTAACTTCAACCTAATAACAACCATGGCACCTAATAATTAAGTCACAAATCGTCAAAATATTATCTAATACATACGACCATTCGTCACAAAAGACGAGAAAAGCATTTTGTTACACCTGTCATGTAGAAATTAAAAGACATAAGTTAAACAATATCTAGTTTGAATTCAACCTTAAGCTAGAACAAATAAAGATAATTTTTCCGTTATTGCCTTGCGATCTACATCGTTTTATTTTGTTTTGCTTCTTCGAATTTCGAATTTTGAATTTCGCTACACTCTACAGGAGATATGGAGTCGCGTTAAAAACTAAAATAATTTTATAATAAGAAAATGAAAGTTGAGTTGTTTCCTTTTAAGATTTCGGGATCTTAGTATACATCACTTATTTTTATTAGCGTTATGTTTTTGTGTATGATATTTTTATTTACTTTATCATTCAAAGTCAAAGTCTAAGTCGAAATCATTTAGGATCAGGAAAGCACTTTTGAACGTCAACAATAGGTTAGGTATAAATTTGAAAGTGAAGCTATTTGGTCATTCCAAGTTGTAGATTCATATGGAGAAGAACGAGAAAGAAACTCCATAGGTTAGGTAAGTACTCTTTTCCAATCAGGTTCACAATACAATTCTCCAGTTACACAGTTTTACTGTTTCGATTGTGCGAGAACAATGTAACACCAAAATGCAGTCAAAAAGATCGAAAAAGAAAAAAAAACTTTAAAGACAATAAATAATGCAACCTGGAGCTGACCAGTCCCAGCTGACGGCGCCCGTTCACGAACATGACACATACACCAGCACCGCCCAACTCAACCATATTGTAGGGAATCGAGCGATGAGCGCGTGCAGTGGACGCGCCACCGCCAATGAGACTTTGAGTAGGTAAGTAAGCACGACAACTCCAAGCTGACACAAATGCATTCTACTAGTCTAATTTAATATTTAGTTAATTACAGGGCTCTCACATTTACAATGATTATGCAAGTTAAACAATATACATTTTACCAATAAGGCTGTAATAAGTATTTACGTGTTTGGATTTCATTAAAACATCAATGTTTTTCGTTATCCCGTGGAGTTGGGCCAGCCTGCGTCCAAGCATTTTTATCCTCTATTTAATCATTAAGTTTGTAATATGCTTGTCAACATAAAGTTTTTTTATACATAATTTAAATTTCGTTTCATTTAGGTGTTGTATATCTATTGGTATCTTGTTATGACATTTAACACAGAATCCCATGGACGACTTAGTTACTTTCGGCAATTTCAAAATTGGCTGACTTAATCTATTCTTGTCTAGTTTGATAGTGGTGTCTGTCCGGCACTTTACCAAATAACTGTAGGATTTTCCTAACATACATGATGTTTTCATAAATAAATGGACATGGAACGGTCATAATGTTGATTTCCTTACACTTTTCGCTGAGACATTCGCGACAACCTAGGTTGTAGCTCTCAACATTGTAGATTTTTTCCATTCTGCGTAAGTACCTGATTTAAGTTCCTTTAAATAAGTTGAGTTTATTATACAATTGTCGTTTTGATTTGTCTTTTATATCTCTTGTTTCTTTTTTACATAGGTAAACGTGAGGTTATCACGTCAATAAATTTTTCAACAACTGATTTCAGTAAACTAATTGCGTGATTGTGTTCGTCTCCTCCAGGAAACACATTCTTGTCAATATATAATTTTAAAACATTTGTACATATAAAGTTACTATTATACTTTTTTTGTAAGGATTTACCTCCACTCACACGAATACAATTTCGAATAACGCTTTCAGTTTTCATGCAAATATTAAATACATCGGTAGAGGCATAGAATAGCCCTCCCATGTCTCTTAGATCTATTAATTTGTGAAAGAATTGTTTCTCTGTTGCACACAAGTTCTTCATACACTGGTCACACTTTAGTTTTTTTACTAATTTACTGACAACAAATCCTGAAATATATCCTACTATTTGCGGCATAACACTAGAAGATGGACTTTCATCTAATGTAGAAGAAAGTGTATTGCAATTAGTCAGAAATTTTTGAAAACTTTGCTCTACGTATCTGTTATTTAAAATCTCTGTTTCACTTAAATTTCTCTCTTCACTTTCATCAAGGCGATATCCTATCGAGGTGTTATTAATCTTATCGAGAGTCGGAGCTCCAGATAGGATTGGTACATTGTCAAGACAATTGCCAGTAAATTTTGAACTCAGTTCCAAATGAGACAAAAGTTTTTTGAAGCTTGCTTTGAATTGTCGGCTGTTCGGGTTATTATTATGTCCGCCTTGACTTCTGATAGCGCCAAAAAATAACTCAATATGGTCCTGACTGAATTTGTAAGATATTAAAAATGAAAGGATGTTAGTTTCAACTAAAGTTTCAAATAAGTATGTCAGGCTACTGATGCACGTCAGAAGTCCCAGCAAACCAGTATTATTTTGCGTCTTAAATAATGGTACTAATTTATTACAGAACACTGTTCTTAATTCATTGTTTATTTTAGCAGTTTTTTTATATTGAACTTTAATGGACAACGATAGTAAATAATCTTTTGCTTTTGACAAAAACGACAATATTTGCACAGAATTGCTTTTACTATATGGCTTTTTAAATCCATAGTCTTTCAAATTTCGTGAGTTAAAGATATCAAATAGATCATTTAAAAAAAATTATGAATTCCGCAGTACTTTCAGAATCTTTGAATTCAGCAATTTTTAAAGTTTTGTCACAAAATTCTAATGCTTTTGAAACACTCTTGCTCAGTAATTGTGTAGCTAATCTGACGTTCATTATTTGATTTTTAAAATATACGTGCCTATGAGATAATTTATTTGCTAAATGTAAACTGTTTTCCGCTTGCAAATTGTGCAATTTAGTAATGAATTGCCATTTAATCTGTTTTTGATTAGTTGAGTATAATATTTTTTTTGATTCAAAAGTATTTCTCATTAACTTTACCATATGACAAGCATCTAGGAATACAACAATATCATAATCTGCACAGGGATGTCTAAAATTAGTTTTAATGTTTTCTGGATTATCTATTTCACATCCTAACTTTTTCATGGTTGCAATGTTACTTTTACAACCATCAAATGTTACCGAACGAATTTGAACACCAATTTTTTCACATTTTTCTAATGCGATCTTAATCAAATTGGCTTTCATGTTTGCCTTAATAGTGTCAATGAAAAAGTAAGCCAGTGGTAATTTCCAACTATCATTAATTGCAACCAACATAAAAACGTATGCCTGAGTAGCCATTTGGTTGTTATCGTCGCTTCCTAAACCCATGTCTACCAAACCCTCATAACGCTTACCCGTCCATATTTTTTGTCTTCTTATTGCCATCTCATCGGCAACAAGTGCGCATAATATTATTTTCTTACATTCTTTTGCCTTTGCTTTTAACCTGTTCAAAGTTTCGGCACAAAATCCGGGTTCCGCATTGACACTCCGATACCATTCGTACAACGTATAAGGGTGTGGTAAGCATGTGTTGAACATTTTACGCACGTACTTATAAGCAGCAGGGGAGTAAAATGGAGCGTTAAGGCAAATTTTCTGGCACCAGGTGGATATTTTGAAAATGGTTTTTTACGCTGTTTTTTATTCTTCACGTACATCCCATTAAATACTTCTGCAATTTCAATATTTCTTGATAAGTCTATCAAGACTGTCTCGTCTATAGTTTGTTTTTTTTTCAACAAATTAACTATATTTTTTAAAGAACTGTTTTTTTTAACCAGTCTCTTGTTTACTTTTTGCAATGTTTGAATTTTTTTTGATTTATTGTCTATGATTTTGCAAGCGGTGAGTAATTGTTTATTCAGAAACTTCTTGCTAGGTGTTTCACTAACTGATATTAAATCTGATAATGATGCAACAGGAGAAGTCATAACAGAAATATGCTCTGCTTGGTCTTGGCTATACGTGGGTTTCTGTGTGATGTCTAATCCATAACTCGATGACACAAGCTGAAAAAAAATATAAATACATATAGTATTTCTCTCTACCTCTAGTCTCCATTAATGATCTGTAAAAGCGCGAACATGCATTACTCAAATTAGCTACAAATCTCAAATAAAAATGATCATTTAGCAAAATTGTAGGAGTATTCGAGTTTCCCCCTAAGCCTTGGAAATAATAAAGTCCAATTTTTTACTGAAATGATTTTGCGTGAATAAAATCAAATTCTGATAATGGTTACGCATAATTTCAAGAAAATTATAATTTATCATCTCACACAGACGACTAAATTGACGACACCTATTGCTAAAAAATAGTCACCTGCACTTCAACGTCAGATACTGTGAGTTTAGTGTTGGGTGCTGCCAATTGTGGGTCCTTCGACGGGGGTTGAATCTGTGTTTTTGAAACGACTTTTAATTAATACGTAAACATTAATTTTAACGACAATCACTTATCGTGTCACAAATCCATTTAAGCAGAAAAAGAAATAAAAATTACATTTCGTAATTATTAATGAATGTACCTTTAATTTAGGAACTGCTGTTTTACCCAGTCGACGACGTGAATATTTCCAGATATATCCGATTTGTCAAAGTGATCCGAACATATAACGGAATTCTTAGATGGCTTATAAAAGTCATCTCTTCTTTCTCTGGCGACAATCGAGATCCATTCTGCAGACGTAAATGGATTGCTAGGAAAGCTAAAATGAAAAAAGAAAGCTCTAATGAAACCAAATCAAAGATCTAATGAGAGTCCAACAAACAGACACAAAAGTAGCATTAAAAAATTATAAACAACCTATTTTTGAAGTTCTGGTAACAAATAATAATATTAAAATTTATTACAATACAAATCGACTCCATGCATCCACTGTTCTGTTTCAACAAATGTTTGAGGAAATGTTCTGTTTCACCAACACACGCACAAACATTGGTGGCATTGGTTTATAATTGGTAATTTTGTCTAATTTGATATTATTTACTAGTTTAAAAGCTTAAAATATTACTTATACTTTATGTACTTACCGAAAGTAAGACACTCCGGCCGTTATATTGCTTTTTCGGGTATTATTTTTGCAACTTGCAATTACGCACTGCGGCATCGTGAGACGTGATTACGTTGGCCGTGTTTGGAGCGTACTAAACAAAATAAGAGCTCACTTCTCAAGTGAGCTCTTATTTGTCGAGACAATTTTCTTGCGCCGACCCGATATCTAGTTGTTATTGTTGATCGAAGTAGTAAAGAAAATGTTCATATATTTAATCCTGCAATGCATTTGTGGCTCCTCTTGGCTGAAGCAGAGTTTAATATGTATAGGGGAAGGCTGTGGTCAGTAGTGGCATACAAGGGCAGCTCTGATTGATTACCATCCGGTAGGGATGATTGATTACATATATGGGAAGGCGATCCGTCAACTGGATTACATAAAATAAAAGAGTAGGTAGGTACTTATTTGGTTTCAATAACTTTAAAACACAAGTGAAATGGTGAATTTGATTTATTTAATCTGTGGTTATAATAAAATTTTCTTCGGTCTCGTTGGTTTGAATCAATCAATGAAAATAAAAGGATATACGTACTTAGCGTGCCAAAACGGAAACAAAAATGGCGTAGACTCCGCCCTCCGCCCATTAGATAATGTAGTGACAAAACTAGCTGCACTCAATCGAATACATTTAAATCGTCTTTCTGAAGACTCGACTTTTTAAGGATACTTAAAATTACTTATATATTTGTCGGCGCCCGCGCGAAACTGTAAACAACACGTGCACCGATCACGCCACCGAGCGCGTCATTTGATGCCCCCACTCTCCCCACTACTAGCTTTGCCGGTATAAAAGACGTGCAACGATCATTTTAAAGGCAGTCTTGGCTCTGGCGTGGCTCGGTGCACTAGTTGTACTTCGCTTGCTTAACCTAGACGCTCTGGATAATTAATTTGTGGAATCGAATTAATTATTATTCCGGTGTTATAATTTGGTCCCTAGACTAATTATACCCGGGTATTATTTAAGGCTATTGTTGGATTTATAACATTGTTTAGTTTAATGATTAATTAACCTGTGATTGCTGTTTCTCTGTATTTGGTTGAATAAACTATTATCAAGGAACTTCATTCTTTTTTTAACTATGGCCGATCCTCTTCCTACATCAGAAGTGGGATCGGATCCACCTCCACCTCCATCTCATGAGCAAACCAACTCAACCAACTGCATGGATCAGCAAATGTCTCTTTTTTCTTCCGGAATGGAAGCAATTTTATTAAAATTATCAAATAGTTTAAACCAGAATCCCGTCAATCCACCTACCCCCTTTAAATTGGTGGCATTCGATCCCGATGACGCGAATTCCGACGTAAAAGACTGGTGTACCTTAAGCGAAATGATTATCAAAAAAAAGAACTTGGAGGATGTTGACCTCATTATTGCACTCACTCACGCTCTTAAAGGTCGCGCCGCGACCTGTCTTACAAAAATACGGCCAGATAACATGTCCTGGCATGCTATTAAGGAAATATTAATCTCAAAATTTTCAAAACCAATGATGATGCAAGACTATTTTGATCAGATTATTAAGTTTCACCTTGGTAACAAAGAAAACCCAGCTGAAGCAGGAACACGCTTATGGCAGCTTATAGAAAAAATCCCCAACGCAAACTTACCTGAAAATGTTACAACGGGTTTTGCAATTTCGATTTTATCTCAATGTGATGATAAAATACGTCGTGAGTTAAACTCTGTAATTATTAATGATAAGCATCAACTCTTTCGTACTTTAAGAAGCTTCACACTTAAGAGGTATAACGATGACTCTGTCACGTCGGAAATAGAACAAAAAAAGTTCCGCCCTTCTATGCCATTTAAAGGTTCCTGTCATTTTTGTGGCAAAACAGGACATCGGGGAAGCGAGTGTCGAAATAAAAATCGCTCAATCGCTAAAAATACTTCTATGTCAGCTAAACCAGATTCTTCGAAGACTAAGTCCTACTGCTACGTCTGCCTGGACACCAGCCACATAGCCAGCGCCTGCCCCAAGCGGTACACGAAAAAAGAAGACGACGCTTCAAGCAGCAAGCAAGTGAACCTGTGCAGCAAGCCATCTCGTGGGACTCTAGAAACTAGTGGTATGAAACTGTCATTTATTTTTGATTCTGGATCAGAATGCAGTCTTATAAAACAAAGTAAAAGCAACTTACTGACCGGTGAAAGATTTCATGAACAAGTAATTTTAAAAGGAATAGGTGGCAACAACGTTATCTCTTCTTTACAACTAAAATGTGAGGTTTACGTTCAAACGCTTCTTCTAGAAATTTTCTTTCACGTATTACCAGACGAATGTTTAAGCGAAGAGGTTTTATTAGGCCGTGATATACTGAAAAATGGAATATCCGTTGAAATTAACAATGAGAAACTGACTTTCTTTAAAACCAAAATCAGTAACGTTTGTTCTAAATATAATTTTGACTCACAATATATAGATACTGACTTAATAGGTCATGATAAAGAAATCTTGATAAATATTTTAAATAAATATGCTGACCACTTTATAATAAATTGCCAACTACACAAGTCAGCACTGGTGTCTTAAAGATAGATTTAATTGATCCCAGCAAAATAGTTCATAGGCGTCCCTACAGATTATCTCCTGCCGAACTAAATATCGTTAATGTCAAAATTAAGGAACTACTAGACGCTAAAATTATCCGGGAAAGCTCGTCACCATTCGCAAGTCCTATTTTACTAGTGAAAAAGAAAGATGGCAGTGATCGTATGTGTGTCGATTATAGGGAATTAAATAAAAATACACGACCTGATAGCTATCCCCTACCACTTATTAGTGACCAAATAAATAAATTATATAGAGCGAATTTTTTCTCCACCGTTGATATGGCCTCTGGTTTTCACCAGATTAAAGTTGACGAAGACTCCATAGAAAAGACTGCATTTGTTACCCCCACTGGTCAATTTGAGTATCTGAGAATGCCATTTGGACTTCGAAATGCTCCACAGGTTTTCCAAAGAGCTATAAATAAATCTCTCAAAGAACTCAACGACAATAAAATCCTTGTCTATATGGATGACGTACTTTCTGCATCAGAAACAATCGAAAAAGGCTTAGCCAGACTCGATAAATTATTGGAAACTCTTTCCAAAACAGGTTTTTCTTTTAACTTAAAAAAATGTTCATTTATGAAACTAAAATTGAATATCTAGGGTTTATTATATTCTGGACAAATAAGACCAAACCCACGCAAAATTGAAGCTCTGAAATCGTTGCCGGCTCCCAACACTGTAACGCAAGTGAGACAATTAATCGGGTTAGCATCTTATTTCCGTCAATTTATTCCAAATTTCTCAAAATTATTGAAGCCCTTATATCCGTTAACTGCTGCAGGCAAAGGAAAAATTACATGGACACCTGAACATGATAAAATTCTTAAAATTATAAGTGATTGCTTAACAACCGAACCTGTTCTCAAAATTTTTGATCCTTCCTTACCAATCGAACTTCATACAGACGCAAGTAGTGATGGTTACGGAGCAGTGCTAATACAAAAGGTTGACAACTTACCACACGTAGTAGCTTATTTCAGTCATCGAACGAATGATGCAGAAAGTCGTTATCACTCGTATGAACTCGAAACTTTGGCAGTAGTCAAAGCTGTGGAACATTTTAGGCATTATCTCTATGGCCGCAAATTTACAGTCTTTACTGACTGCAATTCCTTAAAAGCATCCCATTCAAAAAAAGACTTAACACCAAGAGTGCACCGTTGGTGGGCTATTCTCCAATCTTACGATTTTGATGTAGTCTATAAAGAAGGAAAAAATATGGCTCATGCCGATTTCTTATCCCGTAACTTTGCATTGGGAAATCAATCTCCAAAAGTCAAACAAGTGCCCAAAATTGTTAACTTCTCAGAATTGGAGAGGGGATGGCTATTGGTAGAACAACAACGGGATTCCGAAATTAAGGATATCGTATCAAAACTTAGAACGAATGATTTTCCAATAGAAATATCGCACACATACGATTTACGACAAGGTATTCTTTACCGTAAAATTGAACGAGGCAAGCATTCCAAATGGCTGCCTATGATTCCTAGATCCCTGACATGGACTCTAATCGGTCACGTTCACAATGAAATAAAACATCTCGGGTATGAAAAAACTCTCGACAAGCTTTATGACCTTTACTGGTTCCCCAATATGGCAAAATTTGTAAAGAAATATGTCGATTCTTGTGTTATTTGTAAGGCATCTAAGGGTCCTTCTGGTGCTCAACAGGTCCAATTACATCCAATCCCAAAACCGGCTATCCCTTGGCAAACTGTTCATTTGGATCTAACAGGCAAGCTAAGCGGAAAGAGCGCACGAAAAGAATATTGCTCTGTGGCAATAGATGCCTTTACAAAATTCGTAGTTCTAGAACACGTTACTACTTTAAATTCATTTCATGCCATTAAAGCAGTCAAAAATATAGTTAACCTATTTGGCACACCTAAACGTATAATTGCTGATCGCGGTCGGTCATATGATAACTCTGACTTTAAGAAATTTTGTAAAGAGCACAACATCCAGTTACACCTCATTGCCACGGGAACCAGTAGGGCTAATGGTCAGGTCGAGAGAGTAATGCGTACCTTAAAAAATTTGTTGACTATAATTGAATGTGATTCCGATAGTACATGGCAGGATCAACTGGGTGAGATTCAATTAGCCCTTAATAGTACCCGTTCAAGAGTCACTAAATTTACCCCTCTCGAACTAATGTTTGGTATACAAGGAAATTCCCTAGGAATATCTAAAGTAGCTTCTAGTTCACATAACGATGATACATCCAGACTAAACTTGGACGATATTAGATCTAGTGCCTCCAGCAATATCATTAAGTCCTCAGAAGCAGATTCTCTCCGATTTAATAGAGGCAAAGCTAAAGTACGACCTTTTTCACTAGGTGATTTCGTGTTTGTCAAATCTGAAGAAAGGCACCAAACGAAATTAGACAGAAAATTTAAAGGTCCATTTAAAATAACGGCTATATTAGATAACGATCGCTATGAATTAAGACATATTGATGGTTCAAATCGAGTTTATAAATATTCCCACGAAAATTTACGTGAGGTGCCCGGGGTCCAACTGAATTTCTTGAAATGGCTGACTATTGTAGTGATGATGACGAGATGACGGATCAATCAAATAACATTGTTCATGAGATCGAGTACCCGTTAGATAATATAGGATTTAATAATCAACCTGATGATGGTTCAGATACTATCTCGATTAGTAGTGACCACACCATGACTGCAAATTCTGATACCTTATCGGCACAATCTGATACAATGTCGGCTAGCTCTAATGTAACATCTGTATATTCTGAACCTTTAAATATAGTGGTTCAAGCTGAAGTACATAGACCTAATGAATGTAATTGAAATTTTGTTGAAGGGCTTACGCCGGTCCAACAATCTGGCTGTAGGGAATCATAATTCCGGTCCAGCATGAATGCTACAGGGAACGACAATTCCGGTCTAGCAAAGACTATAGGGAATACTAATTCCGGTCTAGCAAAGGCTACAGGGAATAATCATTCCGGCCTAGCCCTCTATAGAATCTACTAACGAAAGTTTTGCAGGACCTCAGGTCGGACCAAAACTAACTACCGTAACTCTGAAGGGTCAATTTGGACCGGACCAGATACTATAGTATTGTCAGGATAATCGAACGATGTTTTTCCTTTGTTCAGATGTATAAAATAGGGCGCGTGCGAGGGCGCACGCACGTCAGCATGGCCGTGTCGGCGCCCGCGCGAAACTGTAAACAACACGTGCACCGATCACGCCACCGAGCGCGTCATTTGATGCCCCCACTCTCCCCACTACTAGCTTTGCCGGTATAAAAGACGTGCAACGATCATTTTAAAGGCAGTCTTGGCTCTGGCGTGGCTCGGTGCACTAGTTGTACTTCGCTTGCTTAACCTAGACGCTCTGGATAATTAATTTGTGGAATCGAATTAATTATTATTCCGGTGTTATAATTTGGTCCCTAGACTAATTATACCCGGGTATTATTTAAGGCTATTGTTGGATTTATAACATTGTTTAGTTTAATGATTAATTAACCTGTGATTGCTGTTTCTCTGTATTTGGTTGAATAAACTATTATCAAGGAACTTCATTCTTTTTTTAACTATGGCCGATCCTCTTCCTACATATTCAATATGATGTGGTTTGAAAGCAGGGAATTGTTTTGCCGTTACAGCACAAAATAAATAATATTACTGAGTAGGTAGGTCAACTTTTCAGAGTGCCGCATTTCTAAATCAAGTACAGTTATCATATAAAACCAATTTAATTACAATCTCTGAAACAGGTTTTATTTTTTTCTTACAGTTTCAAAAATAAATTATTAAAAACCATCAAAGTATAAGCCCGACTTGCTTTTGTCCACTTCTTGTTTTAAATTGTAAATAAAACAAAATAGGTACAAAATTGTCTTTATTCATTTCCAAATAATACAGTCAAAATATTGAACTGGACAGGTTGTGAGCTACATGAACCACAATTGATTTTTAGTACCTTTACTGAAGTATTTGGTTATAAATTCAAATCAACTGTAGAGCTGCTTGCTCTGATTTTACCACTTCCTGTAAATAAAAACAAATATCCTTACTAGATATATTGTATATTCTAGATATATTTTATTCTGTTTGGTATTTTTGTATTTATTTTTGACCTAACAATTTGGACAAAAAATGTATTATTTTACAACGAATATCTCGAATTTAGTTTAATGTATCAAATTAAGATTATTGTAATGTCTAAGATTTGCATGGACTTAGCTTATTTAATATTTCTACACCAGCAATGGTAGTATATGTGTTTCTATGTTTAATGTAAGATCTCAGTGTACCATGTACTTAGAAATAAATATATCTTTAGCTTTATATTAATTCGAGTAGTTGGTAAGTACCTTCAAGATAAAAAAACTCATTTTTTAAGATAACCTAAATGTAGTTTGATAAATAATTATTTACTAGGGAGAATGATATTGGTATTGCATGTTCTTGAAACCTGGCCACATCAAGAATCCTATTAAACAATGTTCCTTAAGGTGGATGGATGATGATCTCAAATGCCATTTTGTCGCTAGATGGCGTAACTTCCACAATTTGGAACATTTTCACGTTTTACGCCTAACTTCGAAATCTTTAATAGATAACTTTATTGTTCGCGAAACCTAGGGCATTAACTTGATTTTTTAGATAGTCGTTGTGCTTGTTATCTGGTCTCATACAAAGATTACTACAAAATAAAGATTTAGCCGCTTCACTTTACTGTTTACACACACATGCAAAGTAAATAGTAGTAACTTTCGACACCATCAGATGTCGTTATACTATAAAAATATTAATTTACATACTTGAAATTATGTTCCCATCTATTTCTTATTAGTATAATAATTGGTCTAAGTATACTTTTGTTTCTAGACTCGATATCTAGCAAATTATTCATAAAATTTATTTTAGGTAAAATAGGTACCTACACTGTACACTATATACTATACCCCTAGACCCTACACCTGTCGCGGAGAACCTAACGGGTAACCGGGGCTCCGGCTCGACGTGCAGGAAAAGGAACGGGGTGGTTTTTAGTCAGTAAGAGTCTGACACTCCCTTCCGCCTCGCCCAGGCGGAGCAGTCATTCGATGATTTTCCCCCCTTAAAAAAAAAAAGACCCTACACCTAAAAAATTGTTGTAATGTGACTGAACCTAAATTGTAATGTGTAAATAGTGACTTTACTAAATAAATAAATGAAAGACTATTTATTCCATTGTAAAGCTTTTTATTGTACCTTACTATAAATTAATAATATTTATTTAGTAAAACTAAGTTAACGATTTTCATAAAATAATCGTTTTATTTACTCTCACTACATTTACTTAGATAGTTTCCATCTGAATTCAAACCATGGAGTCATACCACCATACAAAGATAACATAATTTTTTAATTGTTTTGATATTTACTTAGTTTTATAATTTTAAATTTAGTATTAGAAAGAATTATTATGTATGTAGATCACAATATAAATAACATCATAAGTATATATAACGGCACATGTAAGTTTGCAAGTATCTTACATTTATTTATTTCAATTAATTAGTATAACATTACAGTCATAAAACCAACAACAAGTGGTTGCTAGCTAACCATAACATTTATTTATGTTTCAAGAATACATGTTTATTATACAATTTTGAACTTAAATAAATAATGTTTTACAATTGAATTGTTAGGCTGGTACCATTTATTTGAGCATGAGGCAAACTTATATACACAGAAAAATCTTATGGACTAACAAAATAACACAAACTATACATCGCACAAGTGGTTGCTAGCTAACCATAACATTTATTTATGTTTCAAGAATACCTATTTATTTTACAATTTTGAACTTCAATAAATATTGTTTTACAATTGAATTGTTAGGCTGGTACCTAAATGCATGAGGCAAACTTATCTACACAGAAAAATCTTATGGACTAACAAAATAACACAAACTTTACATAGCTACGTGCAAAAATAGCTTATTAATTATTCTATAATGTTCACACTGCTGAGAATCAGGCTACACAAAGCAAAGTGCCGGCTAGGATTCGAACAATCAACTCGTACCACCATACAAAGATTCTTATATATATTATAATAAAATATCTTCTTTTTGCAGTCACCGCCGCCACCGCCATTGCATTATACATAACAAAGGTCGTCTTCTGGGAGTAGTTAATATTTTCTTAACCCGAGAATTCTAGCCATTTCGTCCACTCTCTTAGTTAGGTAATCTATAAAAATATTTTGTGTTTATTGTTATCTTATAATATATTCAAACTGTTTAATGTTTTATGATAACCACTTATTCTAATCGATTATAGAATCGATATCCGATATCGATATTTAACCCTGCACTGTTGTTTGTTTACATAATTAACAAGCAGTCAAACCTACAACAAAATAGACGAAATCCTCTGATGTTTTATGCAGTTTCATTAATAATCTACAATAGGAGTCAATATTTTACATTAAAAAGATCATTGGGATACCAGAAAATATTTTTTTCTGTAAATAGATATGACTTACATATGATTACTTATGATTACTTTGATTACAGATATGATTTACAGCCGTATTACGTGCCACGGCCTGTAACACCAACTTAGGCATTATTCAGTGTAGTACAAAGTTACTTTTAAATGAAACAACAGCACTAAATCATTCCGTAAATTCAATTTTTCTGATAACCTCCAATGAATCTGACGTTTTACGTACAACACATCTGACGAACCTACACAAAGAGTATAATAAGTATAGGGGTAAAGAGTTGCCACTCGTCAAAAATTTATGCCAATCAATTTGAAACGCCATCTGAAAATTGAATCCTAGTATATTTTTTTTTTACTAATGTCTACAGATAATCCTAAGTATAGCTAATGCCAATACTACCAACAATGCACCTTGCAGGTTGGTACATTGAAGGTAGTATTGGAATTAGCTATGTCTGGTAGCTGCAAAATCAAAGAAGTTATTAATTACAATATTACATTTATTTTACAATAAATACAAATTAACATTTAAAAATTATCAGCTAGTAGGGAAATATCAGACGACAGATTTGTTCAAAGTATAATTCAAATTTTAGTTCTTTTTAATTTTATGTTTACAAATTTCAGATATAAATATGTCGTTCAAAATTTATTTGAATTAGTTATTTTTTTAATTATTGATCCCACAAAGAACTAAAATTAAAAATATTTACTGTTCACCGTTGTTTACACAGTACCTAACAGTAGTTAACAATCTAATAATAAAATAAACCGTAATACCTACACAAATGTAGTACATTTTACCATCGATTTGAATCGCTTACAGTATTTACAAAAACACAAAATTATTATACAATTTACATAACATAACATACATAACATCACGCCTTTTTATCCCCGAAGGGGTAGGCAGAGGTGCACATTTCGGCACTCAATGCCACTGTACAATGTAACACCCACTTTTCACTATTTATGTTATAAGTCCCATGTAATAGGGGGTGAGCCTATTGCCATATACCGGGCACATTTCCAGACTACTCTACTACTGAGATTTTTTAAAACCCAGTAATACTTTGCCCGACCCGGGTATCGAACCCGAGACCCCTTGCCCGGCAGTCGCACTTATTATTATAATGTCGAAAAATATAGTGCTTAAAAATAAGTCTCAGTCTGCCTCTCAGTCAGTCTCAGTTTTTTAGTACTTTGTTTTGCTAGTTGCTAATAAATGCCTGACTTAGTCGTTTCCTATATCTAGTTATATTACAGTCATTTTTACTAAACAACTACAGATTTTTCCTATCCTCAAATATAATATTTTTATAACATTATAATGAAACAAAGTAATATTATTATTATAAATACAAATGAAAATGAAACAGGCAAAATAATGTGGGAAATCCCAATTCAGACAGACTTCACAGTTGCCCACAACAGACCGGACATAATATACACAAACAAAACATCCAACACCACATACCTCTTTGACATAACTGTACCATGTAACTACAACATAGGAGCAAAAGAAATTCAGTAAATACCACTTTTTAAAGACACAACTCAAGGCTAGACGCCTTGAAATATTGAAACGCATGTTAATTCTATAGTAATTGGAGCCACAGGAGTAGGTACTAGCCAAAAGCCTCAGCAGATACACAGACAAACTAGAAACATAAATAGACATTAGCCACCATTCACACAATAATCATTCTTAGCAAAGTACGAGACACAGTTTTCGTCACATACATTCCAGATTCCGATAATGCTGCCAGTCTTTTGGGCACCCTACTCCACGATAGCGATGAAAAATAATTTTTTGATGCCCTAAGGTAACATTTTTTTTAGATGTGAATATGTACCTATTTTTTTTATTTATAATTTAATATTACTTTGTTGTGCGTAGATACTTAAAATGTTGTTCTAATTATGATATATACATTAATACAAAGATAAAAATAGTTTTACAAAAATAATACGGCTTTAATATTTGCAGCGATCTATGGGTTTCTTGTTTCTTGAGACAATAATATACGTCTGAATGTTAGAATAATTCCAAATAGTACCTGAAAAAAAAAACAAAGATTATTTTTACATGCAGAAATATGTATTTAATTTATTTGTTTTCTTTTATTTATCTAAGGTAGGTGTACCTTACGTGATATTACTGATGTTACAAGAATAATATAGTATTTACCATCTCTAAAATAGGTTTCAAGCACTGCTGGTATAGATCGGCACTTTATCCGGACATCGTAAGACTCGTAACTGCCGATAAAAAATTGCACTATTGATATTCTGCAATGATGATGCTGAAGTAATATCGATGCAATAGCAATTCCAAATATCACTGTAACAAATATACAAAAGAAAAAGTAGAAATATATAAAAACTACATAGTTTGGTATCTCAATGAATCAAATAAAATGTATAAATAGGTTCAATAGCAAAAATCATAAACTTGTTGTAGGTTTTACCTTCAGCAACATGATTGTATTCTTCGTATTGATGTTCTTTATTATAAATGAGATATATACGCAAATTAAAGCGTTCCTTTGTAAAATCAAGTCCAATGAATAGACAAACAAACACAATGTACTTTTGTGATTTGTGATACACATGTATACAAAAGGTCCTTTATAGAAAACACAACACGCATCGCAGAACTTCCTTTTTTAGAAAAACAATCACAAAATCTCATGACAAATTATTAAATAATTTAAAATATTTTTGGCAAAATTTTTTACAATTTTGACATTTCAAATTTTTGTTTTTGTTTCTTTTCTTTATCAAGCAAAAAGTATACATATTATATGCCAGTATTAAAATAGTACAAACTACATGCATACTATTTTATAGAAATAAGGAGATAATATAAAAAAAGTATTTGATATCAATATCTAATTATTAACAATATTATTTTAATAGTTATGTATTATCTAAAAAATTGGGAAAATTATTATTGTAATGTTTTAATATTTTTTTAGCCCCCGTAAAAAATAATAATTTGACAATCCATATAGTACAAGAGGCTACGAACCCCAGACCTTTGTTATTTATAACGGACTTAAAAAAAAGGAAAAGTTATATACCTATAAGGTTTTTTTATGTTCCTTCAGGGATGACTTCGTCGTTTTTTAACGTATTTTGATGATTCTTTTTTAACCGACTTTAAAAAAGGAGTATCAGTGTGACCTAAATGTATATACATATGTTACAGCCAAAGTGATTAATTTGATATTATTCGTAATGACTAGTAATTAATCAATTAATGACTAGCTATTATGAATAATATCTTCGAAAACTTGGATAAAGTAAATCAGCAAATGGAAATGAACAGGGCTAACGTCTGCACAAAATTTTGAATTTATCGTGGGTGTCGTTTTCATGGTTTTCGAGGGTGATAAAGCCGATGGTCCTGTCAAATTGTAAATCCAAGATGACGTGCGCACAAAATTTTTCAATTTATCGTCATGGGTGTCCTTTTCATGGTTTTCGAGGGTGATAAAACCGATGGTGTTGTCAAAATGTAAATCCAAGATGGCGTCTGCACAAAATTTTGAATATATCGTCATGGGTGTCGTTCTCATGGTTTTCGGGGGTGATAAAACCGATGGTGTTGTCAAAATGTAAATCCAAGATGGCGTCTGCGCAAAATTTTGAATGTATCGTAATGGGTATCGTTCTCATGGTTTTCGAGGGTGATAAAGCCGATGGTGCTGTCAAAATGCAAATCCAAGATGGCGGCTGTACGAAGTTTTCAATTTATCGTCATGGGTGTCGTTTTCATGGTTTTCGAGGGTGATAAAGCCGATGGTGTTGTCAAAATGTAAATCCAAGATGGCGTCTGCACAAAATTTTGAATTTATTGTCATGAGTATCGTCTTCATGGTTTTCGAGGGTGGTAACAAAGATGGTGCTGTCAAAATGCAAATCCAAGATGGCGGCTGCACGATATTTTCAATTTATCGTTATAGGTGTCGTTTTCATGGTTCTCGAGGGTGGTGAAAATGATGGTGCTGTCAAATTGTAAATCAGAGATGATGACTGAACGAAATAGAGTTAGTGCATTTATCGAGAAAGATTAAGTAGGTACGTGTGTGTGTGTGATAGAGAGACAGAAAGAATGCGTGCAACCTATTTTATAGATTTACTATTAAAATTCAGTATTTTCATATAATATTAGTTTTTATATAATAAAAACGGTGGCCTAAACCTGAGGTTCACAGGCTCTTAGGTTAATGCTTTTGGATGCAGAAACCTGACGCAGTCACTTCATAGAGTTTAGTTTGTCATCCATCACTTGACATTTCATCTTTTCAATCTCTATTATTAGTAAAGAGGCTGTCATCTTTGATCGATTATGCCAGCATAACTGTCATTTGATCTAAGTTTAAGGAATTATTTTGTAAAAAATGCAATATAGTATTAAATAAATGTGTATAATGTTATTTTACTATTTCCAAAAAATATTATTTTAAGCCTAAATTTTAAAATAATGTTGCAACCTTGCTTGGAACTGTGTGGCCACTGAAAATATTAGTTTTGACAACATTTAATTTCAGGTTCGAAAACTAGATGTAGTTGACGGTCCGATTTTTTAAGCTGTCAATGGCTCTAAGTGTGACGGCCCTGAACCTACAACAGAAACACGGAAAATAAAATGGCGACCTCTTGCCGTCCGCTTTTAATCTGAAATCATTGGTTTGATTTGATCATAGATTTAGTAAGTAGGTCTGTGGATTTGATGCAGAGTATTGAGGTAATAATTTTGATGGTTGACACTTGACAGATGTCACTTGTCAATGGTTGTTGACGATGTTGATGTCGCGATAGTAGTGTTTTGTATTGTAGTTTTTTCGGTATAATTTTATTTTATTATTAAACATCAGCTGATATCGGCTCCTTAATATTTTTTTGTGTTATATTTATATGTTATGTGTTAATTTAACATTGTAATATATAAAAGAATTTACAATGTTTTCTGCTCTTAAAAAACTAACGAGAAGTGGCGATGATCGCTGCCCAGCCCCTTTACCAATGTCTTCTTCTCTGCAGAAGAAATTTTCAAAAGGAGTTCATTTTAATAGTAAGGGTCTTATTGCAGCACTGAATCTTAAAAGAATTGTATATCCAAAAATGATTACGTGTCTTTTATTGATTTTAGTGAAAATACTGATAAAAGGCGATCGAAACGTTGGTAAGTCGTGCTTATTGCAGCGTCTGCAAGGTGGACCATTTATTGAAGACTACGTACCAACTGATCAAATACAAGTTGCTCCAATTCATTGGACTTATAAGAATACCGATTACATTGTTAAAGTGAGTGAAAGTATCTTCTCTTTGTTTATAAATTCAATTTTAGTATTTGTTGTTTACAATAGTTGGAAACAATTAAAATAGTTATGTACTAGCTAAAGTTTAGAATACAAAAATATTAACCAAAAACATGCTTTATTACCATTATTACCATAACAAATTATTATTAGTGCAATAAATGATAAGTAAAATAAATAAATTTCAAATTATGCCAGTGTCACAGTAAAGTTTAACATTATATTAACCTGTTTTAATTTATAGGTAGAAGTTTGGGAAGTGGTAGATAAAGGTCGAACTAAGAAGAAACCACCTTTAGGTCTTAAGCTCGAAAACCAGTCGGCTGCAGCAGCATCTGAGGATGGCTATGAAACACCAGTTCTTGATGCCACATTCTTAGATGTTTACAAAAATGCTAATGGTGTGATATTGATGCTTGATATTACTAAACCATGGTATGTTGTACTGCTAACTAAGCAATATCAATAAAATTATAAAACCAGTTTCTGTGACATGACATTCTACCCACAAAAAACTAAAGTTGAATTTATGTATGTCTGACAAACCTGTATTTACACATATATACATTTTAAACATAAATTACATCAATAATTGATACAATATTGAAGAAAACAATATTGTAATATGAATATAGTATACATAAAAATATAGATTGAGTTACAAAAATTAGGATTTTGATTCTCTTTAGGTGCTCAATTACTGAACCCTGAACTGAATAAATATTTATTCAGAATGAATTTGTTCACAGTACCTTATTAATTTATACTATATAATGTAAAAAAATATTTTAGGACCTTTGATTATGTAGTAAAGGAGTTGTCACAAGTGCCCGCCGATTTACCTGTTGTGGTACTAGGAAACCATTGTGATATGCAGCATCATCGCCAAGTCCACCCACATCATATTGAACAAGCTCTTCATCATGCTAAACTTATAAGGTTAATAAAAGCTCTACTTTTTATATTTAAGTAAATAAAAATAAATACTAACTGGCAATATAACAATATCAAGCCTTCACTGCTGACTGAAAACCATTGAAGATAAATCCAGTGCTAATTGTTGGTCACTGGTAAACAATGCTGAGGTGTTTGATGGGGCTATAATTACAACACTTGTATCATACAAGTATTGCACCTATTGCAAGTAAAGATAAAAATTCCTAATGCACTTATTTCATTAAATTTGTTTTTTATAGAACAGCACCAGTGAGGTATGCTGAATCATCTATGAGAAATGGTTTTGGACTTCGTTTACTCCACAAATTCCTTAGTGTGCCGTTCTTGAGACTCCAGAAAACAAGTTTATTAGAACAACTGCAGAGAAACCAGAGAGATGTAGAAGAGATCGAAAAAGAGCTTGATGACTTTCAGGTCCATATAAATGAATTCTGTGCACATTTGTACAACTTTGGAAATATGAATTTGAAACAAAGAGCTTATTGGCACTCATTTAAACCATTTGCTTGATGGTACATTTTCAACGTTATTATGTATTGCATGTATTATACTAGTACTTATCATTTTCAGAATTCAGAAGAATCCCACTATAATTTGTTTGTAGATCGTCTTGCAAACAAACGTCGTCAAAGTGCCGGTCAGCCCGAACCTCGGCCTGCCACTGATCGCTCTCCAAGCATCGTACTTGGTGCTGGTAAACCTATTGTGCCACCTAGTGTGAACCCACTCGTAAGTTTAGAAGTATTTGGAGAAATATTGCGAAGTGCAAAATAGACTCTACTTTTATTAATTAAAAGCTGATTTTATTTTATTGTATCGTTGATGCTATCGGATATATTTAAAGCTGGCGCAGTCACTGGCTGGCAATGGGATAAAAACGCCGAGTCAAGTTACACAAAGTCACTACGTCAGTTCTGAGTTAACAAGGTCTAAAAACCAAGTAAGCATGGAAATGACGCTTCCTCGACAACCTCAACAAGACAGGTAAATAATGATCATATTAATAATGCTATTTTTTTATTAAAGATTTGCTGTACATGTATTTATGTAACTTTATATTTGTTTAGCGGACAAGGCACACCATCTGGGGTAAATGTATCAGCATCGCCTGGGGGTCTAGATGAGTTTTATGCAGGTACTTTGGATAGTAGCTTTTTGGAGGATCTTCCTGCAATATCAGGCCATAACCAAGATGTTATCTATGACACGGAAAGGTAGAAAATATTATTGATTGAGTAAATATAACATGAAATCTATAATTACCTATAATTAATAATAATAATAACATGATTTCAGTGACGATGAGAATGCGACTAATCCTAAGGTGACAATTGATCAGGAAGATTTGGACTTCGAGGTTTCTTCCCCAGTGGATGACCGGCCAGAGGTAAAATTATCCACAGAGTTAACAAGAACAAAGCAAGATGACGTTAATCTTGATACTATGATGAGTCGTGTTTCAATGGAGGAGGAGGTTGACGTCCATAGTGTAGATATAGGAGCTGTTCCTATCTTTGAAAATAGCCGCCATATTGACGTACAAATACCATTGGATAATGATTTCCCACTTTGGGCTGGTGACACTAGCGCAAGAAGGTCTCCTGAAGGTTAGATATTCGTTACAGCCACATAATTAGGCTCATACATCATATTTTAATGTGCCTGAAGTAATGTCGCTAACTCCTTATCTTATTTTTAGGCGGCGAAGACCCAGACGCCGCTAAAGAGCCAGTTGAAAAGGTAAAACTTAAAGATTTCCTGATAAATCTGTTTTGTAATAATTGTAGTCTTAAATATATTATTTTGTTCAAGGAGAAAAAACACAAAAAGAAGAAATCAAAGGATAAAGATCGAGGTGATTATAGTGAAAAATCAGAAAAGAAAGAGAAGAAGCATAAACATAAGAAATGTAGAAATGATAAAAAGATAACCAATCCCCAACAAGATTTATTAGCGCCTACTCCTGCCACTGAGTTCGACTACGATGAGTACGACAGCATTTAACATACGCTTACTTTTTTGAACTTCTACATTCCATGTCTGTCTTTGTGTCTTTATAAGTGTCTGTTTATCTTGAACTATAATCATTGTTTTATAAATACTTACTTACGGATACATACTTTAATTACAAAGCAATTATTATTGGAAAAAACATGATATAATAACCATATCACTTTATGTAAGTCCCTTCATATTTTTCATTCAGAAGTTATTTAAAAATTGTCGTATTATATTTGGAATCTCAAGACAGTCAGGAAGCAAATTTAAAACACTTACTATATAAATAAAAATATCTCTGTTTGTATTCATGGAATGAAAAGTTCAGCACTAGAAGGTCCATTTGCATTTTCCGCCCATTAAAAGATTTAAATAAGTATTTCAAGTCTAGTTGTAATTATATGCTTGTATTACGTTACTAAACTAATAAAGTATGTAATTTTGTCAAATGGGAACCCATCGCAATTCCTGGTCACGTGGCGGGAAGCCCTTTAAATAAGGTTGCTGCATACTTGCACAATATAATGCAATCTACGAAAATAGCCCACGAAGCTACAAATTAATTTCTACTTGTACCCTTCTGTTTCATCGCCTCAAGCCGGTCGCAAACTAAGAGCTAAGCTAAGTTAGCTTAGTTCGCAAAGCCGACGCAGTTTTCCATACCTGTGTGCAAACTAAGCTTAACTACCTACCTCAGCTTAACTCTCGGTCTGCAACTAGCTTCAAGGTCCAATTCTTCTTCTCTTTATCATATATTTTAACATTTTCAATAAGAATGTGCCAAAGTGGGTAATCAGAAATTGGGTAGGTACGCCTTAATTTTTGTATAGTTGTAGATTGGAAACTGGCTAGCCTTTGCAAAAACATATCCATTTTATGATCATTTTGCTTCCTCTGACGGTTATTAAAGAAAAAGTATTTAATATGGTTATAGAAACGTGCAATGCAATTTGTATAATGAGTCTAATCGTAAGTCAAATTGAGATTACATACCTCGTTACAGCATAAAATATTTTATCACGTTAAATATATGTGTAGGACCCTTACTGTAAACTAATGTAATACTATAACGCATACGCCGGCTCGATCACACATGCACGCGCAGCAGTGACACAGTCCACCCTCGCCCGCGGCTCTCGTGCTAATAACTGTCCACTCCGCGCGTCATGCGCACGAGACGGCATGTATCTATATGTATATAGATACTACCACAAACACTACATCCTTTTCATATTAAAAGATTTTGTTTTAATTTAAATCACTTGTTTATTAATTACATCAATGTATATGTGAAACAATATTACAAATTCTCAATATCTTCATTTTCATTATCTGTGATTGATGTCCATTTGCCTTCAACTCGTTTTAAATGTACTACGTTTCGTCTTAATGTCTGTCCAGTCTCTTCATTCCTAACTGTCACATCTCCACCACTACGATTTTCCACAACATGTGGTGTAGGGTTGTAATTTAAACTTAATTTATTGGATTCCATTTCTTTGACGTACACTTTGTCTCCTTCTACTAGTTGACTTTCTTTTGCACGCCTTTTCTTATCACCATATTCCTTTCCTCTCTCCTTCTGCTCTTTATCTTTATCTCTAACTTCAGAATCATCTTCAAGTTCTCTTTCTCTTATTGATGGAATTTTATCTCGACACTGTCTCTTGAAGAATAGCTCTGAAGGAGATTTTCCCGTAACTGAATGCGGAGTAGCATTATACATTAGAAGATATTCGTAGAGACTTTCTCTCAGATCCTTCTTTTCTATGTGTCCTATTTTCAACCTTTTCAAAATATCGCGATTCTGCCTCTCAACTTCTCCATTCTGCTGAGGCCAATAGGGAACTGTATTATAAAGGGTAATGTTACATTCTTGTAAGAATGATCTGAATTCGGTGCTGATAAATTGGCGGCCGTTATCAGCAGTAATGCTGACAGGATAGCCCAATCTACTAAAAATTTCTTTAAGGATCTTGATAATCTGCGAACTCATGATAGATTTTGTGATTTTGATTTCTTTGTATCGACTGTAGTAGTCAATAATCACCAAAAGATAATCATTGCTGGGCAATGGACCTAAAAGATCAATAGCTACATCCACCCAAGGTGCTGAAGGTAATTCACGCCTTTTCATTGGCATTGGCGGATTTGGTGCACCTACTAAGGTGCATCCCTTACAACCCTTAACAACGTTTTCCGCGTCTCGATCTATTCGTGGCCACCACACTTTAGATCTTAGTCGACCTTTCATCGCTGCAATCCCAGGATGCCCTTCGTGCGCAGAATCTAACACTTCCTTTCGTAGTGAAACAGGTATCACTATGCGATTGCCTCTTAAAAGAACATCATCATAGAAACATAGTTCACTTTCAAAAATTTTGTATGCTTTAACGTTATCATCCCAAATATTTTTATAGATACCGTTCTTCACGTTTTTGATTTCTAAATCCTTAACCGAATGTCCAACAATATCGTACATGGAAACAGCCTTTGGTCTGGCTTGTTCAACAATTTGGTAAACATGCTGATCCTTTCCTAAATAAGAGGTAGCATTTTGATGACAAAGACGTGACAGTGGATCAGCAATGTTTGATTTGCCAGATTGATATTTAATTTTGTATCGATATGATTGCAAACGCAAAACCCATCTTTCCACGCGAGCACAGGGTTTAGATCTTGGCCCAAATATAACCTCTAAGGGTTTATGATCGGTTATCAGATCAAATTCTTTGCCATATAGGAAGATGTTAAAATGTTCAACAGCCCAAACCAAGGCTAGCGCTTCTTTCTCTGTCTGACTGTACCTTCGCTCGCAATCAGTTAACGTTTTATTGCCATAGGCTATAATTCGTGGACCTCTAGAGTTTATTTGTACCAAAACTGCTCCAATGCCCACCGGACTGGCATCGGCAATCACTTGTATTTTATCTTTCACGCTATAGTACCCAAGAGACTTTAATTGTGATAAGTCCTTTTTTACTAAGTCAAAAGCTTCTTTCTGTTCTTTCTTCCAATATTTCTCTAACCCAGCATTTTTGCCTAATTTTTTCCGCAATAGTTGTTTTAACGGTTCTGTAGTTGTTGCTAGGTTAGGTATCCATTTATTAATATAATTTATTAAACCCAAAAAGCTCTGTAATTCTTCAATCGTTTTTGGAATCCCAAAATTGTCGATGCTATCTATATACTTCTTTAATGGTTTGACTCCATTTGCACTTAACTCATGTCCTAGAAAATTAACTACTTGAACTTTCCTAATACATTTATTTTCATTTAGCAACACGTTGTTCTCATTTAATACCTTCAGTATTTGTTCTACGCGCCGGTCATGTTCCGTCTCAGTACTTCCATAAATAAGTATATCGTCAATAAAATTGACTGCTCCTTCACAATGAATAATCATCCTTTCCAAGGTCTTCTGGAATATTTCTGGGGCGCACGTTATTCCAAACATCAAACGCTTGTACTGGAACAACCCCCGCGATGTTATAAATGTAGTGATATGTCTGGAATCCGGATGCAGTTCAAGTTGGTGAAATGCATTTTTAATATCAATTTTCGTAAAGAACTTAGCATTACCAATCTTTGGGAGTAAATTGTCCATGGTCGGTAAGGGATGATTTTCCCTAAGTATAGCGGCATTTGCTCGTCTCATGTCAACACAAAGGCGCAATTCTCCGTTCTCTTTAAGAATTGGAACGACCGGTGAAACCCATCTTGATGGTTGTGACACTTCTTCGATTATATCCCAGTCTAGCAGTTCCTGAATTTTTTCATTTACTTTTTGCTCAAGTGGTATAGGTATCCTGCGGTATGGTTGAACCACAGGTTTTATAGTATCATCTATAGGAATCTCAACTAAAACATTTTTAAATTTTGGAAATTCTTTAGCCTCTACTTGATTAATGCCCAATCCAATTTTCAAAACATTTAACTTCACAGCTGAATCTTTTCCTAACAAATCCCTTGTTCCTCCGTTAATAACATAAAATGTACTTATTGTTTCTTTAATTCCTGTACTTATTATTGCTTCAAATGATCCCGCAACATTTAAAGGTATTTCACTTCCATACGGTACTAGTCTTTTATTAGGCTTTTGAATTTGATTGGATACTTTTATATTTTGTTTCTTCAAACTATACCAAGTCTTATCAGAAATCAAATTAACTTTACATCCTGAGTCAACCAACATGTCCACGACTACTCCTCCAATCATACACTTTACAGAAGTTTCATCATCATTGTAAATATTAAAAACATATTCAACGTCCTTTTCAACAAAATTTACTCTTCCATCTTTTCTCGCTTTCTTAGAATCACTTGGTTTATCTGCTCCTTTTGTTTTACTTTCTGTATCTTCGAGCTTCCTTTTCTGATCTTTTCTACTCCTGCACCATCGTGCAAAATGTCCAATTTTACCGCACGAGTGGCATTTCTGATTTTTTGCTACACATAGACTATATTGTGAATCGTGTTTTGTATTTCCGCATCTGCCACACATCTTGTCTGTTTTCTTTGTGATTTTTCCATCTTTGCTACCTATCTGATTAATATCGATTCTTTTCGTTTTTTCTTCGTAGTCGTCTAGTTGTTGTTTGACCACTTCCAAAGTGTTTGCTTCTGTTACAATTCTTTCGAGAGTAATGTCATCGCCAATGGTTAGTATTTTCTTCCTTAATTCTACTGATGCACACTTTTCAGCTATCTGATCAATTAAATGATCGTCAACCTTATCAAACTTGCATTTTGTAGCTTGTTTTCTCAATCGAACAAGAAATTTTTCAAATCTCTCCGCTTCTTCCTGCTTGATAAGCCGGAAAACATGACGTTCATAAACGCAGCTTTGCTTAGGAAGGAAATATTCGTCCAATTTCTGAATAGAAATTTTAAATACGTCAATGCCCTCAGTTGGTTCTACAGAAGCTCCGGGTAGATTATAATAGATTTCCTGTAACACTGAACCCCCCAGGAGTAAAAGTGTTGCCCTTTTCTTAACAGGTGTCTGAATTTCTGCAGCGTCTAAATAAATTTCTAAAGATCTTTTCCATTTCTCCCATCTTTGACCAACTGATGCATCATTACCGTCTAAATCTAATTTGTCGGGTGGTGGTAGCATATTAGTCATGATTACTTAGTGCTTGTTTCAAGGATCAGGTGGGGCAACCTGGAAAGATGATCCTACGTTGTAACTTCCATTTATCAAACATAATAAATTAGTCGATTTTATTAAATGTACCTACTTATTAAAAGTTGAATAAACATTCACAGATATGTAATACTGAAATTAAGAATCAAATACCATCACTGTATTGACCTTAAAAACAGTTCTTAATTTACTCCATATTCCTGTTCTAAATAACTACCCACATAAAATTTAATCGAGAATTTAAAATCACAATGTTTTCAATTTAATGGAGATTTTAGAATCGCAACAATATCCAATTCAATGGAGGTTCTGAAGCCACACTATTTCCAATTTAATGGAGGCCTTTAAACCACAATGAGGTACCTAGGTACATGCTTCCAATTTAATGGATGTTTTAAAACCGCAATATTTCCAATTTAATGGAGGTTTTAAAACCACAATATTTCCAATTTAATGGAGGTTTTAAAACCACATTATTTCCAATTTAATGGATGTTTTAAAACCGCAATATTTCCAATTTAATGGAGGTTTTAAAACCACAATATTTCCAATTTAATGGAGGTTTTAAAACCACATTATTTCCAATTCAATGGAGGTTTTAAAACCACTTAGTAAATATCTGAAAATTAAAGCAGTAAATCTTAAACAATTATTCATATTATTGAAATTCATACTGATTTGTAATGTTTCACAGCTTACAGCCGTCCGTTATGTATATTATTCAGTACCTTAGTAGCAAATCAAACAACAATCAAACAAAGTATCCAACCCTATAAGTATAAATCCACAGCACATATTTCATGTTGACGCACATACCTACCTACATAGTTAAGTAATTGCTTAACTCGTTGAGTACCCCCACTACAGACACAATCAAAGAACAGGTCGCGGCCACCGGCGACCGCCTAGTGTTTGACAGTTTAAACATCTCAATTATATAACTTTCAATTAAAAAGTTTAACATCATTTTAGTTCAAATACCGAAATGTGGACGAAATGCTTCAGTTTATATGCGAATCATTGTACAGTAAAATGTTTATTTGAACTCGTAAATATGAAATGTTGGGTTATTAATGCAGGTTAACAAATATGATAATAATATAGTGCCAGGTATTTGATCATGTCGGTATGTAGATAGGACTAAAATAACACCCAACATCCTTTCTTATTCTTTTTGATAAAATATAAATTACTTACCTTTTAGCTCGTCGCCAAATGTAGGACCCTTACTGTAAACTAATGTAATACTATAACGCATACGCCGGCTCGATCACACATGCACGCGCAGCAGTGACACAGTCCACCCTCGCCCGCGGCTCTCGTGCTAATAACTGTCCACTCCGCGCGTCATGCGCACGAGACGGCATGTATCTATATGTATATAGATACTACCACAAACACTACAATATGTATGCTTGTTGTATTATTAAAATGTTTTAACAATACTTTGATGTTTTATTATGTAGCTGTGCACATCCTAGTATCTCATGCTAATTATGTTATTTAAACTAAAACAAAAAAAAAGTGATCATACCACAGAAAAATTAAAAAAGGAGAAGTGGCAAGGGGGCGTGTCGGTGATGCTCGTAATTGAGCGTTCCGCTCAATGTAGGAAAATACGGCCGTCACCACGATTTAGTCTGTTGTCACTCGCGATCGTACAACCAACTATAAAATTCCGCCTTGTGCAGTGGTTTCGTGCAAAAATATAAGCCAAAACAAAAACTGTAGAAGTCATGGCATCGGTTACCATGTGTAAGAACACATATTTACAATATTTATCTTAAAAATGACGAAACACAACAAGTTATTACTTTATTTTTACTTTTCTATATTACTCCGACTGTATTATGTCTACATTAATACATTACTTTTTTACAACCACCTTAGTGTGACACTGAGTAACTAAACCAGCAATGTATAAGTGACCTAACGAAACGCTCATCAAAACGCGATGTCACATGGTGTGTCTGTTGCTCAGGTCCGCCGTCTTTGAGCGAGATAGTGATGTGGTCGTGGAGATTTATCAAAGTCTATCGACAAGAACGTCGACTGCAAATAGGTAGTTATATTTGTTCACTTGTTATGGTTATAGTATTTTACTTTAATCTTCATTAATGAACCATTAGCTTTGTATGCATTATAATGAGCAGCAACGCATAGTCACAATTTTGTACTCACAGAGTAGTCCCCAATGAATAACGGGTAGTAATAAAAGCTCCGACAAGAAAAGAAGAATTATCCTTACTGAAAATATTAAATGTACTGCCTAAAATACTAACTTTCCAACTACTTTACATGACTGTTTATTGCTACAATACTAAACGTCTGTTGTCGGTAACTTAGTAATTTTGTCGGAGGTTCAATATTCTATTCGGAAGTTTAGTTTTGTTATTCGAAGATCCATTTTTATAGTCGGCCACAGATCGCTGGAGATTAATTTGTTTTTCGGAACCCTTATTATTTTCCATGAATAACCACATAATATTATTAATAAAAACAGTCATGGAAAAATATTACACATTAAGACTTCATTAATTAACCAAGAATGCGATCCCTTTCTTACCCAAATTATATCATTAGTTATAATGATATAAATGACATACAACTTTTCGTTTGATTTGAAATTATTTTTAATTTTTTTTACATTATTTCCAAAAACCTTTGTAGTAAATATATCGATATATTCATCGGGAGCTATCGATATCGTCAAGTCATTACGGCAAGTTGCCGTCGGCAACTGTAGATCCCGCCCCTAACACACAGTGACAAATTGTTTTAATGCGCTGAAGAATGTGCGCCGTTGCTTAGAGAATAAGGCTTATATTTGAATTACTGAGTTATCGATGCCGCGTGTGTGAACTTATTCGTAGTATTGTTTTGTTAGAACTGTGTGTGTAATATTAGTTTTATGGAGGGGCAGTTGTGGCTTCACGGGTTTGCATACATTTTTGACTCCACACCATATCTCCTTCTTTATTACATCTATGGTCATACACTGAACCTGGGAAAAAATTAAGTCACCTACAGGTATCTAAAAATGAAAACCCAAGTTCATTATTCATTTCATATTCAATTAAAACTTTCATTTCAAATCGGGGGTGGGAATTGAGGATAAAACAGATGGGATGATGTTTTCTCAACAAAAGAAATTTAATAAATAGAGTACATTCTATTCAAAATGTAAATGTACAACCACATCGATATTTTATTGGTTAGATTATAAAAATTGGACCACCTGTAAGAAGTCCGCGCAGTAGTGTAACAATATTACAAACAAAAATCTCTACATAACAGAACTTACAGATATTAGTCAACTTTATTTTATACATACTATAGTACACGATTATTTAACATAATATTTCCCTAATTTTATATTTATACATTCTATGTATAGAAGATAATAATTTTTCATTTTTAATAAGTTAATAAAACTATAAAATATCTCTTCAGTTAAAAGTTAGGCATTTATAAGGCTAATGTAGGTATGGAAACAATATTTGGTGGTTTTAACGGTCTCTTTAAATACAACACGAAGTATGTACGACGTACGTCTACGTAATATTATACATATAATTTATTAAAAAAAGCACTTTGTACTTGGCTTTACTTTTAAATAAATAGGTATGATATTTAGAATTCTCTCCTTATAAAAATTTAACTTTGTTATCATCATTAATAAAAAGTATAAAAATATAAAATGATATTAGAAAGTCAAGCATACGAGAGCAGAATACCAGATACACCTCAGTGGATCTAGAGTTTAAATATGTAATGTAATATTCAATCAAAACTGGCATTGAATATACCTGTACAAAGTATGTACCTAGATGTTTATTGAGATTCTTTATTTCGCCTTGCCAACGAGAGGTGTAGCCAGATCCATCACGCTGTATGTACCAATAAATAATACAGGTTGGTAATAGAATAATTATTATGATTTATACAATTATAATACTTCCTTTTAAAACAAGATGAAACTCATAGAGACCATATAATATATCCTGCACCTGACATTATTACATGGGATAAAGAAATAATTTTACTGAATATTCAAAATGCAACATAAAGTAAATATAATAAAACTTGTTTGTGTATTGCTTTATCTTTATCAAAATATACAGCATCATTTATTCATTTTATAACCTATTTTTTACAAGAGACTTTATTATATAGTATTATTGAAAAAATTGTTGTAATTGTTACTGAATAATCAAGGCAAAACACTCATGACTGTCAAAAAGACTGCGAAAATGTAAAAGAAATCAAGACACAACAAAATTAATTGCAAATGAATGAATGATGCCGAATGTATAAATGTAACTCATAAGTACTTTTACAATAGCTAGCATTGTTAGCTGCACCAGTTAACACAAGATACACTCCATTTACAATTTCTATAAAACATTTGAAACAGTGTGCGGTAATTAGAACACCTTGCTTGCATTTTGTAAAGCTAATTGAAACATCGAGTTCAATAACAGGACTATAATTTAAACTGACTGCTATGAAATACATCTATCTTTGTTGAAACTAGCTCCGGTTTCGAAACACTTTATTTTGGAAGATCATAATAAATATCAATTAAAAGTTGACACGTGATTGGTTCATTACTCATTGGTAAGGGTTTTCACAAACTGGAAGTGTTGGTGGAGTAGAGTTTGAAAAATATTAACAACACTGTGGAAACATTCAATATATACTATAAAAATGACATGCAACTAGATAACTACTTTTCAGAATCATTCGTGTACATCTTAACGCAATTATACACCCATCATGGGATTTATTATCTTTTCTTATTTGAATTATAAACCGAAGTAAACATTATACCTATGTTTATGGCCTACTCTAAAGCACGTCAACAATAAACTCCTTCGATCATTGCTAACACAACAATATCTAAAATATCTAACAACGCAAATAAATAAGAAAATATTTAGCCAGGCTGAATATTGGCTGCGATCGCTTGGCCGATTATGTAATGGGGCTTTTTGCAATTATTTTATTTACACAATGGTCCCCCACTTGTATGGCCGAATCTACGGAATGCTCTAATATTGTAGTTTGCTAATTGAACTTACTAAAACGCTTTATTCAATTTATATTTTACATATCAGAATTTGTTCAAGTGATCGTAGTCAATACTCTAAAACGATGGTGTCGAGAAATTTTATAGACTGACAATAATTTACATAATTTTTACAAACTGAAACGGAATGTTTTATGCTATTGCAACAATTTAGTTAACAGTCAAAGTAAATGGCTTCAAACGGTCATAGGCTTAATGAAAAAGGACATTACATTCTCGTAGACAATGCTATTAAAGGCAAACGTGATTTAACAAAATAAACAATAATCATGGATAGAAATAAATAAATTTTGGCCTCAGTGAAAATAGGTTTTGGCATACAAAATAAAGACTCAATTTAAAAACCTAACTCATGAGTATAATCCAACAATATCTAAGTCGATGGATGAATTTTACTATCCTTATTATTTATAATTTTCTTATCTCTTATATCATTTCATAAACTATGCTGCAAAATAACATTAATGCATTCCTAGCTTCATTACTCTTAATTCTAACTAGATAAATCTTATTTACAATGTCTATAATATAATTGTTCAATCATTATTAAATACAACATCACCCTATAACCCTCCAAAGAAGGAATTTATCATTACTATATTTTGTCCATAACAACAATGCAGTTTCATTCGAGTTATTAAAACGAAGGCGAGCGAGAACGTCATTCTACACGAGAGGTCTCTGGGAAATTTTCTTCCAGATAACTCTGTAGTGAGTGCGCCTGATGTCCTAAGTGAGCACTCAGGTCGAAACTGTTTTGATCCACGAACGTATTGTGCACATGGTGAGGCTGTTCACGGAATTGTCCTAAAGTCCACGGATCATTAAAATCGTCATTAGGTCTTTGAACACTATTTTCGAACGGAGGCAAACCGGACCACGTTTGTGGTGACGGCGTGTTGAGCATGGTGGGAATGTTGTCAACTCGCGGCGGCATCGGAGCGGGCTCCGTGTTGAACGATGTCGCTCCCCACACGAGGGACTCGATGGCCGAGGTGGTGGAGTTAGTGATCTGATTGAATCTGTCTATACCCCAAGAGTTTGGAATCTCTGGTTGGGGTGCGCTATTATGTAGTATATCAGGTGCTTTATTTACAGTTCTTCCATATATATCTTGTTGTCTTCCAGCCATTGTGGGTCTTGCAGTAGAGCCTCTGTCTGGACTAGGTAGATGGCAATCTGGCCGCATCATAGGACTATAGTTGCCAACTCCAGGGCTTTTTTTATTGCTATAATTTACGTCTACGCTAGGTCTGGGTGAATAAGGACTATGGTGGATGCGATCTTGTCTTGACATTGGACTATGTCCCGGAGTTTTATTTGGATTGTTTCTAAGAGTGTCAGTTTTCAAGCCAACTCCCGGGTCGGGGCTAGCATGTGTGGACGGGTGGGGAGAAAATGGTGGGTGGTGTTTAGGCATGGGACTATAGTTTCCTGTATTCCAAGCACTAGATTTTTGTAACTCTGGTTTTACAATTTGACTTGTATCTGGACTCGGTTGGGCTGAATAGGGACTAGGCTGTGAAGAATATGGGCTCGGCTGTGTTGAGTATGGACTAGGTTGCGTTGAATAGGGGCTTGGTTGAGCAGGGCTCGGTTGAGCTGAATAAGGACTCCTCTGTGAAGAGAACTGACTTTCTTGGCGCGGCATAGGACTGTAATTGCCGTAATTCCAGCTAGGATTCTTCATGCTATCTTGTTTGATACTATGAGTTTCGGGACTAGGTTTGTTATCGTGCGAGGTGGTCGGACTACATTGCTCTATAACTTTGCCGTGTTTTAATTTAGTGTGAGTTTCTAACCTACTTAACGGGCTGGCTTCAGACTTATGTGTGGGTGTGGTTTTAAACTGTCCTAGATTCCATGAGTTACTCTTTTGGCTTGGGTTTAGTAAGTCTGTTTGGACTTCGGGACTATTTTGTACTTGACTGTCTGGTTTGGGGACTGGACTGAAATGGGGACTTCCAAGATCTTTGACGGGATCGGACCTAGGCGTGGAGGAGGAATCAGGTCTTAATTGTGTAGCAGGACTAAGAAGCTTTGGAGTCGTACCTCTTGTCGACCGTTTTCCTTCAGGTACAGCACCAATAATTTCTTTGCTGTATTTTTGATCAAGTGTTTTACTGTCAGGCGAAGACATCACTGGCGTCCTTTTGGATGCTGAATGTTTTTCTGCCAAAGCAGAAGGTGACTCTGAAAGACTTTTAGGCTCTTGGAATACAGAAGGTGAAGTGACCGCTTTTGTAGACGTTGTATCTTTTTTTGCGTCAGAATTATCTGACACATCTGCAGAGTTGTCTTGGCTGACAGATTCTGACTTGGAATCCGCAGCTGACTTCTTAACGCTTTTCTTTGTCTTTGAACTTTCTTCTTCTTTTTTATTTTCTTTGGCTTTAATTTTTTCTGGATCTAAACTGTCTTTAAGGTCCTGGATTTCGTTGCCTGTGTACAAGCGTTTCATGCCCCGAGGCAACGCTCGACAAGAACTGAGATTTATAGACTCAATATGTGGACATTTTAAAAGAACTTTCTTTACGGGTTCCAAAGACACCGATGATCCACACAAGTTGAGTATTCTGAAAAAATAAACAACATGCTAAATCGTAGTGAGGTCCCGAGGAATACGATCTGAGTGACTGTAAACACATACCTCAGCTTGCTGTCGGCAGAGTCGGCCAACGCAGACACGGCGTCGTCGAGTACCCGCGCGGCAGACGCCCAGGACAGGTCCAACTCGATCAGACTGTGAGACCACTTCTCACAAATCAGCTCCAAGCAAGCACTGTTTTGACGAGTCACGTTGCAACCTGTAGACACAATATCATTTTAAAATATATCACAGCTACATTTAGTACTTACTTGTTTTCAGTATAGTAATTTTTATTTATTGACGACAAAAGAACGCTATGATTTATTTTATTTCTGGACAGCATTAGGTCCCAAAGGCCATTGTCGATTGATCATACAGTGTTAACGTGTTACAAATATTACCGCCGAGGAAGAGATGCTGCAGGTCCCAGGCGGGCACGCGCACGAGCCCCGAGTCAGTGAGTCGCTGCAGGCCGCGCAGGTCGAGCAGGCGCAGGCGCGTGGCGCCGCGCACCAGGCGCGCCAATGCGTCGTCCCCGAGCCTGTACTCGCCCACGCCGACGCGCTCCGTGGCCGCCTCGCCCGCGATCGACAGCTCCTCCAGGTGTGCCCAGCCCTGGCACTCCATCTACACACACCACCATACTTCTAACTACAGCCTCACATCCATCATTGATAGACAAGGATATAAAGAGGATTTTCCACTTTCGCCGCGTTTCGCAAGAGATTAGGATACCGAAAGATCAGTGAGAGGAAGCTATTGCTCGTCAGTACTACCACCAAAATTTCAGTTTTATTTAGCATTTCTAACAAACCTGTTGCGAAGTGGTAGCATTGGCCAGCACGAGCTGTGAGTTGGCAGCCCGGAACACTCGCATCTTAGGACAGCCCTTCTGCAGGGCCTCCAGTGGCACCGCGGCAGGGTGCGAGGCTGCCAGGGTACCCGAGATGTCCAGAACTTCCAAGTTGGAGCAATATGTCTGGGAATAATAAAAATAATTTATTTTAAGTTTAGTTCTATTCGAACATTGTCTAATGATAAGCAGGTACGCCATAAATTGGTAACATACCGCTATGGACGTGAGTATCTGCGGCATGGCTATGAACTTGTTGTTAGCCAGCATGAGATGCGTGAGTCTCTCGCCGAAGTTCTCCGTGATGCGCGCCATCGAGGCAGCCGACAAGCACGAACTTGAACCGCCCGTTTCAGACTGTAACAATATGTTATAGATAACAGAGATATTAGCATTTTAATAACATGTAGGCAACATACATAGTTTTCAGAATGAAAAAATAACAAATCAAAATTAATGCACATATTTATGTAATGGGAAATACTATGTATTTTTATTTTTAGTTTCATATTCATCACTTAGTACGCATTTTCAAAGAAGTTTTTAAAGAAGTGAAACTAATTTTTAAATGTTAAGCAATACGTATATTCTGTTTATATGCCACATACCGTAAGCGATAAGTCAATCCTCTGCAGCTTAGGCAGGGCTTGCAGTAGGTCGAAGAGTTGGTCGGAGGTGATGCGGCTCCAGCCGGCCACGCTGAGCTCCACGAGTTGTGGACAGTAGTCCGCGACACACGCCAGCACCCATGATACATTGCTCACTTTCCACTGAGCTGTACGAGCAAAGAAAAATATAACAATATGATAGATGGATAATGCATTTATTTGGTGCAAAAAGAGACACCAAATACAATTGCTCCAACTATGACCAAATGCTACGATTGGCTCGGATTGGTCGACTGGTCGCAAGTGTGATTGTTAAGCAAAAAATTACGAGTTTGAAACCTTCTTAATAATTGAAGCGAAACTTACCAATATTTAAGTTTTGACATTGCGATAACCGGTTTTCCAGGAGCCACACTAGTTTGTAGTCCGTTTTACATTTTTCTGTAGTATATTGTGCAAGGTCTACATTCTTCCATAATTCTTGTCTACAGCTTACACTGTGCCATAACTTACATACTCTACCAATTCTAGAAGGAAATATTCAACACATTAAAATGAATTACAATTCCAAATATTTATTATTTAATATACATAGTATGTTTTAAGTGTTTACCTGATCACAGAAGGCAATGTGCCCTGAGAGGCCACAACATATTCAAATATCTTTAATAGAATCTCCTTAGGCATAGAATGTCCCCAAGGACTTTGTGGTCCAGTCTCTTTACTTTCAGCTCCACTAATTCTAGTTCTTTCAGTCTTTTCACTTTTCTCTGTAATAAACGACATTTTTGAAAGATAAGTTAATATTCTCATGGGCAACTTCGCATTCATTATATTTTAAACATACTACATTGAATTATGCTGAATATTGTAAGATAATCTTTTACAAGTCGATATTATATTACAGTATGCCACGATTTGCTAAAATGTTAGGTAAAATGCTCATTGTAGGTAACATAAATTAGTACAAAAATATTGCAAATGAAATTGCATTAGCAAGTTTGTCGCACAGGGATATCAAAAAGTCAAATACTGGTATAAATGTGACAGTACTATACACAGGCTACGCTATGCTATCTTGTTATCTGTATGTTTATCAAATACAAATAGGCAACTAGCAGCTGAGGTAAATCGGATGCGTTTCGCGAAATATGGGGTAACATGGTACCATTTGGAATTTGCTTAAATTTGTTATGATTATGTTAAGGTACATAATATATCATGTGAAAAGCGACATGTTCTAGAATTCATACCATCCTTATAGATTTGCGTTAAACACTGAGATAATAAAATTAGAAAGCTACTTACTTTGCTTACTTTTAGAACTTGTCGGTTTCTTAGGCTTAGGAGTCTTAGGTCGCGGGTGGCGCGGCTTGGGCGCTGCGACGCTCATCGCGGCAGCAGTATCACCGCGCGACGGATCATACTCCTCACCAGAGCTGACGCTTGCTGGTGAAGCCGCCCGCTTCTTCTTAGATTTCCTTTGACCAATATCAGAAACCGATGTAGGAGTTGGTGTTACCTGTAATATTACATTTTTATAGTGCCCAGCTTAAGAAAATATTATAAATTGCATTAAGTAACAAAATATTAAATTCCTATAAGATATGAAATACTTTAAACTAGTAATTTAATTAACCTGTAAGTGAAAATTTGTTATTGGCAGCATTTGTTAGTGGAAATCTGTTAGTTTTCCCAAAATTGTAAAATAGAATAAAATATCTGACAAATAACCAAAACATATTAGATATTCCCACAAATTGTGTGTAATTTATATAAACAAATAAGAATCCAGTACAATTTAAAATTCAATAAGTATCTTTAGTGTTTTCATTGAGTGTTCTTCTATTCTGTATTGATGCAATTTCACTCTTTGAGTACAGTCATTATAGACACAATTAAAGAACAATAGGTCACCGGTGTCCTCGCGGTGTTTGACAGTTTAATTTTTTGCATTTGTTACCTACTTGTGATAACACTGCAGAGACATTGTATTGCTTAAGTCTTCTTTTTAGGATTTAGGATTAAAAATCATATGATAGTGCTTATATCAATGGCCTACAATAAACTTACAAATCTGGTACACATACTGACACCAGATTATAAGCAGATATACTTAATTTATAGAATTTACTTGATAAGCATTGAATGGGTTCAGAATCAATATCAATATTTTGACAGTTTCTGACTGCCGAGTTTGATATCAAGTAGACTTTTGGAAAAGTTAACAATTAAATAAGATCATAATTATTAATACATTTTACTATGAATTGATGAACATGGTAGCTGATCAGACCTTCCATTAAAAATTACTGATATCCTATTCTATCAAATTAGTTTCAAGTTTTGAGGCACAGACTACAATTAATAGCCTACATAGACAAACATAAATAATTAGCCTAATTGATAATAATAATAACAAAGACTACTAATGACATCTATTTTCTTATTTGCTATCTCAAGCAATTCGAATAATTACCGTAAGGTGCCTACTGACCAATTTCTTACACTCATACATAAACCCTTGAAATCTTTGTTGCTTAGCATCTGTCTAGATTATTATGTATGCCAATTTAAACATCAACCTTCACATTAAATTTAAATACATACATATTTATCCTAAATCCATTATCAATCTTCCTGTGTTATTTCGTGAACAAGGTATACATAATCAAAACTGGAAACAGTTATTGTAAATAATAGTTATAAGGATAATAAGTAAGGCCTTGGAGTGTTCACAGCTGCAAGTCAAGGTCAGATCCTCCATTTAGTATGACAATATTTGCAGCATAATACCTACTGTTAGAGCCTTTGATTGTGTAAGCTCTGCATAGCTAATCATATAACATTGTTAGTACTTGAATGTATGAATTTCAAATACCTACTTAATGAAATTAAATAATTATCTCAAAAATGAATAAATATCTAGCTATGATTGGATATCCAGTTACTAGATAAGAAATCTAAAATAAAATAGTGTTGAAGAAGTAAATTATTGTGTGGCCCAGTTTTACAAGTCCTCCGTGAAGTTCCTATTATTAAACCAATGTGTAATATTACTTAACTAATAATTCAGAACTATTTATAAATTATCTGGTGACTATTGATTAATATCAACTGTGAAACTAGATGATAAAAACAAATATTACAGTATTCATTCCGAATATTATTTATTATTTATCCCATTAAAAAAGTTGTATGGATTAGAAACAAATGGTTTGTTATCACACTTTGTACTTTTGTCTTTAGTAAAGCATAAATAAATTACTGGTAATAATGATCACCACATTCTTATTGTCACTTCTTATTGGTAGTAAAATCATATATTTTTTATTATTATAGTAAACCTATACTGCAGCAACAGTATGCAACAATATAACATGTTAAATTAAGTTAAACATCTTTCACCTTGGTTTAATATTTTGTGAATTAACTTGATAGTAACCATGAGAATGCTAAATAATTATAACTACTAATTTTCCTGTTATTTATTGCCTACTGTGTCCCATTTGTATGGCTTATCAATTTTTATGGCAATTAATCTAATATTTTTTTAGCTTTTATGTAGTGTTAAATTAGTTATTCCTATTAGAAAATAGAATGAGAATCTAACTGTAATATGTTCCAATCTAAGACATAGTTTTAGGTTTATTAATTCTTTAATCTAGGTCATTTCAGAAAGCCAAGCACACTACATTAAGATCCAAAAACTGCTAATAAGACTTTGTATTTTAATTCCCTAGTTATCAAAGATTTCAAAAAATCTCAATTAAACAAAGTACATAAATGCCAGCTGTTTATGTTTACAATTCTAACCAATGGAGTTCCACACAAATTTTTTTATCAGTAACTTAACAGAAATAAATATACCTAATCTATAAAAACCTTCAATTTTACCACAACCTTCAAATAAATGAAATTCAAGATAGGTATTTTAAAATATGAAAAATGCCACAAAGTCTTGAATTTACAAATATTTGCTGAACCAGTCTAAAACAAGTTAGGTGCAACAATGAAAACAAGTTACACTTCAGAATGGAAAGTGAAGCTCACTGATTTGCACTTTACTTACTCTTACATTCAGTGCATTGTGAGTAAATATTACAATTTATGTAGCTATTGATTGTGCAGATTGCAACAATGATTATGATTGAGACAAGTTTACTTTGTCTAAAGAAATTATGAAGATTTTAACAAATATGTCTCATTAAATGAAAATATACCTAATTCATTTGGAAATTACTAATGCCTAAGCATCTGCAGTGTCATTAATAAAAAATAATGTCAGTATTAAACAGTTATAGCAGTCTCAGAATGTAAGATGTATAAATCAATAAAACAATTACTTACAGTTTCATGAACACTTGTTCTCCTAATCTTAATCTTCATAGAGTTAGTATCCACTATCTGGCTTCGATATGTGGGTGTGCACTCAGACTTCTTTGATTTCTTTTTACCCCGCGAACTGCGAATGTCCAACATAGACCTTGGTTTGCCACTACATGGTATAATTGCATGAATTTTACGCTCTTTAGAGTCTTTTTTACTCTTTTTTGTTGATAATTGACTAAGTTCATGACTGTACGGTTTACCACTTTGTCGCTGCATTGTTATTGGTAACTTTGAGTTATGTTTGAGCTGTTCATCCTCTGAACTTTCACTATCCTCTGCTACTTCTTCCTCCTCTTCCACTTCCTCTTCTTCTTCTTCCTCCTCCTCTTCCTCTTCAGCTTCTTCATTGTCCTCATCATCTTCCGCACACTCACTACTACTAACTAAATTCAAGTTTTTACCACCTTTCACTTGTGACACAACACTATGTTTAGAATGTGTTCTATAGGATGAATCTTTTGGTGAGTCTTTTCTCCTTTTACTTTTAGGAGGCAGACAACCATTCACAGTTGAGGATTGAGAACTCTGTCGGGAGTGGTGCTTGTGCTTCCTGTGTCGTGGCCGCGTAGGACACGGTAGTGCCCCATTAGCCACTTGCGCCTTATGACTGGCAATTTCGTCTATACTTTGCTCGAAATCAGTCTCCAGCTTCACGCCAGAGGCTGACTCGACCTCTTCTTGGTCGGAGTCCGTACCAGAGCCATCAGTCGCCAGCTTTGATAGTCGAACCTCCGGGAAGAGGTCCTTGCGGACGGTGAGCCTTGCGGCCTCGTAACCGCCGTTCACGGGACTTGATCGATCAGACATACCGCCCGCCTCCCGCCGCCCTCGCGTACCACTTCTACAAACCACTCACCTGTCCGCGAGGTAAACAATCAGTTTGACACATCACATTTTCACTTTGTGACCAAGCAATTCACCGATCGTTAGGCGATGGCATGAAAAGGTAAATGATTGTCGATAATCAATGTGCGAAACATTATAATAACTTCAGTTTACACTTCTTGTGAGTCCCAAACATCTTTTTTTCTTCACATATTCGCATTTTAGGTCATCCATGTTCATGTAACGTTGTGATTGCGAAAAACAAAGTACAGATCATTTTCGCGGACACTTGTACTTGAATATTTGGTGATGACACGTAAAATGTATGATTTTTGAAAGTATGGACATAATACACACTTATTTTTAATTATTTTCGTTCACTACGGGTTGATGAAAACTGTTGACCTTGTTTAGAAGCTTATTATGTTTCAAATTTTAATCAACAGATGCAGACATTGTCACAAAAAAGTTGTACTTGTTTAAACGCACTAACCTTGGAGTGACGTTAGCTTAACAATGTTAAAAAATGAATAAGTAATAATATTCTATGATATTAATATTAAATTACTGTATTAATTTGTTTACACTTTATGGTTTTAATATATGTTATCTAAAATTAGTTTCTTCGGCAAATCAAGGTTTTCGTTGGATGAAGATACATATTATTACCTCTTTTCAAGCATAGTAGCTAATGTCAAATGGGTTGTGTTTTCTATTTCGTTACTAAATGTTGTACCACAAAATACAGAGATGGCAGCACTTGTTAAATTTACGGAAATTCAATACCAATACGCAAAGATTTTGTTGTTTTTTAACGTTGCTTCTCTTTCTCTCAAATGTTCTATGATTTAGTCCGTAGTAGAAATTAGTTACATTTATTGTATCTAAAATGTTATTTAGTGACATTGTTTATTATCCATTGAAAAACTAGAAATGTTAAAGTGTGGGCGATGTGTGACGACGTGTGTGTTCAATGTATTGTGTGTGACGTTCAATAGTGATAATGATAACCTACACGGTCTTTCTGTAGCAGAGTACATAACGGGTGAGTCATATTTATATTTATTACATTTGTCGTATATACATATCGATGATCTCATACATAAAATTGTGATACTGGCTTATACTTCATTGCTATGCCTAATATGTTTCGTCAACAATGTTATAATACTACCACATAAGCACTACCTGTTCATTTGCAATATACTTGTATTTAGTACATATTTATGTTTTTTTATTTCTTTATATATATAAAACTTCAATTAAATAATTTGGATTAAACACTAGGTAGGTACCTACATAATCTTGTTTAAACTAAAAATATGACTACCTACATGTAACCATTTAGATAGGCACCTATTTGGTTTTTTTTTATAAAACGTAGGTACGAGTTACTTATGTACCTACGCACCAAATAAATATTTAATGGTGTGATCAAAATATTCGTAGGTACATAATAATTTTGCGTGCTTTCTTAACGAATCGAGGAGGCATGTTAATTTAGTTTTTTTATAATTAAACTTGTCATCTGGCCGCGACTTCGTACACGCAATACCGTTTTTTTTGTTTCCCGTAACATTTTCGGGAAATCCTTAGATAAAAAGTATCTTAAGTCCATCTGGTTCTAAGCTCCCTTCCAATTTTCAGCCAAATCGATTTAGCCGTTCTTACTTAAGTTATAAACAGTGTAGGTAACTACTTAACAGAATTTTCTTTTACTTCAATTAACATAGACTTGTTGATAACGAGACCAACTAATGAACACAGGCTAGATGAAAAAATGAGAATTAAAAAAAGAGTTGAGTGAGTCTAGGTTTGTCAACTTTATTTAGAAGAAATATAGTAAATCATATTTTAAAGGAGGTAAATAAAGAGTATGGACTAACAAAAAAGAGTATCATTAAGTTGGTGCTTTTAAAAGGGTATCATTTCGTACCTTTTGTAGCAGATAACCAGTTTCTTTCAAAATACAATGTTGACTGATCAACAGTCTAATTATTATACTAGGTCAACCTATAACTCGATAAGTAGATTATTATACAATGTCTATACCAAATTTCGTTTGATTCTCGGTACTTTTCATAACAGAGTGGTATTGTGTCAAAACTTAAAATATAGATTAGTTTAAAAAAGAAAATACTATCAAATTTCGCTGAACTAAAGTATTTTTTAAATGATCACTTATATCATTTTGACGAAATATTACGAACAAGACAAACTCCAGAAGAATGGGCCGAATGTCACATAATTCTATTGCATAAAAAAGTCCTTGAGAGACGAGATTGGCAACTATAGGCCAATTTCTCTAATATCGAAAGTATATAAAGTATTTGCTAAAGTGATCCTGGAAAGAATATCATCAACACTAAACGAAAGCCAACCCATGGAGCAGGCAGGATTTAGAAGAGAATTTAGTACAAAAGATCACATTCACACAATAAAGCAGTTGTTACAAAAGTATAACGATTACAATAAACCCATCTACCTGGCGGTTATAGATTAGGTACTCAAAAGCTTTCGGCAGCCTCAGAACCAATCCATATGGCGCAGCCTTTAACAGCAAGGGGTCCAGAGGAACTATATAGAAATACTAAAGAGTTTATACAAATCTAGCAAGGCCAATATTAAACTAGAATCAACTGGAGAATCATTCGCAATCAAAAAGGGCGTACGCCAAGGCGACCCGTTCTTCCCAACGCTATTCAACGCCGTATTAGAGCACGTCTTTAGACAGCTAAATTGGTACCACTTTGGGCTGAATGTCAATGGAACTTGCCTAAACAACCTCAGATTTGCCGATGACTTGGTGCTTCTAGAAGAGAATCCAGCAGTAATAGAACAGATGATGCAGTACCTAGCAAACATAAGTAGTGAAGTAGGGCTGGAAATCAATGCTAGATGTTATGGTGGATGATAACAAAATCGAATAGGTACGTCAAAGAATATATTTACTTAGCACAGATAATATCCCCTTCAGACGAAATGACAAAAGAAATAAACAGGCGAATAGCCCAAGGTTGGAAAAAATTCTGGTCACTGAAAGAAATAGTGAAAAATAAGGATTTGGGCATTCACATAAAAAAGAAAACATTTGAGACCTTCACTCTGCCAGTTTTAACCTATGGGTGCGAATCTTGATCAACACTTCACCACAGGGAAAGGCTAGCAAAATGTCAACGTGCCATGGAAAGAAGCATGCTGGGATTAAAAATCAAAGACAGAGTCAGGAACGTTGCCTAAGATCAAAAACAAAACTCACAGACACACTTACCCGGATAGACATTCAAAAATGGAGATGGGCTGGGCATACGCTACGTCACCCTATTAACAAATGGAGCAAACAAGTCACACTCTGGCTACCAAGGGATGGAAAAGAAGCAGTGGTCGCCAAGTCAGGAGATGGGAGGATGACTTGAAACTGACAGCGGGACCATACTGGTTGAGAGTGGAGAGTGGCAAGAGACAGAACGCATTGGAAAGAATTGGAAGAGCCCTATGCCAAAAGGCACACCGAACTTAGGGACCTCCTGTAACCCTATGTTTAGGAATAAAAGGCTATATTATATTATTGTTATATTTGTATATCATTAAATACGTAAGTAGTAGACATTTTATTCTGATCATGGGTTTTTGCATATTATTACAGACTGGCACTAGTCATGTAAACATTGTGTAAAAAAGAGTACTTTAGCGTACTCTTTTAGCTTTATAGATTACTAGCTTTTACCCGCGGCTTCGCTCGCGTCACAAAAAAATAAAAAGTAGCGTATGTGACGTATACCAATACACACAGCGCCATCTATACCAATACTTTTGTTTTTCCTCGGGAATATCAATTTTTTCCGGATTAAAAAGTACCCTATTATTTAATCCGGACTTCTAACTTTACGTCTGCAAAAATTCAAAGCAATCGGTTGAGTAGTTACGGCGTGAAAGTGGAACAAACAAACAAACAAACAACCTCACTTTCAGATTTATAATATTAGTAAGGATACGCCTACATGATATAGAGGACAATACTCTATTTTACACTTCAACTCTGGTAGGTAACTTCAAATACCGAATAACTATCACTATACTCTTCCCAAATCACGAGATGACCTCCGGAGATACTTACTTTAAGCATGGATCTGCGGTCAGCGAGCAATGGTAGCTTGCTGCCTGATCAGAATCAGAACCGAGCATACGTGTCGCATTGTTCTGCTCGCGCCTTAAAGAGCTATCAGACTCATCACTACAGATGGGCACCCTAGGGCTTATTCCCGATGCGGAGTCGCGGAAGACTTAACGGGTTGCCGGAAGCCTACTCCTGTTTCGAGCTGGAGCCACGGCAACCTGTTAAGTCTTTACGTCGATACAGGGGTGATTTTTAGTCAGTAAGAGTTAGACTCCCTCTCGCCTCACCTAGGTTGGAGGTGTCACTGGATGCCTACTGCAAACCGCCGAACGCCGAAATGAATAACCTATTTAATCTTTTCTGAACTGATTTAACAAAACAAGTTTATGTCCTGTCAATATTAATTATTTTATACCCCGAAGATAATTTGAATCACCTATCTACGTACCTAAGTAGGTAAGTATTTTAACTAACCTGTAAAAATACTTACGGTGTATAGTCACGGTACCATAGACAAAACTCAAATTTCATTTGTAAGCGCGAAATAACGAATTTGTTCATATTTCGAGTAAGTAATTTGTAGTTAAGTTGCTAGGCTCGGGTTTGATCAATACACATCTATGCAAAATGCTATATACCACAAGAGCACTATGCTTTATGAAATGCGCGATACAATTACGGAAACACAAAAAAATAACTAATATAAATATATCATCAACCTACAAACATCGTACAAAATAGAAAATAAAATGAGCAAACTTTAATTTGGTTAAATTCCTGTCAGTCCTAGTAACAGTTAACTAAATCCTGAAAAATATAAATTCAGAATCAATAATTTTAGCTGTCTATAATTTATATAGACTTTTCATTACTTTCCAGTCTCATATTTAAAATTATTAAAATTACTAAAAAGGTCGACCACACTGAAACTTATGAGATCGAAACAAGTAATGCATGGGGACCGCTTTAATACAAAGACCTACATTTAAACATACTCCATAATAATATTTTATTATACCTAGCTCATTTCATTTCAACTTGGTGAACAATATGAACAATATTGTTGTCAACACAAATTGAGTCTAGTGAGATCAGGCTAAGATTGATTTTCATTAAGTAACTGAGTTTGGGTATTTGTTTTGTACTTGCATTTCGTAATTATGGAAAAGTTCAATTCTCTTTAATACCATACCAAACGGAAACCCTATACAAATGCAGTTTGAAAATTAATGACTTCCTCTCATAACAAAGTGCACATTCTGCGATGATGCCAAATAATTACGTTGTTTTATTACACAGCATTTTAAAATTAGAAAGATGTTAACAACTGTCTCACAATTAACACAAGGTTTTTGTTTGTTTCAGATCATCTATGTGTTCTGGATGTAGCTTTGCAGTCATCGTTATAGACGGAGTGTAGCTTATATTTGAAACCCCACACGATAGTGTCGTATTGAATAGCAACCTCAAGCGATCAGGTGTCAGACAGCAGGTTGTGAGGGTTGTGTATGTACTTTGTGATGTCAGTGTGGTAGTGGCGGTGTGGTGGGTGGTGGTGAGGTGACGGGGCGAGGTGGCGAGGTGGCGCGACTCGCAAGTGATGCCCATCGCGGTGATGCAGAGGCATGGTAGACGCGGCTGCGGAGCGCCGGGCCGCCGCCGCCGCCGCGCGCTGCGATGCTACCTCCAGCCTCACCAAGTGAGTATCTCTCTTCATATTATTTATTCTTCATTAGCTTTTGTTACAACGTTCTAAATCACATGTTGGCATGTTGGCAGCAAAACTACTTTTGAGCGTAATGTAAATTAAGATCTTCTCTCTGACCAGCTTCTATTTCTTCATTCTACAACATAAGAACACTTTTCGTGAGACGACAGACTAACTAGTTGAGAATCAAGGCATTCCTTTTCAAACCAGAAGATTATACTATGAACAACTGCTTGCTTACGGTTAAAATCTTGGACTAAGGTAGACTTTTGACATTGGTTATGGAGTTATTATGGTCCAAGATCGATCCAAAAATTTTGAATCCTTGTGATCCTTCACTAGTTCAATGACAGTGTTATTATTACTGCTTATGTCCTTTATTTACGTATTTTCCCCATAAAGGCATCATTACCAAAAAAGTAAGCATCATTTGTCCAACAAGCTAAATATCCTTGGCAATAAAATAAGAGTTTAATTGATTGATTGCTATTCAGTTCGAATGTCAAGCCATCATTATTGACCGTTGGCATCTCGCCGCTGACCCCGATGCTCTGCGATCATTTTATTGAGCTCTCATTATTGGCAATGTCTGTCAATAACTAGATCTTTGCTATATTTATATTTTCTTGTAGTACGTTGCTAACGATGTTTACTCGAAGTCTAAATAAATAGACCAGTGTAATGATATCAGCGTTATGTCGCGTCATGGAATCATTTACCCTAGCAAGTCTGGTTGTTGAGAAAGGTTGATGGTTTTCTTTAATAAATAACGTAAAAACGTTTAGTATTTAGTGGTGCTGGTGACATTGTATAGGTACTCGTGTATGTTATTGTACCTTGTGGGCCGATGGTTGTTGTTTGCATATCGTAATGTTAGTGCAGCAAATTGTTTGATTGGGTGTAAGCCGAGCCGGGCACGCAATACGAGTGGTTGGTTAATGAGAGCACCGATACGTCTCGTCAAGTCGTCACGGCGGCAGCGCGTTATCAGGGCCGTGGGCGACTATGTGTGCCATATTGACTACGTTGCGATTTGCTAATGTGTGCGTCCATAGTAGCGCTTCCAGGAAACGCGAGTATGTTTCTCGGAACCGATTCACTGTCGCGCGCGTTTTCAGCAATGAATGGCTTAGCTAAACGTCTTCACACACATTACACTTTACAAAAATACTAAACACAAATGCAACGCTATCTTATCACTCTACTTGGGTTCATTCGTTTCTTGTTAATGCAGAGACCATTGGTGGTGTACATTATTTCGCTTTGTATGTCGTGCCGTCGTCGTATCTTTTGTGTGAAGTGGAACAAAGGTACCTATTAAAAATTTTATTGACACTAAATTCTAAAGTGCTAATAATTTTCAGAGAAAATCTTTCGGATTATCCAAGTTAAAATTCAACATTGGTGAATGAACCTTTAGAAAATTAGACAGGACACATAATACCGAATAGTTCCTCGTGTAAAATAATATGGAGTGCTATAAAATAAAGGAATGGATAAGTATTTAAAAGAATTAGGTAACTGGTAGGTATATCATTGAATAAAAAATCGACAATCCTACAACAGAACCTAGAAAAGAACATCACGTAGGTAAGTAGACAAGAAGGATATCGATTGGCGTTTTATGTACCTACCTACTTAATGTATATCAAAAACCGATTAGATTTCGAGATTAATATATTGTTTCAGTGTATGTTTTTGTTTACTTGTCAATACCATTCCAGCCCGATGTTTATATAAATGGATTAACAGGTACTTATAATTTTGTTAAAGTAGAGATGCAGACATCCGCGTCAATAGGAATTTACTACCACCAGGAATAGAGAATAGCTGTAACAGATGACTCCATAATTAATTATACAAATCTGTGATCTCAGCCAGGGCCGCGATGACCTTATTGTATAGCTGGTTTCCGGCTTGAAGCTGGATTTGCAAGGAGGTGGTTTTTAGTCAGTTAGAGTCAGATACTCCCTCTCTCCTCGCCCAAAGCAGGAGACCTTTTTTGGGGAGAAGCTTATCGTTCTTCACCACCTATTAAACACTAGGATCGGCTGATGCAGAAACGAACCAAAAGAAATGTACGATATATTGAAACCAATCCCAGGGACATGACTAACTTCTTGGATCCAGCAAGAATTAATAACAAGGCATTATTGAAGGAATAGCAACGAAACAGAAAACTGTACAATGCTGGTAGATACGGGCCTTTGACGCTTATCCTTCACGTTATATATATAAAGCGGTAAATTGTGTACACAGTAATTAGTAGTAAGTAACAACCTGCAATATACATAAAGTTTACTATCCCAACAGGTATTTTTGCGAGACTTCTGTCGTATGTGATATAACTAAAGTATTTTTTACACCTGGAGCAAACTAAAGCATGAATCAAATAGCGTCTGTATACACATTAATTGTGGTTGTATGTTCGTCTGTACCTAGAATATTAACTCCTGATTGGTTGAATAGATTTTGGTCCATTCTAATAACCTTACGACTGAAGTTTACAACTGATTTTAATTTTTGATTCTAGTCCATTTTTGATTGTTTTCCGTCACAAATTTCGACCAATTCAAAGGTTTTGAATTAAAATGATTATTAATTTCTAGCGTTAGTAAATAAATAAGATCTGGGTAATTGGTGATAATTTTAACTATTTTCCTTTTTAGACATGATTGTGTTGAATGCATTTTAATGTTTTCAATAGTTAGTCTGGCCCCATAATCTACAATTCTGCATGCTTATATTTCGTATACACTGACTATATTTCAAAATAATTTATTTTAGCTATGAACTTAAATGTACTTATTATCTAGTCATACATTATCTGCAAATGCATATACACTATTAATTTCCAATTTATTCTAAACAAAGTTTGTAATAAATGGGAAATTAATTATGTGATGTTTTGAATACCATAGTGATTTATATTAACTTACTGAATATTGTTATATTAATAAACTAATATATTACATTCGCAAACAAACTGGTATTGTATTTATATTTATGACATTTTGTTATTGTATTCTCAATATATCAATGACTAAATAAAACTGATGCATGTGTGAAAATATATTATTACTATTGACTGGTTAGTGTCAAAATTTGGTAATTTGTATTAACATCGAAATTGACGTGAATCTCAGAAACCACGTAAAGACTAAAGAAAAGACTTTGGTCCTGCGCTTGACCTCTTGTATCAGATTTCCATTCCATTAGATAACGATGGAGATAGAATATAAAGCGCACCTATGCAAGTGTGTGCAAACAAACCCGTAAAATGAAACATATCTTGCGTAGTCCATTTAGTTAAAAGAGACTAACCAGCATGTACGAAGGTGTATTAAAACACCACCAAATTAAAAGGCCGGCAACGCAATTGTCTCATGTGCTCTTGTGCAGCAGGTTGCCCATGCCCATGGGCAGCACTGATCGCTCACCATCATGTGATCCGTCAGCTCGTTTGCTCCTAGCCAATAAGAGTAAAAGATGTAGTTTTTAACTAACTACATGAGGGGATCCCTCCGTCCGTCAGCAGTTTATTATTACTACTACGTCGTACGTTCGGGAACCGTGACAAGTGATTATTTTAGAAAGCTTATTAAACTGTCAAACACCAAGCGGTCACCGGTGACCGCGACCTATTGTTCTTTAATTGTGTCTATAAAACCGGTACTCGACGAGTTAAATGTGTAATTACTAGTTACTATAACGAAACTAATTCATGGCTCAGCGCGAATATAACTTCTATAAGGGTAAGAATTATTAATTAGTAAGAACAGCTTTACTGTTGTTGTATATTTGATGCAGGGATAAAATCGTTTGTCCCAGAATGATCATTATTTTTAAACGCAATTTGGTACCTTTGTTTGGAACCATATCTATTAATCTATCGCTTACTATAAAAGTACCTGCCTTCCTCGTGTGATCAATCGGTTTGGTCTAATTTGTAGCGTTTGCAAAAGGAACTTGACTTCCTTTCTTATAGTCACCAGGCCCTTGTACTGTTTTCTGTTAAATCAATATACTACTTACATATGACAAGAATAAAAGCCTTAAATGTGTTACAGGATTATAAGTCGTTACACGTTGTAAATCTTGTCATCTACATTGCTGAAACCACCTGCCCTGTTCTTGCATTTAAGGGACTACCATCTGAACTCGGAAATGGATTGTCTTTGTTGGACAAGCTGGCTTGTTCTGTGCCGTTGCTGAATGCCGACCGCTTCGCTCGCTAATTCGGTCGGTGACGAGGCGAGGGGCCGCGGTCGGTAGCGGGGCGGGGACTATTTTCGTCTGGCGGCCACGTTTGGAAAAGGCGCGGTGACGTCACGATCCTCCATAGCGATGATGCCATCAGGCGCCCGCGACACGCACTGGTCGACTTGCCAAAATACAGCAGCAAGCTCCACGCGATGTGCTGCGATCAACTTTATTTTGGTCATTGTCCGACAACGGATGTCGTGTTAGCTGTGGCGTTAGTGTTTTGGGCAATGCATCTACGTTTTGAGTGATTGTTATTTGCTCAAATAATGCAAAAATGTGGGTGTAGTCAATGCCGATTTCGCATTTGAATTATGAATGAATGAAAAATGTTTTCAAATATATAAAATCACAAAAATATTAAGTATTAACAAAATTAGGAGACTATGTAAAATATATAAATACCTACCCATCTTTTTATGTAATATTCCTGAAAATTCAAGAATAAGAAGTTTCATAAATTAAATACATCTGATCACGTATTTAAAAACAAAAACAGCATAGATTCTGTTCATCCTACAGGATATGCGTATTGAAATATTTAGTGTTCTTAATTACAAAGATAATTATAATTTTGTTATAAATCACGAACCGACCTATCTACTGGATATTTGGCACAGAATGAGAATTATGACGCGAAAGTGTAGAGCAAAATGTGATTGCAAAAAATAGCCAAAAATTATGAGTTTGAAGGTAACACATGCGCATGCCAAATTTCTTTTTGATTAAAAGTGGAACAAACTACTATTTCATTTTCAGTCGCATAAAACCTGTCGCAACATTTTGCAGAGGACATAATTTGATCTTTATTGACTGTTGATGACCTTCTGTGAAATTTGTCTTTTGACAATACATTAGCTACAAAAAGATATTTTGATATTGCTGAATGCAAAACCCATTTTCATCCTCAATGTATTGATACTTAAATGATTTGTTTAATTTATTTCTAGTTTGTCAGGTGCGGTTGCTTCTAAGTTACTTACCTACGTAATTTTATTATTTTAGGTGGCGTTCGTTTGTCATTTAAGTGCATTTTCACCACGAAGGGACATAGGTACTTACTTATCAGCGACGTAATTAAATACAGCTAAAGTTAGTTTAGTAACGACCATATTGTGTAGAATCAGATAGAGGTGGTCGCGTACGCAGTTGTTATCAGTTGCAACCAACGAGGTTGAAATACAATGCTCGCTCCTTAGCACAGTCGTGTAGTGTCGTTGGTACAGTCGGTAGAGCAAGTAGTAGTGGCAGTGGGCCGCGACCGGCGCGGTACTCGGTGTTTGCGATGGTGTTGCGTTAGCGCGAGTCGTCGCCAGTGTCGTGGTACCAGTCGTAGGGTCGGAGTGTCGCTATCGTTCGCCGGTCACCAGTGCTGCGCGATCAGCTCCGCCGCGTGGTACAGGCGCGGACACATTACGCTAAACTTTTTAAAATCTCGGAGATTGAACAAACATGCCAGTTTATTTGCAGTGACGTTGTGTAAAACTTATATATATAATGAACATATACTAGACTAGTGGAAAATTGCGATAGCTGTTTTGTTTATACGGGTGAATACAAGCAGAGACATACTTTTGTTATGTATGTCAGTAATGGATAGAATACTGTATACTTATTGATACTTGAATTTTGTTCGTTATCGAGTTGTGGTGAGGGATATGTAAGGCTTTTATTAGAATTGGGTGGTGCAAGTGTTGCTGACTCGTCATAGTATGCGTGGGTATAAACACATACATCATAAGTAAGACACTTATTTGTTTAAGCGCTCAGCGTCAACTCTCTAGTAACATTGACTTGATGTTAATAATTTTGACTGAAGTTTGGCAATGCACCAAACAGCAGGCAAACATACATGTTCAACATATTGTGCGTTTAAAAATGTAAAGTTATTTTGAGGTTCTAAATTCTGTTTGTCCAGTTTTTGTTCATTACATAAATGTAGGTACCTACCTATCTATAACCTACGCGTAGCAAAACAACTAATAATATGAATATGGACAATGTTATTTTTACGATATTGGAATGATTCATTTTGCGATTTCGTACAAGGAAGTGATATACCTACCTGTGGTTTAGTAATTTACATAATATAAGTATAGTTTGCCATACCTAAGCACGTTTTCGAATTCGAATATACATACATAAATAATGTTCGTTTAGATATAACTTATTCAAAGAACGTGAACTTTTAACATTAGGTATCTGCTTATCTACCATCTGTCAAACTTTCAAAGGGACATTTCCTATAGATAACTGACGTACAATATTGCAACAATATCATCAGGAGTTTTATACATATCATATCTCAATTATGTATGTATACTTTACATACATACATATTTGCTTTACAAGTAGAGTGTGATAAGGTGTGTTATATTGAATTCATCAAACACACATCTGTTGGTGTGTTCTTTTTTCACATACAAAGCTGTATTACTTAAACATTTTCAAATATTTGTTCAGAACATACATTTGCAGATGTGATTGTCGTAAATATATGAGATTGCAGAAACATCAAGCTTTCAAAATCAATCTTACGTCATGTACAGAGATCTTAGTACCGAGTTGTAACAATTCCAAACAATTTGGAGGCCATTTAATTCGTTGTAGAATGTAATATTACGCGCGAATGATCTAATTACGTTTTATCATAGAATTCTGCCCGAGTTGAATGACCAACTTGATTCACAAAATAAATTGCAACCTACAACAATATATTTTTATATTAGAGCGAATATTGTGTTGTCGAGAAGAATTTATTTTTAGATTTCACATACATACTATTTTTTGTAAACACTGCAACCGTTCGATTGCGTATATCGGCTAGATGTTAGAGAATAATATTCTATGTAAACAAATTGTTGTCGTATTTGGTAATCCCTATAATCACAGCTAATCTTTTAATACTGTTAAATCGGAATCCTATATCTCGTATTTGATCGTTCTTTAGCAATTCTTCTCTCTATATCTGGTATTCACATTTCACATCCTTAGAATCTACATACCTAAGGACGTCTTTTTCACAGAAAATTGCCTAAATCAGACGAACGGACGCAGAAATGATTTCTACGTATTACCTACATTTTATCAATTTCGTCACGAAACACAAGAACAAAGATTTCGCAGAACATAATTTAAGTAATAATGATAGGAAAATACTCATTTCATCCTTAATTTGTTTTTATCTGATTAGAACCTAAATTAAACTGTCATTAACCCATAGTTTCCTATTAAATTCATGATCTCATTTGTTTATTGCTATGTTTTAGTTGTCCTTATTTAACCTAGCAAGCCGCCTAGACGACCGGAATAGTTTAAATAGTAAATTCATGTAAACAAACAAAATAAGGTTTTATATGCTAAAGTACCTAAGGTGTACTAGCCATTATTATGTTACCTTTATTATTTTCTTTCGTACAATTTTGATTTGCAACGGCCATTTCCACGTTGCTCGTGTTGATGACGAACGTCGGCATCGACGACGATGACTTCATTGGTCATGAGTTCGTGAGTTCATTTTTTGTTAAAGTTGCTCATGTAGGTACAAGGCGGTCATGTTAAAAGTAATCATTATTGAATTTTTTAAGAAACAAAGGATTCATAACTTTGATTCAGACTCATTGTGTTCGAAGGTTCAGGCTAGAACTGTACAATGACTGTCATACGGTGTGTTTCTTAATAAAAGAGTTTACGTTCTATGATATTAATGTTTAATTAGATAAGCCATTCATAAGGCTAATCTAGGAATTTTGTAGTTTATCAGAATCCGCATCGGAAAATTAGTATAACCTACTGTGAGTATCGATTAGATCACTCTTCCAGTGTTCATTATAAACACATTACAGAGCCCAAACATTGTCACCTTGAAAATATTTCAGGTCAGATAGTGTTCTGTAGTAAGTTAGCAACTCGATGACTTCGGAAATACGTAGAAGACGTTATTTAGAATGCGACATTATTTCGATAAGATAAATATTAATTTATGCATGATTACGTTGTTATTATACCTATATTATGATTTTATAATGTCCCCTCTGCTTGCCAGTTCACATTAATTTCCTGCTTACTTGATGACCATCTAGCAAATAAATAAACCGCATCCTTATGTCGCAAGTAGACTGTAATTGTAGACGGATATCTGTATACTGATTTTGTTAGACAGGGGAAATGTACAATTTTATGTCCGTAGAATGAATTCGATCTGTGCATTGACTGTTGATGTTGTCGTTAATATCAAATGGTCAATCAGTGTCTTTTTTCTGACATAGATAATGTAGATATGACTAACAGAAATGCCTCATGTGGTTACAAACATAATCCGGAATACTTAGCATTCTATTTGGAGATATAAACCGTATAAGATAGGCGCTTCGTGTGCCATGTGGAGGTCGTATACCTAAATCGGTCCGCTTAGCTAATCACCCGGATTAGTTGCGTGTCCTTTGACATTTGTTTCTAGTAAACTTCCATATAGTCCATGAAATTTATTCAAAATTTTAAATGGAACTGTACAAAAGTTTATACAATCATGGTAAATGTTCTACGTATTGAGTGCAAACTATATGATACTAGATTAAGCTTGTTGGTTCTACATAATCCGTTTATTAATCAAATAAAAAGGACGGGTGCCAAGTTTTTCAAATAAGGCATTACTGTATTAGCTTTTCTTCATTCATCACTGTTTTAGATTACTCAGATTGACACTAAATGTAAAAATAAATGTATTTTTATTAATAACTTAATCTAAACGTTTAAAATAGTTTTATTCTAGACATGTGCTATTTCACTTATTTTGTCTACCTCTACATTAAATGTTTTCTAAATCTGAGGCCGTTATAAAAATTCTTTGAATAACCAATAAAAAGACTTTTATTCGGCTTGAGAAACCAGGATTATAGTCAGAAAATCAGGACACACACGAAATAAACTAGATATCTAGTGTATGTAGCCAGATATTCTTAGATTCAATATTGACTTTTTGTTCGCTTGTTAGGAGAAATCATGTTACAAAAGATTGCCAGGATATTCTAAAGTCGTTCTTTAGATGAGAACACAATCGATGTGGCACAAGAGTTTGACCTCGGACCTCTATTGTGAACGATCAATGGACAATACTTAGCCTCTTCGCAACAACCCGTCACAATCGTACTCAAATTATACCGGCTACATCCGCGTGCACACTACGAGATGCCGTTAAACCTGTTTAAGCTATTATATCAATTGTTAACACCTAACGGTTTGGAAATAGTTATATTTTTCTCTTACATAGTACCGCAACTGCACCGTTGTTCGACTAAAATAAAAATATAATTGACGATTAATGAAAGCCAACTATCTTTAAGTATAATGTGAGTATCTTTTTGTGTGTATCAAATAGCTGTGCGCATCTCGCCGGTCGATTAACATCGCGTCATGAATTCAACGGCTTGTACGCACTACAGAACACACCACCCACGTACGGCGGCGGGCGACGGCTCCGCGCCGCATCCGTCCCGCCGTGATTGATAAACCAATTTGACATCATTGCCGTGGGAAATGTGGGGATGCATAGTGCTTTACGTTTCATCAACTAACCCATGCAATAAAGCGTTATTGTATGGACTGAGTTGCGATCAAAGGATACACTGAGGATAATGGAAACCTAGTAGTAATTGTATCACCTCTAATAGTAAACCATTAGCTCACTGCCATACTAAATAGAGCACTGATAGATACACATGCAATATAAATACAACATTTACTATGTTTCATGAATAAGTTTTTTCAGTACTTGTTTTGTAACTTGATACTTAATTACTTTTTTGAAGGAATTTAGATTTATGGAATGTTTTTTGCATCTGGTTTTCCCGAGATTTACAAACTATCGTAATGTTGACTTAAAGCTAATCGAGTAATAAATTGTCCATAGATATGTAGAAGGTATTAATTTGCAATACATTTTATTTGAATATATTCTGTACAATTCTGTTAATAAGGTTAAAATTGCGAAATTACCAATTGACTATCTGATTGTTATTGAATTGGTAAATATCGATTGTCGTGGGCGATATGAGCCTTGATCTCTGATGGACCCATGTTAACTAATTTCATGGTTAATTTCAGACAGTTAATCTGTGTGAATTCTATCTGATGTCACTTTTATGTTTCATGAATACTTTAATATGGCATATAACCAATACTGATATAAAATATTTTGAGTTCAGCATTTGTGTCTTCTAAACACTCGAATGTAATATAGGAACGCTAATGAATAAAACCTTTTACTTAATACCTAAGTAAAAGGATATCAACATAATTATAGTAGGATAATTTATTATTTACTTATTACAAAGCAGCTAATTATTGCCATATAGGTCATGTGAAAGAAAATGTGCGTATACGACGATAGCTTTTCAATATCAGGAGGGGGGTGCGAGCGCGCAGGCGGTGCCCAGTGGGAGGCAATCCACGGTGATGTAAGAACCGCTGGCTCCGGCGGTGATGTCAGCGCGCCCACGTCCCCCCCTCCACCGTGAGGCCTGCGGATCCGCCGCAAAGCCTTCCGCAAGATCGTGGACCTTTCATAACATTAAAAACTAAACCTAAACGAGTATTGTTCAGAAACGACTACATCAACATCAATATGCAGTAAGAATAATGACCACATGATGATACTTACATTTTTCTCAAAAATACGTCAATAGAAATCGTATTTATTTTATTAAAGTCAACGTTCTTGTATGAAGTCGACGCCGCAATGCAGTGGAGCATGCATCTCAGCAAGTAGACCGCAACGCTACTAATTTTGCTAGCAAATTAATTCGCTATACCGTTCGCTCGCAGTAACTTGTGGGTTGTTACATCAATAAATAATATCATATTTAGTCATCAAATTAGACTTAATTGCGATACCTTTAGCTTTTACAGATTAGGTCAAGCTTAACAAGATAATGAACTAGGATGACGTAGTCCTTTAATGACTTGCAGAACTGAATCCGTCTTCATTTTATTTTAATTTTAAATGAGAGCAGTATCTCAATGTGCGTGCGAGAATGTTAACCTGATCAGTTTATTTATACATCTTGCGTGATCTATCGCTCACACGAATACCATAAATGGTAAAATGTTCCAATTTGTACCAATAAGGAATAGATATAAATAAGTGTCTTATTAAAATAAATGTGCACCACCCATTTTTAAATATTTGTAGAAGAGTCCTTTTAATGCCAGCCTGCGTGAATTATCAGTATGCAGATACACTTTATTCGCGATTTACTTTGCATTAGCAAAGTAATCGTAATAATTTTGTTGTTCTCTCTTCTCTTCCACTTGAAAATCCTAAAATAATGATAAGGCATTCCTATTACTTTTTGGATGACCTGTGTCCTTGTATTGGAGCCCATTTAAAGTGTACTGGTCATCCACAAAGTATTGTATGCTTCAACATAACTTATATATATGACGCCTCTTTCTTTAGTAGGTTGAGTGCAATGACAAAGACAGTGATAAGTAAAGTATCAGACTACAATGGTATAGATTCCAAATATAAAATAAACAATTGAAATCGAATTAATACAAGTGCTAATAACCAATAGACTAAAATGGAACTAAAAAGGTGATATTTACAGAGAAGAAGTGGCTTAATGCCACTATGGATGCGAATATACATTTAGTGCAGTGAAAGTAATGTGGTCGAGGCGATGAAGATGGAGGGCGGTGTACTAAGTGTTTCAAGTAACAACAACAGATTTCGATCTCATCTGAAAAATGCAGCCAGTGCGTTGTGTGCCAGGACTTTGCCGAAACAGAGGCGTGCCGAGCCCGCCGCCGTCACCAGCGCTCGCCACCACACCTACCCGCGAGCGACGCCGCCTAAACGGGCAGCCATCTCCTGTCGGATGGAGCCGCTTGCATGCGCACCACCTATGCATGCTACAACGTTTGATCCGCCCCAACCCATTCAATGTGAATTCATTGAGGACCAGACAACGAATACTCCTAACGGAATAATCAAATGGAAGGGGACACTAGCCAGGTAAGACAAAAATGGAATTTACTAGGTCACTAAGTCAAACGCCTGCTATTAAAACATTTCACAATTGAATTATTTTTATATTGTTCCATGTGAGAAAAAAATTGAGCAATTATTGCTCAAATAAATCTCTAATTTACTTTTCGGCAATAGTAGAACAGAGACCATAGCTGTAGCACACGTTTACAGTGGAACAAGAGGCGCGCGTCTTGTGGTTAGGTCAACAACATCAGCAATGCATGACATCATGGTGACTTGTTTACCCAGGTCGCGGGGTGGAGGTGATGTCGTTAATTATGATGCTACACCAATTGTTGATTTAGACGTGGATTGTATTTATTTTTATGACTCCACATGTGTTTTTGTGGAGTGATGGATGTCCTCATCTGCTTGCAATGACATTTGAATTCATGCATGTCCACATCCTTGTGGACGGAGAACTATTTCGACATTATTTGCCAGTAATGTGCCCATTATTCATCATCAACATAATTTTTTGAGTCACACTTACTAGTATTTATCTGTAATTTCTTTTAACCTATAAATAAATAAAATACTAATCTATAAAAGTGCATATAAAATCACATTTGCATTTGTAGTCAGATAGTTTTTGTTGCAGTACATATTCCTAATGGAAATATAAACGGTATAGAAATTAGACATGATATCATCGCCATTTGTCATTTATCTTTTATGTTTTGCGTACATTATATATTTTCATTAATTTTATTAATGATACACGGTTATTTGAATAAATTGATGCTAAATTAATCTCCGAATCCGTTTCGGTTTTAAAATTGCTTATAATTTCCACTGTACTTCTTAAATGTGATGTATTAAAGGTGCAAACACCTGTCAGGTTCATTCCGACTTTCCACAGGTGATCACGTAGGTAAATTTTTACAATACATGAACGTGAAGCCAGGTCAACAACTTCGAGTGACGTCATATCTAAAAGCTTTCTTAATCATTTAGTCGCTTACTGTAGATATGTAGATAGTAATCACTATGTGATTGTGACATCACGGTGGGGACAGTACTTACATATTATTATGCTCAAATATTTTTATACTATTCAGTATTCATTCATGACCACAATTTGATAAAAAATCGACATTGGAACTAAAGTTATTTACACAGTCATTGTTATTGTTTACACTGCGTAATTTAAAATGTATTATGTAACTCTGTTTCTTTATAATATTGTTGAAAACTAAAACTGATTTAAAACACATATTTCTTGAGTAACACGCAGTGGAATTAATTTGAATAAAGACGTGATCATTCCTTAAATGTTCTTACATAAATGGTAATTTAGTGGCACAGACGAGAAATAAAGTAATACCTATTTAAAGCTATTCATTATAATATAATATCTAATTTGGCATACATGATCTCACACTTCATAGTTGAACAAAACAACAAGCAGTCGTTAACTCCGTTATCCATCCGGAAATGGGGCACGACCATTTTTTATTTTGTAGGAACAACTGCTTTTAATGTTGTAAATAAATTGAAGCCGATTTCGTCGACCTTGTTGTGTTAGACCATCTCTTAATCGCTATTTTATGTCGACTGCCAAATCGAACATACATAATCGAACACGAATGGAGTAAATGCACTCGTGTATTTATAAGCGTGCCAGTGCGAGTGAGAACGTGGAGGTTGTCTCTCTCGCACACCATGATGTCATGGTATATTTTTGTAAGCACTCAACTCGGTCGCACGCGCTTTTCGTTTGTAGTTTTACTATTGGCATCGGTATTGTTGAATGTCATTATACCATTCCGTTTTTAACTGTTGAGAAAAAGTAAATAAGTATAAAACTAGAATTGCATAATGCAGCGGTTTAAGTCATGGCCTCGCTGGAAAATGTAATTTTAAATTGCTGGGTAGAAGCAAGGCTGTGCTCAGTTATGTATACAGTAAAATATAGTAACGGTAGTCTAGCTTGATTATTAGATTCAGTCGTATTTGTAGCTCTGTTCGTAATTAGAAACAAGAATATGTATTGGTTTCTATTTATAATGCCTAATTTGTACCAAGGTCCAACAGTATCAATAAACTGTAAACAATCCGTGCACGAAATCCTGCTGCAGTTGAAGTTATACACAATGGTAACGCGGTCAGTGACCTCTTCGGCGGAAGGTGGAGGACAATATGAATAAGTACTTTCTATAAGACTACAGAATACTCTAGATTGCATTCTGAATGCTAGCTACTTGGTATCTAATAGAATCATTCTAGACAACACACGTATATATGAATGACTGCATGGATAAAAAATAACTTAATTGGTTACTATCGTTACTTATTTTTTTGTATTACTTGTCACATGTTATTTCGGGAAAAGGTTCTCATAAAATAAATTTTTGGGAAATTTATCAGGAAAATCGGAAAATTCCATTTTAATCCTTTCGATACGGCGGCCGCTGCCTGGTTGGCAATCTAAATTGCATCAAAACAAATGATGTACTGATGACGTCAGGGAAATTGGGAATAAACACCCATGGGAAGCAGGGCGGCCTGTTAATAAAGAAATATTATAGAAATTAATATACATACCTACTAGTATGTGATTGTATACTGGTTTCGGTTCGAACCTCAAGTGTTATTAGGTGTTTTAATTTTAGAATTATAATCGTAAGTTCCCTATGAAAAGTGAGCATATCATTGTTCACTCCTCTGAGGAATAACAGGCAAGAGTTGTGTAATTTAATAGTTATTTATATTCTCTACCATCGAAGTTAAATGTATGTGTAATATTATTTACTACACATTGTATGAAAACAAAGACTGACAAAATATCTTCTTCTGTGGTGACAAGTAGAGACGTAAACTGTTCACTTTGATTATAAAAGTAAAAATATAGATAGGGTACATGAAATGATGTCACCTTAAACGGATTTTCCTTAATTTCTTTTTCCTCAATTTCTTCAAGATAATTAGGCTCTTTGTTCTTGTACTTATTACGTACACAAAGCACCGCTAATTAGTTGCAGCGCTACACATCGACACAACTGTCATTTACACAGTGTACATGTGTGCGTAATTTCATATAACTGTTTATAAAAATATTCGTCCACCACGTTCACATTGGTATTTTCATTCTTGTGTCGGTATACGTATTTTTATAATTTAATATAGGTAAGGTTAAAACTATTTACAATCATTGATATGACCCGACATTTTCACTGTCATTATCGTAGTGCTCGTGGTCGATTGGTTAATGAGCACGCTTTTATCGTCTTTCAAGGATCAATGATGTGGGTTCTATTCCAGCTAAAAGTTAATTTTATTTTACCTTGTTATTTTTCTTATTTTTTTTTTGTTTTTTGTCATAAAATATAAATATCAGGCTATAAAAGAAGCAAATGAGTTGGTAAATAAAACAATACTATTTTTTATTACAATTAATTTATTTATTATACAAATATGTTGTTTTATATTCAATATTTATATCTAATAATTAATTATATACCACATGTTAAGTTTAAAGTTCTTTAAATCATAATTAATAGATATGACAATAAACCTCATAGTCGAATCGGGAAATATCATGCGGTACAGCGGTAATACGATGGCAGCAACATTTTTTATTAAGTAGGTAATAAACAAATATACAACATTCTTGTTTTGTAATTTAATAATATAATGTATTATTAAATTACAGTTTTACAGTAATAAACAAGTAAAACATGTAAAAAATTACACTGTCAACATAATATTTCTTGAAATGGGCGACTTTTTGTCGTTTGAACTTCCATTAATTATCTATTTTACGACGGTTGTTATAAGGTTCAATATTCAGTGGGCTGTATGATAGTAAAAAGAATGTGACGAATGCTATGGAACGATTTTAACTTTCATGACCTTTAGAATCAGGGAAACTTTAAATTAATTGAAGATGGGCGTAAATATAATATGTCAATCAAGTTCGAAAGCAGTTAAATAAATTTGTTAATGAAAAATTAAAGTGAAGTGAATAAACATGTTGAATAGAAAGAAATTATGACAATTTCTAACCACAAAACAATAACATCACTTCACCGTATGTTCTAGACAGCATTTTAATATTCTTAAAAAAATTAAACATTATTTTATGTTAATTTTAATAAAGGCAGAGTTTGACAGGCTCAATAATTGATTCCGAAATCAATACAATCACTGATCCTACAAGGCAGAAGGTTGCAATTCGTATACCTTTCTCCATCTTTTCTTCACAATATTTTACGCCCATCCTTATCCGACTTGAAAGTCTTTTCGTCGCTCAATATGATTACACTGTTCGCCCAATCAAAATTAATAAAGTCCTTAGCAAATTCTTAGCGCTTTTGCTGGTGAACCACAGATAACAATATTTTCTTCTCTGGCTTCCTGCACCTTAAACCAGAATGCAGGTGTCTCCGTACAGTTTGTATTAAAACATTCAGTGCTGTCGCTGTAGTGCGGGTTGGCAGGAACGGATCAGCCATGTGCCTGGCTACGATGTCGTAGTGCCGAGCCGATGAATTTGCCTTTGGTTTAGGCCCACGTCGACGATGTTTAACGTCACCGGTCTCCGCATATCTGTGCACCCATAACTGCATGGATCTCCTCTGTTGATACCAAACAAATAAGTATTTAAAATACCAGGAAATACTTTACAGGAATTAAAGTTACTTAAAAATAATAATAAATATAAGTAAACACAATGTTAGAATAATAATTTATAATTAAGTAGTGGCGTAAGGAATAAAAATCCCTAACCAGATATGTTTTAAAGAAACACTCCTAACAAAAACAAGTCAAGTTACAATACAATTAATAATAAATTATTAATATATCTTTATAATATTGAACTTCATAATAAGTTGCAATAATTATTTTATTCTAGTGCAAAAATTGATAGGTGTGTCGAGTTACAAAATGAAATAAATATTATTTAGAATATCAACGTAGTATCTTATTTACTCACCGATATCATTAAACGCCTTGCTATTTCAGTTATTGTTAGTTATGTTTTGCTCATGCAAAACAATGGTTTCAGCCTTTTTTAATGTTGATAGGTGTTGGAACATCTTGTAAAAATAAAAATAACTTTGCACACGAATATAAGTAGTGTAGCAATAAACTACGAAATCCTCATAAATTGACAACTAAGAACGCAATTATTTTGTAAGTCGGGTGATTTGAAAAACATGTTTTAAATAGTCGGTAGTTACTTCATAAGCGTGTAAAATAAAATGACTCGAGATTTCTATGGTCGCCACAAACATTGCAAATATACTCAGGTATCGAACCATTAAGAAATCACAGTTAATTACTTTTTTACTGTTTTTATCTTATTTAAGTTGGTTGAAATGCATGAAGCAAATGAGATTATTCTAAATAATAAATAACTAGAACTAAAATATAAATAAAAGATATTATACCTAGGTATAAATAAATCTAAAGTATTTACTATTAAAATTAACATAAGATTTAGAACAATAGGAAAGGAAAAAAAAAGAAAAGATTTAATTGTTTCTAATTTCAAATTTCAAATATTTGATAAATTAATTCTAAAACAACATGTGAATGTTGGAATCGATCCGGCGGCACTTTACTTGACAATTGGAGGCGATAACCATTGCGCCAAGCGCGCTGTAGATGAGATCATCGAAATATTTTATATCATTCAGTAACATAAAATTACAATGAGAAAGCACTATATTTATATGGGTATTGTATAGCTCGATCGTTCATTATTTTTGATTTCGATTTATTCAAAGTTTGTTATGAGTAATTTTATCTTTACCCTCGTTTTTATTTAAACTTATTTACTAAATTATTGCGTATACCGACACAAAAATGATTTTTAAATACCAAGATGTGTGTGATAGACGAATGTTTCTATACATATCTATTGATATGAAATTACCCACACATGTATATTGTGTAAATGATAGTTGTGTCGATGTGTAGCGCCGCTAACTAATTAGCGGTGCTTTGTGTACGTAGTGCCACTGATTAGGCACTATTTAGTTCAGTGCCTATAATTCTATTATCATTAAAACATTTTCTTATTGTCAAGCTTTTCGTCTGAGTGTATTTCATACTGTTTTCCCGTACAGCTAAAACTGATAAAGCCTTATTTGATAACAAGCCACTTCCGCGGAGTTTCACCCGCACTACTCGGCTCCTATTTATCGTAGCGTGATGTTTTATAGCAGTAAGCCTTCCTCGATAAATGGACTATCCAACACGAAAAGAATTTTTGATATCGAACAAGTATTTCCGGATATTGGCGCGTTCAAACAAACAAATTCTTCAGCTTTATATTACATTCTTTATATTACTAGGGACTCACCCCAGCTTCGCACGGGTGCAATATGCTGGGGTTTATACATATAAACGTTCCTTAAGAATGACTATCTATTAAAAAAACCGCATCAAAATCCGTTGCGAAGTTTTAAAGATCTAAGTATACATAGGGACAGACAGACGGCGGATAGGGACTTTGTTTTATACTATGTAGTGATGTACTTAGTATAAGATATTCTCTAATTTTATAATTCAAATATATAACAATTACAAAGACCTTAACGTTCAATAAAATTCAATAAACATTTACGTACCTATTATTAACTAACCTTTAAATTAAATGTGCAAATTTTAGGATTCCACGAATGACTTGAAAGTAAAATCAGTGTTATTGAATTAAACTTATACTTTTATATTGTCCTGGGAACTAGGTCATAGCTGAACTCGAATAATCCCTACCTGTTAACTCGACGCCACGTTGTCAACGACTTACCTCTATTTGTGTTCTTAGAACATTAAATTGGATGATTGAGGTTTAGTCATACACCTAACCGCTTCGTTTGAAGGGACTGACAATGAACTGTCATTATGACTAATGTAATGGTCAACTTAACATTCAATAACTACTTGCCTATTACTCATGTTGTGAGGTCTAGAAAACTCTTTTATATTACATTCCAATTGCAATTAGATTGCCTTAAAATGCGTCATAAAATCCCCAATTGATACAGTAGTCGTTGATAGATAAAATCTGAGATAAGTCTAGGCCAGCGCTGAAAACAACGCATTTTGAAATATCTGCTCTATTGCACGTACACTATGTAATCGCATAAACATCTATAAGTATTGCTTGCATATAATTTCATAACAATGATATTTTAGTCGTTTAGGAAAAAATACCCTTACATGTAATAGGTATCATCAGCTCTCTTATCGTCGGGGTCAACTTCGCGAGTCGACAGGCTGCGGACTGCGCCAACTACGAACAGATATTTACTTAAATAGCGTTTATTCTATACAAAGTCAGTAGACGCACTTAGACACCGCCCCGTGTGCGCATCATTTCCATATGCTTATTATTTTGTGAAAATCTATAAAATTATGAAGTTTCTAACAAATACTGTGTTTGTAATTCTATTTTTCATCATACATTTGGAAGTGGATTTGGCTTCACCTATTTCATGTAAATGTGGATTTCCTTCTGAGTATTCGTGAGTTATCTGATAATTCTTTTAACTATTTAAATAAACGTCTTACTCTAACATAGTTGAATGCAAACACAACCGTAACACCCTTGTGCTCACACAAGTAGGTATATGTTGAATTTGCTTGTTAATTATATACCTTCTGTATTATGAAACCTATAATAACTATGTACTACCGCAGTTAGCTGTAACTACGTATTTGTCAGTTATCGCCGGCTCGTTTCACGTGGGAACATTCAGTATCGCTGTCGTAGTTTGTAGGTAACCCAACGCCCTTACGTCCAGTTTCTATAACCTATCTATCTGTAGATTTGCTTACTAGAGATAGAATTTTGACATGAGCTCCATACAAAAAGTGTCAAAATTCTATCTCTAGTAAGCAAATCTACAGATAGATAGGTTATAGAAACTGGACGTTAGTAGATGTCCTGACCGCCGACCACCGACCGCCAGATTTCTGTTTACACTTACGATCGAAGAAGTCTGGTGCTGATGCAACAGAACTGAAAGGATTTCTTCCCACATCTTTTTTACTGCGTAGGTTTAGTTTGTGTTACTACTTATTAGCGGTCACTTTAATATCACGAGGTGTGTGTGAGAACTACATTAATTTCCACTGAATACTATAGGTAGTTGTGAGGAAAAGTGGGCTATATGTACATACATTGCAACTTACTTGGTCTCAGGTTAGATGTACGTATATACATGTACAGTTGTATATATTATTTATTTATTTATTTGTAAGCTTCATGCACAAAATGTACATAAGGTGGACTAAATGCCGCAGGCATTTTCTCCCAGTCTGACCTTTTAATAAAATATTATTATATGAACTAATAGGTACATCATTTTGGTAATTAAGTATGAGTGGAAACATAGCTGAATAATTTTAAAACCCAGTGGTTTATAATGACTTATTATTTAGTATTGTTGTTTCTACATACATACTCGCATGCATACTTATATACCCATTTATTGGGATAGTGGTTATTCTGCCAACGCTGGTCATGTAATTGCACGAGTGCGTAGTGTGTGAGCACATAGTATACCGTGTGGCGTCACATGGATGACATACTCACCCGATTAGGTATCTAACAATATTTATAGTGTGGCGTTATCTTTTGGTCTTCAGTTAACACCAATATTTGAAACAGACTTGCCAGCTGTTCTCATGTCTCGTACCCGTATCTCTATTTTTCTTATATTTGTTATTATACTCACATTGTCAACACTGGTGTTGTGATAATACATGAACTTGTTAATAATATACAACAAACATAAAATACATCATACTCCATTAAAACATAGTTAATTCAACGAAGTTTATTCCATTTACGACATGGTGGTACGAACTTTATCTAACCATAGGTATGTTATTAATGGCGTTGTTAGATAAAATCAGCATTACAGGAGTACCAGATAACGTTCCTTGCATATCAGTTAGTGAATTAATATATGAATGAACGTCTGTTGTTGCAGGGAGGTAGCGAGTGCATGGGAGTGCCGTGTGGGCCCGCCCGACCAGCCGGCCTCCGCGGACCGCGTGCAGAGCCTATTCAACGACATCGAATTATACCCTACTAAGACCCAGGGTAAGTATTTGAATATGTATTATGTTAATTTGACTCCACGGCCTCAGACGGATCTTTAAACGGATCTAAGAAGACACAACAAATCTTTTTGCACCGTATCAAATGTTGCCCACTACCAGTATGGTAGCCAGACTAAACAACACCTATTAGCGGGTATTTACATTCAAGACTGACAAGTTGCAATATAATCCCACTACCTAAAGGTCAAATAATGGCCGGTTATTAAACATGTGTAACGATTAAGCTGGTAACATTGAAATAACTGTAGCGACTATTTTTTTACTGCGACGGAATTGTAACAGTTGGTCTTCCGGATTTCCCGATGCGCAACGGTATAAACTGGACGACCGCGTAGAATTTTATAGTTGCGGAAATTGCATTTTAAACTGCCTGATAGAAAAATACTAAAATATTTGCAGACATTTTTAATATATTGTCCTTAGTTTCTTTGTAAACTTTTTCTTTTTAAAGAAACTTTTTTATTTTTGTGCAAGTCTCACCGTATACTAAAATGAAATCAAAAATAATATTTTTGTAGTCGTTTGAGATCCGACAGTACGCTAGTACGCATATGTAGCTTCTATAAGACTTATGATAGTTACTGAGCCTAATATTTTCATTACATTCTCTTAATTTCAGATCAGTATCTGAAAACGTTAACATTGATTTAAAGACCTCCGTCCACGTACCTAATTATCGTAAAAAGATGTACATAAACTTTCCACAGTAGGTATTAATAATATACGTAAATATTTTCAACCGTATTACGCTAATAGTGGTCGCAAGCAGACTAAACAAAATTTTGATACAAATTCTGGAGTATACATTAAGATTATGGATTTGACATAGTGACGTCACTATTTATTATTGTTGTGACATTTATTTCCGATGAATAAGAAGGCACTATGATAGAGTTTATCGTTGGTTGACGATAAATTGTATCTTCGAATGATAAATATGTCGTCATTGTTTTGTTAGTGATTGAATATTTGTTTTAGCGCGGTTTTGGCCGATATGCCTAATAAGTTGGAACTTTTAGTACAATTTCTATTACGAATAATAGTTTATACCCTCGTGTGACAGCTTGTCGTGTATTAAATAAATACTAGCGACCCGCCCCGGCTTCGCACGGGTGCAATATGCATGTATTATACATGTATTTAAAAAACTGCATCAAAATCCGTTGCGTAGTTTTAAAGATCTAACTAAGTATACATAGGGACAATATATCTGTGGGACAGACAGATGACGGATAGCGACATTGTTTTATAATGTGTAGTGATGTGTTTAAAATGCTTTTCTAACGGAACAAAACTATTGCATCAAAATGTCTCCGATATTTAAATTTTGTATTTATAAAGCTTTCTGTCAGTATTTTGTAAAATTCCTATCATTGGCTTATGATGAGACCATCATTAAATACATTGATATAAAAGATAAAGCTAATAATTCATAATTACAATACATTTAATCTTATTAGTTATGAAGTAATTCGTAAAATCGAATACCTGTTACAAAAACGTTATCCGACCTATCACACTAATATAAATGCGGTCATGTACATAGGTATGCTTTATGCCTACTTCCTGTACACTATCTTGTTAAACGATATTTTCAATTTTTCCGTTTTGTTATCACATATCATAAGACACATAAGTGCCTATCTCTGTGCTAACTTATTATTAGATTTTTATTAGTTAACGGACACACAGAAAGATATTCAATGTCTTGCATACAGAATTATTGTTAATAGTCAATAATCACTATGTATGAATATAAACGCTCAACGTGTTTACATAAACATAAGTATATGTTTTGACTCCTCTATCTAATTAATTAAACGTGATTAATACGAAAATAATAAGATTTAATTAAAACTTTATTGGTCTCTCAACACTTTGGTGCCAGTAACCATGATCTATTATCTTGAGGTGCCTGTCTTGCTCATTTATGTAAAAACATGAAGTGACGCTATGTATATGAGAAAAAATATATCCGAGTATAGGTACGAGTACGTCCATATTGTGTTCAGCTATAGGTACATTTAAGTACTCATGCGCTGGTCTAATGAATAATATTGTTAAACCATTTTTTTTGTCATTCGTTTGTGTGTAATGCGAGTACCTACTTAACTTTATTGAAAATAATAAATCTTAGTATAGGAATTAAATTATTAAAATAGGAATCAAGTAAGCCTTACTACTTCATAATAAGACCTGCAATTGTGTGAATTTTACCCTTGTAGTCACATCGCATGTGAAATAATATCGAATTGTATTAAGCTAACAGTGGATCACGTAGATGCAATCATGTCGTGGTTACTTAGCTATACCTAGAGGTTCATGATTGATATGCTTTGATGACGGCTAATGTATTGGATAAGCGATAACACAATGACATCATCATCATTAGACTGATTCAACAGTAAATGTCAATATGCCAGTAAAACTTACACATTTTAGTTCCGCGTGTTGCCAATTGCCGCCTAGTTAATTGCCTGGTATGATGTATTGCAACAGTTAGTGTTGCACAGACCATAATCGTGTACTTATTCATCGTATTTTATTATATATCTGCGCAGCGTACACTGAGACCGTGTTATAAACGACTTAATAAAATACGATGAAACGAAATGTAATTCAACGAAGTGATTATCATCTAGCGTATACTACAACATGGCATTTGTTGAGTCAAATTAAAAATATTGCGCATTTGTATTACGAAGACACTCATACTTTCGATGACTAGTTATGAGTTAACTAGTGTTTTTTGTTATTCTTCAAGTACTGATAAGGATAATGAAAAACCTACTAACTACTCATCGTGCTTGTAACCTTAGTGTAGCCTCCCGTAGTTGTTCTTTAAAAGCTTCGATCAATAATAGTATTTAAAAGTATGAAGTACCCGTACTCATTTATTAAAGGTGCAACAGTAACATAAATAATATGCTTATTATTCCTTAAACTGTCAAACACCAAGCAGTCACCGGTGACCGCAACCTATTGTTCTTTAATTGTGTCTATAAATACGGTACTCGACGAGTTAATGGTAATATATCTTTCTAGTAAAAATAGTATCTTATATCTAAATTTATAAATAATATAATAATATAAATCTAAATATATAAATATCAAAATTTCATTAATTTTGTAATAATTTAATATGCATGCTCTATGACTTTGTAAATACGATATGCACTAGCGATGCATATGTACAAATTTACATGCAACTACCTATCACTATAAAAACGACCCTTAAACTGTCAAACACCAAGCGGTCACCGGTGACCGCAACCTATTGTTCTTTAATTGTGTCTATAAATACGGTACTCGACGAGTTAAATGTTCATTAAAACACTTCCGTATCTACGTGTCCACTACGACACCATAGGCTACGACCCTTAGACGTTTACTACGCAGCTACGACTGTACGGTGCCGGCGTCTACACGACAACTACGCGGTTACAACGAGACTGAGATGCCTACGCGCCTGCTACGCAGCTGCCACGCAGCTGCTACGATACTATCTCTAAGCAGTTGCGTCGCTGCGGTATCTACGCGTGTACTACGCAGCTATGTGCTACGACCCTACGCGGCTACAACGCTACAGTATCTACGCGCCTACTAGGCAAACACCGCTTCGACCCTACGCCGATATAACACTACGATAACTACGCGTCTACTACGCAGCCACTGTGCTACGACCCTATGCAGCTACAACGCTAGTTGTCTTTGCAGCTACGACGCTACGATGTTTACGTGCCTACTACGGATCCCAGTGGCTGCGTAGTACTGTTGCTACCACCCTATGACCCTAAGCACTACGGGCCTAAAACACAGCCAGTGTGCTATTATGACCCTATGCTGCTACAATGCCGCGGAGGACTTAACGGGTTGCCGGGGCTCCGGCTCGAAGAGCAGGAGTAGGAACGGGGTGGTTTTTAGTCAGTAAGAGACTGACACTCTCTCCCGCCTCTACGGTCCTACTACGCAGCCACTGTGCTACGACCCTACGCGGCTACAACCCTACGCGGCTACAACTCTATGGCGTTTACGCGGCTATGACGCTACGATATCTACGCACCTACTACGCAGCCAGTGAGTTACGACCCTACGCGGCCACAATGCTGCTACTGCACTTCGACTTCTATTCGTTTATTACGCGGCTCCATCGCTATGATTTCTATGCGTCTAGTCGCCTACTGCACAGTTGCTCAAAGCGGATTGGAGATTTCCAACTTATACTTAGAAATTATAAGTCCAGGTTTCCTCACGATCACCTTCACCTTCGTTTGTCAATAGTGGCTAAATAATGTTAGGAAGCATGTTGTACATACAACTCCGAAAATGTCACATTGTACTTGCTGTGATATTCATCAATTAGATGTTCTTACTAAGCAATGATTTATAAGTATAAGACAAATTCTTATTCCTCAACAGTGCAAGATAGACAATATGCATATTATCGCGTACAGAATCGTGGACAATGTAATACGAAGAAGTGTGATATATATGTAGGTACCAGATATTTAAAGGAATTATGATGTCAATGAAATTGATCAATAAATCACTGCTACGAGCACACATCTCACGTCGGCGATTGTATCGCAACAAAACAAATATATTCTACGATTACTATCTGTCATATAAAACAATTTACGGGCTTGCCACGTTAAGCTTCGCCCCTTTTGTATATTTATCGTCCATAAATCTAACAACCGCAATCAACTCACAGGTCACACAGTTAATGACCACTACTAACAAACACCAGTTTGTGAACTGCCGTTGAATTACATTGTATCGTGCGTTAAAACAAACGTTTCTTCGCTACTATCTCATATTCTGAGGTTTCATACATAGTTTTGGTTTGCAATAAATATTATATTACTAAAAGTCTTACATTATTCTGCAGGCGGTATCAGTGCCGGCTAGTAAGATAATAACACACAAAAGCTTCCGTTGCAATCCAGACTAATTATGTCACCTACAAGTTTTAGATATTACGCAATCGATATCGGTAAATACCCTAGGTTTTAAATTGATAAAGACTTTTTTTGTAAAATCAAATTATGTTGGTATCAGTTTCGGTATTTGCAAAAGCATCAATATTAAGTTTTATTGCAGAACTACTTGAGGCTACTTTAGTACTAGTCAAAATTGAACAGCAACTCCCTGCTATGTCTTTGTAATTAAGACATTTGATAGACTCTCTACACTTTTCAAAATATAATCCAGGAATCTACAATTCGGCCGCGACGAGCTGAGCTCAACTTTGAACAACGGTAGTTCCCCGGATGTACCTTACACTCGTAGCCTCGAGATCATTATCCTACCAATATAATATTTCAATGTCTTGATAAACGTCTTAAGCATAATTTTAGGTGATACGGAATATCATAGTAATAGATACGTACATACATACATGTATATCGTCACGCTCTCTTGTTATAGGAAAACAAACATTTAGGCTTCACCATTCACAAGAAAAAACGGTCTTAAAATAGATCAATCCAATATAATTGTTTTACCTTTTCTCATAGGTTCTAGAACAATCGCGCAATGACTAGATTTTACAGTCACGCGACGTCAGTTTTAGTTACTATTTATACAAGAAAATCTAGATATAAACATTAATAGTTCTATCGAACTCATTTAGAAATCAGTCTCTTGTGATCTTTGGCAGATGGACATAATTTATGTGAATAAGAATAATATAAAAAATCTAAATCGTTATTGTGATAACAAAATTAAGTGGATTCATTGGTCGACAGTATAAATAATAAAAAAAATAGTGGCTTTAAATAGACAATACAATCACCACAAAATTTATTTGTTGCTGATAGGACATTGGACTGTGTAAATAAAAGAATGTAAAGTTACCTGAAACAACAAAAATTAGGATAAATATATGAGAAACCCACTTGTAATTCGACCACAAAACCTCAGACTAATCTGTAAGTACATACAGCAATTATTAAGAAACTAGGTCGAGAGGTTTAGGTGAGGTATTTCAACCTACGAAAATTCGCAGTTTGTATAGGTCTTCTTAGTTATATTGTTTACAAAGCTTTAAAACAAATTCATATCGATACGAACTCCTTGTGTTAGGCGTAGTTATTTATAATTGAAAGGGTTTATTAGCAATTATAACAATTAATAACGTAATCGTTATTTTACGCTTGGAATAAGATACTACGTGTATAATTACGCCTGATATCCGCTATTGTTATAGTGGCAGGTGTGCGCGTGCGCGTCCAGTGATCTCACCGTTATTGCTCACTGATGACCAATTGCCGCCAAATGAGTTCATGACTCCACGTTTGATTCGCCGACAGAATATAACATACTTCACACGGACGTCCGACTTTGTCCTTTCATCCTTGAAAATTTAATGCGTATTTACAATGATCAATGTTTATTGCGCGTTGGTTCACGATTGTATGACCTTGAACCTTAATAATCAATATCATTAATCTTAATATATTCGTTGGGTTTATCTCACACGCTCCTTATCCCAAACATAGCTCAACAGTGCATCCGTAAGCAGTAGAAACGCATTTTGTCCCAATTGCAAATTGAATTAAACTTCTGCCAGAATATGGCATTATTAGGCTTTGCTCACTTGTTTATTGTTTTAAAATAGTAATGTTTCGACACCGTTTACCACAGAGACAATTTTTGGCAAGAGCTTCATTATGATCCGTTCCATCCTGGCTGTGCCCTATATTATGTTCTTTAAAACTATTTAGTCGCAGATGGCTTTTACTAGTTCGCTAGACAACGGGGCAACGTGTGTGTAAAAAGTTTTGTTCAGTGCGTTAAATGTTCATCACTTGCAAAAAAATGTTACCTCATTTCCAGGCAAGTGATCTTAATTCAATTGAATTAAAAGCTTTTGTATTATAATTAGACTAAAACCGCTAATTGTAAAAGGTAGCACCGTCAAAGTAAATACATACTCCGTCACATTGACCATAATGAACAACGGATTCACGAATTCACGACCAGGACATCTCGAACACATTTGGAACGAAAGATAAATATGGTTTTGTTTTCATTCATTCCTTAAACACTAATGAATAACTAGTTTATTTATCTCAATATTTGTCCTAGAGTGTGAAACTCGTGCAGGTCATAATTTGATAAACGTTTACAACAATTTAATTTCTGTTGTATGAGTCGCGAGATGAGTGTTTGAATAGCTAGATAATTGTCTTTGTTATCCTCGCCGTTGAACTCAAAGTAAATAGCAACCGGTTTGTTAGTACATAAACATATTATTGAAAACTTAACAATTTAAAATCCTGATCTCGTCGTCACGTTCGTTTGTTTGTCGATGGTATTATTATTTCTACGTACATCTTGCTATGGTACTGTGTATCAATGTTTTCAAAGTATATTTTTCTAGGTCTCGGAAAACAAAAACTTGTTTATAAGATAAATCATAAGTCGAAATGAGTGTCAGTGAACATCGATGAACTACATAACTTAAAGATATTTTTAAGCTTTAATAAGTTATTGGCAATTATGATTATGTGAACTTCAATCCTCGTCGCAGTCGTATGGTGACGTGACCGAGCAAAGTTCTTCACTTATTATTCGAAATGAGTCTCGTCTCGCGTAGGTTTGTTGTGTTAATTAGAAACAGTTGATTTGTATTTAACTATAGCCGAGTGGCGCTGGTTTTACATTGCAAACTTCAACCAGGTCTAACTAGTCACGGAGGTAGCTTTTTATATTTAGTCACAACTTTAATATTTTTCGAATAATAAGTATCATCGAATTATTAAATAAATATTTTCATTAAAGTACCAGAAATATGAGCTCTGAATCATTAATTTTCTTCGTAAAGTTTATTTAATAACAAGAATTTGGTATGACTACCGCTTTATCATTCTGGGACATTAAATTTACATAATGAGCTACGTAGCATCCGTGTACGTTTTGAAGACGCTCTTATGTACCTACACTTGTGTGTTTTGTATCTACTCCTAAGAGTCTTTGTTAAAACAAAATGATTGTATGTTTTAATTGAAGAAGTTTAAATAACATCAAGAGCTATAATTAAAAATTAATTAAAGTGCCTTTCCTTGCTACGTGCCTATGACAGCCGATGGTTGATGTCATCCTCGCATTCCCCCACTTTTTTATAAAGTTCTATTTGTTTGTTTGTTGTTTAACTGTATTGTTATTGTTTTAGTATTCGAAATGCTGGTCTGCGCGCGACAGTGTGCCCGCCGCAAGTCGCTCACTCTCACATTCGGAGAATTCTGCGTGTTCGCAGCTGAACTGCGTCGGTGTTCGAGGCAAGCGAGGCAGTAAGTGTGCCATTTGATTCTAATTAACAGTTATACTATTGAAATCTAATTAATTTATGTATATTTCATTTCAATGCCTGATTACAATTTCTAAAAATAAATCAGTCCTTTCTATATTATGCATAACATAAATATGATTCAAATTCTTCTTGTGCCGTATATTATACATCTGTTGTTGTTTAACTGACGTTTGGAAACCAGTCAACTCGTTCGTCTCCACCCAATATATTTTAGACTATTTTTCATATCGGGTTCTTTGAAATTCTGTAGAAAATAATTTTAGTCACACATCCCTTGTGACGCGACGGAGCACATGGTTGTTACAGAATTAGTCAGTCATTACTCAGTTTCTGCTAATTAACCGTTTCGACCCATATTATTTTCTTCCGGCTCAGGTTATTTAAAAACTTTAGTCTATATTATTATCTCTTGCATGTGAAAATTATTTTCGCTCTTTGTATTGTAAAAAAATTGTATTATTAATGGAATATTATCACTGCAAACATACACCGCTATAACTGTCCCTACTCTGAGATCATAAGAAATATAAATAGTTTCAATGAAACAGGAAACCTTTCAGTACCTCAGTCATAAAATTACCATGGGAATTCAAATACCTAACACCTATTAATTTTATTTGAAATTTACCTACTATGCTATAAAGACCCAAGCTAATATCCTTATTGTACTCAGCTTCAACCCAGACATGAATCAGGTTAATTTTACCGATGACGTAAAAATGATCGGTCTCCTTTTTCTCCGTCTTGGAACCAAGGACCGGGACCACGTATGACGCGTGCGTTGACCCCTGCATACATAAGATGTTTGTCATGCAAAGAATCACAATAATGCTACGTTTAGTTTCACCCTGAAATGTTTCCATTGAATGTCTGCATTCATTATCATGCGGAACCACCCACGCAAGTTCATCGATTCTGTTTGTTTCTAATTTCAGTTTTCATTCGCAGGAGTTCGAACAAACCTGAGTCGCCACAATGGAACATAGACAAGGAGCTCAGAGATAAAGACATCATTTGTAAACATGTAAACGGTAAGACATTTTTGTTCAATTTAAATTAACAATATCGGTTTCATATAAAATAAACGTGTGTTATTTTGCTTGTCATGAACGGCATTTCAGTAAGGAACGTTTACAAAAGCTAAATAAAATGTTGCATGTAATCATCTTTTTGGCTACATTCGGGACTCTCGTCCCCGACCAGGATGCACACTTTTGCGCTGCAGAAGGTCGGTCGTCCCGTGATGAAACAAATGGTGACTAAACTTTCCGCACGGTACCAATCCAGAAATACACATTGGTAGTCCCTATGGCTACGCAACAATATCTCATACACTATAAATTCTGTGTCGCCGTCCACTTCCCACGCTATTCAATCTGTTATCACACTTTTGATAGGTACTCAATTACTGATATTAGATTGGTCGATACTTATCGGAAATCAGTAAGTAGGTCTTGTATTACATTTTAACTTTTATCTTTTTAATTATTGACATAATTGCGGTTATTTTATCGATAAAGTGGACAGTTTGAATAGTGCATTTCTAAAACATTGTGAGATTTTGTTCTTCTTATTAATTAACATTAGTGATTTACTTAATAGACATATTCAATCTTGATAAGTCAAGTACACCGGTCACAGTTGTAATAATTCATCAAAGACGGTAAGAAATAATTATTTTATTGTTGGGTATCAATGAGTAGCTTATCATCGGTTACGTAGCACGTCGCCCAGCTAAGTAGGCACAGTAAGAATATGACAGCGATGATGTTCATATTCACAATAACAAATAGGAACTAACTCACATTCGTGGGACATGTGGTCATCACTTATTGCGTATATCTATGTTTTTAATTGTTCTGCTATTAATGCGATTGCCCTATGCTACAGTCATTGTACGTTCGCTCCTATTTGCACCCGCACATGTAATGCTTGGATTTGCGTCAATCTCTCAGCGCATCTGTCTGACTAATGTGTAATATTAGAGACAGCTATATTACTCGCCTGCTGTTTTATAATATCAATACCAAACTCATTTTCCATTTACGGAAAATTAGAGAAAGTTTGAAAGTTTACTTTGAACCATTAGGAAGTATATGTAGCGCTTAGATATGTATCGCGTAACACTTATCGGAAAGAAGTTCCGCTTTCGCACGGTAATTCGTAAAAGGTAGAGATCAGTAAGTAAATATGATGCGTGGCCTTCCAGGCTCTTCCGCACACACTATAAACAGCTTACGGAAGCGAGGGCGCGATGAGCCGCTCAGTATACTACGCGCCCACGATTTCGGCCGCTAAACGCCGCGAAAACATAATACAGATGACACCGCACTACTACAACTACAGATACAACTAACGTAAACAAACGATGGAACGATACTGCGTCAACTTCCTTATCTCCCGGAAGAATTAATCTGATGACTTCTTAAGAACAAACAAACAATACTGATTTTTCTTTATTTTCTATTCAAATTACGACTGTTTTCCTGCGATGGTACTCATTAACAATGAATAATATGCATAAATTAATATTATTTTAACCTGACAAATATCTAGATACGTAACTTATTAACTTAATAACTTTTTTGCTATTGATCATTGTGAATCATGCCATCGTATGGCTTCAATTTAATGATTCAAAGACGGTAAGCTGAATGTTAGATACCATCATCTAATAGTTCGGTTCCATGAATGATGACATCTGCTCATTATAATCATTTGTGGATGATATCAAATGTACAGGTTTGCGGATGAGTTATGGTCACCACCAACACCATAAGTCTTTGTGCCATGTCTTTGTAGTGCTATAGAAATAACGGAATATTTTAAAATGCGGAATTGGCTAGTACTTGGGCGTAGATGTAAGTTGCGAACGAACGCCAGTTGGCCGCCGACCGTTCGCGGGTGGACAGCGTGCACGCCGGCAGTGCTGCACGATACATCCGCAACCATGCCGCCGACCACAATGATCGTTCCCTGTGCGTTTCTTTCATACTTCTATAATAATTTCATCAATGAAAAAGTGCTGCTTTTACTACAACGTGTATTTTCAAATTAGTCACAATATACTAACCATTTCTCGACTGTAAACATACACAATTGTACAACTTGTTTTGCATCTTATGTTTTAACAAGTGAAACAAGTAGAAGAGGATGGTTGTACTCGTCGGATTTTGATAAATATAATATATCGTGTGCTGAGTTCACGTCCAAGTTGTGACAATTCAGGGACATTCTATTCAGATCTGTGTGCGGGCGGAGGCAGGCGATGTTAGTGCTTTTGTTGATCTGGCGTTGTGTTTACGTTTTCGTTTTGGCATTGAACGAAGATCCCGAATTGGATTGATGTGTTTAGTTGGCCACGTTTTATAAAGTGCAGTGTAAATATGAATGAATACTCACCTGTGCGTGTCCTTGTGTGTTGTGTACCTATTGTATTTGACGTGATCGTGCTTAAAATCTAAAATGAGATGAGTTCTTTCATCAATACACAGTTATGACCATCAAATGTCATAACAGATAACAAGTATTAATTCTGTTCTGTAGGTTATCTCGTATGATTTCAATGTTTTTATTCTGTAATAGACGGATAGTTTAATTCATAATGTGAAATATTTACAAAATATTGAATGTGTTGATAGTTATTGTCATTTTAATTTAAATCTATCAACCATCAAGTAGTCTAAGAGCCAATATGAAAGATCATAAAGAGGAAAGACAAAGTCACTGATACCTTTTTTATTTGAATTCAAATAATTAATAAATAAATTCAATATATTGTGTATTGAATTGATGCCAATAATATGAATGTACAGATGTACCCACTACTGATGTGACATGCAATATGTACCTACTTAGGTATACATTAATCAATAAAGTCGAGGAAGTAATTTACTTCCAACTTTTTTACATTATTTTTGACTAATTGGTTGAAGGTACATAATTTACGAACAAAGGAACCGAACCGTTCCAAAATATTTAATTTTATCTCAATGCGCGACCTTTTATGGTAATCATTAATCTACAAGTATGCAAGTAGGTGTTTAATGTAGTACGGTGGTCGGCCTACATATGTGCAGCCTACGCAGTCGATAGGTCGATACTCATCAATCATTGACGATGAGTACCGCTGGTTGAACGAACCCAGCCGCTGCTAGCCGTGCTAGGTGGCTCGTCCTGTCGCAATGCTTTCTAATCCAACCCGTATGTACCCACTGGCCATACTGTTATCAACTTACTATCAAGATAAACGCACTTGTTATCATGCTAATTTATATTACATTTACATATTAATTGATTATATTATCACATTTTTATATGCATCTTAGTACTTGCGCCGAGGATAATAAGTCACAGCACCAAGGTTTCGTGAATTGTTATTGATACAGAATTTGCTCGTACGTAGCTCGGACGTCATGCATTATACATAAGATACCGGTTTGTATAGGCCGCTCATGAATCCAACAAATAGTAACAAACCGCTTTGGTTTGTGCTCATTGCTTGCGTGTCCAACCGCAGTACAATTGTTAACAATTAACAGTAGTTCTTTTGCGTGCCTCGAGCCCGTCTCAGAAATAGGGTCAACTCGTCCTATTACGAGTTGTCTCAAAGAACACAAATATTGTTCACATAGTGATTGATTGTTTCGTCCTCCATACAAATATCTATGGAATTATTCATGTTGTTGACGTAGACACTACGTTAGACATGGTGTAAGCAATGTAAAGCGTGGGCCGGCAACCACGTGATAACAAGTTATGTGTAGATACAACAGCTAGAATAAATTTAAAAGTCTGAACTCATGTAAAGCACACAAAGCCCACAGATTCTTTGGAATTTTGATGGAGGTTTATCGAATATCTAGAATATCTGTGGAAAATCAATCAATTACTCACTTACCATCCCCCTAGTTGTTATACTTTTGACCGTTTCTGACGTATGGTGTTGCGCAGGCAGCGAGGCGCCCCCTCCGCCGTGCGAGGTGTTCCTGGGCGGATCCTGCAACCCGACTACTTGGAGATCGGATATCGCCATTCCGATGCTGAAGAAGATGGGCATTACATATTTCAATCCGGTAAGTTCCTTTATAAGTACATTCATACTTTTGCAGACCTACCTTATGTAGATTAAATCAGACTTGGGTAGGTATACAGGTCTGTACTAAGTATCACTACTAGACCACCTACTTCTGCATTTCTTTTCTACGTAAGTTTTAACGGACCGTATACAAAGGAAAAAAGGGATATAGATAACTGAGATTGTACATTAATTGTTTCATTGATAATGCTAATGTAATGCCATGTAGTATTTAATAGTATATGTAAACAATAGTATGTAAACATAGATGAAGTATGTCATTGATACAGAGCATAAATTATAACTTGATAAGTGTCCCGTAATGTTCAGTTTCAGCATTCTTGTAGACCAAAGTCACCTACAATACGCCATTACAGCGATGTGTATGTTAATGCAGTAAACAATCGAACATTGTTCGCCATTTACAACGTGATACGAAGTCAATTAATTTTTAAACAACACTGGAAATAAAACCGTGTGTGATATAGGTACGAGCGTGATTACAGATTACAGGTCAGCTGTTCATTGTCGGCACTCAGTTTGTGTTCAATTAAAATTAGATGAAAAAATATGTACCACATTGTGCTAGTCACATGTTCTGTGACACGAGCAGCTTCAATAAATTGATTAGTCTGTTAATAGACGCTTATCCGGACGCAATATTTATGACCGGCTATAAAAGCGTAAATCTACTGTGATAGACAAGTTATTCCGCTCATCAATGCCCATATGCCACAAAGCACTGAATATTCTAAAAATATAAGTCTTTTTTCTTTATTTGCTATCTGTACCTGTCTTTGTTTGTGTTTGTGCAACTCTTGTCGCTTTTCACTCAAGTTTATCAGCTAGAATAAATATTAATTACCGAGGATGACGTTATCAATTTGCAAATTGAATTCGAAGTGTTTTTCTTTCGTGATATATTTGTACAAACTGTAATTGGGTACAATTATTGTAACAGTAAGGTGTGGGTGACCATTAATATTCATAACGTCGGTTGTTATTACAATAACATCAGGTTTCTACTTTAAAGGCTGCAGATAAAGGCTCGCCACACAGAGTGACCGCGCGTACCAAAGCCGTTAACGATAAAAATAAAAAATAGTTTCGATATAAGATCATTTTCCAATTTAATATTTCGTAAATAGGTAGTGCGTATGATAATGCGTGTTTGTTTGACAGCTTCTTCGATTAGAACGTGCTCGCGATAAACATGATTTTAGTAATTAGATATGACACGTTCTATTGAAATGTCTATTACACAATACTGTAGATAGCTCTTCAAATGTAAACGGTTTGAAATACACATGAAATCATGTACTTACGTCATAGCCACTTAGTTTTTAGCTGTTTAACGTTCGAAACCCAAGTATTTAACGACATTGGTTTACCCGTAATTCTGATACGGTGGCCACTATAACGTCATATTACATAAGTACGTACCTAACACATGCAAGTGGAAAATACGGATATATATTAATTACTAGCTGTTGCAAACGACTTCGTCCGCGTAGAATATGTTTTTTTGGACATTACCTTTTTTGTTTCAATTTTCTAAAATAGAGTAGCCTATTCCTTAGAGATTAGCCACTACAAACAGACAAACAAACAAAAATTATTATGTATAAAATGTTATTGTAGTATCTATGTGTATCGTATGTATATTCATATGGATGTAGTAAAAATCGATTATTTTAATATTGCAAACAGACACGACAATTTTATTAGTCTGTTTAATTTTTTTTAGTATTTATTTATAGCATTTATTTTTGCATTTAAGTCTGAAGTATATACACGCCTAATGCTTGTATATATATGGCTCATACTATTTAGTCACCAAATTCAATTACTTCATGCGCTTAGAAAGTATATAGTTAAATCACAATGACGCATAGCTGTATTTTTATAGTTAAATTTAAATGTAACTACATCTAATGACAATCTTACATGTATATGTTTTAATATGGACTTTGTAATAGTTTTAACGTATCTAATCATAATCACTCATCATATCTTTAAATCTATCTAGTCGTTTAGGCTTTTAGAAATACCTAGTGCTGGCAGACACGTCATGTATATTAATAGTATCTACAGGAGTACATATATATTTAGGACATACCTATATACCCAAATAATGTTGTAAATGCGAAAATTTGTTTGTATGTTTGTTTGTTTGTTTATTAGTCCTTCACGTGGAAAAGGCTAAAGGGATCGAGATGATATTTAGAGCAGGAGTAAAGTTTTGTCTGGAATAATACATAGGCTGCTAGCAGAAGCAAGTATATTTTTGAAAAATACAACATGCTCGTCATAACACGAAATTCAGGGTCCTTTTATCTCGAATAAAGAGGGTTTTTAATATGTATAATATTCAGTCAACACAATCTTTTAATATAGGTATTAAAATAAACTCGTACCTAATATAGAAGTACGGTATTATAAAACCAAATCTAAAGCAATTAACCAGACACGATGAAAAACATTACCATTCTGGATAAAAACAATAGCGTTCTGTAACTGCAGCAAGTTGATGATTGGTCGACGGAGTTGGTGGAAGTGGAGCACCGCGCGAAGGCGGCGGCGCGAGCTCTGTTGTTCGTGCTGGACAGCGAGACTCGGGCCGTGGCCGCCAGCGTCGAGGCCGCGCACCTCGCCGCCGCGCCGCGCGACCTGCTCCTCGTACTGCGCCCCTACACGCGACACCAGACCATCGGACACGAAGCCATCTCAGACCAGTTAGTATTCAAACTTAAACCCTCACTTCACTTTTTCATTTTATCACCTAACAAGTCGACGAATAAAATCTAATGTTTCAATAGCTATACTAAGTTTAGACCTAGAATCCCAACTCCTTTCTCCAAGGTATAAAATCTTCGTAAGACAGTCAAGTTTATTAGGTGTAATGTTCAAGGTATACATATCTACATATGTAGGTACATAAATATATCTAAATAAATATGACCGTCGTCGTTAATCTACAAATTTTTACAAACATTAGCACGTCAAAGCATTCGCAACAGTCGATAAAAGTAGAAACACGACAAACTCGTTAACATTGACGTCAGCTTGTAACCAATGAATTTAAGATCACGCTCATGGATCATTACTTCCATTGTATCGATTTGTATGCAAAATGTAATGTGAAACAATAATTCGTATTTGTATGATACAGCGAGTACGTGGAGCTGTCGCGCGCGCGAGCGACGTTGCAGGAGGCGGTAGAGCGGCGCGGGCTGCCCGCCTTCACCGACATCCCCGCCGCGCTACGCTGTGCCCGCGCCGTGCTGCGCGGCGCGCGCACTCATCCGCGGCACTCGCTCGGACACACCATCCTGCGACTCAAACGCGCGTACGACGCAGCTGGCGGAAGAAATTCTCGTTTGCCACGCGCTAAGGCCATCGATGCGCTAAAAGAAGCGACCAGGGCTTCAAAAGAACTCGCCGAACGTTGCTTACCTCCGTCCGCTGACACCATCGACTTCGAGACCTTCTGCGCAGCTGTCGCCGAACTCGCCGCCGACGCAGGTCAGTATTATTGCCACTTTGTGTCTGTAACGCTCGTTAAAATGCTGTCGTTTTCTGCCAATTTTATATCCATAAAGTTATTTTAATGTGGCGTATTAAGCCGGTTATGTTGTCATTCTCAATGTTATCGCTCCATTCTACAGTAGATACTGGCGATTAATTGCACAAACAACAGCAGAAGATTTAGCAGTGTTTTACGATCAATGTTTGACGTGGTCATATCGTAGGTGGTTTGGATTTTGGGTGGCGGGTATGTGGTAAGGGTGGTGTTTGTTGAAGGGCGCTGTAGCCCGGCGCCCGCGGCGGTGGCGGCGGACAGTGAGGGCGTGGCGTCGCGCGTGCGCCGTGCGTTTCGTTCGCTGCGCGCTTACCTCTCCCCGCCCACTCCCGGTGCGTGTGCGCACTCTGCTGCATTATACATCTCATCTCATCAGCACATCCACTTACCGGCTTAGACCAACAATTCATAACGAATGGACTTTTAAAGTGCTTGCATTTACCGTCTACCTGCCACCTGCCACCGATACTGAGCCGCTGTATATGGAGTAGCCTCCCACGCTTCACCGATTCATACATTTATCATTTTAATTTTAATCTCTTTTGTGCTCTATACGCCTAAAGTTAATTTTATCTGTTTAATGCCAGCTTATGTCGCTTCTTGAACTGTTTTAGTATTTTTTGCGATATATAGTGCAAAGGTCAATAAACTGCCATATTTACTCTATTGGCTAATGCATTACATTGCTTGCCACTGTCTCTCATTTGCATACTACAAATATTCCACAAAGAAGTGACTTTGATTTGGTTTGTACTTGTGTTCAGCTGTTGATTCAGCAAATATCATACCTTTTATTAATATGTAAATGTAATTTGCTTGCAGAATACCAAAGTCGTAACAATGGCCAGGAGAGTGAGGCGACGAGCGACGAGCTCCGCAGTGAGCCGCGAGTACACGAACCTGCGGCGAGGGATGCCACCAGCAATGGACTGCGGCTTGTAAATCCCCGGCTAAAGGCCTACGGGCGAAAGCTCGGCTTATTCATTCCTAAGGTACGAAACACTTCAATATTCTAATGAATTGTTCGGTTTTAATGAATCATGAATTTCTGTTACTATGAAACGTCAAATTTAACAGTAATATTATGTACGTTCTTTACGTCGTCAAAAGTTCCCGCACCACGATTGTTTGATTAGCCATTGAAAACAGTTTTTGATGATCCCTTCCTTCCTTACCTAGGGTTATGTAGAAATGAAGCTGTTAGTGAATTCTAAAAGGTATGATTAATAGCTTAGTTATTTAAAAGGCATATGTTTTGTTTTATAGAACGGCGGTCACCGTCCAGCGGAGAGCAGTGGGTGCGTGGCGGCGGGCGGCGCGGCGGACAGCGACGCCGTGTTCACGCCGGGCACTGAGCGCCGCCTGCAGCGCCTGCCCGCCATGCTCGGCGCGCCCACGCACGACGTCTACCTCGGCGGCACCTTCCCGGTAACATACCAACAATAATGAGCTCGAATTCTAATTAGGATTTTATTTTCAAATACAAACCGAATGTACGGATCATTGAAGCTTAAACTTGAATGAAGTAATTTTGATACTATCACAATCGTTTGATTGTAAAGAACCTGTTCTCGTACAGTATTAGTAACCAGCACACTTTTTGCAGATGCACAGCAGTCGTCCAGAGGACGTGTTACGACGCGAGGGCTTCACGTACGTAGTGCCTCGCGCGTGCGACTACACGCGCATGTTCTCGACGCCGGCGCGTCGCGCGGCGCCTGCGCACCCCGAGTCCCCGCGCCGCGACAAGAAGCCGCGCCCCGCCACGCTCGACCTGCCCGACGACGTGCAGCTCCGCGACCGCTCCGCCGACACGCCCGACAGACACGACCGCCACGACCGACTCAGCGCTTCCGACTTCTACACCGTCTCGGAAGACATCACGCCCCAGCCCTTCAAAGGTATTGCTGCACACTCTTGTGTATAAACATTATTTTCTGTGCTACCGGTTGGTGCCACTTCTTCGTATTTCAAGATACTTGGGATTGTCACGTCACGTCACGTCATCCTATTGAAAACTTCAATTCTTATAATTCTTCAAACAAACTATTGTTCCTTGGTGACATTTCTAACAAGCTACTTACTTACAGGGACATACGATGAAGATCTATTACTGGGGTCACGCGTGTTAGTGTTTGCGATGAGTGCGGATGCGCCGTGTTTTGCGGCGATGGTCCTGGCAGCCCATTACATGGGCTTGCGACCAGCCAACACAGTACTGCTGGTGCAACCTATGGATCCACAGAAAGCTCATAATGTAAGCTATATCTCTCACCACTGCCCATGAAGATACATAATGAAACATCAAAGTAACAATTATAGTACATTTACCATCGCCACTTTCTGATGACGTAATTATATTGTTACAGTATAGTGAAGTAGCCGTGAAGGATTACAATCGGGGCCGGCACTACCTCTCGGACCTGGCGAAGCGGTCCGGTGTTCCAGTATTCGACAATGTGGACGCGGCCATGGCATGCGTCATCAGTCGACTTCGGGCGACGCTATAGCATCACTCAGTGCTCGTCCTCGGGACCCACATACCTTAATTATATTCATATATGAAAGATAACTATGTTATCTTCTCGAGTATCGATTTTTATCGGTATATCGAAATAATTTAATACAGGCCAGTGATAGCTGTCTGTTGTTTACTAAAATCCGCCGCTTCGAATTTATAATAATAGAGTAATAAGCACAACGCTAGTTGAAGCGAATCTCATCTCAAGAATTGGCACCTTAGTTGTGATCACGATTAGTATCGTGTGCATCTCATGGCGATGTTTGAGGAAGCGGCAAATCACAACTCACGAAATAAAGACATCACAAATGTAATTCATCATAAATCATAGGGTAATATTAATTTTACTTGAGTGGCGAAGAGTCTCATATGAGTGTACTTATTAATTTCAAGACGTTTAGTTTAGTACAAAGAATGTCTCTCTTTTACTTCATTACTCTCTATTGCATTATCTAATGTAATAAATAGATATTAAAATAAATGTTATGGATGTATGCGCGAGAATGGATGGTGAAGGTAATAAGGTAATCTTGATGAGGATATAACAAATCTCTGTGATGAATTTGTCTAGGAAATTTTATAGTGAACTATCAATGCATAAGCATATAATTAGATGATAACTATACATACATATTAGTATTGCTGCAAACAGGTACAGGTAACAGTCTCATGTTAATGTTATGGAACAATATTGTCACATAAAGATGTACAATTATCAAGTTTGATCAATCTGAAGACCTTGTTTGAATCGAAGTGTCCTTAAAATAGTTTGCTCTCTCCAATTATGACTCGTGACTTTCTTAGTGTATGGTTTAGAAAGAGAATGATAGACATATGAGAGTTAGTAAAGATTCTTGGGTCAAATGATTCGACTTGTGCGTACATGTGACATATTGTTGGCCTTGAGCAATAAATGAATATACACGGTGTTATGTTGATCTTGTTTTACTGGGACTGACGTTGGTGTTGACTATTGATTCAGCCAAGTAGTCCCGGGAACTGCACAGTGGGTCTACTAGCCAAATCCTAAATTTTGTTTAGAATTAAATTTTATTGCATGGACGAATGCTTATGTAGACGACAGCACTTTAAGAAAATTTCATTGAGGAAAAGTACAAATATCTTGCTCACGTAGCAATTTTAAGGGATTTTAGTAGTTATTATTTGAATTATGGCAATGCAAAGTTAAAATTTATAATAATTAACATCTTATACTCATTTTTAATTATAATAAATTGTACCTTTTCTAAAAATATGTAATGTGAATCGGAGTTAATGCTTGCAAGTGGATAAATATAAAATTAGGTGATTGAAGCCACAATTCCATACCTAATTTAGGTATAACTATAATATTGAGTAGCTTAGTGGTAAACATATTTGACCCACTGTCACTAAAATCTAATTCGTAATTATAAAAATCAGCAAATGTTATTTGCTAGTCACACACGCCCATTAACATTTTAAGTACTTTGTTAATATTGATCGATAGTACAAATATCTAATTTATAGAAAAATATGTCATATATTAATTGTAATTTTATGCCATGTACGCTTATTTTAAACTAAACATCACGTATGTAAATATAGAAATTTGTAATTATCAAAGTGTTTCTTTAATGTTGCCAACTGGCATCTACTTCTGACACCACAATACTTTCTCTTACAAGAGGCGGAACTCACCCGTCACGTTGAAACGCTTTCAACCTTACTATATTAAATATACATAGTTAGGATACCAATGCCGCATCGTATTTCTAAACTACCTTATGATAAATTTCATGGTCCTGACCTTGTCACGCCTGCTGTGGAACATGAAATCTGACTATTTGTGTGTTTTCTTGTTGTTTCCTATTTTCTTTTAGAGTCTCGTCACTGGTAGTGTATTTTAAGTGTACCTACTTTAATGATGCGTGTATTATTTACGCTGTAAGTCCTAAATACATGTTTATCAATATTATTGAGAACTGGAAACTTGAACGAGAGTACTTTAGTAAAGCTACTCATTACAAATTCAATAAACAAAAACAAAAAACTCTTAACACAATTTATTTATCTAATATTATTCTACATTTTGAAGTTAATCCCCTTAATTTAAACAAATTGTTACCCTAAAACAAACATTCGTTAAAAAACTGTCATTTTCTGTTTATCTTTTCTGTGTGATTGTTCCTTAGATATTTGTTTTTCTTTCTGCACAAGATTATTTAATTCTTTATTTTTCTCAATAATCTGCATGTTAATACTTCTGTGACCATTAGAACCACTTGGATATTTGATTAATGAACTATTCAGTTTGATTATTTCCTTTCAATTCGCTTTTTGTCTTCAGTTATTTTAAACTGTTCAATATTCAAGTCTTTGCTTGAAGACTGCTTGACATCCAAAGAGGTTTCAGGTTCATTATCAGCCTCTGTCTTATCGCCTAGAGTTTTGTTAAGAAAGTTGAATACATTTCGTCTTTCCTTTTCTTTCTCTCTCTCGTATGCTCTTTTGTTGCGCTCTTCTTCTTTCTTCTGTAATCTTCGGAGCTTTTGTTCCACCTAAAAATAAAATCGGAATTTTTACAATTCATGTTGCCTGCTTCAACATAAAAATATAAATTTAGTCTCAATAATTATTTTATACCTTTAATGGGTCTTGAGATGCATTTTTCTCGGAAATGGCCATACACTGGTCAAGACTCTTGCCAACTGGGAGAACGCGAGCTTCAACCGGCTGGACACGGCCATCGCTTGATGCACCTAATCCCGTTCCTGGTACATAGCCCATTGCTAACATAATTTTTGAACCAATGCCCTGTTAAAGAAAAAAACTTGTTAGCCATCATTTGTGTTTTGTGAAATCTAAGTGATTATTGTATCAAATGTTAATACATACTCACTCTAGTATGTCTCTCCCACTCTCCCATAGGAGTTTTGTTTTCATTGAGAAAACTCTTTTCAACCAATAGTGCATGGTTGTCAACTGTTTTATCTTCACACATAGTTTTACTTTGTGGATATTCTGTGTCACTTAAACTATCATCTGAGTCTTCACTATCGTCTTCATCATCATCTTTAAAAAATGAAATAAATGCAAATCAAGTTATATGGATCAACAAATTGAAATACATAAAAAAATATATTATATCTTAATAATATTATATAAAGCTGAAGAGTTTGTGTGTTTGTTTAAACGCACTAATCTCAGGAACAACGGGTCCAATTTGAAAAAAAAAAAAAATTTTATTTGTAGTTAATTCTTTTTGTGTTGGATCGAGAGAAGAGATCGAGGAAAGCTGTAGGCTATAAAACATCACGCTACGATCAATCGTCGCCGAGCAGAGCGGGCGAAGCCGCGCCGAAGTAGCTAGTCTTACATGAGGTTTTTAGACCCTAGAAATACGTGTCTTTCTTTTATGTAAGACTAGCTACTTTGGCGCAGCTTTACCATTTAATGAATTATATTGTATTCAATAATGAACTTCTAGTAAATCTAAACATGGATAAAATAGCATATGAGAAAAATCTAGTCATCTCTCCTTCCTTAAAAATTATTATATAAATGAATCGATTTCAATAACAAAAATACTTACTATTTAACGGAAAAATGTCTTCAATTTTAACTTTATATTCATAACTGCCTTGTTTCCTTTTCTCTCCTGCCTGTACACCATGCTCCAACCTTACTGAACAGATTCGTTTCTCTAAATCTATGTTCTTGATGATGCCTCTGTGCCATAAGTGGTACTTTTCAGTAGATTTTTTTGCTAAACTTATGTCCTGTAATAAAAAAAAAGATGAAATTGGATACTTCTTGTGCGATTTTTATGATTCCAGAATTTCACATGCATATTACACCCAGACCACACACTTTGAATGTCTTATGGAGAGCTTGAACTTCTTACCTCATCATCTGGTGGTGTAATTTTCATCAATATCCTACTTCCTACTCTAATTGAACTAAAGTCAGGTTCTATTGCTTCCTTTAAATTCGACAATTGTACTAAAGCACCGTGGGAATATCTGAAATCAGAAATGATTAGCAATTTCGTTGGATGTTGTTGAAAAGTCAACAAAAAATGTCTAATCTTCCATTTTACAATTGGTTGTAATTTGCAATTTGCATATAGGGATCAATGAAGTATAACATTGCACTCACCTACACTGTTCATCACTGAATTTACATTCACCATCAAGATAAAATGGACAAGGTAACATCTCTGCATGTGTAGGATGAGTGAATAGAACACGAACCTGTAATTATGGTAAAACAATAGTATAATTTTAATAAAGACATTCGTGCTTTTGGTTGACAATACTAGTATTATAGAATATTATTTTTTTAATATTTGAAACAAATTAACCTGTAGATCTTGAAAACGGTCTTCATCTTGTCTGGGCACTACAGCACTGACCATAGCATTGTAAAGTCCAGGTTGACCGCCCCACTTGTGTGTATGATACACTGCACATTTCATGCCCAATAGTGAAGACAACTCATCCTATGAAAAATTATAACTACTTAGTGAATTCAGTACTATATTTTACCATATGACTAGTGCACTATTATGAAGTAACTACCTCTATATCACTATCATCACCATCAGGTACATCTTTGCTGTTTTCAGATGTAGCCTCTTTGGATGTCTCATATGCACCACTTTTGGCCATCTCTTGCTGAAAACCAACTATGATAATTAAACAGTGATAATGTTTATACAAACAGCCAAATATTATATTGTACCATATTCTAATATTTACCATAAACAAAGCATACTCATCATCCAATTCATCTTTAGTTTCAGAAGCCTGAGTCTCTGCGGTTTCTGTGTTTTTAGGTACTATAGCATCTAAATTTTCTCTAGTCAGTTGTATAAGTTGTTCTAAATCTGATTTCAAAGATAGTAAAGATTCTCTTTCTGCAGATTCAGTAACAGTTTCTAGTGATAGGTTGACCATTGCAAGCTGAAATTATGTTAAGTTTTTTGTTATTATAGGTTTGCTTAGGTATTGGGAAATTACCTATGTTTAGTATGCATTTGTGATTCATAAAGTTATGTTGATATATAACATGTTTACCTGTTCTTCATACTGATCTAAAGATTTTTGTAAATCATCCATGATTGCTCATGTAATCTATTGTATTCAAGTCTCAAAAAGTCACAGGTTGGAGCTAGCGCACGGTAGAGTTAAGTCTTTCATAATTTTGTAAAAAAACAAAGCATAACATATACTTCTACTATAAGTTTAACTTATAATTAACATGAACTTAATATACGTTAAGTACTCCTTATTATACTCTTTGAAGTACTCTCAACAATTTTGATTAACAGCAACAGTACAACTCGCTTATCTGTTGATTTGACATTTGAACTTGACGTTGACGTAGGATGTGTCATGTGAAATTTTTGACAGTATTCTACTAAGAATTGTCTATTGTCGAAATAGAGCTATGATATATGGGGGCTGCCGATTTCTTGGTCATCAGATGACGCTTATCTATCAAAAATATTTTTTGTCCAATCGTGTAACACTAGCTAATTCCCTACTGGACGAAGAATGAGAGCAAAACAGTATAACTCGGTTCAAAAGCAAAAGTAGGCAGGTAGAAAGGAATCTAAAATGGCGGTGCTTATCATGTTTTCTCGCTTGCACACTAGTGCCGTCTATACTCACTCTCGCGCGTACCGTAGACATAAAAGTAATCCCGGTGACCGTCTCATAGATAGTATTAATATCGTTCTTTATTTATACCACCAAAATCATAATAAAGATCCTCAAAAGTGTTTTTCAAATCTTCAACTGGTTAGAAATAAATACGGCCCGATCATGTGTTTATTATTACTATTTTGAAAAAAATATTCGACTTGACATTTTATAAAGCTAACTGTACTACTTGTCAACGCAAGTACAAGCCGCAATTTAAGATTCCTTTCTATAGTGCATCGGCTTATACACATTAAAATGTTGTCGACGCATTGTTGTTAAAACGTAATAAAAAATATGGAATATACAATCCATTCTTAATAAATTATGATGATGTTAAAATATTATTTCGTTATGGCGTTCTTTTCTAGAACCGGCACAGACAGCCTAAAATTAAAGATTTTGTTTTCTTATGCATATTTTATTTAAATAAAAGGTAAAGGTGATGCTATATAATTATATACCATTATATGTATGTATATTATTCTTTAATTAAAACAGTGGACCATTACTTATTGTCTAAGAAAGACACTGGAAGATAAGAAACATTTTAGTTATAATTCTCTTAATGTTTGTATAGTAATTTTTTTAATTATTGCTCCAATGATTTGTTTGACTAGAATTCCCGAATAAACTTCATTATTATCAAATTTCGAGGAAACTGTTTGAAATGTTACATTCATAATATTTTTAACTTTGTCCTCAATATTATCTTCTATGTCATTTGTTTTATTACCCAATTTTTCACGAATTTCTTTTAATTCATCATCTTTTGCTTGTAAACTGCTTTCTAAATTCTTAATTTTTTGGTGAAGCGCACCTTCATTATTATCATGTTTAACATTTTGTTCAGCATATTGTGACTTCAAGAGTATCATTTCATCTTGCAGATGTGTTATTTCATTGGTTTGGTTTAGGTTTATCTTTTCCAATTCTGATGTTTTCTTTGTTAAAATTTCTATTTGATTATCATTCTGGCTAAGATTTGAAGTCGTCACATTTTCAGCATTATTTACATTTTTAGACTTAAGTAATTCTTCATAAACTTTAATTTTATTTTCATACTCTGAGAGTAATTTCATTAATATATCTGTTTGAATATTAGAGTTTTCTCTTTGTTCGAATTTGTTAATTTTGTCTAAGACAGAGTCAACTTTGTCAGTTATCCTATTCATATTTATTCTTAACTCACTATTGCTTATCCTTTGTTCAGACATAAACATGCCAAAGTCTGCATTAGGTCCTGTAATGATATTTGTGCTTGAAATAGGTATTAATTGGCTTCCAGAAGATGGGTAAAATGGAATGTTAGCAACTGACTCAGTTTTTGGCACCATTGTTCTCTGGTGTGTTTCACTTACTAGTTGTGCCTCTGTTACATTTTCTATATTACTCTTTTTCATTACACTTTTAATTGGTTTATGTCTGACATGCTTTGGTGGAATCTCAGTTTCCATTGTGTCTGATGAGTCACTGGTCCTTTCCAGAGAGACAGTTCTAGTTGGCAGCACTGAATGACCCATGTTCGCCATTCTGTTCAAAATGGAAGCTTTTGTTTTTCTGTTTATAGAAGAGTCAGTATCACTCCCTTTATCAATTTTCTCACTTTGTTCTGATGCAGCATCTGTTTTAGTATCTAGTTTAGCTGGTTCTGGTGGGCCTTGTTCTGTATAAGAAGAATATTGAATCTTGACATCCAATTTAGACAAATGTTCTGCAATTTTGTTAACCTCATCTTTTGTACCATAAATGCTCCAGTACTTTTTCAGATTATCATAATATGAGATGTATGTATTGTTTTTTATAGTAATCTCTAAATTACTTGATACTGTGGTACAGGACAAGGTAGTCTTATTAGAGTCATAAAGCACAATATTGTGGATGGCAGTCTTTTGAATCTTAACAATAGCAAAACCTATTTTTCCTCTTGATGTGTAAATATTATTGAACCTGAAAAATAAAAAAGGTGTAAGCAACAACCAAAAAATTTTATTAGATTAAATAAAATCTGTTATATTTCAATTAAGATAGATACAGGTTCTTTTCAATAACTTATGTAACTATGTAGTTTCTAAATATAATTTACATAACATATTTCACAATAGCTTTTCTAAAACTGATGATTTCCCATATTCTAAATTAAAATATTCATTAATGCAGAATTTATGATCTGTATCTACCCATGTATCAAAGATCAGACTAATAATTTATCAATTTCAAAATGTCAGTTGTAATAACATAATCTTACCATTCATGTCCAATAAGAGCACATGCAAATATACATTCAGTGCTTTTAGTTTGCTCTTGTTTCGGCGGAATGTTTTGAGGCTTAGGGGGTACATACTTTAATGAGTCATTTGATTTTTCTTCATTGAATTTTGCGGCACTTCCAAATATGTTGGCCAAAGAAGCACTGAAATGTAAGCATTGTTAGTTGAATAAAGTGTTCATATTCTGTAAGTACTTCACAAATTTTTACACATACTTTTCTACAATTAACATTATTTTATTAAGATTACACTTACCCAGCTATTGGAGTGAAGAAATCATCATCAACTTCTTCCGTTTCTAACATCCTAGTGTTTCAAATAAAATTGTTTACATGAAGAATATTACTTTCATAAATAATTGTGATTGCGATAAGAGGTCAGCTAATTCTGTCGTAGGTATTGTATATTTGTACAGAGTTGCTGCGGGTCAGTGACTCCAAATAAAATTAGTTTATTCTAACTCTAGTCCATATAGTACTGGAAATAATCTTTAGCAACTATCCTCATGGTGATCAGACCGTCGTTGTAAAATCATGTAAATATAAGTCAGTACTAAAATATAAAAATAAAGATAAGTAGTAAATCGCAATCCAATCAGCACCTCACAATTCACTCGTCAATGTTTTCTTTCAGTTTTGTTTGATTGATGTCATGATTCAAATTATTGGTTATTGTCATTTGAGACAATACGTCACTGTCACTCCTCTGTGCACCTTGTTCAGTCACACACTATTTGTGAGTGTTTAGTCGAGTAGTAAGTATTTAGGAGCTCTCTCTTGCTCCTGATCCAAAATCGAAGCGTGAGAGCAAGAGGTGAGGCCTAGGGCCGGTCAAGACAGCTGGTTGCCAAGAGTTCAGGGGTTGCGCAAGAATGTGGATCTTAGAGTAAACGGTGTGAGACAGAAACGGGACCAGGGGATATGTCTGACAGAAAATAATCCTTTTTGTTCTTCCCAGTTTCTAGATAACAAAATCTAATAGGTAATCTAATACTAGTTACTAAATCTAAAACGAAAGCTTTTCGTGTCTAAGATAGTCGAGTTGTTAGATCCTATATGTTTCTGTCATAGTAGCATCACTAGTGGGCCTTCAATATATTTGCGTATTTGTACGTTTTTCGTTCAACTTATCATTTTAAATCATTCCTCAATTTCTCATTATTTAATAAGTCTTGGCTTGACAATCCAATTCTAGTGTTCATTCGGCTGTGATACATTATTGTTGTAAATCGTGTGAAATATAATAAAATTGTAACAATGCCTGATACCTTTACTTGCATAACCTGCCAGGTGATGTTCAAAACGCCTGAATTACAACGTGAACATTATAAACAGGACTGGCACAGGTATAATTTGAAAAGGAAGGTTGCTTCAATATCGCCTGTGACTTTGGAAGAGTTTGAGCAGCGAGTGAAGGAGCACAGAGAACAGAGTCAGAATGAAAGCCGCGTTGAATCGCAGTACTGCAAGTATTGTTCCAAGTTATTTAATACAAAAAATGCCTTCGACAATCATTTGAATAGTAAGAAGCACAAATTGTCTGAGGAGCGGTATGTTGAAAATAAAGAAGAAGCAGAAAGTGGTCATTCTGATACAGATAGTTTTGTAAAGGTTGAGCCTAGTGCTAATGTTGCCAAGGATCCTAGCAAGTTTGTTATTGTGTCTGCTGACGATTCCGGAGAAGAGGACATAGAAACGGATTCCGAAATTGAAGAGGTATGTTCCTTATGGGGATGGATTAGCCATATACAAACATTTCATTGTATTGTGCAATGGTGTTTACTAACTATTATATTCGTATTTTAATCTTATCACTTTTTACATGATATTTTTACTTTGTCATAACCATATGAATCCATTAGACAATCTTTTATAAAATTAATTTTAACTTTTTTTTTATAAAATCTTATTAAATGTTCTAGCTTGACTCGGATGAGTGGGAGGAGTGTCGTATTAAAGGCAGCGACTCTCTGATCAAGCCTCGAGACTGTCTGTTCTGTGGCCATCACAGTAAGAACATAGTCAAGAATCTCAAGCACATGTCTGAGGCCCATTCATTCTTCATACCAGACGTAGAGTACTGTATTAATATAAAAGACCTTCTTCTGTATTTGGGAGAAAAGGTAAGGATTTACATTTGCTATTTTGCAGTTGGTATATTGTTACAAGATTTAAACATTATTGTGTGTAAACAAAAGAGTTGTAGTGGCTCGGAGGTTTAAGATCTCTCGTGAATCAGGGTGTGGATTCTAAACCTACCAACAGCAAGTACCAATGTGACCTTTTCCGAGTTACATGTACTTTCTAATGTTATTTAGTCACCACACCCTGACAAATGGTGAAGAAAAACATCGTGAGAAAACCTGAGCTCATAATGTCTATTTATAATTTTGAATTCTGCATTGAGCAATTGTGGTGATTAATGCTCAAACTTTCTCCATATGAGAAAAGGCCTTTGGTCAGCTGTGGCTGTTGATCTTGTATGTAAACATTTTATCCTGAAGTGACTAACATGTATAAGGGACTTTTTGCATCACATCTCATACTCTTTAAACTCAAAACTATATTGTAAATAAGCTGTTATTAACAAATAAATAAAAAAAGATATACAAAAGTCCCTGAAAAATAGTCTTATACGGCCAGTTATTTTATAAATCATACTACCTAATTGTGTGTAGCTTTATTTCAGACTGTATAATATCAATTATCCAAAATTAGCCATGTGTATTTTACTTTATTTACACATTGACATTGTGGGTAGATTTAGATTTAAATAAAAAAAATTGTTGTTTACTTCACAGATATCACAGGGTTACATGTGCCTCTGGTGTAATGACACTGGCCGAACATTTTACTCTATGGAAGCTGTTCGAGGGCATATGATTGACAAAGGACATTGTAAAATGTTGCACGAAGGCCTAGCCCTTGCAGAATACGCTGATTATTATGACTACAGGTAAAATTAATTCTAAATTTCAAAACAGGGTCTGGACTAATTTTGCAGTCAGATGTGCATCAATAGATTTTGTATCCAACAAATTATATTATATTAACAAGTTTTATCAAAACATTAACTGTAAAAACTTGTTGTGGTCCGGAGGTCTCAGACGCCCGCTTCTCATGCATGAGAATGCGTGTTCGAAACCTACCAACGGCAAGTACCAATGATGTGACTTTTTCCGAGTTATAAGTACTTTCTAAGATTATCACACCTTTGGAAGATTAGACACCACTGACAAACAGTGAAGGAAAAAACCCTGAGGAAACATGGGCTTATAATTTCTAATTATAAGTTTGAAATCACCAACCCGTATTTAGCAAGCATGGTCATTACTGCTCAAACCTTTGGTCAGCAGTGGCCACTTATAGGCTGTTGATGATGATGATGACAGTTCATAAAAATTATAAATTGAATTACCTAACTTAAATAGTTCTGTCGCGGAGAACCTAACGGGTAACCGGGGCTCCGGCTCGACGTACAGGAGAAGGAAAAGGGTGGTTTTTAGTCAGTAAGAGTCTGACACTCCCTCCCGTCTCACCCAGGCGGGAGCAGTCATTCGATGATATTCCCCCTTTAAAAAAAACTTCAATAGTTCTAAGTACAAGCTGGCTCTAAGACTGTATTGTTAAAACAGATCAGAACAATCATTTGACCCGTAAGATCTCGCAGAAAAGAAATGTCTTATAATTTTTCCACATGTTCTTATAGTTCTTCATACCCAGACCATCAAGAGGATGAGGATCAGGAAGATGGTATGGATGTGGATGATGAAGTAGAAGCCCCCACAACACTACAGGGTGATGACTTCCAGTTGGTACTACCTTCTGGTGTCGTAGTCGGCCACCGCTCCCTCATGAAGTAAGTTTTTAATATATTGCGTAATATGTTACTTGAAAAATGTGTACACAGGTGTTTCAGTAACCACATTATACTAGAAGTAGACACTTATTTGAAAAAATATCAGAAGTGTATTGAAGCCCTTAATGAACATTTAACTCGTCGAGTACCGTATTTATAGACACAATTAAAGAACAATAGGTTGCGGTCACCGGTGACCGCTTGGTGTTTGACAGTCTAAATTTTATTGCTAGGTAGATCTTAAAAAGTTTTGCACATACAGCAGTACAGTACAAACAGCTGCCTAGAAATATCGTTATTTTTAACATCTAATAGAAACATAAATAAAATATGAACAAAACATTATATTACGTCATTGTCGAAATATGAATAGATAACATATTTAGAAACTTATTGCGATGTATAAAACGTAAATTGCTTATTATTGTTTATTTGAGCCTGCTAGTTCATCGCAGTAGAACATATTGCGTGCGCGGCATAAATGGTTAACTATGACCTTTAAATCGGAAAGTTTTGGATGAAACAAATTGCAGTTCCAATTAAACTATAATATAAGTCATTTGAAAGCAATTAGCTATATAATAGCATGTAAGTTAAGAACTTAGTATTATTATTAAATGCTATGATAAAATAGAGGTCACTATCTGAATATCATGTTTATCAATATATAATTTATCAGGAATGTATGTTTTACTAAATAAACAGAATATTTACATCAAGATTGCTTAGTTATGAAATTTTGTTGTTTTACAGATATTACAAACAAAACTTGACACAGAACAGTCAGGCTCTAGTGAAGAAGTCGGATCGCAAGTTGCACAGGTTGCTTGGTGTCTACAGAGCACTCGGCTGGGCGCCCAAAGAACAGGCCTTGGCTGCTAAGTAAGTGTCAATGATCAAATCCTACTAATACTTCTATATATAAAAGAAATTTGTGTTAGTTACACTATTTATAACTCAAGAACGGCTACACCGATGAAAATTGCTAGGGAGGTAGCATAGAACCAGGAGACAGACATAGGATACTTTTTATGCAATTTTGTTTTATACTTTTTACCGAAAACAGAATATGGCGTACGAAGTCGCGAGCAACAGCTAGTATTATTATAAATCTGAAAGTTTGTATGTTTCTTTGTTAATCCTTCATATCAAAACGGCTTAAGGGACCGGGATGAAATTTGGGAAAGGGATAGATTATGGTCTGGAAAACACATAGACTACTTTTTATCCCACGGGGCCGCGTGCGAAACCGCTGGCAGAAGCTGGTATTCAATAAATATATCAGTAAACGTGTATATTGTGGATAGTGTTGGGGTATTTTTATTTTTATTATATTTCATCATAACAGCTAATGGGTGGACTTACATTCGCAAACTTCATGAATTTGCTTGATTTACGATAAAAATGTACAAACAAACAAACTAACAAACAAACTCTTCCGCTTTATATAATAGTATTAGATTTATTCAGTTGACTGTTTAATACTAAGACTGCACTTATGTAAAAAAATTTGATTATGGAATTTGACACACAAAATTCTATGATTTTCTAATGAATATATATTTTTTCCAGGAAAGCACGTGACATTCACTTCATGAAACGTGTACAAGCAAAGTGGCAGATGAAGATGTCTCTAAAGAATAATAAGTTCCAAAAACATTATAGAGCTCAAGTCAACTTCTAAACTAGAGTAAAATTGTTTTTATATTGTTTCATACGTTTAATTAAAAATTTAGTTTCGTTTACCATCATTTTTGACAATACTTTTTATAAAATTTTTAGTTCAGTTTTAATTTGCAATATTTTAGGTAGACTGGCTATGTTGTGACTTATATTATTTTTTTCGACAAATATTATTAAATAAGGTGTTATCACGTTAGTCTGGTGAATAAATCGTCAGAAATATGAAAGTAAGACGTCTATTTATTTTTAAGATATTGACTTGACATAGCCAGTCATGGTTAGGCTGATAGGGTCTGTGAGTCATGGAAATAAACTATGTTTTATTTTAAGCAATCAATGTCGGTCATGGACATCCGCAACACCAGAGGAATTATAAGTGTGGCCTTGGAGGAATTATAAGATTAGACCTCCCGTTAGCTCACTCACGGCGAATCACAACGCGAGCGTTGTTTTACGCTTGTTTTCTGTTAGGCCGTGGCATCGCTCTGGTCGGATGATGATCTATGCGTGCAGAAGTATGGTTCTTTCACACTTACCTAAATAATCAAATTGCTTGGTAATTACCTTTCCAGTAAAAAAAAAAAACTTGACAATGTCCAAACGTTTTACGAAAGGAAAACCAGTACGCATAATTATTATTATTACTTGTTACACTTTTAGTAATTGTTCTAAAGGGCTTGTTTCACAATTTCTGATTAAGTTGTTGTAACTGACATCCGTCAGTTTGACGGATGTTTGTTTATTTTCCATAAAAAACTTTAAATTTGTGTTGGTTATTAGCTAACAGAAACGTTGTGAAACAAGCCCAATAAAGACGTGCAGTCTATCATTAGTAGCAAGTGTTGATGAATGTATTGTAGTGTGGATGTATGTATGTATAGCACGTATTTAATAAATGAGTACAAGTTTGGGTCGTATCGTGTGCTTGTGTCTTGTCTGTTATGTAAAAAAGTAAAAAAAAAACAAACTGTTATCATACCATATTGCCTTCAACAAACTTTCAATTACATACAGGTGAATATTTTCGGACGAATTTAAACCTATCACGTTTACGAGTTTTACATTTTATTTCATTGCTGTGAATTTTGTTATTGTTATTTGTTAATCAATACTTAGTTATATGATAGTCGTATTAATACGTATGACACTCGTTAGTGGTAGCTAGAAAACGAAAGTTGACCACGGATCTTAAAATACTGTTAGTACCAGCAATGGTTGTGTTTTTAAAGCATAAATTGTATTGACCAACACGAAGCCAAATCTGGCTAAAACTTAAGTGTACTTTGATTCTAACCAGTCTTAGAATTAGGAGATATAGGCTTCAAGAGATTAGTTAGAAACAGGTATTCTTATAGGTAAATCATGTAATTTAATTTGAGACGAAAAAATACGAAATATCTTCAATATGTCACATTCTCTACGAAAATTACTAAATCATTACACTGTACAAAAACAAGGATGTAAATATTGTAATGAATATGAAATAAAAAGCAATAGCAGTAACCAAACAAATATGTTGTTTTATTCTATTTCGCCGGACGCAGGAGTGGCAGATGACGCGGACGGTGCAGATGTCGCTTCCGTCGTTAATGGCGGCTTGGTTGTTCTTTTCTTCTTCGCCATCGACAATTTTGATATCATCTTCACTTTGTAATGTTTTCCCTTCGTTTTTTTATCTAGTTGTTCATTTAAAGCTTTTTGTATTTCATCCTTGTTATGATTTTCCCCTACCTGATCTGTAGACCATGGGATCTTTACTGGATTCCTGTCTATAGTCAAACTTAATTTGTATAGAGGTAATGTGTTAACTTTCCCTTTAAAATAGTAATCTATTACTTTGGTTAATGAATCATCGATAACGAAACGTGATTCTATATCTGGTATTAAATTAATGTATTTGTTTAATACAGTTTTTGATTCTTCATCTATGTTGTTGTCTACCAGAGGTTCCAGAGAGTTAACTACTGCAATTATGCCTAGTATCTGTAAGTTTAAATAATTTCATAAACCACAAAAGAGTATTTATGCAAGACCCATGCGGTAAACTCACGACATAAATAAGTCTCCCGTTTTAGGAAGATATCCTTAAAATAAATCGTAAACTATTTTATGAAACAACACTATACTATGTACTGACAGATTATTAGATATCTACAATACAATGAAATGGTATTCTAGAGGTATACAGGGATAGGTACTTCCATAACTGATGTTTTTTGCGGACACGTAATAAGTGCATAACTACATATCTTGTAAAATTCAAGTTAATTTAACTCCAAGTCCTAACTGCAAATAGAGAACTATAGAGCATCGTTGCCTCATGCTTATCGTACCCAGATACGGAACAACTATTTGTGAATTATACAAAAAGAGGTCGGTGCTGTTAAATTAATTATAATGAGACCAAAATTACTTATTAACTTATACCTATTTACTTAACTACCATGAACAAGTGGTTTAACTTCTATCATATCTACTGGAATAGCTTTATACCACAGCCGATTGATTCAGTAACTCACCAGAAAAACAATCATCTTCGTAAGAACATAAAAATATTAAATACATGTAGGTAAGTTATGAGTATCTCGGTAACATAATGGAAAAGTCAATAAAATTCAACTTATGAATTCAATAACCATGTCGGTTACGCTGATTTGAAGTCGATTCTTATAATGCCTAGAAACATACCCAGTTAGCAATAAAATACAGCTTCTTTAGATAATACTTTATTGTGAGTTTGTGAGCTACTTGTATCAACGTCGACATCGCACAAGGTCGTTACAAGTCAATGTAACGACAATCATAGTAATTTGTCACATTTTTGCCAGTTATACTTACATACTTAGTAAACCTAAACACCGTTAATAAATATAGGTACATAGTTCAATAAGTTTACCATGTTAGTAGTATAACGTACATAGGTATGTAGATTAACTAAAAAAATAAACGATATCAAATATAAATGAAAAATGTTGAAACATGGCCATTAAAGTAACTTTGTTGATAGTATGATTTAGTTGTTACGTGCTAATCAGTCGTTAATGAGCATGGTCTTGTATGGGCAGGTCCTTCACTCCACGAGGGGCGGTGCCGCGTCTCGAGAAGCCTAGCGCTGCCTTCAGCACGCACAGTCCCGCCTCGATGGTTTGCTTCCTGTCATTTTCGTTGCCAAGGGCAGGGTTGATCTCTACGAGGTCCACAGCTCGCAGACGGCCGGTTGCGTATACTATCTCCATGAGATTGATAGCCTCGCGAAGGGATAGGCCACCACGAACTGTTATAGAAATTAATATTTTATAGAGTCGGAGTATCATATTTCTTTTGTTTATTTTGTTCTGAATGAAAACTTTTCCTTAACCCGTCGAGCGTCCGAGTTCCTTATGATCCAAAATATGTGCACCCGGCACACGTGACATTTGGAGAAAGAAAGAAAGAAAGAAAATACATTTATTTGGCCATTGGCACACGAAAACAAGGATCATTACAATAGAAATAAAAAATACAGTGAACATAAAAACAAAACATTAATAATAGATTTATAAAAGAGAAAGCAGCATGGAGCATTTTTTCTTATGATTCACCGGGTGCTCATAAGGACGCTCGAGGGCGCTTGACTTTGACTTTAACTTTGAAACACTAGTCTGTATTTCTGTCAATTTCTTGACTTTCAATGTTTGTGTTTAAGTAGTTGGTAAGCCCTAATAAAATAAATAAATAAATCATAGGTACCCATTTTATAAATGGTGGTTAACATTTATCTACATAGGTTGTGATTTCAAAATCAATACATGGAGTATTCTAGTGGATATAAGAACAAACCTGGAGTGCCAGTGCTGGGTGCTTCCAATGCATCCAAAGCATCAATATCGAAGCTAACGTGGATAGGCCGCTTGTTTTCAGGATCCAATTTATTCAACACGTGCTCTATTGAATTCTTGATTCCATGTCTAAATTAAAGAATATAAAACAAGATTAAAATAAAATCGAGAATACGGTTTGTGATAGTTTATAATAACTGTACTCACTCTTCAACGTCTTCCATAGCAAATGTGGGTACGTTGTATTTTTCAATAGCTAGCCTCTCGTAATGGTCCACGGATCGCAAGCCTATGTATCCTAAGCTCTTTATGGAGAATCTGCAAGGAAAAGGGATGATGTAGACACAATAAAACATGTAAACAGGTTAATTAAAAAATAGTTTACTCACGTGAACTATTTGACAAATTCTCTACCTAATAGCTTTAGTTATACCGGGACTTTTTCACGAATAAGTCTCGGTGTGTCTTAACTAGTAGAGATTTACTTACTTAGAGTAGTTCACGTAAGTATTTTCAATTAGTATGGAGTAGTAGTAGGTAGTTATGCCTCATTAGGTATAGCACCTAATTAGGCACAAAAAATAAGTAAATAGGTAGATACGGCTGCGATTAGTAAACCACGGCTGTCGTATGAGCTTTTTAAGAAACCTCAGCAAGTATTTTAACTTGGATGACCAGACGCGTGGATGTATTATGATGGAAGTTACAAAAAAAGAAGAATCGTCGAAAGAAGGCGGGATTTTGTACCTAATTTCTATCTAATTAGTTTGTGTAGATGTGTAGGTACTATCAACATTTCTTACAAGGGTTCCTGCCAGTCCATTGTTGGTAGATAAGGCCAATAATTGTTGAATTCTTTGACTAGAAGAGCGACTGGCATTCCGTGTACAGATCCAGAATCCGAAGTTTTATTTGTGTTGATATCGGCATGAGCGTCCACCCAGATCAGGATCATGTCGTTGTTCACTTGGTAGTGGCCGTCCACTGTGCCTGGAATGGGAAACATATAGGTAGTATCAAACATCGTGATGTAAAAAGTAGAGGACGCAATTTGAGTAGAAACAATGGATTCCTACCAAGTTGTCATGCCAGCGTTACCGAAGGAAAGAGAACACAAAATTCATCTAATTAGAGAGATCATAAAAAAATATTATTTACTTGCAGGATTTCTTTTCATAAGTGGCGCGGTGTAAACAAATGAATTAACGTGAACCTTCATGTGATCTCAACCATCACCTTCATTTCTTAGCCCAAGGACTTATACTGTCAAACACCACGGGGACACCGGTGACCGCAACCTATTGATCTTTAATTGTGTCTATAATGACGGTACTCAAAGGGTTAAGAATGATTGTTGATAGTGTGCTCTGTAGTAAGTAATTAGGGTATCTAAGCCTTACCGACTCCAATGGAGTGGTCGCCCCCAATGGTGACAACGACTCGGTCATCTCTGAGAACTTGAGAGACACGTTCTGAAAGTTTTTTGTTGCAGGCTGACACCAGCGCCAAATGTGCCATATTCTCCATTTTCACTTCTTCGATCCCTGGCGTTTCTATGTCGCCATAGTCTTTCACGTCGAGCCCATCTAAAAAAGAAAGAGTCTAGTTAAGCTCATCATTAACTTATGTAAGTAAATGGTCGTCGAATGCAAAACAAATTACAAATTACAAATCGTTATGAGTAGGTTACTCATAACGATTTGTAAATATTCAATTCACATGCGTTGTTTATTTAATTAAACCTAATTGATTAATATGAATTAGGTTAAGGTAAAAAAATAATAAAAAAAATAGATACCTATCCAATTTTAAAAAAAGAATTAAACTAAAAGTAAACTAAATTAGAAGAAATAATATCTACATATTATTTACTAGTTCCTACGTTCGTTCATGAAATTGGTAATTAAAAGTAGGTAAACAAATAGATGAATGTCGCTAAATTTCCTTGTTTATCTATTTGGTAGGTGTAGGTCAGAAATGAATTGCCATGTCTGCGAACTTTTATCTTTCATCACTTTGAATGAAAGCATGGTGATTAACTTATTTCACAAGTTACGCTATTATTAAAATTCTAAGAACTGTATCAAATACGCGTTGTTCTGTGTTTAATACAGTTCTTACAAGTTTCGAAGTTAAATTATTGATACACAATAGTGTTTGTTTATCAGTGTAAAATTATATCAAGTTAGCCATTGAGAACGACTTCTTTTATGTTATAGTGATTAAGCATATGTTATGGTTAAAGTATTTTAGTAATATAAAACAAAGGAATACCGATTTCACTTAGCTGCTGAATGAGACCGGCATACCGTAGGGCCGCGGGTGCCACGCTGACGCCATATTTCTTCTGGCCCTTCTCAAAAGGCACACCAATGATGCCCACTTTCTTTAAAGGCTCCCATTTCTTCTCTTGGCTCATGTTTCGCACTAGCACCTTAAATATATTCATTTTCGTTTTTATTTTATTCACAAACATCTTGACTGCAAGAACTTCACACATCTAACGATATGAGATCACTCTCTGGGCACTACAATATTTTAGCTTATCGTAAGGGGTCCAGGGTCAAAGGTGACGATATTATCGTTTTAGAGCAATTTTTTATTGACAACATCTCACCAATTTATCAATAAGATAAAAGATAATGGGGATCTCAGAATTGGTGTGTCTTTGTATTGTGGATGTGACTTCATAATTAATAATAATTAATACACAAAAGTAATATAATATGGGCACGGCTACTTACGTGAACTAACGGAGAAATAATATTGCAAATAATTTATTATGTCTCAGGTTTTTATAAAAAAAATTTACCCAAACAATAAACGACTGAATATTTATAAAAAACAAGATTTGAGTACCTATCAAAAAATATTGAAAAGTAAAAATTTAATAAAGTGAATTAAACAACCTGGTTTCTTTTAATGTTTCTAAACACCACAATGTATAACACAAATGCACTGTATATCTTAGTAAATAGTCCACTCTCTCGAGAGAACACAACTGTAATAATGAAAGTGTTTATATAACGCCTACAAGTAAAGGTACATTGCACTTTTGCGATGCATTAAAATAAACTGGACAAGCAGCTATCAGTATCGGTTCAAAGTAATATGACATGATGCGTGTACTTACTGGATCTTGCTTGGACAATGTGTGAGCTTCCAAACGTTTCACATCTCTTTTTTATTTAACACCTTTTTGATGTTAACTGCCGTCACTAGTTCTAGATCGTAATACATGCTAATTTCCGACTGAATATTAGCGAGTCGATATGTATCAGAACACGTGCTAATTTAATCATTTTAGTTCTTTCATTACGCAAATAGGAAAACAAGTGATTAATTTTCATGAAAGCGATTTACTAAGTATCATCAATATACAAAGAAGTTGTAATGGATTTGCTTTCTTGTCACTGGCATTTTTGCTACGCATTTGAGCAACTACGTTTGGTTTATTTTCAGATTTATGTATCCACGGCAAGTACGGCCCAATGACGGTAAATATGTTATATTTAATTCCCAAGTTTTTCATTGATAGGGTTCCGCAGGGTGTTGCGGTGATTCCAACAAGTTCACTGCCGAGCAGCACTGGGGCGCCTATGCCGAACTCATACGTGTAGGTCCTCGTGTACGTGGAGTACTCGATACCGCAGACGCAATAGTACCACTTGGGGTTCGTGCATGGGGTCTGATGGTACGCTTGATGCTGTAGTGCTATCGTATCAGACGTGCCGAGTCTACCATATCCTACAGCAATCAGCTTTTTCTCCTTTAACTCGGAAGCGTAATAATTCCCAATATCGGCGGAAATAACGAAAAGTTCCAGAACTGGTGGCAGCACAAACACCAAGCCTATATTACTGTGCATTCGGGTGACATTAGGGTCCGTCGTCTTCAAGTCAAATATGTAGTCTGCGTGGAGCTTTGTGTACGCTACTTCGAATATCGACGTATTATTGAGTCTTTTGTTGTACATGGCTGTATTTAGCAAAACATATTTAGGGTCATATGAAACGCAGCTACCCGATGTAAGTATCGACCGCTTGCTGATGATGCTACCCGTGCAGATATAGTCCTTGGTGCCACTCAGCAGACCGACCACGTAGGGATACTCTTCTGCTAGGGCCTCTATTACTTTCCAGTCTTGCGGATCCGCTGTCGAACTGATCTTAAGCGACAACACTTGATGGACGATAACAATAATTATAAGGGCTTCGGTAACATGTCGCCACGTCAGAATCATAGCAGTCCAAGTGAACGAGCATTTGATTATTGTTTAAAATACTAATACATGAAGTAAAATCATTTCTCAAAACTATTCTATCAAATAGCTGACAGGTGACATATCCTCTTGATAGTGACAACCATTTTTTAATTATTGGGAAAAAGTTTGCATATTTTGTCATTGGCTATTCTTTTATTTGTTGCATAGGGTTATCCGATGCGCACGGGTAGATTAATTATCCAATATATCATTTATACGAACTATACCCATAATAAGTTTATTTATACTTAGATATACATAACTTCACGCCTGTCTCTGGGGCAGGTAGATACTATGGAACGCCAATTGCTACGATTCTGATATACCTCTTTCGCTTCATCAATAGCCATCAGTCGTTTCATGCATGTTCGTCGGTCAAGGGTACTTTTAATTTGGCCCTTCCTTAATATATCGCCAATCTGGTCAGTATACATCCGTCTAGGCTCTAGATTCTAGGGCGAGGGTGCTCTCTACCGACGGCCACTTTCATATCCGCACTGTATTCTTCTTTACTCGATTTTCATCCATCCTATTTACATGTCCCAACCAGTGTAATATTCCCTTTTCAATCCTTGTCACTAAATCATCTTTAAATCCACACCTTTCTCTAAAACACTATTTTTCACTCGATCACCTAGATACTTACTATGAAAACTTGGGTTCAATCACATCTACTTAAGTCATGGCAATAACAAGTAACTAAAGAAAAAAATAGGGATTCATTGTTACCCATCTCATAATGTATCTAACGTAACCAATATTTCCAACTACAGTTTTTTTTAAGGGGGGAAAATCATCGAATGTCTGGTCCCGCCTGGGTGAGGCGGAAGGGAGTGTCAGACTCTTACTGACTAAAAACCACCCCGTTCCTTCTCCTGCACGTCGAGCCGGAGCCCCGGTTACCCGTTAGGTTCTCCGCGACTCCAACTATAGTTTAGTTGTATAGTTTTAGAACGATGGTAAATTTTTACGATATTTAAAAGAAAAAAAATGGTATTCAGATCATACCTAATCTTGATTGATTAATTAATTAGGTACTTAGGCACTTACGTATTTTTAATGTGATGTTGTGCTTTGAACACGCATAATTGTCATAACGTGTATAAATAATTTATAATATGATATATCACACATTGTTGTCGTGGTGGCTCGGGGGTTAAGTTTAAAGAGGCGGGTGTCTCTTTAAAACCTGGCAAGTACCAATGTGACTTTTTCGACTTTTTTAGAGTTATATGTACTTTCTAAGAGTATTTAGACACCACTGACAGACGGTAAGGGAAAAGACAAAGAGTATAATAAGTATAGGGGTAGGAAAAGATCGTGAGGAAACCTGAAGTTTGAAACGCCAATCCGCCTTGAGCAACCGTGGTTATTAATGCTCTAACCATCTCCTTGTGAAAAGAGGATCAGCAGTGCTTATATGCTGGTGATGGTGATCACCCATAGGTACTTAGTCTTTCCTTGACAGCGCGAATTGTATTAATTTCATTATATTATCATTACATTCATCGAAAATCGACAATAACCGAGATGGGGTTCAAAGTGATCCATAAGATAGAGGGAGATTTATATTTTCCTAAAATAAAAGTTAATGTTATTTAGAGGGAGAAAATGTCTGCGGCATTAAGTCCACCTAATGTACACTGTGTGAGTGAAGCCTAAATAAATAAATAGGTAAATATTCACTGCTTTTATACTACTTGAATGACTTAGGTATTCCACATGTGAAAAATATGGGAGTGTAAATACTGTGGACACATGGTGCGTTCAATTATTATCATATTATTGTTGGTGACCTTTGTAGATGATAGCTGAAAGGTATCTCTAACTAAAACAACAGTAAAAATAAGAGGGGGACAAGTAGCAGTAAAGTGTTTGTCATATTACTACTACAATAGTGCGGGACAGCCATGCTTCGGCACGAATGGGCCGGCTCGACCGGAGTGATACCATGGCCTCACACAATCCCGACGTGAAACAGAGCTTGCGTTATGTTTCGTCGTGTGAGTGAGGCTACTGGAAGCCCAATTACCCTCCCAACTTGCCCCAATCTCCCTATTCCCTGAATACCAAGAATTCTCAAATTCCTGAGGTCGATAACGCACTTGTAACGCCTCTGGCGTTCCAGGTGTCCATGGGCGACGCCGATTGCTAACCATCAGGTGATCCGTCTTCTCAGTTACCGGCTATTATCCCATAAAAAACCACAAATATTACAGGTTATAACTAATTTACAGTAATAGGTGCTTTTTATCGTTTGGTCATCTAGATTCTAAATTGATTACCTTTTACCATTATTAGCGGTGTCTCGAATTAAAACTTTCAATTGTATGGTAGATATAAAGATGTTTTTTTTAAATGAAATTACTTTGCGAATTTTGTTCTCGAACAGTTTTAACCAAACAAATTGTATAAAGCTGATTGTCTGCCTCGTGGAAGTCTAGGTCCAGCATAAACCTAGGGAATCTACCTATTGATGCGCTGGTATCTACTTTGTTTATCTTCTAAAATGTATAGCGACAGTGATGTTTGTTTACCCTTGGGTATAATAATATACAGGTTTTGGCAGAATGTTCCAGGCAGAAGGACATTCTGTTGCGTCTCGCAACAGTTTGATGCACAATACAAAATTGGCTTTACACGGTAATCACTATAGGAACTTCCATGATCCATATAATTTTGTAGAACCACTGCAGTAGCCCTCATGTCAACAATGTTAATGTGTCAACATATTGACAATGTCAGCTGCGTTTTGTCTCTGCAAAGCAGCAGATTGACTCCACAACTACAGAAATGGATTATCCAAGGAATAAAAGGAAACAATTCTCAAGTTTTTGTCGATACTCGAAACTTGAGAGTCTAGTAAAGAAATTGTACTTTGTATTACCTTCTTTCAGTATTTTACAGTCAAGGCAAAAACTAAAGGAGTTCTTGTTATACAGGTATTCTTCAGTTGTTAAGGGTGCTTGTGGGTTCATCTCGGCAGCGGTGCGGGCTGCGTGTCTTATCTAGACTATCGCGGATTACAGACCTCCTTACGGTGCACTTTCCACGGTGGTTAGCCTAAAAACAAGCGCGTTGACTGCTCCGTGACATGGTTACAGTTGCTAGAACCGATAAAGTTACCTATTTGACTATTCTGGACGTTCATAATAAATGATGACACGGCTGAAGTGCCTGTACCTGTGTGGATGAATTAAATAAATGATTTGAAACGTATGCGTAATAATCACTTGCTACCAGTAAGTGCTGATTACGAATGTTAGAGGAGCGTTTGCTCAGTACTACCTAGCGTATGAAGTTTGGTTTAACTTGCAAGACGAGTAAATATTAATCTATGCATATTCCGTACTACGTAGATGTTAGTCTGGGATAATTGGAAAATCGAAACTAGGAATGATATAATAATAACGCCATGTTTGTTGAACACTACTAATACATACATCATATTTAGTATAGATACAGATAGTGTGTGTTTTATTTAGCTTTACTGAACATCAAGTAGATAATAGCATCCTGAAAGGAGTAAATAGATATGTAATGTAAAGGTACTCTGTTGGGTTACTATTAACATACATCGCTTCAAATGTTACAAACAAGGAGTATTTTAGACATCATCCTGCGAAATGTTTAAATAAAATTATTGAAAGCACAGAAGTTATCATCGTACCGTTTTTCGAGTTTTAATAAGAAGTAAAAAACTGGTGAATGGATAACTGGCCTGTCTTGATGGCTGAGTATAAACTTTGGAGGGCCTAACGAGGAGGCCTAAACGATCGCACATCGACATGTTGAAGGTTTAAATATATGTAGAGGTCTTTACTGCCTTATTTTATTACTTTAAGTCAGCAGTTTTCGAAAGCTCTTTGAGGTAGTGTAATATTAAAGCTAAAGTGATTGGCAAATATTTTCTTAACATAATTCACTTACTTACCTACTTGAAAGTTCTATTGATTTTGTAAGATCTTTCATACTGTTCATCTTTAGATACCTGTAGGCGTGATTGAACATCCAATCAGTAATCTAATAAACTTCTAACAAAATCCGAACGCAAAATACGGAAATAAACGTAAAATATTACCATAATGTGAAAAATATGATTTATTAATTTGAATTTTCTCCAAGAAATATTTTTGATTGTGCAAAATATTGTTAAGATCGTGTAAATTGTATATTTGCTTGGTTTGTCTTCAATCGATTGGAAATTCCGACGGTAATGAGTGCACAGAGGGAAGGAATTCTCGGTAGAAGACTGGAGGCATGCGCGACAAAAAGTCGAAGCGAAAAAAAAAACTAATTTCCGTCCCGAGAATGGCAAACGATGGAATTATGTAGAAATAGAATCCGTTCACTAAGAACAAAACTATGTGGCTAAACGAGATATCTGCAATATGTCTAAATAGGGAAATCTTTTGTCAGATTTGTGTGCTTCATATAAACATAATATTTTGCATAAACATCGAGACAGTAACATAAGTGGCTACATATCTCTCTTAATCTGTCAAATACCAAGCGGTCACCGGTGACCGCGACCTATTGTTCTTTAATTGTGTCTATAAAACCGGTATTCGACGAGTTAATTAACATTTCAAATATTTTGCGAAACTTCATAAGTAGGTAAACAACCTAAGAGTCCTTAGTAAGCTCTTGAGTTAACACTAAGCAGGCCCTGGGCTCCAAATTTTTCTAATTACATTTGAGTACCCGCTTACTGTGATGTTTTCCTCAAATGTTAATTATTATTTTTGTTGGTACTTTCTTTTACTTTTTATCTTCCTCTTGACCATAGTAGAAAGAACACAGTAGGTTATCTAAGGCCGCCCGCCGAGTTATTAGCCTACTCTTGCGTTGATCCCCAGGGTTGTCACTTTTACTTTTAGTTAATATTTTCGAACAAGCAGCACTTGATCTAAATTTATGAAATGAAAAGCATATTATGATTGAATATTTTATCAATTTATAAATTTAGTAAAAATTAAAAGCTTATAAAAAGATTATTAACTTCTTAAAATAAACTTTAGCTCTATACCTACATAGTATTCAGAAAGTAAATTTGGGAATACATTTATATGGAAAATTGCGACTCGGCTACGCTCTTAACAAATCAGATAAACTGTGAAATAAACAATACAATACCACATTTTCTTATAATATTTAAGTATAGTAGGTAATTACATTTCTGGTTGAGTAGGAACTATGAAGAATGATAAGAGTAAGAATAAGTAAGTAGGTATCTCATCATCAAGTACCTACAAATTATATTATGCTAGAAAAAGTGACTAGCTTACCTTTCCTGTTCAATAGGTACCTAATCTGAACAGAGACAGTTCTGGAATCGATTAATTATTAAGACACCCAAACACACAGCAATACGTTCTTCTACGATTATCAGACATTTTTTATTTCATTGAACAGTGCCGAAAAGCCGTGAAGCGCGCGCAATCCTCGTACAGTGTCAGCCCTGCCTGGCGCACTGAGAAACGGGTCGAGATTTTGTTATAGTGTGCGTGCGTCGACGCATAGATACTATGGCGCACACATATAAGCCGCGCGCGGAGCATTTGTATGAAGATAACCTACTTTGTTCTTTATACTATGTCTTGACGGTTCAACGAAACGAAATATTTTGCTTTAATTTTCTTAGTTCCTTGTGAAAAATTTTGAAGAGTCGAAACTTTAAGGTTTAATTTTCTTCGAAGGGTTAGATGGGGATTTTGGCTATTTCCGTACCAATGATCAAAACCAGGACCGAATGAAATCCTTATTACTGTAGTTATTGTATGAAATACTAAATACTAAATATGGTGAGTATCTATTTTGATAAGTATAAACATTTTCATTGACCTGATTTCAATTCAAAATTTCGGTAGGTACTGTTAAATCACTAACACATGCCTATTACTGAAACTTTCCAGAATTTATTAGACAGCTATCTACTCTCGGGCGGCCATTTGCGAGAATAGTCATTTTATTTTACTCTTCAGTATTGAAATTGGACATAAAAGGTACACTAATGGAATTAATGGGAATTCTATTCGGCTTTTTGACAGAATTTTATTGTATCTGCAATAAAAATGTGTCTTGTTATCGATTTTATGGACGTGATGTTAACTTGTGACACCTTCGGTACAAGACAAATAATATTTTACAATGAATTAAATTTAGTAAGTATGTACGAGTAGTATAAATAAGTCAATAACTAATGTTGTCAAAGACTTTGATTATCATGTCATATTCACGCGTTATTTTTAAAACACTGCACGATTATTCAATAAAGTTGGCTGAATGTACACATGCCCCTAATTAATTGTTAATTGTATGCGAAGGTCCTGACGAGGGGGACGAAGTGAACAAAATAATACCTCTACAAATGTTAATTAAAAAAAGAATTGAAAGCATATATTTTTTTATGTATTTTTAGGATTTGTTGTCTCAATCAATTATGATGAATTAAAAAATGAAAGAAAAAAAGCAACATAGTGCTGTATGTTAAACATAGATTTAAATAAATGTGTTGGTTATAGTATCGGCTGGTCGTTACAGATACCAAGATGTAAAAGGGTATCTCACCTGGTAGTAAGCGATGATTGCCCATGGTATACCGATACAACTACGAATTATCACTTTCTTTAAAAGGGGAAACCATCCAATGATTCTTCCCACCATGAAAACGAACTATTACTATAAAATAGATAAAAGGCTAATCTATGTTTATGTACACGACTGTTTTCAAATTATATCTTTATTACAATACTCCTTGTTACAATTTGTGACGCCTCTTGTACTATTAAAAGGTATTGTTATATTTCTGCTGCTACTTTTTATTGCTACGATAGGTATCTTTACAAAGGAAGTAAAATGCGAAATAAAAATTTATTTTTCTCGTTACATTCCAGGAAAACTTGAATGTTGTGAACGTTGAAGAAAAGCTTTGAAAAAAGAAAGATATTTTAAAAATGAACAACAATGTGACGCTGCAGGCATTTCCTTCGTTCACGAGTCGTGTCGAAGCCTTTAAAACTGCAGGCGTTTAACGCGTTTTCACGCTCCTGCACCCCCTAGCAGGCACAACGAAATATCTCAGCGATTGAAGTGAAATACGTAACTTTATCTTTGTTTATTAAATGTTCTACTTCGAATTATGTAGGTACTTTGTATATTAGAGGTGGATGCAGTGCACAGGATGGAGTTGGGTAAACTACTGTTAGCTTAACTTCAGTCTTCTAAGTACATTCTCGAAAATCTATATCTAGAATATAGGAACGTAAGTATTGTATGAAATGTCGAAGCCAGAAGTTTTCTGTTGAATAAGATATGTTCCATTCACTGACTATTTAGGTGTAAGCTTCAGGGTTTGTAGCCTGAAAATATTTTCAGCATAATATTTATCTTCTTGACATGCATTCATGGAGGTTTCGACCTGCGTTATACTAACAACTGTTCGATATTCCCGCCTTCAAAAGCACTTGGGTCGAGTTGGGCCTTTCTTTCCATAGCGCTCAAGGAAAGGGCTTTAGGTTTTTTCATAATGTACAAAAGAACCTTTTTATAACGTAGCACAATGAAGCCCAAATCACACACGTGCCTATCTAAGGAGGGACAGGCATTCGATTGTTCTCCCACGGGGTGCCGCAAGATTTTCACAGCTTTATACGTATCCAGCCCTCTCCCTCGGGCTCTACTTTCATTTGAATGGGTCGTCAGATTATAATAACTTGTACGCGGAGGGACGGCGACGTGATAAAGCTGCTAGAACAACTTTTTGCGTCCACCACACTCCCGCGGGTCGCGGCTGCTCCTGAATTAGGTTCAGAACCCACTAACGCAATCATCTTTGCTCTACTTGACAATGTGTTGTGTAGATACAATGAAACACGAATGTGTTCATTGGAAATATTTTTCCAATAAATAGTGTCGTGTCAATTTATCAGGTCGAAGTTGTTAGCATGTACCTATTGTTTACAATAGAATATTTATACGCTACCGCATAGTTGGATGACGAAATAATTAGACGTTTACGCCGCATGATATAATATTCCGTTTGTTTTTGATGCTCACACACTCACATTTGCTGAAGTGTATTCTAAGCGTTACGGACCTTTTATAAAACTCAGCCATTCGTATGGGCAAACTTTTGCTCTTTTAAGATGCAAATATATGGGGCGTTCGTCATTTCTATATTCGGAGGGGACGAGTGAGTTGTATTTTCCACTTTATATTAGAACGAGCTTATGTATGAGGCAGTGTGTGAGTCAAGAGTCGAGAGTGAGTTATTTTTTTAGCAAAACAAATTATTTAAGAATATAAGAAATAGTCTACACGTGATTTCTTTTACGTTTGAGCGTTTGTTTTGCTTTCTTTAAGAAAAGCGTTAAAAACCTAACAAGAGACTATTTGCTTTAGGTACTCTCGAGAGTCCGTCGGGAATCTGTTCACTTTTATATAACTAGGACTTTACACGGAAAAGAAAACCGAAGGATCGGGACCTCAGTGTAATTTTAGTGGAACACGTAAAACAGTGGCGGTCGGGGGTTACCGGGTCACGATGCGAAATGTGACTGACATAAATGCAAATGGCGCGACAGAGATTTTATACCAAGTCGAAGTATCGTGGTTTATTGAGATTCGTTGAGAATCGTTCGAATTGAAAGTACCTACCTATACTTTTTTTTTTTTTTTTTTAAGGGGGGAAAATCATCGAATGACTGCCCCCGCCTGGGTGAGGCGGGAGGGAGTGTCAGACTCTTACTGACTAAAAACCACCCCGTTCCTTCTCCTGCACGTCGAGCCGGAGCCCCGGTTACCCGTTAGGTTCTCCGCGACTCCGAATCGGCATCGGCCCTATTGGACCCCATCTGTGGTGGTCTGATGGCTCTTTGAGGCGCGCGCGGAACGCGACGCGCCGTACGCTCGGGTCTGTTTCTGGTCGGACGGGGAGCCACCCATGCTCGCCGTCCGCAGGCCCGCGCTCACGGTGGCCGGAGATCGTCCCGCGATCCCCGACGCCCGGTGTGTCCTTCGCGATGGCTGGGTTGCGAGGAGGCAGCGCTTCGCTGCCTCACGCGTCCCGCCTCCTCCTTAGCTAGCATGACTGCTTCGCAAAAGGAGGAGACGGCATCCCAATCCCCCTCGCTCCGCATCATGGCCTGCACTAGGCCCGGACGCGAGAGGTCGCCATCGCCGATCACTTCCCTGAGGACACGGCGGTGCTCAGCCCACGAAGGGCATTCTCCCACCGTGTGTTCCACCGTGTCCTCAGGGCGGTCCTCGCAGTGATGACACCCGGGCGTTTCCTCCCGCCCCATCAGACACAGGTACCTCCCGAAACTGCCATGTCCGGTGAGGACCTGCGTCAGGCGGTAGGTGAGGACGCCGTAGCGTCTCTCAAGCCACTCCTCAAAGAGGGGACTTACCGCTGCGATGGCAGCGAGCCCAGTCCTCGGTACCTACCTATACTAAGAATGGGCGAAGCGAGGAGAGCACTGGGTCACATTCCTTTTTTATCGTATTTACCATGACAGAAAATATTGACACAGGACCTTTGACCCATATAATAAAAGATGAAACAATGTATTTATAGAAATATTATTTATTTTAAGGGGTCAAATGGGACCATTACTAAGACATCGATTTCGATGTACGTCTCTCTGTCAGCAAGCTGTAGGTTATCTAAAAAATGTTATAGACTATGAAATGTTTTAACAGATAATGTATTTCTTTTGCCGCTGCAACAAATAAAAAAAAAAAGAATAAAGTAATTATTGAATAGAGGTTTCCATACATCAAACTTCTTTTTTGCCGTGTTTTATAGAGATGAAACCGTTTATGCGCGAGTTTGAATCGCACTTGGCGTATTTTTATTACAGGCCATATAGATTACATCTTTGATTGTTATCGATAAAGCACATTATGAGTAAATAAAGGTGCTTACTATTAAAACACTGCCTCGTTGGCTGAATGGTCGCAAGTACGACTGCCGGGCAGGGGGTTTCGGGTTCGATTCCCGGATCAAGCAAAGTAATCCTGGGTTTTTTAAAAAATGTCAGTGGTAGCACGCAGTCTGGAATTGTGTCCGGTATATGATTAGATACCCCTTACCCCTTATTAGATGGAACTCATAACTTAAATAGTGAACAGTGGGTGTTACATTATACATACCTACATTATAGTGGCAGTAACTGCTGTACTGTAGGTACATCTCTGCCTACCCCTTCGGGGGTAAAAGGCGTGATGTTATTTTATGTTAAAGGTACTTATTGAGTACGTACTAGTGGGCGCTACATTGAAATCGCCTAGTCATACATATACCAGCGGACCGAACAATACTGGGGCAATATTGTCGTAATAAACAACACAGTATGCCATTATTTGTTCACAGGTGGATGCCACTTTGTCATTACTCATCTTCCTGAAATATGTAATTTTGCGTTCTGTGTGCTACAAAGAGGTGTGATAATATGGCTAGAGATATTATTTTCCTGGTATTTCTTTTTTCAAATTCTTGTTATTTTTGTTAGGACGAAAAATCATCAAATGACTCAACCAAGGCGAGACACTCCCTGTGTTAGACTCGTACTGATTAAAACCACTTCGTTTAAGTTCCAATATCTATCCTATACCAGTGTCGAAGTATTTGGCTAGTCTGGCCCACAGTCCTGGCAGACATCGACCATAGTACATTCTGTGTGTGGTGATTTGACGGGCCATTCATAGCCAAGTTTACTCTATTTATATTTTATGGGTCTCTTAGAGTAACTTACCCGTACCTACATGTCGCGGAGAACCTAACGGGTAACCGGGGCTCCGGCTCGACGTGCAGGAGAAGGAATGGGGTGGTTTTTAGTCAGTAAGAGTCTGACACTCCCTTCCGCCTCACCCAGGCGGGAGCAGTCATTCGATGATTTTCCCCCCTTAAAAAAAAAAAAAATAAAAATAAAAAAACCCGTACCTACATGCATCTACACAACACACTTCGTTAACGTTAAAATTATCCTGTATAAGGTTTCTAAGAGTGAAACAACAATCATGCACACGTTTTGCATATTCATATTAATATTATGGCCTTAAAGAAGTTTTCCATTGATATCAAAGTGAATTGCTTTGTTTGATGTTCAGTTATTGGCTATGTTGTCGTGTGTAAGGTTTTACAGTCCGACTCGCAATAAACGGCTTCGGCAATAAACAACTGTCTGGAACTCTGGACTTTTCGGAAGTGGGCCATGGGGGTGGGAAAGGAAAGTTTATTTAGAGCGTCCCTATTTCAATACATCGCACGTGACCTGTTCGTAGCATCGTCGTGATTGCCCTCGTTAAAGAACCTAAGTGAGTAGGACTTAATACGATGGTTTCCTGAACAAATATAGGTATGCTTAATTGTTCTCAGTCGATCATCGAAGAAATTTAATATTTTGCTTGATTTTCTTTTTCATAGATTGTAAATTAATGCGTGTGTTAATACGCTATCGTGTAGTGTTTATGTACATAGATACACTATTAAATTGTGTTGAAAGTTACGTAAGATTTGGTCTTTCTTTCATTTAACCAAATAGTACAGTATCTAAACAACCGCAGATAATAAAGCTGGGTGTTAATCCAATTAGATCAATGATTGATCATTCCTCGAGTTATAAAAAGAAATTAATGATAAAACCCATTTCTAATTAAAATGAGGTCGCTGAATATGGTGGCGTTAGTACATTTTTAATGCTTGCGTACAGTGACGGATTTAAATGAGAGATTTGCAGACGAGCAAAGGATCAGTAATATGCAATAACTTACCATAAAATTAATTATTAGGAAATTGTTATGTTATCTCACATAAAATCCATCATCCATCCTCCTCCTAAAACCGCTGCAACTCCAGGATCTAGTAAGCTAGGATCAAGTACAGTATATACAAACATGAAAATACCGAAACACTGAAGTCCGGTGCGTCCCAGGGGCATGAATAACTGGATTTGGATCCTACAAAGAAATAAATCGGAAGATACCTATTATTACAGATATTATTTTGGCAACGCACTTCTAATGCTTTTGGTGTTTCGGGTGTTTATGAATGGCGCTGATTGTTTAGATACTATCAGGTGATCTGTCAACTCATCTGCTGGCTTATCCCATAAAAAAATAAAAGAAATTCATCCAAAACAGAGGCGCCATGTTTTATTGTTTCTTTAGAAACTACGATGTTGCAGGATTAATATATCGTTGTGTTGTGTTCTGTTTGATTGATGGTTCCTTTTGGCGTACATTTCACAAATGTATACGTAGGCTACATGCAGATGACGATGTAACCTACACCAGTAGACACATCGTTCTTCTTGTTTTGTTGTCAGATATTTCTTTTTTTTATAAATGAATTTGTAAGCAGCAGTTGGCATAACTCTGTCTACTACCTACTTAACATTTTTCCAGAAAATATATTTGTTTGAATCGATAAAAAATTATGACACCTAAAAATTATATATAGTTTATATTGAAGAAAAACAGTAAAAGCTTTTTGCTTTAATTAATACGTAATTGGCTGGAAAAATACCATAAATTTTTTTATTTTTTTTTTTTTTTACTAATCTGAGTATATGGCATCCCTGGATGTTTTTCCAGCTATTTTGGCCTGATTTTTCATTAACATTGTCGTTCAGATAGTAAATAATAAAAAATATCAAAATAAAAAATAAAATAATAATGATAGATATTTTAACCGTCTACAAGTTTAACTAATGGTGACAACATTATAAAATACGCATAGATTAAAAATTAGCGGTATGAAGAATAAATAATATTACAAGTTAGTATAATTTTATCGTCATCAGTGTATTTTATTAGAACATTGTCCTATAAAATGAATATTTATGTAATCCCTAAAATACGCGTTCATAAAAAGTATCACAAAGAAAATTAAGATGCCCAAGTAAATAAAACGCCATCATAAAATCAAGGTATGCTTTATATTTATAGTGAGTGCTCAAGCGACTTAGTGCTTACGCAAAAGTTATAAAAGCGACCGGCACTTAAAGGGGCTTGAAAAAAGCATCTAGCCGTAAAAAGGTAAACATCATCACTGGAGTAAATTAACTCGTTGGCTGCGAGGGCTTTACTCGGGTTTTATTAGGACACTCGAGTACCTACTCGGTGCTTCAGAATCACGGCGTGGCGTGGTGAGGTGTAGGCCACAGACACTCGACTCGACGTCGCTGTCGTCAGCTCTACTTACGATGTAGGTTAATGCGGTTACCAACTTGTAATTACCACACTGATTCGATCACGTCCCCAGAATTCACTAACGATAATAAATTATATCGATAGTATAATCGATTTTGCTTATCAGATGCCATTGCATTTGACATTTAGTTAGTGTAGATAAACATGGCGTAACGATGCTGATCTTTTATTTTGTCAAAGTCAATAAGGGGTGAGCTTTTACTAATATCATAGACTAATTGAGTGTAGTCATCAGAATTTCATAGTCAAAAAACAGACAAATACCTACATAACATGTATGAATAACTTGCAAATACTTTTTGCCTTACAGTGTGCTGGTGCACTTCAATTAACCCTTTGAGTACCGTCATTATAGACACAATTAAAGAACAATAGGTTGCGGTCATCGGTGTCCTCTCGGTGTTTGACAGTAGTTTCTACTGGAGTATAGTCCAGCAGACAAGAAGTTACAAAGCACTCCAATAGCTGCAAAGGTGCGTGTAAGTTTAACAGCAAAGTTTGTCTTCTAAAACTTTTTAATTATCGGCAGAGGGAATATCTGTGTTTAGAGCAGAATGTTCTTTATTCCCGCACTTAGCGAGTAGTGGCGTGAGCACAACGGAGTATTCGCAACATGTGGCCCGCAACTCGTTCTCTACTCACTTAATTAAGCGAAGGGTACCCGCGCCCGAATGCCATTAGCTTCTGGTTACGATGAAGTGGCTTCTATGTTGGTTTTCGATTTCTCTATCCACATACATGTCATGTGACCACAAAATGAATTTAAAGTAGTTGTACGTATTACCTTTATTTGTAAGTTTCTATTTTTATATGCAAAAATATCGCGAACGTCATATCTTGAATGAATTTCTTACCCCGCAATGATATTTTGAATTCAGCAAGTTCAAAAGCGACAAACTTGGCATCGGTTATCACGATTTTCCCAATGCTTAGTCAGCTGAAAAAGGAGACGACACGGCCCGGGGCTCTGGACTTGGCTTAACTCATTCATAATAAAACAGTTCAAGTTGCTTTTTGACTCCTTCGAAGTCAAGGAAACTGAATATATAATTAGGTATGTCATTACTGTTTCACTGTGTACAGCATTTTATATTTATGATTCCTTGTTTAACTGCTTCGTAGGAGTAGTGGTTCTAAGTGCGACTGTTAGATATGAACTCTTCTTTTCTCTTTTGTCTTTGAAATCATGAATGAGTAACATGCAATTTGAATGGGTGCTCAATGAACATATTGACTAGAACAAACTGAACCTGTAACCTTTAACTAATTGAACTAAATGCGCATGGTTACCTTTTTAGGGAAAATTCAACGTCAAATCGTAATCCGTTCATTGACAGTGCCATGAAAGCCCAAAAACCGCTGTTCATTTTGTTAATTAGCTCTAAAATATATCGCGGTGCGTGGTTATGCAGCGTTTCCAGTTATTATAAATAAAGAACCGTGCAAAATATAGGAAATGCTGCAGTACATAGTACATACGTTATGCAAATACGAGGACATGACTAACGGCGTTGTTGTAAATCAAGTCCAATTTAACATTTTCATATAAAGTGTTAAAGGCAGTGTGGGCTTGCTACGCGCGCACGAGATCTGTCATCGGCTGTGGATTTATAGCGCATCGTTCGTCGGGATTTGCTTTTGCTTCCCGTTATGGATTGCTTTAGAATTCCGATGGTTCCACTCAAATATATTTTTTGTCCATTTCCCATATGTCTACTTCAGTGTGAAACACCAGGGTTATTGTTTTCCTGATGTATTGGATCGATGCTTTTATAGAGGTATAAACGACCTTTACAATATACACCTGGTGAGCAATGGAATCTGCCAATCTGGTTATTCACAGGAGTCTAAAAAAAGGCATTGAAAAGTACAATACATTTATCAAGTATCTATGATAGATATCTATGAAGTAATTAGGTGATGACAGTGTAGGACGAATTTATTGGTTACCTATACTTTGTGAAATTACACAAATGGAATAAATGATAGTAGTTAGATCACAGAAAAGAGGAATATTAATTCAATTTGGTTAAACGTTTTTGTCGCGGAATCTAACACACATAGTAACACTTTTTTTTTCAAAAATAAACTTTCTTTATAGTCCGGCTACATTGCTCTCAAGTGTACCTACATATCTACATATAGGTACCCTTTTGTATTTTTAACAAAAAATTGTTCTCACGCGTGAAACTCGTTTCATAATATTTCAGCTGATATGAAACTACTACGAGAATAACCGGAGTAAAATTGAAAATGTGAACAAAGAAGTGATATTTTTAAACGAATGTAGTTTTTTCACTCAATTACTGTTTTCCACTTACACTCGATACGTATCCGAACGAAGTTGGCGTGTAAAGGAAAAAGGAATGTTTATTCATGTACTCGTAATTGAATTCTGTTGGGAGTGCGGCTGAGCGCAAATTGAAGTGGAGACGTAGACGGGAGGCAGCCAAGCCGCGGCGGTCGCCGGTCAGCCGCTGCAGGCGACGCGGCGCACCAGACATCGCCCTTGATATTTCAAGTAGGTACTCTTATATTATACTAGCGTCCGTTTGTTTAAGCGCTTTCCTATGTTACAGTTCATTTAACTATAAACAAAATTTTAACAACAGTAGTCTTACAGTACTTTTAATTAAAAAAAGCATAAGCTACTTGTGACTTGTTCAAATTTTTTTAATTTAAATAGGCAATAATTCTTGAAAATCCTTATCCTACAAGTAGACATTTTAATAGTGCTATATTTAAGTACTTAATTATTTAATTAATTGAAGAAAATAGTAATTCAAAAGTAGAAGCAATTTGTTATTGGATCAAGGTTTTTGGCAATAGAGACGATACATTTGACAGCAAAATAGCGGATAACGTTTCAGGTCGCATGATACACAAATTAACGGTCGAAATTAATAATTAGGATCCTTTTTTTCACGGAAACTTCACAGAAGTTATACAAGGTGTAGTTTTGAAGCCGTGTCATTTCTCGGAGGCATGTCACAGAAGTCAGAAGGTTTAATGTAAGAGAAAATTTCTGGCCAATAGTTAAAAATACGGCTATAATAAATCGTTTAAGTTCGACAGTATTTCACAATAAGCGACAGCAATGTTTCTTATAGGAGTTTTATGGAATTAGGAATAATATCAATTACGTATTTGAGAATTGTGTGTGTTAAGCCGCGTTATAAAGCTAGTTACAAAACGGCGGCGTGTACTTCGTACTTAGTACGGATTTCCGTAATTTCGGAAAAATGATAACCTACAATTTTTTTTATTGATTCGCACTCAGAATCGATGTCTGAGTTACCTCCTAGAAAATGACGCGGCTTCATAAAAAATTGATAATTATCCACAGCTTTTGGTTTGCTGTAGGTTTTATAATGATTAGATAGATCTTTAGTAAGATTGTCATCAACTGCTGTAACCACATTCTACAAACACGGGTTACTAATGTTACATACGTGTATCTAACAGAGTTTCGGTAGTAAGTAACTGTAGATGCCTAATATTGGAAGACAAGACAGATAGCTGTGGGTTTATAGTTAACTAAACTTGTACCACAATCTAACCACCTATTTGGGGTTGTAGTGCGGTTTACCATAAATTGAAACATGCTAAGATTACCGGGTTCCATCCCCATGCATCTTTAGAATGTTTTATTTTTGTTATAGTAATTCAGGGTTTAATTTCAAATTATGCATAGTTTTTACTTTTTATTACATATAGTAATCTACTCAGTTCTTTTTAGTTCATGAACGCTAGAAATTGACGTTTAAGAATTGAGATCTAGGTACTATTCTTCGGTTAAATGACTATTTACATTATGTACCTATATATTATGTGGATAAGACTGCTTCAACTTGCCTTTATGGAAATTAGTGTATTATTTTCCAACGTCAGCGTCGATACAAGTTATAACTTAAAAATCATATTTAAATAGAAACAAGGTGCTATTCATAAACCTCTGTTAAATGAGAAGCAAAATTTTGTCACCAATTCGCACTAGCTGGATTTTAATAAGATTTAAAAATAAAATCTCTGCAGTACACAAGTAGTGTAATCCTTTAAAATGTCTAGCGGGCTTCCCGGTGCCGGTCGAGTCTCGTAAAGAGATAAGCCGCACGGAGCCCCTACATTTTTCCTGCCTCGCCAGCTTTGCTACAAGTGCAAAGCCAATGAGATTCAATGCTGCATTCATGTTGTACGTAATTGGAATACTGTGATATATGATAATATTACTATGTTCTATTTACACAGAACCTAAAAATAAGGTAGACTTTTTATTAATAAATGATAGGGCTGTAAACGAGGAAACGGATCACCTGATGGTAAGGAATCGGCGCCGCCCACGGACACCCATAACACCAGAGGAGTTACTTAGGCATTGTTTTGTAGAAGAAGGTACTACCTCTAAATATAAACTGTTATTTATGAATAATTAGTAAAGTAATTTACATTTTATTATTGGTAGTAAATTGTGAGATAGTTACATATGTTTTGTAATAAAACGATGATATCACATCGCAGTGTTTCGCACCGCGGTAACACCGGTCACCTAGGAGACGTTGTAGTGTTGCGTGACTTGAAAAGTAAAACAAAGTAAAGATCTGTCAGTGGATAAACGAGCATCCGGCTGCTTACTTTCGCGAGATCCCGCGTCGTCCCGTAATCCCGTAAAGCCAGCTAAATGCGGGACTTGAATAATCCCAGGGACAGGTGAGCCGCCGTGCTTCACTTCGAGGATTTGAGGTCGATAGTTTGTTTACATTCCCTGCCTATACAAACTTCGGAGCCGATATGTGGTGTAAATAGGATGTCAACCAATTTATAGTTGGTAAACTTTGTTGTAAACAGGTAACCGTGGACTTTATAGGATGATTTAGAGCCGGAACAGGTTCTTTCTATGGTAATTGGGCATAAGTTATTGTATACCGTCAGTGGACATTTATTACACTTTTGGTATCCAACTTAATGTCCTGTGAATTTCTAATATGCACTACTATTATTTGCAAGGAGTATTATATGATTTCATTATTTTTATTTAGATTTACCTCTCTACCACAGAAATGCCACTGTTTATGTTAACTTGTATGTATGTATGTATGTATTATAAACTATGTATATTTTGGTCTACCTTGCAATTGTGATTGTGCTTTCTATATATTCAATACCACATTTCGTTTAAATAATAGGAAATAAAATTATTCTTATTCTTATTATCATGTTTTACGAAGGTATATGGTTTGGATAGATATACCTATGAGCACATAGTCCCATGTTTCAGACTATTCCTTCTAACAGTTTGAGGTACGAAGCATACATAATATGAGGAAGGTGTCTCCAGAAACCACAACTTTATTAATATCTAAACTTAGTTTCCCCTCAAAGACGAGCGATGTTCCCGGCGACAAGTTGCTTCTAGCATGTAACACTGTGCACGAAATGCAATTTTAGTTGAGCCGTGAGCGTCCGACGTGGAGAGGTGAAGTGTTGCCTCTTGCAACTAATAATATATGCTGGACCTGAGAACAGTTTAAAACTTCACTCGAAACTTGGTATTGTTCGAAAAACAACTACTGAGATTTGCCTTCTTAAAATCAAAATATTTTATAGGTTCATACGAGTACCAACCGTAAATAATAATTTAAAAAAAACTGACAGTTTAGTTGTCGCTTGGATACAAGTCCTATTTGTTTCGCGTGAAACTCTGTAATAGGGATCATTTGTAATGGACTTCATATACATTTAGTTATTTCATTTTCTTGGAATGCGTATCGGGAACCGTTTAGCGCGGAGACAGCCTTTTTACCGATATTTTTATAAAATTAGATATCTTTGTTTTCCACTATCGAGTATTTTGACCATTGTATTTTCATGGCCGTTATCTATTGCTATAATGAATGTGAAATTTAATAGAATATGCGCGTTACAAATTAATTGCATTGTTTTCGAGTCATGTTTTAATCACATCTCCTCAATTTACCAGTGTATAGCGACCCCTGATGGTTTAGGGAACTCTACAGGCGTCATATTACCGTTGCAGATCAAGTTATTTGGTCGCTATCGCACATGATGAATTCAATGATTGCAGTTGACATCGCTTGTGGCGTAATTGGAATAATTAAGCAGGAATCAAGCAGTGTAACACCGAAATTAAAATTAGTTTACTACTCTGTCAAAAAAGTATCGGGAAAAAACCAATAATACACAAAATGTCTGTTATTCATCCAAATTAATGTATCACCTTCAAAGAATGCTCCTTTAGAAAAGATACACTGGCGCCAACCAATAATCCATTCATCAACACATTTTTTTAACGCTGCTTCCGGAATTGAGTTCAGTTCTCGCCGCGAATTCTCCTTTATGTCTTCTATCGATTGAAAACAGGTGCCAGGTAGTGGTAATTTGAGTTTAAGAAAAAGAAAAAAGTCAGTAGGAGCCATATCTGGTGAATATGGTGGTTGCTGGATGGTATTTGTTGAGTGTTTGGTCAAACATTTGTTCGCCTTGTACGAAGGCGTATTGTCGTGGTGCAAAATCCAAGAATTTTCTTTCCACAAATCTAACCTTTTTCGTCGAATTTGCTCTCTTAAACGCCGCATAACGCTCAAATAATAATCTTTATTTACCGTTAGACCTTCTGGTAAGAATTCAGAGTGCACAACACCGCGATAGTCAAAGAAAACAGTTAATATGACTTTGACTTTTGATAGACTTTGGCATGTTTTTTTCGGTTTCAGTTCAGTTGGAAGACGCCACTCCGAAGCTTGTTGACTAGTTTGCATGTCAAACTCGTAAACCCACGTCTAGTCACCAGTAACAATACGTTTCATGAATGTTGGGTCCGAACTGACTCGTTCTAGCATGTCTTCAGCGACTTTCATGCGATTGAGTTTTTGGAGAAAATTCAGACTTTTTGGGACTAGCCGAGCAGCAACATGTTTCATACCCAATTAATTAGTTAACTCGTCGAGTACCGTATTTATAGACACAATTAAAGAACAATAGGTTGCGGTCACCGGTGACCGCTTGGTGTTTGACAGTTTAAAATGGTACGGATCGACTCGTGAGACACAGAAAGTTCGGCGGTTATTTCTCTCAGAGTTGAATGGGGATTTTCAGTCACTATTTCCTTCACTTTTGCGAGATGTGTACATTTGCCTTTACCAGGTAAGTTTATTGACCACACGGTTGGTGCGGTGTCTGGGCAACTGGCTGCCGTGTCGCGGGTTCGATTCCCGCACGGAATAACACTTTGTGTGATCCACAAATTGTTGTTTCGGGTCTGGGTGTCATTGTGTCTGTGAACTAGTATGTTTGTAAACGCACCCACGACACAGGAGAAAATCCTAGTGTAGGACAATGTAAAAAAAAGTTTCGATGCGTGTGCATTAAAATTGCACAGCTTGATTCTCTCTAGTCCTTTCCGTCATTGTACCATAAGACAATAGGCGAAACGCCACCGCTTCATTGTGGATATCGCACGAAGCATTTCGCTTTAAGCTTCTTTGTGCGAACTGCTAAGGAGTGGAATTCTTTGCACGAGTGAATAGGTTGCTTATGGGCAGACGTGCCCCATCGCAGGATTCGTAGGCCGCATCATTGCTTACTATCAGGCGAGATAGAGACCAAACATCGAGATATACAAAACTAATGAACATCTGAATTTTAGGTAAAATTCAGTGTGGTAGGTAGTCAGGATGTTACATAAGTATAAATATTTGTGTACACATATTCGATTAACCTGATTACGCGTCTTCCTTTAATAGAATAATTTATATACAAATTACTTCTGGAAGGTAAATGTAAGAAAGTTGGTGAGGAAAAAATGTTTTCAAGATTGAGATTTGGGAATGACAGAAAAACTTTCCAAAGAACGTTCTACCTGGTTATTACGAACTTTGAAGGACGCTAATGTACGTTGTACTGGTACAGATTTTTCCATTACATTATACGTAGGTAGTTTTGTTAATAATTTAACATTTAAGTACATATAAAAATGATTATATATTGTAATACCGTCACAGTTATTTTCCGTTCGTCTTGAAACCTGTTTCAAAATGTCCGAAGAAGATAGAAACGTTGCTCGCAAAGAGATTCACGAAACGTTAAACCTTTGCAATTTTTGTGTACGCAATATCGGGCTATCTTTTATAGATATACCAAAAACTTTCTTCCAAAGTTTTACTTCTTATCTATTGTTCATAATGGCGTCATCGTTATTGGTTCTGATGCTGGCAGGTGAGATAGCGTATGTCGCCGGCCAGATGATTAATACCGCCTCCGTGGAGGAATTTGTCGGTAGTTATTTACACATCGCCGGATACGATACAATGAGTGAGTATACCTAATATATGCAATAACAGCACATTATGATCATAGATTTGGGTGTAATTAGCATGTCAACGTTGATGTATGTATTAATAACGTATTATATGTTATGTAATTATAACGTTGTATGGTTCCCTTAAAGTACCTACATACATATCATGGGATTAGAAGTCCAAAGTATCTACTTACAGAGAAAGTAAGAGAAAATCGTTGGTAGCCGTACTTCATTTGAATGGCACATTTGCTAACAGCCCGGACAGGACGAGTGCTCAAAGTCAGACGGAATGAGTGAGTAATATTTAAGGTGTAAGGGGGTAGATGACGGTCGTAAAATTGAGACGTTCGAAATACAGGCTTTAGGTTTATAGTTAGAGCTGGCGTCAAACATACGTGTTTCGTTCGTAGGTGTATTGTATTCTGCTTCTTTGTAACAAGTTTAATCAAAGAGGAGTAACCATGATACAAACTTCACTACGATATAATTTTTGTTCATGTAGTTTTAGTTCCAACTTGTAATTAGACAATTACCTCTACATAAATTAGAATATCGGATGTGTATTTCAGGTTTCGGAAAATTGATAACAATTTGGTACAAGAGGCACACGTTCAGACAACTGGTAGTGGAGCTGGCAGAGATATGGCCAGTCTCTATCAGATACAGGGACGGAGTAGAGATAAAACGAAACAGTCTCTCAACACTTAAGCATAGACAGTTCTGTAAGTCATTTAAACTTTGATAGATTCTGTTATTTGCAATTAGTCATCAGTGAGTTATTAGTCTTATCATATCAGTGGTTATTAAGAATTATAAATATCTGCTGCAAATGCACACATTTGCTGCTAGGAAAAAGGTTTTGTATTCCCCTACCAGGCGATTAAAAGTTTAAGTTAACCCCTGGTATGTCGGAGCAAAGATCTACGCGAGACGAGACAATGCGTTTTCTATTGTGTCTCATATAACTACAGAACAAAGGTTAAATGTAGTTCAGTGTTTTCATTTTTCATTTTAGTTTGACCTAACCACTGAAGTTTGCTTTTATTTTAAATAAGCTTCTGCCCGCGACTTCGTACGCGCAATCCCGATATTTCTCGGTCCCGTTTTTGATTTTCGGTAAAAAGTAAAAAAAAAAATTGGTTAAAAATTGGTATTCTATGTCGGTCTCCTGGCTCTAAGCTACCTCCCTACCAATTTTCAGCCAATTCTATTCGGCCGTTCTTGAGTTATAAGTGGTGTAACTAACACGACTTTCTTTTATATATATAGATTAACAATATTTTTCAGTGTATGCCTTTTGGAATATCTTGGGTGTGTGGTTGTATAATTTGACACCGATTGCCGTGCTCCTGTACCGTAAACTGCGTGGTATGTCTGCAGCTCTTGGCTACGTGTGGCAGATGGCGTACCCCTTTGATAAAACCAAGCCCGCAGTCCACGGCATCGTGTATATCTTTGAAACATGCGCTGGTTCGTCTTTTGCACTTGTTCTTTAATATACTCATATTGTAAGGGAAATTATATTTCTATGCAATAATAGGTAATTACGAGAAAAAAATATATTTCGTCTTGTTATATTGTACAAGTTTTCCTCTCTATTTACTGTTTTCCTAAGCTTTCACAGTTTGAATGCTTTTAAAAGCTTCGTACTTACATAATGGAAGTATTAAATCACATTTCTACGACGTAGTGGGAGATTGCAATTGTAGTGTACGCATTTTGCCAAGTTTTTTGTAAACCTGAACTAATTTCTGTACATAGAGAGTATTTAAAAATTAGGATTCGAAGGTACCGAGAAATTGAAAATCTACATACCTACATTCATAACATCACATATAACTATAACTCAATATAACATAATATAACATCACGCCTTTTATCCCCGAAGGGGTAGGTAGAGGTGCACATTATACCACTGTACAATGTAACACCACTACTCTGCCACTCGACCACTCGACCACTCGGCCAACGAGGCAGTCTGACTCAATATGTGTACGCAAAAAATATTTAAAAACGAAATAAATACAAGATTGCTTACATTTCAATAATAGTATTTTGTAGGTTGTATATCAGTGTGCTGTATGCTCGGTTCGGACTTGTTATTCATGACGATGGCTAGTCACATCAGTATGCTGCTCCGTCTACTACAGAATCAAATTCGTCGGCTCGGTACAGTGGAAAGTAAAGACCCTTTTGACACAAGGTGCAATGATTGCTATAAGGATATTGTTGAAGTTGTTAATATACATCAGCGACTTATCAGGTGTGTTTGACGTTGTTTTTAGATACAAAAAGAACTAGAATTTTTTTTCTGAAAAACTTTATACTCTGTATAAATTCAAGATGACAAATTTTTCTTTTAATGTCCTTCTGGTAGATTATTGTAAAACATTAGACACGTATTTTTTATTTTCTTTCAGAAACAAATATTTAAATTTTTTCGACGATATATTAATTTCAAATATCGCGTGATGTCATTTGTAGGTACATACGTTTTTTTCGTAGAAATGACGTTTTCGCTCCCACTCCTAAACTTTGATTCTTTCCTTCGAAGTATTGTGTTACTTGAATGACAAAATAAAAAAATAGGTACGTGTCTAATATTTTTTCATTACCCAACTGATGCACTAATTAGATTTTTAATTTTCATACCCTGTCATCTTTTTTTTTCGTTTTTTTTTTAAAAAAAAGAACATCATCAATATTGTTACATATTCCTCAAGATTTAAACAGTGTGGAAGGTATAACTAATAGTTCTATGTATGCACACTCCAGGTACATCAAAGATTTGGAGGATGCTTTTTCGGTGGTAAATCTAATTAACGTATTGTTAAGTTCCGTTAACATTTGCTGTGTCATGTTCACTATTGTGGTAAGTATTCCTTATTATTAAAATGTCAGACACTATATTATTTTCGTAATTATTGACTTTGTTTGTTTATTTCGTTTATAGTTTTTAGATTCGTGGATGGAAATGAGTAATAAGTTCTATCTTGGAGCTGCTTTGACGCAAATATTCATTGTATGCTGGTACGCCGATGATATATATAGAGCTGTAAGTATCACACTAACCTAAACGTGAAAGTTTCTTTGTTTGGATGTTTGTCTGCCAACCACGCTGTAACTACTGAACGGATTTTGATGAAATTTGGTATAGAGGCAGGGTATGTGCTGACTTAGGTGATAGGATACTTTTATCCCGAATAATGCTCACATGGGATAAAACAGGAATCATATTCTACGCGAATGAAGTTGCGGGCAACAACTAGTACAAAATAATATATTTTTTTAACATCACGCCTTTTATCCCCGAAGGGCTAAGCAGAGGTGCACATTACGGCATTTATGCCGGAATACTGAAACGTTACTCAATTTTAAGTCGTGCTTAAATATCGTGCCATCTCTGTCATTTTACAAAGAATTTGTAGAGACAGAACTATACTTAAGCGCGACTTAAAATTGAGTAGCGTTTGAGTATTCCGATATTAATGCCAATGTACAATGTAACACCCACTTTTCACTATTTATGTTATGAGTCCCATGTAATAGGGGGTGAGCCTATTGGCATATACCGGGCACAATTCCAGACTCCGTGCTCCTACTGAGAATTTTTTAAAACCCAGTAATACTTTGCCCGACCCGGTAATCGAATCCGAGACCCCTTGCCCGGTAATCGCAATTGCGACAACTCGGCCAACGCAGTCACAGTACCAAATAATAATAACTACAATAATAATAACTACAATTTGTTTGAAGGCGTTACAATTGCTATGCCTTTTGGGGGTTCAGAATTTGAGGATTGGGGATTCGGGGATTGGTGAGATTGAGGAGGAGACAAAAATAAGTTTGTTTAAATATTAGACAGTAAATGTGTTTGCACGATTGGCGCGTTGGCTAGGTTATCGGATGCCGCGCAACGTGTAGCGGGTTTAATTCCACACGGAACAACTCTATGTGTGATTCACAAATTGTTTATTCGGGGCTGGGTGTCTTGTGTGTGTGACCTTGTATTTTTGTAAACGCATCCAGGACACAGGCGAAAATCCTAGTGTGGGGCAAAGTTTAAAAAAAATCTATCTATGTGCCTCATTAATATCCGTTCATTACTTTTTGCGTTTAGAGTAAAAACATACGGCTTCCGTACATTTATTACCTACATTTATATCATTAAATATTATGAAACTTTAAGTCTAACTAGTTTCAAGTATGTAATAGGAAGGCAGAGAATAATGTTGTATTTTCAATGTAACTCACAGAGCGTAGGTGTAGCAGACGCGGTGTATGAGAGCGGATGGTACAAGAGCAACACGAGGTGCAGGCGCGCGATGCTCGTCGTACTTCAACGGTTCGCTCTTTGACTTTATATTGCCAGTAGCCTTATTTGCTTATTTACTTAATGATGCACGTATTCAGCGCTTGTAAACTAAATGAGGACTATTTCATGATATGTTCTTTATCTAACTTTATCTACCTATTATAAATGTGTAGAGTGTAGTGAGATGAATGCATTAGTATCGTATCTATATTATAAATACTGTTAAGAATGTACATTTAGAATGATTTTTTTATGAGATAAGCCGGTAAAGTACTGGTACTGGTACTGGTAAGAAATGATTTGGTGAAAGGTGGCGGCTTAAGTAATATTTTTAGATGCTATTACAAAGAATTGCACCAAACTACCATCACGACCCAGCACTTTAAGGCCAGTAGTCCATATGATGACAAATCGATCTGTTTTTCGGTACACACTCTTAATATTGATGATCATTGCAATATTATAATCTAATTTTTACCACAGCTACCTCCATTGTGAATGTCAAACGAGAGCTTGATTAATAGAATGGAGTTTATTAAAACCGTTTAACTTAAACAATATTTTGAATGTGTATTACACAAGGTTTTTTTAACATGTGTCCAAAATAGTTGAAGTACTCGTGGATGTACGTTTACACTTACAGGAAACTTTGTGGTTTATTCTGCGTAGGTACGAAATTGCGAATGGTAAAGTGAGTTTTGTTTGCAGGTCACAGAGGCCTTTGTACTTCACAGCTCTCAAATTTCGCGCTATCACAATGATTACATATAGTTCAGTGAGTATTCCCTTTGATACTATTTTTCACGAAAATAAAGCAATACAGCGGAATTGTTTACGGCAGTTACCCACCTTTTTGTTGTAAATGATAGATATTTATGCTTGTACGAGTGTTCCTTTTTTTTGCGAATATTGCTATCCTTGTGGTTTATACAGTTTATTTTTTTATTGTTCAAATGTGTTGACGTTAGCTCGTTATAAATAATGAAACGTTTCCTTTATAGTACCTACTGAGGTTATCGAAATCTGGTGTTCCATTCCGATTTCTTAGCAAACTGTAATGATTTAAGAGAAGGGAAGTCAAGATATATAGGTAATGCATGAGATAGAACTAAAAATTTTATTGATTTATTCGTATCTACATAATGATAATAGTAATTATTTTAACTTCATTAATTAGATTGAGAGTTTAGGGTACAGGTACCTATATCAGTTTCAGTACAAAATGTCCTGTTTTTTTTATGGCATAAGCCGGTAAACGAGCACACGGATTACCTGATGGAAAGCAATCGGCGTCGCCCATGGACACCTGGAACACCAGAGGCGTTACAAGTGCGCTACCGGCCATTTGGGGATTAGGAGTTGTAAAAGTAAATCATGTCAAAATCGGCAATCCAATTTCGCAACTAAGTATTGTAGTAGTAGACTAGTGGCTGATTTCACCTGCCCTTAAACCATCTCTTACCAAAAAGTTACTGAGCATGACGTAGCACCTAACTTGTACTGTTAGGTGTCACTTTATAGGTTGGTAAAAACCAAAATGTCCTTATATGTCACCTATCTTAGCTTAGGAATACCTTACAATTTAGATTGGCTTCGGTTTTTCTGTGGTAAATAAAAATTATTGTTTCAGATCCTTACAACAGCGTATTCATACTTCACGCTGTTGTACACATCATATCGTCGTGATTAAATGTTTATCGTCGGTTTCAATTTAGTATTTTATTGTTTGACAGAACCCTGTAAAAGTTATTTAATCTGAAATTGTTTTTTGTGTACGTAATTGCTAATTTTTATAAATAAGACTAGCAGACCCGGCGAACTTTGTTCCGCCTTAATGGTAATAAATAAGCAGATTGTTTTTTTTTATTGGAAAAAATACAAAAAATACCTACATTAATAATTCATTATTATTTCTGTATTTTAGTACATAGGTTGCTTTTCACTTAAGTACCTTGTGATATACGACATCAATGCGATGCGGTGTACTTCTACATGGAGGGTTTATTTTTAAATAATTAATTATTTAATAGTCCGAAAATAACATTTATTTAGATTAAAAACAATATAACGGAAAGGAAATGTATAATAGTACCCATAATAACGTTATGATAAACATTTTATCATAATAAAGACTCTGTAGTCAGTGGCGTAGCTGGGTAACTAAAGGCCCTGGGGCAAAGTAAAAAATGGGCCCCCACTGCTATGTAAATTAAGCAGCTTAAGCTCTTTTTTTAACTGCAAACCAGGTAATAAAAATATTAATCAGTAACAACATAATTTAATTACAATTAAATACTTGGTGTAGGTTTGGCTAATAAAATGAAATACAGAAATTCAAGAGTTTATTATATAAAGGTCGGGCCTAACAACTGACTCAATAACAATATTTACAATTTTTTCCTACCTTTAGTTTTCGCAAAAGTATCAATGAGTTCGTTTAAATCCAGGCTTGATGCAATTTTGTTTTCAATTGATATTAGCGAAATGTCGGAGTTGAGTTTGGCTCATATTATTAAATAATTTTAAATAAGTTTTTAAAATGTTTAGTTTGCTAAATGACCTTGCAGCTGCTGGAAAAGTGACAGGAATTGTAAAGAATAATAATATTGCTGTAAATACTTCCGTTAGGTCGCATTCTAGCGCTCCATATTTGCTCATTATTTCCTTACATAATTGGTGAACAGTACATGTTTGATAGTTTGATTTAGTTGAGGTAAAACTAGGTGGTCAGTCGGTGTTTATCTCTCAGAGAGCTCAATTATTTATCCTGGTTCTCAGAGATGGGGTCAGCGCGAGGTGTCGACCGGTGTTCCTCAGGGCTCGGTCCTAGGACCGCTCCTGTGGAACATCAGGTACGACATCGGGTACTTCGCAGTGCTCTGCTTCATGGCGTTGCTATCACCTGCTATGCGGATGATACGTTGGTGACAGCACGCGGAAAGAGTTATCGCGACGCTGCGGTATTGGCGACGGTTGGTGTTGCGCAAGTCGTGTCGAGGATCCAGCCGGCGTCTGAGCCTGAAGGTGGCTCTCAATAAATCTGAAGCCTAGGCGTGGTTCACCTGCAGGGTCACACATTGTAGTTGGAGGGGTTCACATCTCTGTCAAGTCGACTATGAAATATCTCGGACTAGTCCTTGATAGTCGATGGGACTTCCGGCCCCACTTTCGACAGATGGTTCCCAAACTGAGGGTAGCAGCACCAGTTTGGGCAGACGGACTGACGGAACGCAACGTTACTGCGGGGTCCGCAGCGCGCGTTTGCCATCAGAGTTATAAGGGGGTACCGCACAATCTCTTTCGAGGCGGCCACCCTTCTAGCTGGATCTCCGCCCTGAGACATAGAAGCAAAGGCTCTCGCGTCACTATAGTACTATAGTAGCGGCGGTAAGTCCAGTTATGGAGGCGTGGATCGGCAGAGGGCATGGTGCCTCCAAGATTCCGGTTAACACAGGTCCTTTCCGGATCCGACGGCGGTCTGCCACGAGTGTGGCTGCGTCGAAGATACGGCGCAGCACACTCTGGCAGAGTGTCCCCGGAGGGCATCAGAGAGGGCGAGCCTGACGGCTGTTGTCGGTGCCGACCTCTCACTGCCTGCCGTAGCTGACTACGGTCGGCGGCCAGAGGTCGTGGGAGGCGATGGTCTCCTTCTGCGACGCAGTCATGTCGCAGAAGAAGGCGTCGGAGCGAGAGAGGGAGGACGACCCCCTCTCGCATCCGACGCGGAGACGGCGAACGGGACGGAGGAGGCTCAGGTCCTCCTTCCTCCTCCCTAGTAGCTAGTGGGGCAGGGGGCGGCCGGTCGGAGTAACCGGTCGCCCACGTCGCAGTACTCCGAGAGGGGCATCCCCTGTGTGCATGGCACGTGACCACTGTGCCACCATCTTCCCTGAGGTCACTAGGTGGGCGCTTAGAGTCCCGACTCTGGGCGCCCGTGACCCCAAAGGTCTGCCTGCAGATAATGCAGGCATGATATCGACGTGTTAGGCGCCAAGGCGGTTACCTCCGCGCCTTCTAAGAGCAGGATCGGTCCTTTCACGATCCCGCTTAGCAGTCTCTTTTTGAGAAATTACTATCACACAAAAAGAAACCACTTCCTTCCAATTTTCTGTATCTGTCAGCATAGCCTTAACTACTTCTGGCAGAGACAAGTCTTGCTCGATCCTGGCAAACAGGACCCACCGCTCAGCAGCCCAGGCGGGACACTCTTCGAGCGTATGCTGTGCGGAATGCAGGTCACCTCCACAGTTTTGCTGTGGCCTCTCGCCCAATTCTTTTCAGATATTCGCCGAAGCAATTATGTCCGGTCAGCACCTGAGTAAGCCTGAAGGAGATGCGCTCCTCTCTTTTTGGCCAGGTATCAATGTGCGGCAGAATGGTTTCCACAACGCGCTTGCGTAAGTAATCCGGCTGTTGTAGCCGCTCACGCCACCACTCAAGCGCGTGTCACCATTCCTGCCGCCTCAGCTTAACGAACGTCACTCCTGGCACCCCTTCGCCGTTACGGTGGATAGCGCACTGTAGCGATATAAATATACCTATGACACAAATATGAAATTATCCTATCATAAAAGATGAAAAATGATAAAGTATGTTCAAAAACTGCCAAATTCCCGCTAATGTACTCACGTGCCATTCGCTTGAAAATCAAACGACTGGTTGCGGAAGAAAGTAGAATGACTAAAGTTACTGCGATGGACAGGACAGTGCAAAAGCCGATTAAATGCGAGGGGCGTAGACTTCTAGTAGTGGTTGTCACATACATATTGGAAATGTGAAGTTAAATATTTAGGGGAAGTGGGAAAGTCAAGCAGAGAAAATAAAGTTGTATTATCATTTTAAAGATCATAAATTATGGACAGCTTTATTTTACTGTACTGGATTCCCATAAAGTGCCGCCAGAAATTACAAGAACTATAATAAACCTTATTCTTATCCAACGTTTCATGATATCTCATATTTTAAGTCCGTTGTGACATTGAATATGTAAGGTGCCTACTATAAAATAGGGATATATCATCTTGATGGGTATTTACCCTATATTATAGCTTATAAATTAGTAATTTCGGTACGGTAGAATAAGGTTTTTCAAATTACTAAAATATATTTTTTGTGTTTGCTTCTACGAGTACAACTTTTACTACTACTTTACCTACCGTTGCATAACTGCTACCTACACAAGCTAACAGCTTACAGAAGTAATAATGCGGAAGTCCGTGTCGTCCTAAATCACAGTGCTCCTATTAAATGAGCATCTAAAATTAGTGAGGTGGAATGGTTTGGTCACTTGGTGCCGATGGCGACCCTCGGAAAATGCGTGGTGACGCGACGTGGCGCGGCAATCACTCGCCGCTAATGTTTCGGCGGCGCGCGACGACCTCCGGAGTTAACGTCAAGTCATAAATCAGCGCGTCCTTGCGCATTGCAATCCATTCCATACGACAGAATAATTTCCTACTTTAAATACGAACACACTAACGACACGAAATCCGGTCCCCAAAATTCCCATCCAGTGATAAATGCGTTATCACGCTGACGAATTGCGAATTTAATTAATTTTTATAACGTAAATCTCTTGTGCGAGCATTAAAAAGTAATTCCAATAACATGGTAGCTCGGGTCCACGTGCCGACTCTGTTCAGAACGCTGATCTAGCAATTGATTTAAAACGAATGTAAAAAATGATAATTAGTTTAAGAAATATTTCGATAACAAGTAAGTAATAATTGTAAATCTATCCTCGATTCAGCAAACTGTACAATAAAGAGTCTATATTCCTTAACTAAATGTTAAATAAGTTAAATAATGGGATGTCGTAGTGGCCCGGAGGCTTAAGACTGAGGACAAGCCCGCTTCTCATGCGGGTCATGAGGGTGTGGGTTCGAAACCTACTAACGGCAAGTACCAATGTGACTTTTCAGAGTTATATGTACTTTCTAAGATTATCTAGACACCACTGACAAACGGTGAAGGAAAACATCGTGAGGAAACCTGGGATTTATAATTTCTAATTATAAGTTTGTAATCGCCAACCCGCCTTGAGCAAGCGTGGTGATTAATGCTCAAACCTCCACGTGAGAAGAGGCTTTGCTCAGCAGTAGACATTATAGGCTGTTGATGTGTGATGTGAAGTTAAATAATAATATTTCAAAAATAATTTCGGTAGATGTAGATTTAGTAGTATGCTAGATGTATTCCACCATATAAATACTTTAATAATAATGACATGTTCTGAATAGCCGCTTTAGGAATGAGATGTACTTTTTTATTTCATGTACCTAGGTAAGTTATTAGTTTTATATAACACAGCATGAGGTAAACTGACAACGAGGGAAATGCCTAATCAATAACAAGGCTAGAGAATGGCACCTGAACAGATGCAAAAATTGATTACAAAGGAAAATGAGCAAGAGTTACCTAATAATCTTATTTCCAGTATTTTTGATAATCTCGATATCAGGAGAAAATTGTGATGGTCCATTATGTTCTCATGTTTTTGATGAAGTATGTGGGATGGCGGAGTTAAAAGATGGTACTCAGATAATAAAGAGATATAAAAATTTCTGCTATATGAAGGCAATGGAGTGTGAACTGAGTTCTGTAATGGGTTCGTTAAATGTATTGACATTTTATATTTTATACATGAAATGGGATAGTATTCAATTAGATTCGAAGAGAGAAACGACTTTGTTGACAGATTTTATGTCACGATTTCCATATATCCAAATTGGTACCGATATTTGAGGAGGAAGTCTCGTTTTACGAGTTCTTCTTGTGTTAAGTTTCGGGGTAAATTTTATATGTTTACTGTTTTTATTAAAATTGATAAGTAAAGGTATTGGGGAGCAATGCCGTTTTGTGAGATTACCTTTTACAAGCTGTAGATACTAAAAACAGTTTCGTCGAAAACTTTTGGGTATTGAGACCATTACTTGTAAGGTTCATAATAAAATAATCTATCCTATATTCTATTTAAAGGTAAAAAAATAATAAAACTATTCCTTTTTTTAGAAATTAATCAAGTAGCTGACGATCTTTGCGGTATAAAAAAAATACAGACCCGTCGCGAAATGGATCATACTTTAACCGGTGCAATTCAGGTCTGTAACCACTCGTGTCCCCTTTCCTGCACTGAAGTATCTGATCCTGTCTGTGCAAAGATCTGGAGGCGATATTCAACACTGCGTAGTTCATATAGACCTTTTATTAACCATTGCCATGTTGATTTGTTTTCCTGTACTACCGGTTTAAGTGAGTATTTTTAGTTACACTAATACTTACCTACTTTTTATTCATAGAAATGAAACTAATATGTAATTTATCGCAGAAACAAAATAAATATAATTAAACACATACATAACATCACGCCTTTTATCCTCGAAGCGGTAGGCAGAGGTGCACATTATACCACTGTACAATGTAACACCCACTTTTCACTATTTATGTTATGAGTCCCATGTAATAGGGGGTGAGCCTATTGCCATATACCGGGCACAGTTCCAGACTCCGTGCTACTACTGAGAATTTTTTAAAAACCCAGTAATACTTTGCCCGACCCGGGAATCGAACCCGAGACCCCTTGCCCGGCAGTCGCAATTGCGATCACTCGGCCAACGAGGTATAAATATAATTAATTATATCATATTTATAACTAACCGCCTACCTGTCTAGGTTTGGATATCAATAGGAGTAAGAGGAGTAAGAAGAGCCCTTACGATGCACTTACCTTTATAATTTATGCAATTGAAAAATAATTTATTTTAAATATACTCGTATATAACTACATAAATATTTACAACTTAAAATTAACTACAACTAAACTATTAAATAAAACGAAAATAAAATAGAAAAGAAAACAACAAAAATTATACCCTTAATTTAGGCGTCAAAGTATTCGTCCGCATCACTATTACAGGGGAGCGTTCCCAGAAGACTGGTAGCATTTCCACATTGAATGGCAATGCTTATATTTTTATGTCCGAAGAAATAACCAGCCCTCTGGTCACGTGTAGAGTCGATTAGCTTATGGGCACTATCTTTAAAGACAGAGTGTGCACTGGGACCCCATGGCCCAAGTGTTTCGACCCCAAACGGCTCAAAACAGTAGTTACCCACTAGATTTGAACAATTACGCCGTTTGAGGGCCTCTGCTGTGGAAGCGGCTGCACCAACGTATGCAGCGGTACTTAGTAGATGTGATGGCGCAAGGGTGTCTACACACGTCGCGACCCATACCAAAGGCCTACCCATATTCTAAGGCAGCAACGATATACCATCTGGTATTTTGCCGTCATCACGTACTAAACCATTAGGTTCTAATATGGCTGGTACACCGGCTGAGGTAAGAGCACGACGAATGTAGTCGTTGATGCTGGCATGGCGAGCTATGCGGCCTGCACTTCTGCAACAAGAAAGACCATGGTGTCCCAAGCCATCGACTCTTTCTCCACAGTGACAATAATGCGGAGAAACACAAGGAGCACCTAAACGTAAGCATACAGCTAGGCGGAACGTTATGTCATCCAACATTTTACCTATGAAGGGTGACGGGAGTGCCTGAAGCCACAATCCTGATTCCCGTTCTCCCACAGCCAATAAGCTCGCTCTGCAGCATTAGAAGACGAGTTGATTAAAAACACGAATAACACTGCACAGCGCAGCGGCACGTCCCACAGTCTCTGAGAAGATGGGTGAACAGGTAAATCCGTAAGTGGGCAAGCCATTTTCCACGCTTCCACTGCATCAGTCAAAAACGGCACCTCAAAACTGGTCAGTGACGAAGAAAGAATTTTCCTGACTAATTCAGAGGTACTGTGGACCGATGACAGAAAAGCTGGTAAACTAATACTTGAAATTTTGCGGACGCCGAGCCCTCCCATGCAAATGAGAAGAGTAGCTTGTTGCCAAGCTCCGTCATCCAAGGTCACATTAAGTATGGATGACAATGTGTGTCTGATAATGTTGTCTACTTTTTCTAAAATGTGTGAATGTTTCCATAGATGTGAAGCGCGGAGAATATAAGTAAATTTTGGTCCAAAACAACAATACCGAATTAGGGTGATAGCCGAATGTGTGTTGACTTTGTCGTGTTGAATCTATCCGAAACGTGATTGCAATTTTGTAACTTGTCCTCGATGAATTTAGGAAAATATTCATCGAATATTGGTGAACCTAGGAGGTGAAGTGAGTACTTATCAATAATTTTGATATTTAGAGCTATTTGATTAAATTTTGCTAGAGTCGTTAGTCTGTCTGTAAAGTCAGGAATTTCACATTTTTATAAATTTAGGTCAAGGCCAAAAGAACTCAGTTTTTCTTTGAATGTAGTCAAATGTTTTAAAACAATGTCGACGTCACCTCCTAGAGTTCTGTCGTCTAAATACCATACATTAAATTTTGAATTTAGTTCACGAATAATAGGATTTATGGCTAAACTGAAAATGGCAGGTCCAGGGTCTCCTTGTTGACAACCGACAACCGATTCTATTGAATTGTCCTTATACAGTAATTTTGAAGGGTTTCTATAACATTGCCAAAGAAAACTGTAAATTTTGGGGATTTCTTTTAGTATTTCAGTCAACAAGGCGTCCCTGCTTACGGAGTTAAAGGCGTTTTTATTGTCAACCTTTAAGATGACCTCATTGACCTTGTTTACTGTTTAAAAATGTGGATATGGATGTACCGTAGGCTCGCAGCCCCCTTTGCAACCAAAACCTAGTTGTAAGGGCTGGAATTTGCTGTCCAAAGACTCGAAATAGGCGGAGCAAATTTTGGCTGCGATACGCCTGTAAGTACGACCTACAGCAATGGGACGAATACCGCCATCCTTCTTACGCAAAGCATATAAGTTAGCCCTGTATAAGATATCGATGACGGATTCGTTCACATTGCCGCAGAGCATTAGATTGATAATTATGAAAATTATAATTTTTATTCCAGATGTAACAATTGTGCCTATATATTCATGCTACGGGAGTCCCAGAGTTCTTACGTTCTTGGAACACATAGCTATAATGAAATACTTAAATATTATGGACTGAGGATATGGATGGCGAGATCTCACTCAAAAAACATTTAGAGGAAGTCGTTAGAAGACTTTTTGACAAATATCGTAATGATTATTAATAAATAAAATTAGAATTTTATGGGGGTTTGGGATATGATAATTGGAGATAGGCGGGACGGGGACGGCTTGGCCTTCGGTAATCGCACTCACGCGGTGAAACACAAACAATGCGAGCGTTATTTCACATCAGCTTTCTGTGAGACCGTGGTAATACTCAGGAGAACCTGCCCAAGCATGGCTCTTCCACATTTAGTACAAATGATCATGAAATACACAACATCTCAATTAGGTTACAAGCGGTGAAATGTTCAGTCGCAGTATATACGTATAGATATACCATAGCGATAGTTTCTGCATTGATATTCGCAATGACCGGGCGTTAAATCGTGGAGCGAGGCTTAAATCCTCTACCTCGTGATTAATGCTCCCGTCCGATTCGATTTACAGCGCGTGGTTTTCAGGGTCAAATTAGCCAACGGCCTCATAAATCCTCAAAAAGGTACTCGTAATGTTTGCTAAGCTATCTATGCAGTATATTGTTGTAATAGTGCATTGTAGTATTTAATTCTTGATTGCACGTTCCATAAATTAAACCAGTTTAATAATATGCAGGATATCACGGAGGAAAGGAATGTAAAAACTGAAATTTTATTCTGTGCGATCTCGGTTGATCGGGTGAAAGCCAGATAGGCACAACCGTTCTTGTAACTAATCATAAAATTAAAAAATAACATTATGATATTCGGAGCCTGTTTATTTTTTAATAGTATTCCATTTCCATACCCATATGCAAACAGGCGCCGAATGAAAACAATTAGTTTTTATATTAAGGGTCACACACAGTCACAGTCTTTGGTACCAAATATTTAAATGTGGCAGAGCCATGCTTCGGCACGAATGGGCCGGCTCGACCGGAGTGATACCACGGCCTCACAGAAAACCGACGTGAAGCAACGCTTTGGTTATGTTTCGTCGTGTGATTAAGGTTACCGGAGGCCCAATTACCCTCCCCTTCCCCGATCTCCCCAATTGCTGAATCCCCAACGATCCTCAAACTCCTAATCTCCAAAAGGCCGGTAACGCACTTGTAACGCCTCTGGTGTTCCAGGTATCCATCGGCGACGCCGATTGCTTACCATCAGGTGATCCGTCTGTTCGTTTACCGGTTTATGCCATAAAAAATGACATCAAAGTGTATCTTGTAGGTATTTACATGGAGGTGCTGAAACAGGCGCTAAATTAAACATATTAATAATACAAAACACTTGTCGCAAATGAGTATACTGATAATTTTATTATGGCTAGGTTTATATTATTCTCCTTTATTTAATGGTCAAATCCAAGTTTTAATTAAATTTTTATAGTCGATAAATATTAAAAAATTAACTGCTCATGTACCTCGATCTCAGTGACTCGTGGAGAAAACTTTTCGAACTTACCACTTTATACCGACTTTAAAGAAGGAGGAGGGAGGTAGGTATACTATGTTTTTAAATGACTTCCCAAAAAGGTTATCAATTCGGCTGTATGTTTTTTTGTGTGTATGTTACCCGATTACTTCGCCGTTTGTGGACGGATTTTTATGATTCTTTTTTGTTGGAAAGGGGTGGGTGGGGTGGTTTCATTTCCACCAGGTCAGGATCTGATGATGGAATCCCATGGAAACCGTTGGGAACTTTTTAAAATTGTAGGGGCTGCGAGACTGTTTGTTATTTTTTTGATATAGTATTTGAAACTACAACAATTTGATGAAGGTGTGGAGTTGATCTGATAATGGAGTCAAGAGACAGTCGAGGGAACTCCTCGAGGATTTGTAGCAATGCACTTGTGTTTTGGCTTAAATTATTTGTATTCAGAAGATCTTTACCATCTATATGGGGTGTGATTGTCATTAGGGGCCTGATGACGAAGGATTATGATAGTTAAGAGAACTCCTGAACGGTTAACAGTAGCTACGTGGTGTTTAGGCTTGATTAATTTATAATGATGAGAACTATATACCCATGTGGGATATAGTACGTAGTATACTGGGTGTATATAGCCTTGTATTAAAGTTTTACTTTTTACCTTTTGCTTCTTTTTAGGTTTTGGTTTTCGATGTCGGTTTTTGTAAACCCATTTTTTAATGCATGTTCAGCGTCTTACATTATTCCGTCAATTTAGATGTCAATATGTCACATCAAACTAATTACGACCCGTAGCATCCTAACTATTATTAGTACAATGAATAACCGTAATTATTTGGTTTTTCGTTTTTAAGAGATCAGGGGGCCTAAAAAGGTAACATTGGATGAATCATTTCTAATATGACAGATTTGATGAATTGTTAGAGAATCACCTAAATCACCATAAAATGGTAACAATAAAATATGAAACATCTTCAATTCATTTCTTATCTGAATCATATTAGATGCCGATGTTGCTACATAAGAAATATATAGAGAGAAAACGAACCGTAACTTTACCGGTTTTGTTTATTTTGTGTTTTATTATAACTTGATTTAAAAATTTCGATCCTGAATGTTTTTTAATTATAAGATTTTCACATATCTATCAAGAAACTAGAAAATCCATTAAAATACAGTGTAAAAACTACATACAGAATTTGATTTTGTTTTTCTTATTTCCTTTTTGCTGGCAATGACTGGTGCTCATATGTCACGTCAGTCAGTCACTGTCAGATAAACAGTAAATTTAAACTTCATATATACAAACAAATTTGTTAAAAAATATTAAACTCTTTAACTTAGACATTATTTCATTGGGAAGTAAGTAACAGTGAATAGAGTTCGAGGTGTGAATGGAATTCGAGAAGTAAATTGATACAGAAAAGGGCTCCTCCCTTACCAAGGCGAAGATTGAACGCTATGGATTTTATCTATTAAGAAATGATACACGTTAAAAGGTAAATATAATTATTTATTACTAGCTTATTTATGTACTAATACTAGTCATTAATACCGAGCCAGACACTCAACAACGGCACTACGCCCAAAAACTTTGTCGGCTCGGAATACCGTGGAAAGGTGTATCGAAGTACTTAAATCTCGCTGGCAATGTTTAAGTATTGGTTCATCGCAAGATACACTACAGCAGGACAAGTGCATTTGCATGTATTTGTGTTAACTGAAATAATGACGTGTTGTTTTATTGTAGCTTACCATAAATCAGGCAATGATAGTAGCTTTAATATGATAAGTAAGGTAAAATTCGCAACTTATAAAAATTGAATTTCATTCATCATGTTTCATTTTCAGATATCCGATTTTTTTTGGACAAGCCTGCCACATCCTTCCCAAACCGCTGCGACTCCTGTAAGCCAGGATCTACAGTAGATGACACCAGAACACTGAAGTCCGGCGCGTCCCAGGGACATAATTAACTGTCTTGGATCCCGCTACGAAATCAGATTCTGATTTATCAGAAGACATTATAAGAGGAGAAGAAAAAAACAATAGTTTGCACTTCCCTCGGTTATTTTTAGTTAGTGATTATGAAATAAATGTTTTAAAATTAGTGACTTTATTTTATTGGTGTGAATGATATCTCTATCAATTGAAATATCTCTCCTCTCTCTCCCTCTCTTCATGTTCCAAAAGGTTGTACTATGGCTATAGACCTAAAAAACTAAGGCAAATGAAAACAACAAAATTTTCAAATCGTCAGATACGTGCTGACCAAAATCTATTTATTTATAAGTCCGTTTCGTACTAGAGAATTAGTATTAGTTCTTGCACTCTGTATAGTCGTATCCTGAAACACAATTTTAATCATTAATATTTACTATATGTACAGGAACACAATTTATAGTTTTATTTTATAACTTCAGTGTAAAACTTGTTGAAAAGACATACTGACAATGAAATAACCCAAGGTATATGAAGATACAACTTGAATCATGCCTATTAGTAATATACGATCCAGAAGCGTTAAGTATTAGTGCACTTAATACCTTAAACAGAAATAAATGCATGAGATATACATCTCTATTATTTTCTTGAAAGAATCTTAAGGGATAATTGCAACTTGGTTGTATAACTACTTTAAGTAATGAATAGTTTGGTGGCTACTTATCTTGCACACAGTACTTATTCCACCACGTCGAGAGGCTAAATATGCTTCCAACTCTTGGAATTATTTTGCGACACACACTATTATTTACGCGAAACAATCCAACATATTCAGGCTCCGGTATTTCAAAAACAACTTGCATTTCCTGAAGAGTCTCACTTCGCCGACGATATGAAAACCTTTCTAAAACACGTGCATGCTCCAAAAAGTTTTCAGAAAGGCCTAAATCTCCCATTTTTCATTACTTTATTAAAAATATAAACAAGATGAACTGTAAAATGATGCCCTCGAGTAACATCTGACAAATCTGCTTATTTGACGTATAGGAATTCACTCTTTGCAAACCATTTTACGAATTTCCATTCAAAAGTGTCATATTAGATGAATTGCAAATATGAAACACTTTCAGTTCATATTATGATTCATCAAAATGTTGTCTTTTTATGACATGACATATGTCACATATTATGATTCAGATATGAAACATACAATGTTACCTTTTTAGCCCCCCTGGTAAAAGCAATCAGTCACAATAACCACTTAATATTCTAATTTTGTTTTACTACATGATATTCAACGATAAGTATAATTGAAATGTTTTAGACACCTTTTAATGAGTTCTCTGTTTTTATTGGAATACCCTTTTTTTACATTATTAGGGAAAAAAGAAGAAAAGAGGAAATATAGTAAATACGGTTTTAAGGTTTTGTTGAAAGTAAGAATTCAATATTCTATAAACATGTTTATGAATATGTACCTACAAGAAAAAGGGGTGTGGAGGTTTCTATGGAGTATTTTGCAATGTAACGTTACCTATCAGTTATCCGTTTTAGATAAATCGTAATTAAATGCTTAAAAATTGGTACAGCGACTTCCACATAAAAGGTAGAAATATGCTGTCGCGGTTTTATTTAGAACTAATCAAGACAAACGGTCTTACAGTGTGTAACTCCTTTTTTTTTAACGTGTGGAAATCCTCATGGATACCCTTTGTCTAGACAATGAGCGTCAGACAGCAGGTTATGTCGGACTCTTACCGACTAAAACCACACAGTCAATCCCAGAAAACAAAGAGAGAGTCACCGGGTACTCGAATGAACGAACTCACCTGCGACAGTGTGTAACTCCTATGGTTTAGGCAGAGTACGCCCAGATAGGTTTCTGAGGCCCGACTTGCCTAACATTTTGTGTTATATTTCGCCCAAAATAACATAAAGTCATCACAAATGGTAGCCCATAATGTTATTCTGATGTATGACCTAAATTACCTACCGTGAAGTTTCATGTAAATCTGATCAGTAATTTTTGCGTAAACCTGTAACAAACACATCCACACACTCACACACACATACATCCTCATAAACTTTCGCATTTATAATATTACAGGATAGGATTTTGTGTAATCAGGAGTAGGAACGGGGTGGATTTTAGTCAGTAAGAGTCAGTACTCTCTCTCGCCTCACTCTAGGCGGGAGAAGTCATGGATTATTTTCCTCCACAAAAAAAAAACAAGAATGACGGTTGCATATTTACCACTTCACCTTACGTTTCATGACCATTACATAGATGTATATTGACGAAGCCTGGTATATAATTATGCTCAACTTAGGCATGTAAATATTTTAATTCTAAACCTTCTAGAATGGAATCTTCAAAGAAAAGTTCTAGTTGCGTTTATCAAAATAAAGATGCGGGCGAGTCGTTCTACCCAGCCCGCATTACACTAGTCGTAGGTAAGAAAGGAAAGTTTTCTCCAAGTATCTGTGATCTAACGTGATCTAACGCACCCGTGGAGCTATGTTCCCAAGTCGTTTATCTGAAGAATCACAGGCATGTGTGACATTATCCTGTCACCCGCTCCGTGAATGTTCACGCTAAACTACGTGAAAACAAATGGTGTTCAAGATATATTATGTACGGCTATTATTATAGATATCTATCTATCATACTAGCGCATATTTGCGGTTCCCCCGTAAAGGCTTATGAGAAGAAACTGCGTACAATATGAAGCGAAATGAAAGTGGGAGTATAAGTAAGTAGCATGTTTTCCGTGGAAATTAATTCTTAATTTTTACCGAAACTAGGTTTTTAATTAATAAGATATGTAATATACCCATTAAAATAAAAAAAAACAAAAAGTAATAAAAAACAAAAAGTCTAAACTAAAGAAAAAAATAACTTTCATCAGTACTGATAGATTACCCACCCACTGAGGTTAGAAGTCGGCGCCATAACCTCACATTACAATGATATACACTAAAAATGATAAAATAATAAAATAACAACCACGTTTAAAAAACCGACTACAAAAAATCAAAAACTAATAACAAACAAGAAATAAAAATTAAAAAGCCAAAAATAACTAAGTAGGTATTATTTGTACTGATAGGTTACCCACCCATTGATAGGTTAGAAGTCGGTGCCATAAGCTCATATGTATAACTTATTCACAGTAAGAAGTATGAAATCCATTCCTCACTCCTGCAGAAATTCAAGTAAATCTACTCAAATACGTGAATGGGTCGCTCTATCTACTCATGATGGAAATAATAACGTAGTTAGATATCGTTGGCCAATGAAAAATAACGAAATTAAAAAGAAAATGCAATAATTACTTAGGCCATTTAGGTACATGTTATGTTGGAGTCACAAATTCACTATTTTAATCTTGTTTTTATAATAACTATCGTGAGACATCCTAAATTACCGCCGTACGCTGCTCCGCACAGAGAAGTTCTTGAGATAGGACCTCTCTGTGAGTTTGAAACTAGTAGAGCTTTCTCAGTATTTACCCGTGAGTAACCCGCGATTTTAGTTAATCTTATACTTCACCGAGAAACTTTTGGATTAAAATATATATTTTTTTTTATTCTAACGATTTGTGTAAGTGTAAAGAGATTATTAATATGTAGTTTAAATCGACATTAGGTATCTATATTACGGTTTCGTTGACCTAATTTACTACATATACAATTTGAAACTCAGCCCGTGGCGAGCATTCCGACCTTTTGGAAAGGCCTTTAGTAATTAAGTTGGTTAAATCTGGTTTATCCTCTTATTAAAGTGTAATAGCTACAGAACAAAGAGACGGCAACTACTTTAATCTATTTTGATCAAATTGAGTGCTATTTGTCCAGTTATTTAAATTTTCTTGGGTTATTCTATAAATAGAATTTCATTAGATGTCTAGGTATGTACTAATAAACAAACAAACATACAACGTAATATACAAAAACAACAAAATTTTAAAGAGCGATACGTCGTTGCAAGTACAATACTGAGTTGCGTGATGTAAAATTTTATTACTTGAACTCACTAAATTAATCATATCTTCTGATAGAGTAAACCGATTTCGATGAAACAAAAACTAAGTTATATACCTCAAGTTGCGTAGAATTTTTGTATATAAGCATTGTCTGCATTGAATTCGTAGATTTTACGTGATCCGCACACAAACAAACATATAAACAGACAAACAGACAAAGATGTCAGAAATGATGGAAATGTATTCTGCTAGTTATCCTTTAATACGCTCGTTATGTCAATTTCTTCAATGTACAAAAATTACTTTTATACAGATTTATTATATGTATAGTATATAGATATAGATAGATATTGGAATATGTATCAGAGATATTTTAGAAGATCTCCATTCGAATCTACATTTTGGAATAAACACCTAGCTTCACTGACGGACTGACTGATAGACTATTATTTATTTTGTATTTATTGACGTTTCAAAAGTACCAAATTATGGTTTAATTGATATAAATGCTTTGACTATGACTTTGCAAATCGCAGTAACAACCTCAGTAATCCTCAACTTTCGAACTTAAGCTGTTTACATACATCGCAAACCTAAATCAAACCAAAACCAGTATTACTTATCATGTATCCTTGTCGTAATATTGTCAAATTACTAGCAGTTACTGGATTTGATTGCTATCATTAATTTAAAAGGAAAACTGAAAGGAAAATGATTTCGCAAAGCTGCTGAGCCGGCCAAAAACGCAAGTCGTACCGAAAACTATACTCTGTCCGAAAATCCGGATCGTACGATAAAACCGCTCACATTTCCCACATATTTATTGCCCTTAACATCCAGTCGATGTTATATCTAGATCTCTTGTTCATACTGCTTTAATTTATATCTATCTAGCTTGATAATGTCCGGAATAAACTTGTACTGTGTTACATCTTTATGCTACAATAAATACTAATTATTGGGTCTTTCGAAGAAGAAGCTAATTATTCGATAAAATTATCTCTACGTTATTGGCTATGTGCGCGACGGTAGCGACGCGTAGCGTTTACAACATTTGCGGAAACTGTCAATTAATAATAACAATGTAAACATTATAATTTTCTTTGCAAATATAAGTAAAACCAAAGATAAGTGCAATTTATTCAATAGTTTTACTGTATAATGAATATTATAATAAAAACCTATGACTCTCGAAGTAGTTGCAAATTTGCAATATGTACTTGGATTTCAGCATCACTGTGATCATTATAGATGTATCGATTGCATGTAAATGTGGAGGCCGTTATTTCTGCAGTTAACAACTTTTTTTTTTTTGCTTTAACTTTTAATTTTAATGAATAATTTTGTGTAAAACTTGTGGCACCGACTTCTCACCCATCAGTGGGTGTATAAGCTATATGTAAGTACGTATGACCCATAATAGTTATTTTTTGCTTTTTAGTTTTTACTTTTCGTTGGTTTTTGTTTTGTATGTTTCAAGTATAAACATCATTACTTTGTCAAAGTGTTGTGTAGTGTTTTGTGTAGATATTTTCTCTCTTTTCACTTCTAATTGCTCTCACTAATCGATTTAGCCGCGGTAATGGCACTCGTAACACCGAATTCTTTGTAAAGAAATCTTGTCTTAACAAACTAACAAGGTGTATTTGTTCTATTGATTTGTTAGAAAAAGTCCGACAATTTATATTTATACAACAATTATTGGCGATAATTGTGAGCTTACTATACCATCACTTCGAAGAACAATGTGTCACGGTGTCATTATTTCTTTTCCTGCCACAGGCCCACAGGTAGAAATTCCAGTTGGAATATGTAGGACCTATGTACATACCTTGTTTTTATATATGTGTTGTCCTTCGTGTTGTATGTGTGTACTTGTACGTACGTATGCTTTCTCTGAATGTAGAAATTTTGCACATTAAAGCGTCCTCATACAATTTAGTGGTGGGAGGGATCAATAATTATGGGACCAACAATGAAAGACAGGGATTTTGTACTTTGGAAGTACTTACGTATTATGTGACGGAAATTATAAGTTTGTAATAATTCAGATTCGACTTATTGTTCTTTGGCCGCAATTGTGTCGCAAATAGCTTTTAAAATCATATCTAATAATCAAGTCAAAGTCAAAAGAATTCTGTGCAGACATTAGTTTAGTTGGAACATAAGTAGGTTGCTCCTACTTCATACAGCTGTACTTCATACAGGTGTCAGGCGCCTACCACAGCGTACAAAGGGCTTATGCTTCTATCTCAAAATTTTCTTTCAAAGGAATCTTTCCTGACGAAAGGAATCATTCGCGCGGGACCAAGGAAAATTAGAACTAATTTTGATAGAATAAAAAGGGATTATAAACTTATTAATTCTTTCAGTTAAAGCTTCTACAGCAAAGGTCGTTTGATTAAGTATTTTCCTCAGGGCAGACAAGCAAGTCTACATAATGTAATCCCATATAGTCCTCGGGGAAGCTCATATTAACGATGTATATCGTATACCTAATAATAATCCTAAGAAGATCCATAGATAAATATTCCACGAGTGAATTCCTTTAGAAAATACTTCCTTTTAACTGAAGTCATGTTTATATTAATAAAATACATACCCTCATCCATTAATTATTATATTTTCAGCTTTATTTTATTACTTTTATTATACTTACGTGAGTAACGAGGAGGCAGCGATTCGCCGCCTCACGCGTCCCGCCTTCTCCTTAGCTAGCATAACTGCTGCTTCGCAAAAGGAGGAGACGGCATCCCAGTCCGGCCCAGCTCTGCATCGGAAGCTCCCATGTCCGGTGAGAACCTGCGTCAGGCGGTAGCTGAGGACGCCGTAGCGTCTCTAGATTTACGTGAACACAAATAAATGGAAATTTAAATAGCCACGGCGAATGCTTTCTTTTGCATTGATGCAGCAAGGTATCAAGGTACAAGTTAGGTACAATAAGCCTATAAATTGTGTTCAAAGTTTAGTTTTACTTTCAAAGGATAGTCGGCTGCAGTATATATATAGTTGAAAGTCCACCTGGCGGCGATGCCACGCCGGACTTGCAATATTGTTAATAATCCGCGGTAATATTGTTACAGTTTGCAGCTCGGGAGCACGGAATGACCCCTTCGTCGGCAGGTTTGTTACTGAATATAACGTCGCTGGTTGTTCGGCATATCATAACGCGCTCCACAATGTAATTCCACCACACTGTTCTCACATGTTTTCATTGCACGTTGGGCTTTTTGTTTTATGTAGGTAGTTAGTTAATTGGAATGGAATAAAAAAAGTTTAGGTAAAGATACGCTCTACTATCAAGAGCGAAATGTGTTTATGTGTTTCAAAATTGAGTTTTTTTCTGTAAAACCCCGTTATTATTATGTTTTAGTTTTGTATAAATGGAACCTTAATACTATTTACTGAAACTATGAAACAACACTAGTTTGAGTTGGTAAAGATTAATGTAGTGTGCTTAAAGCATAAGGTAGAACACTGACAGAGTTATAACATACATATTTGTAGTTTATATGTAGTTACTACGAAGTAACGTGGCATTTAAGGACGTCCGATCGAGTTTTTTGTGCTAACTCGCTTTTATTTGGTTGACTTGGAACTGACATATGTACCTACTAAAATCTAAGAATCTGGATTAAATATACAACCTTGTACCTAATTGTTGTATCGTCATGAAACTTGACAATAGTATGTAACTAGATTAGATGACCTAAATAATAGTATGGAGTACAAACCAAACAATACACCATTCTATCATCAGACCATCTTGATCCTAATCAAGATGGTCTGATGATAGAATGGTGTATGTAAATTATGGATGGTAGGTAATTTTGAGTTCATTGGATATTATCCATAACTCCTGATGACGAAGACATACAAATTGAAAGTGTGTTATTAGTTTTTATAACTACGATTTGACTGCCTCGTTAACCGAGTGGTCGCAAGGGCGACTGCCGGGCAAGGGGTCTCGGGTTCGATTCCCGGATCGGGCAAAGTGTTATTGGGTTTAAAAAAAATCTCAGTAATAGCACGGAGTCTGGAATTGTGCCCGTATATGGCAATAGGCTCACCCCCTATTACATGGGACTCATAACATAAATGTACAATGGCATAATGTGCACCTCTGCCTACCCCTTCGGGGATAAAAGGCGTGATGTTATGTGATGTTATGTTATGTTATGTATCTAACTACGATTTTATTAAAGTAAATTTTTATATCGTTGAATGTTAATTGATGGTCTAGTTCGTGCCTTGTTTTAATTATCTTCATCGACGGGTTCTGGAAAGTTCTGCAACACTGCTGGTACTTAATATGAATTTCCATTTTAACGGGACGTTACTGTGCAGTCGGCCGGAGCGGCCGCTTGAGATAGAACCCTATACAGCCCGACATGCATTTAAACTGCTTTATAAACACTTATAAATTATTACTGTATCCACATATTGAATACGAGAACTGTTGGGGCTTAACTCCCAACAGCGAAAATGTTATGGAGATGTTTTATTTTATATATTTTTATTAATTTGTAATCCAATACCATAGTGTGGCCATCAGTCTTACAAATACTTACAGTATATTTCAGTATTTACTCATTATCTAAATATATTATTAAATTTACACCGACGGATAGACTGACAGACTATTATTTATTTCGTATTTGTTGACGTTTCAAAACTACCAAATTATGGTTTAATTGAAATAAATGCTTTGACTTTTTTACAGGAAGCCTGTGGGAACATTTCACGATTAAACACAGTACCTCAACTTCAAAGGGAAAAGTTTCGCTTCCAAGCTTGGAGGTAACTGCTTCAATTTAAATTGCATCTCTTAGAAATAGGTAAAACAACTTTATCTAACTTAATTTGAGATAGTGTCAAGTTTCCGGGACTTATTTCAGTAGTTACAGCTCCTTAGACAACTAGCGCTGCAGCATTTAACAGTTTTAATACTGAAATGAAACTGAAAATAGAAATGAATCTGCGACGATGTAAGTTTGTACATAGTTTCACTGACACTTTATGTAGGCAAATCCTTCCACAGTGTGAACATCTGAAAAAAAATTGCTGTGAGAAAATAGTAGGAAACACTTTAAACTTTTTTAATTTGTGACGAAACTTTGCTCACGTTGTCAGTGAACAGCGACGCTTCAGATTTCAGTTCAATTTTTAACTTTCTGAATTGAAAAAGCAACTTTTGTAGTTTGAGAAGGGGTCATCTGTGACTTTAGCTAAACGCCACTTTAGCGCTTGTCTACAGAGAGAGAGAGTAGAAAACTAAATGTGTCATCCCCATATGACACTGACAAATGTCAAAATTTACGTCAATCCCATGTAATTTGGTTTTCTATTCTACATGTACTTAGATTTAAAAAAATAATAAAATAACTTTAAGTATCTCTCACTCACCGTAGAAGTTATTGGTTAATATTTTAATAAATAACTTTAATCGTGTCGAATATTAACACATATAAAGTTGCACAATTTTAAATAAAATCTAAAATTATTTTTAATTTCATTCATTCTATCTTTAAGAAAAAATCTTGCATTTATACGTTTATCTGTATTGTTTTTAATTATAATTATCACAGAAAACTATTGGTCAGAACATTTTAACTTTTGCAGTTAATTTGTCGCAAACAATAATTAGAGAGTTTTATAATATCCCTGGTGCAACTTGGGACGGTGTTTATCCACTTTTGTTTCCGACTGTTCCTCTATCATTTGCCACTTATACTTTTTGAAATAACTAACTTATACTTTTGTTAAAAGTCCATTAAAGTTGTGCTGTGGAAAGTTTATTTTGTTAGAGAAAAATGGGGAAGTTGGAGGGCTCGGAAGGGTTTTTATAAACTTTGTTGGAAGCGAAACCAGTTGTTTTTAGAATGGAAAGTGCATTTATCTAGTGTTGGTTGGCAGTTAGCAATAGTTGGAGTAATGTTAGAGGCTAATTAAAACGTCCCCGGGGCGACGCGTGTCGTGGCGAGCCGCACTGTCTGTCACAGTGACTGTAGCCTCCGCTTCAGTAATGCTGGCCTCGGAAATTCACCATCTCCCAACAGGGACTCCATTTTGTGAGGATTAGGCGAGTGTCACACATGCATTCATGTTGTGTGTGATAAGTGATTAAACGTTAAATTCGCTGTGTATATATATATACTGCAACATTTTTAAGTGTCAAAGTAAATGAAAATTTTAAACAGTAAAAAGTAGTATGAATTTTGAATATTCTGATTCAAACTGAATGACGGAAGCGTGGATCAATTATAAATTACTAGCTTTTACCCGCGGCTTCGCTCGCGTCACAAAAGGATAAAAAGCCAATGTGACATATACCAATACACACAGCGCCATCTATACCAATACTTTTGTTTTCCCTCGGGAATATCAAATTTTTCCGAGATAAAAAGTACCCTATTATTTAATCCGGACTTCTAACTTTACGTCTGCAAAATTTCAAAGCAATCGGTTTAGTAGTTACTGCGTTAAAGTGGAACAAACAAACAAACTCACTTTCCGATTTATAATATAAAGTAAGGAAAAAAAGGATGCTCTTAATATATGATGTGCTTAAAACGCGGTTTTTAAATAGGTATACAACGTATGTATATACAATCGTTATAGGAAGCACACACGAGATTATCGCATTCCCTGAAAGCCGTTCAATAAATAATACGTCATACAAATGCGCGTTATTAGCCATTGAATAGGTGCCATGTAGCTTAAAAGTGAGTTAATGTTGTCATATATCTGTGGCGGTTTTACAGCGAGAGCAATAAAACATGTTGTTACGATATGTGCTCAGGGAATTATGAGCCGAAATTAAATTTTTAATATCCTCGTAGTAATAACATCCTAAAATTGTTACGATCGTCGTATCATAGTACGTTTTTACATTACTAGAGAGCATTAATCACAAGGGCTGGGCGAGATCGACGGACGGTAAATAATTTACTGCTGATATCGAGCCTTCGCTCCATAAATCCTCGTCATGAAATAGCAACCGGATTGACAGTCACTCGATTATAATCAGCGGTGGCGCCCTCATCTGCTATTCTATATTAATCACCGTCTAAGATCGTTAAACATGAGACGCTACTTACTGCCTCGTTGGCCAAGTGGTCTCGGGTTCGATTTCCGGGTCGGGCAAAGTATTACCGGGTTTTTTAAAATAATCTCATACGTATATACGCTTGCAAAATGGGGCATTACATGCGCCTTGCTGACCCTTAGAAAATCTATTCACTCCCCTCTTGGAGAACCCCATTTATAGAATACTGAAATAATTCATCAATTTAAAAGTTTATGAAGTAAAAGCGAGGTAAATAAATGGTAAAAGTAGATTACTTTTACCTACCTCTACCTGAAAAATCCCACGTGATATCATGTTAAATGAAAATATCTATCACACATAAATTCTAATTTCGTTTACGAGGCCCTTTATGAAAGAATATCAAAGTAATACATTGTACGATGGCAATTATTTGCGTTTCTGAGGTTTCCTTAATATGGTAACATATTTTATACGTTACAGGAAAAAAAGTGGGTAATAGTACTATCTATCGTCGAATCTAACAGGAAATTGTGTTATATATTTGAGCGGAACAGAATTACTTATATCGGGGTATACAGAATTTTATACACGTAGGAAAATCATAAATAGAAGGACCTTTTCTTCCCTGAATCATTTATCGTCCGATGCGATAAAATTGTATGTTGTATTAGTTTTATATTCTCCGAGCAGATCAGTGATATTTCAGCGGCCGGGAGATTACCAAGTACGTTTCACTTCGCTCCTTCATCGCACTTTATTAACAGCAATCTCAGTTCCTATCTCGTCGCTTATTTTGTTACGTTGAAATTATACAGCCACTTCCCTTTGTTGATGGAATGCGACAGCGTTGTTCTAGTACAGTGAGGTGTCGTGTTTTCTAATGGCCGATCTACGACCCTCTTCAATGTCCGAATGTTATATTGACATAACGTAATATCACGCTTGTTTTTCCCGATAAAGCTCAAGTCAAGTGGGTAAGGAAGGCACACCGCTTTCAATATCGTCAATTTTTAACCTACTTCAAAAAAAAAGAAGGCGGTTCTCAGTTTGGCCTGTATATGTATGTGTGTTTGTGAGCGACTATCTCGCGATTGGCTGAACCGATTGGTATATGGCAATAGGCTCACCCCCGATTACATGGGACTCAAAACATAAATAGTGAAAAGTGGGTGTTACATTGTACAGTGGCATAATGTACACCTCTACCTATCCCTTCAAGGATAAAAGGCGTGATGTTATGTATGTATGTATATGGCTGGACCGATTTAGATGGTGGTTTTCAGAATAATGTATGTTACACTTAGGAGAATGTTTTATTTAACCGATTTCCAAAAAAGATTGGGTTGACGTCGGCTTTTTTAACCGTAGTTTATAAAACAGTTATTGTTTAATAACAATACGATATGTAAATAACACGACTGTCATAAAGCGACACATACACCCTTTCCACCGTATTTAGCATAAAACAACGAATGAAGTTATTAGGCAATGCAGTGAAGTTACTCTATCTATCTAGAATGCACATAACGTTATGTCTGTTTGTTTTAGTTTTACGTTGCCGGAGGTTGAATTTACGTCGGAATTAACTGCCTCCCAACTAGTTTGTAGGTCAAGCTCGTCCAGGCTTCAATTTTGCATTCCGTTTAGATATTAAGGTGTAAAGGTGTAACTCAGTAAAGTGAACCACCTGAGCTCGCCATATCTTGCCGAGTAAATAATAGCCTAGATTAAGTAGTAATAGAAGTGGGCCAGAGAGCGGGCTTTGTCGATAGAATATTAATTCACTGGACAATGGCGGTAATGGAAAATTATGCTCTGCCCTCTGTACTGAGGTATGCCTTTCATGAATTTCCATTTATTGTGGTTTCGTTTTCTTTTTAGTTGCATGGGTAATGAAATTAATTTAACTGATTACTTTTCTTTATGCGCTCTGCAAGTTGCTCCTAAAATGGAACATACGTATTTAACATCCACTTTTTGTTGGGAAAATATGCACCCTGAAACAAAGAGTAGCGTAGCGTATCATAAAACAAAAACCACATTGCTGTGGGATAACTTGTGTGATTCATTTTAGTGATGTAGTTGTTACGGGATATAGAATTTGGGAATTTTAAATAACCTTAAATCTTGATAGAAATAAAAACTTATTTACTGGGAACAACAATTTCATTTACTGACAGAAGATGAGAACTCAGAATTCGAATGTTGAGAACAGTGCTTGTCAAGCGCAGCGGCAATGTAACTGGCTACGACAGCGTAGCTGACATGCGACGTCGTAGTAGCAATGGAAATTAGGTAACTAAAATCAGCAGCTTCATTTAAAGCGAAATCCGTCTGCATTATTTACAGTGAAAGTTCTATTTCAACTGGTTTTACAGCAAAAGAGACGTCTAATTTTGATAGTAAATTCATAAAGATCTCTCCGCAGTGTCACAACTAAATATGGCTAAAATGTTTCAATCCCCGCGGCCGGGCTTAGTATGCTAATCGAGGCAGTACTAGGTGTGTCGTACGGGGCGTGTGTCCCGCGCTATCGGTGGCGTTTTCGCGCTCCGTTGGATATAGTGAAAAGCGTCCGTTGCAATCTCTGGTCACGCTTGAACACTTCCCTCTGACTGCGCTGCGCTGCGTATATATTGCTGCCATCTCACAGATATATTGTTTTATAAATGTTATGTACCGCAGTTTCACTCGCTTCCTCCACAAGGAAAAACTTCCAGCCATTTTAAAGCGTAGCTATAATTTATTTCGGAATTTATATGGAAGTTGGAGGAAATCGAATAATGGAAAGACCGTTTGTTTTTTCTGCTCCATAAATGTCCGGGGAAAGAAAGAAATTACGAGTTGCGTAAGCGACTAGATTGTTTCTTTTTTTGTGTACTGTAATAAATTTGAGTGAATATACATACATTCAGTCAAAAAAGTATCGGGAATGGATGATTTGTTTATGGTTCCAAATTAAATTTTTTGTTTTTTTTTGTAGTTGTAGTTGTTAGATTTGCACAACCAGTGCTGGTTTTAGTAATATCATATATAGTGTGTATTGCAAATTTCATAATGGACAAAGATATCGAACAAAGAGTTTGTCTTTAATTTTGCATCGCCAATGGAATTTCGTGTTCGGAGTCACTGAAAATGTTACAGAAGGCTTACAGTGAATCGACTTTATCAAAAACTCGAGCTTATGAGTGGTTCAAAGCGTTCAAAAGCGGTCGAGATGTGATGGAAGATTTGCCTCGCTCTGGTAGGTTGTCAACTTCTGCAACTGAAGTTAACATCGCAAAAGTGAAGGAAATAGTGACTGAAAATACCCAAGCAACTCTGAGAGAGATAGCCGCCGAACTTTCTGTGTCTCACGAGTCGATCCGTACCATTTTAACTAATCAATGGGGTATGAAACATGTTGCTGCTCGGCTAGTCCCAAAAGGTCTGAATTTTCTCCAAAAACTCAATCGCATGAAAGTCACTGAGGACATGCTAGAACGAGTCAGTCCGGACCCAACATTCATGAAACGCATTGTTACTGGTGACGAGACGTGGGTTTACGAGTTTGACATGCAAACTAGTCAACAAGCTTCAAAGTGGCGTCTTCCAACTGAACCGAAACCGAAAAAAACACGTCAAAGTCTATCAAAAGTCAAAGTCATGTTGACTGTTTTCTTTGACTATCGCGGTGCTGTGCACTCTGAATTCTTACCGGAAGGTCTAACGGTAAATAAAGAATATTCATCATCATCATAATCAACAGCATATAAATGCCCACTGATGAGCAAAGCCTCTTCTCACACGGAGAAGGTTTAAGCATTAATAACCACGCTTGCTCAATGCGGGTTGGCGATTTCAAACTTATATTTAGAAATTATAAGCCTAGGTTTTCTTACGATGTTTTCCTTCACCGTTTGTCAGCTGTGTCTCGATAATCTTAAAATGTACATATAACTCGGAAAAAGTCACATTGGTACTTGCCGTTGATAGGTTTCGAACCCGCACCCTCACGAGACGCGGGCGTCTTAACCCTCCGGGCCACCACGATATTTTAATTTTAAAGAATATTATTTGAGCGTTATGTGGCGTTTTAGAGAGCAAATTCGACGAAAAAGAAAATTTTTGTGGAAAGAAAATTCTTGAATTTTGCACCACGACAATGCGCCTTTGCACAAGGCTATCATTGTGAACAAATTTTTGACCAACCACTCAGCACATACCATCCAGCAACCACCATATTCACCAGATATGGCTCCTGCTGACTTTATTCTTTTTCCTAAACTCAATTTACCACTTCGTGGCACCCGTTTTCAATCGATAGAAGACATAAAGGAAAATTCGCGGCAAGAACTGAACTCAATTCCGGAAGCAGCGTTTAAAAAATGTTTTGATGAGTGGATTATTGGTTGGCGCCAGTGTATCGTTTCTAAAGGAGCATACTTTGAAGGTGATAAAATAAATTTGGATGAATAACAGACATTTTGTGTATTATTGATCTTTTCCCTGTACTTTCTTGACAGAGTAGTATTTTGAAGAAAATGTCAACATCTCCAAAGTTGGGGAAATCATTTTCGTAATATAATAGACATATTTTGTTCCGTGCTGTTCATCATTACTGGATGTGGATCAGATCAGCCGTAAAGTTTTAACGAGCGGTCCCGGAGGCATACTTATTTGTGTAGAGATATGATATTCGCACAACATAGTTATTCACGTCTTTCAATGAACTTGTCGTAATGGAATTTGTTATACTTATCAGACTAATGCCTCGTACTTCGGAATTTATGTTCAAGACTTTTGATTGAATAGACGGCGTGAATTGTAAGAACTACGCATTGTGTATATTTCAAATACCAATCGAAGATTTAAGACTCACTCATTTCAAGCATGACTTCATACAGTACGATCTCTGAGTTACATTATTATATTAAGTGTAAGGAGAGCCATGCTTCGGCACGAATGGGCCGGCTCGACCGGAGTGATACCACTGCCTCACAGAAAATCAACGTGAAGCAACGCTTGCGTTGTGTGAGTGGGGTTACCGGAGGCCCAATTACCCTCTCCAATCTTCCCAAACCCTGAATCCCCAACGATACTCAAACTCCTAATCCCCAAAAAGGCGGTAACGCACTTAATAATGCCTCTGGTGTTCCAGGTGTCCATGGGCGATGCGGATTGCTTACCATCAGGTGATCCGTCTACTCGTTTACCGGTTTAAGCCATAAAAAAAACATAACACGAGAAAAACCAAAAAAATATATAAAATATAATAAATATATAAATATATAAAAATAATGAACTTAATTTATACTATACAGTCAAATCTACGCAAAATCCAGTTCATTAATGTAATGAAGTCTCTATTACAATACGCTACAAAGGTAAATTAGTTCCCGCAAATAGGGAAATGCATCGCTAACCAAGTGTTTACTTAATCAACAGAGAGATATCTGTTAATTCTAATTGAATCTGAACGCACACCGGTTTGACTAACACAGACATAAATATAGGTAACTAGCTTTCCACCCGCGGCTTCGCTCGTCCTATTTAAGGTGTTGGGGGTAGACTTACAAGAAAAAAAGATACACGATTTTTTTAGTTACAAATAATCTGCATACCAATTTTTAGCTTTCTTTCTACCTTGAAAATTGGGGAATAATGTAAACAAACTTCCAACCTCTATTTTAGGTAAGTGGGAGGTTAGAAAGAGATAAAAGTAGTACTATATCATACTCCATTGCAATGTAATTTATTATTACGATGAAGACATTTAAATAAAATGTTAAATATTTAATGAATAAATGAAATTGAACTGAACATCCCTTCCACTATCTCCGCTTAAATAATTGTGTTATAAACTACGTTAAAAAAACCCGACCCCCTCATTTTTTGAAGTCGGTTAAATAATATACTCAACCCTTCTCCTAAGTGTAAAAACACTTTTCTGCAAACCGCATCAAAATAGGTTTAGCTAATGGCGAGATAATCCCGCACAAACGTATATACATACCAGTTCAAAATGAGAGCCTCATTTGTTTTTGAAGTCGCTTAAAAATCACGTCAACTGTTGCTTCGTTTTGCCTTGAAAGACGGACAAATAAATGGACACACACACACACACACACACACTTTCACATTTTGTTTTACTAGTATGGATGTTCACATCACTGATTCCCGAGAGCGAATCCGATTTGAATCTATTCGAAGGAGGTAATTAAGAGTAGTAGTGGGTACTTGTGATTTTACTTGATGCATTTACCTTTACATATTTTTTTAGTACTTGTTGTCAGTTGTGCATTAGAATTATTGTCGATTAGTATTAAGTCTAAACGATATTATTAAGTCTAAACGATACTCATTAATAGTTATTTTTATTTAGTGGTACCCTTAACCGAGCATGCATGAAAAGACATATGAGCATCTCAGTGAAGGTCGTTTAAAGCGGGATCTTAGATTAGTTAAACGATTTGAATGACAGCTTAAATATTTTATGTTTTTATAATTATATCAAAAATATTCACGATATTGAACGAAAACAAAATAAAAATAATTGGGTAGCGTTATTCTCTCGGTGGCGTTCAATCTCATTAATCAATAATGTCTTCTAAACCCTGTGGGATCTTATCATAATCCTATAGGCAGAGGCTGTCTTATTTACCGATTGTTTGGGAAGAAATATCGAGATAATTAAGCGTAATAGAGTAATTGTGGCGCGCCAGTTCGAGCCGCTCCCTAGTGGCGCATCAATCGTCACAAATTAGATTCGGGCGGTGGCCCTGTCCTTACTTATTTCGATAGAACATTATGTATATAAGTAAGGACTGTAAGGACAGACACACAAATACTAGTATGTATATACCATAGACACTTAGTGACAAAATATAAAGCAGTGTTGCAATAATAATCGATAGTTCAACTATCGATGGTACAATAGCAAAAATGATATCGATAGCATAGAGTGTTTTGAGCCGCAGAGAACTTAACGGGTTTCCGGGGCTCCGGCTCGAAGTGCAAGAGTAGGAACGGGGTGGTTTTTAGTCAGTAAGAGTCTGACACTCCCTCCCGCCTCACCCAGGCGAGAGAAGTAATTCGATGATTTTCCACCCTTAAAAAAAGCATAGATTGTAAATAATACTATTGGAGGTAGAACTGTCGTTGGTGTTGCTGTCATGTCGACACATGTCACACGTCAAATGAGAGCATGACAGCTCACGCACATAGACAATCGATGAAAACAAATCAAAGGATAATGTAACAAAATCCGACATCGCACATGCGAAGTTTACATGCGAATTAACATGGATAGAAAATCCCAACGAACAACTGTTGGGCAGAAAGCCTGCTAGCCACACCTCGCCTGGTCGGTGGATCCTCCTTTTCCGATCTTAGGGAACTTTACTTTCTGTTTCCTAAACCATTATCAATAGTATTCCTCAAAAACTAGTCCATAATATTAATAGTACCGATTGTACTATTAATATTATGTGTTAGAGTACCTACTCGAGTTAGTGAGCGCATGTACGTGAGTACTGTCAATAAAGATACTTCCCACACCATAAGTAAAGTACAGACTACGTTGGACGCTTGGAAAAATCCGCGATCCACCGCACTACCACCTATAGTAAACCAGTCTATAACACAAAAACCAACGAGTGACACAGACAACAACCGCACCGAGCAAAGTAACCAATCAACGTACCAACTGGTAACTAGAGGAGCCAAAAGACAACGTACAGGCGCGTCTAATTACTTGACACCAACACAGAAAAACGCCCATATTCCCAATATTATCATCAGGGATGAAAACGCAATTAAGAACCAAAACACACTAAAGAAAATCAGAGAAACAGTAGCCAAGAACAGCTCAACGATGAACGTTATGAGAGGCCAAATAAAAATTAGTCCGAATAATATGGCAGCACGCGTGAACTTGCTAACGGAGATTGAATCTGGCGGGTTTACCAGAGTTATTGCACCAAAACCAAAAGCAGACAGGCAACCTGCTACCAAGATTGTGCTCAAAAACGAAACTTACGGAGAATCCACCGACGCTATAGCTGATGAGATAGCAGATTGCATCGGTATCAAACCAAAAGCAATCAAACCACTTGGAAGAGCAGGGAAAATACATCTCCTCCTTTTTGATGGTACACACAAATCGAGAGATATCATGGAGAATTTTAAACGCTCAGAAAGAAAATTCTTTTGTGCCCCCTCCATCAAGGTTGAACCATTTAGAGAAAATCCGAAGCACATTATACAGTGTAAGAAGTGCTATGCTTTTGATCACTCGAAACAATCATGCTACGGCAAACAAGAGGAACCACAGATCATTATTACTACTCCGGAGGGCACTACAACGAAAGTCTGCAGAAATTGTAAAGAAGAAGACCACGGAGCGAACAACGCAAGCTGCCCTGTATTCAAAAAAATTATAGCCAGGCAAATTGAACAAGCAGAGGCTAAACAAACAAAGAAAGAGGAGAGAATTAAACGCTCAGTGGTAAGGCAAGGTTTAAAATACGCAGAGGTCTTAAATACACGGCAGTTTCCAATTATGAAACAAAAAGAATCAGCACAACCTCAAACCGAACAAGAACCACCTACAACTAGCAGTCTTACAATGGAGGGTCTATTTAAAATGCAGACACAAATGCAACAGACATTGATAATGTTAATGGACACTATAAATAAAATACACTCGCATATCAATATCAATGTCTGACCACGACAGTAAAATAATACAGAATCTCAAAATTTTGCACCTGAATACACAAGGATTGCGAAATAAATTCAAAGAAATAAAAGCACTTGTCGAAAAATATAGACCGGCTATAATTATATTGAATGAGTGCAAGATCGACTTTGACACGCAACCATATAATATAAAAGGATACGATAAACTCACCCATACATTGGAAAAACACTTAGCCACTGCCATGTATGTACAAAGGGGACTAAGGTGGGCAGAAACAGAAGTTACCCCAGGCTGGCACGACGAAAACAAGAAGATAGAAGGCGTCGGCATTAAACTTTTCACCAACCACGCTACTGGACAATATATCAAAATCAAAGGAATATATGTACAAATTCCAAACCAACACCATGCCAAGGAAGAATTAGAAGAGACACTAGCCGATGAGCCGTCTATTATCGTCGGTGACATGAATTTACAAATGAAAACCCTGGGTCATAGCAGGAATTCCACCCTCGGTAACATTGTAAAAAGGGCAGTGAGAAGCGGGCTTTGCTCACTTATACATGCTAATGCACCGTCCAGACCGTTCAGCCCAGGTAACACGATCCTGGATCTGGCAATAGTAACACACCAACAGTTAGAGGCTCAGGCCAAACACATAAAGAACGTTGGCTCAGATCACCTCCCCTGGTTGTTAACGGTGAAAGTAGAACATAATAGAGAAGAACACCTATCCCGTAATACAAAGAAAATCTATGTGGACGAAAAGATCACAGCAGCGTACCAGCAGACAATGTGGGAAAATTTCTGCCACCTTAACAGAGATATCACAACAGAGGAGGATTGCGAGAAGTATGTCGAAACAATGGAAAATGCCATCGTCACTGCTCTTGACACTCATGCTCCCCTGAAAAATACAACAAGACAGGAACGTCTTCCAAAATATATAAACGACAGGATTGACATCAGAAACAAACTGAAACAAACTGCATGGCAAGCGAGATACTGCAGTCCTGAAATCCAACGCGAAACACGCACTCTTTACAACCGCGTCAAGAGAGAAGTTGAAAACGATCTGAAAGAATACATCGAAAAAGGGTGGCAAGACAAACTCAAGGATCCTCGAGACAATCGATCACAAATGTGGCGCATCCAACGAAACATGAAGAAACCTATAGCCAAACTACCAAACATCATGGGTTGTAGTGCAGAAATAGATATAATAGACAAACTCACCGACACTGCCATAGTCAAAGAGGCTAAAATAGCTAAAGACGATGAAGGGACCGAAAAAACAACACCTTTTCAGCCACTAGACCTAGCATCAGAAAAAGAAGTGCAACTCGCCCTGCGGAGATTTAAAAACAGAAAGGCTCCAGGCCCAGATGGAATAAAAGCGGACGCCCTTAAACTTGGGGAGAAGTGTTCGTTGAGGCATTTGTACCTCTTGTGAACTTTGTTCTATCAACTGGCTACTTCCCAAAACGATGGAAAATTGGTGTGTGCATATTCATCCACAAGGCTGGGAAAGATCACCGCCAGGCGTCATCTTACCGCCCAATCACATTGCTAAATATCATGGGCAAGCTGTGCGAGCGACTGATCCAGAGCAGACTTACGGCAACGGTCATCCAGCTGCAACCAACGTTCCAGCACGGCTTCACAAGAGCAAGAGGTACAGCAACCCAAATTCTACGGACAGGCAAAATAATCACCGACGCACTGGCCACAGGAGACAGTGTCTCTATGATATCCACGGACCTATCGAAAAGCCTTCGACTCTATAAACCACAAGGGCCTGATCAAAAAACTTCAGAGTCAGAGTTCCTAACAATATCATTAAAATAATTGAAAACTATCTCGAAGGTAGAAACTTGAGAGGTAGATTCAGAACTACGACGACCAAAGATAAACCGGTTCCCCACGGCGTGCCCAAGGCTCAATACTCGGCCCGATAATCTTCAATCTGTACGTTCATGATGTTTGGAATATAAAGATCACATCAAAGGCCTCAAGCTCTCACAGTATGCTGATGATCTCTGTATACTTAACAGAGCCCCGAACCCAGAACACGCGACAATCCGTGCCGAATGGGCAGCTGAGGCCATCGTTGACTATTATACGAGATGGGGGTTAAAGTGTAATATTGAAAAAACAGAATGCATCATGTTCTCAAAGAAGAAAAAATATAGACCAACGGTGAAACTGAAACATATTACACTACCAAAAGATCAAATATCTCGGTGTCATCTTTGACAAACACATGAAGATGAATCAGCACACTGAAAAGGTTGTTACCAGATTAAAACAAGTCAGAGGAGCCCTCGGTCCAATTATAGGATATAATGCGAAGACAAAACTGGAAACAAAACTGACAATCATTCAGGCTTGCCTTCTACCACTTATGGACTACGGAGTTGTACAACTACTCTCAAGATACAGCGAATCCAACCTCACCAAAATCGAACGTCAATACAGAATGGCACTGAAAAATGCCGCACAGCTTCCAAGACGAACACCTACGGAACTGATCTGGGAGATGGCTGACATAGAAGCTTGGCACCTACGCGCCCAGGACCTTAACTCCAAAATGTTGGAAAATATCTCAAAATTAGAAATAGAAGACCTTGAATCCACTGAAGATGCCTATCATGCTCATGGGGATTTTAACCCTCTCAGGGTTAATCACAGAATCGGAGAAATACTGTTCGACTCTTATAAAAAAGGTTACAAGCGTTGGCCTACAGACAAAACAAAAGCCCCGCGTCCCCTTAAAATAAAATAATTATAGCAAGAAATATTATGTTCCTATAATATACATATTTAATATACTACACAGCGTAAATAAAACACGTAATATGCCTACTTAGCGTCGCATATTACGAATTAATAGAACAAAGCAAACACAGATCCATTAGGACATAAGTTAGCTGACTCACCCCTGTATGGCCCACCGGCCACAGAGACATTTTGTAAGACACAAAGTAGGCAAATAAATGTTATTCTGATTCTGATTCTGATTCTGATACCGATTGTATTGACACGTCACGATGCTATCGATAGACTTGGGTATTATTGGTTTTGGTATAACTATCGATAGTCCATATGAATCCTATATGAGCCTATCGATTCCCAACACTTATAATATGAAGACATTTCTGAACAGATCAAATATCAAGTGAATATGAAACAAGTTCTTCCCTTGTCTATCTACATCATCATCAACAGCTTATAAATGCCCACTGCTGAGCAAAGCCTCTTCTCACACGGAGAAGGTTAGAGCATTAATCACCACGCTTGCTCAATGCGGGTTGGCGATTTCAAACTTATAATTAGAAATTATAAGTCCAGGTTTCCTCACGATGTTTTTCCTTCACCGTTTGTCAGTGGTGTCTAAATAATCTTAGAAAGTACATATAACTCGGAAAAAGTCACATTGGTACTTGCCGTTGGTAGGTTTCGAACCCGCACCCTCATGCATGAGAAGTGGGCGTCTTAAACCTCCGGGCCACCACGACTATCTACATACATGTTTGTATTTCTGTACCCCTTACGTCGAAATGGATTCTCCAATAAGATGGTGAAATACTGAAAATGGGTGTGTTGTACCCACAGGTCATACATAGGTACATGTAAGTTAACACAGTTTTAAGATATACATATATAAGAATCCTACTTCAGTTTTGAAATTGAAGAGAAATACGAGTTTTAAATAGATGTGGATTTAGAAAAAGTAAAAATAAAGTTAAAAGTTTTATTGATTTTTAATCCTTCACGGAATTCGATTCTAAAGTAATTTAGTTTGGTGTGTAGTCTGTGACAAACAATCGGTGATCGGAACATCGATTGATTCAGCACACACAAATATTTGTCCGTAGCGGTCAATAAGCATTGTACTACACGGACTGGTCGTTCACTGAGCAAACCATTTAATCTAATACCTAGTGTTTAAACTTTTCATCGTATTCCGTCCACCACCCAATAATAAATCTGAAAATTATTCTTTATCGGATTCGTTATTCGTATGCAAATTTTACTGAAATGATTACAAGTTCAAATCTTTTAAACATTACGTCTACATAAAGATCTTAGAACTTTGTATTTACAGTAAATGATTGGGTAGAATAACTTAATATAACCTCATTATTGTCTATGAATGACTTAAGTACTATGAGACGGCGCCACGGTACTAGTGAAGCGCGCCACGGTAGCGGATCGGTAGCTGTGTATAATGTATGGGGCGAACCATGGCCAGATTTTTGACTTGAGGGCAAGTTCCCGCATTGTGTATTTAACATTATTCCTCACTTTAACTTTCAACACATTATTTACAGTGAAATGAAACATTTAATTAATTTTAACGCAAATTTCATTACGCAAAAATGTAATTGCTTTTAAGTTTCATAGATAAATGAAATTTAGTAAATAACTAATTGAGAAAAAGTTAAACCGATTTCAAAGTGTCCATCAAATGTTTAATTAAATTAAAGGGTCGAAATTATTTGCTTAATGTCTTAAATAGAATTAGAGCGTGGGACATATCTTTCCCGAATATTTGGTGATGATATCAAGCGTGCGGTACCGTCAAGAGGTTTGTTGAAGCGAGCAATAATGCCTGTTTCCAGTTAATGCTTCGATGGATTGGGTAGCGTTACGTCCAGGAATTTGTGGCAACATGTTCAATGTAAATTGTAACCAATATACGCATATGTCAGATTGTACAGCTTTTGATTAAAAGTATTTTGTACGATTACCTTCCTTGGATTGGAATACATCTACTACTTTGTTTAACACGTTAAACGCCATGGGGGTCACCGGTGACCGGCGTTGGCGGAGGATTTGCTTTCAACAGTTTTTTATTGGCAGTCAAAGTCTTAAGCAACTTCTAACCTAAGTAAACACTGAATTCGCATTTATGATGTTCGTGAGAATCACCTGAAACCTCAGTTTGAGCAGTTTCATCTTTACCGTTTTTACTGCAAACTCCTGGTTAGAATAAATAAATCCGTCGTGTAAAGTTCGCCTTTCATCTTAATTTCGATTAATATTCTTCTTTTGATCAAGGGGCTCTAAAGACGCGTCGTCGTCTAGATTGGTTTGAGTCCATAATTAAGACAAGCGAACCAAACACAAGGATAAATTGATAAAATCTTGAGATTCTACTGTTATTTGCAATCGAGTCGAGGACAAAACAAACTTAGTCTAAGTTAAACTCCGTTTTGTCCTACATTTATCGTTAATTACTTATTTATTTGTCAGCCATTTTGGATTTTAGGATTATAAATAGAAATCGTGTTTAGTCTTTAGATACGGATAATAACGCGATGGGCCTTATCAAGTATTCTATAAATGGATCGTGCTTTTAACAAACTGTATTGTATTAAGTAAATTGTATTTAATATTTTAATGAAACCAAATTAATGTCCAACTAGCTTGTAAATAGAAGAAAGGATGTTTTATCCCTGATAATGATATCAACCAGACAACCATTTAAGGTTGATTTAAAACCTTTATAATTTGTAAATATTCGGTTGACTGATGCTCTTTAGTAACCATTATGATTGGGGGAAAACAGCCCAGCCAGTAAGATCGGACAGAAAACAGAGTGAAAAATGAACAAAATCTGTACCTAGTAGAATCAATGTCTTTATTTACTGATACTAAAATGATTCTGTCAGTTCGTTTGGTGGCGACGCCGGCGTCCTGTCACACAAAAGCTCGACGTGCCAGGTAATTGTTTATCAGCCCCTACCAGCTCAGTCGGAAACAATTACGTGTGGATTGTTGGAGCTAACACATATCTTGGCTCGTATCAACTAAACAAAATCGCTAAAGAACATCGCCCTGTGACATTTGGCAAGTCATTTCGATTACGTGACAGAGATATGAAAGAAAATCACGGTTTGAAAAATGATTCTTTTTTGCGGTAAAATTATGTTTAGCGCAATTTTTTTTCTGATAACATAAAAGTGATATGTTAGATCAAGGCGGTTTTTTTAGTCTTTGCTAATAGGTAACGTAAAAGATGAACTAGCTAGGAGATTATTATGGACATATATATGATACTTAACATTCACGTCTTTGGGAGTGTGTTATTTTAATTAGGTACGTTATCATGTTTCCATCTTCAAAAGTTGATTTAGGGCTCATTTTCCAATCAGCAGATAATTTTTATTCGCTAAAATATAACCTCCTCCTTTTTTGAAGTCGGTTAAAAATTGACACCTGACATTATTGTGTATGGAACAATAATTGTCAAAAAATACCAAATTATTCCTCTGGTAAAGTTGCTTTGGAGTAATAGGCCTTTTAACCAAGCGGACATGTATAACCGTGCAAAGTGATTTATTACCAATACTTACATTAAAGAAAATATTTTGAAAAGTATGTATCTATGTTTTAATTTCTAAAGTATAATGACTTGGTGATAATCAAATAAAAGTCAAGGCAAAGAGGCTCCGTCAATCATAATTAGGCAAAGAAGCAAACTTTTAAGTAAGTAATTACTTGAAACTTTTTGTTTTAACTGTTCTTCCTTGTCTTAAAATCTGCAGATTATATAAAAACGGACGGAAAGTCACTCTTGAATCCTTTCTGATGTAACGTCGTTTGGACGATGAAAAATATGATATATGAAGTGTGTAGTATGATAAATGGGAGGTGAATCCGACCTCCACCGCTAGGGACGGCACTCGCCTAAATTCAGGTATGCAAGCACAGAGCTCATCGTAAAAATGGTTTTGTTATTTAGTCCGTCCCTCGGTCCGTGAAAACGCATTTCATCCCTTTTTGCCGCACTTATGGTTGAGTTTGTGAACCTTTCTCGGTTATAAAGCGAAGTTCTCGGTAGAAAGCCACGTCTTGGGAGTATCCCTCAAAATGTCAGAACCACGGGTTCCGTGTTAGCTAATGATAGTGCATTTGCAATGTTGTATATTAGCATAGTGCGAGAGATATTCTATTCATAAATAGCGGCAAATCTACGCTGCATTTCCTAGAAGTGACTGCCTCGTTGGTTCGTATTTTATTAGGTTTAAGTGTAACATCCAATTGCCGAGTCAGATGTAAATTAGGTACGTAGTACCACAGTTAGAAATAGAGGATTTGCACTTCTTGGTTTCATTTTGTTACTGCCTAACGGGCATCGCTTAGTTGACGAGTAAACACGGACATTCGTGTTTAACCAGTTTATGTTTTAATTTAATCTTTACTACACAAATATTTAATTATAAAAGTGATGTTCATTAATATAAATAATAAGAAATAAAACGTTTATTAGCGCTTCAGAGAATTAACACAATGAAGCCGCCAGGGCTTGTACTACAAGAGCCAGGTCTCTCAATGCATGGAAACCTTGCACCACGTGAGAACAGACAAGACAATTAATATTGACATTTATAATACGAATAAATTCACTATACGATTAAATAACACGTAGACTACAGACTAGACTAGATGAGAGAGACTACCTGATTCACTATTCAAAGCTGTTTATATTAATTTATATACGTCTGAGCGTTGATCCGGATAGGTTTCGAATCCCTAATTCATTGGTCCATTGGGAAGTTCTGTCATCATGAATCACCGGCCGGGTCATAATTATCCGGCGGATCTAAGCCGATTTTCCCTGAGCACTGTTAAATATAGATCAGTTTCTAATGTGACTGATGAATTGTTTAGTCAAGCGAGATTGTGGATATAAGACTTTATTATAGGTAGGTACCTACCTACCTACCAACCTAGAGAGGGATGTATGTAAGCATTGAATGACATGAACGACTGTCTAGGTGTAGTTTGTTTATTATAAACTACTTATTTTTGAAAATATTTTCGAATATAATCTTAAAATGACTTTAGAATTATGTTTTCGCGTATGATTGAAGTATGTGAAGTACTTAAAGCCACGGATATATGAAGAATCTTTAAGATTGGACTGAAATATTATATAACAGATTAATCTAAATATATGCGTGAAGGAATATGAACGATTAGTATTTAAATACATTAAGTAAAAACGCGGGTTACTCACGTGAATATACTGAGAAAAGCTCTACTAGTTTCGAACCGCAGTGATGTCGCGCTGTCACTGTCAGTGAGCTGCGCGACGTCGCCGCCGGAAGAACCCCTCTGTATATTCACGTGAGTAACCCGCGTTTTTATTTAATTTAGTATGTCTCACGATAGTTATTATAAAAACATTTAAATACATTGTTTAATGTCGCTGTATTCATGAGCTGTATTACGGATCAATGACTTACGCCTACATCCACTTACAGATATAAATAAACTTAAGTATGCGTATTCGAAGGATTCATAATTTAGTGGTAACTGAGGGCCAAGCACGAATAACTATCGCATTCGTAACGTAATAGTATCGAGCGCGTTCGGCGCTCTGATTGGCCGGCTCAAGTGAACGAACCAATCAGAACGCTTAACTCGCTCGATACTGTTACGATACGAATGCGATAGTTATTCGTGCTTGGACCTTTGTACTTAATACTGTCAAGTATTCTAATGCGCAACTTAAAGATAATATCTCAAAATCCAAATAAAGTTTGCAAGTTATTGCTTTCAGATCTACACCTGGTATTCAATAGTTCTATATCTACTTAACAAATTGGTGACTTAATTATAGTTTTGCAACCAAGTGATCTTACAAATATTTAGTGCTTAATGAAACCGATCACGTATTAGTAACTGCTTGGTTCGTATATTTCGTTGAATTTTCTACGTTCGTTCAATCATCATAATATTATTATCAAGATCACACCTTTTATCCCCGATGGGGTAGGCAGAGATGGACATTACGGCACTTAATGCCACTGTACACGTAACACCTAGTTTGTACAATTTAGTTATGAGTCCCATATAATAAGGGGTGAGCCTATTGCCATATAACGGGCGACATTTTCAGGCTCCGTCCTTCCACTGAGATTTTTTTTAAAACCTAGTAAACCTCTGGCCCGACCTGGGAATCGAACCCGAGATCCCGAGAGCCCAGTCTCGTTCAATAATAATATACGAGATTTGGTACTGTGTCTGATCTTATATTTGGTTAGATTTGTCATCTATTGTTATAGAGCTAATTACTATAACCAGCAAAAAAGTAGGCGTTACATTATACACAACGTCATAGAGCTTTATAATCCAATTTATCATGGTCTCACTTTATATGAAATTTCTGTGCATTCGGCGGTTAGTTAACACTGGTTATGCATAGCTTAATGTGTATCCGTAACTAGAAACCTTTATAAGTCTCCATATAAACTCCAATTTTACTTTCAAAAATGTGACCATTTCTTCAATGTTACTGTCAAAGATACAGGATAGGATATAAGCAGTAATAACGAACAAACTAACATTATACGGAACTGAAAATTATAGAAATAGAATTTGGCTTGGTGCCAGTAACAACAGGCGCCCTGTATTGGTGATTGTGCGCCAATATATGGACCATTCTATACGTATATTGCCGCTGCTCGATACTCTTGTTGTACCGTGAACTGCCTCAACTTTAAATGCCCGAATGCGAACGCTTTCATTTCCTTTATTGTTATACGGATACTACATGAATATAATGGATTTGTTTATATAACACTAGAATTATAATTTTTGATTTTTACTTTCATTTTTACAGGTTTATCGCTTTAGTTGTTGTAGTAATAACAACTATAAGTCAGCGTATGGTTTTGATAGCAATCTCGTATTTTTCAATAAGGCTTGATATAAGTCTTGTTTTGTACATGGTGTCCAAAGATGGATTTCCATTTCATGCGATTGACAAAATTATAGGCAACATAGTGCTATCATCAATATCCCGCTCTAAACAAAAACCGAAATCAGATATTCATAATTATAATCTTTTTTTTGTACGCAGTTATACACTTTCGCAAGGATTTCACATTAAATGTTGAATTTGACTGCAGGTTTTATTCATTCATCTGTATAATTACCACTTGCTCGAGGGAGCATTTTAGAGACGCCGTTGTATTTTGTGGGCAACAGTGAAATTCTTCTACAAGTGGAACAGCCGAAACTTGAGCAATTGCGGTGAGCCGCAATGAGTTGCGCTCATGCCGCAATGCACTGTAACATAGGTTGCGAGATTTATTCCTTCAATCTCCGCTGCTCGGACGCGGGCGGCGCGGCACGGCGCGGCACAGCGAGTGACGGCAAGTGGCGCGCGGCGCACTCACTCACTCTAATGGGGTAATAACTACACTTGAACGTGCCAATTTGTACTACATTTTTTCGCTAAAAACTTTTTCCTGTTACTAAACGTTAAGCCTAGATGTTGTTACTGCAACATAATCCCGGAAAAATATTGTATACAAGCTTTTCCTCTTTCATTTTACCTTGCCCTGATTATAAAATATGCTTAAATGCTCCTCCAGGAGGCTCTGCGCTTTAGTAATTAACGTTTGTTTTCTTAATGCTGTCTAATTAAGTAACATCTTTTTCACAAAGCCGCATTAACGCAATTAGTGTAATGAAATACTATTTAGAAGATTACTAATGGATTTAATGCTTGTTGTTGCCTTGTTTGCAGTAGTGGGACAATTACATGCGTGCTTGTATTGGTATATCGGTGTACATAGGCATTGTCTCATTTAGAAGTCATTTGCATACATGCATATGTTACGCCGTGTGCATCCTGGCTTCCAGTGAACCTATTGCATTAATTTATTGCGACAACCAATTCAATTATAAATGGACCGCACCACGGAGCAGTGTGCGAGGGAATTCAAAATTTCCTTGTACATTAGCGCTGAAGGGTGTTAAGAGAAATATTCTAATGAGAATGCAAATGTTAAGCGCAGTACAGCGTACAGCGTACCCGTGTGTTCTGTTTTCCCGGTACAGAGCTGCAGTTTAGGCAAATTGAAACTATATGAAGGTAATCTGATTTAAAAATAAATCCGCTGTGTAATCTGCCATTATGTATATTAGTGCTATTCGGGGATAGTTCCCGGAGCTTGCCTCGCGGGCCTGAGACGTTATTGTGATTGGCTTTCTCCTTGATAGCTTTGCAGACTAGTCCACAAACAGATAATAGACATTTTAGACGCACATATTTACGTTAATACATTATCAATGGTGCTTCATTTTGCTATGCAAATCCACAAATGTTTAATCATAAATTATGAATAATATATCAAAGCAATAGTGTATTTGAATAGCCAGTATTATTGCTAATATTTTGGCTAATAAAATATGTATTTCGTTGATTCATACAAAGTGAATTCATGAATAATTTAAAACAATTCCCGTGGACAGATCGTGCATGTTTTAATAGATTCGACTCTAAATTAATTATTATTATTTTATCGAAACGTAAAATGTTGACCACGTGGTAGGATTATAATAAAGTTTTCCTCTTATTTGTGTCAGTAATCCTTTTGTATTTTAATGAAATAATATTAGACGTGTTTTCTATGTATTTTGTCGTATAAGAAAACAACTTAGATAAATCAAAGCGTAGGAGTGGGAGCTAGCTACGTCATTTTTGAGCATAAAATGTATACAAAAGTGACATTATGCGATATTTCAAATCAATACATTGTCAAAAGTATTTGTTAACACATTAAAATAAAAATTAGTCATCCATCCTATTAAACATCGTAATGTTTCTTTTTGATGTCAGTAGCTATTAAAATATGTACATTATAAGGAGTACTGTCCACGACGCGTCATTTGCCGAATGCATTCATCCTACAAATGACAATATGCCATCTACAATTACCGCTCCGAGACGCAAGCATTTGTCGTAAACAATCAATTATTGTATGAAATAAAATATTTCGTCATATATCTCTCTAATTCTTGTTCTACAAAACAAAATGAAATACAAGTAATAACTTTAGTCAGTAGTCACATAAAATCTTCAGACTTGGTGAAGTATTATTGCTAGCGATCGTCGGCCGACTTTTTCATGGCCTGAACACAAACGCCTTACATCGTCCTTATGGTAGGCGAATAAATAAAACATGTTACGACAAATCGCCAGTACTATTACTTCTTTTATATTTTATGGCATTTTTTGTATTTGGCCAATAATTTAAATAAGGAAGCTCGAATGAATGAATGAATGAATGAATGAAATACGTTTATTCGGCATAAGACATGTACGCCATGAAAAAAATACTTATACATATGACAATTACAATTAAGGGTTTAAAAACAGACATAAAGAAAAAAAGATAATAGGTAAATTATAAAACTAAAACAAGCTAATAATATAGGTCGAATCGAGATGCGTGATGGTTTCTAAGGGATGATTGAAAAATCATCCCTTAGAAAACAATCACGTGGCAACAGATAATTCTCAAGTGTAAAATAAAATTGATATTTGACAGTTTATAGTACGGAAGGATTGTCAAATATTTAAAATTATTCGTCCGATAAAACTTATTTAGCGATGGAAAATTCAGCCCTAAATGAGAAAACTGATTGAATCATGCAGGTTTTTAGTAGAATGCAAATAAACAGATAACTGTGTCTATACATACATAGAATTATTCACTAAAGTTCCATTATCTATTGCAGAATTTTATTTACAAACAAAAAACTGCCCATCCTAATCCATATACTAAAACACTACAAAAAACTGAAATGAAAATTCGTCAAAACCGAAATCTCGTAATTGAAATGCCGGATAAAGGCTAGCAATGTAGATGCAATAACGTACATTGAAAGCGAATGAATGGAAAAACAACGGGAATTTTCTACCAAAATTGTTTGATCTGTTATTTTTCAATCGTTCTGGGATGTTCGGCAGTAAATTATCCTGTGGGGTAATCGTGTTTAATCAATCACCGTATTCGATTGTGTCCGGTGTGGAAATTTGTACCGTGCCCCTATGTTAGGCTCTTTTCAAAATACATTAATGCGATTTGAAAACGTATTATAACACTGTTATACCGTGTAATATGCAATGATGTATGAATGCTTGTGGAGAAAAAATTGGGTGGATATTATCACCATACACAAATTCAAAATATACCTTATGTATATAAAATAGATTAGAATATTGTATAAAAAAGCTGTTCGTACAATACGGACTGATAATGAGTGGAATTTTTTGTCAGAGTCTATACCTCTTTCCTGAAGGGGATATTCAAGGCCTGTACCTGGTACCTGAGTGTCTTCAAGGCCCGATGAATAGGTTGCTTATGGGACGACGTGTTCCTTGTAGTCGCATCATCGCTTCTATAAAAAAAATCTCTGGTACTTACATAAAATTACTACAATATGTTTATTCATTATCCCTGGCATTATACCAGTCACAAGACCCATCAACGACTTCCAGATTGGCTGATGAAAGTAACATGAGAAAACAAATAAAAAAATAATAATAATAAAGTGCATTTTTCTATCTGAATATGGAGAAAATAATTGATTGAAACTACAGCCCCTTTAAAATGAAAAACAAGTATTATTTTTCAAAGAAAAGATATAGTGTGACAGGTCGACATCTCTGGGACGCAAAGTCGCTACGGATTTTCTCGATGCAACGTCACGACCACGGAGGTTTTATACAACTGATAGCGACAGCATTTTACCTAAAGCATTTTTTTATTGTAGTGCGGTTTATTTATTTCTGACGCTGGTCCTGGTGACAGATCGATCTGATATTTGGTATAACTCTTTTCAGGTGAACATAGATCCAATATTATCAAAGCTTTGTAGAAAATAATTTGGTAATGAATAAATTGTGGTTGGTGTATAAGTATCTTACATATTATGTCAGATTTTTTGTGATTAACAAAAACCTTAAACGTAGGCACATAGACATCTTAGATGTCCTATCATAAAAAGAAACATTAAAAGATACACACCATGTACATACCTTGACTTAATAGATTCATATCCAATCCCAACATTTTCCATGGAAAGCATCTTAAGAAATACGCTCGAATAAATTCGAAAAAGCTACTTAAATTACCGAAATTCAGACCTTTACGTTTTTAAAGGTTACCGATAGAGGAAACGATTATTGCGCCAGTGCTCACCAGGAGGAAATGATTGGATCGAAATTATTTTTATACGCCATATTTACGCATCGACATCGATTAAGTAAAAATGATATTTCGTTTATCTACATCATTTTTATGTTTGATTTTTAGAGTCATTTGTAGAACCTTGTATAGGTTCTTCTCTGGGTCTTGGTGTGTGTAGAGGTAATGTTAATGATAGAAATTACTGTTTCAAACTATTGTCATCACTTCTTACGTTCGTATTTATGGGAAACTTTAAACATTGTATAGATACGTACCATTAGATATTGATTAGTTCATAATCGATTTGGCTAAAGCAATATTATTTGTTCTTATAAAGACATTTAAGTATATTCCTTCGACAATGGGCTCCGAGATTCTTAACGAGACCATTATATTGTATTCAATTTAATTACTTTCGCAATAATCGTAATATCTTCTGAGCAGCGCTAGGCCGCCATTACTCGCTAATGACAATATTTTATTTTGCCTCTCGACTCGATTGTTTGGCGCGAGCATAAACTAGTACATAAAGGTTAATCGATATCGGGACGTGCAGAACTACGGGTACAAGTATAAAACATTATTTCCGATATTAAAAACATTGTGCGGATACATTAGCGTTTATTACGTCTGTTTACGAGCAAGCGAGCGAGCGGAGCCGGCCGGTCGAACGGCCTGAATAAATGGCGTCGGCGAATTATTGTTCTACCACTAAATAATCCATCGGTAGCTTGTAGCTTGCGCTTTATGTGCTCTCCAATGGATCCCTTTCCTAGGTTTCATTATCGGTTACTGCTATTAGACGTGGTTTTGGCATGCTTTACAGTTAAATAGGGAATAGTTCGCCGCCATTACGGCGTGCGCTATAGGTCCCCAATTAAGCAAGAATTATGGTGCGGTTTAATTACTTCTACGTACTTCGTAGAATTGGTGTATTTCAACTAATTTCGGCTTGAGTGTGTAAGTAATGAACCAACGACTTCATTCAGTTTTTATCTGACACTGAAGTGGATCTCATTCAATTTTAATTTGCTTACTTAATTAAGTTTAATAAGTAAGTACTTTTCTCACCGTTACCAACTTTAATTGCTCGCTTGTAATTTCATTTCCTTATTAATAAAGTACGCACTTCCTAACAAGGAAGTCGGTGCTTACTTATTCCACCAATTTATTTCTATTTAAAGAAATGATTTTCTTTACGGAATCGAGAGCGTAAAATTTTAATTTACTTCCAATATTGTCGGTCTTTTTTCAATAAACATCAAAGCGAAATTATGTGAGGACACGATTTCGGTTGGAATAATTTATTTTCGTAGGGATAAGCCACGCGCACAGTTAGCGTCCCGGTGACGTATAGCCGAGCCACACTGACTTACTGTGTTCCTACAAGGTGATAGATCGAAGGTATTTGACAAGGGTCACATTACATAAGTTCCGGTGTCCGATGTTTGATTAAATATAACTTGGAGCGAGCTTCAAAGATACTGCGAGGACTTTGTAAGTTGAGGCTCCAATAAGCCGGTTTACATTTGCGTAAGTATTCTTTTGTTTGTTTTAAGCCTTTTAAGTGAGAAAATAGCCATCGTGCGTGGCGACTGGAGTTCTCCAAGATATGTAGTCTCCTTGTGTATTTTTATGTTTAAGTCATTCTGTCTCCTGCATTCGATTCACAGAGGAAGGTGGAAACTACTTAAATAGATTTTTCTTTTCCTCCAATAATGTTTTCTGATATATTTCGTTGCGGGATCTAAGACAGTTATTGATGTCCCAGAAACGCGGTGATTTTAGTTTTTTAGTGTTTTTATGCTTCTAGTTCAATCTAGTGGATTCTGGCTTATAGTAAAGCAGCGGGTTTTGGTAGGTCATGGCGGGATTGTCCCAAAAACAATTTTTTGAGTAAAATATTGATATACGGTTGGCGAACATACAAGCCACAATCGACTGCTGTAAAATAATATTGTTAAAAATAGGAAAATAAGTAGAACTGAATAAATATATAAGAATAGATATACAATTCTCTCATTAGCGATTACAACTGTAAAGACGACAATGAGAGGTGGACGCTGTAACCAGAATGATTTAGCATGGCAGGTTGCACTGGTCATATAGAACTCCCTCTCAAGTTGCACCCAGCTCATTCTAAGCCCCTAATTCGCTTTTATTGCACAGATAGATATGAGGGAATGGAGAGAATTCAACGCAGTGCACAGGTACAATGTTACAGTGAAAATTCTTTAGCAAATATTTTATACGATGAAGAATTCAAAACAATATATTCCCGGGTTTTAGGATGGCATTGTTCACGATACAAATTACAATTGTGACGTAATGTTTCGGGAAAATGGTCGTAGTGGTCAAGGCGATGTGACAAATATCATTTAAGAATGTGAAGAGGGTTCCTGTGTGACGCTTTTCGCCTTTTTACGAATACTTAACGAGAGAAACTGTGGGCCCAAGTTTATTATAAAAACAGGGACAGTAAGAATGAATATTAGGGCTGACTTTTCCAACAACAGATAAATTTTAACTGTGGATTAACTTTGAATATTTGACAATTCTTCCATACTAAACACTGTCAAATGTCAATTTTATTCTACAGACTGATAAGAATTAACTGATGATTGTAAAATCGACCATTAGAAGTCTCGATGTAAATACGTTTCAGTTTTGTTTTTGAGATTTTATTTAGATTACTGTTTACATGAACTTAATTTTAAAACGCATCTATTCACATAAGTTTATTGGTAAACACTTTATGGTTTAATAAGGTCATTTTGTTATGTAGGTACCTAATGTATAATTTAAATAAAATACTCTATTTTTTATTCATAACGTATATCTAAACGTGTTAGTCTATTAGACCGTCTTAGTTGGGCGGCTGTCGAACACTATATATCTCTGCTCCCATCGGTATATAGTAAGAGTGGTTACCTACATATGAGCAGACCGCATAAAAGAACACAAATACTAAAATATAATTATTCTTCCAGTAGGTATTATGAAGGAAATTTAATTAAACCTGGCTATTTAGATAATGGAAAGTGCCATCAACGCGTCCGGCCGCGCGCAGATTATAAAATTATCACTCACCCCTTTTCACTGGTGACAATTGTTTTAAAGCATTATCAATGTAATTTATTTTTATTTCCCGCCATTGCGAACGAAACGTTCAAGCTCTCGAATAAAATTCGCGGAACTATAGATACATTTTGACGGCGGTTTCAGCTAACGAGATGAGAGGATAAAACGATGTTATTGTATTTATTTTTTGATTTAACAGATACCAATAACGTATAAATAAAATTGTTTTATTTTCGGATTAAATGAAATGCCGTAGATTTGTTGAATGCGAGTGTTTCTTTTTTTACACAAATTAGTTACGTGTATCGACAAGTTCATTATATATACGTGTTACGTTGAATGTCGAATACTGAACACAGCTCCAGGCTCCAGGTACCACAGATTCAATTGCTGACCTCTTTCTCTGATATCGTAATCAAGACTTTATAAGTAGATCAATGATATTTGAGATTTGATTTAACCAAAACAGTATAATGAAATTCATATAAGTAGGTCTTAATTTATAATATAAGGAGTTACAATACCTTATATACCTCACAGAAAAATGCAATGAAACAACATTTGTAGTTGCGCCCAATCTCTACATGGTGTCCATGGGCTATTCCATAAAAAAATATACATTTATTGAGAAATGATTGCAATGTTTCTTTTATATGAAGCGAAAGAGGTATGTAAGACTTGTAGCAATTGGCGTTCCATAGTCTCTGCCTATCGCAGGAAGACAGGAAGACAGGCGTGAGGTTATGTATATATGTTTCTTTATAATAGATTAATATATTAAGTTTTCATTATACCATTATTACTTTACAAGAGCAAGCTGTCTAAAAAACGTTGATACAAAACAAATTCATCGTATCAAAGGATATTTTCTAATTAATATTGGTAATGAGTTTGTATAGGAAGCAATCAAGACCTCTACAAAACAGTATTCGGTACTTTATTATAAACTTTATAACTTTATGAATCTCCATTACTTTGAGTACAGTTCATGTTTTATGAATTCGGAAAATGAAAATTTCCTTTTGCCCGTCATAGGGAAACTTTAAGCTATTAATGTTACAAAGATATTCTAAGCGAGATTGTACCTATTAAAAATTTATCAAAGGACTCCTCTGGATTAGCTGTCACGAATAAATGTTGTACCTACACACGTCAAACAGTGATGGAGCCGACGAGAATACGCTTGTTAGCTCGATGGAGTGTTTTATCGATGATCTGATGATATACTGTGAAATAAATAAAGATCATGTATGTTAGAATATTTTTGACTTGCTTCAAGTTATTATTATCAATTTAGATTTCTAGAGGTGACGCTGAAGGTCAGCGTGAAATAGGCAATATATGTACTTACCCAGGTATATTACCTATTTGAATTCGAAGTCCAGAACTTCATGTTAGAGTTTTACAGTTTGAGATGTCTCAATTGTATTAAGTTTGCCTTTTACCTACTTATGTAACTGATGGTATTTACCCATCTTTTTCATGGAAAGCATAGGAACATCAAATTGTATCCTTCAGGTGTATCCAAAGTGTAATGTTTGTACGTAAGGAAGTTTAAAAAAAAGGCGGACGTAATGTCACTTAGACATGAGTGAAGCACCAAAATGTCAATGGGTTATTTATGTTATCATGTTACCAGACTTAAGAAAATTACAGATTTCCTTCGTGACAATGTGTATATATGTATGTTCTGGTCTATAGTTACTAGCAGCTGTGGCCGAATGCCATTTAGCGCTTGTCTACTTGTAGAATAGAAAACCAAATTATATGTAATTGACGTAAATTTTGACACTTGTCAGTGTCATCACATTTAGTTTTCTACTCTCTCTATAGACAAGCGCTAAAGTGGAATTTGGCTAAACGCACAGGCGCTACAGTCGTTGTTTCAAGAGACTGTCATTTTTTCAACTTCCTTATTTTTACGACATATGTTAAGAGAAGGAGATAAGAAATTATATTCGTCAAGAGAGAATCAGCAATAATTAAGATCACATTTCTAAAAGCGAAATGTCTGAGTTAGTTGTGTCACATTTGTCAGCTGTGCTGGTGGCTGCCTTATTATAAGTGCGAGGAGACTTGGCGGGCTAATGTATGTAGATGAGGGCGGTTAACTTCACATCGTCCGCCGTCAGCTTGACAGGTGTCATGCGGTTACACCGAATGGCGGTCGCGATATGGCACCAGAGCGCGCCGTTTGTCGCCGGCGACGATTTGTCAGTGTCGCCTGACGTGATGTTACTAGCCAGCGACCTACACGTCACACGCAACGGACACCGGTCGCGTTAACATCAGATTTTTCAAATTTTTCACGTCAATTGTCATAGTAGATACAACATCATCAAAAACGTAGAACTCATTAAACATTTTTATATTGTAGTGTGGTTTAAAAATCATTTCGCTTTTCCAATAAACGAATCATTTGAATTCTGTATTCAAAGTATAATAGACACCGATCCACAATGTCACAAGATTAAATTGAAGGTGTTCCATTCAATTGACTTAGGTACCTAAATCATATTTTGTAGGAAAATTGTTCGTGGCAGTATTTGTTTTTCTTACGCGTGTAAAAATATAGGGCAAGGTAGAAGCAATTTATCCAAATAAATCTAAGCTGAGAAAGCCATATAGCTGCCGTTTTCCAATGTGACCTCGATCTCATAAATAAGAATGAGGAACGTCTAAGGAACAAAGCGCCGGCGAGCGCTAAAAGACGATTTTAAAATCTTATCTAAGTCTGAGGCGTGATTGACAAAAGTCGGGCGGAATTCGATAGGGCTGTGGATGTTTGTCGAAGGCTTTTTTGTGGGCGCGGCAGGAGACGCTTTCCGCCGCGGAAGCATACAAAGAGATGTGGCTTTTGGGCCGATCGTAAACTCCATCGTTACTGCGCGTAATAGCAGCTGGGCTCCCGGCGCTCTCGGCGCCGAAACAAGGAAACTGAAAGTTGCTTCAAAATGGAATAAAGATTATATGTTTGTTTTCAACTTTCTTGCATGAGTTTTCTTTGAATAAGCCGGTTATCTTGATGGAGTTTATTTTTATAGTGAATTTTCAAGAAATTTGTTTACATATTAAAGCAAACAAACAAACGGAGACAAAAATCAATAACCGGAATAAAACGTTATTAAATCAAGACGAGTGTAATGGAAAAAATATATTCGCGCCATTAAACTTATTTTACGATTTCATCGAGAAGATAATGCCATCGAAAAAAGTCGGAGAGCAGTCATCAATCAGGCGGACGCTCGAGAGAGAGAGAGAGCCGAGTGTGTTTTTGTTTGTCCAACAGTCACAGCTCTCGGAAACTCGGGCCGGTTACGGCGCGCCACTAAAATATATTGTGTGCACTCACTAAACAAATTGTTTTAAAACGAAAGAACGCTCCACGCCTGTCGTAGTTCGTTTTAGTCTAGCACTATCCATCTCATATAATTTACGATTAGAGTGAATAATGATACTCGTCTTTGAATTTTTTGTTAGCGTGCAAGAATAGTTTAAGAAGATTTAAATATTAATGACATCAGAAAGTCAAAAGATGGCCGATTTACGTGTTTTAATATAAGTAAGTAATGTTCATGTTATAAAACTAAATTTTGATATACCTGGACAACAGAACAGTTGTAATGTTTCTATATGATTAATGTTTTACAGTTTGTTTGTTCAAGGTAAGCCTACATATTATCATGAATGATAATATGTGTTTATGATTCTTCAGAAATACTAAACGTACCGTAACTGGAAGTAATAGGGTAGATGCCTAATTTTTATTTTAATGTCCATCTGGTAGATTATTTTAAATCAAGTATTTCTTATTTCCTTACAGAAACTAATACTTTCGACGATATGTTGATTTGAAGTGTCGCGTAACGTCACTTCTATGTACATTTTATACGTAAAAATGACGTTTTAGCCCCCAATCCTAAACTTTGATTCGTTTTATCTAAGTATTGTTTTATTATACGACAAAATAAAAAAATACGTGTCTAATATTTTTTTATTATCTAACTTCATCATCATCATCAACAGCCTATAAATGCCCACTGCTGAGCAAAGCCTCTTCTCACACGGAGGTTAGAGCATTAATCACCACGCTTGCTCAATGCGGGTTGGCGATTTCAAACTTATAATTAGAAATTATAAGTCCAGGTTTCCTCACGATGTTTTTCCTTCACCATTTGTCAGTGGTGTCTAAATAATCTTAGAAAGTACATATAACTCGGAAAAAGTCAGATTGGTACTTGCCGTTGGTAGGTTTCGAGCCCGCACCCTCATGCATGAGAAGTGGGCGTCTTAAACCTCCGGGCCACCACGACACTTTTCTAACTTACGGACTAATTATATTTTTAATTTTCTTACCCTGTCATCAACCAAATTATATCGTAGAAAGTCTCTATTAAGGGATAGTAACATAACAACATTTTCTGTTTCGTAAAACAATTGGTTTCTAATATCGAACTGTCGAAACCACCTCAGATCTCAATCAACCAAATGAATGTACCCTTCTCCAAATGGAACTGATACAAGTTATTATAGTATAAAGCTACCTATATTCAATTTTCTATTTCATAAAACATAGGTATTTAAACAAAGAAACTACAGATAAATCTGCTTACAGGACAGCTTTGTGATAATATCAAGGAGTCTAAAATTGATTTCCTAGATCGAACGCAAATTTTAAATTTATATCACATAATCTTTATAATACAACTAGCGAAAAGTGCTTATTGAAAAACTCTGCCCATTGCATATAGAAATAATAAAATATACATAAACCTTCGTTCATCGTTCAATCATTCTATCTATATGAATAAAAATGAATTTCCGGTCATTAGTCTCGCTAAAACTCGAGAACGGCTGAACCGGTTTGGCTTATTTTGGTCATGAAATGTTTGTGGAAGTCCAGGGAAAGTTCAGAAGCTCGGAAATATATTTTAGACGGTACGAAATTTGCCAGGTCAGCTAGTCTATTATAAATTCCGCATCAAAATCCGTTGCGTAGTTTTAAAGGTTTAAGCATACCTAGAGATAGATAGCACAAAATGATACAACTGCATGCAAGTGTACTCTGCTGTAATAGAACACAAATATACAGCATTCAAGTGCAGTGTCCGAGCCACTGACGCGAGCGATGTCATGCAAGTCGCGTTTGTAAACAATTGAAGGGTGCTTGCTCAGTGAATGTGCAGCTTTACTTAAGTGTTGCCAGCACTACACGGCTGGAATTTACAGTATGACTTTTTGGTCTCAAGTTATTTGTGGTAAATATTAAGCTAACGATATGGACTAAGTTCTGTAAAAAAATATAATAATAAAAAATGGAATTGGAAACTAATTGGTGCAGTACTGATGAGCGGAAGGGAACAATGAAACCTATGTCACTCTAATACACAAATATATTTTGCTTTATATATGTAGTACATTATATTTTTTGTTTTGTCATCTTACGATGTTACATTATTCAGAGTACCTTCTTGATATTTTCCATTGAAACTATCGGAAAATCTTTAAAATGTATATAAGTTTGTGCTCACTGGACTTTGTTATTTGTTTTTGTAAAGGAAAGAGAGATTTTCTTTTTCATAAAAATATGGCGCCCGAGTTTATCGCCGTTCCCTATCTGACATCCACACAAAATATAGAAGCACATTGAAAAGAAAATAAAAATACTTTCTACCAACAAAGAGGATCGAATATCGTTATTTTGAAATCTCGAAGCAGCCTGAGAACTGAACCAGGTGGCGCTGCTGTCACTTTATATCTATGTAGTTCTCTTTCGTTTCGTGGAAGCATCAAATACCACACATTCGGAATTACACCATTACACCCAAGAGTAGCAGCGTGAAGATATCTTTTTTATCACCAATAAAGCGAATTTACTGCTTCGTTTTTCCTTTTTTCCTCTCACCATGTTTATTTTGTTGCAATACCACACACGATAATACGAAAAGAGGAAAAGTCAGAAGTAACAGGCAGTGCTATAGTTTTCCGTTTATTTGTCTTCACAAAAGCCTCGGAGCATATTTACCGGTACTTAGGAATACTGGCTGGGGCATACACATTTCAAAGAGTACGACGTCATATCAGTAGGAGGAGCAGCACGCGATATTCATGGGTCGGCAATTTTCGTAAATCTCTCAGTAAGTGAGCTCATGTTGCTACACGAACAGGATTAGACTAAGCTCTGAGAAGTGTTTTTCTCTCCACGATTCATTCGAGGGAAAGTGTGCCGGAAATAAATAAAGCGGAGCGGGAATGCGAGACAAGAATACGGTCTTACTACAGGCGAATTCTCCACGAAATAGCCTTAAGCCCAAATAATCGCGTATAAAGTATTGCGTCGCTCTAAAAGTAATTCAAGAATTTCAATTTCAATCACATAAATCTATAAATTTTCCGTGAAGTATTCTTCTCAGAAAATTTTGAGATTAACACCGACATGAAAAGATGCTTAGACACACGGAGTTATATCGAAAAATCGTTTGAAATGTAAAGGAATATTTTTTGTTTCTTTTATCAACGTTGAGTTCTTTCGCTCTTGAAGCTGAGATAAGTCATCAAATTATACGAATGCTATGTTGTTTACAAATTGTTTTTGAAATGAGTCACGTTTCCATTTAGAGGTAGGCGCAAAAATTGGTCCAATTTAAATATTGTTCAGTTCCTTACAGCTCGCCTCGCCCCGCCAGACACTCTGTTTGTTTGGATTCTGCGACAGCTGACAAGATGACACTCGCGCAATTATCCTAATACACTTTCATAAATTGACTCTGATTTGTGTTTTTTTCCACTGAAGATGGAAGTGCTCTGTGACGTTATGTGATATTGTTATACTTATTACGTTTCTTTGTATAAATATTGTATTGTGAAAAATGCCAATAATGGCTCGATAGTTTATAAATCATTCAAGTGTCCGACGTGTTTCCAGGCTTGTGCATAAAATCTGAACGCTTCAGCGTGAAATTGCATGAGCTGCACTTTGTTCAATAATAAACATGTATTTGCATAATGACAGATTTATTATACCATTCATTGGCAAGAAATTCGATAGTGGAGAGTAAAATTCGTTTATAAATAAATCATATTTGTTCATTCAACGGAGTGTGCATCGTACGTATTGTTTTGTGTGTATCAAATTTATATGACATAACAATTAGCAATTTACGTTTTAAAGCAGTAATTTAAAATAGTAATTTGTGAAAACTCATTAAATTAAAAAGAACGAGAGCTAACAGTAACGCTTGAACAAACTACTTAATTGAAAAGCTTTGGTAAATTTTAATCAGTTACGCGCGTAATTTAAATAAAACTTCCCTTTGATTAACGATTTTTTCCTCTCACTTTTTCCTTAAGTTTCATCTCAATCTTTCCTTACTTCCACCCGTTTCCTTAGACCAGAGCGACTAATGAAATGGACTTGCAAACAAAGGGCTGATGTTAAAAGACTTCCGTAGGAATTTTCAACCAAATACAAATTAAACCGACCACATTGTATGCGGTGTACGTAATCTTAATTATTATTAGGGATGTACTTGTACTTCAAGCAATCTTCCCTAATAACAAAGATTACGTGGTACTTGAATTCTTCAAAGATATATTTGTTAGACAAAATAAACTTTTGCAGTTGGATGAAAAGTGTCTTAGAATTTAATTATACGGCAACACTTAAGTTTACACGAGTGACTTCATATCCTTTGTTTTATAGACAAAGAGGGGTGTCTCCCGACTGCTTTTACATTAGGTCCCTGCTTAAGTTCCGCGCGACGGCCACGGCTAATGTATGGGAGCGTGCGAACTGATATTGACTTGCCTCGGCATTGTGATCCATTTCTCTCGTTGTTCTAACTTCGAACATAGAAGTGAATGAGTTTGAGTTTGTATTGTACGTTGATATTGAGCAATTCAAAGTTTTCTTCATGTTTCGTCGTATGGTGTAAGTTCAAAGCATTTAAGGTAATTAAAAACGATTGTTCCTTTTTTCATTTCGGAAGGTACTAAAATGATCTTTAAGTTAACGGACTCGGCACACTCTTTAAAACTGTTAGTGTAAACATAATTATAGACTTTTCCGAGTCATGTCAATCTTTCAAGAGATTTTCCCTTTACACAGAAGTATGCCAACAAATACAATTTTCCGATTTACCATTTTGCGGTTGACGATAAAACGAAATTTCGTTAAAAAAATTCGCTCACAAACGTTTTAATCAAATATCAATTTTGGAAGTTATTCACTTTGTTGGAACGAAAATAAAAAGTTATTTTATTTGAGTGCTCATTCCATCTACCCATATCCATTTGGTGAAATCTCTACGAGGAGAAATCTGACGATATGGCAGACTGAACTTCATATACGTAGTATAATTTAGTTTTTACATAACCAGTCTCCAGAGCGAAGCCAAATTCAAATAAATTGAGTTTCAAATCGAGTTTCAATTCCGTTCTATTTTTGATTAAAACTTATTGCAAGACTGCTGCTATTATGCAGATTTAAAGGTTAATCATTTCATTGAAGTTTCATACAGTATGACCAACTAGCTAACCCTAACATCTACTTCACGCATTCATCAGTTACGCTAGTTAAGCCATAAAGCGAAAAAATACCCAGTTAAAGTTTCTTAAATTGTTTATAAACACTTTTTGTTGTACAAAATCAAAGCTGTTCCCTCAAACTCATTACCTTCGATGTTGAAGTATGAAGACGTCAGTGAAATCACTGCTCCATAGCTTTGTTACCTATTATTCTTGTACGATGAGCGCCGAGGGAGCCAAGTGTTTCAAACCGAATATTTTTCGACGAAAACATATCTACAGTCATTTATCCGTGCATTTATCATGCCAACCTCCCTTAACTTTTAGGGTTGCCAACGAATTTTTGATTAGCATCCAAATAATTAAGAAGTTAACGTCGAAACAAGAATCGACTTTGCTGCGTAAGCGTGAGAATGAGAAATTAGTAAAGTTTTAAGAACATTTGTTGAGTTTGATATAAAATTTAGAGAAACAGTTGGTTTGGTGTTATGATTGTGTCAGCCCTATACGTATGAAAGCACGGCTCGACCGCTCAGTCCGTAGGTAGTGGGGCTTGTCTAACGAACCGTGCTTAAAGCCTCGTTAGTATCACTTGTCTACGACTGATGATGTACTACGGGCTACCACACCTATTTGCGTACTCAAAATGTACAGACTAATTCACAAAACATACAAAAACTGGGCCCGACTGAGTATTGACTCGGGGCAAAGTTGAGCGCGACATTCAAATGTTTTATTGTGGCATGCGGGATTAGTGGTTGGCTGTTTCAACCACGCAAATCACACAGTTTTGATCGTCGACCGTGTTCAGGATTTGAACAATTGGTACTATCTAGCACTTGGTAAATTGTAAGCATCGTAAGTTGAGAGCTATTCTATACATATGCACGTCTACGAAACAGTATTTAGTACAACTATTATCGCCATTAAAAGCCCTTTTTTTGTTTACAAACACCAAATTCTGAAGAATTAACAGATATTCAATATAAGTCTATTCATCTGATATTGTCAAAATATTTTCACTTCGTCTTAGAAACGAAATGACACTTATACATCCACAGCCTATAAATGCCCATTGCTGAGCAAAGCCTCTTCTCACACGGAGAAGGTTCGAGCATTAATCTTAATCTTGCTTACTCAATGCAACTTATAATTAGAAATTATAAGCCTAGGATTCCTCACGATGTTTTCCTTCGCCGTTTGTCAGTGGTGTCTAAATAATCTTAAAAACTACATATAAGTCACATTGGTACTTGCCGTTGGAAGGTTTTGAAACCGCACCCCCATATATAAGAAGCGGCCGTCTTAAACCTCCAGGCCACCACGACAGATACACTTCTATAAATACAATTATATCGTTAATAGCAAAAAGAAAATTTCCAGCTAAACGTAAATAAATCTCGGTCTACTTTTATTAAAATATGACAAAAAATATACGTTATTCGACGAAATTGTTCGAGAGTAAAGTAAATAAGATTATTAATCCTCTTCTCTACTTCAGATCAAAATATTCAATACATTATCATTAGGTACGCTAATTTTATTTTGAAGAAAAACCAGCCTTTGTGATCTGTTTCAATATAATTACAGATATCAAATAAAATCTGAGGAAAATTGAAAATATTTTTCTGTTTAGAGAGTCGTTCGAATGATTCAATTTGTTACTTGTATCTTCGTTTTGTGAATTATAACAGGTGTTGCTTTATTAGGTCTATACAATGATATCTTGGGAACGAGCCATTGAATTCTTGATTTGTAATGAAAAGGAAATATTTCAAGTTATTTGTTCGTAATAACTTCACAGCCCTCGCACCTGCTCTTCGGTTATTTATTGTCAAAGTCACCGTTGTTTTTCCTTTCCTTACAGTTGTTAATAATAAAACATTATTTTCTTTGTGCTTATTTTACAAAAGCATTTTGTTTCGTGTTTATTTTTTGTGAAAAAGTTTCCTCTATTTTCTGGCTAAGTTAATATCCGTATGCATGCATGTTTTAAGTATATTCCTTTTATCATACTTATTAAACTGTCAAACACCAAGCGGTCACCGGTGACCGCGACCTATTGTTCTTTAATTGTGTCTATAAAACCGGTACTCGACGAGTTAAAGACTGAAACGCCAGCAACATTTATGAGTTCCTTTGTATCCATGGGGGTCGCTAGTCCCCAACTCACCATCAGATTTCCCATCTGATCATTTAGGTACTTATCAATAACAAAAATTACTTCAATATTAATATAAAAATTACTTCAATATAGAAATTCATAATACGGTCTCGGAATGTGATTGAAACTGAGACTGACAGTGTCAAACTTTAACAATAATCTTCATTCTTGATTAAGAAGCTGGAACAAAAACTCGGGCCTTATTGGCGCCCTACAACTCAAACTGGCCCATTGAGATTAACCAAGTTCGACAGAAAACAACGTAATTAAGTTTAGCGTTGGGCCTCTAGTGATGTTTATTGGATAACCACCTTATACTTATCGATTTACAGTCCATAGCACAATGGACAAGTGACTTTTTATTAGTTTGGGATAAGTAATTACGTTTAGCGAGTATGTGTAAATTGCTGTATTAGTTATACATACATACATGCTGCTTTGTGGCGCAAAAAGACTGCATCGCTCATCAGTCGCCTGCGTAGAAGTCGTCACAGTACCCTGACTGCTATAGTCGATAGACATTATTGTCCATTAATGTGAAAATTAGTGCAGCGGACTAAGTCCCTGTTTACAATTGCATATTAATATTGTTGCTAAGTATAGTCATATATTGTGTTCTTTCTTTACTATTATTTTGATGGATCTAAGTTATCTGAATAAATAAACTTTATTATTATTATTATATATTATCTTAATTCTCTTCTGTTTCTTTAAAGAGTAGCGAATGTAGTTTCTTGCTTGTTCTTCTCCATTCGAATCTATATTTTGGAACGAGCATCTAGCTTCACTGACTATTATTTATTTTGTATTTGTTGACGTTTCAAAAGTACTAAATTATGGTTTAATTGAAATAAATGCTTTAACTTTGACTTTTGATTATATACATTTTGAGACTTGAGGCAATGCAAAGTATAGTACAGAAATTGAGGATAAGCTCATCTCGGATAGAAACATGGGTTTTATAACATGTCTGATTAAAAAAGTTGCATTGTACGTATATATGCAGTTCTGGCTACCCATTCTAAGATCAAAAGGTGTGACATTAATGTATGTGCATAATTGAATTAACACACCATAAGAAAATAAAAACTGTGATCGTGTATCGCCCAAGACTGCTCATCTTATCGCGTTCCTCGTTGCAACAGTTCCGTAAGTAAGCTGTCAAACATAATCATTAAGAAACTCATGATGCTCAAAGATTATGTGAACAGATTCGATTTTTCAAATCCCGATCGCTTCCTGAATCCTTACAAAGTTTAATTAATTTTATTTGAGGTGTGATCTCTTAAGCCGTCTTACGGAGGGGTTAACTTCCACTTTCATTTTATTTTTGTATAAATACCTCTTTATTAATTTGATAACAAAAATGTACTTATAACCGACAATAAAAAAAGAGGAGTCTAAAGTCGGTTTTTATAAAAAAATAGGGTAGTTTCCTAAATTTTATTTTATTTAAAACTTTAAACACGTATTTTTTCTATATACACAAAATTAAATGCTTTCGACGATATATTAATTAGAAATATCGTGTGACGTCACAGTGTACCACATTTTGTAGCACGTTATGACGTAACAACCTCCCACTCCTAAACTTAGCGCCATTTTATCTACTTAGATAAAATGCAGATAATTAGATAAAAAGGCAGACATGTCGTGAGCCACTTCTGTCGATCTTGTATGCATGTATTATTTTAATTCTGTATACACACACATGTTTGAGCAAATAAACTTCTTATTCTTATTTGGGTTCGATTAACCGATTAGATAAGTGTTATAGATTTAAAAAAAATTGTATATTAATAATATGGATTCTACAATAGTACCTGGTGTATGGCAACAGGTTCCTCTATTACAAAGGACACAATACTTAAAATAATGAGTAACAACTTGAAGTAAGTGGGCGTTAAGTTGTCTATGTGCATCTCTGCCGGTACTCCTTCAGTTTTAATGTTAAAAGGTACGACTTTAAAGTCAGTCAAAATTGATTTCAATTACCACTTGATTAGGCACGTTTGAAACGTCAAGTTTATGATATCATCTACGTGTAGGACAGCTATCGCATCGGCACGAATGGGCCGGCTCGACCGGAGTGGTACCACGACCTCACAGAAAACAGACGTGAAACAACGCTTGCGTTGTGTTTCGTCGTGTGAGTGAGGTTACCGGAGGCTCAATTACCCCCTTCCCCAGTCTCCCCAATCCCCGAATCCCCCACAATCCTCAAACTCCTAATTCCCAAAAGGCCGGTAACGCACTTGTAACGCCTTTGGTGTTTCGGGTGTCCATGGGCGACGCTGATTGCTCACCATCAGGTGATCCGTAAGCCCATTTACCGGCTTATCTCGTAAAAAAACGTTAAAAGTCAAACCATGAAAATAATATTCAGTTAGTATTAATATGGCTGTCTAACCAGATTCTCGGAAGAATTCGTAGACGATAGTTCTGTTCTGTTAATAAAAGGTAGGGCATCAAGCCTGTTTGAGTTTTGTTTTTAAAATAACTGCTATTTTTGGAGATTATATTAAAACATTCGTGAGACATACTGATGAGAGTACTTAGTAGCGCGACAGTCGCCGCGTCGCGGGTCGCGGAATGCTGCGCATGAATATGAGCCTCTAGCATGGTTTGAAACTTGTCGAGTTCTTCATCAAAAAGTTATGTGAGTAAGCCGAAACCTAATTATTAATTTTAGAGTTATTGTAAACTGTTTGTGTTGATTATCCTTTTGTATCTTTCAGTGGTACATTTTCCTAAAGAACTGTCTTTTCGAACTGTCAAAAACGACAGTTTTCTATGAATTTCGTACGAGATTGTGTATTGCGACGTCACGTTTTTTAGCGACAAGCAGCACACTTACTTCTTAAAAAATTGCTGGAATAATACTAAAATTAAGTTGTTAATAAAAGGATGATTATTTTGTAATATTTCATTTATTTTTGAATAAGGAAAGTATCCAATTGTATTTTTCCCTGCCGTCACCATACACCTAGAAAAATGATACTCATTACTCCTTCCCGCCCTGGCTGGTAATGATTTTCCAACCATACAAGAAAATGACACGTTTCCTTTAAACTAATTTCTTTGTAATCGAATTAGCTTTGTTAGTTTATGTACCAATACTATCGTTCGGAGGTAAAACGTGGCTTTGTGTGACGTCATCGTCCTTTGTCCACACTCTCCTTGACGTCCAGTGAAACGTGATTGAGTAACAAACATATGAGAGTAGGTCACATGTCTTAGTGTGTGTGCTATGTATATATACATAGGTATCGTCTCGAAATTTCTACATTCCATAAAAGTATCTAAGTCTTTTTATTGTATTGTTTTCCGCTAAATCAAGACCAGTATGGAGTATACCATCCTTATTTTTGGGTATCTTATACTTATTATAATAATATAATCCTTACTAATATTATAAATCGGAAAGTGAGTTTGTTTTTTGTTTGTTTGTTCCACTTTCACGCCGTAACTACTAAACCAATTGCTTTGAATTTTTGCAGACGTGAAGTTAGAAGTCTGGATTAAATAATAGGGTACTTTTTATCCCGGAAAAATATCTATCTGATATTCTCGAGGGAAAACGAAATTATTGGTATAGATGGCGCTGTATGTATTGGTATATGTCACATAGGCTACTTTTTATCCTTTTGTGACGCGACCGAAGCCGCAGGTAAAAGCTAATAATAATAATAAATCTTCATTTATTTGCATTTTCAGGATCATGGCTATGTGGCCAGAGAATAAAGACCCTGACTTCGAAACTAGGAAAAAAACCTGTATCTCAGAAGTCAGTGTACATACGAAATTATACTATACGGATAAGCCATTATTACTATTACAATTTCCTGGATAGGACTGGAGGACTATTATATAAAGATGAAGAGTCTGTTTGTTTGAATGCGCTAATGTCAGGAACTATCGGTCCGATTTGAAAAATTGTTGTTGTGCTGGATAGTCTATTCATTGAGGAGCCCTTTAGGTATATAAAGAACATTAGCCTATAACCGTTAAGAGCCGAGCAGAGCGGGTGAATCTGAAAGAGGCTAGTATACAAGGTGTTGTTTTAAAGCCGCGTCATTTTCTAGGAGCTAACTCGGATATCGATTCTGAGTCCGAATCAATACCTAAAAAAATTTGTAAGTAAATATTTTTCATTTTTCTGAAATTACGGAAATCCGTAAGTGCGAAGTACACGCCCCCGTCTTGTAACTAGCATTATAACGCGGCTTAACATACACAAACTCAAACACGTAATTGATATTATTCCAAATTGCATAAAACTCCAATAAGAAACATTGCTGTCGCTTTTTTTGAAATACTGTCCAACTTAAACGATTTATTATAGCCGTATTTTTAACCATAGGCCCGAAATTTTCTCTTACATTGAACCTTTATGACTTCTGTGACATACCCCCGAGAAATGACACGGCTTCAAAATTACACCGTGTATAATAAAACTGCGAATTGTTATTGTTTAATTGTTATCGGTTAAACAGCGATATGTAGTTAGCGTTTTGTGATCGTTTGCTTCAGTCCTATAAACGGAGGTTTTAAGCTCTTCTCAACTACGTCACATAACTATTTTTGTGAAGTATTGCATTAAGTCTCAACTCACAACGTAAATTTTAGTATTAGACATTTTTTTCTTGATAAATATTTTATGATATTTCATTTCATTTCAATTGCTAACGTATGTCGTATAATATAAAAGGCAAATTACCTTTAAAATGAGAGCACTTTTTTATAAAAGGAATATTTCTTTTTATGGTATACAGGGTTAGATAAAATGAAAAAAAAAAACCGCTAGTGGCTCCGTTTATGTGGTCTCCAGTGTATTTAATTTAGTTAGTACCATGTAATTTAGTCACCCTGTTTATATTTGGTTCTTAACACACTATTTTATGTACCTTATCATGTCCTGTCAAGATAATATCACGTAGAAATATATTACCTTCTTTCTACAAGGACCCTGTGAGTTATTGTTTACGGCACATAAAACGGGATTTTTGCCTTTAGATATGGCCTATTGCATTTCAAAACACAATTATGCCTTTAGCCCTACGTAAACCATGCGGAAAAAGAGATTTCTTTTCCGTAACGTTTATATTCTTTATAAAATATTGTTATATAAACAGGAAATGTATCGCGGAAGTTTTATACATATTACATACGCAGGAAAAATCTCGTGTTTTGCGATCCTGTGAGAATTTGGGAAAATCACTCTGTTGGTATTATGGTTAAAGAAGCGTTAGGGATATGCTTCTTTAAAATGATAATTTTTTAAGACCAGTTACTCTCGCATTCGCTATCGCATCGCATTTCGCCCGTCATTGGTCGAGATTATTGTTACAACCAATGACGTGGCGGACCGCGATCGAGCTCACTTCGAGAGTTTGAATTAATATCTTACAGAATAACCTAACTGTAGTTGCTGTTAGCACCAGGAGAAAAAAGAATGACAAAAATACACATAATGACGTCATACCTTTTAAATCCCCAAAGCGGTGTACTGACTAGTTACATATCCAATGTAACAGTCAGTTTTCACCAGTTGTGATCTGAGTTCCAGTAACAGAGGGCGACTTACCAATAACAGAAAAAAATAATACACATACAATATACATACTAGGTGTAAACGGCACCCTACCGAAAAACGCCGAAAGGTGATGAGGTGATTTGTGTCAGCTTGGAGTTGTCATGCTCACTCAAAAGTTTCATTGGCGGTGGCTCGGGCAGTGGATCGCTCGTTTCTCTACAATGTGGTTAAATTCGGTGCTAGTGTACGTGTCATGTTCGTGAACGGGCGCTGTCAACTGGGACTGGTCAGTTACAGACTATTAAATTTGTTGTCCTCAAGGTTATTTTTCTTTTTCCTTCTCCTTGACTGAATATTGGTGTTACATTGTTCTCACATAATTGAATTAATGAAACAATGTACCTAACCAAATTAAAACTATTGTGAAACTGATTGAAAAAGAGTAACCTATGGAGTTTCTTGCTCGTTCTTCTCCATAGGAATCTACACTTTGGAACGAGCAAATAGCTTCACTAGAGGACTGACCGACAGACTGTAATTTTTTTATATTTCAATATTTTATTTTGACTTTGAAAAGTGCCTTCCTGGTCTGATTGAAATAAATGATTTTGACTTTGACTTTGATGGTAAAAACAAAGTTTTATTTCCACAAATGTAAGGAATTTAAACATTCTTTTATGTAATATTTAGTTGTAATCAACAGCTTAAAGCTGATGTTGCTTGAATAACAAGTAAACAAAACCGATTAAAATTGTAAAAATATTTGTTTTTGTCAGCATTTTCGGGAGCATTCCTTTACACCTCGTATAAGGTATATGTATATCTATACATATAATAAAATCGTAGAAAAGTAAAAACTCTACATTGAATATTATTTTGAAAGAATACTTGTAACGTGATCTACAATAGATAATGAAGACAAAAATATGGTTTTTAAAATGTTTGTCTGTTGTCTGTGAAATAAATTAAAATGTCTGTATGTATGTCCGGGATGATCTCAAAAAGTACTCCGTGGATTTACTTCAAATTTTGCATGAATATTACTGACAAGTAGGGTCAACATATAGGCAACATATTATCACGCTATCATCTACAGGGGAGGAACCATATACTAGGTACTGAATCAATTCTGACGACATTCGTTACCGTAGACTGCCTCGTTGGCCGAGTGGTTGCAAGTGCGACTGCCGGGCAAGGGGTCTCGGGCTCGATTCCCGGGTCGGGCAAAGTATTACTGGGTTTTAAAAAAATTCTCAGTAGTAGCACGGAGTCTGGAATTGTGCCCGGTATATGGCAATAGGCTCACCCCCTATTACATGGGACTCATAACATAATAGTGAAAAGTGGGTGTTACATTGTACAGTGGCATAATGTGCACCTCTGCCTACCCCTTCGGGGATAAGAGGCGTGATGTTATGTTATGTTATGTTATGTCGTTACCGTAGAATATACCTTGATAAAAACTAATTCAAATGCCAGAAGTCATTATTCTATGCTGACGTAGTCGCGGGCACCCATATATTTATGTTTCGTTTGAAGTTATAACGTTGTTAGTTATAGGTTGGTAGTTATTTGTTTGTTAAGTGACCACTGACCTACTATAACTTTCGATTCACCCTTAGGAAAGTATGAGTGACCATTGACCAACCAATCTATATCAAAATAAAGAGTAGTTCGATTGTTTGTTTGGTTTGCATTGAATATACTCTAAAACTACTGGACTGATTTGAAAAATCCTTTTACGAGAGAATCATTACATTAGGGTACTTTTTACTGATCTTTTGTAGGCTTGACACCTTTTCGAAAGTACACTTAAAAGTAAGCGGGCCAAGTCACATATGGAAAACCATACATAGGAGTGTGTATGGGCGAAAAGTAAAACTTTTATCTATTATTTACTAGTTTTTACCAGCGGCTTGGTTCACGTATTATGGTTTTATCCCATGGGAACATTTAATCGGGATAAAAAGTCCTATCCTATCACCTAAGTCAGCCCATACCCTGACTGTATACCAAATTTCATCAAAATCCGTTCAGTAGTTTCAGCAGGATTGACGGACAAACATACAAACAAAGAAACTTTCACGTTTATAATATTATATTAGTGTGATTATTTTATTTATTAGGTAATCACTAGCTGTTACCTGCGACTTCATCCGCGTAGAATAGGTAATGGCGTTTGATAGAATTTAGGCTTTTGAATTAATTTTTACCAAGGGGCATTCCACTGTAACAAATGTCTTCAGGATTGATATAGTAATTACCTAGGTTATATTTGTAGTAAAATCATTTTATTTACGTGGTTTCAAAAAATAAATAATCCCAGGAATAAAGTAAAGCTAGATGCAGCAGGGCTTACTCAAAAACAACGTTTAAATATGCGTCATTAGATTACACGCTGTCACCCAATCCGTATTAGAAATAAAGATTGATAATATGTAGCCTATATGTTGCCCCGACCGTAATATTCATGCAAAATTTGAATTGAAATTATGCACTACTTTCGACGAAATACGAGATCATCCCAGACATACCTACATACAGACAAACAGACAAAAATTCTAAAAACTTTTATTTTTGGCGTCGGTATCGACTGCAGATCACGCCCCAGTATTCTTTTAAAAAATATTTTTTGTACAATTTTTACTTTCCTACGATTTCATTATATGTAGGTATTATTCATGTACACACGGAATATAGTATATTCCGTATGTACATGAATATATGAATATAGTATATTCCGTGTTCATGTACGTACGCACAACCAACACAAAGGACAACACATATCGAGGGGTAACGGGCTATTTGGTTTAAGCGACATTTTTGCAACTTTACAGGAGAGCCTTTTAAAGTTTGAAATTTGGAAAAAAAATTCGTAACAAAAACATTTCTGCAGTTATTTGAACGGGGTAAATTGCATTGAAATTTAAATTAAATTATCTAGTTGCTGATGCTAATTGTAAATAAAGCGGACCTTTAATTACAAAGATAAATGTCGCTTAATACAATCTGCCCTTTTTTAGAGTCAGGAAAAACGATTTAAGTGACTTCATAACTACAATTGGCTACAAGGAAAAAAAATTAAGCGACAATGCACTCTATTTAGTAAGCTAAAAAATATGAAGTGACGAAACCCAAAATTAATAGAAGCAAGCTATTTATCTTAACTACCAATTCAGACTAAAATGAGTGACAGGCTAATTTACTTATGTGACATATAACATTGAAATTATAACGTTTAATGTTTATGTTTATTTACATCTAAGGCGATTAATGGCTGATAAAACAACCTGGATATATCGCAATCACCGAAAATCTCAGATGCTTACATTGAATAAATAAACACAACACAATATCAAAGTATTTATTTAGAGTAATAATACAGTTTCAATAGGAATATCGATTATATTTCAGCAAAATCAATTAAATTAATGGGTCATTTACTGAAATTGCCGTTTTGTATGAAAAAATTTAAACGATTTTTTCATGTATTTTTTATTTGTATAATCAACGTAATCACCCATGCAATCAATGCATCGTTGCCAACGCAGTGGCAGTTTATTGATGCCCTTCTTCAATCAGCTGGACGGGTAGCAACAAATTCTTCAAATGCATTTTGTACTGCCTCTCGGTTATTAAATTTTTTCCCGCCAAGAAGTTATCCAAATTCTGGAAAAAGAAGTAGTCTGGTGACTGGTGAGTAAGGTGGATGTCGGAGAGCTTCACAACCCCAGTTCTTGTAACGTGGAGGCCGTCTCTTGTGCAGCTTTAGGTCGCGCGTTGTAATGCAGGAGCAATGGAGATTAGCGATTGACCAGTGCTGGTTGGAGATGTGTCAGCTTCTCCATCATTGTGTTCAGTTCTTCACACTACACATCCGTAGTAATGCTCACTCCGTTTGGTAAGAATTTGTGATGAATCAGAATAGCGCGAGCGCTAGACCATCAGTTTCACTTTTCTAGGGGTAAGTTTTCGTTTAGGGCATTGTTTAGGTGCTGAACTAGGATTGAACCAACATGCTAAACGCGTGTGGTTATCACACAGATTTCATTTTTCATCGGAGGTGACAATGCAAATCAAAATTCTTTCATTTGTGTGTATATTGAGCAGTGCAGTGCAAGGCACTACTCGATGCATTTTTTTTAAGGGTGGAAAATCATCGAATGACTGCTCCCGCCTGGGTGAGGCGGGAAAGAGTGTCAGACTCTTACTGACTAAAAATCACCCCGTTTCTTCTCCTGCACGTCGAGTCGGAGCCCCGGTTACCCGTTAGGTTCTCCGCGACTCCGAATCGGCATCGACCCTGTTGGGCCCCATCTGTGGTGGTCTGATGGCTCTTTGAGGCGCGCGCGGAACGCGACGCCGTACGCTCGGGTCTGTTTCTGGTCGGACGGGAGCCACCCATGCTCACCGTCCGCAGGCCCGCGCTTACGGTAACTGGAGATCGTCCCGCGATCCCCGACGCCAGGTGTGTCCTTCGCGATGGCTGGGTTGCGAGGAGCCAGCGCTTCGCTGCCTCACGCGTCCCGCCTCCTCCTTAGCTAGCATAACTGCTTCGCAAAAGGAGGAGACGGCATCCCAGTCCCCCTCGCACTGCTCGATGCATACTTAGCTCTGTTGATCATTTAGTTTGTGGGACACCCACTTATCAAGCTTTTTTATCTTGCCAATTTGACGCAAATGTACCAATATTGTTTTGACGCTAACGTCGAAAGCTGTTGCTAAATCAGCCGTAGATTGTATGTCATAAAGTCATTGTTGCCAAAGTCTTCGAACGACCGCGGTTCATCTTGAAATTAAAGTACTTAGGATTCAATTTCGATGAGCGTTTTACGTAAACACTGGCGGTGTGCGCGCGTCCGTCTGTCTTCGGCGCACTCTGGAGTGACTGAAGCGCCAGCGCACGATAGTCCAGTTGGATGATAACGATTTTTAACACCAGGGCGATGAATAAATATGGTATCATATGACATGATTGAAATGTACCATATTAAAACTTAGTGATTGAAAGACCGACTCGTATTTCTATGAATACTGGAAAAATGTTTCAATATTCATTATCAATGTTATCGTCTGTACAAAACGACATGCATTTAAAAAAAAATGAGGGTTAAATGGTTTATGACTAAACAAAATATCTGAACGAAAACAACTATTTGGTTTAAGTAGCACCCTGCGTAGAAAATAGAGGCAGCTAGAAATGTTTAAGAGACGTACCATGATTCATTTGGATGACGGACAAATGTTTTAAGCGACATCACACCGTGTGATTAGTGGGAAGTCAAAATGATTCAAGTTACTTGTTAATAAAAATTAGAAACAAGAAAAACGCTTTAACTCATGTTGACTTAATAATTAGAGATAGGGTGACTGGTTTATGTCTCGGTTATTATATGATGGTATGGTTCAAGTACATTTAATAAAAAATGCGAAATCCATGTCGTTTAATACACTGCCACTTTGGAAACAACATGAAATAGAATTGTTTGAAACGCCAAAAAAGTGCTCCGATTTTAATGAAACCGGCATCATTCGACGGAGAAAAATTCGCTGATTCCGAATATATATATAACTCAATATCGCCCAAAATGTCGCTTAAACCAAATAGCCCGTTACCCCTCGATATGTACTTGTAACTCTTAACACGACGACTTGTAACTCGACGTATTACTCTCGGGAGGGGGAGGAGTATAATATAAATAATTTCCTACAAAATTAGCCTTGAGGTCTCTGAAACTGAGGACTGAAAGTGGCTAGTTTCTGACATATTCAACATTTTTGGTTTTGATCAAAACATCCCGAATTAACTACAAAAACATTAATAAATAAATCTTGTATATAAAAATGAATTGCTGTTCGTTAGTCTCGCTAAATCTCCAGAATGGCTAAACCGATCTGGCTAATTTTGGTCTTGAAATGTTCATGGAAGTCCAAGGAAGATTTAAAAGGTGAAAAAAAAAAATTTTTAGGCAGTACGAAGTTTGCCGGGTCAGCTAGTTATAAATATTATCAATAAATCTACTATATAAAAATAAGTCGGATCTTCACTCCTGACGCTATAACTCCAAAACGCACGAACCGATTTCCACGGTTTTGTATTCCTTGGAAAGAATGTTATATAAAACGAAGCTATCTGATGGCGAAACGGAGTTCGCCGGGTTTGCTAGTAAATTATAAAATGATAAAACGATTTAAACTTTAATTTGTTGTCAATATATTTATCAATGAACATTTACTAATACTGGCAGAAATATCATTCGTATTAAAATAGCATGTAAATTAGTATAAAATTTTGTTTTAAGTCACTAAGGCTGGGTTGTAAATATTTACATACTTTTGACATTGACATTAATTTTGATATCCAAAATTTGAAATTGACATTTAATATCTAAAATGTAATATTCGTTACATTACTAATACGTATAGTCCATCTGTTTAGGTAATTAACTAAAGGTAAACAAAGAAAACCACGTGACACAGAGATACTTAACCTACTATTACTTCAAATATTTCTCGTGTTTTAATTTTAACCAAATTCACTTTAAACTCGTTCATTTGTCATACACACATATACAACTACAAATGCCTAAATCGTACAAGAGCCTTGCCTATGGGTCTATTTCATTATCATGTTTAAATAGAAACTATTCTGAATCTGATGTATGGATTTCTTTCTTGTACGGATATGTGTCTTTGGGCCAAGTTTCTTTAAAATATTTGAACACATTAATTACAAACGATGAATAACCTAAACTTGAATAACTTAATAACGAAAACAAAACAAAGAAACAAGATAAATTCAACAAAATAGGAACGCGAGCGCAAATGACGAGAGAGCTGTCGCCATTGACATCATCGCCTGATTAACCGACTAAACGTAATACACGCTACTTTCGTTGTCGCGCTACATCTTAGTTGTACTCTTTAATTTGACAACATTATTTTGCTTCGTTCTTAAAGAAAAGTTTTGGATACCTGGGATTTTAGGCTCTTTATGGTGTCTATTGTAATGTAATATTATATTATTTAATAAATGTTATTAAATTAATATCCTCAAGCAGATATATATAATATTTACTAAGAAATAAGTGAAAAGGAACAGAAACATAACATTTAATAGAGAAAACTGTCGTAAAAACGGAAACAATTTTATTTTCTTATGAAGTATTTTGAATCATGGAAATGTCAACTATAAAGAACTCTTTTTATGGTTTGTTTACAAATAGTTAACTACCTAAACAAACGGAGTATAGTTAGTAGTAGAATAAAGTCCGACAGTCAGTAAAATAAGTCTCAGTCACCGCGCGCCCGTTGCAATCAGTGTATAAGTACATAAAGTCATAGCATAGCGTAGCATAGCATAGCAATGCTAACATGACATAGCATAGTGTGTAATATCATAGCATATAATAGCATGGCATAGCATGGCATAGCTTACCTTAGCATAGCTTAGCTTAGCATAACATAGCATAGCATAGCATAGCTTAGCATAGCTTAGCATAGCTTAGCATAGCATAGCTTAGCATAGCTTAGCATAGCTTAGCATAGCATAGCATAGCATAGCATAGCATAGCATAGTATAGCTAGCATAGTATAGCGTCGGACCAACCATGGCTTCTAAGTTGTTGAAATGTTCGAGTTGTAACATTGTTATTAACGAGGTTCTGGCCTTTGTAAGTAATAAAATCGATGTAATGAACGAAGAGAGCATTAGCCAAATATGTGTGAGTGCATTTTCGAACGAGGATATCCAAAGTGCAAAGAATCTATTGTGCGAGTCCTTACCTGCGGAGAAGCGTAAGAAGACAAGGAAGAGGGATGGGAAAAAGGTCCGGGAAATAGACGACATCATCTGCATGTTAAAGGAATCGGATCCGGAGATCTTACCGGTTTTTGTGGCCCGAGATCTACACAAACTACCACCTGTACTTTTCGATCATGTCGACGTTACCCGGATCTTAAAGGACTTGATGCGGATTCAGCAGGAGATGTTTCAAATGAAAGAACAATATGTGACTAAAGACAGCTTAGATGTGGTGAAATCTGACCTGGAAAGTCTAAAAAGAACATCAATTGTGAATAACTTTGGAAGTACCCCCCGGAATATAAATATAAAGAGAGGTGGTTTTTTACTGGATAGTCACGATGACTACTGCAGTGGACCTAGAGGACTTGCGTACGTAGGAGCAGAACATAATAATTCGTACAGGGAGTCTAGCGAAATACGAGCTGAGTCAAATTATCACAACACTCAATTTTTATCTGAAAGTGAGGGTATTCGGAAGAATGGTCGCGAAATTTATAATAATTCGTACAGGGAGTCTAGCGAAATACGAGCTGAGTCAAATTATCACAACACTCAATTTTTATCTGAAAGTGAGGGTATTCGGAAGAATGGTCGCGAAATTAATAACTTTTCGAATGAGAGCGATTGTCAGGATGCGGCGTTAGCGACCGGTGGCACGATGACTCATACGCAATCAGCTGCAATCGAAGTACCTTGCGAGGCGGGACACACGGCCGTTACGAATGTAAGCAATACCGCACAGGAAAAGAAGAAATCTATGGCTGACATTGTACGCGATGGTGAATGGAAAACACCAAAAGTGGACAAAGAATGGAACTTAGTACAAAATAAACGTTTAAGGAACCGGTTTGCTGCAAATCGAGGAAGGGCAATCTTACGCCCAGAAGCGAGTTTTAAAGCCGCAGACATAAGTATCCCTATATAAATATATAACGTAGCGAAGGGAGTGCCGGTAGGTGATATAAAGAATTATATTGCAGGTAAAACTGATGTTTCTGTTCAGTTGGAAAAAATGCAAATGAAGATATCAAAGCCGTATGATGCCTACAAGGTTTTAGTACCTAAGCAGAAATTAGAAATCTTTCTAAATGATGATTTTTGGCCAGAGGGTGTTGCTTATAGACGTTTTGTAGACTTTAAAAATAAAAGCAACGGTAAAAATGTTGGTGAAAAATCGGTACGTGTGTAGTCTTAATATTTCTCATGGATAATAACGCTAAACTCGTTTCATTCAACTGTAAGAATATAGTGAGATCGGCGGAATGTGTACGAAAAATGTGTGGATCAGCAGACATAATAGCATTACAGGAGACGTGGCTATTGCCGCATGATATTCCATTCCTGGGCAGCATCAGCGATGATTTCGCGTTCACCGGCAAGTCTGCCATGGATACGTCGGCTGGTGTGCTTCGCGGCCGCCCGTATGGAGGTGTGGCAGTGCTGTGGAGGAAGTCTGTGTTTCCCTCAGTTACAGTGTTGCAGTGCAATAGTGATCGTGTGGCGGCGATTAGGGTTGACATTGGTGTGTGTTCCATGCTGATTGTGTCTGTGTACATGCCTACGGATTCAAAAGACAATTTGATCGAGTTCACGGAGTGCCTCGGCGAAATAAATTCAATTGTTGAGAATAGTGACGTGGAATCTGTGTATGTGTTGGGGGATTTCAACGCGCACCCGGGTGAGTTATTTGCTAACCAACTTATAGACTTTTGTGCAGAACAGTTATGGGTATGTGTTGATCTTGACATGTTGCCATGTGATTCACATACTTTTGTCAGTGAGGCGCACGGATGTCGCCGGTGGCTCGATCACTGCGTGGTCTCGAGCGCCGCACGTGAGACTGTCGATCGCGTGACTATACTGTACGATACATACTGGTCCGATCATTATCCTATACAGTTAACTTGTAATTTGAATTTAATAAAATCTAAAATTATTGTTAAACATATTTGTGAAAGTAAGGTAGTTTGGGGAGAGAGGCAAGACTGTCAAATTGAAAGTTACCACAAATTTTGTCATGACAAGTTGAGAGACATTGACTTTCCAGCGGATTGTGTTGCTTGTTGTGATAGGATGTGTACCTGTATGAATCACAAAACAGTAATTAATGATATGTATAAAACTATTGTAAGTATATTGATAGCGGGCGCGGAGTACTCATATCGGGTGGCCTCAAAGCCGGGTAAGGGTAAGCACATGATTGGGTGGAACAGACACGTGAAAGATGCACACGGAAAAGCTCGGCATTGTTATCAGAATTGGGTATTGTATGGGAAACCTAGTTCTGGATGGTTATTCAATGAGATGACGAACTCAAGGCGATTATTTAAGGCAAAATTAAAATGGTGTCAAAATAATCAACATAAAATTAAAATGGATATGATAGCGCGACACCATTCTGATAATAAGTTCTCAAAATTTTGGAAGGCAACAAACAGACTTAATCTTAAACCGAGCCGGCCCGTGAGCGTTGGAGGGGTAAATGATGCGGGTGATATTGCGAAGTTGTTTCGACAGCATTTTAGGGTTGAACCGTTTTTGAGGCCTGCACGATCTGGCCTGCCGTCGGTGTCCAGTGCTGGGACTACATCACATGATATTAATTTGAGATTCACTGCGAAGGATGTAAGTGCAGTTATAAAATCCTTCAAAAGAGGAAAGTCACCAGGCATGATGGCCTCAGCATTGAGCACCTGAGGTATGCCGGGGTACATTTGCCGAGGGTTTTGGCTTTGCTATTTAATCTTTGTATCAGCCACTCCTACCTGCCCGACGATCTCATGTTTACCATCGTTGTTCCTATTGTAAAAAATAAAACTGGTGACATCTCGGATGAGTCAAACTATAGGCCTATCTCGTTGGCAACGGTTATAGCAAAGGTGATGGACGGTCTGCTTGATAACCATCTAAATAGACATATAAACCTACATGATGGCCAGTTTGGTTTTCGGGCTGGTCTATCTACAGAAAGTGCTATCATGTGTCTCAAGCAAACCGTTCACTACTATACCGCACGGAGGACGCCTGTATACGCTTGTTTTCTGGATCTCTCACGGGCATTTGATATGGTCTCTTACGATCTATTGTGGGAAAAGATGCGACAAGACACTAGTTTGTGTCCTGAGGTTATATCAATATTCCAGTATTGGTATAACAATCAGAAAAATACTATTAGATTGGGGTGATAGTACATCGAACGAGTACAGGTTGGAGTGCGGGGTGAGGCAGGGGGGGCTGACCTCGCCTAAACTTTTTAACTTGTACATGGATCGCTTGATTGGAGAGCTGAGCAGCACAGGAGTTGGATGTCACATAGATGGCGTTTGCGTAAATAATATTAGTTATGCGGATTGACATGGTGCTGCTCAGCCCATCAATCGGCGCGTTGCGAAGGCTGCTTCGTACGTGTGAAAGGTATGCGGAGCTCATGGGCTCAGATACAACGTAAAGAAGAGTGAGGTTATGGTTTTTAAGGCATTAAAAAAGAATCTCTCAGACATACCACCTGTTTCACTCTATGGTACGCCTTTAAACCGAGTGGCACATTTCAAGTATCTGGGCCACTGGGTTACCGATGACCTGAAGGACGATATGGACATTGCGAGAGAACGTAGGGCGTTGTGTGTCCGCTGTAATATGTTGGCTCGAAGGTTCGCTCGTTGTGCCCAAGAAGTGAAAGTAACACTATTTAGGGCATTCTGCCAAACATTTTACACATGCAGTTTGTGGGCTAAATACACGCAGGGGACGTACAACGCCCTCCGGGTTCAGTACAACAACGCGTTCAGGGTGTTGATGGGGCTGCCGCGTTACTGTAGTGCGAGTGGCATGTTCGCGGAGGCGCATGTGGATGGCTTCCATGCCATCATGCGTAAGCGCTGTGCATCGATGATGTCGCGAGTGCGCGGCAGCCCTAGCGGCATGCTGGCCGCGTGTGCCGGACGCTGGGATTCGGTGCTGATGGCGCACTGGATAGGCCTACACGTGAGAGCAAGTGCCTGACATAATCACAAGTATATATGTATATCTATGTATCTTACTAACACTCGGCTAAGAATATTGTTACTAACTTATTACTCATTTATTTATTTGTATGTTATTATTGTCTCTGATTGTTGTGTGTATTTTTACTAACACTAGATTAAGATCATTGTTACTAACAAATATGGACTAAGTCTGAAATAAAATTGATTATTATTATTATTATTATAGCATAGCATAGCATAGCCTAGCATAGCATAGCATAACATAGCATAGCATAGCATAGCATAGCATGGCATGGCATAGTAGCTAACATGACATAGCATAGCATAAGACAACATAGCATATAACAGCATAGGATAGCAGCATAGCATAACGTAACATAGCATGGCATAGCAGAGCATAGCATAATTTAGAGTAGGATAGCAGCATAGCATAGCATAACATAGCATGGCATAGGATAGCAGCTAACATGACATAGCATAGCATATGACAGCATAGCATATAATAGCATAGCACATAATACCATAGCAGCATAGCATAGCGTAACATATCGAGGCATAGCATAGAATAGCATAGCATGACATAGCAGCATAGTTTAGTTTAGCATAGCATAGCATAGAGCATAGCATACTTTAGCATAGGTTTACAACTACGCAGCATAGCATAGTTTAGCATAGGTTAGCAGCTAACATGACATAGCATAGCATATAATAGCATAGCACATAATAGCATAGCAGCATAGCATAGTTTAGCACAGCATAGCATAACATACCAAGGCATAGCATAGCGTAACATAGCATAGCATATTATAGCATTGCATCGCGTGGCATCATGTGGCATCTAGTGACATGGCGTGACATGGCGTGACATGGCGTGGCATGACGTGGCATGCTGGTATACTTTACTATAATTTATTTCTTACTTTACTATAATTTATTTATTATTTTATATTTATTATCTACTATACTGGCTCTTTCTTGTTGAGCGATTTATGGGTGATATAATGTGAGTGTCGTGGTGGCCCTTAGGTTTAAGACGCTCGCTTCTCATGCATGAAGGTGCGGGTTCGAAACCTACCAACAGCCACTAACTTTTTCCGATAAAAACTAAGTACATAGGTTAGCTTAGCTTAGTTTTGATCTCAAGGTCCTATTGGTCGTAACTAAAAGGCTAAGTACCAACGTAAAATGGCACAGAGTACCTAAACCATACTTTATAAAAGCAATTTTTAGTACATTCAGGCTAGGGAGGCGATTTTATGACCTCCTTAGAACACGAACCTATGTAGGTAATGTGTTGTTTTATGGCATGTTTTAGTTATAGTAGTTGTATGTAGGTTAGTCCGGTCTATTAAGGGATTGGAGAGTTGTGTAACGTAAGTATTAAATACTAACATTTGCCAGTTATTTCGCACGTGTTACCCATGTATCAGTTTAATAACCATTTTTTAATTCAGATTCCTTAGATATTCACATTTCGACGAATGAGTCGGTTCGACCGGAATGATACCACGGCCTCACAAAAAGCCGACGTGAAACAATGCTTGCGTTGCGTTTCGTCCTGTAAGTGAGGGTACCAGAGGCCCAATTACCCTCCCCAATCCCCGAATCCCTAAAAATCCTCAAATCCCTAATACCAGTAGGCCAGAAGTCCGGTTACGCACTAGTAACGTCTCTGGTGTTTCAGGTGTTCATGGGAGGCGCTGATTGCTTATCATCAGTGATCCGTCTGCTCGTTTACCGGCTTATCCAAAAAAAGAATAGAAAACGTAAAAGAGTACAATAAGTGTGCATTGCATGCTTCACATACTTGCGCATAAAATGACGATGTGTAGAAATGGAACGATATCGATGCGATAAAATCGTAGGCAATGTATGTAATATGTTATTACTGGTTCGATTTATAATATAATATTATGTTAAACGGACCATATTATCCATAGTCCATATATTCAATCTAATATTGAATAGAAATTATCCATTCAAAATGGAATTGAATATGAAATAAAATTCTGATGCTCCGATTATAATAATTTTACACGTGAACACGTTGCAATTTATAATTAACCCCGCCAAATAATGTGTTATCTGAATATTATTAATTCATTATGCGTTGAATATGTAGCAGTTAAAAATATATAAAATATTTTAATTACAGTTTCATATAGATATGTACAGAGGAGTAGGAGGAATATAATAATATGTTCAGTATTTACAAGTAAACTTGTTGATTACAATACCAATGTAAGTAGCTATACATAAAACAGAAAGCACACAATGTCTAATAGAGTACCTTTCTTGAAACCTTAAATCCTCATTGAAAAAACATACTGACCAAACCTGAATTCCTTATTAATACATGCTAACCAATAGTTCCTCCACATAGCTCAGTCGGAAATGTCGGAATCCAATCATGACCGCAGCAGGCCAGACCATACCCCAAGGAAATGCTGTTTCCTCGACAAGAATTCGTAATTTTTCGACGCCCTAAATGATTTCCCCACTGCATTCATGGATGAGAGACCAAGTAGAAAACTCACGGAAAGCAGGCAAAATCTCCAGTAGATTTAAATATTTTAGGTTTAACTTTAAATATTTATCTTCGAAGGAAGCCGCATTGTGGCTGTTTTCTGATTAAATATGTATGTGTGCTTCATTGGGATGTTAGGTGCTTGCTGCTTGCCTATGTGGAAATCCTCCTGCCATAGAATAAAAATGTAGGCTTCGTTCGTCTGGAATAGAAAATCAAGTGAGAGCGATGTGAAGCACATTTTCTTCACTATGTAAGTAGAATGTGGCACTTGATAACTAAATATTAATACTGTTAACAGTTGGTAGTGTTACCGATACTGTTAAAATGTTCATACATTTACCACATATGAATCACTAGTAATAAGAAATATACAAGGTAAGTGATGTTAGCTTTTCCGTTCTTATTATAAATAGAAATAGTTATTTAAGGCAGAAATATTGTTTTTTGGGGAACAAAGTGCGGCATTCATCTTGTTCGGAGCTTCCATTTGCCACCGATTTGTTCTGCGCCCAAAAGAAACAAAAGCGGTGTGTATGACATTTGTTAATTCTTATAAAGGATACGTTGCTATTTCCCAAATAAAAGAGCTTTCCGAGATACGAATTATATTCCGATATGGGTCGTTATTCATGGGTATCTTTTATCTTTATGAAATCTGTCAAATACGGAGATGCTATCCTCTTTGTGAGAGCAATAGATGTTTCCGCTGTCAGTCGCCCGTTCGACCGTATATTGCAACATTTTACTAAAACCTCTACAATTTCGATGTTATTGAAAATTCTTTGGGCTTGTCACACTATTTTATTTTAAATGTTATCTTTGTTTTACATAAAAATTGCCTCCATTTTTATCAAACAAGTTACTTTGCATATTTTTTAGATTGGTTTAAAATTTAGAGTAGCGTCCAATCAGTGGTATTGAAATACGTGCGAAATAAAGTATTGGAATATTCAAAACTATTTTAATTGATAGTAACTTTTGTAGCAAAAACAATGTTTAGTCATGTTCCGTGTCACTCCATTTGTAAAAATAATGTAAACTCTAACTTTTTCTCATCTCATTCAAGAGTTAGTTTATACTTTAAGGACACAAGGCCGTTCCCTGATAAATAACACAATCTAAGTTCGGAGTTTTTGGCCATAAATTGCCTACTTTGTATTCCTGAGGTATTGGATATCTACTAGCGTGGGGCTTTTAATGAGATTCCAAATATTATCTAGGGACTATGTCTCCCAGTCCTTGTAATGTGTCTCTGAAGAAATTTCTAGATTAACACAATTGTATGTTCTGTTTGTATTTATTTATTAATTTTTTCCTTATAGGTACTTGTTTGTAAATGTGTAATGTGTTTACCTAGTGATTTTTTAACTTTGGTAATAAATCTATTGGTAGTACGGTGAAATCAGTATAAAACATTTTGCCTCTAATAATTATAGTACCGAAAATAACTTTAGTATTTTGTTCTGCCGTTCTATCAATGGGTCGATTCTCGCAGGGAAGTATTTTATGGATTCTAATCCAACACTGGCACGATTGGAATATTGAAGAAGTTAGTTACCATCAATACTATAAATAAGTAGGCTATATAACTAAGAACTTCCTCATGGTATTGAATGGCACTTTCCATACCCTAAGTGTGCTGCCAAGCGCATTTTTATGTCCACTCAATTCACAGCTGCCCATCCTATTATTTCCGACAGTGACGCCACCCTCAACGTACTAAACACAACCGAAATATGTATTTAGGTACAGTGCTAAACGTATATGCGATGCCAACCGAAATTTGGGCCCCGACAAAACAATCTCGACTTGACAAATCCCGGCTAATAATCGACGCTCGTTATCCGCACACGTCCGGCCCCGTCCGGATAGATTCCGTCGTATTTGTTACCGGAATTTAATATCGCTAATGTTTTATTGACAATCTGTTAGGTTTCGTAGGGAGGCGACGTGGAAGTAAAAGGAAATGAAGGTAAGTTGTAAGATAACACGTCACGAACGTTCCTTACAGGAATGTAAATAAAAGCGTATCTATACAATACATACATATAATCTGACATATGTACATAAACTTCTATAATGCTATTCACCAACCGGCGTCACCACGCTTCTAAACCCACTGTTATTTTTCTACTCTCTGCTAATTTCAAGCGCGTAAGCATGCTTCAATTGAGCACTCGTCACTTAGTAGCATTTGTGTCGGAACGTTGCTCAAAATTAGCATGCTCTTTTACGAATCCACATTGAGCATGCTCAATAGAACGCATTAGCATTGTATTTTAGTACCTTAATTTCGAAGCTGAAAATATCAATGCGTACATAGATTCACTTTGCCTCGACGGCACGGTTGGCGCGGTTGCTGGGTAACCAACTGCAGCACAAGGTGTAGTGGGTTCGGTTCACGCACGAAGCAACTCTTTGTTCAATCTACAAATTGTTGTTTCGGGTCTGGGTGTCATGTGAACTTGTATGTTTGTAAACGCACCCACGACACAGGAGATTACATTAAAAAAAAAAACATAAAATGAAAAATTAAAGTAAAGTCTTTACTTTACATCAACAATTATTAAGAAAAATACACTATCGGTACAAAACGTAAGAAAAACAAAGTTATTGTGACGCCAATTATTGTTACAAGTACTGCATTGTTTGACTTCAAAAGTAGATATTTGTAAGGAATACAGAGAAATTCGTTTCCTTACCGAATGCAGTATAGGAGCTGAACGTGGGTCCAATTTCAACTTCCCCAAGTTTATTTACGTAAGTGAAGCTAAAGCTTTTGTTTGTGCCAATTAAGTTTATTGTGGACGCAGTAAAAGATACGTAGAACAAGTGAGACGACTCTACGGGTCACGACCCACATGATAACTACTTGCGTACTTTGTTTTTACCTACCGTAGCTTCTTATTTTATTTCTTGTGATTATATTGAATCTATGTATGTGTTTAGTGGTGATGGCGTTGTTGGTTTGGCTACTAGATATTGTATTGTAAAGTTTGACATAGGTATACTTTTATCATTTCTTAAATACGTAATTCTATTTTATTTGAATGTGTACATACATGTAGTCATTTTTTTATTGGATAAGCCGGTAAACTGGCAGACGGATCACCTGATGGTAAGCAATCGGAGTCGCCCATGAACACCCGAAAAACCAGAGGCGTTACAAGTGCAGTACCGGCCTTTTGGGAATTAGGAATTTGAGGATTGTAGGGGATACGGGGATTGGGGAGACAGGGGAAGGGGGTAATTGGGCCTCAGGTAACCTCACTCACACGACGAAACACAACGCAAGCGTTGTTTCACGTCTGTTTTCTGTGAGGCTGTGGTATCACTCTGGCCGAACCGGCCCATGCCATGCCGAAGCATGGCTTTCCCACGCTTAGAATCATTATCATTATGAAAATATAAATCTTTTGATTAGGATTTGCAGTTACTTCATTGAGGAATAAAAGTTGTGCTCTTACACCTAAATTTAGAAGACTACCATAATCTTTGTTCAGATGACAATTGTGTCTACTGTCCTGAATGCTGGATTTACCACGCAGAGTGGTGAAGTTCTAACAAATCCAAATCCGCCAGATCCGCCTCAACGAGTATTTTTTGTGCTACAGCCTGTCCCGAGTACAATGCGCGTTACAATTGAAAGATTCCCTATCAGGTCAAAGTGACACATTTCTCTTTGCCGACTATCTCCTCGGTTTACGTAAGTTCAGTGAACGGCTCATTCAATACGGGAACATATGTGTTGACATCTGATTAATGGCCGTTTCGAGAATCCCCCCCATTTGGCTTCAAAGATTAAAAAAGAAAAACAGCGGGAAATGTTTTTTTCGCGTTTCGTTTTTAGGCAGTCGCTGTTGTTGTGTTGTGGTGTCCATCAAATGATATCTTTTGTTGGATTTGACTGACAATTTGTTTGCAGGTTTTTAGTGATGTGCTTATACTAAAGATACGTGAGATCAAGAGTTTTCTTTCCTATACTAGTGGTTTATCGATGACGCAAATATATTTCATGAAATATAACAACGTATGTAAATAGGGTTTTTTTTTTTTTTTTTTTAAGGGGGGAAAATCATCGAATGACTGCTCCCGCCTGGGTGAGGCGGAAGGGAGTGTCAGACTCTTACTGACTAAAAACCACCCCGTTCCTTCTCCTGCACGTCGAGCCGGAGCCCCGGTTACCCGTTAGGTTCTCCGCGACTCCGAATCGGCATCGGCCCTATTGGGCCCCATCTGTGGTGGTCTGATGGCTCTTTGAGGCGCGCGCGGAACGCGACGCGCCGTACGCTCGGGTCTGTTTCTGGTCGGACGGGGAGCCACCCATGCTCGCCGTCCGCAGGCCCGCGCTTACGGTGGCCGGAGATCGTCCCGCGATCCCCGACGCCCGGTGTGTCCTTCGCGATGGCTGGGTTGCGAGGAGGCAGCGCTTCGCTGCCTCACGCGTCCCGCCTCCTCCTTAGCCAGCATGACTGCTTCGCAAAAGGAGGAGACGGCATCCCAGTCCCCCTCGCTCCGCATCATGGCCTGCACTAGGCCCGGACGCGAGAGGTCTCCATCGCCGATCACTTCCCTGAGGGCACGGCGGTGCTCAGCCCACGCAGGGCATTCCGCAACAGTGTGTTCCACCGTGTCCTCAGGGTGGTCCTCGCAGTGATGACACCCGGGCGTTTCCTCCCGCCCCATCAGACACAGGTACCTCCCGAAACTTCCATGTCCGGTGAGGACCTGCGTCAGGCGGTAGGTGAGGACGCCGTAGCGTCTCTCAAGCCACTCCTCAAAGAGGGGACTTACCGCTGCAATGGCAGCGAGCCCAATGTAAATAGGGTAGATGACTAATTTTTATTTTAATGTCCGTCTGGTAGAATATTCTGAACATTAGAAAAGTATTTTTTATTTTCTTACAGAAATGAATACTTTCGACGATATATTGATTTGATATGTCGCGTGACGTCACTTCTATGTACATTTTATATGTAGAAATGACGTTTTAGCCCCTACTCTTAAACTTTCATTCGTTATATATAAGTATCATATTATTATTCGACAAAATAAAAAATACGTGTCTAATATTTTTTCATTACCTAACTGACGGACTAATTAGATTTTTAATTTTCATACCCTGTCCTCATCCCTATTGCAACAATTTCAATAACTAAATAAAAAGTCTGGAATACTTTACATGTGTTGTCCTGTGGACAAGTTGCTAACATCCCGGATATTATATAACAAATAAGAGTAGAATTTAAAATTTTCTTTTATAAAATTTCATGTTCCTACATCCATTTGTCCGTGTCGAGTATGTAGGACATCAACTAGGGGCATGTATGTTAACATAAACAACGCGAATCATGTTCTGTCGTGATGTCATCAGCCACATTTACATAAGTAATTAATTATACATATTTTAAAACTGTACTTTAATTGGGATAAATGTATTTTTTATGGGATAAGCTGATAAACGAGCATATGGATCACCAGATGGTAAGCAATCGGTGCCTCCCATGGACACCCAAAACACCAGAGGCGTTACGGGTTCGTAATCAGCCTTTTGGGGATTTAAAAAAAAAACAATCATCGAATTATTGCTCCCGCCTGTGTCAGACTCTTACTGACTAAAAACCACCCCGTTCTTTCTCCAGCACGTCGAGCCGGATACGTTCATATGTTCTCGTTACCCGTTAGGTTCTCCGCGACAAGCCTTTTGGGGATTAAGAATTTGAGGATTGTTGGGTATTTGGGGGTTGGTTAGATCAGGGTGAGGTTAATTGGGCCTCCGGTAACCTCACTCAAATAATGAACCATAAAGCAACCATTTTTTCACGTCGGTTTTCTCTGAGGTCGTGGTATCGCTCCGGTCGAGCCGGCCTATATGTGCCGAAGCATGGTTCTCCCACACTTGTATGATAAACAACATAACATTACAGCATATCAATTACAGGTAAACACTATTAAGCTGAATTATCATTATCATTGTTATTTTTATTCAGAAGACGTCCATTTCTGAATATAAACCAACCTCAATGACTTCCAGGCCAGTCGGCTGGGAGCGACCTGCATCGAGCAACCGAATGATCATTAAATGAAAAAGTAATTAAGCAAAAATATTCGACGCAAAAACCAAACTGTTTGTGTAATTATCTCTTTGGGATGCCTGATTCGAAAATAATATCAAAATTATGTTGAATGTTGTTTTTGCAGTATTAAATGTTAATTTAACTTTGTGTTTTCGAACGATATTAAGTAGTTTGTTTAACGATATTAAGTTGTTGACTGCACATTTGGCGCGGTGGCTGGGCACCTGGCTGCCGCGTAACGTGTCGCGGGTTCGATTCCCGCACGAAACAATTCTTTGTGTGATCCACAGATTGTTGTTCCGGGTCTGGGTGTCATGTGTATGTAATATTGTATGTTTGTAAATGCACCCACGACACAGGAGAAAATCCTAGTGTGGGGCAACGTTAAAAAAAAAGTTTATAGTTTAAATGCTTTCGTTTATTTTCTTACAACGAATCACAGAGGAACTTTTCCTCGTAAGCAGTGGACATGGTGACACAGTAGAGCTTTGAGTATTGTAATTGTAGAGCTCACACATAATCTTTTATATATATTTGTCTGGACTTTAAAAGACTGACCTTCGAGTTTGTTTTGGCATTTCTTCTCAGTGTGTCAGTTAGGAAATGTCGGCCTCATCGTTCGCTTGAAAAATTGACGTGTAAAAGTGCTGCCTTGTAGCCTATTTGCAGAAATTAATTCACTTGTTTTAGTGAATATAACGATAATTATAGTTAATTTAGTCTCATATAAATATAACAGAATCGAATTTAAGTTTAATACAGAAGGAGGTTGTACTCGAGGACCATTATTTAAGGCTAATGAAAAAAGACATTCTTGGGACCTATTTCATGTAACTATAAGGGAACACTGGGTGTGACTTTAAATAGATGTGCGCGTCGCATATTACTGAAAGGCGTACGTGTGATTGCAAGTCCATGATTATATAACATAACATAACATCATGCCTTTTATCCCCGAAGAAGTAGGCAAAGATGCATATTACGGCAATTAATGCCACTGTACAATGTAGGGTTATTGTTAGGGGGTGAGCCTATTGCCTTCGTGCTACTACTGAGATTTGTTTTTAAAACACAGTAATACTTTGCCCGTGTCGGGAATTGAACCCGAGACCCCTTGCTTGGCATTCGCACTTGCGACCACTCGGCCAACGAGGCAATCGAGTGTGAATACAAGACGATGATTTTATGTTCTAAAACCACTTAGCACATTAACGCATACAAATTAAATTAAATTACGTATAAATGAAAGTGCCGATAATAGGTACTTTTATCAGAAATATCGTAATAGGGAAGTATTGGAACATTTTCAGTTTTCAAATTGGCTATCCGAGCCTCCATAGCCATTGGTATGTAAATACAGAAATTTATATCTCTCCGAACTGTCGCAACATAAAAAACTTTTCTTTTCCTTACAATTGATGTTGATCCTTTTCATATTTCTCTTCAATCCAAATTGAGTTGTTTTAAGTAGAAAAACGAACAGATTCTTTTAGATACGTACTTTATCCTTATGTAACTGCGTAAATTATTCATAGCTTTAGGAAAAGGTTAATTACATTTTCAGTTAAAACGGTATTCGAAAGGTAAAGATAATATTTGATATCTTTTTGAGGGAAAAAAACGTTTGATCGTCGCGATACCAACTTATTGGTACTTTTAGAGGTAGAATATCGAATGTTCGATGCGTATTCGCGATTTCCAAGTAGGTTCTCACTTGATACGAGGTATTTGGTGATACGCGTCTCGGTTTTAAGTTTCGATCTGCCTTTGATATGAGTTTCATTGAAGAGTTCTTAGAATAGCGAAGCCACTGCTCAAGGATCTACCACGTGTCTATGACCCAAGTATAAGTAACTTGATATTCGATGTAGATAAAATTGCTGTTGTTGAAATTTTTTTTAGTTAAGATTACCACTGCCGGGCAAGGGGTCTTGGGTTTGATTCCCAGATTGAGCAAAGTATTACTGGGTTTTTTTTAAATCTCAGTAATAGCGGAGTCTAGAATTGTGCCCGGTATATATGGCAATAGGCTCATCCTCCATTATATGGGACTTATAACATAAATAGTGAAAAGTGGGTGTTACATCATTGTACAGTGGCATAAGGGTCGGCGGGGAGGAGGGGGTTCTAAGTAAGTACTACCATTATTTCTATCTTCCCCCTTAATTTAGGTACTTAAAACACAAATCAGACAGAATATTGTATCTAAAAGTCACCAATTCGATTCGCATTGGAAACAATAATAAAGATTTCCAAAAAAATAAAACTAACAACGATCACATTATTGTATAATCCAGCAATTTTTACAACGTTGCAACCCTGTTGCACTGCTCATTGACAATTTTCGTTGTCAAACAAGATAAAAGATTTAATGGCATCCTTAGCAACCGAGTCACCGCCGCCATTGTTACGATACAATTTCCACGCTTTAATCGTTCCCCGCTCGACTGTCGCCCGCACGCGGTTACTTATTGTTTTGTACTGAAAACAGCCTTTTTGTTACCTTTGTACAACTACGAAGCTTTATGAATAATAGCAGTTCTACTACAATCATGTTTGTCCTCATAATTGGCCAAATAACTTGTTTTAAAACAAGTGAAGCCTTTTACGTTGAATGGAGTTACATGTGTTCTGTTCTTGAGTTGTTTGTGTACATAGTGTGGTGTGTTGTGTAAGCATAAATTATTGTTTTTGAATAAAAAGTTGTAGGTAATTGTTCGAAAGTTATTTCACCTTGTTTGTTTATTTTGATGTTAAGTGATTCAATGTTTTGTTTTAAAAATATTTTTTGACAACAATTCTCACTACATTTAGGAGCAAAAGATCGTTTTTTCTTTTTTAATTCCCTAATAAATATTTTTGATATTGGTATTTTATTAATTGGTGTCGTATGATATATAAAAGGCAATTTAGTTACCTTTAAAATGAAGGCGTTTTGTAATAAAAGAAATATATTTTGTAAAAGTAATAGACGCTTCGATAAAAAAAAACGCTAGTGGTACCGTTTCTTTGCTCCCAAATCTTTATTATTTATAGAGGCAAACATATAATTGTAAGAACTACCTATGTCACCTAAACCTTTACTTAAAATCTATAAATGATTTGTACTCATTTATTTATTTATTGTTTATTGATTAACACGGTATACACCAGTTACTTACGCATTAATCAAATATAATTACAAAAAAGAAAACTAAATTAAAATACATAATTAATAAAAAGTGTTAAAAATAAATGAGAAAATATAGTGAAACTACAAAACATTATATAAATTTGCACACAGAATACATGCATTATAAACAAAATACAATATATTTTGTTTTACGTAAAATTAAAATACAATTTAACCACGTTCAACAGCAAATATAATTACCGCGAGAGATCAACATTTATTATACTTCTTAATTCTGCAATATTATAAATACCTATAAATAAGCTCATAAAAATTCTCTAATTCTTTAGGAATTCAGACTACTTATACTCACACAAACAACATCAGATCAGGTCAGAGTTTCAAGTTATCCTACGTCTGTTTGAAACTAAGCCCTCTTTAAGTTGATCCTATTCAACAGTTCCCGTCTTGTTAAGTTTCGTGTATTAATTAAGCGTCATCTTAGGCGTCATAATAGTTATCGTTTGTCAACGTTGCGGTTAATTAGGGCCCCAGTAAGACTCCCAAGTTACTGTTTTGCCGTTAAATATTGTCTAACACCTCGACAGCTTAATTAATGGTTGAAATTCTGTTTATTCACTTTTAGAACGTTATTTGGTTGCCAGATGTGTGTATTTAGGTGTGTTTTTATTTTTGATTTTCATCTTGGTCACCTATACAAAATGTTTTTAATTTGACGGCACGCTTGGGGTGGTGGCTGGGCAAACAGCTTCCGCGCAACGTGTCGCGGGTTTGATTCACACCATTCCCCATATTGATGTTCCAGGTCTGGGTGTAATGTGTATGTAAACTGGTATGTTTATTAATGCAACCACGACACAGGAGAAAATCCTAGGGAGGACAACGTTTTTTTAAAGAAAAAAAAAATTGATAGTGTCTACCGTATTTTTGGTCCGCAAGTGGAGCAAATGTAGGAAGATATTTTTTGTCCAATCATAGCTGTTGTCAAACATTAAACATCCAATGGAGAGAGGTTCACATCAGCGCCATCTGGTGAGTAGGCCTCATTGTATCTAGGTGTTAAAATACCTCTAGTAAAGTAAACATAAATAAAATACCTAGTGAAAAGCTTCGTTTTCATTTCATGAGTCAGTTTAAACAATGGTAAATAATATTGACAATAATTGTATCCTTCATATTATTTGGAACAATTTTTCGAACTGTACAAACACACCATTTTAATATAAGATTAATTTTTCAAATTGAATTCACGTACCAATTTTTAAATTCTCACTCAAATTGACTAGCAAAACAATTAGTTTTAGAGTTCAGTAACCGTTCAATTGTTCATTTGGACGCAATACCCGAGGGTGTACTTCAGACGAGCCTCTTTGATGGAAAATGTATGTTGCGGCGAATTCCCGTCAGGGTTCGCTCACACCGAGACTCGACGCGACGCGAAGCTGCGCGCACACTTCATAGGAGTGGCCTCAAATTACAATCCTATTTTCTAGACGAAAAGATACACATTTCATGCGATGTATGCAGCGGAGCGCAACGCGAAGTCCCTGGCTCCATTCAGTATGGTCGCGTCGCGTCTCGGTGTGAATTGACCTTTACTGTACAATTAATTTCACCTAAATCTACTACCTGACTGAAACGCTCGCAGTTTGTAACTAACGAAAAATTAAAGAAACTCTCAATGGATTGAGACATTGGACATTTGAAAATATAGGTTTATGTGCCATGTGATGTATTACATTATGTTTTTCATAGATATCAGGGATTATTTTAGTGGTTTTAACACCTGAAGTTAATTCTGAGTGCAATACAATAAAAAAGATTGTAAAAAATAATAAATCTGATTTCGGGCTATTAATGACGAAATTATCACAACGTTTTAAAAGGTATTCAGGGAGTTTCGGTCATATTTTTGATCATTTTAATATTTATAAGAAAAACATCGAAAATTAATTTACCTCACACAATGTCACTATATTCCGAAATAACGAAAAAGGGTTAATGAAAAAGGCTCAGCTATCCAAATACGTTGAGCGATTTAATTAATATTTTTATTTTCGCAATTAAAATTTACATGTCCACGAGATAATTGAAAGGCACGTTCACATTTTATTCGTGTCAATTAAGATCGAATGACAATTTGTATGAGGTGTGAATGAAATCCGAGTGACGTCACATGTCATGCGACGCACTGGCAACTCCATGTAATCAAGTTGTCAAATGGAAACCTATGAGGTAGTTCCACACTATTTTGTGTTTTATCGCTATTACTATAGTCACACACATTACTGAAGTACTGAATATATCCATAGATATCAAGTTTTTTAAAATATATTGTGGTACTATACCTATATCAATATTCGACTAGATACATACATTTCTGCTACTCCTCTTACAAAGTAAAAAAGTACGTTAATATATTTTTTACATATACCTTCAATATTTATTAAAACAATTTGAAACAGGTAAATTAAAATAAGAGAAAATAATAACTGAATAAGAACAGTGTGACATACTGCTGTAACAAAGCATTCAGAATGTTATGCTCGTAACGTGTGGCTGGATCTGTTTATAAAATAATTGCCATTTACCGCACCTCTGATTCTCGATGATAAACGAGCATTTCCTTCGTACTAAGACCCGACGTTTTTATCAAATATTATGTGAAATAAAAAAATAAGGCACGTGTAAGTAAAAATGACGCAAAAAGGGAAGGTTTTTTAGGGAAAATTGCTGATCACACGATTTAATCTGCTGTAGATTTTTGTCGACATCATAATCTTTTCCCATGGCTGGTGCGACTGTTTAGGGTCATAATAAGGGGAGCCTTGTAGATTACCACCTTTTGCGACGCTAACGAAAATATGGAAAGTATGCGGGTACTGCGGACTACACGATGAAGAAGCAAGGAATTTTTCACTTTTAAACTATAATATTTTAGTTTACATTAATTATTTATTATCTAATGCTTAATAGTACAAAATTTTAATTAGCTACGATCCTCGCATGATTCTTCAAACGTGTTTAGTGTTTGAATCTCTAGAATATTTGACATTTTCCTTTACAAATTGAAGAAAACAGTCATAATTTCCGAAATGAGAAATAGAGCGGCTAAACGTGTACAGCTATTACTGAAGTGATCTTACCTATGTATTTTTTTTAAGGTGGGAAAATCATCGAATGACTGCTCCCGCCTGGGTGAGGCGGGAGGGAGTGTCAGATTCTTACTGACTAAAAAACACCCCGTTCCTTCTCCTGCACGTCGAGTCGGAGCCCCGGTAACCCGTTAGGTTCTCCGCGGCATCTTACCTACCTATATTGGATTGATAATTTAGTATCACCAAGTAAAAGTATTGTAGTTACTGACTGAATAATTTAATGACCATCGTAAGTAACCCTTATGACAGAAAAAGAAACCGGTAATTTATGTACGAATTTGTGACAGAACCAGTACCTATTTAAGTATATAAACCTATTTACCCCAAAGTGCCTAAAATGTCGACCTTTAGATGATTCAGGAGACAATAACTCCTAATGAAGATTCATTTACGAGTATTCAAGACGTTGTTGGGAATTAAATCTTATTCAGAGAACTGAGAAATTTGTGCGAAACGCACACGTGTGTGGGCTTAGAAACGAAACTAGAGAAGATATGTGACATACATGATATGTAGATGTGGTATGTAGTACGCCAGTTTATCAACGTACTCTTAACTAACATGTTTCTTCATTATTAACTCTATTAACAAGAGAATAAAGTTAGCAATCCATAAGGTTTTTTCATAGATTAGGATAGGTTGTACTGCTGCCTACAATTTTGTACCATAAGTAGGTTGTAAAAGGGTATGTTTTATCGTGTGTCGCAAGTCAGTCTACACGTGGCATGTTTATTTCGCTGGTATATTTCTTTGGTCCAATTTGAACTTTAGCTACATTCTATTTTTAGTGTTGTAATATGAATATCAACTTTATTGCTTTTTTCTGAAGATTGTAAAGTTGGGATTTTACCTTGACGCCAATAACATACATTGTAGCTTTTCTATATTACGAAGACATGTGTCTGCATAAATCAAGTTTTAAATTCGCTGTGAAGAAATAGCACACGTAAAGTTATTATTATAAGGTACTGTTAGTGCTTGTCGATTTAATACTAACGTATGATTACGAAATACTTACTTATTTTTTATAATCGTGTTACCAAAGTCGAATATTCCCGTACATATTTCATTCTAATACAAAGACAATGTGCTGCTGAAATTTATATTACAGTCAAAGTTTTTTATAGAAACAGTAGTAGATGAACATCTGTATTAACAGTTATGTTTATGCAGTTGGTAAATAGTTTCTCCGCCTGCAAAACGTGACATTATAATTGTTGGGAGGCTTGGGGGCGAGCGCAGTCTCCGGTGTATGTACCTACGTGTACAGGGTCTGAAGACATGTACCACGAGAATTAGGAACCAAGTCACGCTCCACAATGAGTATTATTATTCCATTATGGGATCTGAGGGAGTGGTGTGGATAGCTTAATAGTAATTATGGGGACGTACGTGTTACGAGGAATTTCTCATATTAGTTGGCGAGCACACTAATTAGGCAGGAGACAGGAAGTGCTCAAACTTATTTGGAGATGTTTTGTTTGGAAGGCTTTGTTTTGGCGACGAATGTGCGGATATATCAATATGGAGGATTATTGGGTATATACCAGGTTTTTAAGTCGTATTAACTCTCAAGCAGTCGTGGCCAACAGTCAGGAAGATTTTGACTGACAGGTTTAATTATACTGCGCTACTCTTGTCGGACAGTACGGCCTTATTGGGACATTCAAATATAAGGCAGTTACCGCCATAAAATTGATTGTAGTTATTTTCAAAGTGACCAGACTTCAGATTCGTTCAACTATTTAGAAGTCTCCTTTCCAATTTTAGATAGTTTCATTCATCGTTCAGACGTTTAGAACACAAATACTTACTATATTATAAATGGTAAGCTTTCAAGATTCTTTCAAGCATGAACATTTACGTGTCAAATAATCGCTATTTCACTATAAGTAGAAATTGGATTCTCTGAAAGGGTTTAAAATTAATTATAACGAAACTCTTTGGGCGGTCACCTTTGAATACAAAGGCTGTAAAATCCAGTGATAATAATAAAATGGCTACGGTTTCAATAATGCCGGGTGTGGCGACGCCCACGGTAAAATGTGATTGTTAAAAGGATTCAATGAATTACATCTGTTGAAAACGATCAATTGGAATGGAAAATTTTATTCAGATATATTTATTTATAGATTTTTGTTACAGCTGTCGCAAGTGCGACTGCCAGGCAAGGGGTCTCGGGTTCGATTCCCGGGTTGGGCAAAGAAATACTGGGTTTTAAAAAAAAATCTCAGTAGTAGCACGGAGTTTGGAAATGTGCCCGGTATATGGCAATAGGCTCACCCCCTATTACATGGGACTCATAACATAAATAGTGAAAAGTGGGTGTTACTTCTGTGTACACCTCTGCCTACCCCTTCGGGGATAAAAGGCGTGATGTTATGTTATGTTATGTTATGTCTGTCCGAACTTACATATCTCAAGGCGAGTCTACGGATGAGTGACCGTTCTCATGGTATCAACTTTCTGAAGGATGATTTAGCATTCATTCTTACTTATTTCAAACTTTTTTTACTTAGAAAATATTCTAGCTAATCATCAAAATTAATATGCACTTTGTATTTTATACTTATACGCTGTAAATGATAAAATGTAATTAATATTAATAGCAACTAGTTATAAATCTTCGTGCATTGTTTTGAAGACGTCATTGGCGGTTCATTGTACGGTCGATCGCAGAGTCAATTTAACATTATATTCATTTTAAATGTATTTCATTCTTATTAAAAAGAAACTCTAAAGACTTATGACTAAGATTGAAAATGAACGAATGGGACAAACTAAATATAACCGTTGAATAAATTATATCTTTTATGATACAATTTTTTTACACAAGGGTACTTTTTTCGTTAAGGTAACATATAAGTTTTTAATAAAGTTTTTATACACATCTGTGTATAAACTTTACGGGTTACCTATCAATCATCAGAGAATAAAATTGACATTTGACATTTGAATTATTTTTAATATGGAAGAATTGTCAAATATTCAAATTTATTCCTCAGTTAAGAATTAACCGATGATTGAAATATTGATCCCAAGTTCTATATTTAAAGGTATAATAACTTGAACGAATAAAAAACTCCACTGACACTTGTCAGTTGTCACCTGTCGCACTTACATGACAGCGAGACCAACTTGACCAGAGCTTACATTAAACTCTGCTTCTGTTTTTACTAGCACTAAATAAAAACTTCGTATTTCTTTATTCACATTTTAAACAAGCATTTTTATAAGAAAACAGTAAACGTTAATAGCACTAAGCTGACTGGAGACAGCTTAGAGTATATATTTTTTATTTTCTTTGGATCTGAAGCGCCTGCCTAGTTAATCTTGCTTTTTGCTCTGCAATGCCGTCAGGCGCTCAATGCAAGTGTTCACGTCGAAACATAGTTCACGAACTTCATTGAGTAGTTTTTGAATTAAAGTACTAATTTTTGTTACAGTTTCCTTATTTTATTGTAAAAGAATTGTAGACACATTTTCTTATTTTATTTTAGAACGAGGTTCTGATTTTTTGGTTTGTTCCATACACATACGTACATAACCACACGCCTGTCTCCCATGGAGGTATTTTTTTCCTAGAGACTATTTTTTTTTATATTTGATGGGGCGACGTTTTGTCACTATCTCACCTGGTGGTAAGCTGCGATACATCCTACGATGGAGCACGTCTGCCCATAAGCAACTTATTCATTCGACTATGACCCGCCAATCGCTATGATTCTTACATACCTCTTTCGCTTCATTAACAGTCATCAATCTTTTCATGCATGCTCGTCGGTTAAGGGTACTTTTATTTAAATAAATAAATATAGCCTTTATTGCTGTTTTTCCTTACAATAATTTCATACATGCCTACTTGCTAATACAAAATTTTATTTCTAATTTATATTAAATCGATCGGCAACTGGTTGCTTTTGTTGAACAGCTTGTCTGGCGACAAAGGCCTCCTCTAAAGATTTCCACTTATTTCTGTCTCTTGCTAGTCGGCTCCATACTGGGCCGGCTATTTTCCGCAAATCGTCCATACCATTCTGTTACTAACCTCCTCCATTTTTCTACATTTTCTCTCGACATATGTCCTGCCCACTGTAGCCTGTGTACATTTTAAAAAATGCACAAAAAAATTGCATACTTTTATTTAACCCTTCTTTTATATATCGCCAATCTGGTCATTATTTATTTACCTATTTTAATAAATGTTGTATTGTTCGTGATTAATAAGTAATGACTTTAAATGTCATAGACATACTCTTATGCGACCATATCTACATGTTCTTATACCATTAATGTCGACATGAATTGGGAAAACTTTATTCATCATCATCATATATAGTAACCTATGCAGTTTCTTGCTCGTTCTTCTCCACAGGAATCTACACCTTGGAATGAGCAAATAACTTCACTTTTACATTTTTTTTGTTAATTATATTATTCTAAAGTGCCTTCTTGGTGTAATTGATATAAATGATTTTGACTTTGACTTTGATTTTGAAATATCAATTTTCTGATACTCATACTTTTAGATATAAATATTTTAGCTCTATTATCGTAACTTACTGCCTAAAGCATAATAACAACGTTCATATGTATCTAATGTACATAGATAGAATATTAAAAGGAGGGATTGACGAAGACGTTGTTACTAAAGTGGGTGGCATCCCCCTTGTGTCTAATAATAGGACCCAAATATGGCGGACTATTATTACATTCTCTACAATCTTGAGAAAATAATACATAATCAAGAGAAACAAATATGCGTTTATTATAGGTACTACATTATAATGAAAATGTGAGTTAATTTATTTTGGCATGCCAATCTGTGTTTTAGTAATTGAGTTAGTTTTTATCATTCTGTATAAAATATAAATTCTTATTGTTATTTGTCTGAAACTTCAAGTACCTGACTTTATAAGTATCATTTTGAAATCAGAGCAAAACGTACCTAAACACCCAGAAAATAAAAATATATTTATCTTTGTTTCATGAAAATCATTTCAAAAGACATATTCGCTCCTATATCCTTGATGAGAAAGCAGCCCCTCACCATTTTACTATCGGTGTTGCTTCCAGATTATTCCACAGTTCTTGAGAGGAGGCCATTATTAATGTACCTAGCGTAATGGAAAGCGTTATGGCGTGGTCTTTTATTATCCCTTTCCCTTGTGTTGCTGTCCGTTCAGCCACTTTGCTTTGAGGAACACACATACATATCTACAGCTACGCATACGTCGTAAACGGTTTTCCTTTTACAAGCGATTTTAAAGACCCAGACACCAATCTGACATTAACAACATCCTTATTTCAACGTACTAAGGTCGGTTTTATATCAGATGTCACCATACCCCTATACCTTATTCTTTTTGGAAAACGTAAACTTTTCTTACCTTACAATATTTTATCGGTAAACAATAAATCTCAGCCCGCATGATTTCGCAATGAACTGAAATCGAATGTGTTAGCAGCACCGTGATTTACGGGTACCGGTGTAAATACTCAGTGTGACAGTCTTTTTACCCATTGTCTGATTAAAGGTTAAACGTGACGGTAACGTTTACATTACAGCTTGCAATATTGTGTATTTTCTCTTCATAGGTACTTGGGCTGTTGAGGGCAATTTTGGTTTTTGTAAACTAGTCTATAGGTAGTTGATTGTTTATCTATAGTTCGATGAACCAAGGTGGTATATTTGCTATATTACAATTATATAGTTTGTAAGTTATTTCCTACTTTTTATTGGAAGTCGGTTAAACATAACTACTCATTCGAACAAATTTAATTACGAATCAAATATTTTTACCAGTTCATTAGCATTTTACAGACCCTATTACTACCGATACAAATCGGTGACTAATTATTTAGTCTTTTCCTATTTTAGTGTTCTTTATACGTTCCTTCCATTCGTATGATGGAACCATGGAACTATATCGCCATATTGATTTTCTTACTTGTGGAACTTCTAATCTAATACCTAGGTATGTGCACGATTTTCGGGAAAGCAGTTACGATATACCTTCGTTTGATTTATCTATCCGCAATTTATTGTTCCGAATATTATGGTATATGGTGTGTGTCAAAATTTTGTATTTACGTATGACAACAGAAAATTTAAGTACGGGACAACGTTTTTTTAAACACAAAACGTATAATAATCGTCAGAAGGAAAAATGATAGTACTTTATCTACAAGGAACAATAACCAGCGCTTTTTAGTTTCCTTCATCTCGTCATACTTTAAGACAATAAGAGAAAAGCCACTTAGTAATTTAACTCGAACGGAATTGAAATAACACTCACAACGAGCAAAGACGACAGAAACTTAGCATTGAGAAGAATAAAATTATATTCTAAGAAAAAATATTCCATTAAAAGTGCGAGTGTTGAATAAGGGTAGCACTTTTAGTGATTAAGTTAATTCTTAGCGCATGCAGCGTAGGCGTTTCAACTTTCAATGGCCTCTTGAATCTCCAACTTCTAAATCTCTACACAGCCATGACTAATGAGCACTTTACTCACTTTTACTGCACTTTCCAAGTATTAATGGCACTTGATGAAGTTTTTCCGTGTAAAAACAGGGCTTGATGGCTACACCGACCGCCCGACCGCTCCCGACTTGCTGTTGCTCATTTCTAATAGCCCATTACCTTACCACTAGGCTTTTAACTCGAATTCGCCTGTACTCCAAACTTTCGGCTATAAATTCTGCTACTTTAAGTAATTTGTCCTTCCTTCCAAATTCGGCTGACGGATTTTCATTGTGAACCCTATTAATTAATGTTTTGTAAGTTGATATGGGGAGGCCTTTGTCCAGGAGTGAACGTCTTTCGGCTGTTGATGATAAGTTGATATGTAGGTATTTTGTTGCCTTCGTTGCACGATTCAGTACTTGGGTTTAAGTAATTGTACGCAATAAGTGTCATAATTTTTTTACATAAAATGTGCTAATAAATCACTTTATTATTTACATTATTTAAAGGCTACTTTTATAAATTAAATTATATATGGATATATGTATGTCGGTACTGCTGTGTTCACATTGATATTTATATTTCATTTTAAGTAAAGTCCACAGTTCACAATAAATAAAACAGGAAAACTGTTCCTGTTTTCACATTATAATTTAATACTTTAATACAATCGTACTCTCGATGCAAATACTGACTCTCTGAAAATTATAAATTATTAATTATCCCACACTGCTACTCTGTTTTAAATCACAGAATTAACTTCAACAGATCATTAAAAATGAAAATGCATTGTTCTCAAATAAAGACATAAATATTTAATGAACAATAATAAAAAATATTGTTCTGGACCGAGCATTTCATGGTGCAAGTTTTATTTATTGACAAAAACAAGTGAATGGTTTTAAAATATATATATTAGCTACATGTTTCATGTCCGTTTGTCGCTATCGACGTTCCATTAAATATGTATAGGAACGCGGTACCTTTTAAAGTCTCTACTATAAATAATTTGGAATGTATTCGTTTTGTTTCGCAGCTTTTACGCCTACAAGCCTAGAAAAGGTAGATTCTGAGTGGCGCGCATAAATAAAAGGTTCACTCATGCAGGTCCCATGCGATATCAAACCTCTTTGCAATAAGAGATTGTGTGAAATAAAACCATTGCCTTTTTGAGTTCGAAAAAACGGCTTTTGGAATGTGTTAGTGTATTTGAGGGCTTTGTTTTTCGAGTGGTTGCAAGAACGATCGTTGAGCAAGGGTTCTTGAGTTCGGTTCTCAAGTTGGGCTCGCCCTCTGTCTCATAGAACTCGTAACTTAACTGTCAAAAGTATGAGTATGTGTTTTTTTTTAAGGGGGGATTATCATCGAATGACTGCTCCTGGCCGCCTGGGTGAGGCGGAAGGGAGTGTCAGACTCTTACTGACTAAAAACCACCCCGTTCCTTCTCCTGCACGTTGAGCCGGAGCCCCGGTTACCCGTTAGGTTCTCCGCGACTTAGATTCTGCGCGTTATGAGTATGTGTATGGGGAATGTATCCATTTAAAGATTGAAATGAAAAGGTTTAAATCGATTTCTTTTTTAAATATAGTGAAGAATTTATAATTATAAAATCATCACTAAATTAAACTATGTATATAGCCTATCGATGAGGTAACAGGGTTTACAGTTGCTTTATGATTTTGTTCGGTCAAAGACAAACAAACTTAGTGGATCATCGCACGTGTTACTGCATAACAATCTGTTAGTAAAGTGTTATCACCCGCGGCTTATATTATGTTGCAAGATCATATTTCATGTAATATTCGTATTAACATAATATAACATCTCGCCCTTTATCCCCGAAGGGGTAGGCAGAGGTGCACATCATGCTACTGTACAATGTAACACCCACTTTTCACTATTTATGTTACGAGTCCCGTGTAATAGGGGGTGAGCTTATTGCCATACTATAATTATATCGGGCACAATTCCAGACTCCGTGCTACTACTGAGAATTTTTTTAAAAACCCACTAATACTTTGCCCGACCCGGGTATCGAACTCGAGACACCTTGCCCGGCAGTTGCACTTGCGACCACTCGGCCAACGAGGCAGTCCATATTCGTATTATAGCTTGGTTAAAGTGATTACCTACTGATCCCTGTCCGTATATCGAAAATCGATCCATATCTCGTTGGCCGTACCAATAATAGTGTTAGGTTGGTAATGATTTGGACTTTTCCCTATTGGGTTAGTGTTAGCACTGAGTCATAATTTGATTTTGATGATGATCTGAATCATGCTCTTAAGTAAGTATATGAGTACCTATATGAAGAAATTGTAGTCAAATTTACAAACGGAATATCGAATTATTAATGTATTTATGAATGAGATACTAGTAATGGTCATGGTTTAATCATCAAGAGATAGATCTTAACAAGCGTACTAACACTTGAAAACTATCGCATCAAATTGTGTTGGTTATCATGATTGTTCGTATAAAGTTTCTATAAAATAAAGATATGAAAGTTTGTACCTACCTAGTACCTACAAGCTGCCGTGGCTGTAGACAATCTAGCGGGTTACCGGGGCTAAGGTTCAAAGCAGGAGTAGGATTGCTGTGGTTTTTAGTCAAGACTCCGACACTCCCTTTCGCCTCACCCAAGGTGGAAGCCGTCATGTTATGACTTTTCCTCTCAACAAACGAGTACTTACAAGCTATAGGTAAAATGAAACTTCTTAAGCACAATAGTTTATTAGCTGATAACAGTGTACAACGTAGTCTACAAACTATAATGCTCTTCAGCATGAGAACAACAAACTTCAGTTCAATACGGAAACTATGAAGACTGTCCAAATACCTACTGGTGGGTGTAAATATTGGATTCGGGTTAAAATAGGAGAAATTATACGGGATCCGGACCGGGACACATTTGAATGCGGGATTAAACCAACTTTCCTGGAAACAGTTGTGTGGTTGTGTTATAAGTACTTAGCATGAGGCTGATATATATCCTTTCAGAATTCGGAGTCGCGGAGAACCTAACGGGTAACCGGGGCTCCGGCTCGACGTGCAGGAGAAGGAACGGGGTGGTTTTTGTTCAGTAAGAGTCTGACACTCCCTTCCGCCTCAACCAGGCGGGAGAAAAAAAAATCCTTTCAGAATAGCTCCTGTTATACCTCGAAATAGTAGACTCGGACGTGGGAATTGTACCTTTATTGCAGTCAAACTCAAACTCAAAAGCATTTATTTCAATTAAACCATAATTGGGTACTTTTGAAACGTCAAAAATATAAAATATATAATAGTCTGTCAGTCCGTCCGTCAGTTAAGCTAGGCGCTCGTTCCAAAATGTAGATCCGAGTGGAGAAGAACAAGCAAGGAAACCCATTCGTTACTCTTTTAAAAAAGTATATTTATTTCCTCTCTTTTATTACTTCATCTCATCATCATCAACAGCCTATAAATGCCCACTGCTAAGCAATACCTCTTCTGACACGGAGAAGGTTTGAGCATTCATTACCACGCTTGTTCAATGTGGGTTGGCGATTACAAACTTATAATTCAAAATTATAAGCCCAGGTTTCCTCACGATGTTTTCCTTCACTGTTAGTCAGCGGTGTCTAGATAATCTTAGAAAGTATATAGAACTCGGAAAAAGGCACATTGGAAGGTACTTGTCGTTGGTAGGTTTCGAACCATCATCCTCATGCATGAGAAGCGGGCGTCTTAAACCTCCAGGCTAACACGACACACTTTTATTACTTAAAATAATAAAATAGGTACACCTAAGCAAATCAATGCAGGACCTTAATTCTCTAAAGAAAATATTGAAATCAATAAATAAACTCAAAAATATGTGTTCGTTTGAATGTTTTCCATGGGATTTTTTCGACCGAAACTGGTCGTCATCCTGCTTACCTTTTAGGAAAATAAACGTGACTTTGTGACTCAAATTACGGTACAGAATAACTAAGTATGATGGTTACCACGAACAAAAACCTTAACTAACGCAAATAGCCAATGGTGAATGGACATTAGCAAATAACTGGTGACCTCTACGGTGAAAGGTGAAGTGAGGTCAATCAAAGGTGGACTTGACTTAGTCATGCAAATACGAACGTTTCCTTCGACAATGATTGAAGTCCTTTTGGTTCAAGTTAATTATTCGGTGATGAGCCTTAATGATGGTTTATTTTTAATGAAAAAAAAAACGCTTTTAACTCTTCTCTATAAGGATCATAGTTGTTTATTTATACAGTATATCGCGTATGCATTTCATATTTCCCTGTTGAGTTTATGTGATCATCATCCTTGGATCATAATAACAAAAAAAATGATATGACAAAGAGAACGTTCTTTACTGAATGGTTTACTAAATGGATTAAATCTGCTAAAGACATTATTAAACTAAACAGTAACATTATTGTCAATACTATAAAACAGAAATTGGAACAAACACGTCACTAGTTTTTATTTCTATGGTAATGTGTATAATTTTGGGACCCTACATGTCGCTATTATGCCGAGTAAACCCAACACAAATCGGAAAGAGAGAATTTCAAATGTGGTTCACCCACTAAAGCTTTTATAAGAAATGAGGTTTTAGCTCGAGTTTCTAATTTTGAAGTTTGCGTTGAGTAAAGTCTAGGGTACTTTAAAGATGTTCAGACTTATTTTATTCACTAGCAATTAAAATAAAGTGAAGTGTGTACATACATATCTTTTTACTACTTAAGAGAAATTTAAATTAAAAATAGCACATACCGAGAATGAACTATAGATATTATGTAGCTTATTTTCTAGTTCTAATATTATAAAAGTCTGTCCATCCCTGTGTAAAGTAAAACACATGTTAAAACAAGCCTCTTGCTCTTCAGATCCAGATACCGAATTCTAAAATTGAAATACAATCCCTACCATTTGTCGCGGAGAACCTAACGGGTAACCGGGGTTCCGGCTCGACGTGCAGGAGAAGGAACGGGGTGGTTTTTAGTCAGTAAGAGTCTGACACTCTCTCCCGCCTCACCCAGGCGGGAGCAGTCATTCGATGATATTCCACCCTTAAAAAAAATCCCTACCATTTACGCTTTTATATAAAATAAATTCTTTTTTGTAACATAACATAGTCTGATTTATTTATACAGAGCCAGTGAAATACAGTGAAAATAAAATACAAGAGAGCCTGCAGCGGATTACTTTAACGCATTGCAGAAACATCAAACCGAATGGCAATAATATTTCACAGATATATTTTTTGCTACAATTCAATTGCAATAGCCTTCACACAGCGGTTTTACTTTAATGGTGTTTTTAAAGTCTTATTTTTGTGTCAATTTTTTTTATTTATTTCTTATTTGTAAGCCCGTCTGTTTGGTCATGTTTATATTAGATTTCAAAGTCGTTTGCGTATTGCTTGTCACATATTTGAGTAATTTTATAGTTTATTCGTAACTTTTTAATTGACGAAAATGATAAGTAGCAACATATATTTTGTAAGGGGCATAACTCAATACCCAATATTCTAATTTTTTCTATGAATTAATGCACTCTGTACTGAAAATGACAAATTTATTTCATCCAAAAAGTGAAGCTAATCATGATTACGCTCAAGGGAGGATGTACCTGACCTATACATTTGTAAGACAAACATGGGTATTAAGTGCTTAGTGCCGATGTCAGCGACTTGGTAAGAGGCCAGGGGAGATTAATTAATATACAATACGTTTGTTATTTCGCAAGGGTTGGTTTGCACCCTCTCTTCAAGTGAAAGTACAGATAGATTTCATATGTATAGCTACTAAGCTTTGCGACTTCATCTGCGTAGAATAAGTATGTAACGTCTTTATCAATTCTGAAGTGTCAAAAGATTGTTCATTTTTAATCTTAAAAAAATGTTATGTAATTAAAATGGAACGTTCTGTATCTGAAAGATTTTTCTTTTGTGTAATTCGTTTCTAGTTTTTTCTTCGCCCCCCTAAGGCAGCTCTTTCCGGTTATCTTAGAATATAATAGAATAATCTTTATTGTATATCATTAATAATATAGTACATACAGAAAAAGGAAATAACAAACAGTTTATTAGGTTATATTAAAACTAGCATTTATTTTAATTATTTACTCAAGTGTCGGACACTTTAAGTGTGGGAGAGCCATGCTTCGGCACGAATGGGCCGGCTCGACCGAAGTGATATCACGGCCTCACAGAAAACCGACGTGAAGCAACGCTTGCATTGTGTTTCGTCATGTGAGTGAGGTTACCGGAGGTCCAATTAACCTCCCGTTCCCTAATCTCCCCAATTCCTGAATCCCCAACGATCCTCAAACTCCTAATCCCCAAAAGGCCGGTAACGTACTTGTAACGCCTCTGGTGTTCCAGGTGTTCATGGGCGACGCCGATTGCTTACCAGCAGGTGATCCGTTTGCTCGTTTACCGGCTTAGGTCATAAAAAAAACTCATTTAAACTTCTGTATATAGTATATATATAACATGCACTCTCTAACAGTCAACCATGGTCAACATTCTTGACTGTTTCAGACCTACAAATTATTTTATTCCAGATTTCAATTGAATCAGTGCATTCGTTTACAGACAGAAGCGATGCTTACTCGTTTATTATGTCAGTATGGATGTGTAAGTACCTTCTTATATAAAGCTGTGTGCGTAAGATATTATGCCCCGTCCCCTAATGAAGATTATGTGGAGTTGAGACTTAGAGGGCGCGTTGCAGCTTTCATGCGAAACGTTTTAATATTCATGGAATTTTAAATATATAATCCGTCGACATACTTACGCCTATGTATCAAGACTTATCTCCAGATTTCAATCGCTTTTGGTTCATATTTTAGGGCGCTTTGTGTAAAGTAAGGCAAAAACATTATACGGTACTGGTAGTAGATATTTAAATTTTTTTTAAACGTTACCCCACAATCGGATTTTCTCCTGTGTCGTGGGTGCGTTTACAAACATACAAGTTCACATACACAATGACACCCAGACCCGAAACAACAATTTGTGGATCACACAAAGAGTTGTTCCGTGTGGGAATCAAACCCGCGACACGTTGCACGGCAGCCGGTTGTCCAGCCACCGCACCAACCGTGCAGTCGCAAAATGGGTGAACATTTTATATTTATTTTGATCTACACTTACATAGGTATATGTTTTTTATAATCGTTATATGTAGATATGCATATAGTCAACCATTAAAAACGGTTTTATATGCTACAACTTTAAAGCAAAACCTAAGACTTGGGAACTACCTACTTTTTCAGCTTTTATATGCGTAACGTTATCTACCAGCTAAAAAACATTACTTTAACCAAACGGTGGCCGATAAAAGGCAATTCCAAAGCCTCTTTACCGTCTGCCATAGCTATTCCCTATTGCTTATCGATGTCAGTTAATTTTTCCATGACATTACCATGCCAAATTTAGTTTAACGAGGATCTACGGTACCGACATTACCTCTCCCATGGGAATCGAAGGGTCGTTCTCTCTGCCATTGCACATAATATGGTTATGGACGAAATATGAGTAGAACATAGTAAAATACGTATATATTCGTGTTTATAGCTTTATTTTATGACTTAAAGTAGAGCAATAATGTGTTTATAGACTCACTGGAGGCTCAATTACCCCCTCTCCAATCTCCCCAATCACCAAATCCCCAATCCTCAAATTCGTAATCTACAAAAGGCTGGTAACGTACTTGTAACGACTCTGGTGTTTCGAATGTTCATGGGCAGCGCTGATTGCTTACCATCAAGTTATCCGTCTGACCATTTACCGGCTTATCCCATAAATAACTTATGACAGCTTCAACATTCATCATAATCTTTCAAAATTATATCCTAAAACTTTATTCAAAGATCACTATATCCAGTAAAGAAAATTGTATTATTCGCTTAGTTACCACGAACAGACATAGATGATACCGACTTTATGTTTCAAAGACTATAAAAATTATAGACGAGATAATGGGGCTTCTTTCTATTGATTTTTAATGATTTAAAATACAAATATATGAAACTAGACTAGGTACCTATTATCACATACATAACATAACATCACGCGTTTTTTTTAGTAGGTTATTATATATCCACATTACGGCACTTAATACCACTATACAATGTAACATTCACTTTTCACTATTTATGTTATGAGTCCCATGAAATAAGGGGTGAGCGTACTGCCATATACCAGGCATAATTCCAGGCTCCGTGCTACTATTGAGATTTCAAAAAACCCATTACCTATCACCATTATTGAAAATCCTGATTTAATATTATATTGAGATTTACTGCCATATGGTTTTTGTTACTGGGAATAGTTTACAAAATTTCCCAATTAGCGCTTCGTAATAATGGGCCATTAAACATTAATTGTTTGTTATAATATCAGGTAATATATTTAACCATGCTCGGTTTGGTTACATATTAAAATATTAGTAGCTGATTTGAATTTAACTTCTAAAGACATAACAAAAGTAATGTTTTTTATGTTCACCAATAATATGTAAGTATTTTTTTATGGGATAAGCCGATAAACGAGTAGACGTATCACCTGATGGTGAGCAATCGGCGCCGCCCATGCACACCTGAAAGACCAGAGGCGTTACAAGTGCGTTACCGGCTTTTTGGGGATGAGGAATCATTTCAATTAAGGGTTGCGCCTATAGCTAAAGCGGTATAGTGTCTAATAGAATTAGGATTAAAAGGGACTCAATTTTTAATTGAAGGTTTCAACAATAAATATTTGTTGTAGATGTCGCTTGTAGGCGCGCGAAATTCTGCTGAACGAGTAAAAATAAAACAACAGTTACATTATATATTTATCTATATTCAGGATCTTAATACGTTTACTTTGTCACTAACTAGTCAATAATTAAATTAAAATCTACATGTACAAAAATTGTTTATATACACGAATTCATGCAATTTCTATACTTAGTCTAATTGGTAGGTACATAATGACCGTGACGCTCGTTACTCGAGGAATTTACAAATACGATTAGGTAATAATTAATACATCTGACGAAATTCATCATTTTGACACATTCAAGTAAACCCAAGTTTTTAAAACTTCCACACTAATTAGGGTTGTTATTTATTTTAAGGTAGCTAATCGCTAATTATAATTAAATTACAATTTAACGTCTTTGTGAACCTGGTTGACGATATATGCAATAATTAAAAATTGACGATCATCAATTACAATTCTTAACATTATGAATTTCATACATGAAGATCGTTATCCTAATGCGTTTCGAATGACACTGAGTATGAGTTAAATTATTGAATAAATATGATTTATTCATAAAATGGGAACACACCGCATTCCGCGTAAATAGTTCGCAACCAAGCACTCGCGGGTCGCGGGCCGCGGTAATGGCGGGCGCGGTACTCTGGTGGTCCGACATCTATAGCCACTATACGTTAATGTCTCTATACGAAAGGAATATTATGTTTATATTTACACGCACACACAGACGCACAAACATTTGGCACAAAGAGGCGTTTCACGCTCACACACGGGCCACGGCACGATCCACTACAGGTTCTGAGCAAATATAGGTATGCGGAGAGATATCTACACAAGTACTTCGTAGCCTCACCTATTAGTCTCCTCTTATAATATTGGTGAGTTCTTATTCTACTTATTTACATCTCACAATCAGTCGTAAATAGTTAATATTTTGGCAGATAATTTCCATTTAATAACTATTTAAAATTACAGAAATATTGTTGTTTACAAAATAAATATCAAACGCGACATAACCATCTGGGTTGGCACTGTTAAGTCCTAAATAGGCCGGACTAAAAGCTGCTAAAATATAATGCAAAATGTAAAGTCGTATCGTATAAATTCAGAAATACGAACCTAATTTCGACCTAATAATGTTCGGTTTTATAATGATAAAATTATTTCACAACCTGTTACAGTATGTATTTGGAAGTTAATGACTATTCTACACAGAATGGATGAAACGTTCTATTCGAGTATTATAAATTAGAGTTCGAGATTAAAAGGAGATATTGTCAAGATTGTGTCAAGTCTCAGTAGGCGAATATATTTCTAGAAGGGTCTAGAAGTTGCTGTCGTAGTCAGAGCGGCGCCGCGAGTAGTGCGAGCGCGGGTACTCGCCCGTGTAACCGTACACTTGGGACCCGCCGCCTGTTTGCCCGTACAGCTGCGAACCACCGCCGTATCTGTCGACAGAACACACATCTATTAACATACATAATATGTTCCTGTATTTAAAACTTGTCCGACCGACCGACCCTGGCCTGCCTGCTAAACTTTTGCCATGAAACAAGCAGCAGCGGTTTTCCATGAAACATGTAAGGCAGGGTTCCGCTGCGGTAAAAGTTTGTGGGAAAAGTAAGCTTTGGTCGTCTCTGGTGTATTTTGTAGAAAGTTGAACGATACAAGCATTCTGCTGAATTGGACAATACCCTGTAGACTAACCCGTATGTTAGTGTTAGATAATCGCGTATATAATAAATTGTTTTTCAAACGAGAAAATTTTAAGGAAGTTATAGTTCATACCCATAATTATTTCCGGCAGGGCCATAGATCTGCGATCCTCGCCCGGAGTCCGGTGTGTAATGCTGCATGTACTTCTGGAGCTGCGGCGTCCACTCTGACCGCCACGAGTCACCCGGGTTAGGGTAAGCCAGCTGCTCGATGAAGGCAGTTGACATACGCTAGACAAACAAAAATAAGGTGTCAGAAATGCTTAAATTACTATATTAAATTTAATAGAAAAATCGATTGGGTTACCTTGCCCGAAGGAAGATACGGCAGTTCACGTTCTTTGAGTTGATGCACGTCATCAAAACCTCCCATGTGACTCTTATCCAAATCCCGAAGCATTTCTTCGCTAAGTGGTATTGGCTGTTTGGCCTTGGCACTCTTTTGTCGGTTAACCAACTGTGAAAATACATTAATTAGTATCATGTTTCCATATAAGATTAATTTGTCTTTAAATATTAAGTTAGGATAACTTACTACTGTAACTCCAAATATTACGACGAACAGGAGAGATGCTAGCGCAATGACAATCACAGCGATACCCCACTGAGGCAAGAATGATTCTTCTTCGGGAGCAATAGCTGTTGGCTCTTCACGTTTAGGCAACACTATAAAACAAGATAATAGTTTAAAGTTTATTACATTAAAGTTTCATTTTAAAGGATTTTTCAGAAAAATACTGACCTATGAACTCAGTGTATGCAGGGTCCATTACAAACTTTCCAATTTCTAACTTTCCAGCAGATTTGTCAATTGTTTTGGTCATTTTCTCATTGCTTTTCTTCATTCTTTCTTCATCAGGTTGGTCTCCTAACATAACATCAGGATCAAACTCATCTTTCGGTTCTTCTGTAATAGTTTCGACTACGGAACCGGGCTTCGCTTCATGTAGAGATTTGTGGAACATTTTCTTCAGATCTAACGTGTCCACTCTTTCTTCTACTTCTTTGAGTTCAATAAAGTAGTCAACAAGAACAGAGCCTTCACTGAACCCATCGATTCTTATATCCTTGTACCATTTGCGCAGATAGTCCGATTTTGAATAGACAGAGTTCAACTGTGAAATTTAAAGAAAATTTAAATCGAATGTTTGTATAACAAAAGTAAATAAAAGTTATACGATATAACAGTAAGTTTAATTTACCTCTTCCTTGACATCCTTTGCAAGCCGTTGCCATTCTTCTGTATTGTGATCTAATAATTCAGGTATCCATTTTACTCCTGAAATTAAAACACGTGGTTAGAATCAACAAGACCTTTTTCATTCTTTTGTAAATATAATAAAAATAGGATGACACAAAAACAAAATAGACAAAACATGCATAGAAATACCTGATACTATTTTTATGGTAGCAGCAATGTCACACTCTCTCTTGCACAATCCGGGAGTGGTCGGAGGAGGAGGTACAGGCGTCGTTGTAGTCGTAGTCGTCGTGCGTCGAGTCGTTGCTTCGGTACTAAATTCAGGCAGAGGACTAGTAGCAGTAGCATTCCTTTGAGCTTCTAGAAGCTTCTCAATAGAAAATGGCGTAGTAGACGGTGATGGCCAACCAGTAAATTCAGTTGAAGCTCTGAAAATGATTACATCGTTAGACAAAGTACTCAACTGACTACTTATGACAAGCTATACAAAGGTAAATAGAATAAACGTAAGTACCTTGTGGGCCAACCCTTTTGTATTTTAGGTGTGACTGGAACAGGGCCCAGTGGTTTAGGAGTAGTTGTTTTCCTGTTTACTTTACCACCTGGTCTGGAGGGGAATACAAGTTTTATACCTCCAGGTGCTTTAGTTGTACTACTGGGTGGAGACGCTTCCTCTTCGGTTTCATTCAATTTAAATCCAGGTGGTAATAAGTTGGAAATATCTGCAACTTTGATATTGACCAGAGAACTTCCTCCATTTTCTTTGTCAGTGTCGTTCAGTTTGAAACCAGGTGGCAGTAAAGCTGAAACGTCTACTGGAATAGCATTGATTGGTAGTTTGGGCTTTTCAGTAGTTGTAGCATTTGGTTTGAAACCTTTAGGTAAGAACGCTGAAATATCAACTTCTTCAACTTTATCAAAGATAGATTTAGTAATTGATTTAATATCAGGCGTTTCTGTACTTGACGGCTTATAGTTAGCTGGTAATAATTTACTTAGGTCATCTTTCTGTAGTTTTTTAACAAGATCTTCTTGGGGTTTGTTTTCTTTAGGCTTATATTCTTTAGGAAGTAAAGATTTATAATCTAATACAATAACCTTGTTCTTTGAACTTATACCAGATGATCGACCCTGTGTGCCATTAATTATAGGGATCTCACTAGATACTTCTGGTGCACTAGTAGTTGTAGTAGTGGTTGTTGTCGTGGTCGTACTGGTTCGTTTATCTTTATATGATAACCTAGATTTGTAACCAGCTGGTAAAAGTCCAGCAATGTCATCCATTACAGTTACTAACGAAGGCTTTTTCTTAGGCTTAGGTGTTGTAGATGTCGTTACACGATGAGCGAATTTCTTAATTTGTACAGGTAATGGCTCTGGAGACGATCTTTCTGTCACAGAAGCAACTGTAGTACTCTTCAATGTAAATACTTTTATTGGTGGTGGAATTGTTGTCGTCGTTGTGGTCGTTGTTGTTGTAGTGGTCGTACTTTCAGTAGTTGATTCAGTTATCAATTCAATATTTTTATTTTCGTTATTTAAAGAACCCGATAAAACTGCACTTGATAGTTCAGACTGAATACTATCTAACTTGTCGTTAATATTTTCTGTTGACGACGAATGATTTATAAGTCCACTGGTTTCTTCTCTTGGATCTTTGGTCACGGATTCTTCATCATCTTCTTCTTCTTCATTGTCATCAGCTAAAACTTGCTTCTTCTCTTCCTGTTCTACAGTAGGGAATGGTAAGAATCGAGCGCCTGAGACACTTCTACTTGTTTGAACTGAAGCGACTACAATCCAATTCTCAGTGGTCACTGGCACAGATGCATCATTCATTTGGTTACTAGTTGGTGAAGTGCCTTCCGAAGATGAACTAAGTTTAGTGGTACTTGGAGGATATGTGACGTCTGGAATTGATATTGTACCATTTACTACACTCTTGGTAGTTACGACTGACACAACTTCCTGTCCCAATATCGATGGTGTTTCAATAGATGTTACATCTTCTTCGGCGGTTGGTGCAGAACTAATAAGAGTTCCCTTTTCTTCAGAATGTTTGTGTTCTGTTTGATCAATTACTGGTGTGTCCACAAAATGTTTGAAATTGTCATCCTTAACCATAGTTTTTTCAGGTTTCATTACCAAAACATCAAACGATTCCGTTGAATTTTGTTTTGCAACCTCTGTAGACTTTTCGGGTTCTTCAGTCGTATCGTATTCGTCGTCATAATTATCTGTAGCCTGTTCTGTTGATGAGGATCGGTGTGGTTCTTGTGTAGTATGTTTCACCTCAGAACTTTCATCGTCATCATAATACTCCACGTACTCTCCCTCATCTTCTCCATCGACACTATCATGATCTTCATCTGAATGTTCACTGCTCGTGGTTGTTGTCGTAGACGTAGTAGTGGAAGTGGTAGTAGTGGTTGGTTTAACTGGTTCTTGCTTTGGATAGTTATCAGCATTCATAGAGCTAGCGTCAGGTTTGCTATCGTCTGTTGATTCAGATCCAGTTTGATTGGATTTAATGACTTCTACATCAAAAGAACCTTGAGTATTCTTCATGAGCTCTCTAAACGAACTTAAATCGCTTATATCATCTTCGAGTAAAGGTTCTATGTCTAGGAGTCCCTTGTATTCAGTGGAAGAACTATGATATATGTTGGCATTTGATTTTGGCACATTTAATTGATTTTTCTTATTAAAAGTATTGCTTGGGGTATTTTGAACTTTTGTATTGCCATTGATAGATGGTGAATCTAATTGAGTGAACCGTGGAGTGTTAGGCTTATTATTCAGTCTTTGTTTCATTGCGAGTTTATGAGGATTATAAGTGGTCACCCTGTGATGTTCAAATAAGTCTTGATTATCATTTTCAATATCTTCATCGTGTGCAATGTGACCGCTTTGTCCGTTACTTTTCAAGCTGTTACCGTCAAATGGCAGTGTCTTAAATCTATTATTTTGTAAGTAGTCAATATCAGGATTATTTAAAGTGATTTGGCCCAAAAAGGTTTCTGGTTTAGACGGGTCATTTTGATACGCTACGGAGTGTATTTGTGACACATCGGGCCTATTGGTAGAAGCTGGGTGTTGCGTAACCATTTGGAAGTTGTATGGTAAAGCTGGCCTGAACCTTTGTCGTTGTGCAGTAAATTCGGGTTGGTTTACATAATACTGGGTTCCGGATTGACTCCTGCCCGTCGGTAATTGAAAAGGTGACGGGTTTTGGTTGTAGTTAGGGCTGGGGAATCTTGACTGGCCCTCGTTGTAGAGTGGCTGCTGCACGGTCGGCGCAACCCTGTAGTTGTCCCCATGATCGAAGAATGCTGATGATGGGCGAGCATTTGGAAATAAAGGCGGTTGAACTTGAGCAAAACTTTTTTCTACCGGTGAAAAGAAATAATGGTTTTCATCTGAAACAAGAGAAGAATGGCAAAATTAATATTGTGTTCCTTCATAAGAGATTTAAAGGTAAGTTTAAAATTGTATAATAAAATGATAAAGCATACAATGTGTAAAGAATTACCATTTAGTGTACGTAAAACAATGTGAGGAATTTATTGGGTATTACCAGAGAACGCAGGTATGTAAAAAGGGTGACCGAGACAATGCAAGTTATTCGGTATTTTACGGACATTGGAAATTTCAAACACAGCGAACATTTTATGTATTACTTAATTTTATTTGACATGCTAAAATAATTTATTATTTGATTTCATTCAGAATAAATAAATTTAAAAGCTTTTAGAATTCTTAAATAACGACCCAGTCTAGTCTAGATATTTATTATCGCCAAGATTATGTAAAATAATAGTTTTGTACTTTATTTGATTCAAAGAAAATTATGTCCAGTTGTTTCGTACTTTTTACTAAAGCAAATGCTTCAATTTAAAATTTAGTTGTAGCGTAAAATATGCGATAATAATTCACACGTTACGTGAGCCTGAGCGGTACATGTGTAGGTACATAATGTATCAAACTGTACATGACTTTGATGTAGTGCTCAATTTTATGGAAAATAGCATTAACGTCGAATGAAACTCACTCCATACTTTTTGTATGCGCCAGCCCATTTTAGTATGCGTCGGATTGTTCTACAATCGGCCGTCGAAGAATTTCAATTATTTTTTAGTACGTTCCTCATATACTTTTGAATATTTATTATGGGAATTTGTGTGCGAGACATTTAAAAAAAACAAAACGTATTTATCAATTGACTGGCATAATAAACTACAAGAGAGGTATCAATTAATATTATTATTAGTTAGCTTGAGTGAAAAGTAATCCTATTATTCGTCTATAAACCAAGTAAGTGAACAAAACAATTCCTCACTTGTGAGGTAGTAGGGTGAAACAATATCGTAATGGCTCCCGCTGTTTGTTTTCGTTGAATTTTTGTTATAGTCAGCTTTAATACAATTTTGTGAGTGAATGGTATTCTCGTATGAACTAATGCAAATGGCGACGTTGCTTTTAAATTTCGAACGTATTTCATAACGTTTTGTAACCGGCCAGCATTAAAATTTGAATTATCACATACCCATCAGTTCCCCTCTACTTATTTTTGAATTAATTTTTGTTGTTGTAATTAATTAAAATTATGAAAGAATGTGCATAAACTTTACATATACACTTGAAAAACTTAATTGTAAATACTATGTTTAATACCTAACTGTGAGCTTTACCAGTGAGCGATTAATAATTTTCTTTCTAGTGTTAAATATACTAAATTATTAAATGGGTACTTAGACTAAGTATTATAATATTATAACTGATGTAAATATGACCTATTAAATGAGATTCAAAATAGGTCTACTAGATATTAATTTTTCAAAATCAAGTCTATACGTCTACATGAATACTATACCATTACAATGGAATATCTTACTAATATTATAAATCAGAAAGTTTATTTATATGTTTCTTATTAAATTACGTCAAAACGGCTGAACAGATCGGGACGAAATTCGGAACAGGGATAGATTATGGTTTGGAATAAAACATAGGCTACTTTTTTCTCACGGGGTTGCGGATTATAAATCAGAAAGTTTATTTATATGTTTCTTATTAAATTACGTCAAAATGGCTGAAGAAATCGTGACGAAATTCGGAACAGGGGTAGATTATGGTTTGGAATAAAACATAGGCTACTTTTTTCCCACGGGGATGCGGGCGGAGCCGCTTGCAGAAGCTAGTAGGTATATATAAGTTTGCATTAAAGCTTAATAAGGACGTAGGTACAATAACCAGCGGGATTTATAGCCGCTACGTGTGAGACTAGGTACCCAACGATTAATACGGTGATAAATGGACATTCTCTATCGTAGAATAAATTTACCTTCCTTTTCTTACACGAATATGACTCGAATATTTCAAGACTTAAATGTTATTTTCATTTGACCTTGTAACAAATAGAGCGGGTTGTCTACAGCTAGGAATGTTGCATAATTTTTTCTCATGATTTTTTTTAATTTGGCCCAATAAAATTTTAATATGATTCTTGAAATATTGTGCATGGTGTTTCACACGAAGTAAAAATTTTATTATGGAATACTTGCTGTTTCCCGCGAATTTGTCCGCGTAGAATATAAAAAATGAAATAAAAATAAAAATAATTAATTTCATCAACTATTATCCAACAAAATATTAGGAAAAACCTGTTAAGCAGGAGTATGCTTGTGGTAGAAAGAATATGATTATGATTCCTGTTTTATCCCATGGGAGCATTTAATCGGGATAAAAAGTATCCTATCATCTGAGTCACCTGCATACCCTGCCTATATACCAAATTTCATCAAATTCTATTTAGTACTTTCAACGTGATTGTCGGACAAACATCCAAACATAAAAACTTTTATATTTATAACATTAGTATTGCCATGGTTGGGTAGATGGCGCTACCAGCAATTAACGTATAGCCAGCAAGTTGTTAAAATGCTTTTGCATTGTTAAGTAAATATTTAATTAGAATGACAGTACCTCTTTGGTCAATAGATAGCAAGATGATCATGTGAACAAATTTATCATTCTCATGGAATACACGAGGGAATATTCACTTATTGGAAAACATCTTACAGTTCTCATAACAATTTATGTAAAAAAAGAAAAATACTGGCCGAATTCAGAACCTCCTCCTTTATGGGTGCTTAGTCAGTTAAAAATGAGTATTTCATACAACTAATGCAATCAGATCATTGATTACTTGAACTAGAAAGGGTTTATCTATTCGATTGCGATTCACTTCAATACGCTGGCGCCACAAAAATCATAACTCAGTGGAGAGCGCTCTAATCACATTACACGGTTCTTCTAGTTTGTTATTACATTCGTGGTTTCAGTCTGTATATCGTTCGGAAAGATTATCTCGAGGAAATTACTTTCTTGCGGATCATATCCCTAATTAAGAGTGGCGTCGGTTGTTCATCAGGTCCCAAGTGAGTATCGGAGCCTAATAGCGAATCGATCAGCTTAACTCCTAAACTATAAGGACTCTTCAACCATGGAAACTTTGAGGCCTGTTTACGTAATGGATCCTATCCTATCCACTTACTGAGTACCCAGTTACCCACCCACGGCCACCTATTTTCAGTACCTATACTTTGTGAAGAATTACTTATATGAAAGGTTGAGTAGGTACGTATTTTTACTCACAAAGAAGTATTTTTGGAGGCTGAAAAAAATATTTATGACACAGACTAAAAAAAGTTTCCTCATTCAGTGTCGGTAGAAGGTCAAGGATTTTGTATTTTTACGTTTAAACTTAAGTAACTGCTCTACTTAGGTCTTTGGTAACAAAATGCATAACTTAGATAAATTAAGTGTCATCTAAAAATCAGCATAATGTCTGCCGCAATTTGTCTGGAAATTTAAAGATCCATCGTTTATAACAAGCTGGAGGAAAATTCAAAGCAAATTAAAGAGATTTATGTTTCGATTACACTTTGGGCTACGCCTCTAAGCCCAGCGTTTTTAAATTTAATATTATGGGAGTCCAGAGTGCCATTTGAAGGTAGGTGAATATGGAGTAAAAAGCATTTCCACGTTCGATGAAAATTGGTGTGCTGAATCGCATTGGAAATTGGCAAAAACTCATAACATTACCTTTGTTGTTTCTCGGAGGGATGTGAGATATACATTTTTATATGCTGTTGAAAAGTAGCCGCAGTTATTTATTAGTCTCATTCCGATATGGACTAACGATATGTCGATAAAAGTAGTCTAACAGTTTTACCGAGAGTCGACTAAATGTCAATATTCACACGCATTAATTAATACTTATATATATATCTGGTCACATTGCTACATTAGTTGAATTAAATAAGTTTAGCTCTTTATTTAAGACTACATATATTCACATACTGTACTGTAAACCTTTCTACAATATTTAACCTAATCCGTAAAGCACTTGATTCAATATGACATCCGTGATATAAGACTCTGTTTTATCTCTTTGTTGGATAATCTACAATTACATAAAGAAAAGCACCTTCATTTGCCAACGTTTTATAAAGATCACGGATTCATTATTCCACAAAAAAAGAATTCCTATTGTGAGATGAAATGTATTATACTTTGAAGTCAACGGAGTGTTATTACTGCATTCCTTTTATACGAAGATTTGGCAATGGGGCGGATTATAATAACTGATTGCTGTCTGACCTCGCGGATCTCGGGAATTTTTCCGTATTTTTTTATCAGAACAAATTACCCACCCTTAATATACTCCGAGCGATCTGATGGATTAGAATAAATTTTGATGTATTGTTCGTTCTTTTCTTTTATATGGCTGTCAGAAGTTTAAGGAAACGTGGCGAATTGCGGCCCGCAGTGATGTGGGATGGTTTGATTCTAGTAAATTAAATATTGTACTCCATCACTTCGTAATGGACTGTCTCGTATACTTATACAGAACAGGATTTTACATTTCTATCATTTTGTACTACATTTGGGTACACTAGATTGTTAACATTTTTAGATAAATACGTAATGTTTATATTTAAGAGTTCTCTTAGTCTTAGGAGGAATGTTAGTTAGTATTTACCTCATTATGTTATCATAACCTCAACACCAAAATATTACGCACATAAATCAAAAACTTATCAGAAGACCAATCTTTAAACCAATCCCACCTGAATTTCATCCTTTTCAAACATCGGCTCTGCGTCAAAAAGGCAAAAAAATCGTTAGGCAAGTTTTACCTGATGAAAGAAATACTTTTACATTGGTGGTACCTTCAATATATTTTCTGATTAAGTCTAAGGTCGCAAGAAGCTGGAATTTCCCTCGAGACTGGCCGAGTTTCGTGGCTTTATCGCTCATGTCAATGTTTATACGCCAGGGCTGATTATGTGAGCGGTATTGCAATACGGAGTATACGAACACAGTACGGTAGGCGTGTGTGGTCCCCTCAAAGTTTCCTTTATGAATACAGAATGAAACGATTCGCTTATTGGGGCTGTGCGCAAGGGGATGAACTTAGTAAATTACCTACTATTTGTTTTCGGAAAGTAATAGGAACGTCTCTCTCTAGATAACAATGTTTTCGTTCTTTTCCATCAAAACGAGTTTGTGTGTTATGTAAGCAGAAAAGTTTACCAAACATAGAATTGAGAAAAGGATAAAACGATACTTAAAAAGAAGAATCTGAAATCCCTTTAGTATTCATGGTCATATAGATGTTAATTCTGAACTATAGGTACTACATACATATATAAACATATAGATGAAAAAAAACTGACACTCCCTCCCGCCTCACCTAGGCGGGAGAAGTCATTCGATGATCTTCACCACTTACAAAAAAAATAGATCTTAATAAATACATATTTTGGAATACCTACATACTCACAACATCGTCCTAACAGATTTATTAATTTATTTTCGTTTGTAGATACTTAAATGAACATTTCAAGCTAATCAAACAATCAATAATTAACAACATGACTTAGACATTTAAAAAAAAAACGAACATTTTTAAATTCATTCTTAAATATTCACGTAACACAAAGATACGTACGTATATTCTAATTGCCATCACTGACGTTATGAAGTTGCCGTCTCATTGTGGACGGGGTAAGGGGAAAGGGCTTTCCATAAAACAAACACATGTCAAGTACACGCGTTGCCATGACAACCTCACCCCACTTACTGAAGAGGTAAGTAGACCTCTTTGATCGAGTGATTGATACACGAATGTTGTGGAGACGGATAAAGTAGATTAAGAGGAGTTGTGAAGGCTTTTGGTGTTTGTTTTTCAAATGTGAATGACATAGATTATGTGTCCGTACTGCCTCGTTGGCCGAGTGGTCGCAAGTGCGACTGCCGGGCCTCGAGTCTTGGGATTGATTCCCGGGTCGAGCAAAATAATACTGGGTTTTTTAAAAAAATCAGTGGTGGCATGGAGACTGGAATTATGCCCGGTATATAGCAATAAGCTCATCCCCTATTACATGGGACACATAACATAAATACTTAGTGAAAAGTGGGTGTTACATTGTACAGTGGCATTAAGTGACGTTATGTGTAGCCTAGTCCTACGGTGATAAAATGCGTGGTGCTTTACTGTCCGTAGACTCGACTAAGTTTTAAAATCATGCTAACAACATTAACAAGCTTGACAGGGTGGAAATCGCGGAAATCAGAGACTTCAAACTAAATGACTCAATTGACTTCTATATTTTTATTTATTTAGTCTTTAATGTACACAATTTTAATATGGCACATAAGGCGGACTTAATGCCATATGGCATTCTCTACCAGTCAACCTTACGGTTTAAATAGAAAATCTGCGAAATCTTCCACAAGGAGTTTTAAATAATGTCAAACTCTACAGTGGCACCACCATATTACTAGGTACGTAATATAACATTTGTAAATGACGTGATTCTCTAACACGTACCTATGTTTTCCTAAAAATGAATGTACCTATCCAAAACAAAAAAGGACATTAAGGTAAATCGTATCCAACTTGAACAAAAATCAAAAAGTTAATGAACAACTCGGTTCGGTACTAGATAATACCGAACATAATTACACGAAAAACATTAGTAAAGTCTTCATTAACCTGCTTTACGGAGGTTTAAAGCAAAAATGTTTGCTCGAGACACACATGAAAAATTAACTCGTCTGTATGAAAACGGTGAGATTTACAAGACCTTTGGGACCGACTGTGTTATGTTATACTTGGTCCCACTAATCTCACTTATCCTTTACCTCAAAATCTATGTTTGTTGAGGATCTTTTAGTTCCCTTTTCCCACAAAATTGGGTCATAATTTCGTGAATATTACGTAGAAAATTAGCTCAAATACGTCGAATCGGAATTTTGTGCGAATATTTCCTTCTGAAATCCAAACACCGGAATGTTTGGAAAGTCTAATAAAAAGTTAAGTAAAACAAGGGCTCAGAATGAAATTACACACGACCAAAAAATTTGGTCCAGACTTTTTGCGAACATTTCGAAGTTTCATTACAGGTCTCGGGAGTCCAAAAAACAACATCCATTAGAACAATAAGTTGTAATTAATATTAGGGGCGGAGCACATGCCGTAAATCGCAGGTAATTAGGCAGGCACACGCGTCGGGTAAGGCCCGCCTGCACGTGACGTGTGCGGAAAGGGCTTAAAAGCTCTTTGTAACACCGCTGGTCCGATGTGTAGCTCGCTTAAAGGTAAACATTTCACTTTTTATTTTCAACGTAAAATGTTTGCATGGAATTTTTTACGAGCCAGAATAAACGCAGGTTGTATTATGTATATGTATACCTATTTTGTTTCCTTTATATTTATGTTGTACACAATCTTATCATTTAGTTTATGCCAGACCGTTATCTCTGTAAGTGGTCATGTATATTACAAAACGTCATAAAAGTTTAATATTCACGAAGGTAGATACCTAATTTGTAAAGGTTCGTGTTTACTTATACGAGTCTGCGGGTACAACAACTTAATACACGGTTTATAATAATAATATTTCCAGTACCCTCAACGTTGTGGACGATTATCCCTAACATTAGTTTCAAAAAGTGCGCTCCCAATGAAGTCGTAACGTGGGAACTGGATTAGTCTTTCCTCCGAGCTTGGGTGCCCGGGGGCTTAGGAACTGGATCATAGTCTGACGAACTGTAATCCCTGGAGCACAGTCCCCATGCTACACGATCGCAACTTTATCACTAGCGCCGATGCTTAGTAAAATTAAACATTAGAACGTTTCCGAGAAAATTTTCCGAGCAATTCGTAACATTCTATTCTTAACCAATTTATCCCTTTTTGAGTTTCATTACGAGGAATTTATCCAATTTCCTTACTTCACTGAGGCTTATTCCACGCTGTTTAGTCTAAAAAGAACTTTGGTTAATTACGGAATCTTTTTGAAATGAATAAACCGGTGTGTGGGTGTCATGCGTTGGCAATAAGCAGGACCTTAAGCAAATGTAACTGTGTATTAAATGAAATAGGTTTCTAAATATAGAGGACTACTACAAACAAAAATAAACAGTTAGACCTCTTGATTGGGCTGTGCTTAATCCGTACTCCAAAAAGGAAAAAGGCTTCGTATTGCCGTGTCACGTCGGATGGTTTGTCAACGTGGACGTGAGATTTGTAAACGCTTTTTCAAAAACCAAAAGCCATCGACGAGTAATTTTATTTTGATAGTACTTGATAGTTTCGTTTTAAACTTGATAGTTTCGTTTTATTAAACAGTCTTCTTCATTACAGAAACAATTTCATCTGGAATATATTGTTCCGCCTGGAGTCCTAGAGCAATGTTATGAATCTTTCACACTAACAGATATTCGCTATGCGGCTCCAGACGAGGCAATTAGTATGCAAACTGAGCAATCTGCGCAGAAACACCACGAACCGTTATTATTAGTACTCGTAAATAGACCGTATGCATCTCGCGTTTTTATATCAACTGTTCTCTCAATTCTAACACAAAACTCACCCTTATTACTCACAGCATAAAGACTCTATAACCAAGTCTTAGACGTCCTACTTTAATACCATAAAAATTCTGTAAGACATTTCAGTTTCTTGAACCGCGAAGTTTAATGGAAATCTTATAATTATTTTCTAGTATTCTAACAGAATATGAAACAGCTTGTGACTTTTGTACGTTATTAATGGTTACATTCAAAAATATGCTCTACTGTGAACTTTATACGGTCCAAGTTTCAATTTCCTTTCTAACAAGATACGGTAAGTTTTTGCTTCTACAGCTAAAACACGGCAAAACATATTTTTATGACGAAACCTTGTTAAAACGTCTCCTGTCTTCATTCTATTACGGTAATGTAAGTAACAAACAAAAAGGAAGCGCATCAAGTTTTATAGGATAGAAAAGTTCCCCGTAAGCGTAGTAGCGGTACGAAGTTAGTGTAATATTTAGAAGGTAAGGTACACCTGAGTTGGAGCCGTGTTTTATACAAGCTCTACCTGTTTTATGATATAACTAGCGACCCGACCCGGCTTCGCACGGCCTTAGTTACCAATTCACATAAAACCTTAATAAATTTTACTAAAACTGTCCTCGTGAATCATTCTGTCCTTTGGTGGGGATCGTATGAAAATTCGTTCGTTACTTTTTGAGTTAATCGCCTTTAGAAATACAGATAGATTCTGTGAAGGGGACTTTTTGGTTTTGAGTTATTATTACTCGAAATGCAGTCCTAGCTGTTATTATCACATTAAGATACTTCAAACTTCTAAAACGGTCATTGACTTAAACACAAAACGCTGCATTTAAACAACACCATTAGTTTGCGTTTGAATGTTTCAAATGCGTTAATAAGCCGCGCGTGGGAAGCTCGGCCGGTCGAGTTACCGTCCAGTTTAATGGGTCCCTAATGAAGGGGAAAACAGTATCTTATACGGAAAGGTTTAATTGTTCGGGGCCGTTCATCTGTGGAATCTTCAAAAAGGAGAAGTAACTATCATTAGCAGCAGCTCCTGATGGGAGGGCGCAGTGCAATAATTAGTGACATTTAACGCGATTTCTCCGTTTCTATTCGCACTTTTCCCTTCCTCGTTTCACGGAAAGGATGTTTTTAATTTGTTGGGGAATTCTTTGATTGAAAGCAGGAAGGGACCGTTTGGTAGTTGATTAGTAATTAGAAGGAATTAGGTTGATCGGAATCAAATAGTTACCTAATAAGGGAGCAATGTTTTGTTAGTTTTATAATCATACTAGATGAGTTGATACATACAAAATAATGAATATCAACTTTTCACTATCATACCGTTAATAAGCGATGCCTATCTGAATGCACATTCTATACGGCTATTTATATGTATATGAAAAGGTATAAAGTAATATTGTATCGTAATATGTCTATTTATTTCGTTTTTAATAGCGAATAAGTTCGATATTGATAAAAAGAATATTACAACTAGTCTAGACAGAACAATAAGTAGGATTTTATTCAATAATCTTCAACTTGAACTGTTTTGAATCAAAGTAGATGTAACTAGAGAAACTTTACGAGTCTGTTTGTTCGTTTCAATGTTAGTAAATATTGAACTTATTTGAATTTCGTTCAACCGTCTTTTTTGAATTCTGAGTCCAGTAAAGCTTATTGGATTTTGACTTTCGAGATTTAAAATTATTTCTCAGTGTCAGAGATCGGTGTAAGGTATTAGGATTTCTTTTTTCTCAATTTGAAAAATAAGACAGTTTCGTTGGCCGACTGGTCCCAAGTGCGACTACCGGGTCAGGCAAAGTACAACTGGGTATTAAAAAAACTCTCCGGTATACGATAGGCTCACTCCCTATTATATAGGACTCATAACATAAAGAAAAGTCGGTGAAAAGTCGGTGTTACATTGTACAGTGGCATTAAGTGCCGTAATGTGCACCTCTGCCTACCCCTTCCGGAATAAAGGCGTGATGTTATGTTATTTTTACAAAAAATAAGCCAATGCATAGCCTGAACCCAGAGATCTAACCCATGATTTCATGATTAACCTAAAACAGAACCGAGTACTATGTAACTAACCCGAAACATAATTAATAATGAATTTATCATAATAACTTACACCAAAACATACGCAAGTGAGAATAAATCAAAACACAATTTAGAATGAATTAACGTAAGAAACAATTTAATACAAACTTCCTCCAAATTACTGTTTCATATTTACGCTCGTGATCGCGCCTGACTCTGCCCGATAAATATTTCCTTTAATATTTTCCGATCCCTTTTACTATATGACAGGTAACAGAGTGCAAAACACAAGTAATAAGCTTGTCAAAATTTTGATATAGGTTCAATCGAGCGAAATTAGTTCGGACAGGTACACAGAACAGGTAAATATATCATAATATTACAAGTATGATCTCGGCAAATATGACGAATTTTATATTAAGCTTTGATATTACATTTCGTTCTCATATACAAGTTACACACAGACAGACATCAATATTAGACGTAGCTATCATGAGAATGTAAATAGCGTCAAATTAATATTCTGTTCGCGTGGGAATTTTAGATATATGAGCAACATACGTAAAATATTTTGATCCACATACTTAGTGTAGTATATGAAGGGTTCCACATTGAGCCACTTGATCCCTAATTAAGTACGGCCCTCACGTAGGCACCTCTAAAAACCTTTGAATAAGAGATACTCCAACCTCACACGATCATAGTTTTATGCCGATGTCATATAGATTGCTTTACGAATGCCAATTACTTATAGATAGAAATAAATACAGAGAAAGCAACTTTGCCATTACGGAATTAAATTTGGAAATGTCGAATTTAATTGGGGTCCAGCCTACGCACAGACAGATAAATGTCGATTTTAAAATAGATTTGTTATATCAAAGCAATCTGGCGCGAAACAATGCTTTTTTTATCTTTACTTTTTAGTTAAATATGATGAAGGCAAAAAAGCATACTGCATTAAATAAAGTAATTTAAATATAATACTTTTTTAAGGGGGGTAAATCATCGAATGTCTTCTCCACTTCTCCCGCCTGGGTGAGGCGGGTGGAAGTGTTACTGACTACTGACTTAAAAGGCACCCCGTTCCTACTCCTGCCCTTCGAACCGGAGCCCCGGTAACCTATCAAGTCCTCCGCGGCTTCGTATCGGCATCAGCTCTAATGGGCCCTATCCGTGGCCCAATAGGCGCCCAACAGTCGCCGCGTCGCATGTCGCGGAATGAGGTTCATGAATATGAGCCTCTAGCATGGCTTGAAACCAGTGGAGTTTCTCGTCATACAGTTACATGAGTAATAATTAATTTTCATTTTATATATGTACTTAGTTATGTTATTGAAATGAACAGTTCTCATAATTCGATCTTTCTTAGATTTCATTTGTTGTTGTGAAACTTCTCGTAGTCGTTTCCACAATATGATCGTTGGTAGACGATTTAAACATATTGTTTTAACTTTTCGAATTATTTCTTAAACATACTTTATAAAAATATTGCTGCTTTTATAATTTCCGTAGGCGGACGAGAATAAACGCGAAGTATAAACTTATAAAGGTCAATATTTAAATACTTTAGCCGCTGTAACTTTTGCCATTTTAACTTAGATATTTTTTCAAAGATTTTTCCGAAATACTAAAAATAGATTTTAATTATGTCTATCTTCTTGGAACGAACGAGCAACTACGAGCTTCACTTAAAATGACAGAATAACAGACAGATTGACTTTCAAAAGTGTTCAAAATTGTCTGATTGAAATAGCTTTGACTTTGACAGACATCTAATTCATTTCTTTAATAACAATGCTACAGAATCACAACTGAATCTTAAGACTTTAGATTATTGCTAGCACTTTTTATTATGAAAAGTAATCAGCGCTTTTGGGTGACTTCAAGTTAACCAAAATATTAGAGGGAATTTGTTTTTTTTTTAAATGTATGAAATGATAGATAGTCATAGATTTCATAACTAAAATGTAAAATTAATCTCAGAGTACAGTTACTATATAACGTTACACAATATATTTCAACAGAGAAGACAGTTTTGATGCCTCATTCATGTTTTATGGTACATTTAACAGAGGTACGTTTTTCTCTGAAGGCATTTAATTTACGTTTGGACAGTAACATCAAATGAACTAGGAAATTCGTTTCATTGTCTCTTTTACTTTTTATATTGTCGACTTCATCACGTTTTACTGTAAATTCTTATTAGCAGTAACTAAAGTTATGTTTCAGCGACTGTGTGTTTATTTGGAACAGTTAGTGTTATTTTATTATCTTGTCATCAAAGATTAATACACTTTGAATTAGTAATCAACCTGGGTATCCACTGTATTGTTTTTTATAAGTCAAATAAAGAAATTGGCAAATTTAAAAGTCGAATTTTTCTATTCTAATTTTATATTTGGCTTTCCTTTTCTACCAGACTTCACTGATCGTTGTCACAAGCGGTTTGGTGATTGTAGGCATTTGTTTTTGTCTAAAAAAATAGCTACTCCTGTACGTTTTCAACCGCTACTCCTACTAATTGTAGCGTAATTGATAAATGAACTATCAAATCAAAGAAGTAGTTCCGGATCAAACAAACATACTCTTCAGTTTTGAATATTAAGTATAATAAGTATAGATAAGTAACAAGTAATAAGTAACTGTGTTAGTATCACATAGTTTCTTGATTGCAGGGTAAGATGGATATTTGTGTCGTACGCTTGAAGTAAGCCGATAACAGTGTTAGGTCTCATATGACTGACTCTGTTGCAATTTATCTCAAACTATTCCGTTACAGATATGTACCTTCATTTACAGTGCAATAGCTTTAAGGAAAGTTATCGAAGCGTTTTGTACTGTATTCTAGCCTAATAATATATTAAAATAAAAAGGTAATGTAGAATTATCTACACTGCATTCTGAAAATTTAATATTGCGCCATAGTTTCACTTTACTCACTTGAGTAAAAACAGATTAAAAAAAATATCAAAATAACCAATAAGTACTCATGCATTTGAGACTTATTGTAATATCGAAGCATATATTACATGGGACTCATAACATAAATAGTGAAAAGTGGGTGTTACATTGTACAGTGGTATAATGTGCACCTCTGCCTACCTCTTCGGGGATAAAAAGGCGTGATGTTATGTTATGTTATGAAGCATATAACTGATGCCAAAGTAATTTTTAATTAAGACTTAATATTAATATCGAATGACTAATCGATAAGACTACTCGATTAAGATCTAAATTCTGGTGATACATAGTTGCAGGTTAAGGCAATATAAGGTGGTAGATACTCTCTAATAGTAACCGCATTACGTAGAACTCTGCCCTTGTCCACCTTTCCACTTCTATTAGAAATTCAGTACCACGTCAAACCACGTCACCGTGTTGAAGTACCAGCCAACTAATTAATATTCAATCAGTATTATTCACAAGGCTGTCTTCAAGTTCTGTCACAAGTGTCCAACTTTGGTCGAAGCCTGTCCGGAGCGCGACTTATCTCCAAATCTCCGGCTTTAACAGCAATTTCAAGAGGTTTTAAGAAATCTGTAGCACTTTGAAACCTTTACCTTCTATTCTTTTTAACACTAGTGGTCTTAAGTGGAGTTGTTAAAGGTAAGTCTGACTAGAATGTAATTTTTTTTTTAAACAAGATTCGTATAAAATTTTCTTTTCATTACCACATTTTTCTTTGCAAAGCCTCAGATATGCTAACAGATGGTACAGATGTTACGCATTATTGGAGTGATATCATGGAAACCGACGTGAATCAACACTTGCGTTGTGTTTCGTCGTGTGAGTACCCAACTTCCCCGATCTCTGAATCCCCAACAATCCTAAAATTCATACACTTGTAACGCCTCTTCCAGTTGATTACTTACCATCAGGTGATCCGTCTGCTCGCTATGTATACTGATAAAAATATAGGTAACAAAAACATTGACTACTTGACCAAGCATTTGCGTAGTAACCTTAGTTTTAACACATTATATCTACAATTCGAGAAATCTCTTCAAAATTATTACCAAGGTTTCACAGACCTTACAAAGATTTCAATGTAACGGAAACTACATAACAATTGACCTACATTATAACATTGAGCGAATTCCGATAAAATGGCGCAAACGAATGAGTTAATTTCATCCAAATAAATGGCAATATTGTTTCCAATTTGTGGACACGCATAGTTTAATTCTATTAATTAAACATGAAAGCAATCAATTTCCGTATTGTTAATCTATATATATAGATAAATTGTCAATTGTTTAGTTTTCAATCGCTTTTATTGCATTCAAAATAGTTATATTACACAAAATGAGAGTGAATAGTTCGGTCCAATTCCGACATATTCCGTGAGCACACCGCAGCTTTTAGACCGACAATAGTAATAAATTATTTGTCAAGACAAGAAATGGAAATCTGTTGAAAGAAAATTGTCGAAGTAACGACGAATAAATTCTGCTTTTCTTAGCAATTTCCTTGACATTAAAGTTTTATTTATATTCAGCTTTGTTTGCTAGAAATTCTTGAGATCTTTTTTTTTGTAATAGAAGCTACGTTTTTCTTTTTTGAAAATTCAAAGACGGAAATTTATTACGTGCTATTAAGTACATTCCTAGAAAAGTAAGTAAAGAAATTAAGAAAACTATTCAAACTTCAAAAACCAGTTTCTCACATAAAACGACAAGAAATCTATTTCAAAGTCAACTTGAAGCTGTCTAGAGGCAGTTGCTATTCGTAGATTCAGTATTGAATAATAAATAAATAGAGCGGCAGTTACGGAGCGCACGTGGGCGCACGCCTTGTATTGTCCACCCACGGCACACTGCACAGCTTGCACGACCATTTTTATATCATTTTGCGCCACTTCTGTCTTTATTGTCTCCATGTTTATCTAGGTTATGTGCTAGTATTGACTCGACCACTCCGATGTGCCCTGTTTTTCAAATGACCTTTTCTAACACAAACCCACACAATCCCTGTTTACCTAAGTTACCTACTCAGTATTCAAGATAGATTATTAATTCATCACGACCTGAATACATCGTTTAAATTATATTGAAAATTAATTTCATCTATAAATAAATGAATGGGAAATTTCCTTTGAGAATTTGCGCTCAGTTATGAAGCTCGCGTCTTGGGATTAGAATATACTTCATGTTTTATGTGTGCTAATTGTTATAGGAAATGGGGTATTGTAATCAGGTTAAGTATTAATTTACATAATTATGTGTGTTAAGATAATCTTAGATAGAACTTTATCTATGTATCAATCTACACATTATGTAAAACAAAGCCGTGCTCGTTACGCTACATGGTTTGAGATCGACTGGACAGATTTTCATAAACCTTGATTATATCTGGATTCTCTATCAGCATTAGGTACTGCTTAAACTGCAGTGGCTTATTTTTTCAATAGGGTTTTCATCTATTCTAAAACTATAGGAAATGTATCAAAGTAGCTGGTTTTAATATTGTATACAGGGTGTAAACGAAACGCTCCCGAAACACTGACAAAAAGAAATTGTTTTTACAATTTTAATAGTTTTTGTTTTCGTATTATTTATGCAACATCAGATTTGAGCAGTTGATTACAACTATTATTACATAAAAGAAACATTTAATTACCTACATCTATGAAAATACATTTTATTTTTAAGTATCACCTGTCGGCGTTTTTCGGGAGCGTTCCATTTACATAGTACATTCAAATTCAACATTTCTGTATAAGATGAAGTGGTTATTTTTATTATATGATTAATGCTTACCTTGACACGTGGTGTCTTTTGTGACGAACAGCAAGAACGCCGTGATCGTAACTAGTCTCCAACGTCGCCTCCCCATTGTTGTCATTAATTTTCACCGTGTCATTGATATCACACACACCACTAGAATGTCCACACTATAGTACATTGGAAGTCTGAGTTTTGGTGAAAGCCATCTTTGGCAGTCGAGAAATGAAGTCTTCGCTACGCCATGCCGGTAGCTCTGTCACATCTGTAACAAACAAAATTAAGTTTTAATTCTTGTTTCCATAAAGTTAATTTTTCACTGTCTTCGCTGTTGTAAATTTCCTATCAAGAAAAAATGTGTCAGTGATTTTATGGAAACCATGTTTATCTTTCTTGGCTATTATTATGACGCATCGTGATCAAGTAGGTTAACGGATTTATAAAAAATACGCATCTACTCCTACCGATTTTAAATTCAATATAACTACAACCTGATTTTAATGACCCATCCGTTTCTTTACTTCTGTTAATTCAATAAAACTTTCAACTTATAAAAACGAGAGGTGTTAATGTTAATCCATATTAATATCTACTTATTTCTCAAACTATTTCTGTAAGCTGTCAGTCCTACTTAGCTTAACACTCAATAAACTATGAAATTGAGTGGTGTACTATGTACTTATGTACAAAAAGCGAACTAGAGACGAGGTGTCAGGTAAGGTACAAACTTTACAGACAGACCCCGTCGAGCCCCATCGAACAGCGATACTGTTAAAGATTAGTACAACATTGTCCAACAGCCAGTACTGTCATGGTATTACAAACTTTATATGATTGCCTTCGAAACTTGAACGGGCCCGAACGTAACGTCACCATGACCACAAAGATGGCCGCCGATATCAGCTGTCATAGCACCGCCTTTGATGTTTTGATTTGACACTTCAGCGTGTTGATTCATTAGGCGCCCGGTTTTAAGGCCGTGTTTGCTTTGAAGCCCTTCTCTACTAAGTCTGCTTTCGAATGTTTGGATATGCCTCAGTTCGCATTAATTAATCAATAGGCTGCAGTGAAAATTACTGTTGAGTTATTGAAGAATTTGGAATAAATTAGTCATGGGTTCATTGATTAAGTAGGTTTACTATCTCCGGTCATTTATAATTCGTTGTTTGAACTGCTTTAGAGCAGTGTTACTGGTTGAATGTAAATGTAAAGGTGACAGCACGAATAAGGAGCGACAGGACGGAAAACATTCCTGCGAAGTACTCGCTTTAACGACCTGATACCAACATTAAGAACCGGAAAATATATATTTCCGTCTCTCAGGAGTTGCAAGGTGACATTGTAAATATTGCGTTAAATAAATTATATTTATCTACAAGCTGTACTCTGGCTGCCTCTTTCTTAAATTACACTCGAGAGGAATATATTCTCTTGTTATTTTTACAGCTTTTTTTCTGTCACAACACCATTTTATATGGAGGTAATATTTTGTACTATATTTCCATTAGGTGTGCATTCATAAATTAGATGCAAGAACAAAATAAAAATATTAAGTTTAGTTAGAAATGAATATAGTTAATATAACATCTGAGTAATGAATTCATAAAACATCTATATATCACAATTCACAATTCTTAATTTTCAGTTATTTTAAAATTGAAAACGCGAAATTGTGACATTGTAGATTTATAGTTAAGTATAATATCCGTATAATGAGACTAACAAATTGGCAATCACCGAACACTTGTCTGATATGTAATTATTGAGTGATTAGCGTCGCTTCTAGTTGTTAAACATCTAGGTTCGTATTATCGGAGGTAGTGAAACGTGTAGTGTAGTGAGTGACGTCACAGCGCGTCACGTAGACACACCGGCCGCGGCTCCGGGCGCGTCGTGAAAGCGGCGCGTTCCGGCTCGTCAAACAGTTTCTCGTGAACACATAGCCAGAGCCACGCCAATACACGGTGATGCGTTAATGTCTCTCTAATAATTCACGTAATCAAAAAATAACTCGACAAATAACAATAGAAAGTCGCCAGACTTCAACGGAATTCGAGAATTCGTGTCAAACTGTGTAATTAGAAAAGTTTGGTATTTTGATAAATATATGAATAAAGCTCACTGTTATTCTATATTATAATATTGGATTTTAATGAAATACCACCTGACAGCTATGAGATTGTTTGCTCCCGGGGAGTGGCTATATTAAACCTTTCTAAGATGAAAACTAATCTAAGAATTAAATGAGTGACTATTAAAAATGTTTAACTCTTTTGTTATATTAAAATCTTTGATCTCAAAGGGCTTTTTAGTCAAACATGATAAAGAAGCATCGATGATTAGCAATGGATTCGAAGAACAATAAAACTGACATTTACTTGTGCAGGACATATTCCTTACATTTTGACATGTAGCCATAGAACCATCAAGCAGATAATATATTAATTATCATCATAAATAGCCTTTGACAATCCTCTTTTAGACTATTAAGTAATGAAAGGTAAACCTACAGCTTCTGTATATAAAGTATTAAAGTAAATGTATACATTTAGTTTATATTCCTTTATGTTCCCTATAGGGAAACATCGATTTTGGACTTATACAGTCGCCAGTTACAGGTTAACCAACATTGTGTATAATACAGTGAGTAAGGACTTAACTCTATACCTTTTACTAAAAGGATTTAACATATTCTTCATGCTGCTATGCAAAGATATAATTTTCTTTATTATTATCATTTATCTCTAATTTAATATCATAAAACACGTGAATATACCTACTGAGAAAAGCTTTACTAGTGCTACTCAGTGAGCTGTCGCTCGCTGCTTATGAGGGAGAACCCCTCTGTGGTTCGAAACTAGTAGAGCTTTTCTCAGTATATTCACGTAAGTGACCCGCGATTTTAGGTAATTTCGTATGTCTCACGATAGTTATTATAAAAAAATAATTATCTCTAATTTCGTTCTGGATTATAATGAATTGTTAATGTTTACTAGCCGTTGCATATCACGTAGTGTGCAACTGTTTGTGGAAGCATGGTCGGCCATTTACTGTTTTATGTTGTTACTGTATTGTATTACGTTGTATTTCTGGTTTTGTAAGTTTTTTGTATCGTAAATAAATATGTTGCTTTTATTTAAATCTCAATTTTATAGATCAAAGATTGTAAAACAAAAGGACGAAAGCCAATTAAATAAATTAATAGAACTAACAAGTCGCAACTGTCGGAGTAAAGTTTAATTATTGTAAAGTATCGGTAAACTCAATGGATTTACAAGCTAGAGTTGTCTAACCTGACTTGAAAAGCCAAATCGGATACAATGAAGTTCTAATTGCGTTTTAGAAGACTCGTCATTCTCTATTCCAATACGGCGGACCCTCGGTTATAATGGAAAACTTAGAATTGGTTTTCAAATCGCACAATTTATTGTAGATACTATAGAATTCTGTCATGCTTTCTTTAATACGGTCCGCTGAATGTTTCAGTTGGTTATTGTCTTTATTCTTTTGTTTTATTGTTTTAATAACTATCGAAAAGGTCTGGGTATTGTTTTGTATCCAATGAGAAAATTTAATTATGAATCAACGATTTTTCAAAAGATTTGTTCGGTTTTGCCCTAAGATTACTTCATCAATAATCAATTGTAATTAATATCATATAATAAGGTTGGTATTTTAATAAACAAAACACCACTACCTACACCAAACAATCAAAGGTTCAAGTAAAGTGTGTAAGTAAAGACGATGGTTTTGCTTACACACTTAGCTAAGTACAGCGTAATGAAGTTGTATTACAATATCAACATTCATACAAATGTCTAGACGTATATTCCGAAATATTATGAGCGTCACATTTCTGTCATTACCATAGTTATGAATGTCGAACGAACGACATTCTGCCACAACCTCATTGCCAAATGCCAATTACAATCTATGTCAGGGTTAAATTAATAAAGTATTGCTTTTCTTTAAAGTATCTTAGTTATTTTTTTTTGTATCTATTCCTTTGATAAATTTATCATAATATGACGCCCTACTTTTTTATTGCGAGAAGGCTTTATTTATTGTTTTTTCTATGATTTCTCAGTAACACCACAAAGTTTCGAATTGTACATGGTATATGGTAATAGCTTCCCCTCTTCCGTAGGGAACAATATTTCATAGCTAGAGATAAGTGAGTATTACTTTATGTATTTATAAGTATTATTATATGCACTTCGCAGTGTCTACCTATACCTGTCATTGCGGGGATTCAAAGTATATTGTGAAGTTATTATCATGTTACGTCATATTACGTTTCTTAAGAAGAATTTTAACATATGTATGAAGTTTAATTGACATAGAAAATAAACCTTTGGCCTTATATAATATCATACAACCCCCTATTACAAGTTTTGACCATTTCCTTATATCAATCCCCTAGACAATTTATTCGTCGAACGAATTATAAACAAATGAATATCAAACTCGTATTTGTTTATTTAATATTCATGAGATTTGTTCTCTGTTTCATGAAATACGTATTTGTTTAATGCCCGATCTGTTATGGTAATGTGTTTTAAGAAAATGATAACTAAGGTCGTAGGCTGCGAAATTCAAGCGTTGTCCTCTATCCTACAAACCCACGATTTCCATTTTAATTGAGAAATTATTTGTATATTATTTATCTTATTTACATTTTATTGTTTGTATCTACAATTCTGAATGAAGCGGGAATTGGAATTTATGGTTAAATAATACGGAGCGTTGTTTTTTTCTAGGTCATTGGCGTAAGGTATCAGTAGATTTATGTTTTTCAAATAAAAAGTAACTTTATAACATTAGTAATTAGGTATATGTCAGATTGTGATGTAAAAAGCAATGGGATATGTCCCCACGCTGCGCTGTGATGATGCGTTCTAGTTCAGTACACAATGCTCTCATAAAGTAAAGGCTTTTATTAACTTAGTCCTTGCATTATGACCAAAAAATTACAATGTTTATGTACGAGTAGGCTGCGCGACAACGCCGCGACCGCGCACGCTATTCATGAGGAAGAACCTCTCTGTGGTTCGAAACTAGTAGAGCTTTTCTCAGTATCTTCACGTGAGTAACCCGCGATTTTTAATTATATTAAAATTACTACTATAACAATGCAAATAATATTTGCAAAATACACAACAAAATCACTGAAAAAGCTTGATTTCGCCAAGACTGTTATGCTGATTGAGCAAAGCAATACGAAATTAGAAGCAAATCTGTAAATTCTCTTATCAGCGACAGCATTCGCGATCAAACGATTACAAATGAGTACATAATCTTTGTCGATAGAATTCTCATGTGACGTCATTAAATCCATTATATTGCTTGACATCATACAAAGACTAAATTCCGTGGGCGCTGTGTTCAGCAATTTGCAATTAATAAACCGGATCTGTCTGCTTCGACAGAACACTTCGATGAGCCATCAGACTACAAGATAGTCACTATATCAAGGTCACTAAGGAATTAAATTCTTTGTTTGCTCGCCTTAATTTGCATTCGCGAATTAAACCCCTTTTTTAGCATTTTATCTTCCGCCTTCAACTTCTTTATTACCAGAAAATCTCATTTTGTCTAATAAACTCATAAATCCTTACATTGTATCTCCTGCCACTTAATTATTTAAATAAAAAGTACTTATCCAAGAACTTGTTAAAACTCGTTCGTTATAGCAATTTAACCTGCGTAATTGCCTACCTTTAAAGTAGAAGAAAATTTTAAATTGCACCGCGACCTTTGCCGTGCGATATTAAAAAGTATGGGAACGAATTTCGAAATTTCGTACGAGGGCGGTGAAATTTCGTTCACACTTTACTTTTATTGTCGATTAACTAAAATATTGGGACGTTGTACGCAAGTTAATTGCATGTGCGTTGTTGTAAAGCGTTCTGGCATGCAAATGGGGAGTCCGAGCGTGTCTGAGGCGGACTTAAATTGCCTCTATTGTGTGTTACAACACTAGCTGTGTTCTCACGGCCGAACATGAGTTGACGCGACCCCACAACGCATAGTTCGTACGTACGTTTTACTCATACGCTCATACATTCAATTCTAAGTCGTTAGAGTTAACTAAGAACATTATTTTACTAAAGCTTTACACAAAAACTTGCATTAACTCAGAGGTCAGTGTTAAATATGTGCCCGGTGGGTATATCTAGTTGGCAAACCCACTAAGTTTTGATTGCATTGCAAAACGCTACTTGACTATGATACTTGACACTGATTGGTGCTAGTACTCAGTTTAATCGCTACCAAATATTTGAACAGCTATTTTAATCGAGTATGAGCGGTATCGATATAAAAATATGCTTGTTAATTACGTTCGGACACAATAATGATTGATAATGTAACAACAAGAATCTTATGCAACAGCATTACATGAAAGACTAGCTGTTGTCCGCGACTTCGTCCGCGTAGATTAATGACTTCTGACAGAATTAATCAGAATCAATTCAGTGCCCAAGTAAGATTTACCTATTTTGAAATGATTTATCGTAGTTTCAATAAATAAATAATCCCGCAGGGATCTTACCAGTACAGTGCCCGATCACGTAAGGTTTGAGTAATAAAAACTATTCTATCGACAATTGTTGTACAGAATCTCTCTAAAATAAGTTCAGTGGTTAAGAGCTAGAGAGTCCTGGGGCATTGACGCATAGTTCTCGTTCCCGTGGGACATCTGTGATAGAAACTATCAAACGTTACCCAGGTCCCAAATCATCGTTTTACCGAATGTAATTCAAAAAGATTCAATGAATCTAAAATCAATGACTAAGAAGATTTGTACAAACTCTCATTCCCTATTTTATCTCCTTAGGGGTGGAATTTATCAAAATCCTTTCTAAGGAGATACCTATGTCATAGTAACTTTATGCATGCAAAGTCTCAGCCCGATCAATTTAAAACTGGCAAAGTATCATACAAACTTTCACCCCCTATTTTACCAACTTTGGGGTGAGAATGTTCAAAAACCTTTCTAGAGGGACGTTTACGTCATAATATCCACCTGCACGCCGAATTTCAACCCGATCGGTGTAAAACTGACAAAGCTTCATACAAACGTTCATCCCCTACATTACCCCATTGGAGATGGAAATAATCAAAATCCTTACTTGGGGATGCCTAAGTCATAACATCTACCTGCACGCCGAATTTCAATCCGATCGATTTAAAACTGACAAAGTCTCATACAAACTTTCATCCCCTTATTTTACCCCCTTGGGGGTGGAAATTATCAAAATCCTTTCAAAGCGGATGCTTACGTCATAACATCTATCTGCATGCCAAATTTCAACCCGATCGGCTTAAAATTGACAAAACCTCATACAAACTTTCATCCCCTATTTTACCCCTTGGGGGTGGAAATTGTCAAAATCCTTTCACAGCGGATGCCTACGTCATAACATCTATCTGCATGTCAAATTTCAATCTGATCGATTTAAAACTGACAAAGTCTCATACAAACTTTCATCCCCTATTTTACCCCCTTGGGGGTGGAAATTATCAAAATCCTTTCACAGCGGATGCTTACGTCATAACATCTATCTGTATGCGAAATTTCAACCCGATCGGTTTAAAACTGACAAATTCTCATACAAACTTTCATCCCCTATTTTACCCCCTTGGGGGTGGAATTATCAAAATTCTTTCACAGCGGATGCTTACGTCATAACATCTATCTGCATGCCAAATTTCAATCCGATCGGTTAAAAACTGACAAAGTTTCATACAAAGTTTCATCCCTTTTTTACCCCCTTGGGGGTGGAAATAATCAAAATCCTTTCTTAGCGGATGCCTACGTCATAATATCTATCTGTATGCCAAATTTTAGCCCAATCTGTCCAGCGGTTTGGGCTGTGCGTTGATAGATCACTATGTCAGTCAGTCAGTCAGTCAATCACCTTTGAATTATATATATATAGATAATGTCTTGTTGTAATTTAAACCACAACCTAAAGAGCATAGAATTGAATTTACTAAACGACATACCGTTACAGAAATATCGACCTTAAGGTCACGAACTAAGAGCACCTTCATGGAAATATATTCAGCTGTCCTGAGCGAGCGAAACCGCAATATTTCTCAATGAAATCGTTACATAATAGATAACAATGTCAAAGTAAAGACACGGTCGTAGAGGACACGTACTTCAGGGCAACCCCCAACTGTTCCAAGGCGCAATATCTTGCTAACAGCCCAATGAAGGCTTACTTGACACTTAATACACTTATAACTTGTAAATAAATCACGATTCTCATATAAAATAGATACAATAACACAATACACGCACAAAGTGATAAATGTTTGAAGCAGTGACCTCTGTACTTTATTGGTGTTAATATTATAATGGATTTCTTCAATGATTTTTCATTTAACGGTTTAACATTGAAGTGTCATGCGTATTATTTGATATTCATTCGTTTAATTTAGTTTGGAATTCGAAATTCAATGTTTAATTTAAACTAAAAAAAAACATAGGACTAAATGTTTTTGGAGAACTGAATCTTTCCATGGGTTACGAAACTTGGCTAAGATGCTGTTGGAAGTCACCGTTCAGTTAGACATACTGAAAAGAAAGTATAAAAACACTACCAAAATATTTTACAAGCTGCTAATCTTAAAGAAAAATCTAAAATCGGTAAAAGAATGCCAGACTCAAGTTTTTCCAAAAATATTCACCATTTTTAAAAATTCCGACAAAAGAAGGTTCTATTTTAATTTATTAGGGAGCTCAAATTATGCTAACCTTACCGTCCTTTTTAGAATAATCTGATAAAAAATAAATCAATCAGCTTTATAAGCCTGAAGATAGTTATAATATATAAAATACCTAAACTATAATGATATAAAGATGTTGACACACACGACTAAGGCCTTATCTAACGAAGAATATTAATGCAAAAGTGTGTGAAGAACTATTGAACAAATTTTGATAGAATTTGGTACAAAGATAGATAATAATAACATGAGGATAACACATGGAGTCATTTTTGTTGCGGTAATGCCGATGAAACCGCTGCATGTTAGAAGCTAGTAAGCATAGATATAACATATTATATATGTACAATACTTTGTGTGCTAGTAAAGACAGTAAGTAGATAAAGATTTAAGGCTATGTACTCACACAACGAAGTTCTTATTATAAATGGTTTATGAAGGTTCTTGTCCGGCTTTAGTTGCGAGATTTGTCCCACTTCCCAAGGGTTACATCGAGTGGCCTATTTACAGGAGTTTCGGAAATATTGCCTTCGAAACGTCAATAACTCATTTACAGAGATTGTAAACTCTATGACACTTTTGTAGGTCATCTGTGCAAACTACACAAGTAAATAAAAAAGTTTCTTTTCTTTTTTGACTATTATTATTAACTTTTGATCCGATTTCTGAAGGGAGGAAGGAGGAAGAGGTTCTCTATTCGTGTTCTATGACTTTATAGTATGTAGGCACCTATAGTATGTAGGTTTTGAGTATGATCTTTAGCCGATAGACGAAATTTGGTATCGCACCCTCTTACCCACGTGTGAGATGGGACACCGGGTTGGGTTTTAGTCAGTAAGAGTCTGACAGTCCCTTTCGTCCTCCCCAGGCGAGGAGGCTGCACGACAATTTACCTCCGTGGGTTCAAAAAACTAAAAAGGGTAAGTATATCCTTTATGAGTAAGCTGCCGCCTAATGTAAAAGTGAAAAATAAGTGTTTTGAATAAAATACTATATTTTAGCAGAAAAGTAAAAGAAAACGAGCTATGCAAAGTTTCTTAATAGGTCTAAGATAGTGTTAACATCTTTTTCAGAATAAATTGTTGGCTGCTGGGTAAAATTATTTCACAGCGATTAAGAAACAACTAAATTATATCTCTTGAAGTGTTTCTTTGTAAAGTCAAGAAGCGTAATTTCGAAGCAATTATTGAATTAAAGCCTCTTCTAAGAATTTCTATAAAACATTGTAATTAAATAGTAGATAAGTTAGTACAAAGGCCTTAAAGTTGATTGTGAGATAATTTTTCATAGTAAAGAAGCAATGTTCTTCAGTGTTTTTAATTTTTAATAATGGTCTCTTAAATATACTACGTCGTAACATCTTTATAATCTCTTCAGATTTAATGAAAAACATACGTTAAGATCGTTCAGTTTTATCCAGACGCAATACACGATTCAACTTTTAAATTCATTTCATTTCAATCAAAAATCTTACGAACCGGTTTTATTCCAGAATATTCGCTGTTCAACTTCAACTTAAAAAAAGCTTGTAAAATATGCTTAATGTCAAAATTTTTGTCGCGCTTTAATTACATAGCTCGCTCTTTCATAATTAACGTTATCACGCGACACTCTCATTACGAAAACGATGTTAGTAATAAGTTCGAGTGGTCGAAAATGAGTGCTAAGATGAATATGAATAAAGTACAAATTAGATTAATCTCTCACCGAGTTCGTTACCTCTTACCTCCCTAGATAAATTAGTATTCTTTCAACGTAGAGCGAACCACTAATGCAAGTCCCTATTCACAGAGCCACGGAATTTTTATAAAAATATTACTATTTACCGAAGTAACTTTGCGACTGATCCTCGTAGTTTTATTAGCTCGGTATCTTAAAGTAAAGGATCACATTCAACCTTTGCCAGGTCATCGCAGCTTCGCGTAATGAAAAATGTGATTAATGGCTTGAAAAAATACACTTATCTCTGGACGTCAGGCCGGGGCTCGGGGCGCCGTTGATTTAAGATAAACTGGCGTTGATAGCATGGATTTATCAGGGTTTTTGTTTGTCTAATTAACACCTTTCACAGAATTTAAGCAGGCAGCTGTATCTGGAATCTGGATTTTATCGATTCCATTTCTCCCCCAAGGTTATCTTTGTTACTGTTTTATCGTTCGTCACTTTTACATCCGACTGCGCTCGTCTCACAGCATAATATTTCAATAATCTCCGTATCTCTGTTCCACGGAATGTTTCATACTTGACTGGCTTCGTCCGCCGAAGAATGAAATCCGGGCCCGATTTTATTTATAATTTTTCTCAATATTAAATTATAACGTTTCATCAGCATCAGTGTGGCTAAAATAACGCAACGTGTCACGTTTCAATACACACGGACACGTAACTGGAGCGTAATAAATTCTCGCTTTTGAAGTAACGCCAATCATATTATTTCACAGGCGAACTACAGTAACTGGTGCGCGCCGATTATATTTGTTACCCAATGGGATTATGTCGTGTGATCGTCCTGATTGAGTGCAACCACCTCGACCGCACCAATCGCCTTTTAAACTTTAACACTTTTATAATTAAGTCTAAAATATATTGGCAGTGTTCAGAAATTGGCCAGTTCATTTGGCAAGCGTGTGCTTTCAAATTCGAGTATTGATGTGCGCGCCTGCCAAGTTTGGAGTGGTCAAGTATCTGACCGAGTTTTATTAACGTTTACTTATATTCGTTAGCCGCATTCTACTTATATTATTACTCAATACAAACATCCTCAAATGATACACATTCCCGGTAGAACCGGAGGATGTAGATGTTTTTACTTTACTTCGGTTTTTACTGAAGAACTGTCAAATGGTACCAACTTATGAGAAAGTAGCTTATGTCGACATCAGGAAACAAGAGTTGCTCTCCTAACCAAATTTTGACTATATGTTCTTTAGCAAAACCTAAAAATGTTCACGTAACAGCAAGCTCTAAGATTTATGTAATTACATCTTTAACGCAATCATAATTGCTGATTATACGCGAAGACTCAGGTAAAACAACATGTAATTTGGATGCAAAACAATTAACCTTGTTCCACGTTATCTGAATAGGAAACCTGAGGTGTCTCAACCTCACAATGGCACCATACATCACCGAATCATTAAAGCAGCTAACGCAACGCTTATTACTTATTACTCAATGCGTTGTTTGGCATGTCTAGAGCCGGTGCAGCCGGTTCGCAACCTTGTGCCCCCACCTCACTGCGTCGCCCCCTCCCTACGTCGCCCTCGATTCACTTTCACTAGCTCGGCTACTCAAGCCAATGCTTCGGCCTCCCTCGGCATTCGTCGGTAATCTTCGGTATTTGTGTGTACGAAGAATTTGAATAACAAAAATGTTTCCTTGTGGCAGCTTGCTGGTTTCGCAACAATTTGTTTGTATGGATCCACGATTTCAATGAAACGTAATGCGAGCTCTTTTGTCGTGTTTGAGATGGATATGTTTTAGAAAATTTTTGCTACAAGACACTATTGTAATGTAACACTCTTCCGAAAGAAACTACGTGTTTTACGAGAAAACTTTCTGAGGCATTTGATGGTAATCGTTTACTTAATTAGTGACTGTTTTAATTAGGTAATTAGGTATTCTGACATATTCGCAAAAGGTCTCATGCTACTTGCCACATAATAATTCTGAGATAAAATAACAAGTTAGCATTTAAAAAGACTGATTCAAATTTATTATTTAACTTCCTTTGACATTTTTAATTAAGGTAAGGTATCATCACTATATTCTGCTAAAATGTCGGCCTTGTACTCTTCATGATTAATTTGAATACATTTTTATATCTGATCGAATCATTTGAATAATTTTAGTCATTCTATTAGATGTTGAATAATAAGGCGCGGCCTAAGTTGTTTACGTCACGTCGAAACTGGCTAAAGGTTAATCTAATTATATTCAGTTCAGCCTAAAATAAAACAACTAAAACAATAAGACAATAGGTAGAACTATAAAATAGTTTCATTACAATCAGTTGATGAACGCGTTGATGTCTTTTGAATGACTTTGTTGCGACATGTGCTTGCACATGATGTGAATTGTTTTTACGATTTATGAAATACCTTTCACGCCTAAAGAAAGAATTTACTAAATTTAAATTAGAATGTGCTACTTAGTCAAGCTGTGAATCAACCAAAAACGTAAAAATGAAACATAAACAGTAAATAGTAACTCATTACAGTTATACTTTGGTTTCGTTATTGCGTAAGAGTGCGTGCGTTATAAAGTCAAGCTACAGTATAATTTTGGTATAGAATGTTAAACATTTCATGTGCGAACGTTAACAAGATACCTATGCAACGTGTAACAAAAAACCAAGATGTCTGCAGGACCGGTTTATGCAAATATCAGGCGATGCAAAAATATATGGCAGGTTCAAAATTAAGACGCGCGGAAGACAAGTTGAATGTCACTTGATCACCTTCTGGACCAAACCGACCAGATAGAACATCGTCACACTTACATATGTGTATGCGAACATATCTATAATTATTTTAGTCACAAAAAGTCGTCTAAGTATGTGTCATTTTGTTATTATGAATCAGTTCTTCAATCAATTTTTATTATAAATTTTGTAAATAAGAACTGATTCTAATGAGATCATCAATACTAGAGTCGTTATATACAAATTACTCTCTCTCTACCAATACATTTCCACAAACAGTTTTTAATAAACACTGTAGTTATAACAAAGAGCATACGAAGTCAAAAAGCGTCATTTTATTACATTGGTAAACATCAAAACCAAAATTAAACTGATCCAAACAATAAAAACAAAAAGAGCGAGCCCTAAAAACTGGAATCCGGAGGTGACGTCAGGTGTCGACCGGTTCTGCAACGTCCTTGCAAAACGGACCCTCGCAAAAACCAACAAAACAAAGAGTAAAAAAGTTAACGTACAGTCGACATAATTATTTATGTACAGGTCTTTTATGCCAATTAAATGGGCACGTGCAAACTATAAGCTCAGGCTTACAGTTTTACAGTCAGCTGCAAAATGCTATTGTAAAAAATGCCTCTTGCTTATTTTTGACAGTACAAAATGTGGGTAGACAATTTTTAATCTAGTACAATATTTTTGTCTTCACAAAAACGTTGCGAACAAGAAAGTACATACATGGCATCAATTTCAAATGAAAATTCAATTTTCTACACATCAAAACAAATTGTACTTTGATGCAAATAATTTAATTCCATTATTGCGGATCTCACATTTACGTTGATTGTACTTGTATGATGAAGACAATGTTAATACGGCATTTGAGTGTACGAGTGTATGAAGTAAGACCGCATGAACTTTGACTTTAAGAATGTTTAAATGTTATCAAGTGCCTAACAAACACCAACATAATAAGATTTCCATTACATTAGAACAATGTTGTAGTCGGGGTAAATTATTAATTACAATTTTAGATTAAACATTTAACCAGCTCATCAATTTTGGACAGGCCAAACTTTAAAGGCTTCCCGTAAACTAAACCGTCGTGCCTGCCAGCGACAGCTACTCAATTAACTCAACTAACCAAGTTTATTCGACCATCGGCTAAAGGACTAATATTTGCAAATTGTGTACAACGTCAAAAGGCAAATTTTATCACTATCCAATATAAATGAGGGATCGCGACAACTTCTGTGCATGCCACTTTCGCCTCTATTTAGAGTGTAATAAATGCGACAATAGCAAACGTATCAAACTGTTATAGAGTTGGCAGCTGTGCGGTATTTCGGCAAACCTCGTTTGTTTGACGAAATCACGTCGCGATGGCAGCGAGTATCGGGCATCGAGCTGTTATTACCACAAATTATGTAAATGCGCGCAGAGTTATCAAATTAACGTTTCCCTCCTCCAATTAGTGGAATAACCCCTGCAATACAGAATGAATGGGTTCATTGAATTCACTCCGATATGAAAGGCCTATTCAATGTTGCCACGCTCTGTCTTCTAGCTTTTGATCGAGCTAACCCCCGTAACGTTTTTCTCTCATTTTTAACAACGAACCAATTAATTTTCGAAATAGAAAATACAAACAAAGGTACAGTATGGGGCGTGCGGCCAAGTAGTAAATTGGATTTGAAATTACCAATTTATGAGTCACAATAAAATTGGTAGTAAAAACAACTAAATAAAGTAAATAACATTAAAATGACGATTACAGTGGAGCAAATAAAATTCACAGTTTTAGTTAATTGAAGATAGAATCGTTACGCGAGCGAGTGCATTTGATAAAAGATCTTATTACTTTTCTTAATGAATTTCAATTGAAGCCATTACGATTTCAGGACTCCCATGATCCCCTCTAATGAAATCTGTAAAGAACATTATCTCAGCAATTTATTACGACTTGAATATTAGCTAAGTTTTAGAATTATAGCACCGCATAAGAAACTTTTATATCCGCCTCGGCAACTTGCTGTCGGCGACGAAAATCGTTATAAATCTTTAACCATTTCTCCTTCAGCGCTGAAAATATTTCAGGCTAAATTCGTCGGGCAGCTCTTACGAAAACCGTTTAACTTGTTAACTTTGATATAGAGGTAAAATAGGTAACTGACGGTTTACTAACAAACAAATTACATTACGCTGGCTTCAATTGTTACGAAGTACGCTTTGTAAATCAATTAAATTGAAAATATTTTATTACTTAATATTAAATGTAACCTACCGTGTGTCTGATTTGAAAGTTTTCACGCCATTTCCTTATTATTCAATAGTACCGCTTCGTTTTGTTTTATCAAATAACAATAACAATTTCTAATTGTTGTATATATACTAATGTCCAAGCTTCCAATACTTTCACTGCGACATTATATAAAAATGCCGAAGGCGTTATAAAAAAAATATAGCGTACTGATACGATTTGATATGCCTTTAAACGTTATAAAAGAAAAAAGAACACATTGTTCCATATTTGATTGAAAGAAAGAAATCGTATCGTTGTGAAAACTTTATGGTGAAAACTGTTTTGATTGCTCACAGTTCAATTTTTATAGTCAATACGACTATAAATAGTATTAGTTTTAATTAACTTATAAATAAAAAACCATCAAAAATATTGAAACCCATTTATCATCGTAATTTTAATTTAATAAACCATTTTATCATGTTCTCGTATTTATAATGACTATTATCAATTAAAATGATTATGTACGGTTCAAACAATTATAAAAAAATGTGAGGTCATGTCTACATATCACCGCGCGTTTGGCCTTGCTCCGGCGTGACTTATTTATGCAGGAATTTCTTCAACAAAGAATAAATGTCTCACCTAAATAAATGTACGACATTTTACTACATAGGTATGTGACTAATATAAGACAAGACTTCACCAAAGCGAATTTTCCATACTAGATCAACATAAGGAAGATTGATTAAAACCTGTTTTCTTTCACTTTTTCTAGCCACATCTAGATTAATTACATCTATAACTACATCAAGAAGTGGTTCCACATTCTACCACGAAGTTGTATTGAAATATTTTCCGTATTATTGTGGCCTCTTTCCAAGTTTTCTACCTTGTAAAGTTCACGTTCGGTGCAGATAAACGTGAACTAATATTCGGTACGCCTCGAGCGGCTGCGCGTAGCGCGACAAAGCCTCGGTTTAGTAATTGATGTCGTTTGAACCCGCATTGTCGTGGTTAAATATTTCCAAAGTAAACTACTACCAAAACAGTATGTTTATTTAGAGATACAATACAATGTTACCAAAAGCGGAGTACTTTAAATGCGAAGTACTTTCGTCGTCTTATGTAGGGTCTACGAAGGGCCTAAAAGGGAGGGTTCTCATACCCTTCTGATCTCCATGAACCCATCAACGAAAACAAAACAACAAACAAATGCGGAGAGGCTTCGCAAAAGCCGTCACATAAATACTTCGGTTGTGTTTTACATTCCTTCGCTTCCCGGATGCAATCGATCTTGTACGCGAGTGAATGCCGTTTTATTCTTAGTAATTTTTATCGCTCGGGAAAATGTATAAGTCAATACACTTTATTGATACTATGTCGATACATTTCACCCTTTATACATTTAGTTAACTAGTTTATTTCAGCGCATTGATGGACTAAACAGTTATTATTCTACTTTATTGTTAATATTTATGCAACAATAACTTTCATAATTAATTATCTCTTTTAAATTCGAGAACTTTAAATTTTTAATTTTTATTTAATAAACTCTGATACACAAGATACAATAAATAACATTTTAATAATTTTTCTATTCCACTGTTGAACAATAGCCATTTAAATATATTGAATAGTTTTCTTCAATTCTATCCCAAACGACCTTCGTACAATTTAAAATCTTTTTGCCCGCAATAATTGTACGTCAAAGTTTGTCTAAAACTTTCGATTATTTTGTAAATATTTGAGTCACTTTGCGACGGGCTCGCCTCGAGGCTCAAACCTTTTTAGTTATTCTGAATACAACACAAGCATTTGGACGAACTGCGTACCTGACAACCGCCGGCGGCCATGTAGCTTTAGACATTTATAATTCTGAAGAAAATCTGTACGTACATGTACCAAAAGTTCTGTATTTTAGCTTTGTTTTAGCCCGAATGGTAAACAGTGTTTGTATTTAGTTTGTTATATTTATAGGCGAACAAAGCTCGCCTAAAAGTATATGCTGCAAATTCAAAAACGGAATTTGCATACAAAGTACGAATATTTTTTTATCCCTACAAATACATTTTGTTATTTTTGTTAGAAAAATTTACAAAATAACAGTTATTTCTATTATGAAACAACTATTTTGATTATGTTTATCTGAATACATATTATATCGACCAAGGCAGGCGTCAATATATGTATGTATTTATGTATCCCAGAGAAACCAGCTTTCCATTTAAATAGAGTAATTCTAATAAATACTCATGATTTTCTAGAAAACACCTTGTCACTGTAATTAGGTACTAACATAGTATTTATGTGAAACTATGTAGTTCGGTTCGACATGGCTAATTGGAGTCTGCATACTTTTTACCATGAAATGAAAACTTGGTAAATAATGAACAACACTATAGAAAAATTAATGAATGATGTTTTGTAACAATCGTAATAACATTTAAGATTTCTCCTATACCAAAAACGTTAACTCCAAATCAAGCACCATCCATCCAATGGATATGGCTTCGTCTTACATAGGTAACTGATCTAGTTTGCCTTCTCCACGACATTAATCCGTGGTCTATGTTAGCTAGTTCCTGCGGCTACTTGTGGACGCACTTTCAGTTGCCAGCACTTGGCGACCTCGGCCCACCACGCCTTGTCGCCGTTCACATGCCATACTGGCGAGTTGCGCGTGCTTCGTGATCTAAACTTGTTTATCAACACCACTCTGCGTTTGCGCCGATTACGCTTTAGCAATATTAGAAACTTGTTTCGAAATATTTTGCATATTAATTTGTTTTAGACTAACTTGATTATGTATTCGCTGAATGCTAATGTCAGTCTCGATTTTGTAGTTGATTTTAATTTTAAAATACAAAATTTCGATTAAACAATTCGTGGGATGTAGAAAGATTTCTAGTGTTTGGAAAGTTACAGCCATGCATGTTCAAACATAATTTGCAAACGTGAACCATTCTTTTTGTATACTTTATTTTCCGCAGCAGCAACCAGCCATGTCCCTTAATTACAATGTGCACCAGAGAGGAAGCAATAACTTCAGTTTACTGTTTGTGGAAAAGCGAAAACAAAATGTTTCATTTCTGGTAGATACATCACACGGATAAGCTTGTGAAGGGTCAATATGTCGTACCATCGCCTCCATTTATTTCAGCTGCGCAACTTGATTGTTCCTGGCGAAAATGGAAAAGGCCGTCCGGGAAAAAACATAACGAATTTGTTCATCATTTGGACAAATTGAATTTACAGCACGGTGTGTCCTATGGTCACAAAAAATCCAATATCAGTCCTTAATTTGATTTAGCAAAAACTCAAAGACCAATGTCATTTTTTCGCATACAAAAATAATTTATTTAGCAACAGGACTGCTTGAGCGTTCCACTAAATTAAAGGCGCCGAAAAATCGTACAGTCACCCGGTCGATTTCCAATGTCATTAACAGAAGTGAAGAGCGCCTGTAGTCGGCTGAGGGCGCTCGGCCGACGGACTCGGTTCTTTGTGAATTTCTCGATTCGTCATGGGGACGGTACACCAGCTTTAATGGGAAACGTTTGACAATGGACGAGGAAATTCCGGTGTGCACCAGCTGTGTCCTATCCAATTATTTTCGCGAATCACAGCGCGGCAATTGCTGCTGTTAATTTCAAGCGACCAAATAAAACCATGAAGATCGTTTTTGGTAGTATTTTTTCACCTTAATCTGTCAAACACCAAGCGGTCACCGGTGACCGCGACCTATTGTTCTTTAATTGTGTCCATAAAACCGGTACTCGACGAGTTAAAGCATGGTTTGAAGCTGAATATAAATTGACTGCAAATATCTTTATTTTGTTAAGCGTTGTTTGACCCTGAGATCATCAGTACTTGCACGCAGAAGGTGCGGTGGTTACGTCATCTAAATCTAATTTTGTGCTAGTATTTCCAATTCTATGCCTGAGACCGACTCACTTGGGCCCATTGCTCGACAATTGCCTCTCATATAGTATAGACCTAAATAATTCAAGCTATATATGGTTGAAAAAATATTCGTTTTTATCGTATGTATCCTATAGAGGATTATCGAATTGATATCGCATGTGTGTGTCGTGGGAAACTTTAATGTTCACCTGAAAAACGCGCGTAAAGATTTATTGTTATTCTTTCTAATAAATCTTCTAGCTTTGCAGTATAAAATAGTGTAAAATTAAAACAGTATTGTTATATAATGTCACCGGTATTAACCTCTATGTGATGTTGTGGGTCAAAGTTGTTATTACAAAACCCAATTAGGTACACAATAGCAATCTCAGTCAGAGCTTAGGAAGTCAGTAAAGTTAAGCCGGTTGCTCCCAAACTTTAATTGGCTTTTGAACAAAATTACCTTTATTTTAAATCTTGAAAATAGGTCTGATATTATGATTTTGATTCTAAATTAGAAATGACACTGTTTCTAATAAGTTTGGCTTTACTGTACTGTAGGTACCTACCTAATAGATATGATTGTAAATTGAATTACGTGATAATTTTGGTTAGATCTAAAATATTGCCATTTAAGTTGATATTATCAGCGTCTTTAAGATTAAGTCAGGCTTCCTCAATGCCCTTTCTGAACTAATAACAATGTGCAACACTTGAACAAGAGAGTAAAAAAGTAACAGTCGTTAACTTAAAAAATTAAATTCATCGTGACTTAGTTTAAAAATTAATGACAAACAATTGCTGCTTATTATACTAAATTTATTATATACATTTTTACTCGTTTAATTACAATAACTTAAAATTTGAACAAATGTTTTTTTTTATATTTTGCATACGTTGCCCAACACTCGGATTTTCTCATGTGTAGTGGAGACTAACATATAAAATCACATACACGTAACACTGACACCCATACTCGAAACAAACAAAGTGTTGTTCCGAGCGGGAATAGAATCGAACCTGCGACACGTTGCATGGCAACCGGTTGCCCAGCCAACTTTAAAACTTATAGTTTTAGGCCGAAATTCACACAATAAAGAACAGGAAAACGGCAATTTTTATCCATATCACGATAGAATTAAAGTAATTTATTGCACTTACAAATAATCTAAGTAACAAACAGACGGGAAAAGCTATCAATTGGAATAGTTTCAAGGACTAGTTACTTAAACTGTACAAATAATACTAAATGTAGCGACCTCGGACTACAATTCGAGCATAGCAGTCGTTACTGACTTCAATGAGATTAGAATTAAACGTCTGTATTAGTTGTTATGTCATTTATTACTATTCTACGAAATAATATCTGCATCAACAGCAACTTGTAGCAGTTCACTGCTGAACTACGTACTTCTACATCCAAGCCATTTCGTTGCTTTGCCAAGCTGATTGATTTTCACGATGCCCGTTAAAAGTAGTAGGTTCCTATGCAGGAAACCAGTGCTCAGGGAGCTGGTCTAAAATCCTTGACGCCGGATGTGTCTATAAACACTTTGTCTTTTTACATGTGTTCGAGCAGACCAAAAGAAAATTAAAAAAAAAATGGAGTAGCGATAGTGACAAATGTTTGACACTGTCTTAACAAAATCCAAGAAAAAAACTACTTTTTTCCAGAAAAAAACTTTCGGAGAAATCGCTTCATTAATTGAAAATAGAAATATGCGCGTGTTGTCATTATAAATAGCCGCGTAAAATTGGATTTGAATAAAAATTATCGCGAACACACAAATTCTAGGAATCGAAATGTCATTTTCATAATTTATTTTTCGTGTGTAAATAAACGTTTTCCAATTTTCATTAAGTACGTACAAAATGTAGGTTTGCATAGTTTAAATTTAAACAAAACGTTGGAGACCACAGTTTAAAAAGTTCCGATTTATCAGTGAGCTGCCTGGTCAGCTAATACCGAGAACCAGAAGATCCCACGAGAAGAGAAGAGACCGTGATAAAATGTACTCCTCTATATAATTAGCACCACCACACGACTCGTACGACTTTACTTATGAAACACTATCCTATTAAATATAATTTTAAGGAATGCTCGCAACTTGAATTCGGTAAAATTAATAAGTCGGTGCAGCAAGCTACGGCGAAAATTGCCTCACTCACCTACAAAGCACATTTCAGTGGCAGCCGTTTTTGTTGGAACTTCACTAACTTAAATCATAAGTAGCTCTATTCATAACATTCTATTAAGTCTTTAACATTGCTTGTAAAGTAGTGTTATAATATTTAGTTAGTATTTTGTTAATAAAGCTTCTTATATACGTCGGTTCATAAAATGTTGTATTAACCTTCTTAGAAGTAAATATGATTAGAGAAAGAAGTTAAGGTGAAATAATTATCAAGTGTTATTTATAACCCCCCCCCCTATTACATGGGACTCACAACATAAATAGTGAAAGGTGTTACATTTTACAGTGGCATAATGTGCACCTCTGCCTGTCTCTTCGGGGATAAAATGTTATTTATGATCAAATACTAAATACCAAATACTTAAATGCTATTAAGTTTTTGTTTGTACTTAAATACCGCGCCATCTCCGTCATTTTAAAAAGAATTTGTAGTGACAGAACTATACTTAATCGGGAATTAAGATTGAGTGGCGTTTCAGTATTCGGGCAATAGATAATAATTAATTCCAGTTCAATGTCAATTATTATACAAACAAAGGAAAGTATGAATAAATATTGTGAGCGAACAGTCGCATTGTCTCTTTTAAAAGGTAGAAAATGACATAGTGATGAGTTGTTATGAATCAGACTGTCGTATACTTTAGACAAATCTCAACTTCATGTCATTTGTAAAACATACTTTTCATTATCCATTTTCGTTTATTCAATGTAAAATGTTGGTTCTAGGGTCACCACTCTCCCGAGAATCCGAGAACGTGGCTCAGGTGGTTTTCCAAAACAAATAACGTAAGTAATCAAAACTAAAAATATTATTTGGAAACTTCAAAGCCATCTGTGGATATCGTCTTATAATTTCCCTTGTGTTTTTCATTGAAAAGTTTGTATAGATTGCAGCTGCCTCGTTGGCCGGGAGGTTGCAAGTGTGACTGCCTGACAAGGGGTCTCGGGATCGATTCCCGGGTCAGGCAAAGTATTACTGGTTTTTTTTTAATCTCAGTGGTAACACGGAGTCTGGAATTGTGCCCGGTATATGGCAATAGGCTTACCCAAAAAAGTGAGTGTTACATTGTACTGTGGCATAATGTGCACCTCTGCCTACCCCTTCTGGGATAAAAGGCGTGATGCCATTTTATTTTAGTTTGTAAAAATTTAAGTTACATGTTAACAAATTGATCCTTTGATCGAATGATAGAATCAAACTATTGTACTAAATACATTAGTACCTAATTTCAGAATAGATAACATCATCTTTCTCATATAAAACACTCTTGTTCATATTGCAACCAGTGGACACGTTTACCTACGCATGCTTTTAGAAAAAGAAATAAAACCTACGTAGTTTAGAAAATAAAATAAGCATAAAAAGTGGTATATTTAAAAGAAAGTGCTAGTCTTAACCGCTCCTTAAAAATCATGTAGTTTTCTAGTCAAGTCTCCTATCTCCTAATCTGTATGTGAACACGAGTCTATGGTTTGATACCATCAGTTCACGAAAAACTGCAACTCACTGTTAAACAGTTCATCAGATTAACTTTAAGAGAAAGTTAATGTTTACGTTTTGTAACGTTTAGCAAATTCGTTTAACATAATATAAAATAAACAAATATTTTCCTTGAGTTTCATTGTTTATATTTATTTATTTACCAAATTAATTCGAGAGTGTAACAAATATTAACATTATATTCAGATGCATCAGTGTGAGCATTCAATAAGTAGGTATGTCATAAGTAAATATTACTAAAGGAAATAGTATTAATCATTTATAGGTATGCAAGTTTAACGATTGTATATTGAAAACAAAATTCGTCGTTATACAAACATTAAATAAACAAAAATAAAAAGAAGCAGTAACATCAATCTAAAGCCACATTGATGAGCAACTTTGTAAAAACCTATGTAATTTACCTTACCTATCTATATAGTTTCTAAAAGGTCTATGTCACTGTTCAAACAACACGTTTTACTCACATAATGCGCGCTACAATAAATTCTACACTATATATATTGCATATGAGATATATACTGCATCAGATTCAGTTTAAATTTACAATATAATATAGGAGCTCTCGATGTCTATCGATAGAGCGGACGGGGAATTTCAATATTGTCTTGAGACGAGGCCTTCTCACTGGCGTCGGGATTGACGCAAAAAGTACCTACAAGTAAGATATTTTCATATGCGGCACCAGCGCGAAGTAATATGTAGCTTAAAATGTTAGCTCCATTTTTCTTCCGACTCCTTAAAAGTTATATTACTTTGGTTTTAAAATTTGTGCAATAAGGAAGATGATGGTGCGCTTTAAACTCGGTTTTACAACCTAACTTGATGGAATTTGTTCTGTTTTGTAAAGAAACATGGGTTTTGTTTATGTGCGCTGGCAAGATTTTATATATGTAGTGCAAAATTTTACATGAATTGTTATAGGTATCATTAGGTAAACATATCTGTTTAACAAATTGTCGTTGCGAACGCGATTATAATCTGAATGAATAATTACTGTGAAATGCGATGATTTTATAGTTTAACAGCGACACGGTTCGACTTTTAATTATTGACTGCAACATACCTCCAAGCAATGTTGACGCTGCACTTTATATGTAATTAGTTTTAACGTGTATTACTTTGGCATTCAATAAACGACACTTGAACGAAATGGTTTTCTTTTAAACTCCGAACATTACAACTGAAAATTACACTTAACATTTTTACAAAATATTAGACAAGACGAAACATTTATTCTTTTAATATTTAATTTGTATAATACATAACAATGTTGAGCTTTATATTATGATACGTAACTGTAACTAGATAACGATCACGTAAGCTGCAAGAAATAAGTAAATACCACACCGATTGCTAGATAAAGTTAATGAGCAGGGCACCCACATTATTACTAGGTTTAATTAAAAATACGGTGCATTGCAATAATCAGATATCTAGTAATATATTTATGAATACCAGCCACTTATCTAACCATGTTGAAATCCAAACGGTTAAGAAATCAAGCGTGAACGAAGTGGAATCTAGCACAAACATACTACTTACTTACACATGCATACAGTTTTTGTATAGCAACGAGCGGCGAGCATGACAAAAAGCAAACAGTCCGGCATGATATACTGCATATTACATACATACACACGACTAAAAACATGTCTACGCTCTAGTTTACCATTTTGCGAAACCATTCATCTTAAACGGTTACACGTCTGTCCAAAAACAAATCAAAAATCGATACACGTAGGTGAACACAAAGAAGAAAAACAGTTTTATCCGTGGATGCGTGAATGATTCATGGGTTTTGCCATGTGCAGTGAGACGGTATTGCGTGGGTGTTGCAAAGTTCTGCCTACCCGACCCGAGCTGTTGTGCCGTGAGCATAAGGCATTGCGACGCGGTCACATTCCACGCGTGCCAATGTCACTTACCGCGGATAGGGCTGACAACCAAACGAAATTGTAATGTTGACAGTTCTTTTGTGATACATTTCAGCTTTGTGATTGAGGCACGATGTAATCATAGCTTAATGTTCACCTGTGGCAACATCAAATTGCAGTCTCTTAAGCCAGCTTAGATCCAATAACAATGGCGTCAGCACGATCAGCATGAGTAATATGAAAAGATCAAAACAATTTGTGTTCGAATCACGTGCATTCACAAAGATTTCTTTAAATAGAACGGGTAACCCTAACAGTGGCTGTTGACTTTTTGTAAAAAAAACCATGCTACATGGTTTTAATTGCTTCATTCTGGTATTTACATAATTGTTATTACATGTGATGCCGACGCGGAATGCGCAATCAAAATGTGTTTACACTCTTATGAAAACCGTATTTTTACAAAACGAGTATTTCACAACATTGCTTCAGTTATTTGCCAAAAGATTGGCGTTGTATAAATCAGACTGTAACTGAAACAGTGTGTAACTTTGTAACTATTAAATGAAATATAATAATCGATTAGCTTGATTATAAAATCACGTTCGGCGTCATTACAATAACAAGGCAGTGACCAGAATGTTGAAGCATTTCCGCGTGGATTGATTTATGTATGTTTGACGGATTATTAATTATTATGAACGACTACCACACGCAAAATAATTTAGGGTCCAATTCCATAATTAGCGGTGAAAGTAAACAGACGAGTTAGAAAGTATTTGTTCGCCAACTATTGATATTTGCATTAGAAATCTGTGAAACACAAGTGTTACTTTCTCACGCGGAGATTCAACGCATCATTTCTCGAGGACTTTTTTGTATTGGCGACGTTTTTCCACAATTTTATAAATCGCTCGCTTATAATAGGTACACCCACACACTACGGGGTAGCCAATTGTTAAAATTTCTCACGACATTCAATATATTAGGCCCCTCGATTTCCATTTTATTATTACGTAAGAGTCACAGTTACACCTTTCAGTATAAATAGGTGAGAGGTTCCGTATGAATTCAGACATCACTGAATTTCCATCAATATTATGAATGGCTATTAGGCAAGCAGGCGGAGTCGGTGAGTGCGTACACAAAATACTAAAAATAGGGTACATTTGGGATGAAAAGTTTTATTATTGAGCACGTCGGTCCCTCCAACGAGCTCCTTAGTATTTATAACGTTATTTCTAAAGAAAATTTAGTTAATGTTTAGAGTGAGCCAAGTTTTATCCCAAACACGACGGATTGATGTCCTCGGGGGAGTTGGCGATGTCGCAAACAAAACAAAAAAGATTCAAGACGTTGTCGGAGGAGGAAGTGTTCTTACACACGACGCGGCGCTACCCTCCACTTATTATAAATAATGGAACGTCTTACCATGTAACAATCCCACCTAACTTATAATGAAATACTTCCTTAAAAGAAAATGAAACCACAAATTGGTCTTCTTGAGTTAATAAAAAAATCTCCCAATTTAAACTGTCAAAAGTTGTTGACAACGTGGGGTAGCTCAGCAAACGTAGGAAAATGTATTTATTGTGCAAATCTACCTGAATATATTGTATAAATAGACCGTTTACATTGAAGCCAAGGGAAGACCATAAATATTGCTATAAATAGGAAGCAAAACAAAGCATAATTTGTTACTGTCATAAGAAGTAAGGTAACGAGCATCAAGGGTGACGCTCCAATTTAAATAAGCCCTCTTTGGAACTAGTCTCAATTATCCCGAAATACGGCTTAAAAATAATTGAGGGGGTCAAAATCCTCTGCGGGGAAATTAAAAAGGAGTCCACTGCAGTGTCTTCCGCAAATAAATGAGCTTTACTTTCAAGTGGCGTTTATTGCCTTATCTCAAGGAGAATGATAGCATTATACTCCAGACAAAAAATACTTGTACCGTGTCTTTGAACCTTGGCGAGACATCTTGGACCCGAGCCAATGTCATTGCGTGAGCCCGGCCCGCTGTAAAAAGGCTAAAACATTAAATTAATGTGAACATTTTTCTGGAGTTTAGTTTAATTAACGGGTTACGTTAAAACACTGACACAAGACACAATTTGGATTAACATTTACTTTAGTTTAAATTGTGTTTAGCAAACTGGAAATTATTTATTGTTATGAATAATTGTGTAATTTATTAACTAGCGTAAAATTTGGAGCTAGGTTAGGTGGTGTTAGGTAATACACCTACACGTTCTATTCATTATAGTCTGACGGTTACGAAATTATAATATACCGATACTACTGATTAATACGTACCTATACATATGTCAGAATAATTATTAAATGAAATGAAATACAAGTTTATAAGAAACAGACTACTTGCTACAGGAGTTTAGTCGTACCTCCTCGGTATATCTAGGTCGAGTAAAATGTACTTATTATTTCATAATGAAAATGCTATAATATCAAACGAAAGTACTCAGAAGTAAGGACTTTGATGTATTTTCCCGCGAAAACCGCCCACAGACTATCCACAGACGGATTAGACAGATTGAATAAAGACGTGTCAAAGACGAGAGACGAGAATACATAAAACCTACTTTGTTCATTCATATTTTGGTTAGGTCGTTCTATAAAGGGAACTAAGTTTATCCCTTATCCCATTTTCTCAAAGAAACAACGTTATATTTCTTTAACAACTCATGTTGTCTATACCTACGTAGATTTGTTTTTGTTTTCATAATACCTAGCAGTATAACCTGCTAAGTGTTTTCTTCGAGTAGGTAAATCTTAATACGTTAATTTATTATGTAAGAATTTTTTGTATTTTACGTGAAACGAATTTTTCCAATAGTCGGATTATTTGACGTAACAGTTAAGGCAAAAGGAAAACTAAATTCCATTCCATTTTACACAAAAAGGGTCAGATTTAAAATTTCGAATTCATGAAAATAGAAAAAGATATCTATTTCCGAATGGCATGCACGTGAAATGGACGATTGGTTTCGACTGATAAAAAGCAACCACATTCAACAAAAAAACTTGTTTGCTCTAAAAGGTCCCCATGTATAACTGCATGTAAGTAAACACGCTGTATTTATGTGAAATGTTTGTGATGTGAATGACTAGCTTTTATTACACTTTTTATTTTTTACCCGACAGCGTCAAAAAGAGATGTGCTACATCACTGGCATAATGTAAAAATCTAAAAAAATCTGTCGGTATATGTGACCTATATGCTATACCTATATACTCTTCGTCCACATAAATGAAATAAAATCACGAGCGGAGCATTAAAATCTATGACAGTAAAATTTTACCATTATTCGTGAATACGAATCAATACAATGCTTTATACTTTTAGCAGATTAAACAAAGGAGACTGTTATGTTAATAGAACACATTTGAGAATGGTTTCAACTGTCTCTTCATATAAAGTTAGTTGGTATAATAAGTCATGATTTTACAACTCCTATAAGTAATAACCACTCTATAATTTCATAAAAATTAACGTAACTGCACCCAAGTTCTTACTGGAACATGTAAACATTACTCTTTGTATAAATTACGCACTCTAATAATTATTTAGGCAACGATTCGAATAAATTTCGACTAAGTACATTTTTTAATAACGTTTGAATAATTTCCTACAAATATTCACGTTCATTCATTACTCATGAAATAAATAAGAATTTGAATATTTTATGATACCTCTCTTTTAGACTAGGTGAAGTGAAAGAAATGCTTCTTACGACACTTCAAATGAAATCTCTTACAAGGCCTACGCAAACGAAGTTAACTAAAAAGAACCTGAGTGAAATACGAATATTAAAAGAATACTTTATGTTGAAGTACGTCTTATCATCAGAATAATGGAATTGAATCAAAAATTCTTAAAGAAATAAAAGTAAAGAAAACACCGAGGCTACACTTCAGAGCAACAAAATGAAGCCACTTCTAAGTTGGTGCTAACTACTTAAGTGCATCGAACAATGGAGGTTACCGTGTCGGTACTAAAACAGATTAAGGTTAGTTCACCGATAATATTATCGAGCGATTGAAACTTTTCACAGAGACATAGTTTGGACAGAATGATCAAAAGCGCTAGTGGCGCCAACTAGTAAACGCAAAAATGCCCTCATTTGCACGAAACATAAAGAACGGTCGCCTTATTTCAATTTACGACCGACATTAGTGCTGTTCCATATATACCAGCATTGAGAAACACGCCTATAAAACTGTTCCAATCAAGTCATTCACAGTTAATATTTATGCGTAAGTTATTACTAATCATATTCAACGCACATCCCGGTCCTTCGATTCTATGACTGAAAGTGGCTCACGTAACAAAGGAACGGTAACCTAATACGTGACGAGAAATATGATGTATTAGTCGCGACATATTATTCTATTGTGGTGGACCTATTTACCGACTAATTGGTTCCGAATGTTCCAGAATGACTCGGTACTTTCGCAGCGTGTCGCGTGCGTAGTGAAATCTTTGATCCGCTCAGTTAACGCCAGACACCAAGTTTCCATCGTCAAGCTAAGTAGATATCTTAAATTGAGCAGAGATTTTAAAAATGGAAGATAGACTGCCATTAGGGAGACAACGTTTCTGTAAAAGCTTTGTTTGTTAAATGTGAAAAGAAATTATTTGTTAATGTTAAAATGTGTTTGTGTGAACAATTTGTGTCATGTTAAATAGGCACTTAAATTCTTTAAATAATATAAGTAAAGTACACGTACGTATTGAACTTTTAATGTCCTTCGTTGAAAGTACTTCCACGAAACAACCCAATCACGTAAAGTAACTGTTAAAATTACTGTTAACCATTTTAACGAATTTCCAATACGGAGGAATATGTAAATCAGTATTTTATTTTGTGAACTACAGAGCAATACTGCACCCAACGGAAAATGAGAAAACCACTTTAATGTTGTAGACAAGATTGCATTCTATTGTTTCAAGCATACGTGCGACATTGGTATTGATCATGGAGTTTGTTACTTTGGGAAGCTTAATACAGCCAAAACACTTCACATACATGACACGCCACTTTTGGCACTGCTCTTTAAAATCTCGATACCACGATACAATATCAATGCAATCGATAAAATGTATGTGAATAAATTCGAAATTACATCGTTATCATCTCTATCAAATCGATTAAAAAAGTTGCCGTAACATTTTATTGGCTTATTTTTAAAACAAGTAAAAAAGAATAAAATAAAAATGGTCCAATCACGTTTCACTAACACACCTGACTCATTTTTAACCTGTTTAAAATGTGACGTACGCCGGGAGGAATTTAAAATCTTATTGCTAAGACCAAGTTGTGTCACTGAACGCCCTTATGCAATCGCGTTGAAGGCACATTGCGTCAGATTGTGGCATATCTTCTCCAAGGAAATAAGTCTATTACATACTAATTACATTAGACAAGGTTGTTAGTTTGTCTTGTCATTCTAAGTGTTAAATCTGTCTATTTATACGACAGCTTGTCAATTTGAGACAAAAGCTCCGAGGAGAAGGTTATTCGATGATTTATCTAATTATAATGTTTTTGTAATGGTAAAATAATAGACATTTGTCTTTTTGTATGTATTACCGCGGTGTGGGGGAGGTGTAATTTGTAAGGATTAGCATTGAAGGAGATCGACTGCAATTACAGTTTGATTCACACAATGACTAATATTATTATCAAAAAAAAAAAAATGTTGAGGTTCATAAAGAACAAAAAGGTATTCGGTAAACTTCGATCGTGCCATTTGTATATTTTTTCCTAGACGAACGTGACAGACACTTAACAATCGTTAACCAATAAGTGCAATTCACACTATAACATAAGAACTATATTTGAGTGCCCAGTTCGCCTCGCGGAAGCAAACATGTAGAACTTTTGTGCGAACTGTACACTGCACAACGAACTTTTAGCAAACAAATAAAACCTCCATGGTCATGTAAGACTATCTTATGTAAGAAAGAATAATATTGTTATCTTTCGAACATTTAACAAATTGCCTTTTGTTATACTTTGATTGCGATCTCTTTATACTTTAAATTTGAATTAATATTTTCATGTTTCCTAAAATAATGATTATGGTAAGATAGTGTTTAAAGGTTTGTATTTGAGTAGGTACAAGAAGATGATGTCTAGAAAAGAAACAAATTTAAAAAAAATTTCAACATAACTAACTGTAAAAAAATATCGTAAACTAGCTGTTGCCCGCGACTTTGTCCGCGTGAGCGTCAGAATACTAGCTTTAAGACGTAACATTTTTTAATTTTCCTAAATAAAAACAGTCTATGTTACTTCTTAGTACATCAGCTACCTGCCAGTAAAAGTCCCGTCAAAATCGGTCCCAAAAACTAAAAAAAAAGTTATTTTGGTATAGGTATCGTATGTATATTCTTATGTACAGTAAAAAGCGGTTATTTTAATATTACAAACAGACACTCCAATTTTACTTATCTGTATATATGTATAGATTAAAATTCCTTATTAATATCTACACCCAAGGTCACAAGTCACAGGTGTCCTCACAAGTTTAAAATATCAACTTGAAAATAGCAAGTTAAAACTATCCAAGTAAAGTTTCGCCGTGGGGAGCTATTCGCGTCAACTCGGAAATTAGCTCTAATTCTACTAACAAAGAGAATTGATGTTAGTTCCTCAACTAATTTGCAATTAAGAGCTAAAACGACCGTTATTTGAAATACCTCGCGAATTCTGATTACAAATGTTATGTACTGTGACGTCACAAAATGGCCGAATTCGAATAAGTATTTGAATCGAATTAATTAAGTTAGGTTTAATTGAAATTGGTTGTAATGTGGTTTGTTATGTTAAGCTGAAATCGTATTTGGGTTTAGCCATAACAATGGGATATTCATAAACGTTAAAAATAGTTCCATTATTCGATTTAAATGTTTATTACAGTCTTTGCAGTTGCAATAATCGATAGTGACTCATCCTTATCATTAGATTTCAAAAGAGGTTTCAAAAAGATTCGAAGCCGATTTGAACTCCATGCAATAGTTAAGAACAGGACATGCATTTTATATTCCAACCTCTTTTTAAGAGAATATAGAGAATAACTTTCTTAAAATATACGAGTACATTCGTACCTTTAAATGCACAATGAAGTGATTTGTACAACCCTGCACGTATGAATAGTCACCACAATATATAATCTGTGCTTTTTTAGAAGGATTTTATTCGCGAACGATCGTGATCTCTTTACTTGAAGACTTCCGTGTTCGAATACACAAAAGTGCACTTTACTGTGAAGTGTTTAAAGTAGATATTAAGTTGGCGTTGCTATTATTGTATTCGTTGATGTATTTTTAAAAATCTGTCCTTGTTTGAAAATGGAGGGGATACTATTTAAAGTTCAGGGTTTAGGTTGAAAAGGCAATAATATTAAATAGATTTTTATAATTTATCTATCTCCCTTGTGATCGGCAAAATAAAGTTAATTGAATGGGGACATTTATAATCTTTATTATAAATATATTTATAAGTATAAATCAATAATACTAGATACATCCTTCGATATTAAATCATATTTCAAAAAAATCTTCAAATTGCATTGAAGGCGGATACGACTCGGCCTTGCTAAGTTTCTAATAGCAAGCTTGGTGACTCATTTGTCTACAGAATCCTATAAATCTGCCCACGCCTACACTTCTTCAATGTCGTGCACACCCAACTATCCCATTAGCAATCATATTATGACATTCCGACTGACCTCAGACTGCGTTTTAGGAATTAAAGGAGTTTGCTACAAAGCCGAAGAATGAAATTCAATGTTTTTAAAAGCGTACAAAGAACTGAATATACTATTGATCCTAATTTAGTGAGTAAAATGCTAAGAGAAAGAGGCAAGTGTAAAAGATTAAAAGCCCCGAGCGTTGCTGGAAACAAATCAAGTTACCTCATCAAACAATTACGTGTGATGAGCCGTAAAACAATGGTGACTGTACTAGGCATGACTCGGGACATTGTGTTATCACCTATCAAATGAAACCCGAACATCAAGTAATACTATCATTCTTATAACGTCTTAATCTTAGCATTAGCAGTTGTTGAAATCATCTAATTTAGATAATGAACAACTTTCTATAATTAACAATACAATGCTTGTACTAAATCGTTGGAACAAAGGGCTCTGATCTCATGCATTGTTCAAATCTCCCTGAGCCAACATGTCTGGCAGAATGCTAATCGTATAGCACTGCATGTCATGAGTATGTATACAACTACACGTTAGTGGAACATTAGATGGACATAGTGTACATAGGTACAGGTTTACAGGTATCATCGAGAATTAACTGACAACGGCCAGGAATTGCTTTAGTATAGAGGTCTTACGTAAAAAGATACATAAATAATAATTTATTATGTTCGTTGTCCAAACATTCTCCTTTCTTTTATCCTGTGATAGAGGTTATAGACAAATGTAATAGTTTTTGAGTAAATTGTAGCAGACAGTAGTAAAATGTCTAATTTGTCTTTATTATTAGAAGGAATAAAATGGACAATACACAAAATGTAATCAAGTAAAACGTCAGCGAAATAAAGTACTAAGTGAATAAGATTGAAAGACCCGGACAGTACCTAGTTGAGTGGAACAAAGATAGTTAGGAAAAGAATGCATCGCTCGAAGATTTCTGAAGCAGAAATGTGCGAAGTTCGCTCCTGTAAACGTCTAAGTGACCAACAAAAGCCTCGACTTAGCTTTTGCAGCAGAACTCGAGCGTCTCAAAGAGTTTATTGAATTATCCTTTAAAGTAAATACCTAGACTTTGCTATTGAACGAAAAGAAGTTCGTAAAATAATAAGAATTGTAAAAGGAGCTAAGCTAACGTCAGATATGGTGTAGAACTGTAGAATATAGATTAATGATATACCTTTACCATACCATATACCTTTTCAGATATCTAATGAAAAATGGCACATTACACATTTTCGCGTACTTCTAGTTCCAAAGTAAGAGTAAAAGCGCTTATCCGACTATGGTTGTCAGCACGTATCAGTATATTATGTCCAGCTGTCACCATACGCCTATATAACAAAGATAATTTTTTGGAACCCTACATTGAAAAAACCAGAACAGTAGTGTGTCTTATAATAGGAAACACACCCAGCCTTGCTCATAAAACCAAGTATACCACTGCAACAAAGAACAATTCCTATTCCGTATGTGCTAAGGCACGTTCTTCAACAAAAACATGATTTCCCTTGAAACCGATACCAGCTAACTCGGTGACAATGACAAATCAAACTGGCATTATCAACCAGATCTTGTTAACTCATGTAATACAAGTAGTTACGTATCGTTAAAGAAAGAAATAACTATGTGATTGCGTAGAGAAACCTTTGCAATGATTGGTTTAATGATGAATGGTGCAGAGAAAATGTTTGTGGGTTAGTTATTCTGATGTGTATGGGTTTTACTCTATTAGTTGATCGGCAATAGTTTGCCATTTTATTCATATGGTTTCTTCACGATTGATTTTAGGCAGTCTGCAAAGTTATGACTGTAGAAAGCAAGACGATTTCCCAATAATGCTACAATAATCTTCATCGTTATCATCAACAGCCTATAAGTGCCCACTGCTGAGCTAAGGCCTCTTTGGAGAAAAATAACAGAATCTAGCGTTTTGTGGGTTCAAATTAACAAACTTTTCATCGATTTTATGTAGATTTGACGAAAGAAAAAATGTAGCGATAAAAAAGTTATGGAAACACAGTCGACTTTTTATAACATTCTTAAGGTTTTTTTAGCAGTTTCACCACACTTTAACCCGGAACTGTCAGATGTAAATCATAGTAATAATTCCGTGCGGAAATCGAATCCGCGATGACCAAGCCATTATGCCAAACATCCAATAATTTATACCGTAGTATCAGATTGAAGTTATTATATTCTAATCTGACAATTAGTTCCGTGCAATTAATTAAGCAAATCACGTATTATGTAACTGATTATAATTATTATTGGGCTTAATTACGATTATTGTCCTCGGATCGATTTGGGAATCGAACTGTTTAATCGATTTTTATGTTTTCTGTAACTTTGAATAACTTTTTCTGCGTAACTAAAAGCTTGTTTTAATATGGACTGAAAGTGTAATATGAATAACCTCTGCATCAGTTTGCCACCCTCATTAGATGTACCTACATACTAAATAGTTTTCGTAGTAAAGGTACATTTGTTGAAGACGTTGTGTAATTTCGCCGCCAGAAAGACGAAGTTCTCCATTCCTTCATTCATCGAAAGAAAGATCAAAGGCTTTTCGGATAATCTATCTCCTTAATCCATTTTACGTGAAAATACACTAGACATTAATGAATTAACCGTCTTCATTGTATTACTAAACCGTTTTAAAATACAAGCGACATTATTTTTGCAACAGGTCTCCAAAGGGATTAATTGTATTTTGTATTTCTCTACAAATAATGTTTATTCGTTTACTTTGCGTTAATTTTAAATAAACTTGTAAACGTAATTTTGCCGGATCGTCCGTATTTAGGCTTCCGCCGATTATGAAGCATTTTGCAAAATAAAATTTATTACGTAATCAGGTTTATTGCGATGCTTTTAATATTGGATTGTAAGCATTTTCTTCTAGAGTTTGATTGGTAATCTAAAATTGATTAGGGTTCTATGAGGACTGACGATCTTCAGATATTGTATTTTTAGTGTACTTAATCATATTTAGTTTGTGTTTAAACACAATATCTTTGCGCGGCCTTATGTTTAAAGGCATAGTAAGACGATATTAGACTTCTAGACTCTTTCTCTATTGTCCGTTAAGTACTTCATGTTATTATCTAAAAAAACCGTCTTGCAAATGACCTAATAAAACTTTACCAATACAATTGACCAGTGTAAACTGTGACTCAAGTCCAAATTTACATAAAAAATCCTTTAAATACAGGGATTTCCAAATATCAGCTCAAAGGCTGAATTAAGTGTGTGTGTCATCAACATAAATATGCGATTTTATGCGAAATCTGTCGATAAAGGCTTAGAGGTTACGTTAAAAGATATTTGCTACATGGCAAGATACTATTTTGGAACAAAATGGAAACATTAAATATTAGCTTTTAGCATGCAAGTCTGAAGTAACCATGTCGTAATTTTTGGACCCAGTTTTCGATTATGTATTTCAACTGTATTTATATTTCTTCTTCAATTTCTGCATAAAATGTTAAGGTTCCTCATATTCCCAGTTACCTCTTGAATTACGTGTTCATGTTACACTAATGTCATAGGTTGTAAACATGTGCTAATTTCGTCCGGATAGTTTCTTATATGTGGTTGTATATCATTCCCATGAGGGTAGACAGAAAGTTCTGGAAGACATGGACTACGTGCTTACGGTCACACGTTTTTGGTAACATGGTGACAAGCTGATATGAACGTAAACGAAACAGAAAAGGCACTATGTTATTAGTTAAATAAATAAGATATTTCTTTTCTTATGTAGTTGGTTATTTATTGGTCTTGGTCTTACTTCAATATCCAACATACATATTGGTTACTGTAATATTGGGAGCTGATCCATTTAGGGGACCCTATACCCTCTTACAGGTGCTGATGATAGCCGCTGGAATGGTGTAAGTGAGGTAAGCATCATCTCATCAGAACCCTCTAGTGTTTCTTCTTCTCTAGTGTTTTTGAAGATTTCCTTCCGTTGCGAAAGACGATAAAAAAATGTAGTTAATGTCTAGTTTTGATTTCGAGACTTTTAACGCGGTGTCTACACCCTCTTCCTGACTGATCAAAAGCATTGAACCTTAAATACCCAGTACCCAGTTTATACCTTCGAATGTAAGTGACAAACTCAAGTGCTAATGTTACGTGACAAGCCATACCAACATTACATTAGCGTTATTTATTAGGCTCCTATTAGATCTTGGTCTTGAGTGATTGGAACTCACCAATCCGAAACATTAAGAGACCGTTGGACATCGTATCAACAAGACTATAAATCATTTGGCAATGAACTGAAATCAAATAAAAGTTCAGAGCCGCCTACTCTTTCGAAAAACAAAAGTCAGCTATTAATTTCCCAAAGGTTCCGCCCACGGTTTATTTTTTTTTTTCTTTTCTCTAATATAGGTACTTATATAAGTTTTAATATCTTTTTTGTTTGTTAATGAAGTGTGTTTTTGCATAGTTTGCAGTTTTTATATGACGGTTTATATGGAAGGTGAATATAATATGACTCAACGTCCACACTTCCACAGTCCACCCCCTACTTAAACTAGGGAAAACCAAAAAAATGATGTTCCATTTTTTTCTGTCAATCGCTTTGTCTCAGTTGTGATTTTAAGGTAGATTATCGTAAAACCCTAATTCTTTAAATAAATACGATCGTCACGGCTTGTCATTACGTTCAGAAAATACCCCTCGAAAAGTCCCGAGTAACAGATTAAATTATGAAGCGAAAAATTAAGAAAATGTTGTTTCCAATACATGTTGCATTGTCAACGATTTTGGTACCTACTCGATAGAGTTCCAATGGACACAGTGGCCTTTACATCATTATAGAACGTCCAAGGATTGATACATTTGTTATTGGGTTTTCCTGTTGGCGATTTCTCAAAAATACTTCTCCGTGTAGATCTTATTATCGCTCAATGGTGCTGATGAAACCCATTGTATGTACCTGTATACTAAAGTAGGTACTTATTTATACTTACGTAAGTATGTTTGTGGTTGCTGAGTGGGTGACAAAAGATGGTCAGAAGGAAAAACCTCATTTTTTAATATTGATAGTTTTTATTGATTGTATCAAGTTAGGCAGAGGTCTCGAGAAGTATCTCTCTATGAGTCCATAGTTCATCTACTTTTGATCGATTTGGGCAATCTATTGAAATCGGGGACGAGATTATTGTCAAACACGGTCACAGACTCCGTGACTCAGAATTTCGTAATAAGCAAAACTGGGATTTGAAAAGACCCGAACTTTGAACCCAAGACCCCATGCTCGGTCATGCTCACAAACACTCTACTAAAGACGTTTCACGACGGTACGGAACGACGTTCAAGTCGTTTAATGTAAAACTTTTCTGAAATCACATCAAAATCGATTCAGTCAATCGCTGGGTAATCGCGGACAAACATTCAAACATATCACAACATCATCATCTTCTTCTTTTTTGAGGTCGGGTAAATACACAAAGTTTCCCCCATGCAATCTACGGAATGACAATCGTACAAATAAATGGGAGTCATAAAGCATTGTAATACGCCATAATTAATCGTTTGGCTGCAACCGACAGATAAAATAAGAGCCAAAAACCCTTTTAATGTCTGTCGCCAATTTTAGGAATCTTGCAGACTCGATTACTTTAGTATTTCGAGCTTATTAGAAATATTTTTTTCTGTTTCTCCTTTTATTTTTTAAATACTCTCGGAACTCGGAACTACAGTTTTTCCTTTTATTTCTGTTTCATATATATTTTTTAAATACTCTCAATACTCTCTGCAATACGTTTCCCAAAAATATAAACTCGTTGCAAAATAATAACAAACGTGTTTTTATTCAGTAATATTTTTATGCAGATATACGATATTTGCTCTTAAAAAACATCATGCTTTCGAAATTTTACGTTGGTAATTGCTACATGTAATATTCTACTTGAACAAGACCATGCCGGGGTAACTCACTCTACCTCTTATTTATTACGATAGCCGAACAAAAATGTATCATGCAGTTATTGTAATAAAATCAGATGTATTACACAAGCAACGATTAAAACTAAATGTACAGTCACTAATGACAAAACAAAACCATGCACGTTGAAAATATTCTGAACTAAAAATATTAGAAAAACATAAATTTTCACTTACCAACAACTCCAGTGACAATCCAAAGATACAGAAATAAATCACAACAGAAACACAGAAATGAACGATACAATGAACACCACGGGAGAGGGTTACAAAACAATATAATAAAATAAAATCACCAGGGTCAAACAGGATCGCACAAACAACTAAACGCGGACGCACAATGTACACGTTACGTGAGGATGTCCAGGACTCGACCTTCCAGTCACAGACGTTTCATAATCAATGCGTGAGTGCTGTAATATTTACGTAATTTTTTTTTCAGCTTGTCAGAGTATCGGCGCGATGTAGTGTGGCCGCAGCCGACTGTACCGCTCCCGGTGAACGCACGGGCCGCACTGCTTGCCCATAACGGCAAAAGGTCGTTCGTTACCCACATTCTCTTTCCGCGCAAGCCTTCTCAAGTTAGAAGGAGACGCAACATTTACAGCTCCGTCATACTAGCCGCTAGAGCGAGACAGAACACAGCCTCACAGGAAAACCCGAACTCGAGTCTTGATAGTTCTAACTTAAGACCGTGCTTTGCCTTTGTGAATTATTTGAAAGGTATATCTCATTGCACAAGCATTTATTATGTGTAAACGGAAATAACAAAAACGTTCTAATTGTCAAATGAATGGGTAGCCATTGCAAGGTAAATGTTTATTTCCACACAAGTTCGCACTGTGCGTGTGTTTCTCTGATTCCCATACTAAAGTATAGTAAGTAAGTAATATGCGTAGGCCTCAGGCAGTCGGAAATATTTGATTGTTTCAGTATGATTGTGTATAGTAAGCTAGGGTCGTAGCAAATATTAACTGAACAAGTATCTAGTCGGTGGTAATTATATTCTGATTAAACATAAGCTTCTGTTTGTATCCGTTATCTACGTTTTAACAGCACAATTGAGTAACATATTCAAATCCCCAATTTAATATTTTGGGTAAACAGAAGATCCCAAATCATTAATTTCGCCTCACATTGTCCATGGCGCATAATCCTTGAACCTTAACTATGAGTTCTCGATTTAAATTTTCGCTGCTCAGTGAGTTTCATCCGCAAACCGATAGCAGTAGGTATACCTACGGCTACGTAAAGCTGAATGATCACACAAATTACTTAGAGGATTTTGCCATCCAATTTGGATATCATAATGCAGGATTTTCTCAATGAGTAAGTAACTTTAACTTTTACCCTGTATGGAGGGAGCCTGGTAGTTTCAATTGCCAAACCGCAGACTTCATTTCTATATCTATAAATTCATTTCACGTTCCTTACATTTTATTACCTCTTTGTTATTGAAGACGAAGGTAACCTTTTACGTATTTTCTTTGGTCTGGCAAGCGTAGGCGTTCATTTAAATAGTGCTGACAAGGTTCCTAAATATTTCCTTGGATTGTAGTTATCTGCCTACATAAATCGGATTAAAGAAACTCGTTTGGAAACATGAACAATTAATTGATACAGTAAATTGCTTTTATTAAGCTTGCTAAAATCTTCTATTCTCTTTACTGGGTTATCTTCGCAATTTCCCGTGAGCGCGTAACATATGAAAGAGAAACGAATAATTAATATTTAAATCGATTCAGCGTATTCAAAGTTTCAACAACGATTCTCTTTTGTCTATAAACTTTTTGTTACAATGATGCTTCGTTGTTTATTTAAAAAAAGAATCGTAACTTCTTTTATTAGTTAATTTTAAAAGTGCAATGGCTGACGTGGCAGATAGTATCATAATAATTATTATTATCCATGTGTCATCTACCTATTTAGGTTTTCCTTAATTATTAATATTAGTGTTGAATATTGTACGTAGGAGGAGGAAAAGCACCATGACAACTAGAAAGATTAAAAAATACGTTTTAACAAAAATGGAAAACCGACTTCAAAAAGCGAAAAATAACTTTAGTGACGGAAGTCTGTCACAAAGGGAATCCAAACAAAGTAAAAGCCATCGACTACCACAACTTTTTTTCGCTTTTCATTTGAAGTTTTATTTTTTATTGTTGCTAATACGTTCGGGGGTTTTAAGAGGTTTAAAGGAGGTCAACAATGTCAGATGATATTTCGAATAGTAGGTACTTTATTAAGGTATTTTGTTATAGACTTTATTGACATATCCGATGTCTAACTTGATCCAAGTCAAAAATAATTATCCCTTTGTTTTGAGTGAGCAATGAGCACTAATCTTCCAAATCCAAATAAATAAACTGTGGGATTGCCATGTTTCGGCACGAATGGGCCAGCTCGACCGGAGTGATACAACGGCCGCACAAAAAACTGACGTGAAGCAACACTTGCGTTGTGTTTTGTCGTGGGAGAGAGGTTATCGGAGGTCAAATTACGCCCCTCCCCATTCTCCCCAAGCCCCGAATCCCCAACAATCCTCTAATTCCGAATCCCCAAAAGGCCAGTAACGCACTCGTAACGCCTCTGGTGTTTCATGTGGCCATAGGTGGCGCCGATTGCTAATCACCAAGTTATCTATCTGCTCGTTAACCGGCTTATACCTCTACCATAAAAAATATTATTCTTATTATACAGATAAACTATTTTACTGTGTATATTTGAACAAGATTATTTTTTAAAGATTGATAACTGATAGTATTTTATGATTCAATAAACAAACACATTCTAACAATTTATTGTCATTTTGTTTTGTCAAACATCACATTATTAGAAATGAACTTATTTGTAGTACAATCACAATGTCCTATGTACGATATCTACGCAAACATCTACAGATGAGAGACACAGAGAAACAATGAAACATAAACAAAAACAATCCAGAAAAAACACATTTAGTCACAACAAACAAATTGACAATCTTTATCGATGAAAGATCAATTAACTAATTAACTTTTACACAAATACATTAACAATAATATATATTTAATTTACTATTGTAGTAATTGCATTACAATTAATTTTGATCTTAATCTTAGTCTTAATTTCTTTATTTCAGAATACCTCAATATTGGACAAAAATGGACTGACAATGACGACGGGTGCTTACCCGCGCTTTAGCACGATAAACAGCATGGGGCATGAAGATGTAGGTCACTTATGACCGACGTTAGCACAAGATTTACCTTCAACAATTTTCTATTGGCTGCCAAAGATATCACTTATGATATAATTCTATATTCAAATTCGAAAAATCGAGAAATTCCACCGTCCTACGATTACCAAACGCTAGCTTTCTTCCATCTGTGTCTTGTGTGAACTGTAGGCTGCCTGTTCTTAGTCATCGGAGTCACCAGTAACGTAAGAGTTGTATGTACCTAGTCCTATTGTATCGATAAGTTCGGTCACGCAGTAACGCATCATTGTTTATTCAACAAACCACTGATTCTTGTTGTTGTGACAAATTAATGCTGCTAGTGGCAAGCCTTAATTAGCGATCATTTTACCGTGACGTCATTTTACTGAACTCTCAACTTTTCGAACCATGAAATGTTTCGTGGTTTAAGTCGGTTTAAAGTAATTTACATTTTCCGCTGCAATTAGGAAAGTGTAATTTTACAATTTTACCCCACATATTCTGTTGAATAAATTTTTCGAATTCGTTAATAATTTTCTACGGTTTTCTCTGGAACAAGTTTGTCAAATTGGAAAAAAAATGCTTACTAGCTAATTATTATGCTATGTAACATTATATTACGACTCCTGAAATGAGGACACATAGGCTGAGTTTTCTCAGAGGAAAAGGTATAATAAAATTTACATAACAAACAACGCATGTTACATTTTCTGTCCTTTGATTAAAGAGGTAAATTAATTTCTGTGTAATCACAACCTCATTTCGTAGACTCGGGAACGATTATTTGGTGTTTGCTCTTGACCATAGGTGGAGAATGTTTGACATTAAGTTAAGCGGACCGCGTAATTATTTGCCTTCTGATGAAATAACCTGTCACAGAGGAGTTAAAGTTGCCCTATTCTTTCTTTAATATATATATATGATCATAGTAGGTTGTGTCACAGGTTTTTTTCAGCAGGCGTTTTCGATGATCGGTTTCGTTTGAAAGAATCACGTTTTTAGTGAACAGAGAGGATAGTTCCCTAAGATCGGAAAAGGAGGATCCTCCGACCAGGCGAGGTGATCGTGCCTGGCGGGCTTTCTGCCCAACAGTTGTTCGTTGGGATTTTCTATCCGTGTTAATTTGCATGTAAACTTTGCATGTGCGGTGTAGGATTTTTATGACATTATCCGTTTACATGTGACATGTGTCGCCACACGTTCGTTATCGTTAGCTACAAAGAATCACGAAGCTATCATCTCTATTTTGACTCCAATGTATATTTCGTTTATTAAATAAACATAACTTGATATATTGTTTTAGATTAATATGTATTTTGTTTATTTATTATAACGTCTATGACAATCTCTACCCGTGATACAACCAAAAGTCAAAAGTCAAAATAATTGATTTCAATTGGACCAAGAAGGCACATTTGAACGTCAAAACCAAATATTCACCAGCCGTGGCCTATTTCTCCCTACATGTTTTTTACTTAGATTTGGTCTATATTCCCAGGTTAACAGAGCGGTTAGCTTCAGTCAGTCGGTTTTGCTTGTACACTCATTAGTGCCGTGATTCAGGAAGTTTCAGATTTCATGAACAACGGGAGCTTGACCATCTGACCTTTTGGAATGTCAAATTTTATTTAAAAACAGTAAAGGTTTGGGATGTGGAATACCACATCCTCAAAGATCAAATGCAATAGCATTTGATCTTCTGATGACTTTATTTATCTTCGATAGTACCAATTTCAATTGGAGATTTAATGCCGCTTGTGGTCAAGCCCTAATTAGTAGTCTTTACATTGCGACGTTATTTTCATTCATTATGCTGAACTGGATGGACTTTTCGGATTATGAAAAAAAATATGTTTAATGTTAGTATAAAAAATACGTTTGCTGCAGTATGATGTTATTTTTATATTTGATGTGCCGACGTTTGACCACTATCTTTTTTTTTCTTTTTTTTTCTGTTCTTTTAAAAAAACGTTGCCCACACTTGGATTTTCTCCTGTGTCGTGGGTGCGTTTACAAACATACAAGTTCACATATACAATTACACCCAGACCCGAATCAACAATTTGTGGATCACACAAAGTGTTGCTCCGTGCGGGAATCGAACCCGCGACACGTTGCACGGCAGCCGGTTGCCCAGCCACCGCACCAACCGTGCAGTCATATCTCGCTTGGTGATAGCGATAGCGATGATGCTGTCTACGATGGAGCACGTGGTCCCATAAGCAATTTATTCACTCGAGTCTTGAAGACACCCAGGTTATACCCTAATGTAGTAGCAGAATGGATTTGTCTTCACAGCTGCTTTATTTGCACGTAATTCAATCTCATTTAAATTTGTTCTCAGTTACCCTAAAGAGTTTAAAAGCTGCTGAGAGACCCTAAAATATACTTACAAATTCCATTGTTACTTCTTACAAAGCAAAATACTTCCTGAAGATATAAAGCAACATTTGTCTGATAAAAGTTGTTTACTTACCGAATGCTTTTGTGTTTGCATTAAAAATTTAAAATTGTTCTAATGAAAAGATTATACAGGTAAATTGTATTACCTAAAATAACTCCTAGTTCTGTTGTATAAACAACGATATCTGTGTTGAGGGTTTTAGTGGAACTTCTACTGTGTCGGACCAACTATTGGTAGATTAATTGATTACGAAATTCTCAGTGGTATTCTGTTTCTGTGAATTTATACATAGTTCCAGTTTTAGCTTAGACAGGTCGCTACTAGAACCCCTTTTATATCATAAACTAAACATTGCCCGCGACTTTGTCCGCGTAGAATATGAATTTTAGGGACACAACTTCTTTATTGTTTCATAAAACCATAAATATGATTGTAACCTAGTAACGTCCCGAGCGTAAGGCGCGTCGCGTACCGCGCAAAAAAGCCATCAGATACGGAGCCGCGCAGAACGGGTTACCGAAGCTCCAGCTCGAAGTGCAGAAGTAGGAACGGGGTGGTTTTTAGTCAGTAAGAGCCTGACACTCCCTCCCGCCTCACCCAGGCGGAAGAAGTCATTCGATGATTTTCCCCATTAAAAAAACCTGGTAACGTATATAGATGTGGGCGGCAGTAAGATAGTAATATAAATATAGCAGAATTTGAAGACAACACACACACAAATATTGAAGAAGATACACCTACATCTACCCCTTTGAAAGATAACACATCTTTTGTCTTTCTAACGCAATAATAATGGTGTTGTTTCCTGCGTTAGTCGGCCCTCCATCATAGCTTGGCACGTCGGTATTGTTTCTCGTATAAATATTATTTACATATTTAGTTTATTCGGGTACGTTACTATAATCTCGCGTCCATTGTTTTAGTTTCACACGGTTTGTTACGGATGGGATGTATCCTCGCGCCTATCGTACGAAATCTATTTCCTTTTCATTTGTTTTGTGTCGTGTTTCTGTTATCTCGGGTTTAATATTTTGTTAGATAATGCCGTGTGTGTGTGTGTGTGTGTTTGTGTCTCGCGAAATGTTATGATAGGTTTTTTTGTGTATTTTAAGTTGGTGGAAATTGTTAGGAAAAGGTAAATGACTTATGCGGATAGAGCAGTAGTACCTTTCGTCGTATGAGAAATTACTAAAGGGTTTTTAGTATCGTTTTACTTTTAATTGTTAATCCCTATTTCATGTTCTTATTGCCTACTTATTCTGTCTTATTGACCTTTCTCCACTAATTTTGACTTCTATTTTCGACTAACAAATTCATCATCTTGTTTCAACAATTTACAATGAAACTAAACAATGAAGCCAATCCTATGTTAGCATACAGTGTAACCTTACCTCTCAACAGGAATTTCAAAACCTATTCCTATACTGTGAAAAGGCCACGTACTGAGTACACTTGCACTACAATGTCGGAGTGGATGCGGAACTACAATTGAATGCGAAACAACCTTCGAGGCAGCCATGATGCAGCTCGAAATATTACGCTAATGTGAGGTTAATACTCCCACCTCCAGAGTCGAACGAAATAAGTAACATAATCCTTAATAATGTTGGATGTGAAATTGTGTTTATTTGTCTGTTTTGGTTGTGTCTATGTAAATTGCTGAACTGTTTCTGATAGGTAAAACATAATCTTAATAATGTGTTTGAAATCGATATGCGATATTAGATTAAAAGCTCAGGGGATTATGCTATAGTTCCAACCACTGCTTTACTCATTAGAATAACATATCAATTTATTCCTCACATGAATTCGAATACTTATCTACACTATATACTCAAACAAAATAGACCCACAATTCACCATTTATGTACCTATATACATACTAAATTGTTTGTCCCAGGTAATAAAAGGGTATACCTATTGCCATATAAGTCGTAAATACAAACATATCGTAGCCAATACATAATAGAGATAAAATCATGGCCTATCTAAATTCGTGAGCGTAGTCAGGGTCCCCAACTAGTTATGTATTTGGCAACAATAAAAACTATTCTTTGTGTTTGAAATGCCGCGTGTGTTAAGACATAATAGACTTTAGTATTTACGTTATGTACTGTCATTATGTTCTTACAATGGAATTATAAGAAATCTGTTTAGTAGAGACTATGAGGTTTGTCAATCGTTTTGCTAAAGCGAAATAAGTATTAATAAGTACACACATAGATATATTATAGCATCTGGCCAATTTTATATCACGAAAGTTTGGGTTTTTTATGAGATAAATCGGCAAGCAAACGAATCACGTGATGAAATGACCCGTCTATAGACATCCGAAACACTATTGGAGTTACAAGTGCGTTTTAGGCCTTAGGAATTTTAAAGATTTGAGAATGGGGTTTCGGGGAGTAAAAAGTAGAGGTTTTTACAACTTTACATAATAATTTTTTTTTATGGCCTAAGCCGGTAAACGAGCGGACGGATCACCTGATGGTAAGCAATCGGCGCGGCGTTGCCCATGGACACCTGGAACACCAGAGACGTTACAAGTGCGTTACCGGCTTTTTGGGGATGAAGAGTTTAAGGATCGTTGGGGATTCAGGGATTGGGGAGATTGGGTAAGGGGAGGGTAATTGGGCCTCCGGTAACCTCATTCACACGACGAATCACAACGCAAGCGTTGCTTCACGTCGGTTTTCTGTGTTATATATATTTTTACTAATCTCATTAAAACATCTCAAATAAATGTAGAGGCTACTTCAAAACACCGACACAATTTATAACCTCGTATATTTACTGAAACAAGCGGTGCACCGCTCGTCTAAGTATTATTTTACTTACTTTGAGCTGATCTTGAACTTGAGTGCTTAGTATTCAACACTTGTGTCCAAAAATACTGACAGAGCGGTCTAGTCTAGAGATAATCTTAGCACTTTGACAGAGGAGCATATCTTAGCACTTCTGCATGATTGTTAACATCATAGAAAATATATATATATCATATATATACAATATATAACGGACAGGAGTATATGGATAATTCTTTTTCAGTATATAAAATGTACTATTGTATTTAATGGATAATTTTATAATAAATAAAAACAAATTATATTACTTATGTTAATATAATAACCTCGACTGCCTCGTTGGCCGAGTGGTCGCAAGTGCGACTGCCGGGCAAGGGGTCTTGGGTTCGATTCCCGGGTCGGGCAAAGTATTACTGGGGTTTTTAAAAATTCTCAGTAGTAGCACGGAGTCTGGAATTGTGCCCGGTATATGGCAATAGGCTCACCCCCTATTACGTGGGACTCATAACATAAACATCACGCCTTGTATCTTCGAAGGGGTAGGCAGAGGTGCACATTATACCACTGTACAATGTAACACCCACTTTTCACTATTTATGTTATGAGTCCCATGTAATAGGGGTGAGCCTATTGCCATATACCGGGCACAGTTCCAGACTCCGTGCTACTACTGAGAATTTTTTAAAAACCCAGTAATACTTTGCCCGACCCGGGGATCGAACCCGAGACCCCTTACCCGGCAGTCGCAATTGCGACCACTCGGCCAACGAGGCAATTAAAATTTTATTAATACTAAAATCGACCACATGCAATATGCATAACTTTACTTCTAATTCAATATATATTCAAATTCTCTCTAAACTCCTTAGACACGCGAGAAAAACTTCAAACTAAACCCAATTTAAACAAAACACACCCATTTGAAGTTACATCCATCAATAGCCTATAATAAGCCGAAAATATAAGTCCAGGTTTCCTCACGATGTTTTTCCTTCACCGTTTGTCAGTGGTGTCTAAATAATCTTAGAAAGTACATATAACTCGTCACATTGGTAGCCGTTGGTAGGTTTCGAACCCGCACCCTCATGCATGAGAAGTGGGCGTCTTAAACATCCGGGCCACCACGACATCCACCACCACCACGACATCCACCACCACCACGACATCCACCACCACCACGACGAAGTTACATACATATGTCTAATAATAATTCCCACTAGCTAATATAAGTATTCATGCATATTACACATTATAACAATGAGCGAACAACTTGGCTGTTAAATTAGTAGCAGTACTTCTGCAGAATGAACCTCATTAGTCAGAAGTAATAATATAAGCCGCGAGGTACTTAAAATTAGCCCCGACTTATTCCTAAGCAGCTGCTTATTTTGAACTTAATCAGTTAAATATATTCATTTATGTTGAGTTGAGTTTCTCAGATTGTCTTGTTTGTCTTTTAGAAATGTAGATGTAAACTTTGAATGAGTGCGTATTTTAATTCTTGTAATATTAACCTACTTTCAAGAAAGACTACGGCAATTTGTTTGTAGTTTTAGTCAATTGCTAATACAAATTTTCGAGAATTTTTGCCTGATCAGAAATCATACACTTATTATTCATCATAACATAACATAACATTACGCCTTTTATCCCCGAAGGGGTAGGCAGAGGTGCACATTATACCACTGTATAAAGTAACACCCACTTTTTACTATTTATGTTATGAGTCCCATGTAATAGAGAGTGAGCCTATTGCCATATACCGGGCACAATTCCAGACTCCGTGCTACGAGACCCCCAGCCCGGCAGTCGCACTTGCGACCACTCGGCCAACGAGGCAGTCGTTATTATTCATCATCTGTTGCTTTTATATAAATAACAAGTTTAAAGTCCTGTGCCTATCTATGTTTAACTACTCAGGCACTCGAAGAGTCTTACAAATTCATTTAACGTTCACACATTTTGAGCCACGTAAGCAAAATGTGGAGCAAAAATAAAAAAAGAAAAATTCGCAATAATTTATCACCGAAACGATTACATTTATTGCCGCAATCTTTGAATAAAGGTCTTACTCCGTACGAAAGTTCGAGGGAACAGTAAAGCCTGATTTTTCTGATGATCCAACACTACATGACTTCAGAAAACGTGGCCACTTCCATAAAGTCACGTATAGTAAGGGTTGATCCGTGACAAAAATATAAAATAGTAGTACGCAGCGACTTTTCTACCAGTGAATATTTGTGCCCTAAACGTTTCTCTAAATATATATTCTTGTTTTGCAATCTTTTCTTTTTTGTGCACATTATTTATTTATTCTAGATCTGTGTAAAGTTTGTATTTGATTGTCTGAAGTTTGATTCACTTGTAATGTTTCATCGAGTTTTCATTTATTGCCATTGCCTTTATCATTTCACAAGGAGTACCCAACATTTTTATTATGCCCAGAAAAATATAATTGTCAAGGTTATTATGAACATTTTTAATGACGTATAACATGAGTATGCTTTTAATGTAAGTAATGCTTACAATTTTCCTACATGTGGTAAGATAAATGCTCACAATGTATTCAGCGTCGAGTCGAGTAACAACGCCATAAAAAGTAACAGACCGGGTCACTAGCGACGCTGAACACAATCCATAAATTATTTAAACAGATGTAGAACAAACTATATCGGGAGTTTAAAACAACGAACAACAATGTCCACTTTAGCACACGCGAACAAAACTCAGCTGTAAATAAAGTTGGACTAACTTTTACGAGCGTCCACAGCTAGTACAAACACGAAACCTTTTAAAAATGGCGATGAGCTTGGGGATTCTGTTTTTTATTTAATCTTCCCGTAATCTGGTCGTAAAGAGGACAACAGGCCGCAGCGCCACCTAGCGGCCGGGAGCCAAGTGCTGCCGAAGCGCCGCCCGTAAAGTTTTTATTGTTTCCGGGTCACGGCGCCTCGACAATTCGGTTTTCCAATCAACATCTTTATAGTGATAGAGAGCCTGATACCAAACTACAATAAAGCGTTCAGATTTCGAACTGTACTAACTGTTCCTTTATCTAAATACATTACACATGACCGGCTTTCAAGAACCCGTGTCGATATTGAGCAGCAATGTTTAGGTACACTTGTTACCTATGACATATCTATTTATAGTACACAAGTAGGACCAATCAAACTATAGATCTATAATAGTTTTTTTTTTATTTTACCGATAAAATATACAAAGAACATTGAACTTTACCATGATGCTTCAAGTAAGTGTCTCATCAACACAATCGAACCTGCAATTCTATACTTCTATATCCTAGCTGCCTTTAGAACTACCACTTCGACGACAATAAACTTAAAAAAATAAGATGTTTATGAACTAAATAAATAAAAAAATAACTGAATTAAAACCACGTAAAGGCTCATTATATGAAACGAATACATTACTTTGAAATACATTAATTTCGTGCCTACATGTTTGGTTTCGTTATGAGCAGGCTTCTCTTTTAACAAGTGGAAAATTCACGGAAGGTTACACAGATAATTTAATTCCTTTGAACCATTCCATTATGCGTATTGTGCCACCAAACGTTTTGCGGATTAGGATTCAGCGAATTTCGTTTAGCCTGCAAGATTATCGCCGTCATTCATGTGGAAACTCCAGCACTGTGCATTCCTCTGTTGTTAATTAAATTGTATCTGAAACGTATTCATAGAGGTTAGGTACCTTCTGAACCTTATTTTGGTGAACAGTAGACCGATGTACAACCTCTGCTCAAGAACGTTGAAAAAAAGGCGGGCATAATGTCACTTAGACATGAGTGAAGCTCCTATGGCAATAGATTTTATGTGTACTTTAATGGGTTTTTTTTAAGGGGGCAAATCATCGAATTACTACTCCCGCCTGGGGGCCTCCCCCAGGGGAGGGAGTATCTTACTGACTAAAAACCACCCCGTTCCTTCTCCTGCACGTCGAGCCGAAGCCCCGGTTACCCGTTAGGTTCTCCGCGACTCCAAATCGGCATCGGCCCTGTTGGGCCCCATCTGTGATGGTCTGATGGCTCTTTGAGGCGCGCGAGGAACGCGACACGCCGTACGCTCGGGTTGTGTAATGGCTTACCACGTGGCTAGACTTAGAAAATGACAGATGTCCTTAGTGTCAATGTGTTTAGGTTCTGCGTGTAACTCTATAGTAGCCAGGTGCCACAGTCGTTGTTTCAAGACTGTGTCCGCCTATTTTTCAAATTTCCTTACCTCTGCTAATGTTTTATGAAATATTACTTTTAAATCTATTTTTTTACTTCTAGTAACAATTTTACTGTAACATTTTTCACAGAGTTACCCTAGTTATATTAGTAGTTCCCTATTAACTCGTCGAGTACCGGTTTTATAGACACAATTAAAGAACAATAGGTCGCGGTCACCGGTGACCGCTTGGTGTTTGACAGTTTAAAAGGGACGAGTTTTGGTATCACTAGACGTAACGCAACTTTAGGTAACTTTAAAATGTAGTATGAAAAATTCCTACATTTCTTTGTTAAACCGGACAATAAACCTTTATCTCGTTCACGAGACAATTTTCGACATATTTTATTTTGTCATTGCAAACAGCTTACGGTGTCACAGAAGCATTCCCTTTTAAAATAAAGTGCAAAAAACATTTCTGGGCACTTTCCACCAAGTGGAGCGCAGTTGAAGTTTAAAACTGACGTCTTTTGCGGACAAATCCTTGTTTCATTCTTTTACAGTTCTTGATTTATTATGCGCTTTAAAAAGTTTCAGTCTACTTCTATCCTAAATAAATATAACGAATCTTGTTAATATCGCACATATCCGATTTTAAGCATGTTTTAGCGATTGCATACATGATTAACAGATTTTAACCGATTCGAAGTCTAGTTCTCTGTTTTTTTTTGTATTTTCAGACTTCTGATCATATATCTACTCTAAATCTGCTTCTCGCTTTATATTACTTCTGCATATGCTTTTATCCAGATTTTTAAAATATTCCTCTTATTTACTACCCAGAAATAACTTTCTATAACAGGGCTTTATAAACAAAATCCCTATATAGATTTTACATAATGATTGACACTAACTCATTCAAAATTCATTAATATAATGCCACCCAGTAAATTGTAACGGGTTGTCTAATAGCTCAGATTATGGTAACACGTCTCCAAGATTTGAAGAGGCTTTCAAAGGAAGTTATTACGGGCCTTCATAAATTATTCCCTGCTTTTCATATTAAAAAACGGTAATTTATTATATCTCTAATTAAGTATTATCACGGCTTTTAACCTCTGGAAGAATGGGAGCAGAATGTTTACTGTCTTGTTGAGTCATGCACTCAGTGGCCTCCGCTGCGCACTGGAGGGGATGACGGACGGCGGCGTGCGCGGCGACGACCGCCTGCCCCGCACGGCCCCGACACGCCAGTCAGCTATTAGACACTACGAAGCACGTCCGCGCTCGCGCCTTCTAATCCAGTTTAATTATATTAATTTTCTTATAACCGTTATTGTAACAGTCTAGTTAATTATTATATTACGTATTATACAGTCCACAAGAATATTATTTGCTCTCCACTTAACCATCGATCCAACATTTGGTCCTTCGAGCCGGATAAAAACATGCCTACACTAGTAGATTCAAAATTAGGTTGGCTCGTTACGGGCGTTTTACAGCAACCTAATAAATTATCCTCTCACAGTTCCTCTTTTGTTACTCTTACAGATGACTTACGGCTGGGCCTGAATCGCTTCTGGGAGCTAGATTCAGTCCAACCACAACACAAACAGACATGCGAGGAGCGATCCTGCGAAGACATCTTCGTAGAGACCACATTTCGCGATACGGATGGACGGTTTGTTGTCACTATCCCACTTAAAGAATCACCTGACGTGTTAGGTGACTCATATTCAATGGCCAAGCGTCGTTTCCTTTCTCTTGAACGTCGTTTGGCCAAGGACCCTGGCAGAGACGGCATCGCAAGAGTCGCCGACATCCGCACACGAAGGGGTGTCATTCGGCGAGCGTTCAACACCATATGTCCTCTGCCTGTGTCTGTTGAAGACTCTTCAACGGGGGGAGGATGTTGAGTCATACACTCAGTGGCCTCCGCTGCGCACTGGAGGGGATGACGGACGGCGGCGTGCGCGGCGACGACCGCCTGCCCCGCACGGCCCCGACACGCCAGTCAGCTATTAGACACTACGAAGCACGTCCGCGCTCGCGCCTTCTAATCCAGTTTAATTATATTAATTTTCTTATAACCGTTATTGTAACAGTCTAGTTAATTATTATATTACGTATTATACAGTCCACAAGAATATTATTTGCTCTCCACTTAACCATCGATCCAACAGTCTCATTGATCAAGTGACTGCTGAGCAAAAGATCTGGGGTTTTATTATTTTTAAATTAATTTATTAAGTAATTTTTTTTACAGAGATATTGCCTTAAAACTAAACTAGCCAAACTGTATGATGGCGAGAGGCGTTCATCACTACATAGTATAAAAAAGTCGCTATCCGCCATCTGCCTGTCCCTATGTATGCTTAGAACTTTAAAACTACGCAACGGATTTTGATGCGGTTTTTTTAATAGATAGAGTGATTCATAAGGAAGGTTTTTAGGTATAACTAGCAAACCCGGCGAACTCCGTTTAGCCACCAGATGGCTTCGTTTTATGTAACATTTCGTTTAGTGATTAGTGAATTTTCTTTGCTATAAACCTCACGGAGCCCGAGACCTTTCCAACGAATGTTGCATGAATAACACGTAAACAAAAATCGATTAAAATTATAAAAACTATTTTTTTAACAGCTCACTGCGCACACATTGAGCTGCGCGACATTGCCGTGACTGCGCACGCTGCTCATGAGGAAGAACCCTTCTGTGGTCTGTAGAAACTAGTAGAGCTTTCCTCAGTATATTCACATTTTTAATTAATTTAGTATGCTTGAAGATAGTTATTATAAAAACTTTTTTTTTGTCAGCATTTTTCGGGGGCTTTCCATTTACACCCTGTAGCAATTGGCTTAAATCTTATGGAACTCATAAAATATTTGTTGAAAAGAGTGTTACATTATATATGTGCATCTATTTCTTTGAGGATTGAAATATGTGACGTCATATATAAACGTATTTACAGCACATTTACCTATTTACGTTTGCATTCTTTAAACTACATAGATTATTGCATCAGTATCAAGTACATATTATTTCCAAGCTCTCTGACAATTTCGAAAATACACAATTAATTCAATATCGCTAAGCAATCTACAAAGGAATATCGATAGGGACTCTTAATACTAAGATAATAGGATTCAAATTAATGATATTTACAGTCTCTCACTTAACGTACTCTGCTATATTAATCTGATTACAGTATCCGATAGGATATTGATGCACTATACAAGTAATGCTATTACCTCTAAATTGAAATTATCTATTAGCTGGCAGACAAAAGCTCGCCTAATGGTATTTGGTTTAATTAGAGGTATATTAAACTAATAATAATACTATTATCAGTTTAATAATATCAGATATACCTAGTTTTATCAGAATATACCTAGTTTTTTTATGGTTTAAACCGGTAAACGAGCGGACAGGTCACCTGATGGGAAGCTATCGGCGTCGCCCATGGACACCTGGAACACCAAAGGCGTTAAAAGTGCGTTACCGGCCTTTTCGGGATTAAGTGTTTGAGAATCGATGGGGATTCGGGGATTGGGGGATTGGGGAAAGGGGGGGTTGTGAGTGATAGTCAACATTGTTATGTTTAAGAAAACATTGAGTATCTCGCCTTTTATTTTTGAAGAGCATGGTATCATGTCAAGCTCCATGTCACTACAAAACGTAGGTAGGTTGTATAGATTTTTTTAACAAATTGATTCATTGAAATTTTACATAAAACTGGACTCGCCAAACTTTGACGTTTATTTTTATACAGAATTACATAACATAACATCACGCCTTTTATTCCCGAAGGTCCGTTTTACATTACGGCACTTAATGCCACTGTACAATGTAACACCCATTTTTCACTAGATATTTATGTTATGAGTCCCATGTAATAGGGAGTGAGCCTATTGCTACATACCGGGCATAATTTCCTGTAATACTTTGGCCGAACCGTGAATTGGCCCCGACACCCTGCTTGGCAGTCGCACTTGAGACGAGTCGGCCAACTAGGCAGCAAGGCTATTCTGCTACTGACAATTTGAATTATATGTATAAGTGAACTCGATTTCATTCTGGCCCGTCATTGGTTGATATTATTCTCGCAACCAATGACATGGCGGACCATGATCGAACTAAAAGTTTAAAAATTTCGATCTTTCGTATTAAAAGTTACAGAATAACCTCTGACCTAAAAAAAAATAAAGTTCTTTTGTAAAAAAAAGCATATATACGGTCGAATTGAGTACCTCCTCCTTTTTTGAAGTCAGTTAAAAAAATAAGTTTATGTACCTACTCATTTGCTTAACGTACAATTTGTTTAGAAGTATAATAGTGTTTTCATAAGCTATGCTTTAAAATGGACGTTTTATTTTATTTTCTAAAGTAATGGCGACTCACCCTGGTCCGTCAGTCGTGTCGCGTGTCGTGTGCAAATGTTGGACACAATTGTTTCGTTTGACATACCTTTGCCGGCAAACGTGACCAATCCTACGCTGGTCCTGCAATGCGGTGTTTTATTATAGGTGTTGTCCTTTAAAACTTCACTCCTTCTGACTTCATCGTTTTAATGTGCAATCCTTACTTATCTTTATTAATACTATGTATGGAAAAGTATATTTTTTGTCTATATATAAGGGCGATTTTATCGTATGACTTTTTAGAAGAAGCCGTAAGAAACAGCTAGTTTTAACTATAATATTAAATATAACATCACGCCTTTTATCCCCGAAGGGGTAAGCAGAGGTGCACATTATGCCACTGTACAAGGTAACACCCACTTTTCACTATTTATGTTATGAGCCCCATGTAATAGGGGGTGAGCCTATTGCCATATATCGGGCACAATTCCAGACTCCGTGCTACTACTGAGTTTTTTTTAAAAACAAAGTAATATTTTGCTCGACCCGGGAATCGAACCTGAGACCCCTTGCCCGACAGTCGCACATGCGACCACTCGGCCAACGAGACAGGCAAATTTTAAGTATAATTCATAATGAAAAGTCAATTATCATCATCATCATCATCATCATCATATCACTTATCAGCCACAGGACATCCACTGCTGAACTTAGGCATCCCCCAGTGAAAAGTCCGCAATTCACTGTTATCTTTGGTGAAGAAATAATAATAAATAAATAAAAGTCGATAACAATAGTAAATACAATTTTGTTTCTCGGATTGGGTAAGTACTAAGTTGGATTCGTTGTTTGCTAATTATAAATGAGACAAAAAATTCCAACCTCGTCTAGCTTTCAAAGTACACAGTACTTACTAATTTACAAAAATAAATACCCTCTCAATCGCACAAAAGGCGAGTAACGTAACTTACGAAAAACTTGAACCTCTCACATTCACGATCAATCAAAAGACTTTAGAAAAGTTTATTCGATTTCTAAATTGACGTTTATCTTAGAATCGAAAGAAAGGGAAAGATAAGCATCTTGTTATAAAAGCTTTTATTGAAAGTTCTCCGTGAGAGCTAAAGATTCGTTTTACGCCCTGAGGGTATGCAAACCTTTTGTCTACCCTGCCCTGCCTACGCAAAAAAGGTTTGCACACTCTCTTAATATAGGCGCGATACCGCAAGCGTTATTTCGTTGAATGTATTATTTTATTGGAAATATTTTTTTGTTTGTTTACTTTAACTTCCACAAAAGTATTGTTGTATTTACTGCAGGCAATAATATTTTTTTGTAATCGTATATTTTCCTCGGTTTTCAATGTAGCTAATATATATATCCTTTAAAGTTCACAGATGCAATGACTGCTAGCGCTACTCATCACGAACTCCCCCTTAAACAAAGACGCGAAAATATTTCAACACGAATTTTGCAGAAGATGAAGATAATATTACATCAATTTAGAACAATATCACTCCACAATGCGTGTAAATTGAGCTCAAATTAGCTTCTCACTATTTCAGGGACCCCTCTAATGCTAAAGACGTTACTGAATCTATCTAGTTACATAACTACACTTGTGAGTAATATTCAGTCTGACACGACAGTCACTTAGTCGCTAACTCTAATTTCACGTCTATAGTGGAAATTGTTGCCACTCAGGATCTTGGTACCTAATATATGTATGTAAGAGACGGGAGTCGGTTGGCTGGCAATAAGCAATTCGCTCGCTACTGCCAATAGCCACTTGTGTCACGTCACCATTTGAGACCGCAAGTTATTAGTTGGACGAGCAGCGATAAAGGCAGCGTGCGCAAGTTAATTTAGTATTACGTCCCTCAAATACCTATTCCGAGCGTATATTATACACATTACACGCGTGCTTTTGTGGCACAAATTAATATTACACGCAATATCCCAAGACAATTTAGTTGAAGACACTTGATGACATCGCGGCGGCCTGTCAGAATGACGCTCTGATGTAATAGATTAAGGCAGTTGACCACAAAGGAAGGCTTGCAAATATAACCGTAGGAAACTTCGTACTACTACGGACGTCTCAAACAAAGAAGTAATAAATATTTAAAGTGAATATCATGCGATCTTCCCTACGAGAACAGATACCAAGCGACAAACGCGGTAACAAGATGACACGTCGTTTGTACCGCCGTTTGTTTAGTTGTCCCGGGGATATATTCAAATTGAATAACGAAGTGCGACAGTCGAGTCATTAGTTTGCCAGCAGCAACACCAAACCTTTCTCTGAATTATGGACGAGTAAACCTCGTAATGGACGGCATTGTCGTGAAATTCGTACCACGCTCGTATTCAGCGATCAATCTATAGCAATTAGTCCGGTACGTGAAGGGTTTACGGGCTTACTACGGTTGTCGTATTTTGTGTTAAACCGTTATACGTTTCTGGGCATTGAATAGTCGAATCGGTGATTATGCTTAACCAGCCGTTCGTCGCCGATGTTGTGCTGAATTGCTCGGGCTATAATGACGTCCAAATTGTCGGCCATATTTCGTGTTCAAAATGTGCAACGCGCTTTGCATCTGAATCTAACTCAATGGGTTTCAGTAATTACGTTGGAGTATTTGTATCTGCCAGCAATTAATCGGGACTGTCCATGGTTTTACTACAACATAGCTCTAGGCAAGAAAAAGCGGTGTGTTCCCACATGCTGAAGCGACACAACACACAAGTAAGTGCATATGCCGGGGGCTTTTTTTTTAAATGGGACAAGCCCGCCACAACCTCCCAAAACCGCTGCAACTCCTGTAAGCCAGGATCTACAGTACCTAGATACAACCATGAAAACACCGGAACACTGAAGTCCGGCGCGTCCCAGGGACATGAGTAACTGTCTTGGTTCCCGCAACGAAATGAATCAGAAGATATTATAAGAGGAGAAAAAAATGCCGGGGGCTTGTAAAAGGTCCAAGTTTTTCTCAGTTGAGTGTACACCTAATAACAGTTTATCAGTGGAAACAAAACATCGTTGTGGTGGTGGATCCCGGCGGCACAATCAAGTTGCGAGTTTGCAGTGTGGGATCGTTTCACGCGCCGTCGCCGAGCCCTCGAGTAATGCGAGAAAGTTCCTTATTGCTTCCCACCGTATTCATCTCACCTGCCGATATTGTAATCCGGGAGTCTTTCATGCGATTGCTTCCGGAATCCCGGGCCAATTTTATCGCTTTAGAATAAAAAGTAAAACAAAAACGTGATCATTGCAACATTGTTGTTTTACGCGTTTTCTTTACTTTACGTACCTGTATCTGAAATTACTTTTCGCGGTTTATTGTGCTGGGTATACGGTGAGAAAATTGTAAATAATATTGAACGCAGATGTTGTTATATGTATGTACATACTTTACTTTTTACTCAGTTTGTCGATTCTGGATGAATCTCACCTCACTTTTATTGGTTCAAAATTATTGATTGGTTAATGAATTTAATGCTTAAATAAAACTAGCGACCCGCCCCGGCTTCGCACAAGTGCAATATGCATGTATTATACATATAAAGCTTTCTTAAGAATCACTCTATCTATTAAAAAAACCGCATCAAAATCCGTTGCGTAGTTTTAAAGATCTAAGCGTACATAACACAGAACCGACAGACGGCAGATAGCTACTTTGTTTTATACTATGTAGTGATGTACACACTGATACTAATGTACACACAAATTAAATACAAAAAACATTAGTCTTGTTAAAATTACGTACTCTATAATGAAATATAAATAGTTAACAACTAGAAAACTCACATATACATATTTGCTCGCTTTGAATCGCATGAAATATATTTAATGATATAATTTATCAAATTATAGGCTCGATTAAAATACGTGTGCCTATTAATTAATAACTGAAATGATAATAAAGGCATTTGGGTACCTATTTTACCAAATGTATCAATGTATCTCGGTAAATAGAATGCGTATTTAATATGTATAATGATTTAAATAACTAACATAGGTACTAACAACCAAATGTCGACCTAAAATCTCTCAATAAATATAGATTTTTGAGAAAAGCTCCACGCTGCTTCCAGCCAGAGCCTCGATAACCCGCAACGTTGTACGCAGGCCTTTGCCCCTGCCTATACTATATTTATTTAATCAAATTATTATTCAGCCTCGTTGGTCAAGTGGTCGCCAAGTGCGACTGCTGGCCAAGAGGACTCCGCTGTGATTCCCGAGTCGGGCAAAGTATTACTGAGTTTATAAAAAACATTCTCAATAGTAGCACGGAGTCTGGAATTGTGCCCGGTATATGGCAATAGGCTCACCCCCTATTACATGGGACTCCTAACATAAAAAGTGAAATGTGGGTGTTACATTGTACATTCGCATTAAGTGTCATAATGTGCACCTCTGCCTACCCTATCAGGGATAAAAGGCGTGATGTTATGTATGTCATATACTCTTGATAAAACAAAACCTTTTTGCAGCCATCGTTCATTGAAGAAAGTATTTATTTAGAATTTTCTATCAAAGTTTCGTCGTAAAAATCATCTATCAACGTACCTCTCTGAATAATGAACCTTAAAAACTTTCTCTTTTGATCTAGAACAGAAAATAAACGGGTTATATTTTTAAACAGGCATTTTGAACAACCTTTAAGGGACTAAGCGAGTGAAAGAGGATTATTCGCTTAGCGTTTAATGAATTGAATGCTATTATAAACCGCTTATCCTAATGCAAGGGCACACGTCTAATGGAATAAAAATACATTACAAAGGTACACGAATTCACAACAAAATTATAATCAATTTATATACAAAGTTATTTTTCATTCCATATAATAACGTTTTCGATTGTAATTTGCATTTTAATGTTATTGTGGGGATGAAATCACATTATCTAAAAACAATTTGGCCATGTTCCAACAAAAATACCTCGTAAATACTGCGGCTCGTGCGGCCATTTGTTTTGGTCACTTTATTTATACTCACGTTTTACTTCAAATTTATAAAATGCACTATTTAGGTACTTATAAGTCATTAAATCGCAATTTGTACTCTAAGTCATCCTTGATAAAACATAAAATGGTTAGAAGGGCCAAATCAAAACATTCTAAATACAAGCTCCATATTACCGACTAAAAATACTCAGTGGAAATATTACTTACTCAAAAACGAATCTGTACTGAAAATGGAATCAACCAAACACTTCAATATTTATGTTTAAAACATTTATAATGCCCATGGGACGTGTTCACGTGAACATACAAGATCTCAGTGACTTGAGCATTGTTCCGTTTCTCCTTTGAGATCACAACATTAGGGATCTGAGTGAAGAATCGCTTGAGGCACGAAGCATTTCTCCGAGTTGGCATCAATCATACCTTTTTGTGGTGTACGGTAACAAAGCAATGTCGTTATCAAGTGAACATAACAGTGATATAAGACTGCACTAAATAATACATGAATTACAACTTTAATTCACTGAGAATAGAGTGTGATCTTAATTAGCACATTTGTTTAAAAAGGACTCGTGGTTGTTAGGTTGTTTGTAAATCGTATAATAAGCCAGTGACATATTTACAAACGTTAATTAGTGTTTCATTTTGGTGTAAGTATATTTTTAAAGGGTGTATGATTAAAGTCATACCGCCGTTTATTTATTGATCTATGTATTAATCAAATAACACATGGTTTAAATTCGTTGCTGTGAAATTGTAAACATAACCCACAGAATTGCGACCACTACGAGAAGATTTTCCTTAAAAACAAAGCCTAAATAAGGTAAAATTTTACGCTTTTATTTCAGAAAAAGAAACCAAGTTTCGACCATTCAATTTGGGAATCTTGAAAAGTCTTGCGCAACTAGAAGTGGAAAGTTTTGGAACTTTTTGTAATGCTAATGTAAGAGTATACGTACTTTTGTGTAACACTAAACATAATTATGCTCCGATACTGTTCGGAGTTCGGTTAACAACCTCGGTGTAGTATAATGAGCGAATCAATCAGAGGTAACTGAGCACGGCTTGCGATTGATTGATGATTTTGTGCTCAACTTAATTGAGCAATCAGTTGCGAACGCTCTTCTAGGTAGGAGAGTATTTGCACAACGCACACGTGTCGGTTTATACGCCCGTATTCCCACGTACACGTACGTATACGCGCGCCACAGCCGAGCTCTAATAACGTCCTCGTTAGCGACACTTGTATCAGCCTGTACGACTCAGCTATCGGGCCGGGAATAGAAACACATGTGCTAAATGATGACACGACATCGGATCCCCTAACGATGAGGGAAACTTCGATTAAGCGAAATAATGTGGCCTAATTAGAAAATCAGGACAGTATGTGTTGTTGTTGACATCAATGAAAACGACAAACAAAAGATATGGTTTCCTCTGAAGCGATAATTTCATTAAAGAAAATTCCTCTCATACTTTATGTCAGGCTATGGGGTCTACGTGACTTGATTGGAAACTGCTTGCTATTAATAAGAATTTTGAAAATGAAATAATTTAATATTTATCTATAGGTACGGCTAGACGGCCTTATCAATACCCAAATATTTGATAGATTCATTGATTTAGGCTCTCGGACTAGGTAAAGGAACGTTTAATTGCATTAGCTCTGACTGTAATTAACTTTACGTTGACTAAACCATAAGTAAAATCAATTACATTTCTAATTACTAATGCAATTACACTTGGGGTTCACTGACACGAACAAATAGTATTAACTATGCATAACATAATCAAAACCTTAATATGGAAATTGAAATCTTTGCAAAGCTCTGTAGATTTGACGAAATCGAATCAAGCATTTATACGAATACATTCGAATATTATTCAACACCCGTGCGAGTTAGTATGAATTTGATATGCGGGAATATAATTGAGTTAATTAATGAAAATCTTGACTTACTTGACATGCGTGGATCGCGACCGTGCGTGAAGTGTTCCCTAATTGAATCGCTGTCTTTATCTATTTATTTGCATAATGCGCAGGTTTGTATGTGGGTCCCGTCTCACGTGACATAAGCCACAATACTGCCGCAATGAGACCCGTATTTTTATCAGAGCAATGATATTTTGAAAAGGGGAATCCAACCGCCTCATGAGCCCCGTCCTCATTGAGCAACATTTGAGTTTCATCTTAATAAATTCTGGCAAATTGTTGTGAAATTAGATCCTCTTTATAAAAATCGTTTGATTTGAAAATGTTCTTTTTGAAGGAATCGGGAGATTGGTTTTTATCGGAAAAATTGTGAAAGCCGAGCTTTAGATTGATAATATTATTTTGATGAAATTATGTACTTGTTAGTATTTGGTAACTGGTTATTTCTATGATAGTTATTTTTAGAAATCCTACACAAAAGAAATCTTTGATGTTAGATAAAATGCTCGGCTTGAAGATACGGACTCAAAGTTGCGAAAAGAATTTTAATCACAATTGTTATTCGGCAACGAAACGGTTCACCCTCATTAACATGGAAAGGAAGAATAATTAAAACTCACGAAAAAGTCGAGTCATGTCTTTGAAACTCAAATTACAGCTTCCTACAAAAGTTAAAGATTTCCATACGTGCCGAAACGACGTTAATTTGTCCTTAGTACTTAGGGCTGCCAGTTTTATATGAATATAGAAGTATGTATTATGTAAATGAATTAAAAATTTTAAAACCTTGCTGTCATTAAAATGTTGGTAATTACCACGATACGTGGATCAAACTTTTTTTATGGCATAAGCCGGTAAACGAGCAAACGGAGCACCTGATGGTAAGCAATTGGTGTCGCCCATGGACACCTGCAACACCAGAGGCGTTACAAGTGCGTCACCGGCTTTTTGGGGATTAGGAGTTTCAGGATTGTTGGGGATTCAGGGATTGGGGAGATTGGGGAAGGGGAAGGTTATTGGGCCTAACTTGCGATGAACAAAATAATCCATAAATACATATGTTTGAAAGCTTCTAACTTACTTACAATAATATAATTAAGTAAATAACAGTCTAATAAATCAGATTACGTAACTTACACACACACACTGGTAAATAAGGTATGTAGCAAAGTTGGAAGGTCATTCGTTGGTCAGTCCCGGCCAGATGCACATGACCGCAAAATCTTTTAATATAGGAAAGTGGCGAGCCGCCCGCTGTTTAATGTTAGCTCGCTATTATATTTTCCGGCTCAAACCCCGCTGCGAAGTTTACTGTATTTATTTTAAAGGTAAACTGTAACATTCAATATGTAGGGATCGGTAATATTTCTGGTGAAAATTTCCTTAAGTGATTATTTGCCCTTTTAATTCGATATTGGTAGTGTAAATCATATCAATATACTATAGTAAATTATGACCAAATCCTTTCATACAACAAGCCATCATTTGACTGCACGGTTGGCGCTATGGCTGGGCAACCGGCTACCGCGCAACGTATCGCGGGTTCGCTTTCCGCACGGAACAACTCTTTGTGTGATCCGCAGATTGTTGTTCCGGGTCTGGGTGTCATGTGTATGTGAACGTGTATGTTTGTAAACGCTCCCACGACACAGGAGAAAATCCTAGTGTGAGGCAACGTTCAAAAAAAAGTGTTAAATAAGTTACTTTAAAAAAAACGCTGAGGCTATGAAATTGATACCCATCTCCGAAATCAGAAAACAACTCACATTAACACTCGATGCTAATTAACTGAAGCTAAAATACAAGCACAATATTTTACGGAAACATCTGTAGTAGTTACATTCCTAGATCCAGTCGTATACACGGTACGTATACAAAGACTTATCTTTATATTTTTCCAATAAAAGCAGCCTTAATAGAGTATGATCGGTTCCCTGGACCAATGGATGACGTCATTATACTAATCAGCATTAAGCTTGCCATACGACTGTGTATGTAGTTGTGACAAAGAGAACCAATATCGGATTTATTACAGGATAATTGGAATGAGTTCATCTTATACACAAACCTAGCTTAGGTACTTAGGTAGGCTGGATTTTGTTTGTCATAGGTACCACAATAGAACGAAGTTATAGTATTACCTACAGAATTGTCAACGATAACTTTATAAGAAACATTCAGGTCTGTTAATACATTCTTCTATCTTTTTTTTCAGGACTGCCTCGTTGGCCGAGTATCGCAAGTGCGACTGCCGGGCAAGGGTTCGGTCTCGATTCTTAACTGGGTTTTAAAAAAAAACTCAGTGGCAGCACGAAGTCTGGAAATGTGATCGGTATATGGCAATAAGCTCACCCCCTTTTACATAGGGCTCCTAACATAAAAAATAGTGAAAAGTGGGTGTTACATGTTACAGTGGCATTAAATGCCGTAATGTGCACCTCTGCCTACCGGGGATAAAAGGGGTGATGTTATGTTGTCTTTTTTTTCAAGGTTGAAGTGTTGGGGGAAATTGATTATTTTCGAAATCTCCCCAAACTCGCTAGCTAATAAGCTATTCTTTTGCTACGTATATAAAAATCAATTGATGTTCGTCAATTTCGATAAAGCTCGAAACGGCTGGACCGGTTTCGGTAATTTTAGTCTTAAAATTTTTTGAAAGGCTTGAATTATAACATTGGCAAAGAAATTACTAACGACAAGTTTCTTTTGCCATACAAACTGCTCAAATTATGTCCTCAGTACACAACTCGCTGGCTCAGCAAAATGAAACAAATGACATATCAATGACGTCACGCTGAAAAGGATAAGGCCAGAAACATATCGTGTTCCTTTTTTAAATCCAAACTATTGCCGCCTTTAGTACATTTTAAAATAAAACAAATGACGCGTCAATGACGTCAGACCAAAAATGACAAGGTAGGAGATATAAAACATGTTCTTTTTCTAAATCCAAATTATTGCCGCCTTTCATCTATTACAAATTATTATGGATGTCTTGTCTTAGTACGAGCATTTACGAGCCTCGGGTTTTCATGCATACCTTCAAGTCAAGAATCCTGGAAACGTCGAAACCGATTTTAATTAAATTTGTTTCTCATATGAAATAAATTAAGGTCTAAAATCCTAGTTAAAAACGTTTTCGAAAAAGTTTTTAGATTTGGTCGTTGTGTGAGTATAATAAACACCAACGCCAATACAGTTTTCATAGTAACTTAGAAAATACGTACTGCTCACTCAAAGAATGTTTCACTAGTGCGTCTTCTTCGTACATACATTCTGATATAGGAGATTGTAAATAAATATGATGTGTATAATTTTATACACCTCATACGCAGGCACGTAAGACTGTCAGTATCCTAAAACTGACTAATAATACCAAGATATACCATCTCACCAAACCACAAGACATACAAACATATACAGAAAACCGAATTACAACGATATTAACAGACAGAATACATAATGTATCACCCGTAACAATGAATGATGCAACCCTACAAAAATATTATCCGAACAAAAGCCTCGTTCATTCGCCCTCAGTTATCAACGGCCTCCGCAACTGATTAGTTTCTGCGGACGTCCATAATCTTATAACAGATAAACCAATTTGTGCCATCCCTATTTGCCTCTGACAAGCGAATAATTGACTAGATTGTGAGCAAACAATCGAAATGTAATAAATATACGTAGTTAATAACGAGCGTCGCATTGTCTTCAGCTTTTGTGCCGACTATAGGTTCTGGTTGAGGAGACAAGCGGTTAATTACTTCATATTCTTGATCGATGTTTGTTGAAGGGCCTATGTAGATTTTGGGGATTAAGCATTTTGTGTGAGTTGCTTATTAGGTCATGCCTTTACATGTTATGAACACGTGTAAGTAATTTTGACGAGCTGTAAATATGAGGGTCACTATTAATTTTACTAGTTTCCTCGTTTCTAATTGGTTTTTTATTATATAGAGGTACTAGCTTTTACCCGCGGCTTTGCTCGTGTCACAAAAAGATAAAATGCCTATGTGACATATACCAATACACACACCGCGACACTATTGTCGCGGTGTGTGTGTGTCGCGGTGTGTGTATTGGTTGTGTATTGGAAAACAAAAGTATTGGTATAGACCAATACTTTTGTTTTCCCTTGGGAATATAAAATTTTTCCGGGATAAAGAGTACCTTATTATCAAATCCGGACTTTTAACTTTACGTCTGCAAAATTTCAAAGCAATCGGTTTAATAGTAACGGTGTGAAAGCGGAACAAACAAACAAACTCACTTTCCGATTTATAATATTAGTAAGAATTACTCCAGATTCTTCTTCTACCTGTTCTACCACTCCTGTAAAGGTTAAGAAAGCAGTTACTCCAAAATATTAATAGTATCTCGATCTAAAAATACACTAAACAATTTACTATTTCTAAGTTATTTATAAAGAACAATGTTCAAAACTTTTACATAATTTTCAAAGAGGTAGGTACCTAATGCAAACTGTAAAGAAAAGCTTTGTTAAAATTTAATTAAACTATAATATAGAGAATTTACGCTTGTACTCTAACAAGACTTTCAATACACTTTCCGTAAGCAAAGGAAATTCTTCCACTTTTCCAACGTAAACTCCGTTAAACCTTCTAGTTTTTCTTTAAAAACTTTATTTAGCGTCTATAGTGAATAATAAAAGCTCATTAAACCGCCTTTTGCAGCATAAAATGTACTGCCTAACAGCTCCTACCTCTTAACTTCTATAAATTTTAATTTGCTTATTTGCATTAAGTTCAAACTCATTTGTCGTCGCGGCGAAACCGAGGTAATCTGCATTTCTTTTGAAGTAGCTGTGTCAAACGAACGATATTTTGAGGAGCGGAGACAATATTTGTATACTTTATGCAAAACAACAGTCATCGCGTTTCATTTAAATCACAAACAACACAACAACAGATTAATGGAGACGAATCAATGCGCCCAGTTTTTGTAACTACAGAGGGAATATTGTGACGAAACCAATTTTCGTGGGCATTCATTCGTTAAAAACGTTCATGCATGCCTTCTGTAGAGCACTTCGCGTCCGATTCATCAATTATTTTCCCATTTTTACGTGTTTCGCCATCACGACGACGAATATGTCCAACACGCCGTTATGGCACAGACATGCGCCTCTCTATGTAATTGGAGCGTCAATATTCGTTCGCGGAAAGTTTTGCATATTTCATAACTTGAGTGTAGGCCTTTGAAACTCTGCAAAAGGAGGTGTGTGGGTACCTATATAGGTGACTATATAGTTTAAATGTCAAGGGCAAACTGGTACAAATGCGTTGTTTCTTCGCATTGTGTTAGGGCGCTATCTTTTCATGTTGATCTGACGGGCGACAAATGCTCGCCCTCCCGCGTAAATGTAAGAGACAAGGCATGATTCATTGTGATGCATCTTGTAAGTGATCGAATGGCGTCTATCACTGATTGCGTATTGTTCGTGCAGTTGCAAGTGAGGCACGCTATTTGCAACCTCACATGCTAATGAAACTTGCACATTCACTATTCGAATACAATTGTGATGTAGATTTGCTGTTCATTCGTATATAATGAACATCCATATGTTCGCAGCGTTCTTGTACGTCTCTTTATTTCAATCTACAGTTTCCGATAGAAAGGAAATAAGTTCTTGATAGATTTTATCTGAACCAGTACCGCCTCGTTAGGTTACACAATAATCGGTAATCTAATGTCGATTTGAACATGTTTCTTATATTGATAAAATGACTAAATTTGCTTTTCTTTAGATTGTCGACGGTTGAAGTTCGAGAGCGGAAAAACCTTAGCCATGGAGCAAGCTCCAAAACTAAATACATAAATCAATGCGAAATCTATGTTTGTCAGGTGATACGTGTGTTTAGCAGTGTGGAGCTCGGTTGCGTGTTTGCTAACAGTCCCTGTGGCACTCAGTCGCTGCATTTGACGTACATAAAACCTAGTTGACGTCTAGATTCTAGACGCTAACATTGAGCTGTTCTAGTTGGAACTACACCATACAAAAAAGTAGTGATTATTCTTGAATTCAGATCTTTAACAACCTATACATACTTTTTGAAAGTGATGTGAATAATGTTAGCCATTAGGTACGTATCCCGTACAGGTATCATATGGTTTTGTACGACGACTATGTAAACATATAACAATCAAAGTCTTTGATCAGTGAGTATAACAAAATCGTATTGTATGATGGGAGTATTCAATCTCCGATACCTCTGATTTTTCCAACCCTTTGTCTGTACTCTCCGGATCAAAATTTAAATTTTCCCTTTCCCAATATATTTTTTGCTGAAGCCTTTCATTGTCTCGTTGTCTTTAGCTTTAATGATTCTATTAGGGGTAAGAATTCGATTTAGCCAGTAGCGCTGATCGAGTAAGTCAATATTGCCGAAAATTGTTTTGCGATCGACGGCCGATAATTTAATTATTTCTGGATCCAATTTAACAGGGCTGTTGTTCGAACCGCTTACACTGGCCGCCGCAGATGTGATTACCCAGCCTGGACTGAGGCCTCTGTTTGAGTTAATCTCCAATATTGTAGTCAGTTACAATCTCGGGCCGTCGAATTGTAACACATTGTTGTTGACTAACATTATGTTGGGTAAGTGCCCCGCTATTAAATTATGAGATTGGTTGGTTAAGTCGCTATATTGTTTTAAGTTTCAAACTTGTGTTTCTGCTTGACGTACTTTGTAAATGTAGAATAGGACAGTAGGTATATTGCAGATGTGGACAATTTTTGTGTCTACAGTCTGTAAATTAACTAAATTATTATTCTTGTGGGAAGTAAAAAAATCATAACACAAATAAAATACGAAATGATATAATATTAAACATATATGATTGCAAATTGTTAGACTTCATTTGTCAGTTGGTGCCTAATCATTACGATTTAAAGTCTAACCAAAAATTACTCTTGTAATGAAGTTTACACTATAATTTTATTCTCAATAGGTAGACTATGGTGATAGAATAGTCACTAGACTAGCAATAAACTGGCAATTAGGTACATACAAAACAGTGTTCGGACAATAGGCATTAGACGTCACTATTTCCCCCATGGTACAGTACACGTTCGATGAACCCCGTGGGGCATACAGACAACTGTTCATGTTACAACGTGCAACATATTTATGCGTCACGTAATACCTGAATGCACAATGTTCAAATTTTGATGAACAAAAATGACAGGCAACAACTAGGTACACGTTACACGTAGCAACGTTGCAGTTTGCTGATGTTTTACGACGCAACGTTGCTGCCAAACCTTTTGGAATAATATCTCACGTTGCGTTGTGAATATTTTCCAAAAAACTGAACTAACATTTAAAATATCTTTTTCTTCAGAACTGCTATAAAAACCTAATAAATAAATACCTCTTATCATCACGCCATTCATCCCCGAGGAGAATGTCCACGTTTTTTAGTAACTTTGATTATTGAGACTGCCTCGTTGGTCGAGTGGTTGCAAGTGCGACTGCCGGGCAAGGGGTCTCGGGTTTGATTCCGGGTCGGGCAAAGTATCACTGGGTTTTTAAAATATCTCAGTAGCACGGAGTCTGTAATTGTGCCCGTTATGGCGATGGGCTCATCCCCTATTACATGGGACTCATAACATAAGTAGTGAAAAGGTGAAAAGTAGGTGTTACATTGTACAGTGGTATTAAGTGTCCTACTCTGCCTCCCCTTCGGGGATAAAAGGCGTGATGTTATGTTATATTTGATTATTGTACAAATATTTAGGAACATACATATAAAAGTAAAGGAGTTACTGATCATATTTCACAAGATAAATATGCATATACATAATATCTGTATCGAGTGAATTACGGTTATGTAGCGCAAATGCGCAATAACCCCCGGTCTACACTATATGAAAACAAGGAAAAGTACCCCGCCCCATAGAGGTTTCCCCTACAGAATCAGGTAAATTACACCAATAAATTAAGCGGTCATGTTAACAACATCAAATTACGTTGAACTATAAAACAACAAAGAAAGGGTCCGGAAATTTGTAAGAACATACATTGGCCACCTCATTTATTCTATGGGTATAAAGAAGCAAAAACCGAAAGTAAAGCGCAATCTCATTAGACGAATAGACGTTCGACCATCCCAACTTAGCAATATTTTCACCAAAACACGGGCCTACTGGAGATAAAGCCTAACAAACGGTTAAAGAAAAAAACCTTCGAGTTCTTTGGTACCATAAACAGTTACCCTTGGTTACATTTGGGAACCACCAACGTAAGTTGACACTTCTTGAAAATGTGTAAAAATACAATGTTTACATTACACAAGAAAAATATACAATTTTGGGACTCATACCACAAATATCTGACACAAAAGTTGTGATTTACCAATATGTAGAACATATGTTAAAAAAAACTTATACATTGTTCTGATGAATTTTAATAAAATAATGATACTTACATACCTACTTAATTATTTCTTTATTCTATTTAGAAATGACTTAAGATTATATTACAGGTAGTAAGTAGGTTTATTTAGGTGATTTCAATTGAAAAAAAAATAATCTGTCAAAACGCGTATTTCTATTCAGTTCTTTTTTTCTATTCCTGCGGAGGTCTAGATATACTGGTCGATTGTAACGTTGTTTATTATCTGTCCCCCTCATTGTCTATTCCTCTGTCGCAATGTACGTAAGCGGAATCTAAACGCGACTTTTTAATTAACTTCGATTTGTGTTGAAAACTTTAATTTTCATTTCTTTTAATGAAAGTGGTATGGTTTTAAATAAGGTGAGATTTTCATTGCAATCTGTATTGAGATTAAGTTGATACTTCGTTCGGTTCGACCCAATTCCATACATATCATAATCCTCTTTCATATAATATTAACGTATACATATACCTCCAGACTTATTAATCAGCTTCTTGCATTTATTAAGGTTTCAGTTCCGAACAGAATATCCGGTAATATTTATTAACATTCTCTACAGTACCTAGGGTAAGTTTACCTTTTGCGTACCATGGCCTCGAACTGGTAAGTGGACGCGAATAAGCGAACTTACCCTATAATATGTACAATCAGCAAAACATTTTGGTACACAGATAAATTAATATTAAAAAGATAAAAAATTAATTCAGAGCAGATAATAAGTTGCATGCTTTTTAATAAAAACCACATCTCATATATAACCATTAGTCGGCTGTACGTGTATATACCTACGTAGATATAAGGAAATGAAATATCTAACGCACGAATACTGAAAGGCCCCTCAGTTTTAAGTTGTACATATTTAAAATCGCCATCTCTGTCATTTTACAATGAATTTGAAGTGACAGAACTATACGTTATCGCGTCTTAAAACTAAGTGGCGTTTGAGTATTTAGACATAAGTATTTCATTTAACTCTTTCATTTTTATGATTTCCTCACCTTTGCAAATAAACATGGCGAAGAAATCTGATTGTATTACCTGTAAATTACTCGATTAGTTAATTAAATCGTTGTTACGACATTTTAGTTATAATTTCTTAATGTTTATAAACAATTTAATACAAACAACACTAAACCTAATTTCTCCACACCTAGTTTTATGTTTTCACTCATAATTTTAATTAAAAATTTTATGTACAAGCATTACGTACCCAAATATTATTAACAACGGTCTTAAAAAGGTACCTATAAAATATTTCTAGAAAAACACAATTTTATTTCTGTTGTAACATCATAATTACTTTTTTAATAAAAATATTATATAACATCGTGTAGGCGAATAACTAATAGCCATTTTATTTTTATACAAGCTTTGGATAAACAAAATAGCCATTTTATTTTATACTAGTTACTTTCGCGCGGTTCCACCCGGTTTAATCGGCTCCTATTGGTTGTAGTGGGAAGTGGGATGTGTATGTTATGCCTATAATCGTCTTCGATAAATGCACTACTCAACACAAAAAGGTTAATTCAAATCGGACCAGTAGTTCCTGAGATTGGCGCGTTCAAATAAACAAACAAACTCTTCAGCTTTATTTTGTAATCATACTAGTATCTGCCCGCGACTTCGTACACGCAATCCCGTTTCTCCCATTCCTGTAGGATTTTCAGGACTTTTTTCTGTCATAAGAACCTTTTTCTGACGATAACAAACACAATAAAGAAAGAATTAGTGAAATCGGTCCAGCTATTCACGCGTGATACCGTGACCAAAGGGAAAAGGGATTCATTTTTATATATACATATATAAGAAATAAGATTAAAAAGTTAGTAAACATTTTAATAATCTATCTACTTAGTAAGGTTCTTGCCTAAGGCTAGGTGAACTAACGAACATTATGTGCGATACCTCAAGGGAGTTATACAATACAGATACTTATTAACTAATTATATCTAATAAGAAAATAATGATTATGTCGCTCAGGGCCATATCAACTTCACTATAGTTGACGTATTATTATTTAAGAAAGTAAAGGAACAGCTGATTTCTCTTTGACTGTACTTTCAAATTTGTAGGTGGTATAAGGCCTACTAATGAAAAGATACTTAACTAATTAAAAATGACGAGTTACTCACGTAAATGTAAATATACTGAGGAAGCTCTACTAATTTCGAGTCACAGAGGGACTGTTCCTCATGAGCAGCGTGCGCGTCGCGGCAATGTGGCACAGCCTACGGAGTAGACATCGCCGTCTTTTTTAGATAACTCAGCATATCTCACGATAACTATTTGTGAATATAAGATTAAACATTTCGAAAAAGCAAATAGCTTTCCAGAATGAATGTTTGTAAAGGAATCGATCCCAAAACTTCTTCTTCGGCAGTCGCACTTGTTACCTCACCCTCAATCAATGATGTTGATAAAAAAAATGACCAGAAAGGATCTAACTCAGAAACACGATAGTCTTACCTCAGTTACGTCCCCGTAGAATAGATATAGAGGATCGCAATTGGATACCCTCCCAGAGGAGTGACTTGTTCCTCTTCAAAGATGTTTTGGACACGAATATTATGTTTGACAAGCATTATTTACTCCTTTAGATAATACTAGCTGTTCCCCGCGACTTCGTCCGCGTATAATAATGACTTCTGGCAAATTTTGGTTTTTTAATTAGTCTTCTCCAAGGTTAATTGCAATGCTGTGTAACAAATCTCATCAGAATCAATTTAGTTATATTTATTGTGAAATGTTGTTTATTTACAACACATAACATCACGCCTTTTATCCTCGAAGGGGTAGGCAGAGGTGCACATTATACCACTGCACAATGTAACACCCACTTTTCACTATTTATGTTATGAGTCTCATGTAATAGGGGTGAGCCTATTGCCATATACCGGGCACAGTTCCAGACTCCGTGCTACTACTGAGAATTTTTTAAAAACCCAGTAATACTTTGCCCGACCCGGGAATCGAACCCGAGACCCCTTGCCCGGCAGTCCCACTTGCGACCACTCGGGCAAAGAGGCAGTGTTTATTTACGAAATTTCAAAAAATAAATAATCCGACAAAGATTTCCCGTATCCATTTCCGTGAGGTTTAAGTGATTAAAACTCCATTTGAATTCCAATCAAATACGTACAGCGTTTGAAAACTATCAGGCGTCATTTTCCGAGTCTCAAACTATCGTTGTCCCGAATTGCACTCAAATAGGTTCAGTGGTTTAAGCAATAAAGAGACCCGGAATTTTATCGCATAGTTCTTGTCCCTTGAGATTTCCTTTTCGGTGCTGACACTGTGACACTGGTGTCTCAAACTCTCGTTGAACTGAATATCAATCAAATAGGTTCAGTGGTTAATAAAATTAATAATCAGCCTCTTTGCATACTATTAATAAGTGCATTAACATTAATTAGTCGGAACTTGGCGAACATAATATTATGTATTTACTATGTATATCACTAAGTTTGTAACACAGTAATTAAACAGATGCTTCTGGAAACAACGGGGACCATGAACTTTATGCATGTACAATTAAGTTTGTGGACACGTATTTGGTAGCTTTATGTGAAAACTGTGTGTGATCAATAGTTTGTAACGACGGAACAATGTTTTTAGGTAAGTTCCCGCTTCCCCTTATACTGTACTGCTTCAACTTTAGTGAACTTAAAAAAAAAACATATATAATCATTTTTAAAAACTTCGAAGACTAAAAGAATTTGTAAAAATAAACACTGAAAACATAATTACAAAAACATTAATTTTAATAAATTGATGTGCTGTCAACATCAAGTACATTATTTTCTTAATCGTAATTAAGTCAAAACCAAACTTTAAACAGTTTAACGCAATAAAATTTAAAGGCGGCACAGCAAGGTGCCATCACAAAATTGGAGTTTAAATTGCCTGCAAAATGGCAATATTAAAGTCTTTTTATTGCATAATGCGACGCTCTGAGCTCCTCCAGCGAAGTATCCGAACGACGGTAATCTGAAATGACAATATTATCCTTCTCACGTACAAACTCCTCATCCTCTTGAACATAAATGCTTACATAATACGCCTATAACACTTTTCATTATTCTAACCTAAAATATCGGGACCTGTTACGCCGTTAATCAATTTTAATTAGCCGTAACAACTAAAGACACTCGCTCACATTAAATTTTCTTTATGTAACATCTTTGACGCGAACGAAGGAAATTATCGTGAGAGGCTTATTCAACATTGTACGGTTTGTTATAAAACAGAGACAATGATTCGGTTTTATGTGAAAACCCGTTCATGGTTGATGTTCGTAGTTGTGGCGCCATTGAACTAGAACTGTCGATGCATTTCAAACGTTATCTTCGTCTGTCAATAGCAGTCGATTGAATTCAAACTTGTAACAATGTACTTTCTAATCGATAAAGTTGCTTCTATATCAACTTTATTATGTTCTTTTATTGCCGTAGATATCCTAAATGTATTCACGGTACGATGTGTCACTAATAAAACGGTGAACCCTTTATTACGACTCTGATAAAAACAGTAAATAGGTACACTAAATATCCTCAACAGAGAGAAATGGCCAACATTTGCCATTGTGTAAAAGGACCATAACCATTATCTCTACCAGTGTTGTTCTTTTGTTTTTATAACAGACATTTTTCCCCGGACAACCTCAAGCCACTAGCTACAAATGACATTAAAAATAAATTTACGAAGAATTGCGACACGGTGTGCGACCTCTGAACTGGCGTTACAACTATGAACAGCACATTAGGGAGAGCATCTCCCTACCTTTGTGGCAATTCAACTTTCATTTGGTATATGTTCACACATTAGGGCGGGTGCCGGCCGGCTTTATATTGTTGTGGTGTTGGCGGTGGCGCAAACTGCCAGTTAACTGGTGCCGGACACTCCGGACAGTCCGTGTACACGGACTCCGCCGCATATTATACTTGCAATAGAATTTACTCGCGACAATTTATCTTTAGAACTACTAGCACGAACGACGCGGTTAATGGCACCACACAACCCACGCGGACCGGGCCGCTCCTGTACTGCCCCAAGATATCACATATATATTTATGTCATTACCATAAACTCTGAGTGTGTACTTCTATTATTATTTCTATTATACGAGAAAGCATCCCTCCTGCACCTTCCTGAACTTCCAATAACCTTTTTGCATGACCGAATCACACCAATAAGTCCTCATAATAAAAGAGATATAATAATAATAATAGGGTTTCGTTTATTTCCTTTCGTATCGTTCAAGATTATCCTAGCGAATAAAAGTGGACGAAATTGAATTCGGCCCCTGATTGGGCTCTGAACAAATGGGTCAACGATGCCTGACTACTGCGAGCTAACAAATTAGGTATTCACCTGCCTCGTGGTTGATTACACGATTCATTTGAAATAGCATATGTAACGGTACGGTAATCATCCCATCTCTATTCAGGTTATTTGGTAGAACATTGAGAAAATCAATGAAGCCACATGAATACTACCGCGTTACGTTTTTCTGAGTAATCATTTAGTAAATGAATGGAATATTTTTTTATGTACTTCATTATTTTTTACATTCGAAATTGTTCTTTGAGGTTTATTGGACTGAGAGATACGTAAAAAAAGTAATAAATAAAAATTTCTATAAAGAAAAACATAAATGAATTATATTAAAAGACGAATTTAAGTTTTATTTCTCTAATAACTTTAATTAAAACGACATTGGAGTAAAATTCTTACTGTATATGAACAATTTAAATAATTCTTAACAATTTGGCATTGTACAAACACGGTAGTACTTCCACGTTCTCTTCGTAACACGTTGTAAGCCCAATGAAGGTGCCAAGACCATTTGTAAAGCTCTTCCAGCTAATTACTTTGTGCAACATTAATTCCCTGGAGTCTGCTTACGTCATTTAAATTAGAGAAATGTCCCAAATTATTATGTCATACAGCTTTATATCACCGGTTTAGGATTTAAAGGAAAGGTTTGTAAACAATTGTTGACGAATGAGACTGTATTTTGTAGGTTGGCTGTTTTTTTTTCTTGCAATATAGTTTAGTTACACCTATCTCCAAAAGACAACCTTGTCCTAATGGGGGCTACGGTTTTTTCAAACACTGGATGGCACTTATTTTGCAAGCTGTGTTTTAGTCCAATCACTACGGCTGTCAAAAATTGAATGACTAATGGTTTGACAGTAGCTAATTTCCTACCGGATGAAAAAAGAGAGTTCACACTAGCCCCGTCTGGTACAAAAATGCGTTAGCCCTCATTATCAACAACCTAATTTGAATTTGGAAAGCTTACACAATGTCTCTATCCTTTTCATTTCGGGCGTGACATCACTGACATGTCATTCGTTTTTAATTAAAACTGACAACATCACATCACTCCTTTAGATAATATAACTTATGACAAAATATAACTTTGAGAAACTAATTTCCTATAACATTTTTCTCTTGGATTTTTCCGTAGTTGTATTTATTTTGTTATTCTCTCTACTACTAGCGCCTATTGATCGTAGCGTGATATACCTCTATATAGTCTAAATAGCCTTGATAAATGGGCTATCAGTAAAAAAAGATAATTGTGGTATTCAATATTATAATTAAAAGTGACCAATAAGAAATTAAAGGGTCGTGCAAAGGACGTACTCTTTCCTCCCAAACCCTAAGCAACGTAAGTACGTACCTATTACTAAGCACGTTGTTAGTCACGCGAGGGACACACAATCCATGTCTCGCCCACTGCGATCAGTCACAGCAGATTCACTAACAAACGAGATAGAAACTTGAGCCTTAGTTACAATAATGACTAGCAAATTATACTTGATTGACACGAAGCTATATCAATCACAATTGCAATTTAAAATTGTCTCATCGTCAGCTGGTAGGTACTTCATAACATATCCAATGCTTATTGTCAATGATGATATACTTTCCTTATATTTCCAAATCAAACCCAATTATTTCATCATTAGACACAACTTTCTAACCTTAAACAGAAATAAAAAACTATAAACAAAGCAAGAAATGAAAGGCATGAAAGATGTACACATACACAGATACGATCGCAAGACAATGCCAAGGGCAAACTCATTGTTACCGCGTAACCTTCACACAAGTATTCCAATGAAAGGAGTTTTTATTGCTAAATAATTATAGAGGCTACATCAATTACCCAATATGTCTTGTCTATTCTAAGCCCTATTATTTGGCGAGACTCCCGCGATGTTGCACTGCGTTGCCACATATCGTGAGTACAGGCCTTAGGTGCAAATATTTACATGGTAATTCAATTCACGCCACTGTGCACTGCTACTAGTTCAATTTAATCTTGTAGAATTTAATTTAGCCCGATGTTATCCGCTCTGTTTCTTGTCGGGACATGTTTTACGTGTTTTGTGCTACAATAATGTCGAGTGTTTCTGAAAACAAGACTACATTTTGCCTGTAAGAAACCGAAAAGTAATTTAAATTCTGTTTAGTACGAGTGCCCGAATAAATCTCAATGAAACAACTAATTACGAAAGGTAATGAATAAGTTAATAATTTGTAATAAACAAAGATGAAATCACAGAGTACAACCCTAAGCGGGAAAGTTATATTCATAGACACTTACAAATTGAAACAAATGACATTTTGTGGATCAAAAGTCATAACGCTCCCAACTTGAATATTCGACATAAACATTCTATCCTACCGAATTTCCACCTTAATGCTTGCAAACTCCAATTTACAAAGTTAAAAGACAACTTCTAAATGGGCTAATGGGGCACAGAAGACTTTTAAACTTTTCAACGCATTAATTAAACACAATGAACTTTCTTAGGTACCAAGACATTTCATTAACATCAATTACTTATACACAATATCTTAAACATTTGACAGCCCCACGTACGAAATACGAAGCTCATCCACTTGTAAACAAATACAAAACGACTATGTATAGTCATATTTAAGATGTAATTTTAAACCGAGATTTTTGAAGAATAATGGTGGTTTAGCAGATTAACTAACTGATTGGTATACATAAAAATTATATGAGCCTTTCCCCGCATACTGCTAAAGGTTTGCAAACAAATCTCGTTGATTCCAAAACCCCTCAAGGCAACGATCCCATTAATTTATTCATATAAAGCACAAATTATTCTCTTTAACACATACATACCAAAAAGGTGCTCCGTATAAAGGGATCTCATACGATACGAGCATACTTCTCCTTTGAAAACGAATGAATGAACTTCAATTCAGTATAATTTTAACTTAGACTTGAGACGACTTCCTGACCTTCCTCTTCTTAATTATAAAGTTTTCTATACAACACGTCGGGCCTCAGGAAAAGATTATTCTCAAAGAAACTTGCCAAATAAAGAAAAGTAAACTCGTTGGCTGTCTGGTCTCAGAGGAAATGTCGGTTCTCGCCTTAAACATTTTTGCTCCTTTTTTCCAATTGCTCGACTTTAACTGGGCAAACTAGAACCTCTAATGAATTTAAGCCGCATTATACCCTCGTGTGTTCAGCCAGGTTAATTAGCACTAGCAGGTGACAGCCGTCCTATTTGTGCTCAGATATCTGAATTTTTAAGTTCATGTTTGTAAAAAATGGCAAAACACTACTGGGCTTTAAAAAAATTCTCAGTAGTAGCACGGAGTCTAGAATTGTGCCCGGTATACGGGAATAGGCTCATCCCCTATTACATGGGACTCATAACATAAATAGTGAAAAGTGGGTGTTACATTTTACAGTGGCAATAAATGCCGTAATCTGCCTACCCCTTCGGGGATAAAAGGCGTGTTATTATGTTATAACATAACATACATATGTAACACACACATACATACATAACATACATATGTTAGGTATGTATGTGTAGGCATGCAAACATACCATTATGTTATGGTTATAAAAAATCTCTGTATATAATTTGTTTGCATGAACCCACGAATTAAATGCATGTTTTAAATATTTTATGTGCTACTTAATATTCGTATTTGTAAAATTGTGTAATATAGGCGTACTTATCTTCTTATAATAAACGAAGCATGTTTAGTACCTCTTAAATAACACTCAGATTTTAATGGAAAGAATAGAAAATATAACAAACAAATGGCTCTAAGTAAGTATACCTTTTATTACTAATTTTACTTAAGTGTGCTTCAGAAACAAAAATTTCAAACCCAAAAATAAAAAAGCAGCTACAAACACTTTTTACTTGTTAGCTCCTAAGAAGCATAACATGTTACTTTATCCTCCGATTTCGAAATGCGTGATACTTGAACCGCGCAACGAGACTTGTCTAAAAAAGTAAAAAGCTTTGTTCCAAACAATCAATGGATCTTAAGTAGTTTTTTTATGGAATTGGTCGATCCAGCCACCGTAAACAATCCCATTCACACTTTATCTGTCTATCCAACTGTCGAAACAAATATAGGTAGGCTTTTACCCTACCTTCGTTCGTAATACTTGTCGATCAACTGGCACTTTTATCAAGGGAGAACAGACGGTAAAGCCCAAGGATTGAGCAATATTGTGCTCTAGAGGCATTGATACAGGAACTTTGAAATCAAGTAGGTAAATAATATCTGAATTCACACCTACGTGCATTTTTAGATCTCATGAGTAATGTTTTGCATAAATTTTTCGTATAGAAAACTGTAAAATGCTCTAGTGAAGTTATAGGTATACTCACCTTATTTCTTTGGTAGGATTATAAATTAATTGATCAAATATACTGAAATTAAATATTTCCAAAAGACTTGAAGATTTAGCAGGTATTGTCTTCTAAAACAACAAAACCCAATTCTAGCTAACTGCCATCCTTATTAACTGACAGGTCCCACCGAATGGATCAACAAAAACGTGAAAATTACCTCGTGCCTACACGAACAAAACGTGGCCAGAAAAAGCCTTATAGTCTACCTAGGGAATACGTACACACAATTGATTTTCCTTTCTACGTGTTCCGAAAACTTTCGCAAAGGCATTCAGTATTATTCGATTATTATTTCCAAGTTAAACGTCTGTGAAAGCACCTGTGTATCGTAACGAAATGATTCCTTTGAGCAATCGCGATTCCAAATCGAAACTGGCCGGAAAAATCCTTTTCCCTGTTTCGAAATATGAAATTGCCGTCGGCAATAGGTAGAAAATAAAAAGAGCCCCTGCCATCTGGAAACGGCAAATGGAACTATTTGTCACAACGATATATAAGGTAATCGATTGACCCTTGCCACCGTATCTCTTGCAACGATAAATTGCTCTTTGTTTAGATTCAACTTATATATTTTTCTATTTATTTTTATTACACTTTTTCCTTATCCAAAATAAGTACTTAGCTTTCTCATACAGTTAGATAGATATGTAGCATAGTGCGTATGTGAATTGTGAGTATCATTTACTAAAATTAACAATTTGTGCGAAAAAGTTAATCTTATCATGGTATAAACATTTCTTTCCTAAAATGATGAGCTTCGTTCTAACGTACCTATATACTTCTTGAAGGCCGATCTACATTTAATGACGTTTTAGGAGCTTTATTCGTCTCAAAAAGCAGTAAAATCAGAAAATTAAGTACCGTGACAGCGTATCCGGCGTGAAACCAATACATACGGGCGATAAAAAACACAATGACCACACATCGGCCCCTGAGGAGTCGCGTTGCCCTTGGCAACAACGTCACGACAATTGCGCCATTTTTCATTTACAGCCCATTAAATACACTGTTCCCGCGGCTTATGCGACGGCTATTACCACAGTCATAAACATATACACAGCAGTCCATAAAGACATAATCTCAACCCTGAGTCCGCGTTTCGCTGTTAAATTAATTCAATAATAGGATTACACTACAAACTATGACATAGTTGAGACGTTCCTATAAAATAACAGAGGGTGTAGCGAGATTCCTGTGGGCATCAACTCACAATAACTCATATATTGTGGTGGTACTTTATAGTTTTATTTGCAGTTCGGGTAAAATTGTCAGTTGTTGCGGACACAGCAGTTACAACAATCCTAGACAATATTTTCATCGCTACTTGTTTATACTCACAACCTTTATTCTTAAATAATTAAATAATTAATTTCATAAATCCGTATCATTGACGGTTCCGTTATTTGTTCTTTAAATTCCAGTCCTGCAGGACAGTTCAGGAGATCGATTCAATCATTTAGTCTTTTTTCGAATATGGAATAAAATGTGATTTTCTTTTTTCAGACCTTTTTTCAGATTAGTTGGGATCTACGCAGGTCAAAGTAGGTTTAGGCTGTCTGTCAGAATTTTCTGGGGATAGACATTCATCTAAAACTATTCAAATGTCTAAATCCTACCCGTAGCTACATTCAAAATTTTAGTAATTACTTTTTGTACCTCAGAAGTATCAATCAGCTCGTTTTCCGCCTGCAATTTCACTCGAATTTAGAAGATTTCTCTCGAAATTCTTGCTCGTTCTTCTCCATTCGAATCTACATTTTAGAATAAGCACGTAGCTTCACCTAGCTTCACTGACGGACTGACTGACAGACTATTATTAACTTTGTATTTGTTGACGTTTCAAAAGTACCAAATTATGGTTTAATTGAAATAAATGCTTTCACTTTGACTTTGAATATTTTCCAAGTCTGCAGCAATATTGGGGTGAACAGTATCCTATATCACTAAATTGTAAATTATTTTTATAATAACTATCGTGAGACATGCTAAATTAAATAAAATCGCCACGACCGCATACGCTGCTCATAAGGAAGAACCCCTATGTGGTTCGAAACTAGTAGAATTGTAAATTTTCCATCAGTACCTAATAAGAAAACACTTGTTTTATAAACAACCATTTAAATGAGGTATAGATTAAATAAGCGCTCTCAATAGCGATTGCACGTGAAACCTAATTAGACCATTTGCATTATTACCTAAACAATTGGTACTGAAAGTTAATTCACATCAGAACATCACCAGATTATCTGCTTTCTGCTTGGTGAACCTTATTGCGCTGCTAACAAATATCTTCATTAACCTAATCAGCTAATCAACGCAATCATAACACAGGATGGAAAATCTAATTAAATCATTATAGCATACAGACCTATGTCATAAACTCGTTTGTTATGGCGCTGCCAAATACCGGATCCTCTCGTTATGCCACCCTAATTTTAAATCTGCTGATTACACTTTGATCTCTCACATCATTGGCCTTAACCCTTCCGGATATAAAGTAATTCTATGTGAGAATAACATGATCACAGAGTCGGTTTTGCGATAACATCGTGACCTTAGAACATGGAACCTTTTTTAATTTAGATAGGACAGTTTATGTATTTACACAGATGCTATTTTTGTCTCATGAAAATGTTGGTGGCTTCGATATCGCTATCAGACGATTCTAATTTTAGAATGAATTTACCTAAGTAAATATTTGGGTGACATTCAGTTTCAACAGTCGCATTTAGGTTCGATAGATCAAAAGACAATGGACAAAATTATAAATGGAGTTAAACTTACTAAAAATAGCAAACAAAATACATTGAATAGCTACATTTTAGTTCAAAGTATTATTTGGACTCTTTATCTGCAAAATTATTCCATACCCCATCACTGATTTGTGAGAAAACTTCACCATTATTTATTTTACCAAAGATGGTAATCGTACAATTCGTAGTAAACACACAAATATATGAAAACGAAGGTTCGCCCTTTGAAAAACATCAAAGTAACCATGTAGTCGTCACACGATTTTATTCTTTGGATGTGGGTACTTTTATTGAGTAGGTATTATTTATGCAATCTATTATGTATAAGATTTTATGGTTAAGGGTTTAGGGTCGAGTGCCTACTTCTTGGCGTCATTTGAAGTAGGAACAATAAATCGACATCACTCAACTTAAGACGATGGAAAAATAAAAATAAGAAGTCGATGACAGATATTTATTGAAAGAGGTGACTTAAGTATCTATTAGGATTGTTCTTTTTGTTGAAATATAAAGACAGTATTATTTTAACAAAAGGAGAGAGGTTCATTGTGATGTGTAGATGCTTATATCAATCTGTCTTTTGTTTATTCTCTCAGGCGAAGAATTACCTGCCCGTACTGTTTTTGAGATTATTGGATACTTGCCAACTAGTCAAATTCAATTTTTTTTTAAACTGTCAAAAACGACAGTTTTCTATGAATTTTGGACGAGATTGTGTATTGTGACGTCACGTATTTTTGCGTCAAGCAACACACTTGTTTCTTGAAAAATTTGGTGAAAAAATACTAAAAGTAAGTCGGCCATAAAATCAATTAATGAAAGTGTGACTATGTTTTAGTATTTTATTGTATTGAACAGTCGAAATAATTTATTTTTGATTAAGGCAAGTACTCAATTGCTTCGTACTTCTCAATAGAAAAGAATTATATTTCACGCACCTATATTTCATGGTACTTCTAGGAACTACAGGCAACTCAAAGACTGCATATTTCTTTTCACATAAGATCCTGGGTACACATGTTGTACATACGTCAGACTGTAAATTGGAACACAGTAACGCTGTTTGACGGAAAAATGTTTACCAACAGCAGTAAGATTTCCCTTGGCGAGCTCCTTTACCAAAAGCTTTACTTCTCTAAGATTTCTATTTTCCGATACATAACAGCTTTAAGTTATGGAATAATGTGGAGAAGCCAATCGCGACCAGTCACCGGCGGCGAGGGCTTAATATATAGATGGAACAAGAGCAATTTAAACTTTATCGTTTCTCTCATATTTCACGAGTCCGGTGGGACACAATCGGTGTTTTGTTAACACAGCAATGGCCCGAAGTTAGTTCCTCAAAAAAAGAACACAACAACAATTCATTTTTGAAAAGTTTGTTTTTCAAGCAGGTATAATGTCGGATATATATGTCCATATGTTCTGTAGTTTCACTAGATGTTTAGCACAGTGAATAATGAATACGCTACTTAGGGGCTGTTGCACTTGTCGTGGTTATGATTCCTGCACGTAACGTAACGTGTGGCCATGTATGTAACCTCAAAAAACAAAATGACAAAGGTATGTTTATATTAACTAAAAATTGCGACTTGCTCACGTGAATATACTGAGAAAAGCTAGTTTAGTAATAGTTTCGAACCACAGAGCATTTTTTGCATTCATTCATTTCATTTCATTCCTCATAAAAACATGTGTTTATATTATAACTTTCATAAGACAGACAAGAGATTTTTTTAAAACCCTGTAATACTTTGTAGGACCCGGGAATCGAACCCGAGACCCCTTGCCTGGCAGTTGCACTTGTGATCACTCGGCCATACATAGGTACATATACTTACCAGAAATTTACTTCATCACGAAATTAAACGCAGAGCATCTTGCTGACCAGCCGCCATACTTACATCAGTCACATCTAACCGCAACCAGCAACTTCTGCCGATCCAAAATACCTGTACATTCTCCACGGTACTGCGTCCAAAGCAAGTTTTTCTTTTTACTTTTATTTAGAGGAATCGAACTAACAGTTTGCACGAGAAAAATAAACAAGAAAAGAAACATTTAAAAATTCGTGTTGATTTTTCTTCCAAAGAAAAACATTGTCGGTATGTTTTTATAGATGCTCTTTCAATTAATAACATCAATATTGAGTTTTGCATTCCTGCTGCAGTTTTGAAACTCGTGTTATGTTTACGATATTATGTTTGTGTGGTATTGATGATGAAAAATATTCATTAATATTTGCTGCATGGTAGATGCTGGATACCTATCCTAATTATTGACATAATTTTATTACTATATTAATATAATTTTATTACTATATTAATATATAGTAATAAAATTACTTAGTGACATATTAATTCTCTTTTTTAGTGTTCGTTTACATTAGATATGTAATTGAGTAGTTTCCAAGGTTTAAAATAAATTGTTTCAACTTTTCAATGCAATAAATAATTAAAAAATAATCATACTCTCATTCATTGATTTGATAATTTACCTACCTTTGGATTTTTTCTCGCTAATTTTAAGGAAATAAATATGCTATTTGATGCAAAAATATGATGACGTCATAAGTTGCGATCCAATACAAAATTCAAAGAAAAGTATAATTTTTGACATTTCAATAAAAGTATTGAATTTGACTACCTGTCAACTACCGTATTATATATAATCTTTAATAATCTAAATACTTCCCTGCGTGAACTGAACATGTTTGAGACTTATCATTAGTAAATGAAATATTTTAATATCATGGCATGTATATAGAGGTTTGCCATGTTACACAATAATTCTCAGTTATACAAAAGTAGGATTACTTTTCCATTTTTTTAAACAAAAGGTGTAGGTATAGCTTAAATTTAACGAGCGAGTTTTTAAACAACACGTTTCGAGAGCTTAACAACGTATTATTACGTGATCCCGAAACCAAAGTAATATAAATTGTTATCATAAAATTATGAATTGTTATCCTTACTTCACAAAAGGTGGAATAAAAAATCAAAGCTTTTGAAAACAAAGTATAAATATAAAGTTATATAATAAAGGAGGTTACAACAGTGGAGCCGTTTAATTTCACCAAATGTTTCAGTGCTGGCTTAATTAAAAAACATTTCAAGCGAATTTTTGTGGCTTACAACGCTTTTAATAAAACCTTTACAATGATCTCTAACAGAAACCTTAGAAAAGTTATTAGGGTAGTCTTTTGTTATTCCGAATGCCCACCGGGCTTTATTATTTTAGGAAAGTTTTGTGCTTACATGTCTCGCAACGTATAGCGTAATGATGTTGTGTTTCAACGAATTGTAGTAACTACGTACATTTGTAAGGATTTCGCCTCTTTGTTACCCTGTGTACCACGCGCCGTAATTATGTACGGTCTACAACTTACAAATACAAAATTAATTAAATCAAAACCTTTTTTAATTTGTTCCGTGAACTTTAAACTTTTTGTTTTTGTTACTTTGTCACTTTGTTAAAGATCGGGCTCTTTGTGAACAACAAGCATTCTCGTTGTCACAGAAAATAAAATAAATTTTATAAGGTTGGTAGAATTTTATTGCGGACACCATTTTCATCCAAACAAAATATTGTATATAAATTACATTAAAGAACATAGAACATAAAGACATATCATTCTAAAGTAGATTTAAAAGTCACATTCATTTTCATATATGTTTGAAGTATAACCTAACATAAAGCCATGAATGGGTAAGTTCCAGCGTTCGAACTATTATACCATGTATCATAAAGAATCGTTTGGATGACAGTACATTTAGTTTCGTCGGAGTCATCCCGTCATAACGTCCACATGACGCCGTCATTGTTCCTAATATTATGAGGGCCGCGGTTGATGTATGGCGGACCCAAATCCTATGCATATAACCTTCATTGTGCCATGGGAATATTACATGTGAGGCTTTGTTTTGAATCAGTCTCTTGGAAATAGGTATTGAAAGGGACAGATACTCAATTTAAGCCTTTTATAATTGCCAAACATTGGCCTTGTCAGTTTTAATGGACATACACGCGTACCTAAATTATTACTATACCTATATAAAATTCGTTTTGTGGCTTAGTTATGACTTCTTTTTATTTTAAGGTGGAAAATCATCCAATCACTTCTCCTGCCCGTGTGGGGTGAGGCGAGAAGGAATCTCAACCTCTTACTGACTGAAAACCACCCTGTTCTTACTACTGCAGTTCGAGCCGGAGCCCCGGTAAACCTAGGTATGTTATGTGAATGTGAGCCGTTTATGTCTATCATCATTGCTTGGAGCATACCCGAAAAAATTAAGCACATACCTTTACCACTTTCCCAACTCCTTTTAAAGCCAGTACTTGCCAGTAAAAATTTTTTTTTTACTTTTTTATTTTAAATCAAACTTATCCTTTTTCTACATTTCAAGCCCTGTGAGCTTTCAGTTCTATTTTTCAATTCCTTTATGAATGGTTAATAAATAAAACAAAACAAGAAGTGGGTGTTGCGAGATTTATACTCTCACTTCCAGAAGTTTCGGCGTGGTCCAAGTCCATGATTTCGGGCTTTTAGGGATGGCACTAATTAGACATACAGTTTATGGTTATCGTTATTTGTTTTTGAGTAAAATGAAAAGAGATCGTAACTTTTCAGTTTGGGTTTGTTATAAATACCTCTTTAATATTTTCCCGTGAAGTATTTACGCATATTATAATTTAGTATCTATTCGTTATTTATTTCATATTAAATAGTTTCCAAACTATTGTGGATTCAAAGCTTCGATAGTAAGTTTGTAGTTATTTATATTTAAACAGCAATTTCATAAAATAGTAGATGTTTCTTAAAATATCACATAGTCCATATATGATAAGCTTAAAATTCTTTCAGCAATTTTTGTATTTGCGTATACAGACAAACGATCTATATGTACTTTGCTTTATATCACGCTGTGATTTACTTCATTGCATGTAACCATGTAAGCAACGGTTGTGTCACCGTCTAATTTGTACGATGGAATCAAACACGACAGGGAATGTTTAATTGAGTACATACGAGAACATTCGAGAACGTTCCACCACAAAGACTAGTACCGGCGTTTGTCTAAAGGCTGTATCTGTTGACAGTGGTATACATACATTACAGCAATCAGCTCTCTCCTGGCGAGCCCTTTGCCGACGCCATTAAGTAATTCATTTCATGCAAATTGGAGCGATATGTAGCACCTATGAATAGAGTATTCAATTTCCACAATATGCTATACGATTCGACCTTTGATGTTGTGTATTTGTGAGTGAATACATCATGAGTTCAGATTATATTCGAGTCTCAATATACCGGAGACTTTGTATGAATAATTTGTAATTGGAATGTGCCAGCTTGCTAATACGTAGGTACTTATTATAGGACTGTATAATTATTAGGGTGGCGACATTTGCGCAGAAATTGTTATTTTGAGGTGTTTACGTCTTAACAGCTTATAGCAGACACAAATCTATCTACATATCTATACATAGGTATTATATATTGTGTGTGTTTTATGACTTCTCCCACTCAGCACGATTGAACCAAGTGTTAACTATGATTGTGAGTGTTTTCAGGCAGTCTCACGGTAGTTTTAGCTCAGACCTAACAGATTTACGACTTGCGAGTACCTTCAAAACATGTTTAACTCATCGAGTACCGTATTTATAGACACAATTATAGAACAATAGGTTGCGGTCACCGGTGACCGCTTGGTGTTTGACAGTTTAAGCTACAACTATATAATTTACAATCAATATCTAACAATAAAAGTATTTTTAGAGGAGCCCAACTTTTATGTTTAAACTGGTAGTTTAAATTAAATCTATAGTACAGTACGGTAGTTTCCTAAAATTTATTTTAATGTCCTTTTGGTAGATTATTTTAAAACATTAGACACGTATTTTTTCTTTTCTCGCAAAATTCAATACTTTCGACGATATATTCATTTCAAATATCGTGTGACGTCACAGCGTGCTACATTTTACAGCACGTTGTGACGTAACGACTTCCAACTCCTAAACAGTATAAAGAGATGAGATACAATCATGTAATAGAATGCCTATACAGTATTATACCATAGAAGTACAGAAAAAGAACAAAACACATCAACTCATTAGCTATGAGTAATGTTCGAAACATTTCTCACAACTGCACTTTGCAATTGAAGCACTTGAAAAGCTTCTCGTGTTATGCTGAAAGCCTTCATTGTGAATGAAGGAATTTTATTTCCAGAAGTTTCAAGTAGATGTTGTAACCAATGATAATTATTGCAGAAGGTCTATGTTCACTAAGGGATGTCATGTGGATAAGTATTATAACGATGATGTTCATGATAATAGTATTGATAGCAATCACTTATATCGATACAATTTATCTCAATATTTAGTAAGAAAAATATTAGACTGGATTACAAAATTGTTTACACGTCTTTGAGATAGGGCGGTAAAAGAGCAGAGAAGGCGCAACACCTGATATAAGCAATCGGCGCAGCCCATGGACATCCCCATGGACGGCGCCGATTGATTACCAAAGGAGTTACAAATGCATTAAATATGGGTTTTTTTGGGGATTGGGGATTTGTGGGTGGAGGATGATATCCACCTAATTTAGGAAAAAAAAATCGAACGCAATCAAAACATCTAAACATGAAGATCACACCTGATAATTCCCACGAGCTTCAACAAAAACAAAGTTTTACAACACAATTAATTCGAAGCGAATATTGTTTTATTAACTGCATGAAAGCGATCAAAAACAACATGCCAGTTAACGTCGAGAGAATTTTTAACAACAAAGTGTATTCACATGTAAATTTTATTTTTATGCAGTTATAAAATGTAAATAAACCTATGAATATGCTATTTGCCGTGCAGTATGTCATTATATCAATATACTGACCATAATGTTAAGTCAATAAAGATCAATAAATGTTTAATAGATATTACCCTTTTTCTAGTTTAAATGCTGCAGCTCTGTAAGACGAATAGATATAATTATACCAACTGTTAATTATTTCTATTCAAATGTTTCTTTAAAATATCACTTCGCACAATAAACATGGCAAACAAAAACAGAATTATCGAGTAATCGGAGAGCAAATACTAACCCTATTTCATTAAAGTTTATCCTCTTATTATACGACTCAGCAATTTACCAAATACAGAAATAAGAGTGAAAACCAGTTCATTAAAAAATCTAGAATATATAAATTCTGGCCGTTCTCCTACGATTCTCCTTCAACTACAATTACGAAGCTACAAAACCACTTATTCACAACATTAAAAAAAAATAGAAAAGTTTATTTCAATTACAACAGGCATTTGATTAAATTATTGAAGATCAACTTTAAAGCAATTAATTGCCTGTGCTAGGAGACTCCGCATTTCCACATGACATTCTGAGTAATTAAAGTTACAATGTAGATACTGTACACATCCAAGATCTATACATATACATATATATTTAAAAATTATATAACAAAATCGTAAAAAAGTCAAAACTGTACATTGAATATTTTTGTAAAAGAATACTTCGGGCGTGATCAACTGAAGCCCAAAATATGGTTTTTAAAATTTTTGTCTGTTTGTCTGTATGTATATCCGGGATGATCTCAAAAAGTTCTGCATGGATTTACTTCAACTTTTATATGATTATTACTAATAGGTCAGGCTACATATTATCACGCTATCACCTACGGGGTAAGCGCAGTAAATCACTATTCCACGCAAACGAAGTCCCGGGCACAGCTAGTTAACAATAAAACAAGAAGACATGCAAATCCTACTCAAAAGCAAATACCAGCCTAATTAAACAATAGGGATTCTACCCATTGCTTTCAAAGTAAATACACATACTTCAAAAGGAACGCAATAGAGGAATACTTTGAAATAGTTTTAAAATATGCTCTGTGAGACATTATTCCACGTTTGTGAGTGCACTACAAGACGCCATAGTGTTCAACTGAGACGCAGCTATGACTCAAAGAATTTGATATTTCTACTCCCAGTGCGACTGAGCGCAGCGTACGGGAATACACGTACGGACAAGAACAAATAGAAAATACCATTTCCACATAAAAATGTAAAGGAAATTGAATAGCAATCCTTTTGCTTATTTTAAATTTCCTCTTGTACACCGTACTTTATGTCGACGGCTTCTACGTAGCAAGCCTGCTTTTTATTCCGCCTGATGTAATTATCGTTTTATTTCTTCTGTTAATTGGTTTCTAATTACAAAGTGCATTAGAATAAGAATTTATTGTAAAATTTAAGTTAAATCAACGGGTGGTTTGTTGTTTTTTTTTATGTGGTTAATTGTGAATCAGATTGTCTCATATATTTTCAGATAATAGGGTAGATAACTAGAATTTATTTTAATGTTCGTCTGGTAGATTATTTAAAAACATTAGACACGTATGTTTATTTTTTTTACGGAAACGAAAAGTTTCGAAGATATATTGATTTGAAATGTCGCGTGACGTCACTTCTATGTACATTTTATACGTAGAAATGACCTTTTGGCCCCCACTCCTAAACTATGATTCGTTATATCACAGTATCATTTGATTATACAACAAAATAAAACAATACGTGTTTAATATGTTTTCATTATCTAACTGATGGACTAATTACATTTTAATCCATCCCTATTGTGAATTAAGATTGTCTATAGGTATACTGAGTGTATTGATAAATATATTTCTCACATATACACACATGCATCACGCCTACAACTATACAGAATACATCGAACACCCAAGAATAGAATCTGTGACACGTTGACACTGCAACCTTGAGCTCTCCGATTATCTCCACAAATCACACAGTGTTCGTTATAAAATAAAAGTGAGCTTTATTCTATACACTAGCTTTTACCCGCGGCTTCGCTCGCATCACAAAAGGATAAAAAGTAGCCTATGTGACATATACCAATACACACAGCGCCATCTATACCAATAATTTCGTTTTCTCTCGAGAATATCAAGTTTTTCCGGGATAAAAAGTACCCTATTATTTAATCCAGACTTCTAACTGCACGTCTGCAAATTCAAAGCAATCGGTTTAGTAGTTACGGCGCGAAAGTGGAACACACAAACAAACAAACTCACTTTCCGATTTATAATATTAGTAAGGATTACCGACCTGATACATTTAGGACAGAAGATTTTCTTTCGACGATTAATTCAAATAAAACGTCTATTGTAACATTCTACGTATTTCTAGTTACCAATTCTTATTACTTTGGAGAAAAGTCATTTAACGGAAAATTGGGTCTTATGAAATTACGAGGAAACTTTATTCATTTACTTTAATAAAACAATGTGCCTGTAATTGTTTTCAGAGGTCTTATACAAAATTACAATCTATTTTTATCCGATTGAAATGTTACAGAAAGTAATTATCGTTAGGAACACCTTACTAGGGCCCACCACATATATAATCATGGAATAATGAGAATTCAGACAGTTTAATTCTAAAACGAATTACTTCAACTTGTTTTTGGATTACTGCCTTTTTGGATTTTTGTTTTGAAGGTTTGGACTACCTCGTTGGCTGAGTGGTCGCAATTGCGACTGGGCAAGGGGTCTCGGGTTCGATTCCCGGGTCGGGCAAAGTATTACTGGGCTTTTCAAAAAAATCTCAGTAGTAGCACGAAGTCTGGAATTGTGCCCGGTATATGGCAATAGGCTCACCCCCTATTACATGGGACTCATAACATAAATAGTGAAAAGGGGGTGTTACATTGTAGTGGTATTAAGTGCGGTAATGGACACCTATGCCTACCCCTTCGGGATAGGCTTCAATCTGCTAGGTTGCCAAAGAAGCTCTAGTCATGGTCAAGGTCATAATTTGGTTGCTCGGTTAGCGCAGGAGATGGGCTACCGACTGCTATGCAAGGTGACTTAGTGCAATATTTGTATGGAAAACTTCTTTATATGTATGATCCACAAATTGTTTTTCGATGCACCTACAAAGCAGGAGAAAATACTGATGTGGAATGCTTAACACATAACATAACATCACGCCTTTTATCCCCGAAGGGGTAGGCAGAGGTGCACACAGAGGTAACACCATGCATGCTTCTGAATGCCTAACTAAGGGATGTCCAATATATCTACCACTAAAGTTACATCACCTATATGATCAGGACACGTTTGAGGCAAAACTAATAGAAACTTAATACCATATCCCCGTTACTTAGGACCCGTCTTTGTCACGTCATGACGTCACTGTCAAGTAAAAGTCATCCTTTATTATTACGTGCAATATTAATTGTGTGTCGAGAGCTCATATCTCCCGCCATTGTACGCCTAATGACAAAAAGATGAGAACCGAAACATGATACATTAAGTATTTAAGTGTGGAACATAATGTGCGCGATAATCTTATTAGAATTTTGTGTTGAAGACGAATACAAATTAAGGTGAGATGTTGTTGTTGTTCTGAACTGAGCGATAAAACGACACGGACATATTAAAAACAATAGCAATACTAACTTCATTAACATGATCACTAATTAAAAATCGACTTTCCTGTATTTCCTTTCACTACCTAAGTAGTGTCAGTATACTAACTAACATTACGTCTATATTCTACACACCGGTGTAGTCAGTCAGTTACTGTGTGACTATGTGTTTGTTTCACGTCTACATTTTCACAACGAAAAAAAAAGTCAGCAAAAACAAATATCTTTGATACGTCGGTGAATGAAAACGTGAATACAAATATAAACAGTCGAGTATCAGTGTGTTCAAGAGTACCTTCATCGTTTCAGCAAATAAAGCACCTATTTTCCATTTATAGCCATCGTTTTGTTTGGCTCCAGCGACATTCATTTTTTGTTCTACCAAAACAAGGTCATAAGGGTACATTGTACACTTCTTTTGCTGCCCGAAAAGGTGAACATAGAAACATAACAATAACAGCAACACATTAGGGTCATATTTTCAAGATTCCCTACTGGAGACGACGAACAACATGTCGCCATGGCAACGCTTCCGCAGAGGAAATTGCCTCTCCCCCGCGTTCCATAAATCAACTCTCAGGTAAAATTTAATATCATTGCGCGAATCAGGGTACGTCTTGCTAGTTGACATTTTGTTTTTAAAAATGGCAACACTCCAATTTTCCGGACGGTATTGTTCGGTTACGGGATAGAATGTTGGATCAATTTTGCTATATACCGTTGAAGCTATTTCATTTTATTTGATATTTGCTCTCTCTTCATTTCCTCACTTGTTTCGCCGGCGGCGACAGTATCGAGTAACTAACTAACTTGATTTTTCTCATTATTTCATCCTGTGTACATAGCTCAGATTTCCCAGAGTAATATGTTCTGTTATGTAACACCAATTAGTAATCATAAACGCCTCCACATTATCCCACCTCAGTAAGGCTAAATTTGAGAGTGACTAGTGATTAAAATAATGAACAGCCCGACTTATCGTGACTCGTTTCTACCGACTCCTTGTTTACCGATTTAGTTTTTATACCAAGGTTTTTACTATATAGATACTAGATACATATGTGTACTTTATAGCACCAGATAAAACTATATTTTTCTCATTTTCACGTCAACGTTTCTGACCACTAGTAAAACTCGAAGACAAACAATGCTCATTGACCGATGAACCCAGTTCAGCTCTCGTCCAGGTAGAACTATTTGTTAAAATCTCGAAAGTTTTAAGCGTTCATAACCGAAGCATAAAACAAAAGAAGTAACAGCTCGCAGTGTAGGGCTCGAGAGTGGAGAGAGCTCGAACGACTCGAAACGTGGAGAACTATTCCAGTTGGGAGACAGAGTCTTGAACAAGTCAGCCAACGTTTCTCGCACGATAGTACTTGAGCTGATGTCGACTTATCTGCAGCGTGCCTCTAACTACACACAGAAGAGTCGTTGAAACAACCTCGACTGCTACAACTTCCAGCGCTGCTGGTATGAGCCGAGTAATGAATTTAATTAAACTTTATGATGGCGGCTTAGACTTAGAATTTTGCAGAGATGTGAGATTATAGAGGAGTAATTTTCAAGATGGGTAGCCAGTGACCCTATTTGTGTGCTTTGTTTCTTAATTAAACCTCTATGCTTTCGTTTTGCCATATAATTATAATCCTATTAAAATATATGAAATAGTGAATAACAGAATACCAAAAGATCAAAAATAAAACTCCTAATAGACATTTTTCCCAAACTACAAACAGTTCATGACACTTTTTGTGGACAAACAAAAATGCAGCATGAAAAATACCAAGCAATATGAAACTGCTGATATTCAACTTGTCGTGCAGTTTGTGGACCTATGCAACAGTATATGTGTGGAACAAGATCTACCTCAATCATAGAGGTATGAGTGCACGATGCATGCCCGACGCTGTCGTCTGACGCGACGCGACCGACGCGACGCCGACGCTCGCCGCCCCGTCAAGCGCGAAACGTCGAGTGTTTTCATCAGCTTACGCTACTCACTTTAGACTCGCGCACTACAAGTCACAGATTAAAAGCTTATTTATAAAGTATTATAGGGATTTTCGTTTTAGGAACCCTCGATATTTAGATGGCTTAGGGAGGACTAATAAAATTAGGGGTCAAAAGTACGTGTTCTATTTACAAAAAGGCATAACGTAAGCTTTTAAAATAACAACTGAAAAGAAATAAAGTTGTTAATTAGCACTCTATAATCTCAATATATCGTTAACATACTTACAACTTAGTAATCTATAACTTAATTTTTCCTCATCTCAACTTATTTATGTTAGATTTACCTCACAAAATATCAACCACTGTTTGCTTGCCTACTTTATTTACAATCCAAATAAAATTACACTGTTCATAAATTGCTTCGTAAATGTGAGCACTTCATTTTAAATATCATTATTACGACATTAGGCTTACACCAAAAATGGTAATTGATAAAAAATGAGAACGGCCACCACAGGCGGACATTTCTGCCATAATAGATTCTGGGTCGGAACTTACGAGTACTTTTAAATTTACATGTGTCGGATATTGCACGGACGCTGTCCGAGTCATGTCGCAATCATACATGCAGACATTGAAATTTTAAAGTCCAATATTTGCATATTTAAACTGTATTTGCCTTACATATTAACCAACTTGCATTTATACTTTATTAACGGATCGTTAATCATACATAAACTCAATAATCTGAGACATTTCTGTCGATACGTTAGTAGCAATTCGTATGTAATTGGAGCTGTGTATAATTGGACCGAGTCTATAATCCTAGAGTGTGCCCTTCAGCCATACTCACTTAGTGGCACATAGACGTAATTTATAGCCATCCATTACACATTAACCACAGGATCTTAAAATGAGGCGGCTCATAAAACAAGGGGAACGACAGCTCTCCCAATGCCTTTATTTCGTTGATTCGGCAAATGACATTGATAAATGAACCACTCTATCAATCAAAGCAAATTGTACTGTAAGCTTTTAACAGGTAGCTTCAAATGAATGGATGTGTCATAGACTATGATGAAAGTGCTGTCCTTTCTTTTTTGTACAATGTATACAGGATATAATATCTTTGTATAGGTGTGATTTAGATTTATTGCAGACGTTGTTATGTATTGCACTATTTTAATAAGACAAAAGCAGTACGTTAATTCACTTTATTAGGATTATTTGCTGTATTAAAAGTGTCAGACCTATTGGAGATATAAATTAAAAAGATAGATCCATGATATGTTTAAAAAATCATCCATACAATCTAGTCTTATAAAGTGGCTATTCAACACGCTTTGCCCTTTATCAGAACTCGTCGCATTTCAATAGTGTGATAACAGCTTTATGTTACGTCTATATGAAACAAATGAGCATCAGAATTACTTAATAATGTACTGACTTTATACATAATTTGGCTGCCACCAACATAATAGCGATTACACCCAAACTTATCTCCATGAAGATTGTATATTAACAGGTACAAGAAAAATGAAATATATTTTCCAAGTTCTGTCGTAGGTCTTCTCAAAAAAATAAAATGGGCACCTAAAATGCTTTTAATTAAAGATTGATTTATTAATCTAGATATTAAGGTCCTTGGTATGATCTATTACAGTGAAGTTCTAAATTGAGAAAGATTATTCTTGTATATTTTATTATAATCCGCCTACAGTGAGAGTGGAAAGCTCATACCTTCTCCGTGTGAGAAAATAGTTTTTAAAAAGTTTTCGGATGTTCAATATTTCACCATTTTTGTTTATATCGATAATAATATAACTGGCACAAATTAAACATAATATTTATCTGTCTTACGTCATATAATTTTACTCTGTAAAGTTTTCAAAAGCTATCAACATTGAATAAATTGCTTGATTGGACCGTAAACGTATCACCCAGTGCGGTTCAATAAATTAAATCCCTTCCTCTCAATTGAGTTTTAAACGTTTCGAAACGTGTGTGATTGGAGCGCTAACTGCGTGTCTATTTGTCCTGCAAGACTACGTTTCTCGACGTACGATATACGTGTGATACGTGCAACTTCCGAGCCAGAGTTCCTAAGTTCATACCACGGTTCGGACAAAGTATCTTCGAAAAAATTATCAGCCATATAGCCCCGATTTTGGAATTATGCTCGGTGGCTTGCAATAAGCTCAATCATATTACAATGGCCTTATAATATAACAAGAAAAAATGGGTGCTGGGTGATCCTAAAAAATACCGCAACAACTTATTGGCGTCATTCTAATAAGCCCAATATTAACAATGGCGCTGATTAAAAAACAACATTGGATTTCAAAAAATTGAACCTTGTCACTGCTCTCAATCAATCCAATAAAACACATATGCGATAACTATTATACTTAACAACACGAAATAATAATAATTTGTTAAATAAAAGTTAAAGTTTATCGGAGAAACGCCCTACTACGTCATTGAAAATATACTCAGCATGCAACTTCAAGGAAGTGTTACTTTGAGCATGTATGATATAATTTCCAACCAATTAATACTTTACCCACAGAAAAGATATATCGGTCGCAAGAGATCAAAACTTCATTACTTACAGTCATAATAAATGCGGAATTATAATAAAAATCACGTGATCCACAAATTCATCTGTGTAATATCAGCGTAATTTCAACGTCTGCTGAGCTCATATCGTTTCATACCACGGTTTACGGCTTCGTGACTCATATTCCCTCATCATAATTCCACCCTCAATTTCAAACTCTAAATAATAGGAAGTTCTAGAGGTATATATTGCTACAGTTTTCATTTAGTTTTATTGTTTAAACTTTTATTCGATTTGCAGTCGACTTTTGAACCAGATGGTTATGGACTAAGAATTACGTTTTCAATTTCATTATTTGCATTAACATTAGGAAAGATAGTATATTCTTTGCACGATGTTTAACAAAGCTCCCCTTTCTAATTTCTACGTACAGAATTCTTTTTTTAACGTAACTAATAAATTTTACTTTATTTCTTCGACAAAACACAATGAATCGCTATTAGGTACTCTTTTTTATATAATGTAATATTATTTTTTATTTATTGAAGCTAGCATACCTACAGAATTTTATGAGCCCTACAAAAGATAATCAGCAAAATGTTTTATAACACATTCTGAAACAGTTGCTCTCGTCATAAAATTGCTTATCGTGCCGTAACTGTGTTACAGTAATTTTCCAAAATGGCGTTCCTTAAGTAATTACGTTAGCAAACATGGAGATATTGGTAGCAAATTACAACGGTAATAAGTAGGTACAAACTAACGAACTGTAATTACAAAGGCTACACACAGACATTCTTAGAATGGGCGCCCGCGCCTGTCTTAACCTTAAAATTAGAAATCCGATTCGTCGTTTGAACTAATTTAATTTTCCAAGCTTTTCGGGACAGCCCTGACGTTAATAAAATTTGCGCCGATCGAAGGGGAAACTTCTTAATTAGCGAGGGCCTATAACGAAGGGCCTTCCACGTGACACCCCGCCGATTCAACCGCTAGACATTTTCAATTCGTAACTAATTCGCAAAGCGATAAACTCGTCTTTAGATACCAACTTGGTGGAAACTAAGCAATATTCAGTATGTATTTCACGCCGAGAGTTTGGGGTAAATAAAATTGGGATGAAAGCTACTGGAACAGAGAGAATTTAAATTAGAAAGTGTATTTATTTATATTACAATACTTTTATTAACGTCCTCTCGGGGGACACGTTCGTGTTAACTTGGAGTTTCCGCAATAATACATCAAATCTCGGCAAATGTTACGACTATTCACGGGAAATGAAAAGATATAATTTCCTGTACGTCTGTACTGGTCCCGTTCATCGAATTCAGCATTTCCGTGGAGTGAGCGCGGGGCCCGGTCGGTGGCGAACACGACGAACGTCCGCGGCGCACACCACACTAATCGAATGACCGACACGTTCCGTCCCCACTCAAGCAAATTACAGCTGTAACAGCTAGAATAGGTGTCCGACACAGATTGTCGAGTTACTGCTGACCTACAATGTTCTAAAGAAATCTTTTATAAAATTGACTTTTGTTCTAACTACGTATTCCCTGCCCTTACGAATGCGAACACAGCGTTTTCTTTACGTTCTTTCTTAAAATTATTTAGCTTTTGTATTCAAAGGTTCTGGAACATAACGCAAAAGTTGAAGGGAATGTTATCAAAGGAAACGGTTTGGTTTTGTATAAAAGGAATATTTCGTTTATTTCAGTTTCGTTTTGTTTGGGTAAGTCAATATTATATTGTATTCGTAAAACAATGAAGTTCAAAAAATACTTCTTTGTTTGTATTTCAGTAACAATAATTAATTACAGACGCAAAAGGTGCTTTTTATTTCATTTATTTGGCGTTTAAAGTTTTTTATATCATATCGTTGTTGACGAGATATAGATGAAATAAGTGAAGAATTCATTTGATTTAACAACTCCGTAGAAAGCTACATAAAACATTGTTACAGGGTAATTTATTGTGAGTTAACATTAAATATTTAAAGTAGCAGTTAATATCGAACGTTTTGAAAGTCAACGAACGCGAATTTTGAATTTGAAACAGTATAAATGATTTATTACCCGCAAGCGCTTTTCATATTTGAAGAGTTGGTTCGGTAAAAAGTTCAATATTAAAAAACTTCGGTGGCCTGTCGATGTCATTATTTCTGCAAGTTGGCCCCGGGTTTACGAAATACGTTTTCTGAAAATTTTCTCATAACTTCAACCTTCCTTATTTTTCATCTCTGAGCATTACGCGAGTTTTATTTTTGACCCTGATTGTGTTTGTGCGTCTTAGGACTAGTTCGAAAACTTTTTATACAATTTGTATGTAGCAAATGTTACTAGCCACTAAATAGGTCAATCTAAAATTGTTAAATGAAATATACTACAACACAGAAATTATTTTAAGAAACATGTGTACTTTAATTATATATTAGCTGTGGCCCGTGACCCGCGTAGAATATGAATATATGGACATAACTTTTTTTATGATTCAATTTTCTAAAAAAAATATAATAAAATCCTATTACTTCTTAGTACATTAGCTACCTTCCAATAAAAGTTCTTTCAAAATCGGTCCAGCCATTCCAGAGATATGCCAGGTGAAACACACAAAAATTAAAAAAAAATGTTATTTTGGTATCTGTATCGTATGTATATATTCATACTATGCATGAAGTAATAAAACGCGGGTGTTTTAATATTACAAACACTTCATTTTTATTTATCTGTATAGATGTGATCTTTTATGTGATCTGACAATATATGATTTCATTTGATTATTATTATTGACCAAAATTAAGCTAGTTCTCCTAACGAATGTAAATTAATTGATAGCAAGCAAAATATAATTTAGACGCTGGCACTGATATTTATATTAATCCTGGAATCCCAAAGTCAACGTAAACACTTGTGACCACTAGACCAACGAAGCAATAAGAAGGGCCACCCCAATGTTATTTTAATATCGATTTCTTTATAAGTGTTAAAAATAAAATATTAAGTAATATTAATAATAATTCAAGTGCTTTTAAACCTTTCCTACACTTCCACGAACATTTCAGACCTAAAATTTGAGGGTCTGCCATTATCGAATTTTACTTTTGAAACGTCAACAAACACAAAATAAATAATAATTTGTCAGTCAGTCCGTCAGTGAAGCTAGGTGAAGCTAGGTGCTCATTCCAAAATGTAGATTTGAATGGAGAAGAACGAGCAAGAAACTCTAATAGTGAGTGTAGCGAACGGAAATTCATTTTTCTTTATATAGATTTTTCTTGGAATCTTATTAGAAGCTTTGCTCAAACTTATTTTACTAAAGCCATAATACTAGGAAATCATTATAACTTCGACTTAAGTAGGTATATAATTTTTTTCCAAGTATTTTGTCATCCTGCCTCGTTGGCCGAGTGGTCGCAAGTGCGACTGCCGGGCAAGGGGTCTCGGGTTCGATTCCCGGGTCGGGCAAAGTATTACTGGGTTTAAAAAAAATCTCAGTAGTAGCACGGAGTCTGGAATTGTGCCCGGTATATGGCAATAGGCTCACCCCCTATTACATGGGACTCATAACATAAATAGTGAAAAGTGGGTGTTACATTGTACAGTGGCATAATGTGCACCTCTGCCTACCCCTTCGGGGATAAAAGGCGTGATGTTATTTTTCTACTAGAGAACAAGAAGTATCAATTGACTACTAGAATCGACTACTAGAGAACAAGAAGTATCAATTGACTACTAGAATCGACTACTAGAGAACAAGAAGTATCAATTGACTACTAGAATCGACTACTAGAGAACAAGAAGTATCAATTGAATTACATTTTTATTCTCTACAACATCAATGTGCCTGAAATCGTCCCTGGCCCTCCACCAGTAGGTACAATGAGTTATTCGAAACGGACTTTCTTTATTGGATTTTTAACTTCTACAAGCTATTCTAAACTTTCAAGCTCAATATATTATCAACTTTGATGTAGAAATATAGGGCTGAAAATCGGGTGTCGGTGGGCGGGGTTAATGGCTTACCATCAGGCAATGCGTCTACCCCCTTTGCCCCCAATCATGAAAGAAATCTATATCTTTTTCGTTGGTTAGAAAACCTCTTGATATTTTACTTCCGGAAAGCAAAATTTGACTCAAGGGAGTAATATGAGCGCCTTCCCCGAAGGCTTTGTGAAACGTTACAAAACACCTTTGCAATTATAATTGCCTGTTTGTGCCGTATTTACTTTCAAATGTTCGGACTGTAGACCTTTTGTTTGTGGTTTATTTTATTCATTTACGGTTTAATTAGGTGCAGGAGGGTTATACAATAACTTGATAAAATATCCCCATATTTATCAAGTTATTGCCTTGGTGTTTCAGGTGTCCATGGGCGGCGCCGATTGCTTACCATCTGGTGATCTGTCTGCTGGTTTACCAGCTTATACCATGAAAAAGAGGAAGCTGTTTCGGAAGCGACTTCCTCGTTGGACACTACTGCGTTTTTTTACTCATATAATATGATGAAACTCATATGATATATGACTCATATGATATTTCATAATCATCTATCAATAACAATTCGTACAGTACTCCTAATAGGCACTATCTACCTAATACTAAGCATCGACTAACCGCTAGATTAGATTTATTCTCTATTCTCTACAATAATTACCTTAAACCTGAAACTATTCGTGTCTCGTTATAGAATACAATGTTAGAATACACAATATAATAGAATATCAAGTTGTCTTCCACGAAAACCTAATGAGGCGTGCGTAGGTTTAATGTCTACTCTTCGTCGTCATGTTGCTGCTACAGTACCTATGGCTAATAGAATATAATGATTAGGCACCTACTTTCGCCTGCGGCTTCGCTCACATATACCGACTACATCATTAATCCACCAATATAACAATTAAGAAGATTGATCTTGTGTAAATCTTAATTATGAAAAAAATTGAGAGATAATCTAACCAGCATAATGTAAAATGAGATTTTTTTTCGTTTTGGTTAAAAATAAATTGCCGAGCGCGGACGGATAATACTTCAGTCCACCTCTTCAGGAAAAAGTGTGCGTGATGTTATTATCTCACGTTATCGGGTTGCCCTATCGTCGAGGATCCCAAACAATTCCTTGGCGACAGATCACGGGAAAAACAAAGTTATTTTGCCAGACAGGTAATCAGATTCGACTATCCCACGAAATAAAGAGATTTTATCTCTTCCTCGACAGTTGTTTATTTATCACACAGTTATTTAGTTACGTTAACTACTCCACTAATTTATTTTGTTTGTTGTTGATACCTGATCTCGTCAATTTAGTTCTAATCTGGACCAATAAGTTGTTTATAGGAATTAAATAAGGTTATTTTGTTGTTACTTTCCCAAAAATTAAGAAAATATTCACGAACTTTTTACATAGCCTTACTTTCAGTTTTTCATAAACCCAACGGATCACCTGATGGTAAGCAATCGACGTCGTCCATGGACACCTGGAACACCAGAGGCGTTTAAATTGCGTTACCGGCCTTTTGGGTATCAGGAGTTTGAAGATCGTTGGGGATTGAGGGATTGGAGATTAGCGAGGGGGAGGGGGGTTATTGGGCCTCCGTTACCTCACCCACACACAACGCAAGTGTCGCTTCGGTTTTCTGTAAGGCCGTGGTATCACTACGGTCGAGCCGGCCCATTCGTGCCGAAGCATGGCTCTCTCACACTAGAAGCTTGTTTTTAATCGTTATCAGTTATTTACTCATCATGCTCAGCCGGTTTCCTTCCACTACTAGCCACAAGAGCCTCCAATAACACGCTACTGACGCTCAGTCTACAACACTTCACATTTATTCAACCTCTGTCAGCCTTGGGGACATCGTTTCTCAAGCTGTGTGTCGAGAATCTACACTATAAATTTCCTTTTTCAAAATAATTCTTTGAAATCAAAACACCACTTCCATCAATCCATTACATAAAAATATTTCATAAATTCTACAATATACGTTATCCTTTATTGATCCACTTTGGAAAGATGTGATGCATACTTTACGCTTGCATCTATACCTGCACTTCAGCGTTCGTGTACGGAAATTGAGAGATCTTCCGTGGACGGTAATAGATAAGTAATATTTCAATATCCGCTGGCCATGTGACGTAGATCCTATACATTAGTTAATTTCATCTTTAAAATAAATAATTCATGGTCGTATGATAGTATTATGACTGAGACTTCGTCTGCAGGAATTTTTACGCTACACAACTATTCTCGTACGAAAATAGGACCAATTTAATTTAGATAGGGTACAATGTAATGTACGTTCATAATCTATTCATTCACAAAACTTTTTTATTATAAAAGACTATTAAAGTACTTGAGTATCTTCTTTAGGATACGACGAGTAATAAACTACATTTGAATTAATAAAACTACTCTAGCGTATAATTATTTTTCTTCCAACATATTGTATATATTAAATTGAGGCGGACTCATGATTTATTTCTAAAAACAACTTAAAAAAATAATATTCCTTTTTTCATATCTAACTTATTAGATATTTATTAAACCTGTCAGTTTATATGATAAAATAGCCCAGACTAGACTAGACGTTATCATTATAAAATAAATTCTTTTTTACATTAACAAAATGAGTATTTTATGACAGACAATATTATATTTCTTTTTATGTTTATTGTTAATGAAGAACGTTGTTTTATTATAATATCGCGATGATATTTTCTCTTCTAGACCAACTTAAAATGAATTCATTTAAAATATAAACTTACATCTTTGAATGTAAGAAAAAAAGGTAAGTAAAGCCATACAGCGGGTAGAATTTAAGTGTGGGAGAGCCATTCTTCGACATGAATGGGCCGGCTCGACCGGACTGATATCACGGCCTCACAGAAAACCGACGTGAAACAACGTTGTGTTGTGTTTCGTCGTGTGAGTGAGGTTACCGGAGGCCCAATAACCCCCCCCCCTTCCCCAATGCCTGAATCCCCAACAATCCAGAAGGCCGGTACTTGTAACGCCTCTGGTGTTGCGTGTGTTCATGGGCGACGCCGATTGCTGACCATCAGGTGATCCGTCTGTACGTTTACCGGCCTATCCCATAAAAAAAAGAATTTCCATTGTACCTAATCAAATTTTAGTAGCATTGCTATGCTAAGTGTATAGTGACACCAACTTTTTAGCTGAAAGCCTATTGCTATATACCGGTTAGTAAGAATATCGACAACAATTTTGTAATAGTGTTAAGACGGTAGACAAGCAAATGGATCAACTGATAGTAAGCAATCGGCGCCGCCCACGGACACCCGAAACACAGAGGCTTTAGAAGTGCGTAGACTAAATTTGATTAAGTAAAACGTGAAACACGTATGCTTTCAAACATTTACGTAAAACTTAATTAAACGGAGATACTAGCAACGTATCACAGAAAAATCTTAACAGTAAATAAACAGAATGGAATAGAAAAACGGAATTCAATCAAGAGGTCACAGTTGCAGTTATAAAAGACTTTAATCTAATCCTATTCCCGATACTCAATTTCGTTAGTCGACTCGAGGGCAGTAGAGGAGTGAAGTACTTTCACGCCAGCAAAGCTATTAATTTCACTTCAGACTAACGGCCACCGTCCATTGTCATGCAGCTTTATAGTTGAATCACGTTAACCTTTTTATAGGAGAATAAAGGAGGTTTCTTTTCTGATATTTTTTATTATGTTAATATCACCTGAAGGTACGTTACGACTGGATTTGGTCACAACAGTTTTCTATTGATAGATAGTCAAAACCTCAAACTTGTTTGGAATCACATCATACCACATTGCTCGTTACCGAAAAATATAAAAAATATTATATATTTATACCTGTATAAAACCCACTTTTGGATACTTGTCTTGTACCCCATTGTAATGAGAGCCTTTACACATTCGGTTGTCGGTGACCGAGCACAATTCGAGACTCCTTGTGTCATCATAAACATTTATAGCAACAGAACAATCCCATATGATACGTCTAATAAAATAAAGAGTAAAGAAAATAGTTTTAGTTTAAAGATAGAATTTACAACAAGGACTAATTAATCTATCAAATTGCTGCGTGGTTTCAGACGTTCTCAGGTGTGAGCTCTCTAAACTGGTACTATAATTTTAAAGCTGAACTTTAATTTTCTTAACATCTAGCAATTGAGATATTAAAGGTGATTTTGCTTAGCTTTCATCTTTTCATTTTAGAAGTATATTTAAGCAGCTTTATTGAAAACCCAAGTTTCGTATAATATGATTACATGCTATCATGTCTTTTACAAAAAGGACAAAAGTAGTAGGTACTCATCCAAACAAATACATTAAATAAATCTTACAAGAATACGCAGCGATTATTTATGCCTCTTTTTGCTTTTTGCTTCTTTCAGCGTATTGCTTTGACGTTGTTCATTGATGACGTAGCTGTCAGCGTGACGTCATACTTCCGCACCGAGGCTCGGCCAAAGAAAATATCGATATAGAAAAATTGCGTGCGAATACTTGTCGGGGCCGGCGGCGACAGGAAGTTTCGATTGAACCAGCCGCTCTGGGCGAATATCGAGGGAACTTGTCAAAAGAAAGTTACCGACAAGGCGTCGAAGTTTGAAATTTCATAAAGTCTGCAGTGTAAACGCTCTCGTCTCTGGTACGCATGTGTTTTAAGCACACGATTATAATATACAACGCGTTATTACTTTGTTGACACACCGTTCCTCTGCTTTTATGTTTCTGATTCAGGAACGCGAAAGTTTTGTGTAAGAATTCGTGACATATTTCTTAAGAATTTTCGCTATTCCGCGATTGTAAGAATTTCGTCGCTGACTCACATATGAGACTGGTCTACACTTACTTTTTGACTGTTTTCGTACTGTGAAGCTTTTGTTCTGTATTTTTCTTGTACATCGTTGTATTTATGCATATAGATACGTATTTAGGCTTACCTATACTTCAAAATACTTATTTTGAATGAGTACTTATAACATGTTTTTACAAATCATTATCTAAAAGGTTAATATTAAACACTAAAAGTAATTAAATTCGAATTAGGGCGTAGATAGAGTAACTCATTTAATGAAAGTAAGATATTTACTGAATAGGCACTAGAAAAGTAACAAGTGAATACTTCACAATAAATCCGTAGTGAAGTACCTACCCTTGGGCCAAAGCTCTTAATTTACGACCAAAATTAGTTACAAATCCTTCACAATTATAAGTATAGTTTGGCTTTAATGAAAATCAATTTGCTTTTCAAGCATTTTCATCGGCACTTGGAAATAAATAGCGTAGCAACGAATCGGTACTTGAGACATCGAGTTTCTATTATACTTAAGGTAGGTACCTAAGCTAATGGATGTCGAACAAAATAATTTTAGGGGTTCCTTTTGTGTCCATACAGAATAAAAGAAAGCCATAGCAAACACGCTTTTTGTGTTGTTGGAAGCATATATGTTATAACATATATGTTTCTGTAGTTCCATGAGTCTGCCATGTTCCAATGGCTGCTGTAAATTAATACTGGCGTTCTTAAATCAAAAAATTAGTACCATCCATATTGGTTACAGTAATTTAGAAGAGGAAAAGAATACGTTTCTGTCCTTGTCATTTCTGGCATGACGTCACTAACATGTCATTTGTTTTCATGGTGCCGTATTGGCCACTGGTCAGCTACCCTAAACAGATGGCATTTAAACGCTAGTGGAACAGAACAGTAGAATAAAAAATAATGTAATATATCGATGGCAATACTATGCATTTTATATTTTAAACTTTTATTTTCTATTCGACACACATTTTTATGCAGTTCGTTATAGTTGTTCCTGTGTGCGACAGCTCGTTCCTCAGTCGCAGTGTAGCCGTTAGCCAAACTTTTTTATAACTAGACATAGTTACAAAACCAGTTAAAAGTTAGGTACAGAATCCACGCAGTCATCGCTTGTTAGGATCGCTAACTTTCAACGAACACAGGATTAGTTAAAAGGCCCTGGATTAAAAACGGATGAAGCTTATGTAATGAGTTCATTTTATGTCAAAAACGACTGAACTGGCTTAAATCTCTTTGAGTTTAATGAATCTAAAAATGTGCTAAGTTAACGGCAGTAATTTGAAAAATTTTTCTAGATTACTTTTATATTTCCAACAATAAATGTTGATTTCATTGTCTGTCTCTGACGCCGCTGCGAGGTGATTATCATTATCGGGTTTTAGGATTTTGAACTTATCTTTGTAAATTAAAAATCCTAGGCATAAAGTAAATATTCCATTAATATTTAAGTAATATTGCATATACATATGTATGTAATGAAACTGAAAGGCATATAAATAAGTAGTTTACTTAAAGTTAGTGAAAATTGACATGTGTAAATTTTTTAATATTCGTCTGAAAAAAAAATTAAAACAAAAAAATCATGCTTCAACTGAACAATGGCTTCCAGGAGCTCGAAGTACGTAGTTTAATTTAACCACCGCATTATATCGACATGCGCTAACACTAAATGAACATTTGCAAACTTCCTCTCTTGAATTACGTGAAGCACTAACGCTTCCCGGACTCGCTAAGTCCTTAGTCGTTAAAACTCCTTAACTACCCGGCCCATATTCACGAGGCCCGCTGCCCCTTCCGCAGTTTAATTCTCCATTAACAGAATATGAGCGACACTCTGGCACGTGCGCTTCTCTAAACAACTCCATTACAATAACACAATCCCGACTGCGCACTACTTCTCTCATTAGTGCTCGGCGACGGATGCGTCCCTCATGAATGATCACTCACAAACTTCCACTCAACTCGGGACTGATCACAAAACTCATTTATCAGAAGATGTACTCAAATGAATGAAATGCTTCTTAAGCACCCGTTTAAAACGTACAATGGCACCCCAGTGTGGTATTAAACAAGTTCGCAAAAACAATTCAGATAAATTCGACGGTCGCGATGAGTGAAAGAGACGAGTTTCCCGAGGCTATTTCTTGGCCAAGATAGTCTATTGTGATCGGGCCTGCGGCGAGCCGCCACCAGCGCAACCCTAATTGATATCAATTACCCGTCATCTCACAAAATCTCTTTGAAACTGCCTTACATCTCCAAATATTCGAGCTCTCCGTTCGAGTTATCATGAAAGTTTAACAAATTATTCCCATTTTCCAGAACTGTGTCAGCATTTTAATGAAAAATGTATTGTATCTATAGCTAATAGAATTAAAGAGTTTTCAATTTAATTTCGTATTCTTACCAATTAAATTGTCAGTCTCGAATGTCAGGCCTGTCGGCGCTTTCACTGGCCCGGCTGCTGTATTTGGCAGTTGTTAAATATTTAAGATTAACTTTATTGAAACTGTCGACACTTTTACTTTAAATACGCATACGTATTTTATCATTTAGACGTATTTCTTTCAGTTAGTTCTGAAGAAATCGCTGAAGATATTAAATTTTCCTAAATATCTACACGTGTTCAAATAACAAAAATAACAATCAACCGATTAAACACATAAAATTAAACTCGTAAGATATACATAGTTAGGTAATCTGTGAGCATCATACTTGCTCAACAGATTCTGCAAAAATAAAAAATACCAAATCGCATTACCAGGTTACCAAGATCGCATGTTTTAACATAAAAATATTGAAATTATTGGTAAGAACCAAGATATCCATAAGGTGGATGCGTCCCTCACAAACATTCCCAGTTTATACTGTTCGTAAACGGTAAGGATAAACCTTCACATTAGTATGCCTCATTACACGTTCAATTTTATCGAACCAAATGTTTTCCGCCAACATTCCTGATCAAATTGCAAGGAAAAGTTTGAATTTATTATTGTTTATAGAAACGCCTGCGGAAAATACGTTATTTGAATGTTGTCACTGTTTTCAGAATGGTGAACTTCAACACTAACAGTAAAAAACATCTATTGATTTCATTTCTTCTTTGTCTTTATCTTTATCTTTATATATTACTAGCTTTTACCCGCGGCTTTGCCCGCGTATTCCTGTATTATGCCATGAGAGCATTTACAACTAACATCACGCCTTTTATCCCAGAAGGGGTAGGCAGAGATGCACATTAGAACACTGTATAATGTAACACCCACTTTTCACTATTTATGTTATGGGTCCCATGTAATAGGGGGTGAGCCTATTGCTATATACCGGGCACAATTCCAGACTCCGTGCTACTACTGAGAATATTAAAAAAACCCAGTAATACTTTGCCCGATCCGGGGATCGAACCCGAGCCCCCTTGCCCGGCAGTTGCACTTACGACCACTCGGTCAACGAGGCAATCAGAGCAAAGAGAGCAGAAGCAGCATAAGCATTAAATCGTATTAAAAATTAAACCTTTACAATATTCCTAAACGTCTTAAAGCACCGAAGTTATAGAGGCTCGTAACCAGTAGTCATACAGTGGTCATTAGCTTTTTAAACCCCTCTATTACTTTATGTAACATTTTACCCGCGGCTTCGCTCGCGTCACAAAAGGATAAAAACCTATGTGACAAATACCGATATACACAGCGCTATCTATACCAATACTTTTGTTTTCCCTCGGGAATATCATTTTTTTCGGGATAAAAAGTACACTATTATTTAATCCGGACTTCTAACTTTACGTCTGCAAACATTCAAAGCAATCGGTTTAGTAATTACGGCGTAAAAGCGGAACAAACATTTGTATGTTTGTTTGTACAAACTCACTTTCCGATTTATAATATTAGTAAGGATAATAGGTAGGTACCTACATCAAGACTATCACTAGATTCACTCTCTCTGTTTGCAAAGCAATATGACAATCTTAGTTAAACAGAACATGATTCGATAGGTTATTCCTATATAATGAAACAGCTTGGGAGGCTGTTTGCACGGAGTTGTGTTGTCGGAGCTGAAACTATCGGCACTAACTAGAGTAATCCTACAATCGACTAATCCTAAACTAATTGAATGGATTACTCTCCCTGACGAATTGTTAACGTCTTCCTTTATAGCGTCCTCTATTAATCCACTATTGATTATGTTTTGTTACCAAATCTCCAATATATTAATAGGCACATATGTCAGGTATCTGTAGAATCACTAATATGGTTTTATATGTTTATTTATTTATTGAAAGGTGAATCAACAGCTACATTACATAGATATAGCAGAAAAATAGTAACATTGAGCCACTTACAGATTCACACGAATACTGACTTAATAGGTAACAGCTACGACAAAATTAAAATTATAAATATATCAAAAACAGGCACACAGGTTTAAGAGAAAATAATACGTAACTTTTAGTACTATTTTGTAAGGACGAGTGGTAACATGAGATCATCGGGTTTTTCAGTAGAGCTGCTAGTTTATTGAAATATGGGCACCTTGTTAAAGATTTACATAATTGTTTTCGATACGTAAAAAAACCGAGTTCTAGGAACACGATAAGATTATTTAATTAACATGAACTGATCGATCGATGTTATTATCAACATTATGATTTTTCTAAATTTCATTCCAACAACAAACCTATGCAACACTTTACATATCACACCTATTCAAAGTATATCCTTAAAGGACTCCGCGATTACGTCAGAAGGTAATAGTTAAATCACATAAGAGTGACCCTGGCTGTCCGGCAGGCTGAATAGGTGACCCTGTATCGATCCCGGCTTACCGAACTCCCTAAAAACATTTGTCACACGCTTTCCGGCGGAAGTAAACATCGTGAAGGAAATGTGAGGTTGAATAAGTCAACCTATATAAAATATATATCCAAAGTCCGGACATTTATAGACATTTCGTAAAAAGGAATGGCGACAGAAACGTCGCCAGCCGACTTTATAAAGCAAAGTCGATGTTTTTTGTGTAAGAAATTGTATGGTATTCACAACACATAATAACATACATTTACTATTAACGATGGGCTAGGTCCGAGGGCTCTTTAATCATACTGGAGTTACTTTGAGTACATCAATGTGAGGCGTCGGGTTTTATAATATGTAATAACTTATGCGGTAAAGGCTGTACCTACCGGTCCACAAGAAATAAGTTATAAAACTCGAACCCCAAATCTCTACGTATTCAAATAAAGTAATCATTTCATCTGTACCTTACTGTATTCTTACCTATATTATTAAAAGCACTTCAGAAAAACCGGAGCGCAATAAATAACAAGAAAATGCCATAAAGTTGTGTCACTAACGAATTGGTTTCACGGTACATTTTCCAGGATACACAGTTCTAACTGCCATTAAAACTACTAAGCACATATTAATTGCTCTAAATAGGTAATTCAGTACAAGTTAAAACGTTCACAGTTGCGTAAACTAGAATTAGACCTCAAAAAGGTGCAAGGACCCAAAAGTTGTAGTGCGTAACCGACCCAGTAAAGTGGCTGTTAACTACACTATAAATAAACTTGCCGCTAGGTAGATACATTACGCAGAAACAACTTGCCCAAGTCCTATACTGACATTTCATGAAATATGTATAATAATGTAGGTGCCACTTGGAACCTTAATAGCCAAACTCTACTACTCGGACTTAACTACCTACTTCGGAGCTCGTGCAAATGTACTGTGGATGTAGGTATACGGAATATTAAATGACCTATGCCGAGACCATATTTCTACTTACTTACTACCTATGATTGAGACATTCTAACACTATATACAAATTGATTGTCAGTAAATTGTAAGTTTATAAACGCACCCACGACACAGGAGAAAATCGTAATGTGGGGCATCGTTTTAAAAAAAATCTAATTGAACGTAGTGGTGTCAGTTACCTTCTATAATTTACTCACCGTTTCACAAAATTGAAACAATTAGTAATTTCCGATTATCAATCGACACAACATCAAAAACATCCTTTAAAAAAACTACGACTTGTAATTAGGACGATATCAAAACGAAGTGATACTTGAATAGGCTTAAACCATCATTGCACCATGCAATATGAATAAAATATTAAAAATATATATATTTATATTTACAATAGTCCGTTGTATGTATTCTGTCATTTTAATTTATTCTGTAATTATATTAGATACTCGTTGTCAACTTATTGCACCGACCACGCTCTCACTGCATCACCTAAAGGTTGGCTAGTAAGCCCGCCTATGTACTCTTGTTGCATAAAGTTAAATAAAATAAAATGAAATAAAAATATGACCCTAGATCTCCAACCCCCGTAGATATAACCTGTGGCTTATATATAACTTTTTCATCTATTCGATCGCGGAACGTTAACTGTAATTTTGCCGCGATGAGTGCTGAGTGTGAGTCATTTTTACGTTAACGTGGTCGATCCGCGCTTAGCCCTCTGATTGGTTGATTAACTTGGAACAGGCCAATCACAGCGCCAAACGTCATAAACGTGTCGATCACGTTTTTTTATTAATTTTACTTTTTGCAACTAAATCACAAAGGTGGGCTTTATGCCATGGGCATTTTCACTAGCCAACCTATGGAATTCGTAGTTATGTTACCGCAATCGAATAAATCCAAAAATAGTACTAGGCTCTCTTGTAGCTAGTCAACTAAACACGGGCACATGAATAAAAGATCAGCAGAAATATGACAGCTTAGTACTGTATGTCGCTACAAACGACAGTCATTTTCATTTCAATTCATGTCTTTGGACTATTTTCTACAACATATTCATTTAACTAGTGGCATACGAAGGTCGATTGCTGTAAAATATTGGCAGTATTTTAGTACTAACCTTATTTAAAAGATAATTAGAACATTTAGAACTAGGTTTATGCATGTCATGGTTATCATCTCTACTTTTAAGCCATGTTTTACTTGGACTCAGTACAGTAAAATCTGCAAGTACTTACTTATTCCAACGTAGTATATAAAACTAATAGGCTCACTTAATCCATGAACCCTTTTTTGAGAGGGGAAAATCATCCAATTACTTCTCCCGCCCGGGTGAGACGAGAGGGAGTGTCAGACTCTTACTGACTAAAAACCACCCCGTTCCTACTCCTGCTCTTCAAGCTGGAGCCCCGGCAACCCGTTAAGTCTTCCGCGGCTCCGTATCGGCATCAACCCTGTTGGACCCCATCTGTGGTGGTCTGATGGCTCCTAGAGGCGCGTGCGGAACGCGACGCGCCGTACGCTCGGGCCTGGATCTGGTCGGGCGGCGAGTCACCCGTGCTCGCCGTCCTCAGGCCCGTGCTTACGGTGGCCGGAGATCGTCTTGCGATCTCCGACGGCCGGGGCGTGAGGAGGTTCATTCCTAATCCACGAACCCTGAATTTGGTAAGTAGATTTACATTTGGATTTTAGAATAATTCAAATTAGATACCTATACAACTAATAAGAAACATTTTAATTAAACTTAATTTGTCATAGTAGAAACGATTGATGACAGATTCACGAAAAAAGCAAACAGAGTAGATATGTATGTATGGGACCGTGTCGGTAGAGAGTAGTTCAGTCATCAGTTTGGCGATATATTAAAGAAGGGCGAAATCAAAAGTACCGATGAGTATGCATAAAAAGACTGTTGAGGAAGCGAAAGAGGTATGAAAGAATCGGAGCAATTAACGTTCCATAGTCTCTGCCTACCCACATGGGACACAGGCGTCACAGGCGTGAGGTTATGTATGTTATACTCATAGTATGAGCAAAGACCAATACAAAAGATTAAAACCAATACAGAAAACTATAAGCTTCTGTCAATCATTTCAGGACATAACAATCACAATGATATATTAATGTAAAATGTTAGTCAACATTATAATTTCAACTAATTTATAATGGGACCACAAAGCCAATATCAGCCTAAAAATTGTTTCGTTAACAGCTGACATATTTTGCAAAGTTCCATATCCCACACGAGCGAAACTGCGGCTGGAATTAATTAATTATTTTAATTAACGGTAACACATTGACTACACAAACATAAACTTAATAGTTGCCTACTAACAACGTTCGTGTTCACTTCGTAAAACATTGCTTTACTTTAACACTTAGTTTAAACACCTAGGTACTTAAAGAGAGTCTTGCTTAGGTGCTAAGTTATTAAAATAAATGCATAACTGTCATTTATTATATTACTAACATTCTTCAATTTACTACTTACTAGTAAAATGTATTTTAATTGTAATTAAGATTACAAAGATGTAGATTGGTTCTCAGGATCAAAGAAAGGCAATTTTGTTATATAAAATTACACAAATGAAGGAGAATATACCTCATAGTGTGAAATAATATAGGTACGTTTACGACTTCAGAGATTTTTCTCTCTTTTCTAAATAGTCTCCATTCTAAATTGAACATTTAACTACTTATGTCTTAGGGGTGAAATTAATAATTAATTTATCCTTACTAATATTATAAATCGGAAAGTGAGTTTGTTTGTTTGTTCCATTTTCACGCCGTAACTACTAAACCGATTGCTTTGAATTTTTGCAGACGTAAAGTTACAAGTCCGGATTAAATTATAGGGTACTCTTTAACCCGGAATAATGTGATATTCCCGAGGAAAAACAAAAGTATTTGTATAGATGGTGCTGTGTGTATTGGTATATGTCACATAGGCTACTTTTTATCCTTTTGTGACGCGAGCGAAGCCGCGGGTATAAGCTAGTAAATTAATAATTAAGAGTACCTACCCCCACTATAATTTCAATCCAATAATATTTTCACTCGTTGCTACCAATACCTATTGGAGTACCTATTGACCGTTACTATTTTGAGAGCAAACTTTGAGATATTTCATAAGTTACTTACTTACTTCTTAAACGAATAATATAGAATAAATATTTGTTTCGAACAAATTCATTAAAGTTATTTTGAGTCAGAAATATAATATTCGTTAAATTTGTTTTGATACGCAGAGAATTTGTAAGAACACTTAAAAATAGTAGTTTTTCAATTCAAACTTTTTTAGATTAGGGCTTCAACTCAACCTAGCCTTGTCTAATGAACTGCAATGAATAAAGTGGGATTGCTTGTCTACAATGTCATAAAACTTGCATATTTATAAAATGTGTGGTCTGCTTGTGTTCTTGACAAGAATACCTATATATAGGTAGGCATATGAATATGTGCACCTAGCTATATAAGTACGTATGTATGTACAGGTCCAAACTAAATTCTTGTATGGAATTGTGGACAGTGGCGCAACCTATCGCCCTTTTCACGGCACCACAGACGCGAGGAATTTATTATTAACGTGTTTGGGTTCTTTGCCATGTTTTCGTACACCTTTTTAGGTCGGTAATAGAATTGTTCACATTGTAGACCCGCGGTACGTCTATCTTTCTCATGGAGGAGGGCCAAGCTTGCGTACTAATTTATCTACACAGCAGATCTACACAGAGAAAATAAACCGTCCCCAAATGAATGGAGGTAACGATATGAAGAAGAAAACATGCTATTTTACTCCTTGTGGAGAAAAAAGAGATTCTTAACCAAAAGACCTTTACCTTTACCTTTTTTGAGTCCTTTTTACCACAAAACAGCTTTACATGAAAAAGTATATCTATCTCTTGTTTAACGTTCTACGCCATAAAGGACAACAATATTGAGCTTCTTTGGCAGAGGACTTTCCTCAACAATATTCAAAGTTTTACTAAAACAGGTCAATTAAAATATATGTAGCTTCATGATAATGTGAATAAAGACGATTTTCGTGACTCTGCATAAGCACCATATTATTGTGCATGCAAAGATGTAATTACGGACCAAACCCGTTAAGAAAATATCGCCCGAATTAGGTTAGGTACACCTACCACAAGAGCTTACACCCCAAAGCGCTTCAACTCCGTAAAAATAACATGTTCCGTTTAAAATTTTTACTAACCTTCATAATTAACCCTGAAAACAATAAAAAGAACAAAACCAACCCACTCAAAATTATGTTTATCTTGTTATAATTTGAGACTATAAACATTTTCTAAATAAAAATAGGCTTCATTTTGTTTGAAATTATTTAACATACTATTATCTTAATTATACTTAGTACTGTATTATGCATCCATGTAGACAACTTCTAAGAAATATGATATTCTCCTTTCAATGGAAAACTCGCTAATTATTTCATATTTTGTATTAAATCTTTGAGACGTATGAGAATACTTTGAAGACTAGCTGTATCACGATAATATTATACTTCGAACAATATAAACTTCAAACGTGCTCAACGTTATACTAAAATTCGCATGAATATGACTGAAAATGAGTTTTCATATCACTAATTAACACGTTTTAGATGTATAACCAGCAGCTGTAGCCAAAAGCCATTTAGCGCTTGTCTACATGTAGAATAGAAAACCAAATTATATGGAATTGACGTAAATTTTGACACTTGTCAGTGTCATCCCCATACATTTAGTTTTCTACTCTCTCTATAGACAAGCGCTAAAGTGGCGTTTGGCTAAAGGCACTGGTAAGTTTTGTAAAGTGTTCATATTAGTTCCAAATATTCTATTTTGCTTCTGTTTTTCTAGATAGATGTCTCTAGTTGCCGACTCTTTATCTATCTACCCATTGGTAGTTAGAGCGGTTGGTTGGTTCAGTCAGCTACATTTAGCTGAATCACCAAATATAGAGGTAGTAGACAAGGCAGTGCTTTAATCCACTGAGGTAAGATTGTAAAAAATATCCACCTAGAATTTGACTTAACACTTTAAATGCCAAGTTTAAACTGGTGAAAGTCGAACCTCTTCTAGCAGGCAGTTCGTCAGGCACCGGTGACTGACGAGGCACTCTTAGGATTAACTGGATCTCATGTTTACTAAACAATATCATTACTAAAAAAAATATCGACGTCCTCACGAAAGGGACTAAGACCTATTCATTGAAGAAGTCTGTAGAGCAAACGTCCATATGTGCAAGCCCACCAAAACATCATGACAATCACAACTATATTAAAAAAATCATATGTAATGTACCCAACACTATATCTAAGTCAAAACACGGGATGTTTGTGTATGAAAACAAAACAGAAAGGTTCCATACTCCGTATAAGATATGCCGGAATTAACGGGGTTCATTTACATGCAAATCGATGTTATATAGAGCTGAGACGTAATCTCTTTAGCCAGCTAAACCCAAATATATTCAGATACGATTGCTATTTGATTGCATCCTGTCTGATAATTACCGCATATTGATATATATGTTGGTATTAGAGCGACGACATGATTAATATTTACGTGCGTATATTTTGAGATATTCTAATAACTTAAGCTTTGCTGACGGAATGATTAATGAAGAGATATATGATCATAATATGATACAACAATTTGTTGCTTTCTATTTCTTTATGAAGTTTCTTTCTATTTTTATACAAAAAAAAAATGTAGGTATATTAGTAAAAACTACAACATTGTTACTTAAATAGACTTATTCGTCGACTCGCGGGTAAGAAACTCGCGCTTGCCCGTGAGTTGACACCTTTCTTCTATCCTTTTATCTGTTGAAACAGCGGCTCCCGGTATAAAACACATTATACCCGCAACTTTCAACAGACAAGAGGCTATTTTACCTAATTTTGACGTCGTCAACTCGGTGAAACAGGTGAAGCTAGCTTTTGTACAGTTGGCAACAAACATTTTTCATTAAAGTAACAACTTCAACACTTATCTTTTCTATTGATTCTTCTCTGCAGGTAAGTGTGTAAAAAACCGTAAGGGAGGAACAAAGAATTATTGATATTCTACCAAAAGGTTAGAATTAGGTAGGTATTCTTTCAAAACATAGACATGAACGTAGAATCCATATTGCATTTATCAAGCACCATCTTCTATTCAAACATCCCATCAAAAGTCAAACGTCCCAAAAGATAGCACACGCTCACCTACAGGGTTAATTGTTTCAGCAAATTGACACTAGTAATCTCTAGATACATCGAGAGCGTTACGACCCTTGTGTGGAGCCATGTCATAAAAGCTGTTTGGCCGACCAGAACGGACGACGGAGGTTTACTCATAAAGTTATTTCCAAGTCAAACACCCAACCCACGTTACCGGAATATCCTTGGATCCTTGGTATTACGGTCACAAAATACACTCAGATAAAATACAAACTTTAGATATGTATTAAAATTATATTTCAATCCATTGGTCACCAATGGGAAATTCCGTAGTTGCTTAATACTAGTTTTAGCAAAAAGTCCTTATGTCCAGGGGTTAAGGATCGTATTCTTTTGAAGCGACACCTATCTCAAATAAGTAATATCCCAGTCCCTGTGAACCCGGCTTAGCAGAGCACTATATATCGTGTCCAAAAGACTTTAGATATCCACCGTTGACTTTATCGGAACACCCGTAAAGGACAAAGGATTTAAACCCGATCTCTTCATATTACGTCATAAAATCCAAGATGACCAAGAGTACTATTTTCATACCTATAATGTAGGTAAGTACAAAAAAAAACAGATAATATCTGCCTATTTAGGGATAATTGTGTTAATACACTCGTAAAAATGGAGGATGTACCTACCATGTACAAAGTTTGTCAAAGCATGGCTACGAATGTCTACGACGCCTACGCGGGCTACGAAGCGTAGCGAATTAAGGTATTAAGACCACACCGAAAGTGTTTCAATAATTTGAAGTCCTTTTTCAATTACAAAAATTAAATAGAAATCGATTGAAATAAAGGTTGAAGTTATCAAGTTAGGGTACAAATCTACGAATTAATTCAAACAATCGCAATCAAAGAGGCACTTATTACCTACCTTACCTACTTACTCAATAGCTTATAATAGCTCTGATCACGTACACAAGTTATGCTATACGCACGTGCGATATCAACAAAACCGTAAACATTTAGAAGGGGGCGAGGAGAGGAAGTGCGCCATGCTTCCGGTTTCAGTTTCATTACTGATATTGGTACGTAAGCTGCTTCGATTCAATTTCCTTGGCTGCTTCGGCTCACATTTCGAAGAAGCTGACGTTTATATAACGAGTCCATGCGGGATGCGCCTTACTCCGTATTACAAGTAGGTGAGGTTATTTACATAAAATTACTCCGAGGCGCTGCTGAACAAATTCGTGTCGGGACCATATTTATGATCAGCTTCTTTATTTGTCAGTACCTACATACTTCGAAACCACCGCCACAGCCCCACCATTCATTGCTATTCTTTCCGAATACACAGTGAAGAGATAAACGTTTGATTTTCCCCTAAAAAATAATAGCGTCAATTGTACTTCAGTGTGCTTTCCTTCCACTTATATAAAACAACATGTAGCCTCCCGCTGGTTCGACATTGCGTTGTTGACGCCCTCAGCAGGACATGAGCTGAATAAAAATGTGGACATTATTTATTCTACCTCTGTTGGCTCGTAGGAGAACTGCCATCAAACCTTACCGAGCCAAAATTCGTCGACAAATAGAAAATATTGACGTAGGCAAAATGTTTTTCGCCTCTAATAAAATTATTTTCATTTTAAGTGTTACTGCCATTTGCCAGTTAAGTTGCTACAGTATCTATCGAATACAAATTAGTAACTGACAAGTTACCGTTAAAATGATGGCTTATGTCTCACCAAATGTAGGCAATAAACATCTCTCAAATATTTTGGAACAGCTCTTTACCTTTATTAGAAAATTGCCTTCATGTTTCTGAAGGGAATGAGGGTTGACTTGAAAGGCTCGGCTGTAATTGCTATTTGCGTGTAAACTCCATTATTATAGGTCGCGTCGCATGTAACAAAGGGCTATTATGTCAGAGCACTCGGCTTCACAGATAAATCTAATACTCGTATCAACTTAATACGGCGCCAAACTGCCAAATTGATTTCATATTTTAATGAAAAATTCCTGGTTTCTGCTCTTTATGAGGAAAAGTACGTACATAATAAAGAAATAACGAGGATTTTCTTATGAATAATAAGCTTAAATGAAAAGTTAATACAACGGAAGAAATAAAAAAACGGTATGTGCTATAACTTATATATTTTCATAAATAAGTGTTTATTAACTTCAAAAAGTAGGAAAATAATTTCACAGATCGCATAAAAACGTATCCGCGTGAATATCAGGTGTCAAATATCAATCACGTGCCAACACCTCCACAACAATAAATAAAATGATAATAACTCGTGTGTAGCAATATCACACAGCACGTTAAAAGCAAGCAATAATTAAAAACCAACAGATAAAATTGAAAAGGTGGGTAAATACAATGTTTATATAGATAACCTTTAAATACTAAACCACTAATTTAAAGTTAAAAGCTAAAAATAATTTGTTTCGTGCTTAAAAATAATCATCAGCTTCAGTCTGACCACTTGAATAAAATTGTATTTCATAATGGCAACAAAACTAAACTACGCAATAATAAATAATATTTTTTACACTATTGGACATACGTTAGGTAAATGACAAAGATTATCATAAATCGATGTCTTATACAGTTACCTATGATACGACAATCTTTGTCCCACCGTGTTTTCTTTGCATACGCCTAAAATGCATAAAAAATATATAGAAAATAATAGGTACGACCAAGAGTAAATAAAGTAACTATTTGGTCAATTAGCTCTTCAAAGGTACTGCTTGCATAGATGTCGACGTGTATTGTAAAAGTTTTTGTTCGCGCCATCTATCGAGTTCGTTAGGAACCAAGACGACCGCTAGGTATTTTCAGAACGCTATACAAAGCCGTTGTTCGGGAAACCTTGCGACTATAGAGTTGTCATCTCCATTCAAAATCGCCATATCAAAGATATGATGGGACAGTGGACACCTATTGCAGAAATAACAATAATGTGCAATGTTTGATTAAGGTAATAAGTCGACTTAGTCCTTATATGGAGACAATTCCTTAAACCAACTCCCAAGTCCACTTAACCTCCACCTGCAAGGCTATAACCCAGTATCAATAGATATTTAATATGCGAAGATAATAACACGATACACATGTGACACACAGCCAACTGCACGTACACAAAAATATTGGCCTTAAAAAGCATCTTTATTACAAAGCGATAATGATCATTTTTGTACTAGAGTGCAGTTGACTATACATCAAAAGCTCAGCGGGTCAAAAACCAATGCTTATTTGATACTTATCGATAGACTTAACTGCCAATATCGGTGCATTATTGTAACAAACCTTACTTTATAACGTTATTGCTATCATGTAGTCTTAAATTGTTCCAATATACTTTATAACCACAGATTATATTAATTTCTGCTATTCCTTGTGAGTGGTACCTTAATTTATTAATTTAGGTGCTTGATATAAAATATCTATTTAAATGTTCTAAATATCTATCTCCACTGCATGACTATTTTTTAAATAGATATTTTATCTCAATCAGAACTATAGGCAGTAATTCGTACGTTGTCGTAGCTTCATAAACAACTATGTTTAATATAATAATAATTAGTCTTTACCGCTTATTGGAAGAGTATATATCTAACTCATTCTATATTAGTATTGACCTTATACAGAGTATCTACTTCTATTTATTTGCGTGTTTTTATTGCCAGTAACGGCGTTTTCAACCGATCTATGGTACAGTACCTTAAGTTCCTACTGTGTTCGTACTTCTTAAGAATATAATTGCTATAATGTATTCTCTATTTTATGCTTTGGCTAATGAACAACTTTACAAATTAACTTCTAATAAAACTAAATAATATAAAAAGCGTTTCCGATATAATAATCGATTATATAATCAAGACACGATAGTATAACGTAATGACTTAATTTAAGAATAAATGAGCGTTTTATGGACAAAGATACAATCGAAAATATATTATACTAGTTCTAGATATTTTCTCAAAATCCAATTGGCACAGCCCTTGCAAGTATTTAATTTAAAAGCATCAATAATTTTAATTTGTTCATTGCATGAACATTATGGTCAAGTCTGTTTACTCAATTAGCATGCATCGGACGCTTTCAATGGGCAGAATATACATCAACTCTTAAACAGATTTTCACCTTCCCTTATTTATAATTAAATCGAAAATCTTTTGAAGAAAGCCAGTACCCACAGTAGGTAACGTAAGCACTAACATAACGCTAGTTACCTATAATGAGATATCCCCGCGCTACTAATTGAGCAACAGACTTTCAAGAGTGATGAGAACCATGCCAACCACACACTGGCATCAACTAGAAGGCACAATCTTTTAGATTGACTTTCATTAAAAGTCACAGCCACAGCTGTTTAACATCTATATTAAAAGACATTTTGACAAGTCATTTTTTGTCACACAACACCCAATGTGAATCCAATTGATGATAAAATGAAAGTGACTAGTATTTACATTACGTTATCAAGTTAATGGGGGCTACCATATTGTTGCTCACCAAAAGGTGCAAATGTAGGAAAAAGTATTTTGTCCAATCACAGCAGCTGTCACATATTCAACCTCCAATGGCGTGACACTAGCTAATTCCCTATTGGAAGAAGAACGAGAGGTTCACACTAGCGTCATCTACTGAGCAAAAATACGGTAGGCCCCATTCCATGCACACAAAGGCATTTGTGTATCCAGTCTTCTTTATGTGAATAACAATACAATATTTTCGTACGAATAACACTAAAACTTAACATTATTTCATTATAACACAACAAAACACATCTGTCGAATAATATTGATAAAATGTGAATAACAAAATGTTTATAGAAACCTAACAAAATATCTTGCAAACTGGTCCATTTTGCGCTTTGTTTCAACTATACCTTAGAAAGCGCAAGATGGCGTTAACAGCGTTTTTCAACTTATTTTTTTATCTTATAAATAATATAATTAATAATGTAAAAAACGTTAAAATATTTAAATAATAATCACCAGTTAAAATCACATTCAATGGAGAATTTCTCCCATAGGAGTAATTCAAGATCAACTTCCATTCACAGTTCACAATTCCACATGAAGAAAAAGTAGTCCAATTGATTGAATGTTTAAAAAATAGTAAGTCTCCCCAATTATTTCTCATATAAAAAAAAATCTTCAACTATGATTACAAGTAAAATACTCTATCTGTACTAAGTATGAAAATAATAAAACCAATACTTACATGTCATGTGGAACTAAATACTTTAAAAATAGTTTGTTCTCAGTTATGAGGAAAGCCTAACTATTTCATATTGTACATTATATAAAAGATGATGTCACATAGAACAAATGTTTCTATTATCTTATCTTGAAGAGTTTGTTTGTTTAAACATGCTAATCTCAGGAACTACTGGTCCGATTTGAAAAAATATTTTTGTGTTGAATAGTCTATTTATCGAGGAAGGCTAATAGGCTATAAAACCTCACGCTACGATCAATAGGCGCCGAGCAGAGCGGGTGGAATGTAGCTAGTCTCAATATAAAAGAACACTCCCTTCATTGAATATCAAAACAATCGAAAGTGTATTTTCAACATAAGTATTACAATCTGATAATTTTATCAGCAAATATGCAAATACTTAATATTTATCTCTTGTAAATTGATTAAATGACAAGGTACCTACTTTATCTTCATGTGGCTTAACTTTCTTAAAGTATTCGAAAATAATACATCACAACAAAAATAATATGGTTTCTTTGAAGTTCTAATCACCCCTCTTTTTACAATGGGTATAAAATAGAGCAATGAAAACAATTGCTCAGCAAACTTCAAGCTTAATTGTGCAAGAGCTGATGACTCATTAATTTCATCAAGTCGTAACTATAAATAACATAGATACATTGTAAAACTTACAATAGTGAAGGAAATCTCTGAAAGAAATTTAAATAAATCTTGCATCAATACTTCATCACTTCTTCAGTTCATTGGGCCTCCTGAAATAAATAATTACAATTTTAGCTTTACAATCAATTTCTTTACTCTTTCTATTAGTAAAGAATAATATAGGATATGTTTTTATATTTACCTCAGAAACAAGAGTCATCATGCAATCATCACTTTGATTGTCCTTTCTATGGTAGTTCTGCACATAGGACAGCTCTCCATCTCCTTGCCAGCACATGGCTGGCAGCAACACATGTGACCACATGGTACAAACACCACCTCACTCTTAGCATCCATACAAATTACACATTCTGCTTCCAGCACTGTGTCATCAGCTTGGCTTGTTGTGACTACTCCGGTACATTGCTGCTCCTCAGTCAGTTCTTCAGTGGGAGCACTTGGTGCACCAACAGGTGATGCCTCATAGTTGTGGTTCTGACTCTTAGCTCCCACATACAAATGTATTGCTCTTATTATAGCATCTCTGTCAGTTGACAATGAGACACCACTCAACTTTAGTTCTTCTTTGGTGATGTTCAATAAGGAGTCACCAGAAAACAAAAATTTGACCAAGAATGGCAAACAATGTATTACACCCTCTTGTAAAAGGTAATTAGCTAGAATGGGGTCCAAACTTTTTCCAATATCCAATAAAGTTCTTGGAGCAGAATCCATTAACTTCTGGTAATTCTTTAACCAGAAATCATTGGATTTATTCGTTTCACTATCCATTTCCTTTAAAGTTTCAACAAGTTGTTTTCGTCTTTTATTCTGTTGACCAAAAAGGTCATCTAATAAATTAACCAATTGTATTCTCTGGTGAAGCAACTCATTATAATTATATGCTATTTGCAATCTTTTCTTTTCTTGTTCTATAACACTGAGCCGTGCCAAATGTGAAGAAATCAATGATATTTCCTGATTCAAGCTCCATGTTTTTGCATCAACCTTTTCTAGCAATGAAGCTACAATCGCCATTTGAATGTCCTGATCTTCTAATAGCTGTTCCACTAAAGCTGTGCGGGATTGGTCTTTGGCGTTTAATAGCTCAGTCAATTTTTCACTTACTTCTAAATCCTGCATAAGCATGCTTTGTTTCACATTATTCAGAGAATCTTCATAATATTTCTTGGAATGTCTCACTGCATAGTCTTCTTCGATGAGCATTTCCATTGCCCTTAATACATCAGCCTTTTTGATATTATCATAGTTTTGTCTGGTAATCTCAAGTAACCTGTCATGCTCAGCCTGCTCGTAAGCAAGTTGTTGTTGTATTATTTCTGGTTTTAAATAGTCAGATTGTATAAAGTTCTTGACTAAACATTCAATTTCTTTTTCATCTTCTTGTATTGCTTTTATGAGTTTTTGTCGATCAATTTCTTTAACCATATGTACTTTAGCTATCTCATTATCTAACTCCATCTGTTCTTGTATTATGGTATTTAAAAACTTTTCTCTTTGTTCCTTGGCTGCCTTGTGTAGTCTATTTTCTTGTTCAATAATGGCAGCCTCTTGTTCCTCCCATGTCAGTGTATTACGTCTGACAAATGGATCCAGAACCATGGTAGGAGTTTGAACAGTCGGCATTTCCTGGTCTATGGATATTGGAGGGCTGTAATCTATGTTCATTTTATCACATAAAAATTTCATAATAGCTGCAGTATCCTGTATGGCAATATCAGACGGAGGGAATACAAATTGTTCACCATCTATATGTAATGATGTTAGATTAGTAGCTAAACATAATTCTGGACAGAGTTCATATAAATCTTTATTCTCATTGAGGTTAAGTTTCCTTAAATTTTTTAGTTTACCTATTGCTGGTGTTAGGCTTTGAAGCTTATTCTTGGAGACATCTAATATTTGTAATGATTGCATATACTGTATATTCTCAGGAAGGACTTTAATGTGGTTATCTTGAATGTACAGCTCAGTCAGGTTAACCAGATATCTAATATCACTGGGTAGTTGTACAAATCTATTACAACTAAGATTAATTACCTTAACAAGGTACAAATCTGACAATTGACCTCCTTCTTCTAATGAGTGTAGACAATTAATATGCAAATACAAACGTTCTTTTCTGTATACCTTGCATATCGAATAAGTACCGGACGGCACTTGGCGGAGCTGGCACTCTGATAGATCAAAATCCGGTTCTGGTGATTCCCTGGCGATGTATAACTTCCTTTCCAGTTTTGCTCGAGCATCATTGTCATTATTCTGTCTTCCAAACAACGACATTGTCGCTCGGTTGACGCACGACACGGCACAACCCATTAAACAATAAGTTTTATTTGATAACAACCTTCACAACCGTCACCGCCTTTGATTTTTCATTGCAAATGAATTGTTGTTCAATCTTAAGTACTACGTATTATCAACATTTTATAGCTTTCATTTCTGTAATCGCAAAATTATTTATGACAACAAAATCAAAATAATACAATAGTAAATAATCAATCAGCAGTGAACGAACAAGAATGACTAATGAACGAGGTTCTTGTAATAATTTGACAGATGACAGATGTTAACGTTGACACAGACGTTTCATCTACTCCAATCAACGCATATGATAAAAATATTGGAGAAACGGAACGTACACACGGCTACACATCGAGCTTTAACCCTTATTTAAACAAAGGTATATTACCACATCGTGATTTTTTTAATAATGCACTCTAACTTTTAAACATCTAAATTATATTTAGATGTTTCAAATATGTGGTAAGTATCTTACCCTTGTCCGATCCCACTTTGAAAAATATTAGATTATCTATATAAAAGTCGGTTGTCTTTTTGTATATTTTTTTGGGCTGCAAATAACTAAATAAATATTTTGAGAATTTCATATAAAGTTCTTACGTAACATGTCAATTAATACTTTGTTTATTTCAGATATTCAATATGTCAAAGAAAATAAATTTAGATGAAAAAACAGACTTCAAAAAGTTATTGATAATTTAGAAGACTTATTGGATCTCTCTGATTGTGATATGCAATACTTATAAAAATTATAAAAATAATAAAATGTTTCATTTCCAAAATATAAAATAATTATGTGTGTGATAAGCATACTTGAATAATTACTTCATATCAGGTAAGTAAATTGTTCGTTAGGTACCTTTATAAAATGAGTTTAATAACTCTTTATTAAGTTTTGCTTAGTACTTAGGTATATACCTAATATGTTATAGGTAATTATTATGAGCTAGGTAGGTGAAGGTGCAAGTTTGCAACAGCACAGCAAATACCCTAAGAGTAAGTGTCCTTTCTTTAAATTACATGTCGATGTAGGTATAACTATACTTTCTATATAAATACTTAGATTTTACTATCGTTCCGTATTGCGATTATTTTATTTAGAGTCAAAAAGTTAAACATTTAGCAGTCAAGTCATTTAACATAACATAATTATATTTTTAGTCAACGAATGGATAGATAATCATGCAACACATAACCGTGGCTGGAAACTTAAAAGCTGACTTTCGAACTAATTCGCATAATGCTAACAGCGAGTCTGCATTTACCGATATTTCGTTGTACCATGCGTGCATTCTTTTTTGTAAGGAATTGTCCTACAAGTTGCGAGTGCTGCGTTTATCTGCAGCGTCACCCCCCAACCGCGCACCGCCCGAACTGCCCGCACTCGGTGCTCGACGAAATGTTCCACCAATATGCTTCTTGGTTTGTAACAAAGAGGCGAGAGTACTCGACGTTTAGTTGGTAAAAGGAAGATACAATACACAGAACTACTTTGACTGCACGGTTGGTGCGGTGGCTGGGCAACCGCCTGCCGTGCAACGGGTCGTGGGTTCGATTCCCACACGGAACAACACTTTGTGTGATCCACAAATTGTTGTTTCGGGTCTGGGTGTCATTGTGTATGTGAACTTGTATGTTTGTAAACGCACCCACGACACGGGAGAAAATCCTAAAGTGGGGCAACGTTTAAAAAAAAAACAGAACATATCATGGCGTGGCTCGTTGTTCTGTTACAAGTAAATGTTGTAGTCTATACTCGCCTTTAACTTTAGCAACCTCAGCGTAAAGATATTACGTAAGTATGTGATACATTTTAGTGGTAGATACTTAACGGGGTTTTCTTAATTGATTAACATCGGAGGTAGTTTTGTTTTTTTATTGACTTGAACATTAAGTAGGTACATTTATTTAATAACAATAACACTGTACAAATTATTAACAACTTATTGCCTCTACTTAAGATATAAATACACCTAATATTATCTAACTATTGACACGGATAAAGTTGGTGAATAATTTTATTATTCTAGGTACCTACTCTATCTATTCTCATGACTGAAATCTTTAATATACCAATTTTTTGCCACATGTTCTGGAACGCGATATATCGAATAATCATGATTTTTTCTTTTTGGAATTGAAGGACTATTCACGCTTTCTTTCTCATCTCCAGCATATCCGTGTCCTTCAGAGCTGTCTTTAGAATAATCGTGATATTCATCATTTGGATAGTATTTAACGTATTTTTGATACCATTCATCTTCATTATCGTATGGTTTTTCATCTTTGAGCATTTTTGGAAATTCTATGTTTGGATAACCCTTTCTGGTTTGATAACCTTCGGGAGATTCAAAATCTGACGTAGAAACAAAAGCATCTTTATAATTTTTATACCATGGTAATGAATGGTTTTCTTGATCAGGTACAATTTTCATAGATTCATCTTTCATCTCCTTTTTTTCTTTGATGTTATATTCATCGCCATCGACTATTTTTGAAGTTATAGATTTTTCAGAATTGAAATCGTACATATTATTTATAAATTTTACAGCGGCATTCATTTCATCTTTCTCTGGCTTGCTTGTTTGAGTTTGCACGGGAGACATAAGTTTATCCCTCTCACCTTTAAGTTGCAAAGGGTTGTAATGATCAGTATACTGACTATTTGTTTTATAAATACTTAGATCTGGCGTCTGAGAAGGGTACACGTGCAATCTTATTATTTTTGAAAGTCTATCAAACGCATCAATTAAATCTGCATCAGTTTCCTCTGCTTCTGATTGACTAGTGTGACCTTCAAGTACAGGGACCTCTACGGCCGTTCCAGAATTACTTAAGTGCTTGTTAATTTGACTGTTTACAGGTTTTACTTCTGCAACATTTTTATATTCATTCTGCCCCTCGTTTTCAGTCCTTTCTTTTTGTAATTGTAACTCATGGCCATGGTCCATATGTGCTGGTAAATGAACATCTCTTGCAGTCATTGGTTCAGGCGGATTGTAGGAATATGCTATTTCTTTTCCAATACGAAAACCTTCGTTTTCCGACGTCGACAGGATTTGCGGCTCTTTACTAAAATAATCAAATACATGAAAACTTGGTACGTCAGGTAACTTATAAGTTTCGGCAGCTGGTAATATTTTGAAAACCACGGCTTTACCTTGGTGATAGCCAAGTCCTTGTCCATTAAATGGTTTGTTCTTGCCTTTCTTTTTTTTACTTTCCGTCTTTTTGGTAACATTTTCATCTGCTTGGCCACTATCTGATTCAGCGTCACAATACATTTTATTCAGTTTTTGTACATCTTTATCTGATAGTCCTATTCTTTGTCCGATTTGAGCACCAACCTGAAATTGAAATTGATTCTTGACAAAAACTTATCCAATTACTAATCTTACTTATCTCCTATCAGATTACTTTCACAATGAAATAAATGTTTGGAATTTTACGACCTTGGGTAATGCAGGAATCGATTACTACACATTCGACGCACAATAATTACTTGTTAACACGCACTTTAGTCATTTTTAATATTAAAACATATTTCTTTTTAATTGCCCCTTTTCAATTTTATTCCTATACGTACAATCGTACATACTGAGTAAATGCAAAGTTTAAGGAAAAACCTCTGTCACCTGTTTTGGAACAATCGTGTCCTGGCCATTAACGGAGAAAGCTCGTCGGCTGTAATGCAGGACACTGTCATAGTCGTAACCCACGCCAAAATCTGACACGGAGAACGAGTTGTATTTGCGAAAGTTGTGTCTCGCCGCTGGAAACATACAAAATATCGTCTCAGAAACGAACACTATTTGGACGATTGATTTCTCGAGTACAAAAATATACCGACTTAAGTTTGAGTTAACATACAAAGAAACTTTCAATAGAAATCGAATTTACTTCACACCGAACGTTTATTGCTTAGACAGGTTGGCTAATTGATATTCGCATTGTGTAGCGTTCGCGACAGGCTGTTGTGCCTACTGGTCGTTAACATCATCTATCTATCGAACAAAAAGTGTAAGTGTTTATAAACTGTATATAGGTGAATAGTTTATGTATATTATTCTGTTTCTTACATTGAAGTACGTTGGGCCAAACAATATCAACATAATCATCTCTGTCTGGACTACTTTGCATGTGATAAAAGCCAAGAGTGTGGAGCAATTCATGGACAACCGTTCCGTGACGGAAGCAACCGCGTCCGACAGGATGCCGACCCGACAAGTTTAACACTTGATAACCGCCTTGGTAGCCCACTTGAGAAAAACAACCTCTCCGACTACCCTGTAACAGAAATATGATTATGTTTCAACATGTATCATTTTTAAAAGTTAGCAACTCTCTTTTAGGTGTCATTCCCTTTACTTATTTTTTAATAATATTGATTGTTGTTGCATAAGCTTAGATTTTAAAATTGTTTTGAAATAACTATAAAGTACCTGAATGACAACGGCATCACGGTCTCCTTTTTTATATGGACGGAACTTGACACAAGATGCCCGTGCAAGATCCTCTATTCCATTTTGAATCGCTTGCACTTGGTCGCTAGCTGCAAAAACATTCAAAATCCATTACTGTTGCTGTTTAGTTGAATATGAAAATATTAGGCCTTAAAACAGTTTAAAAATGGTCGTGGTTATTTATATTTTTGGGTACTGTATTATTTATATGAATCGTTAAGCAAACAAAATACTTACTGAAATGTTCCACTTGAATATAAACAATGACTTCATTGTTGGGCCATCTCTTAGTTCCATCACTAATGCCGTTTCTGGCTAGGCCCTCCGCTACATCTTCAACTATAAGACGCCGCTGACGCTCGTTTAGGATCAGATCACCCTCAAACTTGCCACTTTCTTCCCAAGCATGATCAGACACAACCTCATCATCGTCATAGTCCACATCAGGATCAGCGCCTTCTGTGAAATGTTGCGATAAACAACACCATTAAATTTAATTCAAGCATACACACCTACTCCACATACTCCACATTTTTACAATTTATAGCAAGTCTAATTCGAATAAAATTACCACAACATCTAAACTGCGTATTAGAAACAACGGGAAAAATATTTTGGCCACTTTCGTTTTCAATTGTATGTCTTACCTATGGGTAGATATATCTACTAAACTTCATTTTAATAGTTTTCTTAAAAATAGATACTCTTATGAAAACTGTCAACAATACTTAGTTATTTTAAATACATTTTTACGAACTAAGTATTTTAATAAACTTCGCCCCTACCAAAAGCATATAGTGGCAAACTTAATTCGCGTGTCAATCATCACTTTACATCTAAGTACACGACTTAGTAACGTCCATAAGCTGCACGTAAGGTTTACTTTACTTTAGCTTTACTGTTCACATAATAAAAAAAAATGTATAACTTTAAATCACTTACTTTTTAACGTAGGGCTGAGCTGCGACGTCTTCTTAAGGTACTCCGCAAAATCCTCCAATTCATGATATGTCATCGCCAAACACTTGACAGCAAATACAGTTAATAGAACCACCGATAACTTTGTGTGTCCCATGATAACTACAAAATATTTGTCTGACTTCGTTTAATATTCATAAATGCATGCGATATTGATTTCGCTTTTTTAAAAACTCAACTCACTCGGCGTATCGGAAGAAGTGTGTCATATTAACGGTATTCTAAGTTTTATAATAACATTTTTTCTTCTTATTTATGCAAATGAATTTATTCCACTGGTGGTGTACTCCAGTGCCGCGTGATTTTTTGTGTTGGACAAAACCCGCCGGGGTGGGGCGAAGTTTAATATAGCTTCGGATACGACCATTTCACAAGGTGTTAGGCCGCAACTGTGGCGGCGGCGGCGAAGCTTGCGTCAGCGCAGGTGCTGGTGACAGCGACTGCACTCCACGCCACCACCCATAACTCGTGCAACACCGAGTTGCTACATTTACTGGCTCCAGTTATTCTAACGTTTACGTCCTCCAACAATAACACCAACTTGTCATTTTTGTAATTGAATGGGCGAAATAGTAAAGGGAAAGCAATAGCTGACCGTTCCGGTGAAATAAGTATAGAAATGAAATCGTATAAACTAAACTAAGTGTTTGTTGTACCAATATTTGTAATAGCGGCCAGTTTCCACATATGGTAAATAGGAAAATGTACATATGCAAAGAATAAAATCTGTGAGCTTTCATAGTTTTTCTCTCTATTCTATTCTATTCTATCATATTTTTATACAATGAAAGTGGAGTAATGTAAAATCTCATGTTTTCATGGAACCTAACGATCAAATTACTATCCCGCCTAACCCATTCTGGATCCCCACTTCTAATTCAAAACATCGTTGACAATTCCGGTCTTTGTCCCAGGTACATATCTACATACCCTAAATCCCTTAAATTGAAACAAATTAAACGATGATAAAAAGTAGCCAGACTGACAAAGCCTTTTGAAAAAGACGACTTGAAAACTTGTCCTAGAATGCCACAGTTCTGTTTCGCTGCACTTAACTGGTTCATTAGACATGGTTTTTTTTTAAATTACATTAATTATTAGGTATCTATCCAATCGCAGCGTTTTTCCTATTACGGCAATTTCAACCAAGCAAAACAATAAACATTATTAGTTGATACAGATTACAAATTATACAATTGAAATAAAACTAAGTATTATTATCATTCTTGCAAAGTATTCTGCAATCTTCAATGCCATTGCCAGATGAAAACGCGTATCATTTCAAGAATGCAAAAAATATCTGATGTTTTATTTTTGTCCTTGTATAAAATGGGGTCGATGTCGTAAAGAAAATTGACCGTGACTATGACTACTAGGTAATTACGATAAATAACTAAGACGCTTTAATGTTATTAGACATCAATCAAAACCTATCTTAACGATGGCAGTCCGCGATAGTGTTGTTCCTAATACAGACCTCTTTAATCAACAATGCGACCATTCTATTAGTTTCGTTGTATGACTATGATTTAACTTCTATACCTAGTTCTACTTATTTTCATTATTTCCTTTTACATTGTTTACTGATCTACAATAGAACGCCTGGCGACAACGACGTTGCGTTGTAAGAGAACCTATTGTTTGAGTCAAATCTAGTCAAATTTTGCAAGTGACTCTTGTGTAGGTACTAAATTGCCAAATTCTATAAACTAGTTTTTATTAACTTTATGAATACAATAGGTAAATTAATAAAAGTGCTATTTATTACGAGGCAGTGTAGGTATCAACAAGTAAATAGATACTTTATGTAATCATACGTTTTATTTCACACTTCAGAATTAACTGCGACGTAACATTTTCTTATTTAGGTTTATTACTAACTTTATTTGTAAATCACAGACACTTTCTCGTCAATATTCTCAATCAAAGAACCGAACTTCCTCATCTTCGGTTTCTTTATAAGATATTTTGTTTAGTTTTAATAATTTATGTCACCATGAGAAAGTCCTATTCTCTAACCAATAGTCACATTTTCCTGTTATTTATAAAGTCCGTAAAAGCCTACTTACGTGTCTATGCAATAATTTTATTATTTTCTATAAATTATGTAGCGAGAGAGTAGTAGAAGTTTGACACTCCCTCTCGCCTAGTCACATGGCGCGAGAAGACATTTAGGGATTATCTCCCTCAAAAAAGGCAATTTCACATATTATGAGTAATTTGTATGTGACGGAATCCAAGAATAGATAGATATAAGTACCACGTGTACTACGCTACCGTGTCAAAGCAGTCCTTTGCTAGCCGACAGAGTTAGCATTTTAGAGTGTCTGTTGCATTTTGTTACAATTAAACATCCCAATTCAAATTATGTAAAAGCTTTTCGCAAGATTTGAGTATATGTGGTATAAGTATCTTTTTATTTTTTGCTATGTTTTTTAAAGGACTGATAACGAGAGAGCCTATCGCTCTTTCTGCTAACAATGCGACGAAGCAGGAGAAATGTAGGTATCTAAAAAAGTCCTTTCTATATACCTAGTTATGTAGTCTCACCTATCAGTATAGATAATAATAGGTAGGTTGTTTCATAAGCTAGTAAACATAGCTCTATTGCGATAGTAAAATCATGTAGGTAATGTCCGCCCATCAATGCGGTAATCGAACTAGCTTCACATTGCTCAACTACAACCGAGCAGTTGATTACGCCTGTTCATCAGCATAATTATTTATTATCGTTTATCTTCTATTCCTCAACTGTTTGAAAATGTAGGGATTATCTCGTATCTGCATCTACACTGTATACAGGATGACTTGTAACTCAACGTATTCCTCTCGGGAGGTGGTAATATAACTAATTTCCTATAAATTTGCCCTGAAGTTCTTATTCTGAAAGTGGCCAGTAACTGAGATATTCAACATTTTTGGTTTAAGTAAAAAATCCCGAACTAACTACAAAAACATCAATAAATAAAAAACTATGGTTTGAATCGAGTTGCTTAAGTTTTTATCAGATGTCAAAACATCAATTAATATTAATACTGGTAAAAATTTTGTAAAATAGCAGGTAAATTTTTATAATAACTATCGTGAGACAAACTAAATTAACTAACATCGCGGGTTACTCACGTATGAGCTGCGCGACATCGCCGCGACCGCGCATGCTGCTCATGAGGAAGAACCCCTCTGTGGTTCGAAACTAGTAGAGCTTTTCTCAGTATATTCACGTGAGTAACCCGCGATTTTAGTTAAAGCAGGTAAATTCTCATCAAATGACAATGACTAAATATGTATAGATAGAGAGGTGGTGCTTCTTAATTTTTATACATCAATTTTTTATGGAATAAGCCGGTACACGAGCAGGCGGAGCACCGCATGGTAAGCAATCGGCGTCGCCCATGGACGCCTGGAACACCAAAGGCGTTACAAGTGTTTTACCGGCCTTTTGGGGATTAGGAATTTGAGGATTGTTGGGGATTCAGGGATTGGGGAGATTGGGGAAATAGGGGAGGATTGAGCCTCCGGTACCCTCACACGACGAAACACAACACAAGAGTTGCTTCACGTCGGTTTTTTGTGAAGCCGTGGTATCACACCGGTGGAACTGGCCCATCGGATGTGGAAAAACTGATGCAGAATAATATTATAAACCAAAAAACATATATATATACATACCTATATATATATATATATATATTATGGGTTTTTTTTTTTAAGGGGGAAAATCATCGAATGACTGCTCCCGCCTGGGTGAGGCGGAAGGGAGTGTCAGACTCTTACTGACTAAAAACCACCCTGTTCCTTCTCCTGCACGTCGAGCCGGAGCCCCGGTTACCCGTTAGGTTCTCCGCGACTCCGAATCGGCATCGGCCCTATTGGGCCCCATCTGTGGTGGTCTGATGGCTCTTTGAGGCGCGCGCGGAACGCGACGCGCCGTACGCTCGGGTCTGTTTCTGGTCGGACGGGGAGCCACCCATGCTCGCCGTCCGCAGGCCCGCGCTTACGGTGGCCGGAGATCGTCTCGCGATCCCCGACGCCTGGTGTATATATTATGGGGTATATTAAAAACTCAGTCTGAACTGAGTTAAATCAGCTTGTTCGCCGCCTTTTCCCGTAAAGAAACTATCGAGAATGCTATGTATTACTAGATAGTGCCGGTACTTCGCACCGTCCAAATGTCATAACACACTTAACAAGCACAGCTCCGGCATAGCTCTGACACGGCGGTTTTTACTTTGAAAACAATACAAAAAGATTGCAGACAGCTTTTATAATTATATTGACGTTATAAAATATATCATACGACATACCATTTAAAATTTATATTGAAATGACCAGTTAATACGGTATTTTACAACTAATCAAATTCAATGTTTTTATCGAAACGTTAAAAACGATATTGTACTATGAACTTTGTACCAAAAACTGACTTATGACGTCATCATATTTTCGAGTCAAATAGCACACTTATTTCTGAAAAAAAAATGCTAAAATAAATCAAACATTAAGTGTATCGTCAAATATATGAATGAAATTGTAATTATTTTTGAATATTTAATTGGATTAAAAAATCAAAATAATTTATTTTTGACCCAGCAAAATATGACCCAGGATTGGAGCCGTGCCGGAGACATGCCGCTTAAGTGTGCTATGACTTTAATCTCCACTACATCAACAAATAAATGGAAACGTTTAATTATTTAATAACACGTTTTATTTCACACTTCACAATTAACTACATCGTAAAAATTTCTTATTTGGGATTTATGATTAATTTCATTTGTCACTTACAGACTCGTCGACACTAAGTGTAAGTATCTTCCTCGTCGTCAGTTTTATTCTTTAGACAATACATTCTGTTTAGTTTCATTATGTCGCCATGAGATAGTCCAACCCTTTGACCAATATTCACATTTTCCTGTAAATTGTAAAAGTGCGGGCCTGATAAGTTTAATAAGTATTGACTCTCTTCCACCAGTATCGGACACAAGCATAAAGTTTGTTGAAAATTCCAGGATATCCTAATAATCCGTAATTTGGGCGGAAATGTGGGATTGCCTGAAACACGTACACAATCTATATATCTAAGTTTAAGAATGTACAGTCAAAGGTCCACTGCCACCGTGAGTACTGTTCACACGGCAATGCGTAAGGTAATTTCATATTAATGTGCATAAAAACGCGTGCCTACGCATAAACACACGCACGCGTACGCACACAGATAAATATATGCGTGTGCATGTATTTATAAGCGCTGAAGCGCAACCGATAGTAGTCTTACGGTGGCAGTGGACTTTTGACCTTACATATAAGTGTAAGTACATATAATAAAACTAAGTACATATATAAAAACAAGTGTAAATTCTGTACATTGAAAATAATAAAAAAGTAAATATTAAGGAGTTTTACTAGATAGACACCAAACCCAAAAATAATATGATTGAATTTTTTTTTGTCTTTCACGCAATCACGCAAAAACTACTGGTCCCATTACGATGAAATTTGGTACGATAATACTTTAATATCCTGGACACAACACTGGGTTGCAATTTTTACTAAAAACTTTAGGTGTCTGCCACTGGGAGGCTTCCCCCTAAAAATTGAATCGATCACGTTATTAGTTATCGAGATAATACCAGTGTCCGGCGTTAGGTGCCGCCCGGCGTTAACCTATTGTGTGTCAACATGGATCCACGCGAGACACTAATGTATTTTCTATTGTGTCTTTTATACGGGCATTCAAGCGGTTAAGGGATTTTCCCCTATATCATATATGTAGATAATAATATATGTGTGTGTAATAGATTTCCAAATGAAATACCGTTTAAGTAATCTGAAGAGAAAGAGGTAGGTAGACATAATGTGTAGTTTTTACCTTTAGTGGGATAATAGTATCTTTGCCATTAGAAGAATATGCTTTCCTCGTGTAGTGCATTACACTGTTGTAATCATACGGTACTCCCAAATTAGTGACAGAGTCATTGCCGTATTTTAAGAAATTATATGCGTATTCTGTAAGCATATTCAAATTATCAAAACACTTTAAACTTATGTACAATTTAATGAAGAAAATACAATAAAATATACAAAAAAAAATGTTTTAACGTCTTGCAGAAAGTAATTAAAGCAATTAAATCTTGTAGTTTTTGCTAGGTATCTACAATTTAAGGGTTCCCACATTCTCAGGCTCACCACACTCACCAGGTTGTATATTGTCCCATACAACAGTTACATAATCATCTCTATCATGAGTACTCTGCATGTGACGGAATCCAAGAGTATGCAGCATCTCGTGTACCAGGGAACCGTGTCTGAAGCAACCCCGGGCTAATGATATAGTTTGTTCCTGATCGTCACCAGGTGGTACATATCCCACAGCTGCAGAACATCCATCATTTGAACCCTAGAAACAAGGCAACTTTAAGGCTCCAACCGCGTCATATTTTATTAAGTTTACATTTAGTTATTACATTACACAGTAATACAATAAGTATCATTTACAATAAACATCGCGCGAATTCAATTGCACTTTGCACAGATTTCTATTGCAATTTTAGTAAAATTGTGCCGTCTTTGATGATAGGCAAAAAAAAATGTATGGGCGACGCATCCACATGTCCGCCACAGTACTAGCTACACCAGTTTGAAAGGTATCATACCCATGGTTCACTGTGCCAAAGATCATCAAATTCTGTTCCAGGGTGCTCTGGATATTACCATATTCTTGCTAGGTTGAGCTCTAAGTTTGTTACATGTCCTTTATATACAAAGTCAAAGTCAAAAATAAGACATTTATTTTAATTAAACCATAATTTGGGACTACTGAAACGTCAACAAATACAAAATAAATAATAGTCTCTGTCAGTCAGTCCGTCAGTGAAGCTAGGTGCTCATTCCAAAATGTAGATTCGAATGGAGAAGAACGAGCAAGAAACTCCAATCGACGCTCTTTTTAAAAAAAGTATATTCTTCAATGTCTCTGACACATATTCCAATATTGTACGCATATGTGAGAACAATGCAAAGACACGCTTGACTAATTATATAAATTACAAAACGTACAATAAAAAAAGAAAACAAAAAAAATAATCGTATAAAATCTAACTTTTGCCCGTTCAAAACAACATCTCAATCAATACTACACACGTTTCGTAAACTAAATTTAATACATTTGGTTTTTTCTCATTAAGTGCTAGATTATTAACGGTGAACCAATTATGCACTCGAAGATTGGAGCTGCTTACGTCGCAAAGATTATTTGCACGTCGATCTATTTTAAAAATTAATGATGTATCATCTGCAAAAAGCACCATTCTTTGTTCATTCTTGAATATTAATGGCAAATCATTTATATAGACAAAAAAGAGAAAGGGACCCTATACTGAACCTCGAGGTACGCCCATATTCATCCCAGAGCCCTAAGAGTTAATACCGTTAACTGTCTTTCTTCAATGAATGGTGGAGCATCTGACAGCATCAACTTTTCAAACACTTTACTGAGAACCGGCAAAACAGACACTGGCCTATAGTTGTTAGGTTTTTTAGTGTCACCACTTTTAAATAGTGAGATAACTTTACTATATTTCATTAGGTCAGGGAAAACACCGTCATCTATACTTTTATTGAAAGCACAGCCAGATACGGCGCTACAGTTTGAATGAGTGACTTGCAAACTTTTACCGATAGTCCCCATAGTCTCCTATTGAAAGCCATCACAGTTTATTATGCCAAAGCTCATCAAATTCTGCGTTGGGGTTTCCCAGTTATTAACATGGGCAAAAATGTATGGGTCTTGTACCTACCCGCGTCCGTCAAACCTCAGACTACTTCTGTTTGGAAGGTATCATACCCATGATTCACTGTGCTCAACAAATTCTGTTCCGGGATTCTCTGGACATTTATATGTTTTTGTTAGGTGGAGGCGGAAGTTCCTTCCATGTCCGCGACAGCTCTGACTACTTTTTATTGAAAGGTTTCATACCCATGGTTCACTGTGCCAAAGCTCATCAAATTCTGTTTCAGGGTGCTCTGGATATTGACAATCTATCCAGGGTCAATAAGCCATGCCTCTGTTTTGCTTTGCAACTTGATATTGGTGTAGAGCGCTCCTATTAGATGGTCCCATCCCATCCCATCTGGTAATCTAATGGGTAAGCTCAGAATTTGTTCTCGTCTCCTTTAAGTACCTACTTATTTAATGTTATACTTCTGTAGACTAGTACAACTTGAAGTGCCATTTAATGCATATGTGTGATTCATATTGTGAAATAAAGCTGAACTATAAGTATTGATTGGGTACATACATACCTAAATATAGCACGTATTAAAGAAAGATATTTACTTCTATAACGACTGCATGTTCGTCTTCGCTTGCTCTGGGTCGGAATATTAAACACGAATGATTCGCTATTTCAGCCATAGCATTCATAATTTTAGATATTTGTTCTTCATCTGTAGCAGAGAATAACATTATTAAAAAGTATTATTTTCTTAGAAATTTAAAATCGGGACTAATAACATAGGTACTTTTTTTAAGGGGGGAACATCATCGAATGCTTGCTCCCTGCTGCTTGCAGACATGGTAGAATTAGAATAACTAAACTTAGTAACCCGGCTAGACGGTGACCAAATCTTATTCAATAAAAAACTTATTAAAAAAAAAAAATACGTAAAAGACATACAAAAAGTTAAGTATAGGTTACATACCAAAGTCTTCCTCGTTGATGTGATACACGACGGTGTGGTTCGGCCAGCGTTGATCTTCGTCGACTAGACCATTGCGAGCGTAACTATTCTCTAATGCTTGTTGTTGAGAGACCGACAGCACCATGTCTCCCTCGAAATATTTTCCATATTCTCCTACATCATCTACATAACGGATAGAATGGTGATGACTGACATATGTAGGTATTATATACAGTATCTATATCTTATATCTATATATATTTACATCCTGGAATCATTTTGGCGTCACACATGTCGCGCATCATTACGACGTCCCCCAGTTCCCCTTAATATTTTTAATATGTCTTGATGAATATTGCTTAGTTATTCGATTTCCAGCTTTGTAGGATACGTCATTTTCCGATAATTTTATTTTTCGCGATATTCTTCTTGCAGTCATGCTGCAACATTTTTGAACCCCAAACCATCGTGATAACTAATTGGGCTCCTAGATATATTGATCGTGATTTAACCATGGCTTCGGCTAATTAACGTCCCACAGCGTGGATGGTATTTGCGAGTGCAACGTTGCCAGCTTTGGTTCACTTGTCTCTTTCTTTTCCTCTCTCTTGTCACTCGTCTGGGAGAGTTTTAACAGTATTACAATATTCGTAAAATCTATCAATACATATACTAATGCCCGATATTGGTATAATATTGGTAACAAGATGCAAAAAAAATGAGGTTTCTATGAGATTTTTACATGAGAAGATGCCGCAGTAGGAATAACATATTTTTTAAATGTTTGCCTAGTCTATTCCATACATAAATACAAATCGGTTCAGCCCGTATGTGATCGGCGCGGCGTACCGGTTTTACAAATTTATCTAAAGAAAGAAACTCAGAACTCAATTTTTATTTCAAAGCAAGAAGAGTAAAATAAGTGAAAGTTTCTTCCCAGCGGTCATCATGTAAGATCATCTATAACTGTGAAAGATCATCTAGTATTGGGCGTCCGTATATAGTTATTAATCATCATCAGCCTATTTAAGTCCACTGCTGGACTAGCACCATCTACTGGGCTACGTTAGGAATTCAAAAATGGTCATGCAAATTTCAGTTGACCCAAACGCTATGGTCATCAAGTAAAAAACTACATCACTATACTGCTCACACACGGAAATGGGAGGTCCGTTGATTGCGGATCCTGACAATTGACATGGTAATGGCAGGGGTCTCTTGCGAGCCTGATGATGGCCATGCGCGCGAAGAAAGTTTCTTCCTCAGCAGGTATCATGTAAGATCACTTAGCTATCGAACGTCCGTATATAGCTATTGGGTGTCCGTATATAGCTATTGGGCGTCCGTATATAGCTATTGGGCGTCCGTATATAGCTATTCAACATCCACGTACTTCCTCAGAAGGTGTCATGTTAGATTTGAGGAGTGGCTTGAGAGACAGAGACGCTACGGCGTCCTTATCTACCGCCTGACGCAGGTGCTTACCGGACACGGAATTTTCGGTAGGTTCCTGCTTCGGATTGGGCGGGAGGAAACGCGAGGCGAGGGCCACCCGGGGGACACGGTGGAGCATACGGTGGCAGTGTGCCCTGCGTGGGCTGAACACCATCGTGTCCTCAGGAATGTGATCGGCGACGGCGACCTCTCGCGTCCGACACTGGTTCAGACCATGGTACAGAGTGAGGGACAGGGATGCCGTCTCCTCCTTCTGCGAAGCAGTCCTGCTAGCTAAGGAGGAGGCGGAGCTCGTGAGGGAACGAGCCTCCTCACGCTCCAGCCGTCACGAGAGACACTCCAGGCGTCGGGGATCGCGAAACGGTCTCCGTCCACCGTAAGCACGGGCCTGCGGTCGGCGAGCACGGATGACTTGCCGCCCGATCAGAACCAGACCCGAACGTACGGCGCGTCGCGTTCCGCATACGCCCCAAGGAGCCATCAGACCACCACGGATGAGCTGATGCCCATACGGAGCACAGAGGACTTAAAGGGTGACCGGGCTCCGACTCGAAGTGCAGGAATAGGAACGGGGTGGTTTTAAGTCAGTAAGAGTCGGAAGGTACCTGTGTCTGATGGGGCGGGAGGAAACGTCCGGGTGTCATCACTGTGAGGACCGCCCTGAGGACACGGTGGAACACACTATAGCGGAATGCATTGCGTGGGCTGAGCACCGCCGTACCTAGGGAAGTGATCGGCGATGGCGACCTCTCGCGTCCGGGCCTAGTGCAGGCCATGATGCGGAGCGAGGGGGACTGGGATGCCGTCTCCTCCTTTTGCGAAGCAGTCATGCTAGCTAAGGAGGAGGCGGACGCATGAGGCAGCGAAGCGCTGCCTCCTCGCAACCCAGCCATCGCGTAGGACACACCGGGCGTCGGGGATCGCGGGACGATCTCCGGCCACCGTAAGCGCGGGCCTGCGGACGGCGAGCATGGGTGGCCCCGTCCGACCAGAAACAGACCTGAACGTGCGGCGCGTCGCGTTCCGCGCGCGCCTCAAAGAGCCATAAAACCACCACAGATGGGGCCCAACAGGGCCGATGCCGAGTCGGAGTCGCGGAGAACCTAACGGGTAACCGGGGCTCCGGCTGGACGTGCAGGAGAAGGAACGGGGTGGTTTTTAGTCAGTAAGAGTGACACTCCCTCCCGCCTTACCCAGGCGGGAGCAGTCAATCGATGATTTTCCCCGCTTAAAAAAAAGTCAGTAAGAGAAACTTCCTCTGAAACTTCCACTTGCCTCACCAGTGCAGCCGCCGGCGGCCGGTGGCAAAAGGCATTGGATGATTTTTTATCCCTAAAAAAAAGGTATCATGTTAGATCACCTAGCTATTGATCGTCAGTATATTGCTGTTGAACGTTCGTATATAGCTATTGGGCGTCCGTATATAGCTATTGAACGTCCGTATATAGCTATTGGGCGTCCGTATATAGCTATTGGGCGTCCGTAATTAGTAAAGATAATAAGAATATATCTTATTACTAGAATGGTTTTATTAAGTATATATGTTCAAAACTTCTTTCATTTAGGCTGGTTTCAGAGCTAGAGGATTGGGCAGCGCTGCTGAAATGCCTCGCGCTTGGAGATGATGAGAGCTCTAGCATCGTTTTATTGCGACGCGACTGTCATAGAGGTAGAGGTCTCAGTAGTGGACTTTATCGCTAGAAATTATGATCTATGAGATACACTTTTATTTTAATCTAAACCTTAAGTAACTGAAAACCGCACCTAATCTGATCTTTGTGCGCAAATATTGTATTGAATTTCAGTTTCATTTAAGGCAAGATTCCTAATTTAATACTTCTAGTTGTGCCCACTCGATTAACTCCTCTATTGGATTGTTGCCTGATGCCTCTATTGTTGAAGCCCGCGCTTCAGCCTCGCTGCCCATATCCCCTAGCTTTGAAACCAGCTCTAATTGTATCAAATATTTAATTGGCAGCTTATTGATATGAAGTTACCAATTCTAAGTAAGCAAATAAAAACAAAGAATATGGATATCATTTTAGTGCCTCGTTGGCCGAGTGGTCGCAAGTGCGATCGCCTGGCAAAGAGTCTCGGGTTCCATTCCGGGTTGGGCAAAGTATTACTGGTTTTTTCAAGAGTCTGGAAGTGTGCCCGGTATATGGCAATAAACTCACCCTCTATTACATGGGACTCATAACATAAATAGTAAAACTGTGGATATTACATTGTACAGTGGCATTAAGTGCCGTAATGTGCATCTCTGCTTACTCCTTCGGGGAAAAAGGCGTGATGTTATGTTATGTTAAATATGGATATCACTTTTAATGAAGTGTTTATGTTTTGTAATCAAAAACATTTATAATTCCTAATTGGATCTTTATAACACGCCAAGGCTAGAAATAAGAAGACAAACGTTGATTGATTTGATCAGTAATACAACATTAATTAATTATTCAGTGTTAGATGCATCTTCTAACCACATAAATAGATAAAGTTAATAAAATTACGTCAAAATTTATACGGAGACTATACTATCTAAATACACATTTAATACGAGTTAAACTCTGGTTAACCTTTTTTGTGGTAAGACATATAATTTTGTCACTTTAGTACTTATTTCTAAGATCCCTTTAAGGAATTAATTTATACCCTCATCTATTATAATATATCACTGATAGGTACTCATTTACAAATTGAGAACAGGGTTGCAGATAAGTTGTCGTAAGTTGCAATCACATGATTATAATAAAATCGGACTCCAAATAATACGCAACACATCCGAAATGTACGACGATGAATATTGTTTTGAATGCCGTAAATAATATTATGAACTATTTCCACGGATTTAATGAGCGAACTGGCAACGTCGCTGTTATTTTTTTGAGGACGCCAAATACGCGGACTTATAATCAGAAAATCCCAAAAATATACAGCTGTGGATATACGCGCTACAGCAGCGCTCTATCTGCGCTGAGATTTCTTTGGGAACTTTTCAAAATACTATAACAGCCATTGAACCGATCTTTTGGCCTCTGTCGATTTTTAACCTACGTGCAGCCAGGACCAAAAGGACCTAAGTAGCATAGGCCAAAAAAGTGGCGTCCGGTATGCGGACGCCACAAGCAGGTGGACGCCAGATTAAATGCACTTTCGCCTTCATGGGACGTCCAATCGATAGCGGGATGTAAATATATATATATATATCTACATAGTATTATATACATACACTCGTACATAATATATGTACCTACTCTATTACTGTTACTCTATTGCTCTAAGTTTTTTTGATGTAGAATGTACAGACACACTTTTTTACTGTTATTATTGTGTGTATAGATTTACTGACTTACCGTCCGTTTCGAAGTCCACATTGTCGTATATCGGTGCAGCTGTAAAAATGAAAATAATTCAGATTATACTCAGAACTGAACTGGGTATCACCTCTCATATATAATAGATTACCCATTACAGTATTTAAAAAGCAGCTGACAAAGTTATTATTAGACAAGTGTTACTACTCGCTTAAGGATTTTTTTGATGATGAAAGTTTCTGTTAATCTAAATTTCTGATGTTCTATTCTATCTGTGAATGATTTGATAGTTATTAATTAATTTTGTTTTGTTTAAATTTAAAAGTGTATTTAATAATTTTATTTAACTAATTCAATAATTTTGCATGCCGTAAGGCAAAATGTACTGGGATTCTCCATAAGCTATAAAACAACATATTTGTTACCTACATTTTTGGATAATAAATTATTTCTGATTTCTGATTTCTGACTGCAGAACATCAGGATAGACTGCACGTAGTTGGGCAACTGATCCACAGGTTGTTGTTCCGGGTCTGGGTGTCATATGTATGTGAACTTGTATGTTTGTAAACGCACTCACGACACAGAGAAAATACTAATGTTAAAAAAACTACAAGTTTCAGAATATGGAACTGCTCCTCGAAATCTTAAAAGTACTTGGTCATCATTTATATTTACCGTCCTTTTCGGAGTCCACGCTGTCGTATATCGGTGAAGCAGTAGAAATGGAAAAAACTATGATTGAACTTAGAACTACAAGTCTTATATGGAACTTTACCATCTTTAAACTAATTGGTAACATTTCGACTGTCCACTTATTTGAAGCACTCACACACTGAAAACATTGTAACATTTCTCTACGCGTTTTAACGAGTGATGCCCTAACAAAGGATATCAAAATCGATCACCAAGTCGACGACGTAAGATTGAAATGTAAACCGGTACTATTCTATGACTTAATGGATATCCAATAAATAGAGCAATTTAAACTCAAGATATAAATAGTTATAGTATCTATAAACTGTCATAGATAGTGTTATTTATAACTTATTGGAACCCTTGAGACAAAATCAACTATACAGTGCAACAGTGCAACCGACCTTCATCGAATAGACTTTGATGATTTGATAATGATACTGCTTGCCGAACATAGAGATAATGGGAGATCTTTTGTAGACACGGTTCCCAACGGTTAGGGGTTTTCCCCCAGATTTAGGGGTTAATAAGTGAGATGGGATTTTTGGTTGGGCCTCCGGTAGTAATGTAGTAGTCCTATATCAACAAATAAATAGTTAGATATATTTATGTAATCACACATTTAATTTCACATTTAACATTTAAGATCTGGTTTGAGTTTTAGTACAACTATTAATTTATTTGTCATTCACATGAAAACGCTATCTCGTCGATATTCTCAATCAACATAACTTCATTTTCGTCGTTTTCTTCACAATACATTTTGTTTAGTTTCAATATATCGCTTTCTGATAATCCCATCCTCTGGCCAATAGTAACATTTTCCTGTAATTTACAAAAGTCCATAATTAATACATAATTTTATTAAGAAACGATATCTTGTGTTAATGTAGGTATTTCGGTAATCCCAGAACTCATATTCAAGCGTAACGAAGATAATAAAATAGACATTATCTAAATGACATGTATTGAGTAGGTAATTATTAATGACATGATAATATGCATGCATGAAAAGATTGATGACTGTTGATGAAGCGAAAGAAAGGAACTTAGGAATCGTAGTAATTGGCGTTCCATAGTCTCTGCCTACCCCCATGGGAGACAAGCGTGAAGTTATGTATGTATTTATGTACCTGACAATAATAAACACAATGCCTGACGAACATAGTATATTAGTTTTCCGTATAAAATAGACTTTAATCGATCTGATGGGGGGAATGTAATCTTACCTTTAATGGGACAATGGTGTTGTTGCCATTCACAGAGAATGCTTTCTCCGTGTAGTGCATTACACTGTTGTAATCATAAGGGACTCCAAAGTCAGTCACAGTGTCATTGCTGTATTTTGCGAAATTGTGTTCGTGACCTGTAAGCATAATAAATTACAACATTACTCGAATTGTATGGTTTATTGAATGAAATAAATACTTACCTAATTTTTTTTCTAAGAAACGTTTGAATTACTTTTAGGTAGCGATTAACATCAATCTTGTATTTTTTAGTATAATTTTACGACCCAACAACTCACCAGGTTTTATATTTTCCCATAGAATAGTCACAAAATCGTCTCTATCATAAGTACTTTGCATGTGATAGAATCCAATAGTATGCAGCATCTCGTGTACCACAGTACCGTGTTTGAAGCAACCCTTGGCTAGGTTCAGTACTTGACGAATTTCGCCTTCGTCGTTAGGGGTGCTAAAGCCCACGCTTGAAAAACATCCACCTTTTGTACCCTAAAACGTAAAAAAGTAAAAAAGTAAAAGGAGTTTAGTAAATACTCATAAAAAATCGTCTTTAAGTCTTGTTTTCACTAGTTTATTTTCATTTTACATCAGGTATCGGTCTATTTGTAGGTACAATGAAACAAATTTACTGCAAAACGTAACTTGACCATCATTGTGTAGAGTTTAGTATGTACCTATACTTTTTTTTAAGGGGGGCTGGGTGAGGCGAGAGGGAGTGTCAGACTCTTACTGACTAAAAACCACCCCGTTCCTTCTCCTGCACTTCGAGCCGGAGCCCCGGTAACCTGTTAGGTTCTCCGCGACTAGTATGTATACTAGTACCAGTACTAGCAGCTGTACACTATTCGGTACCGCCGGGGCAGTATCGAAACCAGGTAATTTATAACAGTATGTACTTACATTATATCATATGTTAAAATAGCAAGGTCTCTAAATATTAATAAAGAAAGATGTTTACTTGTATAATCACTGCATGTTCGTCCTCCTTTTCTCTAGGTCGGAATGAGATACACGAATGATTCGCTATGTCAGCTAGAGCATCTTCAATTTTTTGCACATGTTCTTCATCTGTGGCAGAGAATAATAAAAATAATTATAAGTTTCAGAAAATCGAGAAATGTAAGCTAATTTAACATACTGTTTACCCAGTTGTAGGTAGAGAACAAGGTAAGTGAAATCTTACAGTTTGAACTCTGAACCAACACGTCATTATGGACAAAAAGTTATGTTGAAACTATTGAATAGGTGCCTAAGTAGATACTTGTTGTTACTACAATTGCCATGAACTTGCCCCTAAGAATTCGTGCTGAGTTCAAGGTAACTCCAAGCAGTTGCGATAAATATTAAAAGATTGGAGTTTTTTTACAACTTGCAATTTAAACTAGTATTGAGGAAAAGTAGAAGAGACGTAATATGACAATATACAGACATGACAACATATACGTAGGAGACGCACTATAAATAAAGACAAAAATATGTAGACGGCAGTTGAAGATATGACTCTGTCGTATTTCCTTTCCTGAGAGCTTACACGGGTCTTTCATTCACTATGGATTCAGTCTATCTACAGATGCAAGGACGTTGAGTTGAAAAAGGCGGATTCAGCATCTTGAATTATCGACTGCGGCACCTGGTTACTATAGACTTACACGCGGAACATACACACATTGACACGTAGGGCATCTGTCATTTTCGTAACTCTGGTAACGTGATAACCGATCACACACGCACACATAAATATCCCCCTAACATTTTGGTGCTGCAAACATATCTCAGTGACATTATGTCCACCTTTTTCAACATCCTAGTACGGATACGGATTCAAATAAGCACTCTGTTCCCAACAGAACTGTGTGATACACTTTGATACAGTCTTGGACTGCAGGTATATTGCATGTGTGAAATTGCGCGACGCGATGCCTTATGCTGTAGCTATAATATTGTTCAGGCAATCAATACGCTAATCGGGTGTAGGCGTTTCCACTATACGGACGTAGAACAAAGAATATGTTTGTCTATCAATTTATTAGTTGCACATTATTTGTGTGTTGTTGTAATTATTGCATCTTGTAAGATTATTGTGTAAATATTGAAACCGATGTGCGTTTGTACTATAATTATAATTTGTGATTTTATTATTAAGTTTTAGATTATTACAGTTAGGTACCTTAACTAATTAATCTTTAATGTGCTTCATTAAATCTTGCGTGCACTATAAAGGGAATTGTGACTTCTGAGTTTGTTTTTGTGCACTTTAAAAGGGACTGTGGCCTCTGAATTGTGTTTCTTTTCAGAGTGATCATCCGTAGGAAATACCCGCCTCATATAACTACTGTTAACGATACATATTGCCCATATAATTATATCTTCTGACAACCGAAGTGACATTTATTCCGATGACTGTACCACACTGTAAACCACACTCGATGCACACACTCCATCGCTATGAGAAGTTAGTACATTAGTGGTATAAATCCTTAATTTTAATTTAGATAACATATAGGTACCTAGGAAACAGTAGAAATGCCTCATACTCTTCATTTTATTGATATAGGTCTATACCTATACTATACTATTATATATAGTCATTGTTTTTGTAAGCCGGTACCTATGTATCTACTACGTGATCAGTGTCATTGCAACGTTAACCACTTAACATTCGCATCAGCAGTTGTGAGTAACGGAGTTGTTACCCACTGTGTAACTGTCATAGTGATATTTTGAAGAATTACTAAACTAGATAGCTAACAGGAAGTTAGGATACACAATACAAACCAAAGTCTTCCTCGTTGATGTGGTACACGACGGTACGGTTCGGCCAGCGTTTAGCTACATTCCGTAGACCATTGCGACCGTTACCGTCTGTTGCTTGCAATATGGCTTCTCGTTGGGCCTTTGACAGCAACATATCACCCTCGAAATACTCTCCATATTCACCTAAAGTTGTAAAAGTGCATAGCATGTATTATCTTAATTGTGTACATATAGGTAGGTACCTACTTAGATGTGCGTTAAAATAGTTATGCATTTTTTGATGTAGATTGGTATTATTGGTACCTCCGTGATAATTACGAACTTAATTTTGATTTTAAAGCGTTTTAAAAACTTATTCATTGTCAGTAGGTATTATTTATCAATATTTTAATGTTAAGTGATCAGTTCAGCATCGGTCTTGTAGGTGCCTACAAGTGTTAGTTCTTTAATAGGAAAACATTTATTAAATAGGTACTTATATAGGTGGTACCACGTAAGAGAAAATTTTAATATTAGAAATAGATTAAAAATTTTACTGGGCTTGTTATCAACAGTTAAATAAATGTGTCTAATGATGCGTGACTTTTTAAATTGACGCAAGTACCTAAGCGAAACTGATTAATATGGGTGCTAGGTATTTCTGCTCAGCAGGAAAAGGGCGAAACACCAGAACTGTGCTTCAACACAAAGAATTACTTACATCAGAAATTCGTCCCAATAAATACAAGGTATGTAGACTCTTACATACAGATTGATGGTTATTTGGCATTGGTGAAATAAGGGATTATTATTTTAAAATGTAGATAGGTAATATGTAATTATTCCATATTTTATATTTACCCTCGTTTTCGGAGTCCTCATTTTCGAATATCGGTGCAGCTATGGAAATAACTATAATTATACTTAGAACTACAAGTATCGTATGAAACTGTACCATTTTAAGACTACTCGGTAACATTTCGACTGCGGCACTTATATGAAACACTCACGAACTGAACATCGTAACATTTCTCCTCGCCTTTTTAAATGAGTAGTGCTCCTACTTGTACCTTAACAACGGGACATCACAATCGATCACCTAATTAGATAGTCAGGGTTATCTTTTAACTCGTTTACTTACGAAATAGAGTGGTTTTTATTTCGCCACTCATGTTATCTTTGAAGAACCCTGGCGCGCTCTCATCAGGACATGCATTTCATTGATTACCTACATAGGTACCCACTTAGTTAAATTGTGGCTAATAAAAATAAAATTTATAATTCTGGGGAGTGAAAAGGAAACTAAGAGATAATTTCATAAATTCCCACGGGAACTGTAATGCCGGGAAGTTAGTATTTTTAACCCACTTCCAATAAAAGGAGGAGGTTTTCAATTTTGTGCTTACCACGCAGTGCTTATGAGGTAGGTACTGTTATTGTCCTGTAGATAATTTCCTCGTTGGACATTAAGTTTTTGACAGAACAGGGATTGAGCAAATATCACGCTACAACCTTTTGAACGCCAGAGCAAAAACACATGAACCTGCCCTCAACGCCAAGCCACAAATTCCGCGCAAATTTCTACAGAAGAAATAGGGATTCCAATAGGGAATCAAATTGTTGATTTCGTGTTTCCGGTTCCGCTTTTTCTGTCATGTATTTGTGTCATTGGCGTCCAGGGACAGTTTTCACTTGTCACTTATATGTGACATCGGCGGTCAAAAGGTTAACGTAATCGAGCACACAAACTATAGCGTTGAGTTCGGTCATGTCGACATATGAGTACTTTTACATGAGACCGTGCTGGTATTCACTTTTTAAGGATTTTCTCCTTTGTCGTGGTTGCGTTTACAAACCAAACATAATATTTCAAACACACACGTCACACAGACCCGTAACAAAGATTTGTGCATAACACATACGAGTATTGTTCAGTGCGGGAACCGAACTCGATACACGTTGCATAGCAGCCGGTTGCGCAGTTATTGCGCCAACCGTACAATTAAACCATGCTTCTGTGATATTCTGTGCCGTGGATGTGGCTATCCCTTATCATAGTCCCTCATTAATCAATCCTTAAGGATAATAACTGCACGGTTGGCGCGGTGGCTGGGCCACCGACTGCCGCGCAACGTGTCACTAACGGGTTCTATTCCCGGACGGATCAACTCTTTATGTGATCCACAGATTGTTGTTCCGGGCCTGGGTGTCATGTGTCACGACATAGGAACAAATAAACGTATTATAGTTTGAAAAGAAAAACTACAACTGTTGTAAATAAAGTGCTATATTTATTTTACAAAATAGTTACAAAAAGAACTTGACACACAAAATTTTACTGTACACACCTGCGGTTCTGATTCTTTTAAAACCAACTAACTCATAAATGTACAATATTGGATAATAATATAAAATAAAAAAAACTACTTAAAGTAAGAACTGAACTTAAAAAAACGGTCCCAAAAAATACTAATATTAATTCAATTCATAAGATTATGGCAATTGTTTAATTTAACGTAATACTGAACTTGCTAATACAACAAAAATATGTACGCTGTTCACTATATATGTGATCTTTATACTTCTTATGAATATGCTACTAATGTATGTAGGCAATAAATATGAACATTGTGACAAATTATCATTGTGTATTGTAAAATTAAGTCAAGGCTACATTGCTTTACGATTAGAAATCTCACACTAAGTGATTGCATCAAAGTCAAATGATTTTCATAGATAGATAGATAAATAACAAACCTATCCATTGTTATATAGAGTGGCTTTGTTTATCAGTCATTTATGGATCAATCAACTTTGATGCAAGTCCACTGTTATAAGATATCCTTTGGTGATAATGGGACATTTTAAAATATTTCTCTAATTTACACATCAAATACAGTGAATAATTAATTTAGGCAGTCTTTAATATACTTTAGATAATAATTATATCCGTTAATCGATTCGTATTCAATAAATTCATAATACACTAAATAAATAATAATACCAGATAAAGAATGGTAACGTACTTACGTACCCTACTAACTTAACTATCAATCAAAATATTTTACATACAAAATACAATATCAGCACATAATTCTGTAAAGCACTGTAAAACATTCTAAATATTGGTCTAGTTATTATTGCATGGAACGATACCGTTCCTTTTGAATATACGAACTACCTGATCGATGCAAAAACATTTATTCTTAATCTGTATTAAAATTGGTATTGCTTGTTTAATTTCTTCCCTATTGTAACACTGACACTTGTTAACTATAGCACGATTAAACATATTGCGCGTAAAATCGCAAGTTGCAACAAACGAGGCAGCTCGGCAACAATCGTGAACGTAAGTAACAACCACGTGCACACGTCAGCAACACTATCATATTGGGGTTTATTACGCTTACTACTAATATTCTTCTAATACAATTGCCTACACGTACAGGACGTCAATAAGACTGAGTAGTAAGTAAGCGGCACTCTACATGATTAGTATCACAAATTGTGCAGCAATTCTAACAACAATTAACTTTATTGCTATTTCACTGAAGACTCGATTGTCTTAAGGCAAATGAAACGTTGATTATAATTATTACACTATTCAAATTTGTCCTACCATAATTTTAAAAATGCGATTACTTGTGAACATGAGATTATCAAGTGAATTTAAATATTTTTCCAAAGATTAATGTTTCTAGCTACTCGTAGCTCCATAGCTAGCAGCGTTGTATCTAAATCTTATACATATTACCGTACAATTACGCAAACGCTGAAGAATAATGTAAATAAGTATACATCTCAAAAGTATTTAATTCGTTAGCTTCCTTGCAGGTAGCAACCTATAGGAAAAAGTTTTTGAATATCAAAAATAAAATATGCTTCAAATTCATATGAATACTTTAGGAGCATACACAAAAATATTGCATTCAATTATACTTTCAACAAGAATGAAATGGCATTGTCGCGTTAGATCTGTCTACGCGTTTATTTTTCACAAAAATATAAGAGATCGGTCTCATTAGTATATGGACTACTTAACATTAGACGATTGAAATTAAGTATTATTTTAGTATCTCAATATGTTCAAAATTCTAAGAGACTCATATAAGGTAGTATCTTCCATTGACGGTGAATTATGACTTAGTTGCAAGACATTGATATTCGTTTAACATGTGAATCTCAATACATGCTCGTGTTTCAAGCAATCCAATATATTTATTCTTTATTAGTCTTTCTTGCACTTTTGTACCATTACAGCATTTCTGTATGTTTCAGGATACGTCTTTTCGCATAGGTACTTACAAAGTAATTACTCACACTAAGTAGAGAAATGGGACATTTCTATGGTTTCAAGTTTGGCACACATTTAAAAATGATATGTTTGTTATACGCCTTGTTATTTTGGGGGTAATACATGTAATGTACAAAAATATAGTTACTATTTTAAAACTTATTGAATGGTAGTAATGGATTTCATTTCTCACTCTTTTTACGGAAGCCCCTTATAAAAACTTAGTACGGAAAGTGCACGTAAACTGTCTACTACATTATGTCGAACTGTCCCATTTCCTTTTGATGCTTACGCGTTATCATGTTATCCGAACACTGTGAACAATAAATGACTTTAAATATCAATACAATCGAAATGCTTAATATCGACTAAGTCACTATTATCAAACAGTAGTACTTCTAATATTCCTAAGACTTCAAAAAGTTTCCTCTAATTCGATGTATAGAAAGCTAACTTCCGAAGCTGGCTTACTCAATAATGTATATAATGACATCAATGGCAAATACAACAACGAGATGGTTCAAGGACTTTACAACACCCAAGGCGTCGCTCGTTTCATTTTTAGTACACTATGCAAGTCACATGCTGATATGTAATAGACGACAGTTATTCGATTTAAATACTGATAGAAATAATATTTACTCGATTATTATCATTTGTTGCACATGAAAAGCGTTGAAATCGTAAGCGCGCAAACCTCTCAACGTCATCGCATCAACCTTTCCACGCATCACATTCGCACTCGATTCAATCACAGTCGAGAAAATCGCACAATTAATAAATATACTAATATTAATTAGGCCTTTTTAGGACAGATAATCACAATTTCTCTAAATTAATATATCTCCTCGACATTCAAGCGATTCTCATCCTTCTGCATCTTCATATTCTTTGGATTTAACATTTACCTGCAAAATAAAAAGGAATCTTTTAGCGTTGGTATAGAGGAGCGAAAGAATAAAGGTGTAACGTTGTTAGGTAAATGAGAGTTCAATACTGACTGCGGAGGCGGTCGCTTGGCCAGCAGTCAGGCCGCGGTCTGCGCGTGCGCGGCGTGGTGGTGCGCGGGCGGGGCGCGGTTGCGTCCGCCGCGCGGCTTGATACTCTCCGACACTTGCCACATCGCCTCCTCGCTCAGCACATCGTCGAACTCGTTGAACATGGCCAGAATGCGTTCGTTCTTCTTAAACTTATACTGCCTGCTACCGAAATTAACATTATTTTTCTTGTAATCAAATGAAACATTTTCGCTTAATTTATTCAAACTATTTTCACATTGAAACTCTGTATTGAAGTCATAGTTTACAATTTTAAAACAAGTTAACTATAACAAAAATATAGGGATGTTACGCACTCTTTGTGGAATCTCTTCATGTTCTCCATTATTTGGTACTGCTGCCATCTCTTGGTGAAATTGATGCCACCTTCAGGTAGGTGATCAGGATTACCGATGTGTACGAAAGTCAGATCTTGAAGGACTAGACCACTGTGAACAATATAAAAATATTTGTACTTTTACTACTGAATGTTGATTGATAAACAAATAATCTTTCCCTATTTTATAATAACTTACAATATACACATTTCAGCCCTAATGAATGCCATAATGTCGTAGTGAAGTTAACAATTTGTTAAAAACAGAGATAAATGCACGTACATGTATGGTATACAGGGTGGCTGCGTGTCTGCGAGTGCCTGGCGGTAGGTGCGGAAGGAGGAGGACGAGTCGATGATGAGGCAGCACTCGTGCAGCGTGTTCACGATGGAGCTCGGCCAGCCCAGGCGCCGCACGGGCGGAGAGTCCAGCGCCGACACCAGCGCCAGGTACGAGTTAAAGTTGTTCATCTTACGGAGTGCCTTCATCACCTTCAGGAACTTGCTCGCATATTTTTCTCGCTCTCGGGCCTCCTCCTGTTATTTAATTGCTCCGTTAATTACTATAAATATTTTAATTTGAAACTGAATTTTATGATTCAGATAACTTGTTAAATACTAACCTGTTCCAAAATCCTAGAACGCGCCCAGTAACTCATTTTGTTAAAATGTTCTGTGAAGCGCGTAAGGTTAGGCGAACTTTCTTCTGACTGGTCGCGCGGCCACAACAGCACTTCAGCTGTAGTAAGACGAATAAATAGTGCGGCATCTAACAATGTCATCTGTTCGGCCAAGTCCGATGCCTTGAAGTCTAGGAGTGTATCCCGACGCGTCGATACACTGCCATAGCACGGTGTATCGTATTCGTATCTGCTGTTCGTCTGAAATGTAAAAAATACAATTATATAAATTAAATGATCTATTTGTCAAATATATAACTAACAACAAAGACTCAGCTTACCTGTTGGAAGTGTAGTTGTTTCTGCTTGTCAACTAGAATTTGTCTAAGAGCCTTCGCTATGATCAACTCTTCAGCATCCACCAGCCAATAAATGAACTCTTTAATCTCTTGCATTAGTGAACAATCCAAATCCGACATCCTGTAATAAAACATATTTTATTGACATAAAATAATAACTTCTTTTTAAAGGGGGAAATCATAGAATGCTTTCTCCCGCCTGGATGAGGCGGGAGGAAGAATCGGACTCTTACTGACTAAAAACACCCCCGTTCCTACTCCGGCACTTCGAGCCAGAGCCCGGCAGCCTTTTACGTTCTCCGCGGCTCCGTATCGGCATCAGTCATATTACATTACATACGAACGATGGCTAGATGTTGTGGTAGTAGGGCTTCGCAACTTCGCACATTGCTTTTTCTCATTATTTTATGTTTATTGACGTCACAGAAATAATTACATTAATTGTGGTACAAAAAAATACTGAACGAAATGTAAACAGAAACTTCTTATAACAGAGTAGATAGTAGAAATATACGAGTGCGGTACTGACGTGAGGTCTGCGACGACGCGCGTGAGCAGACAGAGCGTGGAGCGCAGGTCGTGCGGGCGCGCGCGGAAGTGGTGCGCGCGGCGCACGAGGCGCGCCAGCAGCCCGCCCGGCGACACCCACGTGCGGTACGTCGACAGGAACGCCTCCTGGTACGTGAAGTCTGCACACACCGCACCCACTTCAGTATATACCTTACGTACTCATACCACGCTACAAGTTTGTGGCTCGCACATCGTCACTGTTACACTACAACGCTCTCTATTATAATTCTGTTTGAGTACACGAAGTATCCCAAATCAGATTTCAAGTACACAAAGCACCGCTAATTAGTTGCAGCGCTACACATCGACACAACTGTCATTTACACAGTGTACATGTGTGCGTAATTTCATATAGCTGTATATAAAAATATTCGTCCACCACGTTCACATTGGTATTTTCATTCTTGTGTCGGTATACGTATTTTTATAATTTAATGCATAGGTAAGGTTAAAACTATTTACAATCATTGATATGACCCGACATTTTCACTGTCATTATCGTAGTGCTCGTGGTCGATTGGTTAATGAGCACGCTTTTATCGTCTTTCAAGGATCAATGATGTGGGTTCTATTCCAGCTAAAAGTTAATTTTATTTTACCTTGTTATTTTTCTTATTTTTTTTTTGTTTTTTCATAAAATATAAATATCAGGCTATAAAAGAAGCAAATGAGTTGGTAAATAAAACAATACTATTTTTTATTACAATTAATTTATTTATTATACAAATATGTTGTTTTATATTCAATATTTATATCTAATAATTAATTATATACCACATGTTAAGTTTAAAGTTCTTTAAATCATAATTAATAGGTATGACAATAAACCTCATAGTCGAATCGGGAAATATCATGGTACAGCGGTAATACGATGGCAGCAACATTTTTTATTAAGTAGGTAATAAACAAATATACAACATTCTTGTTTTGTAATTTAATAATATAATGTATTATTAAATTACAGTTTTACAGTAATAAACAAGTAAAACATGTAAAAAATTACTGTCAACATAATATTTCTTGAAATGGGCGACTTTTTGTCGTTTGAACTTCCATTAATTATCTATTTTACGACGGTTGTTATAAGGTTCAATATTCAGTGGGCTGTATGATAAAAAAGAATGTGACGAATGCTATGGAACGATTTTAACTTTCATGACCTTTAGAATCAGGGAAACTTTAAATTAATTGAAGATGGGCGTAAATATAATATGTCAATCAAGTTCGAAAGCAGTTAAATAAATTTGTTAATGAAAAATTAAAGTGAAGTGAATAAACATGTTGAATAGAAAGAAATTATGACAATTTCTAACCACAAAACAATAACATCACTTCACCGTATGTTCTAGACAGCATTTTAATATTCTTAAAAAAATTAAACATTATTTTATGTTAATTTTAATAAAGGCAGAGTTTGACAGGCTCAATAATTGATTCCGAAATCAATACAATCACTGATCCTACAAGGCAGAAGGTTGCAATTCGTATACCTTTCTCCATCTTTTCTTCACAATATTTTACGCCCATCCTTATCCGACTTGAAAGTCTTTTCGTCGCTCAATATGATTACACTGTTCGCCCAATCAAAATTAATAAAGTCCTTAGCAAATTCTTAGCGCTTTTGCTGGTGAACCACAGATAACAATATTTTCTTCTCTGGCTTCCTGCACCTTAAACCAGAATGCAGGTGTCTCCGTACAGTTTGTATTAAAACATTCAGTGCTGTCGCTGTAGTGCGGGTTGGCAGGAACGGATCAGCCATGTGCCTGGCTACGATGTCGTAGTGCCGAGCCGATGAATTTGCCTTTGGTTTAGGCCCACGTCGACGATGTTTAACGTCACCGGTCTCCGCATATCTGTGCACCCATAACTGCATGGATCTCCTCTGTTGATACCAAACAAATAAGTATTTAAAATACCAGGAAATACTTTACAGGAATTAAAGTTACTTAAAATAATAATAAATATAAGTAAACACAATGTTAGAATAATAATTTATAATTAAGTAGTGGCGTAAGGAATAAAAATCCCTAACCATATATGTTTTAAAGAAACACTCCTAACAAAAACAAGTCAAGTTACAATACAATTAATAATAAATTATTAATATATCTTTATAATATTGAACTTCATAATAAGTTGCAATAATTATTTTATTCTAGTGCAAAAATTGATAGGTGTGTCGAGTTACAAAATGAAATAAATATTATTTAGAATATCAACGTAGTATCTTATTTACTCACCGATATCATTAAACGCCTTGCTATTTCAGTTATTGTTAGTTATGTTTTGCTCATGCAAAACAATGGTTTCAGCCTTTTTAAATGTTGATAGGTGTTGGAACATCTTGTAAAAATAAAAATAACTTTGCACACGAATATAAGTAGTGTAGCAATAAACTATGAAATCCTCATAAATTGACAACTAAGAACGCAATTATTTTGTAAGTCGGGTGATTTGAAAAACATGTTTTAAATAGTCGGTAGTTACTTCATAAGCGTAAGCGTGTAAAATAAAATGACTCGAGATTTCTATGGTCGCCACAAACATTTCAAATATACTCAGGTATCGAACCATTAAGAAATCACAGTTAATTACTTTTTTACTGTTTTTATCTTATTTAAGTTGGTTGAAATGCATGAAGCAAATGAGATTATTCTAAATAATAAATAACTAGAACTAAAATATAAATAAAAGATATTATAGGTATAAATAAATCTAAAGTATTTACTATTAAAATTAACATAAGATTTAGAACAATAGGAAAGGAAAAAAAAGAAAAGATTTAATTGTTTCTAATTTCAAATTTCAAATATTTGATAAATTAATTCTAAAACAACATGTGAATGTTGGAATCGATCCGGCGGCACTTTACTTGACAATTGGAGGCGATAACCATTGCGCCAAGCGCGCTGTAGATGAGATCATCGAAATATTTTATATCATTCAGTAACATAAAATTACAATGAGAAAGCACTATATTTATATGGGTATTGTATAGCTCGATCGTTCATTATTTTTGATTTCGATTTATTCAAAGTTTGTTATGAGTAATTTTATCTTTACCCTCGTTTTTATTTAAATTTATTTACTAAATTATTGCGTATACCGACACAAAAATGATTTTTAAATACCAAGATGTGTGTGATAGACGAATGTTTCTATACATATCTATTGATATGAAATTACCCACACATGTATATTGTGTAAATGATAGTTGTGTCGATGTGTAGCGCCGCTAACTAATTAGCGGTGCTTTGTGTACTATTAAAATATATTAGGTTTTCTTTTTCGAATATTGTAACTATGACCAATGTTTGAACTGCAAACTTCATGCGCCATTGTTTACTCAATTTTGAGCGCCTGTTCGTTTGGCGCTAAAAATAAGTAGATTTACGCATAAAGCTAAAAATAAGCATTGTAAATTGTAACATATTTTGAAGTAAAAAAAAAGGATCAAATGTATTATCGTAAACATACAACACTGCCTGAAGGCAAAGAATTGAGTATTGAATAATTTTGATCATCCAAAAAGTATGTTACTACTAAATAAATTATTAAGCAGAAGCGGAAGTTCATTTGCACAGCACTTAACTACGTTTGAAGCTTGTGGTTAGATTTTTAAAGTTATATCTAAATCTGTGCTGCATTCTAGCTCACACTCATCATACAAGACCTGGTATCAAATAGAATTTGACCCATAGCTGCTAGTTTATTAATAACATTTTAAACAGCACTTGTTATCTTTTATGCAACTCGTTTAAATATTTCGATGCTACAAGAAGCAACATTCAAGAAGCTTGCCAAATATTAGTGAAAATAAAAACCAGCAAGTTCCAGCCCCATATTAAAGAATGGTTCAACCACTTACACTCGTCCGTTTCTGTAAAGTGAAAGCATGACAGTTGAGAGGTTAGAAGCAATGATAAGACAAAGTTATAGTGATAGATTTTATGTGGATGGTTCTAATTGAAAACTAAAATCGAATCTTATACCTGATGTTCTTCAATCATAGTTTATCAATCATTATTTGAACATGTTTTACTAGTATCCAAAATGCACTCATGCCTATTATCATAATATCAGTGTTTAATGAGATAGTTTAGGATCTATAATTTTAACGCAACCCATTCGTGGAAATGAAAATTGTCAATACAAGTTAATGATCCCTTATCCATGAACATGAATTAGCTCGAAGGTGGCGACAAACCTTTAGTGGCTTTGGTGGCGAGTACGATGAGAGCGTCAGGGTCGCCTCCACGAACCTCGGGCCCGTCTTTTGCAGTTCCTTCTGTCTTGGTGAGATCCCTGAGTACTAGCCATGAGCTAATGTCAGTCTGCAGTATGATGTCATCCGCGTCTGCCGGAGGGGGCTCACTATTGCTATTATTTTCAATTGTGGCCGGTGGAGGTTCCGTGCTACCTTCACTTCTCTGTAACCGATGATTACAAAAAATTATTCAACTATTCCAGACCAGCGAATTATACAGTTACATGATGTTATAACGGTGCCGTAATTACCTGTGATGGTACAGGCGAAGGAGTGGGTTGTTGCACCAGCATTTCCAATTCGTCTTCAAGTGGGAACTTTCCAGGCACTGTTGTACTAGTAAACGACTCATCTGAATTCTGAAACAAAACATTAAGTCTTTAAACACAACTCATAAAATAGGTAGTAATTTTTCACAAAAGAACGGAACTTTGGATGTGGTAAAACCAAAAAAAAAATTGTAAGAACTTACGTTATTTATCATTGTTTCATCGGTAGAGCTGTTGTGTGACGATGGCCGAGGGGATGGAGGTGGCAATAACTCGTTACTGGAATTTACAGAGAGCTGCAAAAGAAAAAAAACACTTTAATAAAATAAGTAACTCCATTTATATTTATTTAATTTAACCTAAAAGACGCAATTATGTAATGATAGGTATACAACATACATGCTACATATCCTAACTCTATTTTGTTCAATTAATCGCGCACCGAAACGTGAATCATTCTATTGATACAATCAATGATTCGGTAAGCCATTTTGAAATTACCAGTTATCAAATCTATCGAATTCGCGCGATGAAAACTAGATTAATTTTATCAGATAAACAAAATGCCAAGTTAAATTCAGTGTTGTTAAACTGATTGTTTTCAAAATATTGTCTAAGGAGTCATATAATGTACATGTAAGTTATTTTATTACCTGTTTACTCTTGTTCATCTTAGGCGGGAGGGCTGGTGGTGGCTCCAACGGGATCGGACTAGTACCACTTGATGTAATCATGTTAACACTATCTTCTGAACCACTGCTGAAATATAATAATATCATAATCGATGTACACTACCTTCATTAATCTAATTAAAGATATATTACAGTGTAAACTAGGAATGCAGGTATTATAACAGTTAATTACTAGCTATTTTTTATGTATTATTCATTCAATATAATAAAAAAACAAGTCTCCATACCTCATTGGTGGATTCCCAAAATGTACAGTAAATGACTGTGCGATAGAACGCTGTACTTGTTGATGTTGCATGCTCATTGCGCCGTCACCGAGTTGTTTAGCACTAAAAACGAATAAGAAAGTTAACAAACGCGCGCATTACGCCACTTCTGCATAGTATAACTATTGAGTAACAAACTCTACAAGACTTTAATAGTAATATTTGAGACTACATCATAATTGTGTAATGAATAATATAAATAATTGTACCTGGCAACGTTGTACGTGTGTATGGAGTGGCGGAACATGTCGGGCGGAGCTGCGGGGTTATGTGGCGGATGACTGCAGTTACCGAACATCTCCATGTACGCCATTACTACAGAAACAACCACAACACTTACATATTGGCTTACAGTTGAATCGCAAGGTGTATTTCAATTAAACTGGGCTAATGATCTTCATGATTTATTAATCTGTTTATCAATTAACTGAATTTGAATTCTAAATTTGTAATATTTAACTAAATATTATGTGTTGTACATTATGTAGTGTATACTATTTTCTTACTAAAAATGTTTATTTAAAATACACCTTAATATAGTTAGTTAAAACGATGAACAGATACACTATGAGCACAGGCGATAATGTATTTTTCACAGAAATACCGTGATACCAACATGAAACAGCAATAACACATAGATCTTATGAAGCGCTAATTACATTCATTATCTTGGGTGATAATTAACTACGGCGTGAATCGAGTTCTGCTGTTGTTAACCAACGCTGCGGAAGCATATTGATACATAGCCGTCGAATGTTTGCACGTGGAAAGCAAGCAAGACATCCATCCATACTGAAATTCACATTGTAATGGTGCCTTATGACATAAAAATCACTTAAAGATTGCCGCAACTCTTTCTAGCGTGAGTAACAAGAAGCATTATTGACTGTTAAAGCACATTGGACGAATATCCAATATGCCTGTTATGTAGTAGATCTTCTTATATCTTAAAATATTATAATAACACATAGTATGCTTTGATCTTCATAGTTTGATGATCTATTTTGGAGCTAAATAGCGCTTGACATGCATAGATCCACTCACCGCTGTACGCGACGCTTTGGAACACTGCCGCGCCGCACCGGCACAACAGACAAACATGCCGTTATAGCCCCACACATAACATTATCATTCATATACCATAGCACCCCACAAACAGAAAATGACCAAAGAATTTTAGAAAAGTAATAGAACCATCAAGTGAATGCTGAAAGCATTTACAGATTCACATGAATCACAGACAAATGAAAACAATATTTGTTTAGGAAATACAAAGATGAATAGTGCCATCAACATTGTGATCGTGTAACAGAATACATTTATAAACTTATTTTATTCACAGCAGAGTATTTACACCTCTTCGTTAATATTAACGTTTAATTTACGCAGGCATTCATTCCAAAGAAGTTGGTTAAATAAAAAGTAGTATTAAGTTGTTTATTTGTACGAACAATTTCGTTCCGCCACCAATTCTGGGTCATTGAAGTTTTAATTAAAAAGTGTAATAGAAGGTATACTGACTGTGTTTCTTCTTGAGCGGCAGCGGCGGCGGTCGCGGCGGCTGGTGCACGGCCAGCGTGTGCGGCCGCGCCTCGCCCGGCGCCCCGCCCGCCGCGCCCGCCCTGCGGACACCGCGACACTCGTCAGTACCAGCCACTGCGCTACTACACAGCGCGAGCGCGCCCAGCCCGGCCGCCACTCACCTGATCTCGACGTTGGGGAACTGTTGCTGCACCTCGCCGCGAATGTTGCGCCGCGTCTTCACCGGTAGCTCGGGCGGCGTCTCGTTCTCGTCTGACGTGATACTCGCCAGTCTAACGTTCAAAACATTTCAACTATATAAATAACTACGACAACCGCGACGCGCCCTTGGTCATATAATGAATGGCATGTTGCAATTATTAAGTAAATAACAAAATTAATGTTTCGTTACATTCAGTAGGTTTGTATGTTGTGAGTAGAGTCAATGCAATGCACACCGAAATGAAAAGATTTTATCAGTGCTAGTTATTTGAATTATGGATGTGTGTAACACTTGCAAACAATGTAGTTTAAGTTTTGTAACAACATTTAAATTGTTGATGATCTGTGTCTGTTAATTTCACTAATTTATACGAAAACAAGCCAGTTTAAATTATTCTTCTAATGAAACTAGTGTGAGGTGTTTGTTTGTGTGGTAATACAGAGGAACACTCACTTTGAAGAATGGTGCGTGGTTACACTGTTCGTATTGGTTACATTCATGCGGCTCTCAAAGCTTTGTACTGTGCACTTCATTTCTGTCACACAGTCTGTACTGTTAAAAATACTGCAAAAACAATAACAGGAAGCATGACATTCGAGATTTTTAATATACTTTGGAATTAATTAAGGCAAATAACATTAAAATGACTAAATGTTATTCATTTCAAAAAGTATATTGAACATCTCTTAAAACATTGAAACCAGGACAAATGAGGAAGACAAAAAGAAAGTGATAATTGGAAATGTAGAAGTGTTTCACGAAACCAATGACACAAAACCAAACCAATGTGCAAACAAGACAGTTAAGTTGAACAAACATAACAGTGATATAGATAGTAGTGGTACCTGTCCGTATGGCTAGTGTAGTGGTGAGATGAAATCGACGTGAAGCTGTGCTCAGCTGATATCTCCGCAACAGAGACAAATCCGGACTCATTGGAGAAACTGAAAATTAATTTGTTTTCATAAAATTACGTGTTATTTTTTCTTTTATTTTTATAAATATAGCGTCTACTGGAGCCAGTAGACTGCGCGACATAGTCATAGACGAAGAACCCCTCTGTGATTCGAAACTAGTTGAGCTTTTCTCAGTCACGTGAGTAACCCGCGATTTTTAGTTAATAATGTGTTATTGATCATTAATACAAACTACATTTTAATTAATGTAGCAGTTATTGTATTCATTGTTCTTGAAAAGATATCTCTAATAGTGGACGGAATGAGGATAATGGCGATGATTATTACAAATAGATACCCAGTTGTTACTTTCAATTTATTTTAGAAATTTTAATTTGTCCACACATGAAGGAAAATTGTTTAATATATGTAATCTATTTGCTAACAATCTGCCGTATCATGTTTGCTTTGTTGCTAATAAAAATAAATAGTACTTCAGGATAATTTGTTTTCATTACCCTTATAAATGCGTATTACAATATTTACTTTGTGACTGGACTAATTTCTATTTGCGAAATTGAATTTGAACATAACATCACGCCTTTTTATCCCCGAAGAGGTAGGCAGAGGTGTACATTACGGCACTTAATGCCACTGTACAATGTAACACCCACTTTTCACTATTTTTGTTATGAGTCCCATATAATAGGGGGTGAGCCTATTGCCATATACCGGGCACAATCCAGGCTCCGTGGTACTACTAAATTTATTGAAAAAAAAAACCAATAAATACTTTACCCGACCCGGGAATCGAACCCGAGACCTCTTGCCCGGCAGTCGCGGGGCAGTCTTGATTTTGAGTCAAAATAAAAGTATCGAAAATAGGGTGGTCTATTTCTCATTTGGTAACATCACTGTAACTAACTAACACTTTTGTAAATAGAATATATATTACACGCAACTCTTTTCATCAATTATGCCAAGAGTTGCATTTACAATACAAGGCGAGCTTGTGCCTTATACTGATATATAGAAATAATTTTCTTATTGGAATACTCAATAGTTACCATCTAACTTCAAATTCCAATATGAATTTGTAAGAAAGTCGAAACCATAATTTGAAATAAATAATACGCCTTACCGGTTATGGTTGGAATGTGCGTGCATATGAGTGGAGTTCATGTGTGACTCGTGCGACTCCACGGAGGCGCGCATCTCGCTCACGTTGTTGCAACTGCACATGCCTGTAACGTACACACAATCCATTATTTAAGTGCCACCCAGAGAATCTTGAGTAACAGGGTCTGTTTCGCCACTTTTAGCTATTTTATTGCTAGTCCAGTTACGTTACGAGTCCCATTACCTATGAAATAAGTAGTGAATCTATTGCCATTATGGCAATACTAGGTACATGTGAGATTTATTTACTATGGTTGGGATTTTACTGAAAATTACAATAATAGTTTGCCCAATCCGTTGCGAGTTGACAGATAATGAACAAAACCACAGTGATTGTTTAATTGTTGCTAGCAAGATGCTATTGATTGATGCTAACTATCTATATTTGCGTCTAATCTAAATAATAATTATAATGTGAATCAGTACTTACCAACTAAGTCGGAGTTAGGCGGTGTGGCAAATACATGGTCATGATTGTTAGTGTCGTGCGCGTTCCTCTCCTCATCGTTTGATACGTTCAGCATCGAGTCCAACGAACCACTACTATGAGATTGTAGAGACAGTCTGCAAATGTACAAAATAACAACAATGTTAAAGTTGATTTCCATTGTCAATGAATTCAAACAACCAAATCAAATAAATACAAATAAACAACCACCACCAGTTACTACTAATGAAAGTAGAAACAAGCTTTAGTAATAGCTTAACTGAACTTTCAACTAACCTATCAATAGAGAGAGCCAGTAGGGAGTTGTCGTTCGCTGACTTGCGCTTGGGCGGCAGGGGTGGGGCCAACTCGACTTTCCTGCAACAACATTGCGCTCTCACTACATTTACGATTTAATAGCCCTTCGTTAAAAATAGATACTACCATATCACTAATCCAATGTCCATAGCTTCGACACAATCAATCAAAAATTGTGTGCCTTAAATTCTTAAAACATACGAAACCAACAAACATTTATGGACACAGTAATTAAAATTAGTATCCCACGTTCCATGTATCATTAAACATTCGAGGCTAACGAGGCCACAATGCTTTAGAAGTGTTATATTATCGCCATTAAAATTTACGCCAACCATCAATACTGTATATGTTACTGTGAGTGACTTTCACATGTCTGCGATACGAGTGAGCGGTGTTCTTGGCACGTCTATGTTTGAAGTATGTAATACTGACCGGTTGGGCCTGGCAGGCTTGGGCGGTGGCGAGTCGGGAGCGTCCAGCACAGACTCGGACGAGTGCGACGCGCGCACCCCACCGGCCTCCGTCCCTCCCTCTCCAGTCAGCAAGGACCGCTCTTTAGGAGTGAGCGGAATATCTGGAAAAAATAACAACCTTTTCTTCACAACTGACAAACAAAAAAGATTCAACTTATGATTTAATTGAAATTCTCAAGATACAAGATAACATTTTTATTACAAGGAAAATAAAATCTGAGTGATGTACTAATAAGATAATATCGGTTATGCACTGCAGTAGTGCGGTGTATTTGTGAACGGATAATTGATAGCTAAGAATTTTGCAGTTGTACGTATAATTGGCGGAACTGATTAGTTCCACCACAGTGGCTTTGTAATAGAGGCTCTATAACAGAAATGAATAACGCACCTGGTAAAGAATTCCTTTGCGTTGAAGACCGCGGTGATACGAGTGCGGGACGTGGGGAAAGTGCAGGCCGCGTCATGTGTTGCTGGGCCAGGGTTGACACTTCCTCCACTGCACCAGTCACTCCCTTCACTACAGAACTCACATATTCTGACGATAAAGCTTCTGCCGAAGTGTCCAATTCCTCGTTGCTAGCGTCTGCGCGCAAACTTAAAGCGGTGATCTCGTCACACAGTCGTATCAGCGTGGCTAATGCCGCGCAAAGACGTTTAACGGCGCTTGTTAGTTGCGGCGATCGGCTGCAGTAAGGTTTTATTGCTGAAATGTAACGTGAACAATGTCTTATACATGTGACTGAGCTTTTTTAAAGCTAATAAAGATATGTTTTAGTGGAAAATCATTACATTAATCACATGTAGTGAAGACCTAACAAATGGAATACCACTCGTTATAAATTAAATGAATAAAATTACCTTTGTGTATATTTGCAATAGATTCAAAAACAATGGTGCCATTGTCGGGGAGCATTTCCAGTTTCCCTTTTGTAATAACATCCGAAAAGTGTTTTAAGCCGAACGTAACCTGCGGACAATGGACGTTTTAGAATAAATGTAAGTACAGATTCGACAGTGAAATATTATCTCTTTAGTACTAAATTACAATTAATACTAACTTCTTTGACTAGCCGTTCGAGTTCTTTGGCAGGTGTGATCTCCCCTTCCTCTGCGGTATTGAGTTTGTTGGTCATATTCCGGATTTTCGGGCTAAGTGGTGAATGTGATCTGCTGAAACATACAAATGACTAATCAAATAAATGTAACAACAAACTATTCCAAAAGAATTAATGAATAAATATCAAATAAATCAAAAGAAATTCGCCCTAATTACAAACTAATATACACCAAAATAGATCAATTGTTTATTTAACGAAGGTGAATACTATTCTATCTATTATTATATAAACGTTCTTTTAAAATGTCATTGCTCGGTATGCGTTGCGAAAGAATCTGCTTTGCATGCAAGCCCACACCTCTGCGCGAATACAAAGCTAAGCTATATTTGATATTCAAGTAGGAGGTCCCGGTTCACCTTAGTCTACGTAAGTTCAACTAAAAATACTACTATAATAGATATCTAATTGATTGATTGATTGTATTAAGGTCACAAGTGGAATAGTGAACATAATTTTCTTATGTAATTTGGACGAATTTCCGAATATTTTAGTATTATAATTCTCGCGAGACGTATTACATTATTTATGTTTAACCCGTAGTGTGTCTAAACGTGGATCCCCGCGAGACGCAATGTATTTTCTATTGTCTCATATCGGTGCATTCAAACGGTTAAGGGCTCATGAATATGAGTCCCTAGTGTAGTTCGAAACTAGGCGAGTTACTTGAGTAATTTTCGAGTATAATAAAATTAACTTATGTCGTTTTTCCCCATTCTTGTAGGAATTTCGATAGATACCTCTACAGCTACACTCCCCCAAAAATATGAAAATATACACTTTTTCTCTTTATGCTGAGGTTTATTTTTGTTGTTAAAAATAAAGTTAACAAGCATCCAAATATTCCTAATTGCATAACAACCTCGCAATCACAATCACTCTGATTTCTATTATACCACCTCGACTCCACTCTGCGTGGTTCTAGTTGTCAACTAAATGGATTTTCGTGACAAGATCGTGTAATCGATTTTATTGAGTCGAACTTTGAAAGAAAATGTTGCTTTTTATTATTTTTTTCATACAGTTAGTATTGATCTCGTGCTACAAATAATATAACTAGAAAACCCTATCTTTTTTTAGTTTTATTTCCGACGAAACGGTTGTCATTGTCACAAATAAATTGTAACAGTCGCAGAGATCTTTATGTCGAAACATTTTATGAGAAATGCCAAAACGTGGACATCTATTTTAAATTGTAAATAAATCAACTCGTATCTTCTGTCGACTAATTTACGTACTATACTTTAATTATGTATACCTTCCCTTCATGTCTGCCGTCGAATAGCCGCATATGACAACCTGGTATAGACTCAAAGGCTCTGACTTCTCCGACCGGTTTTAAGTTTCAAGATTAAAATCTCCACTTTGAAAGTTTCTTAATTTATACACATTCAGATATCATTTATTTATAAAATCAATCACAAAACATTAACAAATTTTGTAATCTTATGAAGGTCATAATCTTAATTTGTAAATCATGATTTGTACTTTCGAGTTTCGGTGCGCTCTTATCTTGACAGTATTTGTTTTGTGTACATACCTATTGATAAGGTCTCTTTTGTCAAAATTACGACTTACCTATTAAACGAATTTATACATATTTATTTCAATTTAATATACATATATCTAATTAGCAATCTAGTTCATATAATTATTCTGCCGTTTTGTAACAACATACCGTTTTCCATTGTTAGCAAATCTTTGGTGAAGTTTATTTGTTCGTTTGTTGAGCCATTCGCCAACAGGCGTTCGTAATGCGTTTGACATCATTATATTCAACTGCTGTTACCAAGGCCACAACAACACACAAACGCTGCACTTGGTTTATAATCTTCCGCAATGAGGGAACTACTTTCAAAAAATCTCACTGTGACTAAAGAAACTTGTGCTAACCGACCGATAAACAAATAAAAAGTGTTTCGACTACACTGACAGTCCACTCGGACATTAAAATGTAATCACTTAACATTGCACGCACTAAACTAATGAGATTTCAGCGGACAATGTACTAATGAGTCCGACAGTCGCGGGTCGCGCTCATGACTCATAAATTAATGCCACATTTAGTGCAATGTCCATCACATTAATAACAATCCCAATAATCGGCACCGCCTCACAGAACTACACTTTAACAAATTACGACACTAAAGAACTATTTACGTGACTGTTTGAATTAAAATAATCATAAAACTAACACAATAACATTGTTCTTGCACTAGTGGCAAAGATAATACTGTTAGTATGAGGGACAATTTCTTGTCGCTGTCAGTCGAAAGATACGAGAGTTATGTATGTAAATTTATCAATACAGATAACAAGTAATATACAGTTTAAAGATTTCATCGCAATGTAAACAAGTAACTAGATAAGGTGATGTATACCATAAGATGTAATCAACGAAACATCTGCAGTGAGTAATGATAACGTCTGTTCTGTTCCTTGTCTATGAGGACACTAACTATATAAATATTAACATTATGTTGTAGACATTGCAGCTGATTTACTAACCACTTAAGTGACATGATTCCAAGACTATGTCTCTATTGCATGGGCTCGTTTAACATAACACTGGGCAATCAACTTGTAAGCTGTGTATGTGTATGAAATTATATAAAGCGCCGCGGAAATATGGCGCGTTATCATAGAAACGGATGGGCAAGTATGTTGACCTGATATTGGAAGAGAGATGCGGTCGGTGATGCTGTTGCCCCGGTGAGCGCATGTTTGAGATGCGCTCGAGCAGGTCGTCCTTGAATGAACGTGCGCGCCTCGCCAACTTGTTGGCGCCGCGCAACGACCCGCGGTGGCCCGAGCTCCCCTCGCTGCCCGATTCGTTCTCTGTAATTTTATTGAATCAATTACTACAAATTACAACTGTAATGAATTTTGTGGAACACAGTAGTTAACAAACAAGCAAGACATTAATTTATACAATTATTTTATTATCCACTCCATGTTTGTGTCGGAATATGTCCCCGAGATAACTTTGGCTTCCAATTTCCAAAATATTGTTCATGTATGTCCAGTTGTCTCTATTGCATTGCATTACTATAGTAATATAAAAACCATAAAAGTTAAACATTTAGCTATCATTAACCAATATTTATTTTAGTAAGTAAATGTACTTAGCACCATATACGTGCCAGATAGATACCTAGTGATCTAATGCCGTGATGAGTTTGTAACAGCTCGGCACAGACAGATAAAATAACCTTACCAATTTAGGAAACTGTGATCAAAGTGCAAAACGAACTAATCATAGCTTAATATTCAAGATGTAGAGTAGAACATACAAACGAACGAACCTATTACGTTTACAAAGAGCTACTATTATAGCTGGATAAACAAAAACTAATGTAAACACATTCCATAATTTTTAAGATGACCTTATAAAACGTGATACATACATACAGTTACGTCATTGCGACATTGAAATAAAACACCTTGTATTTAGACCCTATTAAAAGAACATAAAAAAGTAATATCATTTGATTTTCAATTAACCTGTCTGCTTGAAGGTAGTTTTGTTATTATTAGTTACTGCATTAAACTAAGTATGGCAATGTTACCTAGTACGAAATTAAATGTTAGAAACAGCAATTAAATTTTCAGCTTCCCGTTACCTTTTTTCTAATAAAATTTAAGTTTTACATTAACTTAGTATTTCGATTTACTTAATAATTAACACCAAATAATAACATAAAACTTCCTTATAGGTAAAGGAACACTAAACAGGACATAAATGTAGCAAATGATGAATCAATAGTTACCAATATATTATTATTTACACCTGGTCAGGTTATTGTATTTATTCTAAACGAAGCAATGCAGACTAGGTTGGTCCCAATTAAACGCTAATTATATACGTCTCGGACATTTTGTCCTTTAGAAACAGGAAGATAAACCACAAAATCAGGCCAGATTTAGAGGAAAACGGTGCATTTTTCCTACAAAGTTCCATTACTTGAACCATTTAAAAACGTTAAGATTTTAATTTATTAGTGTACAACTTAGAATAATTAAATTATATGATTTTTATCATTAGAAGAAACAACATTATAAGAATGGCCAGCATTGATTCGATACAAAGGAATAATCATAAAAAATAAGTACCTCAACAAAATGCACCTGCAGCTCTATCGCGTAGAGTTCCTTATCCACAACATCAAATGTATCTTTCACGTATGGCAATAGAACCAGGGTTCACAACAAATAGGGGAATATAAACATCAGTTTATCAATTATAATACCGATGACGCGTGAGTTTATAAATAAACGCGAAGGCGACAGGAGGACGCGCCCAAAGTCGCAGTGACGACTGGCGTCGACTGAACCAGTGAACCTCCGCACTTGCGAGTCGCACCGCCCGCGACAGACGGACGCCGCGGTAGATACTCACTTCCCAAGCCCGAGTGCGTCATACATAACACATCAACAGCGCACACACTCAGTATTAAGTCCTACTTAGCATGCGACATCGGTACAGCACTGTCCTGTCAACGCAGTCCCTTATGCGTAAAAGATCACTGACATATCAACTTACTACTCTTTTATCACTGACGCGATAATAAAAAGCTACGATTTGGATTTACAAGATGCAACGATCAACGAAACTAGTAATACTACTACCAATCTCTATCGATCTCATCAGAATAAATAAATACATCGTAATAAGGACACTTTTTACATATCATCAATTAAATATGTAATGAACCAAGAATCAACATTTTACCACGCTTAATAAGATGAAACCTTGAAATTAGGTACTAAAAGGTTAATCCTTTAACGTCTGATTCGGGTTATGTTCTATCTAACATGAGCAAGTACAGTTTTAAAATTAATTAAGGATAAGTATTAAATAAATACTAGCTGACCCGGCAGATTTCGCACCGCCTAATTTTTTTTTTAATCTCGCCTTTTGAACTTTCCCTGAACTTCTACGAACAGTTCAAGACCAAAATTAACCAAATCGGTTCAGTCGTCCTCGAGTTTTAGCGAGACTAACGAACGGAAAATCATTTTTGTTTATATATATAGAATATTAAAAATAATTTATTTTTTTAATACTTAATTACAATAATTCAATTTCTTTAAAAATAATTTATAAGAAATTATCTTTATAAGCAGTTATTTTAATTCGTTTCATAGGACTAACCGTTTATATCGCAATAAAAATCTAGAAAACGAAAGTCAATCTAATCATTATGTTAATAAGTGAGATTCTTGCTTTAGCACTCATCTGGAAACCCACTGACCTTATGAGTTTTCGAAATCGAAAGTTGTTTTCATAAATTAATCCGTAGCAATATTGAAAAGGATATAAGATTTAGATCAATGTCGGAAATATAAACAATGTATTTTCTAATATTAAATTAACAGTTACCGAATTAAACTAACTATCACAATATGTCATTTGGATTCGGTAACTTTGTCGGCTGTATGACATAGCGAACCAAAACGAAAGACTTGATTATGATCAAATTTTATGATTATATCCAAAGCACGCAAAAATCGGTAAATTTCGCTTAATTAAGTTTAGCTTATAAAATCTAATAAAAACATGGGCGATTGAGCATAGTATAACATCCAACAACTGATTACAAATTCCAAAAACAGCATAAACAGAAGTTATAAGCGAACAACAATTAAAGAGTAAATGAGAATACACATGATTGTATAAGTGGCGAGTAACGTAGTAGCATTGTTTAGTCATTAGTCAACTTTTTTGTCAACGGCCTTAACATTATGATAACAATAGACACAATGGTGCAGTTCCCGCGTCTCTTACGTCTCGTTACACAATATCAAGCATTTCATTAGATGCACTACCTGTTTATAAAGCGCAGAGATACGAACAAGGAAGAAAAATCGAAAGCTTAGCAGCTTCTCTTCCGTTTCATGGAAATAGAACACGACTATGCTCGAGATAAACTTGTATAAGATTCAATTTTAACGTACTTGGGTCGTTTTATGACCACGTATTTGAAGCGAACACGTTTAACTAGGTACGTTTTTTACGTCTGTAGAAACTTCAATTAGTCGAAGCACTCAAGTAAAATCAAGTTGTCAATATTAGCTTTCATAAAATTACAATAAAATAACAATACTTTATGAATATTTCGAGCGCTGAAGTATTTTAGAGGCTGACAACGGTTGATAGAAAAAACTATTATACGCAGTTAACTGTGAAGCAACTGCGGATTTTTATTTAATTTATGATAGATTAACGCACAAATTAAAATGAGTTCCTTTAGTTTTCTCAAATACGATATCTTTAAATGAAACTTTAAATAAACTAAAAATCTATAATTGCATAAGCAAAAAGACTGAGGTTTCGATGTTATTTTTCATTGCTGTTGTCGAAAAGTACTAAAAGCACAGAGGCAGATCATAATGAAGAACTATAATGACACACAGCCTAACACATGGTACTTTTTATCAGAATATAATATTCGGACAAAGCTGGTAAATGAAATACCAATTATTAAGAGATAAATACCGAAAAGCCAGTAAAATCTATTATTTAGTTAAGTACTACGCAGAACATTTTTTAGTCTACTACAGAGAAAAAAAATATTTCTTTAAGTATCCATAAAAATGGTTGAATTGTGTAGATCAGTAGATCTTATTATAAAATCTGAAGGGTTTCACACTGAGCAATATTTTACACAGTTTAATCCTGGAATAACTTTTGTAATAATATTCAAACAATTAAAATGACAAAATATAAATTTTTGGCTATTAAAAACAGTTTATTAGTTGTTCATTGGTTTTGTACAAAATTATATGGAAGATGTCTGTCAAATATGAATGAATTAAAGGAAGATGACTATACTACGACTATATGACTGATACATAATAAAAAAATATTATTTGTTTAATTGAGCTTTTAGCAGATGAACAATAATAGAATCATTCTATTGCGGTATGTAATTGCGATAAATAAATGAAATCGCAACTGGTTGTCAATGATAGACCCGTAGTTGGTGGCAATTAGTACCGTTAAGTTTAACTTATACCTTAAACTTAACGTTGTATGTAAAATATATGTATAAATGATGATGAAATAGAGGAAAATCGTAACAAAAGACATGCTCACAAATAACAACGCAATAGGTAAAATATCGTACAAAGAACAGGTTGTGCAAGTATTTATTAAATTATTTCCTGATTTCATTATTTATTATTGATATTTTCGTACCGTTTTTTCCAGAAACACTGTCGTTGTTTATTTGGCGGTATACTCCTGGGCCTGGTGCAGGTGTACACCGAGAAGTTCGCCCATGTTCTGGTCGACTTTGGGCGTCCACTACAGAGTACGACTTCCTGGCATCTTCTCTGCGCGACACTAATGTATCCAAGTCTTCTGACGGAGAAGCGAAATGTTTCAGCTGTCCATCATCAACCAAGTTTTGAAGACTGCTACCATATCTTATTTTGTTTTTACTAAGGTAACTTTTCTTCGATGGTTTCAACGTAAGGTTGTCAAAACTTTTACACGGTGCTAGGGTATACACGTTATTGTTTCTCAGATCGTAATATTTGTTGGGGTCGAACGTAGTCATTTGTGGACTATGATCGACTATAATATCAGGGGCTTTATATTTCATTGGACTGGTACATTGTAATCCATTTTGTGGCACTTGTTTATACCGATTACCGCGGCATTTGATATTCCTTATGTTGTTTTTAATAACAGAGGAACCCCTTTCCTCTAAAACATGGAGCACGTCTGTTGTCTCTAGCAGTCTCAAGGGAGCTAACCCATTTTTATAAACTTGGTAACTTCTTTTATTCCTTCTCTGGTTTTGATTATCGTCATGAATAAAGCTTTCATCGTAATGTGGCATTTTAATTTCTTTGTTTTAGTTTCCTTTTCCGTTCAATATTTTGTTTTCAAATCGAACTTTAGTCGAAAAAATTAATTTAGTGTGCAATTTGGCACATCTCTAGTAAGGGTCACACATTGCGGACATTTCCATAGTAACCGGTGATCGGTACGAGGCGGATGCTAGTGCATGCCGTAGTGAAAAGGAGGGCCCTCTAGAAATCCAAGAAAGTGGGTAATGTACCTCAGTCAAGTTTCACTACTTTATGAAAATATATTGTCATTTATTATTATGACCTTATGTTATCACAATGTTAACAAATCTGTATCAGAAGGCTACGGTCAGACACAGAAATAGCAAATACGTTGGAAGATACAATTAGATCATTATTTATTTACAGTATATGCCCGTCGTCGTCGTCTGTGTAGATCGGAATGGCCGTCACATTCTGTGTATCACGCGGGTTTGTTATAGGTACACTGACTGATGTCCAGCGTCCACTGTCAACCTTGACACCACAAATTCGAGCGTAATAAACCAAGCCACACATTGGCACACTAAAATATTCTTGTTTATGAATGTAATTCACAAACAAATTTTCAATACACTTTTCCGCATTATAAAACTTTTTAATCATATCGTGTCAGTCACCCACTTTTTAAACAGGAACATTTGCGAAAAATAGAATCCAACTAAACATCACTAATTAAGGGGAAAACTTGAAATCGGAATTTATGTGTTTGGAGGTACTTTCTCTACAAAACGACCGCTTGGACACTGATTGTGGTTTTCACTTTAATACGTAATATTTGAAGTAAACACTGAATTTATAAAGGTACTATTGCCTTACAACACAAAATTTCATGTAACAAAACACGACCGAACAACACCTAATCTAAAAATATCTGTGCGCTTTTTCACAACACGATCTCGATATTCAGCAGAGCAACGAGTGAGCGAGCTCATGCGCAGCGGACCATAGTATTGACACAGGGTGACGATCGGTCGCGGAGCTGGGCGGCGCAGCCGGCGGCGGCGAGCACAGGCGCGGCACCACTGCCAGCCTGTGACCGGTACTCCGGTGCTGTCACACCGGCGAGAGTGAAAGTGCAGCCACCGCCGCCGCACATCTCCGCCGCGACGTCTAACCATTGCACACCTGTCCTAACATACACCATTCCTACGCTAATGCGTGCTCGTTGCATAACAATCGTAATCTCATCTCTTCTAGCCGTCCCGCACGGTCTAAATTGGCTCAACTTACGATTACAGTAATTTTTTGCAGATCGTAGACAAAATCAATTTATGTAACCAACTTAAATTAATGTACATAAATCAATTAGGTAAGTGGTACATGTACCTATTTGAATCATGATAGATTTATGTTTGCGTTGTTAAGTTGTAATTAATAATAAGCACAAACATCTTCTGTCAAGTTAACTCAAGTTTAGCAAAGAAAGTAGGTATTAATTGGTTATAGTCTAGTAGGCTTTACAACTTTACGTCATACAAACAGACGGAACAGTCGTTTTCTCTTACATTATGCAATAATTACCAAACCAAGATATTTAAGTACATAAGCATGTAGTATGTACCTGTACAAAAACAGAATTATCTCATACTATGTGAAACTTGCCAACTGTTACTCAGCTTTTGAATTCAGTGGAATAGTATGCATCCACATTCCACATACTTGCTGAAAACGTTCAGGAAAATAACTCGATTTTGTAAATACTAAAATATGCATCCCTGTCTATTGCCAATTTCATGGGAAATAAGGTCTAATAAGGTGGTCGTCTTCCCTACGGCGAGGGATTCACAAGAATCCTTATTGCGTTAGAAAAAAAACTGTAATGACGGAGCTATGGAGTTTGGTGGAATAGTTTTATGGAATAACAGATTAGGCACCAAACATCTTGGACTTGGACATCAAAAATGACCCAGGTCCACATCAATAGATACAATGTAAAGTGTTTTCAGATAGATTAGCTTTATTAAAATTACGTTATGACTGCATGTATATCAGGCGCAATGTTTAATGCAATAAATACATCCTAATCATAACAGCAATAATTACGACGACTTAAATAACTAGGATAGACTTTGAAAAAGTTATATTTTATGGAGTAAAGTGAAGCAGCTAACCGTAACATGATTGTCATGCAGCCGACACAGAGTTTATGCAAATAGTATAATGGAAGCCGCGGAACAAATTTAACCGCAATGACACTCTTTTGTACAACGTGTCTGATGTTAGGAAACTAAAAAATAAATTAAAACTTCGAAACAAACGCCACTTATAAAAGATGCTTTAAATCTCATATCCATATACCAACATTGTAATAAAATGAATTTATTGCTTTAATGGTTGGATTAGGGATTTCTTCCGACAGCAACTAGGCACACGGGCGCACGCGCACTCGGCCACCGGCCACGGTCCATGTAACTCACTTTCCAATAAACTAGCCGCGGTCGTGATACCTAGCTAACGGGATCATATACTTCTAGGTAGATTGCAGCCTGATCATTACACCCAAGATAATGTAAGGTACGCCGTCGTCCGTTAGCATTGAATTATTGCGTACTCCAACACGGTATCATTGGATGTAATGAATTCACATTTTGACCATCACCTTATAGCAAGGTCTAATCTAAAGTAATATCATGATAGAATAGCATTTAAAAAACTGAGCAGCATTGACCAAATTCTGCTTGGTATGGCTGGTTGGTTAAACTTGAAACAGAGCAATTTTTTTATGGAATAGTTAGAAGGTGCTGACGAATCACCTGATTGGATGCATTGTTTCTTTTTTTTACATTTAAGTCTTTTAAAATCTGGGTTTTTTGCCAAATCGTGATCTTAGCCAAATACATTGCGCTTGCGGTGACGACCATCTCATCACGATTCTTGATAATAAGAAACCGTAATGATAAAGTGAATCACTTTGCAATCCGAGGCAATAAGATTGTAACGCTTTTTATTTCTGTAGTGGTTCGTTCATAGATAATAAAGATTTTAATATTTCTATGGGTTAGTTGGTTATAAAATAAATGCAGTTAGAACTTGCCCTGCCCCAAATCCCAATAAACTGATGTTAAATCTTATAAGAGATACGTCTATTTCAAAACTAGGTTTCATATTTTTATAATATAGAATCTTTCTTGAATGCATATTACATGTGCCTTTAATTTTCTTACAAAACATAAACATTTGATTTGGCTTTGTGTCAAGTTTACGTTGCGTTTATAACAATTTCAGTCATTTGGTTGTTATTTTTAGTATGACACATATACACAGTAAGGATACAAAAAAATAATTAAACTAACGTTTGAAGGTCAAAAGCCTTTCGACAGCAATTTTGTCATTTCGTGTATGTAATTGGTTAGAATTGGCGTATGGTAATTCACACGCAAGAATTCTCACGTTCACGTGCTGGTGCACTACTGCAGAAATTCCATTAACATTACCGAAATATCTATTACAGTTTTTTCAACCTACTCTATATCTTACGATTACAAGTTGCAAATAAACGATATGCCACGTATTGAGTGGTAAGGAAATTAAACATAAACAAGCATCACACTTGTAATGAAATATTAATGAAATACTGCGAAATCGAGCGCACGATCATCATTACATACGCTGTGGCAACACCATACTATTATAATTGCGTAAGTATGTAGCTGAGACGAACCGAACATCTATCTCAGGGGCATAATAAAATATTTAAAAGAACAAAAAGTCTAGTTATACTTAGCAAGTAAATGCCTCAATATTAGTTGTTAGCAACTTGGGATTACTGTGCCATTTTATACATTGACTTAAAGGCAAAAAATATCGATATTAGTTCTAATGACATTCTGTGGAAAACTTGGATCGATTCAGATATTTTGGATTTTATTAAAGAATTACTTATTTAAGCAGCGCCTTGTTGCTCAATACTCAAAATTAAAATTACCCAGTACTCCTAGTAGTATTTTGCGAATCCTACTGGCTTGCTCAAACGGTAAAACACATGATCAAATACTACTCGTGTGCCCCCGTAACACTGATACACGTAATCCATGGAAACCAATTAATTAAAGTATCTTTAGATACAACTAGTATGTTCCGAAAAAAAAAGATTTGAAATAATTCGTAAGTGAAATACTATAGTGTACATCTGGTTAATACCAGATACATCAACTATTCAATACACAACAACAACAGAATTCTTTGTTGAAAAAGTTGTTTTTTCGTTACATCTTTACTTTCACTTTCATCGAAATATAAATAACAGTTACCCTAATAGATGTGCCATACTGTGAAACTTTGTACTGTATGAGAAGAAGCAGCTACATCAATCAAGAGTCTCCGAAGAGAATTGAATTGGCGCACTTAAACACACATTTGCATAGAAGACGCTATGTGAATAGCTTTGTAATGGAGGTAACATGTGGCAAGTGCAAATGGGTTCCATATAACGGGTCTCTATATTCAGAAGAGCATTATGAAATAGCTCGAATAACTGTTGAGGTACAGTACACATGCGAATAAAATTTGTGCCAACGTAATTCCAAGTCTGACAGGACAGTTTCACATACTCAGTAATGATGAGGCAGAAAACATTGAAAGTGGCTTCAAAAGGCCAACTTTAATTAAGACTTAGTTATTGTAATAAAATGTTATTTTCAAAGCGTCCTCATTTTCCCACAATGTCGTTTATCGAGTATTATTTCCTGTTTGGTAATAAAATGCTTATTTTAATCTCGACAAAAAGACTGTCATTTGAACTATCCCATATTCTTTCCATAACAATGGCTGTCAAGCCTGGAAACCAAAACATTTATTTTAATTACAACGGTTACAAGAAATAACAGTCCCAGTACGTTGTTCTCTTACACGAGTGGAACGAGGTTGGACGACCGCAATCACGTTCAAACTGCGTCCGTGACTGCTAAGCCATCAAGCAGCCTATGCATAGGACCAAATTATTTACAAGCATTACGGAATTTAGATATCTCGACTTTCTAGATCTATTTATTAAACCTAAAACGAATGTACCGACAATAATTCATATTTCAGAGGGTTCAAATAATTAAAATTATCCTTAAGTTCGAGTGCGTGTTGTAAACTAATAAACCCTAAAGTCGCGGGCAAGGAGCTCGTTTTACCACTGTATTTCTTACTTAATTTTTATATCCATTGTAGATTTGCGTCCACGGTTCTATGCTTGAAATAAATCAAATAAAGACAGATAACGTATTTAATTATTTCATTGCCTTATCAATAAGATTACTTTAGCAGGTTACAAAAGCCTGTGTCGGAAGACTAATAACAGTTAATTAATGGTACATTAGAGCAATGATAAAAATATAATGTTATACGTATGAATTAAAAAAACTTGCGATTGTATAATGATCATAATTAGTGGTGCGAGACAGAACGCACTACTCTCAATATCTCGCTATGCTATTCTATCTTTCAACGCAACGCAAGAATCTCATATTGATTGCCCAATATGAATATGCGATGCCGTTACAGTTATTGTTAGATGAAATGTACAATAATTGAAAACTATTACTATTACTATACATTTCCTTTTTGGGGAGTTTATTTTACATAGTTTTAATTTAAAATAGACAATTGTATTGTGTGGTTTAGAATCAAACACGTAACGTGTTGTACTTAATAACACAGCTTATTTGTAAACTACTTGCCAATTAAAAAAAAACCGTCATGAACTGCTTAAGCACAATATAAGAAAGATATTTTTTTCGTTTCATGTCCAACGTTCAGCGTTAATTAATAAGTTTGAGTTGAAGACACAAATGACATCATAATATAACAATTAAAAGAACCTAGAAACTAGAACGAAGCGGATATTACAACAGTAATCTAATAAAAAAATAATATTTAAGTTTTTATGCAAGAAAGTACAAATTTTTGTAAAGTGGATCCTAAGAAAGGGTTCTCCATTTCCTAGGACCCGCTTTACTTGCTTAATTATTCTTTAGATATTCGTAATTGTTGTGTGATAGCTTACGAGTTATTACGCAAAATCATATAAAAGCTAATTTGTATATAAATTACGTGATCATGACTCCATTTTCTGATAGCAAATAAAACCCAAAGAACTTTAATATATGGATACTGATGCTGTGAATTCTATTAAAATTTTCAGAAACTTTGTACAGTAATCTTACCTACATCAGTATTTAAGTATGTATACTTTTGGCTACCATAACGTTATATAGCGTTTATTCTGTTAAAATAATAAATGTAATCGGCTCTGCTCGAGCTTACCCATACTAGTGCCGATTCATAGATGAGCTGATCTGTAGCGAATCCAATCAAAAATGTGGGACAGACCAAAAATTGCCACTGCCACAGGCGCGGCGGATGCTACGTACCGTACGTATTGAGCTAGTCGATTCGCAATTACAGTTGTTGTGTATAGGAAGGATGTACCCAAGGCAAACATTTATGGACATTATAATTTTACATTGCATTACGCCTTTTAATTCCCAAAGAGTATGTAGATCTGTACACACTGAAAGTGTTTTGGCCAGTTACATTAAGTTCCATTTAACAGACGCTAACTGTAGTATATTAACTAGGCTAATAAAATATTATAAGGTACTTTAGAGTTCCGAAATACTACGATTGTAGTATTAAACTGTCAAACACCAAGCGGTCACCGGTGACCGCGACCTATTGTTCTTTAATTGTGTCTATAAAACCGGTACTCGACGAGTTAACTAGCGACCCGCCCCGGCTTCGCACGGGTGCAATATGCATGTAATATACATATAAAACTTCCTCTTGAATCACTCCATCTATTAAAAAAAACCGCAACTAAATCCGTTGCGTAGTTTCAAAGATTTAAGCATACAAAGGGACATAGAAAGCAACTTTGTTTTATACTAGTTACTATGTAGTGATACTCATGACTTATCTGAAGTTTAATCAATGGTTTTGCAATTTGAATAAAAGTTAGGGTTAAAGTTAATCAAAAGTAAAAGTATTATTTTAAATCAGATCAATAAGGGACTTTGAAACAACATAAAAATAATTTTGTATCCGTTAGTTGGCTCTCTAGTAATTTATTTGTTAATTTTGCAAAGATTTATTATGAGATTCATATTTTGATATTCTGTATCATAAACCATGAGTTGTTTTCGATCATTAATTTTTATCAAATCAAAAATTTACATTTATACTCTTTGAGAACTTCCTCTTTTTGGGAAAGTCGGTTAGATATTATAGAAAAATTAGATAGGTTTCATAATTTATCTTAGTAAGAAAATGAAGAGCCTGTTTCGCGTTTGGCTACAATGTTCTTAGTTTAACACATAAAATTGAGACACAGTTTGCTTGGAAAATATGTCAAACTAACAGTAAATTAAGATTTTAATAACCAATACTTATTCAAAAATTGTGAAACAGGATTCCATAGTAAATTATTTGTTGAAGTTAATGACAGAAAGATGAGACTAAACTCTACAGATAATATTATTTCAACCTTTCAGATTTTGGTTAATATTGTTACTAAAATTAGCAACAAAATTTTCTATACATTTTGTTGATATTTTGATCTAATATGACTACATATTAAATCAAAATGAACACTAACTATTACGTATATTTATATTAATGGGCAACTTACACTTATGAGATTCAAGCTTTTATTCATTGTGTGAATGTCGGTCATCAACTGATAAAATTTGTTAGGCTGATAAATAACACAGTAACATAACACAGTATACAATGATATCATAACATTTACATGTTATTGATAAAAATATACTTAAGTATCAGTCACCATTCATGACACACATGTTTTGTAATAAACCTAAGATGAGTCTATGAAACAGGAAACTTTACTGGAACAATGTGAACATTCTTTATCCTTTTTTTATTAGAAATACCAGGTCTGAATATGTAACAAACCTGCATGTTCATATAAGAATTTGACAGATAACTAAAAAAGAGACAAAGGATTTAGTAAAATTTAATGAAATCAATAAGTTATATCCTTGTATCTAAATATTATGTGTAATTCACAAAAGCATTAAACATTATTTCCATTATTAACACTGTTACAAGAATTGTTAACAATAACTAATGTTTATTTAGCTCATGACTAATGACAAGGAAAAAGTGCTATTCTATCGATTTCACAAACCAAACTCTATTTGAGGACAATTAAATATTGTACTTGTATTTGCAATGTTCCCTAGATTACTCTCAACGATCCAATAACTATCAAAATGTATACCCACTACTCAACCAACCAAAGCGTTCAATTATAATAGCAAAATTAAGAAATATTATACATAATTCGAGTGGTTTACTTTTTATTACATTCAGTTAGAAATATAAATAGAACTAGAGAAACAGATGAACTGAAACTGTAATAAATTTATACACGAAAGAAAAGCATTATGAAAACTTCACATACCTTGTCCGCATTTGTCAGTCTTTGGAGTGGAAGTCATCTTATTTCAACTGTAACTACTATGTCATATTAACACCATTAACAAAGTTTTGATTTGATTTAAAATTAGTTAATAGGGCAGAATTCACAAAAAAATATCATTAGACTCCACCGGCAGCCATGTTTAGAAAACAATTTATAATATGTTGCAGTTGGCGCCACCTATACAATAGAAATGAAAACTTTTATTAAAAGTTTATTAGTTTTGCTCCCAGATGACACTAGAAGAAAAAATATTTAATTTAATTTTAAATCAAACCATCATATGATACTATTATTGATAATTAAAAACAAATTAAATAAAAATAATATAATTTTAATCTTAGCCTTTGTTTGGCTGTTCTCTATTTAATTTGATTTTCCACTGAATAAAGTTATGTTAATATTGGTTATTATTGCAAAAATATAAATAACTGAAATCTAGTTTCAGTTCGTGATCAGGTTTGATTGTATGTACATATTTCAAAATAAATAAAATGTATTTATTTTATTTTTATGAATAGTAGAATTATATTTCATCTGTGGTATATTGTTTTTCCCCAGATTTCGGAGGTTATTATGTGAAATAGGATTTTATATTTTCAGGAAATTTTTTGACTCCAATAAGCCGTAATTCGGTATTTTCCAACTAGTCAAATTCAATAATTTTATCGAAATGTGAAAAACAATACTTTTCTATGAATTTTGTACGAGATAAAATCGTCATAATATTTTTGCGACAAATAGCATAGGTACTCATTTCATCACTATGAATTTATATTTCTTTATTTATTTATTTTTAGAGAGACATTATAATAATTACAATAGAATTTGACATTTTATCAAAAATCCCTAAAATCTCCTTAATTATTCTAGGGATAAATATTTTTGAGAGTTGGTAACACTGGTTTTTCACCTTACTTTATTCATCTGTGGGCAATGGCAGCACAGTCAGTTGTGTCAGTGTATTGTGTGTTGATGTGTATTGTGATAAAAAGCTAAATGTTAGCCCGCTATAATATTTGTCGAATATTCAGTTCCCAAAATATTATTTGACGAATGTTTACTCTTTTATTTATAATTTAACTGTAATTTGTACTTGTGTTTTATGCAGTGAATACGACAGTGAAGTAGGTAATCATGGCGGACCCGTTGAGTTTACTTCGCCAGTACAACGTAAACAAAAAAGAAATAATTGAACGAGATAATCAAATTATATTTGGTGAATTCTCTTGGCCCAAAAATGTTAAAACCAACTACCTTATGTGGGGGTAAGTGAAGCTTTCTTATTTCAATTTATGAGATTCAGAAGATGCTGACATGTGTAATACTAATAATTTTGTAAAATGTAATATTTTTCAGGTCTGGAAAGGAAGGCAATGATAAAGAATATTATACATTGGAATGTCTTCTATTCATTCTTAAGAATATACAGTTGACCCATCCAGTTTATGTTAGACAAGCAGCTGTAAGTAAAGTGGTATTTTTTGTGGTAATTTCTCCCAATATGAATATGCAGTGAATGTGTTATTTTGTACAGGCTGCAAACATACCGGCTGTGCGTCGTCCAGATCGTAAAGAATTGTTGGCATACTTGAATGGTGAAACTGCAACTTGTGCATCAATAGATAAAAGTGCTCCTCTAGAAATACCAACACAGGTAAACATTTTATTATAACGTTACATTACCATACATTATAAATATCACAATTTAATACTTGATTAACTTTTAATACCACATACTATTTTGTAACTAATTACTTGTGGTATGTATTAAATTTTAATACCACATGCAATTTTGTAACCAATTATAGTGGTATTAAATTTTAATACCACATGTAATTTAATTTTACAGGAGATAATATGCTACAGGACTTAATTTTAATTATTCTAGGTAAAACGTACTCATGATCACGATGGTGGTGAATCTGCAGCAAAGAAACCTCGCATTGAGGAAACCCATGTACAAAAAGTACGAGAACAGCTCGCAGCTAGACTTGATGCTCCAAAAGAGGCATCCGTCACAGTTGACAATATCAAGTAAGTTTTAATGTTTTGAAATCTTATTACAAATTATAGCATCTCATAAGAAATACAATATGTCTGAATTCATTAAGCTTTAAGTTACTATTATTAATTCTGGTTTAAATATGGACGGCTATAAATAAATAGGAATTTTAAATTTTTAAATTTTCTGGCTGTCTCATGGAGATTCAATGATTTCCTCCCGATGACTTGATATCCCATAGGTTTATCGGAACTGTCAGTATATGTTACTCCCTGATAAATAAAGTATCCAATAGTAAAAAATATATAAATATAACCAACCAAATCATTTCTAATTATTAGTGTAGTTGTTAAAATGTAACTTAAAAATAAATAGTAAAATCAATATGAAACATTGATGAACTTCATTATAAAATAACTTTTATATTACTTACTACATACATAAGTTTTTGTGGCCTCTGTTCTTGATGAAGACGGCACTAACATATTATTTTAATTCAATATAGAAACTGCAATAAAATCAATATAAATAATTCAATTCATATTCATATTTTCCTCCTGTTACATGCATATTGTACAGTGGCATAATGTGCACCTCTGCCTACCCCTTCGGGGATATAATATATAATTCATATTTCAAGCAACAAAAATATATATGATTTATGAAAGAAATCCTTTTAAAATGAATTTACGTTTATAAAGGTCTTTATCGGAGGCTATGTCAGTGGAGAAAATTGCCGCCATCAAAGCTAAACGTTTGGCAAAGAAGAGGACTACAATCAAGAGCAACGACTACTCCGATACGCTGGGTGTCGTCGGATCAGATTTTAGAGCCATCCTCGACTATGACGTAGATCTAACCAAGGATATTATGAGCCGGGAGAGACAGTGGCGTACAAGAACGACAGTATTACAAAGTAACGGAAAGGTGAGTGAAAAGACAATCATGTTGAATGATTTTATTAGAATCGAATTGCAACTAGTTTTTCATTGTGCGGCTGCATGTGTCTGGCTCCAACGAGAAGTTTATCTCTTATCTATTTAATCAATTCAACGTAAGGAAACCTGCAATCCATTTACGATTCTTCATTTTACAAATGAGGATATTCTCCGAAAATGATCATGGTGTAAAGTGGTTTGGTTATCTGGACTACCTACTCATCAGATGAAGCAACGAAATCAAATGAAATGATGAAATGATCATTGCCATATTTAATGAATAAATGAAAAAATAACAAATATTAATTTTATAAACATTTCCAGGTGTTTGCAAAGAGCATTCTAGCTCTGTTGGGTAGTATTCGAGCGCGAGAAGAAGGTCGACCAGGAGCGCCACGGCCGCAACCCATAGTCATGCCACAGCCCACATCGTTACCACAGCAGCAAACCCAGTACAACAGATACGATCAGGAAAGGTTTATTAGGCAAAAAGAAGGTATGATTTTGTTCACAATAATCTCCAAAAAAAATCTCAATTTCCCTATTCTCGACTGTGATGGATCCCTATCTATTGAATGGTTTTCATTGGTTTACTTCTTCAGTTCACTGGATACGACTAATTTACCGTATAATGTAGAAAAATGAGTGAAGGTATCACATACATTATATGTAAGTGATACATTCACTCATTTTTCTACAGTTTATGGGATTCCTAGTTTTGGTAAAGATGCTTGCCTGTAACGTGTATTTAGTGGCGAAATTAAGTAACACATCATAATGTATATTTACACAACATATTTCTTTTCTTTCATTACAGAAACGGAAGGCTTCAAAATCGACACTATGGGTACCTATCACGGTATGACACTGAAGTCAGTAACAGAGGGACCAAGTGTACCGGCCGCTGCGCGCGCGCCTCAAACACCAAGCCATCCTAGGCAAATGCCACGTAAGTATTTTTTTTATATTAATATCAGTAATTTGTTAAACATTCCATCTATTTTTTATTTACGCTAGGTTGTTTCTAGCAGACAATTTTCATTTTCGATTCACTATTAATCCAGGAACCCTTTTACATGATAAATAATATGTGTAATATTATGACGTCGTGTAGAAAACGGCTCAATGGGCGGTAGTACTCCGGGGCGTCGTGAACTGCTACCAGTGGCAGCGGCGCGTCCCCCAGCCGGCGCGGGCGGGAAGCGGCCATCGCGCACACCCATCATCATCATCCCCGCAGCCACCACCTCACTCATATCCATGTACAACGTTAAAGACACACTGCAGGATCTTAAGTAAGTTCAAACATTGAATTGACTTGATTTAAAGCATTCAACTATTCTTTGTATATGCGTAACTCTCGTTAAATGCGTTAAATTAATTGTGTTTTACGGGTTTACGGCTTAGCTTAGCTGGCGTCAGTGTTTGACGAGGTAACTCGACTATTTCACATACATTTGATTTATTACAATTTGGGGATGTCTATTTTTAGGTTCGTTACTGTGGAACAGAAGAAAGCTGAAGGCGCGGCTCGTGAAAATGAAGTATTGTTGCAGAGGAGAAAAGGACCCACAGGGGATGTACCTAACAACGCGACTACTATTACGGTATTTTAATTTAACTTTATTCACAAACGCATAGACACTAGCATATTATTATGTCCACTTTGTATGTGTGTGTAAAAAATCTTCATTTTGTATTCCCCAAAAAATCTTTTTAATTACCCAGTTATTTGCAAGAGTCCAATAAACACATCAGTCATTTTTCTAATTAGAGAATTATCGAATTCTTATCTCTATTATTTTTAGACAAATATACCCCAATAACATCAATAAATTAATAATTATAATATTAGACACATTGTTGTACGTTTTTGTTTAATGCATATTAACTTTCAGGTACCTTATCGCGTCGTAGACAACCCTGGCAGGCTATCAGCCGCTGAATGGGACAGAGTTGTCGCAGTATTCGTGCAGGGACCAGCCTGGCAGTTCAAGGGATGGCCTTGGGACGGCAATCCCGTCCAGATATTTGCTAATAGTGAGTACTTTACCTCCAATTAATAATTTATGTACAAGATAAAGGAATATGAAAGGTGATTTGAGTATGCAAACTGAAGGTTAACCTATTAAGTTAATAGAAAAGCTCTTGATCTTGTTTAAGATTGGTCTAGTTTATTACATTTTTATATAATGTTTTCTTATTTCCAGTTTGTGCGTTTCACTTGAAGTATGACGAAATGAAACTAGACGCGAATGTCGCCCGCTGGGCCGTCACTGTACTAAACCTAAGTCGCACCAAGCGGCATCTTGACCGCGCTGTCCTACTCGGATTTTGGGAGACACTTGACAAGTAAGTATATAATAGACTAATTTTATTCATCAATAGCTAATAATAATAATGACAAAGATTGGCCGCAAAAACCTTTAAATAGAGAGGTGTGGAAGGAGAGCAGGGAGGCCTTTGCCCTGCAGTGGGACGATCATGGCTAAAATCTATATTATGTAAAAATAAATCCCCTTTTTCCTTGGTCACGGAATCACGCGTGAATGGCTGGACCGATTTTACTAATTCTATTTTTGTTGTATTTGTTATTATTAGGAGAAGGTTCTTATGCAAGAAAAAAAAGATATTTCTTGATATATGACTGTACGAAGTTCGTCGGTTTAGCTAGTAAATAATAAAATAACAGTCTACTGACCTTTAGACAGGAATTCTTAAGTCATACAAAGCCCGGCCACGCCACAGCGGAACCTCGGCGATTTTTAAACGCGTAACATTAAGTTAAGGGTTTATGATAAGTATAAGTTAAAGGTTTCGCTATAAGGGTACCCATCGCAGTTCAGGTTCATCAAACAGTGTTTTAAATGTGTAGTCCTAAGTCGGCCCTTACGATACCCGGGAGAGCGCGAGAGAATAGGGTTTATTTGAAATGCTTCCTCCAATAAACTTGTAAGTGAATTTTATACAGATTTAGCTAGAAATAGACTGTAATGTAAAAAAACATAAAAAGATTTATGTACTTAAAAATAGATTGGTTCTTGTCACATTCACATGTATGAGGTTATCTTACGTCATAGTGTGTTACGTCAAGAACATTTGCTTCTTCAATATCCAAACTACACACTACTAACCTTTTATTTTTGTTCCAGGCACATGATGAAGAATAAACCGCACCTTAGGTTCTAAATCAGAAATATATCTAATAGTCTATTATATAATGCCATGTGAATATCAGAAAGCCTTGGAAGCAAAGCGAATCTAAGTCAATTCATACCATTTTAGAAATATTTTGGCTATTTTGCAGTGAACTGATATTATTATATTGTAGTATGTTGTTATTCATTGTTGAAATATCGTAAATGAAATTTCTTATACACATATTGTAAAGTAATAGTGAATATATACTTGGGCAGTATGGTGACGCCATGAATGTTATCTTACTGCAATTTATTGACAGCACTCATCTTGTTACCTGCAATATGTACAACATGCCCGATTATGTTGTGTATTTTATACAATTTGTAGAAAGAATGGCTTGCATATATTTATATGAGAGTGTACGTGTTGAATGATATATAAAATATATTATTATGTTTACGACTTTAGTACCATTATTGACTGCAATCCCTTGATATCCTTTTAGATTTAAAGTAATGATCATAACATAGACAATAATAGCATAGGTGTTCTATAACCATTCATAACCTGTAAGTCTTGTGTTGTATGAGTTACCCACTCATTACGAATGTTCCCGACTCGCCAAAATATTTCAAATGGTATAGAACTGCTCAAAGATCTGTGATCTTTGTTTTTTGACAACAATAAATTGTTGAACATTACTTATTCTTTTATTTTTGTTACGGTAAGATTAAAACAAGCAGCTGATTTATTTGTCTTTATTTAAAATTTCATTTCAATGGTAGTATATAACAATAAATAATTCTGATCTCTTTCAGAGATAAGTACACACATTTATATTATGTAAGTATAGGTATGTTTTATGATATTTCTGTACACAAAATAAAACCATTCGTTTTTACCCATAACAATATCACATCGTCAGGTGTGTACTTTCTGTGTGCCCGTTTTTGCTTAGTATTTATCAACTACATAAATTATGTACTCTTATCATGTTCAAACTGCTAGATAAATACAATAAAACTAAACAATTGGGCAACTTATAGAAATTAGCATTAGAGTTTTCTAATTTATTTTTAAAGTACCTAAATCTTAAATATTTCAAATGATTGAGTAATAAAAAATCATGTATTATAATTATTAAAATCAATAAATATAAAAATATCTTCAATAAAAAGTCGATGGCCTCGTCTGCCCCGGTAAGGAATGATAGGACCAAATTTTACCGATCGCAAACATCAGCCATTGAAACAAACATTTTTTTACAAACTATTGTTAACACACACTTTAGTCTTTCAAAAGGGATAAAGTATCCGCCCAAGATTGAGATTTTTTCCACTTTACATGTAAATATCCTTAGCCTTTTGTGCCTCTGAGCTCCGTTTAGAACGATCTTGTACAATCAGCAATTGAGATTTATGGACACACTCTTAAATACCTTGCCATTAATTGATTGTACAATTAGTGACAATTTGCCAATACAAATACTTGCATTCTTGGGTATAGTCCTAGCGTATCAGCACCGTAAACAAATAGGTACGTCAAACTAATTATTATCCCCTGTAAGTATTACTTAACGCAAACCGAATTTATTAAATATTTATTTATTATCAAAATAAAACACATTTCTATACCTACTCCATAACTTCTAAGGTTGGCTATGATGAGTTGATGAGCTACAAACTATGAGTTTAGCACAATCACTCATAGTGATGCGAACAGGGCTCGAGTCTTATCGAGAACTACTGCATACCATGTACCTATGATACATCATTCTTGCTACCTGCAGTCTGTTTGAGGATTGAGGATAAATCTTGCAGTGCACCGTAACAGCCCTCCAGAGACAAACATTCATAACAGGAAAATAAAGTAGGTACTTTAATCGACCTCTTAGAATTTACTATGCTCGGCCTTACCATACTTAGTTTAATCAAGGTACTGAGTTTATCCAAGTTAAACATGGTCAAAACGTTTAATCGCCATTTGAACAAGACCTAAATAGATCATAAATTATAATTGCATTTGTCACGGCTATCAGGGTGCTTGAACCATTATCCTTAACCCTCACGTCACGTCACATATTGATATTATCTACCACGATCAGAATCACCTTGCCTCGCCTCAACATGGCACAGTGTCAACGCCTCGAAATGCATGTCCCCATAGGAATGATTCGTGCAAACTAATGAAATGAACGACGTCATTACTACCTAAGTTATAGCAAAAAATATTGCCATTTGGCTTTCACATTTTTAACACTGCATTATTATTACGAAATATATTTCATAAGTACAACATTTTTTCTTAAAATTCGAAAACAAAAGTGTAAAAAGCTTTACGCTGCAACAACATCAAAATACCATGTAATTTTTAAGTCATATAACACGATATTATACATATAATTTTACAGAGAGTTATTTATTGCATTACACAATATTGTGGGCAATAATTTTGGATAAGGAACATACCTATCAGTCAAAAAATTATATCAAATTTTAATTAAGTATCTAGGTATATCACCGCCTCTAAGAAATTGAAGTATCAACTGGTTACAAAATATATTATTTTTGATAACATTACCTTTTTAAACTTTCTCGAGGTTAGGCGAAACAGGACCAAAAAATAGTTAACAATGTACGAAATCCAAATGATACTTAGATATGGTACAATAAATCGACGAGAATTTGTCACAATTGCTTCTTTAAAGTCCAGCTCCGACTACTTCCTAATATTCGAACGTTGTTGACGTTGGCACTACCTCCAGCACCATTTGCAAGAAAACGGTTATTTTATCTGAAAGAAAATTTTTAGTTAGGTAGTGACTGATAGATTCGGTCCTGGTTAAACTGCTATAAGCAGCGGTAAGACATATAAGGCATAATATGTTCAGTGTTTACTTCACATTCAAATCTTGAAATTCTTACCCATGAACGGTAGAGAGTAGCCCCACTTGACGAAAGGCACGTAGACCAAGAGGCCACCGAATATGAAGGCGGTGGCGTATAGGTACTCCCATTGGGGCTTGTCAACAATTGGTGCTACCACCAGGTAGGTCGACACCAGCAATACGACGTACGGGATTATAATCGGCACCTAAAAATATAATAATTACTTTTATACTATAAAAAAAAACCAGTGGGAATGCCGATATCGCACACTATTTAATTTTTTTATCATGAGTGAATGAAGTTATATGGCATACCTTATATGGTCTGGGTGCATGCGGCTTCGTACGCCTCATAACGATCAATGCGAGCATTGCGCCGCCGTAGAAGATCCACGCGGTGAAGGAGAAGAAGTCAATCAACGAGTCTATCGTTCCGTACAACACCATTGCCACTGCTATCAAGGACTGCAAAAGGTAAATAATTATCAGTTTAAAATCATTGTTTCTTAAATAAAATTATCTTGTGTCAATTACTTGTATCAAGAAGGTGTTAACTTACATGGAAAATCAGTCCTGGAGCTGGAGTGAAACGGCGCACGTGGACGTACGATAAGATGTCCAACAAATGACCTTCCCTAGATGCTGCGAAACACAACCTGTTAAAAATAAAAATTTATTTAGGAAAAAATTATTATAAGTGACAAAACAATACAGTAGCTTTTCTTTCTTAAAAATTAACAGACCAAATGCGAGCGTGGAAATGCCACTAAGCGCCTCAGAAGCATACATCGTTCAGTGTCCTACCTTCCCGCGACAAACAGCGTGCCGTTGGCAGATCCGAATGTTGAGATGGTGACTGCGAGTGGCATGAGCCAGGCGAGTGGACCCAGCAGCCTGTTCCCGAAGGTGACTGCCACTGCCTCGCTGTCCGCCATCTCGCTCACCGACATCACAGCCAGGTACGACACGTTCACCAAGGCGTAGCAGAGCGTCACCAGCGGAATGCCGATTATTATGCTCAACGGTAAGTTCCTATAAGTTTATTAACAATGCTAATTAGTCTTAGCTACCGTGTAGGTATCCAATAAGTACTAATAATTCGAAATGAAAAGCAAACTGTTTAGGTCGTAATCCTATTAGGGCAAAATAAGGAAACAACTGAAGGTACTGAATGATGTCAGTAAATCAATAAATTGCTTAAGCGTTTCTTAGAAGTTAATTTAAATATCATTCTAAGAATATTCGTAAAGTAACAAATAACCACTTACTTGGATGGATTCTTAATTTCCTCAGTGACATAGTTCAGGTTATTCCAACCGTCATATGCCCAAAGGCCAGTGTAGAACGCTGTGGCAATGTTGCCCAGCGTGGCGGTGCTACTTGCGAAGTTGGGCTCCTGTAAATGTCGCGTATTACCTGCACCATATCGAACAACCAACCGTCAGTGTTTGAACAAATATTTACAACCCATTAGGATAATGAAAAGGCGGGTAATGGATACGTTGAGCTTGATTTGGGCTAGGTACAGTGCCCCATTTTCTAATGACCAAGTTGTTGTAGGAATAACATTAGATGGTAATTTCATTAGATAGCCGTGTGATGTGTGGATATGGTAGTTATAGTTGAAAAGTCGGCTGCATCTGGTGAACCTGATCGATTCCACTTCTCCTTGGCCGGGTTAGGACGGGTTGTGATGGTAATGGATAAAAGCTCTTGTGTGGATATGGGTTTTAATCATATATAGAATTCATTACCTAATATTAACTTGTAAGCTCCACCGCCCACAATGATCGCAATCGCCACCAGCTTAGCTGCCGTGAAGATGTTTTGTACATTCGTAGCTAAATTGACGCTGTAGCAATTTACAGCTAATATCATCACTGTAAAGAGAAATTATGATGTAAGTATAGTTGACTATTTAAAGCTTCCAACCGACGAGAACTCATTGACTTCAATCAGCAATCGCTATATATCAATTGATACTCGTCTATTTCGATCCTTAATGAAGTATATTGAAGGTTTTAATATGCTTTATGATGTGTGGCAATTTCACGTACCAATAGAAATGACCGCGACAAGTTTGACCAGGCTGGTTGGCGGTTCACACTCTGATACGAATGGTTCCACTGCATATTTTGCGAAACTCAAACATATTATAGCCATCTGAGATGGCTTCAGTACTAATGTCGATACCTGCAATCAGAAGGAGGAATCTTTTAGTGCTGGTATTTTATCAAGTTACTTTATTTCTTTAGAATGAAGTTTATGTTACTTACCCATGAAAATAGAAACGCAGGAGGTCCTCCGAAAGCGTCCATAAAGTAGGCGTACTCAGCGCCTGACGACGTGTTCATCGTTCCCAACTCCGCATATGCGAGCGCTCCTAATTAAAGTAAATCATCATCTTCTTTAATTGATATCTTAAAAGAATAAGATCATATCTTTCAGCTCGTGATATATATTAATTAACCTACGTAATTGTAGGGTAACATGCCGTGACAACGTGATACAAGCCAAGATCAGCTGTACTTGACTACAGCAAAGCAATTACAGCAAGCAATGTCAATATTTAAAATTGAATCTATTGAAGCCGGCAACGAGTACCTACCTACGAAGTTGATGGGAATCGTTGATATATCAATTTGCAATCTCTTGTATGTGTACCCTACAACGCTATTAAACTTTGCGATATAAGTATGTGTATGTACCACTCCTGCTCGTTGAGATAGTTAACCAATTTGATGATGGAAGTACATCGGTCACGAGACTGATTGTCGAATAATTATTGTTCACATGAGCCACTTACCAAGCAGCGAGAGCAGGCCACATGCCATCCAAATGATGAAGCTAATGCCCACTGAGCCGGTACGCTCCAGAAGCCCAGAGGGCGAGACGAATATTCCAGAACCTGGAAAACAAAAATTGTCAATTGCACAATCCGATATTTAAGTAGTGTTAGTTTTGTATATTATTATAGATATTATGAAAAACATATAGGTGTTTGTTTCTTAGCCCAAATTAAGCGGAAAAGGTCGTCTCCCCTTGTTGAAATGTTTATTCATGGCGCTAATGTAGTTAACATTTTTATGTTTGTCTTGATTTTGGTAGGTTCACAAGAAAAAAGTTAGTCCTTATAAATTTTAACGAGACGTTGATTTTTAACGCAAAATACATTATGTATTGTTTAAACTTGATAATGACACGTGGTGTTGAGCACTTTGGCATCGCTCGATCTACGTCCAGTGTTGACGAGTGAACAATCTTGGAACAATGACAGATCGCTGGCCCGAAGCCTATTACTATCAACAAGTGCTTGTAGGTACGATCTCATTTCCCATAATCGAGTATCGTTTCGAGAGTAACAATTCGAGATTCGAGTTAAACATTATTCATTCGTAACTTTTGTTAGACACAAATTCATGGTTACGCACGTAGGCATGTAATTTAAGAGCTATTGAGCATAAAAATATCCAGGGAAACTCGTAGTGGCAAAAGATTCTCATACATATTCCACAGACGAAAGTTTACAAATGTTTGTTTAATGTTGCTAAATGATTAGATCTAAAATTAACTAAACGGAAAACATTTTTTGAAAACGGCTCGTATTTAATTCAATATTATGGTAGTTAATGAATTTTTATTTACGTTATTATAATTAATTGCGAATCTTACGTAAGTAAATGTTTATCTTGAGCCAGATGCACATCTGAATAGTTTTTCGTCTAGCCAATATGCTCGTTGCTTGTGACGTGAGTACAAAAAGCATGTGTGACGGAATATGCAACATACGTGTTCAATTTAAACGAAGTTATGGATTTCATAATCTATAGAAGCTATATATTTTAACTGTGTAATAGGTATACCGATATAGAAGGACGTATGAAGAGTACTTTATATAAGCAGGCAGCATAAGTTTAAAGACGACATACCGATCATAGTGCCAACAATTAGAGCCACCCCACTGAAGAGTCCCACCCGTCTCTTGAGGTGAACAGGGTCGTCCGGAGCTGCGTCCGACCCCTCCAACTGCGTAATCCAATAAACCAACACGTTAATTATGTATACTTACCAAAATTATTAACAGAAAACCTAATATAAAATAGGATTTTTAAATAAATGTGGCGGAAAACTGTTGTGGCTATAACGGTGACCAAGTGACCTTTATCTACAATTTCTCTTTTATCTTCATCGATGCTATTTAAAATCCTTAAGAGCACAATAAACTCCATTTAAACATAGCATCGTGTACAACGTCATAGTAACTTCATTTCTAGGATTAAAAAGATCACTTGAGAAAGTATAAAGTCATAGTGAAGCGGAGAAAGAGAGCAAAATAATCCGGCTTTAGTTCAAAACTTTGTAAGTAGGAGGAGCTCGCCAGTTGGCCGCTAAGAAGATTGACTTCGACACAGAAGGACATTGTAAATAGTAAAAGCTTTATTGAGTTTGTTGTTCGTCGCAGGAATGTCCTCCGAAGACATTTTACAAATAAGATTTTCCACTTTAAACAGCTTCTAGAATTTTAAATCAGCTTAGAGAATTTTCCAGTGCACTTCCATCAAGGCAAGAGTCGAGGCAGTAATGAAATGTCTGTTTTATTACCATCAACCTTTCTCAATTGTTATTTTATGAGCGGAAAATTTTAAGACCACTGCAGGAAACGCATTCTCATAAGAATTTAGACTCTTTCTTCAATTTCATTTCAGAATTGAATCACACGTGTAGAGAGTCCTTTGAAAGGAATTGGTAGTTGCACTCAGTTATAGAAGAAGAAGTTATAGAATTCTGCGACCAATTAGCATACGTTGAATGCCATGGGTAGCAATATCATGGACCACGATAGCGGAGGATTTTCCTTCAACAGTTTTCTGTCGGCAGTCAAAGCCTTGAACTCTTATACAAGAGATGGTTGACTGGTGGTGCTGATCTGCTTTGTGGTGGTAGATATATACCTTGTCTCCTGGGTTGGCGTTGCCGTCGGTGAGCGCACCCGCCGCGCCGTCTTCTGCGTCGCACTCGGCTGAGCACCCGCGCCATACCAATCCGCCTTCGCGTGCGCTCCCTGCAGACAAAAAAATATATCTAAAATGTCTTTCGTAATTACAGGTCCACCTAGTGATTAAAATTTTTCCTTTTAAGCCTCGATTCTAATGGCATCAACTGGTACATACATCTACATAAATCTTTAAAAAAAAACTGCACTATTTCGTTGGAACCACCATTTCATTGGATTGGACATATTGTAGCGAGTTTAAAACATTTTTTATTCCGGTAAAAATGGTTGAGAGGTCCTACATACTTTAGTACATCCTTTTCGCATTAAATAGGATTGGCGTAAATAAGTTTTTCTAAAATTAAATATTTATGGCGATAAAATAAAAACTAGAACGAGTTCGTCAAAGATAAAATGATACTTACACTTAACAATATATTTAGGTAATCAATTAATAAAAGAAAACGTTGAAAAAAGTCACTGATAAGGTTTAAAAAATACAAAATAAAATTACCTATATGTTGGTATTGATATGTACCTAAGTTAGAAGAAAATTTATGAAAAATTTACAAAACGAAACGTAACACAAACCTATAGGTATAATGACTAAATACTGTTGATTTATAAAATTATACACATACACACATACACATAACATCACGCCTTTTATCCCCGAAGGGGTAGGCAGAGGTGCACATAGAAGTAACACCCACTTTTCACTATTTATGTTATGAGTCCCATGTAATAGGGGGTGAGCCTATTGCCATATACCGGGCACATTTCCAGACTCCGTGCTACTACTGAAATTTTTAAAAAACCCCAGTAATACTTTGCCCGACCCGGGAATCGAACCCGAGACCCCTTGCCCGGCAGTCGCACTTGCGACCACTTGGCCAATGAGGCAGTTAAAGTTGCATCAGACGGAGTCGACTTCCGTATAACCCGCGAAAGAAAATACGAAATCGAAGAAAACCCATGCGGCGCTTAAGCTGAATTAAAAATAACTACCATTAGGTACCTACAACTACAGGATAAAATTTACATTTCCTCGACACTGAAGTAAATTTAAAAAAAAACAAGACATTACCATCTTTCTTTTTAAAATCCATAAAATTTTATGTCCGTAAGCAATCACGATTATAAATTTTAATTGATTAAATTTTATGCTGCCGAAGATAAAACCACTATGTATAATAATATCGTAATATAATTTATCACTACAAATGTACTTGTGACCGCAAGACACGTTATATTTGAAGGACTATTTCTAATAAACTGTTTTCATTTCAGAAACGTGTACCGAAGTCGAACGCTGATGAAGTAAAGAATTAATTTATTTTAAGGAAGATGACTAAATAAATGCAATATATTGGTAGCAATGTAAAACCCCGGCAGCTTAATTCACCTCTGTCCTGTTTATAGTTATGTGTAGCCTCTAGTATACACTTACCTGACATTACAACATATATTTGGTTTATTACAAATGATAGTTCGTTCCCCTCTACATATTATGTAGACAAATGAAATCCTTTTAACAAAAACTATTAGTCATCTTTGAAATTACTTCTTAATTTTTGACGATAAGGTCCAGTCTACGTGACTTGGTAGGCGTTTTACGAATTTTCTTAGAAGTAGTGGATTTAGAAAGCTCGTGTTCATTTATCAAGATCAGATATATAAAATAAATTGCAGAATAAATTGTTAGGAGTTTAGTAGGTAGGTACTTATCGTCTAACTAATACTTATTGTGGTAAAATGAACCTATACGCAATGTAACTACCACGAGAGGAAATAAGAGGCAAGCACTTTGCTCCCCACCCCAGGTAGCGATAGAGGATACAATGTCGCAAAATGATATACGTCAAACTATCCAAGAGGTAATTAAAACCGAAATATCGCAAATGTTCTCCGAATTGAAAGATAAATTGGTTGACACTCTAGACAGGAAATTGCAACCAATCCTGGAGACAATTGGCGCTATGTCTGACTCGATGGCGTTTATGAATGGCCAGTATGAGGATTTGATTAAAGACCACGCTACATCTAAAGACACAATAAACATCTTGCAAAAGGAAAACATGGACATGAAAAATGAGATCGTGCTTTTAAAAGCCGAAATGAATCAGTTGGTACAGCAGACTAGATCGAACAACATCGAAATACAATGTCTCCCTGAGAAAAAGCTGGAAAATCTGGTTCAAATAGTATCCGACATGTCTAGAGTGATTGGATGTGGTATAGAAGACAGAGATATTCTGAAATGTACTAGGGTTGCTAAAATTAAACCAAACAATACGCGTCCTCGGTCAGTAGTGGTGCAGCTTTCTTCTCCGAGAGTTCGCGACCAGTTTCTTGCATCTTCTATCAAGTTTAATAAAAATAACTCGCAAAATAAGCTAAACAGCGCCCACCTAGGATATGTAGGGTCAAACACGCCAATTTTTGTGACGGAACATCTTTCCTCTGCAAACAAAGATCTACATGCAGCGGCCAGGATCAAGGCCAAGGAAATTGGTTATCAGTTTGTCTGGGTCCGAGGTGGTCGCATATTCATGAGAAAAATCAGGAGTCGGAGCACATTTTGGTTAGAAATAAGGAAGCCTTAAATAAATTGGTGTAACTTAATTTAATTTTTTTCTACATATTGGATGCATTTACTATAATTATTTTTTTAAATTCGCAGGCCTTAGTATATACTATCAGAACACTCGTGGTTTACGTACTAAAAACATGATTTTTGTTGTCAACTTGCTTTAAATAATTACGATATTATTGTACTTACTGAGACGTGGTTGAATAGTTCTGTATTAAGCACGGAGCTATTTGATAATAGATATATAGTTTACAGAAAGGGATAGGGACGGTAGGAAAAAGGATGGGGGTGGAGTACTCATAGCAGTTCAAAAAACAATTAAGTCTAAACGTATGATTCAGTGGGAGAGCAAATGTGAGGATTTATGGATTACTATTGAAGTTTCTTTTGTGAAATCTATCCGTCAGGTAGCTCTGTGTGCGGTCTACTTGCCACCGCCTGTACTTCGTACCACTCTAGAAACTTATTTGAACAACTGTAGTATCATTCTGGAGCGAGTATGTTTACATGCCTGTATTGCTGGTGACTTTAATTTGGGTAATATTAAATGGAACTTGGTAAATGACTCAGCTAGTAGCTATATTTCTCCGGGCATTAGCCACTTATTAATGGACTTTACAAACATGCACAAATTCTCACAACTTAATAACATTGAAAATATTTCGGGCCGAATACTGGACCTTGTACTAACTGATGTATACGGTCGCGTTACGGCTGCCCCAGGATACCTTAGCGCGGTCGATTCACATCACCCACCAATAGAAATTACATTTACTGTAAATAAGGATCCCAGACTCCCGTACAACCCTCAAAATGCCCGACCGAATTTCTTTAAAGCGAACTATGAGATCATTTGTAAAACCATAAGAGAAATAAACTGGGACGGGGCTTTCAAAAACATTGGTGACGTTAATGAAATGCTTGATGTCTTTTATTCTCAAATTGATACCATTATTAACCAGCAAATACCTTCTAAACCTCCAAAAACTCGAAAGAAATACCCCCCTTGGTTCAATAGAAACTTAATAAGAACTTTGAAAGAAAAAGAGAAAGTAAGAATCCGCTACAAAAATATAAAAATCCAATGGATGAGCTTGAGCTAAGACTACTAAAAAAGCGATGCACTAACTTGGCTACTTGTTCTTATAATAGTTACATCAAGTATATTGAAAACGACATCTACAAAGATCCCAATAAATTCTGGTCATATATTAAGGACAAAAGAGGTGGTACTAGCGCATTACCTCTCACAATGACTAATGGTACAACAGAAACATCAGATGGTTTTACATTATGCGAAATGTTTGCCGCACATTTCTCGTCAGTCTTTGGTGATTCGCAAGCCACATCTTGTACAACTTACTCAGATTACCTTCACACTATGAATAACAATGGTTGGCATTTGACAGCTCCAGTGATCGACAAAGAAAAGCTATATCATAAGTTAAAGTCTCTGGATACTCGAAAGGGTGCTGGCCCGGACGGCATTCCTCCCATATTTGTATCAAGGTGTGCCTCCGTTCTGTTATCACCACTTTTCCTTATTTATAATCACTCTATTAATACGGGTGTTTTCCCTGACGCTTGGAAACGAGCAAAGGTCGTACCAGTACATAAAAGTGATGACCAGGATAATATTACCAACTACAGGCCTATCTCAATTCTGTCCACCCTTGCTAAGGTTTTTGAGTCTTTGATTTGTCCCTACATCCAGTCACACTTCAAACTGTATCTGAGTGAAGATCAACACGGATTTGTGGGTTCAAGGTCTACCTGCACAAATCTGGTGTCTTTTACAGAAACGCTAGTAGAAGCAGTTGACCGTAGTGGACAGGTTGATGTGATCTACACGGATTTTAGCAAGGCTTTTGACAGTGTCTCGCACAGTATACTATTACATAAACTGTCGGCGTATGGAATAACAGGCAATCTATATAATTGGATTAAATCATACCTGACGAAGCGAGAATTTTTTGTTGCAGTTAATGGTTTTAGATCGCGAAAGTACGATATCACCTCAGGAGTTCCACAGGGCTCACATTTGGGCCCAATTCTTTTCAACATATTTATTAACGACATCCCTCATCACTTGCAGTACTCCGAATGCTATATGTATGCAGACGACCTCAAATTTTGTAGGTCAATTAATTCAATTAATGATACAGCATTACTTCAGAAAGATATAGATTCACTTGTTCAATGGTGCAAGCAAAATAACATGAATTTAAATATAAAGAAATGCTATCATGTAAAATATTCCCGAAATAAAAAGAACATTATACCATCTGCTTACTGCATGAATAGTACGATTGTCCAGGAGGTAACCCAGATAAGGGATCTTGGAGTTTTGTTTGACAGCGAACTGACATTTGTGCCTCACATCGAGAACATAACCAAAAAGGCTTCTAAAATGCTAGGATTTGTTATGAGGAACGTCAAATTATTCAGGCACAGTCGTACAAAGATTCTGCTGTATAATTGCATTGTCCGTAGTATTCTGGAATATTGTGGACCTGTATGGAGACCACACTACGCCGCACACAGTTTGAGGATGGAGCGCATTCAGAAGAGATTCTTGTGGCATTTGGCATATTCATCGGGAGTGGCTAAAAAGAGAAGTTCGTATGAGGAAAGACTTTCACTCTTTGGTATGATGTCGTTGGAGAAGCGAAGGGATATTAGCGATGCAACACTCTTATTCAAAATACTCCGGAACAAAATTGACTGTCCTCGATTACTAAATAAAATATCAATTCGAGTTCCCGCCAGGTATCCTCGAGCTCCCGTGAGTCTATTATATCCCCCCCTTCGAAGAACCGTGCTGGGTGCAAATTCTGCTGTTTCGCGAATGTGCAAGTTGGTAAATAGTTGCGGGGATCTAGATGTGCTTTCAGACTCATTTGGCAAGTTCCGCAAATTATTGACTTTATATATTTTGAAGTAAGATGTAATTTGGAGTTTGATTTGTTTGTTATTTAATTTATTTTTAATTTTGATTTTGATATTGATTTTAATTTTGATTTTGATTTTGATTTTGATTTTAATTTTGATTTTAATTTTGATTTTGATTTTAATTTTAATTTTGATTTTGATTTTGATTTTAATTTTAATTTTGATTTTGATTTTGATTTTGATTTTGATTTTGATTTTGATTTTGATTTTAATTTTGATTTTGAATTTGATTTTGATTTTGATTTTGATTTTGATTTTGATTTTAATTTTAATTTTAATTTTGATTTTAATTTTGATTTTGATTTTAATTTTAATTTTAATTTTATTTTGATTTTGATTTTGATTTATTGATTTTGATTTTGATTTTGATTTTGATTTTGTTTTTGTTTTGGATTTTGATTTTGATTTTAATTTTAATTTTAATTTTGGCTTTAGTTTTATATTCTATTGCAGCGTTTTCTTTTCCTCCAATTAATTTATTGCTAATTTATTAATGTAAATTAATGCGACTTAATTTAATTTTTTAGCCAACATCTTGTATTCTAATTTTGTATCCAATTATTGATATTTATTTTTTTTTTTCTTAAAGAATGCGGTGCTCGCCTGTAATCGATTGTAACATTTTACTGTTATCTTAATTAAATGTTTGTTATTTAATGTAAGAATGTATACAATTGTTGGTGGGCCAATAAAGATAAAAAAAAAAAAAAAAAAAATACGATCTGAAAGTAAATACTTATTATGGTAGCGATAACGTTGTAAAATTTTCTCTACTTTTCACATGAAATTCATTTTCAATTTAAGCTGTTAAATGTTTTTATTATCGAAACACAAAAATGTTATAATTAAGTAACATAACATTTGGCACGCATTCAATTACGCAAAAATAATAACAATGCGAATAAGCTGGGTATTTTGTAATCCTACTGTTTAAAATAGAACACGGTTTGAGTCTTCGCATTTCTACCAAGTTTCTAGTGCTAAAGCCTGAAATAGTGACATTCACGCCCATTGATGTCACAGGGCATTATAAATTGTGTGTGAAGTGCGAATACACTACGGTTGGATATTTGGATACCAGACGAAATCCCACAAATACTTGCCAAGATACCCACTAAATCAGAGATAATTAGACCATTGTATTGTTACGTAGACTATCATGTAATGTGTGGAAATAAAATTGTAAATGAAATGTTAGAATCTAATGATCTTTTCACATTTATGTCGACTATTCTTAGAGCTATTTCAGTTGTGGAAAGCATTTAATTCACGAGGCCACACACGTATTACGTTCAAATGTTAGAACAGCAATAAAACTTATGGTGATGGCCAATTGTTTTACAAAGTTGAGTCAATATACATAAACTTGTGTCCACAATCGAACACAAAATCGTCTATATACAAGCAAACATATAATTTGTATCCTAGCACTGGTATTTGAAATCAATACCTTTTCACAGAATTTCAATAGCATATCATTGATTGAATTCATGCAGCGGTAATTTCTCTACACATAGGAGAAATAAAAACCATCCAAGGGCATCTATTGGTATTGATTTATGAAGCAAAAACTGCCAATCGAACTTACGCATGCTATGGACAATGCGGTATTGATTGTACCTAATAAATGTGTATGTCTATGTGTATTAACACCTATTATGTACATACATTGATCAATGAAATATTACAGATTTATTATTAACCACAAACAGTTAAACACCAGCCCACAACCACCGAACACAAAGGTCGATTATCTCGTGTCAAAAAAAAAACAAAGCAATAAAATGCTCAGACAATGTTATAAACACGCGGAACATTAGACAGTTTGCCAATTTCAGTTATGATAATGAACATTTTGTGATGCCAACACATTTAATTGAGGACATAAGAGTGTCCTCTAGGTGTTTTACAGGGTTTTACCGCGTGGAAATATTGGTAGAAAATTTTGTCAGGTACCTACCTACACACAAGCACCATTGAAATGAACCGATATATCTCTATATCTTATCTTTAATGTTATTATGGAGAAACGATAATGTGATGCGCACAGACAGTCCACTCAGGACTCGTATCTCGCCGATACAATTATCCCTAATGCCTCTTCTCAATCACTGGAACCGTAAACATTTACTTTGATAAGCATTCGATTTATTACAACTTTGATCTACATTGAATCAAAGTAATTTCGTCATTGGTAACCATCATTTCGTCAGTCGTCGACTCCATGTGATTCACTCGTAGCGTAGTAAAGGTTTACCTTCAAATGACATTAATCTAATCGAGATATCGTATAATTCGATAGTCAGAGGTTCTTATTTTTTTATCATTTCCTACAAACAAGTATAGTGTAAATATGAACGTGAAAGTAAGTTTTTCTTGTTTTACTGAAGGTAAAGGAAGACGTTCTTTTATCATTCGAACGTTTTAAGCTAAATGTTATCTAGAACTTAACTGAAGTAGATCAGAAATCGATACCTGAACTTTCACCGCAACAGATCTAAATGAGGCAATTGTAACAAGTAAGATTGCAACTAAGCAAGTCTCAGTTTCTGCCAACTCAAGCGCGAGTATCCATTTTGATGACGCATACAGCTCACATGACAGACCGGACACAGTGTAACCAAAACACTCGGTGTGCAGAGCATCACGTACACCATCTAGTAACTAACTACCTATTGTGTGATTTGCCTCGTTTCATTCAAGAATTTGTGCTAATTTCCAATAATAACAGCATATTTTTATTAGCACAAGATGACTGTGGTCGTCATTATAATTTACCTCATATTAGCAATAGTTTATGTTGTTTATTTTTTATATTAACCCTAATGAAACGTGAGGTTTTTGCTTAAAGATAAATATGATCTCTTGTTATGTAGTTAGCGTAATAGATTTACTCCTATTTCCAGCGGTTTTGGACAAGCCCAGGTTTAGCCTACATTTAAAAAGGATGCATGACACATTTTAGATACCGTTAATTTTGGTTACATAAATAATTAGTTCGTGGTTTTATAGTTTTTCTTGTAAGTGTAACTAGTGCTCCGCCCACGGGCTCATAGCCTCATATATGTACGTAGTATGTCTGTTAAGGAGATAAAAATCTATGTATTGATCCAGGTCACGGTTCATACATCTGTATGTAAAATGTTTACATACAGATGTATGAACCGAATCAATCGATTAATCTCTGCAACGTCACAAAACTGCATATTATGATAATATAATCAGTTATAGATAGAACTTGATTAAATTATGTCTGTCCATCTAATTTTCAGCTCTATTTATTTATGACTCCGTAAACATAGTAAAGCCGAGCTTTCATCTTAGATTGTAAACATTGTTTTATCTCGAAGGTCACGGTAATATATTAGTTGGAACATATTGACTCAATGTAGGACTTTGTTAAGACAATATTACCTATGTGCACATATTGAACGATGCCTAGGACAACATGACACATAACAATATTGTGCAAGCGAGAATTAAAAGGAATTCACTCAGAAAACATTGTTATGTATGTGAAACAAGAATTAATGGATGAGTTTTGTATATAAACAGTGTTCTTTAGTTACAAGTTACAAAGTATGTGCTATATTAGCAACAAAAATATTAATTAAGATTTACTTGAGCTCCCGTAAATTTCACGGCCCATCAACAAATTTAAGTATAAATAAACAAAGCATGACACACGTGCTACTTTGCATTCAGTTCCCCCTTAAATTCAATTTTGCTGACAATGTTATTTGCAGTTTCTAGCTATGCACGGAAATCTGCAAACTTTCATCTGTGCACACATTTTTTCCTAGACAGATATGTGGTTTTGAACTGACATGTTACTCTTTCAAGACAATAATAGTTTTAAATTTCGAACGCGAATTGATTCAGCATAGACAGTAAGATTTATCTTTACATAGTATGACGCAAAGCGGGCTCTGTCACGAGGCTAGCGTCGTAACAGGAAGAAATAATAATTATACTGAACGTTCTTCGACGAGATTGTCTAAATATTTATACAACAGTGAGATTTTTAAAACGGCAAACGTATCTAAGTGCGATGAGAAAATAGCTATTGCAAATATAAATTTCCGCATTCTACGTTCATTGAAGAAAGTTTGATGTGTTTATTTGCCTCCAAACTATAATAAAACCAACGTCTCAGACGGTTGCTACTGAAAACTAATTGGCTATATTTATAACGAGTTAATTAACGGGAGGGGATAAACCACTCAATTAATGTGAAACAGAACAACGAACTGAATTTTCTTTGTAAAATCGGAACGGTAAATAAAATATTCATGGCTATGGTATTTGTTGGAACATTCCATGTAGAGCATTGACATTGGTCATGAGGTAATGAACGATTCTATTGGCCCTTTCTATTCTTGAATAAATTCGTGGAAGGACCACGGGTTGATTAACTCCTTATTGGGGCATGAAATATGCCCAACTGCCCGATTTATCCGACACACAGCCGGGTGTAAAATAAAGTGGGTTTAGGGACACAGTAAATTAATAACAAGAGCAGAACCATGTTTAATGGGGCCGTATTCGTTAAAATGATTTTAAGTGATTGAGATTAATTCTTGGAAACCACCTTATAAAAAATTAAAGCTATGCAAGCTATTCAATTGACATTTCACTTTTCTACGTCAACATTATAAAACAGTGCAATGATGAAAATGGAGAAGAACGGATGATTGAAAGACTGAAAACGAACTGGGTAATTCACTTATAAATATTAAAATCGCCATCACATATATGTGTGTACTTATTATTACTTATGTACACTGAAAAGTTAGAACGTACCTAATTATATCAATGACTGGTCATTTATGTACAAATATTGGTTTGGATAATCCAATCTATTAAGCAAATAATCGTCGATTTGAAGTATAAACATTTTACGTAATTTATTTAATAAAATTTTTAGGTTAGCACAAGTTACTTTTGACAGCTACGTAATATGGAAAAGGCGGGAAAATGACTGTCATTTGTAATTTTGAACTATAGACAAAGTTGTGTAGTCCTGACGACGAAGATATCATCTACATGGCCAAGGTTATGTGCTACAAAAAGTATTCTCAATAAATCGATTCCAACACCAGTATTTGGCAAAAGTTATTTATATTTGAAAGTGGTACCTATATTTCAGTAGAACATTCACAATTTGTATACGTCTATAAACACTGCGATCTCTACACACATCCATCTTTATAAATGGATCTAATGGAATCTAATCGACATTAATGAAAGGTATACGAGAAGTAGTTGCAGTTGGCTGTTAAAAGATGAGTTTATTTATTATGATTTGTGCAACAATTTACTGAATATCAATTCTATGCAAGTCTAATGCCCATTTCCACCAACCTCCCCTAAATTACAAGGAACCCCTAAGCAAAGACAGGTGATATTTAACGACACTTTGGTTTTCATCAACCTATAAGTGACTCCTAACAGTACAAGTAAGGGCTTAGTTTAGGCGCTACGGCACCCTAAGTTACTTTTAGTTAAGTGATGATTTCGGGGTTGGTGGAACGGCCATTAAACACTTATCCTTGCCTTGTATATGATGCTTACATTTTTTTTGATATTATTATGTTTTATCTATATGTAATGACATTTTATTGATGTTTCGGGTTAGTAAAGGATTAATTAAAAAAATTTCTTTACATGATTGTGAGTAATTTAAAAATTTCAAAGAGATGACCACAATTACTATTTATATTGATTACTTACAAACAAATACCACAAAATATTGGTGCGGTGGCATCGGCACTGGCGCCAAGTTTCACAAACAAGGAAAAATATTATAATATGAACTTTATTATAAACATTATAAGGTAGAATATTAAAACAATTTACTGCAACAATAACACTTCTCGTTCTTTAATTGTACTAGTCGATGCATTCGCATGAATTTCAAACACAACTCAAGAAATGTTTTCAAAATATTATGCGTTAGATGTAGATGAATGATAACATCAATTACATAGCTAATCAAATAAGAAAACCTTTAAATGGTTTTAGCGAGCGGTTAATTAATGTATAATGTCATTATCAAATAATTTATGGAAAGTCGTCGTGAAGAAAATTGTAATTATTCATGGTTAATTAAAAAAAAACAGTAACCTTCATCTGTGAAAACGAGCACTGGGCCGAACGTGTCATTGTGTAGCTTTTCGTTGTTGTGATGCGCCGGCGCATGCACCGAGCTCCGCAGCAGTGCGGACAGTTTGTCACGCATCGCATCGCACATGCGCACGCCGCACCTTGACACCACCGCTCGGCGCCGGCGCCGACTATTATTCACCGCGGCTATATCAGCGCACTAACCACCACACACCGCCAAAATTCTAACGTATTCAAAATACCACGATTGCTGGCTCGGTCCAACGTCACTTACACCGACACCGACTGTCCTTCCCAACTCAATGTCACACTGCACTTGACTGCTTGACTCCAACTTATATCAGTCTCTCTCTATATCACAAGCACATCACACACCACGGACACGGTCGTGACGAAACAATTATTACGAACACCTATATTGCTTACGTCCACAACACGACCTTTGCTATTCAAGTACTGAACACGAGGAAGTTTATTATTTATCTAAATAATTGTAATTAAATTAAATAATCATCTAATTACTTGAATAAATATATTATCACAATTTTTATTGACATAAGAGTTGTATTTTATTTATAAATTATTTTTTATTTTAACGATGTACGTGGAAATGTTGTAAAGTTTTTTTGTAACTAGAGAGATGTGAGGTGAGAACAGTTGCGCGGGGCGAACTGTCTATTCCGGGCGTGAGCGAGCACGTGGGCGCGCCGCCCGCCCTGCCGCCGCCGCCGCGCGCCGCCCACCGATCAATGGCCACGAGATTTGATATCTCGCACTATCCACATCTTTGTACTTGTCACAATATCACCATTTAAGTAAATTCGCACGTGACTCTTTTAGTAATGTATACACTGTATTATTAGGCGCGATTGTTTCCTATTTTTTTTTAATAAGCAATGATAGAATGATTATATTATTTACTCAACTATCTGGACATTCACTTGCACATTTGCACTGGTTTTCATACTTAATACTTATAATTAAATTACACACAATAAATGTAGATTGGTACCGAAATCAATATGATGTAAAAGTACCGTATAAAGAAACGTCGTTAATATAGAATCAGGCTAATAAAATCCAGTAGGACCCACAAAAAGGATTGCCTACATCTCTAAACGTAAATTTACGAGGGTTTACGTGTTATTTCTATGCGTAGAAAAACAACTGTAGCTAAAAAGGAAAATACTTTCAGTCTATCAACCGAGATGGTGACGCAATCGACGCCGGGGATTGCGACCTACAGTAACCGACTCTAAGGCTTCTCCAATAAAACTCACTCGTGTAAACGAACTTTGTAATCAAGCCAAAATAAATTGAAATGTCCTTATCGGCCAAGTATTAAAATTCGCTTACGAAAAATAAAATATTCACTCGTTTGAAGGTAAATTTTCTTTCAATGCATTATGAATTCCAGGCACAGAGTACACCGCCTGATCAATGGGCTTTATTTATTTCAAAATTACGTTATTCCCGTCTGTTATATGAAAAAAGCTACGCAACAAATCATTGAAATGATACTAATTCATCAAGATAAGATTCTATTTTAATTTGGAATCGGTTTACTTCAATGAAACCTTATATTAGCTTGCGGCAACAATGTTGTTATGCATTTTCCATAATTTATTTGTTTTGTAACGAAAATATCTTTACGTAAATAATATTAAGGATCACGTCCAGTTTTATCTTTGTAAATAAATCGTACGTAATAAAGTTTAGAGAAATATTTCAATTACTCTATAAATGTTCGCTAGAGACCGTGATGAATGTTCGTGTTATACTGTTGATTTTGCTTTATTCCCAGCCTCTATATCTGTCTTGCAGCACGCCCAGGTTACATACTTTTACCCCATTACAATAAAAAATATATTTTTGAAAAGCTAGCTGCTACTGTGGTGGGATGGTTTATAAATCTTTAGACAAACAAAGCTTATTTAGACGGTCGTGGTCCAACACGACGCCGACGATTCCTTGGCACACGTTACAATTATCACAAATACCAGCGGAGTGCCATGCATCTTATTGCAGAACGGCCCAAACTAAATGCACTTTCGTACCTTAATGTCAAAGAATATTGAACCTAAAGGCAAAGGCGTGAAGGTAATGTTTTATTTTTGCCACGGTAAATAATATTTGTCATATTTTAGGTGACGTTGGAATATCTAGCGTTTGTTACATTGAAAAAAATGTCTTTGAAAATGGAGAGTACCTACCTAACTACATGTAGAGGCCGACATATACATAGCAGCAATTGACAGAAATAAACACAAAGTAGAACAGAAATATCAAATGATGTATGTATTTCTGTGGCAAATGTGGACAGGTTTTATTGATTGGATATTTCATCGCGTGTTTGCATTCCCACAATCATAATTTAGATATTATATTGCCTACACCATATCAAACACGTCATTGATCACACTATTTTATAAATACTTACGATAGATTCGAAATAAAATCAATTTTAACGTGAAATCTTAGTCACAAAATTTCTACAAGCTTTCACGTTCTAATGATTTTTGTTTTCAACAGTTGAAAGTGGTTTTGGCAAATAACATAACACATTTGACAAATATTAGGTACCCAATACCCACTTTAGTAAATTAATTCATAATATTATGAATTTGGCATAAAGCCATTATTACTACGAATTAGTTTATTAACCGTCACAAATACAAGCTAAGAAATATGGTCACAAATGATTTCTGTTTTGTCACCACACTATTATGAACTAATAAAACTTTAAATAGCGCGAAATTCTTGAATGCTAGCACCATAAACACGTAGAATAATTCGACACCTGATAATTTATTATACACTAAACAATTCGATATTTGAATATATCACAGATAAAAAATGTTCGCACACAATTCTTGAATTTAATTTCACGAGTCCAACTGACTGGGGGTAAATGAACCCTCGTTGTGACAGCAACATTCACAGACATTGTGTCGCCTGCGTCCTTTGCGCCCTTCAAATGACCTTCCACACGTTTTCCTCTGTAAACCTACCAAACTCTTCTACATACACTAGCTTATTGAACCGATCCAGTTTCCGAATCTTATTACTCAATACAAAACATTCACATTTACCGTAAGAAATAGAATGGAGAATGAAAATAAGTTCGCCAAAAATACTCTCTGTTGCGTTCAGAAAAAAGTTGTAAGTTTACGATGTAACGTTTTTTGCAAACTCTGTTTTGTCTTATTTATCACTCGCGTCAAAGAATAATCAATTAAGATTTTTTTACTTGAAAACAGTGTCAAAGTAAAATAAAGAACGTTCACACTGAAATGTGTTTCCATTTCCATATATTATTTATGAGAAGTAACAGTTGGGCATGTCTATGAACTGTGGATGGACACTTAAATACACATTAATGTCAGTTATATTTAAGAAGTCATACAATTTTAATTAGGTAGGCCTGTCAGACGTTTAGTACGGTCAATGGCAACGGTTTGGTAACTACATACTTAGGGTGTTTTTAATATCGTGCGGATTTCGTCACGCGTGCGGTATTGCCCCGCATGCAGGCCCCGCGCGGTGCTGCTGCCCCCGCGTCCCGCGTCCGTATTCCACGCATTATAATAAATACTTTTATGAAAAGGACATTTGCGGGGCTTACGCATGCGGGGCAATCCCGCACGCGTGATGATATCCGCACGATATTAAAAACACACTAAGTCTCAATACATCTACAAAACTGAAACAGCTTCGCGGTTATAAAAAACTAATTAAGTTTAATGAAATATTGTAGGAATCTGTGTATTACTCGTATTTTTTAGAAATCACGTCTACATAGTTTACTCCAAAACAGAATGCAAGCCGCTTTTCGTTTTTAAGTCATTGGATTGATAAATACGTCAACAATTTTATGAACCTAGACTTATATTTCAGCGTGCACTTTACAACATACAAATAGCTAAAAAAAGAAAAGGCATCATTATTTTATCTATCATGCAAATGCATACGAAATACTAATTTTATTTCTTCATTTCAATAGAATTCACTTACATATAATTTGTATAAAACTCCTGTGTAATAAAGGTAATTTTGAACAAGCTTTGTAATATTTTACTGGCGTTTATCAAAAACGCAAAGTCAACAAAAGTGAAAATGTAATTACTATTAGATTTGCAAAACCTGAGCTAAGCGAAACGTGTCATACAGTAATTTATTGAAAAATGTAGTTATACGACCCACATAGTTATTGAATCATCAATTTTTACTGACCCTAATTTATTATACTGAACCGAGAATGCATAATTATATTAAATGTTTTTAGAGGTATCTAGTGTTAATTGTTATTTCCGTGTTTATAATATAAATCAATAAAAAGCCACATGCATTCTAGAATCACATAATTAACTCGTCGAGTACCGGTTTTATAGACACAATTAAAGAACAATAGGTCGCGGTCACCGGTGACCGCTTGGTGTTTGACAGTTTAAGATATGTATAAAACTGTCGATTTATGTTTATTTTTTGTTATAAACAAATTACAATATAGATACATGTCATCATTATCATCTATATATATCATTACATGTGTTATATTACTCGTAGCAAGACTCCCTTATATATGCGAATAAAAATATATATAAAAGTACATAGCAATCACCGACGTAATATTACGCATTCTGTTTCGAAAGATTCAGAGAAAATCTGTAAAAGAATGTCTGCAATATATTCACTCGAAACGTTTTCAACGAAATGAAGAAAGCAACTTTTCAAATGCAAGTTTCAAACATTTCGGTAAATCTGATATACCGTCTTAAACTTGCTACTATTTACGCATTGTTCTCAATGCTTACATTACGTTGTTACTGAAACCTAAATCAACGTGTAGTTTAGAGTTTTGTTCAATCGAACTATTCATGAACAAACATAACGTCACTCAACCACCTAGCTATTATACTCAGGTACAATACATTCTAAATATGGCCAATGTATTTCCAAACTATGCTTCAACTATCTTAATTTGTGTGTATATAAAAGAACAGCACAGATCCGTATTATAATTAGACGCGACGGTCAGTTATTCTGAGATTGCGAACGATGTCATGTGACATGGCCTACAGCATGAGCCTGGTTTCTGGAATCATTACGTTCCGACTCGTAATAAAACCAACATTACTACATGAAGAAAAATCTGCTAATAATGTAATGTGAAGTTTTCCATTCACGTAATAATAGGATTCATGTGTACTTGAACCAATTAATACGAAGCTGCTATATATAGCAAATAGTTGACCATAAAGCACTCGCTTCATTCTTCTGTCTACTGATGTTATGCGGCTCAAGGTCGTCTCCCCATACTTATAATTTGTGTTCAAGGTTACGCGTTATCTAAACTTTAAAGTTTCAAATAGAGAGATTCTCCGAGAGCACGTTGAGAGCGAAATCAGCGTGGTACTAATCAATATATTTCACGCATGCGTCACAATGACTTTTAAACGTCTTCGAGTACTCGGGAGCGTAGGCGTTTGACGTGTTTTTCTGTTTCTAGCAATGAAAATGTCATCGAAACGAAAGATAGTAAACTTTTGTAACTTCACTCTGTAGATGACTTTGACATAGCGGTTATTTCTCGGGTCACCTATTTATCTGCCCTTCACGCAAGGACAACTGTATTCGTCCAAATTCGAAAGGGTTTTATGTTACATTTTAGTTTCAAATGACTATCATGTAGTGGTCAAGTAACAATAGTTGCCCGTTGAACTACTTTACCGCGTGTAACCTCAAAAGGGGGTCGTGATATCCCTCGAGTACCCATTCAGCGTTAACCTTGTAAAACAAAATGAGGATTTGCGAATTGTTAATAAAACCTAGTCATACTACGGCCCACGCTGTAAACAAATTACGATCCTGAATTTAATTAAGTTACGCTTTAATACCAAGCCAACTGTCCGCGAAAATGGCGAAATATTTTAATATAGCTACCAAATGTGGTTAGAACTAGATTAATTTAATTTTTACAAACAAATTTTGTCTAAAAGTTAAGTTAGTAGATACTCCAGAGGTACTAAGGATTTACTACCATTTAGGGCCGATTTTTCAATCATCAGTTAACTCTTAACTGAAGAATAAAATTGATATTTGACAGTTTTTAGTATGGAAGAATTGCCAAATATTCAAATTTATTCTTTATTTAAAATTTATCTGTCATGTCGGCCCTTATTAGTTTAAAAATCGATGTACCCTTACGCTCGCTAGTCAGTAGTCTTACTGCTGACCACTCAATACAAATACACGAGGCTTAGTTAATGGACTTGTATTATCGCGAAAGAGACGGCAATATCCGTATTACGTAATAGGCAGGTACTGTGCAATTGAACCCTATGAATAAAAACATATTTAAAAATGTCATTCGTATACTTTTGGACCTGTTTGATCAGGGATTTTGATATCAAATTCAAAATACAAAATGTTCTTAATGCTTCAAATCCAGAAAGAACCGCCTTCAAAAAAATATAATCTTAAGATTACCAGATAGAAGGCGCCAAGGAATATCACCAAAATTCTTTAGATAGCAAAAAGATTAAAAAGTGGAACTAAGTAAGAATTTATCTAACAAAAGATATCTCACAGATATGCGAAGAAGAATAAGTCCCGAGCGGAAAATTACTCTGTGGAGTACCTACTTCTCATTACTCGAAGCACTCAGGCTAAGTATCCTTCTAGTACGAAGTTATAAAGAGATGTTACTTAAGAGATCGTTACACAAAGCGTAGATACAATCACTATAAAAGACAGATTTTACTAAAAGCTCTTTAAGGTACTTTCGTAACGATTTTCACAAAGAAATCGACGGTAAACATGTATTTTTCGGTAATCGTAAGCTGTAATGCCAAATATTATAGCCAAAATAAAGTCCTTATAGTTATTATAACTCGAGATTGAAATTTTTGAGGCATATAAGGCAATTTTGAGTTGGTGGTTTATTCATGAAATACATACCTATATCTTCACATATGACTCACATGTTTCATATTTAACAATAAATAAAATAAATCACGAAATCAAGTAAAAAGCAAGGTTTTCCTTCACATTTATCAAAACCTTGACTACAAAATTAACCTCATTCATAAAACTGTATCAACGCTAAGAATGTGCAAGTATTCACACTTCCGACCTTTTGTATCGTTTTACAGTCAGTCTTATCAATAGATACACCTATCAATTCTATTGGGAAGGATTAGAAGCTTAAATGCAATAGATTTATAGATATAGAGATAGACAAAGCTGATAACGAACGATTCTCCTAATATGTGAGTAATCATAACAATTTTGATAAGAAAATTTATCTCTATATGTGTGTCGAATCATGATTATTCACGGTTTTTGGGTATTTTTATAACACACTAAGCTTTAATTTAGAACTATATGACTTAGAATTTTATAAATAAATATGCAAAGGTAATCAAATTAATATCTACTCACGTTTTTAATCGTTTACTCTATTGACAGTCGTCATTGAAAAATGAATAATAAAATTATTTGAAAACAAAAGTTATAGCGTAAAACTGTAATCTTTCATTTTATTATATGAATAAAAAATATTGGTACAAACTCCATCATCAATTTACACATATAATTATTAGTCCACCGAAAACAACGATTTTATATAAAGTTGCGTACGCGTCGTGCATCTTTCCGCGTCCTTTCAGCTTTCGACGTCCGTGTCTATTCAGTTATTATGGCAAAAACATTCATAAAATAAAATGAGGACAAATTGTTACGACACTGTACTGGACGAAACTTCGCGATCTGACACGAATGGATAATTAGGTGTGCATACTCCCTAACACAGTATTTTATAGCTCACTATAACCGACAACTATATTCTTATGGTTTTATACAATAACATTATAATTCGTGTGAAGTAGTAACTTATTATTACGACCAATAAAAACAGTAGGTAAATAAATGTGTTAATTAAATGGCCCACAATCTTAACAAACATGTAATAAGTCTAATGAGACAATTAGCACAATTTCGGAATAAAACCTACCTTTCTGTGAGTTCCAGTGTTTCGTCATATCACTTAGGAAGTTAATACAACAGTCGCACAATATTTACAATGTGTACACTCAAAACAGTACGTAATGACCGGTAATAGAGGTGATATCGACAGGACTTAGGCTTGTATCGATAAGCAGCTATCATTTGAGGGCTAAACTTATCAAAAATGTTAAAATACTACGTCAAACAGTAATTCATACGATGAATCACGGTGCTTTAGTTAATCGAATGCGCAGTGGCCGAGTGACCGTGATTGATAAATGATGCAGTTTTGAAGAGGAAAATGTCTATTAAGCTCCGAAGGAGTAAGTAAATATCGAAAAAACTGGAACTCAATAATCAGCAGGCAAGCATGGCAAAAACACATTTCTACCAGACACGTCTAAAATTCTATTTTGACCACTTTATTTTTTATTTATAAACAAACAACAATTTCGACATGAAAATCCAATTAATTACTGAACACTAATTTACTGACATGTTATAAAGTGCACACTTTAGTGAAGATAAATTGTAAGATATCAATTCGATAGCGATCTAACCGTTAAAGAAGTATTACTAATCCACTGATTAAGTTAGGACTCCTAACTAGAGCAATCCTAATTGCTGTAATGATCCAAGTATTGCTGAGTTTGTACCGCTTTTATGAATAATTAAGAAAATTATGCGAGCGCCATGCAGCATCTACACAAGATGAAAAGTTGGCACCAGTTTCTATATGTTCTAAAATACAATGACAAATAATGGAAATTTAAAATATTCAAAACTCGGTTACGCGTGAGCTACACGCTGACTACGCGTTGACTACGCGTGCTACAAAATATGCTACGCTTCTACTGTTGCTACCTTGCTACGCAAAGACGCGCTACGGCTACGAGTGAGCTACGCATCAACTACACTACGGACACACTACGCATCGACTACGCAGGAGTAGCCACGCTACGCGTCGATTACTAACGCGCTACGCACTGCCTACGTAATTACTACGTCAGTTTTGTTTAAAAGTTTGCTTGAATTCGTCACAAATTAGCGTTTACAGGGGAAACGAAGTTTCTGTTGCGCAAAATTAAGTTCTGTTCTTAATATCCTTTTGATATAAATTAAATAAACAATGCTACCTTACGAAAATTAGTAAATGTCGACTACTAAAATTAAACAGTGCTCTCGTATTTGGAAAAAGGTATGAAGTCATTAACACTGCCCTGACTAGTATTACTGTATGTCATATTACTTTGTAATTATTTATTTACATTGCTTCATGCACAAAGTGTACAATAGGTGGACATGATGCTGCAGGCATTTTCTCCCAGTCTGACTAATCTTATTCTGACTAAATGTCCCAGTTTTTTTTTTTTTTGTTTAGAAAAACGTTGCCCCACACTAGGATTTTCTCCTGTGTCGTAGGTGCGTTTACAAACATACAAGTTCACATACACAAAGACACCCAGACCCGAAACAACAATTTGTGGATCACACAAAGTGTTGTCCCGTGCGGGAATCGAACCCGCGGCACGTTGCACGGCAGCCGGTTGCCCAGCCACCGCACCAACCGTGCAGTCAATTTAATTAGATTATGAGCGTAAGGCAATTGCTAGTGCATCTGTATTAACGTACATACTTTTGAACTATAAAATCTCATACGCAGTTGGCTTATCATTGAGTCTGGCCGTCGTAATCAAAATCAATCTGGAGACATTATTATTAAAATTTATAAATATTTTATCTCCGTATTGATTAGCCAAATGAGTAATAATTAACGACTACAACGCTGTGCTTTGAGTGTATCATATTTTTACAGAACTATTTGTCTTATTAACAAGATATACGATATAGTTTTAATTACTTTTGTTAATCATAAGTTGTTTTTAATAATTTAATCAACTTTTTACGATACAAGTAAACTGATAGAATATATTGAATTGCGACAGGTGCATCAGCTATCCTTATTCCCTCGTACGATCCCTTGCGTGTTGACAAATGACAATAGTAATAAATAAAACTAATTTAGCGTTGTTGCCCATTTGGCTCGTTGTTATTGTAACGTGACCGACAGACGTGCCGCACTATTTCAAACATATAATATATCCCATCTGATGAGAAGAAAATTTTAAAGTGAAATGTCACACCTTATTAAAATCTATTGATTAAAGCTATGACTATTTAAAATACTTTGTGTCACGTTTAAATCGTAATTAAAAATCGATCGATCTGTGTCGGAAATTCAACTCAAAAATGTTTGGAAATTGAAATTTATAGTTATTATTTTCGGCTTAGCATATATAAGATACAGTACATGTAACACTTACTTTACATGTAACACTAGTTGGTTGTGATATGACTCTCATATAACAGGAGGATGGCTCTAGGTTCCGTTCTAAATTACCTACTTGTACATTTTTTTTTTCGAAACTGGAATGTTTGAAAGTATTTTATTTTATCAAGTCACGCCAATGTCAAACGGAGCCTGTTGCACACAGCGTTCAGCTTAACCACGTTCTTCCATCTTTAAAATCAAGATAAAAAAAATTCATGGGAATACCCTTTACCGCGTAAATTCAATAATTCCATTCTTGGTGCGCTTTTGTCATTCAAGGAATTCTTTAAAAAAATATTCCTTTACGTAATCTTATCACTGATACTGAGGTAATAAAAATAGTCAGAATGTTTATGTCATGCATGATGCAGGTATAATTTTAATTTATGCGTATGCACATTGCTTATTTTATGAAAATTATTTACTTTACGCATTATTTTAGGAAAATAATACTTAAACACAACACGAACGTAACTTCAAAAACTTAAAAACTTACTGCCAGCAATCTGGTAAGGATATTTTAAAGATTGAAGAACTTGGCAACCGCTTCATTTGAGGAAAATACTGTTAAAAGTACTCTTTATTGATTTACTTAAAAATAACGTTGATTACAAGCACCCTCAATGTTTTTAATAAGGAGTTACTATATACGTATTTTATGTATTTCGTATCTTAACGTTTAAGTACATAGGTATATACGTCGATAAAGTTAATGTTGTTATTTTTTTACAAGCTCTGTTTTACTTGCAATGTATTTAGTATGTGTGTAATACTCAATTTTAAACTGATCTTCAATCGAAATTTTATATAAGTAAATTGTGTAACCATAAATAAATACTAATCTGCATATAAGCTTGTTTTCAAAAAGATTTAATTTCATGTATGTACACACGTTTTGTTAATCGCATGTATAAAATGAGCGCTGCCGAGTATATATAATTTTACGGATCGGATCGCATCTCAGGGACTCACAGCACAAATTGGGGTAATTGATCATTAAATACCCCATTTCGTCGAAAATATCCTTAAGGCAGTAAAATAGGAATAGAAACAGACTAGCAAGTAATTTCGTACACAAGAAATAAGATATATATATATATATATATGCAGTAACTATATAGTTAGTTTTGATTTGCTAGAGAACTGACCAATAATGGTTATAAAAGATAAAGTTTCATTTAAAAAAACATACAGTACCGAATAACAATAAGTATGTACTGACTGAATCAAACTTCATTTCCTTACCTGCAAATCACATAACTTGGCTGAGTGTATACATATGTATAAAAGAAACAGTCGCATTTACAATTTACGGATGTCATCTCGAGGACCATGACAACAGCATAAATTGGGGCAATGACCATAATAATAAGAATGTCGATACACGACAGACGTCAATTTATTTTCAGAGCTAATAATATGTGGCTCCATTTGAGTTGCTCTTTGTGACTCTACCATGTAACAGTCGCGTGCAAATACATTGTGCCACGATCGCTAAATACATGTCAGGTCATTTTAATGCAACTTGATGACTATTGAACATTAAATCAATGAACACGTTGCTATTTCTAGAAATGAGCTTAGATTTTATTTCATGTGTGTGTAGCTTATTTCAAGAATAAATTATATTGTTACTTACTAGCTTCTGCTAGTAAATAAAGTGCCTTCACTTCTACAGTTTTATTATAGATTAAGTACGTTACTTGTAGTAGTTTACACCTATTTGTTAATAAAGCTTTTTTATTATTCAGCATCTTTTCAGGATGGCATAACTTTACTTTTATTAAGATTTAGAACTACACAAGTACAATCAGGTTTCCTGAAGTCCAGTGTCTACACTTATTTTGGTTTGGTAAACGAGGAATACAACAATATAAGTAATTGCTTGTTTAAACTTGCAAACTGCAAATGTTCAGTAACAACCTAATGATAGCAACTAAGTCTTACGTTAACGGAAATTATCAATTTGTGGTTGACTTTGACCTTCACAGAGATCAGAGAGAACCTTTCCTTGTGACCTTCGCTACAACGAATTATCAAAAGAAAAAAATATCCCAAATGCTAGAGATTCTAGAGATATTCTATTTAGGATTTTGTGTTACAAAAAATATTGCTTAGTTACAGGTAAAGTTAAATGAAAATTCTAGTATCCTTTACATTTTCCCGGTATATGATGCAATAAGCACGCTGGACATAATAATGTAAGTAGGCACATCGCAGCAATATTTCGGTACTCACTTTCCTGAATACAATTGTATAAAATTAAATATCAAACGGTGTTATTGTTTAGTTAACGTTGCTACAAATTAACGTAGGTACTGTACGTAAGTTATGGTAGACAATATTGCTTTTTTAAAACCTGAATGATCAACTCATTTTGGTACACGTTAACATTGAAATTTTTTATCTTTAGTTACCTGTAGTTAAAATGTCTAGATATGAGTTAATTGCGATATCGATGATAATTTAGGTGAAGTGCAATATAAATAAGGTATAAACGGTAGGTAATGAATAATCTGTCCATAACTTACATACACTAACATACTTATTCTATTTAAAAATATTAAACTTCATATCAAATTTTGCTTGCAATTAAGTAGATAATTAATTAGACCATAAATTAAATAATGAATGAAACTTGGAATTTATGATGAAGACAAAATAATGCATAACTCCAATATAGCAACAGTTTTAATGGAATTTAATAACAATTAGAACTGTACCGTGCCCGTGTACCGGGAATTGTGAAACACAACTCCGCAGACATTGGTAGTACATATTGCAAAAAATTAAAAATCACTTTTGTATAAGAGAAAAACGATAAGAACAATTACAATAGAGGATATTTTCTAAACACTTACCATTACATGCATTCCCTGGCGTTTGTTCATGGTGATGCATTGCTCGAAGCACCGTGTTACGTGTGAAGGATCGCGCCCTTTCATGTCACAAGCAAGACTGAATTTTACGAGCGATCAACTAAGCCGGCTGAAACAGCGAGCCACACCCCGCCTACCCGCCCCTTCCCCCCGCATGCGCACGCTGATTTAAAGCCGTTATTCTTCTGAGTGCCAATACATGAATGACTCCAGCGAAATACCAAAGTAACGTGAAACCGTGTCGCCTACATAAACTAAACGACACCGCTACACGTATTGTTTGAATACAGCGTGCAGTGACAATTGTATCAGGCACTACTTTAAATACTACTAATTTCATTAAAAATCTTGTTAGATTAGCACCATAAATACAAAATTACGTAGCAGGTATCGTAAATATAAGTACCAACATAATCACATTTCGCCGACAAAATATTTTTAACAAAATTAAAATTATTTTAAAGTCCCGACCACCAAAACGCTGGCAACGCATTTGAAACTTCTCAAGTGCTGCGGGTTTCCTAGGGCAGCGCCGATTGATTACCTATCATTAGGGGCGACCCGTGTGCCCGTCTGCTTCATCCCATAAAAAAAATTAATAATACGGAGCATAAATATTAAAATGCTTTACACAGTAAATAATTAGGAATTCGTAAATTTTAAACTTGAAACATAGGTAATATCCGCTTACTTTGCATGGTCAGCTTTCTCCCTGTCCGAAAAGGCAAGCAACAGAATAGTGTTTAAATGTTAGGTATATATGTTGCATTAAAATTACACACCTGAGACCTTGCTGTACCTAGGTAGGTAGGTACCTACTTGATAAGATTACAGCTTACTCGAACTAAATAGAAGAGAATCATACGCATTCCAAGAAGTCTGACGAAGAACTGCGTAGTCCAAGACATGCTGTTAATGCAGAAGATATTATCTTAAGCCAAGATTAGGACGTACGATATCGCTCGGCACGATATTAGTCATAGGTAAGCTAGGTAGGTGGGTATCTGGATACCTACCTACCTTCTTAAATGTTTTGAGAAATAAATCTTAGGTGTAATAAATCGTGTTTTGTATCTGTAATAAAAATATACATATTTGTATAGCTACAGACTAGAAGAAAAATAATAAGTATCTAATTATGTTTTTAGATCATGGTTTTAGACAGATCATGGATTCAGACTTATTTGTAGCTTTTAGTTCGATTATTCCATAACAGATGGCGTTACGGTAGGAAAGTAATTGATTAAACCGACATGAACAATATGGTACATACATACCTACCTAGATTATCATGAAAGTACATATTTATTAGTGTTTGATTCCCTTAAAAAGTTAGGTACCTACTTACCTAAAAAGTTTGCAATTGTTTTTATTTACGATTACATTTCAGTACCTACCTACATTTTTATACCATGAAGTTAAGTAGCACATCCTAATATCGTGTTTGTCTGAATTCTGAGAAGTAGTAGGTGGAACATGAGAGTAATTTAATATTCTACCTAAGCATAGAATTAATCCAAGTACTGATCTACTCAGTCTACCTAAGACACCATTCTTTCAAACATTTTTGCCTACGTACGAATATAGATACTTACTCGGAATGCACGTTAATCCCGGAAGTTGCGACATCATTGATAGTCGCGTTCGTTCATCAATCATACGTGAAACCCTCATATTGGATTCAATTCAACTCAAATGTCGAAACAAAACTAGGATGAATTGCGAAGTATCTGTATAAAGATGATGGTCGCTTCATTCATCACCATCAACAGCCTATAAATGCCCACTGCTGAGCAAAGCCTCTTCTCACACGGAGAAGGTTAGAGCATTAATCACCACGCTTGCTCAATGCGGGTTGGTGATTTCAAACTTATAATTAGAAATTATAAGTCCAGGTTTCCTCACGATGTTTTTCCTTCACCGTTTGTCAGTGGTGTCTAAATAATCTTAGAAGGTCGCTTCATTATCGAATTCTAATATTTTCGAATTTGAAGACTAGAATCCCTTAGTCCTTTTGGAAATTATTTCTGATGTAAAAACACCATTTTGAACTGAAGTTTTGGGGGAACATGGTTACTTAGAATTGTAATACCTAGGTAATTGATAGTCATTATTTTGAATAATCATTTGGGTACCTAGTAGGTAACTAAGTAGGTACCTACCAACTAACAATAAAATTATAGGATGTACATAATTGTATGACTAATCGATCAAAGTCCTAATCTTTTGTTAGACATGTATATGTAAGCACGGCAGGCCAAAAAAAATTATGTAGGTGCTTGCAACAGACTACGATCAGCAATACGGGGTTCAACACAAACAAATAAATATTAAAGATGTTAGTTCGTTGGTGTCTGTTAACAATACAATAGCTGCGGTAGTAAGCAGTTACGTCGATTTGTTCAGTTAGGCACATTACTTCGTGAATCATAAGCCCGCATTTACAGAATCATATACAAGGCTGACATCACAATAAGGTCCACAGAACACGTAACTACAAATAAAACAGAGTTATGATTTTTTTGTTTATTAATATAAAATTAAAAGCAACCATTATTACAGCGTACATCGTTTGTTACCTTCCTTTATTATAACTAGATCTTAATTTATATTTGTTTTAGGTAATAATTATACATACTATAATAATTAAAAAATATGCGATGTAAAAACACGTGAGAATCATATTGATCACTAATTTTAAAGTATTGAAATAAAGGCAAGGTCGTGTGAATGATGAACATAGTTAGCGAGGTTTATAATAAAATCATTAACAGTATGAATTTATATAAAGATAAAGCTACATTCAATGGACTTCATGGTTACATACCAATAACAACAGCGACATACAGCATAAATGCTGCTCAAAAATCTACAATCCTAAAAAAGCTGGATTTTGCATTAGGCATTGCTTTATAAGCTGCTTGTATTGTTCAGATACAAATAATACAAATCAGTAATATTTTACTATTGTATGTTGGTACATATTTCGCATTTCAGTTTTGAGTCAATGTCGTAACATTTCTATTTGTTCTCATACACCCAAAACTCGTAATGAATAGTGCTGAGTAATATAACATGTTATTTTATAATAGTGTTATCATTAACTACTTACAACTAAAGTTTAAAATCCAAATATATACAGAAATGTTGAATGTTGCATTAACTCTGTTCAAACACTGTCCGCTTTCCACAATGATAATCCAATTATGGTAAACAGAGAGGTGAAGCCACACTAGTCGAATTTCCACACCAATACTGTATATTTCGGCATTTTTTTACCAAAAGGCAACTGAACAAATAACAATCGACATATTTTAACAAAGAATTCAACTTAAAATATCACATTTTGTATATCATGAATGTTTTAGGTATACATTTCATCACATTTCTATACAAAGTTATATTCATCTAACACAATATTGAGTACAGAACTAAATTAATTGATTATTTCTTTGATATTGTTATATAAGTACCTAATAGAGGCAAATTCTTTTTATTTAACAATTTTGCTCATGATCAGCCAAGTGGCTGCCTTTGAAAATAAACTTTTACTAAATCAGTACAAATACCATAAAAAACATTCTTTCTAATTTAGAAATGTTTAGCAACATCACCTAACAATTAGTTTATTTCTTACACACTCAATGTAATGTAAACAGGCCTGTTTCAGAGAATATTATTTTGAATGAAACGGAGAAATATACCCTGCAGTATTTTTCTAATTTTTTAAATATTTATACATAATTATATCATTTTGGAATACCCTAGTCCATAGCCCATTTTAACAAAAATAAAAATAAACTTGTCATTTATTAAGGTCACAGTGAAACATAATTGAGTTCTAGAATGTAATGTTAAGTAAGAAATTAAAACAAAGTAAATTAATGTTCATACAATATGCTGTCTCAAATTTTGTATGGTAACAAATATAAAACAGAGAAGATATTTTTTAATGTACTTGAAACATCATCATCATCAAAATATTGATATAAAATGGTCACAACTAGGTAGGTACATTATGTAGTAACCTTGACACATTTCAAACCGATTTCAACTAGTTTTTTACAATAATGTAAATTTTAGCATACATTACAATAATTATTATTAGACCACTTTTGGAATCAGTTATCTTTGGAACAGAAACTAATAAATTATTAACAGATTTTTTGCCAATTTATCAAAATTATATTGTACTTAAACAAAAATTTTACAGAATGTAGTTATTTTTAAAATTTCATGAGCAGCAACCAATTAAAAGTATGTGTGAATGTGGTACATTATATTTCTATACATTTTTACATGATATAAAAGGAAACATTACTTACAGAATATTATTATACTTTAATGTATGTTTACTTTATATAATCTGAGACTAATAAATTGCCATCATTGAAGCATATTTCTTAGGGCCTAGCAAGCACAGTTGTCACCATCCCTGTTACGACCATTGTCATTGGCATTAAGCTTGATTTGATCAGGAAACTCGTTGTACAGCTCTGCTTCTGTCTCCTGGGCCAAAGCATTCCGAGCTATGGTCTGGAATGCAAGCTCCACATTCACAGCCTCTTTGGCACTCGTTTCAAAATAGGGAATATCATTTTTACTTTGACACCATTGTTGTGCCCGCTTAGCAGAAACAGCGCGATTGTCCAAGTCGATCTTGTTGCCCAAAATGACAAACGGGAAGTTGTCAGGATCCCTTGGTGAAGCTTGTATCAAAAATTCGTCCCTCCAACTTTCCAAGGACTTGAACGTGTTGGGGGCAGTTACGTCAAATACTAAGACGCAACAATCCGCCCCGCGATAGAACGCCACTCCTAAAGATTGGAATCGTTCCTGGCCAGCAGTATCCCAAATCTGCATTGTGACGATTCGATCATCTACGATTACCTCTTTCGTGAGAAAATCTGCGCCTATTGTTGCCTTGTACTGGTTGGAAAATTTCTTGTTGACAAACTGATTCATAAGCGAAGTTTTGCCTACACCGCTATCGCCAAGGATAATTACCTTCAGAAGTGCCTTTTTTCTCGACGACATTTTACACAGAAATTTATAAAAATGTGGAAAATTACAAAATAATCACACTCTTTGTCTGCACTTTTGACATAAACGAAATTGATAAATGCGTCACCTGTTTTTCGTGGCTAGTTTATTTCGATGGCTACTGTGTATTGCCATATAAATAAATGATAATTATGTAAACATCCTTCGTAAAAGAATCTTGATAATTCGACAGAAACTCGTAATAAGTAGGGAAATAAATTACAAACCATTGGTTGTACTAATGTTGGATTCAAACTTGATTATTTTTGAACTTTTAAATAAGAGTTTTAAAAGAATTCATATTTTGAAATGAATGAAGGAAATTTTTAATGTTATAACTTGAAAACCGTTTGTAAAACTTAAGACTTATAAGATTTACTTTTAGTTAGCGTAATCAGAATATTTCTTGTATTGTTCATCATTATCATATCAGCCATAAGACGTCCACTGCTGAACATAGGCCTCCCTCAATGACTTCCATATAGGCTGGTTGGAAGCGTCCTGCATCCAGTCCAGCGACTCCCTGCGACCTAAATCAGGTCGTCTGCCCACCATGCGGATGGACGTCCAACGATGCGCTTGTATTCTTACTTTCTCCTAAGTTAATTGTTTCGTTGGATGGTGAATGGGCCCTTTTATTATATTAAGCGGATAATAAATGATTTAATGATTGCATGTTACATGATGTAAAAAAGTCATTCATGGTTTTCGATTTCAATCATTCAATATTTGAAAAATGAAATCTTATTCATTCACTTCATTTCATAATCGTTCCGTTCCGTCTGCCGTTCATAAGTTCGTAATTCGTTCATTCGTTTGATTCGTCTATCTGTCTGCGCTGATTTCTGTGTGATTCATGAGTTTTACAGAAATTATTATTCTAATTTCGTTGCCTGTATATTTTTCACTTTTTCAAAGTGCAAAATGGGAGAACACTAGTTGTGATGACTTATTGCTCCTTCGACATATTACTAAAATAGTTCGTTGAACCGAAAGGAAAAAGGTGAGGGTTAGATCGTGTTGTAAAGATGATCCGTTATGCTGCTCTAATTGTGACTTTAAATTCAATTATTATTGTATTTTAGATGGAGAATAATTTGAGCCGTAGTGGCAGCCGATCGAGCTCCGTATGTGAGCTGGAAAAGGACTTTAGCGACATGGAAATTATGAAAACTAGGACGAACCGACGTAACGTACTGCTCCGAACGCCAGCCGCGCGGAAAGCAAAACGAGTCAGATTTTTTAGAAATGGTGATAAATTTTATTCAGGTGTCATAATTCCAGTCTTGCCAGAAAGATACAGGTTGGTGTTACATTTCGTAAACTGCTATAGGAAACTCTTATTAGTTCCAGTTAGAAAATCATTAGAACACTTTCACTTTTATACATACCTATAGATTATTCTAAATTGGACATTATAAAGTATTTATGTAAGTCTACAACAGAACTACAACAGTCCCATTGTGAAGTTATGAAGCAATATTCAATTGTTGAGAATTTAATTGCATGTTTGCAATGGTGAGCTAATTCTTGTGTCATTATGCATATTATTATTGTTATATTACGCGATACACTTTCGTATTCGATTTAATTAATTAAATTCCAATAATTCTCTACATTCTGGTCTACCACTTGTTGGCAAGTCAGCACTCGGCAGTCATATGATAGTAATTTTATTTTTTAATATCAAAGCACAATAAAAATATGACACACATACTCATCTTTCATAATTAGATCATAATATTATAATAATATATACATGTATATAAGTACATTACTCTTTCCATTCCAAGAACTCAGTATCATAATTATAAATAATGCAAAATAATCACAATAACTTATCATTATGATAAATTATGAAAAGTTTGATATGATGACTTAAATGCATCTAAATTCTGGCAGTAAACATTGTGATGTATCTAGCCCTAATTTGATTGTGTGCTTGTTGTAGTGAGTTAAATAAGCAACAATTACCCTATCAAGGTTGTACAGGATGTTATGATAATTGTTTGATTATAATTTTGCCTTTCCTTCCCGTGATGTATAAATACCCATTTGATTTCAAATCAATATAATTGTTTGTTCCTAAAGAAACAATTATCATCTTCCTTCTATTACATACTTTTTGATTCATTCATTGCAAATTGAGACATTAAATTGACCCTATAATCATTGTGATAGTTGTAACATATTTAATCTGTCAAACACCAAGCGGTCACCGGTGACCGCGACCTATTGTTCTTTAATTGTGTCTACAAAACCGGTACTCGACGAGTTAATACATTAAATACACCAAAAGCACATAGTTTGTAGTTGATAAATATTGATATCACATTTGACATGGCCAATTAATAATCTAGTTTTATATCTTTGTTTACAGGTCCTTTGATAGTCTTACTGCAGATCTAACAAGAGTTTTAGTTGACAATGTAACTTTGCCAAGTGGTGTCAGAGCAATATATTCACTTGAGGGTAGAAAAGTAAGTTGTTAGGATATTCTTATTAGTGGTCAATAAGTTGAGCTTATAATAATGTCTATTATATTATTTTGTCCGCAGATAGGCAAACTGGATGATCTAGAAGATGGGCAATCATATGTCTGTAGTGGATTTGGTGAACCCTTCAAACGTCTAGATTATGAAGCCAGTGCAGTGACCCCTCAATCTTTCAGACTAAGTGGCCCTGAGTCTTTGAGTGATAGCTCAAGTCCATCCCCAGCTAGAGCTAATAACAGACTGTCCCGATATTTGCAGGTAATGTAATTAATAATTTACAAGTATAGCTAATAACTATTTTCCTCATAACTGTGGAGTGTGGGTTTAACAATAATAAAAATATTACAGGCAAATGGTAGTAGCACTACTGGCAACGGGACAGCGAGAGTAAGCCCTGCTGGAGACAATGTTGTCAGACCACGCATAGTTACTATTATACGTAATGGAGTTAAACCACGGAAGGTAAGACATTTGTTTATCTATTTACTTGCAACTATGTGTCACTTTGCTACAACCGATTGTGGACTAAATGATAATAAAAGATTAATGTCTACACTTTTGCAACACCTAAGATAACTTCTATTTGTTGTGAATCAGGGACTGAATACTTTTGTTACTTGGAAAATAGTATAAAATGACGCCATTGGTACACGCCAATTAAGAGGAAAATAAGTCTTTTTATCCTATTGAATTACGTGTACATTGTCAAGAACATTATAATTATTATCTGTTCATAATAATACTGGTCGACAGGTGTGCAGATTGTTACTAAACAAACGCAACAGCCCCACACTGGAACATGCACTTGCCGCTATAACAGAATGTGTTAAACTAGACACAGGTTGTGTCCGTAAAGTGTTCACAAGAACTGGATCTGTAGTCACAGCACTGAACCAATTCTTTGAAGTTGAAGATGTGTTCTTTGCTTATGGAAATGAAAGGTACCATTTATTTTCCAATAAGACATGTTATTATTATTATGAAATTGTATGGGATGTTTACTCATTTTTTATGTTATTCTCAGGGTCAACCAAGAGGATTTTGAATTGGAATTTGAAGAAAATAAGGCTGTGCTACAATGTAGAAAAACTCCTATATCAAGAAATTCAAGGTATGTTCTAATACATTTCCTTCAATTTATTCTATTGTTGTAAGAACACAAAGGAACTGACTATGATATTCTACAGGACTGGCCCAAAACCGCGTATGCCTGTGAAAGCGGGTGGTGGCGCTGCTCGAGCGGCCAGTGAGGCAGGAGCAGGCGCAACCGGCGATGTCTCTGACGAGTCCACAGCCCCCTTACTACCACAACCTCTAAGACTCAAGTACAGCGTCGGCAGAATCATAGGTATTTACTACACTTTATTCAAATAAAATCATCATTCATTTTTCCTAAATGTAATTCACTTCTTTTATATTTCCATAGTGTATTTGTCTGTTGTCTTGTGTTAGTCATTTATAACATAGATTCTGGTCAGTGTATTGTTTATTTATAATTTTTGCATTGATGAGCAGTGATATTTTATATTGTATGATTATAGATTTTTCAGACTTGAACACACTATCGTTGTTGACTGCACAATTTAAAAAGTTTTACACTTTAGCATAATAGTATAATTTTAATTTGTGCACATTTTACATGCACTTCAATCGTCGTTTCAAAATCGTTTTTTTAATATTTTGATAGGAGAACTAATTGCAATCATTATTTCTCTTTTCTTGTACTTATAAAATATCATTGTGCTATACAAATAAAGACGACTATGAAAATCCCTATGAGATATAAGGTAGATGTAACTTAAATAGGCTCTGACCAGTTTTTATTATCTATATTTACCAGCAATACTTTATCATTATCGTCCATTTGTCATATCAATACTAGGTGACGGCAACTTCGCTGTTGTACGGATATGTAAAGACAAGACCACTGGGAAGGAATATGCCCTCAAAGTTATTGATAAGGCCAAGTGCAAAGGCAAGGAACACTATGTGGAGGCTGAGGTAAATATTCAACACTGTTAACAGCTTTTATAACCGTTTTACCTAATATCTGTGTTATGATGCAATGAAATAATTAAAAGAAACTCTAAATGCAAACATAAAAATTTATGACGCGTCATGCAGCTGTTTATAGAGCAGAGAAAACATTTTGCGCTGTCGCGTACGCTTAGACCTTTGATGTGATGCCAAAGAACTTATTTATAAATGTTGATATTCGATGTTTTATAATGGAACGGTTTTTATCTTCAGGTTCGAGTCATGAGGAAGCTGTGTCATCCACGAATTGTATCTCTAATCGAAGAACAGGATAGTCCTGAGTGGCTATTCCTTGTAATGGAATTAGTCAGTGGTGTGTATTTGTCTGTTATTGGAACTCCCAATCATTTCATCATTAACAATACTCCAATGATATCTAATAGAACATTGCTTTATTATTCTCATTCCACTTGAACATTATTTATATTTTTAGGTGGAGACTTGTTTGATAGTATCGCGGCCGCTTCCAAATTCTCTGAGCCCCAAGCGCGTTTGCTAATCGGCCACTTAACATCTGCTATCGCATATCTACACTCGCTTTCTATAGTGCATCGTGACATCAAACCCGAAAATCTATTGGTAAGATATCAACTAACAATCCTTGGAAACATTTGAATTATCACCCCAAAGTGAAAGCATGTAATAAATTTATACTATCAACCTAATAAATATCTTGTAAACTAGCATCATCACTTGTACATATTATGTTTATTTCATTACATATCTCATGAGGCATTCAATGGAAGAAGTATATTAAATTTGTACAGGATGTATTCTAACAATTTCGAAATGACGCCAATGTAAGAGTGATTGCACTAAATTAATAAATGTTGTAACACGAATTTCCAGGTGGAAGTGGGTTTGGATGGCAGCATACGCGGCCTGAAGCTGGCTGACTTTGGTCTGGCCGTAGAAGTATGGCGACCACTTCACGCCGTTTGTGGCACTCCTACATACGTAGCACCTGAAATACTACTGGAGACTGGATATGGACTAAAGGTAATATTTTTTATCCTATTCGTAAACAATCTAAAGTGGACAATACACTTACGATTGTTATGTGATTGTATGGAAATAAAACATGCATTCCACCTCACATCTCTCAGAAAATACCATTCCCATGACTTGTTATATAAAAGCGGTTGTTGTTTTAGATGGAAGATAACGTATTTTCCCACCATTTTAACTATTCAAGTGAACTTGAACTTTTAACTTTGTTTACAAAATGGCTTTAGTCCTCTACAAATACTTACGTTTTATGGACATGTCACACTCACATGACCTTCTTACATATACATAAATACAACTAAATGATGATACTATTTCATGTAGAGTTAGAGATAAGAAAATAGTTACACAGGAAAACATATAATCTATTTATCTATTTCCAGATTGATGTTTGGGCGGCTGGCGTGATTTTATACATATTGCTATGTGGATTCCCGCCTTTCTCGTCTCCTGACGGTGATCAAGAGAAATTGTTCGATGCGATATTGTCGGCTCGGCTAGAGTTCCCTGCCCCGCACTGGGAGCGCGTGTCCGCGGGAGCCATCGACCTGGTCGCTAACATGTTGCGTCCACAGCCAGAGCTGCGCTTTGCTGCTGAGGACGTACTCGACCACGCCTGGATGGCGGTCAGTTTATACTTGATTATGCTAATATAATAAACTTGTTAATTCTCACAGACTCATTGGTAAAACTGGTATTAAAATATATTTTCTGTTTTCAGGACGATTATGACGAAAGCTGCGACTTCCGCACGTGGTACGATGAAGACTCTTCATAGCCGGGCGAGTCTTGCCGTGAATCGATGTCGGCGCCCTTGTGACGACGCGTTACCGGCCAAGCAGAGTCTTGAACTCTTTTGAATGTACGCTACGGCTTTAGCGTTTAGTGCTGTTCTAATCACAGCGATTTATGCCTTTCGATATGTTAACACCAATACCAAAGTTATTATTTAACATATTTTACTTAAAGATACTGCATGCATAAATAGTTTGTGTATTTATATATTGTTTGGTGCGAACTCCGGTGCAGTATTATTGTTTTGGTTTTGAATTATTGTGTTATCTTATATTATAAGACAAATTCTTAAAATGATTTCCATTCAGCGAAATATAATATGGGTAGGATAACTGCGTCTCTCTTTGCATAAGACCAGCTATTGGCTGCAAAATATATGGGTCTTTATTGTATAGTGTTAGCATATGGCTTGACAAATTGTAATGTAGCTATACATTGGCGGAGTTTACGCAACCCTAAATACTTTATGGCTGCTCGATTGCTTTGTATTTTGTTTCCTGCGTTTATGTCAGCCAGTGAGTACAATATTGTTATATTTCGCTTATTGAATGAAACTGACAATTCTGAAGATCTCTAGATTTCTCTTACCGCTTTATTAGCTATTCAGTTTTAGAATGAACTTTAGATTTAAAGAAATTATAATATTTATAACGGATATTTTTATTTAACGATAACATTCTGTAATATACGAGTAATATATCTTATTTAATTATTTGAATGAATTCATATTTACAAATGTAGAGCGCAAGTTAATTGTAATGATTTTTTGTATAATATGAATTGCTTGTAGGCATATATTCAATGCTATTGCTTCTATCATTATATCTTAATCATATCATTCACTTCTTGATTAAAACATTCCCCTCTTGTAGAAAGAAACCAACAGTGGACACACATGAATGTAATCACTTATGTATTATACGAATATTAAACTGCAAAAATGGTGCTAGCGACAGCGATAACAATTTTATAAATGTAGTTAAGTCTATTATAAACATGTCCTTGAACACAAATAAATAAATCAATTAATTAAATAATTTACTTGTTGTGGAGTGTGGACAAGACCTTTTGGTAAATATCAATGATATTTCTATAAGAAATGTCACGTACAATCTAGCCATACAAGTTGGCAGATTTAAAAACGGTTGGCAATAGGAAGTTAGTGATATGAGAGTAGGAATCGAATATAATGTAGGACATGATATGAAATTAACCGCTTGAATGCCGGTATATGAGACACAATAGAAAGTATATTGTCGCGGATCCGCGTTTAGACACACGACGTGTTAAATAATATCCTTATTATTGAATATGTTTACTGTATTAATGAAACAAGATTGGTCCCTGTTGCAGCACAACATGTATCATGAACAGCAGTTTTAGCTTTTTACAGCAGCACATGCTTGGCATCATAGAAGCTGGAGCTAAACTTATTTATAATTAGATAAGTGCCAAATTCATTTCATTACTGCATAAATATGTATCATTATTCACGCAGGTCGCAGCAATCAATGTTCCTCTCGAATATATGTTTTATTACTATAAATTAAGTTATTTTTCATAGTGTTAATATATCACTGAGCAACACCAAATGCAAACCACATTAGACTGAAATACATTCCTCCACAGTATGATGATATGACACTGAAGCTTTTCATCACAGAGTATTGCAAGATATATCTCAATACCTAGTGATAAATCTGTGTATGTTTCCATTTTGTATTTGGTGGTCTTTGTATTCCACAATTTTATGAAATTTTATAAAGAAAATTTACTGTTGTGATTTTTACATGATCAGAATTGCCTAGATAGGTACCCCAATTTTTAAAAAGGACTAATTACAAAATAAATTAAAGATTACGTATAAAAGTTGTAAATGAGAAATAATACACAGGAGATTTAACAAAAAATATTAAAATGTGTCTACAAAAAATACAGTCTTTCATTGCATGTCAGTCATAGTGATTCATAAAATTTTATAATGCATTTAGACATGATATGTTCATTGAGTAAATGAGAGAAATAAATAAATTTATAAAAAATACTTTGTTTATTTTATTTACATTTAAATTCCTTTAGATTAGTTAGTACAACAATGATAATATAATTATTTAAGAACATAACCACTTAACAAGAAACCACTTGATGCATTCATTGTGACTTCTGGATGAGTTCTATCAGGCAACACCTGTAAAGATAAGATATCAAAGCTTAATTTTGATATAATACATCACTTCGGAGATTAAATTATTGCAGTACAAAATATGCATCAAAACAATAATAGTTATCAAATCTTAAAACTATGTCCTATTCAATCCTATGTACTATTTAGATTTCAATGTCTTTAAAAAAAAAAAAAAATAATGAAAGTCTGCAATAATAAGTACCATTTTTTGTGTCTGTCTCCCAAATTATTTTAAACTGTCAAACACCAAGCGGTCACCGGTGACCGCAACCTATTGTTCTTTAATTGTGTCTATAAATACGGTACTCGACGAGTTAATCTTGAATACTTTTATTGTTAGTAACATGACTAATTAATTGATCTTCAAGTATGTAAAGAAAGCTTACATTAAAATTTATGGCAAAAGAAAAGTTCATGGATGGTGGCTTTTACCCAGTTAACCAACCATGCATCGCTTCTAAGTAATGCTTTTCTTGCTTGATAATTGGGCAATTAAAATTTCAACATGCAACTTCAAAAGAAAATCTTTGATCATTTATTAATTATAAGTTATTTTATACGGTTTATAATGTGAGTCAGTGACTTTCTCCACATAATTATTTTATAAAAAATACCCTGAAATAAGGGACCTTACCTGATAATTTCTCATCCAGTTACAGGTCAGTTTAAGAGCTGCAACATTACTTTGCATTTTTAACTGCATATACAACTGCTGCAAAGGCTCTGCAACATTATAGTAGATCACAAATGGTCTGCCGGGCTTAACAAAATTCACTAATTCATTAAAAATATTTTGTGGATCTTCTTTGCATGCTATTACTAAGGAATCCATCTTATTTTGCAAGATTTCTGAAGCAGCTATATTATCAAAATGCCATTTTGGCTTTTTATTTTCTCTTGGAGGGTCAGAAACATTTGTATTATCGTTTTCCCTTGGTTCATTCTCATTGTCCTGTTTACTTTTCTTTGATGGGCATTCTTCGGAGCTTTCTTCATGTTTTCTCTTCATTGAAGTTGGCTCTGTGCCTTCTGCTTTTTCTTCTTGAGGCGCAGAATTATTTGTATCACAGCCTTGATAGAATTGTCTAAGTGCAGAGTATACATTGACGGAAACACATCTAGCTAATTGTTCTTCAGGGAAGTTCATAGCCAACAATGCTTGCTTTTGTGACATGTTACCAGGATGCATGTGTACTAGTTTACCAGTAGTGTTCTCTCCTATAGCACTCAATAATGTGGCTGCCACTAACCCATTGGAACCAGAGTCATACAACAAGTGGTTGCCCTCACAATGAATATTTACCATTGTTATAATTTGCGATAGTGTGTCGATCCGCAAGTTCTGAATTTTATTAGGTTCTAGTTTGTACATAATTTCACTAATTATTCTTAAATTAGGTTTTAATACTTGGAAGTATTCAAAATATTTCTTCTCTTTTTTCCTCAAATATTTGTCTTGTGAAAACTCAGTTTTGTTGTGAAATGTGTTGGAATTACTGATTAAAGTTTCCACAATGTCTGATGCTTTATTGGAATCAGTTTTGAGTGTCTCAATGTCTGCTGCGGATAACTTTTGTGAGCGTCCATCATCCAGAATATTTCTATTATCATTACCAGATACTTTAATATCAATCTCGTCTGTTAATTTAACAGCTTCTTCTGCTAATTCGACCGTGAATTCTCTTTTTTTCTTATTTGATTTAGGAATCAATTTAAAAACTGAAAAGTATGGACAGCCAGCTAAACCTTCCAGATTAATAGTATCTTTTCCTAAGTTTATAGTAGAATCTGATTTATTGAATTTGTGCAGTTTTTTGTAGTTATGCTTCTGTATAACGATATAATCACCAATTTTAATTTCGTTGGCCATGCTGAGGGTTTTAGAGGTTAGGTTATAATAATTAATATCACTTCACACACGACTTCTGCGTCATTAAGAAGTACAAGTAAAATAAATTTATTTTTTTCTTACTGTATCTGATCACGATAAGAATTAAAAATAGGCTAAAATATTATAACAACAAGCACCGTTCCTGCGTCAACAATGCAATTTGAATTGACATTATTGACAAAGTGTATTAGTTGTCAGTTTGCTGGCTGACAGTGCGAAGCAAAGCATTGAAATAACACAAAGTCTTTTTAGATTTCTCACGATTGATATTATTTTCATCTTGTTTTCAACAAAGGGCGTTGAATTTTTTGAACGTCCTTGTTTTTACCTTGATTTGCGAATCCACTGCAATAACTTTATGTATCGTGTCGTGTTATCAATCCATGTTTTTGTTAGGTTAAAATAAATCGAAAAAAGAAATGATAAAATCCAAGACCAAAAAATAGCCAAACATTACATCGCACTTGTATAATAAACGTTTCTTTGTTTGGGTTTGATTCCCGGGTCGGGCAAAGTATTACTGGGTTTTAAAAAAAATTCTCAGTAGTAGCACGGAGTCTGGAACTGTGCCCGATATATGGCAATAGGCTCACCCCCTATTACATGGGACTCATAACATAAATAGTGAAAAGTGGGTGTTACATTGTACAGTGGTATAATGTGCACCTCAGCCTACCCCTTTGAGGATAAAAGGCGTGATGTTATGTTATGTATGTCTTTGTTTGGATGTTTGTCCGTCAATCACGCTGAAACTACTGAACGGATTTGGATGAAATTTGGTATGGGCTGATTTAGATAATATGATACAAAAAGTATCCTACCACCTAATTCCGGTTAAATGCTCCCATGGGATAAAACCGAAATCATATTCTACGTGGATGAAGTCGCAGCTAGTAGGAATAAATATTGAAAACTCATCTCAATAACAAAATAATAGTTTAATAAATATAAATGTATAAACAAACATAATTATTTCATTATGGTAAATATATTATAGTTACCCTCCATACACAATGTACAATTTATTATTTCCTTAAAAACTAATATGATAATAACTTATTTACAATATCTAGTTTTTAGCTATCTCAATCATCTTTTCCACACTGCAAACCTTTTCACGAGGCTTACCTTTCACTTTCCCCTGTTCTTTTTCAAACTTATCTATTTTTTCCCAGCCACCCCAGTCAATAACATTGCCATTATTTTCACTAATTATTTTCTTTATTTCTGTGAAACCACTTTTATTATAGTTGTTGTCAGTGTTGCTTAAATTTTCAAGTATAATTTTAGCTACTTGGAATGCATTTCCCATTGTATGTAATATTACACCAACAGGCCCAGTGCCAAGCCAACCTGCTACATAAAGTTTTCCTAGGCCTGCACTATCTTCAACAATTCCTTTATTATTTTCTACTACTCCATGATTCAATATTAAATCTTTATCTGCCTGAATACTCTTGTAACCTATGCTCCTGAATGCTAAATCACAATTGAGTATGTCTTTCTCTTCAGTAGGCACACATCTCTGTTCTTCCAGTTTATCTCCTACAAGTTTAGTATATGTTAGTTCAATCCCGGTCAATTGGTTGTTTTGATCAACCAAGAATTTATTTGGACTTCTAAAGAATACTGGTTTGAAATACTTGGTGTGATCATCATCTGTTATAGTTTGGTTTTCATTTAATGATTTTAGCATAAGTTCAGTCAATCTTTTGCGAGGGCGAGGTAGATCTGGCACTATTTTGTCAACATTAACAAAGTCTTTTTCATTCCATATTGTTCTACAGTTTTTCAACTTTAGTTGTTCTCTGAGTTCCTTTATGGTAAAAGCTACTTGTAAGGGTCCTCTTCTGCCTACCAAGTATACTTCTTTTAATTTAGATTCTGATAAAGCACTGAGTGCATGCTCTGTTATATCAGTTTTCTTTAGTTCATCAATTGGCATAAGTAATATTCTTGCCACATCAAGGGCAACATTTCCTTGACCAAGAATAACTGCTGTTCTGCCGGAAAGGTCAACCTGTGAAAAGAGATAAGTATATAAATTAACATTGCCAATAACAATTGCTCAATGTGTAACTACATTTCCAAAATATACCTTCAAATCTTTGTCCCAGGGCAGTCCATTATACCATCCCACAAATCTCCGTGCAGCAATAACATTGGTTGCATCTTCATTCTCTATACCAAGGGTTTTATCTTCTTCAGCACCATATGACTGAAATCATTCACAAACCTTAAATAACAACAAGTAACAAGATAGTAACTAGAGCATAAATAGCTGTATGTAGGGAATTACTGGTTTCAAGTGGCTTTTGTTCAGTTATCTATTTTCAAAGCCTACACTACACTTGACTGCACAGTATAGTGGTGAAGGTAAATCTTCCACTAACTATTAACATAAATATTCCATGGATAAGACACTTGAATAGATAAATTAAACTAGAGTAATTTAAGTGCTTCTACAATTGTTTGGAAATTTACCAATAGGACTGCATCATAATGTTGTCTCAACTGATGCAGATGAACATCTTTACCCAAAGTTATGTTTCCATAGAAATTAACATTGGGTTGTTGTGCTACTTTAGTAAACTGGTTTATAACATTCTTTACTTCTGGATGATCTGGAGCCACACCATACCTAGAATATATACCAAGGACATGTGAAATATTTGTAATGTAAAAAAAATCTCTAAATAATCTACCTACACAAATTTATTGTCACCCACCTTATAAGTCCAAAGGGCACAGGCAATTTTTCCAATATATCAATGTTTACGGACTCCAATTTCTTTGTAAGATGCATCGCCGCATAAAATCCGGCCGGTCCAGCACCCACAATACATACTTGAGGGCGACTTCGATACGTCGAAGTACTTAGAGCCCTCTTTAGCAACTTATAAGTCATTTTTGGATTGATTTTAGATATTTTCTTGAGAACAAAATCTTCAAACTTCTGGCACAGACTATTATGATTTGAAATTTAAATGAGCGGACTGTGGGACGAATTATAATTCATAAGTATTATATGCACATATCAATTGATTTCTTGAATGTTTACATTATATTTTTGAACGTTTTTTGCAACTCTGCAGTTCAAACTTAAACTTGTTTTGAAATAGATTTAACAAAAGTACCTAAAGATACATTATTAATTTTATTTTTTATGCTATTTTCTATCCTTAAAATTTCACTTCGACTTTATTGGATTAAAAGTCTCAATTAATATTTGCTTTTGAGATTTTGGAAACAAAAAGTTAAAATCAACAAGTCGTTCAACGTCAACGTCTCTGATGATTTGTCGTTTGACAGCTTGTTTTAGTCAATGTCATAACTGTAAAGCTACCTATAAGCTGTCCGATATGCCAATGCTGACTCCGATCCAAACCCTTTTTTTCTACGTCCTTGCATTTATCATTATTACTTCATTCATTCAGTCAGTTTTTTAATAGGGCAACTTTCCTTACATTTCACAGTATTTTACTATTGGCAACTCTTATAACAAATAGCAGTCTAGCTAGCTGTCATTCATTGTCATGACTATCATTCATCTCCATTCCGTAACAAAAAAAAAGCTTGGCATTTCTTTTCTTTCTTCAGCTATAGCATCACATACAATTCCTGATTTAAAAATTCCGTGTTAAAATCTATGCGAGGATGTCGCATGTAATGGAAGTGAAACACCTATTTAGTAGGTTGTTTTCTATGAAAAATGGGTAAGTTTTATATTGTTTTTCGGCGTCGCCATAAAGTATGTGTATGGAGTAAGATTTACCTCATAAAATTTTCAGTGGCTTATGATGATAAATGCATTGTTCTCTAAGGATCTTTATTACTAACAGCAATTAATTGCATTATTAAAGAAACTTTATTTTTTTTAATAGGTTGAGTGCGAATAGATGGGTTGTAAGAAATTATACCCAGGACATCGAGATATCGGCAGCTGCAGTGAACAGAGGCAATGTCACCCCTTTGCCGCCATTGTCTGAGCCCATGCCAAACCTGCCGCCAGTGGCTTACGCTTCAGCTGAGACTGATGATGCTCTAACAGAAGTCACTGTGCTTAGCAATGGATTGAGAGTGGCATCAGAGAAAAAGTTTGGGCAATTTTGTACCGCTGGTGGTAAGTACTTTTAATTTGATAGTGTGAGTGTACCATGCCACAGGATCAGGGTATAGTTTTTTTCATTTTATTAATGTAATATTGCATCATTGTTTCAGTGGTCATTGATTCTGGTCCAAGATATGAAGTGGCTTACCCTAATGGTATTTGTCATTTTCTTGAAAAACTAAGCTTTGGTGTAAGTATGAAATGACTAGTTTTTTGTTATGTATTTGACACTACATCAGTGACTATAAATAATTTGTGACTTGACTTCTAAGAAATGTGAAATATTGAAAGTGTGATAATATCACACTTGGAATATTTCTTTATTCTTTATTCATCTTATTTGTGTTATTGATTAAACACAGGCCACACATAAATATGCCACCCGAGATGTCATGCACAAAGAGCTTGAGAGACATGGAGGTATCTGTGACTGTCAAGCATCCCGTGACACCACTGTCTATGCCACCAGTGCAGATTCTAGAGGTTTGGGAGCTATCACTCAGGTAATGTAATGTTTTCAGAAAGATTTGAATAAGCAAACTTATTATAGACTATTCTGGATAGTTCACTACAAAGACTGGATTGCTAAAGTTGTCTATTTCTTTTATCTTCTAGGTTTTGGCTGAAGTGACAATGAGACCACAGCTTTCTTCAGATGAGATAGAGTCAGCAAGACAGGCTGTTGCTTTTGAACTGGAGACTCTGTCTATGCGGCCTGAACAAGAGAACATATTGATGGATATGATCCACAGTGTGAGTTTAGAGATTGTTAAAATAAAAAAATGATTTAAATAGCAATTATTTGTCATTTGAATTGTAAATACAATTACCATATTTATAATATTATCATTTTGTATTACAGGCTGCATACAAAGGAAACACTCTTGGTCTACCTAAGATCTGCCCAAGTAATAATGTTAATAAAATTGACCGCAACATTATCCTGAACTACCTTAAGAACCACTACACACCTGATAGGATGGTGGTTGCAGCTGTTGGTGTAAGTCGTATTCCAAAATCCCTATTAATACGAAAAAAAAATAACATGGTATTAATATAAATAACCACTTTCATGAGCACCGGAACTATTTGCCTTCAAAATATTGATTAAATGTTTCAGTTTATTTTAAGTAATAATTTAGTCTTTTTTGCATTATATTAATTGATTGATAACCACAACACAATAATCTTACGGCCAGCCAGCCAGTTTATTTTCCATAATATTTTTTTATTCTAACAACATGGTTATGTTAGGATTTAGCCACAGGACCACTGTCATACTTATCAGTAAACCTTTTTAATCTTGACTTACGATTTTTAGGTGGACCATGAACACTTTGTGGAATTTGTCCAAAAATATTTTGTGGATATGAAGCCCACTTGGCATGTTGATGAAGCATTCACACCTAATGTTGATTGCTCCATCGCACAATACACTGGGGGAATAGAACAGGTAAAACTTGAAAATATTTTAGCTTTGGTGACAACAATATCAGTTCTCATGTCAGCATAATGATGTTACTTAAATAATCAATGTTTCAGGATGATTGTGAAATTCCTCTGTATCCAGGATCTGATCTACCAGAACTAACTCATATTGTTATTGGATTAGAAAGTAAGTACTACTGTATTACTTTACATAAATATTAAATAATTACCATAAATATACTTTAAAAATTCAGTTGATGGCTAACTAGTGTAATCTTTGTTAATTCTCTTCTGAGGGTGTTGTACAAGCCAACTATGGGATTTGTACCCAACCTAACTGTTTAGAGGCTCATAATAGCAGTAATTGATTAAAATAGTTATATTCTTGTGTTATATTTCTAGGTTGTTCACACAGTGACCCTGATTTTGTGCCGACATGTGTGTTGAACATGATGATGGGTGGTGGAGGCTCATTCTCAGCTGGTGGCCCTGGCAAGGGAATGTACACACGTCTTTACACTAATGTCCTGAACAGGTAGATGTTATTATAATTTTATATCACCAAAATAGAAACCAAAGGAAAAATACTATGTCTAATAATAATAGTATAATACTACACTCGGTCAACTCAGTAGTGAAGTAGTATTTTTGTCTAGATTATTTTGCTTTTTTACTTGCCTCGCTTTATTGCCGAAATTTACTTGATTTATTGCAAAAGATGCGCTATTTATTGTTTATAGGTATTACATACATATTACATTTAATGTTTCAAGGAATATAAGTGAACTTTTTTTCTTTAGATATCACTGGATGTTCAATGCAACAGCGTACAATCACGCATATAGCGACACGGGACTGTTTTGCATCCACGCTGCCTCACCTCCTAACCGCATTTATGACACTACACTGGTAATTGCACGAGAACTTGCAAACATGGCTGGCAAAGTTGGTGAAACAGAACTACGGGTAAGAATTAACAATATTGATTTTACAAAATAAATTTCAATGACATATCAATTTAAATCATTTTAAATGTTGTACAATTTATTTCAGAGGGCAAAAACCCAGCTACAGTCCATGTTATTGATGAATTTAGAAGCAAGGCCAGTCGTCTTTGAAGATGTCGGCCGACAAGTACTTGCGACAGGCAAGAGAAAGCCACCTTCATTCTTCATGAACGAGATTGGTAAGTATTGTTTACATTCAGCTTGGTTTACACATGTAATGAATTTATTAAGTTTCTCGAATAATTTCAAGTTACTTGAAATGGCTTATCATGAACTATTTTTTCTTTCTCCAGAAAAAACAACAAGTGAAGATATAATTCGTGTTGCACAACGAATGTTGAATACCAAGCCAGCAGTAGCAGCTCGAGGAAAACTCGCACACCTTCCCACTTATGATGAAATCCAAGCCAACATTTCTACCGTCAAAAGTGATACAAGCAAAGGAAGAAAACTTAATCTTTTTCGCGCTTAGCTAATACATTAGTACACTATGTATCTGGAATTAATGTACTGTAGTTTTAAATTATCAATAAAGATATTCATTTTTTAATTAAAACACGACATTTCTTTGTGCTATAATTATATTATAAACTATATACAAAACATTATATAACATAATTCATAGCAATACATTTGATTTACATAAACACAAGTACTTAAGTACTAGAATTTCTAATTTTATTAGCAGGTTAGAACAAAAAGTCAGTCTTCTAAAATTATGTATTTTTTAGTCAGTGGTAATGTACAATGTAAGTACACATATTTACAGTATTCTAGGCATTTTTTCCTACAATGTTTACATTTTTTATTTGGTTCTAATTCCTTGTTTACACAGACAGGCTACTACTTGCAAAACTCCCTATAAACGGAACTAATCCTTCAGTTCAAAATATTACTCTTTATGAACAAAATTATTTTTTGGCTCTTTAAAGAAACAACACAAACCATATTCAATACTGCATTGAGTACGCACATTTTTTAAAATTTGGGACAGCCATGTTGTTTTCGAGTGTATGCATTTGAATGTAAATCAAAGAATTGTCTATGCAATTTTTCAATTTATCATTTTTCTTACTTTCCGAGGTTAACTACTGTTTTAGCTGCCTGATCAACATCCTGGACGATTTTAAGAGGGAGACCTGAGTTTTCAAGCAGTTCTCTAGCTGCATCTGAGTTTGTTCCTTCCAATCTGATGACTAGAGGATGTTTCGGAGGATTCTCCTTGCATGCTGTGATGATACCTTGTGCAATTGTAAGGCAATTGACTATACCTGAAAGAAAAAAAGACATGGCATGAGATGCAATCTCATAAAATAAAAAAAAGAGACTTAGCTGATTAACCAATTTAAACTTACCACCAAACACATTGACAAAGATAGACTTCACTTTAGGATCTGATTCCAAGATCCTCAGTGCAATTGATACTTGTTTTGGTCCAACACCACCACCAAGATCCAAGAAGTTGGCTGGCTTCCCGCCATTTAGAGTTATGATGTCCATAGTGGCCATGGCTAGACCTGCTCCATTTACCATGCATCCAATACTGCCGTCCATGTCAATGTACACCAAATTGTGGGCAGCAGCTTCTCTCTGTAAATGTTAAAAGGCAATAGTTACATTTTGTTATTATAATACATATAAATCTTCTCTTAAGTGTCCTCCTAACTCCTAAGTAACACACATTTTTCTGAAAACCACATCAAATCTGTTCAGCCAGTTGCGAGATCATCGCGCACAAACATATAGGTGAAACTGGGAGCCTAATTTTTTTCGAAGTTAATAAAAATAGTGTTAAATTGGACATATATTTCTCTGCTTGTCCCTTTGGGCATTAGAAGGTGTAATGTAAAGTTGAGGAATAACATTGTTTGAAAAGAGTTATTCAAAATATGCATAATAATTATGTACTTGCTGCATCAAGTTTATCTTATATCTACAGATAGGAAATTCCTATCCTTTTCAGCTTAATTTTTGTGAATTTTTATTTCAGAAGGTTGTTATGTAACTCAAAACAATATTATATAATATGATAAGTAAATAGAAAATGATGATAGTATGATTTTGAATGCAAGCCCAGTAAACTTTTACAGTACTACAATCTTCATCCAAAACCACTATCTCAAGTTGAAAATAGCAACAAGACAAAAAATATGATAGCAGAGGTTATACTGATAAGGCAGTGATAAAAACAAATACCCATTATTAACACCAAGTACTTGAACAATGATAAATTGAATGTCAACATGAAAATTTAGTAGGTTATTGCTATTCCCATTAAGTAATGATCATTTTTATTAATGTCCTCGCTTTAAGTTAATCATCTGTTGACATTTAAACAGAATATTTAGAATAAAATTATAATGTTTTTGTATGTTTAAAGTCTTTAATAATAATGATTTCAATAACGAATTTGCTTAATAAGATTAAAATAGACACTAACTCGTCGAGTACCGTATTTATAGACACAATTAAAGAACAATAGGTTGCGGTCACCGGTGACCGCTTGGTGTTTGACAGTTTAAACAATATGATAGGATTAATATGTGTTTTATTATTGTAATCCAGCAATGTTTGTTGTTCATGCTATTTGTACATTTTTTGTAACTTACCTCTTTAGGATCACTCTCGGTTACATCATCAAGAGCGAAAATGTCTTTTTGCCTGAAGCTAGCATTGTCATCAAAGTTCAGCTTAGCATCCACGGAGATAACTCTACCATCATCAGTCTCTACTAGAGGGTTAATCTCTAGCTGAGTAGCATCCACCTGGACATAGAAATAACCAAATAAATATTATTACAGTTCAAATTGAATGTAGCTGATTAGTTTTGAAATACATACACTTAGAAACAATTGCCAAAGTTTTTGCACTTCTGAAGCACACTTTGCTTTAAGTTCCCCTTTGAATTCCAAAAACTCTGCAACTTCATTAGCCATCTTGTCTGTGATACCCTCATAGATATCTATAGGTAGAGTTTTAATTAGATGTGGGGTCTTCTCTGCCACTGCTTCAATGTCCATACCCCCAGCAGGGGAGGCCACAATAGCAGCACCATTGTAGGACCTCTCCATCACTATGCTGAAGTATGTCTCCCTCTTAATGTTCACACTCTCTGCCACCATCACTTTATCTACCAGTATTCCTTCCTTAGGTGTTTGTTTTGTGATCAACTTGTGTCCAATCATATTTTTAGCTAGTTTGAAAACTTCATCGCGATTTTTGGTCAAGTGAACTCCTCCTTTAAAACCATTGTCGAAATGACCTTTACCGCGTCCACCAGCTAAGATCTGCGCTTTGACAACGTACTCATCAGCTTTAAAATCCGCTAAAGGTTTAGTGTCCAGTTTAGAATCAATTACTCGAAAGTCTTGAATAGAAACCTGAAACTTCCTCAACAAGTCCTTACTGTGGAATTCTTGTAGATTTAAGTTTCTTCTAGCTGTGAGTTGGGGGCAATATCTAGGTACTAAGCCGGTAAGGAGTTTAAGATTTTTTGTTTTCTTCAATGCAGCCATAGCGAACTTTGTCCAGAGTCCAGTTACACAAATTAACCTATACAATACTTGATTATTGTCGATATGTAGAATAAATTGATGATTTAGATCACTTCACCATGCAATACTTGAAGAAACCAGTTATTCTAATAGGCGGATCAGCTGAATAATAATAATCGACAGCAGCGGCGCTAATTTTGCGCTGGCGCAAGCACTGTTTTGTGAACCGAACGAAACGAATGGATTGGATTGGGGATTGAATTGAGGATTCGGATTCCTAGTTATTGATAGACAAATGACATTTATGTGATAATGATAAGAAATGACATTGACAAATTGTAATTTTGTCAGTTGTTGTAGCAGTTGTCGCCACTGTCGCAGTTGTACATAACATCACGCCTTTTATCCCCAAAAGGGTAGGCAGATGTGCTCATCATACCACTGTACAATGTAACACCCACTTTTCACTATCTATGTTATGAGTCCCATATAATAGGGGGTGAGCCTATTGCCATATATACCGGGCACAATTCCAGACTCCGTGCTACTACTGAGAATATTTAAAAACCCAGTAATATTTTGCCCGACCCGGGAGCCGAACCCGAGACCCCTTGTTGTCGCAGTTGTGTCATCTATTTTTTTTAATAAGTTCTTGCTTTCTATTGAATTATGTAACAATTCTTGTTATTGTTAGCAAAATTTCTGGCATTTTCATAAAGCAACCCATGTGCCATGCACATTCCTGCTCGATTTTGAATAAAATTTACTAATCGTGATTACTAATATTCATAATCAATTTATAAAAATGACTATTCACCGACATTACAAATTACATTACATTAAATTACAGGTTATAGACATCTTTTTTTCAACGTTCATGTACAAAAATATGAAATTAAACATCAATCAAACACCAACATACGTAGTATTTATTTTTGGTTGAATCGATTATTATTTGCTTTTCATAACCTAGCTACATATCGACCACATTTTAAATTTAAGATCACAGATTTTTAACAATATTATTATTTTAATAAGAGTTATTTAAGATTATATTGTTAAGTTGTGGAATAATAGTAATATTATTACTAATTTGGATTAACTGTATACTTTACCTTTTATATGGCAACACCAAAGTTGTAATGCCAACCTTCAGACCTCAATCTCGGACAACTTCCTTTTTCTCGTGTACTTTTGACAACACGAGGTTATAATCGCTGTTGTGCTTTAAAAAGTATGTATTTATTTTAAATCAAGTGAATATTTGTGTAGTTTTATTACTTGTGCTAAATACTAATTCGTGAATGTTTATTTGTAGGCATCATAATGGCTGAAGAAAACTGGAATGATGAAAATGTCGAAGCGGGCAGCATGGCTATTGACAGCGCGCCCCTGCCCCTAGCCGCCGACATTCCTGAAATCAAGCTGTTTGGAAGGTGGAGTTGCTATGATGTTCAGGTGTCTGACATGTCCCTGCAGGATTACATCTCAGTCAAGGAAAAATACGCAAAATACTTGCCCCACTCCGCCGGCAGGTATGCACACAAGAGATTCCGTAAGGCTCAGTGCCCCATCGTCGAGCGTCTGACCAACTCACTGATGATGCACGGACGTAACAATGGCAAGAAACTTATGGCTGTCCGTATTGTGAAGCATGCCTTTGAAATCATTCACCTCTTGACGGGTGAAAATCCTCTTCAGGTGCTTGTGACAGCTATTATCAACTCCGGACCTCGTGAAGACTCCACTAGGATCGGTCGTGCTGGTACAGTGCGTCGTCAGGCCGTGGATGTGTCCCCCCTGCGCCGTGTAAACCAAGCCATCTGGTTGTTGTGCACCGGTGCCCGTGAGGCGGCATTCAGAAACATTAAAACGATTGCTGAGTGTGTTGCTGATGAACTTATCAACGCAGCAAAGGGTTCTTCAAACTCTTATGCCATCAAGAAGAAGGATGAGTTGGAGCGTGTCGCTAAGTCCAACCGTTAAAACCTTTACTTTAAGATATGTCTCAATAAAAAAAAAGTAAGAATTCTCTTGTTTTATTGATTAACAGAACGGCCCATAAGACACTTTGCTGGTTCAATCAGTGATAATTTATGAATTAACTTTGTGTGTCAATACATTAGCATTTGATTTATTATTTAAATTATTTTAATCACTAATAAGTAAAACTTACTGAAAATGAGCTATATTCAGGTGCCTATACTATCTTTGTAACCAAGTTTATTATAATTACATGGTATTTTATGCGAGGACATATCCATGTAATAGTGATTTAAAAGAGGTTCTTAGATCAATGTATTATTTATTTCGGCTATCATAGTACTTTTGTATTATTTTGGTTTGTTTATGTTTATAATACTTAATACAAACTTGTTCATTCAAGACAGTTTTGGCAAATTACATGTTGTTTTCAATTTTTCGTTTCTAATGTTAGAGTCAAAATATTTTTTAAGTTTCCGTAAAGTCTTAAAGTAGTTCTGAAATCATTCATTACAGCGGTAACCACGTGGACATACTGTACAATGTAATGTACATAGCTCAAAAACAATTCATGGTTAGTGCTGTGTACATAACAATCGATTTATTAATCTCGATGTAAATAGAAAATTATTGAAGTCTTCAATGTGACTTATCGCGTCGACTCATTTAGTATACGTAGACGTTAAGTAAGAGACTTCTTGATATTATATATTATTTATTTTCGAAACGTTCGTATACAGAAGTTAAAAACAAAATACCACATACAGTAAAACCACTAAACCTAACCTAACAAACATATTTCAGGGAAATCTAACGACTATTTATTATTCTGAACATAAAGTTTACTTAGTTTAGCATACGATTACGATTACTATTATTTTACCAAATATAAAATATATTTATTAATATGAGAAGTAATAATAAATAAGAATCGATTTGTAAAACTAATTTGTAACATCTCTACTAAAATACTAGTGACATGCGTCGACGTCAGATGACTGTCAAACTGTCAATAATTTTGAAGTAAAAGTTTGTCGAGAGGTGTAAAAAAAAACCAAAATTGAAATAGAATAGAACTAAAACTAAAGGAGTAATGTTAAAACATTGAAGTGAAAGCACAATAAGAATAATTTATTAAATCTCTTAACAGTTCTAGTAGAATAAAAGTCGGTCGTAGTGGTAAAGCCACAATGATTCACAGTTTATTTATTATAAATCCATCAGGGTATGTATTTTGCTTTCATTTGGTATCAAGTAGGTAAATGAAATAACTTGTTTTTCATAGTATCATAACTATACATATCTGCTTCAATCTTATTATAATAGAATTGGAATTTGGTGAACTTCGTAGAATTTATCTTTTTCTCATCATATTCTATCATTACTTCGCGCCCTGATGTTTCTGGTGATAGACAGAGGTGTAGGCTTACATAGTAAGCATATTAATAAAGATATGCTTACTATGTAAACATATTATAACATTTAATAACTGCTTGTTTGCCTCCTATTCAATAAAAAAATATCTTCCCTTAAGATTATAAACTTCTTTAAAGCTAATTGTAGTGATTTTCTCGTTAATATGCTGCTGTATAAACTGAAACATTGTTTTTTAAATTTACAGAGCAGCATATTAATTCCTTTATAAAGGCTCAATAAAATGCTACTATAAAAGCCCCTTTTATCAACAATCTAGACACCAGATTATAAGATTTACTGTAAAAATATACTGAATATTTTTTCAGGGATGTATTTCTTGAGAAGCATTGGAGAAGTGTGGTGCCAAGATCAGTATGTGACTATTATTTGGAGGCACAAAGGGCATCTCCAAATGTATGTACCAAAAAATAAACTTTAAATAATAGTAATGCCTATAATAAAGGTGTCTCTATTCATCCTTTTAAATATAAAATGTTAATTAAAACTTTTTTTAGGATGTACCTCCAGTGTTGGCTGCACCACATCACTATTTGATATCAATACAGAGAGGTGGGGTAGCCCTTGTAGCTGTGTGCATGCAGGAGGTAGCTCCACTCTTTGTGATCGAGTTCCTGCATAGAGTTGTTGATACATTCCAAGTAAGAAAAAAAATAATTCAATACAGATAATTTATATTGCATTGTCTGTTATAAATAAGTTAAATGTATGGAATATTAAATAGAATAAATAATCTGTTTGAACAGATGTGCAAATGTTTAAATGTGTGTTAAGTACTGATAACTCTATTTATCTCTTTTACAGGATTACTTTTCAGACTGTACCGAGACTATAATTAAAGAGAATTATGTAGTAGTTTACGAGGTATATTTCTTTCTAATTATAAAATGAATATGAAGTGTATTTAATTTAGTAGTAATGCACTTATTCTGTCTTGTACATTTCAGTTGTTGGATGAAATGCTTGACAACGGTTTCCCTCTGGCCACGGAGAGTAATATCCTAAAGGAATTGATTAAACCACCAAATATTTTAAGGACTATTGCTAATACTGTTACTGGGAAATCTAAGTAAGTAGTATGAAAAAAATGAACTACCTATATGGTTGTTAACTATAGGGACTATGTAAGCACTAGTGGAACCTAAACCTCATAGGTAATAGTTAGTTATATGTTTAAATAATCTAATGCCACTCAATTTTAAGGCATTCCCAAGAATACCTACTTGTCACGTCATGACATAGGTAGCATGATATATAAGTACAACTTAAACTGTCAAATACCAAGCGGTCACCGGTGACCGCGACCTATTGTTCTTTAATTGTGTCTGTAAAACCGGTACTCGACGAGTTAATATTGAGGAGCATTTCAGTATTCTGATGATATGATATCTTATATACTGGGTATAAAAGTTCTATTTATTAAATTATTATCAATTTTTAACTAATACACTAGTCATTCCAGCTCAGAATGCAGACACAGTTCAGTCAATTATGCATTTATTTCTGTGTAATTCTAGTGTATCTTCAACACTGCCCTCCGGCCAGTTATCGAACGTGCCATGGCGTCGCTCCGGTGTCAAGTACGCTAATAACGAAGCGTACTTCGACGTTGTAGAAGAAGTGGACGCCATTATTGATAAAAGTGGTGCTACTGTGTCTGCTGAAATACAGGGTTATGTAAGTAACTTTACCTATTGGCAATTAACTATAATACAGGGAAATAAAAGAAAACTTGTGACATTGTGCGACTGTGATTTAACATCAAATCACACCCTTTATACTTTAAATGCAATAGAACATTCGTTTTTTCAGAACCTTGTAGGTATTAGAAAATGATTTAGCCTATGGCATGAGTTTCAGACTCTGCTATTACTGAGAATTATCGAAATACCGTAAAATCGGGTGAATAGGGATCGAGAGGAGAGTAGGGACAGAAGAGGGGTGAATAGATACAAGGAAATCCTTCATAGTATCTATTCACCCCTCTTCTGTCCCTTTACCGTACGAAATAAAATTAAGTGAATTTGCCTAGGAATCAAATTCCAGACACCTTTTTCGGCCTACAAAGCAATTTTAAAATTGAGTAATTATTATACAGATTAACAGTTGCATAATAATGATGCCTGCGGTACAGGTTTCGAACCTAGTTCAGGCACATGTCATAGCAATAATAATATAGGATTAAGACATACGATAAAATGGGGTGAATAGGGATCGAGAGGTGAATAGAGACAGAAGAAGGGTGAATCGATACTATGAAGAATTTCCAAATATCTATTTACTCTTGTCTTTATTCACCTCTCAATCCCTATTCACCCCATTTTACCGTATGTCTTAGAATTATCTTTCAGTCAGCAATTCAGCATTATCTCAATTTGCTTCATATTTACAGTACTTCTTAAAATAATTTCAGATTGACTGCTGCATTAAGTTAAGTGGGATGCCAGATCTGACCCTCACATTTGTAAATCCTCGCCTGTTTGATGATGTTTCCTTCCATCCTTGTGTCAGATTTAAACGGTGGGAGGTAAGTACACTGAAACTTAAAAAATGTAAACTTGTTTGTGATTTTATGCCTTATCCCTTCTTATTAATGTTCGACTAAAATCTTTCTTCTTCTTATGGTGCCACTTCATGCCTGAAGGTTGGCGTCCGCTTTAAAATTGATAATTGGCCTTGTAATAACGGACCTGGCCAATGGGCCAGGCGGAAAACTTGCTCCTCTGAGCTGATACCGGTCCATTCCCACGATATTGTGCAACCACGACTTTTCCTCCCTTCCAAACACGACAGACAGACACGACAGACAGACAGACAGACAGACAGACACGACAGCCAGACACGACAGACAGACACGACAGACAGACACGACAGACAGACACGACAGACAGACACGACAGACATACACGATAGACAGACACGACTGACAGACACGAATTGTTCAAAAATATAGATAAATAGGCTGTCTAACTAAAGCATGTATTTTTTTTTTAAATAAAACGATTTATTTATTCCAGTCTGAAAGAATACTATCATTCATCCCACCGGACGGTAACTTCCGTCTCATGTCGTATCACATCGGGTCTCAGAGCGTGGTCGCGATACCAATGTACGTGCGACACAACCTGACGCTGCGGTCCAATGGGGACCAGGGCCGGTTGGACCTCACCGTTGGACCTAAACAAACTATGGGACGGACTTTAGAAAGTAAGGTTTAGTTAGTGTAAAAGAAATGAGGTTTTAACACACCATTAACTGCTGCACGACTATCCAGAACTTTGACAAATAGAATAAATCCTGATATTTGTAGTTTCAAGTGAGCGCTGACTAAACCCCCATAGGCTAAACTGAATGATTACTGGAGTCACTGCTATATTTTAAAACTAGATATTTTAATATTCTCAGTACGAGAGTTTGAGCTAACTTATAAGATATTTGGCGAGAAAGCATATGATAACTTTCTTATGAATGATATTTTTTTTTAGATGTATCATTGGAGATCTGTATGCCTAAATGTGTGTTGAACTGCTCTCTGACCGCGAACCAAGGCAAATATTCCTACGACCCTGTTAGCAAGGTGCTGCTGTGGGATATAGGACGCATCGAATTACCGAAGCTGCCAAATATTAGAGGGACTGTGAGTATACACATCTTTAAATTTTAAACTAATATTTTTAATCTTACGTCCATACTAGGATTTTTCCTCGCGTCGTGGCTGTGCTTACATACAAATTCATATACACATCACACTTAGTAGACCCAGTACAATTTGCGGATCACACAGAATTGTTCCTTGCAAAAATCGTTGCACTGCAGCTGATTATCCAACCACTGCGCCAGTGATACAGTCAAAAATTAAGCGAACAAATAATAGGGCCTATAAGCTAATGAAATTATTTTTTTACTTGGTCTCTTTATTCTACTTTTTACAAAGTACTGTATTTCGTACATACTTCTTTAAGTTTCCATCATAACATCCAATCATACAATTATTATTTGCGCATACTCAATTATATCGTAAAATTACCTACAGGTATCAGTGGCAACAGGAGCAGACACCACAGGAGCGAATCCGAGCATCAACGTGCACTTCACGATCCCTCAACTGGCAGTCAGTGGGCTGAGAGTCAGCCGCCTAGACATGTATGGCGCTAAATACAAACCGTTCAAAGGCGTCAAGTATGTCACCAAAGCCGGGAAGTTCCATGTGCGCATGTGATCGGAGGCTGATACACGAAGACCTTGGATGTGCTAGGGGATGATGAGACAAATATACAAAAGGACTTTATCTGTCAGTTAGGTAATAAAAATATTTGACGTGTATTGAGTAAGTGAGTTGATGCATTCTCAGTCGTCGAGCTAACATGAAGCAATTGATAAACAAAATTTACCAGAATCGTAATTTGTGTATTCTACTGTCTCTGCCTACCTCATATCAATGGGATACAAGAACCGTTATCGACGATATATAAGTAAAAATATAAATAAGATGTGAAGAAATATTGTGTCCAATATTTTTCTCATATTTATGACGGATTGAGTGTTTTTAATCATCATCTCTATTGCGTACGACTTGCAACTCGTTAACAGTGACACAAGTGTTTGTAGGGAAATACGGTCTGAATATCTCGGAACAAATGTTTTATTATTTTTATTATAATTTTTTTAAGTTTTTTTTTTAGTTTAATATTGTCATGGATGTTATGCGATGTATAATGTATATGTATGTGACTGTAAGGAATTGTTGTAATATTGTACCAACTACCAATAATGATTGAGTTGTCTTGTTAGATGACGTACACGCATGCGTGTACGTCATCGACAGAACAGAAGTTTTGAAAATTGCCATTTTTCAAAACTTCAGAACTACCGAATTAATGAACTATCACCTAAATATGTTTCATTACTTTGTCTGAATACTTGGCGGAAAGTTATTAGTTATAGCATGAGGGCGATGTAAAATGAAGTCAGAATGTAAAAATATTACCGAAAGTTCTTACCACCGTGGGGTATGTAAGTAATGAATTAACTCAGGAAAACATAATTATTATGTCATTAGGTATATCCAGTGTATCCATGTCAAAAAACTTTAGAATAAGTTGTAAATAATATATTTTATTCCATGTTAAATTACTTATATTATTAAAACAATATTATGCAGCATATTCATGACTTTTATTGAGTAAAATAAAACTAAATTACATTATTTTTACAAAGACTTAATTAAAAACCTTTTATAATGAAAGAATTACATAATTATTATCAACTAGCTTCTGCCAGCGGCTTCGCCCGCGGTCCCAGGGGTAAAATGCCTATGTATCACTTCAGACCATAATCTACCTCTGTTCCGAATTTCATTCCGGTCCCTTCAGTGGTTTTAATATGACTGAGTAACAAACAAACACATAAACTCACATATTTTCATTTATAATATCGAGTCAAGCTAATTTCAACCATTGGCCTTTCAGTTACAGCGTAATGTCTATGAATGAGTATTGTAAACGTTAGAGTAGACAAATACAATCAGAAATCACCGAATTGCTAAGCTATCGGGAGTTTCACGTGTTATTGTGAGTCAACCATAAAAGATAGACATATGCTGTCGAGGAATATTTTTTATATAATTTTAAGGAGAATATTTCCGTCATATATGATTTCTATGCAGCTTTAACCTATAAGCCTGCACACGCGACGGAAGCTTAAAAAATGGAGTAACTTCTCCCGTTTTCCCAATATTTCCCTTCACTGCTCTGCTCCTTTTGATCGTAGCGTAATGAAAAGTATACTATAACCTGCCCAAGAGTATGAAGAATAATTGTGCCAAATTTCGTTAAAATCCATCGAGTAGTTTTTGTTTCCATAACGAACATACAGACAGACAGACAAAAATTTTACTGATTGCATTTTTGACATCAGTAGCGATCCCTAACCACCCCTTGATAGTTATTTTTTAAATATATTGTATGTACAGAATTGACCTCTCTACAGATTTATTATAAGTATAGATAATAAAAATTCTTAATTAAACAATTATTAAATATCTATACTAATATTATAAAGAGGAAAGATTTCAAAAATTCTTTCACCAATAGAATGCTACATTCTTCAAATTTGACATAGGTTACATTTCATTTTGAAAAAAATTAGGGATCCTTGGTAAAATTTGAACAATGTAACCGAAGGTGTAGAAAAATGAGTCTTAAAATGTTTTTCGTCGAATGCGCTGCCGAAACTATTAGCGATAGAACAAAATAATGTACAACAGTATTGAAGAACATCATAATGCCTACAAAAAACTCCGCGGTAGCATATGTCCAGTCCAACTATTATAGTTATGTCACTACAACAATCCAAATTTCCAAAAATAAATAATTGTCTACCCCGTGCGAAGCCGGGACGTGCTGTTAGTGTAGTATATGATGATGCTTGATGTTTGACAATATTTGTTACAGGTTACAGATAAAACAATCAACCTGGTTATTAGGTGTGACATTGCGAATATTTTTATTGTAAAAAGATAATGCCTGAAAACATCAATGTGACAACCCTGAGTAGTCTTAATCCTCTCAATACTCGGATGCTAGCAACGAGTATTCATAATTCTCAGTTTTTGGCGTTAATGCCAAATCCATTGCACCAACGAAGGTAAATTAGTTGTAGTGTAGACGCTTAAGACTCAGGCCCGTGAGATGTGCAAAGATTCCGTGGAATTTTGATGCAGGCAATATTCCTGCGCAAAGCGGCCACTTCGCACTCAACCCTATGAGTGTTTATCATCGAGCTGTCTTTATCTCTAAAGTATCGCTGCACCAGAACAGACATCAGCGCCGGATACTCTTTCTGAACATTTGCTTCCACATCACGCTCCTAATGCAAAAATAATTAACGTTAAACGGCCCGTTTTGTTCACACGCAAACTCCGAGACAACGGACGGATGCGATATTAATCGGTTACCATTCACTTCAAATTCCAAATGCTTTTCTAATCTAAGTATCGATGTTTTATATTGAGGTCAGATTGTAGCTCCTGTCTTAGTCTGCGTAAAATACTGATAATTTAGTTTAAATTAATTTCTTCTGGTAATAATTAATATTAAATCCATTTGACATTGCACCACAGTAAAGTACCGTACCTGTCTCTTAGCCCATAGGAGTGTTAATAAAGTGTTTATGGAACAATTACTATTGCTTCCCGGTAATAGCTGAAGGTTTCCGCATGTACGCTTGCAAGAAGAAACAAGGTGATAAATAAAAGGGGCCCAGCATATTAATGTCCCATTGTGTGTTTTATGAATTAAGTAACACCATTCATCGATACATTGATACGGGTGTTGTCAAGTTGCGTTACGTTTCTCTGGGAATCAAGATGGAACGGGACCTAAGTTACCTCATGTCTCATGCATACGAACTTCCCACATGGATCACTCAAGAAAATGTGCAACGGCACTCAGGTCGTAGATTTATGTAGGTACCGTCTGTTGATTGTCTAGGTCTTTCTCTCATTTAAGTTTTATGGAGATTTGAGAAAGTCCGAACAAGTAGGTACCTATGCAGCCGCATAAATTGAGCCGTTGAAAGCTTTCACAGTCCCAGAATAAATTACCTCCTAGGTATCTAAAGAACTGTCTAAAGACGGTGATCAGAGTAATCTAACTAGACTAGTGAGAGGTCAGGCCAATATCAGGCCACGGAAGGCCTTTTTTTAAGGGAGGAAAATCATCGAAAGACTGCTCCTTCGGCCTTCCGTGGCCTACCGATTTGGAGTCGCGGAGAACCTAACAGGTTACCGGCTCTAAGCGCAGGAGAAGGAACGGGGTGGTTTTTAGTCAGTAAGAGTCTGACACTCTCTCGTCTAACCCAAGGCGGGAGAAGCCATTGGATGATTTTCCCCCTTCAAAAAAGGCCAATAATAAGCCAGGTCAGGCCAATATTATCTTATAAGTATTTTCTGTGGCACGGAAACGAAAAACGACGATTACATACACTGGCAAAATTTTTAGGTCACTCTTGGCGCAACCCTCTTCATCCGCCGTCGTGTACTCAAACCTCTAGTTAAACTCATGAGGTAGTCAGGGAATGTGATTACTTACGATATAACAGCAATAAGAAGGTGACCATCGGGCATAGGCCCCTGGCGGGCGGTTAAATCTAGCACGAAACCATTCCATTACGTTGCCCACACCAGATGCTGTGGGGATCAAGTTAAATGGTGACGGTAGCGTTGTTTGCAGCATGTAGTCTATGTATACCTGGAAATATTGTAAAAGGCGGATTAAAATTTTAAAGGTGTTATTGTTCAGTGTTATTTTGCTAAGTAGTATTTAGACCTAACTACGTATAGGTACGTAGGTAGGTACCTAGTTCATATAGTGGGTAGTACCTATTCTTATTTGACTTTTCATCGGTCACTTAAGTATTTAAGAAACCTATAAGTGACACATTAAGGTAAAGGGTTAGATTATGTGCTCTTTCACGCTAAGTAGGTAGGGAACTCTTAGTTAAGAAATTATTTAGAACACGTTGGTGTAACCGAGCATTATTAGGTAGTGAGAGGTTCAGTGGTTCGACAATGGGTTCGAATCAAATTTGAACCCTTGAGTTTCTCGGTAATGGTCTTGTTTGTCGAGTGATCCCATATGATTTCACATAGGATTAGTGAAACCATAGAGAACAGTGAAAACCTTGTTTAATTAAATTTACTTCACAAATAAAATCATTGAGGTAATGAATGCGGAATGTCGAAGCTCTACAGACTAAGTTCTTTGGTCATTTTTTATAAGTAGGTATGGGATATCATTTTACGATAAGCCAGCACTAATATAGGGAGGTAAGTATGAACTTTTAATAACAAACAGTAATAAATACCTACACGACGTCGACAGGATAGCGGTTTTCGATTAGAAACAATGACTGCACAGATTGGATCGGTTGTAATAAGCAATACCCTTATTTGTGCACAATATGGTCCATAATGGGTTAAAAACCTGTACCTGACCTGAACTTGCCCAAGGTATCTAACTATAAAGTTTTATTGCTAACTTGCGACCACCTACGGGTTCGTTAACCTCAACTATTTTACGAGTTTAAACTGTGACATAGGTACATAACCAGGAAGGTCTTGAAACGAATTTACATAATTCATTGAATGACGTTTTATTCTATTGAGCTGTAATTGAATTATAATAGCAGTAAGAGAAATAGGCATTCACATACATATTTACCAATCAGGCTCGTCTTAGGTTTTAGTAGATTAGGCACGACATGTTTTTTAACTAAGCACTTTTAAAAAACAGTTTTCAAGAAGAACAACTAGCACAAAGTTTCTTTTTAAATGTCGCAGGTGCGCTACCAAACATAACCCAGACCAGAAACAACAATTTGTGGATCACACAGAGTTGTTCCATGCGGGAATCGAACCCGCAACATATTGCGCGGCATTCGGTTGCCCAGCCACCGCACCAACCGTGCAGTCCATAGTGGCTTAGTGGCGCCTGCTGTAAGGAAATAGGGTAGTCCTCTTTAACGAAACGAATGGCGAAAAGCGCCTTCTGAATAAATATTTAAACCATTTAGCTTCGAGATATAAAGAGCGTAATATGACATACTTACTTTATTACGTGCTCGGAGATATTTAATGATTAAATATTCTTTAGTAATGGTTATGTTCCGAAAACAGATGATTTCTTTTTGAGGGGAGAAATCATCCAATGGCTTCTCCCGCCCGGGTGAGGCAAAAGGGAGTGTCTTACTGACTAAAAACCACTCTGTTCCTGCTCTTGCACTTCGAGCTGGAGCTTTCGCAACCTGTTAAGTCCGTATCGGCATCAACCCTATTGGGCCCCATCTATGATGGTGGTCTAATAGCTCTTTGAGTTGAGGTTGAGACACGCGCAGAACGCGACGCGCCGTACGTTCGGGGAAAACAGATGCTAAGGACTTGGTTAGTTAACCATTAAATGACTATGAGTGCGGTAGTAATTAAGTATTCAAAACAATTCTTTTATATAAACTACTTAAAAAAAACCGACTTCAACACCCTCTCTTTTTGAAGTCGGTTAGTTAAGATAAAAGTGTGAAAAATCTGACACTAATCAGACAGGCATACCTACCTCAGTTTTACCGAAAGTCCACTCTATATCGACGTTGTCGGTAACTCTTTGAAAAGTGTTAGACATGGTAGCAATGAGCATGTTCAGTACCACTATTACGGATATTACTTCGAAACCTGCAATTAAAAACATGGAATATTTACTTTTAACTTTTAAGGCATGAACATCGTTTTTCTTATGATGGATTTATTTTAAGATCTTGGGATAATAAATATATAGTTATCTAGAGTGCTGGTAGGACCTGCTTCGCAATTTTATTTAGCTAGCAATTATCGTAAATGTCTAGACTAAAACACATGACATAACATCACGCCTTTTATGCCCAAAGGGGTAGACAGACATGCACATTACGACACTTAATTTAATGTAACACTTACTTTTTACCATTCATGTTATGAGCCCCATGTAATGTGAGCCTATTGCCATATACCGGGCACAATTACAAACTCCGTGCTACTACTGAGTTTTCTTTTAAATCCCTGTAATACTTTGCTCGGCCCGGGAATCGAACTCAAGACCCCTTGCCCAGCAGTCGCACTTACGAGCACTCGGCTAACGAGGCAGTCCACTAAAATACATGTTCATTTAATAAAGCTTCCTATGACTTTACTAAAATTGTAATAACTTACTTTACCCCAGTTTCTATTTTAAATTAAAACCTGCAGAATAATTTACATTACTTAGGTAGATAAGTGCTTAAAAAAGTCCTATTTTTAATTACAGATTTCATTTAACAAGTGACTTACATCCAAAACAAAAGTATCCGATACGTTCAGTATACCCATGTCTGTTCTCATGCAACTTGTCCAAACTCCTTGGATCCCGGGTGTTCTCCAGCACCACGTCAGCACTTTCCAAGGGCGCCATGCAAAATAGAGCCCAGAACAACGTGTTTAGGGTGTCTGTCAAACTCGTGAAAGAGGCCACCTGAAAGTATTGGTTAGAACCTCTATTTAAGTCTTTGATTGGCCGGCTCCAATGATCCAACCAATCAGAGGTCTTGGTACGAGTCTACGTTTAAAATAATCGAAACGAGTATGAGTTCGTACGTTACGTGATTACGTCACTTACATAGAACAAGCCCTCTGCATAGAATAGACTGGTAGTACCAATATTTTACATAAGAAAATTAATTGCTACAATTTTATGACGTGTTTTTTAAATACATACTGTAGTTTAGACTATCCATAGGTACTGGTATAATAACAATAAATCTCCCAATTGATTTCGATCATGGTGGCCTGTCCAACTAGACTAGCCCACTACGCAGGAGATATTCTAGTGCACAAGTGTGTGCGGAACACAGGTGCACACTCTGTGCGCTCGCTCTCTGGACCCGATGCGACGGTAGACCGTCACGACCGGAGAGAGGTCAGGCGCAGGACCGACGGCTTTACAGGCTTTCCGAGGCACGGGGGTGGAACACCGCCGAACTTCCTGACTCTGGGCTAATAATGGTCATTTTACTGCAAAAATGGCATTATCACTTTTCAGCCGAACGCGGGGTTCGAACCCACGACACGTTGCACAGAAGCCGGTCACCCAACCACTGCGCCAACTGTGCAGTATTTTATTTATGCATAAATATGTTAGGTTGCTAACAAGGAGTAATGACTATATGAAATTTCCAGTAAACGAGCTTCCGCATTACATGATACCACCACTCAATTTAAAGTAAAACAGTTAATTTTGATAACAAAGGCGCCAGCACCTCCATGAGTCATGGGAACCAGTGTAAACGCTTTACATAGGCAGATCATCCGGTTTTTGTCCAACGTCTAATGTAAAGTAACAGTACATGTTTCATTGTGAGTTGCAATGATCCGTGAAATAAGTTCCAGACAATGTGAACTAATGATTGATCGCGAAAGCTCGTCGTTTGTTCCTCAGAGCCCGCAGCTAGCTACTACTCACTTGCTTTTTAACCGTGTTGCTACTTAAATGTCAAGTTTATTACTGACAAATCTTAAATATCACGTAGAAGCTTCTGTGTAAATGCGAGTTTCAAATAAATAAAAATTCGATGAATTTTAAAATTGGCTACGACGTCATAAAAAGGTTGTAAGTTCCGCCAGTACAACGCTAACTCCCTGAATTACAACGGTTCAGCCAGGCCGGTACATAGAGATCTGACCTCAACCTCAGAAATACGTATAAAATGCATGAATGTTTAGACATATACCTATAAAAACCGCGTAAAGTTTAAATGTCTCGCTGGTCAGAAGCTACCTACGCTGTGAACATTTTTATTTCATATTAACCTAGTCTGTTAACTTCTGTTTCAAAATGACATGTGTGGCGGATTATAACGACTATTAAACTCCGTTACTGTCTCCACGGGTTAAAGTTTAACTTGATAGTGGTAATAGTTTGCTATATCTTACTGTGTATTCAAGACAATTGTGTTGGGATATGAGGTCATGCGTTTTATAGACCGTAATATAAATTGCAATACATAAACGTAAAATGTACAGCTAGCTAGCTAGCAATAAAGTCGCCTAATCGATACTGCTTACAGTATTTACCTGTACTGTCTTCATTCCGAACTCGTCTTCATAAACCATACCATCGTAATACTGGTAGAACCGCGCCAGGCCGGCAGTAAACGCGCTGATTATTATTGCAAATATTATGATGTACTTGTAAATATCAATAGTCATTTTCCCTAACGATACCTGTGAAGTAACTGTAATGTAGTGAGTTATTCAAAGTGCATCGATGGCAAGTGTCGATACTGTCGATAAAGTTAAAGTAGAACTAATATAACTTGTAGGTACAATGTTACATGTTCGCATGAAGAGAACTCTTGAAACAGTAAACCCATACAAGGAGATCTAATTTGAATAAAGGTATGTATGCAACATTTTCTAACGAGGACATTCTTACATAGAATCAATGCGGCATTTAAATGTAAAATCAGCATACCTGCAATGGCCCTAGATGGTAGTTCAACTGGCACAGGAACATAAGTCGGAAGAAAGCGATTATAGTCGCGAGGCAAAACGTGCCCTCGGCTAATAAAGTTGGGTCGTGCTGGTTCCAATATTTGCGATCTGAATAGTTTTAAAGGTCAAATTCAATCTTGCAAATTCGTTTCTATACATCGACCGCTAAACACGCTATTGGGTACGTGATCCGTAAGTTCTTTAGCCGCTCCGGTGAGCTCTATCTTATCTAATGATTTTATACCTACTTTGAGCTAACGCAGAAGTGCTAGCGATAACTAAGTACCGAGGCGGTACATTGACATCTAGTGCTTAAAGTAATTACACTAAGTAGATGTAAGAGTGGTAATAATGTACTATCGGTATTACAGGCAATAAAATTACTAAGTATAACATATTGGACAGAAATATTGTGTCCATTCATTCTGTGATCTACATAAGGTTAATAATTAATCGAATATCTTTGTTCAGCATTACCTAAATCTTCTTCGTTATAAATTGCAACGTCGATCGCAGCTAGAACCCAAAAGACGAATGTCATGAAGAACAGAGTGAGCATAATGAGCTCAGTCCAGTTCCACATCTTGCTGAAGTATCGATGCGGTCCCTGCATCACCATCATCCGGAGAGCCGACCAGGCATAGCCACACACGTACAGTATCAGCGGCGCCTCCGCACCTAGCAGACCAAACGAGGCCAGCTATCATTTGTTCTTGTTTAATCAAAGCAACCATTTATAGACTACTATCTACATCGCCTATTGGCTTACCTTAAAAAGCTCCACGGTAACGGTCTTTGGTATACTTGACTAACAAATAAAGAAATATAAATGATACACAGCAAGTAGAGGTACCCGTGTACCACATAATGATACGTTATCAAGCTGCAGTTGGAATATCGTGTGCAATTAATTGTGATAATCTTGACAAAGCATCACATAAGCGTCATTAGAAAGTAAATCGCGAACCTGTGTTTGGAGGTCCTCGTTTCTGACTATATTTATCTTGATTAGAAATATAGAAGACTAGAGCAAGGAAAACGAAATATGCGGCGACGTGAGTAATCAGTTTGTTCAACGGTATCTGCCAGTGAGATACGAGGCGATGACGAGGCGCTACCTGCAAACATTCTAATTAGACACACACTCAGGGAGAGTGACCGTGAATAAAAACGAAAATAATGTACTCACCATGCACACAAGAAGAATAAATGGTGTAATGAATATTCGGCCTAAAACGAGTACCGCCTTTACCAACAGAGGTTTGCTTCTCCATGAATGCCAGTCGCCGAGCCAGTATGACTCCAGCACCTACGAAATTATCATCGTATTTAATGAACTTGTACATTTACAGATTTTTGAGTATCCCGTTAGTAAAACCTTGCAAATTCAAAGGACCACATTTTTAGATTTCTGAATGTGGGACAACTGGTGTAATTTTTCGGTTTCCGAATGTGGGACTAACGACGGGTAATAAAGTTTACTTTCATTTCTATTATTTTCATCATTTCTATACCTGTTGTGTATTGGGATGTGCGACAAATTCCTTCTGCTTATAGTCGACAGCCATAAGCAGCCTCGGCAACACAAAATGGCGACGTCCGAGACAACCTGTCGTTTGCTTTAACACAAATTCCACTTCTTCTGATGTACGACAACATCCTATTAGGAACAGACATGAACAGAGCTTAGCTTTAATCATTGGCTTTTAGTGTTATACACATGTGAAAGTTTGGAAGTATTCGTATACGTTTGTTAATCTATTAATCATACAGCAATGAGTTTGTAATTATCTGTAGTGCTAATTTAATAAGAATTTGGAAAAGGTCTAACCGTCCAATTTGAGTTTCTATCCGGTGTATGGCGTGCCAACTTCATCCTACCTATGTAAAGGCGTAGATACTTAGGAATAATAAATTATTCAAATATTTTCTCGACGTGCCTAGATGGTAAGTTTCAACTTGGACTGGAGTATACTATCTATTATTAACTGTTCCGATATCGAAATCCTATTAAGGATGTGAGGTGTAAATGGAGTCTGGAAGTGGACTTAATGTAGTTGGTATAATCGCAGCTCCTAATACAATAGGACTAATAAGAACTGGTGCATAATGGTATTCACTTGACAGAGCAGGGGCTGGATGAATAGACGTGACGTCATCAAAGTCTTACTTTTAACTATAAGATGCTACGGTCTAACAATCCTTCCACATTAACATTCAAAACATAAAATTTCTTAGAAATATTTTCTAGTGACAATTCATACATACCTATGAGGTCAACAGCGAAGGTGCTGACGTCATCAGCGACTTGCAGGTAGGCTGCAGCGAGTTGCCTGTGAGCTGCAGCATTGTCTGCCAATTCTGCAGCGAGTCTAAACGAGGCCAGTATAGGGTCGGCGCACATGTGCACCATGTATGCGGGAGACGCAATCGCTCGGTACAGAGACAGACGAACACTACTCTCGTACAGTGGATCGTCATTCAAGCAGCAAGTTCTAGAAAAATGACAATCTCACAGGTTTTAAACAGGCACAGGTCAATCAGTTCAGTGGTATGTTTATAAGCGCGATTGCTGAACAAAAGCTTTTAGGTTTCCTTATTTATTATCAAGGATAACTGTAGCCGATAAATAAATGGTTTTTGGTTTTAGCTTACTCTCCAGGGAATAAAAAGCGTACCTAATGTTTTTGTTTTTAAACCCTCGAGCGTCTTTATGAGCACCCGGTGGATCATAAGAAAAAATGCTCAATGCTGCTTTCTCTTTTATAAAATCTATTATTAATGTTTTATTTTTATTTTGACTGTATTTTTTATTTCTATTGTAATGATCCTTGTTTTCGTGTGCCAATGGCCAAATAAATACATTTCCTTTATTTCTTTCTTACTTTCTCCAAATGTCACGTGTGCACCCGTTGGATCATAAGGAACGCGGACGCTCGACGGGTTAAGAATCAGAGATATGGTATGTATAGTTTTCTTTTAGTACAATTTGAGTTCGAAACTCTAGAAATGAAAACTTTTGTTCAAATAACGGTGGTATTGCCAGAACAGTAAAATAACATTAGGAAATATAATATAAGCCGGTTGAGCGTGGGCAACCCAATGTCGCCTTGATAACTTAACACTATTTAAAATCAATTTTATTTTCATTGTTGTTAAATGAGTCACTTCTATTTTCATAAATGTCTATATTTTTTGTATATGTTTATTTACACAAATAAAGATATTGTATTGCCTCATAACTAACAGTAAACTCTTTGAAAATGATTTTAAATTTGTTGATTATTTTATTGGCATTTAAATATTAAATTTTATGGCTACTTGAATCTTGATAAACACGATAATTTTGCATCATGATCACAAATCCATCGATACTAAAATTATGGTCGAAAAATAATGTGAAATGAATATTAATGACATTAAGTTTAGCAACAGTTGTACCATAGTCACTCTAGACTCACCTACAACAACTGCAACAACAGTTAAGTTTATGGGGACGATTGATTGCATGTCCTCTTTCGATGAGCAGTGAGACAATCTCGTAATGGCCCAGCTGAGCAGCGAGGATGAGCGGCGTCACGTGCGCGGGGAAGTCTGCCGAATGCGTCGCCCCCGCACACTCTAATCCTGGCGAAATCCTCTGCTGAGCCTCCAACAAACAAACTGCCGACATTCACCTACTTTTAAAATCCCAATTCCTTTATAAGGCAAGTGAAAGCAAGAACAACAACATTTTACCCAATATCTTAATATTGTTGGATCGGATGGCTTGTAACACACTGTCACTTATTTCCACATTCGGAAGTCCCAAGAGAAACTTAACCATTCCCGGAGATCTGTTTTGTACAGCCATTTGGAGCGCTGACATACCCTACAAAGTAAAACAGTTTTGTGTATATTGATAATTGACTCATAACCTAAAGTAAAGTATTAAAGTACTAAAGTATTAAAGTACATAATTAGGGTTATAACCTGATAGTTTGTACAGTTCACATTCAGGCACGGATCGCTATTTAAAATTTCTTTGGCACCATCGACATTGTCCTCTGATACGAGTCTAAGAAACTCTGCTTCATTCGGTTGCAGTTTTGGTAGAATTATGAATTCTTCTGAACACATATTCAACTCTCTTCTGCTGGTCTTCGGCTATAAATGACAAAACTTACATTTACTATTTTTTTTCTATTCTATTCCTACTCTTCTTTAAGTGAGAGAGATCCTTGCTTCGGCACGAATGGACCGACTCAACCGGAGTGATAGGTACCATGGACTCACAGAAACCGTCATGCGAGTGAGGTTACCGGAGGCCCAATTACCCCCTGCCCAATCTGCCTAATTCCCGAATCTCCAACAATCCTCAAATACTTAATTCTCAAACGGCTGGTAATGCACTTGTAACACCTCTAGTGTTTTGGGTGTCCATAGGCTGCGCCGATTGCTTACCATCACGTGACCTATCTGTTCGTTTACCGGCTTATACTATAAAAAAAGAAAAATATTTACTATTTACTACTTTTATTACCGAGGTTAGTTTTTCATACATCTTGGATGAAGAAGCGTTAGTTATCTTAGCTTTATAGGCAGAAAATTCACTATTCATCGACTCTAATGGATTTATTGATCTTCGGAGTTGAAGTGAACTAGTTTTCTGATCCATCACATTGTAACTCATAGCCCTGGTAGTGCCGATTTTATGATGACTGAATTTAGGAACGGAGTACGCTTTTCTTTGATAGTGGTGTCTACTTGAGTGTTGTTGAAGCGATTTCGGTGCATTACGATCTTTATCTTTAGAGTAGCCTCCGTGGTCAGATTTATCCATGATTTGTGACGTTTGATTTTTGCTGGCTTTTTCTTCGTCTCTCGGTACGCTTGGTAGTGTTTGGTTCTCTATAGAGTCTGTTTTCGGTGATTCCTGTAATATGTCGATAGGAAACATCCTACTGGACCCATACCACGAAAGCCATTTTCACGGGCTATGCGCGGTACGTAAAACTTCTTTATCGTGTTCTCGTCACTTTTTTGTTACTGTATCTTTAATGATAGGTATTCAATTGCAAAAAGCCCACACTTATTCGGCAATCAACATCAATTAAAGTTCTTTACACACAAAACAATCTCTCTATATCTTTTCAAATTAGATTAGACAAATTCTTCTGTCAGAAAAACCAAAGAGTACATATGTTTAAGGGTAAGAAAAACGCTTAAGACTCTGTTCACATCTCTTTGGTGCAGTACGAAAACATATGTTGTCTATGTTTATTTGCAAGAAGGTTAGTTATATCGCTGCTGATAAACTCTGTGCAATAATACGGGAAACGACATCTATTGATACTGCTCCTATCTATATCTACAGCTTTATCTAAATTATGTACGTATTTCAAATGCTGTAGGTTTTAATTTTCGTTGTACATAGTATATAGCAATGCGAAGTACGAGTACGACCTCGTGAGGATCTGAAATTAAAAATCATAAATAACAATCGACTATGGGGCAAGCAAATAAGAGTAGACAAAACTTTCAAATTTCTAGAAAATAGGAATATCATAATTATGTAAAAATTGTATGTTGTTGTATTTTGATGAAGTTAAAGGATCATTAATTATTTTATGACTAAAGAATCTCGTAAAATATACGCAGAAGCACGAACTAGTTTAAGGAGCAAAGTCGTGAGTTTAAATTCGTTTCATTTATTCAAAGAGTTTGCATTCCAAGGTAAATGTTCGACTTAAATATAGAGAACAATACTTACCGCTGAATACGTAACGAGGGTGATATTTGTGAAGCCCATTGCTGTGAACGCAATCGGTTTCTGAGCCCTGAAACAATATTATTCAGTAAAATATGTGTAATCAAAGGATAATGAACTTAAATCTTTCTTACATTAGCTCGAAATTTATTAAAGTTCGCATATTTTGCTATGTCTCTCGTGTTAACTAAGCTCAGTGATATAAGAAAGTTCAATCAGTTTTTCTTTCTGTTATTGTAGATTTGGCGCAATTCACGAAAAAATATATTTGATTCGTATTCGTGAAAATTACCAACAATAAACTAAACAGGGGTAGCTGTGAAGTGTGATAACCCTAACCCATAGTCGTACCTATAAATCGGGGCTACTAAACCAGACAATCTCTTAATCAAACCAGGGACAAATTACATCAATTGTTCTTCACTACCAGACAGACAGCGCGTCGAGACAAACATTTCAAAAAGACACAGATAAAGAGACAACCTGCTTAATATGGATGTGCTTAAACAAGTAACAAAAGTTAATTTTACATCGAATTATGTTTTTGTTCAACTGACCTCTGTATAAGGAAAAGCAGGGCGCGACGACAGCGAGGATTTGTACGGTACCATCCGCTATTGTACGCAGCCGCCGCTACATCAGCGTTCTATAGATATAAGAACATAGAGATACTTATTTCATTTTTGTTGTTGGGGGTGAAAGAAAAGCAGTGGAGTATTTGGCAAACGAGTAGACGCTCTTGTTGTGTCAAAACCATAGGAGTTACATTGCATATCGCATTGGGGTAAAGCTTCTGTCATGGCAGGATAACCTCTGCTACCTATATAAAAAGCTACATAGATTACATAGGTACAATATTATTAACCTAAAAGCTTTCACGGCTGAGCAAAGGTCCTCTTTTCTCTCGATGAAACTATCTTTTCCATGAAGATAGTTTTAGCAATAATCATCGCGCTTGATCAAGGGGTATTGGCGATTTTCAATGACATGGAAAGAGTCCCTTTAGTGCTTGCGAGGTTTCAAACCTATACCCACACGCTTGAAGAACGGTCGCTTTATTCTCTAGGACACTGGGACATCACCAAATAAGGTAATTAACAAAGATAAAAAATTATGCTGCCCAAACAACAAATTTAGCAAAGTAAAAAATGAGAGTCGCATATGCAGCCAACTAACTAGCTTTAGCAATCAACTATGCTATATACCGGAAACATAGGAAAATAGCAGCTTTTTTTTGAGGGTTGAAAATCCTCCAATGACTTCTCCCGCCCAGCTGAGGCGAGAGGGAGGGTCAGACTCTTACTGACTAAAAACCACCCCGTTCCTACTCCTGCACTTCGAGCCGGAGCCCCGGCAACCCGTTAAGTCTTCCGCGGCTCCGTATCAGCCCTGTTGGGCCCCATCTGTGGTGGTCTGATGGCTCCTTGAGGCGCGCGCGGATCGCGACGCGCCGTACGCTCGGGCCTGGTTCTGGTCGAGCGGCGAGTCACCCATGCTCGCCGTCCGCAGGCCCGTGCTTACGGTGGCCGGAGATCGATCCCGGAGTGTCTCTCGCGACGGTTGGGGCGTGAGGTGGTTCATTCCCTCATGCGCTTTGCCTTCTCCTTAGCTAGCATGACTGCTTCGCAGAAGGAGGAGACGGCATCCCAGTCCCCCTCGCTCCGTACCATGGTCTGAACCAGAGCCGGATGCGAGAGGTCGCCATCGCCGAGGAAAATGGCACCTAGGCGAAGCTGAGGTGGACCCGCGGGTTGATAGTATTTAATAGAGACTTAACTAGTTATGATGTCTACACTTTTTAAAAATTATCACCTGTTGGTCTGTATTTAACTAGCAATTTTTAAAGAAAACATTTTGTATTTGACGTGGATTAACATAAATAACAATGTCAAACGTGATTCTTCTAATCTCCAATTACCGACGTAAACGTCGCAGGATTCAACGGATTCAAAGATAATCTCATACTCGTAAAATATAGTTGTGGACTGGTGAAAGACACTATCTTGCGTTCTCATCTCCTCTACTTTAAGATAGTTTAAAGCTGTAAAGTTATTGTATGGAATTTTTACTTCAAAATACACATTTCAAAGCATCTATTTCGGTCATTATATTGTTAAAAAATAAATGGAGCGAAGACAGTCCGAAATTTTGTTTCATAAATAAAATAAAATGACAACTAACCGCATGGAAAATGTCGTCCGCGTACCAACACAGCATTCCGATTTGAATTAGAGCTGAACCCAAAAACAGTTTGTTACTGATCGCCATGAACGGTTCAAGGAGCTGGAATTACATTAATATAGTAATATTTAACATGACTACATTAAATACTCAATGTTTCTATTCATGGTCTTCTTGATACTCAAATTATGTCATACAAATCGACAACCGAGAATCGAGTTCCAAACCTCGATCGGTAGTCAAGCTTGACACAAAGTTAAAACAATGAAGTACCTACAGACCTATATGTATTACTTTTCTGCCGCAACAGTGATTGTTGATCGGCCCCTCTGTTCATTTCCGTACGGTGTATTCTTTGGAAAACGTGCAAATAATTCAGCACGGTTCGTATAATATTTCCTGGTAAAATCTGATTCAAATAAATGCGTGCAACACTTACCACAATAACGAACACTACACAGCAGATATTGACGGAGCTCAACATAATGTTCACGAAGTTCGACAAGGAGAAAGCGTTTTCTAAATCGTTGCAGTATCTGGAATTTGAAAAAAAAATGCACAATACCGTCTTTGAAGACTTTTTGAAATATTCTCTTTTTATATCAATCACGTTCAAAAATGGAATAAGTCTTCAAACTTACGCAAGTATAACCATGTTGCTATGCCAAAAAGTCCTCAAAAAAGTATTAGAATTTTGTTGTTAACAATTTTCAAGTGTTTAACACAGTTTGAAAAAAAAGTAGCTCATAACTCATTTTCTTGATCTTTTTAACATACTGTAGAAAGACCCCCTTTCTACCTACATACCTAACTATTTTCTTTACCAAATATTTTTTTATGAATGAATTTAAGTTACTAAGGAACATATCAAATATATCATAGTTACAAGGATCTGTCTAACTAAACACATCATTTTCTTAAATCAGTTCTGAATACACGCCCACATACAGGTATTTAATAATTAGTGCTTAAGTAGTCCACCACACATGTAAAATAAATAGGTAGAATTACTTACGTTATAAGCCTCTGGTGTAATTTAATGTTCCCGAGTATCTCGTCATAGTGCTCATTATCAATTGTACCCACAGCTTCCAGTCGTTGCTTCAGGAGCCGTAACAGTATACTTATATGGCTGGCCATAGCTGAGAATAAGAGGTCTGTACTGACCATAATCCATACGCAAGTCTGACCTACAAAATAAGCCTTGTTATTTTATTGCAAGTCAACTTCACTACTATTACACACTAACCTAGAAATTTTTCTAAATATGTTTGTCATTATTATCCACATTCATTACTACCGTTTTGCCACAAACTTTAAAAAGTAGATCGTAAATCACATCGAATAAAAAGGAAATAAAATGTCTTAATGTCCCCGTATTCAAAATCGGTATATAATATTTTAGAATGATCATGTGGGTAGCTTTAAATTTAGAATTTCCGATGTTTTGTTGTTGGCAAAGTAAAACCTATTTTTAATAAGCTGATAAAGCAGGCCGAGCAGACGGATCATCTGATGGTAAGCAATCGGCCCATTGACACCTGGAACACCAGAGACTTTCCAAGTGCGTTACCGGCCTTTTGGGGATTAGGAATTAGGATTGTTGAGGATTCAGGGATTAGGGTTATTGGGCCTTCGGTATCCTCACTCATACGACGAAACACAACGCAAGCGTTGTTTCACGTCGGTTTTCTGTGAGGCCGTAGTATCACTTCGGTCGAGTCGGCCCATTCGTGCCGAAGCGCCATTTGTGCAGTGAAGTATACCAACGGCAAGTGCAAATTAATTCATTATATAATATTTACACAAATAATGAATTTGACAACCATCTTTAACAATAACAAAAAGCAATGTTGTGTACTTAACCTCAATCCCAAAATGGCGCCTAACATAATATTTGTGCCAAATTATTCCCATTCTAAGGCTCGAACTAAGTAGAGCATATCATGACTCAAGTGTATTAACACACGGAATACAAAACCACCTTTTATCGCTGTCAGCTAAACGATATTTGTTTTTAGTTCAGCATGCGATCGCGTTTACACCTTCGTTTTAGGAGCCCAGAGAGTACAATCAAATGTTCTAAACTGGATTAATTGCTACTTTGCCAAAGAGATGTAGCTCTCAATTTGATAATAGGCTTCGAGTTGATTCTATATCATCAGGACTTTCACTCTCTCTATGTCAATAAAAGAAGCATTTTGTCCGAAGAAATGTACGGGCATTAAATTTGGGCGCTCTTTTTTGCTCTACGAACGAGATGGCTTAGTAATAGACACGATTAAGTTATTAAAAGCTATTATAGTGGTAGAGGTCACCTTTTTGAAAGAAGCGATCTTTTTAAAGCACATGCCATGGAATGTTTTGATTGGGAATAAAAATAACAGCTTGCAATGACTGCACTAGGAATGAAGATGCTTATTGTTGTGTTCCAGATGTGATTTTTTATCATTTTATTTTTAGAAGATAATTGTGTTATGATGTATGGAATAGTATATCTTGCAATGCGATTTTCCATAAAGATATGTATACTAGTTACCAATTAACTTGTGAAGACAGTCAACTAACTGTGATAGCGGTATTTGCACTCAGTTATCACTCGCGGAAGTAGGTTATTCAATACTGAGATGAGACTAAAAATAGATTGATCATTTATGTATTCAGAAGCTAATCTTACCTGCGAATATTTCAAAGAGATAAACCGCGACATGCGCAACCGTTTGGTGTTTATCAAACGGGTACCAGGACTGCCAGACGTATCCAATCTTATCGCTCTTGCCTTGAATTAGGCCAAACAGATAAACGACGATCGGAGTCAAGTTGTAGAACCACACACCCGATACATTCATGAAGAAATACCCTGAGAAGAAAGCGCAGAAAGGAATATCATAACTGCATTAAATGTTAAAGTAATAACAATTTAGCCCGGTTCCATTTCAATTGAATCCACAATCACAAGCTTTTAGAGCTTTTTACAATATCTGTTATTAAACCTGTTTTGATAAGTCTCGGAAGTGACTCATTTCGAGAAAGTCTCCCTGGCCTTCATCTTTTGCATGCAGTTTTTAAATGAACGCTTAAACTCTAAACAACCTTGCATTTGTTTCACACAGCCGGCATACCGGATCGTGTGTTCGCACCTCGAAGAATGTCATGTTTTAATGTCTTACATCGATGTGTTATGCGGAGAGCGGCCAGACTCTTGTTCTTAATGATTAAGGCTTCCTCTTCCAGCGGAGGCATCGGCCATATGCCAGCTAGCTCATTCAGTAGCTGACGGAATACATCTTTTTTGTACCACAACACAAATACTTTTGCGATACCTGAGAAATTATTATATTGTTAATTTAAAAATATAGGTACAACTTATTATGATGTAAGAAGTAACTTTGCAGCCTAATTAAAAACATAAATTAATTTCAAGCTTCATTACAATTATTCTATAATTAATTTATAATTTTATACTTCATTAAAGTTATGTTTCATAAAATAGCGTAGGTACATAAACGGTATCCTGTTATTGCTGTTAAGTAGCTCGAACTCAGACAGATAGGCAGACGAGTGGCTCAATTTTATGTGTACTTGTACATAGGTACTTACTTAAAGCACCGTAGCCAAAAGTATGGAAAAGTGGAACGACATCCTCGACTCGTGGCGAATTCGACAACGTGAGACCGATGAAGACGATTTCACTGAATACGTGGTAGCAAATGCCGCAGACAGATGCAATGAACATCAGCTTCTGACGTAAATAAGCCGCTCCACTTTTGGGATCCTGGAACGAGAGCCCGATACGACGCATGCAGAATGCACTCAGAATCAAAGATTCATCAATTTCCCGTTTCGCTTGTTCTATTGTTGACTCCGACATTTTCGCTAATGACCCTTTGTCTGTGGAAAGAGTCACGGATACTTTGGTTCGAATAAAACTGGGCGGCCTTAAGTAGAGTGTGAAGCTGATAAATAGTTTATTATTTTAAAGTGTTGATTGTTGGGCGTACACGAAGAGTTTGAAGCGAGGCTGACAGTTAATGGAAAGTTGGTAAAACTTTGTACGTCGTTCTACTGCGACTTAGAATTTTCTTTGGAACAACATTGAAAATGTTATTAAAAATTTAATGAACCCGTTAAGTTTACTGTGTTTTTATGAACATGTTAACGTATTCTATCAAGTACAAAATGGTGTGAAGAGTAGAAAATCTATCAAGCCAGTACCGTAATGGGATAAATCTCATAGTTCGATGGCGTGACATGATTGGATTGAAGTAACAATTCTTCATTGTTGCGGTAACAGAATGCGTCGTTAGTGACACGCGAACTTGTTGTAATTAATATCGAATATTCTTGCTGATGGCAGGATCAGGATGTTGAACTCTGCGGAATTTGATTGCATGATGTAAGGAATATTGTTATGTTAATTGCTTCACGTTGCAGTAGTGCTCATTCGTCATAGCTCGTGATTAAAGAATGTAGGTACATTGTCGATGATGTCTATAAATATTTCACTAATTGGCTGTGGCGTTGCCTTTATGATCCGTTTTGCATGCTCAAAGCTATAACAAAGAAAAATATCTTAGTTCCTTCTACATGTTGTTTAGTTTGTAGCTATAAATAGACACGCCTGGTACAAACACCAAACGTTTGCATTGATAATTTCTCCAAATGAAGCGCACGGTGTATAAATAGAAAACACCAAATGCAGTAAAACAATAGCTATTGGTCACACCTCATGCTTTGGTCTTTGACCTAACACGTGACTAAGATTCTTCTGTGGTAGTCACAACGTTTAGCGTTCTAGGTAGGTACGTACTGGCTGCATAGAAAGCAATTGCTATTCGAATAATGGATTTTTTGATTAATTTCAAAAGAAAGTTAAATGATAATAAAATTGAAATAGGTTGCAATTCGCAACTGTCGCTGGTGATATCGGCGTCGTCACAATATTACATAGTTATCTTTTATAGTTTTTTTTTCGTTTTTCTGAATTGTCCGGACATTTGCATAGTGTATAGTTTCTACACTTCAGCAGGATGGAGGTGTATTTACTAAGATACCTTGGTAGCTTATTAAATTATCCAGGCTACTGTAGCATTAAAAATCTAGATTGATATTTCCGATGAGGCTTAGACAAATAGTCATTAGCTTCGCAAATAAGCCCGTTGAGACCTAATTACATGATTAGAGATTGTTCATACTAAATTCAATCTAATCTAAAACCTAATTAAGTTTGTAATCTTATAATCAGTACAGAGAGCTTGATATTAAGTTCATTGACAATTTACATACATTGTTTTTTTCAATTTCCTTAAAAAGCTTCTTTAAGTAATTTAAAATGCTATATAAGCCGTTTATGATTAAGGTTATGAGGCCGTTCGCTGTTAGCACGTGAAATTATATGCGACGTATAAGATTTCAGTGAGTTCACCATCAACATATTGGTTTTAGTAATGGCCTCGTGTTCTTAAGTAGCAACGCTTGTCACAGTGCCGTAGTCTTCTTTTCGCTAGGAGTATGTACTTTGAAGTAAGAACAACGGTACCGGGCCCAGTAGGCGGAAAAGGCCAATCGCGTCATCAGTAGCGTTTATTAGAGTATAGACCCTCGAAATTACGTGTGTGACAAGTGTCACGGTGTAGTACTCCGTATATTGTCGTAGTCTATGGGCGGGCATCGACACGAATTTAGAGTGATTTAAAATTTTCCCGCTAGAGATCGCGGTGTTTCGGCAAATTTAGCACGCGGCCCGCGGTCCGTGGCGAGCTTTACAGTTCGCCACCGTTACGCGACGATTAGGCTGCGCAAGCGCATAGCGCCTTCCCTCGGCGCCTGCGACGACCGTGGTGCACCTTGTCATCTTATATCATTATGTATGATATATTACATGACATTAACAATAAGACCATATTTGCAGTTCAACGTGAAATGTTTAAATGTTGGTTTTCTTGTCGACGTTATGCTACGTTAGTATGTGAGCTATATTGTCATTTAATACCGAAAATGAATACAGCTTTAACCATGATTAGTTTGAACACCTGTAAAAAATCTATGCGTAAAATATATGCCAACGTTGAGTGTATCGTTTTAAAAAGTTAATTTGCAAATAAATATTTACATCAACTATTTTTGGATTTCATATTCGATCACATAGTAGTACGAGTATGTTTTATAATGTTTGTATCATAAAATAAAATAGAATACAGATCTCTTTGCGAAGTAAAAGTGCTATGTATTGTGGAAGTTTGAACGAACGACCCAGATCTATTGACGAGTTGATCGTCGGCAAAAACATCGCTTTATCTGTACAACTACAAATAAAAGGTGCTAAAATAACTCGATGAAGGTTACCGATATTTTTAAATGCGGGCAACTATTATACATACACAAATATTGTCCAATTGAATGGTACATTCGAGCATTCCATTGATTGAAAAGAAACAAAATTGCATTCGGTTGAGCTGAATTTTCTTGAGGTTGATTATAAGTTGGGCGTAGGTAATGTATCCAATGGCTAGTGGATGATCATCACTACAAAGTATAAAACAAAGTAGCTATCCGCTGTCTGTCTGTCCCTATGTATGCTTAGATCTTTAAAACTACACAACAGATTTTGATGTTATTTTTTAATAGATATAGTGATAGTTAAGGAAGGTTTATATGTATACGTATACGTGTACATTGCACCCGAGCGAAGCCAGGGTGAGTCGCTAGTGTACAATAAATGTTTACATCAAGTAGATAACTGAAAAAAAAAAACAAACCCAGAATCCATTTCGTTGGTGCACCCATTGCCTAGCTACTTGGAACAACTATCCACCATGAGTAAAAACTGAATAAGAAGCCCCATCGAGCCACCACGATCATCATGGCTTTCCTGACATACGTTCTAATGTGAGATCGTGGCGTAATAGATTAAGTGCTCCACATTAGCACGATAACCCACATTAAGTGCATTAAAACCATTCGGAAAATTGCTCCCATGACACCATTCATTGCTATACCGTGTTTGATTGAACCATTCTGTATGACTGTTGTAATTTTGAACTATATTATTATTATGTGCATCTTCAGTATGTAAAGGAATTTTTGTTGTAATGTTGACATTTTAATAAATGTTATGTTTAATTAATGTTGGTTTTGAAGTATCTATAATTAAAGAATATGATGAATTTGACTCGACTAAAGTTGTAATACTGAGAGCGTGTGAGATTTTATTCACAATAAAAAGTTTAAATGTTCTGATTTCTTCCCTCTTCGTTTCTATTATTGAATCCGTTTCGCTCGAACTACCTTCCTACACAGCCTATCTATAATTAAGTATGGTTAATTTGTGCGCATTTATCAATTGGTTGTAACTTAATTATTATTTAATCTGCTGTTCTGTTTTGCATGAATAATTCATCGTCTCTATAAACTTCAGTCGTCAGGTCTCGCGGACTATAAACATGAGCTTTGTGTTGCTTTTGCTTCAATTTGCAATGTATTTAACTTTTGACATGTAATATGGGATTAAATTAATAAAGTAATAAAATACTAAATAGATACAAGTTCTCATCATGCAGATAATTGTTTTCTTTAGCCGTGGAGCGCACTCATTATACGGCAGCAGAGACAAGATGTTATTTTCTTATCCGAGGCCTACGGCGGTGTACGTCATTAGGAGTCGAGTAATTGAATCTTACACAAACAAAAATAGATCAAAACATGGCATGTGCAGTGTAATTTAAGATTTTCATCGCGCAGATAATGAGCGAGCCAATGCGTATCAACATTAACTTTCACTGCTGTGCCAACTTCAACGCTGGCCTTAAATCCTCCTTTGGGAAACCGCAGGAAGTGAGATTAAAAACGGCGCCTGTACATAAACATTTGTTTTTATTTGCAAAAAACGATTAAATGATAACTACGCGTTAAAAGACGCCATCGTTTTATAAGTTTTTATTACTTCCAATTTTGTACGTGCATCTTGAAGAAGACCTCGATTTTGGATAAAAGAATTGTTATTGATTCGAAATTTTGATCGAAAAATGAAAGTTCTTTTCAATTTATTGTCGGACGGTTGATGTTTGCAATGTAGTAATTTCAGCAATGTATTATTTGATCTATCATAATGTTTAGGTATTACAATGCCTACACAGCGGCGGGTTTATCTTTCCATCTGCAGAGATAGATGCGATTACAAACCGTTTGTAATTTAAGAAACAGTAATATCTATCAAGGCAAAGTTTATTTTATGTTATGTGTGTTCGAGTTCTATTTAGTTTTTTCATCAGAGTATATTTTTAATAAATGATAAGAAATCTTCAAAGATTTACTGCGTTGAGTCATGGTTCGCACGCCTGGAGGAGAGTTCTTTAGAAAAATTGAGCGCAAGAGTCGTTTATATGCTAAGTATGACTTTAAAATAGTCGTACATAGAAATCTGAACTTTTAACTCGACACGTAGGCTTGTTTGCGTAGTTAGACCAAGTAATATACTTAGAATAAAAATGTTTCCTAAGTGAAAAGGTAAAATAAGTTTTATAAAGTGATAGTACAAAATCACATAATTAAAAATTAATTCAATCGTCGCCGCCCCTGTTTCGCACGGGTGTTAATTCTACTGATTATTAATTCTGCCAATTCTACTGATGTCACTAACATGTCACTTGTTTCGTTAATGGTATCGAAAGGGTTACTTTTGCTCGATTTTTCCGATGATGGGTGTGGGAACCTCTAAACACAACTAGACTTGTTCTCCGACCGATTTTGATGCGTTTTTTAAAAAAATGTTTATTACACTCAGGATACACTAAAAGTATAATAATTAATCTACTTCCGATAGCAGTTACGTAAAATATTAACACTTAACCCCCTTCAAAATCTTCGTGGTAAAATAACTTTGTCACTATAATTACTTATTATGTTTTCTATAGTAGATATAGATAAATAAGCATCTGAAACTTTGGTATACAAATATGTATGTATATGTAGTATGAATATTGCAGTAATAATTAAAACCCTTATTTAAAATACAGACTACTACCATATTTATTTATTGGATAAGTCGCCCATGGACACACGGAACATGAGAGGCGTTAGAAGTGCGTTATAGGCCTTTTGGGGATTAGGAATTTAAGGATTGTCGGGAATTCAAGGATTGAGGAGAATGGGGAATGGGGGGGGGGGAATAATTGGGCCTCCAGTAACTCACACGACGATACACAACACAAGCGTTGTTTCACGTCGGTTTTCTGTGAGGCCGTGGTATCATTCTGGTCGAGCCGGCCCATTCGTGCCGAAGCATGGTCCTCCCACACTTAAAGTAAGTACACTAAATGTACATCGGCAACAAAGTAACTAGGTAACTAATACAAAAATAGATACTCAATGGTATAATTTAAATGCTCCCACGATAACTTAGAGCTCACAAATGAATCCCTGGAAGCGTTATTTTAGTACCAATACACAAACGAAAAAACTGAATGAAAATATCTTTTTTTTATTCACTTTTTAGCCGGTGAAGATCTGACTATCATATGTAGACCACAAGAAATGGCCCTGGGCTATAATAAAAACACGTTTAATACTCGGATTAGTGATTGCTCCATGCATTATTACATTACTGATGGTCCAGGTTGCTGTTTTGATGTAATATCATGCAACTTGTCTTGTATGCCGTATATTGAAAGTAATAGAACAGAGGTTTGTTTGCAATTAGGACATTTTTATGTCGGTCTTGTAAGTGATTATAAAGCTTGAAGCAAAAGAGGCTATGCCATTAGGTAAGGTTGAGTTTAAGGGATTCTATTTACTCTATTTCTTATTGTTTTCCTTTTTATATCCAATGTCTTATATGTCGAGTACGAAATTTAGGTTTCAATGGATTAACTTAGAGCCGTTACTAATTTTTGGAGTACCTATATAAATAGATTTAGGGCCAATTTTTCAATTCTCAGTTAAATTTTATCACAGGAATAACATTGAATATTTGACGATTTTTCCATACTAATAACTGTCAAATGTCAATTTTATTCTAAAGTTAATAATTAACTGGTGATTGAAAAATCGGCCCTTAAGAACGTTTGTTTCATTATTATGTTTTTTGTACTTTATTTGTTTTTTAAAGTAAACGTTGCACCATACTTGCTATTTTCTCCTGTGTCGTGAATGTAAACATAATAATATCACATACACATACCACCCAGACCCGAAACAACAATTTACTAATCACACAAACAGTTGCTCCGTGCGAGAATCGATCCCGCTACACGTTGCGCGGCAGTCGGTTGCTTAGCCACCGCTCGAACCGTGCTGTCAAACTTACTTACTTACTTATCTAGAGCTCTTATACATCATGAATTTCGAAAATTTGGTGTACTTATGGCCGATTTTCCAATGCCAAATAAATTTTAGCTGTGGAATAACTTTGAATATTTGACAATTCTTCCATATTAAAATTCTGTCAATTGTCAATTTTATTGTACAGTTAAGAATTAATTGATGATTGAAAAATCGGCTCTTAGTACAGCAGCGGGCGTATATTTTGAAGTAAGTAAAATCCATGTAAAAGATAACATGTATGTGTAAGACAATACTATGTTTTAGAGCTTTGCATTTATCACAATTCATGTTTGCAATACAATAGTATTTTTGCGGTTATGTGATTGGGAATGTTAAGTTGCTAAATGGATTCCGCAGCTAAAACATGGAAGCAATGTGATATGGTTATTTTGTGTTATTAATACTATTTTTGAAGAAATCAAATACGTTACACCTATTTATTTACTTAAGAGGTTGATGTAAAATTGTCCCAGAATGCGCTTTAAAAGTTCTCACCGCTTGGTCGTCGTAATAAAATTATAGATATTTTGTTTTTTTTTTCTGTTTCATTAATTGATTCTAATTACTGTATAATTTTGTAGCCATTAAAATAAGAGCAGGTTTCAGTTAGTTTTTTTAGGTTATAAATATTATGGTATCATTTATGGGAATTTTAACTAATTATAAATAAAATTTCAAGACATGCAATTGGTATAATACCAATGGGATAGAAATAATAAAAAATATGTAATTAAAATATGGAATTTTTTTATGGTGACCTAAATCTAATTTCTAGCATGACAGAACGATACATATTTTTACAGTGATTATTACAGTTTTCTACTGTTGTTCTGATTGCATAATAATATGTAACAAAACTGTGTTTATTTTGAAGAATGCGTTAAAATTGTGTAATTTCAAGTTGTTACTAAAATACTCACAGAGACATTTGGTCTAGTGTTAGATAGTGATGACTGAAGTAATAAAGTCTATGCAAAGCTTAAACAAGGGTTTCGCGAGAAAATCACCTCGTAGATGGATAGATTGGCACCGATGCCACTCCCTGATGCCATTTAGAGTGCCGTTGTCCTGTCGTCTCGTTTGGGTGCAGTACCTAGGTTCGAGCGCCAACGCTGGCAAATTGCAGTGTTAAGCTCGGGGCGCTTTATTGAAAATTCGATCTATCTGTTACATTGGGAAGGGTTGTGATTAGAGTTCGAATGTGTCTCTTGCGTGCGCGCAGAACGATCTATAGTCGAGTGGCACGTCCGTCGGCGGGAGTCCGTTATCCGGCGTCAGGTTACGGTCGCGTCTATATAAGACCGTCGCGTCTTCTTCACCATTTCATTCCGTTTGAGACGCTTGGTCGGCTGCGTGCCCTGTGTTGTCTGCACGCGCCCCGTCTCCGGCTCGCAATCGCGCCGGTCTCTAGTTCTTCCCATTCATTAGCCGGTGCGTCCGTTCAGGTCGAGTGCTCGCATAGTTCCCGGACACAGTTCAGTTTTGTGAACACTAGAACATTAACTCGTGACACACTTGAAGAAAGTGAAGCGTGCCGCTGTACTCAGGTATTTTCACACACATTTTGATTTTAGTCCGTAAGAGAAAATATTGTGCGACTGCGCTGTCCCTAGAGGGATGGGAATAATGTAGCTTGCTGTATTACGAGCAGCGAGCAAGGGTAGGATTCATGCTATATCTAAACTGGTCCATTTCATTTGCATTTCTTCGAGTAGAATACCTTACTCAAATATGATATATTCCTACGTTATAAATAACGTTTATAATATGCACATGCACAATATGTAAATTAGATTTAATATTTTATTTGCAATCATGTATATGCAGATGAACAGTAGTCATTAGTCGTTAGGTATGCATTAAGGGTGTAGTTTGTAATATTGGTTGCAAATAGATGTGGATTAAGGTACACATTTCCATTAAAATATTTATTAGTAAAGACTAAAAAAACTAAAATGATATAAATTAAGTTCCTGATCTAAATATACTAACTGATAAAACACTCAGAAAATGGAAATTCATACATGCGTACGCGCAATTTAATAGCCGCCTATCCGCCGTCAGGTACCAGAGCTTGTTACATGTATTTAATTAAGTTTTATTGTTCATAGATAACAAATTAAATCGATGTGTTAATACCGATAACACACATAAAACATAATTGTTGGGCCACGGACATTGAACGAGGTTTTAGAACATTAAAGCTACATATTGCCTTCCGTGGTTAAGATACCAAGCACATCAAGCTATCCCAAACAATAAAAATTCTTTAATAGATTTTGAACTACACTTTTTTGTAATAAAGTTTAAATTACATTGTAACTTGATATAAATATAGAGAATCTTTCCTAATAACTATGATTGAATACTATTCACAGAAGTGTATTCATAATTGGACACTTAATGTTCATTGTCCCATGAACTAGATACTTCTTAGTAGTAATTAATGACTAGTTACACTAAGGGACCGACCGGTAGACTTATATTTAAAGTTTCATACTGGTTTTAACTATTGAGGTAGAATAAATACTTCAATCGCGTTTTAGCAGACAATCATTTATCTACATTTGTAAAAAAATGATTGGAAAAAATGTACATTTACTTTCCTTGCAAAAATGCGAAATCCTTGCAAACTATCACCAAACGTTCAGTTTACGTAAAATTTCTGTTTGGGCAATACGTTCTTTCTTTATAACATAATGTAACTTTTTATAACATAAGTCATAAAAAGTCGATGTGATATAAGAAATAAATAAATAAAAGAACGTACTTTACGTAGACAGATATATACAACGACTGAAAGTCGTGATCTTGAAGCTGTATGAAAAAGAAAATGAACGCGGAAATGAAAAGCTGCACACAGATGATCCCGTCAATTTGACATTTCACGCATCGGCTTAACAGCGTCAAAGTATCAAAGCGCGTCCAGCAACATCGCAACATCGTGAAATAATACCGGCAAGGTATTCGTAATAACTAAATTACATACGGACTGTCATCTATCATTTATTCGCACGGTCCTGCCGACGTAACCCCATTGCACTAGGTAAACGCACGTTATTGGTACGAAGATGATAAAATGATTACCGTCATTACCGGAGAATTACGAGAAGGAGACGTCGGTCTCTTCGGCCATTATGTGCACTTGCGTGAGATACCAGACTCGCCCCTCCCCGCTATTGTTTTACTATTTTTTGCCAACAAAATGGACTTCAAATTACATTTCGCTTCTTTATGACCAGGACAAAAAGTAAAAGTCCTAAAGTAAAAGTTAATCCGAAATCTCTTCACCTGTCTCTAGATGTGGTGCCATTGCTTCGGCAATCTTTTTGCTGGAGATTGCAAAAAGCTTATAAAGACAAAGATGAATTAAAAATAGTAAAAGAGATGGAATCGGTTGAAAAACTCGATGATGCGTTGCAAAAACTTGTGCAGTAAAAAATACATTGGTTGGGACCTGGCGACAGAAACGTCTTGTCGCCGACGAGACATTAATCAAGCAACAATGTACCACCAGAGGTGATTAATTAATTCGAATAAAAAACATGATTTTGAGACCAATTTATTCAGCATAGACGTGTTTTCGTCTCTACTTGTTGCAAACGTATTTCAAAATGTCTTCGTATGATGTAAAGTACTTTCAGTTAGTAATAGCGATCCAGGCTGCTAATTGACTGTCAGTCAGTCTGCATTCAATAAACGATTAACTTGCTCTGTAGATCGCTTATACTTATTAATGCAAATGTGGGTTTTTTTAATGAGAGTAAATCATCGCTGCCTCCTCACAAATACTAATGTGGCTATGGTTCAATAACACCTCAGGGTAAGAAATAATTAGTAAGCAAAAACAAATAAAGCAAGCCGAAATGGGTGATTCAATTTAATTCCACAAAACGTCAAGGACGTTTTCTTGACTCCGGAAGCACTTAGTCGAGGTTTAATTAAAACAAAAAAGTCCTGGCAATTTGTGTACATTTTGTAAATTATAGATAAATCATTTGGTAATAACAAAAAAACTAAGTTGCAACTACATCTGCTCGTTCTAAGACTTGTTCGTAAACAGGTTACTCTTACAAGTCACCAGGCACAGGATGCTCGTTATTAAAATTTTAATAACACCGTCTGCATGAACTGGCGATAATGAAAAAATATGATTTACCAACGCGAACTGTGTATTTTTAGCAGTAAAGTCGAGTTAGACGGTTGTAAAACGGATAAGCAAAAAATCCTACCTTTTAGGTATAGTTTCCTTGACCGCGACATTGACTTTGCGCACTGCCACATAAGCGCCCGCACTGAACTACAGGCCTCGACACACCACTTAATGATGATGGCTGTTTTATTTGCAGTAGTCGCAAAGTGTACTCGGTGGCTAACATAGGTGGTCATTATGCAAATGCTCGCCATATGAATAGAAAACGGCATCTGATGACTTATCTACTACTAGAATAAATAAAGAAAATTACAGTGTATCTAAAAGGATTTCCAAATTGACAAAAATAAAATCAATTTGTGTATAACAGAAGTTAGGTGTTTAGAGAAGTTAATAGGCTTAAGTTGACAACTTCATAAATAAAGCTTACTGTTACCAAGCGACCAACAGGCCGCGCATTGCTGGTGACGTAAATATGAATATGGTCGCAAAAAACGCGAGTATGATAACCGCATGCGTGGGCACACAACCAGTTGCTCGTTTTTTGCGCACAAGTGCAAGCGGCCTTGACCGGGTGCGCTCGCGCCGCCCAAAACGTCGATCGGCCCACTTAAAACATACATTATACTCATTACATAGTAGATATTAGTGAAATTACAACAATCTGTTAGCTTAACTTTGATCGCGTTTTAAGTATAGTGTCAGAAAGCGTTGTTGTGATAATGAACTCCCAATTGAAACTTTCCTCGTTTTGTAAAACTGAAATGTCACTTTCGAATTTTTTTTTACATCTCGCTTACATGCAAATACAATTATATTTTCACCTTCGTTTCTTTCGTCATGAAATGTTCTGTAGGCTTATTCATATATCAAGTCATGTTTTACGTCTCAATGAACAACGGTGAAGTAGAACAAATGTTTCATTTTTCATATTTGAGTGACGTTATTATTTCATTCATTGAAGATCCTTGAATGTATGGTTAGCCATGATTTGACTGTGCTTGTCAGTTTTTTCATCTTCTTACTAATGTCTTCTCATAAGATTAATCACTTTGTTGTTTTGTTTATATAAATCATTGTTGATTGATTGATCGATTTTAAGAAGCAATGGCCAATGGGATCATTACTTGTAGATACTAACATTTTCACAGTTTTGATGTGGTATCAGGTGTCCATCACAAAAAAAATAATATAAGGTTCGTCGAGGATCACAATATTAAGACAGATCCAACTGACAGTGTTAAAGACCTTTGAGGTCAATGGACTTTAAAATGGAAATTACGTATTAAAAACGTTCGCACTAAACAAAGTAAAAATATTTTGTTGTATAGTGGGAAAATTCTTTACCAAACATTTCCTTTATATTTTCTTTTCTTTCTGGTATACGAATATTCAAACGGTACTAATAAGAGGAATGTAGATAAAAGCACTAAAATTTCCCTCATACCGTATATCATATAAAAGAGGAATGAGTTAAGTGACACCGTTACTTATAAACTGCAAACCGATTCTAATGTTGTTAGATACGATGGTAAAACCAAAGTAAATGTTCAATAAATCGATGGAAGACGGCGTAAAGCACTTTGTGAATAATGATCCTGAGGCTTATCTCCGCAGAGGTCAGCCATAGCCTCCCCTCGGGGGTAATGTCAGTACACAAGTTTATTGTCAAGGCAAGCTATTGGTGTCACATGTGATTTCTAAATTGACGTTCCGAGCTGATGTAAGGTGTAAATTATAGGCATTATGTATTATGCATGTTAGGTAGCGACGCTTCGTGGAACAACGGACCATATTTGCATGATGGCGATGTCAGCACAAAAAGTATACATTATACGAAAGGGCTTTGCAATACATGCGCACGATATTATGCGCTTCTGTTCATAAAGAAAGTTAAGTAGTTTCAGTTTATTTTTACATGGGCAGCAAAAATGTTGAACAACTTTTTCTTTTGGTTAGCCGCAGTGGTTATTCAGGTGTCAATTTCGCCTGGGACGCAACATGAACATGGATTCCGTGGATGTAATTGCGTCGGCATGCACCGTGCAGGCGTACATAAAGCCCCACTACTTTCCCCCGACCTAGTGCCCTCCTGCCGGCCCAGCCGACCCACAATCTTACAATTCCGTAATGTTTCACATTTTATTTGAGATTTGCTGTGGCTCATTACACGTTACTTTTACAGTTACGTCTAATAACACTAGTATTCTACGATTGTCCAGTTGACGTTCGTAATTGATTGTCAAGTAGCTCTTGTGTGGTCGCGACTCGCGTATGTCACGATTCCCAAGATTGACAGAATCAGAAAAACTATTTAGACAATCTGTCAATTTACCAAAAATAAAAGATTGATTGATTAGATGTTTGTTACCTAAAGCGTAGCAATCGATCAATCAGATGCTGCCTGAAGGTCCTGACTGGTATTGTTAGATAGTTGGCTTGCGAATATTGATTCGAAAGGATCTATCACTAATAAGTCAAAAAAAGTTCAGTTCATCAATCTGTGGTGCAATGTTCGTGCTAAGTACCGACACAGACGCACGACACCTCACGTGCGCACATCCACACCGAATGTTCTCTAACACCCGTGTAATTCAATCGCGCCTTATGATCGCATATGAAAAAGAAAATTATTCCTTCCACTAAAAAACCTAGGTAATCGCTGTTCGTGATTCACCAGAGAGCATGTAACTTTGTCTGCAGCAATTTATTTATTCGTTTCCATAAAAGTACCGAACCATTATCTCGCTACCATAAAATAAGAAAGAAATTCTGAAAATATTTTTATTGAAATTGCAATGTTACGCCAAATTGCAATATAATAACAGATTTGAAACTTTTAAATTGAGAAATGTTTTCAATTATGTACGCTACTAATAGTTACGATCTAACTGAAAAGCAGGTGGAAAAAATCTGTCTTCATTAAATGTCAAGACTTCCCTTTAGCAGGTAGTTGAACCACATAGACATTTACTTATTTTGTTATTTCTTTATATATAGAATAGGGTAGACGGCCGATCTCTCATTTGATTAAACGTATATGGTGTCTAATGATAAACGCATCTATAAGCCCACTGGTACGAGTCCGATTATAAGAACCTGAAATGAGATTACTAAGATAATTCTGACGAATGCATAGTGGAGTTTTGTGTCTGTTATCATCACGTGTGCTAAGAGCGACGCGGGGACATTATCGTATGCATCTCACTCTAAGCGCGGCCGCCACGGAACAGTTAGACGAAATTTTTAACATTCCACACTATTCGTTTGTCGAATGACATGTTTAGCGAGCGTGGGCGTGGTGTTCTAATGAGAACATAAGGTAATACCAATTTTATGCGCATAAGGTTCGTTCTTGAATCCAAATTGTGCCTTTATTCCTTTACTGGATTCCGTAATCGTGTACTTCCTTGCTGTAGGTTTGAAGTATTCGAAACGTGGTCTAGTTCCACTAATACAGTCAGTTCATTTATGTAAGTAGTTCGCTGCGTTCCGAACTCTATGAACTGTCCTGAATGGATAATGCTGCGCGCGTTGGCGACACTGAGAAATGTAATAAGGAAAGTCGTTACTGATTTATTTACGTCTGACTTTAACAATGCGGATTTTTTCATTGCACATGTTTGATAGTCAAAAGCAATTTAAGCTTTCAGTTTTTTCTTCTTAGTCTGATGAGATGAGGCCATTCAATGAGTCGCATGAACAAATGTTACTTTTGCGATAATATGGAGGCATGACTGATATATGACTCCGAGAGGTATAATGGATTTAGCTAGCGTCCCGGGCGGTACAATGCGCGTGTGTCGCGGGCACACGTCGCCGTTGAACCGCGACCCACTAAACTGATGAATAAGCGAGAAAGTGCACACGCCACGAATATGCGTTTACGCCCGGCTGCCGCTGAACTAATAAAATTTATTAACCCATTCGATTTCTTGACCTCAATGTTATATTTATTGATGCACAAGGTAGCTGATTAATCGGTTTTTGATCGGGAGAGAAACGCTAATGTATTGGCACGGTTGACTAGTGAACTGGTGATACAAGAGCTTTGTTGGGCGGGTTGTAGGTATGGGGAGTAATTTCTACTTGATAAAGTGGAGTAGTGTGACGTTCACACGGCGGCCGGTGGCCGGTGGCAGTTAGTGGTGCGTGTCTTCTTGGGAAGCATGCCGACGGCGCCGCCCAGCAGAGTCCGGTGTCGGCCTGCTTCCACGGCGTTGGCACACGACAACTAGTTGCACTCAACTGTGACTGAGCTCCCTTATTCACTGTTAGTTAATCATATCTATCACAAACCTGATTTTTTTAGATTTTCATAAGGGTTATGTTTTGTTGAAATTTGTACATAGATTGAATATAAAAAGCTTACAAATACATAGACGTAATAGTTAAACACATAACAGTAAAGAATGTCAGATACTTCAAATAGTTAAACACATGCTTTGTTTCGACGATAATCCACTAAAGATATTAAGTGAATTCCGAAACTCGTTCTTATTTTAAACATCAGAAATAAATCCTGTTGTAGTATTCGTACAATCATTATAGGACGCCTCACAAATCACCCTGTATCACTAATTACCTCATTGACTCGAGATGCTGAGTGATAATCCCGCGGTAACTTAACGAGATCATTATAAACATTCTGTAACATACAGGGCAGGTTCAAAAAAGAAACTAGCTTAGTTATCTAGGCTTAAATCATCACTGATCTAGTCTTTACCTAGTCTTGTCTAACTTGTTAGACTACTACATGATTATAAGCAATAGTTAAATAATTTATATAAAAAGGTTATATAACTATTTCTGGTTAAATATTTAATTACAATCTTTATATAATTATCGTAAAATTCGTAACCAGATTCCCTGGATAAACACTCGTGGAATCGAGTGATTAGAAAAGTCCGTATTATATTAACCTGGCATAAACGTTTCTGTTTGCTCGAAGCAACAATTTTATCTGTGGTTTTATGCTTATATTTAGGCTATATGCGCATGTACGAAAACATAGCTTTTGTCTTTGAAAACAAATTATTTAAAGTAGACTTTATTCTATGGAGTTTAGCATTGATTTATAGTCAATAAGTTTACTGGAAATAGGTTTTAACCACTGGCAAATTGTAGTGGTAGTCCCGTGGTTATCAAGTTTTAGATAGGCTTAGATACTTCAAAGTGCAAACACTGGATGTTCAGTCAAGCGAGACATAAGTGCGGTAAGCTCTATTTTCCTATTTCAAACTTGAATATACCATTTCAATTTCTTTTTTATTTTACCTTTTAAACATTTTCGAATGATAGATCGAGCTGATAAGACAACCATAGAGGTGGAATGCTAAATACGTAACTGCATTAAATTAAAAGCAGAGTAACTGTTAAACAACATATGATAAAAGGTTTTAATTCTTCGAAACAGTAGTCGTTATGCTTGTCACATTACATTATGATAATTATGTGACAACACTCCGGTACAACGCGATGTCGGATTATGAGCATGAACATTTATGAAATGATAATCACGTGATGACGTCACAGATCACTGTTGTGTTGTGCATTTGTAATGCAAACGAGGTTGAACGCCCAGTTGTCTGTGATCAACTGTAAGATTTTATTCGTCTCAAATAAGTTTGATAATTCATATACATTTTATATTGAGGTAAATGAAACATTTGTTAGGGACTAATACAATAAATCTAACCTTTAGTGCTCAATATAAAATCTACCAGATAAATGTTATACGTATAAATTACTCACGTTTTGAGAGGATGATTTTTATTGTTAAGGTAATTTACCTTTTATAGTCGGTAGCTGGCCGCTTTAGAACTGCTATAGTAAAAGCCCCTCGTACATCGATCCGCGCGGACGCATAATTTTCCGCAGGGTTGAATGCTCGCTAGATCGTGTATAGGCGGAAATAACGATATAAATCGATAGAGTTATTGCAGGTTTGGGCCAAAGGGATATACAGCCCTCGTAAAATATGAAGTAAATACGTCTCGTTTGTAAAGTGAAATAAATCAGAGAACACAACGCAAAGGATAGAATCGTTAAGTTTCCTCCATCGTAATCTCAGTGTATGCGGTCGTATTCGAAGCCGCACTTATTATTTTTTATTACATAATAATTGTGAGGACGTCGTCGTTCTAGTCGGTCGCTGACTCCCGCCCCTTCGCCCCGCACTTCCTAATACCTCTCCCCGCCGCCTCCGATCGGGATCGCCTCGCCGCTCCCGCTTCTGGTTCGCTGAGAAAACAATGCGATAACATTATCCACGCTGTCAACGATCGCTGTCACCGACCAAATAAGTCACGTTGCTGCCTCGCGATTGTTTGATCACTTTTCTATAGGTAACAAACTCAAAATTACACTTTCTATATATATTAACAAGAGGAAATCGCAACAAGTGATATGATCAGAAGAAAGTTCTATTACTGATAATGAACCAAAAGAGAAATGTGTCGATTAGTATCGCATTAGTTGAGTCTAGTTAATTTACTCTATAAGGGATTCTAAAGACGACGCCATTAGTGTCAACGATATTTAATCCGAAAGCTAATTTAGCCGCTCGTAGATATTGCGCTACGAAATCTGTAACCGCTACACCCATACTAAAGACATCAACGCGCAGAGTGTGCCACGAACATTTTAAAACTTTATTACATCTGTATATCTGAATGTAAATAACCCTTACATTTATTGTAAACAATACAAATAACTTTCTCAGTAATTTGAAAAGCTATTATTGGAGAAGAACAGCAATTTTAATCAAAACACAATAAGTAAAGGTCAATTTGGGAACCGTTATATCAAATGTATAGCAAAAAGTCGGTTAAATGGCAAGTACCACTTTTTATAATGACATAACTAACCGATCGCATCGCAGACATACGAGGAAAAGAAAATAATTATATTAACCTACTACAAAACACTTTTGTTGTATCGGTACTCGTTGGCCTCTAATTTGTAATTATAGGCGTAAAATTTGGTATAATGGCGTATCGAGCGTCAGTTGTTTGCGAAAAGAATGTTAACGGGTTTGCTTCCACGTCGTTGTGAGGACGTCCCGGCGTCGGAGATATAAGATAGTGAGACAAAGAGTGACCGAGCGATGTGATCCTATTACAATGTACGATAGTGCTGGCCGTAACAGAACGCGTTCCACGCATGCGTTTATGCAATATGTTAACAATCCAAACTGGACGCTATGACCGATGACATGCAGATAAATGTAATGTTATGACACTCGTTCAGTTTTTATCGTTTCTTTTCTTGTTGTGTGCCGACTAGTACAAGGTTTATGTATTAGTAACAGTACTGTGTTTTTGAGGCGTCGGGAATAAGATCTGTAGATTCTAAGCTTTTACAGCGTTCTCGCATTGTATGACGGTGTAAATAATGTTAACTAACAATTATCACGTGAGTAACCCTCGATATTTAGTTAATTAATTATGTCTCCGGATAGTTATTATAAATAAGTAAATAATGTTCTGTAAAGTGTTGTCCAAAGAAGTATTTTAAGTGAAATTCTGCCCAAAATCTTTAACCCGATTGAATTACATTATTTTGTTATTTTCTTTATGCTCGTACATATTATAGCTACAAAAACAAAATCTTCTGTAAGTGAAGAAAAGTCTCTGATGACTCTTTCATATACAAAAAAATGGGAACAACGTATACAATACTTCAATATTAAAATATTCAAAAAAAAACAAATCCATTCACATTTAATTTAAATACAAGGATTAGCGGTTGGATAATGGCTGACACAAAAAGTCGAAAACACGATAATATTTCTATAACACAAGAAGAAAAATCATTAAACGTTCACAAATGATAGCAGCAACGGTGACATTAGCATATACAGAGTGTTCATAACTGTTCATAATGTCATATAAATGTGGTTTATACAAAGATTCTATCGTAACCACATTGATACAGTTATGTTTTTCCGTTTATAGCATCAGTTATGCTACATTCCATAATGAAACAGTCTTCATTCACATCTCACTACTTTTTATTAATTTTTGCATACAATATGTAGATAAGTTTTCGCGATTTCAAGATACAAGTTATGACGCTATTGTTTTTTAATATATTTCTCTTCTGATACTAAAGATGGTAAAGATATTCCTCAGTGGTGCTTGTATACGCATGTCTGTTGTAATAATGATAATTATGAACATAGGTGATGAATAAATCTTTATATAGAGGTAAATGTAGTAGTATATGTCAATTTTGTTCCATTCCTGAATGAGACTGAATCATTATACTAACTTCTAGGGCACGACATGCAATGATCTTTATATTTCTATATATAGTTACATGTATATATTGGTCCGAAGCACTTTGTCATAGTTAAGAGGTAATAAACCGAGGTTAGAAATGTAATTATTCATGGCAAAAATATTAACACGAGAAAAAACTTAGAAATTGATAATAATTTATCTTGTACCTACATGAATTATTTATAAATTGAATTGGTTTGATTAAAAATATATATTTTCATTTCAAATATGTGTGGCTCGTTGAATGTACGTAATTTGTGTGCATGAAGCTCTGGATTCTATTTTCAGATTCAGTAATAGTATTATTAGGTTTTTATGTTTGTTCATCTTTTCTAGAAAATGTTGTGCACTTCCAGGAATAGATAAGTTAACCCTTACATACATGTACATTTGATATATTATAAAGTACATTTCATGATAATATATTAGGAAAAAGACAGCTCCTCGGTATAATATAACGTATATGATTCTAAGAAACACCGTAAAGTTAAATACAACTTTCATTAATTTTATAACATCAACTTTAATTATTTTAGTGCAATATACGCCGAGGTGTTATATACGTGATGTTTATATTAATTAATACGATTATGCAATTAATACTTAATAGGTATTCGCTATCTACTGAAAACATTCGATAGTACACAGGGTTAATGACGGCGACACGGCGACGGCAAGACGTAAACAGCTCCTAATTAAAAAGTCTTTCGAATAACTTAAAATTAACGAACTAAGTCGAAAACCTTATCAACTAACTCAGAGGTTAAACTTGAAATGCATTTATTCCGTATAATATTCCAAGTATTGCATGAATTCTCAAGACAGAACAATGACTATAAATTTAGTTAGGAAATGGTTGTAGGTACCTCGACTAATTATCTTTAACTAATATAGTTTTATTATTCAGTTTGAATTATGTGTAATTGTACGGTATTTAAGAACATTTACACCGGTTTATGGGTAAATTTCCCATGGATTAGCGTCGGTGTGCTGGCTGCACTGTTTCTGTGCGGGAACGACTAAATACAGTTAGTGGACAGAATCGCATACCTTTTTTATTGCTTTAAAACAATAAAAACGCTGCGTTTTCGTTTAGCGTGCGTAGGGTTGACACTTTTGTGAATTAAGTGTAAAAGGAGGTTGGTCTATTGATAAAGTCAAATGAATTTTGTGATTGGTGTTGTAAAAAAGTCGAGTAATACTCGATGATTTTCTGGTTTCGAGTAAGATTTAGTATTCAGTTCTTAAGTAGGGCAAAATAGTAGTGGTATTTACGTTATAATTATGAAATTGAATATATCACCTTAAAAGTATCTTAAAATTTTAAAAATATCGTTAGGTTAGGTCGTTATACTATTATGTTTATATTAAAAACTTAAGTTTTCAGTAAAATTCAGTAAAGTACTTTAACTACTGCTGTGAAATTAATTATTGATTACTTCGTTGATTACTTCGTTAAAGATCGCTTTAACAAACAGATTAATTAGTCATTAAAGGAATTGTGTAAATGGGAAAATTAGAACATCACCAATAAACATGTAATGAAAGTTCTATAATTATATACTAACTGCTTTACGAGCAGAACAAAAGTTTCATTTTATATTTACAAATCACGAACGTCTTTGCCGAAGCAGTACGATAAACTACCCCAAGTGTCAGACTTCAATGTATTTACAACTCTATTTACAAAACAATGAAGTTGAAATTCTCGTAAAGTTCGATTAATGTTAGTCTGCACATAGAACTAAGCAAAACAATCTAATTAAAAGATTATAACATAACATTAATAAACATGAACTACATCTGGAAATGGCAAGCTATGGGTGCAAGTTAAAAGTTTCAAAGCGCGTCATAACTTATGCAACGGCTGTATAAATGTATATTGAATGTGCTATATACGGCAAGTCCGGTCTCTTCTAGCAATTATACATGATGCGTAATTGACGTAACATGGACCGGTCGCCGCCGGCTTATTAATACTTTGATACCAGTTGTGTGTCATAAAAATGTAGAATTATACTACTTGCATACTCTACACAGATTTTTTACGTTCGAGTGACTCCATGGGAATATGTAGGTGATGGATAAGTGTGCGATATTGTGCTCAGTAAATAATTGTATGCTTATTATTTAGAACAAAGTCTTTAATGAGTGTTAATAACAGTAGTAGTGATATATTCATTCACTAATGGGCTGTAATAGCATATAAAATAGTTCCATACATTCTTTATAAGAAAATCTGTTTTCTTGGCCTTTGTCGGTAGCCCTCTAATTGATCCGTTGTAATAATATAGAAGCAAACATTTGGGTACGTAAAGTTTATAGTAAACATTTCGAGTGTTCTCGTTACGTATATGTGTTTGTCACGCTTTGTGGACATTTCGTCCGTCGGGCAGTTTGAAGCGAATTTCCGAGTCACTCAACGGTTTCTGCGACGCTAACTCGCAGTTTTCCGATTATTTCGCACCAAAACCGTTACATTCCGTCTAGGTGTCGCCACACTACTTAAATCTGGTGTACTAGATCAATTTACGGACCGTTGCATCACTAAAAACGTAATAGTTTCCAATTAAACTCCAAACCATGTAATTGGATTATGAGCGTTTCATCTTCTTAATAACATAGCAACTGGTGAACGATTTTGAAGTTTAACTCTCGTGCAATTACTTTTTTACATTTTTAATCAGATTAACAACCCTACATGCAAACATTGGTGGATCCCACGGCAAGTTAAACTGAAGAAATATATTTGCATAATAAACTTTTTTGTTACAAATCACTAATCACAAGTAAACAGAAGTCTAATAGTTTCTGTACTGTCTCTACAAGTAACGTACGCAGCAGGATGTTGCCTAAGGGATTTTCTGAACATCCTACGAAGTCAGAAGTCACAACTATTTTTTACAACTAGTAGTTCGTAGTAAACTATTTTTCTAATAACGCCGAGCTCTCCGCGCGTCGCCGTCTATATGCGTATTGATGGGAACATTTTTTTCCATGTTTGTTCAGCCTGTTCGCTTCTGCTACGATCGTCTTAAGTATTTTCTCAAAGGTTATTAACCTAGTTTCGTTCATCAACAATTGTAGAAGCTTTAATACAAGTACTTACTAGTTTGCTTTGTATGTATTGAATATACGTGAAGATCTATATACAGTTGTAGATTCTCAAGAAGAAATATAATGCAAACCGTTTTTAAACTTTCCTTCATGGTCTGCAATCTACTTTATCGTTTTTCTATGGAGTCCATTGAATTCAGACATTGTAGATAACAACCGAGTGTTTTGTACTACTCCGTGTTTAGGTAGTTTATGGGAGCCTAGAATAGAGCCGGGAGAGCCTGGAGGGCCGCGGGAGCCTTCGAAAGAGCGGGCGGAATGCGCGCACAAGGTCATTGCGCCCTGCGCGGTCATGCGCTTGCGCCCCTGCCCCGCCCCGCGCGCTCGCGCTCCGCACCCCGCGTCTCATCCGCACCCACCACCACATTGTCTAGTGCGATCAGCTGCGGATAAAGGGGAACCGACTGGACCGACAATCGATACAAACCATTTCAATGCGAATTTATTTTTCCATTTTGCACCGGAGCAGTGCAGCAAAGCACGAACGCCTCCAGCGATGTGGTTCGTTCTAACGTTCTTTTCTAAGCTCTTACAAAGAAAAAGGCTAGTTCGTGCCATGTCGTGGTTTATTTACGATGCTTACATTGGCTAGCATTTATCTCAAGCCCTATCTATTGTCCTAAGGCTGTTAAGAAATTGCTTCAAGCCTATTAACCGGACGATACCGGGCTATCATAGAAGAAGCACTTATACCGGCGCGGGAGCATTCGATTAATGCTTGAGATTAAGGAGTTTTACGTGTAACAAATAGGGCTATTGAATCAAATATTTGCTTTTTTACATCAATTAAACTACGTTTATAATAAAACTTGACGTAAACCTACAACAATCTTACTACTTTCACTCCCGACCGTTACTATTTCCTTTAATGTGTTAGTTGTAGGCCTATCTCGTAGCAAGATGTACCGATAAGACCACCTTCCAAGTTTAATAACATAAAAGTGAAAGATTTATTCAAACAATACCGTTAACGACAAGTTGAATAACTTCTTAATAAGTAATTTATAATATTTGGATATGCAAATAGGATCGTTCAACAAATTAAGATTAGTTGTGTATTTTATGGAAGCAGATTTAAATTTAGATAAATTATATTATACCAGTTGCTGGCACAAGCTGCGGTAAATATATTTTTATTTGCGGAAGAGGAAATCTTGGTGTTTCACTTAGTGTAAGATTAATTGGGTGTTAACCCGGCGTGCCAGATTGCAAGTCCCGGATCGAGTCGGAACGGATGTCACATCATTACTGGCACGCAGGCGCCATCCTTGACTCCGACAGCTCAAGAGATCGCGTCGTCTCATCGACTCGTAGTACACATACATAAATAACTCTTACATATTTCTGCGAGCGTCACTTATTAATGAATATTAATGCGTGTGCACGACTTTACGGGCCATTTGTTTAAATATATCGTTTACTCATGATTGTTTATAACTGACAGCTCAATTTGGCACGAAGAAAGTGGTCGTGTTGATTTTACACCAATTAGACACGAAACTTCGTGAGGTAAAATAAATATTGCATAGCCTTGACTGTCTAGTGTCCACATACATATGTTTTCTGTATATCTAACGGTGGCTTGCGCCTAATATGGTTACGCGAATGTAGAGCTAGGCTTTGCATGTTAATGAGATGTTTGTTTATGACGCAGTTGTCAGAAAGAGTTACTCGAGTGGAGCTCGAGTGACCAGTGGGTCACGCAATCCGATTGTTAACATAAATACTCATTTGTTACAGGATTTGTGTCCTGACTCGGAGAAACTAATCCCACGCTACGTAGAACAGGTAAGATGCTATCTTTATGTTTTTCTTTTGGTTATTTCGGCTTGTCTGAGTAGTCTGACGGCCACAGACATGTACAGCTCAATTAGTCATCATTAGAGAGTTGTGTTGACATGGTGATATACATGGTAGCGACAATGGGCGGCCCGTGAGACGTCTGTGAACTCCGCCCGACAGTTTTTGCCACGTCAAGTGTTCAACTCGCCTCTGGACGAGACGAGAATGCATATTTCTAAGGAACTTGTGCCTGGTCCATCGTAATAAGAACTGCCCTGACTCCATAGCCGTGACGTTGCACAATGAATAAGAGGACAGTAAATTACATATCGCGGTCTTTGTTAGGTTGGACGTTTAGAGCGTGCGCGGCGTGGGCGGCGAAACACGGCTCCCATTGATTGCATGATTTATCGATATTGAATTTGCACAGGTGATTCCTTTGTTATTGTGATTGAAAGAAAATAAAACAGATAGCGACAGACGTAAGAGATAATTTACTTCCAAAGCATTGAAGTGAAAGCGAAAGACAACATTCAAAGTATTTTGAAAAAGAACGGTTTTGAATTTCAATTACATTCGTTTGTAAGTAACAATTGGTACGTGGGATATCTTTCACCGGATGAAAGTTTTGTTCTCTTGGTGCTATTTGTGAGGCAGAGCGGTTAGTAAGTAGGCAAGTCTTGTATCTGTTTGCCTAGATAGATATGTTACAAACTTGTATAAACTGTAGAGTAGAAGTCGACAGCTAATAGGGTTCCTTTGTAGGCAAATAAGTGGCTATTGAGATGTTACACGCTAACTTCTGTAAGCATGAGTGACAGGCAGCGCTTTGCTACACGCAGTTTGCCCGAGGTCGGTGAAATTCTTATACTTAACGATCGATTCCTTTAAAGTGTTTCCAGTGAAATGGTCCAGTAATGCCAGATAATGGGCAATATCATAATTGACACACACAATGTCTGTAAACACGCGGCATTTGTGATAATGCGGCCAATATCACCGGTCGGGTACAGTTAGCCGAGTGTAGCCACCATTTAAATGACTGTCTATTAGCTTCATTGTGAGTCCGTGTCGTATTAACGTGCTTTGACATTTCTCAGGACCACTCGAGTTTATCGTGTGGGAATCTGGACTGTCTACTCCTAGCCAGGAACTTTAGTATCATGTTAGAACGCGGATAATACAATTAGGTGATGGTGGTAATTATGTTTCTTTCACTTGATTGAGTAAATATAGGTGGGAGTGCGCAGATGCAGTGGGTTTACGTCTGCGGTGAGGTTTGCATGGATTCCAGTCATTACTCCCCGCTTCCCTGTTAGTGCGGTGCGGCGGAAGGCCGTAGCTTTGAATGCCAGTGAGCGTTGTCGGAACATAAATTTACATTTCGTTACGGTCGTTTTGTCAATACAATTCTCTTCACTATCTTCAGTAACAAATAAAAGATGTTTTTGGTATTGCTTCTCTCGGGCTAGCTCATGTTTGAAAACTTTTACTTAGCTCTAAAACTTTCTAATTCGAAATAAATTGAAGAGAATGTTTTATTGATAGCGATAATTGTCGAGTTTATATTCGAATGTTTAACTCCACGAGAGATGATTGCCGTGTGAATGCGCAGTATTATGATTTAGATAAGATCGTTTGCTTGCGCTTGCGATGCTATTAACTCGATACCCCATACATTCCGTCTAGAATATATTTGCGAAGGAAGCATAAGTACTATCGTCAGATTATTTCAATTATTTAAATTGGTAGTAAATGTGAGCTTAAATAGCTACGTTTTTAGATTAGTAGTAAAAATAACTATCAAGTTACTTGGCTTCCGAACATTAACGATATCTCATGAATAACAAAATTGTCTTCAAGTTTGATTAAAATCTGTAGCCTAGATCTCATTTACTAAATTTAATGCAATCAATAACTTTTCTCTAAGCGAAATGGCCGTCAATAAACGCGAATGTTTATGAAACCGCACGTTGGTTGCACAGGCGCTTTTCTCTCTAGGTCCGCCAAAGATTTTCACCGCACATCGGACCGACATCAGCCTGTATACGTGGTAGGGTTGTAGTTTCACGACCAGTCCTCTAGAGCTCGCGCCTCTTAACGACATCGTGCATTTATTACTGCTTGCCCTAAGAGCTCACTTTTGAGATAAGCACAAAGTAAGAGTTAATTAAAATTGTACCTCTAGTATCCAACGAAAGTATGCAAGTCAAGATTAAATCTCACTGATATAATCTTCGATTAATTAATGACAATCGATTATAATCGTTTGAAAAGCAAATAGATAAGATTAGAGTGTTTGTGTAAGTATGTTTTGATCGTGAAGTGTTGAGCGAGTGATTGACAATCGATTTAGAATCTCTGACCTCGCTTCACAATGTTAATGGTGCTTTTTACACGTTTTTATTCCATTCACGAAACGATCCGTACAAGCATTGAATCATAAGATTTCTCTTTCCGTATCTCTTTGAAAAAACGTTTATAAACTCATCATCGTGTTTATAAATAAAACTGTCAGGTTTTTTTTAGCATCATGGATATTTGTTTTGTTAGACATTTCTGTTGAATTCAAATGACTCTTACGCACTGCATTCATGCATAAATGACTTGTAAGTAATTAAAAGCTCATTGTATGTAGATGAGGGATTTTATCGCTGTATGTAATTTACGTAGCCGCTGTCGCTCGCCGCGTGGGCCACTGGTCGGCTGGCAGCGTGTACAAGTCGTCGCGGCCGACAGCGACACGGCGCGGGCGCATGCCGCCTGCCCGCTTAGATAAACACGCGATCCTCGGACACTTGTAGGGCTGCCCCTGATATTTCATACAACACCGACCTCAAACAAGGCCACTGTACAGTCATACATTATTATAAGGGAAAAATAAATTCTAGATTATTCTAGCATTTGTTGTATGGGGTAAATTTGTAAGGCAATCTATGTTTTAAGACATAATATATTGAGTACATTACTTCAATCAAATAAAAAAGAGTTGAATTGAATAGAATCAGAAATGGTCTAGAATTGTTTAGAAAATGTCACAGCAACAATGCGGCAGTAATACCAAATAAGTAGCGAGATATTTGCCAACCCTGTTCCAGCAGCTAGTTCGAATAAAAGGAATTCTCAAATTATGGAGGTGCGATGCAAACGAGCTAAATACAGAAAGCACGTTTAAGAAACACCGGCAAAGGAATGTGCTATTTATTCGCAAATAGGCTTAGTATACGTTCGAGAGCTGTCTCGGTCGATTTGTTAGTCATAATGTATTTATACAATCGACACCAGCAACTAGTGTAGCGAGTTTGTCCCTATAAATAACACTATAATAGGTTATCTTGTTACTGGGCTACGAGAACAAATATTTGTAGCCGAGAGAATAGTTATAACTTTAGACACGCACTCATACATGTCAATTGTATTCAGAAAATGTGCTCACTTATTCATCATAACTCACCTTTTGGTTAAATACGATGAAGTCTTAATGTTGATTACAAATTAAAAACTCACTCATATCTGCTTAACGCGATCTTTAAAATCCTTAATTTCGCGCAATCATCATTACTGGCAGAAACATTTATACATGCGTGAAAGTACATAAGTATAAAGATTTCACACGCATTCGAAAACAGATGGCCCAGTTGGTACAGATAATTGGGTCAGGCGAGCAACCTGTCGGTTTGCTCACACGCATTGTCTCGCGTCTCGGTGCGCCGGCGCTGTACCGTTAGCGCTCGGTCAAGTTCGGCCCATTGTGACGTGACTGCTACTTGTGACATACGGATTTATTCCGTCCGATTCGGTCGGCCCGTGGTAATCGAACATAATAAACATGAATATCTTAACGACTTTTTGTTCCCGCTTCCCGATACTTTCCTATCAATAAACAAGAAGCTGTTATAACCACTTTATGATAGATCTATTTCAAATTTTACTTTTTATCTTTCCACAAAAACAGTACGCAATGGAATTTGTTATTTTCTAGAAATCTGAAACGGAATCCCCAGGGAGAAAAAACTCAATTTATATGCTAAACAAAAAGCTTTTTCGGATCTTTTTATCTTCCGTGATGAGATTCGGATGCGATTGTCGCAATTCGGACCGCTAGAAGATAGTTTTTTTTTGTGATAATAAGCAAGCAATGATTGCAAGATATGCGCTTATTATTTACGTGAGCTTATCTGATGCTGTAAGTAGGCGGGGAGGCACGTGCGCCTCTGACCTCGCCGCCGAACATCAAAAGCTTATAATGCTAGACTTGTGTGGCACTGGCCTTTGGATCGTGCCTCACTAAGATTGGATTACAAGCTGACTACGCGGACAACATACGAGATTAAGCCAGTAAAAGTCTCTCTCTGAATCGTTCATTAACCAGAAGTGTACAAGGCATGAAAGCGCATTCTATAGTAAATAAACCTTTATTACTATAGATACAAATGTAGGTAAGCTGTCTTAGTACAAATACGCACGTTAGTAACTATAAAATACCATTCATCACGGTCAATAAAAGATATATGTCATCATGCCATTGGCCAATGCAATAAAAGTGCGTACAAGTTTAATTTATGAAATCCTATGAGGGTTAATAGCAGTTCATATTTATATACTACATCAATTTCACTATAATAGCATACTCGTGTGGAAGTTAACGATTTGACGACGGATATTTAAATATATCTGTTTTAATGGCTGGTATATTTATCAAATTAATGACTGCATTAACAATTTTAGCGTGGACTTGCATTTATTTGTCCGCGATACTGAAATGTGGGTTAGTGGGTTGTAAAAAATTGAATAACATATGATTGTATGCGCCGTTGATTATCATGATATGTAATTAAGTAAGTAACCGTTTATTTGAGTCCGAATATACGTATGTGTGATGACTCAGTATCTTGTACTAAACCATTGATTGTTCTCTGCGTCCACTTACCAGCTAGTGGGCACGCGTGCCTATTAGGAACGTGATTTGACAAATGCTCTGTGGGTCAGCTAGTGTTGTCTGGTTTATTTTTCTAAACATTACAAATATTTTGGAGATAGATATATGATTGATGTCCTTCTGATGATCTTGCTTGCATTGGCCTATTCGTTTTCTCTGTAGAAAGTTTTCTGTTTTTTAGAGAAGGTTCTCTAAAAAACTCACAACTCTTCACTATATTGATGCAACTGTTAAATTAGACTTAGTCTATTTTCAAAATCATATTGCAGATATGGAAAGAAAAATTTATAATTAAATTTACACAAACCATGCAGAGAATATAAGCCCACATTGCATCGTAAACTTGGGAGCAAAATTAGAACCTATTAAAGCAGTAATTCCCTGAAACGCAACTATCATGTAAATGGTAAAAACAATCAGACTCTAACCATTATACAATACGCATACAGTAGCAAACTAAAGCATCGTAATACCACCTCAATTAAAAGTAGATTACACATATTCTGATGACTACTTTAACATGAACAGAGGTTCGTGAGAATCAGTCTTCACTGTTCAGTGTTGTAATGAACTTTACATTGAATCTATAAAAGCCAGTACTAATAAGTGCAGAAATAACAGGAAATATAAACTGTAATTTCTTTGTACAGCACTATCAATGAGAATGATTGTACACTCGTGTGTTGGAGCTGGAGATTGCGGCTACTGAACCATTCGGTGTGGGAATACAATACCATTGTGTGTTTAATGAAAAATCCTTCCAGACGAATCATGCTTCATTACTTTATAATTAAGGTGCTGGAGCAAAAACTTGAACTTTTCTATCATTCATTCGATTACGCATTCCTGTTAGTTAGCCACGAAGGTTATGTTGGAAAAACAAGTAGCTACTTATTATAAGGAAAAGAGAAATTCCCCGTTTATTAAATTATTTTTATTTTGATCCTCTTTTGATCTGATTGCCTCATTGGTTAGCGGAATCGTAATTAGCTCGCTAGGTATTGGGCAATGTAAAACAGTTGAGGTTTTTTTTTAACAAACTTTCATAGACTAAGTTTAGGTTTTCCTTATAAGTACCTACGTGGCTGTTAATAGAACCTGTCTATTGGTAGATTCTTTTATAGCCCACACTTTTAACAAGGTAAAATAAAAGCACTTTAAACTACATATTATATTGCACTTAATGCTCATCAGTTATCCCATATTAAATATCTTTATAAACGAACCAGGATCATAAAAAGTAACACAATCAGGCAACAAAGTCTATAAAACTTTGTAAGGTAATTGATAGTAAAATAAGATGAACCTTACAGAAACTGTGTTTAAGGTTTATAATTGCAAACGTGCATTTTTATTAAAATTTCTTTCGCCGAAGAGGAGATTAGAAGCGTATTATCCGTTTAATTATAGAAATATCTCCGCGTATAAAAGTAGAAGGCTGTTAAGTGTAATTAAGAGTACTGTTGTTCATCTGTCGCAGTAACAGCGGACAGATTACTGCGTTATTGTTATAAATGTTTCTAGTTAGCGTCGCCCGCGCCGTCGCAGAGCTTAGCGAGCGATGATAGAAATGCTGAGAAGTACTTAAAGATCGCGGAGCCGAGTTCACCGTTAAATTGGGCAATTTGTGAGCGCACAGCACGGTGGCTGAGCCCGCGCCGCCCGCCGCCGCGCTCGTGATATAACTGTTACGTTCATTATGTGACATATGGATCACGTGATCACGTCACCTGTGCGTAATAATTGTTTATAGTGCACTCTTAACGGAACCCATGTTGTCTCAAGCATGATCTTCGTTAACCGAGTGCACTCCAGTGTTACGAGGCCGAGCGATTCCATTCTAACTGTTCATCCGAGCTGTCGTAGCAACTTACGGCCGGATGCTAATTAAATATGTTAACACAAAGTGTCTTTGGCCGTAAACGTCTCTACTGTATTAACCTTTGAATCAATGCCATGATAAGCATTCAATTTTACAAAATTCTACTTTTTGGTAAATAATACATTAGAGACATGTTTCGGGCGTGTCCAATAAAACACTTCAAACAAGTTTAACACAGTTTACGAGCGTAGAATTCTAACACTTTTACGTTTATCAACCGTTAGCACTATATTTGATGTGCTGATTCATTCTTCAAAAGAGAGGAAAGCGGCGTATACAAACATAACCTTCAGCACCTCGCACCTACAATACAATAGTGAACTATTACTGTTTATTGTGCCGGGTGACCAAGATTGGAGCAATGTTCCGCTCCGAGAACATCTCGGCTATCAACTCATGGTGTTATAGGTGAAGTAACTGTATCGCAGGCTCCTTCCGTTGATTCCCCCATATATGAACGCCATAAATGTCAACGAGCACATTGTCTTGCTTCTTTATGCTAAAGACTAAGGACCTTTGACAGTCGTTACGCGATTCGAATTGATTATGGAACGTATGGCTGCATCGACTTGCCTAGTGGATATGAGTTTGAATCCAATGTTGAATTCTTTGTCTTTAAGGTTATTTTCTTTTCGATCTCCTTTGGCTGGATTTTGGTGTTACATTGTTCTCGCACAATCGAACCAATAAAACTGTGTAAATGGAGAATTGTTTTGTAAACCTGATTGGAAAAGAGTAACTTATGGAGTTTCTTGCTCGTTCTTCTCCATATGAATCTACACCTTGGAATGAGCAAATAGACCACTTTTAAAATTCTATTGCTGAAGTTCAAAAGTGCCTTCCTGGTCTAATTGAAATAAATGATTTTGACTTTTGAATTAATTATTTTTGATTTTTCAAAACTGCTAATAGATCTATTATACTTTCGTCTAAAATAGCCGGAAAATGGTTAGGAAAACGGTAGGTTTGGTTTAATTAAAATGTATGTAAGTATAATAAAAGAAAATGAACGATGAGGAAGCGAAACGTTTTATATTTCAGAATTGGTCACAAATCTACTCGGAATCCGAATTCTTTGAAACATTCGTCACGTTCAATGTACTGTTGGATTTAGTTAGTTATAGTAATCAAAAACTATTCTCGGAAATCTAGATTTTGGTATAACTTAAGATGGGCAGTTTTTACTTAAAATCAAAGTCCATTAAGTTTAAGAATGTGAGTGATAAAGCAATCTTTTAGTTTATGTATATTATTTGACTCTATTAATATATCAAATAGGTTAAAAACGTCGGTATTTGCTTCCAATTAAAAGGAATTTACTATGACAATAAAAGTATATGTGAGTTGAATGTTCAGTATTTAGGGTCGCATTAGCATAAATACAATCTGATCTTAAAAGATACAATAAAAATAAAATAATTATGTGTCTGTGAGTTCAAGATTTATTATAATGCCAAGTTATTATATCATTCTCAAGTTCATAAGTTCAATTTGGTTACATAACATAATGTTAGGACTCGTCTTTTAATTTTAGAGGGGCAGGTCTGGACTATGGATAATAACGGTATCGGTTTGGGCATACTAAGTAATCGATATTTTTGGTATTTCGGAAAATTTGATGATAAGAATTATTATTAAAGGTCATTTCTGTATGTTTGTTGCGCTTATGTGAATTATATGTATATGTCATTTGCCATAGTATACTTACTTAAGAAAACCAGTTCAGATATATGTAGATATTTCTCACAATTTAGCAATTCTTTTTGAACACTTCGATAACTGAATAATCGAAATAACTGATAATACAAGTCTGTTAGCCGCTAAGGAAAATGCAATTTCGGAAATTTTAAATGACGCGAGTATGACACGATAACTGAGTTCCAACTCGAATCATTTGTTATTTCAAAGTTGTTTCACATAAAGTAAACATGGTGTTATTTGATGGTATAAAAATACTATAAAAGTTTATCATTATGGTCCTTTGTATTGAGTTATTATTGCTGCACGCAATGAATATTTACATTAACTATAGCAACTCATTTCATGCTTAATTGTTATGTGTTTGCATTTGTATTGAATGCTTATTAGTAGATGATTTATTAGTACTAAAACACTTACATTTAATTATAAACTAGCTTCTGCCCGCGACTTCGTACGCGTAATCCCATTTTTTCCCGTCCCCGTTCGTGATTTTCGGTAAAAAGTAAAAAAAAAGTATTGGTTAAAAAGTATCCTATGTCGGTCTCCTGGCTCTAAGCTACCTCCCTACCAATTTTCAGCCAAATCTATTCTGCCATTCTTGAGTTATAAGTGGTGTAACTAACACAACTTTCTTTTATATAGATATAGATATAGATAATAAACAAAGTAACGTTACCATAAAAAAATTACAGCAAAATTATCTTTACACTATAATTGAATGCTGCATTTATACCCATTATATCTACTCAATGCCAAAAAGCACAGGATTAACATTATAATATTTAATGGAACATAGAAGTAAGAAATAAGAAAAGGGATCTCTTGCTACCATATTACTTTGGCTGACAAATAATTCTTGCCTGGTAGTCGAGCTTGTGCTTATTCGACTGACGAAACCCTGAAATTGTCACCATTCCTTGTATTAAGAGATACGACAAAAAAACCGCACATTACGTTTACATCTTAAATGATTTAAAAGATTTGCTTGGGAACGCTAATGTGTGTGTAACACCAGTAATGCGTGTAAACGTCGCACGGTGCTCAGTTGCGCCGGAGCACGCCGGAGTGCACGGAATGCGTGCATTTTGTTTCCTTCACGCTCACTGTACTATGGGGACAAGTTGTCATTACCACAATTCCACAATACCGTTGAATTGTTTGTGGTTCGTTAAAGTCTTAAAACCAGAACCGCGAAGTCACCTCTTCCGGTGAATTTTGAGAATCACTCCACATAATAGTCGGTAAGTACTTGGCAACGGTATCTAAGTGCAATTACTTGTACATATTGAACAGAGAACGCCATTTAAATGCGTATGTCAGTGTTCACACAGCAAATACGTGTTAATGGTAACAACTAGAACTAAACTATTTCAGAGTATTCAAATAAAGTAAAATGATGCGTGTTCTGCTTATTTAAAAGCTTTTTTTAGTATTAAATCGATAAATCTCAGTGTCGTTTATTTCATCAACATTGATCTGATAAAGATTATTAATGTGTTACATTTCAGTACCATGTTTCATGTGTTTTGATTGAGAAAACTTAATTAACGTAGCGGTACCTAAAGAGTAATTTATATTGACGAATTTTATGACATTTAGTTTCGAAGGTTTCCGTTCCTTGATTGCTCTGATCGCAAATAAAAAGTATACGAGTGCTTTATAGATCGTAATTTAAATTTTAACTAAGCAGAGACATTGTAATGAATCGTTATATATAAGAAATTATTTGTAGAGAGTGTCTGTACAACAATAGTTGTGCTTTTTCGTTTACAAATGATCATTCATTGTATTTGATAAAAAGTACAGTGAAAGCGATATCGCAATGCAAAAAAGTAAATGAAAATTCGTGTCACTGACTTTCCTATTAGCTTTCATGGATCCATGCAGTGCTGATCTTGACCTGCATTCGGCGCATCGACACTCACAAAGAGGTACTAAACAATCGCAGCGCGATCGGCGCGGACGCACACAATACACGCCGTACAAACACACATACATACAAAAGATATGAATCAACGGATGCCGAAAACCACATTACTTTCCTACTTTCATTTTTAATCAATATTGTTGAATTACATCCTGTCGGCAATAAATTTCACTATAATAGACTTATTCGGAACTGGTATGTAGGTGAAATATTAAGGTGTGATAGTCTTACTCAGTGAACAGTGAGCAGTGAGCACGTACTTTAAATGATATATCTGTAACGAATTACGCGGTACATTAAGTTGCTAAATTAGTAATTTATTGGTTACTTGTGAAGTGTACGATTGTACTTCCTCCTATAAATAATAGCATAACTACCTACTTCTGCCAATCATCATCGATTTGTTATTACAGTTCTAGTTATTGATCAACTTTCGATTTTATACGTATTGTATTTGGTAGCTGTAATTTACTGTTTTGTTTTTTGCTAGTGTTTTCTTAATTTGGTTGGTTCTGTTTTGAGTCATAGATTCGATTGAGTACCTCCAGTTTAGAAGAAGTGCTGTTGTTTGCTAACCGCAAATTACATTAACCATTATATGTATAGATATGGAATGAATGAGTTTCTAGGATATTCTTATTATTAACTATTGAGCTTTTAATGATTAATAGGTTAATTAAAAATTCTTTGTCCGGTGACTGCATAATAAAAGTGACACTTACAAATCCAAATATGACAATGACGAAGATACAACTTAAAAAAAAAACCTTTATTGTTAAATTAATAAATAATAAATTCATACAAGAAGAAATCATCAAATGTTAGGTGCATATTAAACATATGTCGTTCAAAAAACAAACATTGCCAAATCGCTACGAGATTTCGTAGTCCGTAGCATATGTTTATTCAAGTCGCGTAGCACGTGCAGAAAGCGGCTTCTAACCGTCCTCCTCTAGGATATACGACTAAATCCGACATGCGAAGACATTAAGGGTATTTTATGCCATAATGCATTTAAAGACGCTAACGAGGGATCCTATAGACAGATGCGGATTTCAATGCAAATAATATAGGATAATACTGATGCCAGATAGGACGTTAGGAGCCAAGGAATTTGCTGTTAGCAGGGAATTTAAGACCGGTCGCTTTGGCGGCGTTACCTACCACAGTTACTATATGTTTTTTGTGTTTGTTAAGGCGATGATGGGAACTTTTATGAGCTTGTTTTTCTAAGATGATTTCTTCTAAATGGGTTGTTGGTTTAGTAAATAACTAGTCGTAAAGGTACGGGATATTGAGCTAAGTTAGGTCTGGTTTTTCCATGTAATTTTGAATGTAAAGCTGAACCTTTTTGAACCTTCTGTTGTCTACAAATGTATCATTTTCGAGTAAACATACTAATGGTTCATGTATTTTCCAGGCGGTTCTTCCATCGCCATGAAGGGTGAGGGGCTGCGCTTGGCGCGGCTGGCGCTACTGTTACTGCAGGCCACAGTTGTTCTCAGTAAGTATCTACATATTTACATTTATAAAAAAAAACGCTAAATTCCTTGTCATAATCGTAAAAATACATAACATTTTTCTCTTAAGATGTATCTATGTATATCAATTGGCGTGTTCCATTACGAGTAATATCCTAGACTAATAATATCAAAATATTGCTTACGTCATTAAAAATAATAACACGTTCCTACTGTTCTAGAGTTTAGAGTATCTATTGAATAGATAAAAAACAACTATGTGCTGCACGATGGAACCTCAGTATATTCTTTTACGGATGCAACTGTTAATAATGTGTCTTTTTCCAGGTCGAACAGCGTTTGAAAAGCTGACTGATGTAGACTTCTCGGGAACTGCGTACTACACAGTACGAAACCTATCACTGTATGAATGCCAGGGCTGGTGTCGCGAGGAACCTGACTGCCAAGCCGCCTCCTTCAGGTAACTTCAATTAAATACCGTAGTATACCCACCATTAATAACCGCACCATATCTAAACTTACCAATAAAGGCAATACGATCCGCACACGAACGTAGACAGCTCATTACAAGCAAAGCGGCGCCGACTTTAACCACCCATTAAATATTAATTGTATATCAATTACTACCGACAAGATAGTGTCAGTAGAATCAATCCGTCCGGTGCTCTGACCTAGTATAGAGAATTCGCATTTAACGACGTCAACCGACATGACTCGTCAATCTTACTGATCACGAACAAATAAAAATCAATGTGTTTGTCTTATCTAAGATCTAGATGCTCCTGACCCAAATGTTCGAGATACAAATCTGATTGACGTGAAGATTCACTAATTCAGGTGATCGGTGGCTCAGAGGGGAGAAATCGTACCGAAGTGTACCGTGTCGACCTCCGCGATCGCTTGAACGCACGACGCATGTCAATGACTGTAGTGAAATATTCGTAGCAGAAAGTAATCCGAGGTCCAAGAGTCGCTTACTTACTGCTTGTTTATTTTGTTTGGCACATAACTTAGTATCAAGTTGCCTCGCGTAGGCTAAACTTGTGGCTCAGAGTATCAGTAATCTCTATTTGTGTATTTTTTGTTTAGTTCGCCTACTTAAGTACGAGGCAGGGCGCGACATACTTACAGGAGTGGCTACGTGTGTAATCAGAATCCTAAATCTGCGCGGTTACAGTTAAACAATAACTCCTGGACTCGTGAAGTCGCCGTCAAGTCACGTAATTTACATGATGTAGTGAGTTCGCGAGTTGTGCCGCGGATGTGTGTCAGTCTGCCACACGTCCTGCTCTCCGGCCCGGCCCGGCTCGGGCTCGGCGACACGCTGCCGACTTATAACAATGTGTCTCAGGCATAGCCACAAACCGTGTAAAAGCGGAAACCGACCTCGCCGCGTTCCAAATTGGATAACAGTAAAAGTGATCGCATACGTCTTCAATGGATATTATTTCCATTGCAACATTTTCCAGCACGCCCGATAGTTTTCATGACTATTGGCGGTTTCGAAGGCATTATTATAATTTATTGTTATTGTCTGCAACGTTCTGATTCACACTATGTAGCAATCGTCTTGCTTAGGATTTGGAACAGACGCCATACGTTTCTATGCATTCCAATCGCTCCCACAATGTATATGCAATGAATGCTTATGGGACAATTTCTAGTCTGGTATGTGCATATATAGTGCTATTTGAAGAAGTGATGGTTCAATGGCAGACAGTAGAAGAAAGTGTTGGAAAATTGATTAAGTATCTATTTTTCTTGTCGCCTCGTTGTTGTCCCGTCATCATGTCGCCTCTGTTCATTATCATAGCTGCTGGCAAGCATTGCAAAAACATGTAATTGTATTAGACTGAATTGAACCGTGTAACAGTATTAAAACGCTAGTTAGATTCTTCGAAATCAATTTGAACGGGATCGATCGAAAATCAATTCGGTATTCAATTAAACGAGTCGGAACTTTCCCGCGCTTCTAATCTACCATTGTGAGTTAACATGTACGTATCTTGAATCGATCCGTCCGAAGAAATAGCAATCCAGCAATCTGACAAAAGAATGGGACGAATGCGATTTTAACAATCGGTAACTGTTTACCGCGGTGCCACTGACTCGTCTTTAGAACATTTTACGGTATTCGGGAGCGACCCGCTCGGCCAGATAGCATTCTGTCTGTTCAAGACTCCAAAGTAAACTTGACATTAAATCGTGGATTAAATATCTTAAATGTACAGATCACGACCTCCACTGGCACTATCTGATGTTGTCAAATTTTGATAAAATCTTTACGAGCACGCTGCCTGCCTTGCGAATATTACTTGTACCTAAATGTTAGCATGCTAAAGACCTTTCTACTGCGTGTGTAAATGAAAATGGATGTAACATAACTGTGTTAATTATGCGTCAACATTACGAGTAATTTATAAAAAGTAAAAGCAGATATCATGCGTTTTCTCCAAATGAATTCATATTTGGTATTTAGGTTCCTAAAAACAACATAAAGTAAATTGATTTACAACATTAATTTAATCGAATCCATTAATTATTTGGCAGCTACGGAGATAACATTTAAGACGTACTACAACTTGTTCTCAAGTTTAACATAGTAGCGTCAATTGATGGACGATGAAACATAACGGCAGTGAAAGATTACAGAGTTCAAAAAGATTTGTCGAAAGTAGCGTGTTTACAAACAGCGCATTACTCATCGCAGATAACGCGTCATTAATTTACCTATCAAAAGATTTGAAGGTTACGCTACTGCAACATTTAATGAAGTGCGCGATGTTTTTGGGATGCCATCGTTTTATCGGTCGCGCCCGCGCTGGTCGGCGCGTGATTGATGCGCAGGGTCCACAGGCGCCCCGGCTAACTAACGGACTCCGCCGATCTGATGATCGGTCTGATCCGACCAATTTGTGTAATAAACGTAAATACTAGTTGATACTAGCGTGCCCATAATAACCTCAATGCTGTAATGATGTTAGGACGTTTGTAATCTCTATAAATACGATGTAATATGCGCAATTTGTAAAGTCTGCGGTTTGGATTATATGCCAATGTAATTGATAGTACAGTTTGTACCACCTCAGATAGATGAGCCGCATTTATTGCTGTATCGGTTTTAAGATGCGGGATAATCGTGCGGTATGGGAATCAAAGAGCTTTACTTTGTATTTTTACAATGTCTTTGATCCTATTTACTTTCTGCGGTTTTATTCCGAGAGTAGTATCTAGCTAGGTAATCCGTTTTAATTTTTTACGAGTGCATTTTCCAACTTTGACGTTTCTGAACGCAGGAAATGCCATTTCTTGAACTATGATTATTTATGTATGTGGTATTTGAGTTTCATATATACAGATAGCACAATTTCCGTTCAAATTATTATTCTCACAGCTACGTAAGTTGTCACGTCGCATAATCTATCTGTCGCCCGCGGCTTGCAGAATGCATTGAGTATCGATAATACGAGTGCAGCTCTAAAATTAAATAATCAAAGTGACGTGACGGACATTAGTCTTTGGTTCTAAAAATAGTGTGCGCTTCTCTCTGCCATTAGCTGGGCTCACTTGATTGACGTCCTTGTAAGCCCTTGGCACAAATGCATAACTCGTCATTACGTTGGCACTGAACTAAGCGACCCGCACAACGAGACTTAGAACCTGTTTGTTTCGTAATTGCTAAGGAATATACGAAAATATGCTGATTGCTCGATGTACATTTAGAGAGATAGCGTTGTATTTGGAAAGATAGAAGACCAATTATCATTTTATGCTGTATTGATAGTTATAAATGGGATGATTGAGAGTTTTGCAATGTTTATTACCGGAAAATGCTTCGTAAAAGCACCAAAGCGTTTGATTTGAAAATCGTTTCATGAATCGTGACTCTATAATCGTACAAGTTCACTGATTCGAAGAATCGATTATGTAAAATGCAGAACAGTTATAAAAGTAATGCATGTAACTTTTATGGTATTATAAAAAATACTTTTTTATTCGAAACATTTTCCCACCAAAATTTAGGCTAATTGGTGCAGCGTGAACCTGAAAAATGTTCAAGAGATAACATCATTTACTAATTACGTGTGTGCTGCAATCGTTAAATCAAAACCTACTTTCTCATGGAACGGTTTATGCATATCTTGTGTTGATATCATGTGTAATTTGCACGCAGCTTTAGAAGGTAAATCGTAAGCGATACTTGCATACTAATGCCCACGTAATGAACATTGATCGAGTATCGGTCTATTGTGTTCGTGTAATCATAAATATGACATGGAGAACAGCTAAGAGCTAAGAATCTATCTCCGTGGGTTTGTTACTAAGTGCCGAGTGAAGAAGTGGGATGCTTGAATTGAAATTTCATATAATGAAGTTGGAACAGAATTTATCCATAGTCAGGAACGCACTTGTACCTAATGCATCTAGTGCTACAGTTGACAGGCTACCACTGTTTACTATCAAACGGTGATCGCCTGGTCTGTAAGTTTGGCTGCTGTAGTTCGCAGATTAAAAAGATTAGAAAACAAAATTAAGAATTACCATGTCTATTTTCAGATGAATTGACGAGCATACAAATCTCTAATATATTCGTTCGTGCACATATTTACACTCATTCCTCGTACCAAACTGATCATTAATTACCTAATCTACCCACACACTCATACATATTCACAGTAGCCCACCTGTGCATACACACACCTGGGCAATGAATTCAAATCAGTTCACAGCTGGTAAAGACTAGCCGATCTCCCATTTAATTACTGTTCAACAGTAAGTGCGCTCCAAAGATTTATTACGTCTTGTGAAACCAAGTCGAAATGCAATGTCATTAGTTAAGGGCTCTATCGACCCATTAATCATAAAGTTTTTTATACGAATTCTTTGTTTACAAGTAGGTGCATAAACAGTCATTTATTAACTAAAGTTTGGCAATTTGTCAGAGTCGAGCTTTCAAATGGTTATTATTATATTGTTACGGCTTGTAGATAGAACGATTAAGATTAAAATTGGCTGGATAAGAATCGGAGTGCGCTTGCTTCGTAAAATAGAGTTATTTGTTTTTTCTTTAATTGATGGCAGTTGTGCATAGAAGGAAAGTTTAGAAAAAAGATTTGGATATGAAAGAACATCGCGGAAACCGCACGGGTGTGTGGTTTCACGTCGTGTTCTCGTGTAGTTAGTTCATGTAACTCAGCACTAATTAACGCTAGGTTATTAAAATCCACATTCTCAACTAACTTGATCAAGTAGACAGTTATGAAAGATAAATCTGAGTAACTACACCTTAATCTGTGTAAGTTGGATGTATTTTGCAATATACGTGTATGTGTTCACATTAATAAGTCAAGTAATCCCGTAAACTAGCTACAGTTTATACAGCACGAAATATCGCGAGAAACGGTAAGCTCCGTTATTCTAGGACCGGCATGGTCGCACGTAATAAAATATATTTATCGAACATTAACACCCCTAGTTCGTGAGCACTGAGTTATTGCGTATACCTGCGTTCCACAACTAGATTGAACCATCTAGAAATAGCTAATCTAAAAATAGACTAAAATATATAATGAATAAAATCTTCATTTCATATGACATGTATAGAAAATGCAAATAGCTAGCCCGCACCTATCGTTCTTAGCGTTTCATACACGCAATTTTAATAACGAAGCTTACAAAAATTTATGTAGACATACTAATATAGGAATGTAAAACGTACATTTTAATTTATATCTCAATAATAAATTCAAATAAAATTAATAGTAAGCCATAATCGTTTATCTATTTGACGATATCCCACGCGTATCCGCAGCTATATTTCGAAATCCACGAGCTATCGATTTTCTACAATTTCTAATTGTTCAACGGAAACGGATATGTTGAGAACTCTAAATTCAACACGACAGATAAATAAATAACGTGTCTGCGTTAATTATAGTTATTAAAAAATGTCTGATTTGTATATTAATGAGGTTTCGGATGGGTTTCAGATCCGTAGTCGTGTATTTGATCTCTCTATCATTAGAAAAGTTATGTTGGTATCCCACTGGTGCACATTTAGTACTTAATTCGTATAAAGTTCTGCTTTTCCTTATGACTTCACCCAATATATAATAGGATCACATTAGGGATGATATTATGCGAAACTTATGCTTTTATTTTTATTAGGATAGGCATTCACTAATGCTTAAGCTTCCACTAAATTCATGCATATGGTGTTTTACCTGACCTATTACGGGAATCTTTACAATGAAGCCGACATAATGTTCTTTTAAAACAATCTTTATTGGTTACCACTAACGTGTATTCATTGTAAAAATGATGTAGGTACTAGATACATTCTGACATGGCAGACTCAAAGTTAATATTATCTCATCATAATAGTATTCTGATGTCTACATTTTAGAATATGTATAAGAAGCTTGTACGAGTATATTTTTATGAGTACAATGTGTATGGATATCATTAGGTAGTCGGCGAAGGGCTATTAGTGTCTAGGCAGTCAAGTAATAAAATAAAAGCATGTATTGTAAAGATAGCGATCAAGATTTTCTGTCGTTTTATTGTGAAGAAGATTAAACTGAGATGTGATATCGCTAGTAGAATAAAAAGATTCTTTAATATTTTTATATATGAACAATATCGTGTAGTGATTTTCATCCCGGACTACAGTTATTTACCTCTCTGCTTCGGGGAATTGTTCATTTTCTTTTGACTTTTTTCTAGCGTTTATCCTCACCTAAATGTTTGGTATTTACAGTCCCGCTATCACGTTACCTGTCAGTACATTCTGCTCTCGACTGTTGCCCCATACTTCCTGGAGCAATGGTCGGCACATGTCGCTACTAAAAAATCAATCCGTCGACGTGCCAGTCGACAATTGCCATGTTTTTACCATCCACACTAAAAAAGAATCCTTTAACTTGAAGTAATTAAAGTAAAATGCTTCAATTACTAAAAAACCCGAATCATTTTATTGTGCAAATTGTTCGATAACAAATAAATAACGGGATGGGCAAACCGACCGTGACGATACCCATCACTAATAGATATTCTATAAATATTTACTCTTCCATCAGTTAACACGTTCACGCTAAAATATTGATGTTATTTCTTATGTCAATCAAACACAATATAGTAAATATTAATGCTTTTTCCATTCCCACGTTGGACTGAAACGGTTGAATGGATATCGATGAATGAGATATCAAAAGATTTACGAAACGATTCGTCATGACAATCCTCAACGACACTATGTAAACGGTTTTTATGTAGACCATCTTTAGATACAGTTATCACAATTTTTCGACAAATATTTCTGCAAAGAATTGTGAACGAAAATGTCCATTTTATGTCAATATTGTGCAAAGTAGGTTTGCAGAAAAGTATAACTGTCCGACAAATGTCAACTTGTAAATTGATTGCAACAAAAATGTGGTTACCGGACGCATTTCACATATTTTTGTAAACCGGTGTTTATTTCGTTACGGCTCGGTACAACGGTTTCTTTGCAATTCCAATCCTCCGGAGTTAGGCGAATGGATCGTACCTAATGAAATAATTTGGCCCGATTTACAGGTGAAGCACCGTGGATGTAAGACTCTCTTTTATTGAAAAACGACCGTATCGCTATGTTGGAAAGATTACGGTAGGAATAAAACAACAGTTAGTGCCGGTTGCTCACAATGAATGTAAAAATAAAAACTGTTAAGATAAAATACAATTAGGCATTTTACGACCATTTTGCAAAACGATAGCGTCTGGAATCTATACAGTATCGGCTGCCATTTTACTTGTTTAAAGTATGACTTGCTATAAGATTATTATTGAATAGACTACAGTCTCGCTTGCAGGGAACCAGCCACTATTGTAGACGTAGAATAAGTAATTATTATAATATTGCAGTAAGACTAGAATGACTTTATATTTCCAACTAGCTTCTGCCCGCGACTTCGTACGCGCAATCCCATTTTCCCCCGTTCCCGTTCGTAATTTTCGGTAAAAGTAAAAAAAAGTATTGTATAAAAAGTATCCTATGTCCGTTTCCTGGTTCTAAGCTACCTCCCTGCCAATTTTCATCTAAATCGATTGAGGCGTTCTTGAGTTATAAATAGTGTAACTAACGCGACTTTCTTTTATATATATAGATGATATGAATACACCGAGTGATGCTGTGTAGAAGTACTGAACTCTAATGGCCATTTACATCATCCTTAATTGCTATATTTGTTACAGCTTTGTGTTGAATCCGTTGACACCGGTGCAAGAAACGCGATGCCTCCTTCAGAACGACACTCAGGCCAACAACCCCATGGCCACTCCACAGGTACGTACTAATTCACTCACCAACATGTGGCACGTACGATCTAACGTTATTGCGACTGACAATACGACCAAAGAAATAGAATTGGTTCGAAGGAATTTGCCATTCCTCGGCCTAATTGAAGTAGTTATCTGCGAACCGTTTATAGAGCTTATCTAAACTTATGTTCCCATCTAGTTACACACTATCATAATATCTACTAGACATGCTTTGTCTGGGGCACGGTGCAACAGGTAACTGTGAACGTATTTAATAGCCAAATAAATTTATCTCGCTTATCTCCTGGCATTCCCTCACTACTGCCAATTAGCCGACCGATGCAGAGATTGGATTAACAATTCAGATTAAATCGGTCAACCAGTCCCCGGGAACCTAACTGGCCACCACTACATTGTAACTGTTCAGCTAAACGTTAGACAGTTTAATCGCTTTCAGGCCTAATGAACGGTGCCGCTAATAAATATACGATGTTAAACGATGCGGCTCGCCACCGCCCGACACAGACTCTCTTTGTTTATTTTGAATGAATGAAATTAAAATGAAATTATGTGGTGGTAAACAACCGCTGAAAACAAATAAAGATAGTGACTTACTAAGTGTTGCCAAAAAGACTGCTTATTTTTTTGGTATTTTCTATCTCGTAATTGGTAATCAATCCCTAACGTTTTGAAAGAAGTATTGTTAAAGCCTATTTTAACTATCAATAAATCTGCATAACTAATTGCTTTTGATCTGATCAGATGAATCGTTCGCACTTAAAGTAATGCTATTTCCAATGAGTATGCAAATTTTATGCGAATGGACTATCGATTACGATGCCATAAAGTGAGATTAATGTTTTGGTGCAGCGGTCAGTGAACACGTACTACATGGTGAAGCTGCAAGTGCGTACAGAGAGCGTTTGCCTGCGGCCCTGGGCGTTCGAGAGAGTGCCAGGCAAGGCGCTGCGCGGACTCGACAACTCCGTCATCTACACGTCTACCAAGGAAGCCTGTCTCGCCGCCTGTCTTAACGAGGTAAACTATCATAGTAACAAGATTGTCTTAGGATTATGTGTACAAAAAAAAAGGCTATGACGTAAACACTGTATGTGTAGTGCCACTCTGTAAAATATTGCCCGGAAGTTTATCCATATCTGGTTAAGACCAGTATTGATTCCAATTTTACGTAACAAACATAACATCACGCCTTTTATCCCCGAAGGGGTAGGCCGAGGTGCACATTACGGCACTTAATGCCACAGTATCACAATAGATTGTAACACTCAATTCTAACTATTTATGGTATGAGTCCCATGTAATAGGGGGTGAGCCGATTGTCATATACCGGGCACAATTCCAGGCTCTGTGCTACTACTGAGAATTCTTGGAAACCCCAGTAATAGTTTGCCCGACCCGGGAATTGAACCCAAGACCCCTTGCCCTGCAGTCGCACTTGCGAACACTCGACCAGCAAGTCAGTTTTCAACGAGAATGTGATTCCAAATTTGTAGCTATTAAACTACTTACACATTCAAGAGTTCCCTTTCTTAATGTAATTTTAGATTTTATGTTATACTTTAATACCTATAGATTAGTATAGTTCACTTTAAGACTTTTTCAACTTCTGTCTGTTAGTTAAACTACATATCTAAACCAAAGTGCCTTAGGCAAGCCCTTATTAATGGCAATCCCAGTTTATTCCTTATCTTACAACCGTGATCATTGCGATGCCTATTTAAAAAATGTTAACGGAAATGCATCCGTACTGACATCGCAAGGACTTTAATAAACCGTGGGAGGAGAAATAAAATAAAATAAAACAAGATTTATGTTATGCAGTCATGCATTTAGAGTACTAAATAATGAAATACCAGGGCACTAGGATTTTGAGGAGGTATCGGCTCATAGATTATTCTGTAGCCGTTAGATGTCTTTCGGGGCGTGTCGCAATGCTCAGTTATCTACGAGCCTTTAAGAAAACATCAGACTACGCTGCAATTTAGTGTTTATCTATTCAATTTATATTTATGGTTTTGCCCTACTTGTAGTGGTAGTCAAGATACCGACGAAATGATAGGGGTTCCTTCAATACGCTCTCGACTATAAATACTGCTCTATTGTGTTCTTGTACCTGAATGGTAGTTAGGAATGTGACAATTTAGCGTGAAGCTTAAGGTTTCATATTCTGTCTAGTTTCATAGAAAAATGTATCCCATGTTATCTATGTGTAGTGACATGAATTCTAGAGGTATAGTATATAGACTGAGGTTACTTATCTTAGTAGGTAACTAGCTACCACCTATTTCTAGTATTAGTTCTAACTGACTAGATAGAACAAATACTGTGATAGTGATGAAAAAAGTGAAAATATCTTATGTGGAACCAAGAAGTGATCTGTTGATGCCACAATAAAATTCTTGAAGATCTTTAAAAGTAAAATTTTAACGTAACATTGTATCGCTTTGTGCTAGTCTATAATTATATAAATTGATACAATAAGGAGGTAAGTTCGTAAATATGCGTCTGTAGCCCGCACATTGTAATCTTTTCATTTACAACCAGTTGGATCTACAAGCGATATTTACATAACTAAAGATAGTGTCGCCATATTGTTTCTTTGCATTTAATTTGATCATAGTGCACAGGAATGGCTTAATTGGTTGGACAGATCTTAAGAGGAGATAGAGTTTCGAGACAAGTAACATATTATTATAGTTTTGTCTCGCATTACATGGGCAATCAATATGATAAGAAATACAATCAACATTATTTTTCAAGTGTCTAGTGATGAATCATTGTAACTCATACAGACATTATCTTGCTATGGTTTCGTAGGCAATCATGGTATTTTACAGCTGACGTGGTTTACTGTAAATGAGAGCTAATCATTCTTACGTTTCATGTTGTTTAGAAAAAGTTCCCGTGCCGTTCAGCGGAGTATGAATACGGCAGCATGCGGTGTTCGCTCAGCGACTCCGACCGACGCACGGCGCAACACTTCGTGCAGCTCGTGGACACGCCCGGCACCGATTACTTCGAGGTAAAACACATTAAACACAAAACTACACTCATTTATGTAACACTTACAACCTCCCATTTGTTACAAAGCAAACCATTTAACGTCGCAACTAAACTTTAAACAGAGCAACGCTTAACATAATTCGCAGCAATAATTCAACTCAATGCGACGTTAAGATTATTAAAGCAATTTCAGCTGACATCATAAAACAAGATTCACATTCTTCTGTCGCTCATATTTTGCAATATACAAGAAACATTCGACTTAAAATTACTCACCTGGCTCATTTATATCGTACCAGCTTTAAATTACTTGAAGTGGCGCTTTGGTTGGCTTCATAGAAACCAATCACAATAGTAATGCGGTCCGTTTGAACGCTGGTCGTGAAAATAAACATGTATTCAGTTAACGTTATTACCATTGTTGTGTGTTATTTGACGTGATTTGGTTGGTGTGTGGTCGTGCAGAACTTGTGCCTGAAGGCGTCGCAGGCGTGCAAGGGGCAGCGCGTGTTCACAGCGCCGCGCATCGGCGTCGCCGAGGACAAGGTGGCCCAGTACGCCGGCCTACACTACTACACCGACAAGGAGTTGCAGGTAATCTATCACACCAATTATAAACTTTATGCTATCCAGCACTCGATTCAATTTAGCTTCCAATCATAGTAATGTAGGTAATACAGAGGTCCTATTTGAAATAGGATATGCAAAAAAGACGCGTTGCTGACAAGCGCCTATTAACATTTGAGTAGGGTAAGCGGGGAAATATGCTTGCGTTTTATTATACCTTTATTGGTTTCTGTGATGATATCTCTACAGTCTTCATAATTTGCACTTCGGTCCTTTATGGCAATGCAAAATGATCTGTCATTTGTGGGAACTTTCTAATTATATTTACTTGTCGTCTAAATGGGTTTCGACTGCGGGTCTGTCCTTTTCCGCGTCCCACTGGTTTAACGAGAAGTGGCAGAGGTTAAATCGTGTGCACTTGTATATAATCGCAAGAAGGAAGACGTTGCAATTAACTTAACTTTCGTATGCAATCGTTGTAAACTTAAGACACTGATATATCGCCTCTTATTATGGACACTAGTGATTTTATGAGTGGGGCAATGCTGGCTACTAGATAAGAATGAATTTATGAAATATTCAACTTGGAAGATAGGAGCCATTACCTACGTCAGTTTATTACACCCACACAATCATGTTGTTTCAAGACTCGAGTCGTTTTGTTTTTATTGTCAGTGATATGTACATCCTTTTCATACGTCTCCAGGTGTTAAATAAATATTCATCTAATTGCGTAGGTGTTACGCAGTGGGACTGCCATACAAAATGGTCATGAATCACGTTGTCATTATCTTTAATATGGCCGTCTGTTTTGTATTCGATCAGGTTACATCCGAAGCAGCTTGCCGGCTCGCATGCGAAATTGAGTCAGAGTTCCTGTGTCGCTCCTACCTTACATGGGCCCCCCTCACTCAGCCGCGTACAACTGCCGACTGTACCATTTGGACCACCACACCCTGCCTGATGGACCTTCAGCCTACCTCAACGCTGAGAGACCACTCATCGATGATGGAGAACCCATCGGAAAGTACTTCGAGAACTTCTGTGAAAGTGAGTACTTACATTATTTATTTACATAATTATAAATGTGGAACCGATTACATGGAATACTGGTCTTATCGACAATGTAGTCTATTACTTTATGTTGCTACTTTATTAAGGTTCTATTGCAGTGAAAGAAAATGGGAAAACATAAATCTGAAACATGTATTTTGCAATACTAACCCAGTTTAAAGTGTGGGTCGAAGCTATAACGATAACAACACTGTTTTATTTAAACTCGCTAGTGCGCAGGCGCCGAGCCGAGATACATCAGGTACTAGTCGCAGTAAATTGTAGTCGACTAAAAACTGAATAAACCACTTTGGACGGTTCAAAAAACTATAGAACACGGTGACATTAATGTTTTATTTATATTTTTAGTATGTTATTACGCTCTGTCGCCTATTGATAATGGGAAAATAATACTGGCCTTAATTTAAAATCTTGTAATGACTTCATATGGTCAATAATTACATGATCCCGGCGCTGTGACTACACCTCAATCATCTGAAGATGGAGTAGGTAATAATGAATTTAAAAGCTCTCATTTTTGTACCCTATTGTTTCATATAAATTCAAAATTATACAGTGGGGTACTGGTTAAAAGAACCGAAGAAGTGTAATTGAAAATCTATATATATAAAAATGAAACCCGTTTCCCATTGTCACGCCATAACTTGAATGGCTGGACCGATTTGGCTGATTTTTGTTGTTGTTATTGTCAGAAGAAACTTATTATGATAGAAAAAAAATCCTGAAAATCTTATAGGAACGGGAGAAAATGGGATTGCGCGTATGAAGTCGCCGGCAGAAGCTAGTGTTTTATAAGACTTGCTTACACAATGTACACAAGTCGACTTTTGAAAATACGATCGTATAAAACTATTCATAGTAGCAATATTTCTGTTCATAAATTGGTTACATTTCACTGGTCATAGTGTCGTAAAGAATATAATTTACTTAGAAAGTGGAACTGCACGTAATGCATATATTTACGTCGGACGGGAGCATACAATGTGTTATTTACAACTGCAGCGAACAGGGCTTATTATTGGGTCGTACGTTTAGCGGAAGCCGGCCATCTAGAACTGAATCACGGAAGAGATCGAACCTGGCGTACTTTCTGAAGTATTTATTGTTAGTACTTTCTTTTGATAGCGCCATATTTCTGTGGGAGGAGTTTTAGTCGCCGCTATGATGAAGAGCAGTATCTACAATCCAGCGTTATACTTTACTCGACATCTCCAAGATTAAATCTATGTGTTAGCATAAACAAAGGCAAGATCGCAAACACATATACATACAGCTAGCATTAATATTAAAACTTCGCTACTAATTAGGACTATATATTAATATGCACGACTATGTAAATCAAAAAACCGCAGTTAAATTAATTGAATATATGTCTTTGATAAGAAAGTAGAACGAATGTCGGTCTAGCTAATGACACCTTGCAATAATAGCTGACAATTAAATGAAGCTTGTTGCCGGCTGGTACACTGGCCTAGGTGCAGGTACATTCACCCTTGTAGGCAGCGACGCGGGAAAATGTAAATAATATACCTATATTACCTCGCCTTACTATGTTGCGTTATTCAACTAATGCCATGCGATGCATTATTTAAATACTAAACATTGTCTATTGGATTTCGAGTCCATTGTGCTGTCAAAATGATCATCGTAAAATATAAAAGTGCTATCTAAGTCGACATTAATACGCCATTTAATTCGCAAAGAGGATATGATTAATATTTGTTACGCGTTACCTTCGTGTTGTATGAAGTCCGAAGCATAGAATTGTACGTGAAAGCAATTTGTATGTCAGTATATTTTCTTCGAAGTCGATACATTGTCCGTTTGTATGGCTAGTGTTGTAGGCTCAAGTATTTCGCGATAATGTGCGAGACTGTCGTACGTAAGTGGTCGGTAAAGTGATTGGTGTAAACGTTTACGTACGTCATTACCTCTGTAAATTGGCTGCGAGTAGGAATGAAGTAATTATCCGCTGCCGATTTTGTACTCTTGTTCTATTTGCTTCTTTTACTCAAGTAATGGAGTGGTTAGACTCTTATAGTATCGACGTGAAGTTAAAAAGTGAAGTTCTATGTCTGTTCCAAGACAGATTCTTTTCTCTAATGCCCTTTCGAATCACAAAATCTTGTAACATACTTTTGGTAAAATTAGACTTAAAATTAATGACGATAACTTAACTAAGACTTTGGGGGTTTCCAAGAAGAGATTTCTTTTTACAAACCGTAATTTCCTAACCAGCTATTTATGATCTGTGTGTCTATGTGTGATTGTAACGTATAGTTCTTATTTACAATTTTCGCGTGTGCAGTCGGCGTGCGATCGTTTGTAATTTAACTTAAAAAAAGACAAATAAGAGAGAAGCGATCACTTAAATAATACTTGGAGAAACTATTCTACAACTGGTTTAATACTTACGTACTTATAAATCAAGGCAATGTATTCTTTTTTAAGGCGTAGGAAGCGGAAGGCACGCGCAATATGACGTATTAGGAAAGTGTTAAGAAAAAATTGCAATTAAAGTCAGTTAGTGCTGGATTAGACGGCTGATCTATGGTTTCATTGTTCCTCTTAAAAGGGAAATAAAAAAATCTTTTTGTTTAGATAAAATATTGTTTTTAGTAGGTCTGAGAATAAGGTATGTTGAGAAAAAGAGCAAGGTATGTTTAGAACAGCTGTCTAACAATGAACCGTATGCGTGATTAGGGACACCTATAATTTAGAGCCTAGTTACAATCTCTTACTAAATTTTATATGAATAAAACGCGTATGCATACAGCTCAATAATAACACATTGGCAAGACATGCCAACGGTTTTTGTTAAGAACGTAATCAGCGCAACGTGCAATGTCCGATACAGTTACACGTCAGCCCGGTATTAACACGCTTTCCTAGAAAGCTGGGAATTATCAACGATTTTTTTATATTATTTTTAAAGTAGTGTTACCGCAATTTTTCGATAAAAAGTACCACTTTCTACCAAAAGCATGTGGTTTCGTTTTTTTATTTGATTTTAAGAGTTCTGTTATTGTTTGGGAAACGTACTGACATTAGTAGCGGTGATTTGCGGTGACCGACTTTATGTTTTGAGTCACTCGAATTTTGTGAAAAAAGGTGAATTTGACAATAAAGCTGTCAGTGCTCGTTTTAAGAGACCGGACAGGTTCTTCTAGAATCAGTTCTATCTATAAGACCTAGTCATAAAATTGACGTGCGGTCGAGGAAAAAGTGCTCGATCATTTGAACCCTAAAAACTCTGTGGGCTTTTTATTTGAAATATATGCTATTACTGGCGCTCGTTAGCGGGCAACGGGATACGTATTTGCTAACGTCATGATCATGTTTTACGACGACGCGCCAGATAGATGCTCTACGCGTCTAATAGACAACGACGTCGACTTATTCATAGATATATCTCTTTTAGCTATGTTAAAGGTTTACTAGCAAACAAACATGAGTGATCAGTAAGTGAATGTTAAAAAAACGACGCTAATTATGATTTTTCACAATAAAGCGATGCAAATCTCTATAATAACGCCATTAGCGTAGGCTAAAGCAACGGAAGTTAATTGTTAAACGTTGCTCAGCGGCTGCGGCGAAGTGATGAATAACTTCTCACCTACAGCTACGGTAGTCGTGAGAAATGTCTGCCACATACAATACATATTGTTTTTGCCACTTTATCAGATTAGACGTAGAAACAGAATGGTGTGAGCCAACGCCGTGGATCAACCGCAACACTTCAACGAACCGTTTAACTGTTAGAAATTGTATTACTTGACATTTAATGAAAATGTAGGTGATTTAACGTGTTTTGCGTGTTATCATAAACTCAGGACTGATCGGCACTTCTATGCCATCTCGATTGACACTTTACAGATTTATACCGTAAAACAAGTTTCAGATAAATGTGGCGATGCATTTTCAATGAGGGAACTGTAACTGCATTTTCTAAATACGTCAGTCCGTAGTTCTCGACAAGTTAAGAGCATGAATCTCCTAATAGTTGAAGTCGGAACCTCTAACAAGACGTAAACACTGGCGAGTCCATATCTCACGCCACGCCGCATGCTGCAGGGTCAGGGTCAAAAGCGTTCGATGTACTTTAATCGAGTTGACTCGCCTCGATCGAACCGATACAATCGATTTGCAACTACGAGTACGGGAGATGATGCTGGCTGTTAAGAGAAAATAATGCTCTGCCATGTTGTTATAAGGAACAGATCGTGACCATGTAACTTTCGGATGAAGACAGTAGACGGATATTCACTTTTATTGACGTGCGGTACGAAACTATACAAACTGATCGCTGTGGCTTCTAACGAGAAGTTGTTTAGTTTACGTTTAGCCAAGTGCAAATAGCTTGTTAGGGATAATTTCATAGCACGGATGGGTGTTCCGCTATAAGCAATCGGGATGCCTGCTACTCGATTACGTAAAGCCGTGTTATGGCATTAAGATTGGCATCAGTCTACCGGCGATTCATTCTATAGGTAGGCCAAAACACACATAAAATAATCAGCTACACAGGTATTTTCCCGCACTGATACCGTTACAAACTCAATCCCTTGCATTTCCTCATCTATAGACAAAACATAATTACACACAGATCCGAGGTTATCTTATGATCGAAATAAGGAACTGCAATAGTAATTTAGTTAGACCAAAGGAATTATGGGAAATTTTATTCTAAATAGGGGTTTCTGTAAGACAGTAATGGGAGTAATCCTATTAGAAATATTATGAGGTTAAGCTTTGCGGCGAAGATGAATAATGAGAACGTTTAAAGACTATTGTCATTACGTCACGATATCAATAAAGTGATTCACAAGCATAAAAACGTCCCACGTCTGATGCGCGGCTTCACTAATATATTCGATAAAAGTGATATTCATTACAGAATTGATCAAGCGGAACCTTGTCCGACGGTATCTATTTAGCATTGTAATTGGTGTATTCACAGTGAATAGCCACACCGGCGTCGATGATACCTTAGCATAATTTCGTTAGTTATGTTTACAATGAGAGAATGTGCCGAGTCATGATAACAGACGCTGCATTTTGCTGCAAAAACTATCAAAGAACAGTGGTATTGTATGAGATGAGGCGGCGGCGATGATAGCGGCGATCGTGCGTGCTCTCATAACGGTGGCCATACACAAATTGAATAGGATTTTTTGTGGCGCCCGAAAACGCGGCTTCATCGTCGTGCAGCCCTACATCTGAGATAATAGCTGCTGTGGATATAGAACACGGGAAATATGGCTGCGGCAAAAAATCTATAAAATACCGAGAAAGTTAACTTAAATCACAGCTGATTTAATATTTCCTCATGAAATTACGCAAATTATACACTTATCTGGTGCGTGGATCACCAAGATAATCAAGTGCAGAGGTCGTATAATAAGGAAATGGCACAGCCACTAGAAAGTCCAGCAGCCACACACCGAGAGATATTAATGGCTAATGGAATTGTCAATTAGTTCGAGATATGTACGCAATGTTTATTGTGTACCTATCATTAAGTGAAAATTCATTAGTGTTTCCATTTAGGTGCGTTAGAGCTAAATATGGCCAGGGTTGTAAATAAAGATAATAGGTCTTCTGGTGGGTTTAGTACATTCCACGGGAATTAACTTCATCCGCTTAATTAAGCATTAATCTGGGCGGTTATTAATTTGAAGCGCGTCGTTTATATAGCAGCGAGTATAACGGCCTTGGGCGGCCTTGCCCGCGCGCCGATACATGCGGTCGCTGCGCAGGTCAGCGCCCGCGCACCGCATGCTGCTAATCGAATACTTAATTGAATTTATGCAACAATTTAGATAAATTGAAAATACTTTTGCTGTCCAATATATTTTTTCACGGTAATTTAGTAGAAAAAGCTTTTAATAATTTCGAAATAGTTGATCTAAAGATGGTATCTTGTAGAAGCCGGAAGACATGTCCTTAATAAATGTGTAGAAGTATTTAAACTGATGGTTTATCTATGCAGTTCGGCAGGTTGTCAAAGTACAGCTCGTGAAGTTATGAGTAAATGGGTAAACAAGTTTATTACAGGCATCGACAATCTAGTGGTAAGATAACGGCATTGCATCTCAGTAACAAGATTGCATACGGAACCCTGTCTTGATATCCAGTGGGCCCGTTATATCCTTAAGCGGACACTTCCGAACACGCGACCGCGAATGGCGACCATACCTTAGTTTTTCTGCCCTTCATATTGTATAACGTTTATGAGCTTTAATAAATATGTATGTCGCTTTGAAGGGAAATCAACCCACAGATACAAAAGTGAACAGAAAAACTATGAATAGGCACTACGGTGCCTTATGGTCTTGTAAAAAATGTTCCTAAGATGGCTATCAGTCGTTTTGCTCCTATAAAACGTCTGATCTTTCATTGAGCACGGCCACGTTCAATCTCCAACCTAATCTAGCGACAAACTGTGAACAAATTCAGTCACAAAACGAAAAAAGGAAAATCAGTTTAAGATTTAAACTTATCTTTTTGTAAAAATCTCTCGTATTTTGGCAAAAAAACGAGGTGAAGCCTACTTACGGAATGTAGGTAAGTCGGAGATGGTATTGATATTCGGTAATTTCTTTGAAAATAAGTTCGGTCAATGGTATTTTTAGGAATATTGCTTTGTCGTAACTTTTTGGCAAACAATTCGTTCTAGCTGAATTTCAGGGAAATCCGATTTCATATTTTTTCGATTTTGGAGATTTATTGATGGTATTTTGAGAAATCGGTAGTGAAAAATATAGATAGTGTAGGTTCGTTTTAGTAATATTAGACTTATAAATTTTATTCTACACATAAATTATACTGAGCACGTAACCTGCGTTAAGTGATTGTAAGTTGAACATTATTAAGGCGACCGTGGGAAGTTGTTGATAAGTTTTTTACAACTCGTTGAAGCGTTGCAAATATGCTGTTCGTTGCTGCAGCGGTGTCATCGACTCCGGCTCGGAAACAAGGCACGATCAACAGAATGACGGATTAAAAAATCAAGTTATCTTTTTTGGGCCCCAGAAATTAAAATATTGACAACCACGCCTTTATTAGTCATCGTTAGGACTTTTGAAGTTCATTCGCACTTCACGAATTATGTATTGTCCAACACATTTGACCCAAACCGTATATATTCTTTATCCATTCTACATACCATCGCATGAAGATTTACTGTGTTCAACTAACTCATAAGTTACGGTAAGCACACTTAATGATTTACAGCGCACTACATCAAGATGAAAGCGCGTTATTTTTTTTTCTTTTTTTGGTCTACAACTCGATATTAGTGACGCCTGGTTCTCCCATCGTAACTCATAAATTATTTTCCAAACAGGAATAATGAGGACTCCAGACTATATAGTCTTTAAGGGTGTCATTAGCATAATAGTTCCAGCATCGACGTGTAGGTAAAGTATCATTTGAATATCGATGCAGAGTCATACAGAAGGCTATTTAATTTTATATTAGAACTTGTATTTACGTTGGACATTGGTAATAAAATATACTTCATTTGTCAATAGCCATTTTACAATAATTCAATACAAAACTTCATTAGGTACGTCTGACAATAACAAATACACATTGGTAGTTAATTGTTTATGCTGTTTTTTTTTTCTACGTAAAAATAAAAGCTTATTTACATAACTCCTTCTGAGCACCCCATATACATATATAGGTATAGATAGGTAGTCATCTTATTTCAAATTTTCATGAGTCAGAATCACATGGATGTAATTTTTGACGATATCCCGAGAAGATTTAAGGCACCACGCTAAACGCTATGCCAGACGTGCCTAAGTTTAAATTGGGATGTCCATAAAGATTCGAAACTCTTCGTCAATCATTCCACTCAGGTTTACCAATTCCTTGATCTTACCTTCTTTTCTGATTTCTGGGTTTTGTGCATAAACTGATCACAATAAATAAGTAATTGCATTCAAAAGCTTTGTATAATCGGTCTAATTACCTTGGCGTAATAGAATGTTCTTTGTTACTCGTACAATAACATTTCCAGAAAAAATGACAAAAACACCTATTTATTTATTATCATTACCAAGTTTTGGTCCAAATATCTTTCATCTTTATGCACTATTGTTCATAGTTCCATAAACGGCCAATGGCGTGGCAAAAAGCTGTGGGCGAGATCCTCCTTTGTCCAACACTTAGCGGTCAACGGCCTAAATCTTGTTTACGTCACCTTATTATTGGCCGGGCGGTCGTGAATGTATCCAGACATTGCCACTATGCCAAGAAATCGATTCGGAACGGTTAAAGTTAGACACCTAATACCTTGCCGATCTCTACTGTTCTACTGTTGTACTCCCGATTTTAAATCAATTTTATGTAGCTACCAGTCACCAAATTTTTAGCAAAACTTGTTAATTAAAACGGTTATGTACTTATGTGATGACAGTTCAGTCATTTATTTTAACGATGCATTAAAGAGAACACCCTAGAATCGAGGTTGTGAGAACTTTCAACTGGCAGTCTGTAGTGATTGCGTGCGAACACCTAGAATAGCTAACTGAGGGAGCTGTGCTCAGCATAGGGGACGATAATTGCACCAACGAGGTACGCGTATGATGCTCGGTTAGGTTGCACTTAGAATGGCCGCGTACGCCGCAGTACGTTGTAGCAATCTTGATTCGATTATTATAATATACCCTGCGCACGTCCATTTGCCTCTGCCTAATCAGAGGTTCGAATAGACATGCACCCAGGATTCATGCATTTATTAGGCTTTATTAACCAACAACTCTGTAATTTGATGCATTCTCAGGTTTTATTTGCTTCTTGAATTGTCTATTTGTGTTTTAACTCTTTGTTATTTGTTTCAGAGCCGCCTAATAACGCGAATCCTCCTGGCGAGCTCCCGGTAACGATTGAGCATCAACAAGACACGAACATGTCGAGCAACCTGACGAGGAACGATGCCAACTGCGACAAAACTGGAACTTGCTACGATGGTAAGTTTTGATAAACGATTATTTATTTTCCTTTATCACTAAAGATACGTGTTCTATATAAAATTTATTGTTTCAGTTTCCGTGCTCTGCAAGGACACGAGAATCGCAGTCCAAGTGCGCACGAACAAGCCATTCAATGGACGTATTTACGCTTTGGGACGTTCGAGACTTGCAACATTGACGTCGTTAACAGCGACCTATTCAGACTCGACCTCACCATGGCTGGCCAAGATTGTAACACTCAGAGCGTCGTAAGTATCAATCTAAACATTTGGAGAGACGACTGAATGTGTATTCAGTATGCGGTAATAATAACGTGATTTTTCTTCCAAGACTGGAGTATACTCAAACACCGTCGTCCTCCAACATCACAGCGTAGTGATGACTAAAGCGGACAAGATTTACAAAGTCAAGTGCACATACGACATGAGCTCGAAGAACATCACATTCGGAATGGTACCAATCAGGTCAGTGGGACTTTCACATCGTATCGCTATAATTTGTCGTGAGCTGCTTTTTGAATACGATTCATTCATGAAGTAGGCAAAGTACCGCAAAAATGCTAAGTAAGATTTACCGTATAATTTATTCGAGTCTGTCAAGAGACAAAGTTACGTGATATGTTACAGTAATATGAAAAACGGGTGCTATTTCGACATGCCTTCATGCCAAGACGATTTTAAATTCCATCGACCCAATATCGGTGCTGCATTGTAAACACGTAACAATTAGATTCACATCAGCAAGATACGGCCAGTGGACGTGATGAGCAATTTAACACCAAAATCTGTTCAAACGTGTTCTTAATGAATTTTGAAAAGTCTGATACCATCTCTATCGCCATGAAAAGGGTACCATTATGTCTCTGCACACACATTAATAAATAATTTTGAAGAAGTAATTGCAGAATAATAGTTTTTGATGTCAAGAATTCTGAATATTTCCTTAATTATACAGAGACCCGGAGATGATTTCCATCACTGCCGCGCCCGAGGCACCGCCACCACGCATCCGTATCTTGGACGCTCGCCAACGCGAGGTGGAGACCGTCCGTATTGGAGACAGGCTTACCTTCCGCATCGAGATCCCCGAAGACAGTAAGCATTTTAATTTTATGGCGAATGGAGATGTTCTTTTATCTACGCGCGAAATTGCAGGTTCTAACATTTACATTTTATTCCCCCAGCTCCTTATGGAATCTTCGCCCGCAGCTGTGTCGCTATGGCGAAGGACTCAAAGAGCACTTTCCCGATTATCGATGATGAAGGGTTGGTAAATTTTAACACTCATATTATATTTTGTTTTGTAGAGAATGGCTTTTAACCAGTCTATATTTTTAGATGTCCTTTGGACCCATCAATTTTCCCGGCGTTTACTCCTGACGGCAATGCACTCCAATCCGTGTACGAAGCCTTCAGGTTCACAGAATCTTACGGAGTCATCTTCCAATGTAACGTCAAGTACTGTCTTGGACCTTGTGAACCGGTGAGTGACGCGTGAATCACCAATTTTGTAGAAATGGGTGTTTGCATTTTTTTTTCAAATGTGACTATTAGCAACGGTTAATTCAGTTAGTCACGGTAAAATTACGCAAATGACAAGTCGTTTAACATGTTTTAGGCGGTGTGCGAATGGGGCCGAGATTCTTTGGAGTCGTGGGGCAGAAAGAAGCGTTCGTTGCCCCATAACGAGACCAGTGAGGCACACAGTCAGGAAGAAGATATGAACATTTCACAAGAAATCCTGGTCCTTGACTTCGGTGATGAAAGACAGAGCACAGACTTCCTACGGTCAGACAAGCCTGGAGGCGTGGCATCTGAAGCCAACTTTGGAGGTAATTATAATGTCGAATCTGCTGTGCACTTCTACAATGTTATTTACGCGTGAGGGCAAATAAGAAAATTAATCTATCGTTTTTCTTCCAGAAAAAACAGTAACGATCGTGGAGCCGTGCCCCAGCAAGGCGTCCGTGTTGTTGCTGGGTGTGGCGTGCGCCCTGCTTGTCCTGCTATACATCGCGACCATCTTCTGCTACTACATGCGCAAGTGGCTGGCACCGCCCAAGCACATGTCATAATTATATTTAATCTTAGAGAGGCTATGTTCACGTTGGTCTCGACTCACTGGGGCGCCACGTCCCGCTGCTTGTCTTGTATTGACGAACATGTGATACAACTGACTGACGAACACCAGTAAACAATGTATTCTCAGACAATATCCGTCCATTTAGTATAGGTTCCGTGAATATTTTCGTGGTGTATAGATTTGAGAATTGAATTTTGACGCCTAATGTTTGGTATGATTGTTGTAACCACCGCGTGATTTGCATTTAATTTAGGAGTAATTTATTGCATTTATTAATTTTAAGTAGGTGTATGAGTAGATAAAATCAACTTATAAAATCTTACTTTGTCCCCTTAATACTGCAGTTTAAAGGGTAATATCGCATTTATTAGATAATTTTAACAGTTTAAGACAATGCATTTATTATAATACTTAAGTTAGCTGACCAGTTTTTGTACAATTTTTGAGTACTCATCATATCAGTAGTTACAAAATAATGTTTGGAATAATCCCTGAAAAATTATAAAGCTTGCATTCATCATACATTGATTTTAGGGGATTATTCTGAACTGTCTACATTGGTAATGTTAGTTATAGGGCAATTAATTATTGTAGGAGTAATAATAGTCACAACTATTTGCATTTTTGTAACACTTTATGGTAATCATAAATACTATTTCATACACTTTACAACAGTTTGAGGTAAACAATTTTATACTACGAGAACAAAAACTAAATCAATTTGTAAATATACTGTTACCTTATTGACTTTGTGCTGCAATGCTTAGTATGACTTGTGAACTTTCAGTTGGGTTTCGATGAAATGTAGAACACACTTTGTACATCCGTATGTGTACAAACTGCCACATGTTTCTCTTAACCCAACTTGAGATTTCTTCTTTATTTATTTAAATTAATTTTTAATTTATCTATTTATTTTACTTTTCATTTTAATTCAGAAATGAAATAAACTGTACAAATTTAACCTTTTTTTATTGTGTAACCATCAAATTGTAAATAAATACTAACACTCTATCAATTTCCCCTAGTAAAATTCTAACAAGATTCAGATTGACAAACAACACAATCATAAATTGCATATTTTTGTCTTAAGAACTGGCTGTTTGTATCATTAGTTTGTTATAAACACTGTTTAGTATTTCCTCTTGAGTTTTGAAATCAATTTCTTCAGTTTCACAGCCGAAGACTTTGTTAAAGCATTTTAGGAAAATGGGTGTAACTTTCTCTACTGAGCATTCAACACCAGATTCTTTGGTGAGTGAGGTGACACCCTTATCTTCAATGCCACAAGGGTCAATATTGTTGAACCATGACAGATCATTGTCGCAGTTGAGTGAGATTCCATGGGTAGTGACATACCTGGACGCATGTATGCCTATAGCAGCTATTTTATTGTCATCTACCCACACTCCAGTGTATGGGGACCTTGTGCCTTTTATACCTGCAAATGTAAAAAAAGCAATTACACTACTGAATTTTGTTTTAAGTTGGTGAGTGAGGAATACTTCCTAATTGAGTAGGTATTTTATAACAATTCAAGTACATATTAAAATTCGAAATTCTATGTTAATACTGAAAGTTTTTAGGACTTATGTCGGGTTACCCTCTATTACATGGATAATTATGTAATTGACGAAAGGGATGTGTTACATTGCATAATTTTATAGGTACATCCACCTATTGAGGGATTAAGATTTTTAAGTATTATGTTCCATATTTAAATATTTGACTATGTTTAAATCTACTTGAGATTCTCACCTAACTCATCACACACATTGATGACAGTCTCCTCCAAGCTGGTCACATACCATTTGACGCTTGTCTTGAAATGCTTTAAGTTTATCACTGGGTAAGCAACCAACTGGCCAGGTCCATGAAATGTGATTAGACCACCTCGGTTGGTTTTCCTAAACTCAGCTCCAAGAGCACGGAGCCGCATAATTTCATTTTTCGAGGTGTCATCTCTGATTCCTAGAATGAAAAGTTAGGAGATAAATTAATTTACAAACAACATGAGTGAATTATTTGGGTTGCCTAGAATAATATGGTTTAAATATAAGGCTTTTAATTTAAGACTGCAGAAATTTAATGAAATATAAGGGTCTGTAGCTGAATGAATGTAAGATATTTTCAATATAGTTTTACTTGGCTCCAAGGGCTTTTCCAATTGGAGTTTTAGGTTATGTCATGACAACCTACCGACAGTGAAGACTGGTTTATGTTCCACAAGCAATAGAGTGTCGCAAGTGGAGTCTTGACCCTTCATTACAGCATCCAAGTGCTTCCTAGCCAGCGCCATTTGAATTTTGAACGCAGTGTCGTAACTCATCAATCCCAGTTTCCATACTTTAACCATGATGAATAAGCACTATTTCAATAATTCCTTGCAATTTTCTACTAGTTTATTAAATTTTTTTGTCAGTTTCTTTTATAATTTTATTTAATTTTACTAAAAAAAACAAAAACAAATCACAACTTTCACATAAATATGACACTGACGGTAGATTGACGTTTAACTAACATGTGATGTGAAATGCCATTTATAGTAATGTCGATTAAAAATAAAAAATAAAATAATTATTTAAATAAATTTAATATTGTTTGGTACGAAAATATTAAGCAAAAAATACGGTGTTACTTGGAATCCCTAAGATTTATAAAAGAAAATTTAATTAATTTTTCCATAGATTGCCATCTGTCTTCAATTTTAGTAATTATGCAGTATAAGTAGTACAGTAATTACATAAGAGATGGCATTATAATGTTGTTTCATTATTAGTCAATAGATGGCGCTGATATATATTCTTACCTCTGTTTAAGTTTCGCTATTACCCAATAGATGGCGTTGTAGCAAATTCGAATACCACTTTTATATTTCTGTAGCGATGTATGCGGGCAGTATACTTAAAACATCTTTCAGTGGGTTCAGTTTTCGGTGTTCTCTGCCTGTAGGGCGGTGTTTGGCTCGTTACGTAAAACCAGCTGGTAATATAAACATTGTATGCAAGTAACATTCAATAGTTTGAGATAATTATTGAGTTTTGTGTGGTATAGAACGTGTTGGCAACCTAATTTTAGTGTTTTGTTGTGGACGTGATTTCATTATGATTTAATCCCTAGGGTTTAGAGAAATATAACTCTTATGCTGCCGGTGGCGCGTTTATATGTCGTGTTTGGACAAGGTGTTAGTGAGATCAGAGATGTGGTGCTCTCTCAAGCGATGACAACAGGGGTAAATATTATTTCAAATATCTTTATTTCATTTGCCCCTTTACGCAGGAGTAAATACTTCTCATAGCTAGCTTCCTTCATCTCTGTCCATATATATCTATAGTGTTGGTATGACTTGTTATGTTTTGGCGGCAAAACACCCACAAACATGTCTAGTGTTTAGGTGTACCAACTTTAACTACTATTTCTGATATTAAGATGGTATCTATGATTCCGTTGAGAGAAATAAGCGATCAACTTTGTGTTAACTGTTCTCATAATTACAAAAATATATATTTATATTATTTAATAGATATATATATAAGGTGCATTTGTATATACTCTGAAGTTATGAATTGTTTTAAGTAGATATTAATAAAAAACTGACAAATCTCGGGACACATTTGTGAGTCAATCTTAATATAACGTTAATGTTTATAAGGGTAAATAATCAAAATACGGTACATAGATACAAAGGCGAAGTAGATACAACTTTGGTGGCTAATTGATGTGAACCAATTATTAACTATGGTTAGGATCTAGGACATTAGTGTTATCAATATATAGCTACGAAAATCGTCGAAATTTTTATTTCGTAGTATCGAGCTACGAAATAAAAACACTGCACGTATTTCTACAATTACGTCTAACTCCTGTGCATTAGCATATAGCATTAAGCTAGGGGATTCCTCTGCTTGGTGTTCTGCCTAAATGCTATGGTTAGAGATCACAAAAGGTACCTATAAAAGGTTTAGTTTCATCAGATAGCGTTGCTGCCTATACTAAGTGTAGTCCTTTCGTAAGCTCTTACGACAGTGAGAAGGACTTATGAGTACTTCCTATGAGTGGTGATCAATTTAATCTACTCTGCTGTCACCACTCGACCGATATCGATATCCGATCGATTATATCACTCAGGCTTAGAAAAACGCTATTGAATACTTTTTATAACTTGCAATTTAGTGTTTAATCAAGTGAAATGTACAAGGCGATAAAACGTAACGTCGCGCGTCGGTAATTGTGATTCATAATTATTGTCTTAATTTCGAAATGTCTTAAAGTGTTTACTGAATTAGTTAGTTTGCTCTATTTCTATGTAAGATGTCTTAGGGCCAATTTTTCAATTATCGGTTAATTCTTAAGTGTAGAATAAAATTGACATTAAAAATTGACAGCTTTTAGAATGGAAGAATTTTTAAATATTCAGTTACTCCTCAGTTAAAATTTATCTGGCATTGGATAAATCGGCCCTAATTAGATACCCAAACTCATAGGATAATTTCACAAAATACAGAGAAATCAAAAACTAAATCAAAACAAAACAGTAGCAAATGAATGAAGAATAGAGTCCGTAGTCCGTACCTGCTGGCTGCTACTCGTACATTCTACCAAAGACTCAAATTAGTAAGAAGAGAACATAAAGCGCGCGTCGTCAATTTCTTTCATCCTGCAGTTTATAGTCCGGGTCAATGTCCTACCGGTGGCTCCCGAGTGCAGTGGTGCACGGTTCAAAACCGCTAGTAAGGTAAACAAGTGTCTAAAGTGTAATTGGTGAAGCAGGAAGACGGCGTCCTGTCGTTATAAATAGTTCAATACATCGACATCGACAGGGTGATTGCGAGGGGTGGCGTGCGTGCGCGCAATTTTAAAAAAGTAGCCACGTGTCGCGGTACTGTGTATGTGAAACTAGGTTCGTTCCGCGGCTTTGTTAGTGTGAGATTATAGTATTAAGTAAAGTACGTTCTTTTATTAGAATCCAGAATTGGATTTGTCACTTTCTGGAAGTAACAGGAATATGAACCTAAATGGACATTGATTAAAGTCTATGACAATGTACATTTCTGTATGTTTCCAGGAAATGAAAGGCGTAGCACTTATATTTTACATTTGCTACTCATTACACTACTAATTCAGTAGGTACTTATTAAAAATTGCTTCCTGACATTCGACTGTCATAAAAGAATCAAATATTTTGAACATTTTATAAAAAAAAAATTAAACAATTTTACTGGAACTTGAAGCGTTATTCCAACACTCATTTTTTTCACGAATAAAAAGTAATGGATATTGTTTCGAAGTATAAAACCATTGCGTAACATGCTCCCGGCATATGGTCATACACTGCACGTCATGGCGATAGACGAACCCCATACTTGATGGGTTTTTAATTGCAACACCGTAGTAGTGACAGGTGACGAAGTAATCTAATGGAATCCATCAACAATGTGGTCATTTTTCTTTCTACAAATGGTTTTGCTAATGCTTTATTTGTGAAGGACAAATGTAATTGAATCGTGATTGTTTCTGAGGATGGCTGTCGATGTCTGATCGAAAAACCGATTTCTGATCGACCTGATTGAAAAAGAGTAACATATAGAGAAGAGCTCGTCTTCTTCATATCTCTTCTTCATAGGAATCTACACCTTGGAATGAGCAAATAGCTTCACTTTAATTATTTTGTTGACGTCAAAGGTGCCTTCCTGGTCTAATTGAAATTTTCTAATTGAAATTGATTTTGACTTTGATTTGGTGATTCAAAAATGTTTTGTAATTTATAGGAGAAGACAACAATTAGCGATTACTTAGAATCTGCATGATCTTTCTCAATCATTACCTACCATTTTAACGTAGCATTTTTAATAAGTATCAGATTATTTCAATTCTCATGTGATTGAAGATAGCTAAAAATCGTGGGATACTCACGTGAATATACAGAGAAAAGCTCTACTAGTTTCGAGTCACAGAGGGGCTCTTCCTCATGAGTTGCGTGGGCGGTCGTAGCTATGTCGCGCAACTTACTGATTTTTAGGTTAGTGTAGTATTATCTCTACTACAATTAGTATTGTAGCAGCAATTTTTAGTTAATTTAGTATGTCTCACGATAGTTATTATACTTACTTATTGTTTAAACTAAAATCAAACCCGGAATATCTATAAAGTTCCCTATCCACGTAGGTATAACTACGTCTGAATTCCAAAGTAGGTGCTGGTGACAAGTTCACACATTACATTGGGTATCTCTACCGTCGTCTGCGGTTTCGTCTGCATGCTCAGACATTTTTTATCGTGAAAGTATCTGAAAGCCGTTTTAGTATTGCTGTAGCGTATATATATTATTATTCATGAATGGTAACGTACATAAGTAAAATACGACTAACAATGTCTATCCTTTTCACGAAAAATATATTAAAGATAAAATATATTAAATAATTATTGAATTCCGACACATTTTTCATTTTCCGGCTCCTAGTTTCAATAAAGTTTATCACGGACAATGATTTATTGGTGTTCTTTAGAAATAATTTTAGTTTGCCGGTATAGCGGCACAGCCGGTCGAGCTCGTTGCCATGGCGACGGCGCAGTAGGCCTGCAAGTCGTGACGCGAATCACAAAACGCTGGATCGATGCCGACACACAGTTTTTTCATATTAGGATGCTGGTGTGCTGTGTCTTGTGGACTATTCATGAGTTTTAGACAGGTTTAATATATGTATTTATCTAACACCTTGACCGATTTTTGATAAAAATTAAACTGAAAAGAAATGTAGATATTTTTACCATAGTATGAGCTACTACTACAAGCTTAACTTTACAATATTGTCTTATTCCCTATAATAGGTGTACATAGCACGTAATACATTGACTCGTTGCCGACCTTATATAACAAACCTTTTTTACTATACAGCCAAACAAGGCTTCAAATATAAATCAACATAACTATACGTAAGTCGTAACATATTCCCAAAACGTACAGTTCGGAAAAGTTACAAACTCGAATTCCTATTTTCCGATTCGAAAGCAAACTTTGCAGATTTAGATTCTAGATAGCCATCTAATTTATTTGAATCTAGACTTCAGCAGAATTCACAAATTATACTGAGTAGTAAAGATTAGGTTTTAGTAAATTCGAACGTTATCTTCAGCTTATCGAAATAGAGTTAAGAATATAAATGAGAAGGACTTCGGAAGTTCGTTAATAAATTCTACAAGCGATTTGATAAAGTTTTTGCGAAACTATTTATCTATTGTGTACCTACTAACTTATAAAAAGGACTGCCTTATTTGTAGAATAGAAATACAAATGACTTGAACAAAGTCAAAAGTAAAAAAAAATGGTTGGTGCAGTGGCTGGGCAACCGGCTGCCGAGCAACGTGTCGCGGGTTCGATTCCCGCACGGAACAACACTTTGTGTGACCCACAAATTGTTGTTTCGGGTCTGGGTGTCATTGTGTATGTGAACTTGTATGTTTGTAAACGCACCCACGACACAGGAGAAAATCTTAACCTGGGGCAACGTTTAAAAAAAAAGGACTTCGGAAATAACAGATTCTACAAACGCTTTGATAAAGTTTTTGCGAAAGTATTTATCAATTGTGTACCAACTAATTTATAAAAAGAACTGCCTTATGATGTAGTATAGAAATACAAATGACTTGAACAAAGTCAACAGTTAATTAGTTATTAGAACAAAGTCACAGATTGTTGTTTCGGGTCTGGGTGTCATGTGTATGTAAATGTTATGTTTGTAAACGTAAACGCACCCACGACACAGGAGAAAATCATAGTATGGGGCAACGGTTAAAAAAGAAATCAATCAGAATGAATTTAAATGCCGCCGTCACTCTGTCTATCAGTGAACCTACTCATTCAAAATCATGAATATTTCCACACATAATTGTAGAACGAAGCACACATTAATCAACTTAAAGTTACATAGTTTTCCTTTTTAAGATAATAATCAACTTTAACACTATAACAAAGTTCCTACATGTATTTATTTAGCCGCGGAGGACTTAACAGGTTGCCGGGGCTCCGGCTCTATGTGCAGGAGTAGGAACGGGGTGGTTTTTAGTCAGTAAGAGTCTGACACTACCGCCTCACCCAGGCGGGAGAAGTCATTCGATGATTTTCTCTCCTTAAAAAACACGGACAAATTTCTAGACTAGACTAAATGTACTGTAAAACTAAAGTTGTGAGTCGCAGCCACTGCAGCCAGCCACACGAATCGAAATTAAACATTCATTGAAGCTGTTAACTGGAAAATTCGTTAGCAGTGTTCCTTATTGCAGTCTGTAGCGAGCTATCGCATGCACTTTAGATAATCACTGTACTTTATAAATATGTCTGAAGCAGATAGGGGTTTGTTCGGCCCATTAAGTGGCTAACGAAATTGTCTGTAGGTACGTTAAGTTGGTACCGTGGTTGCCATTGTCTCTTGTACAATTGATCTGTGTTTCGAATTTTGCTGTCGATGAAAATTTTTGAGGTAATTTTGTCTTGAGTTTGCAGTGTTGTGTACATTGAAGTGTGGGAGAGCCATGCTTCGGCACGAATGGGCCGACTCGACCGGAGTGATACCGCGGCCTCACAGACAACCGATGTGAAACAACGCTTGCGTTGTGTTTCATCGTGTGAGTGAGGTTACCGGAGGCCCAATTATCCCCCTCCCCAGTCTCCTCCTCCAGGAATCCTCCACAACCCTCACATTCCCAATTCCCAAAAGGCCGGTAACACACTTGTAACGCCTTGGTATTCCAGGTGTCCATGGGCGACGCCGATTGCTTACCATCAAGTGATCCGTCTGCTCGTTTACCGGCTTATGCCATCAAAAAAACAAGCTGACTATCGAGATATTTTTTTGACCTGTTGTCCTGATTCGACCACAGTTATTATTTAATTTTGCTGAATCAAAATTTAGGTAGCCATTTTAATTAAGAAAATATTCTGAAATAGACAGTCACACGACTCATTTTCTTTTATCATATCGCTAAAAGCTAATTTGCACATACGAAACCGCGGCAATAAAAACTTAAGACCATCACATTTGCACACGACAAACAGAATTGTCGCGACCCACTTTAAGAGAGCAGTGCGTGCACGTCGCCATAACCAAGTTGGAATGGCATCACATTTTTATTACTTACCCTTGTTAAGTTAATTTCGGCTCAAAAAGTACCCGTACAGTTCCGCATAGCACGTCTCTTCTCTCTAGGGTTGAGATGTAACTAATTAAGTCATAAAAACCGGTGTTTCCTCAACAGAAGTGTTATTTTGTGAGGCCAGAGTCCCGCTGCAGCCCTGAGTTATCGTCCCTATTTCTGCTTTTAATTATTCATGAGCCAACCCGGACAAGTTCCACCAACTTCAGACCAACAGCTGGCGTGCTTCTATTAAATAATTTGCACTCACTTCTTTAAGACTTGGCGTGGTGGTTTGCATATTAATTTGTTGTCATATAGATGAAGATATTGATGCTGTTATCTTATTTTTGATTTGGGTTTTATACGAAAATCTTTAGCAAAAGATTTAGGGTTGGTGGTAGTAGAGAATCAAATCTAAAATTTATTAAAATAAGAACCAAATTCGTTTGGTTAAGCTCTTAGGGCTGGTAACCACCTCAAATAAGTCCAAGGTAAAACAACATCCGCCCGCACTTTAAGACGACGTCTCTTACAAATACAGAGAGACGCTTCAGACGTCCTTAACCTGGAAACCAAGACAACAACCTTAAAATAACTCGACGCAAATTAAAAGCTTTTACTTTTCCGTTTTTGCAAACAAACTTTCCAACACAATTCAGTCTGGATTTTAAAGGCGAATGATTTCGTTTATTTTGAAACACTGGCCTAGTTGTAGACTGCTAATATTAAGCATACATTGTTTTGATCATGGAAAAAGTATTATTATCAAGCACTTGTGTGGCGATAGGCCTATCTACATCATGGGAATGAACATAGTTCAGGAAGCACGGGTGGTAATGTTTATTTATTTTAGCTCATAACTTCACATAGTTGTGCTTATAAAGGCATTGTTTATGTTAATGGCCCTCTGTTTACGCGTGGCTCGCAGTTATGTTAGCGTGTTGTTGTTACAGATGTCGCCGCAGTCGTGCGCGCGCCGGTGAGATGAGCACAGCGGCTACTAGCCGCAACTATTCCTATGATGAGACTATACAGGTACGTATCTAGAACTTATAATGGTTAAGTATATAACATAACATAACAACACGCTTTTTATCCCCGAAGGGATAGGCTGAGGTGCACACAGAAGTAACACCCTATTGGGTGGGTGAGCCTATTGCCATATACCGGGCACATTTCCAGACTCCGTGCTACTACTGAGACTTTTATTTTAAAACCCAGTAATACGTTGCCCGATCCGGGAATCGAACCTGAGACCCCTTGCCCAGCAGTCGCACTTGTGACCACTCGGCCAACGAGGCAGTTAGTGGTTAAGTATATCTATCTATTCATCATCATCATCATCATCTAAATAAAAATGTATTTCCGTTTGTTAGTCTCGCTGAAACTCGAGAACGGCTGAACTGATTTGGCTAGTTTTGGTCTTGAAATGTTCGTGGAAGTCCAGGAAAGGTTTAAAAGGTGAGAAAAACGATTTAGGCGGTACCAAGTTTGCCGGGTCAGCTATTATACGCTACGTCACGCTACTGTTCGGATGAAAAGACAACCGACTTTAAAACACCTGCTTAGTCTAAGTATTTGGGAATAAAACCTTCATCTACCAAAATTGTTACCTATGACCTAATGAGTGCAAACATGAAATAGTTTTTTCACAGAGGAACATGTGGGTGGGCGTTATTCACTGTTTTCATAAATTTACGACTCGTTGTTGTTGTAGTACCTATCTGAAACCACTACCTAATATCTTACCCAATAGGCTTCTAGGTAAAAAGTTTGCTGATTAATCCCTACATACTTGCTTTGGTCTTGGAATTGAAGACGTATTTTCTTGCTGTTCCCAGAATCTAGGTCAATAAGCGTATAGGCTAATGTAGGCTAATGTTTGTAGATAAGTGCTTTTTCTTTTGTATTACCAACAGCTAAAATGTCAGGTAACCTGCACTCTATTAGCTTTTCGTGATCTATTGAATATTTCTGAAGCCATGCAACCTAGTAGGTTTAGGCGAATTTGGTCTAAGAAAATAGAGATTTTTTAAATCCGAAATGAACTCGACGAGCTAATTAGTATTTTAGTTTATTAATCGGTTATTATTTTATTATTTGAAATACTGTAATTCACCTGAAACTTAGTTTAAGTAGTTTCATTCATCTCTTGTTCACACAATAATGAAAATAATTCCGTCGTCTAAATTCATGGGTGTTACCGTGTTAACATTCCGCGTCTGTAGCACTTTCACCAACATTCCGTAGTTTTCAGCGCAGACTAACGTTCAGTACAATGGATTTTCGCTGCGATCGAAACTCCGGACACAGGCTAAAATAACCCATTACCGCTCGCAGTAAAGTTTATTTTCAGTTGAGAGATAAACTGCTAAAACTGCAGGCCCTTCATGGGAGACCGTAAACGTGGCTTAGATTAGTTTATGACAAAATTGTGTCTTATTTATGTTGAGGTAGTGTTGAAATTCGGATGTTGTGCGGTGTGTTGGGGTATTGAAGAAGTTTTTCAGGACGGGTCATAACGAGACATTAAGCAACACGGGCGCACTTACCTTTATTAATGCGGTACAGGGCTCAGCGCTTATCCGGCGCTGCTCAATGCGTAGTGCGGGTCAATGGGAACAGCCGACACTTAACTAACTATTAAGTAATGCCCTTTTAACCGAATGTGAGCAACTGAGCGCCGCCCTACGTGAGAGAAGTCACTTGATCTCTGGCCGTGCTACATTTTGTTGTTTTCGTGAATGGACACCCATTGATGTGATGATAGTAGCAATGATAATGTTTGAGTGTTAACATTGACTTACAAAATTGTTTATGCTTATTTTGAGATTACTTTGTGGTTACCTAAATGTTTAATAACACAATATTTTTGAATACAATTGTACAGAACAGAATAGTTCAAACTTGAGCTAATTCAGTCAATTACTGAACAAAATACAACTCCACAACTCATCAAGCTTAACATAAAGAGCTACAATAACATCAGTGTGACACTTACCCAATGCTTTACGACGCTGATAACGTATAATCAGTCGTTAACGCTTTAAAAGTGTCGTTTTAATTTGCGCGTTATCGCCGCGTGGAAGCCACGGTGCTCTCCCGTTCCCGGGGGCTTGCAATTTATCAGGAGTCGACCCACATTACCCGACATCTGCTGCCGACCAGACTGCGATATTGTGAGAAAGTAGTTTCGCCTGCAACCATATTGCTTTTATTGTTTCCTATTTTGTTTCCCATATGTTATTTGGAAAATGTATCGGGAAAATGAAGGTGAAGTTGAGGAATGGTGCTGTTTTTTTTTCTTATTTCGTCTTGTGTTTAAGTGGTGTGTGCCGTTTTACTATTGTGTTTAGTTGTAATAGAAGTGAAACAACTCTACAAGATAGGAAAATTAACTTTTTTGTAATAAAATAGTAATCGTGTGTTGTTGTTTTTAGTTTAATCATTGCTTTAAAGTAGTATAAGTTTTTGGGCCTTAATTAGTTACCTTTTGAATAGTTTAAATTAAAAAAAATATATGTCCAAAGTCAGTCACACACTAGAATAAAATAAATCGAACCTCTATTGCACTATAAACATCTACTCGGGTCAGTGATAAGTAGTCGTACATACAGCTGACCTTTTTCGTGGCATCCATCGCGGAACACGCGGTCAGTGTAGCGGCCAGCAATTTCCTTGAGTCCATTGTTTTATCGGGGTCCGAGGCAATATATTGTGATTTCGCTATCTGTATCGGAGATTGGTTTAGTGAATTTGATTAACGAACAGTTTCCGCTGTGGCAAGGGTTGGGCCTAATGCGTGGACCGCGTCGCATTAAGACGCGCGGACCCGAAAATCGAATTTTCCGCTTTTGTGGGCCCGTGCGACGCATACGAGGACCGTAGCCAACCGTAACTATGCAGGATTTTTCAAACAAACAAACTTTGACTCCAACCGTTCTTGGGACATTTTCTGATTATTTTTTTGACTGTTCTATTTACAAAGGGTGTTCAAGCATATAATTGGATCGTAACAAGATCATACTTAATTAATTATTTTCCTTTTAATTACCTACTGTTCTTTTGTTTACTTTTTATCTTTTAGGCAGTATCAGTTTGCTTGAGTTTCAGGCACTTGAATTTACGTTGGCTTGGCATAGATTTCAGGGGTCGGTCCTTAATCCGAATACAAATTTTCCGAAAGATAAACCGGCGCAGGTTTACGGGCCCCGGGAGCGTATTCGCCCTATTTTCTATCACTCCATCTATATACGTAGGTGACGATAGAGGGAAACGATCGCCCGTGAACAATTTATTTTACCCACTTCTATAAAATGTTCCATTTTGGCAACCATGTTTACCATTTATTTTAATAGGTATCTATTGTTTTCTTTCTTGAGTGCATTGAATGAGTCTTAATACGAAACGTAAAAAACATAATTTAACTGATACTGATGACCTGATCCCTTGGCAAACAACATAAAAAATAAAGCCGTTTAAAAAAACAACAATTAAAAAAGCAAACCCTAAAAATACAAACGGTACGAAATTCAAATTATAAAAATTCGAACGTGGAATATCAACGTCAACATCTGAGATTCAATGAGAATTTATGTCCGGAGTTAATTAAAAGGCTTTTGCGTTTCGCGACGAGCCTTTATCTGGATTCAAATTTTCCGAAAGATTAAACTACGGACAGAAGGTTTACGATCCCTGAGAGCTTTTCGAAGCCTTAGCAACTGAGATGGCGTACTGGCGTACTTCGCATTGACGGCGTACTTTTAAGAGGCTCTCGATGGCACTCAACATGGACTTAACGCTACGACTTTCGTATAATCTTATATTGAAATTGATCAGACCTTTTATAAGTGGTCGATAAAACTCTGATCAACTTAATATCTATCGGAGTTTCGGAAACATAGTATCTAATTTCCCGCAATGAATTTTAGGGGATACTGTCTTAACGGTTGGGCCCGTTCGGCAACCGATTGATAATAATGGCAATATAGTCATTAGTACGTACCATGCACGTATATTCCCCGATTTAATCCCTATGGTCATATCTTATAGTGTGCTTAAGGGACCCATCGGTATTTATGTGGTACGCCTTACATACACATGTTAGTAACATCCATATTAGAAGTTTCAAGCCCCGTCCACAAACACGATGTGTTCCATTTGTGTCGAAAAATAAATAGGCACGCCCTCTAGTCGGAACTGAAGCAATTTATTACCCACAACGTGATTGCCGGTACCACTATTTTTATTGCTGCTATTCGATACTAGATGGCGGGATTTTTCTACGATGGCGGGGTTATTCTTTGGTTCGATTTGTTGATAGATTGATACACTTTACTTCTCTATTTGACTTATGGTCTGGTAATGAAACTAATTAATATTTTTTACTACTGTCAGAACTTTTTTAATACAAAGTAATGGCTGTTATTAAATAAGCACTTGAATCCACTAAACGTATAGTGTACACAGTAACTAATAAAATAACTACATTTACAACCTCACCAACAGACCACACTTAATGAAGTTACGAGACGTGGACAATTGTCACTAATTACATGACAGCTGTCATCAAGCATTCGCTATGATTGGTTGGCCGCACTTACAACGTTACACTGTAGACCGATAAAACAGTACAGTGTCGGAACTATTATTCGTCGTTCAATGACCATTTGTTGTAATTAACAGGCGATGGTTAATCTCGCTGGACTCCCCCTCCCCGCTCGTTTCATCCCCTCTGTGCGTCGCGCCGCCCTAAATCACGACTACCACGATCTGCTGCAAGCCTAGTACCACCAGCTTTTTACACTGTATTAAAATATGAGAGGTAGATTAAAGGATTCTGGTTGAATATGAGGTCCTAGTAGGTGTTTTAATTATTAGATATATATATCGTCCCATTAGTAGAATAATGTTCTATTTGCAAATTGTCGACTTTTCAGTAGAGCGATTATAAATTTCGCGCGCACATATTTGCTTATAAATCTGTTATAAATGATACTAGCTACTTAATATTTGTACAATATGCACAGAAGTTAGTACCGTTTATGATAATATAATTATTTATTTTATAAACTATGCCTTTCCAAGTATAATGGGTCGCATGTGCACATACAACGTTCTTTTGCCAAAAAAAATATTGAATGAGGTGTCTTAAGAATACATAAAACAATATTCGACAAAACTAATCACGATACATCGGCATATCAAACATTATTTTACGAATTTTCGCGGTTGTATCCGTGTTTTATTTGAAATTGTTATACAAAGAAAGTAGAATAGGTTTTAAATACATCATTATTACTGGGTATTTATGTATATTTAAAAACGTTGGTGTATTCTTAATCAATTTATTAGTCAATGTAGTAATCAATAAACGATTAAATTAAAAATAAATACAAACTGATTACATACACTTTGAGGAATACATTTAACTATTATAAAATTATTAAAATAGGTGACATATAAAGAGAATAATACTCTTACAATTCTTACAAAATAAATACATGGCGATTCAAAAGAAAAAAAAATTATAGATGACTTAAAACTAACTATTGCTTGCGACTTATTGCTTTCCGTGGTTATTCTTATGAATAAATCAGTCCTATATAATTATAATATAAAGTTAGCTTAATAATAAAAACATGATTAGTAATAATCAATACTCAAACACATTATTTCATAAATTACGAATTTATTCTTACTATTAGATGAAATAATACCACATTAGTAACTCAATTAAATTTAAAGTCAGTCTTTTTGGATACTTTGCAAATAACACAATTAATAATTATGGCACCATTGTGAATATAATAAAAAAATATTAAAAATCAATAATTAGTCTCAAACATAGAAAACAATTAAGTATATCAAATATTCCGAAAACACTAAACTAAAGAACAAACAATATACTAACTACTAGTCTACTAAAGAGGAAAGATTTAATTTTTTGTTTGTTTGAATTGAATAGGCTCCGAAACTACGGGGCCGGTTTAAAAAATTCTTTTAGCGTTGGAATCTTACATACTACACCCTTGATGAGAAAAAGAAGAGAACCGTATGGAAATTTCGATAATGTAACCCTATTTGTGAAAAAGCAACCATAAATATTGCTTAAGCTATTGACTGCCAATAGAAAACTGTAAAAGCAAATGCTTTTTTTTCTTTTGGAGACCTATCCCCAATCCTTTAAAAGAGCGCGAGCAAAGCCTTGGGCAGAAGCTAGTCCATGAAAATAACGTATTCAGTTCATTGAATTAGAAAATCCCTTATCCTAATCCAGTTAAATAGTAGTATTAGTCCTTGAAAACTCGTAGTATTTCATTTTTCAGTAGTTCATAGTTCGTCGAGATCAAATTTACTATGAAAGTTTGCCCGTCTCGTTTAGGTAATAGTGTATTAATTAGTAGTGTCTCACCGGTACAAATCAGGCCACATTATAAGTACTAAAGTAAGAACCCGGAAGTCCCAGAATTAGAATATGTGCTATATCTCAGGACTCTATCTTTTAAACCACTGAACGTACTTGATTGAAATTTGGTTTACAGTTCACTGGCACTGGAAAGGACTTATGATTGTTGTATTTTGGAAATCCTACGGGATAGGAACTCAGCGTTAAAATTCCGGGACAATCTATCGCTTAAAATACTGAACCTATTTGAGTGCAACTCTGTTGAAATTTGTACATTCGGACAATATACTACCGTCTAGATATCATTTTGTCGTCTTTTTTCTTAAATAATGTGATTGGATAGATGCAAATGAGTTCACATGGTCACAAACGCTAGTGATGATGTCTTCTACGATTGCCTTCCTTTAATTTTTGTGGCGGTCTCTGTAATCGTCTTCTACGATAGTGCTGTTGCAGTACTTATCTCATGCAGTTTTAACTATAGTTTTGTCGCGTATTGCGTCGCTTGCTCGTTATAATATTTATAAGTAAAATTGCAATTCTTTGGTGTATCCCGATTTAAACATCTGTTTTTCGTCTTGGCGGTGTACTTTATTTCATATTCCCTACTTAATGCAAATTCCAGCTCAAAGGTCGTCTGTTCCACTGGTACCATAAATTCACCAATTGAGCCCCTGCTCCCTGCTGCTTCCTCATCGTTTGAGAAATCATCATTAAAAATTTTATAATAAAATAAAAATAAAATATATAATTATTTTTCCTTTGATTTTGTAAAAGTAACAAGGAGTTTATGCATAACATAATAGTTTAAAAAAATCAGTAAAATAAATGTACGTACATAACTTAGATATGTGTAATTTGATGAGCGCTCGAGTGGTCTACTGTGGTAGTATGCACTCACTTTTTCAAGTGTTTAATATTTTTTTGCTCTAAACTGGGAGTTTGAAAAATAAACTATTTCGATTTTTCTAATACAGAGGAGCACGCAAGCAAACATGTAAAAAAGGGACGCGTGCACTCTTGTGTTTAGGTCCATTGGTATTTTCAATGTAAACTTATATTAGTTACTTTTTTGCCGTACCTACCTAGTCTAAACGGTACATTTAGTTGTTAATAGATTATTGTATAAGCTGTTCATATTTTAAATTAAATTTAACCATTTTATAGCAATTTTAAGATTTCGAATATTGTTTTATAATAAAACCGTTGGTAAAAAAAGTGTCATTTGCATATACGGCACTCACTTTGATTATTTTTTTTGTAGAATAATGTTTTATGCGTACTTGCGGACGAAAAAAATACAAAATTTTACGTAGTAAAACGTACTAAGTTTATAAGAAACTGGAAAAATAGGGGAAAAAATAAGACAAGTGCTATTAGATACCGTAATGTTATATAAGTTATTATTAAAATATTTAGTTCAGATTTAAGTTCTAATAAGTAAGCTTTGGTATTTCGTAAAACAATGTTTTATGTGATTGTAAATACTGTCTTTGTGGGAAATTAATAAAACGTCGTGTAAATTGTATCAAACCATTATATACAATAAATTTTATCAAATTTTGGGTATTCATCGTAACAAACACCACTCGCTGCTACTCCGTCGAACAACGTTACTTATGATGAAGTGACACGGCACGCGCAGCTAATTGCGCGGGAGCAAGGCGGAGAATATTGTTGTATGTGATCATGCGTAGTTATTTTACGTAGTCGGCGCGGATAAAACTTTATTCGAGCATTGTATCTTTTGAATTAATGGATAAAAATATATAAAAATAGTATCAATCGATAGTTTACATTATAAGGATGACGAATTTACCATAATATGAATTTTGACACATGTGATTATAACACTTTATTCTTCCAATGGGACGATATATATATATATATAACAATTTTAGTATTTTTACTTTACTCGTAGACTCGTACGAAGCCCTTTGTTTCAAGTTCAAGTCATATTAACGCGAATTACTTTCTAAAGAAAACCCAGGGATAACTTAAGGGTCTTTAATTAAGATTCACGTAAATAAATGTGCCTTATGGTCAAATTAATACTGTTTGATTTCTTGTGTGTGTAATGTCTCAGTTCGTGGAGCACTATTTTCTTCTATTTTCATTAGACCCTCGAGAAAGGAGGTCAGTATGTCTGGGACCTAGGACGTCTAAAATAAACTTAACACGAGCTCAACTACTTTTAGAGATCTCGACAGTAACCTACATCGTCTATTTTTTCTTTAATTATCTACTGGACCAATTTGTTGCTATGTGACCAAGTGAAGAAATAAAGAACAGAATGTTACTTTTTCGAAATAACCTTTTCGTAGTGAATTTTATCATTTTTTAACTATTCAGTTTAATGGCAACAATTTCTTTTATATCTTATTTTTATTAAAATGACTAATTATCATGTGACTAACTTAAGTAAGTATTTAAATTAAATAATATAATTATACGATTGTCTGGCATTGCCTGTTTCAAAGGCTGAGTTTCGGCCTATTAACAACATTAAATCGTAAGTTATTTCTTACGCACTTCCTACTACGACAACCTTTTTACGGGTGTTTCCTTATTTATTCAGATTTCAATGCGATAAGAGTTGATCGTCGCAGCTAATACACCCTCAAAATAATCGTGAAAGGCGCTAGAGGTGGCTATCGATGACGTCATCTCGACCCGGGGGACTTCCCGGATTCTTTCATCAAATCCCAACATTGCTCCTTGCGATTATTCACACGATACTCCAGAGGTGCTCAAAGTTTTTGGGATTAGTGCCATTACCATCTGTTATATTTTAATGTAGCTTTTTTTTATACCTGCTTTGTGTTTCTTTGAGTAAATGTTTTTTTTTTGAAGATACATTACTTTAGAAAAGAATGTTTTTATGAGACCAGCCGGTAAACGAGCAGACGGATCATCTGATGGTAAGCAATCGGCGTCGCCCATGGCTCATGACACCCGGAACACTAGAAGCATTACAAGTACCTGCCTTTTGGAGATTACCAATTTGAGAATTATTGGGGATTCAGGGATTGGGGAGATTGTCAGTCACGAAGAAGAAGAAGATGTTAAGACATTCCTTTCTGATACTATGATTCCAATAAAAGATAACATTCAAAGAGCTTGTATTACCAATTTTTTTACATTATTGTGTTCACACATTCGCTGATTCATCGTATCGCACAAAGCGTGATCTCCGAAGCACTTAAACCTTTAGTTTACAACCCTTACATTTTATAGTGTGTTGCCAACATTAAATAATTTGTGTACATTGAGACATTAAACCAAGCCATAAATTGTTTTATGGCTAATATGTTGGACAACACTGTTCACTGAACTTGAATTTATATTTATTTGTCGTCCTTTATTTCAGCAAAGTAATTTAATAATATTAACTCCACAATATTACACATTCGACCGATATTTTTTACGAAATTATAAAAAAAAAGAATCAGTAACGTTTGGATACATAATAATATTGTTCACTCGACCTGAGGATACGATTGCACATTTCCCAGAAGTCAAACTATCGAACTATTGAGAAGTTTCATATAGCACAAAAAACTTAATTAAACGCTAAATAACGATTGAACATTTAAAACAGCATATCTCATAATAAGTTTGAACTTTAAAATGAGAGTTGTGCCACAAAAGTTTTGGAACCATTCGAATAGAAAGGAAATAAACGATCCCCTTCTTACAACGGTAATCCCAAAAGTAGATGGCAATGTGGCGAAATTTATCTACAGCGGGTTTCAAAACCAATTAGAGTTTGCGAAATTTTGTTACAAAGTTTAGTTAATATAATAATTATCCAAACTTTAGTATAATTGCCATGATTGTTTGTAAAGGTTCGAAATTTAATGTTATTATTTCGACCTAGTCTTGTAATGTGACTCTTTTTTAATTACAAACAGTTGTACTTTGTGTTATTGGGAGCTGGGGAGTATTTTATAAGCGTGTGTGTGTAATGTAGGAAAGGGGGTTAAGATTTTAATGTGCGTCCTAGTTATTTAGAACAATGCATTTGAAAGCATACGCAATTTTATATAGTTTTAGATTTTCAAACTGGTTTTTAATATGGAACCTCCTTCGTTTCCACTTAAGAAATTAATGAATAAATAATAAGTAAGAAATGGTAATAAACAAAATTTTGCGTATCTCTCAAAATTTTGTTTATTACCACTTTGCGCATTCTCGCGTGTTTTTGATTTCACTTACCAACACGACATATGATAGGGTGACTTTTTGCAACATACTGTATTCCGATGCACCGGTGCATAGTGCAGGGGTGCTGCCGTTGCAAGATCGCGCCCGAGCCGCCTTAATCAAACCCAAGCAATTTATGATCGGCCACGACAACTGTATTCTGAAATTTTTACAATTCATAGTTTATTTATATTTTATTTAGTTTATTACGTACATTCTTTCATACCTAAGTATATTTTAAGCTATGTAGGTATATACCTAGGCAGTAATAATTTTCCGAAGAATAAAATACTATTAAACTCACAATTTAAATATTTATCTGGTGAAAGCAAATACACTGTTGGGAAATAATTATTTAATTGTTTTTTTTAAATTGATTTCGAGATGGAAAGAAAAGAATCATTTGTATCTTTATTTTTTTCGTTAATAAAAGTAAAGTAAAGAGGTTTGTGTTTTAGAAGCTTTTACTTGATTGTGTCCCTAATGCCCAGAGGGCAGGCCTTTGTTAAATTAAATTCAGATTCAGAACGATTGAATTCATTTTACTTTTTATAAAAAAAATAATCGAGTGAAAACAGCCAGTGATACTATATGTAATATAAACTTTTTTGTTGAAAAAAAAAGAAACCATTTGAATTTGGAAAGGTTGCAGAATAGGCAGCCGATACAATGTGTCGTAGTGTTTGTCTCAAGTCGGGGCCCGGCCCCTATCGTAAGTGCTTACATTAGAACTTATGCCCACCGCCGTCCGATATTGTGGGCCCGTAATAAAACTGAACGCTTGTAACTGATAACTATTGTCGGATACATTTTGATCGTATTGACCATGTAAAAAAAGTTAGCATGCATAAATAAACACAAAGATGTGTTGTTATTTTTTATCTGTATTTAATTATAAAATTGCTGTGCTATAGGCGTAACTTTCACTTATTAGGAAACAAAAGTGTTAAAAGAGATTTATAAACTAGAATCTGGATTATTTATATTGATACAGAGATAGATCTCGGTTGCGCTCACATATTCTCGGCGAGCATTAAATGTGGACGGGCCGCCACTGCACCATTTGGGTAAAATCAATATTCCATAGTGCTGTTATTAAAGTGCACACACGGTTTATATATATTAAATTTTGTTCCACGAAGAGAAGGACAGACTTTTTTGTTTAAAAACTATAGCTACTATACTATAACTACTTACAATACATATCTATGTAGCTTTGGTATTGCAAAATTTACCTAATTGACGTTATCAAATGACAACCTTAGTTTAGTCCACCTTGACGGATAAGTTTACTCACTTTTCCCAATAAGAGTCACGAACCGTTGTTAGTTAATATCTATTAAACTTTCACTGTGTTAGCGCGTAATCATCCTCTATAAACTACGCTAATTTTATTCTCAATATTATAACAAGCGACATAAAACCACTTCTAAACCAAACTAAACCTAATTAAAGTCACGCACCCTTCGCAAATATGTTGGAAATACTTCCCTGCAATTAAAGTATAGGTCTTTTTGAACAAACCCATTAAAATATGTGCATTCAAACCAGGGGTTCCCAACCATTTCCTGGGCAAGGACCCCTTTTCGGCCATTCTCTAGTTTGACGGTTGACGTAACTACTGTAACCACATTGATTGTATCTACAAAACTGCCAATAGTAGTTACTCACCTGGATAATAATTGAAATTGTATCATATTTAATATGTTTAAGCCAAAATAAAAAATGGCTACGGTTACGGTAATTAGAAATGTCAAAACAAGAAATGTCAAACTGGAAAAAGACCGTTTTATGTATGTAATTTTTGTTAGGTTTCATTTCAGGGACCATAATATGTTTTTGCGGACCGCTAGTGATCCTTGGACCACCGGTTGGAAAGCACTGATTTAAACTGCAAGTCACCGAGGGTTAGTCTGTTCTGCCTTGTTTGGGCCGACTGCACTTTTCTCTTGTAATTTAAACAAGCGACGATGCGTTAAAATAGATGAGCGTTGCGGCAACTACTTCAATTAAGGGAGGGTTTGTGAAAGTGGGTGAGTTTGGTGACGGTTTTTTTAAGACAGTTTGTTTGAGATGGTTTTGGATGTTTGGCTGATAAAATATCAACAATGACACATTTAGGAAAGTTATAAACATGTATTTTATTGATATACTTAATATGTTTGTAGTACAAACGTGTATTTGAAAAATAAACATGTTTTGTGTAAGAGATTGTATCAAATTAAAATAAACAATACTTTAGTTTATTATTATGTTTTTCGGTTTACTCACGTAAATTTTTTCTCAACTAGTTTCAAGCCATGCTAGAGGCTCATATTAATGAGCAGTATTCCGCGACCCGTAGTATGTATCAAAAAAAAAATATTGTACTTTAAAAATACTTCAGTTTGTTAGTTTAATTAGAAATAACTTTCTAATATTATTTCTAGATCGATTAGAATATCTTGAGTTTTATTTTACACTAGCTTTTACACGCGGCTTCGCTCGCGTCACGAAAGGATAAAAAGTAGCCTATATAGCAATACCTACATACAGCGCCATCTATACCAATACTTTTGTTTTCCCTCGGGAATATCAAATTTTTTCAGGATAATTTTTTTTTATATTCCCTATTATTTAATCCAGACTACTAACTTTACGTCTGTAAAAATTCAATGCAATCGGTTTAGTAGTTACGGAGTCGGAACAAACAAACAAACAAACAAACAAACAAACAAACTCACTTTCCGATTTATAATATTAGTAAGGATTGTCACCCGATAATCAACAAAAAATGATTGATTAAAATATCTATAAAATATCTGACTTCAGAAAAGAACACTCACATTCACATTTCCACACACATCAGCTTCAAACAAAATATTGCACATAAAATGCAAAGTTATCAATTCTTTTACGAATAACTGTTCGTACATCCCTTTGTTGGCTGATCCTTCCTTAGAACTTTGGAACAAGATCAAAAAGCCATTCCCTGACTTTAAGATGTCAGTCCAAGTTATTGGGGGCTACGTGACTGGACCCGGGGCTAAGGAATAGTTTATTTTATGGTTTAACTTCAATACTCTTTGTTTTGTATTCAAGTTGGATATACTATGTTTATGTATAGTTAGTATAAATTGGTATGTGAAGTCGATTTGGAATTAGATTGAAAGAGGTTTTTTGGGATTAGCCTGCTACAGCCTCTCAAAACCGCTGCAACTCTTGTAAGCCAGGATCTACAGTAGATACAAACATGAAAACACCGTGACACTGAAGTCCAGCGCATCTCAGGGACATGAATAACTGGCTTAGTTCCCGCAACGAAATTAATTAGAAGATATTATAAGAGGAGAAGAAAAAAACGATAATTTCCACTTCCATTCCCATTTGTGAATATTGAAGTGGGTCTAAGATTTTGGTGATAGTGTTTTGTCGAAATATAGTAGACAAATAATCAATGATAGTCGAATACGTTCGATTCGTGGATTGGGTACTCTAAAATATTACTTGATAACGTAGTCACAGTGATATTGCCCAAACTTCTTCGAGGAATAAAGTTATATTATGTAGGTATGTTGTGTCCAACATATTTTGTACTGCACTTGCCCTGTGTTGTACTAGCAGGCACATATAGATATAACTACTTAGATGCTGTGCATATCTTGAATGAGGTAGACACTGCAGATTGGCATACCTCATATTTGTAATCCTTATCTGTCTTGATGGCAGATTTCATTGATAACTTCAAAATTGAAGTTCCATTATATTGTTTGTTAAGCTCATTGTATTCTTATTTCGAGGTGCTGTACTTTATGTCACTCATATTGTATTTGAATGTTGTGCATATTTTAATTGATGTAAACACTCGTCTGTATTCCTAATATTTTCTAATTTTCTATACTTGTGTTTATATTTTTGATATGCCTTAATAAAATAAAAAAATCTTAGGCAAACGCCTATTGCTTATTTCCTTTTTTAAAAGTTTCATGATTATGTTATGAAAAAGTGAATGAGTTCCGTAAGAGGTCGATGAATATAGATCAAGTAATACAATTTCATTACCTACAACAGACGTAAATCTACGTAACGGCGTATGAAAAAACATGAATAACTTAGTTGTAACTGTTTGCGAAATGAAAACACGAAATGTAATGTATACCCACACGAAACATTTGCTTACATGAACCGGTGAATATTGTACAAACACAAAAATAGCAAGAGTGAGTCAGAAAACTTGATTTGTAAAAAGATAAAAACGATTTATCAATAAAATGACATAGGTATACTTGTAAGTTACTGCAGATTAATATCTGCCCACACGAAACATTTGCTAATGCAAAGATGTACTAACTGAAAATGTAACTTATTACAATTATAGGTTTCCTCATACAAGGCATTAAACTGGATAACTCAACATCTGCAATCGCATCTGCACATTAATAATTAGGTATTATTTATTTGAATGAAAAATTATCATTATTCTGAAAGATATTAATGACATTTGTAATTTTCTATTCTGACTTTAACTAAATCCGTCTTCTACGCACAACCCTAACCACATTCATCAAAAAACAAGTTATCGTTCGTACTTACACGTGCAACCGGAAAGTACAAGTGATCTACGTACTACGATTGTCTACGACATTTCGTAGCCAGGAAGCTACGCCGTAGCAGCCCTTTGCTACAATCTTCGACGAAGTTATCGCAATGTCCCAGAACACATAAATTACCGGTGATACGCTAACAGGTGAGTTATGTGTGTATTTTATTTAGAATCTTATGATAATGGCGCATTAATGTTGACGCTCTAATTTATTAATGGTCGTAAATATCCGGGTATAACATATTAAGTAAGCAGTAAAACTTTAATTTATTTTCATGACACACTCAGCAGTGTGAAAGAAGAACTTGTAATATAAAATCAAAAGAAAAACATCTTTTCATCTCGCAGCTCTCACCCCAAACGACTCGGTTATTTTCTTACCTAGTTTTCTTCGTAGCACCGAAACTGATGCAATTTCCGTAAACAAAGGCGAGAGTAACCTTGGTATAACAAAACATATTTTCCGGAGAGATAAGGAACAGTGCAAGGGCGCATCTTGGGTGGAGGGGTGCGGGGGGGAGGCTGCATGAAAACTTGTTTTCCACAGAAGGGCGGCAGTGCGCCGCGCGCGCTCCGACCACACGCTGCCTCGCGCGTCGCCAGCCGACACTCGCGAACTTTACTTGTTTATACATAGCGATAACTGTGTCAACAACATAACACGTGTTACGTATACAAGTGACAAAACTTACAAAACAACTGTGTTTACTGTGTTTGTGTACTATCGACACGTGATTTCAGTGTTTTGGATTAACTACACTCTTACATGGATCGGTAAATTAAAAAGTTTCAAAAGAAACCGCCGCTCTGTAATGTTGGAACATCGTCCGTGTTTGATATTTATGTACGTCATATTTCCTTAGAAAAAGTTTTCCATTCGTTTTTACGGCTTCAATGGGGCTGAAGGGATACTTTTTAGGGCTTGCAGTTTTCTGTTTTACGATATTGGATGTGGAGTAATATTATTTTCGTTGTTTGACTAAAAGGGGCAAAGTTGCGAGGTGTATAGGTTAGTGTGTATCGTAGTGAAGTGGCAAGTCACTAGGAGTTAATCGCATTATGATAGATGACTGGCCTCGTCTGTGACTCACCTCGTGGAACCAGGAACCGTTGCGATACTTTAACATTACATTCATCACGTACTAATTAATTAGTAGTAGGTATAACACTGTGGTATACACTTGTACTGGTTGTAATTAATTAAAATCTGTTGAACATGAGTAATTGGGTTTGTAACGAGTGAGAATGTTGAGACTTACTTTCTAAGTTCAAGTTACTTTTAATTATAGTTTAATCTACACATGTATATAGATAAATAAAATTAGAGTGTCTGTCTTTTTACTAAATGCTTATATATGATACATGTATATACCAAATTAACATTTTTTTAAATTTGTGTTTGTCTGTTTGCACTGGCTAATCTCTGGAATGGCTGGACCGATTTTCCGGGCCTTTTCGTGGCAATTTACAGACATACTAAGGAGTAACATAGGCAGTATAAATACTTTTATTTTGGAAAGTAGAAACAAAAAAAGTTAAGTCCTAAAATTAATATTCTATGCGGACGAAGTCGCGGGCAACAGCAAGTCTATCATATAATCATACATTCTAATTGATTAATTAATGGTAGTCAGTTTAGGTTACTGTATACGTATTACTTTAACAAGTAGTTATGTTCATCTAGGATAACAGATAATCACATATTAATAAACTAATTGTTACACTCGGCTACGCCGATGAATTAAAAAAAAGTAAATGTAACCTTTTTCTTTGTTTAACCTCCTAACTATCTCCAACTTGTTATTCATTAACGGTATTTCCCTAATTGTATAAACAAAAGTTCAAACAATTTAACACTCTTTGTGACTTTCCACGGCTAATCCCCTAAACCGGTTTAAATAACTTGAATCCTTAGGAAGGACGCGGGATGTATTTAATCCTGGAAATCAGAGTATTTTCAGAGGGGTAATTATAAGAGCCTAACGTATATATTGCGCATAGAAACAAAACGGTAGAAACAAGACTGGCGACTGCCGGGCAAGGTGTTTCGGGTTCGATTCCCGGGTCAGGCAAAGTATACAAAGGGTTTTTTTAAATTCTCAGTATTAGCACGGAGTGTGGAATTGTGCGGGCACAATATTTATCATATAATACGGAACAACAATTTTTGGATCACATAAATAAAGAAATGTTCTATAGTTCTATACAATAATGGAATCTGTGACATATTGCACACCAGTCGCATGCCCTGCCATAGTCGAAATATTTAAAAACATAAAAGTCTGGAGATGAACGTAAAGTATTCATCTACGTTTTATAGGCAGCAACGTTATGAGTCTCGTACAATACAAGGCAAGTATATTATGCTTGTATATATTTTTCTCCGGAAACAGAAAAAGTTAACTAAATTTTTACTTTTTTATATGCACCTGCATGCATATGTATGTATGCATATAGAATGCATATACAGCACAATTAAAGGTAACGACATGGCATGAAGATTTTTTGCAATAAACTACTGTAAAACCGACTTCAAATTCCTTTTTTTAAGTTCTGTATTAAAACCTTGCACCTAAGTGTAACAAACATTTTTCTGAAAACCGCATTAAAATCTATTCAGCTAATTCCGAGATAATTACGGACAAACATATATACAGGTTAAACTGAATACCTCCATCTTATTACTATCGGTAAATAGAACCCATTAGCCAAACTTGCTTTCGCATTTATCTTTATAGTTGACATAGTACTGTAGTACAGATGTACAGTAATCGAGGAGTACCTAGAACAAAAAGTTACCAAAGACTGTTGCATTACTATTACATAATTACAAACCAAATACATAAGCGATAAAATAATTCGAAAATCCTCATACACAGCTTATTTGATATTCTTCAGCGAAAACTGTAGCAAGATGAGTCACATGAAATTATTGGCTCGAGACGTGACCAAGGAGTCGCGCCTCGAATAACAATGTCATGCCTCGGAATTATTTGCGGGAGTTACGGAAACTCGTCACATGTTCAGCTTTTGTCCAATCAACGCGTCGTTTTTTGTAGGAAGGAAAGTTTTTGAAAGATTGGGATTAACAAAGAAAGTAGTAATGGTTGTGGGTGTGGATGTTTTGTTCTATAGTTTTCAGGGGCTAATGTTTGTGTTTGTCTTGTCAATTCCTTATAAGTTAGTGATGAGAAAATACGTTAACCAAACAAAGCTGTTTTTATTGAAATTGACCAAGATGTCGTGCATTATTCCGGCAAGAATATCAATAATATTACATCTGTCTCAAATACTTGTGTCATCACTTTGTCTTCTGTATTTAAACTTTTTAATATTCAATAGAAATTTTGCGTTTGATAAAATATAGAAGAACATTTCCCTTTGACACTAATATTACCTATTTTGATGAAATCTGTGTTCCTATGATCTGTAGCAATGCTGCATTAATAACTATGCACTTGAAACTTTAAAGTAGTGTAATATAATATTTCTTCTTTCCTATTCTTTTTGGTGTTATTTAATTCAGTGCTGTTGAAGTCTGAAAGGTCGGCAAATGCGATTACCTGAGTCAGCTCGTTGAATCGCGGTGCAGAACTCAGTTTGCATTTTAGATGAAAGTCTGTTTCAAATGTCTGACCCTTAATAAAATAACCGTGTTGCTACTTGGAAAGTTAAACGCTTATTCGATAATTCTATTTAAAGGAGCAGAAGATTATTAAATTATCTATTTAACAAAAAAAGTTTTAAATCACAATGCTAATCAGATAAGACGTTCAAAACCTACTGGAATGTACGAAATTATGTTAACACATATCAATACATTTGATCAATATTTATATAGGTACTATTATTTTCATGATTGCATCTAAAAACACTTCAGTTTTCTCACTGTACAAGGCAAAGAAGGGGATCAAAACCGAAAAAAAAAGATAATTGAACAAGACTATTTACAGTAATATTATCTAACATGACAAATCTGCTTCTCTGTGGCAGATGTCAAAACAAAAACAAAGGAGTGTCGCGTTACCGACCCGCGCCCGCCTCGGGGTGCGAGCCTACGACTAGCTACATTTATTTTTGATTAAACAAATTGTCCGCTCACTTTATTGCTCCCTAACGCAATCTCCCGTACTTAGCTGTGACTTTCGCTTCGTATGTATAGGTACGGAAATTTGTCGTAGGGGTAACATTGGAGATAGAAAACATTTTTAATGAAGCCGAATATACGAATCATAGCAAAAAAAGAAAGTATTATAAAGAGTATTCTACTCTGTGCGTAGGTTTTGACCTTTGAAAAGTAATAGGCATAACATTTACCTACATCGTTAGGATATAACAATGTACTATATACCAACGTTCTTCATATGTTCAGGATATGATAGTAAAATAAATATTTGAAAAGAATTATTTTTTAATATCGCAACTTCAGAGTATGAAACGTTCCTATACGCCTTATAATGAGCTCAGGTATTCGACATATTTTGTATGCAGCCGGCGACGAACGCAATAAACTCGAACGGATACCGGCGAAAACGATGCACTGAAGCGATTACTCAAAATAACTATATTATCATGGGAATAAATATTCATGTGAGGACGTAAATGGCATCTGTACAATACGTTCAAACAGGAGTACGGTGTTTTGGCGGCAAACACACAATCGATATTCGGAAATAATAGCGAATATCGTTGTCACCTCGGCGGTGGTACGGCCGAATACCATCAGTTAGTTACTTCGCTTTTAGTGGTATATTCGTGTGGATATATTGTTACATTTTTCTATACCAATGAGGTTTTATAGGTCTTAGCGTTTACTTAAGTAATTCGGCACGCATTATTTGGATTCATCTTCATCATGGACACACCCTTTATTTACTCCTACTTATACATTTCGATTGTTCTAAGTTTTTGTCATTACCATTTAAACCATCCAATTATAAAGTTACCTTAAAACGTTTTAGAAACCAAAACCAATAGGTGATACCTACCTATTCGTACGTAATCAATAAAAACGTCCAATAAACGTGAAATACAGATTACCCGAAGATAGAAAAGGGCCTTTTGAGAGAAAGCAATAAAAGTAAAGGTTTCAGCTAACCGTCTCTTAAAAAGACTATATATATACCCTATATATCCTGTCTGGTAGGCTGGCTCGGGTAAAATTGCCATTGCACCTGACAAGCGTACCAAAACGATTCAGCCTCGTTCCTCTGCAAGCCATTGTTGTTTTTTCTTGGCAATCGTTTATATTGTCTATGGTAATGATGGCTAGTTTATGCCCGTTTGGCTACGATACTTGTTTTGAAGACTACAGCGTGTTGTTATTTTTATTTATGTTCTTTTAAATGGGTATTGAAATAATGTGTTCCACTACTTTCTGCAAAATATGATGAAAGTCATTTTGAACTTCACTTTTTGTAATATTAGATTATATCAAAAGTATCGATGTCATTGGTGAACAGTATCTGTCAAAATTTTTATAATAACTATCGTGAGACATATTAAATTAAGTAAAAATCGCGTGTTAGAGCTTTTTTCAGTATAATCACGCGAGTAACCCGCGATTTTTAGTTAATTTAGTTAGTATCTATCTAAATTTTGAAATGTATTAAACATAGGTATGTTTTAAATATTCTATACTCATTAAAATTATGTACAAGTAAATCAACTACACTACAGGCATAATTAGCAGGTACACTTCACGACATCAACAGGATAAAAGGTAAACAAGGAAACTATTTATTAATATTCCATTATACATAAGTACGTGCAAATATATAATTGTCATAATAACAAACAGATTCCTATGTCTTGTTATTATTTCGACACAAAAATACATTATATATTTAATATAATAACGAATTATATAAAATTATATTGATGTTGTACAAACACAATAGGAAAACTGAATAAGGAAAGATTGCCCCCACGTTTTGTCTGACTTTGATAAATCCTTGTGTTGTGATTGTAAATCATAAGTATGTGACTTAAAGAACAATTTTATTTTGTTTTGTGTAGTTTCAAATTACTTCATTTAAATTGAGCGCTCTTTGTTTCGTAGTTTTGTTCTTTTCCCTCCAACAAAAGTGATGAATTTAAATGAATATATTGAAAAATATTCATTTTTAAGCTCGTCTACCTCATTAACGGAATAGTTATTACGAATTTGAAATACAACTACCACATCACAATAGTTTAATACTGAAGAAAATGCTGAAGCGATAGTTAAATTTTTTTTAGGTACTAACTAGTGTTCTTCTCTAACAATTTATCTTAATTCAAACCTTATTTTAAATACAATTTTAATGCCTCTACTTAATAATATAATAATATTTCCTTTAACCTTTTGTCAACTATAAAAAAAATCGTACAAAAACAGTGTACATCATCCGCTGCAGAAAGTTGTGTCAAGTTTCCGTCGCGTGAGCAAATAGCATTAGACTTGTGTAGAACCCTTTGGTGTTATTTATTGAGGAGCACAGCAGGCGCAGGGTTGTATCCAGAGCTACCGTCCTTCGACATTACGTAACATTGTCAAAGTCACATAATGCCAACCCTTACACGCAAATACCATTAAAATGGTATATGATATTTCTGTGACAATTAAGAAATACACCCTGTATTTTTGCTTCTACTCAAATTTTATACTTTTTTTAAAAGTATTGTGTTTTTACGGAAAAGTTAAAGTTACGTGTAATCAGCGTTCTTATGTCATGTACTTCATTAAGAAGAGCATCCAATTTATCAAATTTTCATCTCAGGTTTTTGTATCAAATTAAAACTTAAGTAATTTGGCTTCAAACTTCAGCGGCGACTCATGAATAATAATAACGTGGTTAATTCACTTATAATCAAAACTCTGTCATTTACCTAAGCGACTCTGTCCAGAGAGAACGGGAAAATTCGAATAAAGCATCTCATTATGATTCTGGCAACATAGATTGGTGACGCGATGCATTTCGATGACAAATGGTAATCGATATAATAATGTCGATTTAATCGGAGTGAATTAGGGAGCTGGGACGAACTCGTCAAAAATTAACGAGTCGACTTTCTGATGGTAAATCGATAGTCTCGATGACTGTTTATCGTGTCTGACGGGACGATTTTGGAGTCGTTTATTTAATGTTCCATATTGTCCACCTGTTCGTGAGTCGTTACGATTTCGAGCTGGTTGAGTTAGTATGTAAATAAATAAGTTTGGTCGTTCTTGTCAGCGTTTAGAAACTTACACAGTTTACTGGTAACATTGTGTGCTTGGCTAGAATTAAGCTTTGTACTTTGAATAAATTATATTAGGACCTGCAACTAAATAGAAATAAACAGCGTGAGTCATTTGTAAGTACTGACCCACTACCACAGAGATACACACTAACACGTTTGCATAATCCTTCTATCACACATAAGGGACAATGCAAACTATAATGGCGGCAAGAGATACTCCGTTAATGTGAGAAGGGCCTTTTATTACGCACATTATGTACCTACACATAAATTATGAAAGTCGGTCAAACAGTTTGAACCCTAAAACTGCGGAAGTTAAGGGTTGAAATCAAGGACGGCAGTAAATTATCGTTCGCTACACGGTTCGGCGCCATGTTGTCTCAAAGGCCGTAAATATATCCTGTTTTAATTACGTGTATATTTAATTGGTGTTTCGCACGCACGCGTCTTCAGTTATGAGTGTCTTGTGTCTTGAATGTAAGTTCTGCTGGGGTATTGTTTGTATCTGATGGTGGAGTAGAGATATGAGATGTTTGTGAAGCACAATATAATCGCGAAATGTAAACTTGAGAGTAATATTGTGGTTCGTGAGTGCATGCTTAGTTGTTTGTTTTCGTAGATTGTGTAAAACATATCTCGATGTATGACAATGTAGCTCATTATAATTTTCAAATGAAAAAATAGTGAATGTGTAATGATAGGCAACATTTGATTTATTTAATAATCAAGTTTACATGACATCATCACACCTTTTATCCCCGAAGGGGTAAGCAGAGGTGCACATTATGCCATTATACAATGTAACACCCACTTTTCACTATTTATGTTATGAGTCCCATGTAATAGGGGGTGAGGCTATTGCCATATACCGGGCACTATTTCAGACTCCGTGCTATTACTGAGAATTAAAAAAAACCCAATAATACTTTGTCCGACCCGGGAATTGAACCCGAGACCCCTTGCCCGGCAGTCGCCCTTGCGACCACTTGGCTAACGAGGCAGTCAATAATCAAGTTTAAGAACTAATTTATGAGGTTGTAACATTGTTTGTATAAGCATAATAATTTAACTAAATACTTCACTAATAGTGAATCAATTTCTGAAGTCCCTCCCTAACTTAATACATCATTCATAAGTTATACTAATTGTGGGCCAATCAAAACTGGAGTGCAAACGGTTTGCGCCGCGTTTTCCGTACTGAAGTGGAATGCACAGAAATTTTTCCACTTACCGCAATTGCCCGCGTTCGTGCACTTGTAATGCAAACTTCTAAGAAATATTCTCCATTTGAACACACAAAAACCTTTAATTGGTCCATTCGCATGGTTCGCATACAATTGCTTTAGGAAGTGAGGGTATTTAAATGGAAATATTTTAAATTAATACGCTGCATTTAATTTTTTACTGATCTTAAATCTTATCATTTTCGTTAAATCTTATCCTAAGTTTAAGGTAATTATTTTAATTCCGTTGTGCTTGTGTGCGTGTCTAATTTCTCACATTTTAGAACGTCCATTAAGAAGAAAATATTTTAAATTATGTATAAACGCGGGTTACCCACGTGAATATACTGAGAAAAGCTCTACTAGTTTCGAACCACAGAGGGGTTCTTCCTCATGAGCAGCGTGCGCGGTCGCGGCGCGGTCGCGGCGCGGCGCGCGGCTCACAAAACTAGTCGAGCTTTTCTCAGTATATTCACGTGAGTAACCCGCGATTTTACTTAATTTAGTATGTCTCACGATAGTTATTATAAGAAAATATTTCTCGAATATTAACTTAACAATTTTTGACTCATGCTGCATCAAAATGGGAATCTCGTATCCATTTGTCTTTCAAATACAGCTTATAGATAACAAACTAAATACCTTTTCACCTTCCAAATTCCTTAAGACACGCTATAAATCGTCCTTCTTTTCCTCTTTCTCTTCTGAAACGAACCTTCTTGAACAGACATACAATTTAACCTAAGTCATCTAATTACTTCAAAGTTACGTGTCTAATCCAGTGTTGCATCGAACATAATTGATTGTAAACATGAAAGGCATTAGGTACACTGTCGGGACGGCAACGTACCGAGCGATAACGTCTTCACAGATAAGTTTCAGGTTTCCGCTTGAGGCTATACGATACTGGTTTGTACAATTAACAGGACCGACAAATAGGTTAACAAGAGAGTTCAGTTTTGGAGATTTTGAGTATAAGGATAACTTAATTGACACTTATACATGTATGTCACTTTTTACTGACCTAAATTATTTATCTGTTAGTCTACAGGCCCTATACCTTTGATATAGTTAAGAGGTACTCTCTAAGAGCAAAGAGCTGGTTGTATTTATACGTTCCTTTTTATGCTGTAAGAAACCCTACTTGAAATGACTTTGTATTTTCTGAAGTGCAGTTTTTTTTTCAAATATTTGTTACATAACATAACATAACATCACGCCTTTTATCCCCGAAGGGGTAGGCAGAGGTGCACATTACAATGTAACACCCACTTTTCACTATTTATATTATGAGTCCCATGTAATAGGGGGTGAGCCTATTGCCATATACCGGGCACAATTCCAGACTTCGTGCTACTACTGAGAATGTTTAAAAACCCAGTAATACTTTGCCCGACCCGGGAATCGAACCCGAGACCCCTTGTCCGGCAGTCGCACTTGCGACCACTCGGCCAACGAGGCAGTCCTATAATATATTATATTATATATTTGTTACCTATACCTATCTAAGAACTATAATGTGTTATTGTAAGATGTTATTCCTTATATTTAATTCATGTTATTTTGTATAGCCAAAGGAATCCATGCTAAAATCTCACGTAGTAAATATTACACCAAACTTTAATTAAAAGCGTAATAACCACGCAACTAAACAGTCCCCAAGATATTAAAATCCACTCATTAATTAACCTTGCTAAAATCCAATTTGATGGTCATTAACTTAGTTTAAATCCCCAATTATTGGGTGAAATTCCGGTCATCCGTGAAAGGTCAACAAGGGGCAGGTATCAGTAAGCCAGGTTGTAACTCAACAGGTATTACTGTGATCCTGAATGACCGGTGTCCGGCCGCGAATTAACATGGCTCGGGGACCCCGGTCTGACCCGGGAACCGGACAAACGATACGATTTATGACCCCGTTAATGACCCCTCGCAATGATAACAGAACTGGTAATTTATGAACTGATCAACTAAAGATTATGTTTCGGTAGGGGTAGTGGAGCATCCGATGTTTGTTTACAATTGAAATATAGGAACGCAATGAGGTTTTCATTTTTAATTGAGATGTAATTGAAATTCAAATGCAATCTATAAAATTTTGCTAATATACATAGTAAACTCTATTACTAGTATGGTAAAGTACATTACTAAACCCTCTATTTTGCTATAAAACGCAATCAATATGATGTTTATTGGTTTACCAAAATCCCTTCTTTCTTCAAGCCTTAAAAGTAAACATATCATTATTTCATTTCATTTAAAACTCCAGTTCATATATATCGGAACAAACAGTCCGAGACTACAGCTAAAGAAAATAAGGTTCAGATTTTTATTCACAGAACTTACATAGCATGTAGCATATTGACTGTACTGTACCTGCTATATATATGTAGATAGCTACGTCGTATGCTACTTACATAAGGGAACAGACTACCGAGCAACATTTTACTGAGATAAGCAATATTTTGCATCCGTAACCCGCTGCAGCTGTGTACAAAGTGAACCCGTACCTATAGGTACTTAGCTACTAACATATAAGCTAGTTAGATATTGTCTATGTTTATGGTCTTAGATAATGCTAAATTGAAGTTGTGTTGGCTATAAGTAAGAATAGATCGTATGGTTTACTTTTTGATGAAGATGCAATCTCGTTTCGTATGAAAATTGTCTTATTTTTTACTGTTCTCCTTTTAAATTACAAAAGGGTGAAAGCTCAAACCTCATTGCTTTGCCAAATTTTATTATTAATGATATTATCGCCAACATATGTAAATTTGTTTACTGCATGCCGCGTAAGTAATTAACTTAATTTTAGCGAAAATTAGCGGTTTTTATTAAAACAAATAGTTATCGATACTAGATCTCACTAGCTTACAAAACGCTTGACCTTGTTTATAACAATATTTTCATAAAAAAAAAACAATTTAAACAACTTCATTGTGAACACACATTTTAAGCACCACAATGACAAATGACGTCACAATTCCGGGCCGGCTACACACGTAGTTAAAAATGTAAACGGTTGGCGTTCGACATGGTTGCAATGTGCAAGTGTCAGGATCACTATTTATCTTGTACCCGACGGGCAACGATTGATGGTGTGCCCAGCAATGCCCAGTATTTGCATATTGCTAAGTTATGTACACATCAAGCCATGAAAACCAGTTTAACAATGATCTCGCTTTCTGTGATCTTTCTTCACATTTGACGGTCAGCTTATACTGGTTTTGCATAGTTAGATGTGAAGCCGTGTGTACTAAGTTACTGTGCAGTCGCATATCAACGTCAGCACTAACGGGTAGACGTTGATTAATTTTTGTTATCTTTTTTTAATAGTTTGTTTTAGAGAGGATTCATTGATTATGGCCACAGAGCTGAATAACTAATATCTTAGCGTATTTGTTTAGGCATTTGAGATATTCCAAATACGACGCTGATGTGGTTTATGTGAAGATGTATCGTACGTTTCATAATATACTTAGTTAAATATATGGAAAGTCTAATGTGAGTTGTGTAATTATGTATATAGCTTATTACTGTTATAAAATTAAAAATACAAAGCATAAATTCTCTCTCATAATTGAATAAATATCCTGAAATATTTGTTTTTATAAGAAAAGGTATGGATTTTGTAACTAAAAGAAAGTCTAGAATTTTTTTAAGACTGATTTAATGAGATACGATCCTAATTGATACTGCTTGGAATGGAGAGAAAAGAAAATAACAAGTAGCATGTAATCCCGTCGGGGATAGAGCCAAATCGTTGTTTAGTAATAGGCTTTTATTTTTATACGTTTTCTAGTGTAAAGATATACTCACTGTTTCATATAAAGAGAAGGAAATAATTTGTTAAGTTAAGATTTCTATTTTAATTTTATTAACAGTTTACTGACAACAAAACAAGGAAAACAATTTTTTTATAAAAAAATATTAATTCATTTTTAACCAAAGAGGTTGCATAAATATCATAAATAAGTACACCGAAAACATTTGCGGCCAGTCTCATTATCTTTTTTATTTTTAGAAAGGAGTTTTCATTGGTTCACGGAGTTAAAAAATAAGGCAGAGTCGATCTTATTAATCGAAGCACGCCGATTACCCGAGGCAATATTTTCATTATTTTCCCTCGAAGGCACCTCCCCTTCTTAATATCGTTTAATTTAATCAAAATTCTGCTTACTCAGTAAGCAATTTCCAACCACAATTTTCCATGTAAGATTTTATAATTATCCGTTTAATAGATTTAAGTGTGAGTAACGCAGCGGTATTTTTAATTAAATTTAAGCTCTTACGTTACTTGAGTTATGACACTTTATTAGAATTTTATCAGTGGAATTTTGTCATGAAAATATGAGGTTAACACGAGAATTTACTTACTAAAAATATAAATGTTTCAGACTTTTACTACTTAAAACTACTCCTATGTACTGAGACAGAATATGAGCGTTAATAGTTGAGATGCAAAAAAAACAGAAATACTTTTTTACAATGTCTTGTCCTAACTCATATGATTCGTTAATTAAGTTAAGTATACTTAATATTATGCATTCCTTTTCTTTAACCTATAAATGTAATGAGACCTGAATTGTAAATAGCATTACACTGTTAATCATTCCTTAAAGAAAAAAATAGGTATAAGTCTACCACAAAGAATATTTTTCTTCAGAATGACCTAGCAAGGACATAAGGTCAGGGACGCTGTGAGCGTCCAGACAATTTCTTATTGTAGGCACGTTGTTTGTTCTAGTAGTTTCTTGTCAGAATACTAAGCTGTCGACTCTTCCACATTTATTAATTTTATTCTCGGTTCTACTTCATTAAATATAAAAAATAATTAGAATCATGTTTTAGGAATATTAGTCACGTCTTAAGACTGGACTATCGAATCATCTATAAGTTATTCGACTGCTTCTTGTATTTATCATGTATTTTTATCTGCATCCTTTAAAGGCTCGGCTGGTAATGTCTAAGGCATGTGTCTAGTCCACCTAAATATCATGTACTAGTTTTGAATCTGCCTCATTGGCCGAGTGGTCGCAAGTGCGACTGCCGGGCCTCGGGTTCGATTCCCGGGTCGGGCAAAGTATTACTGGGTTTTTAAAAATCTCAGTAGTAGCACGGAGTCTGGAAAAATGTGCCCGGTATATGGCAATAGGCTCACCACCTATTACATGGGACTCATAACATAAATAGTGAAAAGTGGGTGTTACATTGTACAGTGGCATTAAGTGCCGAAATGTGCACCTCTGCCTACCCCTTCGGGGATAAAAAGGCGTGATGTTATGTTATGTTATGTAGTTTTGAATCTTTTAATATTAATAAACCCTTAAACTATTTCAAATCCTTAGAAGTGTGGAATTTTATAGAAGGTCACAATACTTTTAACTTATAAAGAAAGTCAAGGTCATTGTTACCGTCCAGACAACAGACGATATGTTAGTATTGGTACCTACCTATGTTGTATATTCTAGTTTTTACAGCAACCTAGGGAACAAAAGTTCTTTTTGTATGTGTGTACCGCAAATACAAACTTTTTTTATATCAGGTTATTAGAGAGTGCTGTTGACCAGTCTTTGTCAAAATATGTAGTCCCTTAGCTGACTCCTACCAGAACACATGGGATCAGAGAGGGTGGTACACAAATCTATTCTAGTCTGTCATTTCACATGGCTTTGAAAATGGATATATAAAGGATGAAAATGGGTATTACATTTAACACACACCTTTGTAGTTCATTTACCCTTTAGCGTCATAAAAAGGTATGATGTTATTTATATTTATATGTAGAAGTTCCTAAATCCGAAGGCAAAAAATGGCTCGAGAGCTCGTTTTACCTTTTACCCAAGCAACAAACACGGTATAAAATTGAGCCCTAAATCTGTAGAGCTCAACCAAGTAGATAAACTTGAAACCGCTAACAAAGTATGGGTTAAATAGGGTAAAATATTCCGGGAATAGTGCCGTGTTTTGTATTAAGTAAGCCACAACGAGAGGTAGGAGAGACTAGCTACGACATTCTCTTAAAGCTTGTTAAAATATTGTGTTAGTAGTTAAGTAAATATTAGTACGTCATTTTTATGATATAAAAATCGTTAGGGGAAAACTAATAAATAGTAAAAGTCTTTAATACTTAAGCCTTATTAAGCATACAAACAGAAAACTATAACAAAACAAAATGATTGAACGTGCCGTACCCTACGCTCATAAAATCATGTACGAATAAATGTTCCTACATACCATAAAGCCAGGCGCAGTATGCAGTACACCCGCGACCACTACGCACATACCTACAGATAGCCACAGATTATATTAATCCAACTAATCCCTCCATTTCAATAATAAAGCAAGATGTCGCCCCGCATTAATTAATTCCGAACCGTTGACTCTTGACGCATTTATTATGACAAAGTTCTAAATGTGTAAAAATTCACCCCAACGTAGTACCATTTCCATTTATCCGAGTATCATTAAGGGTATGATCCGGTGCTCGGATAACTTATGGTCGGTCATGGAATCTGCATATAAATAGGAAAGAGGTTTAGAGGGATCTGGGGACGGTTCTGGGACTCTGGCACTCTCGCACGGCCGCGCTCGCACGGCCAGCGACTTATAAAGTGAGGTGCTTTAACATACTTCGGAATAACTTATGCTGGTCTGCTAGTTTTGTAGCTCACCTTGAGATGCCAGGTGAATGATGGAACAAGTTTTAACTCGTATTTAAATCGGTGCTCTAGACGCTGTTAAGTTTAGTTTCATGTTAGAAAATAGTGATTTTCTTTCTCGTCGTTAAATAGATCCTTATTTATTTATTTATTTTTAAAATACAAATATGAATTGTTGTGTTCTCTCTCTCCATCATATTTATTTTCTCATTTATTCTAACCAAAATTTCATTTTCACTCAAAGACGAAAGCGAGAAAATGTGTATATTTTTAAATCCTTGGAGGTCGTAATTTCATTAGCACACATCCAGTGTACTCGTAAATACACGTGGAAATGTAAAATATTTCACGATCAAAATACGAAAGGCTAAGTAAAAAACATTGTAACAAAAACACACGGTAAACAAGCTGAAACATGTTAGGAGAGCACATAATAAGGAAAATACTGTTTTTATGGCCATTTCGAGCTCTTGCAATGGTGATCCCTTTATAATGGAACGTGTGTTGCCGGCAAATATTTGGCAAAGGCAATAATTACACGGCAAACATTGTGTTTGATTGGCAGGATCGGAATGGATGTTAAATTAAAATTGACATTTAGCGTTATTGTTTTGTTTTAGATCGAAGCCGAAGTAATTGATTCCGTATTCGCTAATCGAGTTCGAAAGTATTGGTTTTGAGAGGTTCGACGATGAGATAATCGATTCATGTGTGTCTTTTCTTAATTACTAACCGAAAGGATAAACTTCATACTTCGAAGAAATATTCACAAACGACATCCACATTCGTATTAACACAAACCCTTTTTATTTAGTTGAGCCAATTCTCAGGTTCAAAACAAATTGTTGTCGTCGTCTTATTGTTCAAAATTGGGCCTGCGGATGGTGAGTATGGGTAGTTCGCCGCCCGACTAGAACCAGACCCGAGCGTGTGGCACGTCGCGTACCGCGCGCACCTCAAAGAGCCTTCAGACCACCACCCACAACGGATGGATACCACCAATAGGGCTGATGCCAAAACGGAACCGCGTAGAACTTAACGGGGCTCCGGCTCGAAGTGCAGGAGTAGGAACGGGGTGGTTTTTAGTCTGTAAGAGTCTGACACCTAGGCGGGAAAAGCAATTAGATGATATTACCTCCTTAAAAATTGTTCAAAATTGTCAGTAGCAGGGAATTTATCACTCTCGTATTTTTATAGGAAACTAAGAAACATTAACTAATAAATCTTGACAGCCTTTGATTTCTTTTACAAAACTTCCAATATCAGCTCTTAACAAATCAATATTAATTAACATGATACCGTCCAAATGACTGACTGTTAACACGCATATCTACACATACACTAGACACGGTATTCGTACATGATCCGGTCGCCGGCAGGTCTGTTCATCCGGCAAATACTCGGACACAATTATGCGTACATGCTTTCACGTTCGCATGGGACAGTCGGGCGATGTGTATGTATTCATACGTAGTACACCGTCTGAGTACGGCCCTGGTTAATGAGCAATTAGGTACATTATTGAGACGGTTTTATTGCCGTATTTATGCGTGTAATATGTACGGTTGTGATTTGTGATCAGCTCTGTAAAATGTTAGAAAGAGTTTTTCCTTTACTAAATCATTACAAAGTGTATTATAAAGTCTTACAGTACTAAAGAGTTTAGGTAAAATGTTTAGACAGAAAGAGAACTATAAGATTTCTTCTACAAGAAAATTCCAAGATTCACTCAATTCCATAATAAAATCGAGGGTTCTATCTTCAAATGATCATAATAGCCAATTCTAGGCTTTGTCTACGAGGATAATGGCTATTATTCGCAGTACTACTGAATATAAAAGAGCGAATATACGAATAATGTTAATACAAAAGTACCTAATACAATTCAAAGACGTCGAACGAAAGGGAGCGAGGTCCTCCGTTTTCTTATTACATTATCATATCAAAGGATTAGAGAACAAATCTTCAGAAACACTATAACCGCTTTCATCAGTATAAGAGCCATCGCCCTAACACAATTAAACCATGATAAATGGATCACGAAAAATCTAATCTAAATATTTAATCGAAAATTCCCCCGCATTGCAACGAATGCAGTTGTGTGGGCCGCGGGGGTGTGGGCAACTATTGCTGTTTGACACACACCCTTCATAGTTCCGCCCTAATGCTTTTAAAGATGTTTGAACGCTCATACTCGTGGATTACAAGACGTATCTTAAGTGAATCCATTTGCTTAATACTTTGTTTAAGTTTCGTAGTAGCGTAGAACGTTCGTAGTAGCGCAGAGCGTTCGTAGAGTTCTCGTAGTCTCGTAGACGGGTGCTACGAAATGAGTAGCTTTGTTGAATATTTAAACGAATTACGTAGCAAGACTAAACCTACACTACATTTTTTTATAAGGTAATTGTTTTCGACTGTACATGGGGCACGTATGACTGCTCATATGTGTACGCAATCACACATTGTCTGTGTGCGTGCCCCAAGCGAAGACAAGTGCAGTGTAGTGCAGGAATGCACACCCCGGTCCCAGTAGGGCCACCCCAGCATTACAAATGCAAATAATATTTCTTTCCGACAAAATATTGCTGTGTTAATGCCACGCTAAATTGTGTACGATGCAACCCCAGTGTACACAGCGTATTCGCTTTTATTCGTTATGTTTATTGTTGAAAAGGGCATCGGGCAGTTTGTTTTTGAACCTCATATTAGTTTGTTTGGTTTAATCTCGCGTCTGTAGTTCTACCGCTGTTTAGATTAGCTCAGTTAAGTAATTAAATTGTTTGTGTTAAATGTTTGTGGGATTTAGTTTTTGGAATGATTCTTGTTGTAGGTAAATAAATATGTTACTAAGCGTTGAAAATGTATTTTTAGTGTGATTGCTCTCATTATGAGTAGTATACTACTAGGTATATGTTTTGTATAATGTCTAATGGTCAAAATGATTGAGAATAAGGTTAAATGAGAAATTGTATAAGAGGAAAAAGGAAAACGAAGTGAATTCACTGAAGCAATAAAATAAATTACAAAGCAAAACTTTCTGAGTTGTTATCCACACACCGGGAAATTTAATCTCCATATAAGGAGCGCGGGAGAGTTGGAGAAAATAATTTAATACATCTAATCATAGCCTCAAAGTTCATGATCCCCTGCCGTTTGGAGGTCGAGGCTCCAACCTCCGTATAATTTTCTAATTCCGTCTCTACGACTTGGATTTTATTGCATTTCGGTTTCCCTAATGCTGAAATGCGACGTAAACTTCGCCTTCCTGACCCATTTAGGCGGATATTGTTGGGGCGTTCACCGTCAAATTTCTATTGCAGATTTAAAATATCCTGTCCTTCTCTGTGTTTGTATAGAGAAAAGGGACAAGAGACACATTATCGCGATAAGTCTAGTAACCCGGTTTGTCTCCCCTTGAAGGCTGTGCGGAGGCAGGTCGCAGTGCGCCTGTAAATCACTTAAGACGTACGGGATCGGGCCCCGTCTCGCAGTTAAAGTTCCTGTTTTTGCTCACGGGGGAATGGGAACGCGACGATAAGAAATATTTGAAACAGTATACGTTATCCTCGTTTTATGGGTCCCGTAAATTAGACGGTCTGTTTTTCCTTAAATTTCCCTGTTTTTGTATTCCCAGTAAGCTTTTCTGTAAATGTACCTAATTTGTATCGCCCAGGTGTTTGAGAGATATTGCTACTTATTTAAATTATTTCGGTATGCGGTACTTCGAGGGTGGTTTATTGTGGGCTGGTCAATTTACGAAGTAAGTTTCATGAGACTACAAATTATATCTTAAGTACGAAGCATATATAAACGTTTAGGAAACATTTTTTTCAGTCGATAACTTAAATCTAATCTCCCGATCAACCTCAGCAAACGGTCTGATATCAGGATCGCATGCTACTCTAAACACGGTACAGTCTGCACGAACTTGCTGCATCACGTAATCGAATCACACGTCTACATAGTCTCGACAACAAACTCCAGAGTTCATAGGGCATGCAACTGCAGAAACTTAACTTCCAAGTAAAAGGCACGTACAGAGTCAAGTAGGAGTAAATACAACAACTACACCGCCGCCAGGGCTGCCAACCTACCAAATTAGCAACAAAAATATGAACACCATAAACAGTTCCTTGGAAAGTTATGAATGCAATGGAAAAGGGGAGCCGATAATGATGGCACATTAGTGTGTTTAGAGGTTATCTATTGCTTTGAATTTAGAATATTCTTTTTTTGAAATTTTAAGTTGCCTGTGTATTTGACTTTAAAAAGTATTGACGACTCTTTGCCTTAGAACATCTAAGCATCAGATTCTCTAAACTCTTTGCTGTCCCAGCCGTTAAAATATTTTTGTACCTAATTCAATTTTCATTGAATTGAGAAATACTACAAAAAGTTAAATTAATCGTTTTGTATTTAGATTTTCCTTAGTAGTAAAATGACTTATTTAATTTGGATTTAAAAAAAAATACCGAGTATTTTATTAGTAACAATTTACTTAACACAAGCAACCCTAACCTCTTCACGCACGACATTCCGAAATACCTTCGCCATTAACTCTAGACTAGACTAGTACAAACACAATGGCATTTTCTCAATAAACCAATATGTTCTGAACACCCTTGCGAAATTATCAATTAGCTGCGAGTCCGAAATGAATCCAGGGATACAATATTAGCGTCCCTGGTTGCACAGAACTAACAAATTAGAAAGTTTTGTATTTATAGAGGGCTAGAGGGTATGTATCGTGTTGTTTCAATAAATTCTATGGCTTTACGTACGGACCCTGGTCGATAGAGTTAGTGGAGACAATCCGAGAAGATATATTGTGTTGATGATGAAAGAGCATGTGTGTGGCAAATTGAGTTTCGTTTAAGTGTTTTCCGTTTTTATATAAATGAGTAGTTTTGTTGAATTCCTTATTGAGTCGTAAGTCACTGATGAGTATGAGATCTGAATTCCGATGTTTTTAAGATTGTACTCCTTAAGTTTTATATATTCTTAATTATCTGTAGCAATAGTGAGATTAATTGAGACCCATAGTTTAGATTCATTTGATGTCAAAAGTAATTTGGCAGATTGATTGTGGAAATTTGAAGTTCTAAATTTATGAGATATATAATATGCTAACAAATTCTAGATAGATTATAAGTGTAAATGAACCAGATAATGATACAATACATCATTTCGTGTTGACGTGATTATAGTAACGAGACCATTATATTTGATAGCATTAATTACCTACGTATTGATGATGTGCTGTCTGCTCTATTGCACATTACATGTCCAGAGTTAATTTACTACTGTCGATAATTTAATGTAGTTTATGTTCCAACTATCTGATGCATTTCTTGAAAAGTTTTAATCACCCGTTGCGGGTTCAATTAATCACCAGTCTATTGTTTATAAAATGTCATAAAATATCATGCATGCATATTTTATGACATAGATGTTTAAACATAAACACATCTTTATATCTTTTTGATTATGACGATTCATTTTTTAACAACTACTTTTTCTATAATCTCTATTGACATAATTCCAGCTGGAGTCCAGGCTTAGGCACAAATGTTCATTTTACCCTAAACAAACATAGGTAAACAGACCTCTGAGCAAATAGACACTAGACACTATGCGGGCCAAACGTTGCGGTGACCATGCAACCACAGATTCTGTTTGTAACAGACCAACAGTACCTAGTGTGTATATATATGTATGTACGTAGGTACTCAAAGGAACTGTAAATGTTATCAAGAAGATTGTGGTCGTGTAAGACCACAATGTAGTGACCACGAAACTGTGTGAGGTATTTGCCCGAGGTCGTAACATTTTGCTGGTCAATGAAGTGAAGATACTACGTACTTAGTTGTTGTAAATTTATTTGTTTGTTGAAGTAATAATAATGGTGGAAGGTACGTTAGTCGCGGTGAGATTTAGAGGAGGGGATAACAGAATGGGGGTCTTTAGTTTCAAAATAATCTTTTCAAATGTTTTTGCAATACAAGACATGTTTAATTCTCGCATAGTTAATAGTATTACTGTTTTATTATAGTTTCGCAACCCCCAATGCAAAAGGAAAGGCTTTTATATATTTTGGTATAATTTATACTGCTTTTATTTTAAGGGGGGAAAATCATGGAATAATTTCTCCCGCCTGAGCGAGGCGGAAGGGAGTGTCAGACTCTTATTGACTAAAATCCACCCCGTTCCTTCTCCTGCCTGTGAAGTCCTCCGCGGCTCCGTATAATTTATACTACTGCGTTTATAGTTACACTAAGAATACAACATCATTGACATTTTTCCTTCAATGTAAACTATTAACATTTAGCATAAAAGTGCAATTTTATTGAAATAACTTTGCATACGGAGTCTCCAGTATAATAATCACACAGCCCACTCTACACACTAGTGTTGGTTCTATAATAAACTGCAAGACTAAGTGTAAAGCCCCAACTATGTTCGGAGACGGTTACGGCTTGCGTACCGAGTACCGTCCTAACTTACATACAACTATTGTAGTTCCCGTGCAAGTAGAGCTCGCCCTTCGTTATTTATTGCTTTAACTTATCGGATAATTAGGTTAGTGTGAGGACACTTGGGGGCAATTTGTCAGAATCCCACCAACTCCGTAAGTTCATTGCGTTTCATTTCATTGTAAGTAAGTAGTTCTGCCACTCTGCACAGATGCGTCACTAAATATAGTTTGTTACAAGTTTTCCTTTTTTTGTCTTTTGTGTATTTTAGTTGGCTTAGGAACGAGGTTCAATAAATTTGTCTTATCTTTAAATGGACGTCGATTTTTTTATTTTATACAAGACTTTTCATTGATACAATTCATAATACTTCATCTATACTTTCAGAGAATAAAATACGTGATGTTACTTTTTTATAAACATTCTTCAAAAAGTATCTAAATATTGAAAAGCGCCACCGACTAAATGACAAAACAAACAACAAAGCCCCAGCTCTAGGGACAGAATATAACAAAAATGTTGAATTTCAACAAGCCTGCATAATAGAAGACCACGTAACTTTCTCCCATGGCGCACGTACAGCCGGCAGCCGGGGCGAGTCGGGTCCGGACGGAACATAAAAACTACCTTCCGCCACCGGCTTCGCCCGCCAGCGCCACACACCTACACATGAACGTTCATGTCTAAGAGATAAAACGTGCTGTTACAACTTTATGTCGACCACTACCTGCACAACTTACTGATTAAATTGAGGCATTTTACCGACTTCCCCACAGTTAAGACTGAACTAAACTATACGATTTTTGCTCAATCGAGGTTTCTTTCGTTCCTCATCTTCCACAATTGTGGTCATTGTGTTATCTCAACTATGTTTCATAACATTGCTTCAGTTAGTTGTGTAGTAATAATACTTAAAGTTAATTTGAAAACAAACTTAGTTATACAAAATAAATGCCATTATTATTAAAACTAACCCCCTTCCGTGTGACAGAACAGAAAACAAATGGTTCCATTAGAGAAAATAACATAGATACCGGCGGTCCCATGTGCGCCAGCGTCAAGTTTGTAATTAGATAACAATCGAGCTCGATACCCGTTCGTGTTTGATTCCACTAACGATCGCAATGCTCGTATGCCGTACTATCAAATATAAATTCTACTGACAATTACACACAACGATGTTCCAACATTACAATTACAGGCCGATACAGTTAATGACAAGTGATATACAAAGTAGATAGTGTTTTTAAAAATGCAATGTTATTATAATGACAAGCCCAAGACGTTCTAAAAATAGTGGAGCACAGTGTGCCGTGCAAGTGTCCGACTGGGATTTATCGTCTTCGGACACAGGTACCGTGAAAAGAAGAAGATCTTCTTGTCCTGAAAATTCAAGAAAACAAACCACATCACAACAAGAAGCTATATTTGAAGTACAAACGCCTTCAGACTCCGGCAGTGGAACCTCACGGAGTATAGACGACAAATCAGATTCACTTACTGATGTGGAAGAAAGAATATCCTGCATAATAAATGAGAACAGATCTTCTAAAAGCAATTCAGAGTCTAGCGACGTAGACATTATAATAGATAGCATCTTTGGGAATCCCAGCGAGAACTTATTTGATGCGGCGCAAAATGATTCACTCCTACGTGATCGTAGCAAAACTTTTATCAAACAAGAGACTTTGTCTATTAACGAGAAACATGATATTGCTCCTACCGAGGTTCCCGCCGACAAAAAGGTCAAAGACAGACGTCTTAAAACTCCCGCACCAATAAAGAAACTAAATAAAACTTTCGACTTAGGTAAAAATAGCTCAAAATTAGTTAAAGAAACCATCAAAACCGCAAGAAAAAGCGAGTGTGTTACCAGTGTATAAAAGTACTGTAAAAGGAAGTATAGATTTAAATTCTAGCCAAAAGAAAAAAGTGACAACTAAACTAAAGTTACCATTTACTCCAGTCAGAACAATGGATAAACCAAAGATAAATTTCTTTCAAAACAAAACTAACTTGCAAGAAGGTAAACCATCGCCATTACTCTCTTCGCCAGTGAGACGAACAATATCCAACGAGTATGTGCGCTTAAAGTTCACTAACGACACTGTGATAAGGCGAACTATTGACGGTAAATCCGTTCCAAAGATATCACCTAAGATACAGTCCATTATACCCGAGAGTCCTATTGATACCGAAGATCCCTTTTTAAACCTTAGTCCTAATAAAAAATACACAGTGACTGTGAATAATAAAGTGAGGTGCGACAAAGACAACTATGTTATTTTCGATCCGAACACCGGATTCGCGACGGACGGTTCGAGGCAATCACGAATTCCTTTGAAGTCGCCAACTGGTGACAAATCCCGCATCCCTCTGAAGTCTCCAGGCGGTGAAAATTCCGGTGTAGTCCGTAAGTCGGCGAATGTTAGTGACACAGACAGTGGTATATTGTCTCCGAATTCTCCGGTAGAAACGAGTGAAAAGGGATCGGCGTACTACGTGAACGCTGCGGCGTTCAGTGAGACGGCGAAGAAATGTGCTAATGACTTTGACATCACTATCTTGGATCCAGAGCTGGCAAAAAAAGCCGCTGAGCAGATTCAGGTGAGTTTTAATTGTAATTTATTTACACTCTCATCAGGGATCATGTAGATAGATTGAATTATCCGACTTTCTGTAAAATATAAGCTTATACTTAGACGACTAATTTTTATTTTAATGTCCGTCTGGTAGATTATTTAAAAACATTAGACACGTATTTTTTATTTTCTCACAGAAACGAATAGTTTCGAAAATATATTGATTTGAAATGTCGCGTGACGTCACTTCTCAGTACATTTTATACTAAGAAATGACGTTTTAGCCCCCACTCCTAAACTTTGATTCGTTTTATCTAAGTATTGTTTTATTATACGACAAAATAAAAAAATACGTGTCTAATATTTTTTCATTACCTAACTTACGGACTAATTATATTTTTAATTTTCATACCCTGTCATCATCCCCATTATATTTTGTTGTTGTTAAATACCCTAAATCTAAATTTAATTCAAATAATGTACCGAACTTTAATAATGTGCATGAATTTCTCTTATGGCAAAGATCACAGAAAGAGTTTATTTTACTCCGTTCGAAAAAGGTCATATTTCATGGCAACATTTTTCAACAACATGCTACAGTCTGTTGCACGATTTTTTTCGAGTTGCCCGCCCGTCGTTTAGCTCTGTTGTTTTCATGTTTACGGTCCCGCGAATTGCAATAGCTAAGGTTTTATGTTTGAGATTAACATTTTGTATGTACGAGAATTAATAAAATAATTTCTAAAAACTTATATTTTGAATTTCTTGGAAGAAGTCATTTATTCAATTTGTTTGTTGTCTGCATGATTTTAAAATTATAAATCTTGTTCACGTGGCGGTAATATGTATGAAAACGATATATATAAATATAGTTTTGTCCTTCTACACTATGACTTACAACGCCATCTGTTATCGAGTGGCACAACTACCACATACTTAACATCGTGTTTTGATAGTTTTAACATCTTCTTTTTGTTTATTTTGGAATTCGCTTTTGTGTACAAAACTGTATAAAATATTTTTTATTCCGTATTTGTATCATTTGTATGTATCATTTGCATACATTTGTATCTAAAACATGATTAAAAAGTTTTAGTCTCATTCACGTCTACCAGTTGCCGTCGTAGTTCAGCTACTGCCCGCAAGATGGCGCTGCACTTAAGTTGCTGTGTACATCCCTTCATTTGTTTAGCAGCACTTGTCGTGAGATATATCGCTCCACACTGGCGCATTATTCGGAAGCAATCGTGCAGTTAATTTTCAAATGGGCCCATTTAGCGAAAATAACGAACGGAGTGGCGGTGTGCGCTCGGGGCTAACTTTTGTAATAGCTATAGTTTGTATTATGTACGGGCAATTACTGTGTCGTTTGCATTGTCCAGTGTTTGACCGTTATTGTTTATGTTTGATGATGTGCGGCGATAGATGCTATCATTAGCGACATTTTTCGATCGTCCCTTTATAGCGGCTGTCAGGGGAGAGGTGTTTTATGGCTTGGGTTATTTGATAACATGTCTGTTATGTTTTTATTTGCCTACATTATATTTACACTAAACTGTATTTTGGTATTTGGATTTACTATTAATTGGTTGATAATTACTATCATTAGCATAAGAACACGTTTTATTACACAAACAATATAGTTTTGTTCAAACGATGTACTCTCCCAATACAACCACAACCAGTTAAAAACTATTCCACAAACGGCAAACAAAAATTCTACTATCCTTAACCCACATATTATTATCAGTTGCATTGTAGCGGGACTGAAAGAGCTAAATGGTCTGGCACAGTTTCATAACTTTGAAGATAGCGTCAAAAGCCGCTAGGAAGCTCCATATGTAAGAATTGCAAACGCAAATTAACAAACAATAGGTAGACGTCATATTATGACGTTGATGAACGACTTTGGTAAATCATTGTCAACTGTAAGTGTTATATTGAGCTATTTTAGCTGTATTATATTGAGCTGTATATTTATTCAAAAATCACTATTTTGCAAGTGTGCAGTTTCGATAGGACCTACCTACTAAATATGAGTCAAATAAATATAATATCACTTAAAATAAAAATAAATTAAAAAGCGTATTATGAAAAATAGAATGACGAATACAACAAAAAATCACTTTAACTTATTCAAGTATAAAGTCATTTATTTTTAGTTTTTGATGACGGGGCGAAACCTTCAAAAGGCGCCTAGCTTTTTGGGGATAAAAGACTAGGGAGTGTGGGATTTTTACCTCACTAAAACCACCTCGGTGGCCACACTCAACACCTGTATGAAGGCACCGTTAAAGAGACCTCTAAAAGAGACCTGCTCCGGAGCCTCCACGGTGCAACGCCTGTTACAACACATCCCTAGAACACCCACTGTACCTACTGTATTATTCCCACCCTGTACCACTAATAATGACAGAAGTGTAACGATTCCTAAGTACCTAAGTAGACAAGTAGGTGTGAGGACGCATGCGTGGTTCCATTTGTAATTTAATGTGTGATCGCAAGTCAAATCGCATTCGTTGGCGAAGTATCGAGCTGTCGACCTGTGAGAATCAGCTCCCTGATTATCAACAGTACATGGGATGAATAACTAAACGTGTATTACCTAGGAACGTGGCCTAAACTTAGGTCTAAAGTGTGTGAGTATATGTTGCAATGGGTATGGACTCATGGACGTGTGATATGCGATGCAGGTTCATTATGAGTGACGTTTCGTATCGCTACGTGATGCAATGTTATGGGTTGTGTTGTGACGTCAAATTGCGAGTTGATTTGATGGGAATTCGTCTAAGTCTTAAGTCTAAGATAAATTTTAACTGAGGAATAACTTTGAATATTTGACAATACTTTCATACTAAACACTGTCAATTGTCAATTTATTCTACAGTTAAGAATGAATTGATGATTGTAAAATCGACCCTAAGTTTCCATTTTAAATTTCAAGGAGATGAGAAATTCATAGAAGAACATAACAAGATCGAGTATCTAAGAATAGATGTAGAGATGATTGTAACTTCCCTGATTTTAGGTTTGGTCCCTGATTCTGGGTACTTATACTTTCGTATAGGTAAAATAAAATTGCAGACTTATACTTGATCTTATTACAATAGAGAATTAATATAAAATTGTACCAGCTGAAAGCGAATAACTTGTTCTCTTCCATATTTAAAAATTAAGAACATAACGAGAGTAACGTCAACGCACACCTAACAAGTTCGGCTCCGGTACGGCTCCAACCCAGCAATGTCAGTGTCATTTACATATTGTTTTTAAAACGTAATTATGTTGTATGTGTTGTTATTTTATAACATAAATATACAAAAGCTGTAACCGCGCCGACAACATGCTTATTACTTTTTTGTTTTGTTTCCAAAGCAAAATACGCTATGCCGGAGTCGTGCCGGAGGCGTGCCGAAGCCGTGCTTACCTATTAGGTATGCGATGACCTATTATAGAATAAACATCTCCAAGCAACGCTATGACTATTAAAAAAAATGAGGTTACGTCACATTACTTATTACTTTTTTACAGCTGAACACTATCAGATATTTAAGATGTGTCCCTCTACAACTCAGTATTACCCACTAATGAGTGGTAGGGGAGAGAGGAGCAAGCACAAACACTCGTCTCGGCTAGGACGCCATCTTCCCGCAAGTACTCTCCATGTAAACGAGTAAACTCTCCTATGTCACTCCTGAAAATGGTTTCATCACTTAATTTTATAAGGTTTGAATTCTTGAAAGGTTGGTTGTTTGATAATTCTGGGATTTGTGAATGGAGTTTTAAGGTTTAATGCTTATTATTTAGTGTAACACTTATCTTTCATCTCCTTCGATGTTGTTTAACCGTGTTTGTAGTATTGGCAGTATATAGGTAGTACTTTTCTATTTATTTATTTGTTATTTGGGTCTTGTTATTAATTATTATTTACGGAACTGACCATCTCCTAATTAACCTCCTGCTAATTGTAATGCAAGTAGCTGTATTACAACAAATGGGATTGACCAATGTTCAGTTCCGTCGGAACGAGGTGATTACACTGACTTTTTGAGTTATTTTGCTGAATACCAGGATGCTGGTTCTTTATTCCTGCTCTTGTTCCGTTACAGGTTTATCCACACGGTCACTGATGTGTTTGCTGTTAAAGTTTTACTTTCTAACGATCACACAATATTAGCTCAAAAATGTACTATTTTATAGCAATTTTTACGTGGAGCATCTAGATGTTTCTTGTTCGAGAGTCGTGTACGATTGTTTTATTTGAATTTAAACAAGTTAGTTTTGTCTTCCCAGACATAATGTAATTCATAATTCACCAAGTAGTATCACAATTACCACTGCATTTTCTTTCTCTAATGGAACGCATTTCCCAACAGATTTTACTGGTACAGTCAATACTGTTATGAAACCTTTCATTTAACTCTTTGAGTACCGTATTTATAGACACAATTAAAGAACAATAGGTTGCGGTCACCGGTGTCCTCGCGGTGTTTGACAGTTTAAATGAAACCTTCACGTCAACAGCTAAAACAAATAAACATTTTAAACTGCAAGTACAATCACCAGCCGTTAAACCTACTCCTTCCTACCTTTCTTTATTGGATTTTTAACTTTATTCTTTAGACAGAAAGTTGAAAACACAATGAAAATTTGACAGTAAGTCTGATCTGCTGGTGACTGAATTTCGTAAATGTTTCAACAATACGCATAACGAAAAGCTACGTCAGCAAGTTGTATGAAATTGAACTTTATTGCTTATAAAATAAGGGTTGTTGTTAAAATTGTAGAATTTGTAGTGAAATCAAAGTGTGGCCGCGGGGTAGTGCTCGTTCGGAGTCGGCTCACGCTCGGGGACTATAACCTAATTACTGATACTCGTAGACTGATGAACTAATAGACGTGGCGATAGATTGCCGTCCAAACTGGTTATTTTTATTTACCCGTTGGTTAGCGGTTGATACATGTCATTTATTTGTAGATTACACAAGATAATGTAGATACTAGATTCCGAAATACGTTTTAAAACCGATTAATTTTGTTCAAGTGAACCAAAATTTGTAATTATACGATTAAGTACCTCATCCGATCATCAGAAGTAGTTCAGTGCAGATGTTAGTATTATCTATCTACATGCATTTTTAGAATCTTTTACATATACTCTATCTATTACATCTATTTTTTATACAGGGCCTATTAATATGTTTAAAAAAAAAAGTTTAAATCTCATTTCTTCATCTCATCTCATTTCATCTTTATTCCTTCGTAACTTACTACATAAAATATTAAACATCAAATTACACTCACTCTATTTTCAAATTCTATTGAACTCCTGCCAATACTAGGTATTCATTCATCTGTGGCATTGTCAGGGCTGCATCCGGGCATATCTTGGGTCCCCATAGTCCCCAAAGAGGCCATTTCTCGATTGAGTGAGGGCGGCATAATTTGTAACTAGCAAAGCAGACGGACCCTGCAAATGTACGGTAGATAGAACCTTCTTGGTTGTCAACAAAATTATGTATTGACTGAAGGGAGTATATCATTACAAAGGGAGGAAAAATAGGATTATTGAAATGAAAATTCATAGTAACGTATGTAGTGTTTATTTTTCATTTATTTTACTTAGTAATCGAATACGCATAGATACACATATTGTTTCATTATCTTTAAATAATTATGATTTTGATTTTTGAAGTTAATTTAATTTAATTTTAGTTTTATATTCTATTGCAGCGTTTTCTTTTCTTCTAATTAATCTATTGCTAATTTATTAATGAAAATTAATGCAACTTACTTTGATTTTTTAACCGACACCTTATATTCTACTTTTGCATCCATTAATTGATATATTTTTTTTCTTAAAAGATGCGGTGCTCGCCTGTAATCGAATGTAACATTTTACTGTTTATTATTTAAATGTTTGTTGTTTAAACTGTCAAACACCAAGCGGTCACCGGTGACCGCGACCTATTGTTCTTTAATTGTGTCTATAAAACCGGTACTCGACGAGTTAATGTACTAATGTATACAATTGTTGGTGGGCCAATGAAGATAAATAAAAAAAAATATATCATACACTTAGTTTGAACATGTCACCAATACCAAAACAAACTAATCGATTTCAGCAATAAGTAATTGAATTTCCAAATACATATTGTTGTCTACACGTATGTGTTTGTGTACATGTTCGAAATGTTTCATAAATGGATTACTCGTTGTATTGCAGTGTCCGGGAACCTCCCCGGACACTGAGAAACATGCCCTCGGGCATTAGATATAGACAGTTAGAACCAATTCGGATAAACATTTCAACGAATTGCTAACATTTTGAGAACTTTCAGTTTTATTTTTTAAGAAATGCATTGTATGGAGGGAGGCGTTTTATTCCTATTACAGATTGACTGGCTTTTTTATTTAGTATAGCCTCTTTAGTTATCGCGGAGAACCTAACGGGTAACCGGGGCTCCGGCTCGACGTGCAGGAGAAGGAACGGGGTGGTTTTTAGTCAGTAAGAGTCTGACACTCCCTCCCGCTTCACCCAGGCGGGAGCAGTCATTCGATGATTTTCCACCCTTAAAAAAAAGTCTCTTTAGTTGATGATGACGTCATTAATTTATAAATGTCTATTTGATACTCATGTTAGTTACAATGTTCTTAAATTGTTCAAATGCAGTGCTTAAAATTCTGCCCGATACCTATCTCTGTATGATTTCCGTAAGAACGTCTGTTTGAATAAAATGGCATGCATTGGACGTAGATAGTACCTATATACATACCTGTTTGATTTTATGAAAAAACAGAATAAGGGGTTGATAATATCATAACGTGATTTCACATGAAATATATTTGTTAGTGTTTTCATAGTTACAGGGAAATTCTAATGAATAAATGGAACCCTTACATCACCGACAAAAATGACATAAAACACTACTTCCACGTCGTTGTTCTATCATTTTTCCACGTCAACATTATACATCGCATGAAGTACTCTATTCCGGTGGAACCTTGTCACAAATAACTCTCAATTTACAAACTATGGACTTATTTCGTATAAAAAATAACCAACTATTTACCCTGTAAGATTCAGCGGAAGTTGTGCTTCATATATCAGTCGGGACGATCGTAAATATTCTAAACGCTGGGACGGATCACGCATACACTCATATGTCACTGTCATTGTGAAGGAATTGACTTGTTCTAAATTGACTAGCGTACGGGGTTATTTATCGGATAGGGAGTCGATTGTCGATTATGGTATATTGATGTTAATTAATTGAATTGGTTGTAATACAGTGAAACTTGGTTAAGTGGGACCTGGATAAGTGAGAAACCTCCATAACTGGAACTCATGCTGAGGTCCCAACACTTTGGCACTGAATTACCTCTGTTAGTGGGACGAGGTAAACCTCTATATCTGGGATTTGTTCTTTCGATTTATCATCATAGTTACCTCTATAACTAAGACAGTGAGTAAATTTTATATGCATAAACCTCTGTAACTGACATAACATTGTTTGTTTACTGATTCTTATTCTACCCACAAATTCCACACGGTATTCCATGTCCACCTCTATTAATGGAACCCTCTGTAAATGAGACAGATATTTATTTATACCTGTATATCTGAGACACTGGGTAAGTGGAATACCTCTATAAGTGAAACGATATTGCAGGTCCCTTGATGTCTCACTTAACCAGGTTTCACTGTACTATGTTTTCAGAAGCCTAACTGATATTTTTGTACAAAAGTAGTATCTAAAACAAAACAAAAAAACACATTTTTGTGTATGTAACTGATTTACTTTTGAATCGTGATTTTTATTGAACTGTACGTATATTATTTAATATGAAACATTAATCAGATTATTATAGATTGTCATAACTTTCTGAGTAGTGTTATGCTGCTATCAGAAGTAGAAGCAAACACAGATCTAGTCAAAGATTCAATTTCTCCACTCAGAATATAAAACGAACACTAACGAAACCTAATACAAAGTCAATGTTTACTTCCAGTCTGGTTGTCCCAAGCAGCCGTACAAGAAAATATACACTCAGCCGTATAACCCGGACATTAATCTTAAGAACACAATTAGATAAGTGTCTGCAACACACTGTATCTTGTGCACGTTAATAAAGTATGAGTTTGTGCAACACGCACCACCCTGTATGTAAAGCTGGTATGCATTATTAAACTAAGCCCCCGAAGCGTCATTTGAGGGTACTTTGTGTTTACTTCTTGAGAAAGGAGTACTATTAGCTACGTTGGAAAATGTTAGGAAAAGAAAAGGAGTTTTCTTTAAAATGTTGTACTTTTCTATACTAAGTATATACTTATACTATAATATTATAAAGAGGAAAGATTGTACCTATTTTTGTATGTTTGTAATGAATAGGCTCAAAAAGTACTGGGCCGATTTAAAAAATTCTTCCACCAATAGAATGCTATATTCTTCCAATTTGCCATAGGTTACATTTCATTTTGAAAAAAATTAGGGATCCTTGGTAAAATTTGAACAATGTAACCGAAGGTGTAGAAAAATGAGTCTTAAAATGAATGCGCTGCCGAAACTATTAGCGGTAGAACAAAATAATGTGCAACAATATTGAAAAACATCACAATGTCTACAAAAACCTCCGCGGTAGCATATGTCCAGCTATTGTAGTTATGTCACTACAACAATCCAAATTTCCAAAAATAAATAATTGTCTACCCCGTGCGAAGCCGGGACGGGCTGCTAGTGGGAAATAAAGAGAAAGGTTTCCAACAATATAAGTTTTTTATGAGAGGAAAATCATCCAATAACTTCGGAGAGGAGGACTACAGGCTAGAAGGAGTGTCAGACTCTTACTGACTAAAAACTACCCCGCTCCTACTCCTCCACTTCCAGTCGGAGCCCCGCCAACCCGTTAAGTCCTCCGCGGTTCCGTATAGGCATCAATCCTATTGGACCCATCTGTGATGGTCTGATAGCTCTTCAAGACCTGCGCGAAACGCACTGGTCTGATTCAGGTCAGTCGGCGAGTAACCCGTGCTCGCCGTCCGTATAAGTTGTTTTTTACTACTAAATAAATAACAGTAATAATATTATCGTTTGGCTGTGCAATAGATAAAACAATATTAGCAATCCTGCCGTCTACAGCCAATACTGCTAATTTTAAAGAAAAAATAGATAATTTATTGTTAGACCAAATTTCTAGTCATAAATTATCTTCAACTAAGCAAATATTGATATTATTTTGTTTTTCAATTCAATAACTAAACCAATTTGCTTCTTCTTAAAAATTAGCCATATTGCCATATGGTATTTCTCGATGGTTATTAAAGATGAGATCATTCAAAATTACAGTAATGTGTGTGTCAGTTTGGCAAATATTCATTACATAGACCAGCTGTTTGAAGCCCACCCAATATATTATAATTATGTATGTGTGAAAACAGTTCATGTTCCAACTAATTGAAACTAAAAAATACAGTTTGTACTCTATATGAAACTGTGTAATGTTAAAACGGATATCATTATGTTTGCAATATTTCCCCAATTCGGATGGTTGCCAAAACCACAAATTGCTTCCGGATTTTATTGTTTTCATAATATGTTTAAAATGTATTATTTTTACTTCAAACGATTAATTACGTATGGTTCGAAAAGTTATATAGTTAAATCATATAGGGACAACTATATTAGTGCACTCACCTTTCAACTAAAAGTTTGGAGGAAGACACAGGAGACATTTCATGCTTATGACAAAAAGGACAATTTTTAAGGGATCATGTAAAATGTAATATCAAGAGCAAACGACGTTCTTCATGTCCAAAAACAACAACTAAATCTGAGGTTAGATGTTAAACCAAAAATCAAAAAGACGCAACTAAAAGTCGTTCAATTAAAATTAAAATTCTTTTCCGACAATGATTGAGCTAGCATTATAACCGACACGATTTATAATCTCCCATAATCTCCGAACAATTTATATCTTCAAACTCACTATTTCTGTCGACAGATGTCAGCAGTAATACATCTCAATTGTTTCAGTTTATTTAAAAAACTTAACAGCTCATATAAAGGAGTATAAAGGAGTATAATGTCCGTATCCTGGCTGGTATTTATTCCGGTTGTTTGGGATTAGACGTCGTAAATTATTTTCCTCAGCTTGAATTATGGCCGGTTTGGGCGACAGACCGTTGTCTCACGTCTTTAATGGGGTGAGATTATAATTTTAGTTGGTCTTTTTTATAAATGTGAGTCTATTTAAGGTGAAAATAAACTCGTTTAATTGGTTTAATGACCGCGTGGAGTTTTCGTTCAGGTGACTCGGACTGTGAAATGTAAAAAATAGATTGATTGTGTCCGAATGTTGAAAAAATGTTATAGTTGCTAGATACTGATCGATCCCTAGGTTAAAAAAGAATTATGCTTATTCTCTAACATTTCAATTTTAAAATTGTAATTTTACTAAAACCGAGTTTTCTTTTTGTGGAAAAGTGTGGGATCTAAATATAGTAGGTACCTACTTCTATCTAACCCCTTAGAGAAAAGGGAAAAAGGAAGGGGTCTGGATTTAAGAAACCGTATCTCCTGTATAAAGAGCTTCATCTGTCTTACTAATTAAGAGAAACAAATAAGCTATTGATGACACAAAGCAGGCTTAATTATTTTTCACTTGAAGAAAGAATATTGAAATATAACCCCGGGTTACCCCTTAATGGGGTCTAAGGTAAATTAAACCTTGTTTGTTGTTTTTACTTTTAAATGAAAGTAGATCTTTTTTACTTATAAACACCGTGAAATGGAAACACAAAGTTACATCAGATAGGATCAAACATATTTTTTTTTAACTTACTAAAACGGGTTGTGGGATTAAGCACCCAAAACATTTCTTAAGTATTAAAATAATCAATGGTTAACTGTTAAAAATACATTTCGGTCGTCTATGTATGATTTTAATCGAGATAGTTGCATGACAAAGTTATTGAACCACTAGCAGCGCGACAGTCGCCGCGTCGCGGGTCGCGAAATACTGCTCATGCATATGAGCCTCTAGCATAGCTTGAAACTAGTCGAGTTCCTCGTCAAATTATTATGTGAGTAAGCCGAAAACATAATAATTTATTGAACTATCTTTTACAATACTACGAACACTTTAAAACTCTGTAAAATTCAATATTACTTTGCTATCGCATTATATTTTTATTTCATTTTCTATAGTTTTTACTTTCTACCAAAGCACTCCCAACTTAGTTCAGAATTTTGCAGCACAAAATACCTTGTACTTAATAGCAAGAAAAACAAAAATGCAGTCTGGAACGTAGAGACACGACGCACATGAAACTACCCCAAACTTTAAATTGTTTACTTCCATTTCCAATCTTAGTTCTTAGCAATAAAGGTAAAAATGGAATGGAGATGTTTTGGCGTAAGTGTAGCTTGATGTGCTGGCACGTACCTCATCGAATCTGGGCTCCAATATTTCATCGTACATCTGAAATTAATGAGGAGCATTTGTTTCGTCGCGAATTAAAATGCTTTATAATATGGTCGCCCGAGATTTTATGATCAAACAACATGCATGTGTTTGGCATTTGTTTTTTGTTTGATATGGTTATGGTTAGCGGTTTGGTGCTCCTGGTGTCTGGGTGTCGGTTCGATCTTTTAGTCTCGTTCACGCCGAATATTTGATGCGGTTACAGTAAATGACTAAATTTTTAGAAGTGGTAGTAAAAATAGAGATTATTTCTTGGTACTTGGATACTTGATACTTGCCGGACTTAGGTGTTTCGGTGTTTGCATGGTTGTATCTACTGTAGATTCTGGCTTACAGGAGTTGCAGCGGTTTTGGTAGGTTGAGGCGGGCTTGTCCCTTAAAAAAAATATTTTTTGATCGATTTTGATTGGGTTTCAGAACAGGCGTGATTTTGTACAAGGGTATAATTATAGAACTTTACTTGTAAATATGTATTTCATTTTCATTTATGCAGCATAGGTACCCCATCCAACCTTCTCCATACTTATCTTTAGTGGTCTATTCATATCATACATTTTAGTGTTTATTTATATCCTTAAGATTAACTCAATTTCTATGAAAAATCCATTAAAAACCATCTTGTATTTAAAATGTTTACTTTTAAAACATAGATTCATTCGAACACAAGCATTGACAATTCATATTTGGTATAGAATTTCATATAAATGGCCGCCAAATTTATCTAGATCCCTCTCTAGTGACGGATGACAGGGGTGATAATTAGTGTGATCGTGCTATTCCGGGAGGACGGAGGACAGAGGCCTGAGGGCTGCCCTTCCTCCGCGTAGGCTAAAAATGGCTCAATCAGTCAAACTGCGCGTCTGCCATCTGTAGCGTCGAATCACACACGTTCATAGTTTCGTTGATGACTTTTGAATTTTATAATTTAGATTTTTTATTTATTTAGTTAGTTCGTTCCTTGGTTTTTTGTCGCACACTATAAAATATAAGTATTGTACAGATGGATTATTTAAAAAGCTAACTAAAATTATTATTGTTCTTCGTTTGTAAAATATTATTTCTGAATGAATTTAGGCCATGAGACTAGTAAGAAGTGTTAACAACGATATTATAATTATGTGATTAGTTTTAATTTAAAATTGATTGGGATTTTAAATGCATTAGACCAGTGGTTCCCAAACATAACTAGACTACGATCCATCTAAATCAAATTCAGGACCCACCTTTAGCAAAATTAAACCGTTACCAATATAAAATACAGAGCGGTTGATTAGTTCGTCTACAGACCGAAGAAGGCCCACTAAGGATTCGCTCGTGACCCGCCAATAGGTTGCGACCCACAGTTTGGGAAACCCTGCATTAGACCATTGCTAAAGAACCTTTAACTGGACCTTTTACCGTATTGCTATTCATAAATATTGTTACTCATAAACATTCATAAATACGTTTGGCTTTCTATATCATACTTAAGTAGAGGTAGAAAAAGAAATAAAAAATAACGTATCGTAAAATGAAATGGAAACGTTTTTGCTGGAAGACGGAAAACAATCCTTTGAGGTATCGGTTTAAAGTCGTCGAGAGGATTTTGTGAAATGAATTTCCATAAACACGGGGAGCATGTGATAAAGTTTTCTATAGACGTAACGTATGTAGTCGGTACTTTATTTTTGTTAATATTTTATATACAACTGTTTTGAGTGCAGTTGAAAACTCTTTGATCAAGTTTCGTATCACCTGAGGATTGAGTGCCAAAGTATGTATCATATTTGTTTAATCACCTACTTAATGTTATTTTTGTAATAGTGAAACTTCGTATAAATTTAAAAAGTGATTATTTTAAACTTTAAAATTGATGACTTTATTTTTTTAAGACCGTTAAAAATGAGTTAATATCTCATGTTCTTGCATCATCAACTCTCTACAGATACCGATTCTATAAAATAAATCGACTTGAATTTAAAAAAAGAAATCGATGTAAAATCGCACTCCGAGCAAAACATAACTAAAAAAACAAATCGGAATAGATCCTATCAAGTCGAATCAAAAGGGCTTATAAGACATGCAAAAAAGTCGCTGTCATGTCACAGTCGCCGCGATCGAGTGCGTTCGGTCGCACTTTGAGTAACTCAATCCTACGTTCAAAGGGACAGCCACCTCAAATAGATGGCCTGTCGCACTTTAGATCCGAATACGTGGATCTTCTGTGAGTTATTCAATTTGTTTCAATACGGATGTACTAGTGCTAGATACGACAATTTTGGTTAAAGGTTGTTTGGTTGTTTTGTCGGTTTGTTCTTCAAAACATAAGATTGGCTGATTTCATCAGATTTAACTTACTATTTTTAACGTTCGTAAAAGTCTCACACATCTATTGTGCGTCTAATATTGCCATTCACTATTAAAGCATGAATGAAATGCCAACGTTCACACAAATTCCTAGAACATCTCGTACATAATAAACTACCATGCATATTGCACAGTCGTGCGTGTACACGCATGTTAATCTTTAATCTATTCGAATATGGAATGTCTTAAAACCGATTTCAATAACCGATCCTAATCCAAAATATCTGGATCGATTTTGATTTTTGACAGAAATTCCATACAATAAATATCAAACGATCGATTAAGATCGATTATTTATTCATTCAGTCGTAAGTGATGTCGTATCTAGGAGTTATATGCCGGATGCATCTGCATCCCCGCGGGACTGGCTGGCTGTGCCGCCAAGCAGGGCGGGATCGATCCGCCCCAGTCGCGTGCTAAGCGCCCCGCGAGCTGGACGTCCGCCCGCCTGAATCAAAAGCCTTCGCGTTTAGGCGGGAACGCGTACTATTCGCGATTTCATAACAATAGACAATATTACAATTTTTTATTAAGTCAGTATTTTAAATTAGTGATAGACTAGATTCGAGTGATTTATTTAAATAGTTTTGTGTGTGTAGTGAATTCGGAATAGATAATAAACTGACTTTAGATAAACTATTTTTAGTCGAATTATTCTATAGTTTTGTTTAGTCAAGGTAACGAAAGATGTTTGGATATTTTGATAGTGATTTCTCGACATAAAAATGGTTTAATTGGACAATAAATTAACCTTAGTTTAGCTACGTTTGTTCCCCTTATAGGTACAAGTTTAGAACTCTCATTAATCACAGAATTGCCGAACTTTGTACCTTGGTATCTCTTCTCGATTCGGAAATATTTTGTTGCAAATTGCGAGGGTGGATTGTGGAGATAAATTGTATCAAAGTTAATATCATTTATTGTAATCTTTCAGCGTTCATTAGTCTTAATTTCGAAACATATACATTTTAATTGAAATGATTAATTGTTTATTTAATTATAAGAACCGATTTTTCTTTCTATCATAAATATTCTCAATATTCCGTAAAATCAAATAGAAAAATTGGGCTTTAGTGGGAAAAAAGCATGAATCTTGTGGAATGAAATAAATTCAGAGAAACAATGAAAAAAAAAGTACGTCACACGCAATAATAGCCAATCGTCTGAAATGACTTGTCATTTTTATTTATAACAGTTTCAATTGCTACGAAAATTGTAAAGAAAAACACTACGGCATAAATTGGCGGGAATTGTTACACTGCAACAGATAATTGAACTGCATTGTTAGAATTTCGAATGAATTCGTTTTGTTTTTAAAATAATGATGATTGAACGAGCGTTGGGTTGCTACTTTATTTTATATTTGGAACCAAAGAACCTATTTTATTTATAATTATCTTTTGTCGTTGAAAGATTCAAAGTAATAATAATAATATTATAAATACGGACTGTTTATAAAATGAATCAGTTTTATCTGAGTAATTTCTGATCTCCTTTGCTTATATTAAATTGACGAATCATTTTATAGAGCTATAATTTAATAGATATATTGATTGTTTCTGAATAAATAATACGGTTAATTTGTAATTTATTGCTGCATAGCTATGAAGATTAAGTCTTAAACATTTGAGCTAAAACAAAATTATTAAGAATGGTTTTTTTGTCCGAGTTTAAAGCTCTGATTTCATTTATATGAATTTATTGTCTTTTCTAAGCTTGACATTATTTATTTGATAAGCTTATATGACGAAGTGTACCGTTAAAAATATAAGTCAATGTTGTGAGGTCTATGACCTATGAGTAATAGACAAGTTTAAGGTCAACTTTTACGTTACGTTACGACAATGCGTGGGTAGATGTTACTACGTTTTTATTTCCCGAACATTAATTTTATTCATGGTAACATTTACTTTCTGTGTTCAATTTAAATGTTATTATTTTTATGAATATTTAAGTTTTGAGTAAAATTAATGTACCATTTTGTAACTTTCTCTTTTTGAATGCAAGAGGTTTGTTTATAGATTTATTTAAACAAAATACATGAATACACTAACCGCCGTACTCAGCATCATTTAATGGCTACTTAATTCGATCTTTAGCAATTATTTTCGGAACTAAATCGTTACTAAGGAATAGTTTGAGTAATCATTAAATATCTTTGAGTATTGCAGTAATGGCCGAAGAAATTAATACCTAATGTTCACCATTTACAAACATTGTGAATTCGATTTAATGAATTATCATAATGAATAGGAAGGGACAGATTGCAAGCCTCTGACCCATTTCACTTTGAGAATCACGTGGGAAGATGAACAGATGATATTTTTGTATTTGTGTAATTTCTCTATTCTAATAGGGGTGAGTATAGTGACGGATTGTCGGATTTATTTTGTTCTTGTATACATATATCTTCATCTACTATTCATATTTTAAAAGAAGATACATTTTTATGTATGTCCGCGAGCGACGTATGCATAGAGATTTAATATCATTTGTCATTTTGTTCTAAAATAAATTGCTTTATCTAAATCGCGTAGACAGTTAACATTTTGATATAGGTGTGTCCAATTAATCAAACATACAATATTGTAGGATAACTCAATAAACTGATAGATTATTCAAATTAGCACTAACACTTTTCTAATTGAGTGAAAATTTATATTTTTTACTGTAATTTTACATACAGCAATATTATAGACCTTAAGGTCCAAATTCCCGTAATTAATGTAAATCCTAAGCGATGTGCGTATGTCGTGAGTTTCCATCAGGTTCATGTCACACGGGATTAGCACCCGCACAGAACTCCGGCACCGTCTCGTCTGTAACCGGCCTAATCCCTACTCACACACGCAACCCGCACCGAATTAAATTTAGAACTATTATTATTATTTATTGTATTTATTTATTAATTCAATTAATAATGTTGCCGTGACCAATACTATTGTGTTATCGTGACATGCTTAAGAAAATTAAGATAAGGTATTTAAATGTTTTATTGGTATTTTATGTTAGATTTTGCGATGGTTTTGTGAATACATATTTTGTATTTTATTCGTTTTGTTTTAGATACATATCAAACTTTTATGTATTCAATCAGATATCAAGCGTTTATAGGTATATTGGTTAAATACTCTAAGTAGGTATCACTACTGTAAATGAAAAGTGCTTCATGTTTTAGCGTATAAAATATTTTAGGATTCTACGGAATTTAAACCTTAAAAGGCTATTTAAACAGGTAGTAATATATTTTTAACAAATCCTAAATCTAAAAACGAAATACAGCTAGAACACAACACAATACACACATTATCTTCATAATCAAAATACTACATACACAAACAAAACTAGACGACTTTACTCTAAACCTTCACCTTTGATGTCTGAAAAACTCAATTAAAATCCGGCCAGAACATGTTCTAGGAAATATGTTTGGAATATAAACAAGGAACGGATGTGAGACGCCATCTAGTTCCGTACATTCACTGAAAGGGACGACTCATTAGTCGTGAAGATATTTGGAATCCGTCTGATACCGCTCCAATGACCTTTTGAACGCGATTGTAGATTGTACTGCCGACAGCAGCTCAACCTACTCCACTTTATCAAATTAGATTTTCAACTTTATTCGTTTTGCTATAAAGTCGAAAATGTAATGAAGAATAATAACAGATTCGTGTAGGTCAAACTGCTGTCGATGCTACCGTGTGTGGTATGCATGTGTGGGGATTAACGGGACATTATAGACGTAAGGATAGTGTGATGGAAGGGTAAAGTGCTTGAGTGCGCGACTGTACTGTTGGGAAAATGTTTTGTCCATTTTTGTAGTTCCTACATACGTTGAAATATGCAATTAAGGTTTTGTAATCCCTCTTTGTGTAATCCCCTGTAATAGTGACGGTATTTTCATGCATGAATTGTGTAAAAATAGTGTTGATAAAACCACGCGTAGTTTCAAATACTGTCCGCAATTTCTTCATATTCATACATCCATAGAACATTATAATTATATGTTCTGTGCATACATCAGATTGATAAATATATTTTTATTACCTATAGCAGTTTCTTTAAATGATATCACTATGAAGTATGAAAAAACTTCACGAAAACTGATTCTCATTTAAATATAAGTGAGATAATTTACTAAATAGTGAATGTTTCTCGATAACTAGTAAATTTTTGTTTTCCCTTTAGTATATGGTGATTGTATATCTATAAGCATTTTACGACCGTATACTGAAAGGCTACACAGTTTTAAGTTGTGCTTTAATATCGCGCCCTCTCTGTCTTTAATTTGTAGCGACAGAACTATACATAAGCGCGACTTAAAACTGAGTGACGTTTGGGTATCCAGGTGTTAGCAACATAATCATCATTCATAATAGACAAAGACCCCAAATTGTCCTCCGCAATCTATCACATCACCGCACCGCATGCATAAGGCTAACTTATCCCCTTGTTCGTAGTAAATAATCATATAATTGGCCAACAGCCACCGCGTCCGGCAAAGGGCGGCCATTTGCATTTTAATCACGTGTAGATTTGAAGTAATGCCTCTACGTGCACGAATAAATTATACGCTTACATACATTCAATGTGTGAACAGATTGCCTGGGAGTCCTGGGACCTATGCGTGACGTCATAATTACACGGATTACCAATTGCGCTTTACTTACGTGTGAGCACCGAAACAGACCTGTGACTTTTAGCAATGATCAGTGTCTAGTCATTGTGTTGATGCTATGACAAAATCTGCCAAAAACTAATTCAGCAGTGTTGTGTAACTATAAAAGCTTTAAAATTGCTGGTCCTGGAAGTTCAAAGTGACACATAGGACTGATAAAGTAGTATTGTTTTGTTTCATAGCTGAAGCACTAGCTACTGCTACTTATGAGAAACTAGCTTTTACACGCGGCTTCGCTCGCGTCACGAAAGGATAAAAAGTAGCCTATGTGACATATACCAATACACACAGCGCCATCTATACCAATACTTTTGTTGTCCCTCGGGAATATCACATTTTTCCGGGATAAAAAGTACCCTATTATTTAATCCGGACTTCTAACTTTACGTCTGTAAAAATTCAAAGCAATCGGTTTAGTAGTTACGGCGTGAAAGCGGAAGAAACAAACAAACAAACAAACTCACTTTCCGATTTATAATATTATAGTAAGTCTTAAGACCAACGTTTAATGCAAAAGTTAAGCTCTTTCCCAAAGTAAATTAAAGCCGCGAAGTGCTGAAATAGGTAGTATTTAAAACTCCAATAACATTTTCCGTAATATATACATAACTTGTGTGCTTATATATTCACTTTAAATATTCAAATCCTTAAAATAGTTTCTCACATGATCGTTCATAAATCACGCTCATCCTACTTACCCAGTGCCAGAACAATAACTCATACGTCGTGTCGACCGCGTTTAGGATCGGAACACACTACTTCCTTACTTCCACAAACATTATTCAATAAGATGATAGGTATCGAAGGGGTGGATGTAAATATATGTCATTAAGAACAAAGATAATTATGATTACTTACTTCGTTGGCCGAGTGGTCGCAAGTGCGCCTGCGGGGCAAGGGGTCTCGGGTTCGATTCCCGGGTTGGGCAAAGTATTACTGGCTCTTTTAAACATTTTCAGTAGTAGCTCGGAGTCTGGAATTGTGCCCGGTATATGGCAATAGGCTTACCCCCTATTACATGGGTCTCATAACATAAAATAGTGAAAAGTGGGTGTTACATGGTACAATGGCATTAAGTGCCGTAATGTGCACCTCTGCCAACCCCTTCGGGGATAAAAGGCGTAATGTTATGTATGTTATGTTTATAATTATGATTGCAACATTATAAGTTGAGGTTCTGTTGACAGAACCCTCTTTTGACTTAACATGCACACCAGATATATTACCAGTGTTGGCGAAAAACGATACTAGAGCATATAAAATATTATCTTTTGTAACAATATTTTCGCGTTGCTACTAAGAACAGTTTTATACTGAGCTTTTAGTAACAAAACAACATCAAATATCTAGGAACCCATTGTGTACATACATAGTTACGTAAACATAATATTATCTTTGTAACTTAGTTAAGGTAAAACCACCCCGTGTGTACAGAGGTTCCTACTTTCTACCGCGGAGGTTCTGGCCGCGACACGTCCCTCGGGTTACGTGAAACTTAATTCGGTTTTACTTGAGGCGACGACTTAATTAAGTCGGCCGACGCGTGTCTCATGTGGTTATAACTTTTAGTCGCTCTAGTACAATCTGCGGAAAGTACTTATTTAGGTCTAGGAGTAATTTGTAAGAGATAAGTTTTAGATGGCTTTTTGAAAGTGTGTGGCGCTTAGGTTAGGTGGTTTAGGAGTTAATCTGTCAAACACCAAGCGGTCACCGGTGACCGCGACCTATTGTTCTTTAATCGTGTCTATAAAACCGGTACTCGACGAGTTAATAAACAAAATGATAGAGTTGTATATAGTGACTGATATTTTTTTTTAAGTTTTACACAATTGTGTAAGGTAGACTTAATGCTACATACATTTCTTCATTTTGGTAATGCAGAAATGTATGTGGTAGGTGGTAGGTGGTAGGCTGCAAAAAGGTTATGAGAGGAAGTGGTAATTATCCTAATCATTACAGAAGCATAAATAGCAAAACACGTATATAGTAACTTTTCTGATCGTTTCATGAGCGTTAAGTTTAATTTGTGTATGATGGTAAAGGCTTCACAATCCAAATAAAGACAAACCTCTATTTGATAATTTGTTATATTTGTGTAGCAATCGATTGTTCCGTTGCGTTAAAAATTCAGCAGATTACACAACGCTACGTAAATCCTGACTCCGATGTTCCAATGTCTCGATAATGTTAACACATGATCGGAGCAAAGTAATTGGTTTATACCAGTTTGTACCGCGTTACACGTAATTCAGTGAAGCTCGGTCGTCCGTGAAATAGATCGTAACAAATCTTCAAAGACACTTTCATTTCCAAGTATTTCCGAATACAATAAGATAGTGTTAAAAATAAACATGCGGGTTTGTCAAGTTCGCGCTGTACACATGGGGAGCCGTCTATTTCTGATTCCGACTCTGTATGTAGACTTAGTCGCCATTATTTCTATTTTGTTGACAACTACCGAACGTATGGTGGGGTCATTGTACTAACGAACAGACATTGGGAATACCTTAGAATATCTTAATGATTTTACAGTATGAGCTTTGAAGGTATTTATTATATTTAGAGTGTTCTTATCTTGAGTCCCGTTTACTGTTATTATGGTACATCTTAATATCGTATTGTTGGCTGTGTGTAACGTGTAGTAGTTAGTGTAAGGTTTCGAGCTTAGGAACGACTAGTAGTTACAAGTTATTAGCCTACAAATGCTCGCAAACTGTAGTTTTACTCGACACAATGGCAAATGGCAGTGATTTATTTAAGTACGCGGTACAAGTACATATATGTAGTAGCAGCTGTGAATCTCCTTTTACAAATTGTAGTTTACTTTAATTATTAGGTAACGTTTTAAAACTAAAACAACAGATACATGTAACTAATACATTGGCAATCCTTCAATTCCTTTAAGAAGAGGTAATGCACAGTTATTTGATCAAAAAACCAAATACACATACATTTTGCTACCAAAATACGTAATTTTTTGCATGAAATAAAAACGCAAGGGTTAATATAACATCTTGAGTTTTCGAGTAAATAATAACGTTTTTACGAGCGTTGTATCGGCGGGTCAAGTGGGACCCCTCGTGTGTCATCCCGAATTCGTCATGTCATCGAAATGTAATAACCCCCCAGCCGAGCCACGGAGGTGGAATCGGAAAGCTATTTACAAAAGAAACTGGGGACACGAGGGGAGCAATTTCTTGTGGAAACTAAGAAATCGGGGCTCTCTATCTACTGATCGAATGTTGTCTCAAAGTAAAGATATTTTCGTATGGCGTCTTTTCGGAGTTCCCAAATATTAGTGTGGTTGAAAAGTTTTGAATGAATGATTTGTCGTCATCTCGTAGGTAATAATAATATTTTTGATGGATATGGTTTTTAAAAAGCTTGTCATTAATGAAAACATAGATATTTTATTTACAGTTTGAATACGAATTTTTCATAAACTATACTACTATACCATAATGTCCTTAAAACATAACATCACGCCTTTTATCCCCGAAGGGATAGGCAGAGGTGCACATTACGGCACTTAATGCCACTGTACCATGTAACACCCACTTTTCACTATTTTATGTTATGAGACCCATGTAATAGGGGACGAGCCTAATGCCATATACTGGGCACAATTCCAGACTCCGTGCTACCACTGAGATATTTTTGAAAACCCAATAATTCTTTGCCCGACTCAGTAATCAAGAGACCCCTTGCCCGGCAGTCGCCCTTGTGACCACTCGGCCAACTAGGCAATCTTTACATATTATTATATAATATAGTATATATAATGTCCTTATATTCACTAAAATATAAATATTACATCGTTCGCACACCAATACGTCTATTCACACCAAATCTATTATATCCAAAAACGCTCACAGTAACGTGTGGCGGTTAGGGCGACAATAACAGGTCGGGGTCAGGCACTCGAGCCGACTTATGGGCGATTGACCGCCTGTACCGATACAGATAATCGCAGTCACGACTCCCGACAAAACGGTAACTCGGTAACCGACCGATATTCGGACCTCCTGTGCCAGTAATGGACAGACTAAAATGCGTCCGATGTTAAGATAGTGAGTAACAATTTTAAAGATCACGTTATTTATGTTTATGTGAGCGGTACATTGTTTTACTTGTTCGCTTCGTATGTTACAGCTTTCATATGATAGCCAAATTATTAAGTTTGGTCCCAGTTAAGTATAAGTTTTTTGTTCTAGAAATTAATGAAACTGCTATAAGTAGGTAGATAAATAATTGACAAACAATAATTCAACTGTAAAAACGATCATTTTGTCGATAAGAGCTACTGATTCTCAGTTGCATAAATTTAGTAAGAGAGTTTTTTAACCGACTTATAAAAAACAAGAAGATTCCCAGTTAGAGCTGTACATATGTATGTATATATGTGTGTGCGTGATTATCTCGCGATTGGCTGAACCAATTTCGATGCGCTTCTCAGAAAACAGTTTGTTACACAGGAGGTTTTAGTATATGAATTAACCGACTTCAAAAAAGAAGGGGTTTTAGTCGGTTTCCTTAAACGTAGTTTATGAAAGAATTATTGTCGTATAAGTTTTAAACATTTGTGCAAAAATATTACTGTCGAAGCAACACATTCTTGAGACAGCCCAAGCATACAATATACATAATCACATTCCTACCAAGGGAATTCAAACATGATTATTCATTATGCATATCAGACAATTCCATTTTGGAATGGAACAAAACATTTTGTGTTGGGAATCCTTATGTGATGACAGTTCGACCTTGTGACATATTATGTGATAGACATACATGCTTATGGATGTTTAAGAATGTATAATATGTGGTACCTAAATATTGATTAGACGTATTGTAATGTAAAAAAAAATAGGACAAGGGCCCGGACCAAAAGCCCGTGGAGAAATAATGTTAAACATTTAAAAAAAAAACAGATCATGGTCGTTTTAACCAATCACCTCTGAACTGTCACTTAACTAAAAGTCAATTAACCAAATGACGCTGGATATAAAAAATCCTCAAAAGGCCGGTAACGCACCTGAAACGCCTCCGGGTGTACCGGGTGGCCATGGGCGACGCCGATTTTTTTTTAAAAAAACGAAAGCTATGCCCCATACTAGGATTTTCTCCTGTGTCGTGGGTGCGTTTACAAACATACAAGTTCACACACACATGACACCCAGACCTGGAACAACAATTTGTGGATCACACAAAGCGATGCTCCGTGCAGGAATCGAACCCGCGACACGTTGCGCGAAAGCCGGTTGCTTAACCCCTGCACCAACCATGTTGTCTTGATTGCTTACCATCAGATGATCTGTCTGCTCGTTTACCGCCTAAATATAAAACATATTGAAACCTGATTAAGACGGTTAATCTTTTTAGTCCGTTTCATCAAACTTGTCTAATAAATCTCCCATGGTGTCAAAAATGCAATCAAAAATATCATTCCTTATCAATTATGTAGGAAACTTCACAGGTTATTAGGGCACCATAAAACAGTGTTTATTACCCATAAAACCGTGATATCTGCTTACCATTTATGAATATTACGGATTGAATGTGAAAACATGTCTCTGATTTCATTTCATCGTATAAAAATGTTTTATGTTTAATCGATATAGTTATTATGTACGCAGCTTTTATGAGATTCAAATGAGGTTATATTACTACCTTATACTTATAATTAAAATGTTTATGTTGATGTGTTTTATTGATAGTAAATTTATATTGTCGGAAATTTTAATTACCTTTAATGATTCATCAAGTCTACCTCATGACCTGATTAAAATAATTATATTATAAACCTAGGTGTAAGTAGGACACCTTATTTATTTTCATTTCTCGACCGATGGACAATAATGTCTTCTGTTTTCGTTGACTCTTTATGAAAATATATATTCTGAACGAAGTACCTATGCTCTACAACTCGATGAGATCGGTACCTACTTATAGTATTTTAACCAACAGTTTACTTTTTCAGACAATTAAAAACATTAGAATACTATTATTATACCAAAAAATAATACATGAACGGAACAGCAAACAAAGCTTAGTATTTTCCTTACACTAGAATTAGTGTGAAAATAATATAAATTTACATTTCACTCAGAACACGTCGTGGGTTGATTGCCGTGGAGTGAGTGCGTGCTGACATAACACCGAGGGTTCAGTTCCGTGTTGTTTTACTTTCACTACTATTGTTATTCCACGTTTCCTTTGTTTAGGAAACTGTTTAACCGTAAACAAAGCAGGAAATTAATCAATAATAAATTTCACATTAAAATAATTAGGTTGAAGGCTTTAATCGTTGTGCTTAGTTCGTTTAGATTGTGGCTGTAATTTAGTGGTTTTTATCACGAGAGTTTTTGAGTGAATGTTATTGTAAATCACAAATGAGTCCCAAAACAATATTCAAAAATCAATTAAGTCACAGGTCTAGGAATTCAATAGGTAATTACATCGTCATATTCCCAAAGGGAAGCCTTTAGGGAACATTTCGTAGCTATTGTTTTATAAAACCGTTCCTTTTATTTTAAACCCACAATCAAACAAATTAAAACATTTGAACGTAAAAGAAAAAATATTTCACAAAAATATCAAAACCCATTTTTACAAAAGCCTTACACAAATCCAAGAAACCCTGTAACCAATTTTGGACTTTGTTTCTTTTGGGGTAGGTTTGGAAACGAGTGTCAAATAATTTGCAATAAGGTTGGGGTAGCAATGTTTACCCACGCACGCGATCGATAGCCCGTAGAAACCTCCGCGTGAAAATTGCAACCCGTCGCTGAACATCGTCTAATAGAATTACTGGAAACGAGATGAAAGGGAATTAGTTATTTTTCGGTTGAATATTGAGTTCCGCTCTCAAAGTGGATATTTGTCGGTTGAACTTATTGTTTTGGAGTCAAAACAGGATATCGATGTTGTCTTGGTTTTAGAAGTTGACTAAAAATAGGTTAATGAAGTATTGTAATGAAAGGACTGTTTTACGGGGATTTTAATTATTTACGTGACCGTTTCACTCACAAGCCTTTGTTGTAAAAATAATATTAAATTTCTAATTTTGCATAACCCACAAAATCTTTATTTATTCTAATAATATAATTTATTCGATACACCAGCACTTTCTCGTTATATACGTAATTCTGTTTCTATTATCCCTCGATCAACGCACTTATTTCCACAATCTCACCAATTTGTACGTGGATGTGACGAATCGCCGTCATTTCTAGGTATCACGAAGTCTTATCCAGTGAGTGTTAGGGTCTCACCCGGCAGGTGGGGTTCCGTATAGTTACGAATACCTCCCGCTTATCTTGCCAACTCGAGGGGACGCCATACATTTATTCTGCTCGGTTTATTTTGCCTTGATGTTTACTTTTTTCGTGAGTAGGATATGAATCAGGATATACGCCTACTAATGACAATCGAGAAATCGCTATCAATTTAACAACATCTCATTTTATTTAACAGTTCAAAGTGATAAAAACATTTATATGAACATAAACGTAGAAAGTAATGTATACGACAGTGCATGAAATGATATGGCAAGAAAATACATGGAACGACGCTTCTCGAAGACACATCGAACTACAATACCATCCAGCTTTAAAGTACCAGAGCCTTACGAATTCTACAATAAAGCCACGCCATTTGTCCAAAGAACCTTATTGTTCGTTGCTGATGAGAATTCGGGGCCAAAGCCCAGCGCGAGTGGCAACACAATTGATAACGATATTCAAGATGCGCCTGCCGCAGAAACAGCAGCATCAACGTCTAAATCGACCGAGGAAAGAGAAAAATCGCCTAAGAAGAGCTCATTTTTCTTCTCCCCCTCGAAAAGTTCCAAAACTCACGGGCGCAGCTTTTTCCGGCTTCAGACGAGTCCCAAAAAGTCGAAAGCGGAGACAAGCGACGTAGTTACCGGCTCTAGATCGTCGCCGGCACCACCAGGGGGCGCGGGGGCCGCGGGAGGAGGCCTCATCAGCTACGCGCCTGGATGGTCATTGAAAGGCGAACACCTCATGAAATGGCAGGAGTCTGGAAAAACTACTATCGAGGTAAAACATTGGATTTAAATTGATTTACTTTTTTACAACAATAAATAAACAGGCGTAGCAGTAAATATTTTCTTTTTAATGGATTTTTTAATATCAATAAATCTTAACTTTTTGTTGTACTTTTAACGTCTTTAGATAGGTAAGCTGTTGTAAAAAGTTCAAAAGTAGAAATTGTGCATGCAAATCTGTTCGTCAGTGGTTAACAGGGAGGCTGGGGTTGGCTAGGGGAGGCTGTTTTTGAGAAGAAAATGAAAATTTCAATCTAAACGAGCCCTCAGGTGATTGTACGAGGGAAGGAAAGTGCAAAAGAAACTTTAGAAATCGAATAAATTGGTAACACTGTTTCACATAAACAGAAACGAAGGAGTTTAATAGATACAGTTCGCTCTAGTTACACTTTATACAAATACAAAGTAAAATAGGCTTTATTAAAAAGTCTCTATAGTTCCTAGGTTTGTTTGCAAAGGAATTTCAAAACAAGCATGTTCTCTGTATTGGAACCGAGAAATAAAACCGCACTTATCCTTTCCATTTGATAGAGCGATAACAGTATAAAACAAAACCCCATCAATAATATCATCCGAGCGATTTTGATGGCTAATTCAGCATGGCGACGAATAATGTTGAATTCGTTCCGTCGTTTTGGCCACAATAATAATATCAGGCGCATTATGCGGTTCGCCACCCCCGCATTTTCTAATATTTTTCCTACTCTCCCGCCAGCCGCAAAAGTGGGGAAAGATGAACACGACGATAGCCTTTTATATCAGTGTAATGTGAGTATAATTTTCCTTTTTAGTGGTACTATTAGGAAAATGTCACAGGTAGATAGTGACAAGGGTGATATTGGAGCATTAGTCTTAATAACTTGTATGATATTTGTTGGTAAATTGGTATTACAATATGAAACTATTTTGGACATGCTTTATGTATGAGTTTTAGCATCTCAATTACTGAAATGAATGGCGTGATATTATGTGTAGTAAAATATCTCCAACTTTTTATTCATTGTGCTATTATTGTTCCATAGAAAACTATGACTTAAGTGATGTAGTATACTTAGTTGTTACAAATTGGGTACTTACTTACCGAATACCGGTAAACTTGGTCGCAAAATTAAGTGTTAGTCTCAAATAAGCCCCACTCGAGCTATGTTCGCCACTTTAAGGCTTTAAAGTGCATGTAACGGCTGCACTTTGGAGAGCATCTTCAAGTTGGATGAAGAACAAGTATGTCGAAGTTACTAAGTGACTGAAACTCCTTTATAGTGTAAAGTGTGTTTCAAATATTTCAAAGTGAAATAAATAACAATTAGCTTACGAATTTGCTAACAGCTGTCCAAAAATAGCATTTTGAGACCTCTGTAATAAAACTGACAGTTGATTTTCATAACAAATTAAAAACTGAAAACATCTCCACACACTAGCATCGAATCAAATGCAAAAACATCTGACAAGGCCACAACAGCTCAGGTAAACAACCTTTCACCGACAATAGCGAACAAATCTAATTTGTCGTTAACAAAAGAAGTTGAACCAGTACAACTGACAATAGATTGTATGCCAGCCCTGTCAGGTTCATTAGTAGCACGCGAGGGTGCACCCCTGAATATGTATGAGGAATCGAACCGGCTGCCACAAACCAGTGACATTATGATAGGGCTCATATCAACCTCAATGGTAATTATACACACTTATTAAATATAGGGCGAGATAATGAAAATCTTGAGTAACTTTGATTGAGTTCTGAGGAGTTTGGAAGTTTGTGCACGTGCAAGCTGTCACATGAACAAAATGGGCGGAAAGAAATTTGTGCAGAGTAAATGATACCCTTTTAAATTGGTTTCACAATACATTACTCACTTCGCGTTCGGCACTTGTCGTGTGCGCTCGTACGTCTACTTACTTAACCTCTCTGTGCCAGATATTTTTTTCCATTGATAGTGATGCGTTACCACAACATCGACCTATTATCGATAGTGGGGCGTCATCAAGAATGGACAAATTTTTAAAGAAGTCGGATTCCACCGGAAACCTTAACTCCACCTCCAAAAGACCCGGTGAAGACCTTATTGGCCCTTGGCAATTCGCTCAGCGTCCTGCTGTCGCTCGGAATTCGGAGAAGTTCGACGAGTCGCGAAGATTACCGCTGCAAAATAAATACAAAGACCTCCCTGTGGAAGATAAGAACGAATCTGAAACGAATGCTTGCTTTATCAATGCATCAACCGGAACAAAGAAGACGGGACATATCCCACCCCTGATTTTAGAGATACAGAAAGACTGGACCCATGAGTCTATTAAAAACTTAATCTCCCGGTTTACAAACAGATTCCATCTTCAGTACAGAGCTAACAACAAAGTTGCTGTTATCTGTTACACGTCTGACGTCCACCAGATTGTGAAGGAAGGGCTCCGAAAAGAAAACGCTGCTTTCCTTACATACACCCGAAAAGACGAAAAAGTCCCCAAAATGGTTATAAAAGGATTACCATCTTATGTCAAAGAAGACCTACCTGATGAACTTGAGAAACTAGGATTCCGAGGAATATCAGTCTCACAACTAAAGATTCAGGAAGTGAGTACATTAACTTGCCCACCTTATTTGGTCGTACTTCCGGTTGGAACAGATATTGCAAAGTTTCGTAAAATCAAATATCTATTTAATTGTGTAGTAAAAATTCAAAAATTTATGCCCAAGAAGTCTGGTGGTACTCAATGCTACAGATGCCAAAACTACGGCCATGCATCAAGAAATTGTAATATGCCCGCAAGGTGTGTTAAATGTACGGAACCCCATGCAACGAGTGAATGTCCTAAAAAAGACCGGACGGAACCCGCACAATGTTGTAATTGTGAACAAAATCACCCTGCAAACTACCATAAGTGCGAGTCTCGTCTTGCTTACTTGAAGCGTGTTCAAGCAAGACGTGAAAATCTACCTTCAAGACCCTCCGAATTAAGGTACTTATCTACGGATCCTGCGGTTGCCCTACCCATACCTAAGAAACCTTCTTATGCTGCTGTTGTTAAGACCCACACAGGTTATGATTCCATTGCAAAAGACGACCTGGAGATACCACCGGATGACCCAGTGACGAAAGAGATGTTAGAAATACTAATCTGTATTAAAAATCTTAAACCACAATTTTCTGCTTGCGAGTCCACACTGGACAAAGTAATGTTAATTTTATCCCATCTTGGTCACTATGTATAACTCCTATGAATTATCACTGCTATCATGGAATTCCGACGGATTACGATCTAAAATCTATGAACTACTTGATCTGGCGGTATGTACCCTATCTATTGATATTATAGCTGTCTGTGAAACTAAACTCACTAGTAACACTTTCATTAGTACACCAGGTTATATATGCTACCGTCAAGATAAACACCATAGTGGTCGAGGGCAAGGTGTAGCCATATTGGTCAACAATAGACTCGAGGCTCGGCAGGTTATTATTCCAAAACCAAACATATTGAAGCAGTCGCTATTGGCTTGGTAATTGGAGGTAAGGACTACGTGTTTGTTTCGGCTTATCAATCTCCCAATTTAAGGCTTGAAGGTGGTGACTTGGACATTTTGTTTTCCCTGGGGCCCCATGTGGTTGTAATGGGTGACTTTAATGCCAACCATAAATACTGGAACAGTAGTTATACTAACACTCGAGGCAACACATTGTTCCATCATATGCTGAGCCATGACTACATTATACATTGTCCTGATACACCCACTCAAGTCAACTACCGAGCTGATCTTACTCCGACTAATCCTGACTTAGTTCTATCGTTGAATGTCAATAGTATGCATGATATTCAAGTTCTACCAGCCCTATCATCTAATCACTTTCCTGTACTGTTCACAATCAATGGTTTTTTTTTTTTTTTACCCATTCCTAAAGTCTACTCTTATGTTAACACTGATTGGAAAAAGTACCGTTCTTTTCTTGATCAGCATATATTTCTAAGCTCGAATGTGTTCAAGTCGGAGCCAGAAATTGACGAAGCCGTGGGCCACTTACATCAATGCCTCATTGAAGCCAGAGATAAATTTGTTACTGCTAAACAACCTATTAACACTAACAATGTCTTACCTAGCTACATTACAAAAATAATTAAATACAAAAACTTTTTAAGGCGTAAAGAACAAAAAGCACTAACTACAGACAAAAGACACTTAAGATCAGCTATCAATTATTTACAAAAACTTATCAAGTTACATATTATAAAATATCACGACACATTATGGAATACAAAACTTTCTAAAGTTGACAATCCTGGCAACGATTTATGGCGTCTGGTGAAAACTCTTAAGCCTAAATCTGACACAATACCTCCACTTGAAACTTCAGACGGCTTATTAACAGCGAACACGTCTGAGCAGTGTGAGGTCTTAGCAGATACTTTCGCGATGAACATGAACCTAACCCACGACTGGGTTAGCGATAGTGTTGAAACGGATGTTCAATCAGCTATAACCGTCTTAAATAATCATGCCATAGATAATTTTCATCAACTAGTCCGGCCTACTGAAGTCTGGAAAGTTGTACGTAAACTTAAGACTAGAAAGGCACCTGGTGATGATGGAATACACAATATAATGCTTAAAAACTTGTCACAAAAGTCTATTGTGTATATTACCAAAATATTTAATGGTTGTTTAAAGTTGGGTTATTTTCCTCATATGTGGAAAACTGCAAAAGTTATTGCTCTGAAAAAACCAGGAAAGGACATTGCATTGCCGACCAGCTATAGGCCCATCAGTCTTCTACCTGTCCTAGGTAAACTTTTCGAGGTATTGATATATGATCGGTTGCGGCGATCCTCAGAACAGCTTATTCGGAACGAGCAATTTGGCTTTCGTTCATCTCACTCTACGGTGCAACAATTGGCCAGAGTTTCCGAACATATCTCTTATCATCTTAATCATAAACAGTCTACCGGCATGTTCCTTCTTGATATCGAAAAAGCTTTCGATACTGTCTGGCATGATGGCTTGTTATACAAGCTCATTTCTTTCGGAATTTCATTGAATTTAGTAAAACTGATTCAGTCCTACCTCAGTGATCGCAAGTTCGTGGTACATATTGGCTCTAATAGGTCATCACCCCGGGTGATGATGGCTGGGGTACCGCAGGGATCGGTGCTTGGTCCTTACCTCTTTGTCCTGTATGTTAATGACTTGCCTGTGCAAGTCCGTACCCACTTGGCCTGTTTTGCTGATGATACAGCGTCTTATACTTCAGATAGCGACGTTGACATTATCATTAGCCGACTTCAGATGTCTCTTGAATTACTCCAGTCTTACTTCAATAAATGGAAGCTCAAATTGAATGAATCTAAAACTGAAGCCATTCTTTTTACACGTCAACGTAACGTCCCTAAAAGAAATTTAAATATTTCTGGTCAGTCCATTCCTTGGAGTGCAGCAGTTCGCTACCTGGGTATCACGCTGGACAAAAGGTTAAACTGGACTAAACACATAGCAAAATTACGTGTCAAGGGAGCACAAGCACTAGGTTCCCTAAGCCCTATACTCAACCGTAAGAGCAGACTCAGCCCTAAGACAAAAATTAGACTATACACAACCTTAATTAGACCTTGCATCACCTATTCATGTCCAGTATGGAGCAATACTTGTGAATCAAATTATAAACATTTACAGTTCTAAAATAAAGCTGTTAAAATCGCTTATAATACTCCATTTTTGACTAATCTCCAAATACTTCACTCAAAAATTAATTTACCAAGCATCACACAATATATTTTAAAACTAACTCGCAAATTTTACAGTAAAAATAATGTCATTATAATACTTTGATTGCCGACATAGGGCGAAAAGATTTGAATGATTTGCATGGTATCGATAGATATGGTACATACAAGCTCCCACATCACTACGTTTTGTTCGCACACAAAACTGATACCATCGTAGCATGAACCACGCACTGCGCCAGCGCTGCCCCGCTCTCGTCACTAAACCGTGAGGAGGCGCGGGGCGCGGGGGCTCAGTCGCTGTGGAAACTTGGTGCGGCTACCTGCGTTGCCACTGTTCGCAACATTCTATGTATGCGCGTAATTAATGTATTTTTACCCTCGAACTATAATAATGGAATCATTACAATGATTTCATATGTATAACATTATTAAGTTATCATAATATCAAGCATACATTACCTATTATTGTTTTAAAATACTTAAAAAGGCTTACACAGCCTGTAAAAGTGTTGTTATTTGAAGACGGAATTGTGACTTAGTATAGTAAGTTTTTCAATTTGTGTACACCTACTTATTTTAATAAAGAATTTTATAAAACAAAAAACAATACATTACAGAGGTAAAAGGTTTTTTAACTAAAAATCACGAGTTACTCACGTAAATATACTGAAAAAATCTCTACTACTTTCGAGTTATAGAGTGACTCTATCTTATGAGCAGCGTGTGTCGTCGCGGCGACGTCGCGCAGCTATATTTAACGTAAAAGGTAATAGAAAAAACGCTACAAAAATTGAATTGTTTTAAAATACAACTGTAGACGACACGTCGTGTGCACACCTAATATTTAACATTTTCTCATTAAATAAATCACTACACATTAATACTTTATTTCTTTCAAACCCTGCGAAAAACTACACATACATTCAGATAATTATTGTCTGTACATCTATAACGACTCAATTTTCCCCATACTCCCAATAATATTTCTCTATCTGTCCCGTTCATTAGGATAAACAATAGCAACACCGTATTTATATAGAGTGGTCACTACCCCACGGGGGTTTTGTTTACGTACGCAAAGAGTGCATCAGTAATGCACCCTCCTGAAACAAACCTATTTGTTTTGCACTTCGAATGATGTATGTGTAATAAAGAAAATTGTATGTGAATTTAGATTTATTACCATCGATTCTTCATGTAAAGAAGATAAATGGCTCAATTTAGACCATTTATTTATACTTCAGAAGAGATATTGCGGTTATTTTAATTCGGTCAGAGTTCGTAAATCTTAGTTGTGTTTTTGATATAGTGGAGTTAGTAGTGAAAGTTAATATTTTGGCATAACTTTATAAACTAAAGAAAGTTTATTACAGTTGTACACAATATATTAAATGTAACCAAGATACGTCATGCATAAAGAACAACTCCAAATAAGTAACTCTAGCGTACTGGAAATTGAGTATTAAAAGCCCAGTGATAGATTTTCGTAATAGGAAATAATAATAATAATATATTTTTGGTAGTCAAAAGTCGGCCCATCAAACATAAAAAGAAATTGAAAACTTTATTCAACCTGCGTATTTATAAACGTATTTGGGTACATATAAAACGATACAATCGATTTAATACTAAAATATGAGCCGATGTCTTTATAAAAAAACAACAAGTCATTTACCTAGAATTACGTAAAAAGCATAACCGAATATTCAATAAGGTGACTTCTTAGAACCACTCGAAGAACATGGATACTTTCTAAGAAACACTCCCGATGGAATTAATATCGAGAGTTTCAGTAATCGCTATTGACAGCTCCATTCACAATCCGCGGGGCCGGGGTTCGACCCCCGACTCACTGAATATTTCACTGAGAGACTTATTAGCTAGCTAATTATACAAAGGAAGTAGTTAGGGCGCTACGGAAAGACGGGGGATCTTACTGCTCTTTAACATTATGCGGCGCGCGGATAAGCTTAGCTAGATGCGGTATGTTGATTTGTTTGTATGTATTGAAATATTGGATTTACTTTTAATTTAAGAGCTAGAGTGAAGTCAAACATGTGTTTTTTTGTAAGAAAATCTATTTCTGAATTTTGTAGAGACCCAAAAAGGAGAGAGATATTTTTAAAAATATGTGATAACAATTATAATTCTTATTAAACTAAATCTGGACAAGATCTGATGATTGGTTTTCTATTTAACGAAAGGACTTGGTGAATTTTGCATCATTCAATCAGTAAGTGATATTAATAAATATTAATAAATAAATATCACTTACCATATATACTGCCATCATCAAAATCAGTCGAAAAATGTGTAATTGATTTACTGATAGTTTTTTAAAGCAATCTGAACAAACGGGTACGCTTAATTCCACGGTCAGCCATATCTAGTCTCCACTAAATCCATGCTGTAGCCCTACTTTGAAAACTCGACGATTTTTTGTTTCCACTTTCTTCTATATGCGTTTATTTATAGTGACTTTTGATTTATGACTTGTAGCAAGTAGTCGTAGGGCTAAAATAGGTGTAGCGACACGTCTAATTAGTAATTACGTAGATAAATATCTACAACATATGCACCTCATGTACAATTTAATTCAATGATACAACACTTTTAGGGTCTGGCTATTTTTTGTTTTACACTGGTATAAAATGTAGTTCGTTAGAATAGACTTGCCAAAACAATGAAGGATTTTAATTACTACGAGGCGTGAAACAGCGATATTTAGTAGGTATGCTTATTAATAACATATTAATTTTATTTGCAACTTCATCCCAATCCTCTATAAAAAGTAACCTTGATCTTTCTGCATAAGATCATGTATCACTAATTTGTTAACCTGAAGTCTAATCGCGATAACTTTAGTAGTTTAGGATATTTAAACCCATACTTACACGTCGAAGTCGAATTTAAGTCTGACATAATTATTTATCTTCAAGTCATTAGTAAAGGTAGTCATCGTAAATACCATTCTTTGATAGCATAGGTTCTTTAACCTGATCTGACCTCCCACAGGATCGAGACCTAATCGAAAAAGATCTACAAAATACTACGGCATTCAACCTACCTTCGATATAGAAGTCTAGAGACTTATAGCCATCTGATTGAATAACAATGAAGTCAAATTAGATGCTTTACTTACCCAACGATGGGAATTATTATGGTTGGACGTGTTGGCGTTGGAAAGTACCCCATTCTATGTGAAATTAGTTATAAATCGCAATTCCTGGACTCAGGATGAATCATACACCTTAGGAATCTGTGGGATCAGTCAAGTGGGTGGGAAATTATATGGGTATTAGCATTTTGTGTGAACAGACCACACACTGATGTGGACAATGAATTTGTGGCGTGAATTAATTTGTTTGATGCACGGTTTGTGTGCATCGTTTTTTTTTAAGTTGTAACATTATAATCGCACGGTTTCATTTGTGGATGTTAGTCATTGATCAGCATTGTTGTAGGTAATAGAATTTGTAGAAGTATTTTGTCTGTTTGTAAATTTGTGTGTTTTAATTCGCTCAAATACTATGTTGTTAAGGAATTTTGTTATCTTAAATTAAGTAAAACTCGGTAAATTACACTAACATTAAATGTTTTTTACTAATGTTTCTTTGTTTGAATGTTTTTTTTCAATCACGCTGAAACTACTGATCGAATTTTGGTAAAATTTGGTACCTATACAGATAGGGTACGGGCTGACTTAGGGATAGGTACTTACTGGTACTTTTTATCTCAATTAAATGTTTCCATGAGATAAAACAGAAATCATATTCTACGTGGACGAAGTCGCGGACAATAGCTAGTTTAAACATAACTTACAATGGCAAAGTCAACCAATTTTCTATACGAATCCATCGAGACTCAAGCAACTTTTATCAACTTGATGTCATCTTTCAAAATGATATGTGTCAGGTGTCGATTACTGATACAGAGCTGTCACTGTGCGAACTACCTACTAAAAATTATTACAACTAAGATTGATGGACGAGTAAAAAAAGAATAAAAACATTGATGCCTGTCAAAGCTGTGCGACAAGACGCACGTAAATAATAAAAAATATATAAGCAACCGGTTCAATTGTCAAAAAAAAAAACTTTGACGAGGTGTTTTAAAAACTTGTTACCACACCTTAGTAATTATTTCCTGTATTATTAATTAATTAAACTATTAAAACATATATTCTCTGTATCCGATAATGTAAATATTTGGAAATAACCATGCACGTATGTACATCCCTAATCTGAAATAATTATCAACAGATCCTACAAGCTCACAATACGAAGTACCTATAGTTACTTGTGTGTACCTAGACATTTTTTTAAATAAGTATTTGTATAATTTATTTTAAATTAGAGCAGTGTATTTGCTTGATATTTACTATTTCCACAAACTGCGCCTTACGTATTTCACAAGAACTACATTAAAATATGACCTAATCTTAATAAAAACCCTATGGTTTTTATTAAGATTAAACTAACTAGGTATCTATTATACGGAATAGAATAAAATATTCTGTTTAATATTTCAATTAACGCGAAAAGACACACTATGTAAGTAGGTACCTACTGATTTGTTTATACTTATGTATTGTAAAAAAAATGTGCGGTTTGCGGTTTAAACTTGGCGCCATTGATCAGAAATAACTGTAAATATTTCTATTCTGTCATTGTTATTTTATTTATTCATAAATTGTAATTTAATAATAAATTCAGCAATTGTGTAAAAAGTCTCAACGAATGTTGATTAATAACAGCTAATTTTGTTTTGTCATAAAAACAAATCCAATAAATCTAAATAACAATACCACGTGACATGGAATCAATCAATTGTCAGTTCATCTCATATTGTCAGCCAACAAAACAGCGACTATAGGACAATGCATTTTGGGGACAAAAAGCTGTGGTCGTGACGTCATCCGCGGCCTGTCGGTCATCGGACAGGACCGAATAAATTACTTGCGGCATGTTCGGATTGCGGACAGGTGGGATTGCAGAGAAGCCTGGAGCTGTACCAAAAATGTTCCGCAAAAATGCACGGCATGCGAACGTTGAATCATCCAATTTTATTCACCAACTTAGCTTTTATTGTACGAAGGCATTTAAATTACTGAACTGAAATACTGACCCTTTAAAGCCAGTAATAAATTTAATATGGGCAATTTCGGTGTGTCTCAATTGACTTATTAGTCGTTAATATATATTGCATACAATTAAATTTGAGCCTCAACATAAGCTCACGGGAGTCAAAATTACTGAAATCCATTACCGATAAAACTGCAAAAAAAGAACGGATAAAATTCCTTTAATTAAAGCAGCAACGCGTTTAATGCCAAAAAACAAAACGTTACCGTGCGACATGCGGGGTAACATAATTTTGTATAAATCGATGCATGAATCGGCCTGTGGAAATTGGTTTTCCGTGGCTTTTCCGCTCTGTCGGATAGGTAGCATCCGCTTAATGCCGCGACCGAAGCGATATGAGAGATCCTTTTACCCAAACAGTTTATGAGGGGGGGGGATCCCACAACTCCCGTTGTTGCTCTTGCATTACCGCAAACAAAACGTACCCATGAAAATGAGTTTTTGTTTCCCCCATTGTTTTAAACACGACGACTGAAGATGGAAATATGCAATGAAAAAGCTGTGCATTTTTACTAAAGGTTTGTTCTTTGTAGTTCATTATCTACGCAGTTAATAAAGCGTGTAGTTTTCCGTTGTTGTTTGTTAAATAAAGAGAAGATTTATATTTAACAGAACTATGGTTTTATCTCCGGTTTTCCGACTTGCACATCACTACCTCGATTTACTGTGTACATTATCTATTCAATTTGTGATCTACACACAGAAGTACCTAGTTAGTTTTTGTCAGTCTCCTCTAGACATCCTTCAGTACATACGACACAGCTGGCAAAGTCCATAGACTTGTATTCTGTCACATTGTAATTAGTAAACACATGGTTGATATCACGTTACACAGCACATCACGGTCCAGTAACCCAAACGTGACAATTAAGAATCGTCGCGTCCTCCGTTCATTTAGATTTATTCCGAATGGTAACGAAATTATTGTTAATCGAGACTCTACTCGTTCATTTGTGTTGATTTATATCCAGCGATATATCCGTGTATGATTTGTTGGTGGGACACATGTGGATATAAGGATTTATGGCCTACGTAGCATTGTTAAGTGATTGGAATGTTAAGACCTAAATTGTCTCGGGTAGTGAAAGCTGAATTGGTTAGTGTGAAGATTTGCTCTTTAGATTGCTTTCAATAATATTTGTTTTGTTGATTTACGCGCTATTCTCTACGGGATATTAAGTTATGATTACGAAATAAACAATTAAATTACATTCCAATTTGGTCAAAATCTAAACGATAGTCGTAAGTTAAGAATAAGAACTTTAAATAACTTACATTCCCTTCATCGACTCGCGACATTGTGACAGGGCGTATCATATTACCATTTTTAATTGGAACGTAATCTTGATCGAAATCGGACAGCCAATAAAGGGACAGACGACAGACGTCACACAGTTACAACACATTCGGCAATTTTCGGCCCCACTCGGACGAATTTGTGTCAATCTTAATCAAACCATTCGATTAAATTCGTTAAATGCTACTTTGTTGATTTACTGAGCGTGCTTTTACAATAGCATTTGTGGGGAGCAAACATTAATAATTTAATAAAAATAAATCAATTTAAAATATTTTGATATATTTGATTGATTCTTACATTTTATTGAACTGAAAATCAAACTGAATAAAACCATTACCTAATGGACAAACGAAAGTGCGCGAAACCTTACTATAGGACAATATAGTACAAGCGCTTCGATTTCATTTGAATTAATCTTGCAGGCCACCTGGAAACTGGATTTGCCAGTAAAATTAGTTCGGTTCTGCACAGGAGAGAAGATAAAATTGAATTCGTATTTCAGGTCCAAAAAATCAAACAAAAACATACTAGACTTGTTGGCGAAGCTTGTTTGTCAGCATTTCCCAATGGGAATAGTTTTTAATTCAGGTATTGAAATCTAGTGACAAAATTGCAAGGCGCATGAATCGACTTAAATATAAAAGGGGTCAGTACTTTCAGCGACGCTCTTTTTGCTGCACATAAACGACCTGCTTAAGCCCGGTATCTTTGGGTATGCAGATGACAGCACAGTTGTTGAAAGGTATGTGTCCTGTGCGCGGACTAGCGGAACACAGATCCAGTCTTTAAGAGAATCCATGGTCGAACGTTTGAACTCAACCTTGAAGGCGGTGTCCGGCTGGGGTGACGCCAACTTGGTTGGGTTCAATGCTAGCAAGACCCAGGCGTGTCTATTCTCCGCCAAACGGAGTCAATTTCCGCTGACTCCTACTTTCCGGAATGTATCCGTACCGATAACCGATCGTCTTGAGCTTCTTGGTGTAACTCTGACGCCCACGCTCAACTTTGGCTCCTATATAGAGTCAAAAGCGCAACTGGCTGGTAGGAAGTTGGGTGTCCTATGGAGGGTGAGACGGTACTTCACGCCGAGACAATTGCTGAGCCTGTACCAAGCACAGGTTCGGTCCTGTATAGAGTACTGCTCTCATCTTTGGGACGGCTCGGCTAAATATCAGCTGGACGCGTTAGAGCACATTGAGAGGCGTGCCAGGAGGCTCATCGACGATGATGCGCTTGTGAAGGCTCGGCTTCAAAGCCTCGAACACAGGCGTAAGGTTGCAAGCCTTTCGGTTTTCTACCGGATACATTTCGGGGAGTGTGCGGGGGAATTGCACAACTTGATTCCCCCTAGTCCTTTCCATCATCGTACCACAAGACAATCCGCGAAACGTCACCGATTCATGGTAGATGTTCCGCCCACACGCACGAAGCGCTTCGCTTCAAGCTTCCTTGTGCGTACTGCTAAAGAGTGGAATTCTTTGCCAGAGTCTGTATTTCCTGAAGGGTATAACCTGGGAGTCTTCAAGGCCCGAGTGAATAGGTTGCTTATGGGACGACGTGCTCCAACGTAGACCGCATCATCGCTTACCATCAGGTGAGATAGTGGTCAAACGTCGCCCCATCAATTATAAAAAAAAAAAGGTTTACATTTCAATTGAAATAATGACAATGGAACTGGCACTTTGGAAATCTGTTACGTTTAGGTGGATATAAAGTCGCTTTATTTTAAATACCTATAAGGGACTCAAGATACGTATTATCACAGCTATGCTGTTACAGACTAACAGCTAATTTGAAGGTTAATCAGGAGTTTTCCTGATCCTGTTAATATTGTAGGTAATTTTATCTGAAAATATAAAATCTATTAAAAAAATATTTGAAAATGTTTATGAAGGAAAATGTAACAAAAAAAAAAGAAAAAAAACGTGCCAAAAACAAAATGAACTGTTGATGTCACTGTTAATGGACTTTCACAACTAATCCATAATCCATCGCGTGATCTAACTGCGTGTATTATTTGCTAATTTATAATTTAATACAAATAGTGATAGGAACGGATCCATAATCATTTGTTGGTATTCGTCGCGCGTGTCATTAACGGTTCATTACAATTTGCCGCTGGCTTAATTGGCGTACCGTTGCGTATCGTGCGTTGAATCAGAACGTAATCAATTTCGGACAATCAAAGCGTTTGTACAAATAATACGACAATATCTCTAGCCCATCTCTAGAGAAACGAGTGTTGTCCTTGTTGAATTAATATTGATGATATGCCATTAGACTACTAAGAAGCTAAAGTGGTCAATTAACGGGCAGTGATTAGTAAATAAATTTAGATTAAACAGATGGTAGACATTCATATTAATTTTTGCTTTTTAATCCTCTTTGTTCCAGTGCGGTTATTTTGACTCTTTCAGCAATGAAACACACGTGCTTTCACGAGTTACAAGCCCTTTTAAATATTAAATTGTCCTAAATTAATTAAATGTGGTGTCTACAAATGCGTTCGCTCGTGTTTCCCGCCTCTCCCTTTTAGTCACTTAATTGTTTCGAACACACCAAATTATTTTGATTTATAGCTTCGTGATTGCTGCAACTCGATTATATAGGGCCATTGTGGGTCCCTAAATTGAATGAAATGAAAAATAAATTAAGTCCAGTTGTGAAGTAGAGCACCAAGGAGCAATGAAATCTGTGCCATTGTGTATGTACCTTTAGGCGACAATGGGACGAATAAAGAACGATATAAAGATGGCGACTGGTGGGCTACGGCAAATTCGCGCCATTAATACGGTATATGCGTTGAGGAAAAAAAGAAAAAGCTAATAAAAATAATGAGATTTTAAGGAAAAAACCTTTTTTGAGACATATTGTTATTGGAGTTGCGTGCTGTGCAAGAGATTTAAATACACCTACATACATTGTTTCCAGTTAAATTTAAAGTATTTTTAACGATTACTCTTTTTACGTTTCGTTGCATTAATTAATTTCGCGCGCGTCGCAACTGTAGAGTAGTCACTAACGAAGCGTGATCCAGTAGGTACATCAGATAAAGTCAATTATTGCACGACGACAGGCTTCAAAATATAATCAATTTTTAAGCGAATTTAGGCCCTCCAAGCTTGGTAAAATAGATCGTATTCCTATCGGAAATCCAATTCACCGTAATTCATCATGATACTTAAAACAGACTGAAACACAAATAAATAAAGATTTTGGGTAGATAGTTGCGATTCATCACTAACAAGAAATAATAGTTAGCAAACCATTTTGTTATCTCCAATCATCTCAGCTGACGAATATAAATTCACCAAGATCTCAACAAACTTTCTCATTAACAACATTTAAGGATCAATGATTAAATCCGTTCCCGGTTGCATAAATTAGAAATCACGTCATAATATTAATATGGAGTACTAATAAACTGTTATAACTGTAATAAATAATGTAGGAGAGATAGAGTACAATGTAGGAACATTGGATGCGTGTTATATTCTTGTAGTGGTTAATTCAGGCACTAGGAGAGGTGAGGTGACATGAGTCAGAGATGTGACTCATTCCCTATCTACGACTCCGGTTATACTAAAATATTGGTTCGTTCTGATACCGGGATGAGTCCCAGACGGCGTGAGTAAGCGTACACAAAGTGCTTATGTGGGATTTTTATCGACCGACGAAACGGTTACATACCTATACGGATTTATGCGTTCCTGGTAGCCCGAGCGGAAAATTAATGGAATAAGTACCTGTAGTATCAATTGAAATAATATATTTTCGTCAACCAACCAGCATCTCTTTATATTTAAATATTCTCTCGATTAGCGATCGAGTCAGTGTCGCGTATATTTATTTGCAGAACTGTACAAATGGGGTAGACGACTAATTTTTATTTTAATGTCCGTCTGATAGATTATTTAAAAACATTAGACACGTATTTTTTATTTTCTCACAGAAACGAATAGTTTCGAAGATATATTGATTTGAAATGTCGCGTGACGTCACTTCTCAGTACATTTTATACTAAGAAATGACGTTTTAGCCCCCACTCCTAAACTTTGATTCGTTTTATCTAAGTATTGTTTTATTATACGACAAAATAAAAAAATACGTGTCTAATATTTTTTCATTACCTAACTTACGGACTAATTATATTTTTAATTTTCATACCCTGTCATCATCCCCATTGACGCCTTCAAATAGCAATAATTCGCCGAGTTAATCATGATGAGCAGATTGCCAGGCGTTGCCGAATATTCCAAATATATGCATATTTCATTCACTCCAAACATTTTCTAGGTGAAGTGGCACCTAAACGCTGCTTAGGCCAAGTCAAGTTTTAGAATAAACATCGTTTAGGACGCGCATTTTGTCAAGTGTTAGCATAGTTCACGCAAAGTTTACTTAGGTAGGGACTGACTAGCAAAGATGAACCAAAACTGTTATTCATAGTACTCATCTCTAATCAAACAATATTAAACTTCAAGCAGTAAGTACTATATTCTGTTTAACACGGACATAAAATATTTCATATTCATAATCAGCATCGGACACATAATTTCCTATGTGAAAATTTATTCAATAAAATTGTTATTTGATAGCGCTCTCACTTCAATTTAATAACAACCATAACTTCAACTATCATATAAACAAGTGAAACATGTGATAATCAAAGGAACTAATCGTTACAACTAAACTGTGACTGTAATAAATTTATATTACGCAATAAATCGGACACAAACGCATAGGCCGTATGAAGAAAGATTCATTAAAAGTGATAAAATACAAATATACCGCACATAAACCCAGTTTCAGACGGCCGGCGAGTATAGTTGCATAGTACAAACTCGGGACGATGCTAATAAAGTTGAATTTATCATAAAAAGTTGCACGTTTAAAACTGAAACAGTCGTAAATAAGAAAATAAGACCAACTATTTATATTTGTGGCTGTAGTCGGTTCAAACAGTCTTGGTAGTTGAAGAATATTTTTAATATCACATTTATTTCACAAAACCAAATCCTAAAATGTCTACTTTTAAATGAAAAGCATTGGAATTTTTTTTTTTATTAAATAATTAATAGATGATTTTGTAAGTGACATGTACAATATGCCCATGACATCCACTTACAATTAAATGACTGCTTATTAATAGACACGTACACAACCTTATTGTAGGTCATTGCCTCACGTCAACATCTTTACGGTATTCTGACGCTACTGTATTTAAAACTTCGACGGAATAAGAGTATAATTTAACAAAATACGACCAATATACAATGAAAAATCAACGTATCAAGTCACCCAACTCGCGGTACACTAACGTAGGGCGGACGAAGTAGTAGTTGGGCGAACCGTTCATTGATGTGGGGCGGAGGCGGGCGTTAGTGGCGCGACCGAAACGTATGAAAATAGAGTCGAATGCACTGGCATTTCCGCGACCCACCTGTGAGGCCAAACTGTTACTGCAAGAACTGGGACGCAGATACAACCATAATATTACTGTAATTACAATTCTAAAACCAGAACGCAATCGATACTAAACGATCAATCGAGTCGCATTAAACATGATCTTTCCCAGCCCTATCACTGCATTGGCATTTCCGTGGACTACCTGTTATTTTATCATCCGTTCAGTATATGAAAATTGGGTCGCGTAAACAAATGTAACTCCATATTTATTTAAACCCGTCCAACAGGACGCACACCACTGCAATACCCAGTATTACCAAATGCGCGTCATGATTTTTAGAATCGTAATTTTATTTTATTTGACTATTAATTAAAGTCGTCTTTTCCTATTAAAGGCAAAAATTTTCAATTTAATATCAATTAAGACCTATACAGTAAATTTAAGAGCTTCATCAACATTTTTAAGACCACACACGCCCACATACAGAATAGAATTTATATGGACACATTAGATGTCAAAGAGCTAGCGATCAAGTGAAAATAAAAAGGTTGATTTGTCACAAAATTTATGATAATAACTGGGACCTTTATTCATAGTAGTTTTTTTTTGGTGGCTCGAATAGGATAAGTCACGCTTCCCTTTATCCTGTGGACAAAAGATCTAAATACGTCGGTAGGTCAAGTGTTCGTATCCCGGACGTGAGATCCCACCGGTAGACACAACAAAAGATTTTTTTTTAGTTGTTCATGCAAGTTTGGTGACAGGTCGAGGGTTCTAGTGTCAAGGGAAGGTGCGCAAGAGTTCAATTGAGAGCTTTTTGTCCGTTTGAAATCTCAATATTGAATCTTTGTATTTGTATGGTTGGCCCTGAGATTTGCGAAATGTGATTGTCTGACTTGTGTCTGTCTAGATTGATTGGCTGCTTTGTAACTCCGTGTGAATGTAATAATTTACTCTAATATCAAGCATATTTATCATAAATATCTCGTTAAAATTAGGTTTAATATGGTGCTACTTAAAAAGAATACAACAGCAGGCATTATTCAGTGTTTGGAGTTCATTAAAATTATCAACACCTCTAAATTATTTTGAGTAGCAACAGATTTGTCCCTAATTTCCCTTTGTGTCACAACGGTGCAAGCTTTTAGGCTATTCTCACTATCCCTCTCTAACGGTCGAGAGCTTTCGTATGTATCGCTTTCGGCTAAGCTGGGCAACACCGGGTTAGTCAGAAGCGCGCGCGCGCTCGGAACACGCGCGTGAGGGCACGCGCATGCGCGATGTCACGAGACTGTTTTGCGCGAAGGGTTCCCTCGCAAACGTCTAAATCTGTCCACTACTTCGCAGACAGTTTGTTACGCTCCTATGATCATAAGACCAAGTGTTTGTTATATATTTTCCCTTGTGTTTGGATTTCTGGGCAACTATTGACTTCTTGATAAGTACAAATTAGGTTAAACTAACATTAAAATTAGGACATCTGTATACAACTCGGAACTACAACACAAATTCGACTTCCCACTTGACTAATTAACTGTTTCGCGTACTGATTTTAAGAAAGGTGTGCCAGACACTCCTTGGCCTAAGCTTACAAAGTTCAATTTCATTGCAAACATTCCGAATCGTCTCTCGTTTCGATAAATTGCAAATGTATATTGTGAGTGCATTCAGAAAGATTTATAGCATGGTCGTGTTTAAGCTTTTTGTGAAGCAAATGGATTTTATCTTGAACCCTCATTGCATTAAGGATTTACTAATGTATGCCGATACTCTCGATATAGGTGCGCGGTGTTGTTGTGATCGGTTCATTCATGTGTGTCGGTCTGTCTGTTGCTATTGTTCATTGAGTTGCAGCAACACTAGCAAGTGGTTAATTAAAGCCGATCGTGTTTTATTTTTTACGGTTGCATCACTTTTGACTGTAATTGGCGATGCAGTAGCATCGTGGTTGATATTGTCAAGATCTGTATCGCCAGTGTCAATTAACGCTAAGTTTGTATTAAAAATAGTTTTACAGTATAAACGATAAAATCTTTGTCGATTCTTGAGAATAATAATGTGTATCGTAATCAGAAATGATTAGTATTTTATGTATTGTGGATATGTGAATGAAAACTATATCATAATGACATTCAATCATTTAGTACATACTCTAATAACGTGCTCCAAAACTAACCAATTAATTTCAATTAAATCAAATTCTCAATTGCAGCACTAAAAGTCATGCTAAAACTAAAACGATGTGCGAAAATTGATCTATGGTATCAATTGAACTCGCTAACGAGTACAATTAACTATTATATCTAATGACAGGAGTCGTTTCTTAGCCGACGAACATTAAAAACACATTAGCTACTGGATGATAGTACTTATTATCTATCAACTGTATAATCAGAACCACTCCTTGTGTTCATGTGGTAGAACTTGAGTGTTGAGACATAGTTGATATGAGTTCAGCTACCTGTCTGTGTTCTAGTTTAGAATATCGACGATAGATTTTGGTCACAGTTTTAGTAAGGATCTTTCTGTCACCAATGAGGTTATTTTTAATCATATTAAAAGTAATTTAATGAGAATACTCTATTATAAGTATATTATTTAACATACTTTTAAATCTATTTAATTCTTGATTTACCAGCAATCCACAAATTATATGGACTGGCAACGCACTTGTAACGCTCTGGTGTTCCAGGTGTTCATGGGCGTAGCCGATTGCTTACCATCAGGTGATCTATCTGCTCGTACACCGGCTTATCCCATAAAAGATACCATTCCTATGTATAATTGTTTGTACATACATCTGTCGTATCAGGGCATTATGAGTACATAGCTGACCATGATTTTGTTTGTGATCACATGATCACAAATCATAAAGCTGATAAACATTTATGAGCATAATAATTACACGGTACAAGTAAACGAATTTGATTACCATTCTTAGCTAAGAAAAGTCTATATTTATGCCATTAAAAATAAGGATAGAAAAATACACCTGTGACTATAAACTTCGGAGAAATTCAGATGATATTCTTACGCATCTACCAAAGACTGACCATACTGAAAAGCTCTTTAGTGACTCGTTCGTAGTAATCTGATAAGTCTACCCAATGTTTGTTTGGTGTCAAATGTACTACAGTCCACAGTCGTACGACAAGAAGAAAGTTATTTGTAGAACTAGATCGGATTTATGAGTGAAGCTTACATAATGAGGTTTATATGTCCAGCCCTATTATTTTTATCGTTGGTGACATGTTTCCGAATTCTCAAATGAGTTTTGAAGTAAATGTATTTTCGTCACAACAGTGAATTAGGACTGCTGTATGCTACATATAAGCGTGTTTCAAAACTATATAATCGTGGCTGCCGAATTTGACTAATAGAATTGGACTACCTAGTCATTATTTTTCTAGAAAATTTAGTTGCACAAAATCTGGCCTAAATTTGACAATCCCCCCCCCCCCCTAGTATCCCGAATCCCCGAATCCTCCACAATCCTAATATTTTCATCTATCACTTTATGTTTATACGGAAACACGTAATTAGGGTCTGAGTAATACAATGGAAACTTCTTGGAATCAGTAATACGCGATTTGGGATCGAATCCAAAACTTTATGATCACTAGTTTTATTTAACTAGATCAATGAAGCATGCTGTACCATGACTAATATTTACTAGTACGTATTAGTTCACCATGATTCAAACCAAACGCCCAGTACCTACATTAATCTTGACACCCATAACTTTTCTTGAAATTAAATTTGTTTTATAGTAGATGCCTACATATTCATCATCATCACCATCATCAACCAGAAACTACCAGGAAACGTCTACTGCTGAATTAAAATCTCTTTATAAAAAGGACGTTTGCCATAATAGGGATGCTGACGGGGTATGGAAATTTAAAATCTAATTAGTCCGTCAGTTACGCAATGAAAAACTATTAGACACGTGTTTTATATTTTGTCATACAAAGCACAAAATTTATATAAAACGAATCAAAGTTTAAGAGTGGGAGCTAAAGCGGCATTACTACGTATAAAACGTCCCTAGAAGTGACGTCACGCGATATTTCAAATCAATATATCTTCGAAAGTGTTTGTTTCTGTAAGAACATAAAAAATACGTGTCTAATAATGTAACATAATCTAGGTACTAGACGGACATTAAAATCAAACTTAGTCGTCTACCCTATTCCTATGCTAGAGGGGAGTCCAGGGGTTATATTTTATACTCATCAGACTTGGATGAATACAAAATAATCTATCAAATAAATTCTATATCTGAAGTCTGAACCCATTAATAAACATACAATTTCCTCTGAACTCGAAAGGTATGATATTAGGCTCTGGTTAAGCGTTGTTTTAAAAAGATCTTATCCAACCATATCCGGTATGACCATAGCTGTTGGTAGTAAAATAACCATTAAATCCATAAAGTACAGTCCATTTTAGGTGTAACCATTTTCGGTATAATAACACTACTAAATAGGTACTTAGCGGCTAGTTGATCTTTACCAAATATTAAGTCCTGAATGTGACTTTGAGGTTCGACAAAGTAATTTCAATTTCAGTCTTTTAAAATTTCAGATTTATTTTTATTTTTAACCGCCTTCAAAAACTGTATGTATGTACCTATGTGGTGCGCGATTATCTCGTGATTGGTTGAACCAATTTTGATGCGGTTTTCAGAAAAGAGTTTGTTATACTTAGGAGAAGGATTAATTAACTCGTCGAGTACCTTATTTATAGACACAATTAAAGAACAATAGGTTGCGGTCACCGGTGACCGCTCGGTGTTTGACAGTTTAATCGACTTCAGAAAAAGACCGGATGGAAATCGTTTTTTTTAAGCATTTTATAAAAGAATAATTTGTATATTCGTCCTCAAGTACGGTAATAAGTATAAGTCATTTATTTTCATTTTACCTAATAGCACAACTGAAGTAATCATTTGAATGGCAACTGAGTCTTCAAATTTCATACTACTTTCGGCAATAATTAATTGTTGTTTCTTTTCATAGTCGACTACTTCTTCATTACCATTTTTGTATGAAACGTTATGCTACAAATTTCATTCTAACCACTCAATATTATTACCCACATTATGTAGGTACTTAGTTCTCCTGTGTATTAGATATTTGGATCTTCAATATGTTACATAGCAGCTAGTAGAGTTACATTAACCATACAACATTATTATGTTTATGTGTAATACTACGGTACGCAATTGAATAGTACAACTGCAATGTTTTCATGGTGCCCGTCTGATTGCCGCACCTTGACGCCAACAATAGGAGTCGTTACTCGTTTCCTTTATGACAGTATATATGCGAAATAATTAGCTAGTATGCCCATTGACTCGTGACCAGTACATAAATAAATATATAAAAATAATTATCGGTTTCCCGTCTCTCTGAAATTATAGTAATAAAAAACATAGGTATAAAATACAAGCTACTATGTTTGTATAGTGATTATAGTGAGTATTTATTAATTTTGCAATTTTGGTTTATGAGTTGAGAAAAGTGAGTCAAAAATATCTGTCTCCTTATTCGTTACCTTCAGTATTTCGAAGCTAAAAAAATAAGTAAAAATGTAGAAGAATTGATACCAACATACTTATAGGAGCATGATTGAATGCGTATTTGCGTAAAGGTTGAAAACCAAAAATAAATGTAATTGCTATTATCATTTGCAAGTATTTTTAAACTAAAATAAAGCATTAAATATAAAATAAACGAATGATCTGTCCGTCTGTTTATATCCGACATCGAAAACGATCGCGACTATTTATAAGATTCGAAGAATTGCATGAAATTGTACTGAATGAGTTCATGATGTGCCGATACTTTTTTTTGCGAATTATTTATATCTCGGTTCGTCGAGTTTAGAAACAGATGGATTGAATGATTTACTCACATGTTTGTACTGTTTAAGTATTTCATTGAGGTTTATAACGTAGTTTCGCATTGATGTTTTATATCTTTGAGGCTGAATTAGAATGATTCAATGCGTAAGCAGGTAGTTGCTTATTGTTCTTGTGATTTGAATATTGTTTATGGAGATGTAGGTATAATAACTACGATGATAGTTAGTTAGGTGAGCTTAAGTAATGTAAAGCTTCCCTCAGAAGTAGGAATATTTTTTTATGAAACTAACATATTTAGCCTGGACTAAAGGGTGCAAAAACAGCATCAATGTAATGAAATTCATTGCAGTAAAATGAAAGAACAACGCCTTGTTCGAATATTGACAGCTTAATTTTATACTCTTATACTCATCATTTCAAAATTCTAGAAAATGGGATGTAACACATAAAGAATAAAAATAAATCAGTCATCTTTAGGAGCCGGACGGACGGATGCCCGGATGTTTCAAAACGAAATGAGTCCTAATGACTAGAGAACTTCGAAAATAATTTTCCACGCCGTGACTGCTTTAGAAAATTATTATACCCGAGTGTCGGTACATGAAAACAAAAGCTATGACTCAGACTTATGTTAGACGCCTATTACTACACCCACGTTGTATTTACATACTTAGGAGCTCGCCAATATTTTGGTGCACCATTAACATGTATATAGGTCAGCGGTACAGATTTATCAGCCTATACATAAACCGTCCATTTTTGCAGAAGTTCATAAATATTTATAAAGCAATTCAGTGATATCACATTCACACCTATTCAATTTCGCACTTTGCTAACTTGTTTGGTGTGAAAATTGTATCAAAGTTAGCAAATCTTTGATGGCGCCGACGGTCTATGTAATCTAATCTTGCATAGACAGTATAGGCATTCGTACCTACGCATAGAAAATAGATACTATATTGCGAACCGCGCCTTATTGTTTGTAAGACGCTATAAAGCTGAGTGCACACTCGACAACTATCGTAACAAATCGAATGCAATCGCCCACGTCACAATGGGACAGAGACCGCACATCTGTGCCCCAAATACGAGCAAGGCCGATACATCCTTTTATCAAATACCGGATCCAATAACGGAACGATCCAAATTTGGAATAGATCGATCGATGTCTTTTCCTTATATTAAATCAGATATGTGACAGACTTGAGTGAGAGGACGACCTAGCTTACGAACACAATGTAATCAAACCATACATTTCAGATCTGCGTTTTGTGAAAATTATCTATTACTTTTATAATAATATATTTATCAAAAAGTGTAAAAATGTGTAATAATACGTTAACAATTTCGCTAACACCATAAATCCTTTTACGGTGGTCTACAACTCTTTTAATGGACGTACTCTCATATTGTTTGTTGCTGTAAATGTCCGTGTTTTATGATTATGTCACAAAAGTTCGTTGCTCCGGGCGCACCTTCCGCACGGTTATAAATACGGCGGCGTGTGTCGAACTTTTGACAAGCGTGTAAATAAACACGCGGATGGGATGCGGACGCTGCGTCAAGCATAAGTAACACGCCTGCCAACCGCCCGCCGTGTTACCGTAACCAATTCAGGAACGTATTAGGAACGATGAAAAATAAATTGCAAGCCTCTAACTGAAAAAAAAAACAAAAAGAAACTAAAGAATTTCAATGCATTACTCAGTCTTTGAAAGTAAACGGTTTTAGTGCCGGAGTACTCGAAGCGTTCCATTGTCTGAATCCGACCCTGTCCTTTTATGATCTTTACACGAGTTTACGCAAGTCTTAAACGATCTAAACGATACCATATTACATTGTAAAACATAAATACGAGATATTTATTAACGGTAAAAGACGGCGTCAAAGCTTCTTTAAGTTTTATGTCCCTTTGTATAACTCGGTTTACAGCTTTTAAGTGTTTATTATACTTTATCATATTTTATTGTTCACAACTTATTTTACAACGAGTGTGCCATTGGAGAAATCGTTTTCAATCTTCTGTTATTCGCTTTTGTCTCTGTTATATCCGTTGGCGTTGACACCGTTAATGATAAATTGATTATTGTGAGGAGATTCAAAAAGGTATGAAAGACGAAGTGTTGTCTTTCCGTTAGTTTGTTAGTTTCATTACGCACTAATTACTTTCATCTGGTCTGTAAGTAGATTTAATGGTATTGGGAAAAATGTGTTAATTAATTTAGTCAATGGTATTAATTAATTCAAGTTTAATTTGCATTTTACTAATCAGGCAAAACAATACTACTATAATTTAGCGTAAACCCACTCGAAAATTAATAGGATAAGTGATTGCATGACCTTTGCAGTTAGGGCGTAGGCAGAGAAACACGTGGGAGTGCAATCTAAGTTTCACAAATGACTAAATGCGAGCAAATACCTAATTAGGTTTTAATATCCTCAATTTGGGTTTAATGTTACGCGTATCTCATTGTCTGTTTATTGCCTGCTGTGAATATTATATCAATATGTAAATTAATTGAATCGTATATCTCTATATATTTAATGCAATCTCCTCAGATATTAAATGCTGTGAAAGTATCGACGAAGCGCCGTTGACTTTAAATATATGTGTATTTAAAAGATTATATTTTACAAGCTCCAATGGTTGAATAGGAGTCAATTCTCGGATCGATTGAAGTAGCAATAAGTTAATAATTTTATAAATTCTTAGTATACAGTGCCTAGAATTATGTACAGTCCCCATGTTAATACGATAACTTCGCTCATATCATAACTTCTAATTAAACTTTTACATCGCCGACCATAACTTGTGAAAAGTGGGTTTTATATTAAAATACAATTCCCTATTAACTTCCATGTTGTTCTAGAAATTAAATACATTAGTTTATGTTATGTTAAGGAGTCAATTTAGTTCTACAACCTATGTAACGTGCATATGAACAAAAGTAATACATAAATAAATATGAAGCAGGCCACCCACTATTTCTGTCATTGTTTCAAGCATGCACTGTATCATTTCAATATAATTGTTGAGAGGCGCCTACACTAGTCAATGGGCATGTTACTCAGTCGTGAGAAGACATCGGTACTGCCTGCAACATGTATTTATACTCGATGAGATCGATGGTTTCTCCATTCTGTTTTATCGATCGTTAAATCGATTGTACGTTGCTACTCTGTCTATTGATCTAGTGTTCCGTTAAAATATTTTTATGTGTAAGTACTTGTTTTATTAAGTATACATAATATTATAACACCTTGTATTGTCTAAAGGAGTAAGTTGTACGTAATATTACCTTTGTTAAATCCACTATCTATAGCTATAATATTATGATTAAACGTTAGAAAAATAATGTGGATTCTTGCATAATATTTACTAAGAAGTGTATGGCTAGATGTATGAATGTATTAAACGTCTGAAATAAATCTAACAAAACACTAGCACACGTACTATCTTTTCGTATAATTTCAGAAAAGATGTACATACGTGTAGAGTTACTAGTTATAAAACTAATTCAGTGTGTCAATATAGTTCTATTTCCTAGCATAAGAGTCAACATGAGGAACAAACTGTTTCAGTGCTAGTGGGCAGTGGGCCAACGAGGTACCTCCTTATTACTAATCCTGTACAATCATAGTAATAGTAATAGCCAGCGTTTGTTACTAGGCCATCGTAAACTAAAGAGCGGTCGCTCTGCAATTGATTCTCAAAGATTATTTAATATACATATTTGATCTGTTCTTTATTGTATTTGCACCTGTTTGATTTACTGGTTACGACTGGCAAATAACCTTGTGTGTGATGTTATTGATGTTTTCGATGCTAATTTTCTTTTCAATGGTTTTATTGATGGGATGAGTTTGCTGAGCACAGTTTAAAATCGTGCCCTTATTGATTAAGCCCCTTCTTCCCTTTTAACCTTTAGCGTCTAAAACTTTACGTCACTATCACTTACATCAAAAACATAAGTAAAGTAGATACCTACTTTACAATATGTGAAAAGTTATAGAACTTAATCTAAGGCTGGTTTCAGTGTCGCACTGACCGCACGCTGACCGTCGGCGCTGACAGGCGCGAAATATGAACTTCTAGGGGCCATGCGCGCTGATAGCTACGCGTCATTAAAAAATGCTACCTAGAAGTTAATACAATCTCTACTGTAGCGCTGACGGTCAGCGCGACATTAAAGCCAGCCTAAATATAGCCACGCACTATCAAAAAATATTTTACCACATTTCGTAATCTACAAAATACAAATAACTAATGCGTCCACATGAACTGTGAAAAGGTTTATTGGGTACTGTTAAACGGAATTATTCATAACATTATTAATGAGAAACGGTTTATAGTTCAAAGCATCTCACACATACAGTCATAATCTAGTGACGTGAAAAGAGGAAAACTAATTCAGTGGTTTTCACGTACGTGAAGACGCCAGCATGTCAAACTATACCAATACCTTTTTAAGATTTTCAACTCTACCATCTTGTAATTAAGGCGAAATTCTTTTGGAGTCTTGTGATTGTTTTGAGTAGGTTGATGTGATAGTGTTTCATACGTTTACACGTTACTTCAGGCACAGATTACTCACTATTGCGCGTACGTCATCGTCTGTCCAATTTCTTCGTAAACAGCTTATTTATGGAGAAGGTAATACATTTTATAGGGCGATTATTTATATTGTTAGGTGGTTAATGAGTAGTTTGTAATTATTATTGCAAATATCAATAAGCAAATTGTTCCTTTTACTTCCCGAAAGTGGTAAACGCGAAAAGCTACGGATGTTGTGATCCCAAATATTCAATTTTTATTTACTCTAACACTAATATGAATCCTTACATCGGCGGTTTACATCATTACGATACACGAAACTGTATTACAAACTTTGTGAAACAAACACAAACACAAAAAACGTTTTTTTTAATTGGGAAATCGAATCTGAAACACCGTGCTCAGTACCTAATTGCACTATGTTCTTTCAGATTCACATTTTAAGAAAAATCAGTAATACATTGTGATATTTTAGTTCTAAGTCGTAGTATCGGCGTACTCTGACCCAGTGTAGTCACCGCAGCGACGAGCGTGGGCGCATTGGCGCCGTCCCTAGAGTAAATATTCTCAGAACTTTATCGCGTCTACGTAACCATTCATTCATGAGCCGTAACTCACTATACATCCATACAAATACGTTCCGCTCTCACAAACGACAGAAAAGTCGCATAGGTCAAAGAAAACTGGTTACTATTACTGTTTTGTCGCGTCACTAAAATGCATGGAAAGGAAAATTATAAACCTTAGTTAAATAGGGCAAATGGTGACGTAATGTTTATAAACATAAAGTTTATAATGCAATTTCATAATGTGATGTTTAGAACTTCCCGGAAATCCAAACACGAGTCGGAAATTTTCTTTCAACAGAATAAAATAATGAGTATTGGACTCGCATAGGAAGGGTTCCGTACTATTACCTTGTATGTAATATACGTAAAACGGCAAAGAAACATCGTCGTTTTCTTGCATAAACATTTATTTTGTTCTGTTTTAATGGGAATACAAATACACCATCCGTGACTCAGCTGTCTAGCTATCACGGTTCATGAGATACAGTCCGGTGATAATCAAACAGAGAGTGGACGGTTTTTAACCTTTGCGTACGGAACCCTAAAACTGTTTTTGAATTACAGCTTCTATAATTGAAAGTGTAAAAAGAAAAAATGTGTTACGAATGGATTATTTCATATAAACTGTTTGTGTTATTAGTGAAGTTCTAAAACAATGATACCAACGTGTATTAGGGCTCCTAGATCTATCCAGGGCTCCACCGATGACGTCACACGGCAGACACGGTCTATTGTGCAGGTACAGAACTTAATTAATGACTAATACTAATGACTAATTAGTATCTAGCATGTATTGATGTACTAACATTGATTTACGAGTTAGGACTAAATTTATGGTTATAAAGTCAAAGTTCAATGAACTGTTGAAGTTAGTACCAGTGATGTAGTTGCAATAATTATAAAGGCTTCGGCAGGTGTGGGTGTATATTTTAATTGGAATTGGATTATCTAGTTAAGAATAAAATATTACATCTTACTTAATTTCTTAAGTGTGGGAGAGTCATGCTTCGGCACGAATGGACCGGCTCGACCGAAGTGATACCACGGCCTCACAGAAAACTGACGTGAAACAACGCTTGCGTTGTATTTCGTCGTGTGAGTGAGGTTACCGGAGGTTCAATAACCCCCCTCCCCAGTCTCCCCAATCCCCGAATTCAACAATCCTCAAATTCCCAATTCCCAAAAGGCCGGTAACGCATTTGTAACGCCTCTGGTGTTCCAAGTGTTCATGGGTGGCGCCGATTGCTTACCATCAGGCTACTGCTATTAAAAAAAAAATTATAAATGCGAAAGTTCGTGTGTTTGTGTGTATGTTTGTTACTCAATAATGTCAAAACGGCTGGAGGCATTGTGATGACATTTGAAACAGGGTTAGGATGATCTGGAATAAAACATAGGCTACTTTTTAACCTTCGGAAACACGGGCCAAGCTGCGGGCAGATACTAGTGAGATATGTAAAGTGACTGAGGAAAAATTAGGATATTATATTATGCATTTCATCATCATCATCATACTATATCACCCAAAAGTTGTCTACTGTTGAACATTGGCTCTCCTCCTTTTCGTGCTTAGTCATCGTCTTTCATAGCGGCCGGTTAAAACTGAAAGAAGAACTTTTATTTCAAACTTTTTTGTTTTTTTATTCAATGCAATAGTTATAAATCGACTTCCCAAAAAAGAGGAGGTTATCAATTCAGCTGTATATTTTTTAATCTTTAGCTTACACTACTTTTCTAAAACAAATGCTATCAACACACCATTCCTAGATAATTTTTCTTGGAACTAACTTTCTGTCTTCATGTCTGACCTCGATGCGATATTCTTTTGTTTGACAGTGAAAGATGCCTTGAGGAGTCATTGAGAACATTACCCGCTGATTGTATTTTCTATGAAAAATTTACTTAGTCACGCGACCTGATAAATACTTTCCCCTTTGACATAGATATGGTTAAAATTAATTCCAAATAACTTTGAACCTGTTCTTCAATTAAATGAGTAAAATGGGCAAAAAGTCGATTAATTTTGTCATCAACGTATGATGTAATAGTCAAGAAATAAAAGAATCAATCCGAGGGCAACTAACATGTCTGATTTAATTAAAATTCTATTTAGGTTGTACAGAAGTTGCCAAGGTTGATAATGTCCTCAAAACAAAAATGAAGATCATTACTATTGGACATGATATTTCAAATATTTTCTTAAAAAAAGAATTCACCAAGTATAATTTTCTCAACTGAAGGTAACAGTTTCGTCAACGGCATTTCATTTTTAAAATAGTTCATTTGTCTCGATGTTTCCAAATTCAAAACAGTTCTGTTTTTAAAATGATAACTTCAAAGAAGATCATAGTGTTGCGACGCACCTCAGTCGCACCCCAGCTACGATATTAAAAGCCACGCGACCTCATTTCGCTTCCGTACTAAACGCTTTTAAACTCACACCTAACGCCCGTGACGAACTATCGATATTACTATGTCGATAAAATGTTATGCATCGTTTAGAATACTACAACCCTATTTATCTTTATGGTTTTGTTTTAGGCTTGTAATAAAGAGAGGATCTTTATATTTTTTTGAGGGTGTTCAGCATACATTTTGGAGATAATGCTATGATTTGAAGTCTTATTTAACTGTACTAGAATAAAAGTATCCAGTACTAAAGTACTGGTACATAACATACTTTTGAATACTATTTTTTACGATTACATTATAAATGTTACGAATTGAGGGTTTTACTCTTAGATGACTATGCTTATCTCAATCACATAAAATAAAACTATAGCAGGTAAAAGCATTTCCAGAGTGAACTTTGAACTCTAAAATTACCATTGTAGCCCAAGACTGCCAAATGCGTTTCACAGCGATAACAATATAGGTGCCCTGAAGTGCACCTTTCTATTTCCTAACGCGGTGAGACCTGAGAGTTACACTTCTGGCCGACCGTTAAGGATAAGGGATTGATATGAAGCACAAACAACGAGGTCTTCATCATAAACATAACCCTTGTTATCCGGAAAGGGTACAATAGAGACACAATTTACTTCAATCGATATTTCAGTTCATCCAGATGCTGAGTTCATAGTTGGAAATTCCCAAACGTTAAACCCTGAGGCAGTTAACTTTTCCTAGAAATTTGCTCTGGACTTTTGTATAAACCACTGTTTGTTCAAACAAGAATGATTCATAAGAACAAAAGCCATTGCATCGCATTCTCTTAACATTGAGCAGATAAAACATATCGACTTCATTTATCATAGACAATGAGATAAATGTGAAAATTATAAAAACTCTTTGGTTCGTGTTAAACGTCGCCGTGAGAGGTGTTAGAAAAAATAAGGTTTTATTCATGGCACATTAGTCATTCGAATTTCAAATTTATTCGTGAACAGATGATAGGTATACGCCTATCTGTCTTTATTTAAATCTTTGTAGAGCTTGTTGAGTCAACATGACATGTAATTGACCCTCGAACACGGGTCAAAATATGCAAATGGCTCCATCCACCATCATTAAGTCTTAGCCTCAATTAATTCGTATTGGCTCAATTGAGAGTATATTTTTGATTGCACATATTAATTTCTCAGCAACATATCATTTTCAATAAAAACATACAGCCACGCCCGGTTATGTTAAAGTAATAAGCGTGGTTACGCCTTATCAATTAAATTTCATATTTTTATAGTGTAATTTATTAAGCACTTATTAAGACTGTAGTAAAAATATTTGAGACATCATTTTTGATCGTATAAAATTATTCTGAAAAATTTTAAACTGAGCTACGAAACGAGTTTAATTACAATGAAAAATGTCCCATATTTATACAAGTATAAGATTTAATTTCCAAAGTCTTTCTCTAGGCACACGACGTTTCCAACAAAATAACATAACATAACATCACGCCTTTTATCCTCAAAGGGGTAGGCAGAGGTGCACATTATACCACTGTACAATGTAACACCCACTTTTCACTATTTATGTTATGAGTCCCATGTAATAGGGGGTGAACCTATTGCCATATACCGGGCACAGTTCCAGACTCCGTGCTACTACTGAGAATTTTTTAAAAACCCAGTAATACTTTGCGCGACCCGGGAATCGGACCCGAGACCCCTTGCTCGGCAGTCGCAATTGCGACCACTCGGCCAACGAGGCAGTCCAACAAAATACTACACATATTTTCTCCTGCATGTTCATATAATGCTGGTTCTAGCAGAGATCCGCATTTCTCTATCGCAATATTACATCCTAGATGGTCAGAGCATTACGTACGGCATATCTCGAGCAAAATGAGATATCACACAATCGTGACCATAGGAACGGAATATTGCGTGCTTTCTATAGAAGATGCCCATTGACTACGATGTCATTAGAATAATGATGTATCTAGAGAAAACACACGATTTTGTGGCACTGTATTCTGATGGAAAACAATATGTTTCTACGTTTTTACATTGTATCATGAATAATTTCATTTCATTCATTTTTACTCTTGAGATTATCACAGTTACTTACCTCAGCTTTAGCCTCAAAAGACTCACTGTAGGTTCCTACTATTAAAAATCACTGAAACAAGATGAAATTAAAAACGCAAAAGAGATAAAAGGCCTTTTAAAAACAAAGTATCTGCATGAAACTCTTCTACAAAGAAACTAAATAGGCTGTCAACTACCCATTAACTTGAAACTTCAGTAGTTCACTACATCAATGCCAAAATCATCAGCTTCAAGGAATGATTAATCTCGGTTCATCAAGCCCAGTTTATAGGTAGTAAACTCAAACTTTACGATGGCTTCGTTCATGGAAGTAGCATTCAAAAATTTATTCAGCGTGCAGGTTTTACGAAAACAATCGAAGCGGGGTTCGGGGAGAGAGGGGGTATGCTACACACAATGAATGGGAACGAATCTGATTTGTTTATTTTGGTCCAGCTCCCGGTTTAGGGACGAACAAACTTACGAAGCCACATTGTGAGCGTAAATTACGTTTGTTCAACGCAAATAAAGTTTCACAGTGTGTTATGATAGCTTGCGCGGGTGAAAGGATTAATTACCGGCGCATGTCAGCACGGGAGTCATTGCTGCACTATGTATTAAAATAACTCTTATTTATAATGCAATAAAGGCCTGCAGCTAGCCAAATTGTTGGTGATTGGTATAATTATTTCATGGCAAATGATTAGATACAAATGCTGCAAATTCCTATTCGATTTTTCTTTTGTGAATATGTGTCCTGCTCAGTGAGTGGTCCTCTAGTAAAAAAGTCAATTAATTAAAAGGTTGTATCCATTTTATTTTGCCTTTTAGTAATGTAAGGCTTTTAGGTTCAAAACAAAACAGTATTAGAACTAAAGTTTCAAAAGAAGCTAGACTCGGGTACCAGCTGTTTGAGAGCTTTGAGCAATAAAATTATATGAGAACTAGCTCCCTGCCGGACACTGGCCACATATACATTTATTAAATGAAACAGTCAGTTGTTTCGAACTTACTTTTGAAAAAATTGCTGTGTAATAAAAACTTTAGTTCTTCATTTACCCGTTTACCATTTCAGGAGTATAAAAGGACAGCGAAGCGACTAGGTGTGAGATTTTCATTATCTTTATATATATACCCTGTGAGTGTGTATGTCACTGAACTTCTCTCAAATGACTGGACCGATATTGATGAAATTTTTTTGTGTGTTTGGGAATGGTTTAGATTCACAAATCAGCCCGGCAGATGGCGCTGCAGTCGATATCTAGGTTATTTATCTACACCTATTATTATATTATTATGCAGGACAACGTCTATTGGGTCCGCTAGTGTTCTTATAAAAACTGTTGTACTGCCAGATGCAACAAAATTCATTAACTCGACATTATTAAGACAAAGATCTCCATAAGCGATGTACTCTAATTTGAATTAAACTCTTTCACACTCCACAGAGTAATGTCATTAACATCTCTCTAATAACATGGGCAGCGTCCATCAGCCGCCACTCGCCAGTTCACCGCCCTACGTCAATGGAACAAAACTTGAACCCACGACCTTACAAACAGTTAACACCAGCCCGTCGGTCTATCAATTAATTGAGATTTATTTTCTTTCATTGCAACTACAACATAAAAAACTAAACAAATATATCTCTTGAAAATGTTTGTGCAATACATCAGAGATATTCTTCGAACAAACATGACTGTCATGTCGGCATCGCAAAGAAAACCAAGTCTACATGACAGGAGCGGATACAAGTTATTCCCGATATAGCATCTACAAGGCGATAAAAATGTCCGGCCAACTAGATTTATTACAATCGAAAGCTATTCAGGCCGATTTGAATAAACAGCCGTGTGATAACACGAATTGAGACCAACTGCACTATCCCCACACCTTCCAATATATCTTGTCATGATTATTCTATTAACGTGTACGATTAACTGATAACATCGAGGAATATTGATTTATGATAATGGCTTTTTAGTACTGGAGCTATCTACCATCAGTACACAAGCGGGTTTTTATTGTGTAAGGGCACGTATTGTTACTTGGATGACTGTAAGTGTACACACACTGCGAGTAAAGTTTAACGCACCATGTAGATAGAATTAATTTACTGCGTACACTTGGTGTCAAGAAAATGTGTTCGCGAGCCAATTACGAGCTGATTACGCGTTTTCGCATCAAGGCAAGGCTCCAAAAGATAACGTTACATACATAATCAAATTACAACGGAATGTCTTTTATTGTTGCCGTCAATGTAAATCTGCTGTTTCATTTTCCTCAGATGTTACATGCATTTTTGTATCCTCGATAAAGATCGAAACCCTTGACACAGTATGACACGGCTCGATTTCTCTGATTATTCCGTAAGCGTCCCAGAACTGGAGACACAATATATGCATCTATAAATTCTCATTGAGAATGCGTCTTGTTTAAATCTAATGGGCGTATTAAGATTTAAGTGGCCACATATTTCTAATTCGAGTTGTAATCGAGAAAGCATAAACAGTCATTAAACAGACCACCCTCAAAAAGCATTAGAGTGTTACGAGTGTGTGGTACATCACACGTAGGTATTATCCAGTGGCGGAGGCCGAGTGGCCCCGAGCCGGCGACGCAGCGTCGCGTCTGCGCCACTTGTCCCCATTCTCCTGCAAATTGACTCGAATATGACTAAATCCTTTTAAGAATTCATAGCGCTGAGCATAACACTCACTTATTAACTTATGTGTATGACCTCATGCCGTAAACTCGAGTATAATAGATTTTTTTGCACTGTTCCTAAAGTTGACTAAAAAATCTGTCATAAAACTTTCTGTAAAATGGAGGGTGATTCAAGTTCTACAGAGTATTGTGAGTGTTCTTTGTTATATTGTCATGGACAGGAGTATTTATGAAGCTCATATAAACAGACACGTTGGAGGACCGTGTGTGAAATTGTCGTTAAGATTTTAGTAGCAATTTCACATCTGATGGCTTGTAAAACGTTATCTACGTCTTTGTTAGTCATCTTTTACCCGTTGTTTACCTGAAGTTGAGTAAACCGACATTTAATTCCCGTGTAAAGTTCATCTTATGATTGTATAGGTATCTACTTTTTGCTCCCCACAAATTCGTTCAATGAATTTTTGCATCCTCGTAATTACAGTTCTTTGATGTACCTGCCTGATTCGATACGTACAAAAACTTAATTTGATTACCTCTAATAATATTGTGGAACGAAAAGGGCGTGAAATTTTTAAATTTCATATTTCATTAAAATGTCAATCAGTTACCTTGATGCGTTTTCTGTCATTTTATCCTCTTCCCAAATTGACAGAGTGCACAATGTATAACAGTAACCACAATAATGTAATGCTAATAAATATATGATTTTGTTATTGACCATGTCTGGTTTCACCATCGTAACTTGACCTATATTTTTCCTCAGCAAATATTAACAAATGCTTTTGTTTACAGATCTACACAGACTGGGCGAACCACTACCTGGAGCGGGCCCGGTCTAGAAGACGCGCGGGTGCTTCAGGCGGTGGGCTTGCTCGAGACTGCGCTGATGGACTGTTGCTAGCCGATGTGCTGGAAGGTGTGACGGGCTTGAAGGTGCACCGCGCGCATCGCAAGCCGCGGAACCCACAACAAATGGTAAGTACCTTGTGTGTATATTTGTATGTTCTTTGTATAAAAATTTAAAGGCTAAAGCAAAATGAAAAAGAGCATGTTGTATAGTTTCTCATTACGTAATTGATGACAAATAATCAGCCAATTATTCTTCAAAACCTTGCATGTCTTATAATTAGGAGATGGATGTAAAGCACATCAACCCTATCAGTAAAAATGAAGAAGTGTTGCTTTTCTTCGTTATTTCAGCAGACATTCTTCTGCAGTTACCAATACAAGACTAACCTCATATAGACGTATGAACACACACTTCTCATCTATAAAATTATTAACATACAGGATGATAAGAAACATATAATATAGGTGTCCATGTACATCGATGACGTCAGTGTCAATAACCCATAGAATCCTTTGGCGTCAGTTGAAATTAATTACTCGTGTAATCGTGCCTATAGTGACTACACAATTTGCTTGGCACTAATTCATTTAGTGACTACATCGGGCACATTCTTGCACATCTCTAGTGGTTATTGTTCAGTGTGTAAATGAATAGTGAATTAGCACGGTACATTTTGTATAGAGGTATAATGCAGTCTGGTTGTTTGAATTGTGTAATAACTCGGTTATGAAACGAATGGAAAATTTTGGAAGTGCCTATAGCATTTTCTATATTTGTCAATCATTTAATAAGTTGTCAGTGAGATTTTATTAATTAATAACATAACATAACATCACGCCTTTTATCCCCGAAGGGGTAGGCAGAGGTGCACATTATGCCACTGTACAATGTAACACCCACTTTTCACTATTTATGTTATGAGTCCCATGTAATAGGGGTGAGCCTATTGCCATATACCGGGCACAATTCCAGACTCCGTGCTACTACTGAGAATTTTTTAAAACCCAGTAATACTTTGCCCGACCCGGGAATCGAACCAGAGACCCCTTGCCCAACGGTCGCACTTGCGACCACTCGGCCAACGAGGCAGTTATTAATTAATGTACATAATAAATATTAAGATAATAATAAGAACTAAGATTAAATATTTACAACTTAATAATAAATATATTTCTATGATTAGACTAAATTTAAACTAATATTATAAATACAAATAATTAAAATATTTACACCTTAAAATTACCTTTAAAAATAACAATAATAAAATTCAGCTTAAGGCATCAAACAAAATATCCTCGTCGTAGCTTTTAGAATTAATTTTTGATTTAGCTATTAGGCTCTTGTTTATATTGTAGGTAGTCTTAGGAAAGTTTACTGAGCTATAGGTTCTGGAATCAAATCTGTCTTTGTACCTCGATGTCGTAGGTAATAAAGAAGAATGGAATGATACTCTGAGCATTGCAAGCATCACAAGAATGCAGCGCAAAACGCACAATAGCCAACATAATATTATAATGTAGGGATTATCACATCGGTACATTAAATTACAATCAAATTAAAAAATCAACAAAAAATATGAACCCAACATCAATTTAACGGCCCTCTTAATAATTTCCCGATAACTAATAAAATCAATCATTTTACGTCCAAACAGAACTTTCAAATATCCGCCGCGTTGTTTATTATTATTCACGAACAAAAATGAAAGCTGTGCGGGAATATTTGGTTTACCTACCCGAAATAGCTATCGGTTCACAAATCATTGAGGCAGGTACACATGAGCGGGTACCGGCGTTATGTCGACGGGTCGCCATACTCGGCGAGTATTGATAGGTAGCACAGAAACCCGAATCCTGTTGGGTAAACGACGCCCAGTTTCCGGCGAGTGTGAAAGTGGGCTTACAATTTTTGACTGCACGCATGCAGTGTTAATTTTAGTAGTACGACTATTTGCGAATTCGGTGCACGGTTGGAGGGTTATCGATTAGCAGTAGGTATTAAAGGATATGAAAGTTTTATTGCATAATAGGCCAAATTTAGCACATGTCTAGATATACCTGACAAATGATTTTAGACAGGTGCACTGTAACGATTACAAAATTAAATAACAATACAGAGTTTTACCCTTACTTTTACAAGTTCTATTCATATTTGAAAATATTTTTGCATCACACCTACTTAAATTTTAAATACTAAGATCTTATCCATACCTCGTTAGCAAAACCCCTGAAAGAGAAAACAATAGTCGGTAGCATATAAGTCCTTTACAAACTACATACTTAACACAACTTACTTACGTAAACCAGGCAATGTCACCTAATAGATTTTGTTTACAGTAGTAACATGATATGTTGCGGTGTAGGGGCCAAGCAGTGTTGACCACATCCGTCTATATACGTCACTATATCAATTCCTATTAGATAACCTAAGGCCAACAAGGACACTCAGATAAGAAAAAACTAGATTTTTCTACAAAAAAGTTTCATTAAAAAGGCTTATCATAAAGATAATCTAGTCTGTCATATTTCTAAGTAACAAGGTGCAATGTCAGATAGCAAATGTTCTAACATAGAACTGTGTCTAATCTAATTTAGAAAGTCTAATGCCCGAATACTGAAAGGCCAATCAATTTTAAGTTGTACTCAAATATCGTGCCATCTCTGTTAATTTACATAGAATTTGTAGTGACGGAACTATAGTTAAGCGCGACTTAAAATTGAGTAGCGTTTGAGTATTTCAGCGGAAAGCTGATAAACTCACCTCTTTTGTTACAACATGGGGAAAATTTAATTAACTATTGGTCTATTCATAAATTACTATACATCAATATCAAACCGATAACCGAGAGAAGGTTGGCCAAAATACCTCGTGTCAGATTTGCCAGATTACAATTTGAAACTCAAACACAAAAGCATTTATTACAATGAAACCATAATTTGATACTTTTGAAACGCCAACAAATATAAAATAAGTAAATAGTAGTCTGTCAGTCTGTCCGTCAGTGAAGCTAGGCGCTCGTTCCAAAATGTAGATTCGAGTAGAGAAGAACGAAAAAGAAACTCCATGCGTTACTCTTTTAAAGTTTAGGTTTATTAAAGACCTCTGCTGCCTCATCTCTGTCAATTTCTAATTCATTCATTGATTGATCTAATTCATTGGCTCTTACGATCACAAATGTATTTTATATAGTACCGTTCATTTTTATTTAATAGTTTTGTTCAAAAGCTAAAGACCAAAATGCTGCATAATGCTAGACCTTTCTTACGCCATTTCTCTTTTATTCAACAAGCAGTTTAAGATTTGTAGCAACAACTAAATGCAATCGTTGATTTTATAATGGGTGCAATGTTAAATATGCATTTGACCACGAATGTACAACATAGGTGTAAAGAATAAGTCGTAAAGTTGGGTCTACGATAAGCTGACAGCTTGTTCAACATGAACTAACGAATCGGTAAATGCCCCAACTATTGTACTATTGTGTGTTTTATGTAATCCAATATTGTTATGGGGTCAATGCACTGCTTTTTATACACGGAAACTTTAAGTTTTAATAATAATCCTGACCAAGGAGATGGTAAAACAGTGAAGTTGATACCAATATCAGCGTCATCCTCTATTGTACTTATGGGGCAAGATTTTGTCACAAATATACGTTAGACTTTTCATCTCAAACTATCGTTCAAAATATTAATTTGTACTTTAGGTAAATTGGTTATAAATCAATTTTAATATACATATCCAACGAAACTAATTAGGTAATGCTCAACTTAGGTATTCAGTGTGCACCGTGTTAATAATTACCCTAATGTTGAGTAAGTAGGTAGTACCTAAATGAGACGATGAGGATTTAAAATATACAAAAGGAATACCTCCTAATGTTATTATAGGTATTTATCAACGTATTTTCCACAATTCGTACCATAAACAAGTATTGTTCTTAATTAGCAGGTAAGTACATAACAGGAAAACTAGAAATATTCTGAATTAGGACACAATGAGGATACCTCGTCTCAGTAAATATCTATTTGCATTACAATTCAACGAATAATGAAGCATTAAACCGCATCTATTTTTACACTAATTACGAACTAAATTGAACTAGTCAATGGAATATTTTTAGTAAGTACAGAATATGCAATCAAGCTTTAAAGCGTTGAAAAAGTCCGTGGGCGTATTGTTTTTTAATCTATTTTCAGGATTGCCAAATTGATAGAACAAATAAATAAACGTGTGCTACTGGAAAATGTCTTCTAACCTATTCGTAATAAGTTGCACATCTGTTCGTGTTTACCTTATTACCACAGCAGCAAGAATTAAAAATAGCGTTATTTTTAAATGAAACCTAATAAATAAATCCTAGAGTACAATTTATTTGGGCAGGCTGGAATTTCTTGGGCTTTTGTTTGCATTCATTAGATCGGGAGTAGAGCATTGTTTGAGCAAGTGTGGAAAGAAATGAAACAGTGGCTAGGCAACGCACGCGCCGCACAAAGTACAGACGCCAGCAGATAAACCTCCTCCAATCTTTCAATTTTCTTCATTGAATTTTCAACTTTAGATTGAAAACAATAAAGTTGATAATTCAGAAAGGAGTACGTTAACTTACTGGCCGTACATATTGATTGTGTTGTGCTATTGAACTCGCATTTGTCCAGGAACATTCGCTATGAAATATTAGCACTATGGGAAACGAGATCCGTGGCAAGCTATTAGAATATTAGAAAATAAAGGTTTTACACTCAAGCTAACCCGTGTTTATGGCTTAACGCGTGCGCCAAAGGACTATTACTTTCCATTCTTCGACAGCTTAAAAAAACAATACGTTTGTTTAAAAAAAGAACAACATTAAAACGATGTTTAAAAATCATTGTTAGTATTAATAACAAACTGTCAATAAAAGGTTTAAATCAAACAACAAACTTAACTTTTTATTTTCCTTAAAGACACCCTTTTAAGTGGTTAATGAGCTGGTTAAGTCGGCCCTCCCAGGGTGCTTTCATCGCTCGCAACATGTGGAGGCAAAAAGTTAAATAGTTATACGCATAAAGGCGTTTTTTGCGAAGCGCCTGATGATAGATCGTTAACGGAGATGACTGGTATCTGACAAACAAACCGATTGTTTGCTTGTACAACATCGTGTGATTTATTACGGGTTAACGGGTATAACATATAGACAGGTACAACGTATTTAATTATTAGAACATTGTTTAGTGAAGGTTGTTTTTCAAAATAGGTTGTGGCCTACATTCTTTTTACGTAACATCATTTTTATTCTAAAAAATGGTAATATGTAATTTCAAGACTACCTAGTTGGCCGAGTGGCGACTCCCGGGCAAAGTATTACTGGTTTTTTTTTAATTCTCAGTCGTAGCACGGAGTCTGGAAATGGGCCCGGTATATGGCAATATGCTCACCCTTATTACATGGGACTCGTAACATAAATATTGAAAAGGGTGTGTGCATCTCTGCCTACCCCTTCGGGGATAAAAGGCGTGATGTTATATATGTTATGTAATTGTAATGATTAAAAAACCACATCGGTAGATTTCCAGATTGCACGTTTTGTACTTGAATTCGCGATCTTTCTAAAGTTAATTTCACAAACAATTAGTACATATAATAATTATGTATGTAAGAACTATGAGTGTTTGCATAAATTCGATTACAGTATTACATTACGTGTTATCAAGACCACTCGTCTTGATAATGAAATATCGAACTTATGACCAGAGCCCAAGGAATCCTTTTTCAGCAAGTCTAGAAAATAGCCAAAGCAATAATAAGTTTCCAGATACCTATAGGTAGTACTAACAAAGAGCCTAGATATAAGTTTTGTACTCACCTAATATTTCACTCAGTCGAACATGAATTTGTTCCATAGTAAGTTAGATAAACTTTTGTTCTCTCACTACAATAACAAGTCAGGTCATAAAAACTTAGATAAGATACATACATTATTTATTATCTGTATATAGGAACGTTATGTAAAATAGTTACCTATACTTTTAAGTAATTACAATAAAATGTATATGTCAAGTGAAATATCAATAATTTTATACTGAGCTAATTTCACTCAATCATCATCAGTCGAAATACTTCCACAGCTGGTTTTATGGTTCCTGGGCTTCTTTGGTTTCCTTGGTTTTGTCCTTCCTGGCTTCCACTGGGGTTTACTCTAAGCCTCTCGCATCTGGTTTAGAGTTGCACTTAGGTTTCTTAAATATAAAGGGATGTTTCTGCACAGCCTTCAGTGGTGAGTCGCAGTTTTAGGACGATCGACTTGGAGATATCCATGTCAATGTATTTCTATTTCATTTTTTCCATAATTGAGACATTAAAATTGAATTTTCTGTCAGTCTGTCTATTGGTAAAGCTAACTCGTTCCAAATATTCTCGAACGACACGTAAAGTAGGTACGTACATACCATACCATGTCATCATAAACATAAAAATAAATATCTAAATCACAAAATAAATAATCAAGCTATCAAATAATGTAAAATCTAGATCGTAAATTATAGGAGATCTAGTTTGGCTAATCCTTAATTCTGATCTAGTTTATAATGAGGGAGCTGGTACAAAACTGGTATTGTTACAATCATTGGGAGCATGTTGCGGGTGTTGCCTCGTACATCGAGATTCATTGGTAGGTACTTGTATATCCTGGTACTTGCTATTATCCATTTCTGTCTTAAAACATAATAATGCTTCATCTGATTATTATCGAAGTAATAACAAATATGGTTGCCCAATTGATGTTGTCAGATATTGTTGAGGTACCAACTTAATTTCAAAATTTGACTAATGGATAACAGACCTGGAAAAGTTTCAAACTTTCTCAATTTCTTTTGCGCGATGTTCTGTTATAGATGTTATTTATTTCCTAGTATAAAGAAAAGAAGCTGAATGGAAACTATTGTAGGTACTTACCTAATTCGCTACTGAGCATTATTGGGTCTGGAAACTGAGTGCAAGATTGTTCTCATCAGCGTTTATTAATCTTGGCAGTCTACCAATAACACATAATCGTATAACAATAAAATATGGATGGAACCGTTTGATTAGACAATTATTATTATTGTCTCCAGTTCACATGAACATCTGTGACTGCAGAATGTAATCTTCCATCTTTATTGAGCTTTTGCTGAGCCATATTTGCACAATCGTTTACCGGCCGTGACCCACCCGGACGCGGCTTCCAGATAATCATCTCATCTGATCTTTGAGATGACGATGCACAAGTGCGCCATTGTTCAGGGACCTTAAACCGTTACGGTTATGGGACATTTTAAGACCCATTTTCCTTATAATAAGGTTATGAAGTTTACTCGCCAATTTCGCCCGCTAATTAGCCGGGTAAAAGGTTTCCCGTACGTTTAACCAGCTCTTCGGTCCCGCTGTCTTGGAGGCTCGAGTTCGACACATCTCGATACCATTGCTCGGCCATAGCATTCATTCGCGCGCGCGCTTTGCTCTGTGACGGGTGCGTCCAACGACTCGAACCTCACACTCGTGATACAACGACGTATCGATGTTATTTTTTTACAATCGATTAATATTTTGACCGCTCACATTGAAGTGTTAAAGTGATACCCTATCAGTGATTGTGAGATGATGGTATAGTGAACTGTGGTGAATTTTTGAAGTGGATTTTTTTACTTTTTTGAAATTTAGTTCTTTATACAGGTCAGTGTTTTTTATTTATTATTTCAATATGGTCTGATTAAAATACCGTTTAGCGAATTAGACTCGAAGTTAACGAGCCGTGTCTACAAATTATACGTTTTGTTGTCCGTCTAGCTACTTAATACATCTTTTGAATCTTCCGGCGTGTACCGGTTTCTTGAATAATCTTTTGATTTTAAGATCGTACGATGTATTTACGACTTTATGACAAATTGCCCGTTGTGGTAGGTATTTTAAAAAAGTCGTGATTCGGTAATTAGAATAGAGAGAAATAAGCGTTCAATTTTTATTACATTGAAGGTAGTTAGCAGTTAATTAGTTTAAAGTTTCTTTAAACGAATTTAATTCTACAAGCATTTAGTTAATGAATGGTTTTCGAATTGGATTCGTATAGAGGTTGACTTTGGCTAAGTAATTGGACTAGCTAGACCAGGATTTAAATCTAGATCTTTAGATTAATGCTTCTTAGAGCAGTCTGCTGGGACACAACAGATAATTATCTTAGTACCTAACTTTAATTAACACGATGTTTTGTAACTTTTTTGCTTCAAGTTCAACTTTAAACTTTGGACTTGGGTAACGTTTTTTATACAAGTAACACCTATAATTTCTTAAACAAAACAAAAACGTTACATAGAATTGTATCATAGTGGTTTTCTTCTGAAAGGGTAAACAGAGATGACAAGTTACACACCAAATTAATGTTTTAAAGTTAATGTGATTTTCTCTCCATCTTGATTTATAATCTTTGCTTACCGATCGAGACAGTCATATACTTTTAAGATTAAATAAATTGTCTTTATAATCAAAGCGGACCGTTAACCTACGATGACCTTTATGTATGTACGTACTATGTAGGTACCTATGGGTAGTTTTTATATAGCTTCCGATGTGAATAGATAGTTATAGGTATGACAGTTACCTAATTGGTGTAGGTACCTATTTGTGTTTTAAGTAAGTTCTTAGTGACTTCTTTGTTAGATACTTAAGTTACTTAGTCAAAAAATGTTACTTTCATGTTATAAATGTGTAAGTGTGTTTGTTTGTTTGTCTTGATTTTAAGTATATTCCTTCTTTACGGTAAATAGGTATATTATTAAGCTTAGGTTAACTCTTTAGGGCCGATTTTTCAATAATCAGTTAATTTTCAACTGTAGAATAAGATTGACATTTGACAGTTTTTAGTATGGAAGAATATTGTCAAATATTCAAAGTTATTTCTCAGTTAAAATTCGTCTGCCGTTAGAAAATCGGCCGTAAAGATATTATTCTTCTTTTAATTTCATCTAATTGAATGTAGAAGGTTTTTGCTAAGTGCCTATTCGAAACATAATCAAAACTATCTTTGATTTTATGTAATGAGATTTTTTAGCAAAATCCATCTAAATATTTAATTTGTCCGTGATAGTAAGTGCTCATCATTATTACACACGTGTAGTCAGATATAAAACCTTAGTCCTATCTTTGAAGGCATAAAAATATATTACTAAAATACCTATACATTAGTAGGTAAAAGCCCTGGCTAGGCCTTGTAATGTCATCTGATTGCTGGCTATAAAATTACCCAACCTCCTTTTTACGATGTTTATTTCTGGCAATGAGCCAATTTCTTTGCTTAGAGCCTAACAAGGTACCTGTAATGTATATACAAAATAAATATAGACACGGATACTGGCGGGGGCATGCGGTGGTGGGGGCGCGGGGAGCAGGCGCTCGCCGCGCACTCTCTGCCCGGCTGTCGAAAGTGTCGACGCGTCTGTGACTAAATAACTTGGTGTTTTTATTGGTACCTAAATACAGAACACAACAAGTGGCGACCCTGCCAGGATTACAAAATACGAAGGTACGTGAAAACCTATATGACACAAATAGAGGTAAATTGATATGCGGGACCGACTTCATTTAGTTTCGTTGTAGTCACTGTACTTCGTTAGATACCTACATATTTGAATTACCCATGTCTTTATAACGAAGTAAAGGAGGAGTGTATTTTTTGCCTCGTGAAGTGCAGTGTGTGCAATAATTTGATGTGGATCGGGTCCCGTAATATTGATTGGTACCTATAATAATATATATTAAACGTCCGACGTTGAACGTAACGAATTACATCAATAATGCCTCAGTATGTTGTCAAAATAAGCAGTATGGAAAAAAAAACAAAACAATAAAAAGATAGATTTTAGGTAATTTGTTTCTCAATGTGTGAATGCGTTTCTATTGTCCTCACTAACTGGCGGCGGCGCAGGTACCTACAAGTTTCCTAGGTATTCCCGCTTGTTTATGCTACACAATAGACATCAATGAACTCGACAGTGAATTAAGAATAACATAATTGGTAATAAATTAGGAGTACCCTCGGAATAACAGTTTATAATAAGTGACTATTGAATCGTATTTTGATACACCTACGGAATTTTACTTTTACTTGATAATTGTTCGAGTGCCCGTGTTTATTCTTTATGTAGAAGTTACAGATGTAATTTTACACTTGACCTACAGTGAACCTTATATTAAGCACGTACATGAGTTATTATTGCTATTGAATATTCCAATAACAAAATTAAGCAACAAAACAATTCGTGGTTTATGTATGATTTTAAACTGAATAAATTTTGTTACTATTTTCCGATTAAGAGGGATTTATTAATGTTACTTTTGACAACAACTGAGGTCCATTATGATTTCAAGAGGTAGTTTGGTATTACCAAACGGTACCTAAATGATCTTTTAACCGAAATATACGTTACTAAAATAGATCAACAGGTAGTTCGATGAAAATCGGAACGGTACCTACAAAATCCTAAAGGTAGTTCTATGGACAATATAGAACGGTACCTAAAATACCAATGGTTTGCCTGCTTGCAGGTGATCCCAAAACCATGTCACAAATACCACCAATGGAGTCTTTAGACTGTGAGGGTGAGCCAGCTTCAATTGGCTTACGGTGGGAGAAGTGGAAACGGGGTCTAGAGCTTTATCTCACGGCAACAAACGTGACAACGGCAGAGGCAAAAAAGGCAACGCTTCTTCATATGGGCGGGTTATCCTTGCAAGAGATTTATTATAACTTACCAGATATACATGATGAAAGTGGTGACGCCTTCGAAGTCGCTGTTAAAAAATTAGACAAATACTTTTCTCCTAAACAAAGCCGCGTTTATGAGCGCCATCTCTTTAGGCTTATTAAACAAGAGGTAGGAGAGAGGTTCGACAAATTTCTCGTCAGGCTTAGACATCAGTGTTCTAAATGCAAATTCACTTCACCTGATGACCACCTTATTGACCAGATTACTGAGAAATGTGAATCGATTGAGTTACGGAAAAAAATCCTAACTATGGGGGACGACGTCACGTTAGATAAAATCATTTCTGAAGCCAATAGTCTAGAAACTGTTCACCGGCAACTAAATAATTTCGATTCTATTGCACCCAACAAACAATTGTCTATAAATCAAGTGGGATCTGTACAGAAAAAGACGAATCATCCTGCGTGTTCCCGTTGTGGTGGAGGCCATCCTAGCGACAGCAAACACTGTTCGGCGTTAAACAAAAAGTGTTTGAAGTGTGGTTTTGTCGGACATTTCCGTAATTATTGTAGAACTAGAGCTTCTAAACGTAAAGGTGATCAAGCTATTCAATCTGGAAATCCCACAAAAAAATACAAACCCAAATCAAAGCCAGAAGAACGGGTAGATTACATTTTTCATCTTGACGGTGATGATTCTATCATTTGCACTGTTGGAGACGTTCAAATCGAGATGCTTATAGATTCAGGAAGTAAATGTAATATTATTAACGACGTAACTTGGGAAATTCTTAAAAGCAAAGATGTTCGGGTTGAAAATCAAGTGAAGAATCCAAACAAGAAATTCATGGCTTACGGAAGTCAAGAACCCCTGACAGTTCTAGGATGTTTTGATTCTTCTATATCAGCGGACAATGGGTCTACTTTGCAGGAAGAAACGTTCTATGTAGTAAAAAGTGGCACCAGGAACTTGCTTGGGAAGGATACTGCGACTAAACTTGGCGTTTTAAAAGTTGGCTTAGGAGTGAATGCAGTTGATGGTACGTTTCCCAAAATTAAGGGTGTTCAAATTCATATCCCCATTGATAAGTCAGTCAAGCCAGTCTCTCAACCTTGCCGCCGGGTTCCTGTCCCCCTAGAATCGAAAATAAATAAAAAAATCCAAGAGCTTATTGACGCGGATATTATAGAACCTGTTAATGGCCCGTCAGATTGGATTTCCCCTTTGGTGCCTGTTCTCAAAAGTGACGGAGATGTTAGAATTTGTGTAGACATGAGGCAAGCCAATCGAGCTATCATTAGAGAAAAGCACCCGCTACCTACTATGGAACAGCTTATCCCCAAGTTCCGAAACGCGAAAATATTTTCGAAATTAGATTTGAAAAGTTCGTTCCATCAACTTGAGTTGAGTGAGGATAGTAGGCACATTACAACTTTTATTTGCGGCCAAGGACTATTCAGATACAAGCGGCTTATGTTCGGTATATCTTGCGCTCCCGAATGCTTCCAAAAAAATCTAGAAAGAGTGTTATTACCCTGTGAAGGGGTAGTAAACTTCATTGATGATATTGTCGTGTTCGGGAGTAATGAAGCGGAACATGAGACGAGACTTAAAAAGGTCCTGCAGGTTTTAAAAAATAATAATGTCCTTCTAAATGACGCTAAATGCTGTTATGGGGTCAAAAGTATAGAGTTCTTAGGACACCAATTGTCATGCAATGGGGTCAAACCACTTGACAAATACGTAAAAACAATCGAGTCTTTCCGGGAGCCCGTTGTTATCGAAGAAGTTCAGAGCTTTTTAGGGCTAGTAAATTACGTAGGTAAATGGATCCCTAATCTAGCGACATTGACCGAGCCATTACGAGAGCTATTGAAATTAAAACTTAGCAAGGGTGCCGATATACGCATGCACTGGCATAATAATCAAAGGGAAGCCTTCAATGCTTTGAAAAGGGCTATGACCCAAATCACGTCATTAGGGTACTATGATCCACATGACAGGACTCAGGTTTTCGCCGATGCCAGTCCAGTGGGATTGGGAGCCGTACTCATACAGCATGGACCAAGTGGCCCTCGGATAATTGCCTACGGCAATAAAAGTCTGACAGATCGTGAAAAACGTTATTGTCAGACTGAAAAAGAGGCACTTGCGTTAGTCTGGGCAGTAGAACATTTTGATATGTATTTATTTGGAAAGGATAGTTTCGAACTAGTTAGTGACCATAAACCTCTGGAGGTCATATTCGGCCCAAAGTCCAAACCATGTGCCCGAATTGAACGCTGGGTTTTACGTTTGCAGTCATATAATTTCAAAATTATGTATAGTCCCGGAAAGAAAAACATCGCTGATTCATTATCACGTTTAAGTTCTAGCACACAGTCCCCTGTGCCTTTTGACGACGACAGACATATCAATTCAGTTATTGAACACTCTCGCCCTGTGGCAATTTCCTTAACTGAACTAAAGCAGGCTTGCGAAAAGGACCGCGAATTAGATTTAGTCAGAAACGGGATTTACCAAAATAGCTGGGATCAGAGTGTCAGCAATTACAAGATCTTTGAACACGAACTGTGTTTTCAAGACAATTTGCTCCTACGTTGTAATAAAATTGTAATTCCTGCCTCTTTAAGACCAAAAGTACTCGCAGCCGCCCATGAAGGTCACCCTGGAATAGTAGCTATGAAGACGCGACTACGTACAAAGGTGTGGTGGCCCAAAATTGATACCGATGCAGAACGTTACGTAAGGGCTTGTAAAGGTTGCACTCTGGTGTCTGCACCAAATCCTCCCAACCCTATGCACAGGCGGCAACTGCCAGTCCAACCCTGGATTGATGTTGCCATTGATTTTCTTGGGCCATTACCGAGTGGCCATTATCTTTTTGTAATTATAGACTATTTTAGTCGCTACAAAGAAGTAAAAATAACAAAAACTACAGATTCTTCATACACCATTAACACACTTAAAGAAATATTTTCACGGTTAGGAGTCCCAATAAGTATCACGGCTGATAATGGTCCACAGTTTACTAGTGCAGCATTCGTAAATTTTTGTAATGAATTCGGTATACGGTTGTTCCATAGTATCCCCTACTGGCCCCAGCAAAACGGTGAGGTTGAACGGCAGAATCGTAGTATTTTAAAGAGACTGCAAATAAGCCAAAACCAAAAATCTAATTGGCAAGATGACTTACTTCAATATCTGACAATGTATAATAGTACCCCCCATTCCGTTACAGGAAAATCTCCAGCCGAATTATTTTACAGGCGTCAATTTAGGGATAAATTGCCTTCAGTTATAGACGTAGAGTTTGCAGATATAGATTTGGAAACAAAAGATCGAGACGTTGAAATGAAAACAAAAGGTAAAGAGTACGCTGACAGGAAGAGGCACGCCACTGAATCTCCTATCGAAGTAGGAGAGAAGGTATATTTAAAAAACATGTCGAAGGAGAATAAGTTGACTACCATGTTTAGTGACGTACCACATACTGTAGTCAACAAGGAAGGGAACGATTGTGAGTTACAGAATGATAATAACGGAAAACGACTACGCAGAAACGTAGTACACCTAAAACGTGTCGAAGGAGAGTGGAAAGTTTGTGAAAATGCGGGTTTGGAAGATCCGATTGACAGAGCTGAAAGCAGCGAAGTAAAATAATAACGTAGGGTTAGGTTGTCTCAGTAAAGACTGAACTGATTATCGCTGATTTTTAAATAAATAAATAATTGTAAGGTAGAACTAAAAGAAATATGTTTATTTTATTTTTGATTTTGTAAAAGGTAGATGTAATGTATATACAAAATAAATATAGACACGGATACTGGCGGGGGCATGCGGTGGTGGGGGCGCGGGGAGCAGGCGCTCGCCGCGCACTCTCTGCCCGGCTGTCGAAAGTGTCGACGCGTCTGTGACTAAATAACTTGGTGTTTTTATTGGTACCTAAATACAGAACACAACAGTACCTAGATAGACTATTAGGCTTAGAATCCTCTAACGATCCCGTCATTGTACTTCCTGTAAACTAGCCTTGGTTTGTATTTCCAGAACTAGAAAAATATACCTTATTTGTTTTGGTAAAATGCTACCAGATACATAGTTTCGTCTGGTGATTGATTACTCTATTATATGGGTCAGTGATCATTTATTCTGTAGATACTTAAATACCTAAGCGTATGAAGTAAGCGTAAGCCTGAAAATTAACTACAACAATATAAATAAATTTTACTTTTTTTGATGGACTGAAAACAAAGTAAAAAAGTAGAAAGAAAGCTGATCAAATCCACACGTGAAATTAACGAGTTAACCACTCGAAAGATCAGGGTGTCTGCGTCCATAAAAATGTCAAACTATCACGCCTCGAACTCAGCATTCAACCCCTCAACTTCCTAAACAAAATAGGAAGGAAACTCAAAAAACTAAAACACAGGCAGCTTAGAACATAAACCCGTCAATTTAATAAAAAAACAAAACCAATTCTGTTTCACATCTAATAACAATAACAAGACTTGTTTATCACAAACACAACAAATCACACTTAATCGTTCATACAGTTGTAAAAATCATCCAATAAAATGTCTCCCCCTGTGTATGGGTGATGCGCGGGCGCCACTCATACAGACCGCCTTGAACTGTCACACTGACGTTTAAGAATGGCAGATTTAATGTCAGGGCCCGAACACACCGGATAGCTTTTTGTTCATAGTTTAAACAATAGACAAGCTATAATGCTGCCTGTCAAAATTGACAGTAGTGGGAATTTTATTATTTTTTTGATTGCATACTAATGTTTGATTATTAAAGGATTAATAAACTGTATGTGTAAGTACGAAAAAACTCTTTACCATATTGGTATGTCTTGTAAGTTATTGCTTAGAATCAGAGGGAACTGTGATATATCACTAGGTACATAGTACAAAACATCACTACATAGTATAAAACACAGTCGCTATCCGCCGCCTGTCTGTCCCTATGAATCTTTAAAACTACGCAACGGATTTTGATACGGTTTTTTTAATAGATGAGTGATTCTTAAGGAAGGTTTATATATTATGTATAATACATGCATATTGCACCCGTGCAAAGTCGGGGTGGGTCGCTAGTCTTTAATATAATTTATTTAAATTGTTATCCTATACATTGTTAGATAAGTCACAAAATGGCTAATATGAGTTTGTGAATCCAATCTTAAAATGTTTAAATCTAATAAATATATACTTCAGATTTTTAGAAATGGCACTTTACACTAAGTCTTGGACTATGATGACGATAATGATGCAGGTACCTATGTCAATTAATTGCTCTATTTCATGTCACTCATTAATTCATGAGGTAACTGGCTTAAAATACAGTAACTATGCTGCCCACCCCTTAGGCGACCAACAAACGTAACATTACACTATATGATTGATACTCTACTATGGCACGCGTCGTTGCTCGAATCACAACTAACAATTAGTTAACGGTCTGTCTATTACTACGATATACAAGTGAAGACTCCAGTGTGCACTTGCCTTTAAATATTCATAATTGCCAAAACCAGACATAAGTCGGCCACGCTGATTAATGTCAACGTTTTACGATATTTTTTATAGTCTCTGTTCGTACCTATGTAAGTAGTAGTCTGGGAACCGTTAAACTTTATCAATTTGTTATTAAAAACTATTATTATGCTGAAATGATAACCTGAACGTTGAACCGAGATTTATTAATGGGTATACTTTTTTAAACGGTGTCTCGTTTTGTCTAGTAATCCGAATCGTAAAATTTAATGTTTTTTAGTAACTTTCGTGTTCGATCCCGAAAATGCACAGTTGGCGCGTTGGCTGGGTAACAGGCTGCCGCACAATTTGTCACGGGTTTGATTCCCGCACTGGGTGCACTTCGGAGTCTGGGTGCCGTGTATATGTGAACTTGTATGTTCGTAAACGCACCCACGACACAGGAAAAAATCCTAGTGTAAGGCAACGTGTTTTTTATACTGAGTAGATACATTAAGTAAAACTAGCCTTAATAATAATTGTTAATGGTGTAATTAGTTCCATCTAATGATCGAATAACTACAATAGTGTTATATTACACATCGCAAAATATAGGTCAACAATATACCTAGAGTCTAGGTCTAAGTCCTAGACCATCACAATATACCAGGCTCAGAACAAAAATCTCATGACATTTTACGAACATTTATATGATGTCTTTTCCTTATTATTTATAAACCTTGCTTACTCAGAAATTACATTTACTATTCTACTGCAAAACCACAAAAATAAATAGAGGAAAACATTTCATTCATTAATGTTCAAGGTTTAAAAATAACCTTAATAGAAATATTCAATTAATATCTAGCACGTCGTCATAACTATTTTCCTTATTTTTAAAAACTTAACATGTACAATAAAAAATATAACGTCACGGTTTATTTCTGTACTAGCTGTTGCCCGCGACTTCGTTCGCGAGGAATATTGATTCACAGCTCCTTCCCAGTAGGTGATAGCGTGATAATATGTAGCCTATATGTTGACCCGACCTGTTAGTAATATTCATGCAAAATTTTAAATAATTCCATGTAGTATTTTTTGAGTTTAGCCCGGACATACATACAGACAGACAAACAGACAAAAATTCTATAAACCATATTTTTAGCTTCGGTGCCGTTTGTAAACCATACCGCAAGCATTCTTTTTACAAAATATTCAATGTACAGTTTGCACTTTCCTACGATTTTATTATATGTATAGATAGATATAGATGATTTGGCAGAAATGGTGATAACATATTCCACTATCCCATTTTTCATCAATTGAAAGTACAAGTTCATTTTGGGCGAAAACCGAAAAACAATCCGGGAATCAAACTTCGCCTCCACTCGATCAACGACGAAGGTTTTAATGCAACTTCATTTTAAAATGCCGTGAGTAAACTACTACCTCTGAAAGAATGAGTCAGCTTCAAAAGCCAGTTACTCAACGCATTGCTCATACAATCTGTTCGTTTGCTTGTCAGTTCGTGTTTTTGCTGAGCGCAATTAGAGGTCCATATTCCTCGAACCTTACATTCAACAATGTAGGTACCTAACCGAATAATCTGTATTCTAAGAATTCACAGTCATTGAACTACAAAAATAGATCAACAATTACTACTTGAATTATCTGGTGGTATGATTCATCAGTTCTTAATCTTGTTAATAACATAATGTAGCTGTTAATCACTATAGTTATTATAGTTAAAAACACACATACACATAACATCACGCGTTTTATCCCTGAAGGGGTGAGAGGTGCACATTACGGCACCTAATGCCACTGTACAATGTAACACCCACTTTTCAGTATTTATGTTATGAGTCCCATGTAATGGGCAACTGAGCCTATTGCCATATACGTACCGGGCACATTTCCAGACTCCGTGCTACTACTTAGATTTTTTTTTAAAAACCAATTAGTACTTTGCCCGACCCGGGAATCGAACCCGAAGCCCCTTGCTTGCAGTTTCACTTGCGACCACTCGGCCAATGAGGCAGTCAGTATTATTTGTTTAATTGGTCGATATAAGGTAATATATACTATACCACGGTAATATTATCTAATATTACCGTGCCTATCCACTCTCTAGTCTATAATCAATAGGCTACATACTCTTTATTTTATATTTGACAACGCAGACGAATTCAAGGTTGTAGATCTAGCAAGTAATATTTCGCCCGATCAAACCTTTGACCCTGTCGCTTAACAGATGCACTGACAACCACTCGAAAACAAAGCGGTCTTCTGTTCCCAAGTAGGTATTAATAGTTCATCGATATTTTAATACTATAAATAATACTATTAAGCGAATGAATTATTAAATTATGCCACATTATTCTAGACAGATAATATTTTATGAATGATATGAACATGTGTGCCGCCGTCTGAAATCAGTCACTTTATTGGGACTATCGTGTTGTGTGGCACTGATCAGTGACGTCACTTGAATTAACAGCATGCCCATAAAATATTGCTTTCTTCCAATCAGCTATAGTTTGGTTAAACACAATTTATATGATACGTACACACAATGATATTTTTGTATTGAAATACTTGGAGGCATTTCTAATAAAAGACAGGCAAGCTGTTATTTATAGAATAGAGTTAATTTCTTTTTTAAATATGACAAAATATTGTTGATGTATCGATCCTACATACATATGAACGATACATATGAACTTTAGTTGGGGACCAGCCATATTTGTAATTACTACATAGATTTAGTAACGTACTTAGACCTAGTAGCTTTAGTAGCCTAATTATATAGTCCTAGTTATTGTTTAAATTATAGGTAGGTACGTGTACAGCTATTGGTTTTCCACACCTCGGGCCTCCATTGTTTTCAAATTGCCATCCAAAAATTATTCCATCTGACAATTTATTAATCTGCCATGACACGAATTTAAAATAGCAGACGTCATAAAAACAATAGACGGGATCAATAAGTCTAGTCGCGTATCCTGTTTTCGCGATCATCAACAATTGGGTTAAAGTTTTAAGACGGCCCTGGATTTTATCTCGGAACGAGATAGTTGTCAATTCCTTAGAGCTAGTGGTGAGATCACAACGTCGGTGTCACGTCGCCAGCACAATTGTCACGTCCGCCGCGAAATCCTATTCTGCCCACAATAATCACGAGAGCAGACGAAACACAATATGGGACAACCCGAGTGTTTTGTAGATACAAAATTTCACATCCCTATTATTTATCAGTGCACGATCTGATACGCCTTGATCGATCCTATTGTGATTTTGATGACATTTGACAAGATATTTTTCCTCATTTTAACATTAATACCTACACAATAGATAGACAAGATGAAAGCTAAGTTATGATTATAGTTTCGTTTAGATAAACTACTTCGGAAATGTCAGCTGTTGCATGTGCGTTATAACTGGGACGTCACACAACCTTGTCTGTGGTACGGAAATTAGGCTTGATGTCATGTTTCGTAACAATAACAAACTGCAACAAACAGTTGCACAGGTGAACGCCACCGAATTTGAAGGAAAAATCAATAAAACATTAACACTAAATTACTACGTGTGACTTTTAAGAGCATTAATATTAATTGATATTGCTACATAAATTGTCTGCCAATTTAATTTTGCAATGTCATAAAAATTATAATTCTTAATAAAATTCTGGTGAACGTGTCAGACCGTTGTCGGTCGGATAAAAAAATAAAATGTAATTATTTCACATGAAATTCGGCACTGGCAGCTGTCGAGTCAAAGAAAACGTACACATTCTATAAGCATATGTTTAGTGTTAGTGAATTAGTACGGCTGAAGTAATACGCAGCATCTGCGAGACCGAGTGCGACCCTGAACTTCAACAAGGTCGAATCGATACATCAGAATCGTGTCAATCACTAAACATCGATAACTGAGATGATTCTCCGTTTTCCGGCGAAGTAAGTGAACAAGTTCTTTGTTTTTGAAGTCAACGGACAACGGATGTACGCACAGTCGATCAATTGTCTGTATACATTGTTGTTTCTTGAAGTTACGTCAATTTTTATGATAATAGCCAGTCTCAATAACTTGTCTGTCGGCAGATTTAAACATGAAGACAGACATTGCACTATTTTTTTAGCTGCATATCTAATTGCTTGGCTGAGTGTAAGTACATGAAAAATCAACTAGCGAAAATTGCATAACATAATTTCTATAAGTCTGTTCAAAGAAAAGTGGCGTGATGGAATATAATTACTTCGTATGTTAGACGGCCAAAGCAACAATGTACCACATGAGCATTTAAATGGTCGTTCTTAGCGTTCATAACACAGATGTTCTTTAAAATAATGGCTCCATTAATTTTATTTATTCGTAGAAATAAAACCAAAACATACGTTTGTGGGTGAATTAGGTATTTTAATGTTAGTTCGTTGTTTAAAACTTAAAAGTTATTAATATTCCACAATTCTGTTACCTTCACGCGAATTTATTTTATTGGATTGTTTTTGTGTATTTGATTGTTTTATGTTATGTGTACTAAAAGATAAATGTATAGTTTAGTATACTTTTAAGACTTCCTCTTTGGTTGACTAGTGACAGTGTGACCCCCAAGTGTGGCTATAGAGTACCTTTACCTTACTAAAGGAGATTTGGTTTGAGGTGAGACATTCTATAGAATAAAATTTATTCTATGGTTAACTAGTTTCTGCCAGCCCAGCGGCCTCACCCGTGGTCTCGTAGTATAAAAAGCCTATTAGCTCATCGTTTTGACGTGAGGAATAACAAATAAACACAATCTTTTGTATTTATTATATTAATAAGATAATCAAGCTGCAAATGCTTCAATTAATCGTGCTGTGACGCTGTTTTATATAGGAATAGAAAAGGATTTAAAAATTACAGTGGCGTGCAGTCCATATAGGCAAATAGGCTTTGCTTGACATAAAATGTACTAACGCGTTTATTAAGATTCAATAATATAATAAAAGTTTGTAAAAAAACGGCTAACATAAATATACATTCACATATAGGTACTATACACGGACCGCACGCCTTTGTAAAGCAATGAATGCGCGCCGCACTAACCACGCATGCGCTGCTATTCCTTAAATCTTGGTTGTTGGTTGTGACGTCACAAAAAGTATGCAACGCGCATGCGTGAAGGTCACGTGACTATGGTCACAGCACAGAATAACCATTCATAAACGCAAAAAATTATTACACAATTCAATCTAGCCGGACTTTTTGAAATTGTGAATCTGCGCCATCTATTGAATTTTTTGTTAAAACTTCTGGACGCGTTTGATATAATGCGAATGTCTTTTTATAATTATGCATACTAAAAAAATATGTTTCAGGTGTTTTAATTAAATCTTAACATTTTTACGCGTTGTCGCTTTATAGAAACTTTAAACGAGGAGTTGACTTTATTATTTTAAAAGTTAAAAGGAAGTTATCGAAACGTCAAGTTGCCGCTACTCAAAGTTTCAAATTATTATCAACGAATGTTTCTTATTGGAAAATAATAATAAGACAATGATGCAATTCCATTTGACTTATGTAAATTAACGTTTTGTTTTTTTATAATTAAACACTGGGTTGCCTTAATGTTTTAGCTATAATTTTTTTATAATAAACACTCAATTGACTACGATGGGTAATGACTTTCCAATGATTTCGGCCATATTGTTTTCATGTGATGTGCGATCGCTTTGTTTATGTTTTCGTTTAAATTATATGGAATTAGTTTTAAACATAAAGTTGCATAAATATGTGTAGAAGTAGTAAAATATATGTGTCGGTTTTTCAAATAGTGTATTTGTTTATCAGTGTCTAGTATATTATTCGATTGTGAAGTTTGTGTTGATAATAGGTAATTTTTTGTGTTTGTTTAAAGTTAAAAACAGTAAGTTTTCGCAAAAATGTGTCCTATAACGACTAGATTCAGGTAATGACCATAGGCAGAACTCAAGTTACGAGAATTAACCCAAGTCAAAGGTAGGTAATGTAAATATGTAGGTACTATAATGGATCTTTTATATGATGTTCTTGTTTATTGATTGATAATTCTTAAAAATATCAACTTATACCTCGGGTTGTTTTGATTTACATATTAATTTATTATTAATAATTATGTAATGTAATAACAAATGTACCGCTTATACTCGGCTCGGCCACAGCCGGCCGCGCTTGTTGTTGTTTTGTTTGTTGGTAGGTACCTACGTTCTTAAATTCGTAATTATGATTTTGAATAGATTATTTAGCAATTTGATAATTGAATTTGGTTTTATTATTAGTATAATAAATAGATGCTTCATTATTTGTAAGTTTTGTTGGCTTATTCGATAGCTGATGAAGTACTTTACAAAAAATACGCGAGATGTCAGTGTATGTAATTTGGCGAAAGAATAAACCACAATATTCTTGAACGCACTTTTCAAAATGTATTCTGTACATGTACCTGTCTTGTGGGAGTATGATTGTATGACCGGGGGGGAGGGCTTTAATCATACGATATTTAGTTGCCTACCCTGTCTCGAAAATCTGTGCACGCCACTGAAAAATTATACATAATTATTAGTCTATGATGTTACTTTGACTACACCTATTTACTCGAGTAAATTAACAGTGGTTGTTTTGCAGTACCTATAAGCCATTCAGATACCAGTACAATTAAATCTAATTATATATTTATATGTACAAGTAAATGACTAGATTATATAAGTAATGACCTATAATTATGTGGACTTTTCAAGGTGGAAAACATTATTATGTATTAAAAAGTTGTAGTTATGTAAGTACCTACGACATTTTTATTTTGTTCAACCTGTTTGGTGTCATTGGATTTTATTTTTTAGGTCTATTATTAACTTTTATGTTAATTTAGATTAAAGTCCTGCGTAGTTTTATTATTTACTAGCTTTTACCCGCAGCTTCGCTCGCGTCACAAAAGGATAAAAAGCAGCCTATATTACATATACCAATACACACAACGCCATCTATACCAATAATTTCGTTTTCCCTCGAGAATATCAAATTTTTCCGGGATAAAAAGTACCCTATTATTTAATCCAGACTTCAATTCAAAGCAATTTTTTTAGTAGTTACGGCGTGAAAGCGGAACAAACAAACAAACAAACCAACTCACTTTCCGATTTATAATATTAGTAAGGATAAATTCTGTTTTGAGGAAAAATTTAAGAATGTTAGAGTTTTTTAATAAGCTAATCGTTTAAAGGTAGGCGAAACTGGAACTGGTTATTGTTTGTCGGGTCATGTATTCCAGAACTTTTATTTACCTAATATACATGTACTTTAATATGTAGTAATTCATTAAAAAATAACTCAACTTGTTATAAACTACAATCGAAGCACATACGTTTATATTTGCTTAAAGCAATAACAAAATAAATTCTTTTATAATTTGATATTTCGCTTATTGAGATAGGTACCTACTTAAGTACGAAAACTCACATCAATGTAAAGTTACTAGACTTTTGTTTTAAATGTCACGAAACAAAGAATAACTAGATAATCTAGAACAGTGGCAAAGTTTTGTGACTTTTCCTATCTTTGTACTACTGAAAGTAGAAATTGTACACGAATTTATTGTGTACACTGCGATAATAAAATAAAATAAATATAGAAGTACTTAACCTAATTTATTGAAACCTAATTTTAAGTAGGTGACTTCAAATTATCTTTTCCGTTAACTAAAGATATGAAAAAATATTTTTGGTGTTGCCATATTAACTGGGGCACAGTCATAAATGAAATGCAACACCTAAATAGCAAAACAAATGAAGCCTTGTATTGCATTCAATTGTTTAGAAATTAGCGTTAGTGCTAGACCTAAATGGAGGTGAAACTTTGTGCCTAGGTATAGCCTGCATTTCCTGCACTACTCATATAGAATTATTTACTACTGCACCTTACTTAATTAGTCAACTGAATTTTAACTCCAACATTATTATGGTTACTATGAACACCGTTACCTTTTTCCTATACTTAGCAGTCATTATTTGTTTCCGAGCCGTATTTTTTAAAGTATTAACTTTTACCATAATGAAGAATGTGAAACCAACAATAGGGCGCAGCTACTTAAAATATTTGAATAACTAAACATGTCAAAATTGTTCCACAAACGTATGAAAAATGAATACATTTCTCACGGTACTTCAATATTACATTGTTGAGTTGTACTTGAAACAAAACAAGTCGCTCGAACGATTTGTTCCGGAGCCGGAGTCGTTCGGATCCGACGCACCTCGCTCCAAATGTAAGTGGGCTAATTTGTTACATACGACAGATTTATGAGTGAGGCAGTAACACTGTAAGTACGTGTAAGCGAGAATAAGGGAAAGCAGTTAATGGGTGAGACTTGGTGCGCATACCTGCGGTTGTAACAAACGTAATTTACCATTTAGATGAGTTCGGACATGTAACTGTCCAGCGAGCTGGCCAACTCATTATTACGTCTTCATGTGCATTCTACCAATTGTTTTTTACTTTCTAATGTGGTGAAAAACACGACATTTCTACGATTCTTATTTTAAGGTAAAATGAAGTCTAAATCCTTATTGTCAAATCGATTCACTATTCTTCATCATTACAGCAAAGTTCCTGCCTCGTTGGCCGAGTGGTCGCAAGTGTAACTGCCGGGTAAGGGGTCTCGGGTTCGATTCCTGGGTCGGGCAAAATATTATTGTTTTTTTTTAATTCAAGAGTACCCCCTATTACATGGGAATCATCATAAAGTTTGTGTTATATTGTACAGTGATATTAAATGCTGTAACACGCCTTTGCCTACGGCGTAGAGTCGTAATAAAAGACGTGATGTTATGTTATGTTATGTTACAGCGAAATACAGCTAATTTCGTTTGTTACAGATACACAAATCGCAATACAATTTCTTTATTTGCTTGATTTATTTAGCACCGTTCATACATTCATTGTATCTCTCATTAGTTTGTTCCTGCTCGTTATTCCACGTTCTATTTATCCTTAGGACTTTCCTTAAGAATACAAGGAAGCCATAATGTCACCAAAGATTCTAAGATTTCGTGATATTTAAATCATTTCATAGTAAGCTCGTGGACTTGCCTTACTTTTGATGTTAATCTTGTTTTAGGAACTGCTTTGAAGTGCACGCTGGACTTACGTAACATTGCAATCGTATAAAATATACCATTAACTGTACATATGAGATTATTTCTTGTATACCTTTAGAGGAAAATGTTCCAAAATCTTCCGCAGATGGTAATGATATGTTATTACAAAAATGGTAGATCATTATACGGTTCCTTCACCTTTACTCACTCATTTAATTGCATTTGCGTCAGAATTATGTATAGTTACCGATGTATTCGCTGACTTTTTCTTCTATTTGTGGTCCTAATGTGTAGGTTCCTATATCATCAATTTGTTTTAGTTCATTGACAGCTAAAATGCACTTTTAGTCTTAATCTTTGTGTATAAAATTCTACATAACAATACAGAAAACACTAAGAAGACATTTAGGCGACTCGATGCTTCTTGCATATAGATGACAAAAAATATATTTGAGTTGAATATTATTCAGACGCGTGCCACATTCAAGAAGGTCTAATTTGACAAGTGAGTGCTAATCAACGATTCTCCAATATGTACTCGAGTCAGCTGTCAGCTTCCGAACATGTTGGAAACTGGGACATGTTCACATGTTCAGCCGTGACAGGTGGTTCACCTACAACATGTCGCGTGTCGTTCGCGTGACCGCGTGTCGTGACACCACTAAATTGTTATCTACGCACTTTTAGGAGCCCCAACTGTTTATCATGATTTATAGAGCTCTGTAATAGCTTGTCTTGACTCTTTATAAGTTGTAGTTGACAAATCGTTTGCAATATTGAATAGCATTGATATCTTGCTCGCAATTGTGATTAGGTTTTTTCTATCTCGTTTCTTGTTGAATTGTTAATTGATTTGTTTAATATTTCTGCTTACAGTAAAAGATACAATACTATCTTCTGTTAGTATGTTTAAAAGTTACAAAAAAGTGCCATTTTCCAGATTATTACTTATAAATTAAGTAAGGATTTTAATTTTTTGAGTTTTAAAATTAAACTGCAGTAAAATCGGTCGTCGTGATCGTGCTAAGCTTCTCTGTTGCTTTGCAAGATTGTGATGACACATTCGCACCTAAAAAGATCACTTAACACATTGTAACACGGATACCCAACATCAACATCTTAATTGCCTCTATTTCTAAGAAACTACACACTCAATTATCGTCTTAAATCTTAACAAACCTCTTTTAAGGTGAACTTGAAGACTGGCACAAAAAATATAAATAAACAAAAGCCAGTCGTCGAATTTAAAAAAAGAAAACTTGTCTTTAACTTTTGGTCTCATCTTCATTTTATTGCAATTTACATTTATTGCTCACTCACCTTTATACCGACATGCGTTATGTCGAAGGTGGAAGGTGCAAACGGTTGCGCGTACGCAGATATGGCGCGTTCCAGTTGTCGCGCAGGACAAGACCTCGACACACATGCGCTTCGGTGTTGCCAGAATGAAACTAGTTTTGGCAATGTATTTTTGGCTTGTATTTTATGCATTTATGGCAACTTGCGAAGCACGTTCCGGAATTATTTTTGTTTTATTAAAGTTTTCGGTAGGTGAGAGAACAATCGAAATGTTAGTGATATGTTTGAATCCATGCACTTTTGTTTGCATCTTCATCACCATATCATCATGGTATTAGCTGTTTCCGACTTCAGACCTTCAAGATCAACGATTAGGAAGCGATTATAATACCACAGAATATTCTCTCTTTTCTTCACCTTAAACCTCTTTTCAAACTCCAATACATTCAATACATTATCCTATAACACTACTCTTTGAAGTCAAAACCCAAAGAGGTCATTAACCATTCAATGAAAATAATTTTAATATCATTTCAATATAAATAAAATAGCAACACCATCATCCCGTGTGCCATGACCTACCGTCGTATAACGGGATGCACTTGACTTTTAGTGTTTATTTGCTTTTAAAATCCACCAGCGACCACAAAACTAATGAGCTATTTGCATACCGCAATGTGCTGTTCACCTAACTGTATTGCCATTAGGAATTACTTATAGGTAAGCTATTATAGACTAATGCCCGAATACTGAAACGCCACTGAATTTTAAGCCGTGCTTAAGTAAAGTTTTGTTATGTCTTTTTATACAAAAAATTGTATTGTTTTATCTGAAGGAATTAAAAGGCTTTTTTTATTTATTTATAGCTTTTGCTTTTGTTGTTTTCCATAAAAATAGTCAAAGCCCGATCTATCTATCTCTGCAAAAAATACATCATAATCGATTTAGCAGTTTTGTCACGTATGTGTCACATACAAACGAACCTGTAAGTATGTTACGGTGTGAATTTACTCATCGTGCCTTATAATTTTATAGAGACTACGCTTTACTTTTCAGGACATGACAGTTAATATAGGTAAATACTTTTTTATTACTAGGTTATTAGGAAATATTACTCTTAAAACAATATACCATAATGTTAACAAAACCTTTGTTAAACAGTTCTCATAACAAATGATCGACATTGATCATCAATCATAGGTATTTATCCAACAAATCTGCATTCTATTAATAAAGCCTTGGGAACTAATCTAGATAATAATAGACTGAAACAGTTCTAGAATTATTATTTATAAAGCAAAGATGTCTACCACATCGCGAGGGTGGTAGTTTCGCAGGAAATAACAATTTATTTCGATCGATGTAGGTGACTTAGGAAATAGCCAATTTTGGACTGAATTAGGTCATATCTATTCCAAATTTCTGTTGCAAGCTGAAGCCAATTAAGATTCAGGGTAAATATACCTAAGTATTAATTCAAATATGAACTGAAACTCACGGTAGGAGCTCAGCTGCATGCGTGTAAATAGCAGTATACGATTTTAAGAAATAGTATTTATAAGATTTGTACGATTTTAGTTTGTTACTAATTGTAAGTTGACTGCCTCGTTGGCCGCGTAGTCGCAAGTGCGACTGCCAGGCAAGGGGTCGCGGGTTCGATTCCCGGGTCGAGCAAAGTATTACTGTGTTTTTTAAAAATTCTCAGTAGTAGCACGGAGCGTGGAATTGTGCCCGGTATATGGCAATAGGCTCACCCCCAATTACATGGGACTCATAACATAAATAGTGAAAAGTGGGTGTTACATTGTACAGTGGCATAATGTGCACCTCTGCCAACCCCTTTGGGGATAAAAGGCGAGATGTTATGTTACGTTATGCTAATTGTAAGTTTTAAATGTAAATTTATTATTTATAATTATTTATAATAATATTGATTACCCACACGAGATTTCTTATTGCAGCCAAGATTTGATTAAAGGTAGGTACGTTTACATCTGGAACGATGTCAAAAAGAACTTTTAATTAGTTGTCCGACTATCTACCTAGATTAATTATTAGTCTAGCTAGGCTTTTGGTCCTAGAAGATATAAGTTAGACAATTATTACTTCTTACTAGTCTAACTAATATAGTCAGTGTCTAGTGTTTAGGTTCGCTTCGTAATAGAAACAGAAGTCTGATTATACATATACTAGCTACTTCCGCGCGGTTTCAGTCGCTCTACTCGGCGCCTATTAATCGTAGCGTAATATTTTAAAGCCTGTAGCCTTCCTCGATAAATGGGCTATCTAACACAGAAATAATTTTTGAAATCGGACCAGTAGTTTCGGAGATTAGCGCGTTCAAACAAACAAACAAAAAAACAAACTCTTCAGCTTTATAAAATTAGTATAGATATATTACAGTCAATAACATTTATTTGGATGTCTTATCGCTGATATGATGATCTTCTTCCTGCCTCGCCTGATAGGTACCAAGTTGTTCAGTTATTCAGTTCAGGTACTTTATGAGTTTGATTTTTTCCATCAATTGTCAAACGATTACTTTCTCTTTTATATTGTTTATCAAAATAATGATGACAATGAACACTCTCACTTAAATGTAAGTGTAGGAGATCCAGGCTTCGGCACGAATGGGCCGGCTCGACCGGAGTGATACCACTGCCTCACAAAAAACCGAGATGAAACAACGTTTACGTACGTTGTGTTTCGTCGTGTGAGTGAGGTTACCCTGAGGCCCAATCCCCCCTCCTCCCCAATGTCCCTAATCTCTGAATTATCAATAATCCTCAAATTCCTAATCCTCAAAAGGCCGGTAACGTACTTGTAACGTCTCTGGTGTTCCATGTGCTATGGTGATTGCTTACTATCAGGTGATCCGTCTGCTCATTTCCGTTATTATAAGTAAAACTTTTCCTAAACATTTATTTAATTAGTTTTCATTTATTTATTCTTCAATTTACAGGGACAAATTAACACTCCAAAATCTTTCACAACTCATTTACCCATAATTATAAACCAATTTCACGATCCTGTTTACATTTTGAGACCTACATAACCTAGATTTAATATTAAGGTTTGTGAAACTAGTTTGTTCAGTTTTTACGCCTATCTGGTGTATTGAAGGGCAAAGGTCTCACCTTGCTGCGTGCCGATCAGGCCGGCACGTGCTTCTGTAGCCGCATGGTGGATTTAAATACTTTCCACCACATAAAATAGGGACTACTACCTGAGATTAATATAGTTGTATTTATGAAATGGTTGCAGTTGATATTAGATACAATAAATAATATGTGAATAAGAATGTCATGTCCATATTACTTATACCTTACGTGAGACATACTAAATTAATTATTATGTATTTCGACTTACTCACTTAATTATTTGACGAGGAACTCGACTAGTTTCAAGCCATACAAGAGGCTCATATTCATGAGCAATTATCGTATACCTAACAAGCGCAGCTTCGGTACGGTGCAAACACAGCTCAAGCACGGCTCCGTCACGGCGTTTCTTGCTTTGGTTTGGCAAAAAGGTTTTTTATATTGAAGGTATAAAATATGTCATACGACATACGATTTAAAGTTCATATTTAATTATTATTATTCATGTTTATTTAATATTTTGTTCATATTTTGGAGCCGTGCCGGTGCCGTGCTTGATGACCTTTACGTGACATACAACGCGGTGAATGTCGCGCTGCCACTGTCAAGTTAATCCAAAAGCACTTTCAATTGATGAGCATGCATGAAGAATTTGATGAACGTATGTGAATGAAGCGAAAGATGTAGGTACACCGAAATAAAATTGTGTTCTTTGGCCTTTTATTGTCTACCTCAATAGAAGTCTAACGTGTTATCCTCACGATCGTGGGTTGAAGACTATTTGTATTTTATTACACATAATTAGAACTAATTTGACGTAATACTTAGATAGTGGGAACTAGGTCTAATTCAATGTCTAACTAACGTTTCTATAGTTATTAATATCTATTTTTGTAAACAACCTTGGTAACGTGTATTATTTTAAATATAATTTCCTTTATTAATTAATATAATTACGTTTATATTATAAGTACATATTATAAAATACAACTTTCATGACAATAGGGCAACTAACTTTCCTAAATATCTTTTAAAATCAAAACATGTTCGACGATAATTCTCAAAAAACTAAATTTCGACCATAATAACAATTAATGTTATTACAAATAACTTTAATAAAACATCATGGAGATTATAACAAAAGAAAACGTGTCTATAAAGTTGAAATTTCCAAAATACAACCCATTCTAAGAAAAATAAACAATCGAACATTAAAATTTATTGGTATCATTATATTTATATGTTGTTTCTATTACAATCACGACTGCATTCATGCAGTCTGCAGGGGGGCAGTCTCTTGAAACAACGACTGTGGCACCTTTGGTACTATAGACTTACACGCAGAACACACACACATTGACACGAAGGACATCTGTCGCGTGACATGGCCCGTCATTACCCTTCATACATTACTGTGTTGCAAGTACTTACACGCACACATACGTACACCACTCACATTATGGTGCTTCAATAATTTCTAAGTGACATTACGTCCGCCTTTTTTTAACATCCTTGTTTATTTTTTAATAAAATAAAGAAAAAGAAGAGTTATATTACGATAACAATTAAATTTTATTTCCTAGGTAGGTACTAGCTGTTTTCTACGGCTTCATCAAAGGAAAGCTATCGCGTTTCTTTTAAATAATTAGGGAATTGGAGCACTCTCCATATTAATTTTCGCATATTAGTAAAGATATGAATTACCGTATACGTTACTACCTAATACAATAATATTAGGTAAAAACTGTTGCCTGCGACTTCACCCGCGTAGAATATGATTCCTGCCTTATCCCATGGGAGTATTTAATCGGGATAAAAATCTTATTACCTAAGTCAGCCTGCCTGTATACCATCAAAAACCGTTCAGTAGTTTCAGCGTGGTTGACAGACAAACATCCAAACATCCAAAAAATCAACTTTCACATTTATAATATTATTAGTGTGATGCATACTTGAAAGTGTTGTGTAAATTGGTTCATCTTTATCGTAAAAATACAATGTCAGTTTCAATGAACAAAATGTGTCTTGTTCCTTACAATGTAAAAGCAATCAATAAGAGTTATTTCTGCATACCTAATTATACTGTCGCTCGGGTATGATAATTTTATGATATTTTACCTATGTATATATGAGACATGACAAATACATGCTGCTTCATGTTATAATGATGGGTAAGGTGAAAGGGAAGAGAAGCGCTGGGCGAAGGAAAAAGTCGTGGCTGCGCAATATTCGGGAGTGGACTGGTATCAGCTCTGTGGAAAAACTTTTCCGTCTGGCCAATGACAAGGACCAATTCAAAAAGCTGACGGCCAACCTTCAGGAATGAAGTGGCACTATAAGAAGAAGAAGAAGAACCTATATATATACTTAGCCAAGAAGTTCTTATTTGGTTTTTTATTTCAACATCAATAGATTAAATTAACTAAAAATTGCGGGTGACGATGACGGGCAGCCTACTCAGACAGGCCGCGACCGCGCACGCTGTTCATGAGGAAGCCCCTTTGTAGTTCGAAACTAGCAGAACTTTTATTAGTATTTTCACGAGAGTAATCCGCGACTGTCTCTTTAGTGGTCGCAAGTGCGACTGCCGAGCAAGGGGTCTCGGGTTCAGTTCCCGGGTCGGGCAAAGTATTACTAGCCTTTTAAAAATCTCAGTAGTAGCACGGAGTTTGGAAATGTGCCCGGTATATGGCAATAGGCTCACCCCGTATTACATTGGACTCATAACATAAATAGTGAAAAGTGGGTGTTACATTGTACAGTGGCATTAAGTGCCATAATGTGCACCTTTGCCTACCCTTTGGGGATAAAAGGCGTGATGTTATGTTATGTAACCCGCGATTTTTAGTTATATTCATATGTCTCACGATAGTTTTTATAAAAACATCAATACTGTGTAACAAAAGTATGGCTATCTATCTACAGTGCAGAAAGTACATAATAGAAGCATTAACGTTAAACGTTTGTTACTGCTTACGAAACAAATAGACAAACAATTTGTAACAAAACATTGGTTTTCGTAATCGCAAGAGACCACCGACCGTGTGGCATCCTCCCAACTGTAATACACGACACCCATGGGAAATGATGGTGCAACACATTCGCAGTCGTGACCACAACGTTGACTACGAATCAAGCGATAACCAGTTTATCATGCTCTAGCTCTGTATGATCTTTCCGCACATTCAAGGCTCAATTTATACTGGGCCTATAGCTTGTGGTAACATTAAGTTATGTGCTAAGAAATTCGCGGTAACCGACCACCGCAATGTGACAACATGGTCAACCACATGCATGATACAATTGATACGATTTTAAATGATTAATGATTATGTCACTGCAAGTTTTGACATGCCTGTGAAAATACAGATAATAAATATAAATAAAAAATAGGTACCTACTAAATATATGATTACCATCTGCATGATTGGCCGCGGATCCTTCGGTTTTCAGTGTATAAAAAAAATATTTTGACATAGGTACATACATTAATTTAATTAGGCTTCGTGGTCTTTTTATACGTTGATTTTTTAAAGATCTTAATCGATACCTAGTTGCATCAAGTTATAGCATAAATTGTGTTTAGTCTACAATAAGCTCAACCCAAATAATAAGCACTTGCACTTCGGTCTATCTCTCTAGGCGATAGGAGTAATGTTACGTTATATTCAGCTCCATCACCAAGCTGCCAAAGAAACTGTCACCAGTTTCACAATTCTCAGTTTTATTTCGAAACACTGTAAAGCTATTCTCGTACGAAAACAAAACTTTGTAACTCGTTCTGAATGAGGTATTAATAGAAATGTCTAACTAACCAAATTAATTACAACCTTACGACTGTTGATTTTAATGAATCAATTTACCCTATCTATTAATACAATACAAAGTTAGAGATTATGTTTTTGTTTATTGTCTGTTCCACTAGTGCCTGGATTTCAAAATTGAAAATGAAAATTGCCAAATAGACAATATATTTATATAACAACTTAAATAAAAAACATTTTTACACAAATGAAGTGCTAACAACTGCTAACCTACAATGGTATCTGTTCGTTCAAAGAGTTTATCTCACATATAACTATATTTATTAACCTGTAGTCCATTCATTTCAATAAACCTTCAACATATTTACAGCAGTGTCAAATAAAATTTAGAAACAACCACACGTCTTTCATTAGTAAATAAGCACAAGCGAACTGCAACTTTATCGCCTCAACAGTATCTTTTATCCGAAAGAGAGTACAACATCATTAACATTTTTGGCAAAAACAAAGACAATAAATAAAGAAACTCAGTAATCCTTATTCCATTTGAACCTAGCCTTAGCCTACAAACGTGACAAATCTGCCAAACAGATCACAAACAATCGTGCTTCGATCGATGGAGCAATTCGTAATTGGTCCTAATTCCTATCGCAATTAGATTTCACTTGGGACCACAATACCTGACCTATTGTGTAAACAAATTGTTGTATGTTACAATAAGTAAATCATACACATCAAAGTTGGTACAATCATGACTAGCATGACTGACATTAGCATTAGATTGATAGAAGTGTGATTTGTACGCTTCGGGGTAGAAATGAAGGCTGAAGATTCTATTCATTGCCACCGTTCTGATATTTGTTCGGTGTTCTACACCGAGCAAATATCTATCTATATTGGATATCTAATCAAAACTAAAATAGTATTAATATACTATTTTGTAAATACAAAGCACCCACTTTTCACAAGTTATTTGTTGTACTGACTTTAGAGAGGCTTTTGTTCAACAGTAGACGATAGTTATGAAGATAATAATGGATAAATTGGTCCAGTTTTTCTAAAATAAAATGTCAATAAGTTCAACAATAAAGCTTCAATAACACACTTCCTCTGCCAATTCCCAGTTTCCTACGTAATTGTACCAGCAGTGGTATAATTGAGACAATCTTCTCGTTCTATTTTTGTACCTAAGTCAGGTCCATTCCTGTCGGCTGTCGGGTACTTGTTCCATACTTGCAATTTACTAATTCTGACAGCTTCATATTGTGACCTCGTTGGCCTCATACTTTGTCACTCGAATAGGCACAATGACTTCATTTGGTTTATTTTAGTTTAGAAAAGAAAATATAGGTCACATATTTATATCAGCAAAAATAGTTTGTTATACAGTTGTAGTTGAAATTCGTCTCTATTTTGAAACCCCAAGTGAAAAACATATCAAAATAAATAAACATCCATTCATTCATTCGACCACAATCGTACCTATCATCAGAAAAGAAAGTTCTGAGAAAATTATCCCCAAAATATAAAAATTAAAAAGGATTCCCTTACTGCTTGTGACAAGTATATAATTAATGACAGGACAGTAACTGGGGCGTGTGATTGCACTTCAAAATCTTTTACCAGCTGATTTAAAATGTCAGCTCAAGGACAATCATATATTATATCTTTACCAAATTTTGACACTCCATATATTATTCACCGTCAATCATAATGTGTGTGTGTGTGTCTTCATTTCTTTCTTTCTTTCTTTTCCACAAACCGTCAACAGTTTGTCTTTTTTGAATGTTTTGTCACGACACGATGGGCACTCACGGGAGGGCGCCATTAGTTCCTCTGAGAAGCGAGAAGACACACAAAAGGTACAAAATATCAGTTTGTTAGAGATGTGACCATATAGGTAAAAAGTATAACAGATTTGTATCTAGGGCTGACCAAACAGAATGTTTGGCGGTGATATTTGATTATAATACGAACAGATCAAAATCTAATATAATAGAAGAGTAGAATTACAAACAATACCTCCTTAACAGATTGTCAAAACAATATTAAGTTTTTCTTAATGTTATATTTGTTACCATGAAAAAGGCAACGCATCCAGAAGTACTCAAAACAAGTTAAACAAAATATAAGTGAAATAATTACCTAACAAACTATAAGACGTCTCCTCATACTAAGAATGTTTTCAAAAAAGCTCCCACTTACGATTAAATACCAATAAATTAAGACCCCCAAAACACCAGCTTCATTCATTAGATTGCTATAATGAACTAACCAACCTCCATTTACATTTTACCTGTAGGAATTTCAACAGGAACACTACTAGACAGGTACCTATGTTCTACACCAGACTATTCCAAACTCGTTACAAGTCCATTGTGATGCAATGTGCTGCACCCATTAACTAACACACCTCGTGTCGACAAACTAAACCTCGGCATAGTAATTGCAAGATGGTAACTTTCTGTTATACTCGTAAGTATACCTGGATAATAAACATTTAATTTTATGTTAAATATAATTTACAATTTTAATAATTACGGATATTGAAGAAATATTTGCTTGACATTTTCAATAAATATCGGATGTTGAAAGACGAAAGTTTATTTAAAGTGGAATAATTTATGTAGTTATTCTATAAATAATGGCATTGGGAAACATATTATTCGTATTGGTCGAGTGATCGCAAGTGCGCCGGGCAAGAGGTATTGGGTTCGATTCCCGGATCGGGCAAAGTATAATTGGGTTTTTTTTAAAAGATCTCAGTAGTAGCACGGAGTCTGGATTTGTGCCCGGTATATGACAATAGGTTCAACCTCTATTACATGGGACTCGTAACTTAAATATTGAAAAAATGGGTGTTACATTAAGTGCCGTAATGTGCACCTCTGCCTACCCCTTCGGGGATAAAAAAGCTTGATGTTGGTAAGTATTGACATTGGGGAAAATACTATTCGTGATTTTAGAACTAAAGTTTAACAGACATAACAGTTTATCTTTAAAGAACAGTCATGCACCAGTGAAGATAATTATAATCAGCGCTGAAAAGAAAGCTTATATAAAATGTCCTGGTTTGTCAGAACGCATATCTAAGCGCTACACAGTGTAATTTTTACTATATCTGTGTCATAATGATACCGCATTAATTAATACTGAAGTCCCGTCCACGGAAACAACGGTGTACAGCTTCAACAAAATAAAAAAAAACATGATCAAATTCCATCATATCTTTCGTCAATCAACCCTGATCTTTAAGCAACCGGGGTAGCACAATGCCGGTCGTCCGGGACCGGGTTGTGCCGGTGACCTATGAGCTCAGGAGACTTGCCTTATAAGGGCCGGCGCCGGCTGCAGCCGTGTCGCAAGACTCAAGAGCCGCAACGTACGCAGCCAATGCATGCTTCTTACCTGTTCAACATGTCACATTGAGGTCACCTATTCTTTCTGGAAGCCTTAAAAACATGTGTTTTGAGGCATTTTTAAGCTTAACAATCTAATAGGTCATCATTGTAATAATGACTCTGTGATGTAAGCTTAAGTGCTGATTCATCAACATAAATCTTATTAAGGTATTGTGTGAATGTGAACAAATTGAACTGTTTGTAGTTCAGTGATTTAGTTATTCATGGTTTAGAGGTGACATTGATATTTACAAGTTGTTTTCTACAAAACAAAAGGCTACTCATTAAACACCTACTACCGCGATACCAATGGTAAAATAGGATAGAATTTGTGCAGTGGTACCTTAAAGGATTTATAAGCGTGAAATCACGTTTAACCATCGGAGACATACAAAAAGAACCACTACTTTGTAATCAGTGAATATCCAAATCATGATAAATAAGTGCACGTAGTATCCAAACGCCTATTTGATATTTCAAGGACTATTGTAAAGCGATAAACTCATTGGCACGCTCCTCGTGTAAAATCGGAAGCGAATGCGCACGCGCATGACAATAGCAACAACATACGTAAAAGCTTCGTGTTATTAATTATTAATAGTGTTAATAATACGGTCACTTTGGGAGCTTGTGCAGTCATGTGATACCATTTTTGTATTTAACGAGGTGATCTTTATGATATTTTACGAGCGAATTATGCTTAGACTTCATGAGGATGGATGAGGTATTAAGTAGTCATAGGTGTCTATATAGAAACCTAAATAATATTGAATGCTAGAAGTTTTGATTCACGAAACTATATTATAAAAAGGAGTATCCATGAAGATAACTACGTGTAGGTGTGGATAACTCGATTCTGGGTTGTAAAATAACTACCAACTACCTAACTGCAAGGCAAAAATTTCACGTACTTGCGTACGATCAGCAATTATTTATTAATTGCTCCTATTGCCCGCTTTACCACACTTTTTCAAACACTTAGTAAGGTTATATGTTTCAAAATTTTTAATTTATTATGTCTCTTGTTACAGTTGGAGAACGTTCAATGCTGTTTGGATTTCCTTCACGCGCAAAAAGTCCAAGGATTAGAACAAGTAACAGCTGCGGACATCCGGGATGCTAAATTAAAAGCAGTCTTAGCATTATTTTTTGCGCTCAGCCGACACAAACAAGCAACAAAACAAAGAACAGCGCCATCTACCGGTAACGCTACGAACGCAAGCAAGAACTCTAGCGAAGATGTTTCATTAAATGCAGTACAACGCATAACAGGTGGCAGCAGTTGCGATGAAATTTTAACAGCGTGTGGCAACAACGTCGAGATGACGACGTTAACAGCAAATAGGTAAGCAAATTTAATTATTTTAGGATATATTTAGTAGATCAAATAAATTAAAATAAACACTAAAACTTAAAACAGTAGAATGTCGATTTTAGCGCCATCTATGTAATATTGTGGTACTAACTACTACAGACCAAGAGAAAGTATTGCGGCTACTGAACGCTAGATGGCTCTGTCATAAACTAATTAAAGATCTTTTGATGAAGCTTTCTACTTTTCAATTTTTCATTTTGTGCATCTTAGTTCTTTCGACGTTAGACGCCAAGGGATTTTAATTGATAGTAAATCAACATAGCACTTGTTGATTCAACTACGACGAACAAGGAGTGCTCGTCCCGTTAGGTATCTACTTACTTGCCTTAAAACATTAAAGTTAAAGACTATCCAAAAATACTCAAACGCTACTCAATTTTAAGTCGCAATAAGTTATTATCCTGTGCTTAAGTATAGTTCTGTCTCTCCAAATTCTTTGTAAAATGACAGAGATGGCACGATATTTAAGTACTAACAACTTAAAATTGAGTAACCTTTCAGTATTCAGGCGTTAAGTCCTCATTTGCCTATAAGCTTGAAATAACTTGCTCGTAGGCAACTTGAAGTCCTCTGTATGTAAGTATTTACATTCAACTTATTTCAAAGCTTCTCCAACTGTTTAAAATTATTTTCGTGTTCGGTCCTGAAGTTAGACGCCCGATCCTCGGAGCTAGCATTTATAAATAAATATTTTCGAGCTTATCCACTTTGGAAACTGTTTGATTATTTAAGAACTTGGACATTCTACTTTAGTTACTTTATTTTGAATTATTCTTATATTAGTGCTTAAATATTATATCTACCTATTTTAGGTACCTAGTTAAAAAATGTTGACTAAGTATTTCTAAGTAAAAACTTTTTACTTATTGGCCTTTATCGACTTTAATTTTATGTTATGAAATGTACATACATACATAACTTGACGTTTGTCTCTCATGGGGTAAGCAGTGACTATGGAAGGCACATTGCTACGATTCATACATAGGTACCTCTTTCAGTTCGTCAACAGTCATCAGTCTTTTCATGCATGCTCGTCGGTTAAGGGTACTTTTAATTTGGCCCTTCTTTAATATATCGCTAATCTGGACAGTATAATGTCCACATGACCCATGAAACAATTAATCCTCTACCTCTATATTATGAAACAGTGAACTTGAATTTTTCCTCTACTATTGCAATTTGGTAGGTATGTTGTGAAAATTGTACTTACCTACATAAACTCAATTTTTTACTTTTCGGATTAAGACCTACTTTTTATTTTTTTTATTTCGGAACTAGTACTTATTTGAGCATTAAGTGTTTATTATGCTATTTAGTTGCCTCAACTAAAATTTACAGTTTTATATTTTTGTCATAAAAACAGAAACGGTAAAATATAACCATTCACTTACGCAATAGTTAATAGGTAAAGGAAGATTTCCATCAGCGTTAAACTTGTTCTAACTCATAAATTACATAAAAGACGAAGAAAATAAACAAAACCACATTGTGAAATACAGAAATACGGAATATTCGAAACTGAATTACGTCGAGTTTTAGTTTAGTCGGAAGATCGGAAATGCCTGCCACAGTGAAAGCTATAATTCTTGCGTACAGGCCGCCCAGTGACACGTCTATTTCTGTCTAGCGCCCTCTGTTGGCGAGTTGCCGAGATGATCTGATGCAGGTTTACTCATGTTCTATGTTAGTAAACAAAGACTGCACTTGGCAACGCGAACTTGAAAGATATCACCTTTGGCAACGTTGTTGTAGTGAAATTGTAGTTTACTTTTGTTCAAAATATCTTCTTAGGTAACTACACACACCGGCAAAATTAGGGGAACACAAAAAAAAGACAGTTCTTTTTTAATTATTAGCTTTTTATGAATGTTTTTTTCGATTAATTTGGGTTTGGGTATTCAAAACAAATATGACGCAAAAGGAATTAGGGTTGAACATTATTTATTTACAGATACTTACAAAAAAATAGGAAATTTAAGTCCTTTACATTTTATTCAATTTTTTTTTTAAATTTAATTGTCATATTTTTTTTTATAAATTACCTAATTAATACCTCGTATTGCCACCGCGGGCTCTAATTAGGGCTTCAATACATCTGCTCATGCTTCTAATGACACTGTCAATCATTTCTTGGGGTAAATTGGCCCACTCTTCAATTAACGCCAATTTTAATTCCTCAACATTCCTAGGAGGTGGAATTCTCTCCCGCACTTTGCGTCCAATCATGTCCCAGACATGCTCTATCGGGTTCATGTCTGGAGATCGTGCTGGCCAGTCCATTTGGGTAATTCCAATTGCATTTAAGTACTCGCGAACCACGCGAGCAGTGTGCGGCCTTGCGTTATCGTGCATAAACACAAAATCTGGCCCTATGAATGGGACAAAAGGCATTACATGGGGTTCTAGGATCTCTGTTATGTACCTGTGTGCAGTCAGGGAGCCGCCTTCAATAATGACCAACGCGGTGCGGGCTGTTGAAGTAATGCCACCCCACACCATAACGGACCCTCCACCATATGACACCGTTTCGGTAAAATTGGCTTGGTGGTACCGTTATCCTCGATACCTCCACATCCTTTCCCTCCCGTCGATGAAATTTACACAAAATCGGCTTTCGTCCGAGAATAAAACATGACCCCATTCATCGGACCAATCTTGGTGCTGACGAGCGAACGCTAATCTTGCAACTCGATGACTTACTTCAAGTTTAGGCGCTTTTGCTGGCACGTATGACTTTAAACCAACTTCGTTTAACCTTCTTCTTACTGTTCGTTCACTAACTCGCACGTTACGCACTTCTTCTAAAAGGTTTCGGGTCTGCACAGCTGTTTGACGACGGTTTCTCAACGTTTGCACCCTTATGAAACGATCATCTACGGCACTGGTTGCACGCTTTCTGCCTTGTCCCCGCCTCAGTACGTAAGATCCCGTCTGTCTGTATCGTTTGACACAACGGTGGATCACAGATACTGATACACCCAACGTTCGACTCACTGAACGGTATGTGTGCCCTTCCTCGATCATTGTCACAGCTTTGGCAACTTCAGTTGCTGGTAAATCACTCATTTTGTATGCAATACAATGTTAACTCTTCAAACAATAACAACAAAATAAGCTAGGGCCTCTTATTGACTGCTCCAACAAAATCCTTATCAAAAATACTTAAAAGCGCTGACACTCAATAAACACTTGAGAGCGTATAATTTATGCTAGATTGTTGAAAAATGTCAAAATATCTCAAAATATTGTGTTGTACGAAGGTAATTTCATAAATAAATGAAACACTTGACAAATCATTCACGAGTTCCAAAAAAAATGGCCCTTTTTTTTGTGTTCCTCTAATTTTGCCGGTGTGTGTATTTTGAATTTGAACTGAAGTTTTAGTTAGGTACTATACCTACTTCCGGAAATAGTTTACTTACTTCGGTCATTTTTATTCTCTACACCCACAAAAAAGAAAAACTGAAATGATATTGACATAATGATGTTCTGCTTACCACCACATCATGGTCTCATACAATCAATGAATCACATCAACATAAAAATAACATAAATAAAAACATTACCTACCAAAAACCAACACCAAACACCCAAACTTGATCTTAAACCGCTCAAAACGAGCAATAATAAAACACTGAAACAAGCCATAAACACAACAGGTATAGCCACCGAAACATAAAAAGCTATTTACATATTAATAAACGTACTGTGGTTGACGTCTCTCAGCCCTCTTGACACCGGTCAATGCTTCCCTGATTGCAAGCACAATGCAAGGATGTCACGTCAGAAGCCGAACTTGACTCACGACAAAGAAGCTAACAAGCTATTGTTTGTCATTTGTTGCATCGCTCGGGTAACTAGCACGTGCTTTGTAAGGGTAAAAATTGGTTTTATAATAGCTCTTTTAAGTTTAAGTTGTTTTTAGTTAGTTTTATTGCTATTGTGTTGAAAAATATCGGAGCAGTACCTAGCTTAAATAATGATTAGAGTTAAACATTTTCTGAAGTCACAATTTTCGTACGAAATTTTTCTTACCTTTCTATAGATAGTGATTTAAGGAAATAACACATCGTAGGTGATAATTTCTTTTCTAATTTAGCTTTCTGATAATATTGATAAGTTATCCAGTCCTCAAAACCCGTGCCGACAGCAGTTAATTACCATCGCCATTACAGTAACGCAGTGTTAAGCTTTCGACTAATTTGTTACTCAAATGTTTTACCTTTTTACCTACAGCTGTTTAGCTATTTTTGAACTTATTTTGTTCTATCTTTAAACTACTGTATTTGAAATAGAAATACGCTGAATATGGCCAATCACGACTTGATATAAGTTTAAACAAAAAAGGATTTGTGAATAGAGGTCGTCTCATTTTTGCAACCTCAAAGCAAAAGTGAGTGCATTCCTGGGCCCAAAGGAACCGGTCTACATTTAGAATTCCGCCAGTTTTTCACATAGGTGAACAACCGAGGGCGCACGTTTATACAATGGGACCACTTTCCTTACGGGGCCTACCATGTAGGGCCCTGGCCCGTCGAGAGTCCAACTGAATACCTTTTATGTGCCCTGAGTAAACACTCAAACAGATCATTAAGTATAATGATATAGATTGTGTAACACGTCAAAATGTCGCCGTGACATTCAACGTGATGCAACCGTTCCTCCGGTGGAAGTACCTTCTTACCACGTTTGTATTCAATATTTTGGACATTCCCTAACATTCAATACTCATAAACATTAAAGTTAATTTCAAAAACCATTACGAAAATGTTGAAATAAATCTAAAAGAAGAAAAAGAAAAATATCACCCGCATTACGTATGATAAGCCGAAGACGTCTGACATTTTTCTCGTATCATGGTAATGCCAGGATTCTCCGGGGAGTATAGTAGGCAAAGTATTCGGTTTTTCATTTTATTCGTAAAGGCATTCGTATCTAAGAGACACGAATCTATAACGTTGACCTCTATAATCTGAGTCCCAAAATAAGCGGTAATACTTTTTAAAATAAACGAAACAAACACGTAAAAAGCATTGTGCGAACCCGTCAGACTTAATTACCACAATTCGCGCGGCCGCGACCTGACACCTCGATCAATCGTAATCGACGCGAAAGTTCTTCAAAACTTAATTCTCCAGATAACGGTGCCCTGACAGCTGACAGAATCATCGCTCATTTTAAATAACAAGACGGCTCAGTCTCATGCCGCGATAAGTGTACAATTACTGAGGGCTGAGGGGCCCAGGGTTCGAGTAGCCAATTACAGAAGTTAGGAACGGAACGGTGCGGTGGTGTGAATTTAAGAGCTCATATCGAATTTCTCGTTGAGTCGTCAACATAAACAACGCCGCAAGGCTAATTGCTGCCTAGTGCTTTACTCCCCTAGAGCGAACACGGCCATTTTAATCGCCTTACGTGCGCTTATTTTCTTGCAAAACATTGATCCTTTTTACAAGCTTGCAATGTAATCCTTTGAAGAAACTTGTTCCTTGTAAAGTGCATAGCATATGTGCACGTTGAAATCCTTCTGTTGCCATAGCAAGTTCGGTATGCTTGTGGGTAGCAGCCGCGTCGTGTCATGGCCCGTTTGTTTACATATCGCTCGCGCCGCTCGTCACTATCGCCTGTCTATTCCGTCAACAAACATAATTCTCTTACTTCCACGCTCCTTAATGGTAATGGGATACACAAATACCCGCTGTGGGCTTAGAGATGTGGTGTCTGTTGCTTTAAAGTTTACATTGACCGTGATGTAGAAGAATGTATTTCTAGTATTGACATTCATTCATTAGCCCGGACAACTATTGATTTAATTAAAATGAACAAAGCCATTTATTTACAAAAAAAACGATTCTAATACAAGCGTTTACAGAAACTTTCAAATCTCGGTATCCGAAATTGATTTAAAGTAAACCTGTCAAAAACAGGGAACACCATGGTGAATTTTTGTAATAGAAAAATGTCTCGAGCAGATTCGAGGCGGACGGTTCGTTTTACGATCGTCGGAGAGTTGGAGCTCGAGCTGAGCCGGGGTGGCTGACGGGCCCCTGTTGAAATATCCACTTATTAAACTGCACTCTTTATTGCTCGTAAATTACGCCTTATGAGTTCAATGCTTCGTTTAATCCGACTGTTGTTACGAATGGACAATACGTGCTACTCGAAGACTCGCTGTCTACCCACTGAAAGGATTTTTGGAGTTGTAATTGTTAGAGTGGTAGTGATGAAAGCAGACAGTAATATGTATAGACAGGAACACGCCATACGCATTGAAAGATACGAATAGAAAAAAATTAAATATATAGAATAGTTAAAAACATTGACTAATTTAGTTTCAATCTTTTATAATCTGAATTTAAGTACAGATGAAGACATTATTCCGTAGATATAAATGATAATGAATACAAGAATGTAAAGTGCACTACAAACAGACAAAGTCATCCAAATACAGAAAATTTTATCAAACAATTTAAAACCTTTCAATTCTCATGTTCAACATTTTTGAAATGTAACAACCCGCATTCAAATGCAGCCCCTATAGCAAACTTGGAACTTTTGCGTGTAAATTACGATAGGGATCGTGTCTCCAAAAATACATCTTCTCAAATTGATGTACTACTTATACCAAAGCGACAGTATAATGGTGGGGTACAAGCGTCCCATGCCATCGACACCGCTTCAAAAATATAATTCATATTTTCTCACGTTCGTATTATAAATCACTGGTTGCTTTTAGATGTTCCACGAATAGTTTAATCCGTTTTCCAAGCGAAAGGGGGAATTAGTTGATCCTTAGCCGAGCCGACACATTTCCGCGTTGTTTCGACACTTATTTGAACGTCAGTTATTTTAATTGATTTTATTAGGAATTGGGAAATAGAGTTTTAATCTTATGTTGTTTTGTGGAATAGTTGTGACATGTTGGCGAAGTTAGTTGTGCGTTTCGCTGAAGTTCGTTTGTGGGCCGCAGTGCAGCAAATTCCTGTGACATGGGGTGAAATGTGTCCCCATTTACATTTTGTTTGTATTTCGCACGTTACTCGCAGTTCCACGCATCACTTGGAGCATTTAGACGAGTAACGTTCTGCGGCTACATTTAAGCTTTTGTTGATTAAAACAAAGTAGTGACTGTTGTAGGTACCTACTCGCTAGTGCAGCCATATTTAGTTTATCTCAAATCTTTGATGTTGATTTTCTACAGCGAGAGTTCAGGATTTGTAACACCGAGTCTGAAGCTGGTGTTCTATAAATACAGCTGTTTATAATTCCAGTGAAAGTTCTGTAATAAATAATACGAATAGTTTATAATTAAAGTTATGGGGGATCAGCTAGCTGTTGATGAAGTAACCTTATGAACTAGAGTCGTTCGTTTTTTTTTCTACAGGCTGTACTGAAATGTATGATTATTTCGAATTATTTTTTAAAGAAAGTAGGGTGGCTTCGATGGTAGAATGAAGTCTTGATCGTATTGGAAAAGTATCAATGTTTTTATTGATTTGGTATATTATTTGACCCAAACTTCTGAATTCTAACCTGATGTATGACTTGCTTTAACTAGGCTAACAAAAGAAAACTTAAAAAGGTCAGTGCAAACTAGAAATAAGTATACTTCTTGAGAAATAAACTACTAGAGGACCTTATAAATGCTTCTGTGGTTGTGTTTAATGGGCTACGTAACATTGTCAACGGTTTATTTATCTTTTTAGTGTTTGTTCTTTCAAACCGCCCTCCACTACGACGCCAACACATGTAAACAGCGAAAACAATACAAGCATTCATACTTTTTCATTCATTTTTTACTAGCAACACCGACTTTTATGACATTTTTAATGACAGAGAAAATATTTACTTATGTTCAACTGTGGTTGATTATTTTGCTTTTAAAGTTTAAAACTTAGAATATTTATTACTAAAAGCACGTCGAGATTTGTAGTAAAATCTCTTAAAAGGAAATCGCTTTGACTGTTTGAAAATACAAAATCATTTAATCTGAAGATATCTATAATTAGTCTTTCTGAAAGTTGTCCACTGTTCCCTCATTATTTTTATTCATTTTCTAATATTACGACTTTCATTGATAAAAATACCAATAAACAAGTTATCTATGTTCGTAGTAAAAAGCATCAGAATTTGTTTAGAGATTTAAGTGTTATAGCGCAACAAACAATTCACTTTTGCATTATTAAACATATTAGTAAGCAATAGAAACGAGAGGAAATCAATAATACGAAGTCCCTAATAAACAGTTTGAATTATAGCCGTTTATGTCATTAGAATCGATAAGTATGAATACGTAGTGACTAGTGACGCAATATCCATAGGGCAGTGACGCACCCTTCCGATTATTACAATGCGATCTACTAAGTACTATGCGAGATGTAGTCAACAGATTAGTATTGCATTAAATTTATCGATTTATTATTGGAATTTTATTTTTATTCGAATGTGTGGCTGTACCAATATATCAAGAGGAAAATTCATAGGCATAATAAATTCACCGATACGAATGCCCAAAATGTGTGTGCACAACACTTCCTCATCTTATCTCGTATAAAATTCAATCCGTGGTCATAATTCCGGACCCTTCTCAACAAACGTCGACAAGTAACGGACATAAGCGGACATAAAACCATGTCTGCCGAAAGGTAATCGTAGTTATCTGGTGAGTAGGAAACTGTTTACCGCACACCTCTGTAAATTATTTCGCGGCCCAACTCGAGTGATTTAACGAGATAAGCCGCGAACCCTTCTGGGAGTGCATAACGTCATCCCGCTAATGCAAGGGTCCCCTCCCTAGCGCAGATGGCACCCGTGCCGTCAGTTTTTCATACATCTTCTAGCCAGGGCTGTGCGTGCGGAACTAGGAATACTATTTCGCAATAACTTCTCTAAACTTCAACTTAAATAACTTATTGGCTAAGTTTAAGTACTGGCGTCTCATTGCATGAATGAAACATTCAAAGCTCTAAACTGCCTCGAGTAAGCAACAAACAAGTTCCGTCATTACCACTTTAATGGTCAGCACGACTGTAAATCAATGAGGATGGTGCAATTTAACGGTTTCCCATAATCCGAAGCATCGGACACCATGGCGTAAGTTGAGCTTAACGAGCGGGCCATGCGGGCTTGACGACCGACGGACAGCCCTGCCTAGTATTAGCATTCGCTGCATCCCGCCGCGCGATCACGGATTCGGAAGGGGCGAAGGCCCTTGCGCTTTCGACAACTGTTTTGTCTGTCGTGCGGACGCGATGGTCGCGCGTGCACGCTTTCGTGCGCCAGCAGTCGCACGCGCCCGCGCCGCGCGCCGCTGAACCGCCGCGAGTGTGACAAATCGTGTTAAGGATTATTGTTTATGGTGTGCAAAGCTCGCTGCTGTATATTTATAGCTTGAGTAAAGCGGTGTTCTAATCGGAGTTGTTTAAGTGGACGCAATACACCAGAGATGAATTTCATGTTTACGTTTTCTGCCGTATTTGTAGTTAATTCGAGCGGTTAGTCGTTTTGTTTACACGCGTGAATCACTTCTCAGTATTCTGACTTAACAAGAACTTAAGAAATTGTGAATTGATCTTGAATGGCATGAGTTCATAAATTAGTCAAGCTTTCAAGAAGATTCAAATGAATGGTAGAGGCTTTTGAATCGAGAACTGCACTGTATTAATGTCACATCACACGGTTTGAACTCTGTTAAGTTACCAATGTTGACTCCTAATGCATACTTAGGACCGAATTATACAAAAACAACAGGCCAAGCGCTTAACTTAACTCGGTTACGTGGTACTTCGAATAAATTGTAAGGTTTTTAAGTATCTCCTTAAAGTATTAAAGGTAAACATTTGACTTTGTTATCTTAATATTAAATCGTTTTCGTTTTATGGGTGCGGTGTGTCATCGATTTCGATCGTGAAATGTAATAAGATTCGCGTTTTAAGATATTACTGTGTAGTGGAGGCTGCGCGGGAGTGTGCGAGTGAAGGACCGGGTTATCTCGGCCTGGATGCCGCCCACGGGCCGAGCCTTACCGACTGGTCTCAAACCCACACCGATAACATTTCGAAATTAAGTGCTTTAAATTGATATGAAACCTACTTGCGACCTAAGCTACGATTTAAAAAAAAGTGTATGTTTTACTCCGATCCTTCGCTATTACTGTGGACGTCGCGTGTCACTAATGTATGGGTGTACTGTGATTGACAAGATAATGCTAGCTACAATCAATCATTGCATTGACAGCTCGAGAATTTACTTACTTAAACGCTCTTTTGTATGATTTTTTTAAGACAAACAATAATTTGTTTGTTTACGATTTCTTTGACATTGCTTTGGGTCTGTGTAAACAATGATTGCTTTATATTTTACATGATAACCCTCTGGATTTTATCTATTTCTATATTTTTAGAAGCTTCCTCATTCAATTCCACTTTACTTTGATCACGGAATGACCACAAACATCCAAACATACTTGAATAGACCTCCTGATGCAACCAATATTCTACCTTCACTTAAGTATTTTATACTGAATTTTATCATAAGCATCACTTTCTACTCGTTACCCGCACGTTCAAAATGCTAGCTTAACTAACCAACTCCAAGTTTAAATGCACAACTTATTCTATACTAGCTTTTACCCGCGGCTTCTCTCGCGTCACAAAAGCATAAAACGTGAATGTGACATATACCAATACACACAGCGCTATCTATACCAATACTTTTGTTTTCCCTCGGGAATATCACATTTTTCCGGGATAAAAAGTGCCCTATTATTTAATCCGGACTTCTAAATTTACATCTGTAAAAATGTTCAAAGCAATCGGTTTAGTAGTTACGGCGTGAAAGCGGAACAAACAAACAAACAAACAAACAAACTCACTTTCCCATTTATAATATTAGTAAGGATAAATTTTCATCAGTAACCAGAACTATCAGATAGTATGTCGACAATAACTTTACAAAGGCATTTGCAACAGGACGATATAAAATTTAATGCACGATAAACATAAAATAATTTGACATAACTATTTCGTTTGAAATACACTTACTAGACTGTTTGTGCTTCTGCCTTTTACAAAGTATCAACAAAGCTTTTAGTAGTAATGTGGTAAACTAGAACAAAATATAATATAGTTGTTAGCTACTTATTTGGTGTTTCGATCTGTAGCAAAGGAAAACTATGAGCAATAACTAATACTGATAGACACGTGGCTTTGTCTAGGATAAAGGAAAACTACCATTTATACATCAGAGTAAAATGAACTATTATTCAGAAATAACCAGAGAAAACAGGTAATACACACATACACATAGACACCTATAGTAACAGCACATAGAATGATTTTTCACGACAAACATAAAACAGAACTGAAATAGATTTATAATTACAATTCATGAATAGGATCTTAACTATCAACCCATTATATTATCCGTATTTTAATACAAGAGAACAATAATATAATACAGCAATTGAACAGGTATCCTACAAAGCTGGTTGTGCACCATTAAAGTCCAGTGTAAACGTGATTAATGTATCTGCAGGCACTCGCTTTGAAATAGCATCGCAATACAAAAAGGTGGAGTCGTGGGCAGACCAATATGAACTGCTAAGTTTAAGTTACAACGAGTTGACGTTGAGATTTTGCAAGTGGAAACTGGTAATGGTGTCTGAATTTTAATCGATTTAGGCCGATTTTTCATCAGTTAATTCTTAACTGTAGGTATAATAAAATTTAATTTTGCCTGTTGTTAGTATGGAAGAATTGTCAAATATTCAAAATTATTTCTCGGTTAAATTTACCAGGCGTTGGAAAAATTCGCCGTTAAAAAAAATAAAAATATTAGTCTTAAACTAGGTACACCCTTTATCAATGAAAATTATAAATTAATGCCTAGTAAATTCAATCATATATCGATCATATCGTAGGTATAAGTGAAGTGCTTCTTTTTATGTTTTTTAGTTGAATTCGATAAAAGTCTAGACCAAACCACTAAACGAAAACTTGTTTACTTAGACATTCGTATAAGAATACAATTTTACTTGTGGTCTTCTGTCCTTAACAGAAATAGATGCTATTTTCTTTTCTCAAAAACTCATGGTTACTCTAAAATGTCACCAAAACGTACGTACGGTCATTAAGCATTGCTCGTAAAACGTCAAGATTAGGGTTAGACGACAAGGTACCTACAATGAAGGATGTTGTAAAAATTGTAGAGGCAGAAATTTTTCATAACAAACTTTAATTAAAAACAGGTGTGAGTGACGACTTCAATAACAAAGGAGTAAATCTAGAAACAACAAACAAACTAGGAGTTGCAAATACTTGATGCTTTTGAAATAACACTTGAACATCGGAATACAATCTAAGCAAATTGTACTAAGCTAAAACTAGTCTTTGTTACTTATACTCGTGTTAATCAATTTTCAAATTTAAACATTTAGAATAAGGTTGGAAGTCTATGAAAGATGTTCGATATAACTTGATATGCGGCTGTGTATGTTAGTAGAATTCAAAGTTCCAGCCGCTGCAGCGCTTGAAGCCAGTTATACAACATCTTGATTAGTTTCCGATAAAATACTCGCAGCTATCCATTAGGCAAATAGAAATACATAATTTGAAATTTATTGATCCTTATTTGCATTTTATTTCAAAACGATATGAATTATGTTCAAGTAATGTTTTAAACATGGTTTTCTTGAGCTTGCTAACAAAATAGTAAAAGGAAACATTGATGGTTTAAGTGCTTAAAGTTCCAAATAGTAAGTAGCGTTCCATGTAATACGAGAGAGACTGTTTGACTGATCATAAAAATGTTATTTCTGTGACATGGCCGCGGTACACGCTGTTTTTTTTTCTGTAAACACCGACGACCTGTTGACTGAATACACGTTTGCTCTCTGTACTTTTGTGGCTACAGTTTTCTATTACTGCGAAAATGGACTTTCAAGACGTGCTCTGTCATTAACTTTTTCGTAAAAAAGCGCTTTGCATGAAAGACGAATATCGCCTACACGTTTGCTTAAATTAAGGACAAAGTTATTGCCAACACGTAAATTAATGGTAAGTTCATATAAACTTAGTTCATTAGCGAAGAATATCAAATGACACTTATGTTAAGAACATTTAATTACGCCAGACAGTTCAGAAGGTTCGTGTATTAGAATGGATAATGGCGTTGATTGGAATTTGTGATTTCTGTAGAAATTGTTCGTTCGGTTTAAATGTGTGTGAGTGTTTATCGCGAAACCAGTTCCACGGAGCGTCTGTAGGCGTGCAAACTTGCTGCAGTTCACTGCAATGCAACACTCGAATATATTTCAATACAAAAACCTTAATGTAAGAGGAGTGCTACGGCGAATATTTAACGCGCTCATGCTTTTATTGTTTAGTTCTGTACCTTTCAATCTTTGTTGTTGTTAATAGATTATCTGTTAAATTGATTTGTTTTTGATTTAGTTTAGTAATTCATATGTGTGCTTATAAAGATTCATGTAAATGTCACGCTACAGAATATAACGCTTCAGAAATATGGCTTTAGTACCAACAAATTATTTCATTTTGGTTTTTTAATTTATCTTTTTTTGTTTAAGTTATAAGTGTGCACTGGTCAAGATCCGAGTCCGGTCACCGGTGACCGCTCTACACTTGCACCATTATAGAAAGACCTTATTTTCTTTACTTAGAGACTAGTTTTGTATGAACAAATGTTGTTGATTTTTCATAATCGGGCATTAAGAAGTTCGTAATCCACCCACGTTTATTAGTGTTCTAGAAGTTAAAAATAGTTAATTTAATTTGACAAAAAGAATAATTTTAACAGGCTGAATAGTAAATAAATGTGTAGTTGTCACGCTAAAACGAATCACCCTCTAAATTCGCCCGTATTTCCTGCATCTACAGGAACTAGGAGAATAGGGAACATAAAACGAATTTGAATTTTACGATACATATCTTTAACGTGTAAATTTCAACTATCTCGAACTATTTCCTTAAGTAATAAAGTCTTTAAAGTTTAAGTAAATATTTTAATGTGTCCTTACCGCAATATTGGATAGTATAGTTTGGCTGTTTCGTTTCGATTGAGAAGTGATGAGGGGTCGCTCTCCCCTAGAGATTCTGGGCGCCCCTGTTATACAATAGTTCACATTCACACGAATAATCGATAATAGCGTGGCCGTGGTGATCGAGCCCCTGTATGAATCGTGCGCGTGCACTGGACGTTAGGTCGCGATTCGTTTACCCCAAATTTTCAAACTATTGTTATCACCTTCATTATGTAATGTGAGTCAATATTGTTCCCTGATCGTTATTCTAGATTGTACTGTTTGTTTAGCTCCCATATTTTGAACACGTGTGCAATATTACTACGAAAGTTGTTCTGTCAACATTTACCTAAATTTCAACAATGACAGACTATTAACACTTGTGATAGCTTGATAATAAATAATGATAAACAATGATTAACACGTGCGTGCAAGTATCGATATGAAGAATCGAATATTGCATTCGATTTATGACATGTCTACAACGTACAGCGTGTTTATAATTAAAATGAATTAATTAAGTGACACATCGGTGATAGGCGACGGAGCGTTATGCGAAAGCTTTAATAGTGGCATCGCTGTTACTTATAAAGAGGTCATTGCGTTTAACAGTAAGATTCTGATTTGCAACTATTTCAATAGCAACCTTACTATATTGTGGTAAAGTTAAATATCTAATAACAAGTTTTGATAAACAGGGGTAGCTTGATCTTCCAGCTGCAACTACATATTTGGTTGAGCCTGGCCATTTTGTTAAGAAAATATTTATTTTCTACACTCTCGCAGGCGGCTCCATTTTAGGACACGTGTCTGCTTAATCGGAAAGAAAATATTATCACATTGTAGAGTTGAAAAAGTAGGTAGATGTAGTGACATTTTTGTGGTGTGATTTTTCTGAAGATAGGTATTAGTAATTTGTTTACATCAGAGTATTGGACAACACATTTTAAACTGTCAAACATCAAGCGGTCACCGGTGACCGCGACCTATTGTTCTTTAATTGTGTCTATAAAACCGGTACTCGACGAGTTAATAAGTAAAGTGACTAAAATATAACTTAAAAATATCAACAACATTTGTGGGAGCAAAAAGTCCAAACTTCACTTAGTATTCGCGAAGTAAACGGTAAAATCTTTCAATAAATCGTTTGAAATGACTTTCTTTTTCGCGAAAACAATAATTTATTGAGAAAGTAAGCTCCATGGATGAAGTTTTGGAAAGTTTCTCGTCTCATGAATGACAGTAGAAAAGGGCAGAGGGTGGGTCGTGATAAATCTGACTTAGTGTCATGAACAGGCACTTTGAGCCCACAGGTACTGTGGTACATCCCTAATGAATATATATGATACTCCGCACTTCCTGCATTTCGTTAAAACTCGCTTTATTGCGAGTAATGAAAAAATATTGCGTTTTAATGACTGCTCTGTTAATGCTTATTCCATTTCCATATTTTGTGTAGTTATAGGTCACGCTCTTTTGCAATGTAAATCATAATAATATACGTGATTATTTGCAAATAGGCTAAATACTTAAGTATCTTATTCGATTTCAATTAATAGAGTTACAAATTCTACGTCTTTACAAAATAAAATCTTCTTTTCTATTTGTTACCGAAGCCACATAAACCACAATACGTAATATCAAAGTTCTACTATAGTAAATGTTCAGCATTTTATTTCTTTCTGCAATAAAGGGCATCTGTTAAAGCCTCCGATCCAAGCCTGCCATAAATCCAACCTTTCCTCCCCTTTGTTTAGAAGCAAAGTATGAAAGCAAACTTTAAATAAAATTGCGCTCATTTCTTTTACACTGTCTGCCTTTGAATAAATAATGTAATCTAAAAGTAAATAATGGCAGATATTTTATTGCAAAATGTGTTCTCTTCTCTTTATAAGATGGTATCTTTTTCAACGACTGAATACTTATCTTGAAACGTTGGCTTGGAGAGCGGTTGTAAATATAAACTGATTATTGTATTGTCCAGTTTGAAGTATTGGATGTGTATTCTTTGTTCCATGAGATCTTTATGCGTTTGTTTTTCATTGGAATGCAAAGTAGCTAGTAACAAAGTTGTTATCTTAACAAAATTCTAAAATAAATAATAGTTTATTGTATAAACGATGACATAGTAACTGGGTATGTGCCCAGAAACTGCTCTAATAAAATGACCTGGTGCCCCTTACATACTTCGGTACGAATTTCATACCTGCTTCTGTATCTAAACGTGTACACACATATTATAAATGCCCCCCTCCCTTCCCCACTCCCTGAATCCCCAACAATCCTCAATTCATAATCTCAAAGGGCCAGTAACGCATTGGCAACGCCTCTGGCGTTCCAGGTGTCCATGGGCGACGCCGATTGCTTACCATCAGGTGATACGTCTGCTCGTTTACCGGCTTATACCATAAAAAATGGTTTATTGTATTTACTCTAGTGTTGCGGGCGTCTATAGCCGGCGGTGTTGATCGCTTACCATCAGGTGATCCGTCTGCTCGTTTACTTCCTATACCATAAAAAACCTTAGTATTTTTTGATTCCGATGACCCACCTCAATGTTTGAAAACGAATAGGTACATACCAGCAAAAATAGTCCTGACCTGGATTTGGAAGACGAGGCTCATGATCCGTTCATCAATTACCAGGGAAATTGTATGCCAAAAAGTGCGAATGTATGCCAAAAAGACTGAATTCAGCGTAAACGTTCAGCAATAAATATTTTAACACATGCATTATGAAGGCAGGCGTGAGCGCGTCTGCCGAGATTTTTCGCATTGGAATTTCACACAAAAGGCTTTACGTTATTAACGGCACTCAGATGATATTAAAAGCTGATTTTGCTGCGTAAGGTTTGGTGTGATGCATGAGTGGTAGCAATTTATTTATAAACTACTTTATCGACAGCTAGAAAAATCTGGTTGCAACTTTGAATTAGAACTTAAACTTAAAACCATGAGTTAAATAAAAAAAAATGGTGTTTGCTATAATTTCATTTCATTCTGGGACTTTTGATAAAAGCAGACAAAAGAAATGACAGTCAAGATTTTACTGAAACTTATCCAATCTTACATTACCTACCTTAGTATTTCATTCCATTACGTTTTAGGGAACAGAGTGTATAGTTCCCTAAGATCGGAAAAGGAGGATCCTCCGACCAGGCGAGGTGATCGTGCCTGGCGGGCTTTCTGCCCAACAGTTGTTCGTTGGGATTTTCTATCCGTGTTTATTCGCTTGTAAACTTTGCATGTGCGATGTAGAATTTTTGTGACGTCATCCGTTGACATGTGGCATGCGTCGCCACAACGTAAGCCCATATAGTCTTGAAAACAAATCTTAAGTACATTAAAATTAAATATTGAATTTGAAGGGTTCAAATATAACAAACCACAGATGCACAGACCTTGGTCACGCCATGCCACCACCACAAGTTATAACAAACTTACTAGTCTCTCCGCTAGTTTCTCACAACTTGTGGCAAACAAAGCAGTGCCCCAACTCACGCCCCCATCCGCTGCTCACAAACAAACACCCTGTTTATAGCAGCTATTGTATGGGCTTAATTAATTTGCTTTTATGTGAGCAGTCTTTACGTTTTCGTTGAATCATGATCAGCACAAACATTTTTGCGACTTTTTTAGTCCTTTTTAAAGGGATCCTGCTTCATTGGACGAGTTTGAAGCATTCTTGGGTTTAAAAATGAAGTTTCATATTTCGATATTAACAGAAGTAGTATAGTGTTCGGATTTGTATCTGAGGTTTGTCAATGCGAGCGTGATTATGATATTTTGATCTGAAGAATAAAGTAAAATTAACTATTATGGTTTTAGGCGTTACTCATGTAATTATTTGACGAGGAACTCGACTAGTTTCATGTCTTGCTAGAGGCTTATTTTCATGAGCAGCAATCCGCAACCCGCGACGTGGCGACAGTCGTGCTGCTACTAAAATTAGTCGATTTCCTTGTCAAATAATTACGTGAGTAATGCGAAAAACATACTAATTAATTTAGTAAATTTCTCACGAAAGTTATAACATGAACTAAAACTATTAAGTTTTATAATAGTAACTTATTTAATTTAGAAGTATGTAAGTATAAATTTATAAGTTACTTATTGTTCATTAGTGGAGCTCAAATTCTGATAGCCGACGCTAATATATTATCAGATTGAAATATTACTTTTAATTATTATTATTACAAGAAGACTTATGATTTACATGATATTAAAACATACACATGTATCAAATAATAACGTATTAAATGGACATAAGAGCAGCTGTTTATTGGACGATGAAAACATAAATTGCTTACACTAAGAGGAGGCGATAAATTTAAATGAATTAATGCGCTACACCGGCCATTACTAAGCTAATTTGACGCTATTTATAGTTGATTGTACGTTTTAATTATACGGGAATAGTTAAACTGATTGTACCGTACTATATTGAGCTAAAAAAGAAGTTTACCCAAGATGAGGATTGAATTCAAGATCTTTCTTACGTCGGCTTCTGTTTCAACAAGAGCACTAATTAATAATATTTGACCAACTTTTACAATATGTCCGATTAAGTTCTGATTAGTCAAATTAGTAGTTACTTAACCTGACGAATATTTTGACGTATTTTTCATACAAACTGTGATATGTATGTAAGCTAATAGCAATATAATAAAACTTAGTGAAATATGCTCTGACACAAACATTCAAACTAAACTCTATTCAATTAAAAGGTTAGTTTATTTTATCTCGTTAATTTTAAAACAAAGTTCAAATACGTCCTGTTTGATGACCCATCAGTGTACACACGCGGTCAGTTGACCGAACACAAAAAACAAATATTTGAATTTGGTACACCGAAACGTAATTTCATTTGAGCGCATTTCCCCTAAAAACAACATGGCGAGAAAATAACTAATTTTAATGGAAATCAAATGTTAAAAAATGCCATAAAAATCCTTAATTTATTTCTGTACTAAATGAAACTCACCCTATGACGAACGTTGACACTATTAATCCTAAAAATGGCGCGTATCTATAAATGTCACTATACTGAGCATAGCTAATAGACTGAATGTCACACCAAATCACTTTTATGATATTATCTCTGGAAACAAGGGCCATTGGTGGTGTTACACAGATAATATAAATCTGTCCCCACCAGCATATACTTACCTTGGACTTGAGTTATTTATGGCCCTGAATATCTGAACATCGGGGAATAGTACCCGATCATTACTTTGGACGGAATCATATGATTCACTTTGAATACTCTCGGAAATAATTTGCTAGATTCATCACTTCTATTTTTAAATAAGTTCATGTTCTTTCTTTTTTTAAATGTGTCAGATAGAATATGGCTGTGAAAGATGGCGTGCTATTTTCGTTGTGGTTAGCTGTTTTATGTAATGTTTGAGATATAATAGAATTTGAAAGGCAAGACTGCCTCATTGGTCGAGTGGTCGCAAGTGCGACTACCGGGCAAGAGGTCTCGGGTTCGATTCCCGGGTCGGGCAAAGTATTACTGGGTTTTTACAAATACTCAGTAGTAGCACGGAGTCTGGAATTGTGCCCAGTATATGGCAATAGGCTCACCCCCTATTACATGGGACTCACAACATAGATAGTGAAAAGTGGGTGTTACATTGTACAGTGGCATTAAGTGCCGTAATGTGCACCTCTGCCTACCCCTTCGGGGTTAAAAGGTGTGATGTTATGTATGAAAGGCAATTACTTTACTGTGTTGCATTCTTACCTTACAATATTATTACTCCAACATAGTCTATTTTAAAATATATGTGAACTTACAACTTATCTGCAATAAGGATAGATTAGCAACTTCGAAACATTTCTTCTATCTTTTTTTAGAGGTTATGAAATCGATTAAAAGGGATCTTAATCGAAACCTAAGCCACGTCAATATTTTATACGTCGTTGCTACTATAGGGAACGCATCACCATTAAAAATATACCTTGATGCTTAATATAAAATTGCAGTACTTTATCATCTCATTTTTAATAGCTTTCCATTCATAACTTAATAGTAAATATATGTATAAGTCAGCTGTTTATCCATTTATCACACGATCTGTCACTAAAACCGATCATTAGTTGACGTATTAATTATAAAAGTACGTGTCTAAAGTGTTATAAAATAAATCAATGGATTTATTAGATTTATTACACGATTACCTCGTTCATTTCAGCTCGGTGTATAATAACAACAGTTAATAATATAACGTTGCGTGTTGTTAATAATTAGTCTTTAGTGTGTTTCCCAGAAAACTTATTTCTCACTTACAATGTTATTTGTTGTATGTAAAAAGAACATTGAAGCAAGTGTGAGTCGACGATAACTGTTTTCTCAAATATTCTTCTTTCGTTTTATGACTAATTTTGTATCTGTGAACGACAATGTAAGTCCACTCATCCACCGCGAACGCTTTGATCAAAGCAAACATTAAAAAAGAAGGTCATATAGGTATAAATAAAAAAAGAATCAAAGAGTTTTTTTGACAGCTGTCAAATTAACAAAATTGCCATCTACATATATTTGAAAATAGAATCCTCAGCCACAGATTCTAATTGAACTCCATAACTAATTGCAAACTGCACACATCGTGAGAATGTTAGACACGCTCAATTTATGTGGTTCAATTTAGCCACGTGAACTTAGTGAATCGTTAAAGGGCGATCCAATGTGTAGTTACGTGCATAAATTTGCATAAAACTGTGTACAGTGCAGGCACTGTCCATGTTGGTTCCTGTGAAAACAGATTCTGTTTACTCATTACCTACATATTAGAGTTAGCTATTTGTGAACTAGGATTCCATGTCTGAGATTTTACAGCAAAATGTGTATGTAAAGATTTGGAATGAACTATTAGGATTTAAAATGGTAGGTATTTAACGTTTATTGGGTACTAAATAATGTTACTAAACGTTCTTATTAATTTGATGTCATTTTCTTAACAACATTCTACGACATTTTACGAAAAACAAAGATCGCTTTAAGCCTGGAATCGCATTACTCATCAAAATGAGATGGGGCTTGCTTGTTATGGATGCTATCAACCTTAGTAACAAGATAGGCGCATTGTTCAGAGGCGCTAAGCTATTACTATTAAGCACAGTGTACAAAGCCAGTTTACTTCGCAGATACTACTTAGATGCATAATGCATGCCACTTGCAGTCCATGAGTGTACGCCTTTCATGTTACTTTGTAGCATCTCACATTTTATAAGTGAATTCCTATTTACTTTACTAAAAGACGACTGACTTTAAGGAATTCCCCAAAGATACTACAGATATAGAATTAATTATAATCTCTTAATCTTTTCGTTTTTTGTGACTTCGGTACGAATATGAATAAATAAAATCAAAGCATATTTACAAATGCAACGCGATGATAAAAGAGGAACAAAACAATAGCAGCAATTAGTTTACCCTAAAACAAAAGCGCATCAGCGGAACCAACATGATTGATACAAGCAGCAAATGGTACGTTTTGTTCGTGAACCAAATGCAGTTCATGCTCATTATGGACGTTAAACAAACCAGTCGAACATCGAACACTCACTGGGAATTCTTGGAACATCGCGCACATCGAAAATCACAAAAGATGTTCGAATTTAAGCAAGTGAAGCTATGCATTACCCACCAATCTAGATTTATTCCTCACGAACGACATCTGACATCTCACGCTCCCCGCTCCTTTTACGTGATTTGTCCATTGTCATTATGTGAAGTGGGCGTTAGGCTTATAGGCGTCGGGTTTAAGTGAAGTGCTCATGAATTATTTACCTCCGTACCTTCGCATATCACAATATCGTCTGGAGACCCTTGCGATGTTTATTTGCTTGTAATGTGTTGTAAGTACCGTCGACAACAATACACGTTATCGTCACTGACCAAATCATGGATTCGTTTACTAACTAATATTCATTTTATAAATGATGTTTCAAAAGACGAAAGAAGCTATTGAACGTGTCACGAAAACAATAAATCTAAACGCGCCGGCGTGTCATAACGGCGTCATAACAATCGTCGTATAAATTAGTCACAAAAGCTTCGTAGGGCGCACCATGAATAAAGATCACGACTAAGCAACTTGACTCGTTACGCCCGCTTATGTAAAGTACCTAAGTACTCAGTTAATTTTAGAAACTAAATACGACGCTAGAAAAGGTAACATTTTTACACAGAATCCAGAGTCCAATCTAAACTTTCTCATTACGTTCGAATTGAAATAGTGCAAGTTGTGCAGTGGCTGGTATCTAAGCTCGGAACAGGAGCACATTGCTCGGGCCAGCGCTCGGTGCCACTCTGCACTCGCTATGATAATTTCGATAACACGCTCGAAACTCCGCAATGGCGTTCATTTCCAGTTACAATTCACAATAGTCTATTTGCAGAGAAATTCACTTGATGACTAGACCATTCTACTTCGCCCATTATTCCTGCTCTACTTCCATTTTCTAGCTCGTCCCTATTCTAGCGGAGATTACATTAGATAATTTTTTACAAAAAGTTTCAGCTTCAAAGAAGGTTAATGTACCTTGAACTCTGTCGGAGCGACACTCGTAATTAGACCCTTTTCTCCATTGTCCTTAGTTCTCGGAACAAAGAGACGATAATAACTAATCGTTCGGTCCCCTCCTATCCCACTATTAACTAAATTGATGATTGTCGAGGATCATTACCTTATAAGAAATCACACGTGTATGTGCGCTTTATTTACTCTTAATAAAATGCAGTTTGTAAGTAGATTTTGCGAATAATAAAAGGAATGTTTGTGGTCGTGCGCCGTGGTCAGTGCCTAAGTTATGGCTTGGCGGTTCAACCGAACTGACCTTTGAAATTCCAGCAATGCTCAGAGCGCCGGCGAACATTGGCATTTGTGGTCCTCGGCTCTCTGAATTATAGACAGGTATTGAGTCACGCCGAACCCATAACAGTGATCAGAAATTTGGTCCTAAACCGAGGACATTCGAACGATTATGGTAAAACAAAGACTTTTAAAACTAGCCATTAGTTGGTGTATGATAAGTATTATTTTCCCGTGCAGTCGACCACAGTACAAACAGTAACGTGTATGAAAATATTTCCAGCTAGCGAGGGTAGACTACACAAAGGCTTTTCGCGTGACAACTCCGCTTGGGATGCCGGTTATTATAGAAAAACGTTATAATGGAAAAATGGGAACAGTGTCATTCGTGAAATGTGCAAAATGTGTGCGTATTGCAACTACAGTGTATTGTGTTCTTTGTACTGTGATATAAGATATTGTTTGATATAAACGAGCCATGGGGAATACGAACTCGGGTCACGGCCATCACCGGCAGCATGCCAAGAGCAGGAAATCTAGAAGCCTTCCAACATCGCCCGAAGTCAGGAGGTATGTGTGTGTATCGTTATGGAAACATTAGAAACACTATAGTCACGTACAGGTAGCAGCAGGTCAACCTACTCGAACTGTATTTTATTGACTTTCAACTTTACATTGAAACAATAGAGTTGAAAGTTTATTGAAGGAATTTGATAGAAAGAAGTACTTTCATCTGCTGGTGTCTGTGCATAACATACATACGTGACGATATTGTATTGGGTTATATATATATATATTCAATACCACTATAATAGTCTTGTTGCCAAGGTCTGAGGCTTCATTGGAAGTTTCTTGGCAACAGAAATGAAATAGGGCTGTTTCTTTGGTGAAAAATGGAGTTTTAATATTTTTATCTTATTTATGAATCCTTTGATGTCAGAGTCTTGTATTTCGTTAGCTTACACTATATTTCTACTATCGTCTACATCTAAGAAACAAAAACTATCAAAGTATTAGTTAATTTACCTTTATTGACACTGATTCTTTAAGGAGACTTATTGGAACAGTTGTCCGAGATACCGATCTAATTTCATATATTTCAATAAACTCTTACTACAACTATGAAACCTCTTTGTTTCACAGCCCCACATTTTAAAGGCTTACTTAGGAAACGTGTCTATAAACACACGATTTTCAAGTCACGTGCAACGTTTTACTGCAGTATTTCATCAATATCGTAAAAGTGGTGTGGAGTACTTAATCTTTGATCTCGTCTGAGATGCGGAGGTGCGTAAACAATGAAGGGACGTACATCGCCCTGACTCGCCCTTTGTACGCGATATTAATCGATGTTGTGCCGGCTATGAGATTATAGGTAGGTACTTATGTAGACAGATTACATGTGTGTGTGGATGTGTTGAGTTGGAAGTCTAAGAGATATTTGAAACGTAGCATTAATCTTGAAACTACTCAAATATTTGCTCGGTTCTATGGCATTTTTCAAACAATCCTTCGACCTCTGTTAAACAATGGTAATTTAAATCCTCTGGCGAGCTTATATTATATTGAATAGATTGAAATAAACCTTAAGTTTTTTTAAATAAAATCAACTAACTTTGACACTCCTACCTTCATAAAACCAAAATTCAAAAAGAACATGACAGAGAATGGTTCTAATTTCAAAGAGGCACTCAATATAGTCTGGCGTGTGAAATGGTGGGACGTGACGTCACGTGGTCCGGGTCCCACGACAGCCTCTATTTCCGAACGAGCCGCCCGCTCCGGAAGCCTCGACACGCGCCACGTTCCTATTTTGAAAGTGTCACGCCCTAAAATGTTGACACCTGTACCTATACCATGCTATGGATGTGATACTCCTGTGAATTCATAACCGCCTGGTACATCGAATTGGTGCAACAGTTTTTTATCTGCAAAATATCTATTGAAGTTAATGTAATTACTAATTAATATGTTTCTCTACACCTAAAAATATATTATCTTACTTTTAAAACATATTTGGGTTTTCGTAATTTTCATATAATTTGAATAATTATATAAAACAAAGTCACAGTAGGCTTTTCCGTGGTTATTGTATCGAAATAGTTTTACTCTTATCCCATAAGTCCCATATGGACTTATCCTATTTGGTGAAAAGTTCTACCATGATCATAACTATATTGTTTATTCAATTAGTTTCCTCAAGTGGGAAAGAGAGAGAAAATTTCCGCTCAAACAATGTTGTGGTGTTCTAAGATTTTGTTGTTTATTTTGTGGGTAGCGTAGTTTGCAAACTTGCCTTGTACATAAGTAGTACGGAGTCAGTCATTTGGAAATTGTCGCACTTCCGTGGACTAGAGTTCTCATGTGTAGTTATAGTTGCTACTTTTAGGTTTGTTGAATTTGTTCTTAGATATAGGGTGTATTGTATTGTGTGTAGTCACGCCAAATATTTTATCGGTGGAGATGATGAAAAGGAATTTATTTTGTGTGAAGGAGCTATCTTTGTCTTGAAGTGAAGGCATGTAATTTTTGAACCTCTGTCTGATTATGTTCGGTTGCAATAACCATAAAATTGCCTTTTGCCATAGGATAGGACTATTAACATAACTCGACAAATTAAAGTAGAATAAGTTCAGACCTGACCTTCATACTGATATGATTAAAACAACACTAAAATCAAGCAGCCATGCTCACCAAACCATATCATCATGCAGTAGACTACATCGATTGGGGCTCGTGTCAAATATCTGTTACGCAAAGCATACCTAGCGGCGCGGGCGCTCGTCAAATGACACGGGCGTTGAGTTGCATGCTCTCGCGCAGGCGACGCCATATGTTCATTGTTTGTATATCGCCCTCATTATCGATCGCAGCTTTGATCGGACAAAGGGCCAGCACTTAGCTGTGTTCTAAACAAGCTCTGCATTCTACTAGATCGTAAATTGTTAGTATTGTAACTTAATGTAGATTTGTTTCGTAACAAGTTTGTTGTGTGAATTGTTTGGTTTAGTGTGAGGCTGTAGTATTTTTCAGTAATTCATGGGTATAGGATAGTTAGAACTTTTTAATAATAGGGTAGTATCATCAATTTTAATTTAATGTCCTTTTGGTACATTATTATAAAACATTAAATACTTTCGACAATAATTATATTGATTTGAAATCCTGTGACGTCACGATTTACTACATTTTATAGGGTAGCGTAACTTAACGTCCTCCCACTCCTAAACTTAACGTTTTATCTAAGTATTGTGTCATATACGACAAACTAAAAAAATATGTGTCAAATGTTTTTTCATTATCTAGCTGACGGACTAATTACATTTTTAATTTTCATACAGTGTCTACTACCCTATTGTTGGGACATTAAATGACCGAAGTAATTTGAACCCAGTTAGACACAGATTTGGAAAAGTTAGTGATCTTGTTTCTTGACTTGTAGAATAACCAAGCTAAGATCAAATTTGCCAATTCTCTTATCCATGTTATTTTCTAAGCACATATTAAACTGTCAAACACCAAGCCATAGTATAAAGAACACAGTAGGTTATCTAAGGCCGCCCGCCGAGTTATTAGCCTACTCTTGCGTTGATCCCCAGGGTTGTCACTTTTACTTTTAGTTAATATTTTCGAACAAGCAGCACTTGATCTAAATTTATGAAATGAAAAGCATATTATGATTGAATATTTTATCAATTTATAAATTTAGTAAAAATAAAAAGCTTATAAAAAGATTATTAACTTCTTAAAATAAACTTTAGCTCTATACATAGTATTCAGAAAGTAAATTTTGGAATACATTTATATGGAAAAATGCGACACGGCCACGCTCTTAACAAATCAGATAAACTGTGAAATAAACAATACAATACCACATTTTCTTATAATATTTAAGTATAGTAGGTAATTACATTTCTGGTTGAGTAGGAACTATGAAGAATGATAAGAGTAAGAATAAGTAAGTAGGTATCTCATCATCAAGTACCTACAAATTATATTATGCTAGAAAAAGTGACTAGCTTACCTTTCCTGTTCAATAGGTAATCTGAACAGAGACAGTTCTGGAATCGATTAATTTATTAAGACACCCAAACACACAGCAATACGTTCTTCTACGGTTATCAGACATTTTTTATTTCATTTAACAGTGCCGAAAAGTGATGTGCGCGCGAACCTCGTGCAGTGTTAGCCCTGCCTGGCGCACTGAGAAACGGGTCGAGATTTTGTTAAAGTGTGCGTGCGTCGACGCATAGATACTATGGCGCACACATATAAGCCGCGCGCGGAGCATTTGTATGAAGATAACCTACTTTGTTCTTTATACTATGACCAAGCGGTCACCGGTGACCGCGACCTATTGTTCTTTAATTGTGTCTATAAAACCGGTACTCGACGAGTTAAAGTATGAAGGTATTATTTTCTAATGACATGTAATACGCAGAAAACTTGTTTTGTGTGTTTTTTCTATCGTGATATCTATGAGAACGATAGGGTGTGCAAAAAGAGCAATCCTCGTCTAGACCGCAGGCTTATTGGATTAAGATGTATCGCAGGGCAACTTTACACCACAATAAGGAATCTGAACTTGAAAGAGATTTAATGCTGTTCCTATTGTTACATTGTTCGTTTGTATTCTTAGTTTGTGAATAAAGATTATCCGCAGCTACATTCATGTACTTTGTGTACGAATTTTTCTTCTGAAAAACTTCTTTCTAGTGTATTTGGTTATTGTGCTTTTCATTGTGTTTTGTCAAGTATTAAATCCAAGTGTGAAAAAAAATAGTTGCTCTTTCTTGAATAAACTTTTCAAACGACATGCAAATACTACTAGCGACATCTAGTGGGCAGTAGCAGTAGTAAATTAGTGTATGCAATGCAATCAGTATGTTGGTTATGTCATTCTTTTTTGAATCGCATTATTTGATATGTTAAATTATATTTCAACTTAATTTTGACGAATAATTGAATATCAAAGCTCACTTAATCCATCATAAAATTTTACTTACAAATTATTACAAGTTTAAAAATCACATTAAACTTAAAACAGTTACTCCGAACAAAGGTACAATATCCAAACACCACAGAAGAAAGTAAATATTTATAACAAGACTTACATAACAATAACTACTTATTGTTTTAAAATGCTATGCTAAAAGAGCACTTAAGAGCTTCCTAGCCAGTGGTTTATGATAAATTCGTGACCTGAGCGCATGGCTAGACGCAATCCAAATGAGCGTATCGTGTTTTCCTGTACAACTAGTCTTGGATAGCTCTTGCACACTGACCATATCAACCTACTCCTTTCATTATTACATTTCCAATTTTATTATTTTAAGTTAAAGTCGAAATTTCAATGAAAATAATGGACAGCTTTATGTGCTATATTGACCCATCGGACTTAGGTCCTTTTTTACAGTAATGTCATTCCCTTAAAAAGGTTTTCTATTTATAGTTGGCTGATAGTAATCTTGGGCATAAGGTCCCTCTGTTGGTAGTAGGGTTATTGGCTTTATTGTGTACTTAGGTACGGGTTTATTGAGTAGACTAGAAGTAGAAATGTGATATTTAAGGGCCTAATAAATGTAGACTTAGGCGGTGGCCTGCCGAGCAACGTGTCACGGGTTCAATTCCCGCACGGAACACAGATTGTTGTTTCGGGTCTGAGTGTCATGTGTATGTGAAGTTGTATGTTTGTAAACACTCCCACGACACAAAAGAAAACCCTAGTATGGGGCAACGTTAAAAAATAGGTTTACATCTACCTACAACCATAGTTCTTAGTAATATGTATAATCCAATTAGAGCCTGTTTCACAAGGCCTGTATAGCCACTATATGCCACATTTTGAAATAACAACGTAATTTGTATGAACTATCAGTCACATAGGTAGCTACCTAAGTTTATCAGGTACTTATATAACTGCCTCGTTGGCCGAGTGGTCGCAAGTGTGACTGCCGGGCAAGGGGTCTCGGGTTCGATTCCCGGGTCGGGCAAAGTATTACTGGGTTTTTAAAAAAATCTCAGTAGTAGCACGGAGTCTGGAAATGTGCCCGGTATATGGCAATAGGCTCACCCCCTATTACATGGGACTCATAACATAAATAGTGAAAAGTGGGTGTTACTTCTATGTGCACCTCTGCCTACCCCTTCGGGGATAAAAGGCGTGATGTTATGTGTATGTGTGTTATATAAAGTGTTGAGTATCGTATACGTATAAATAGAACGCCTATGATAAATTCTATTGCAAAACATATTGTGTTATTAATAAATAATAATAAACGATGCATAAAATACGAAGTCAGCGATGCATCTCATTAAAAATATGAGGAAGAATTTAAGATGACAGAGAAATAAAACCGCAGACATTTTTGATCTTTTTTTGATGTTAAAAATATAAGATATTTTATGGCGTCTGCCTGTGCTGTGTTACGGAACATTACTTATGAAATACTACGACAATGTTGAATATCTTTGTCCTCAGCAGTATTTTGGCAGAACTTTCTTATATTTCGAACTATCTTCGGTTGAATAAGGAACACCAGGCGAGATATCTGCCAAGCGCGTAATTATTACCAATAACAAACAAAAATCTATCATTTTTTTATAAATAAAGGGTACTTATATTATTCGCCTTAAACTATGAACTAATTAAGTAGATTATTTCAAATTCAAATTCTTATTGCGTTCCACAATGTTTTACTTAGGTGGTAACATAGAATAATACAGTTCATTGTGGACCCTGTCGGGCACAGCAAGGAAATTAACCGCTTGAATGCACCAATATGAGACACAATAGAAAATAAAGTGTGTCTCACATGGATCCATGTTCAGACACAGAACGGGTTAAATGTTAGTTCGCCCTCTTTGGCTACTTATTTTATTAGCTACATAATTATAGAGACTGTGGGCAGCTAATCATCAAAGTTATACTAACAAACTCCTTTCACCGAGCATTGTGTTTAGCTGCGAACTTCTCAAACAGCTTTAGCAGAAGTGAGATATTAAAATGGCAGATAGGGTGTACTTTAATGATACTACGGGTGTTAAAAGCCGGAAACCTACTAAAGTATATCATCACCTACCCCTAGTATTGCGAAAGGGACTGAATAAATTAAGCCCCATGAACGTTGAACAAGGAAATCTGGAGCCATTTTTATAAAATATTGGTGTAAATTGCGCGTAGCACTTTTTCCTGTTTTAATGTAAGAGTTAGGATTGCCTTAGACGTTACAGCCTATGTTGTATATTACAGCCTATTACAACTAAATCTTACGATTTGAATGTGCGTGTTAGATATGGTAGTAGGTGCGTTAATATAGACAGACACTGGTACATAAATATACTGTAAGTTACATTTTTCATCTGTATATCTTACTTGGCATTGGGGGAGGCCTATGTCCAGCAGTAGACGTCCTATGGCTGATACGATGATGATGATGATGATATCTTACTTACTATTCTATATTCAGTTTGTTATAGTTACTTACAGACAGTAGATTACACAGATATATATTTATATAGGGTTATTTACTACATTCTGAAAGCAGGATTTATGAATAAATTGCAACAAACTTAGATTATACCTACTTACCTAATCTCATTTTTCCTGGAATATAGAACTGAAGCAGTTGTACCAGAAACCCTTTAGAATCTGAATTGAAACTATAATAGTTATAGCATTAGTAACTTTTCGATTTTATTACCTACTGACCCTTTAGAACATTTCATTTGAACTCCTGAACCCAATACTCGTTGCCCAATGGAGCGGATCGCGTTACAATCGTAAAACCATTGATTACTTCACGCTGGGACGTATGAATGAAATCAAATAATAATAAATAATTAGTGACTTCTATTTATGTTAAAACCTTCATGTATAGATTGATGAAGATAGTGAATTACTGATTAAGCGATTATGCTGAGACATGTGTAGTGAAATTTATATTAGTCAATTTATATGCTATGGGAATATTTAGTGCTAAAGGCGACAGGTTATCCATTGAAGTATAGTGTTGTTTCTACATATATGATAGTTGCGAAATATCTAAACGTGTTCTTTCTGTTTGATTGAAATCAATTCGAGTTTTAATAGAACTGTCATTTCAGCTGATTCCCTAGTTTTCTGTAAATCCTCCTCATATCTTCCACACAAGTACTTTAAATGACAATGACCTTTCAGTGAACTCTTGTATATACGATAAAAATCATACTTTTTTTTAAACTTTGCCCCACATTAAGAGTTTCTCCTGTGTCGTGTGTGCGTTTACAAACATACAAGTTCACATACACATGACACCAAGACCCAGAAATACAATCTGTGGATCACAAAAAGAGTTGTTCCGTACGGGAATCGAACCCGGGATACGTTGCGCAGCAGCCAGTTGCCCAACTACCGCTCCAACCGTGCAGTCAATTAATTCTCTTATAAGTAATTAAGTATATTTATACATTTTATTTATTTTGTTGCAGGCAAGTGTCGGTGCTGCAGACATCGATCCCGCTACCAGCATCCGCAGCCGCTGTCCGCCGCGCTCCGCCTGACAAGCGACCACTGCCGGCCACTCCGTCGCATACAAGTAAGCACACACCTCCTTACATTCTATGCTATCTTGGTACTTGTATCTTATATCGTACTGCGATTAGGACCTCTCCTAATCGTAGTAACCTCTTATATGTCTAATATAACCTCTTATACCGATCCCACGGTCGCATACAGGGCAAACATTCATCTCATTATATTCTATGCTCTCCTAGTAGGTATTTAAAATCGTCCTAATTATGATGGAATTGCAAGTTACCTAAATTTACAATTTACTCACGTAAATGTAGTGAGAATAGCTCTACCAGTTTCGAGTCACAGAGGGACTCTTCGTAATAAGCAGCGTTATAGTAGTAATTCAGTATCTCTCGCGATTCAAAAGAAATGCAAGTTAATAAATATCGCTTGGACTGTCGAAAAGCAAATTGTTTTCGGTGTCTTCTAATCAGCCTTTTTCTAAGGTTTACAACGGTTTGCTACATAATAATTTATATTTCAACGAAAATATATTTCATGAACTAAGAGATAGTCCCATGTCTGACATCGATTGTTCCTAAATTAAGCCGACCTATTAGTAAACGAAATACACAATAGAACTGGCGATCGAAGAAAATCAATAACGAGTAATGCCGTGAGCCAAACCAATTATTGTTCGATGTCAATTGTAAGCTGGATAGTAGAAGTACTTAAAGATAAATTAAACGTCCGACTATATTGTAAGTAACTTATTGTTATAATATTTTTATATTTGGCTTTCTACTTGATTTTATAAAATGTTTATTTTATGTAATAAAAGTTGTAATCAAATGCTCGAGGCTGATGGTGCATGAATGACACAAAAACAGTAACGATTAAAATTGCAGAAACAATATTTTTAGAGATGAATAAAACTGTATATAATTTTTTAAATTTTTTCCTGCTTATATATATCTATATCTTAGGTATATCTATTAGGAGATTATTAAAAAAATATAAAAGTAGGAAGTATTTTTTACACCTTTACCCGTTACTACAGTCGAAAGTCGTGTGTCTATGTTCTATAACAAATAATAGGCAAATTACTTCTAACATCTGCTATCTACGAGAAACCAGTCTTAGTAAACAGGTCACTGAATATTATTAACTGCTTACTTTGAATATCGCTTACAACTTCCTTTTCATAAAAGCAATTTAAATATAAAGTGGCTATTTAATTCATGTATTGTCAACGCATGTTACTTCTGGGTATTCTAGGTTAGTCACTAGTCGGCTAGGATACTATCTAACCATCATTTTGTTTGCTATTACAATGAAAGGTATAGTTTATAAACAGGTAGTGCTGTTTTTATTTGGTACTTATTTTGTGTCGTTTGTTTGTTTATTTGGATTTATTGTTTGAAGGTACGTATTGGCATTTTTTGGGTAGTTACGAAATAGTATTATTAGCATTTTTATTGAATTATAAAAATTGTTGAGTAGGTACTTACATTTTATATCTAGTATACGTAAGCCGTAACTTATTGTAAGATCCAAGTTTTTGATTTCAAGTTGAGCTAGTCTTTCAAACTTTTAGTAAAGGGAGAGCTATTTATAATTGATCGTGCTTAAGTAAAATGAACACTAAGATCATAAATATCATAGAAGTAGACACAGGACCTTATTCAATATTAAACCAACTAAAACCAAATACCCTCTGGTTACTGATAAAGTCCACTTTATGCCTACGTTCTTAGGCGAGAGGTCCTTACTTAGCTACTTTCTATTTCATAACCAACTGGGCACTAGACTCGACCCCACAAGAGCCGTAAAAGTCTTATGAAGTAATCAGCGAAATAGACCTTATTAACGGTTAATACAGTTATTATACCGTAATAATCGGGTGTTTTTCATATTTATTACATAATCTTGCATTTAATCCTTATTAGGATCATATTCCTAGAGATGTAATTAATAACTATAGAAACACACAGTGGTACTAACAGTTAAACTGTTTATTGTTTAATTATACATATTTTTCTGTCATCTTTACAATTACAATTTGTCATTTAAGGACCTTTTCTCCATTTTTTATAATAGAGATGATGACAGGGTATGAAAATTAAAATTCTAATTAGTCCGTCGGTAAGGTAATAAAAAAATATTACACACGAATTTATTTTATAAGAAAACTATACTTATGTAAAACGAATCAAAGTTTATGGAATGGGAGGTAGCTAAGTCATTTTAGAGTATAAATCCTACTTAAAAGTGACGGCATCCGATATTCCAAATCAATACATCTTCGAAACTATTCGTTTCTGTAAGAAAATAAAAAATACGTGTCTAATGTTTTTAAATAACCTACCAGATGGACGTTAAAATAAAAATTAGTCATCTACCCCCTTGGTTTAATGACTGTGATGTTATACTATTTTAATTGAAATAAATGAGTAAATCAATTAACAAACTGATAGCAAGTACTGCCTACCAACTTAAGAATTTGTTTTCTTAAGCACATATGCCACCTGAGGTATTACAGATATTCGTATATTACATGTAAGACCAGCCAACTTATCACACAAGGTACAAGGTACAAGACACTACCTCTAATTTAACCCGTAGTGTGTCTAAACGTGGATCCACGCGAGACACAATGTATTTTCTATTGTCTCATATCGGTGCACTCAAGCGGTTAAGCACAAATAAAACCTAATATCAATCAAATACAAAAACCTTTACAGAGGAAATAATAAAAACATAAACAATCAAATCACTAATTTAAATGGAAACCTTTTAAACGGTTCCAACAAAATCTTGAATTAAAAGCCTTAGAAGAAAATATACTTCTCAAAACAATCGTTAACCTTTTACAAAACAATGAATTTATTGGTTTACAAAACAAAAGAATGTCTACCAGACCATTTGTAAGATTTATTCATTAACTTGAAATAAAGAACAAATAGAATATTACTTAGTTCATTGTACAGACACTATCAAGTCAAGCTATGCCAATCTGTCTTTATTTTATAGATTTTAAACTTTATGTCGGCATAATAAGTCTGGTATTCGTAAGTTTAGGTATCTGCGTAAGCAATAATTTATGAGGAGAATACTTCGCAGACCAGACGTCGGTATAAAGTGCAGCTTGTGAGTGAGAAGTGTAATTAATTAAATCCAATTACTTATTTAGCGCTCCCGTCGATATCTAGCCTCTGCACTCGGTGGGAGGCGTCTGTGCGTCTGTTTGTCTCAACACTGCAACGCCTCGATACAGATAAACAAAGTAAATTGAGACTAATGACAGAAGGAACACGCTGACGCGAACTAAGGAAACGTTTCTTCTACTAAGTAATAAGTTAAAATAGAATCCTATCTGTCAATTATTTTCTATCCTCCCTCACAGAATAGCTACAACATAAAATTCAATACCAAATTGCCAATCAACTCAAGTAAATAAGATTGCAACACTTTACTCACGAACCATCTTCTACAAAGCGTTCTGCGTCTTGATTTTGTTCAGCAGCCCTTAAATATTTAACACAATCAGCCTCCTCGAATGTACAACACGTACTTCCATCTCAAAAATTCGCAGTACACGTCGAATATGAATTTGCGGACGACCTTTAGCTTTCATTTCCACAACCCGTCGCCGCAAGCCAATTTGTCGCTCGTAAACCCACCTGAGGACTGGGACGTCCCTAAAATAAACACCGAATGCCATACCTAAGGGTTTACACGAAGTATATTCACTTACTCTCACTGATAAGTGCCCTAACGCCATCCGTTTTATATCTTGCCCACATGCTGATGAATACTGGCTAGCACACGTGTGATGAATCGTCCTCCTTCTTATCTTCAGATTTTTTGTCATATTCGTTATCAAGGATCGTAGTCATAAACGTTTGATATTGGATCACTTTCTTTCGTATTTATTTTGAATGATTCAATCGGGATTAATATTGTACTGAGAAATCCGTTAGAACATTTATTTTTTATTTCCATAAGTAAGTATGAAGTATGAATGCGTGTAGTGTATGTTTGTGTTATTTAAATAATATATCCTCATGTTGCCCTCTTGTTATTCAAGGGCATCTTGGCGAGGGAACAAAGGGTGGCCAACATTGGGGCCCGAGGGCATAGTAAAGTCTCGCTCGGCTGGATTATTGGATTTAGTTGTTTTCATTTAGAGATTTATTGTTATTTGTTTAGGAACAAGATTTTTGTATCTCCTTTAATTGATATTTATCCTCAAAATTAATTGTGTCCTGGACGTGAGTAAAATGATGCCTCTTTAAACATTTGATTGAGTTTATCAAAAGATTATTTATAGATACTATCTATCTAAACTAAAAACTTCTACTCAAATTATTCCGGGCATTGTGAAAATGTTGTTATCAACATTAACTTTGATTTTGCGACACGAATTCATTATGTCAACACGATTGTTATGATTCTCACGCGAGTCGAGTTATCTTGAGACTTGCCGTGGCCCGCTGATATCGCGTAGATGTTGAACCGAGCTTGATGCAGATGCATCAGTTGACGGCCACGACTCATACCGGCCGCTCATTGACGTTCTAATTTTAAAATTACTTCGGAACAATAGAATGTTATGATTATTTTTTCGTGGGTGTCTGTGATTATTATTAGTTTATGGTGGTATCGGCCAGTTTCTTGTTATTTGTGCTAAATTATGTGGGTAACTTGAAGATTTTTGTGAGTATTATAAAAACTTTTTTGTTTAGTTGCTTGAAGTTAGTGGGCACTTGATTCTTTTTTCAATTATTGTAATTTATTCTTGACCAGACATTATTCTTAATAAAAAATTATATAGCATTGTAAGGAAAATAAAATAGTGGCTATACAATATACATAGTAAAGTGCTATCGTCCTAGCTAAAGTGATGGATAGTCTCGGCCTGAATAAATAACGGATGTAGTCCACAGTTGATTGACAATGTTATTTGGCACACTACAACGATCTGCTTCCTTCGAACTATGCACCTGAATGTAGCCATTGTTAGTTGTGTCTATTCAAAGTTTATGTTGCATACTAAGTTGTGATTACCTATGAGTCAGGGAACTAAATTAAACTGGCTTTAGTGAATGGAGATGATTAGATGAGGGCAGTTATTTAAATGAAGATGAGTGCTTCATTTGTCTTTTTTTGGAAATAAAACTTTCAATCTGCAAATTTAGTGGACCGCACTTAGATCTGTATAAACGTGAGTGTTCGCAAACTTTAGGTAGGATAAATTATTTTTTTTATAGGCTCAAAGTCCGAGTTCTGATTTAGTGGATATCGTATCATTTTTTAAGTTTACCTCTATCACCCAATAGGACAATAACATATACAATTCAAAAATTGTATGGGTGGCACTGGCAACACACGACAACTTTGCTTACCGCTTCAGGGAAAATGTAAGCGTAATATTATGTTTTATGCTATTATGTATAATTAGTAGTTACTTAAATTCGTAGACACCTACGCACACTTGTAATGACTGCCATAAAACTATACTGTCTTAACGAAGTATTTCCTTACGTAATTATAGGGCTACAAGAGACAGTAATAATTACAAAACCAATTTCCTTGTGTGTCATCAGTATTGGAACGTTACTAAGTCTGTAACATGTAAAGTATACTTAGTATACTTTCGCCAACGAATAGGGCAAGTATCATAACATTTATAACACTATTATCTAGTGCCAAAACAAACAGTATTAGTTACAGCTGGGAACCTATAATGTGGACTATTTATAGCCTCCATTGACTCATTAATGTCCCTTATTTAGGGTTAGTTTACGCACACGCATACATTTCAAAAGTAATGTAATGACATCACGAATTATTATTTTGGTCGGCGTTATTGATTAGTAGCAGACCAGCGTTAGGTGATCTGCTGCATTGAATCGAAGTTCCCTTGCGTGTGAACACACTGTGTTGAGTAGAAGGGGTGTTAGGGTTCATTTATTTTTGGTGGGTGCCTTGCCTATAGCGCATGCACTGTTCGCGTTGCAGCTTAGTACTAGTCGCGCGCGCACCACGGACCACCCGTGTATTTGATAAAAGCTCAGACTTATCCAGTGAATGTTTGGTCTTCATTGATAATATTTGCTCAGCTTGGTGTGCTAGATAAGTTTGTAAATATAGGCCGGATAAAAATTGACGTCATTCCTGTAGGTGTATGTGAGTTAGATAGTTTATAGGACGGTGTCGTTAGTTATAATGTAATCATTGACGGAATGCTATTGTTTTATTGCAGGTGGCAAAAGCGGTTTGTCTGCGAGTTCCAGTCGTTCGACTAGCCCGCTGGGACAGGGAGCTGTCAGCTTTATACCGCGAGCGCCAACTTCTTCATCCGGGTAACTTTGCTTGTTTATCTAATATGCTGGTTTTAAACTTTTAAGTGGTTTTCGTCCGTATTCTGTCGGTGTTTTGTTTGACGGTGGATGCTATTTAGAATTAATTAACTGTACATAATTTGTTTAGGTACACTCTTCTGTAAGGTCGGTGGAGTATTAATATTGGTAACTAATAAACATTATTAATGTGCCTATCATGATGATATTATCATACAAAACATCTTTGTACAAATGGTGTATGTAACATTAATGTTTTTTTTAAATATTGTGTTTTTCCATTGTAAGCAAATTTCCCTAAAGGATGAATTGCAGATACACGCTTTTATCAGAAATCTGACTATGATGGAAATAATATGACTGCACGGTTGGTGCGGTGGCTGAGCAACCAGCTGCCGTGCAACGTGTCGCGGGTTCGATTCCCGCACGGAACAACACTTTGTGTGATCCACAAATTGTTGTTTCGGGTCTGGGTGTTATTGTGTATGTGAACTTGTATGTTTGTAAACGCACCCACGACACAGGATAAAATCCTAAAGTGGGGCAACGTTTTTTTTTTTAAAAAAAATGTATAAGTCCCATACGACGTACTGCTTTCCTGACGTATTAAATTAAATAATCATCGCAGGTATAGTTTACGACTACCGGACGTATTTGCAATCAGGACAAATTAGTATATAAATAATAATAGTATATAAATATGAGTAAAATGTCTTCTTTGGTTGCAGGTCTCGACCCAACTCCTCGCTCCTAGCACCCGGAAGTAAAATCCCATCGACATTGTCGCAAACTCAGCAGCACCAACAATCACCGTCCAGTCAAAATGGAACACCTACCAAGCATTCCATGCTCGACAAACTGAAGCTTTTCAACAAAGACAAAATAAGTAATGAGAATAAAAACAGCAAGAGTACTGCAGTATCAAAACGAACCAGTTCATCCAGTGGCTTCTCATCAGCCAAAAGTGAAAGATCCGACTCCAGTCTCAGTCTCAATGAGTCTTCCAATACCCCCAACTCACATATCAAATCTTCTAATCTAGTAGGACCCAAAATACGGCAACAAAACGATACTTTATCAAAAGACAAGTCTGGTAAAAATGTTAAATCTAAGTTAGTTAGTTCCAAATCCCCTAAAGAATCTTCAACGAATTTGAGCAAGAGCAGCAGTAAAACAAGCAGTAGTGACAAATCGAGAAATAGCCCGAAGCTTCCTGCTCGTGATAAAGAGTCCAAACTGGCTGCTCCGAAATCTATTAGTAACACCAAACTAAACCAAATCGATGACCATTCAAGGAATTCTAACTCGAAGATGGTGAAACTTTCCGGTAGTCAAATGAGACTCAGTGAAAAACGATCTGATAGCAGATCAGACATTAAGAACCATCAGAGCAACGAAAATGTATCACCACCATCAAGTCAAGGAAGCCAGAACCAAGCAGCTGCACAAATTTTGGACCCCAAACTGGGAATTCCAAAACCAACAGCTGCTGTGAAAGGAACTTTCAAAATAGCAAAAGATGATAGACATATTATACACAAAAGTACAAATAGTCAATTAAGTCCTATACAAAGCAATTCTAGTTTAAATTCTACTAATAACGTAAGTGCACTTCCATTCAGTAGAGAACAGTCTAATTTAAGTAAAGATATAACACAGAAACAGACTTTGGCTGTATCACCGATGCCTGTTAACACGGGAAGTCATACTCATACTTCGCAAATGTCTGAAAGTTCCCATTCCAACTCCACTCACAGTACTATAGGGCAACATTCTAATTCCAGTGATAGTAGCGTTATATACCGTCCTTCCAGTGAATCTGGTTCAGAAATATCTAAAACTGCTACTAGCAACGTGAATAAAAGACTGGACATGAATACTACTTATATAAATGAAGTTATAAATGAAGCAGAAATATCAGAAAAAGAAGCAGCACAGAGGAGACCTTTGGACAAGTCTGTTCCAAAACCTACATTTGATCATAACAGAACTTTGACTGAGTTGAACAAAAGGATGGACGACAGTCGGTCTAGTACGCCATCTCATTGTCGTGACAATTCACTTGGCGACGAGAAAATCCAATGATGAATGTATTACCCATGAGACCATTGTTGCGAGGGTACAACAGTCATCTGACGTTGCCCATGAGAACTTCGGGCTTAACGCAAAAAAATATTCCCGGTTATCCTCATCACGCTAACACGGTGAAAGCAAATTTTGGCAGAGAAAATATGGGATTGCGTGACCGTATTAATTACGGTCCCGGATTTTCCAACCCGGATTATTGTGATCTTGAAATAGCTTCAGGGTACATGTCAGACGGTGATTGTTTACGACGGATAAATCTTGGAGAAATGGAGTGTGCGAGAAATAACGATATGATGGATGGATACATGTCGGAAGGAGGCGCTTCGCTGTACGGTCGTCGGATGAACTACCAGCAGCCTTCGCAGCTACAGCAACTTGACGAAAGGTTAGTCCTTAGAGCATTTAGTTTTACTTATAGTTTCTGAATATTTTTCTGTGACAATTTATTCCAATGTAGCATTTCTAATGGTCTAAGTGGTCTTAATAGGATAGTACATTGTTGTTGTGTTAGGCATTCGCTTAAATTCACGAAGGTGATGGCTCTCGTCGACGTGCAATAAAACACAAATTAAAAGGCTCCCTCAGGGCGTGAGATTCATTGCTGTGGTAGAATTGTGCCGGTAATGGCTGTGCTTTTTTAAGGTTTTTAGGGGTGTAGAGTTAGCTACACACTGAATTGTATACCGTTTTATTACTCTTTTTAAACTCTTAATTAAACGCCTTGGAAGCAATGTATTCACTGTCATTAAACCACAAGATAAGAGTTCCACTGTATTTAAGCCCCAGTAGGTTGAGAAACGTAACGACCCTTTAAAACTTAAGTTGAAACTAAGCTAGTTGTTTCTCCATTCTAGATTTATGTAACAGAGTTTATGTAACCGGTCAGGTAGAAAGATGTATCGATTCGACCCTTTTACAGATGTCTGGCAATACAAATGGGTTCTAGAAATACTTTATTTCCAAAATATAAAATGAAAAAATAACAGAACGTGTCACGCTGAAAAAATTTGCTGACGAGGGAATTAGGAACTTTCGGAACATGCGACCTTCGTTTGTGTTTTGTTGGAGTTTTTTTGGCTTGAAATGGTCAGGTTTATTGTAAAGGCGATTCTTTAGGGTTATTATGTATTTAAGTTGTTTAACTGTTAAGGAAATCCATTTTCCAATAGCGTCGGCTGAGCCTCTCAATCCACAAGTGGTCGGCCCGCCTTCCGTCACTCTCGACATAATGTAACGATGGTCTAACGCGTGTGTCACTCGGATCATTTCTTACGTCTCGGTTAATTGATTCGCGGTAATGTAAATCTAGCCAAGACTGCTATTGTAGGGATGATATTGACAAGAATAATAAACATATAAACATAAACAATAAAAAAATATTAGATGTTATTAAAAAAACTGTTAAATAAGAAAAACTTGTTTTCTGCACGTAACCAAAAACTTTAGTTATATTTAGATGCATTCTAAATAAGAAATACAAAAATCGAGTACCAACTTTTCTAGTAGTGCCTTACGCAGCGCATTGATATGACTCACCATTCAGAAATCAAAGGCAAGTAAATGTTCTGGTTGCGACAGTTAGCGGAGTGTTAGTACTGTTAGTAGTCTGGTAGTGTGAACAAAGCGTTTTGTTAATATTTGGACGCTGCTTCCCGCGGTGTGCAACCAACGATCTCGCAGTGACGACTATATGGCTCACTCACACTGTCGCAACGTTAGGGGAGAGGGCGGGGTGACCAAAATCGATACTCCTACGTCTCACGCCGCCCCTGCCCCGCACGTCACCTCTGTACCACCGCCGCGACCCTAACCACCCCTAACAGCACCGCACCATTCGGTACCTTAACGATCTTGACATAAAACTGTACTTTCGATGCGGTGCTCAATGACATCCTACGTTTTTAGGCACAGATTCCTTCAGAATGCTATCATGGTTTTTCTGCGTTTTCCTATAATATTGTCAATCGATTACACCATAATGAGTTTCGAACCAAATTATTTACGCTCTATTTTTCACTTCGAGGGCTAATCGTGCTTAAAACACTGGAGGCATTAACGTGTGAGATATAAGCTGTTGGGATAGAGGGTTTCAATGTCATATAGTGAGTAGTGTCGGTGTGGCTGTGTGCTGTGTGTGGCGTGCGGCGGTGGCGGCGCGGCGGCGGCGGCAGGGCGGGCGGCACTCGGCGCCGCGCACTATCGGCGTGCGGGCGCGCCGTACTCGCCGCCCGCGCTCACACACGCACGTGACAAACTTTCCCGATTTCCTCGACGGAAAATGTAAATCTGTTGCCGGCATCGATCGTCCCGTCGCCAGACGCGCGCTCGTCGAACCGAGCACGCCGATCACAGCTGGCGCCATGGAGCTGGACCGCACTTAACAAAGGATCGCGGAACCAACGCGCCACACGCTAATCTCGTGGACTGTTATTATTCCATTTAAACATTGGTGTTAGTTAATAAGTGTATCTTAGACGATGTAGTGGACCATATGCGTTGTGCCTTCTGTCACTTGATCTCGCGTACCGGTCGCTTGACGGACAAAATTTAATTTGCTGTAATTTTGTATGCCAACAATGATAATAATTTCGCGGACACTAATATAAGATCAGTGTTGCCTTGCTACGTGTCTTTGCTTTTCGCGTTAGACGTTGTAACTGTAAGCTTACGGTGCTTTATAGATAATAAACATTAGAAAAGTAATAAGTTTTCAACAATTTGTATCAACTGTGCTGAACATGGATAAAACGAATTTGGTGAGACATACTTCATATTTATTATGATCTACTCTATTGTTAGTTCATTTAACTTATTATTATGATAAAGTTAATTGTCGTAATGGCAATAACCGTCCAAACATGTGGCGGTTGGCGAGTCAATGTATCGCTAGTTTGTCACATGTGGCTACCATTCCTGGCACAATATCGCATACATACTTATCATTTATGGCTTGGCCAAACAATGCATAAAGTGTAATGAATTCAGTAATGTTCGTCAATAGTATTACGTAAATGTCTTTAATGTAGGCAATAAGTGAACGGTTAGTAACCCGGCGGATTGATCCGTGTAAGGTTATTACCTCGGCATCTGCAGGGTTATGGGTCGGGACGGGAATCCCTTAACCTGATCCCCCGGACCGGGTTCCTCAATTTCATAGAATTTCCAATATTATTACAGATTTCAGGGTAAATAGGTATATACCCTTACATATGCCATGTGTACAGTTTCTGGCACCACTGACTACGAAATTTTAAGTGCAACCAATATCTTTTTACATACTTTCCAATATACCCTATTTATATATTTAGAGTTAGCGTTTACTTCAGAGTAGCCAAACATAAAACAGTATCCAAAGTATTTAACTGATAAAGTCGTAAAACAGCAAGGAGTCGGCGTATAACTGCTTACCCGCGTATAAAGTTAAAGCGATCAGAAAAATTTAAATCCACGACATTAAATTTTGGTCCCCTATTTAAATGGCGGCTAACCAACCGAATCGGGACGTATGTTAGCAATATAGATATTCCGTATATGCAGAGACTTTCGAATTCGGTGGGGTATTATTTTGTTTAGATCCAAGTCCTCATGTTTATGCGGGTTCATAAAGACTAAAATTCATTGGCACAAACTTATTTAGAGGGGTTATATTGGCCATGAATCATGAACTGGGAATTTTTATTCGTTCGTTTTATTCACGATACACTATCAATAAATGCACATTGATTGCAGATCACTGACGCTGATTGACTATATTAGCGAAATTGATGTTTCGTTTATGTAGGTACGTCTGATTGATCACATTGTACTCTATTTCTATTCCAAAGTTTGATACCAACATGTATATTTCATGAACCATTTTGTATGACCGTAATGAATAGTAAATCTATGAGTAGTTACAGTAAACACTGAGTACCTACAGAAATTAAAATAACTTCACAAACTTAAAAAGTTACGAAGCGGAAATATCATTGTTCTTTTTCCTCTCATAACAGCTGGAAAACGGCGAGCGAAAAATCGAGAAAAACGTCACAAAAAGGCCTAACAATATGGCAACTATTCTCGCTGCAAAACTTTTAAATTCCGCGTTCGGATATTGCAAAGCGAATGCCGTTCTGTTTGTTCCGCTCCTTGAAATTTTAATGAGACGAAGTCGAGCGTTCGAAATAACTTTTTATCTTCCACGGCAGGTATTTCACAAGTACATAATTAACACCATGCAATCGTTCAGTTTAGTTCTACAGTTCCTCGTTGCTAATTCAATTCAAATGTAGCTAGGGTATTAGAAATTCGGTAATGTAAATTGAAGTTTTTAAGTACATTCACTTCAGTATTATATTATTGTTCACTTTTTACGATGTAGGTGAATAATAGTTTATTACAATAAACTATAAAAAAATATCAAATTGTCGTTGAACACTTTTTAACGTAAAAATTATTATAGTAGTAATATTAACTTCTTAGTGCCGATTTTTTAATCGTTAGAAAAATCTTAACTGTAAAATAAAATTAAAATTAACAGTTTTTAGTATGGAAGAATTGTCAAAAATTCAAAGTTATTCCTCATTTAAAATTTATCTGGCTTCGGAAAAATCAGCCCTTATTAATGTCAAGTTAACGAAATGCAGAAGTATGTACTACTTTTTCTAATAGAAACATGAAAGTATCTCCTTTACAAAACAACATATTTCAATATAAAACACGTTTCCTTCCGACGTGTGAGTTTTACATATGTTTCAAAGAAACTAGAAGAGTAACAAGTCCTTTATTTTGACAAGGGTAAGCCTCGAGGCAGGGACATATTGAACCTCTCCCATACCGAACCGAATTAATGAAGCGATACACAATACTGAAGGCCCTTTTCAGGCTCAAATGTAAGATAAAATATCAGGTATACATACGCACCTAAATATATTTAGGTTTGTAGACTAAAGAATGAAAATCCATGTTCAAAATAAAGATTAAAGGAGCACATTTTTTAAAATGTACAAATGTACTAAAATATTTCAGTTTTACTCACATTTTAATGTTAAGTAAACGTTGTGAATACGAAAAACCTGCCTTTTGTTTATATTTTCGCATTCGTAGGTCGCCTACAAAATCGTGCTACGACGTAGTCACGGCTACGGCATAAACGTTTTTTTTGCGAACGAGATTTAAATGAAAAAACTCGTAGCTAGTCACAAAAATATTTTTTTATTTGTCCCTCTATATATGGTAAACATAGTTACCTACTATAGTTAATAGTTATCTTTTAGCACAATTTCTCTAACATTCTCAGATAAATGCAAATTACTGTTGTGGATCAACAAGGTGAACTTATCTACCTGACCCAGGTCATTGAACCCGAATTTTAAGTTTTTATTAAGAAGATACCTACATTACGTTTTGCAAAAGTAGGTAAGGGATCTAGGGAACTATAAAAAGAAGTCTTTGATTTTTTAACAACACATCCAAATTAGTTAGACTATTGAAAAGATATTAATGTTTCGATTGCCCGCGATACTATTCAGTCAAGTCAATCAATCGTCAAACCTAATGCTAACAACAAAAAACCACCAGCTTCTAACACATCATATATAGCAACAATCGAACATAAAAGCATTGAAGAACCTTCTGATAAAGTGAATTCAAGTTGAAATAGGTACGTCGAGAGGAAATCCGGTTAGGTTTGAATAGCTTTCAGCGATCCATTCCTCGTGTTTGCAGAACTTTCGTTATCGACATTTCTGTGTACTCCTTTACAACATGATTCAGTTATGGAACAAGTATAAAGCTGATAGTTGCATAGTCAATTCGTACTGAGTTTGATATCGAAACTGCAGTCAGTTGTAACTTGGTTAAAGATATTTGTTTTAATACATTTTAAAGTTGTCTGCTTTGTTTATGTAGTGATCTTTAATTTGATAATATGGTTGCTTGGTTCATTACTTAATGTCCATTGATTTGGTTATGTAAGTGCTTCATGAAACAGATCGCTATTTCTTGCAGTTGTTGACTATAGTTAAACAGTCCCCAATTTTCCATAAATATTTTTGACCCGTCCTCACAACTAGTAAACGAGCTTTCATCTCACGTTTTGTAATTACAAGTTCCTACTTGGTAGGTACTCTTGTCTGACCTAAGCATCACCTGGGGTTTATCTTCGTCAAAAACTTAGTTACTAATGTCTTTTTCGAGAAAGGAAAGGTGTTTGGAGACTCTAATTTGTGTCCATTGGGACATTACGGTGTAAGGGCAAAATACGCATTACGTATCTATGTTCGAATTTGTTTATTTATTAAGACTTTGACTGCCAATAAAAAACTGTTGAAGGTAAATCCTCCGCTAACGCCGGTCACCGATGACCCCCATGGCGTTTAACGTGACTTCAAAAAACAAGCAGATTCTTAATTTTGACGTATGTATGTTTGTGTGTGCGATTACCTCGCGATTGATACGATTTTCAGAAAAGTGTTTGTTACACGTGGTCGTGGTGGCCCGGAGGTTTAAGACGCCCGCTTCTCATGCATGAGGGTGCGGGTTCGAAACCTACCAACGGCAAGTACCAATGTGACTTTCTCCGAGTGATATGTACTTTCTGAGATTATCTAGACACCACTGACAAGCGGTGAAGGAAAACATCGTGAGGAAACCCAGGCTTATAATTTCTTATTATAAGTTTGTAATCGCCATGTGATTAATGCTCAAACCTTCTCCGTGTGAGAAGAGGCTTTGCTCAGCAGTGGGCATTTATAGGCTGTTGATGATGATGATGATGATGTTTGTTACACTAATTAGGAAAAGGTTCTAGTATATTAACTAACCGAGTTTAAAACAAGAGGGGTTTGAAGTCGGTTTTTTAAACATATAGTTTATAAAACTATTTTATCATAGTTGTACCGATATTTCAAAACTACTTTATACCTCTTCAGTTTCTCATTAAAATATGATTTTACCATTTTGGAACGGATTTTAATGAGGCCGTAGCTTGTTAATGATGTTCGAAAGCTATTATTTGTACTATATAGATAGTTGTTTTAATGTATTGTAATGGACGGACTACAGCGGTTGTTATCATTGAAAACACTCGATACGCTGTACTATGGATTATGTTGAATTAAAATTGTAAAAACTGTTTACTTTGTAGTTCATCGTCGTGAATGAGAGATGAGTTTCCTTTTCATTTCCGTGTTTTCTAAATATTTTTTGTTACTTTGTTCGGTACAAAGTGCATTTATGTTGACAGTCATCAGTTAAATCGGACTACTTTTTTGTTTGTAGTAATTTTACTAGTATTTCCTTTTGGCTTTCGTTTATCATTTGATTGTAGTAGGTAGGTAAGTACTAGCGATTGAGGATTACCTTACCAAAATAGCCGTAATGGGTGTCTATTGAAATTACGGCTTATTTGTGAATTTCGTTTCACTGTAGTTGTATTAAAATATTAAATCTACAACTAGGTACCTATCGTCATTCCTTAAAAATAGCGAAAACTAAATGTGGTGTGGATACTTTAGAATTTCAAAGATAGAAAAAGCTATTATAGATTTTTAAAAAATATGAATCCTTTAGTCCTGTGAAGTGTTGTGACGCAGATATACGCGTAACACAATATGTTTTCTGTTGTGTCTCATATATCGAGAGACAAGAGGTTAAAAACGAAGTGTTTTCAATTGAGTCACATCACTGTATCTCAATTACATACACTTTTCGTACCAATAAAAGTGGCATAACCACAAACAAAACACAAGAGGAACACTTACATTCAAATAACACAAAAGAGCATTCATCATTTCAGTGAAAATAATGATGAGATGAACGAGGGAATAATGAGAGAGACTGCTCGGCTCATAGATAATGAGGAACGTGGGAGACTGCGCCTTTCAGGAGATCCGTCATCATTAGTACGAGGCTTCAGGCGCTCAGTTTTCATTAAGACGCCAATGTTTCGAATGACAACCACAACCACCAAAGGACTGGGGACGTATTGATGCATCCTTATGATTATTGTCTACCTACATACATACCTCTATCAGGACTAATTGTGAAAGAAACCCCCTGTTCTCTCTTCATGCCGTCTGATTACAATTTTATCTCCCCCCGTATATATCGTGTTGTCGTTGTTCTCCCTTGGGTTTAATCCACGAAGTGTTGCTATCCAGATCTACAGAGTGTCTTTTAGGTCGTATCGTTTTAATAGAGTTTACCGAGAAAATGTTTCGTGATAGTGGTTGATACCGGAATTGAGTGTAACATAATATTACGTTAAGTAGGGTTGGTTTTTCCGTTTTTCCTCGTAGTGATAAGCGTTACTGTCTATGTGCGTACACATCTCTTAAATTGTAGGTTGTATTGATTGTAGATGTTCCGTAATGTTAACAAACAATTCGATTTGAGGATAAAAATAAACGTCATATTTAATCTGTCCTCTTTTCTATCTGATAGTATTGTCTCAAAGTTTTCGTAGGTAACATTTTTGATGAACATTTTGAGTTTAATGACATTTATATTATACTTATAAGTTGTATCTAGGTAGTATTGGTTATAGATGCTCCACAATACTAATAATAAATTTGTTAATAATTCAAAAATAGCGAAATACAAAAACATATCGTAAATACGTACAATTGTCCTCACAATGTTATATGCCTGCACTAGGACATTCCTGTATCGCAGGCGAGAGGAGTTCTAAATCTAATTCTTATAGTAACACATTTTATTTCTACAGACCCAGACTTAACATTATACAACAGAAAACAATATAATTATTTTAATATACATACATACATATAAAATTAATCCTCGTATAAAATATACTATAATATGCCTAATAAATATATTAAAATAACAACTAAAGTAAGATTTGTTTAAAACACCAACATTATGTCTATCGACGAGGAATTATCTACATCAGCAGAAATAATGTTAACAAACTAATCGATTTGGAGATAAAATTCAGAACCTCATAGTTATGCTCGTTTCCTTATATCACATGATCTCGTGATAGAATAAATTTCGGAATAACAATTTCGTGGAAAGTTCAATGGCATTCATAATTTTATACCATTTGTGATACAGTCACACAAAACCTGGCAGTGTTCTAGGCCCTTGTGTGTGTGTGTGTGCCACATTAAAATCTTTCTTCTCGAGTAGCAAAAACCGCTCCACTTTACGATCTTGAATCTTAAATCATGTGTGAAGAATACATGAAACGGGTACGCTTTTACTCCACGGATTCGTTAATGCTAAATAATTCAAAACTCCGTTCTGTTACACCATTTTGCCATTAAATGTTTTAATGTAGTGAAATGAGTGTTCATACAGGTGCTTTACTTGTTTACATACGTACAATAAAATATATAGGTGTTTGGGTATTGTTTGTAGGCCATACAGGCCTATGACAAATGTATCAACATAACATCACGCCTTTTATCCTCGAAGTGGTAGGCAGAAGTGCACATTACGGCACTTTATGCCACTATGCAATGTAACAACCATTTTTCACTATTTGTTTTATGTATGGGGGTGAGCTTATTGCCATATACAGGACACAATTCCAGACTCCGTGCTACTAATGATATTTTTTTAAAAGCCCAGTAATACTTTGTTTGACTCGGGGGTCGAACCCGACCAATAGGCTCACCCCCTATTACATGGGACTCATAACATAAATAGTAAAAAATGGGTGTTACATTTTACAGTGACATAATGTGCACCTCTGCCTACCCCCTCGGGGATAAAAGGCGTGATGTTATGTTATGTTATGGATATTCTATTTGAAAGAATACTTTGGCTAACTAGCGAACAGTGTTTCCATTCATTTGGTTGATTCAGATATCAAGGCTAAGGGAATAAGTGAGGTCACATCAGAGGGCCAAGCACGAATAAGTATCGCATTCGTAACGTAATAGTATCGAGCGCGTTCGGCGCTCTGATTGGCCAGCTCAAGTGAACCAACCAATCAGAACGCTTAACTCGCTCGATACTGTTACGATACGAATGCGATAGTTATTCGTGCTTGGCCCTCTGTGCTGCGATTCAATTACGTGATGTAACGAAAAAAAAAACATTTTTAAAAGGGTTCCTTCTTAAATAGTTTTAGTCAATTTCAAAACATTTAAGTGATTAGATAAAGTGAAATGAACCTTATTATCAAAATGTTATTGTTGTTAATGTGTAGTAAAAGTTAACATGTGATATATCACGGTTTATGAGTTGGCAAGTGGCCATTACTAAAGGTAAACAAGGTAACAGAATGGCTTACTGCCAGATAAACTTGGGGTTTCAAACTTGGCACATTACATTTTTCACTGCGGACTTTCATAAATACTTTTTTGACTAATTGCTTTGTATAGTGACCATAAGAGGTTTTAGGAAGTTCTGCAGGAGTCAATAGGCATTTTTTTCGTAGATGCACTCCTTGCCTTGTTTGTGGCTTAATTTCGCTTCATAATTTTAATGGGATAGTTTTACATAGTCTTTATAAAAGATTTTAAAAGTTATCTACATAACACCACGCCTTTTATCCCCCAAGGAGTATGCAGATCGGCATTACGGCACTTATTGCCACTGTACATTGTACACACTCACTTTTCACTATTTATGTTAAGAGTCCCATGTAACAGGGGGTAAGCCTTTTGCCATATACCGAATCCGCACATTTCCAGACTCCGTGCTACATTTGAGATTTTTTTTAAAAAACCCAGTAATACTTTGCCTGACCCGTGAATCGAACCCTAAACCAATTGTCCGGCAAGTGCACTTGCGACCACTCGGCCAACGAGGTAGTTAAAAGGTATCTTGGTAGAAAATTTCTACCATGATAAGTTTTAACTACCTTTCTACTAGAAATATTACAAAAATATTATATTATCAAATGTACCGATCCATTGATATTTAGACAACATAAATGCAAACAACTAAAGTTAAATCTCCTTGATCCATTCAGGGCATTCCATTCCTCTTTTCGGATCAAGTCCAACATCATTCCGTTCGAAAATCGAATATTATTATAGCAAATAGCGTACGAAGGGCTCTCGAAAATAACGATACAGCATTTTTCCAAAAATAGAATACATAATGGATTACTGCATCTCGTTAGCAATAAACTAGGACACTGCGGCATTTGTAACCGCAAAGGCTTGGTTCTGTCTGTAATAGATTACAGTTTGCTTAACCTGCCTTCAAGAAAGAAGAACAATTTTCTCGACACCATTTTCTTCGTCTGACAGCCATATCTCTCCATGTAATTATGGTACTTAGATAGCTGTAAGTGGAACACGAAGCAACTTCCAAGTTTAAAAAGTTGACGAACTTTTTTTTCTTTTCTTGTCGTAATCTTTATCGCAAGGCGTTTTATGTCATGTCGTATAAAATTGTTGGAAATCTCTGGAGTGTGGGACGGAAAAGTTATATGATTTCGAAATGTTTTCAAAAGTTGTTAACAATTGGGTGCTTTTACTGATCGTCGTGTGTTTTTTGCAAAAGGGTTGATGAAGGTGACTACGTTGTGATGGAGGGTGAAATTATCATAACTACACCAACCACAATAATAATATTACTGACTTTATATAAATTTAAAACTTATTTAACAGTGCAACTGACGAAAGATACGCAAAAAATGCGATATTCATATTCGATTTTTCACATTTATAAGCATGTTTATTAGCATGCACTATATTAACATAAGACTCTTCATAACAGATCATTTCTACGGAAGTAATGGCCGAACCATTACCACTGTACTTCAATTTGATTAAAATTGCCCTTTCACTTATCACAGTACTGCGGTATCGACCTCCTTACCCGAGTTAAAAATAAACGAACACTATGCTTCACATAAAGACTCCATTGATCCTAAATGAGTGCAATAAAGAGTGATTAATGATCATACTGAATACACCCGTTCTTTCGCAGCTTTAGGTGGCTCACACATAATGTTATAATCATGTTTAGTCTTGATACTTCTTTTCTATAAGGAATTATATCAGCCGCATTGCGTAAAAGCAAACCAATTTATAAGTAGGTGAGATAAGTATCGAAAACAAAGTTCACTGGCATTACAAATATGATTGATTTAGTTTATAAATTATGGTTTGTTTTGAGTAACTTCGAAGCGACAAGGTAAATGATTTTCGATCGTAGGTACTGTAATGAGTTTATATACTGTGGTACTCAGCTACATTTGTAGCTCTGAATTTAATTAAAGTACCCGAGTGACATGCGACGTTGTAATGTGACAGCTTTTATTCATTTTAGGGGTTTCATTGTATGTACACACACATCTTTAAAACTAGGTCGCAACGACATGTTGCTCGTCTGTAAGAGAATACAGCTTCCCCTTCTATCAGTTGCCATCAATTCAATCCCTTTGTTCAGACCAGCCGCTCTTGTATGCCACCCTGCGTTCAATCTGCTTTGATCTCCTATGTATATTGTATCGTACTAATAAGTCAATGCTATGTACAATAAAAAAGTACTGGTAATTGAAACGGTTAATGCGTAAGTTTTTAATCCATCACTATGTAGGATCTTTAAAAAAAGAACGTACATAGCTTGTTTTTAAAAGGTCTTGATTTAAAACTTTTCTGAGATCTTTATAAATTTTTCATAGACAATATAGACATTGGTAATAAGCGGCTATGACTATTAGGTATTTTATCCGCTCGGTGCAACCAAACTCATAAAAAAGTAGAATTCGAACAAATACTGCGGAAAGGTAAACAAAATAAAGTTGGATAGGAAAAGTCCCTTCCACAAGAAATGCATCGTAATAGGGCTGTAGGTACAGCGAATGGAAAAAAAACAAGTGACTAATGAAGTCAAGGATATCTAATTAGACTGGCGACTAACGCCGTTCAAGAAAAATAAGACTGAACCGTTGAACTGTTGATTAAAAATAACGCTATTAGTAAGCGTTGTAAACTCAAGCTTCACAAAGAAGGTTAAGTCGAGTTAAGTAGTAATAATGGGTGTTTTTCTTCATCAGTTAAGCCTATTATGAGTTAGAAGTAAATATTAGAACTGTTTTAATATCGTAAAGTGGCTATAGTAGAATTTGTGGGTGGATATGTTTTTTAAAGGTGGTTCTACACTAGGATATTCTCTTGTGTATTGGGTGCACATAAACACATGATTTCACATACATACACATCACATCCAAAGCTGAAACAACAACAGTTTGTGAATAAATGTGACAGATTGCACCGAAGCCGCTACAACTGTGAAGTCAATAGTAACTACTTAGTAGTAAATGGAAACTCTTGGACATAATAGCTAATATTATATTTATACGGGACTTTTGTAATTCTACGAACAACTCCTATACTCTTTTAAGGCTTTTAACCCTGAGTCATGCGAAGGGGAAATGCGGTAGACACCCTTTAATGCCATTTCTAAGCAGAGGGATTGTACCTACTCAGATATAATAGGACCCTTTTCATTTATAGGTAAATGAAATGGTACTTGAGACAGTATATTGATTAGGAGATTGATGTAAGCTTCTGTATTTGTGTATTTACTGTAAAATTTGTTACGTCGTGTTCTCATTGTAGGTATATGTTATTGGATTGAGTATCTACTTATAATTTGATTAGTTTCATTGGTACGAATCAGTGGCGGATTAATCCAGCTTCTAGCAAATTCTAATGAGGGGGCCCTCGATCTATACAGGGTGTCCCTGGAAGTATCATTTAACTGACCAGGATGTGGTAGTTCATTCACAAACATTTTAGCTTGTTTTCACAAAAAATACCTGCTCTAAGGCGAAGATGATTTGGTTACGCCGGGCGTTTAGCATTAATGTTGCGTGGTTAATTCGTCACTGGTTCGAATATGTGTTATTTTGTGATAAATCAATGTTCTTTTCATAGTCATAATGTACCACAGCTCTGAGTTCAAACTATTTAAATACATTTCGAGTAAAAAATTACCATTTCAATATTAAAATCATTTTCTATGTTTTTCTCAGACGCGGTGGTCGCAATAGAGGCATGGAAGGAGGTAGCGGTGTGGTATACCGTGTGGTGGGGCGCACGCGCAGTAAGGCGGACTGTGGCCAACAGACTGAACGACAGCCGCCGGCGCCGCGGCAACAGGACACCACCTGGAAGAAGTACACCGACTCGCCTGGAGTTGGTGCTCCGCCACTGGTAACTACTTTATATGTTTCTTTAAACAAATGGAAATTATGAAAATCATAGAATTTGAAATGACGAACGCTTTGCGAAATAATTTACCAATTCGTATATTCGTAAGAGCATACTAGCAGTCTTTTGACTTCGTCCCAACTATGTAGTTGAAGCTAACCTTACCTACTCTGAATTTGAAAATTACTCTACTGAATTTCAGTATTTTATTTAGGAAAGTTATTTCGACCTCTTCAACTTCAATTTACATGAGGTTGCGAGTTAGAAACCTACCAACGACGAGTACCAATGTGACTTTTCCGAGTTATATATGTACTTTCTAAGATTATTTACACATCACTGACAAACGGTGAAGGAAAACATAGTGAGGAAACCTCGGCTTTTAATTTCTAATTATAAGTTTGTAATTGCCAACCCGCATTCAGCAAGCGTGGTCTATAGGCTGTTGATGATGAACTGCAAAGGTTAAGTTATTAATAGAATCCAAAACTTTCGTTTCAATGTTATATTTCCTAGTTTCTTTAATTCTTGTTACAACTTATATGGATTAAATATCATACTTTACTTAATGAATTACCTTTCAATTCCAGAACCAGCCAGCACCTGCGCCACCCAGCCCATCACATGGCAGGAAGGGAGAAAGACGTGCTGGCCACCACTCGCCTCAGCACCACAAGCGGGAGAAGCTGACTGCAGCCCAGCAGCTTGGCATTGCACCGCATCCACAGGTAAAATAAAAAAACTTTTTATTTACGTCTAACGTTATTAACGTACCACATCGCGATAATACTAACTTGACACTGTGTCAAAAACGCACACAGGTGGTGAATGATGACGTCTTAAAGCCAGTGTGGTTCCATTGAAGGAACGAGATCTCGCTAGACGACTTGTATTGTCGTGGGGAACCTAACGGGTAACCGGAGCTCCGGCTCGACGTGCAGAGGGAACGGGGTGGTTTTTAGTCAGTAAGAGTCTGACACTGCCTCTCGCCTCACCCAGGTGGGAGCAGTCATTCGATGATTTTCCACCATTAAAAAAAGACGACTTGTATAGCTCTGTTTCTTTCCCTCAATGGAACCATTGCGACTTGAGGACGTCAAATTAACCCCGCAGGTATTATAAAAAGCTTAGTTTAGAAAAAGTTCAGCTTTTTCTAAAGTTCCAGTTTTAGTGCTCGAATCAATCAATCGTAAAATACTGTAGATTTGAAAAAAATACTTTAATAATTCAACCGCAGGAATCGAACGAAAGAACCAGTAGATACGGAAAACAACATTATACTTACATTTATACTTATTTAAACCTTTTAATCCGTTGTTAGATATTTGATACGTATATTAGGTACTTACCTAATTAACGCCCTTGAGGGAAACCATACAACTGTTTCATTCGATATTGCTACAAAACATGGGCGTTAATTCAACCTTGATCTAATGTTTCGATATTTTATTTTCAGTATGCTGCATCGAATTCTGGGCAACATCCTTCAAGAAGTGGGGGATCACAGGTATTGTATTCAGTTCTTATTATTATAAAAATAACGATGGAAGAAAATCTCCTATTAAATGAGTCTAAGTATTGAATATTAGTTAGTTGCAAATCCAACTGCCCATCAAGGATTTATGTTTCTAGTTCAGTTAAGTAAGGAAAAAAAATTAAATTGTGTTCAATATGCCACAAGCCTTAATTAAATCGTGCAAAGTGAATATGTTTGCCAGTATTTTTATTTAACGAAATAAAATATTGTTTTAGCAGCTCCAGTCTCCTGGAGGTGGATCCCGGCCGTCTAGTGTGTCAAGCGGGGGCAATGGTAGCACTTGTTCTTCAAGTAAAGCGAAAGTGCCACAAAGCTTCGGCTACGTGAAGAGACAGAATGGTGTTCAACAACCAGTACCGCAGTCCAATGGGCCACCACAACATGGTACGTACATTTACAAATTCTTTTATAGCCTAAAATGAATGCTTGCAAAGAAAAAAAAAAGGAAGGAGGTCGAACCTCTTTAAATTTCGAATTATCAATTAGCCAGAATCAGAACTGGCTGAATAGTAAGAAATTAGCTGGTTGAAAATACGAATGTGCTGATTGTTTTTGGTTTTCGAAAATGGCGGGTATTTCAAATTTAGAAATGTAAAATAATTCCTAAATAGATAATTAATGGCTTAAATAGTTTGTTTTATAAAATTATCGATATTAATTACTATTATGTATTACTTTTTGTAGGTGGACGGACAGCTCAAGTTTCTGCTGTGCCAAGGACGAAAGTCAAAGTATCGGGTGGTACACAGACGTGTACACAGGACCTTCAAATTCATAGTAAGTTATTTTTATGTATTTTTGTTCCCATGTTCTGCACCATTTTACTTCACATGGCATTATTAACGCTGCTAGAATCGGTAACAATAACAATCAATTTACCCATTATATTGTTTTATACACAGACAACTTTTTTATCTAGAGAATACAGGCCAACTTTCTTCTTCTTTTTTTTTCAAATATTTCTATAAGGTGATGTACCTATGTAATTTCACATTTGCATGCACACTACCTCATTAATTTTCCTAAATGTTTATACCTATCATATTTCCACATGCATGCTCTACGAAATCTTTTTCATGTATAGGAAAATTTTATTTAGGTGCGAAATTTTCAATTAATTTTTGCTTATCAACGCCTTTCGTTCATTTTTCATTTCCACGCCTACGCAGAGAATGGAATCGGTCCGAAATCATTTTCTTTGGGTGGCACAGCGGCCGCGCAGCTCTCGGCTTCGGTTCGAGAGAGGTTGCTGGGGTCACAGTCCTTGCCCAAACCGGGAACACATGAGTTTGCTGCCCTCTTCCATCATCATAGGTAAATATACAACTTTTTTTATATAAAACATGTATATTTTTGACAAATGGAGTGTTCGCACCCTGTTGTGTGTTTGTTTAAAACAAATTGCATGATCTTTAATAAGTCATGTTTGCTTGTGCAGTTTGAAAACTAACTGTGTGAAACAAATAATACAAATATGTAGGAACAGACTTTTACTTAAAGGAAATTTAATTCTAAAGCTGTTTCATTTAGGTTCAATATTGTATAAAATTAAGAGCCGTCTGGTCTTGTGATGAAATTACCTCACAGACTCACAGCTGACTCCCAAACTCAAACAAATCAACAGTTAGTACAGGACAATTGTTTCGTTGACATCAGCAATTAAACAGTTTAAGTAATGAACTGGGATACCCGATGTAAGTGAGAGTGAGATAAACATATCTCTTGCTCTTTCTTTTGGGGCTAGAAGATGACTATGATCTTGGAATTAAAAATGTAGAGCAGGATTTGGCGGTTAATCCGTGACCTAAATTTTTTATTTGTACGGTATTAAAGTAAACAATTAACATAAACGTTATAAATCTTCCCCGTCGTTATCAACGTACCTATTCTGTATCGTCGAATGAAAGGAAATATTATTGAACGCAAACATGCGTCGATTCCTTGTGTTTTTATAAAGTAGCACATCAATATTTGACCTCTGTGCAGGGCCGCGCCGCCCCTGTGTGCGAAGTGTGCGGCGCACACAGGCGCCAAGACAATAGGGGCGCCGTGTCGCGCCACCACCTCTACTTGAATTATTTTTGTTACCTTAATTATTATATTTTTGGTAGTAGAGTATCGATAAGTAAGTAGGTACAATAGGCGCAACATAGGCCTTGTATACAACAAAACTTATATTACGCTTATTAAACAAGTCTCTCAATATTTATGTTTATTATTAATCACGTTTATGGTTTCATTTTACACTTAGGGTTTTAGTTTACATTACTTACGAGTTACAAGATCAACGTTAAAACGGCGGCAGATCTTTTGAACCACAGATAAAGTAGGTACCTACTAGTTATATTGAATCATAAGGCGCCGACTTTGTATGAGTAAGTATGAGTGAGTTTGTGAACGCAACCCGATGCGATGCGTGCGAGGCTATAGGAGTAGGGTCACAGGGATTCCCCGATGTTAACGAACGAGAGAGTCAAGCTAAAACAAAACAATTGAACAATCATTTGATTGAAAGTGTGTGTAAGTGCGCATTGAACTTTTTACTGACTTTAAAAAAAGGAGGAGGTACGTATGTTCGGCTGATTATTTTTTTTTTCAGTACTCCGCCATATGTGAACCGATTTCGAAAATTCTTGTTTTGTTTGAAAGGGTATACTCCCGAGATGGTCCCATTTCCATGAGGTCAGGATCTGATGATGGGACCCAAGGGAAACCAAGGGAACTTTTGAAAATTCTATGGGCGAGTACTGCGTCTATTTTGTTTTTTCAATTACGATTTTTAAACACTATAATTTGATAAGGGTCTGGATTTGACCTGATGATGGAGCCGACAGACAGTCGAGGGAATCCTCAGCGGTTTATATTAACCACCTTGTGTTTGTACTAAATTAATCAAGCCCAAGCATAGGGTAGTTAATAAAAACAGCTGAGGAGTTCTCTCGATTGTCTGTCGGCTCCATCTTCAGGTCGACTCCAGACCGTTATCAAATTGTAGTGTTTAAAAATCGTAATTGAAAAACATAATAGACTCATTACTCGCCCCTAAAATTTTCGAAAGTTCTCCTCGGTTCCTCTCGGTTTCCCTAGGATCCCATCATCAGATTCTGAGCTCATGGAAATGGGACCATTTCGAGAGTATACCCTTTTAAACAAAATAAGATTTTTGGAAATCGGTGTACAAATGGCGGAGTAATGTGCGAACAAACAAAAAAAATCAATCAGCCGAACATAGCACCTCCTGCTTTTTTGAAGTCGGTAAAAAAGAGGCGCTCCATCGATTCCGCACACAGGCGCTGCCGGGGGTCGGCGCGGCCCTGCCTCTGTGCTCCATTAATCCTTTACAGATAACACAATATTTACTTACTTAACAAATATTTGAATTGGAAACGCAAACAAAGATTGAATTATAATCCGAGAATGTGGAGACAGCTTTCATTTGTTTGGTTCACGAATCAATGGCAACTTGTGTAAAAAAAGATGACGTGTTTTATTAATAAAAGTCTGAATACGTCTCTGTACTGGCCATTGACACGTATAATTGAGTAAATATCATTGCAAAGAAGTATTTCGTGATGTACAGACGATAAACATTAATATTTTGGTCGTACATCGACATGTTATCAAAGTTTTAAGTGTTAAAAAGTTGTATATAAAGTCGGTTGTAATCATGAGTGTTGACAAGTAAGCAAATAAATTCTTATCGATATCATTTACGTATACCATCGTGGGAAATTTGAATCAGTGTTCATACGTTCTGGTTTAAGGAACATTCTCTTAGCAGTTTGAAGTGCTCTTACTTGTATTTAATTATTTTTTAGTTGATTTGTTAAGTGAAAATTGGTTTTGTCTTCTTTAATTTGTAGTAGAGTATAGTAAGATCGTAGCTATACACGACATTGTGTTTTCTATTGTGTCTAATATATCGGCATACAAGAGGTGAATTGAATTATAGTGATTTGTAGGACATTTAGTAGTAAATAAAAAAAGGATTCAATGAGTAGCAGATACTCAGAGAGCTTATGAATAAAATCGGTAGATATGTGCGAATTATCAAGACGAAATTTTACACGAGAAGTTATAGTGTAAAAAGTACGACAGTTATTGTGAAAATTCTCCCAATGTCTCCTCTATGTGCTCGTATATTTGGTTAACAAACCCAATGGCTTCCAGGATCGCACCTAGAGGTGGCATTAAGATTAGTGACGGCAGTCTTTCTGATACCCAAACGTATTCCGAAGTAAAGTCTGACTACGGGATCCCGTATGCACCTTGGCTAAGACACAGGTAAATATTCTAATAACTTACATTGTATGTGAATGGATGTTCTGTGGATATGTCCGAAAAATTATAACCAGCTAAATTAAAATTGTTTTATGTTTGTTGTGACAGTTGTACTGTTATTATTATTGTTTGTATCATTTTCATTACCATTCTCCCTCATCATTCTTGTGTGCTTATTTTGTGTCATTATTTTTTATGTGTCATACAATGGGCCTTGGTCTACACTACACGTAACAATATCAAGTCTTCTTTTCAACCGGACCTTAAAACTATCATCAATTTTAAATTATTCGGTTTACTGGAAAAACATTTATGACACGCAAATCTCTTCTATCATAATCTCATGCTTATTTCAGCCCTATTTTCAATGGCCAGTTGTAGGACACGACAGTTTTGTTTGATTAGATTTTATTTTTGATTTATTAGATTTTTTCTTTTCTTTAACGTAAATGGAATATTATTATGTCAATCGAGGTACAGCTGGCCATTACGTGCCGTCATCACTCTTCCCCTTTTCAGCAATACATATTCGGCGAGTGGTCGCCTGTCGGAGGGCGAGTCGATGGAGTCGCTCACGTCGCTGCACTCTGCGCAGGCGCACAACCACACCTCCTCCCCTAACTCACACCACCGCAGCTCACTCACACACAATAAGCTCATCATGCACCGAGACGCACAGGGCTCCCGGTTAAACAGGAGCAACAGTATTAGGTGGGTTCCCCAATTTCTATAAAGTAGAAAAGTGAAAATTATTTTAAACTCTGGGGTATCAAGCAACAATAACCTATACGTATAACGTGAGAATAGAGAAGTGATTAACTTATTGATGAGCAAAATCTTAGTTGAATCTAATAATTTGATTTGATTATCTAACTCACCTTCGGTGGATTGATTATATAAAAACATATACCTAAAACATAATTTATTTATTGAACCAAACTGTTCAAAATGGAGTTGACTAATCATAAACAACTAGCCTACTTCTTACCTTTTCATTAATCATGCTTAAAACTCTTTGTCCTGATACTCATTGATGCTTATCTATAAACCTACTTACTATCATGTTATGTGTTATTAATATTAGTACATACAGCTGTTGGTTACTAAAATGTCTTGACTGTTGGTTAAATTTTTAGCTACCTCAGAGATAGGACATTTCCAAGGTATGCCACACGGTTGGGAGTTTGTTCATGTTTTGGCTTCAAGGTGGCACGCTTCATTTAAATAATAAATTATGCATGATTTTAATAAGGCACGGCTTATCTACTTATTTTTACACTATATTGACGCCATTGTATTATAAATTTGAATAATCACTTTCATTGAATTATATTGGTTAAAATACACAGATCGTTCATGACACTTCATGATCAAAATCATTTCATAAACATTTTCTCGGAAGTGTATTAAAATTTTTTAAGAAGTAATTGACAATGGTTATATACATTTTATTTTCTGCAAAATGAGGATAAATCACAAAATGGAGGATATTTTTTATTCAACGGGCTTTTGTCGCAAAATGCTGAATTGTGCCATTTTGTACTGTGCGCTACTCAAGGGCTTTCACGATATACTGAAGTGTTTTTTAGCAAGCTTGGAATGACTGACAAATATAATAATGTTTTATATTTTCCAACACCTAAGTAGAAAGGGCATGGTTACCCACTCCACAATGGGGCCAGCAAATATATTAGAATTTTTGCAATGTATTGACCAATTTATCATTAGGTACTGTGATTATTATAAACCAGTCCCATATTCATTTCTATGATGATTTTTCATGACCTCAAAGTAGATATCATAATATCTACTTGAAATCACGAAGTAGATATCAGTCACTGCACTCACATAAATCAAAATTAAAACATCGTACATACAAAGTCACATAAACCATTCATTCCTAGCTTGAAAGCACTGACAGAAACAAGCAATGTATCACACAAGACGTGCTTCATCGTAGAAAAACATAATCACTTTGAAGAAAACAAAGATTTAATGAAATACATTCTTACAGGTCAACAAAATCGGAGAAGCTTTACCCTTCGATGCTGCAAAGATCTTCGGAGAGTGACTACGAGCCGTATTATTGTTTACCTGTGCAATATGGACCATCTGGACAAGGTAGGACTTTATTACTCATACAATGACTCGTTTATCTAAGCATTGTTCCATTGTGACACTCAAACATAGTATAGAATACCTCACGGATACCTATATTTATGTTCTTCAAAAGTTCAGTGACCTTATAATCAAGATGATTTTGTATTTTATTTATGAATATTCATTCTTCAGTCGGGGTTGTGCGGTGAAGCAAGAGTAGGGAACGAAGTAGTTTTTAGTCAGTAAGAATCTGTCTGACCCTCTCTCACGCTACACCCAGGGCAGGAGGAGTCATTTGATGATATTCCACGGTCAAAAAGGTATATTCATTCCAAGATGAACTTCTAGAAATGTAGATGTGAATGTACTTACATCTAAAGTAGCTGAAAATTTAGTAACGTTTCAGTGTTTCTTTCGTCACCGTGTAAATGTTTCCACTATTACATTTTATGGGACATAAAGAGTCGTATGTATTTACAAATAATGTCCGAGACTAAGGTTCTATTGATTGTCTCGCATCGATTTTACTACGAATATATACATCATTTATGCTCCAACTGTACATAAATACTTAGTTTTATAGTAAGTACAAATACAGGTTTTAATATTAATGGATCTGGGAGCGTCCTTGTAATAAATATTCAGTATTGCACGTGGCTTTGAGCGATGCCAATGAGCATCTTAACTCATACCATACATTCTTACATATAATTAATCTTAATCAGTGCAAATAGTACAATTAGTGGGCAAGTCAGTATTGTCTCTTCGTAGAACAAATGGTACGGTAAATCAAAACAAAATTATTTCTCCTAGAATCTACCTATGACTAATGATATTATTCTATAAACAATTGCTTCAAGTCATTGTCATCTTGACTTTCGATTGGAACTATAGTTAATTGGGGTATACTTTGAGTAATGTCATACATAAGAAGAAGTTTGAGTAAGAATTGCCTTTCAACCTAAATTAATAACAAATTGGAATCTAAAATCATTGAATTAAGATCGATTTTTGACATTTTCATGGTCCGACTAGAGATTTTGAATAAAGGTCGCTTACTAATTTCCAGAGATAGTCACTCGTCTGTTATAGTAATAACCTTTGTGTGGAGAAGAATTTAGTGTTTACCGTGTATGTGATGGTAGGTCTAAACTACGGCGTGTCAGAGCCACCGTCGCCGTCTCCGAGGTCAGCTCTAAGTCCGACGCACCAGCCTGGCAATGTGATGCACACGCCTCGACACTCACACCACTATCCTAAAAAGAATGATGATGGTAAGTGAAATTATTGTAATGTTATACTTACTTTTAATTTTAGTGACAATTTGATTCATAGGATTGTTATAAATCTTATTTGTTATTATTTTAATAGTGAGGAAGAATCTAGTTATATAACACAGTAGACTCTACTTTAAGTAATGTAATAAATATAATAACGTATTATAGCTTTTAAATTGAACCTAATGGTTATGCATCAGGGTTTAAATTTTCTCATAAGAAAATAATGGTTTCAATTAGGTAAGTAAGTTGTAATAGTACCAAAGATGGTAGTAATCAATAAGACATATTTGAAAGAAAAAGTCAAAGAAGAAAAGGAAAGATTTACGCAAGCAAGTGAAGTATCGTTCCCCAATACTTTAATTAGAGTGTTCTATATAACGGGTATCGTCCGGTCATTGGTATCATTTATACGAAACAGATGTCCGCGATGCGGCATAATGTCGCAACCGCAAACATGTGGCTTGCATCGGAGACAGAATTCAAACATAAAACATTTATTTACGGTAATGTTTGGGAATATCTCCTCGCTGATAAATACCGAGGTTTAAGTACATCGAACTATCAACTCGTTATCTTCTAAAGTACATAATGTATTCAACTATTAATTGATGCGTATAATGTAGCTAAATATTATAATATGTTATAAGACTCCAAAACGTCTGGAATTGTAAAGATTAATTGATTGCGTAAACTTGTACAATTTGTACTATTAAGACTTTGACTGCCAATAAAAAACTGTTGAAGGTAAATCCTCTGCTAACGCCGGTCACCGGTGACCCCATGGCGTTTAACGTGTTAATCTTACATAAGAAACTCTTTTGAAGTAAAGTGATACCTGTGCTAGGAGTAGGTCTTCAAACAGTCAAACTGACCTAAAATATAGATAGGTATCTGCTATTTCTTTGGTTAATACCCCCATCAACCATCAACGCACCACTCACCAATAGGTTGCATGGTAGATATCGCTTTTAGTGACAAGGCTGTCTTTCTACCCTTGTTATTCTGTGTAAATTATGATTTTGGAATATTAATTAGGTACTTGGTGTACAATAAAGTTTATAATATCTATCTATCCCCAGTTTTCTAATAGCTGATGGCAAAAAACGATCTCATTTGCAGTAGTTAAAATACAGTCGTCTATGGAAAATTAATGTGACCTCTATATCTATCTATATGTGAAGTATAAACTAAACAAACTTACTTCTAAACGTGGGAATAATCAATCAAGTGATCTAATTACAAAACCGCAAAACAGCTAGACGCGGCATTCATGTATGTAGATACTATTAGTACTGGTACTACCACCTATGTATCTACTACGAACTAAGTAATTATTTATCACTCGTTCAATGTTCTGTAAAGCTACAATCTACCAGGTTTTTCTTACTGAACCTCTAAGAAAATATTTTATTTTCATTTTTTCTAAATCATACTCTTCATCGGAGAGATCGTAGTCATGAATCACTATTAATATTTTTCTCTATTATATCGGCTAAATAGACAATAATAATGACCTAAATTTAAACGCTAAGTTTGTTTGTCTGTAGTGCACGGATCTACTGCATCATTGGTGTCGACAGCGTCGTCATTGGCTGCTGGCGCGGGATCGGAGGAGAGGCAGGCACACGAAGTAAGTGGGGTACTGTTCATTTTTATATCTTTTTACTAAACATACTAACCTACTAGTACCTAAGTACTATTTCTAATAATCTTACACGTATGTATGTATTTGTTTAAATCTCTAAACAAGAAGTATCTCAAAAATGATCTAACTAATGAATTCTAGGTAATGACTTATATAATTTTCTCTTCCAAAGTCTAGTTGGAAAAATATCACACCTCATTTTTTTAATAACATTTTCTATCTGGTCACTACCGTTTAGAAAGTGTAAGAAAAATAATTAAACGAAAGCGAGCCAATTATGACCGAGCTCACGGAAAATTAAACCTGTAATTTTGTCTAGGTCCGGAAACTGCGGAGGGAACTAGCTGATGCCAAAGAAAAAGTGCACACGCTGACGACGCAACTAACAACTAATGTAAGTACTTCATTTTTATATACGAAATTAATCAAGAAACTTCATTATTGTGATGAGACATTATAATAATACCAAAGATATTATAAAAAGCATAAATTAAATGCGACATCTTCGTGGGTGTTCTGCCAATTGTCATTAAAATGTAGTTACCTACGTTACATTCAATTTATCATTTTATGTTCTGTATTTGTACTGCTACCACGCAATTTCCACACAATCAACTACCCTCAAAACTTTTGTTCGACACACAAAACATACGGAAGCTACCAACAATATAATGTAACATGAGACCGTTTTGTAACGATTCTTTGTATGTCAACATAGAACAGGCTGTCACATTGCGTTTTCTACCACACCTACAGACTTGAAATCTGATATTATCTGCGTAGACAAAATAATGACTACCTACTCGCCACCTTGTCAACCTATCTAGTGATGATATGCCCACTGATGCTTAGCTGCTCAGCTTGTTTTTATTTAGTCACAGAGTAATTCATACCGATCCAATTTTGTGGTCATCGTATTTCATACACTGCGGTTAACAGATCTCCCTAAGAACACAGACTTTCACTCCATGGTCATATTACCCGTTTCGAAATATGGAGTTTTTGTGCCGACCATCACTTTGTAAGGGTATTCCTATCGCGTAACTTTTGGATATCGCTGTCGATAACCTAGCACCTCTGAGGCAGAAAGTTTGAGATGGAATGTCACAAGTTAGGGGTCAGTAAATAATATCAGAGGTCCGTGCGGCCGTGAGACGAACGTTTGCCCGTTTCCCATATCGGGCGCTAAGAATGTATGCCAACTGCAACCGCCGCTATCTACTGTATCATACGCTGTCCAAGTCAACAGCGAATAAATCAATAACTACTAATAAAATACATACGATATTTTTTAAGAATGTGCGATAAAAAAGAAAATTATATACGAACTAAATTAATATCAACGTATATCTCAAAATTCGACGTAAACTAGAGCAATATATCGCTATCCTGTTACACCTTGACTACCAATGACAAAGCGCCTATAAATGCGAGCGAATATGGCAAGTGACAACTTTGAACTTGGTGCCGCCGATGTAGACCAGTTAAATAAATAAATAAACTACGAATGTATTTTATGTATAGCTCCTGTAACTACCATAAAAGAGTTTGTAAATTATTCGACAACCAATAAAAAGCCAGCATCATCGGCAAAAAGAAAAAACAGCGCTAAAAGTACTTTTTATCTTTTTTGGTGACTAAAATCGATTTTTCTTAAGTCTGTGTGCTGTACCTTGGCATTATTTTTTTACTAAAATGTCAATGTTAACGCGCTATTGTCCAGTCCAGACCATTATTTTTATCTCCACGTCCAATATGTCACAAAACTATTCAGTTCTTTTATTAGAGTCAAGATTGTTAATTGAGCACTCAATAAAGTAACTAAATTGCGTTCAAAATTATGTAGCTATACTTGCTTTAAATTATTAAGAAGTCCTCTAATTAGCATCTGACATATTTATCAGCGAGTTTTATCTATAAAGCTGTCATAATAATCTTGACGATGATAGGAATGTAATTGACATATCAATTAGATTATTTCATTCTACACTTTTATTAACTGGTTACCAAACTTCGGTACATTATTGATTTCTGTAGGTACATCATGGACTACCTTATCAATTATGTAATAGTGATTAAAAACTCCTAATTTGCAATTAAACGGCCTACCAACGCGTAGTTATTTAGTATTATTACAAGTAGCTTCGATTTTAATTACTGTTTTTTTCTTTTTAATTTTAATTAGATACAATTAGTTGATTTTGATTGATGGACAGATATTGCACTCTAAATCATTGTTATGCAATATAAGTATGCAACATGCATTAATAGATTTTTTAAACACGTCCTGTTTCAAAACGACTGATTATCATAAAAGCCTTTTAATTGAGGACAAGTTAGTAAGAACATGTAGCTGATTTAAATTTCGTGATTGATTGATTCTTAAAAGAAATCTTTAAGAAATCCATACAAAACGATCATCACTAAGCGAAAGGCAGACGAATAAATAATTTTTCTTCGGATGCTCTTCAGACAAGTAACGGTTATATCTCATTAATGTTTCTACATGTGTTCGTTTAATTCGTCTGGACAAAGAAAAAGCAGACTTTTCAATGAGTAGAGTATTTTTTCTCGTTTCTAATTTACTGGTCACTAAAGCATCGCGAACATGCATAATTCAAGACGAAAGACGTCCAATGTTCTTGTGTCGCCATTGTTTAGTTTTGTACCGATTGTGTCGAACGAGACTTGGCCACAGTGGATGATGTCGCGTCTCAATGCCATATCATTGACTTTGAATTGCCTACCCGTACCTATATGACTAAAAAATATAATAACGTCATGAAAGTACTTTGTGTCATTGAGAACACTATTTCCTTTAGTGGCTATTTCAGCATCCCGCCGTCATTAATGGCTGCGCTATTGACATTAATTACTACACTTTAGAGTTGAGCAATGAGATTTTTTCTTGGTCGTCTCACATTAGAGTCAAAAGCGCGACAATGTGGACGGTCACATACGAGATACCAATTGTGCTCAATGGCGATTTAATTTGATATATCGGCCGTTCATGCCCTGTTTGCCTTCACGTAGCAGTTCGTAGTTATTGGGTACTATCATATCAATATTTTACCGAAACTATATTAGGTATACTTGCTTAACTGCTTTAAACGTTACTATGAAAATAAATGCTTTGATTAAGTTATCATTAGAATTTGATTTATTCATATACCCGTTAAGAATGTGAATAGAGACAAGTTTTATTTGTCAGATTGAGGCGTCCCTGCAGTATCTTGTCAACCTTCATTTAAATGTTTATAATTACCTCGTTTATATTTCCGTTGTTTACTGACTTTGCGTGTGATTTCGTGAGTTTCTCTACCCTCCCTATAGTAATGATCATTAATTTTCAAATTGACATTCAATAAATAGTGGGTGTGACAAATAGCAGTTTATTGGCACGTAGCCATGTTAGTCAACGAATATCTCTACTTGCCTCGAATAATAGTTAACTAGCCATATACAGCGGAATTGTTCATTTCAAAGTTAATTGTTCGCAATGAGTTTTAAGTACACAAAGCACCGCTAATTAGTTAGCGGCGCTACACATCGACACAACTATCATTTACACAATATACATGTGTGGGTAATTTCATATCAATAGATATGTATAGAAACATTCGTCTATCACACACATCTTGGTATTTAAAAATCATTTTTGTGTCGGTATACGCAATAATTTAGTAAATAAGTTTAAATAAAAACGAGGGTAAAGATAAAATTACTCATAACAAACTTTGAATAAATCGAAATCAAAAATAATGAACGATCGAGCTATACAATACCCATATAAATATAGTGCTTTCTCATTGTAATTTTATGTTACTGAATGATATAAAATATTTCGATGATCTCATCTACAGCGCGCTTGGCGCAATGGTTATCGCCTCCAATTGTCAAGTAAAGTGCCGCCGGATCGATTCCAACATTCACATGTTGTTTTAGAATTAATTTATCAAATATTTGAAATTTGAAATTAGAAACAATTAAATCTTTTCTTTTTTTTTTCCTCCTATTGTTCTAAATCTTATGTTAATTTTAATAGTAAATACTTTAGATTTATTTATACCTATAATATCTTTTATTTATATTTTAGTTCTAGTTATTTATTATTTAGAATAATCTCATTTGCTTCATGCATTTCAACCAACTTAAATAAGATAAAAACAGTAAAAAAGTAATTAACTGTGATTTCTTAATGGTTCGATACCTGAGTATATTTGCAATGTTTGTGGCGACCATAGAAATCTCGAGTCATTTTATTTTACACGCTTATGAAGTAACTACCGACTATTTAAAACATGTTTTTCAAATCACCCGACTTACAAAATAATTGCGTTCTTAGTTGTCAATTTATGAGGATTTCATAGTTTATTGCTACACTACTTATATTCGTGTGCAAAGTTATTTTTATTTTTACAAGATGTTCCAACACCTATCAACATTTAAAAAGGCTGAAACCATTGTTTTGCATGAGCAAAACATAACTAACAATAACTGAAATAGCAAGGCGTTTAATGATATCGGTGAGTAAATAAGATACTACGTTGATATTCTAAATAATATTTATTTCATTTTGTAACTCGACACACCTATCAATTTTTGCACTAGAATAAAATAATTATTGCAACTTATTATGAAGTTCAATATTATAAAGATATATTAATAATTTATTATTAATTGTATTGTAACTTGACTTGTTTTTGTTAGGAGTGTTTCTTTAAAACATATCTGGTTAGGGATTTTTATTCCTTACGCCACTACTTAATTATAAATTATTATTCTAACATTGTGTTTACTTATATTTATTATTATTTTTAAGTAACTTTAATTCCTGTAAAGTATTTCCTGGTATTTTAAATACTTATTTGTTTGGTATCAACAGAGGAGATCCATGCAGTTATGGGTGCACAGATATGCGGAGACCGGTGACGTTAAACATCGTCGACGTGGGCCTAAACCAAAGGCAAATTCATCGGCTCGGCACTACGACATCGTAGCCAGGCACATGGCTGATCCGTTCCTGCCAACCCGCACTACAGCGACAGCACTGAATGTTTTAATACAAACTGTACGGAGACACCTGCATTCTGGTTTAAGGTGCAGGAAGCCAGAGAAGAAAATATTGTTATCTGTGGTTCACCAGCAAAAGCGCTAAGAATTTGCTAAGGACTTTATTAATTTTGATTGGGCGAACAGTGTAATCATATTGAGCGACGAAAAGACTTTCAAGTCGGATAAGGATGGGCGTAAAATATTGTGAAGAAAAGATGGAGAAAGGTATACGAATTGCAACCTTCTGCCTTGTAGGATCAGTGATTGTATTGATTTCGGAATCAATTATTGAGCCTGTCAAACTCTGCCTTTATTAAAATTAACATAAAATAATGTTTAATTTTTTTAAGAATATTAAAATGCTGTCTATAACATACGGTGAAGTGATGTTATTTGTGTGTTAAAATTGTCATAATTTCTTTCTATTCAACATGTTTATTCACTTCACTTTAATTTTTCATTAACAAATTTATTTAACTGCTTTCGAACTTGATTGACATAATTATTATATTTACGCCCATCTTCAATTAATTTAAAGTTTCCCTGATTCTAAAGGTCATGAAAGTTAAAATCGTTCCATAGCATTCGTCACATTCTTTTTACTATCATAAAGCCCACTGAATATTGAACCTTATAACAACCGTCGTAGAATAGATAATTAATGGAAGTTCAAACGACAAAAAGTCGCCCATTTCAAGAAATATTATGTGACAGTGTAATTTACATGTTTTACTTGTTTATTACTGTAAAACTGTAATTTAATAATACATTATATTATTAAATTATAAAACAAGAATGTTATATTTGTTTATTACCTACTTAATAAAAAATGTTGCTGCCATCGTATTACCGCTGTACCGCATGATATTTCCCGATTCGACTATGAGGTTTATTGTCATATCTATTAATTATGATTTAAAGAACTTTAAACTTAACATGTGGTATATAATTAATTATTAGATATAAATATTGAATATAAACAACATATTTGTATAATAAATAAATTAATTGTAATAAAAAATAGTATTGTTTTATTTACCAACTCATTTGCTTCTTTTATAGCCGGATATTTATATTTTATGACAAAAAACAAAAAAAAAAATAAGAAAAATAACAAGGAAAATAAAATTAACTTTTAGCTGGAATAGAACCCACATCATTGATCCTTGAAAGACGATAAAAGCGTGCTCATTAACCAATCGACCACGAGCACTACGATAATGACAGTGAAAATGTCGGGTCATATCAATGATTGTAAATAGTTTTAACCTTACCTATGCATTAAATTATAAAAATACGTATACCGACACAAGAATGAAAATACCAATGTGAACGTGGTGGACGAATATTTTTATATACAGTTATATGAAATTACGCACACATGTACACTGTGTAAATGACAGTTGTGTCGATGTGTAGCGCTGCAACTAATTAGCGGTGCTTTGTGTACATTATTTAGTACCTACTTCGGAAACAGTTCATGTTTTGTATAAAGGTTACAATTTGTATCATAACTTCTTATTTGACTGGCATTCTTCTTCATTGTTTCTTACACTAATGTAATAGATTGTGGGAAATTGTTGTTTTTAAAATGAAGGCTCTTTCTACTAGATATCGGAACTCTGTTAGTGATCTCCCTTTCCACCTAACTATCAGAACGCAATCAATTATTTTCCGTATGAAATCTAGATTGTATTAGTTTTCTTTTCTAGATTGTATTCGTCTTTCTATTGTCATTCGTTTTAGAAAATTTAAACATGTTTGTATCGTAGTCGCCGCGTGCGCAGAGACGTTATCAAGTGTAACTCGAGCCCGTGGCCCATAAATCCTCAGAAGTGCCTGCCGCACTTGCGCAACAAGTGGCCCGCGTATAGATAATGCTCGTGTCCCGCCTTCTTTTCTGCTCTATCTTTAATATTGATATCTTTATTCAATTTTGTACAAACAATTTACTTTGTAAAAATTAAACAGGAATTACTTCCAAGAACTCATTTGCAAGTGTAAGAATACATCCCTTGTTACAGTTATCGACACAATTGACATTGTATTTGGCACCTTCGTCGGTATTTCCCCGCACCCTAAAACTATCCCTCGTCCCCATCCTGTCTGTAATCAATAGACCGTGTGTTACTGGTCTGATCAGTGATCCGGGTTCCTTGGGTTCCGTGACTCAGTTATATTCAATGCAGTCGGTCACAAACACCGTACCATCAGTCAAGCCAGTGTAGACGGAGCCTCGTTAGAGTGCGGTCGTGCGCGTGTTGGCTCCACGTCTTTATACACGTTTACTTTACTACGGACCTTATAAACAAACTGTTGCTTTATGTTGTGAACTATTGTGATACCAGTGAAAAGTGGTTAATGTTTATTAGTTTTAGTGCATTCTCTACGAGTTTTGGTACTTACTTATACTGGAGCATTGTACTTTCAGTCATCTTTTGAACTCCATATGAGCGAAACACGTTTGATTATAGTTTGTTGTTTTGTTACCAAGACATCCGGGTCTAACATTTGTATCAGTTGCCCATATTTGATGATTCTAATGATACATTACGTTCTATGGATTGTTAATATAAAGATGATCTTCGCATTATTGTAATGAAAATCATTGGCGGGTTTATAATTGGTTTTCACTTGTTAGCCGACATCAATTTATTCACTGACGTTATTAAACAATTATTATTATCAGTAGGTATTAACATAATATTAAACAGATACGAAGTTTATTGTAGCATCTTCCTAAATTTTTGGGATATATTGATAAATTAAACTTTTTCGTTTAAACTTTCTGGGTCTGTTAAGGAGCAGGTAACTGCGTCCCTTTTTTACGCCCGGCTTGTAAGAAACCCCTATTGAGAGTTCCTGCTTGCACGAACAATATCCCTTTGATCATTTTGTTTACGTCTACTATTGTGGATGTCCTTGGGTTCTACTCGTAAAGTAACAACAGACGTTTACTATACTACTAGATTGACTACAAAATGTTAGTTGGATACTAATTTTAACTTCACGAACATTAAACATTTTGTAGCAATAACTATAATATTTTTAGATATCAGAACTATGCGAATCGTTGTTTATTTAGCAATACGCATAAATTGTGTATTGATGACCATGAGACTTGTCAATTGGGAAGAGTTGCGTATGTCTCAACCTGACGATAAAAGCTAACATCAAACGTGGACCGAAATCTGTTTATAGACGATCTGGTTCTATTTGGGGTCAAACGTTTGATATTCCAACTCTTTTGATGTGTTTTACGGGGATATTATAACATGCAGTTTTGTAGTACCGCGTTGACTGCACTTTTACGTTAAACGACATGAAACATTTGACTTTAATGTTCTCGTTTAATATTTGTTATTCCAATTTTCATATTGCCATTAGTAACGGATGTTTTGCACCTGGAAAGTTAAAGGCCACTCAAGTTTCTCTGTCGTAAAAATAATATGTATTATTTATTTTATTATAGACCCTAGGTTCACTTAAATTAAACTAATAAGATACCAATAATTATCTAGTCTATTTATTTAAAATATTACTAACAAGATTGAGCAATGTCTCTAATTTTAATCTGACGTATATAGATAAAATTTTATCATGCTTGTGTCATACGCTCGCACCCATTACAAAAGTTTAACTACAAAACATTAAATACTATAAATTATTACTTTATTGGCAGTACGCGAGCGAGTGTCTTTGTTCTTTATATGGGAGGCTTTTAAACTTATATTGTTATGTCTGTTTGTTCTTAGCCTTTTTATGGTTATAATAAATCAATGATGTATATTACACGTTGGCTGCGGTGGGCCACCGGGCCTGGCGCACATGTCACCGCAGGACAACGCTGCTCGTCCTATTTACGCAACTGTGTGGCTATGGCTTGCAGCATCCCTATGTAATCTAAACTAATCTATGCAAACATGTCTACCTTTTTACTTTGTTCTACTTAACATATCAGAGTATACTGTGCTGATAAGGACTATGCTCTACTTCTAAGACGGACACCATATTCTCAAGTCTCTTCCTTATTACTAAAACTGTTGAATTCTGTGAAAACTAAGTTATATTTGTTCCATTTTTTGTGTTTACCAACTGATACCATTTTTGGGTCGTGACGTAAAATTTGAGTAAAAAATGGTTACATTAAACAAATGTAGTAATTAACACATATCTAAGTGTGTGATGACATGTGCGATATTAGATGTTATTATTTGTTTCATCATAAACTTTAAATAACTAAAATACCTTTATGATAACGTGTGATAGCAATGTCTAACAGCAATGCATATCTACAGAAACTGGCAGTTTTAGTTCTCTATCTAATCAATAGTTGTATGTGACTGTACTGGACGTTAAATACGATACCGATACAGCGTCTTATTTGTTTCAATATTAAAGGCAAAGACAAGCCGGCTTCATGTTGCAAATATAGAATTATTTATTCAAATATCGAACTCAGAAGCGGCACTCACTGGCCGCTACAGTTCGCTGTCTTCAATCAGCGAAGCGCCTCCTCGACACTGTCAATTGAGGTTAATTCGTATGGAGACTGGCCAGGGATCTCTTGATAGTGCCCCTACATTACTTATTTGTTCAATAAGCTAAACGGCCTAGTAAATAACCTTCATTTAAATAAACAAATTGTTATTTTATTAACTAAGTGCTTGTACTTTCTTCCCATTTGAAATTTTATTTCAATAAGGAAATGGTATTGATCATTGTTAGAGAATGAAATCTTTTACTAGTAAAAGTTACATAGGTATATTATGTCACTTTTACGAGGTTCGATGTTACCATAATCTTTTAATGTTTTACACATACCTACTATTTAAACGCAGCTAAAACAGTGTTTATAGAACAAAGACAACGAACTCGTAAAATGTTCATTAAATAACTCGAACTTGCTTACGTCTGCTTTTTCAGCTACAGTTTTAGATGTCGATATAACAAAATATCTTGCTAACACTACCTATATAAAAATAAAGAAAGTGAATGAGATAATTAATATTCAGATTAATTAATGTAATCGAAAGTATTAAATCCGCTGTGATACCTGTCAAGAAATTATATCGGAAATATAAATCGTTCAGCACTTATCTGTATCAGGAAGGAACGTGTTACATAAGAGATTTTAATTGTTCGCTATTTAATTAATGTCTACTATTAATAGTTCGCAACAGTTCAAGACGTGTACCTACGTAATTACAAGCCTCGGGCCACAGGAAAAGGAAAGAAATCGTGTTTTCAACAGTCAAACCCTATATCCTTTTAAACGCGGTGTTCATGTGTTTTGAACACGTTATATTCGAAATCTATAGCTTTTTGTCACGCCATTTATTCTTGTTAGTTCCAATTGATTTATGCAGCCCATTACTGTACTTTATCTTACAAAGAAACATAATATTGCAACTAAAAGCGTTAATTGATTAGCAAATACAAATAAATCTCAGTAAAATTCGTGACTAGAACAACTAATAAAATTCACAAAAGTTGTAAAGCTTTTAAATTAGGTCTTATGTCTTAAGCGCAGTTGTATTACTTAGAAATAATTAGTTTTCCAAAATGGAACTGTCAATTTACAAACCGTATTTGTATCCTATTTGTTCTTAATTGCAACTACATTGTCATGACTCGAGTATTTATTGAGCGTTTCTAACATGCTGTTGTAATGTCGAACCAGGGGCTACGCAATCTTTCGACCATTTAGAGATAATCGAAACTTGTTCTGAATACCATACAATATTATTTATTTAAATATTTAACTACTTAAACCATTTTATACTGGAATCAACGCCATTAGCAGCTTAACATATTGTTATAGCTTTTATTAAATTGATACGACAATCTTCTTGAATACATAATGTTAGCTACCTATCCTAAAACATAGTAATATAAAATAATCCTCTTAAATATTTAATATTCTTCCACAGATTATGTTTTTTGTTAGATAAATACAAATCGTCAATAAAACTTATTCTAGACTCGGTGATTTTAAAATCCAATATAAATATTTGCCGCCAATAATTTCACCTCGACAAGGATTTTATCAATGAATTACGCGTGTTAATACAAAACCCGTTCAGAGATGGTTGCGTCACCACCATCGGCTGACGACCTTGACAGGAAAGACGGTTACAATCTTCCAAAATGTACGTATCTACATACCTACTCGTAGTGTGACTTGTACGAGATCTTTAATCATCCTTAACTTGTAAAAAATAACGTATACTTCGAGTCATTTTCGAAACTGGTTTGTAGCATTCTCAGAACAGTGCTATACCTACCTCTGACATCAGTAGCTACTTCCCTAAGTGGTTTATCCGTTATCCTGTGCATATAGTTCAATAGCACGCGCGGTAGGAAGCTCTACAAGACAGGATTGTACCGTATCTAGTCAGGAAACGACCGTAGCAAGCACATCTAAAGTGGATTAGGTAGGCTCAGGCTCAGGTTACAGTAAACTATAAACATCTTTGTGCTTAAACACAAAACGTAATGTAAACATGTTTTCTGCTTAGGAAACATTTAAGGCGACATGGTGGTCTCGACTCAACAAAAAAATGAGATAATGTTGTCAACGAATGACTGCTGGCTATGAGTCAACTGTAAGACTGCCTCATTCGCTGCTTACCTTAATGACAGGCCAGTAGATTTTGTTATCAGCCACAATAATGTAAAATATGATAACATGTTCCATTCACCCAACAATAATGACAATGCACAGCTCCTTTCTATTGTAATCGATTTTGCTTCATCGTTTTTGTCTGATTCTCGTCACAGTTGATTAATAACTGTGGTTATCATTAGCATGACAATAGCTGAGAATGGAGGTCGGAGGTCATGCCGGCGCCCTTAAAATCCAGTGCTGCGCTGCGCTGTGGCACCTAGTTTAACATATCTACGTATACATGTATATGTGCGCCTATAGGCTTACAGGAGAGGCAAACAATGCGCCCAACCCACGCAGTATATTTGCTTGTTACGGTCGTCGTCTGTGAAATTTGCTCTTGTATTGTGTACCTACTTCTGATTGTGGTAGTAAGAATACGTCTCATATACCGATCAGAATTTATGGCTTACTTTATTTGAAGCCAGTCGTCCGTTCATTTTATTTCTGTCGATATGGACTGTTGTTATGTTTAGTAATCACATATTTATGATAATTAGAACATAATAATATTAAAATCTGACAATGAAATTTCGTAATCTACGCGACGTTAGAATTTGGAAACCTATTTCACGTTTTAGTATAATTTACTCATACGTTATCTCGATGTCATGTTAAGCGCAGCAAGCAATTTTTGAATTGTTGTCACAACCTAGTTTGTGGAATATGCCTGCATCTACGATGATAGATAACCATGTTGGTTTATTTCAGGCCCTTGACCGCATTTTGAGACTAATTAAAAATCTTACAGATGACTGGGTGATGTCCATGTTAATTCCATTCTTGTAGATAGATATCGAATGTCTTCCCATCAAGCATGCTCTTATAACGGCTTGCTACTGAGCCATGTGCACGACAGATGCTTCGCTTGAACCTTCAGACCGTTGGATCACTCCGTATAGGTGAACGAATACGCACACTAGAGAACCTGTCGTATCATTATTGTCTTTAAATTAGCCATTATTATTATTATTTAATACTGATCCAACATAATATGAGTAGGTAATGTTATTCTGATTACAGATCAGTTATGTTTTCCTTATTACTTCTAGAGAGAATTACGTAGAGACACTGTTTAGAGGTCAAGTCTGGCATAACGATTACTTCAACTAGTTGAGATCATCACTATTAACATTATTGTCCTTTTTGCGCGCGATTTGCTCTAAGATTGATGGTATAAATTTTAATGTCTATTGAACATACGCGATCAGAATTTAACGTTAAAATATTTTTCCGCTAATTTTTATGCAAAAACAATTTAAATTCTTATAATAAACGTTTTTACGATCGAAACGTGTGATTCTAGTCATCGTTGATTGTTATTACATAAGACCGGATTATAACACATCATTACCATCAGAAACTTGTTTAACGTACTTTCTACGTCGCGTTTTTTATAATAAGTTGAATTAATATTTTCAATTCCATTCTAAGACCTTCCTTAGTTTTCGATGACGACTTGTCCGTAATCTTCAGATAACCCCTAACGATTCAGTTTGTGTCAATGACAAAGATAATTTTTTTCCTTGTTTTAAGAAAAAAAATTGAATAGCTTCATGTTATAACAAATAATCTCACTGCTCCGGTTTAAAAGTATAGTTTTGTTCGTGAAATTGCTTTAAATTACTAGATAATTTGTCTTACGTAACAATTTGTGTGCCTTCCCGCGAGGAATGTAGATACTTATTACTAAATAAGTTATGCTTCAGACAAAACGAAAACTGCTTTGTTTAGTAGAGTTCACTCGCCACGTAATAGCTCAGACAGTGAGTAAGTACAAAGTAACTGCTTTCATAATAATAAAAGAAAATATTATGTATTCTAGTAGGAACTTTGACCCTTAAAGAAAGCGTTCAACTAACGGCCAATTTCCACACATCTCATTAAGGCCATAAGCATTGCCATGTTTTCTTTGAAGGCAATCACCGGTATCCAGTTCAAGTACTGTTAACAATCACGATATTATTGCTTTTCTAAACAATCGATTCTCATATTTCTCATATGTTCTACCGGGCGCCAATAAGACTCGCCTTAGGAACCGTTAGGGCCATGATCTCATTGCTACGTGTTTTTCGTACCTTCACTATATCACGTAGAAACTTGAAGGGAAAGCCGTATAGTTTGGTCAGTAATTAAGTTTTGTGGGCAAACAAAATAACATCAATTAAAATGCCATAGCAGACAGATGTTCATGTGTAAAACACAAATATGTATTCTTTAAAATCAACATCATTGCTTATGGAAGGGTGATTCTAATTATTGTCTCTACACTGGGCAAATCTTCACTTTCTTTCTACAACTGTTTGCTTTACGTTTATAAAAAGCTTGGTTAGCTAACTCCAAACGCATTAACATAAGACGAACTCTTTATGGCTTTATCAGTACTCGGTAATAACTCAACCGAAAGCGGTTTCCACAAACAACAAACCATTTCAACCATTCTACACCAGTCGAGAATTCACGTATGACAGAATACATGCAAGAGTGTACAATGGATTATTGTCGATAATTTCTATGCCAAATCGAACCGTGTAGTACCGTTATCAATACAAAAGTACTACAATCACGACTATTGTTATGTTACGTACGTACAGAGTAAGTTTATTTACCAACGTCAGTCATCAAGCACTAGGGCAGCATTATTGAAATGTTACGAAATGACCATGAAATGAAAATAAGTATTGTACTGAGCACTGTTACTACGGCGTGCTACGGCCTCAGCCAGGAAAGGCTACACACCACAACAAACAGGTCGTTGATACGCGGACGAGAGTCAAGCCATGCATTAGCGGAAAAGAGAAAGATATATAAACATTATGTTGTCTTACTCTCTGGTGTACCTGGCGATGTTTCTCAAAATTTTGATAAAAGAAAAGAAGCATTGCTTTTTCAATGGCACATTATTCAATTTACTAAGAGTAACCCACTTATGACTCAGTGTCAAGTGAATGAGTCATAAAGCATTATTTATTGCTAATAAATACTTACTAATAACTTTCAACCACTTTGTCTGAATTTAGACACACTTGTATTGGACTAAAATATTATACAACTTCACATTAATTTCTTACAACCTGTTTGGCATAGTTTTTGTGGACCTTAAGCCAAAAAAGTTAAGACAGAAAAGGTAAAGTTTGAGAACTTTGGGTAAAAAAACGCATTTGACGATGCAAAGCTGCAGGGACGGTACTCGGTACTCCCCTCCGTCTGAGACGTTCGCTTGTTGGATTGGCGCCCGCGATCGCCCCCCACATAATTCATGACTTAACCCGTATAACGACATGACCTATCATTATTTATTTGAACACGGCTTATACAAGCAGCGTAAGACCGGACCCGAGCGGCCTTTTTTTATAAAGCAACACGTAATACTTTGTAATGAGCGGTTTAGAAGTCACTTACAAATAAATTACCTATGTCTGTAGCCTTTTTCAAAAATCCACTTTTGAGTAACAGGCAGTTTTACATCGATATTACATTGATGGTGTCCCTGATGGGCACTGTTTGTCTTACTACTGAACTCTGATGCCCTTAAGGATATGCACTTAGGACAACATTAGCTTAAACCACTAAAAAACCTAACTATATCTCCGAGATTATATTACAAAACCTGTACCTTACTGTATCTTTCAACAAATTGCGGACGTCGTAACATTTAACACTATTTTCAGTTTTAATACAAAACAAAAATGCAAACAGCTTGTGTGGTTGCTTATCGTTAAAATGCATGTCAAAAAAAATGTACTTTCTTGATATTGTAACTGTTCATTTTACACGTGTTACCTTTCTTTTGAATAACGATTTTTATATTACTTAACTGATAATATATGAATATTCATTATTCAACTTTACTGTACTGTTTTGGATATTCTTGCAAATTACCTTTACAAGTAAATTAAAATATTATACGCTATTTAAAATAAATTCGGGAAATTAATTGATTTATGACCATAGAACAATAAAAATGTATGATTTATTGTTACTAATTACCAGCCAGCTATGGTTGGTGACCACGTCTACTTGATATGTGTAAGCATTACTCCGTATATAGGCAGTCGGTTACGCTATTGTGTTGTGATGCAGATGAATAATGCAGTACTCGTAACTCTGGCTTTTATGATCTAACTCATCGCCTATAAATCACTGCACTACACCGTCGTTTATAGATAAATACTTTACTTCGAGGTTCAAGTTCATTGAAACTTGCATCATTAATGTTTACTCAATAATCAATAAATATGTGATTTCTAACTGCCCAGTTTCTCCAGTCGCTGTAAAATCTATTGTCAAATACGAGACGAATTTCATTTCTCTCTTGTGCGTAGGTAGTATTTCTTATTAGGTGTTCCAGTTTCATTTTGTCACCGTTACATGTCAATTTCTGCCACTCTCTTGTTATCACGGGATTACTTTCAAACATATTTGTTATACAGTAGAAAACAAGACTGAATTTATATTGCAATATTACGAAAATTTTCTTCAATGAAATGAATTTGATGTAAGATCGCTAATATGCCTGTGTTATACAATGTACGCATCTTTGGAACGTTATTAGAAGAAACTTAGAACAAAGACGTTAGAATGACTGCAATCATAAAATAGGTAATAACGCGGTACAGTAAATTATGCAACTGAAGATAAAATGTTGTTCGCGCACTAAACTCGCTGTTATTAGACCCCCCAGGATCCGTCGGGCACACAGACTTAGGTAATTACATATTACAAATACATAATTTCTCAGACTAATTGTAGTTGTACATAAGAAAAGTATTCATTTAAGCTATAATAAGCGCCATAAATGTCGTCATTGTGAAACAGAGATGTGTTTGCTAACTTATACATTAATGTATGTAGGTATTAGATTAGAGAATCCATAAATATTCGATTTCGAGACGAGAAAACGATCCATATTTTTTATTGCCCGCTGTATCTTATCAAGTGCGCAAGAGTACGTACGCGCGTGTATTATTATTGAGTTAGAAAGTCGATAGATATCATAAAAGGCATCTTGCCTTTACAACTGATAAGTGCGTAGTACAACGTAAACAGAAATTGTAAATATAAAACTATACAACTCTTATTGCTTGTTTAACCAGTCTAATTGCAGTATCATAAGTTCGTACGTGTTAGGTAATCTCGGCACTACACTACCTACTTGTATTTTTTAATATTCAACATTCATATGCTTTGTTGAGTGGATATCTACAAAGATTTTATTGAGCCGGACGTTGAAGCAGCTTAATGGATTACCAAAAATAAACCCCATTCAAATTTATGTCGGTTTCTTTACGGGTCAAGTGTTTTAGATATGACATGAACACTTTGACTCATATGTTCTATCTGATTAGCCGTCGTTAAAAATATCCAGACACGAATACATTTACCCTTTAAAGTTTTCCACCGCCAATGATTTCGATTACATGCATTATGGCTATGAAAGTACCAAGACTCGATAGATGCCAGTTAGACGTGTATTTTGCAATTTTGCGCTTTCCAGGTAATAAGGAGGAAGAATTGCAGTGCTCAATATATCATCTCGCATTGTGTTGGTATTTATCTTGAAGCAATTACTAAGTTGTGAAAATTAATGTGTGTTAAAAACCATGGAGGCGCCTAAATTGACAATAGAGACATGAAAAATATACCCGACATGGCCGTGACCACCTCACCCACATACCATGGCTCTCCAATACATGACGGATTTGCAACCATACGAGCACCTAGAAGCCGAATAAAGATAAGAAATTTAGTTGAACCAAATCAAAGCATTAATCTACCTCAAAGACACTCCGAGTATTTCACGTTAAACAGGACACCTAAAAATAATTTCTTAGATAGCAGCTGTGGAGTCCAATATGTAAACAATGAATCAACCAGCAATAGGTTTGTTGATAAACCGTCACGGCTCAGTTTCACAGAACCCATTTATGCCAAAGTGACTCCACCACATTCGAAAAGCAATTCTCCAGTGAAATGTTTAAATGGCAAACAAGAAAGTCATTATGATTCTATAGACACAAAGCCACGTAGACGTTTAAAAAGCTTGGACCTATCAACAGAGCAGGACGCTAGCGGCAGCGAAAAAATTGGAATCTCGAACTTGAGTAACGGCGAGCGTCAGTCGTATGAACAGCACGTAGGCAACCAGGATGGCGGAGAGCTGCATTCCGTACGCACGGACTTTACTGGTTCCTCTATCGACTGTAGAAGGAGTCACAGCGATCGAGATAATTGTTCGGAATCGTCGTCATACTTCACGGACAACGACAGGCCTATTTCAAGTTACAGTGATAATTCCACGATACCGTCAACAGATACCGAAGATGTTTTGAAGGACTTGCCAAATAAATCAAAATTTCACAGATCTCCTCAAAAATATGCCACATTAAACTTGAGGAGACCAAAATTTATAGATCTTAAATCGTCTAATATGAAAGAAAATCCTATGTACGGAAGTTTACAACGGAACAGAATAGGTTATCACTCTGAACCAAATACTCCTCTGACTGACGAACATATAAGCTTTCAAGATGATCCTACTATTCTCAGTGAAGTTAAACAAATACCCAGAATGCCCCTGCAAAATAATAGAAACGGTTTCAAGAGATCAGTAAGCGAAACAAACGGGTTTTCAAAACGACTTAACTATAGGCATTCCTTCAGTGCTGACTTTAGACCACAAAGAAGGCCTCATAAATGCTGTGAGTGTATAACTGGAATTCCAGCTGACGAAAATTCTGAACAAACATCGTCGCGTCCATTATCAAGAACATTAGGAACTCTATACGAATCACAGGACCCAAAAGTTGGATGCCAAACCATACTTCGATCTAAGCCACCAGTGCCGTGGTGGGAATTGGCTATCAAAAAGTCCCGCTACAAAAGCTGTCCAATTTTAGAAGAGGTGAGTTTTTTTATCTATTAATTTGTAAATATCAGTTGTTGTAGAGAGATATTCTGTTCTGTTAAAGCGTGATTGTACAACTATTATTTTATCTTATGGGAAATAAGAAGTACCTACACAATGTCACACAATTAGTTTCAACAATTATCTCACTGGGAAAGCAGAAAACCGAGGTGCGGTTTTTATTCCCTGGTATTCAATGGAATGAAATGGTATAATAGTTTGCAATAGAAGTGTAAAACCGTATCACATCGAAAAATCAGCTAGGGGAGAATACTAATGAGTGACGTAGCGTGTTCACCTGACATCTCATGGGTGGGGTGTAACGTCCCCTTAAATAGATTAAGCAGGGAGTGTCATGTCGTATTTCAATTTAAAGTTTTTTAAAAAATTACACCGTTTTCGGCTTTAATTTCCGCTTATCTATTATATTTAAGTACGATATGAGTTTTATAATCATGACATAGACACTTTTCTATAAGCGTAAATGAAAGCAAGATAATCATACTTTGATTTGATTCGCTTTCGAAAACGAACTTCCTTAAAGGTTAACAGGTGTTTTGAACGGCGCGTCGCGTTCCGCGCGCGCCTCAAAGAGCCATCAGACCACCACAGATGGGGTCCAATAGGGCCGATGCCGATTCGGAGTCGCGGAGAACCTAACGGGTAACCGGGGCTCCGGCTCGACGTGCAGGAGAAGGAACGGGGTGTTTTTAGTCATAAAGAGTCTGACACTCCCTCCCGCCTCACCCAGGCGGGTCATTCGCAGTCGATATGATTTTCCCCCCCTTAAAAAAAAAAAAAAAAAAACAGGTGTTTTGAACAGAAAAAAGTCTTGCTCAGCATCGCTGAGAACCTTTTGCTATACTGCCATTATAAAGTATAATCGTCCAAAAAAACCTTACCTGACTTCCGAGGATTTATCAAAAAGGTCCATTCTCATCCTGACTGACGGTCAGGTGTTGACTTAATCGTTCACCAAATCCCATTCATTGGGTCCATAATAATATCCTTTCTCACGATCCCGAAATAATGGTATCATGGCAAGGTCAGATTTTTTAAGGTATCTCCTATAACTTAAGAGACGTGGGATACATAATTTAATAAATATGTCAAATTCCTATTTTAGGATAAAATAAGTACCTATTTATTGCAGACGGGAAAAAAATATTTTCTTGCGCTTTGGATCTTAGCTAACTACTAGGAAAATTGCCGGTGTAGTTAAAGAAAATACTGCGATTAATATTAACGAGCATTCGTTACAGTAGTTTGTAGGTAGCACGTATAAGTACATTGGGATCGAGCGTGAGATAACTATCGTTCCAAACGCCTGCGCGTCGCAACTTCAGATGTCCGCGAAGGTGGTGGCCACTGCTACGGCACACTTTCCTAACGCAACTGCATCCGCTTATACCATTTCTCTCAGGACTTGTTTTATGGGCTTATTGTTCAAAAACTTACGCTATCTTCAATTCAAGAATTTATGAAGGCAACAATGTCCCATTTTAAATGAAATGTCAGAGCTATAACTGAAGCTTTTGTAGAAATATAGTCGATGATAAAATCTTTGATGCAACCTTATGGTGATGAAGCATGTTGTATCATGTCCGTTTTATCTTTTAAACGTGCATCTATCTTCAACAATCTGAATGTAACAACTGAACCAACAGTACTTCCAATACAGCCTTTTTAATTTTTGACGGTGCGGTACCGAATGCCGTACACATAAATTGACCGCCGACATGCAGCCCAGATATGTCCAAACCGAATAAGGAAGAGTGCACTTGAACAAATAATATCTCCTGTCTTGGACCAATGTCTCTCGTAAAACACAGCAGTGGGATGTAGTGTGGGTCTTAAATATCACCAGAGGGACGTGTGGCTAACACCTACTCAATCTTTATTTTGTTATCGAATGTATTGTGCCCGCTTACATGTTCTCTAGAATTATGTTGTCATTTACTAGGATTATCTTAACCGTATGCATATGTCTTAATACTGTTGTAAGAACCGTACTTTGGAATGTTTTATTGTTAATAAAATCTCTTCGTTTGTATTGTTATTGGGTATCGAAAACTTACGAAAGATGTTCGGTGTTATTTATTAATCGTAAATTTTCGTATCTTCAGCTTTTATATCGATATTGCTTTTTGATATTGGCGTGAATTTGGTTTTTATTTTATTTTTCACAAATAACCGAAATAAACCAGTTTGACATGGAGTTTAGCGGTTACAGAATTCTTATTAATACAATAAAATTCACTTCAGTTAATTTATATTTTTGTGCATTCCAATAGACACGCAGATATTAAAATATTAGAATCATAAAGAAGTTCCGGACAAAGAAGTTATTATAATAGGACTAGGACTTGTTATAAGTCAACATTTTTTTTTCTAATTAAATTCAGACCATCTGCCCATCAGTGGATTAGAATTTCCAACGGCATAAACCTCCTGTAATATTCACCTGCGTCTATAAGAAGATAATTTCAATGTCCATTTGCGAAAACACCAAGACAGTCGGACGCATTAAATATTTCGCAGTAAAAACTCTCCCGGGCACACTCGACATAATTCTTTCCTTACAGAGGACTAGCAACTATTTGATCGTGTCATTAAGTTCTTAAAGCGCGGCTGTTTCCGCAGCTGTTGATTAATAATTAGTTTCCACCTGTCTTGTACACTTTTATGGTTCCATGATTGAGAAACTTATTGCTTTACTTGAACAAACGTTGTCAATTCTATTGAGTGCGTAGATAGTCTTTTTAATATCTGCTTATGATAACATTATATATAGTATCCGGTATTGAAACATATCTAATATCTTTTGTACCTAGATAACGTATCCTAGGGATGTTATCAAACATTTTTGTTCTGAAAATTTTGAATACATCGAGATGAATCATTAGGTACTTATCTCATATTCGTAAATCTGATAATCTTCAAAAGGAAATGTAGGTAATATTTTACTATCTGATAACTACAATTTAAATAATCTTTATTAACATTTAAAATCTCGATGAAATTCTAAAGCATGTAGTTAATGATCCTAAGCACAAATGCAAAATCGTTATCGTGGATAGATATTAGAAATTATATTATCAGCGAAGGCCCTGATCATCGGAGTTTCACGAACCGTAATTGCAGACAGTAATGTTAACTCGTTAACTTCGGCACGTGTACAAGGTGTCTCGTGGAGAGATCTATCAATAACGCTCCAGCACTGTAATTGGCTAAGCAGCGTGCGCTGTGGCAGGTGTATACTCCTATTAAACGATGCATTTAAATTGAATTTATTTTTATTCAAGTTAAACGACGGAATGAACAAAAGGAAGTAGTCTTCGCATTTAATTTCTGAACAAAAGAATTTATACGTATAGATAGCCATCGTAGGTGTGTTTACATACATATTTTCTTTAGGGACCGGGGACGTTACCCCTGTTTTAATTTCGCTGAGTGCGCTCCCGCAACGCAGCAAACAAAGGGTCCCGTGACCAGCTACACCCACGACAACCGTCCACTAATACTGTTACCGTCCTATAAAGCTATTTATTTCGATGAGTCACTTTTACAGTTCATAAAATGTTTATATCCAATATTTACAACGACGTAACTAAGGTAAAATGTGATGTAAGTAATTATTTTGTCGTCAAGGTGGTACATTTAACCGGTTTCTTGTGACTGGAGAGCAATTGGTGTCATTATCGAGCTAAGGATGTCGAGCTGGATACATAATAATCTCACCACGCAACTAACCGAAGTTAGGAGAGATCTATGTCGGCAGTCGGGCTGTGGTCGCTTCTGATTACAAGCTAAACTGAATAGAAATTACAGTTATAATGCGGTTGAACTGCCTGGAGGAAGCTTTAGGGCAACCGTTAATTAGCCCAGAGTTTAATGAACTCACCTACCTATTTAGTTTTCAAATAAAAATAATAAAATAATTAACGAATATCGTAAATGTTTGGTTTACGAAAACTTATGCAGTTTTATGATATCTTTGGTGAAAGGCCTGTGATGTAAAGGAATAGTCAGGAATCAGGATGCATCAAACCTCAAGGTAAACAATGTGTGTATATTGTTGCAGGCTCACGTGGTGTCCGCCTTCGAACAGAGTCTATCCAACATGACGCAACGCCTGCAGCAGCTCACGGCAACCGCAGAGAGAAAGGTAATAAACGAAATTTCCGTCGTTAAATCACACATCCTTTAATTTTGTTTTATTGCTCATTAAAACTTTACTACCGCTGTTAGATAATTTGAATATCTACACAAGATTTCCGAGTTAACGATACAACGAATTAAAGATCTTAGCATCAATGTATGGGAACGCTCAAAGCTACTAAGTATAGCTGTTCCGACGGCAGACTAACCGGTTCCAACGGATACAAATTACTTTCTTTTAATTATATGTTTTATTGTTGTTTTAAGTACTTCGGATGTGATCTGAAACTTTTTATTTGTTTTAGGATTCGGAGCTAACAGAGTTACGTCAAACTATTGAACTGCTGAGGAAGCAATCAATTCAAGCTGGGCTGACGACGGCTCATATGCAGTCCATGGGTATTCGGGCGGACGGCGTTAATGTCACCGGACCGGTAAATATGATCTTAGCACTAACATTTATGTAAACACTAGCTATATAGGTGCGTAAAATAAAAAAAAAACAAACAAACAGAGCGGAGATACGGAACTAAACAAGTAACACGTTGTCTTCTTCTTCATTACAATATTATGAAATATTATTAATATTCTAAAAACAGCCTATGAAATCAAACATTTTAGTCACATATTAGTGTACCGTGATTAACGATCTTTTATCATGTCTTTAACCACAAAAAAATAAACGATTGTTTGAATATTTAATTGCGCTCTATGTTGCAACGTCTTCATTTACATTCGTATTCCAATGTTGTAACTTGGTACGGTGTCCAATGTCATCTATCAATCAATGTACATTATGCCAGGCATGAGTTGCAATAAGACTAACATCATTAGCATATAGTCAAACATCACATACGGGATGTAAAGTCTGCGTAGAAATACTTGTACTAATATCAGAATCGGGACGTTCGAGGTCCAATAAGCAGAAACAAATAAGGCAACGATAGCATTTGCATTAAATTGACCGTCAATAGATCCGTCCCTGTTCTACATTTGAGACGCGCCGAGAATAGACAAGTGACATGACTTACTACCTCCTTAATATTGTACTTACTTAAAGTACAGTCGTAGTGATAATACGTGAGTCATTGTAAGGGCTATTTTTGTTCAATTAGTGATGTGTACACGCAGTTCGCTGCGTTCGCCCAGGACAGAATTAGAAAATTAAGATTCAATTTTAATAGGGAATATTTATACAGGTTATATTTAAGAAAATTGTTTTTGTAGTTATATTATTTATGATAGAAAGTTGACCAGCAGTCTCCATGTAAACCGTAGTTACAAAAGGTGTGTCATAATAAGAACTGGTCATTATAAAAGAATTCGTAAATTGACAAATGTATTTCTATCGTGACTGTACATCGTGAACTATTCAAATTGATACAAGTATGTATTATGATGTGGTTGTGAAACCTATTAATGATAATTAGAGAGAGTGATAAATATAGCGGAGGTTCTGAATGTACACAAAAGCTTGCTGCCGATGTTTGGCTTACAGTACGTTTATCGTGTTTGCATCAAACATTGCACTATCGGTTTTTAATCGTTTTGAAATATCCATATGTATATAAACATTGATATGAGTACGCATAGACACTATTTATAAATAAATATTAACATTTAAACAGGTTTCGTGCTACAGTAGAGCCTCTGTAGAGCTTAAAGGTTTCGTGCGAAGTCAATGCTATTTCTGTCGAAATATCTAAAGTTCAGGGACACAGATTAAACTTTTTAACGGTATAATGTAAAAAATTATAAAGTTACTTAAATTTTACTTAGCGGATAAGTGGATAAAGTCGTGTAAGTTAGTACCTACTTACGCGCAGTGTAGATGACCTCAAATTACATATGCGTTCCGTAGTAAACTTTATAAGCAGTGTAGTTTGGTCTGCATATGATGCGTCATGTTCTACCGTGGAATAACTTACTATGTTTATGAGAGCATTTTATGAAACCCCTGCCCTATGCTACTTTCGCAGTAGGCTATTTGCAATCATAGCACTTAGCACTCTTAAATTACCCCAGAAAACAAATATAAATAATACAAATTTTGTTAATAGGAACCAAATAGTCAAACGCAATCGTCTCCTCAGCGTACAGCGCAGACGGGCAACGGAGCAATCACGCGACATCTGTCCACCGACAGTGTCTCAAGTATCAACAGTCTCAGCAGTGGCTCGTCTGCGCCGCACGACAAGAAACACAAGAAGAAAGGATGGGTGAGTCACTTTTTCAAACTAGCTTTATCGTAACTTTTGTCCTTAGTTAAAGTTCCGAATTGTGTCTGGTGTTCGGCGATAGGCTTTTCCTCTATTACAAGAGACTTACAAGTGTAGATAACTGTAAAAAATGTGTGTTTGCACCTAATGTGTACGTACCTTTCGAGGAATAGAAGAAGTGATTTTAAGTTATTATTCGTGTTAAAATAATTTCTTACTTTCCTTTAAAAATACTCATTACTGCAACATTTTTAACCGACTTCAAAAAAAGGTCGTTCTCAGTTTGACCTGTATGTAGGCATGTATGTATGTATATTTGTGCGCGATTATCTCGCAATTGACTGAAAAGTGTTTCTTACACTTAAGAGAAGGTTTTAGAACCTAAATTAAAAAAGAGGGGGTAGTTTATAAAAGAAATATTATCGTGATATTCGTTATCATAGCTATAACTATTTTATTGATATTATAGTCATAACTATGAAGATGAATATTACTATTTTGTAAACGTTTTAATAAATACCCATTGTCTACGACAAGCTGAATAAACTTCGGTATTCATAATAAGTGTACCAGTAGCCCACATTAGAAAGACATGTCTTGATGTGTCCAATAGGTAATATTATGTTGTAGACATTTTAATTAGAACATACAAGTGTTTCATAGAAAATAATGTTTCGTAAAAGTACACGCAACACCTTGCGTATCTAATTCTCTAGCACACTTTTATTATATTTAGTTGCTTAATATCTACATACAAGTATTTGTACAGTTTCATATATGCTCATAAAATAATATAATTATCTACCATGCATGCTACTAAGTACAAAGTCATTGTTGTAGGGACGAGCATTTTGCCAAACACCAAACAATATTCTGATATATAATTTAGAAATTCTGCATTAGAAATAGCAATCTATTTTAATGAACCTGTCTTCTATCCCTAACCAAACCAATTACACAACAGCTCCGCTCATCGTTCACGAAAGCTTTCTCGCGGAACGCCAAGATATCAAAGACAGCGAAGCACTCCTCCCTCGGGCAGTTGTCGTCACAAGACAGCTCCTCGGGATCCCATCACTATGACGACCCGCACACGATCCGAGAGGGAAGCAACGAGAACAGTCTCGAACATTCCCATGAGACGCTCGACGTTAAGGACAAGCCATGCCCCCCGGCCAAGACGGAAGACCAGACCAAAGGTGAGACTATAAAGGAAATTTGTGTGCAAACAATGGATGGCCTGCGTTGAATCAGGTTGAGAGAAAGTTAGGGTTACCTGAGACACATAGGAAAGTTGCTTGTAGGTATCTAATTGAAAATTTACATCGTTTATTTGTATATGGTAACTGACATAGTATCTTACATACTCTCAGTCTCTTAGATCTATAATTTATTTTCAAAATATTTATTGCCTTTTTGTACTTTACACCGTTGTGTGCTGAAATGTCGAACAAATAATTTGTACACCTAAAAAAATATGATTTGTCATGGCTCTATTTGCTTGATGAGTTTTATTATTTTCTAATAGCAAGAGCCTACGGAAATAGCTTAAATTAGATAGCCGTGGATTGTAATTGAAGTTATAATTAGTTTATTACTATGAAACCACTTCAATCTGTAATGAGCCTCGGCTTTTATAACTCTATGTACGTTAAGAAGATTCCAATTAAGTTTACATCGTAATTAATTAAGTTTACCACTGGATGTGGCTTATGTTGCTGTTTATTTTCAGATAAACCAGACGACTCTGGGCTAGTTGATGAGTTGAAGCGGCAATTAAGAGAAAAAGATTTGGTGCTAACAGATATTCGATTAGAGGCTCTCAGCTCAGCGCATCAACTTGAAAGTCTTAAAGACACCGTCATCAAAATGAGGGTAAGAACATTATGTTTTAATTGAATCGCTTTTTGTTATAACAACTCGTAACTGTAAGATTGATATCATTAATTGCGGAACCACCCCAGGGAATAGTCGGTATCCACTTACTTATAATGTAGGTAGTACCTACTATGCAGTAAGTATTCATTAGGGGATCGGTAGTAGTCCATTATACAGATTAAACGCGCTATTTGGTGCTGATTATAGTTTGTGTCGAACAAAATAGTCATAAACGGCCCCTTGTATATAATTATTCTGTTCCGTACATTAAGTATTGATACATTAATACAGTTTTTAGACAGGCTATATAAAAAATGTACGCAATAATTGCTTATGGGTACGCTTTTATTTTTTGCATGTTATGTTTCAATCTGTTAAATGACCTAAAGGCTTGTTTGACGTCTCATTAACATTATTGATTGAGAGATATAATACAGTACAGCTGTAACTTTTTGACTAATCATAGCTTCTGAAATCTATGTATTTATATGAACAAGTTGAAATGTCCTTCTCAAATAAAGGTACACTTCCAGAACGAGATGTTGAACCTCAAACAGAACAATGAGCGACTGCAGAGGCTTGTGACGTCACGGTCACTGGCTGGCAGTCAGAGCTCGCTTGGTACTGGAGGATCTGCTGTCGAGGATCCAAGGAGGTTCAGTCTCGCTGACCAGGCTACCATGCATCAGGTAAGATACCTATTTGTATTCAAATGTAATTCACGTGACAATCGTTTAGTTGAGTTATTATGTAAGTACCTATATGTTAGGTCAATAAAAACAGCAACTATTATTGTTAATGACGATTATTTTGATCGGTTTACATGCAACATGACTGTATCAGTTTACATGTTTACAAGAGAGATAAAACACCTGCCGGAATTTATTCTACTTCCCCTTCAACATTAATTACATTTTAATTCCGGTTAATAACAATGTATAAAATACTTTCTATAGTTTCACACGAGTGCACACACAAATATGTGACCGTAACAATTTTATACAGAGTCGCAGACAAAATTCAGCGTAGCGTTTAAAATTAGTAGAAAATGTCAATTTGGTGATTTCCATGCGCTCGTTGGAGTCACTAATGATAAAACGAGAACAAATTGTCAATTGATCCGTCTTACCACACCAAAACAATGTATAGTAATAGCAATTGAATGAAATTAAATCTCAATATGGGCTGTACAGCTTTAATTTGTCTCTGAGTAACCACATGTTCTACTTTCAGGCGACGCTAGACATGCACTCGCAACCTCTAGACCTAGACTTCAACTGTATGTCATCGACCCCCACCATGGATTTCTCCAAAAAAGGCTCGCCTAAATCGGGCATGGTCGAACCCATATATGGCAATAAGGCCGCATGCGAGCTTAATGAAAACAGCGAGACCCTATTAGTAGCGCTGAATGGCAGCAGTGATTTATTCGCGAACGGACTCAACGCGACAGAGCGGCTCAGCGGAGACTACGACATTAACAGCGTGCTCCCGCCACCGAAGACACGAGAGCTAGCGATAGGGGAAAGCTATTCCGATATCGGTAAGTCTATTTTAAAACACCGCCTTTGTTTACTTCGGGGAAGAAGGATTAATTTAACGACTCATTGCGTTTGTTTAACAGGTGTTGCAGACAGCCAGGGCGATACGACTGATGGAAAGAAGATAGCTATAGCCGTTTACTTGGGACAGCCGGAAACATTCCAAAGATATTTCGAAGAAGTTCAAGATACGCTGACAGAATCAGAATGCAGATTCTACGCCAAACAATCAGCGAGCTCATACAACAATCACTTTGAGAAGCAGTCCAGTTTCGACTCGCCGCGACTATCACAAAACCGCAGCCCCGAAACTGAGACACAAGACTACTCACAAATAAATAAGTCAAACACAAATAGCCTTAAAAGCAATAAATCTACGCACAGTAGTTCGTATAAGAACGTTTATAATAGTGATTCGACAATAAACTGTAACGAATTCACCATAGCTTACACTTATATATCTGGCAAGACTACTTGGCAGAACTTAGATTATATAGTTAGGAAGACTTTTAAAGATTACTTGTCTAGAATAGACTTGGGAACGAATCTCGGTTTGAACACTGATTCGATAACATCGTATCACTTGGGCGAAGCGACGCGAGGCCCTGAAATAGGTTTCCCTGAGCTGTTGCCGTGTGGATATATTATTGGCACTGTCAATACGCTGTACATCTGCTTAGAAGGAGTTGGAAGCTTGGCGTTCGATAGTCTTATACCAAAAAATATTGTATATAGGTAAGTGTGCTTTCAGAAAATGTTCTTTACACAAACGACATAAGGTTGGAAATATTTCTAACTTATTTATGTATTACAGATATGTTTCACTGCTATCGGAACACCGGCGAATAATTTTATGCGGACCGAGCGGCACGGGGAAATCGTATCTAGCGGCAAAATTAGCAGAGTTCTACGTACAGAAGACGCAACGTAGAGGCAACCCTGCTGAAGCCGTCGCTACTTTTAAGTGAGTTCAATTAATTTAATTTCCTGCACATTTTAACTGTGGATCTGAGAAGCTAAACAACATTGTTGGTCGTGTAGTTTTCATATCAACTAATAAGTGTTATTGAATTGAATACATAGTAATTTGTTGAACTATTCATCACAATCATTGCAATAGACAATCAAAACAAACATATTTATGTACAATCCATCAACTACTAAACTAAGAATGCACAGGATTCGTACTGAGTCAATCATTGTTTTTCTGACTGCTAGATAATTTAGTTGACTGTACTATATATATGCTAATTCGTGGATACTAAATAACTACAGTAATTTAGGATGAACTAAATATACTCCTATTAGGCAACTTTTACAAACGTTAAAAATCTCAGATATAAAAAAATTTATCAAAATTACCATTACAGCGTTGATCGCAAATCCTGCAACGAGCTTCGCGCCTATTTGGCTAACATCGCAGAACAATGCGGCGCTGCAGCGGCTGGTGAAGAAGCTGCTTTACCTTCAGTAGTCATATTAGACAACCTCCAACATGCCTCGGCTCTGGGAGACGCCTTCGCTGGTCTCCTACCTCCTGACAACAGAAATATGCCTGTTATTATCGGTAAGTTTCCTTAAAATTATTTCTGGGTAAGTTTTAGCCCCCTTACGCACTAGCACGGGGCCACCTAGGCAGTTCGTATGTCCGGTTTGACCGAGGAGGCGACTAGCCGCACGGTCAACCGCTAGTACGTTATACTCAATAATCTATTTGACTTTAGATTTACTTACTAAACACAGAATTTTGATATAAAATCTGCACAGGATGTGTGACTTATCACACAGATAGATTGGTTACTTAAACTAACTGTTAGTAAGAACTTACATAACAACATACGCCGTTGATAAAAAAAATATTATGTACACACACCCAAATCGCCTATTCAACCTTGAGTTCAACCACAGAATCGTCCAAAAAATGAGTCCATATCAAAACGTAACCACAATGGCCATACATTTCGACCGCTTTTTTGTCTCATCATTTCATGCCTACTGTATTTATACGTTACATTAGATAACCATCAGATAATTCATTTGTTATGCGGCAATTATTTACCATTATTATAAAATGTTACTACAGAATGCCATTTTTGGTCAGTCAATATAAATAAATGCGTCACAAAGATCGTGAGAAACTGATTGGCAAAACAGTAAATCATATACCTATTATTATTATGATATCAATAATAGTTTTTCTCCCTCATATTTTTTCCATAAAAAGGAACTTGATTGACAAGATAAAAGAAATTATTGAATAGAATGAATGTAACGTGTGTAGTAGTTAGCTCACCTTTACGGAAAATCAGTTAGCTTGTTATAATATTACATAAATTATCTGTACTGGTCACTTGTTTCTTCTGGACTGCCTCGTTGGCCGAGTGGTCGCAATTGCGACTGCCGGGCAAGGGGTCTCGGGTTCGATTCCCGGGTCGGGCAAAGGATTACTGGGTTTTTAAAAAATTCTCAGTAGTAGCACGGAGTCTGGAACTGTGCCCGGTATATGGCAATAGGCGCACCCCCCATTACATGGGAGTTGGGACTCATAACATAAATAGTGAAAAGTGGGTGTTACATACATTGTACAGTGGCATAATGTACACCTCTGCCTTCCCCTTCGAGGATAAAAGGCGTGATGTTATGTGGTCACTTGTTTTTGGCGTGAAATAAGGTTTTTTTCTTTCTTCTTTCTTTCTAGTTTATCTTTCATACTCGAGTTGTAAGACTGCTTTACTGATGTCTGTTTTACTGTCCTTGAATCTGTTCTGTATAGTGTATAGATACAGTGGTTATAATCTAGTAGAAATAAATAAAAAGTAGGACTTTTCATAATTTACGAATTTGTTTTAGGCACAATGTCCCAAGCAACATGCAACACGACGAACCTGCAACTCCATCACAACTTCAGATGGCTGCTGACAGCCAATCACATGGAACCTGTCAAAGGATTCTTAGCTAGGTAAGTGAAATTTAACCGTTTTAAGAAACATTGTACCATGATATTTAAAAAAAAAACATTGCCTCACACTAGAATTTTCTCCTGTATCGTGTGTGCGTTTACAAACATATAAGTTCACAATGACATACACATCACACCCAGACCCGGATCAACAATCTGGATAGCACAAAAAGATGTTATGAACCAACCAATAAGGGCGCCAGACGCCGCCGTCTCGTTTCGATTAGGTGCTAACATAACATAAACATAACATCACGCCTTTTTATCCTCGAAGGGGTAGGCAGAGGTGCACATTACGGCACTTAATGCCACTGTACAATGTAACACCCACTTTTCACTATTTATGTTATGAGTCCCATGTAATAGGGGGTGAGCCTATTGCCATATACCGGTATCGATTAGGTGCTTTAAATATAAAATAAACTCGTACTAAGGCAGTAACCGGGACTCATTTCCAAACTTCAAAAATGTAATATATATCTATTCTCAGGTACCTCCGTCGCAAGTTATTCACATTGGAACTCCGACTGGGTCGTCGGGAACCAGCATTAGCTGCCGTCTTGGAATGGCTGCCGGGAGTCTGGTCCACGTTGAACGCCTTCTTAGAAGCTCACTCCTCCAGTGACGTCACTGTAGGCCCGAGGCTCTTCCTCGCCTGCCCCATGGATCTGGAGGCTAGTCAGGTAAGAAATAAATTTGAGTAAAATATGTTCAACGAATTCTCTAACAAATTTAATCAATAGTTAGTAGTGCAACTGCCAAGCAAAAGAATTATACTTTTTATGCAATATCTACATAGATATTGCATAAAAAGTATATTCATAAATTCATAAAAAGTTAATTCTGGGTTCAGAGACTTAGAGACTTACGTCGGAATACTCAAACGCTACTCAAATTTAAGTTGCGCTTAAGTATAGTTCTATCTCCACAAAGCACATACCGACATACTAGATATACGGTAACGATTACTTGTACCAGTTATGTTAAGAGTCCTATGTAATTCAGAGCATTGTTTTACCGTTTGTAATCGGAAACCAAACCCAATATGCTTGGCAGTCGGGATTGCGACCAGTAGGTAAGTAGTAAATCATACTCAGATCATACGAACAATAAATCAGTTGTTTACAAAGAATGGCTCCGGGCGGGAATCGAACCCGCGACACGTTGAGCAGCAGCCGATTATCTAGCCATTACGCCAACTATTCCGTCAAATATAAATCATAAAGTCACCAATAAATAAATATAATCATACAATTTACTAATGTTACATTAATCTTCCCCAGGCGTGGTTCGCAGACGTATGGAACTACAGCATCGTCCCATACGCGTCGGAAGCAGTTCGTGAAGGCATCGCCCTCTACGGCAGACGACGACACGCCGCCATCGACCCGCTGCAGCACATCAAGTCCTCATACCCCTGGAGAGAACCCAACCATTCACATGTAAGTATCACACTAATATTATAAATCTAAAAGATTTCTTTGTTTGGATGTTTATCCGTCAATTACGGTGTAAATACTGAACGGATTTTGATGAAATTTGGTATACAGGCAGGGTAGGTATGGGCTGACTTAGTTGACTTTTCATCCCGATTAAATGCTCCTAGGGGATACAACAGCAATCGTATTTACGAGAACGAAGTCTCGGGCAAAGTAGCATTAAGTATTATTGAATGTGAAGGGGTTAGCTAATTACCCTTTTAAACTGGGATTCCCAACTCACCTTGCCTAATTGTAGAGATTATGGCAAACCCGTCTCATGCAGGGGATGTTCTTAGTCCAGCAATGGACTGTAACGAATTGTACATGATGACATCAGCCATCCCAATCTGTTTCATTGTAGTCAATTAATTTTCAACCATAAAGTTATGCACTAAAGTTGAAATTCTATTGAACAAATTGATAGTTTGATTATTAAACTTAATATGCTAGTCTCTGCATATTAGGGTTGTGTTACTAAGAACTTTTATTCATTAAAAGAAAGAATTTTAGTTCATTTCATAAAGGCAGACTGAAATAAATTTAGAACTGTAACTGACACAATCAATTTTTAACAATTTATACCATCATCTCTAGGTATTTAAGAGTTAAGAATAAATAAAATATGATAATTAATCTGTTTGTCAGACAAGAATAAAAATAGCTAATAAATAAATCTATTTTTCAGACCCTAAGAGCGATAACAGTGGAGGATATTGGCATTGAAGAATCAAATCAAGATTCCACCACAAATAATAACCAGGATCCCTTGGTAAGTATTATAAATATAAGATGTATGTATTGCAAAGTGGCATGATGTACCTAATAGCGATTTTTTTCATATTATGGAACCACGAACAAGTTTACAATTATAATAAGTGTCCCAAGTGGGGACAAGGGGTCTCAGGTTCGATTCCTTGGTCGGGAAAAGTAGTAATGGGTTTTTTAAGAAAAACTCAGTAGTAGCATGGAGTGTGTAACATAAATAGTGAAAAGCGGATGTTACATTGTACAGTGGCATTGAGTGTCGTAATGTGCATCGCCTACCCCTTCGGGGATAAAAGGCGTGATGTTATGTTAGTTTTACAAAAAATATTACCGTTTGTGGACAGTACTATGTAAAAACTCATGGTATTATAGAGAGAATAGTATAGTTTATGTATGTAAGTGTTCCTAACCGTCCTTTATTTATTTGTTACAGTTGAACATGTTAATGCGACTACAAGAAGCGGCGAACTACAGCGGAAACCAAAGTCAGGACTCTGACAACGCGAGCATGGATTCGAATCTCACGCACGACAGTTCGATGGGCAACGAGCTATAACGAGCAACTCCACGCCCCGACTGTATTGTGACGTCACTATACTCTAAGATTTTATACTACCCGCTGGTATTCTGTGATATTGCTTGTCAACGTATTGTCGTTGAACATAAAGTAATACCAGCAGTAATTCCATGCAGTGTATGAACTAAACTGACGTTCCTTACATGTGGATTATAAATATGAATATAAAGCCAAATATTTGCCATATGTACATTATTGATATTTATTATTTACTTATTATAAGTGTTAATTTAGTTGCGATTCTATTAATATTTTTAGTTGTTTTTTTTTCTATATTTTATCGCTAAAATTAATAGCGGTATTTAAGTTAATTTTCAAAAGGTTTTACTCGGCAATATTTGTGTGAATTAGCAAATATCGATAGCATGAGTATGTAAACCTTTTAATGAAGTCTGTTTTTGTTTCTTTTACATACGAGATAATATAATTCCACTCATAAGTGAATAAGAAATAATAACAGTGCCTGGAGCGATGATTTTTCCATTTTTTTACGACGTAATTACAATGTTAGATCTAATACTGTTTATATGAAGCATTGTGGCTTTTACTATTGTTATATTTTTTCAAAGTTAGGATATGAACCGCATTTGTATTACTGAGTATGTAACATATGAAAGTGTAATTTTTATACCATTTTCATATTAAAAATTTCATGTACCTAATATAAAATATTTAAGTGTAAATATGTTTAATATATTTTCATTTTGTATGCGATTACACTAACCGCTATCTATCATAAACAGCGTTACTTTTGTATAGAAATGCGTAACAACTGTGTTACAGTGTTCGGTATGGATTGACTCGTGTGCATAAGTGAAACGTGATATCTACAATCTATGCTTTACAGAAAAATGTGAAATAAAAAATGATTAATAAAAATCATACCGTCTTTCATTTTGTTGTACACCCACATGACAAAGCCTTGATTTTCAATTTCCACGAATTGCATTTCTTTCTGCACTAAGATGACAGGATCCAGGCACCTGTGCAAAAATAAAGTATAAATCTGAAAATCTAATTGTAGCAACTGTTAGTGCAATATAAAATATAGGTAGACTAGAAATAGACTAGCACCTGTATTTGGTTTAGACAAGAAATAAAGAAAACAACAAATTAGTTCGAGGCATTTTATTGAAGTACTTAGTTACAGCAGTTTCATGAAACCTTAGCCAGAAACAGATATGATGGAGCAATTTGGACGGAACCAGTTTTATTTCATATAGGACTAGAATATTCATTTTACATGAGTGCTAAAAGGAACAATTGCATTAGTTTTGGTGAATCCAATATAAATAAGGCACAACCATTAAATTTCAACAATCTAGTATCTGTCACGGACATTTCAAAATAGGACTTATATGACTATATTTTTATCAGAAAGCATCAACAAGCAGGCAGCGATATCAAGGTACAGTGGCAGGAAAGTTGTTAAACTAACTAGTTATGACTATTTCAACAGTAGACAGGCACATATTATACCTAGTCACCTACATTTTTTCATAGTACACCTTGCAGTACATAAACATACGTTTTTTTATATCATACAAACATGACAAAATAGTTACTTCAATTTCTAGTAGTTTTGTAAAAATGAAACAATTAATGTGACAACATTTACAAAATAGATTTTGACAACACAAACTACATATAAGATAGATAATAGTAAATTCTACTATCTAATTTTATTCTACATAAGAATTGCAATGTTACTTAACAGAGACAAAAGTTGAATTACCTATATTTTTATCACAATTAAAATCACCACAGATGAATAATAAATATAAAAATACCTGATGACGAAATATTATCTACTTTTTTAAATGCAAAATGAGGTTTGTAAGTATTTAAAATTTTCAATAAATAAGAATTTCCCACAATAGTCCAATAAAAAAATCTACTTCATTTAAGGAACTTACTTTGTATCATAAATAATTATTATTGCTGTACATCATTAAGTAAATAGTAAGACAAGGAGAATTTAGTCAATATGAACTTCAATCACTGTGAATGTCAAGACTTAAATTTGATAAAGAAGGTACAGGAGATTCAGTAAAGTCTCCCGAGTCATCACTTAAAACTTTACTTTGTTTCTGATCCGACATTCCCTTTGACTGATTATTTCCTGAGACCTTAGATTTATTATTAGAAATACTCAAGGAACTTTTTTCACTAATTAAATCTGCTACATCAGACAGTGAGACTGAACTTTGAGAACTCTGAGAAGTTTGATGTGGGCTTTCTATTGAAACATTTTTATTTAAACTTTTTTCTAATTCATCTTGGATAGATACAGATGACTTTGTCTGTTTATCAACATTTTCCTTGAACTTTGAAACTGGTGATGATGAGAAATCATCCCCGTAACTGAACTCAGCAGTGTCCGCTTCTGACTTGCCGGAATCTTGTGATTTTTTCTCACTGACTTCGGAAGCTTTGGTCTCAATTAATTGTTTATTAGTTATTAGTGAATCACTACTACTTAAAGTACCAGGGTTTGGTGATACTAAATTATTTTGTTCATTAGACACTGACAAAAAATTTGAGCTTTGTTGCTCATTATGACAATCTGTTTCAACAATTGGCAAACCAGCTGTATTAAGCATTTTTTCATCTAAAGAATTAAATGGTTTTAATTCAACATATGAGGTAGAGTCACTGCTACTGTTAGTAGCCAATTTTAATTCACTCATTAATAAAGAAGTCTCATTTCTTGGTCTATTAAAAGTTGTTAACTTGTCATCCCCTCTAGCATCTACACAATCACTGGATTTCTGTGTAATATAATTGGAGCCGTTGTCTGCTGTTTGTAGTATATGGTCTCCAGGTATATATTCAGAACTTGTCTTGTCCCTCGCAGAGTCACTGGAGGTGTCTGTGTCCGAGTTATCAAGCTGTAGTCGCAAGTGTAGTTTGTTCTTTTCATCTGATGAGTTATCTGATTGAGAGTTACTTGTAGTACTACTCTGTGAATCTTCATGGAGAATGTAAGTACAATTTTGCTCTTCTCTATAGTTTTTATCATCACATTTTTCATGATTGTAATTGGAGTTAGCATCTGAACCAAAATATTTCTTCTGAGAGTTTACCATATTTTTAACAAGTGTGAGAAGAATGGGCTCTTTCATATCAGATTTAGGTAAGTTCATCTTCTCAGCCAACTTTTTCTTTCCTTCATATTTGTATTCGGTGCCCTGTCGGGACTCTGGCTTGTAAACGAATAATGTGTTCTTCAGACAGCAAAATTCCAAAAACTCATGGACCACTGATAGAGCCAAAAGACCTTCGGGAACTTTAATTATATTATCCAAATTCACATTCTGTTTCAAATTTTCACATTCATCTTCAAAAGCTAAGAAAATGTTAGCTCTTAGCAACGCGCGTATTTTGGCAAGCGAACCGTTTCTCTCCAAAGCTTCTATTACTAAATCACGAAGTTCAGTATCTTCTGCTTGCGCCATATTATAAATATAGTTTTAATTTGGAACTTTTACGGAGTAACACAGAAAAAGCACTAACAAACGTGTTTGGTTTGCTTGTTTTGCTTGTTGAAACTTGGGGTGAAACATTGAGGGACGCGATTCGATGAAGTCGTCACCATTTCACTTCGTATAACTTTAAACATTACATTGACAGCAGGTAATTCAAATACCCAATCCCGTTAGTTAGAGCAGAACCAACATAAAAATTATGCTAAACTTATGATCTTTTCTTATCAGGAACTGGAACATGCCCAGTGTCAATTTATGATTTTGTTGATTTCTTAGTGGCGCTAGTGGCGGATTGGTTCCGTTCAGAAATAGCAAAATTTAAGTTTAAAAGCATACAAAATTAACGCGGCATTATAAAGACGTGTATTAGTAATAAAAAAAATTCTAAATAGTATAGAAAATTGAAAATCCAGAAATTATAGTCTAAATTAAACTTGGACGAACTGGTACCTACACCAAGATAAAATAAAATTGTAAACGGCATGAAAACGTAGATCTACAAAATGTAATAAATATCTCACCACGAATTTTTAGTAGGTTTTGTAAAAAGGGATAAGTGTAAAAAATATTTTTTAAACTAAGAAGCCTTCGTACTTAATTTTGTAGAGCCTAGACCTATTTAGATAGGTAGTGCCTATCTACCTACCCAAAATAAAAACTACTTAGCTCTCATTTCTTCGCTTTACAAACAATTCTAAAATAATTCTTTTTAGATAGGTACCTACGTAAAAAGAATTATTTTAGAAATCATTAGGATTTAGAAAAGGAGTAGGTACATTTATTTAAACTTTTACTTAAGTGATAATAAAAAGTATGATAATAATAAATTAATAAAAAAACACATCAATTCTAACTGGCGAAGGAATACCATGTTCAGTTCAAGACCGAATGTGAATATTTAAAGCACGTCAATATTAGATTTGGGGTAAAAAGCATAAAAAAACAAAAAAAAATTTTAAATAAGTATGGGTACATCTAGACATTCGCTGTTATATCTTTGCGAACGTGCTCGATTACAAGGGGTGAAGGCTTGCGCCGGGAAATGTAGGAAATTCAGTCAGTCGGGTCGAGTGAGCGTGGGAGGTCGGTACGGTGCCCGCCTCGAAATTTAACGGCATAATGAAACTTTTAGTCCATTTTCCTATCAAATCCTGAGTAAAACATTGCAAAAAAACTAAAAAACAGTGTTTACATTGTTATGTTTGAGCATCGTGGGCAAAAATCCTAAGAATGGTTGTTTAATGTGTTGAAATACTAGTGGCGGGAAACCGTTTTGATATCTCGCTTGACGTGTTGTGTCCTATGTGTACGTAGAGCGAGAGGAGCCGTCTGCCCTAGAGGGCGGCCGACATGCTGGATTCATCGTGAATCGATATTTTTGGAACGTTGTAGAGCAGAAACCATGAGGTTCGAGGCTCAATAAAGGTACGACAGGTTATAATATTAATAGTTTCCGTTCACCCGACTACACCCAACTCATTTAGCAAAATATAACTGCTGCGGTGAACGACGCTATCTGGGTCCCACGTTGGGCTCCAGTATCCCCCCTCCGTCTACAGCAGCTGCTCTCCCAATGTTTTAGTTATTATTGTGCAATTAAATGGTTTTACAAATTGTTTTTAATTTAATTTTGAATTTACATAGTACGTCCTTCGTCAGTCGTTATAATTTTTTTATAGAAATTCAGTGTGCCTGACTTTAATTTCGTTTAAAAAATTCAACTAACCGGGTTTTTCAAATTCGATATTTTTATAAATAAATCAAGAGTCTGTTGAGTGTACTTTAGTGATTACGTAACGATTTAACTTGTTGTTTGCATTCACGTGTAGGTAAATTACCATTTCAAAACACGGGGCCAGAACATGGAAAAGAATTTAGCGAAGGATTTATTCTTTAATCTGTCTTTATCAATGAACTCGCCTGTCCATGATTTATTTAAGAACAGTTTTATTAAGCCGTAGATAAATATCTGTGATACACACTATTGATTATAAAAGTTGGTCTAATTAAGTACATATAGTAGTTACTTACCTATCTATGAATTAAAATGGTTTTAAAAAAGGTTATTATAGCTAACTGTTACCTATATGTAAGTATACGTACAGTTTCAAATATTCAGATTGAATGTACAATACTAGAATTTTAGAGAATGGGTTGGCTTCTAAATTTCACGTGGTGACCCGAGATGTCGCGTAAAAATCCCGGGAAAACCGTGTGTCGAATTTGGCGCCGTGCTCGCACGGGCTCGGGGGGGATTAGGGCTGTGCATACCAGTCTCTTGTGGCAGATATCAAAGCTACAAACCAAACATACTTATGTTTGTGCATATTCATATGTTTAGATAGAGTGGTAACCGTCTTAAATGAGAACAATACTAAGGGACCGCCCGAGGGCAAATACGTTGGTGTATAATTAAATTGATGGCTGACTGATGAATTAAAAAGCAACGTGACATTATAATGTTTAGTAAAAATTAAACTTGTGTTAGATTTTTGGTAGAAAGAATTATTAATAAACTGAAAATGTACTTATCGGAACGTCGCTGTCGTGGTATCGAAAATAAGGTGCCATTCGGTTACCTACGTTTCATACAGAGTGTAATACAAAGCAAGGCCCAGTTAATGCCAGTGTGTAGGTGCCTAATTAGCTTAGGCAATCCTTTTCACTTTTGGCCTTTTTGGGACTTGCCTAATCGCTGTTATATTTCGCACATGCTCGTTATCTACTAATTATTATAAGGTTTATACAACAAGATTATATTTTACTGTAACAGTGTTAGGTACCTACATAAGTAAGGTATATATTATTTTTTATTAAAACATGAAGGATTGATTAGATGAACTGATGATAAATTGAGACACTTAAGGTTTTGACTGCCAGTAGAAAACTGTTGAAGGCAAATCCTCCGTTAACGTCGGTCACCATGGTGTTCAATGTGTTAAATTTGAATTCTAATTCATTAACCGATTTTACCAAACCATATAACGTATTACATTTTTAAATTTGACATTTCGCTGTCACACATAAAGTTGAAAAAACATATTGAAACAACTACCTACCTACATACTGAAAGACACAAATCCCGCAAACAAAATGATCACAATTCAAAAACCGAAATATTCATCGAAAATTGTAGCTGATTTAATAAGCAAAAAATGAGTAATCTTCTCGGTCTTTAGACCCTTCCGAAATGCCGGCGGCATTATAGTCTAGGTCCAGATGTGGCTTATTGATTTCCAGTGACCGACTGCTTTCTGACCTCCGCAACCCAATTTCTGAGATGTATTGCTGTCCTTCACTGTCCAGCTATTCTTGAAACACCTGGAACAAAGACAATGAGCTCGTTAGTTAGGTGGGTTAATTTATATAGATAACTAGGTACTTAGCTGTCACCTGTGACGTCGTTTGCGTAGAATAAGATTCCTTTTTTATCCCATGAGAGATTTTAATCGTCGAAAAATTATCCGATCACTTAAGTCAGCCCTACCCTGTATAACTACCAAATTTCATCAAAATATGTTCAATAGTTTCATTCTGTCAACCACAGACAAACATTCTAACATCCAAACAAATAAATTTTCACATTTATACTATTAGTGTGATTGCATAAGAATACTAGTTTTAGTTCAATTGAGAAGCCTTTATAATGGGACCGGGAAAAGTTCATCTTTAAAATGTTAAAGAATAATCTTTGTAAAAACAAACCATTAAGATTTGTAAAACACCTAAGCACGAATAATGCCCACCATCCTTAAATCTGAATAGTTCATTTTAGTAATTATAATAATCGTGTCTAAATACATAACTACTGCCTTGCCTAGGATTCTTTTGTCTTTTAACAAACGACGCTGAAAATGTCTAATTAAATACCCACAGGAAAAGTCAAAAGGAGCTGGAGAAAAATAACCCTTTGACCGAACAACGGGCGGAAAACCGCCAAAGTAGTCTGGACGTCTATTTTAAGATTAAGCAGTACCTAACAAAAGAATTTTGGAACAACTTAGCCGGGTGTAGAGGGATTAAAACCGCAAACTGTTCGGACGAAGTCGCTAGCTCAAGCTAGCCCGAAGTTGGGCAAAAGACTTTCTTTCTTTCCTTGAATAAGATTACTTACGTGATAAGTTCAATACAGTGAAATAGTTCAGGAGTGTGTGATAAGGCATGTAAACATGTTAGGTTGCCCACTTTGTATCTTACGCTATAACTGTAGAGGCGATGGTCGAAATTAGCTTGAACCGCTATTATAAATGGGAAAAATTGTGAGTTTGTGTGTAATTTTGTTACTCAGTCACATAAAACGGCTAAAGGGACCGGGATGAAATTTGGAATTGGGTTAGGTATATTATGGTCTGGAGTAATACATAGGCTACTATTTACCCCCGAAAAGCGGGCGAATCCGATGGTAGAAAGTAGTCTCTCATAAAAAATAAAGTTAAAAATCGCAAAAAAATTTAGTCAGAGTGCTTGTCGAATTATCGTATTTGCGTTTCCATCTATGACGTCACATGAGCAAGTCCTTAACACGTAGGTATAACTAACCGTTCTGGAGATCAGGTGTATTCATTCCTTACAAGGGTTTAATTCTGATTTATTTCAATTGTTCAGCTGTAACGGTCTCTACACTTTGATTTACGTTCGTTTTAAATAAAACATTCAGTACTTAGTGTCTTTGCTTGCAATTTTGGCGCTGAGTAAAATTTATATTGTCCGGGATACCTATTCATTTTGAGTGAAACTAGGTCACTTATAAAAGAATTTTGAAGATCGGAACCGTTTTTTGGCAGCAACTTTTTATAATATTATACTCTTACAATTTTGGCAACATTATAACTGACCAACAGCGTTTATTTTGCCTCAAAAATAGAATACAAAACATTCAACAAACATAAGGTAAATTAAACCTTAATAAACAGGGAAAAAAGAATCACTGATCTACTTAAATACACTGAAACATTCATAACCAGTTTAATACCACACATTAATATAGCCACTAAAATATCTCATGCACTCAAGAGACTTGACCGAACAACTTGACTAATGCCCGGTTCCTATATTTAACGAATCGTCATGGTATACGAACTACTATTCGTTTTTCGAGTACCGACTACGAGTCGTAAATAGTGTTCCACAATTTATTTTCTTTACCTGCTTTTGACGAACGTCCGTTGGTCATAAAACTACCGAGCCCTCTTGACTTCAGATGTTCAACATGTGTACGACAAACGTGCGTTTCGTTATAAGCAAAATTGAAACTCAAAATAACACACATTTAAGATAAAATGAGTTAGATTTACATACAAATTAACCTTAATTAGTTTTATAAGATGTGTAACTAACTAAACCATCGCAGGCATCTGCGTGATGAGTTTTTTTACTTACTAAACATAATTGAACACAGCTTACACTAAAGGAATGGAACGTTATGACAATCAAGCGCGCGCAATTTTCAAAATTTCAAATTTCAATTCTTCTACCACTTCTGTTTTCTATAAATTTACGCTGTTAAATACGATACCTGTGTGAAATCAATTGTTTGAAATGGATATTACGCCGTTGAGTACCCAGAGATAACATCTATTTGATCTATTTTAACAGAGTTGTACAGTACGACCGGCGAAAGGTGGCGAGAGAGAAGTTAGTCTCTAGCAACTTTAGCGCTTTGATACTCATAGGATCTGAACAATTTAAAAAAATAAGTGCCATTAGCTGTTATTATTGCTGTAATCAACGGTTATTGGCATTTATTTTTTTGCAAATTTATAACTTATTTTTTTACGAATACACAAGCGCGAAACTTGCTAGAGGCTAACTTCGCTCTCGCCACCTTTCGCTGGTCATACTGTACGTTGTTGCTTCGGTAAAATTCGATATGAAATTCGTAAGAATCCAGCAACGCTAAATAATCCACTCTTTCTTTATAAATTCTATCACGCCTATTATCTTCTTCCGAATCAGTGTCACTGGAGTTTGATATAATATCAAATATTTCTCTATCACTATCTGAACTCGACATTTTAAAATTTAAAAGCGAAAACCGAAAAAATAGCGAAGTTACTTTAAAAATTCTACTCTAACCGACCGACATCGGCAGGTAACCAAATGACATTACGAATAGTCATCTTGACAGTCTACGGACGGTTAAAATATTTATAGGAACACCATAGACTCTCATCTCTATACAAAACACTTACCGGTACCCTCCCATCCGTTAGTTGCAAGCCGTCCGTAAGTTGTACAACGAGACGTTTTTTATAGGAACGGTTTTGGCTTACGCCTCGTATATAAAACTACTATTCGTAACTAAAACGGATCGTTTCTCAATTATAGGAACCGGGCATAACTCCACTCTACATGTAGGTCCTGCGAGAATCCTTGAGTTTATCCTCCATCCAATAAAGGCGAGCGGCCATGATGGATGCCAGTTGTGAGCCTGACTAACTGAGAACAACTTTTATTATTAGTGACAATATCTACAAATCTCTAGTCACTGCCAATCTTTTTTCCCGTATACTCTCGACTGTTGGGAATAAAATTCTGTCGAGTTACCGAGGGTAGAAACAATAAAACCGTCGTTATTCTTGTTAATATTGGATAACACTATAGCTGCTAGAGAAAAACAACGACTTCTTCAAAATAAACTAAGTGACTCTCCTTTGTATTGTTGTATATTAGGTATCGTTACACGAATTTCAATAAGAACACTATCTAAGGGGAATTTGGAATTACGCCCGGTAATGAAACATGATGAAGTAAACTATAAATTATTTTGTTGTTTTGTATTGTGCCTAACACAAAACTGAAAGATGCAGTCAGATATAGCAGTTTCGTTATGGATTTAAATCTCCTTATAGGTGACCGGGGCACTGGCTCGAAGTGTAGGAGCAGGAACGGGGTGGTTTTTGTCAGTAAGATTCTGACACTCCCTCTCGTCTCGCCCGGACGGGAAAAGTTATTCGATGATTTTCCCCATTCAACCTCCTTTTAAACACAAATGAAAACATAAGAGCCGAACAATAAGCAAACAAGCTTTGCAAGCAAGTATTAGCCGATCCCGCGAAGAACAGCAGAAAATTATTCAACCACTGCACTAATAGCAGTTATTCTAAAACTAACTACTTAATATAAACATATTGGTTTTCCCATAGATAAATAGCTGATACGCAAAGCTTTTCTCCCATTCCGCGACATTAACATAGAAATGGTTCGTTTTGTACGCCAATTAAGACATGGGAACCCTGTCAGCAACTAATAAACATTTAGATAGGATCGCTTTGTCACGATTACCGTCCTTCTTTGGTAAACAAAATGTTAGCACAATATTTACAAACGTATAATTTTTGTGTAAGCATCTTTGTATTCAGGGGAAGTCGGAATGCAAAGAAATTTTGCTACGCGACGCGTGATTCAGAATAAATTCGTTTGAAGTACTTTTAGATAGAATCAACAATGTCAATACAAAAGTTACTGTTAAGTGGAGCTAGTGGAGGTAGCAGTAGTGTGAGGTAGGGAACCGAGCAGAGGTTACTTACCTAAGTACTAATCAATTTAAGGAATGATTTGATTTTATAATAACTATCGTGAGACATACTAAATGAACTAAAAATCGTGGGTTACAAACGTGAACATACTGACGTGAAACGAGTTCCTTATGAGCGCACAGTGCTCATGACGAAGAGCCTCTCTGTGGCTCGAAACTAGTAGAGCTTTTCTCTCAGTTTTTTCACATGAGTAACCCGCGATTTTTAGTTAAGTTAAGGAATGATTGTTAGGTTTCTTATGTATTTTGAAATTGTAATCTTAATTTGAAATCTACAATCGCATTATTTGAATAAAGTACTCAAATTCACCCACTATAGACTATGTATGGGTTAAATCCTCTGAAGTTACCTGGATATGAACCGTCATATCCGTTGGATAGGTTCTGATCTATAAGAATAAAAATCTTAACACTCCAACCAAGTTATAATGAACAATTAAAATTGATGTTATTGCAATAAATATTATCTCATTTCGATTAAACCGATTAGATTTAAAGTTTATAATCGAAATCTTCAAAACCAGAACTCAATTTAACTACGATCAAAAGTTGTAAAGTAGGTAAAATTGTAAGAAAACAGTTTTATCTGCCTGCTGGGTGTTTGTTAACACAAAAATACTGAATGGCTCGCAATGATACATAAACAGATATTGGCCATAAGGTACATGGTTACTTTTACTTCAGTAACGCATGAGGTTTTTGGGATGGCTCGGCTAAATACCAGCTGTAAGCCCTTGAATCCATCGAGAGACGCGCCAAGAGGCTCATCAATGATGATTCGCTTATGGAGAGTCGGCGTTTCGGTCGGTATCTACTGTAGATCCTGGCTTACAGCAGTTGCAGCGGTTATCGGAGGTTGTGGGGGCTTGTCCCAAAAAAAAGATCGGCTTCAAAGCCTCGAACACATGCGTAAACCCGCAAGTTTTTCGGTCTTTTTAGATACATTTCGGTGAGTGTGCGTGGGAATTGCCCAACCTTATTCCACCTAGTCCGTTTCACCATCGTACTACTAGACGAACAGCGGTGGGCCATCCTTATATGATGGACATTCCACCAATTCACACGAAGCGTTTCGCATCAAGTTTTGTACGATCCGCTATGGAATGGAATTCCTTGTCGCAATCTGTCTTTCCCGACAAATACAACTTGACTGTCTTCAAGTCCCGAATGAACAGGTTGCTCATAGGTAGGCGTGCTCCATCGGCCACATCATTGCTTTCCACCAGGCGAGATGATGGCCAAACTTCAACCTATCAAGTATAAAAAAGCAGCTTACAGAAGATAGAAGATCTCATTCTAACAGCCTGTGGCCTCTTGCTTCAGACTCTTCTTGTATCAGTGTGTCACTACAGACGCCCAACAAAATGATCACTATTTTTGTTTAATAACCAAGTACAACTACCAAGTCTAATAAAATAAAAAACTTTCAGGGTAATATTATTAAAACTCCAGGAAAAAAAGAATAAACTTGTGTTGCTATCCGAATTAAGCTGTAATTTATGTAACGAGTTTTATATAGTTTTGTCTGAAAATTCTTGTGTTTATTTTCGAAATAGATTTTTTGATTATGTTATTCTTTTTAATGATGTTAGGTAATGTTCATAATGATAAAATATAATTTAATGAACAAGACTACATAGTAAAAAAAATTAAAGTTACAAAATTAAAAAGTACTATGATGAAAATGAATACCTTGTCCTGTCTGATATCTATAACAAAATAAATTAATTTATACAACCTTTTTCTTTTATTTGAACAGTAAACATAAAACTAATAAATACATTTTTATTAACACTTATTTGAACGAAAGTGTATTGTACTGTTAACAAACCAAGTAGATACAAAGAAGGTACTATTGATATTGTCATTTTATAATAGGATCAATGTTTGAAAAACATTTAAAAACTCCTCACATACCTTCTATCAGGGGACGTTTAAGTTACAAAGCTCATAAAATTGAAGTATGATAAAGTAAAGTGAAATTTAAGTGCAGGAAACTTTTAACTACTTTAGTAGTTCCAGAAGTAATAAATGAGGTTATCTTATGTTAGGTTTTAGTATAGGGCTCCTGATTTACTTCAGATGTTTATTAAAAAATGTGTTTTTGAATTTTTTTTTCATGGCACAAGCCGGTAAACCAGCAGACGGATCACCTGATGGTAAGCAGTCGGCGTCGCCCATGGACAATGGGGACACCAGAGGCGTTATAAGTGCGTTACCGACCTTTTGGGGATTAGGAGTTTGAAGATCGTTGGGGATCCAGGGATTTGGGAGATTGGGGAAGGGGAGGGTAATTGGTCCTCCGGTAATCTCACTCACACAACGAAACACAACGCAAGCATTGCTTCACGGCCCATTCGTGTCGAAGCATGGCTCTCCCACACTTGCCACCACACTTGGAATGTCAATCAACAGCCTATGGCAGTTTCTTCTCCTATAATAATATCCAAGACAGCCATTCACGTCCCTGGGACGCGTTGGGCTTCAGTGTTCAGTGTTTTCATCGTTGTATCTACTGTAGGTCCTGGCTTACAGGAGTTGCAGCGGTTTTGGGAGGCTGTGACAGGCTAGTCCCTTCAAAAAAAGCCTAGGTATGGTAGTCCACGGTTCTATTGAATAAGTAACATCAACGGCTCATAATAACCCTACTTTTTGAAATCAGTTTGAGCCATCGTTGACTACATCAACGTTTCCCTTCAGGCGAGATGGTGGCCAATCACCACCATATTACTTTCATCCCCATCATATAGATGGTTAGCAGGCCACAACTGTACGTTTCCTCCGAAACTTTCTGCCTCGCACAGCAAAACTGTGGAATAGAATGATCCGTCGTCGACGGTATTTTCAAATGGATACGACCATAGCTATAATTTATATTTCTTTGGATACCTTTAAGTCTCCAAGAAAAGAGCGTATTCCTTTTTAAAAGGCCGGCAACGCATCTGTGTCTTCTCTGCTGGTGCGGCCTATGGGCTTCGCTGACCGCTTACCATCTGGTGATCCGTCTGCGCGTTTACTTTCTTTTCTATAAAAAAAGTATTAAAAATACCTAAGGCAACATCATCAGCCCGTGGCAGTCTTCTGCTGGATTCGAGGCTATGGGTCATCTACATCATCATATCAACAGCCTATAAATGCCCACTGGTGAGAAAAACATCTTCTCCATGTGACAAGAGAGTTTTGAGCATTAATCACCACGCTTCCTCAATACGTGTCAACCCAGGGTTTCCTCAAGATGTTTTCTTTCATCGTTTGTCAGTGGTGTCTAAGTAATCTTAGAAAGCACACATAACTCGGAAAAATCCACATTGGTACTTGCCATAGATATATAATCTGTGGTACGTTTCGAACTAGCATCCGCATGGATGAGAAGCGGGCGTTTTAAACCTCCGGGTCACCACGACAGTTCATTTCACTCATGGACTTTTCATTCATCTACATAGATTCTATTATTTAAGAGTGTTATTCCTAGCCTCGGTCCAATTTGGTTAAGGTCGGCATGATAGACAAAATGTATCTATTGATATTTATTTAGTCGTGTTATGAGTGAGGTGATAGACAGTTGGCCTTAGCAATACACTAGGGGTCTTAAGATAGAATGTCTTAATAGATTTTACTAACTTATTTATCTACTTAATAAAACCTATAGAATATTTGAGAAGGAAATGAAACCTATAGAAATTAGGCATCTACCTAATTTATTTTCTGAATAAGTAGGTAAATAATACAAATGTTAAACAAATGAAGATTCCTGATAATGATAAGTAATGAATACAATATTTTAAGATTGAAGAATTTATTGCATAAATTATCTTACAAGGACTAAATAAATTATTATGTTTTCCACTTACTCACGTAATTATTTGACGAGAAACTCGACTAGTTTCATATTCATGAGCAGTATTTCGCGACCCGCGACGCGGCGACTGTCGCGCTGCTACTGAATATGAGCCTCTAGCATGGCTTGAAACTAGTCGAGTTCCTCGTCAAATAATTACGTGAGTAAGTGGAAAACATAATAATTTAAGAAATAAATTCATATTTACTTCCACTTATGCATTAAACATATAGGTATCTCTGTAATAGGTACTTATTCTATTTTTATGATAACCTAATTCACCGAGTACGCTACTAGCAGATATTGTGTGAAAACACATAGTTATCGCAATAATTCACACAATGTTGGCAATTCACATTTTTTATAACATGGACAGACATGAAACGTTACTTTGACATGCATGTCGTAAAAAATACTTTCGTAAAATGTGTCAATATTTTATTTTTTCGATCGTACTCTCGGCGATATTCGAGAATCATTTTATTTTTAACAGTTGAATGTACACTACAATCGAATATAAAAAATGCTATTGTAGACAAAGGACATTAATTCGAAACTCCAGTTGAACGAGTGAACAGAAAAGTCAATGTATTTGATTGATATCGACATTCGACAATTTATGTCAAGTCCATAAAATGTTGGGACTCTTCTTGAGTATCTTTTTACTTCTAAATGTAGTGTAACATTATAAATATACCTGTACAACATTTTAACTATTATTAAAATTATATATATATAACAAAATATTTACACTGCCGAGTGGTCTACCGGGCAAAGGGTCGATTCCTGGTTCGGGCAAAGTATTAGGTACTGGTTTTTTTTTAAATCTCAGTAGTTCCACGGAGTCTGGAAATGTACCCGGTATATGGCAATAGGCTCACCCCCTATTACATGGGACTCTGTACTCATGACATAAATAGTGAAAAGTGGGTGTTACTTACTTCTGTGTGCACCTCTGCCTACCCCTTCGGGGATAAAGGCGTGATGTTATGTTATGTTAAAATATTTACACCAAAAATTTTCCTCATCGTTATTTTTGGTAGGGTGTCCAAAACACTGGCAATGTGTAACCACTAGTTACATTATAAAGTGACATAATGCACATAAAAAACTGACGCGGCATGAAAGCAGTCAACTGCTCAATAATACAGTAAATGTACCTACTCTACTAGTAGTATGTAATTTACATCTATGTATGTACTTGTGCAATGAATAAATAAAAGCCTAAAATACTCACTAGACAGGTACACTTAGTGTCACATTAAGAGACAATAAGACGGATTTACAAAGCATTTTGCACCTCAATGACGCAGTTTTCTCTTTATTTGGAAACTTTTAAGTGCTTTCTCACTGATATTAAACCTTGAACTTTACTTTTTGGAATCGTTATCGCTTTTAAAACTTATTTTGTTCTTCCATTTTTGTGTTTGTTTGATACCAGATCAGATTATTGAGGTCATTCAGTGTTACAAAGATCTTAGAAATATTTTGAAAAGATATTGAAGTGACATTTTGTTTTTGTGCTTCTATCGTTTAACATAATTCAGATTATCGTAACGAGCGTAGGTAATAATTTCGCTTTTCTTCTGCTATGATACCATATTAATAGAGGATACGTAAACTATTACTATAAACCTGTATGGATATGGACTCCATACTTTACAACTAATGTCGTGGTGGCCCGGAGGTTTAAGACGCCCACTTCTCATGCATGAGGGTGCGGGTTCGAAACCTACCAACGGCAAGTACCAATGTGACTTTTTCCGAGTTATATGTACTTTCTAAGATTATTTAGACACCACTGACAAACGGTGAAGGAAAACATCGTGAGGAAACCTGGACTTATAATTTCTAATTATAAGTTTGAAATCGCCAACCCGCATTGAGCAAGCGTGGTGATTAATGCTCTAACCTTCTCCGTGTGAGAAGAGGCTTTGCTCAGCAGTGGGCATTTATAGGCTGTTGATGACTTTACAACTCGTGGGACGATCTCCGGTAACCGTAAGCGCGGGCCTGCGGACGGCGAGCATGGGTGGCTCCCCGTCCGACCAGAAACAGACCCGAGCGTACGGAGCGTCGCGTTCCGCGCGCACCTCTAAGAACCATCAGACCACCACGGATGGGGCCTAACAGGGCTGATGCCGATTCGGAGTCGCTGAGAACCTAACGGGTTACCGGGGCTCCAGCTTGACGTGCAGAAGAAGAAACGGGGTGGTTTTTAGTCAGTAAGAGTCTGACACTCCCTCTCGCCTCACCCAGGCGGGATCAACCATCCGATGAAAAAAATACTTCACAACTGAAATGTTATGATGTAGAAGGATGTACAAAAATATATTTACAAATGGTATTCGAAGACAGCTTTTTCTGTACAGGCCGTAGCGGTTCGTTAACCCGAAGCAGTCACTTAAAATCAACTCTCATTTTTGTAAAAATATTACAGTAAGTGGTTTCCAATATAGTACGTAGGTGTTGTAGTAAATGTTTTAACATTTTCACAATAATAGCCGACTCCATTAGCCCTGGCCGCGCTCCGATGGTACCTATGCAAGTTATTTGTCGATTGTGACCTAATTTATTTAACAAAAGTTCACAGTTTGCCTTGAAAGCTAGATACCGTATTGAGTTTCAATTACTTATTCGATTTAATGTTTCGAAAAAGATTTTTTATTGACTATTCAGTTAATTTATTATTTACAAGTGCTCTGAGGCTCCATTTTTGGTTAGACAAAATATTGTTAGGTAAAAGATTTCATTTTCAAAATGGTCTCGCTCAGGGCTTAAAAATCTAAAATGATCACAAGTGGTGAAAAATGGCCACACGTACTCTAAGTACGTCTCTGCATAGATTAAAACTTTATTCCCAAAAAAGAAAAAGTCCATTTGTGGAATTATTCCAAGTTACCAACTCCCAAACCACACACAAACCAGACCAGAGCCAAAAACTGTTTATAGATAACAGTAATTAAAAACTTTTTGATGAAATCTAATATCTGATCGTTAGAACCTCTTTCAGTCAGCTGGCAAACTTTGTTTCAATATAAATGATCTTGTTAATAACTTTACCAACAGGCGTAGCTATTATTTGGTGCACGCCTCTTTTACAAAAATACTCTATTGTAAGTGCTTCACGCAAAGTATTTGGAGTTACATTAATTACTGTCGAACAATATAGAGGTTCTGAAATGCGAAATCTGAGTGAAAGTGAGTTGGGGAATAATGAATGGCTCGTTTTGCTATTCAGTTTAATTGTCCTGGATGCCTTGTTCGTCTAGTGGTCGTGGTTTTGGTCCTGATTTTGGGTAATAGCACTGGCACTAGACATTGAGAGCCTTATTACGTGGGCCTGAAATACCATAATTGTTTGAGAAGGTATATTTTTTTACTATGTCATGTCTAATTCTCAAGCATTGTTTTTAGAGATGGCCTATAATTATCGAAACATAATAAAAATAGGTTTTGTATCGAGTGGCGCGGCACGAGCGGCGGTGCGGTCGTTTTCAGGGTTTCACGTTGGTAGGGGCGTTATTCTTGGAGACAATCAATACGAGTGTCTGCATATTTAAATCAGCGGCGAGGTGAACGGCTTTCTATACGGAGTGTACGATGATTGCGTACGTCACTACAATTAACATCGCTGATTGAGTTTCGCCGCAATGGGACGCCGACGCATTTGATATGCAATCCCTTTGTTTATGTACGTGGAATCCTTTCTAGAGAGCATTGACATCGCAGGAAAACGTAATGGCTTTTCTTCTTTAAGGTGTTTGGCAGTATTAAACCAATTTTTTTATTAGCTACGACATCAGTGCAATGTAATATAGGGTGATCCTATTGTCGTTAACAATCACAATTCCAGAATTCATGTTGAAATAACAATGTACTTCCTTATAAAACTTTTCCTGACTCGGGAATTCAGCGTCCTTGTTCAGTAATCGGGCTTGCGATCACTCTCCAATGTGAATGTAGGATCCCGATTCCCGTTTAGCAGTAGCATACACAAAAGAAAGTAAGATTTACTACCCAGAAACAACACCTGAGCATTCAGCACATAAAAACGACGGAGACGTTATCTCGTTTGCAAAAATACACCTACACAGAATTAAATTTGATAACAATTTAAGGGATTGTGTAGAAAATGTAGCCTATCAGACAAGTGGAAGATTGAATTACAAGTGCTTATAATGTGAATCGATAGTTAGTACTTAGTCAAAATAAATAAAATTAAACTTTAAGTACATACTAATAATTATTCATTTCATTGTTTTTTTTTTTCAGATCCGTACTTTTAAGGTTGACTGTTAGAGAATGTCACTAGGCATTAAGTCCGCCATTGTATATTGTACAAAAAGTGTAAATAAATGAATTAATAAATATTTTATTAAAAGGAACCTAAATTGAATTTCAAATAAACCTTTTCTTTTTTTATTGAATCTTTAAAGTCAGTGACAAAGTTGTTTCAATAAACGCAGTCGTCGTGGCCGTCACCACGATTGGTTCTCCATTTACGATTTGAATTTGCGATATGTTTCTATGTAGCAGACTGACAAAGTACCCGGTTATTGAATTTCGTACCGTAAATTACAACGTCGGCAGCTATGGAACTCACTCGCCTCTATTAAGGTAAAATAATTTGAATTCGCGCCGGGGCTTTAGCAACCTAATCCTGAATAACATAACACGCGATAACGTAAATACGTCAAAAGGGTGAACGAAGGATGTAATGCGAGGTGTTTAGCGAGCTCTCGAGCCCTGCCCGGCTTCTTATGAATAAATATGGAGCGGACTTGCTTGACACCCTCCGAGCACTTTTGAACATAAAAAGCTGAGTAGCGGTTCACCTACTTGAAAGCGATGTCTTTCAAGTATTTAATTTAGTTTCCAGTCACGTGTGAATTGAAAAATGGTAGGGCACTAGTTTGTTGTTGTGTGCAGAATATAAAAATATTGCGCAGAACGGATAGTGCATGAGCGCAGTGTCGCTGGCAGGCGAGCCGTTCCGCGCGGCTTGTGATGTATCCGTAATGTCAGAGGTTATATTATCGATACTCGGGTACACACGTGGAGATGGCGGTAATCCATCACGTCTCCGTGTTTGATCGTATTTTTCATCGTATGACTGCACGACCGAGTTATTGGGTTTCCCGTGGAATCCAATCATCCTCGACTTACAACATTACTTACAAAGATCCACCATCCTACTTAGACGCTAATACAAGTCGATGGGCTCGGCACTCGGAGTTCGCTATTCAGATCAGGTTAAATCGAAATGCTTTTCATATTGGGACTCGATTCACATCGAGATAACGAAAGCCTTTTACAAGCGTAAAGTTGCCTAATTAAATTTTCGGCCAGCACTTGTTTTGAAGAGGTGGCACGCAATATTAAGCAGCTGACATAACAGAATCTTTCGAGTCCCGTGCTGACCTTTCTGTGTCGCTTAACTTTATGCTTACTTAACTATATTATGGTGGAGGTTGGACCTATTTGTAGAAGAGCTATACATGTACAGTCTGTATGTATGTATGTACGCGGCTACGGTTATGGCCTTCATGTATTTGTGATGTGGATAATGAAACCAGTTTATGTCGGACGATAATGAAAGCCGTCAACATTGTTTCTGTGATATCTGAAGATTTAAAGATGAATGTTTATGGATGTCTATAAATTTGCATTTTAACTGCCTCGTTAGTCAAGTCAAGGTTGGAGTCCCGGGTCGGGTAAATTGCGGTGGGCGGCCAATTTATCACATAGGATCCAATATTGGCAAATGTCGGTACCTACATATACGTTAGAGGCCTGCTAACCCTCTTCGGACTAGGGGGTGACAGCTGTGTGTGCCTATAGTGTTGGGTACTTATTACGACAAAAAACGTTCGAAGCCTCTCATAATATGAGGAGGAGTGTCCTATTTGAAAAGCTGTCAAGTACGCGACCTAATAAGGAACGTTGAAGAAATAACTCAATACGAAGTAAAGCTAAGTAATGGAGTCTCAATGTTGAAGTAGAAATAATTTATGTACTTACTTAATATTTGGAAACATATTAATGCTTTAGTGCTAAGGTGAGTGAGTTTGTTTATCTGTAGGTATAATGTGATATGTATTTGTTTATTGACATAGACAGTATTAGAGGCTCTATCTACTGTTCTATCTACTCGATGGTGACTTATTTTAATAAAATGAAATGTAACATTTATTTATTTATTATTTACGTACATAGATACAACATACAAGACAACACATATATAAATAAAATTGAAGTAGTAAAGTATCATCAGTTCCTATTGGAATTTCTTACTATGTGCCTGTGGCAGGAACAGTAAGAATGATACAAGACCCAGTGTATAATAACAAAAAGAAAATTGATATAGGAAATAGACTTCAAATTATTAAAGCTATTACAATTATTCAACTAATTTTTTTTCAGCCCTAAAAACTTTGTTACTCAGATATTTACAATATAAGAAAAGGAAAAAAAATACAACTTAAGAGACATTAAAAGTATTGAATAAAAAATAAGATAATGGCAAATGCTGTGGACGGCGTGCATGGGTGGCTAGCCGCCCGACCAGAACCAGACCTGAGACGTATGGGGCCCAATAGGGCTGATGCTGATACGGAGCCGCGGAGAACTTAACGGGTTACCGGGGCTCCAGATCGAAGTGCAGGAGTAGGAACGGGGTGGTTTTTAGTCAGTAAGAGTCTGACATTTCCTCTCGCCTCACCCACGCGGGAGAAGACATTCGATGATTTTCCCACCTTAAAAAAAAAAACTATTGACAAATGTCGGTGCCTACATATACGTTTGAGTTTTCTAGTTGGTTAGCAAGAAAATGTAGTCTTAATGTTGAAAGAGACCTAATTTATTAACTTACCTCTACCTACTTGAGCTCTCACTTTTTAATTCAGCCGTTAGAATTCTTTGAATTTAAGAATTTTTGTCGGCGGCTTTTCAAATACCGCCTTAATGATAAAGTGCCCACATTTTTCACTTTAAACACATTCTCTTTTCAAAGCATTCTTTAGTATGTGTGTTACCGATATGCATGCCTGTGTGGGTAACCTAAGGGTTGCTCTTGCTTGGTGCAAAATACATTTTATGTTTAAAACAACAGGAGTTTTAAAGAAAAGTGATCTTTTTAATATTTCATAATGAAAACCTGAGGATTTTGTATCAAAATTTTAATTATAACTTTTACAGTAATATTTGAGCAATAAAGAGAAGTACCTACATAAGTGGCTGCATCGTGTTTTTATACTTCATAATTGTTTTAAATTTTATGACCGTTAGTTCGTAACAGTTTTATATAGCACTCACTTTCCGCCAGTTGTGTGTCGAATCCCACATGGGATCCTTCCTATTGCCATAAAATGGATTTGATTCCAGACTCTGTGCTATTACAGAGAATTTTTAAATAGCTTTCACAGGACTTTTCCTATTCAATATATGCTAAAAGACACACATTGCGCCCTCATCCGAGCACTATCTTCTGCAAAGGAAATCTAACTGCTATTGGCTGGAGTCAGAATTCAAAGGCATATTGCTTCGATATGCATTTAGCAGCTTTCGCTCAATCTGTACGGAACCCCAATTAAAGCGTAGTTCGTCATTTGTGTTTGTTTTACCTGACTATATGGAGCACCCATTCTCTAGAACCGTAGATTACTGCTCGTTTGGGTTTTGATCTAAACCCGCAGTTCTGTTGCTATTCTGTTTGCAAACGAACTAGCTACTATTCATCTTTTTACTATATTTATGATATTTATTTAATTTTTTTTTCATGCTACTATGGTTTCTCTGCCATAGATACGTCATCAGACACGCAGTGAGTCATCATCATCATCGACCTATACGTGCCCACAGCTGAGCAAAGGACTTTTCTCAAACGGAGAAGTGAAGAAAGGCAGTTATTTAATAATCATATAACATAACATAACATGACATCACGCCTTTTATCCCCAAAGGGGTAGGCAGAGGTGCACATTATGCCACTGTACAATGTAACACCCACTTTTCACTATTTATGTTATGAGTCCCATGTAATAGGGAGCCAGTATATACTGGGAACAACTCCAGGCTCCGTGCTACTACTGAGAATTTTTTCAAAACCCAATATCATTTTGCCCGACCCGGGAATCGAACCCGAGACGCCTTGCCCATACGCACTTGGGACCACTCGACCAACAACATTTCATGTTTTAGGACGAGATCAAAGCCTTTCAACCATATCGACTGAACATTTAGTTTTCAATATATTTCATGTTAATTTCATGTCACACCATGTAATAATCTGTTATGTGCTCTAGACAGACTTATTTATATTTCAATCTATGTTGTACATACCGCATATAAAGTTATCCTAAACTGTTAAACGTATTCAATGGATTCTCGACATTATTACAACATAATAAAGCTGAGAATGAAGTGAAGAAAGTTGGTAAAATGGTAGCTTGACGTGCTGTCGTCTCCACCTAATCAATCAATCATATCTCCATCGTTCGTGTTCCACATTCCTTCGATATATTCTCTTTTGAAGTAGATCGTCGTTTTGTACCATGTAATTACTTAACTTCAAAAATGTGACATGTTATGACAACATGCCTAGAGCTCTTCATTTTTAAAGAAGTAGGTAGATCCATTAATTAGTTTTGAAGCACATACTACACGAATAGGCCGGTTCGGCTGAGTTGATACCACGGCCTTACAGAAAACCGACGTGAAACAATGCTTGTGTTGTGTGGGTATGGTGACCAGAGACCCAATAACCCCCATTCCCTAATCGCCCCAATTCCTGAATCCCCCACAATCCTCAAATTCCTAATCCCCAAAAGGCCGGTAACGCACTTGTAATGCAACACCTCTGGTGTACCGAGTGTCCATGTGCGACGCCGATTGCTTACCATTAGGTGATCTGTCTGCTCGTTTACCGGCTTATACCATAAAAAAGAGACTGGATAGTCTCAGTTAAACAGTTGATAAACGTGAACCTTTGAAACTGTGCAAGCATTCCAAAGTTCCAATGAAGAAATGAAGTTCGAAGGAGGACCTTACATCATTAATGGACTACCATGGGCTGTTGATGTGATAAAATAAACCACCTAATAACACTTTTATCTGGATATCCCTATGTATGTATATTCTTAAAAGATTTATTTGACGTTCCGTTTTCATGTAGTAGGGCTAACAAGAACGTTACCCGGCCACGCCCTTTTTGAGTTTAACTTAAGGAAAACGGTTTGCTTTGCAAATTGTAAGCGTTTTAACACACCCTACGAGAAGGAAATATACGAATTCCTACCAAATTTTTGTCTTTAAATATATATATACATACAAGCTGTGCCCGCAACTTTGTTCGCGTAGAATAGTGACTCACAGTTCCTCCCCCGTAGGTGATAGCGTGATAATATGTAGCATATATATTGTACCAACATGTTAATGATATTCATGGAAAATTTGAAGTAAATGCATACAGTACTTTTTGACTTTAGCCCAGACATACATACAGACAAACAGACAAAAATTATAAAATACCATATGTTTGGCTTCGATATCGAGTGCAGATCACGCCTCAAGCTTTCTTTAAAAAAAAATATTCAATGTAGGTACAGTTTTTTCTTTCCTACGATTTTATTATATGTGTAAATACGTAGAACAAGATACGAGACTGTTATTTTTAACTGAAATCTATTAGAAGTAAATCTAAATAATGTCATTGATTTATTTGAACCCTTTTAACACCAAAAACACCCGATGACTTTCGATCCGGAAATCGAATGCGTCGATTGATATAAAATTTATGTAGGTGTCTATGATAATATTTTTTTATTATCAGCGTACCACAGGCGGAAAAAGGATTGCTCTATATAAAACGTAATATGACCGTACTTGGCGAAATATGGGTGAGACGGGTGTACCACAGCATATCTCTGTTTAACTATTTTTGCAAAGAAGGTGAATGACATGCATATATTTAGGTATGTATGACATAAGTTTACATTTCAGAACTTCTTAGGGTTGATTTTCCTAGACTAGGAAATAAAAGACTGACAGTCCTCTTCATCCTTTTCCAACGATGGTGCCTCGGAACAATAACTAAATATTATTCCGAGGATGGTGCTGTAGCGACACTTGACACATGTTAGATGACAGCTAACGCACATAAACAATCGATTAAAACGAATCAACGGATGACGTCACAAAATCCTACATAGCACATGTGAAATTTACATGAGAATTAACACATACAGAAACCGTAACGCACAGTAGCAGCGCGACAGTCACCGCGTCGCGGGTCGCGAAATGCTGCTCATGAGTATAAGCCTTTAGCATGGCTTGAAAGTAGTCAAGTTCCTCGCAAAGCAAATAATTTATCTACTCACTATGTCCCAAAGAGCTATAATTAGCATTTTCCAATCGGTCATCAATAAGATACAGAAGTCATTGTTCTGTTTTTAGGTTTAAATAAGTACTTACCTAAATATATAGGAAATTTTATTTTAGTAATCTCGAAGAGAGAAATCAACCAAAGCAAAATTTCACAAAGCAAAAAAACTCTATCGCTTTGCAGAAAATAGACAGAATTTAGTTATATTTTCCATGAAAAACAAGGCTATTTATCTTATTAAATCAGAAATAGGGGCAGGTACCTGATATTGCGTAGGATTCTGAGATTTAATCTCCTTAGTGGACTAATATGGAAATAAATAAGAATACCCACAATGATTGACCCACGCTATTTCTAAAATTGTGAGGAAAAATACATACGTCTCTCGGTATTGATGAAAATCACTACTTACTTGCACCGTCGCTACTGGATTTTGACTTTGTTCATGAACATTTCATGCCGTCGAGTTGCGGAATCGAATAATTTTATATTGTCTTAGGTTTTCAACCAAGTTTTTGTTATATCAACTTCGAAAATATCCGATATTTGATATGTTTTATACATGATCGCAATATAAACTGAACTGAAACCACAACTGGAACAACTCCACATAGGTTTCTTCTTAAGAAATAAATATTACTTATTGCTTTATTAAAACAAACTTATGTACATTATCTATGTACATACATTAAATTTTCAATCAGAACTAAACATATTATACCTAATAGAAAAGCGTACGTTGTATGTTGCATATTCTACTTTTGACCTTACGTTACCAAACATCACACTCATTTTGAACTCAAAACCACATATTTATAAGTCACATTTTGTAACTACACCAACTAATAATAATCCTTTTACTTCGTTAAACCCAACATTTACATTACAAACAGGGTGTTTAAATAAATAAATGTTGAGTCGCGTTATTTTCTCTATTTAAAACTACGTAGTAGCTGAGTGCGGTTTCAATTTTCATTAAAACGTCCCACCGTTGATGTAGCAACATGTAGCTGAAGCCTGAACTCATTCAGGGTAAAAAGAGCATGCATAAAGTAATAGAGATTGCACGGTTGGGGCAGTAGCTTGGTAATCGGGAACTTTGTTATGTATTGAAGGTTATGCGGGTTTGATTAAGGTATAAAAGATAGTTTTTTGATTAGCAGATAATAATTATGTGCCTAATTGTTATAGTAACGATATAAAAGGTGAGGTTTCATAATAAGATGTTTGTAAAAACGATCGAAACCATATTTGTCTTAAATGCAACGGTCCGAAATATCAAATACATACATAGTTGATAAAGATGGACGATGGGCAAAATATGTAGGTACCTAAGTAGTAAACGATTGTTTCTTATTGCAGGAACTTCTTTTTGATTTCTTGCCCTAAAGATCAGCTAAGCCAACATCTCTAGGATCAAAATTAAAAAGGCAAAAGACAAAATCACAGGCTTTTAGCGTTACACAACTTAGTAGTCTCCCAAGGCGTGCTAGTACTCCGCTAAATGGACTGCCAGCTCGAGGCTCGAGGCGAACCGCGGCTCTCATACGACGGCGTCTAATCCACTGCGCCGCGGTAGTGTTCCTACACCATAAATTAATTCTACTTTCTACTTAATTATACTAGCGTACACGGAATTTTAATCCGGATTTGTGTACAAATTGTTTTGTTCAACGTTACCTTACGTTATCCCGGCTTTGTATTTGCTTGTTACAAAATGTGTCTGTGTCGTAGCATTATGCTTATGGTACGAGACTGTAGTAAAATTAGCTGATCCGTTGCTCTCTTTTGTAGGACGTTTCTTTTGTATTTATTTGTGCTGAGGCCATATGCAAACTCCTTTTTTGAGACTTTTCTAATTTTAGAGTAAATAAGTTGTGTTATAAACTGAAGCTGACTGAAGAATCAAAAGGGGTGTTAATCATGAGGTTCTTTGATTAGACTAATATTTATAACTAGCTACTTCCGTGCGGTTTCACTCGCTCTGCTCGGCGCCTATTAATCGTAGCGTGATATTTTATAGCCTATAGCCTTCCTCGATAAATGCGCTATGCAACACAGAAAACATTTTTCAAATCAGACCAGTAGTTTCGGAGATTAGCGCGTTCAAACAAACAAACAAAAAAAAACTCTTCAGCTTTATAATATTAGTATAGATTTAGCAATAAGTTCTATTGTCTAGTTTTTACATGACCTACATGTTACGCATTTCCTCATAAAAATAGTATCATAAGTTTGTCATATCTAGTGCTTCATAAAGAAACAATTTTCAATAATTATTCTTGGATCAGTTACAAGCGATTTATCATTCTGTAAACACGATACACACAATATGTTACGGATATTTATGTTTCCAGCGAAAGCAGGGTTCCATAGCTATAACGTATGATCCCCTTTCGCATAAACAACGGTAGGTTGAACTCTTACATATTTATGATATACAAAACTAATAACATTTACAACAAACACTAAAATGTTTAATTTATTCCAAAGTTTAACTTCGGTCCCTTTTTCAATAACAGCATTTATGTTTGCCATCTGTATTCATGTTCGCCGAGAGTACACACGTTGGCACTATAGGCACAATAAACTGGAATTACCCAAGTCTACACGTGCCACCAGGTATACAGACACTGGAATATAACAAGCAGCGACTTATGAATATTCTCTGTCAAGCCTCAGAAACGCGAGTCCAACGTCTCACATCAATATTTTAACACAAAGAATTATTTTAACATAAACCCAGTTAAGACGTTTCGTTTCGTTTCGTCGTATTTCCATAAACTGGTATGAACATCAAACAGGGTTGTCTAATTACTTAGAATTCGTTAGCTCGCCCTCTAAAGTATGGTTTTGATTATGACACTCCCTAATTGAGATCGTGAAAGCAGTTAAATTCAGCTTCACAAACAAATATGTTAGGTTAATTTCGTACATTTCACCGCACATCGTTTTCCTTCGAAATGATTAATATTTGATGTGGTTTGTATAGCTAATGTCGATGCGTATTGCGGGGTGCCGTCACACCACGCTTGAAAACATTTGAACGCAAAGGAAGATGGTTCGTTGCTTCATTTGATAAAATGAAGGAAGATTAGCAAAACATTTATTAAGTTTACAGTTAAGACATTACAGACAGTGTTCTCAACAAGGTTCCAGATTATTCTAGGTTTTCATTATTTAATCAGGTACCACGTGTAACACCCACACACCTTCACAAGTACGTGTTTAAACAGGAAAATTCCATGATTCCGAGATAAAAGCACCCCAACACCAATTTTTAAGAACACCAATTCGTACGTCAGAACATAAATTCATAAAAAGTATTGAAAGACATAAAATGTACGGCAAAGGTGGTACTATGCAACTTGCACAGAGAACTTATCGAACCATTTTAAAAACTTTGTTTCTCTAATAAAACCATATTGCTAAGTCTTGGCTTAATAAACAGAAGCATACATTTAATTCTTGGCTCGGAGAGAACTCTCTGAACTCTCTGAACTTACCGATTTGAGCTTTGCTTTTAGACTACGAACAACGTTTGCCACTCTAATTAAATGGCTCTCAATGAAAGAGCTGATCGATAAAGCCACTTACATAAGTTTAAAATGAAATTCAGTTTATTATGAAAATATATTTTAAGTGTGTGCTTATATTTATAATAGTGCAAAGTGTTAGCTTGCTTTTGTGTGTGTGGGAGAGCCATGCTTCGACAAGAATGGGTCGGCTCGACCGGAGTCCGGAGTGATACCACGGCCTCACAGAAAACCGACATGAACCAACACTAGCGGTGTGTTTTGTCGTGTGAGTGGGGTCACCGGAGGTCCAATTACCCCCCAATCTCCGAATCCCCAACAATCCTCAAATGGCCTGTAACGCATTTGTAACACCTCTGGTGTTTCGAGTGTCCATGGGCGGCGCGCATTGATTACCATCAGGTGATCCGTCTGCTCGGTTAAGGGCTTATTCCACAAAAACAATTCCTTCCTTGTGTTACAGGAGGAAATGCGTTTAAAACGGTTAATCAACAGTTTCATTTTTGTCATTACCTAATTCTATTTACAAATCGATTTAAGCTATAAAAACAACGTCATTCCGGTATTCAATCCGATTTAACTGCAAGCCGCACGGCTGGCGGTCGATGGTTTTTTCACCACCCTGTTATTTTCCTTATTTCGAGTTTTCTTTAAACTTTTGGGTTATTCTATGATTTTAGTTGTTCTTCTTTTATTGGAAAACGAAAATATTACAAAGTTACACACCCATAAACTTGTTCTATTGAAGATTTTGAAAGAAGGGTTCAATTTTGTTTATTCAAATCATTGTGTTAGTGAACCGTGAAAAATATCTTTCAGAGGAAAACACGCCTAAACGCTTATTCATTGTTGTTAAAAGGTTTTTTATGGCTGGCTTTTTATTGTAACCTATTTTTATATGGCAATTATTAATTGGTCTTTGTGGTGATAATTTATGAATTAGGAACTTCCTTAGTATCTGTAGGTACAATATTTATAATTATTTACCCGACATGCCATATTTCTGCAAGCCTGGACTTAAATTTTTTCAAGGTGGATGCGGTTGATGACTTAGTTCATACTTCATACACAAACTTATAATACTGGAATTTCCGAGTGGGTAGGTAATTAAGTAAAATAAAATAAAATAAATTAAATATCATAATATCATAAAATCTATCGACGTTAATTTATATCTTTACAAATAAGTCCATTTTGTAAATGTCCGCACTTTGATGTACCTAAAGCATTTAATTTCCTTCAAAAATCTCTTGTCTTAAATACTTCATCGTTCCATCAGAAGGAAAATCCACCAATCAGCATTCTCCATACCGATTCGCTGATTCTGGTCTCGGCTTCATTTGCATAATTTTGAAGTTATGATAAAATTATGATATCGACGGAATTGCCCGCCGAGCTATAAAGGCATAACAACCAAAGATAATATTTTATTACGCCCCGCTGTTGGATCTGGATAAAAGAAATCTATGCTCATTGCTGTGACGTAAGCTTCCTCAGATCAAAGTTTCATTGTCATTCGTCGATCTGGCGAGACGTGATTGAGCGTAGAATAAACACACGGACAGATTTTCTCATTTATGACTTCCCTAATATCAGAATGGGTTATGATCGACTCATATTTGCCAACTCCGTATTTGATCGAAGAATGCTGTCTTGTTAAAACGTCTTCAGTTAAATATCGGCGTTTGAGGGAAGTACGTCGAACCGAAATCAATTGAACTCAATGGTCGCCCCGAGTTTTTGCAAAGTTCAGCAGAAACGGCAAGTTCATTAGCGAAATCCGAACGTTTAATTGAAATGTCACGTAAACTCGACCGGACTGAGTTTGTATAGGTGGCTCAGTTACCTTGGGAATTCTCAAATCAGTTTTATAACTTCCCCGATTACTTCCTCACTTAGCTCGTAACCCGGGCTTAGCAATAAAATAAAAATTATGACGATTTTTTATGTTTTCATATAGTTACTTACAACAGTTAGAAATCCAGTTTGTGAATGTAAGTCCTCCATAAAGTACCGAATAGTATTGAATTCACGAGATGTTCTGTTTTATTTAACATTTTTATAGCGAGGGTGGCTTATTAACCTCAAAATATTGTAGGCTTAGGGCGAAACAATACGACCGAGTCTGGTGATACAAGTTTACAACATTTTAATTAAAATTTGGAGAATTTGAAAGGGTCGCTTAGCGTTGTGACTGGATCATTGGATACCCTGAGAGCAGCCATTTGCTGGAAATGGGGATGAGAGGAGGTTGTGGGAAGGGGACCATGTTAAATTATAATTATTATTATTGCCGTCCAGTTAGATCGAGATTTAACTTACATTATATATTGTTTAAGAATCAGGATTTTTGTTATTGTAGGCCTCATCTACATTATTTAGTTCGTTAGTTGACATTCGCTACTACAAATTTATGGAGCCATTATGAGGATTATTCCATTAACATTTAACTAAATAGTGGTTTTGTTTTCTTATAACGCTCATCTATTATAATAAGACATTAACATCAGTCTATCTAGAAAATATCTAGGAGAAATCAAAGTAACCTAATTAATTTCCACTCTCCGAAATATTAATATAATTTTTACTAGGGCTAAAACTCAGCGAACCTTGTCGTTGTACTTATTATAATATTAATTCTCCGAGTCTTGTTTTCACTGACCCCAATAAGCAGTCTTATTTACGCAACAATATTAAATTTTACGTCGCGTAGGTACGAACTGTTGCTAAGTCCTACTTAAATAGCAAATATTTTCAAATGCAACCGAGGACTTTGTTTGTTTGGTACTTAGTTAATTAAAATGAGTTTTTGTTGATGTTGAAACAATAACACCGGGGTGCCCAAAGAGAATTCGTATTTTTACAGAAGTTTGTTCTCTGAGTGTAGACTCTCCAGTTTTGTAACCACAAAGGTACTTTGGTCTATTCTATACCCTCAAGGGATTGCGGTTATGTTCCAAAAGGAACACGAGCCGCTTTCGCGCCATAACAGTCTCGTATAATGTTAGTAATTGACGCGGCTATCAACGATAATTATGCATAATCAAATATAATGAATCTCATGAAATATAATTATAGAGGCACGTAAGCTTCGGGTACACAAAATGTTTACGGACTAATTACGAAATATTATCCCTGTTATTGGATATGATGCAGCAGGTGATTAATATTTGACAAATATTACTAGAAAGTACCTATGTACCTCTATAACAAAGCAATATATACTGGATGCAGAGCTCAACCAATAGACCACCAATTGATCTGGACGTTACTTATTAGGAGAGATTTGTGTTCAGCCGTAGGTATTCTGGCGATGATAACTACATAACATGATAAAAAAGTTTATGGACCTATAGTTCAATTATTAAGAACCATTTGGCTATCTACCATTTTAGAACATTCCACAGCATTCTATCTTTGTGACCTACTGCATAACGCTTTCCCAGTCATTCCTAAGCTCACCATCCTATACAGTTTGCTAAAATTTATATTAGTTTAGAGGACGCTCACCTAAGCTGTAACAAACTGATACTATACAACAGTCTTCCGTATAATCGAGTGTCGTACAACATCATAAGGTTTCTTTTACAACACAAGTAATAATGTAGTACTAGGGCAGCAGTTATAGTAAGATGTGTGGTCTATCTCTTAAGATTTCTTACTGCGTCCACCACAATTTGGACCCAAACAAATGCCACGATAATTCACGTAGCGTCTGACTGATGCCCGTACCCACACATAAACCAAATCCTTTCAGTTTCTCTCAACGTTGGCTTGAGTTATTTTTAAGGTCGTGTGCGAATCCCAGCGTAAATAAATATACAATAGATATACGAGAACCGAATATTTGTAATGTGTGCTACGTGATACATAAACGCATAATGTAAGGTTATGTTGGTAGAAAGAAATAGAATTATTTGTTGTATCATCTTTCTAACCGCTACGGTAGTAAGTCAGCGTTTCAATTTATATGAAGCTGCCATGTACAGATAAATCATGGGTTGAGTACGTTTTTATTCGTAAGCCGGATTGGATTAGAGCTACACTAAATATTATTAAGTCACTGAATGATATATTTTCCTGCCATTGGCCGAGTGGTTGCAAGTGCGACTGGCCGGGCAAGGGGTCTCGGGTTCGATTCCCGGGTCGGGCAAAGTGTTACTGGATTTTTAAAAAAATTCTCAGTAGTAGCACAGAATCTGAAATTGTGCCCGATATATGGCAATAGGCTCACCCCCTATTACATGGGACTCATAAGACAAATAGTAAAAAGTGGGTGTTACATTGTACAGTGGCATAATGTACACCTCTGCCTACCCCTTCGGGGATAAAAAGGCGTGATGTTATGCTATTACGACCAGTAAGAATTAAATATCCCTGGTTGAAACTTGTAGTAAAATCTTCGCAAACATAACGACAGATTTCAAAAATTAGTTGTAAAAATCTTGAATCTCACGTATCCTCTCATCGATCTTAAGTTTTCATTCCTAGATAGGAGCAAAGACTCCTATCTAGGAATGAAAACTTAAGATCTTATCATCCTTGCTCATACACACTAATGGCACAGTTACTTTAATGAAACTAGAACAAAGAGGTTTTCAAGTACCCATTTCATTTTATTTACAACTTAAGTACCCTGTCTACCTCTTCGGGGGATAACCGTAGTCTCACCTTAAGTTACATAATTAAGAAAAACGAACCAAATGACCCTTTATATGAGCTAAGTTTGAGTATTACTTTGATATATACAACCTCTTTGCGTAAACTTTGAAAAGGGTCAAACGTAACTGAATAAACACACGCGCCATATTTGATAAAAATGGCGGGAAAGACGTAAGCAAATTAAGACAGAAATAACCTTTTAGAGTTTTAACAGGCTCTTGTGTTCTTCTACACATCAAACCCGAAGCCTGTACATACATAATTACATGTTTTATTAAAATACAATCCAAACATAATATGCCAGGTAATTAACTTCCAAGAAATGAGCTTGTTCTAGTATTTTGTAGGGTAAATTCACTCACACGTGTAATTCGTTCAGCGTCTGTCTGCTAACTTTAACATCTAGATGATAAACAACAAACATAGTACCCTTACATTATAACTAAAAGCCACAAAGTTAGGGAGAAATGGAGTTGAGTTGTTGAACACAGTGACGGCATCCGACGCACCTAGTCCACACGATGATAAATTGGCTAAGTGCGGATTGCGTGACTGACTCCTAACTACGATAATTTGTTAGCTAACTAGTTGTCTTTACACCGACTACTCTAACGTTCCCTTTACTCCCTTCGTGTTATTCGCTTCACATAATAACTACTTTTGCCCTACGCGTGACGTCATCTGATGCCGTCATAAAATGACAAAAATACTTTTAGTGGGAAAGCCGTGGTATTCATGTTTTGACATCGTGACAACTACTGATAATTCCGTTCTATTTTTGTACATTGAACGGGTATTAATTGCCGAAATTAAACAATTGAAAACGTTTTTTTTTGACGTTGAATGACAACGAACTTTATGGATGTTGCGTAATCAAAGTTAATACTTGATGTATGTGTGTGTATGAATTACGGAAGCATTTACATCGATGATACGATGGTACTTAGTTTCGGTCGTAAAATTGACAGAGGGAAGCGGATATATTCAGCTAAATAACACTAACTCCGCACGTTATTCACTTAGCACTAGTCGGAGTTTATGTGACACTTGCTTTGTTATGTGACTTGTGACTCTTCTCTGTAACCAGCCCCTTTCTTGATTTACTTTAGCATCGCTATGTAAACAACGAGTATGAATAACAGCCCATTGCTAGATTGTGTAATAAAGCCTCCAGTTTTTTATGTCGTAAAGTAAGAGAGTGCGTACATTTTTATTTTGTTTATTTAGTACGTAGTATATTTTTGACGTTGCTCTGAATCCAGATAAATAGAATTATTTTAATCAATTAATTTATTTTTAGACTGGAGTCACTTCTGAGAAGTAGGTTAGTTTAGTTCACTTAAACTAAAAAATAATTTAATAAGAAGACTTGAAAGATTATTACTTTAAAACATTGCAATACTATATCATTATTGTACTAGAAAACCTAGATTGAGCAATCGCGTTCTAACAGTATTACTTTCCAGATGACGTCAGCAAAATAAGTGCACTGGAAGTTCAAAGCAATATACTTCGCCCTCGGCTTACATCCCTTTCACATAAAAAGACGCATCGAATATACACGTTCACTTCCATCGGGTAAAATAGAAATCGAACGACATTATAGCCACCTTTCCTTCAATTTTCCCAATTTTGTATCCAATCAGAAAAGCGATTAATCGAGTAATGCCTCTGTCCTTATTTCCGAAACCAATATGGAGGCGACCTTTCCATTTGAAACTCGAAATCCTTTTCTTTACCTGCCAGTCTTTTTCTCAGATCAGGACTTCAAGATAGTTAGTCTGATAAATTATTTGTTGGAACCGAGAAACGATGGACGCTATTTTTCGTGGTAGCTTTTCTAGATCCTGGCCAGCAGAGCCGTTGAAATATGGGATGGACTGGGGCTTAACTAGTACGCGTGTTCTTACGGCTCATAAATTCAATGCCTGTAAATCTTCTACGAATTGATAGTATCGATTATGGACCAATTTTCAGGGAGCCCCTAAATACTAGGCTTCATTTTTTGTCTGCGTAAAACGGTTGGGTTCAAAATCCATTGTGAAGGCTTATTGTTATAAATGGTTCAATATCTTAGCAAGATAATTTGTATTTTATATTCCCTGGCGAGGTAAACTGAGATGTTTTATTAGAACATCTATTTTCGCTAGTTTTTGTAAAAAGGGGTTTGAATGTAAAATGGGGCATGATTACACCCATTACATAATTGAAAATAATATGTAGGTAGACTTAATGCTACTGCTCTCGTAAGTCAAAAAGACCAAGAATATGTTCTTTAATCCTGTGATCAAATCCAAGTCAAAGATGTGTATAATGTTATAAACATCTCGAAAAAATAAAATAAAAAAACTTCGGCTTAACAAACTTCAAATCTTCTATTCGGAAATGGAGTCCATTCATCAGTCATCACATCACTTAACCGACTCGTATGGCGGTGTAGCACTATGAAACTGAAAGAAAAACATAATTTATCATCCTGTATAACTAGCAGCAAACTGAGCAACCTGCCACTAAGTAATTGATATATGAATGGGCGCTAGAAACTACGTACGTGCTTATTTATTTTAGCTAACTCCGTTTCTTAATCAAGCTATGTTAGGGTTGCTTTTAAAAGAAATATTGTATCATTTTTTTAAGAGGTAAATATTGAAAGTACCTAGAATCTAGATACTAGGATTTTTTGCTAAATAATAATAATTAAACTTCGCAGTGAGTGAACTTTACTTAATGTTTAAAAAATTGATAGACAAAAATTGTCTTCCGTATCATCATCAATTATCAACAGCCTGTTTTCATCCACTGCTGGACATAAGCCTCTCCTATGCCACGTCACTGAGCGCGATCTTCAGCTCTACGTATCCAACCACTACCAGCTACTTCAAGTATATCGTCACTCCACCTAGCTGGAGGGCGCCCTACACAACGGTCATCGTTTCTTCGACAAAAGTGACCAGCCATTTCAACTTGCTAATCCTTTATTCCGTGTTCCGTATATTTCTACAGAAATTCAATCTTGATATTTTTTTATAGAAATTCCAAGTAAAAACGGTCAAAAACGTGGATGGTTTAACCAGTTCTATTACAATTGATTTTAAACCCCAGTAGAAGTACTCTAGTCGGCTATGGAACATCCACACAGCTGGCCAAATAACAGCTATTTACAGGAAGTACAAAAAACTAAGGACTATGAAAAAAGGCGGACGTAATGTCATTTAAAAATTATTATTGAAACACCAAAATGTCAGTGGTGTATTTATGTGTGAGTGTACTTCATCATCAGCATCATCATCATCATCATCACCAACAGCCTGCATTCGTTCATTGCTCGACAATGGCCTCTCCAATGGCACGCCACTGAGCTCGTTTTTCAGCTCTTCTCATCCAACCATTGCCAGCCACCTTGCGGAAGTCTCAAGCTAGCTGGAGGGCGCCCTACAATGAGGCAAACCTGTGTACTAGCAACACCGTAATGTATGAAGTGTAATGACGGGCCATGTCACGCGACAAATGCCCTTCGTGTGAATGTGTGTGTTTTCTGCGTGTAAGTCTATAGTAGCCAGGTGCCACAGTCGTTGTTTCAAGAGACTATTGCCCGAATACTGAAATGCCATTACGCCATTCAATTTTAAGTCGCGTTTAAGTATGATTCTGTCAGGTGTCAAGTGAAGTTCTTTTGTAAAACGACAGAGACGGCACGATATTTAAGTACAAATTAAAATTGTGTAGCCTTTCAGAATTCGGGTGTTTTTTGAACTGTGACGGAGGGAGTGTCAGACTATTACTGACTAAAAACCACCCCGATCCTTCTCCTGCACGTCGAGCCGGAGCCCCGGTAACCCGTTAGGTTAGGTTAGCTTTTCAACGTCCTTGCACAAGACTGTACATATACTCAGTTGGCAAAGGGGAACAGTCACAAACCCCGATTTTTACGACATAAGAACTAAGTAAATAATATATATACACGTGTAACTTATTACATAAGAATTCACCTATACAGGAAAAGTTGTCCAAACGTAACTCTGACGGAAAACTCATAAAAATACTGAAACTTGGAGTATAAAAACTTTCGTCCAATATTTTTGGTAGGAAAATATTATTATAGTGTGCAAAGTACGGCTGTGTTATATCTACGAATGATAAATATGTACGTACTCACAAGTTGGGCAGAGCTTACGTTGGATAAAAACACTTCCATTAATTCTGGTAAGTAGTCAGGTAGATATTGCACATAATCCAATTTTCTGCCTAACAATATTACATTTTTCCTGAACCCTAAACCAATTTGTCGAGTTTCATTGCTATGCTTTTTAGTTTGATGTTTTTTTATGATCTGATATGGAAGATCGGACTGTTTCTTTAGCTTTTGTGTAGCGCCTTAAAACCCCCGTTAGGAAGAAACGAACTGTTTGGATTTATAAAATTTTCAGTGGAATTTAAAATAGTCAGTAGTAGCACGAAGTCTGGAACTGTGCCCGGTATATGGCAATAGGCTTATTCCCTATTATATGGGACTAGTAACATAAGTAGTGAAAAGTGGGTAGGTATTAGATAGTTCAATGGCATAAAGTACCGTAATATTCACCTCTGCCTACCTCTTCTAGGATAAAAGGCGTGATGTTATGTTATGTTACTTGAAATGTGAAAATGAAACTCAGCTACTTCCTATCTAATTAAAGGATAGGCATTTTGCACACTGCCTATCCCACTAAGGATCTAAGCTCAATATCTTTCAGATATTCAACTCAAAGATGAGAACCACAATCCGATGGATATTGTAAAAGTTTTATTAATATTCATTGTTTATGTCTAAGTGTCAAAACAGAAATAGCTTAGCGGCGAGAGATGAGTAATGTAACAGTCTGTATCTCATATACAGGGTGGTAAAAAATATTACATTCAAACGTACCAAACCAAGTAAATTATGCATTGGTTTATGTATATGTATCAATATTTCTTCGTCTATATATTTTATAACAAAGGGACCGTTTCTCGTTGTCACGCCATAACTTGAGAACGGCTTGACCGATCTGACAATTTTTTTGTTGTGTTTTGTTATTATCAGGGGAAGGTTCTTATGACAGAAAAAAATCCTGAAAATCCAACGGGAACGGGAGAAAACGGGATTGCGCGTACGAAGTCGCGGGCAGAAGCTATATTAAATAAGTCTGTTCTCACATGTTTCCATGTATATTGAGAGACCCGGCTCTTGGGATACAGGAATACTTAGTACAAGAGCCAGGGCTTCACTGTGTTAATTCTCTGAAGCGCTAATAAACGTTGCATATATTATTATTATTTCTAAAGTTTTTTCTTTTTCTCGAAATTATAAAAATTCGGTAATAATATGAAGCTCACGGGCCTAAACCAAGTGAACTTCATATTTTTTATAAAACAACTGGTACTGTTGTTTCATTTTATATGTATTGTATAGGGTTTATCCTTCGGCACGAATGGGCCGGCTTGACCGGACTGATACCACGACCTCACAAAAAACCGTCGTGATGCAACGTTTGCGTTATGTTTCGTCGTGTAAATGAGGTTACCGGAGGCCCAATTATCCCCCCTCCCCTTTCCCCAATCTCCCCAATCCCTGAATACCCAACGATCCTCAAACTCCTAATACCTAAAAGGCCGGTAACGCACTTGTAACGCCTCTGGTGTTACGGCTGTCCATGGGCGACGCCGATTACTTACCATCAGGTGATCCGTCTGCTCGTTTGCCGGCTTATGCCATAAAAAACACAAAAAACAGTTTCCGTATTTTAATAACTCCGCTTTTATTTTTAAACACATTTACGTATCGATCACTCCCAATTATTTTAATTGATTACCGGTAAGTTTTAATTTCAGTTTGCCGTTAACTACCGGCATGCCGTAATCGCGCGGTGATTTATTAATTCGAACACCCTGCCTTCGCACTACTTCATATAAGAAAAGCGTTATAATGAACGGGATTATTTTCACTAGAATTATTGTATAAATTCAATAAACCGTTTTTGTTAGGCATGTAGAAAATGGTTTTAAAAATGGACGGGGTCTGACAACTATACCTGCATTATGCACTTTAATAACTAATAGTAAGAGTCGGTAACTGCTTGACGTACTGAGTTAGTATAATTATGCCACATTTAAGAATAGAATACGTCAATAAACACCACTTGTAAACTGCTATGAAGAAAGAAATCAGACACTCACACATATAAACACAGAAATAACACACAACACAACACGTTTGACACATATACAAAGCTACAATTAAAAGTCGCGTGTGTTTCAATTGTTTTAAAAGGGAAACGTTCAAGAATGTATAAGAATAATAACAAATAATCATGGCGGCGGTGGACTACAATACAAATACACGAAACAAAAGCTTAGGGGAGATGGGGAAACGAGTTAAGAATCACATTGTTTGCCCACTTACCCGCTGGGCTGGGGGTGAAACGTGGCAAAATGTTCACCGAATTTGACGCCCAAAACTCGGTATTTTTCCACCGGAATCGTTGGAAATCGTCTTCCATCATTTTAAAGAGGTATTTGAACATTATTTCTCGACACTTGACATTGGAATTATGTAATGAGTTAAGGAAACTGTTCGGAGAATTGCTGTAAATTAAATAATGTTACGTGTTGTTGTCTAATGTGGATAGGTTACGCCATCTATTTATTTTGTTTATCTGTATGAACTAGATAAATTGATGAATTGAATTTTAAGAGAAACATTGTCTGCGTAGTTGGTATCTAAGACTCAATTGGATTTTTCCTGTGATGTGTCACTGACGATTATATAAATAAGCAGATACGATTTTTTAAATATATGATGGGCCAACGTTTGACCACTATCTTGCCTGGTGGTTAGCGATGATGCGGTCTACGATGGATCACGTCGTCCCATAAGCAACCTATTCACCTAGCTACTTTTTTTTAAGGGGGGAAAATCATCGAACGACTTCTCCCGCCTGGGTGAGGCGGCAGTGAGTGTCAGACTCTTACTGACTAAAACTACCCCGTTCCTACTCATGCATTTCGAGCCGGAGCCCCGGTAATCCGTTAGGTTCTCCGCGACATTCACCTACCTACTTAGAATCGTCAAATTCTAAGTAATCATAAACCGTATATCAGCTATCAGTGTAATTTTCCAATGATACTATGCCAAATCTACATCATTCAGTACAATTCAATAGATCCCAATAGAACCCTTCACAGTTTATAGTGATATTAAAATTATCAATAGTTTTATGCTACAAAAAAAATACTGAAATCGGATTAACGAATTGATTTGATAGAATCCGATCCACCTGTAGTACATTTATTTCAATAACGATCAACGTTTCATGGAAAACGCAAATATAGGCTCTAGATTCCATCAAAGCGTTTTAATTAAAAAAGTTTTTAATTAAAATATTTGTTTTACTTCTGCTGATACAAATACTTGGATGGGAGTTTTGTATTCTATACCGTATTTAAGTATGGGAGAGCCATGCTTCGGCACGAATGGGCCGGCTCGATCGTATTGATACCACAGCCTCACAGACAACCGACGTGTAACAACACTTGCATCGTCTTTCATCGTGTGAGTGAGATTACCGGAGGCCCAATTACCCCCTTCTCCAATCTACCCAATCCCCGAATCCTCACTAAACTTCACAATTCCTAATCTCCAAAACGCACTTGTAACGGGTGTCCATGGCGTCGATTGCTTACCATCAGGTGATCCTACTGCTCGCTTACCGGCTTATCCCATAAAAAAATAATTCAAAACAAACATACCTACATAACATCACGCCTTTTATCCCCGAAGGAGTAGGCAGAGGTGCACACAGAAGTAACACCCACTTTTCACTATTTATGTTATGAGTCCCATGTAATAGGGGGTGAGCTTATTGCCATATACCGGGCACATTTTAAGACTCCGTGCTACTACTGAGATTTTTTAAAAACCCAGTAATATTTTGCCCGACCCGGGAATCGAACCGACACCCCTTGCCCGGCAGTCGCACTTGCGACCAGTCGGCCAACGAGGCAGCCAGTCGACCAACGAGGCAGTCAGTCGGCCAACGAGGCAGTCATAATTCAATAACAATTATAATAATATTATTATTTGATATTTGCCTATTATCATGCTCATTAAATTAAAGTATATCATAATATAAATTATTTCATAGTTACTATATTACCAATGACCACGATCACTTCGTCAGACAATTTTTGGTCATCAAGAATAATAGTAAATTTTACTACGGATGATCTCTAAAACATAACTTCTATTCATATCACCTTTCAAATATTCAATTGTGTAGGTACTTTATTCCTTTAAATGTTAAGTACAAATTTCCCTAAACAAGAAGTCAGACATCAATGAATAATGGTATTTAAACCATTGAACACTTCGTAAAGTTATATAACATCCTAAATCAAGCTTAGTTTTAGTACTTCAAGTTACTAAGATATTAGAAGTTGAGGATCTCAGGACATTGTCTTATTCAGTTGCCCTATATTCGAATATAAACTTTGTATAATGAATTATATGGTCGCTATTGTTTTATTACTAATGATTAATTAATGGTTCTATTTATTTGGAATAACAATGTCAATAGACACGGATGTTTAATTCTATTACTAGATGTTGTCCGCGACTTTGAGTGCGTAGAATATGAATTTTAGAACATAACTTTTTTTTATTTCGCTTTTCCAAAATAAAAATAGCCAATGTTACTCCTTAGTACATCAGCTACCAGCCATTAAAAGAGTTGCAAAATCGGTCCAGCCATTCCAGAGATTAGCCAATACAAACAGACAGACAGACAGGCAAAAATTGTCAAAATGTTATTGGTCAACAGACACTCTAATTTTATTTATATGTATGTATAGATGTACATTTGGCTTGAAATACTTATTAATAAACTAAATGACCCGACAAACTTCGTAACGCCTAAAATTTACATTTTAAGACCAAAATTAGCTAAATCGGTTAAGACGTTCTCGAGTTTTAGCGAAACTAACGAACGAAATTAATTTTTATTTATATAGCTTCAATTAAGTTCCTTATTGGGTGCAATCATTATCGAAACTCATATTATAATGCTATCGAATTTGAAATTAGAATTGAAGTCAGCTAGGATATTCTATAACTTTAAATTCGGAAGATCAAAGTGAACTCCATCGCTGTCTGTCATGTCATTGGTTATGAGAATAATCTCGACCAATGACGAACGAGCATGATATCGAGCTCACTTCAAAATTTTGAATTGACATCTCATAGAATAAGCGTAACAATTTTTGGCACTACGACTTTTTTGTACCTTAAAATTAAGTTAAAATATGAATGTATCATTAGTAGATACAAACCAACGTCTGTATCGTGGCAAAGCAGAGTAATGATTCCTACTATATATTTTCATCCATATGAATGTACAATTTGAAAGAAACAGCTAATTTCACTGATAGATAAACTAACTATTTAACGTTTTATAAGTGCCTGTACATGCATTGACTCCTCAAAGAGCCATCAGACCACCACGAATGTGGCCCAATAGGGCTGATGCCGATACGGAGCCGCGGAGGACTTACGGGTTGCTGTGGCTCCGGCTCGAAAGGCAAGAGTAGGAACGGGGTGGTTTTTAGTCAGTAATAGTGTGACACTCCCTCCCGCCTCACCAAGACGGGAGAATTCATTCGATAATTTCCTCCTTAAAAATCCTTACTAATATTATAAATCGGAAAGCGAGTTTGTTTGTTTGTTTGTTTGTTCCGCTTTCACGCCGTAACTACTATTCCGATTGCTTTGAATTTTTGCAGACGTAAAGCTAGAAGTCCGGATTAAATAATAGGGTACTATTTTTATCCCGGAAAAATTTTATATTCCCGAGGGAAAACAAAAGTATTGTTATAGATGGCGCTGTGCATATTGTTATATGTCACATAGGCTACTTTTTATCCTTTTGTGACGCGAGCGAAGCCGCGGGTAAAAGCTAGTAAAAAATAAATGCATTGACTAATTGAAATAACTATCACATTTAACATTTTACCAGCCAAAACCAAATGGCGATCACAATAAATACAACAACTTGCAAACATTATCCCAACCTTGCATTAAAAAATGAAACTAAAACATTATATGAGGCCGTCCTTGAAAGCAGGCACATGAATAGGCCCCGGTAGACGGTAGCATTGGACTGCAGAAAGAGGTCAAGGCGAATAAAGCCTTCGATTAAACGTTTCCTTATTCAAACACGATTTCTTTTACAACCTCAAGCTTTTTATTTATTTTTAGTGTCGATGGTGTGACGTCATGGATTTTCCCTTCGACCAGTATCGCGTTGCGTGTGTAGATGTGCAGTAAGATTTTAATGTTCGTAAACAATGTAAATATATACATTTTTCAGTAAGCTATTTTAATTTATTTACTGATTCTATCGTCGCCGTCGTCGGCTAGTAACAAAGGGTTGAATTGTCCAATCATTGTTTTCGATTTTTTCTGTAGATTAGGTCTAGAATTCAGAAGAGACTAGCTACTTCCGCGCGGTTTCACTCGCTCTGCTCGGCTTTATAGCCTATAGCCTTCCTCGATAAATGGGCTATCCAACACAGAAAGAATTTTTCAAATCGTACCCGTAGTTTCGAAGATTAGCGCCTTCAAACAAACAAACAAACAAACTCTTCCGCTTTATATAATAAGTATATAAGTATATAAAAAGATTTCAAAAATTAAAAAATAGGTCATTAAATGCATTTTAACAAGCGATACCAACTCCTTCGAGGATAGAGTAGCGTTGTATTGTAATGTTACCTAAGGTCACCACCATCATCAGGTGAATGACGGCTATTGCTGAACAAAGGCCTCCCCCGTAGTCCTCCATGTCGAACAACAATTATGATAAATATTTAATGACTGCCGCGTTGGCTGAGTGGTCACAAGTGTGACTGCCGGACAAGGGGTCTCGGGTTCGATACCCGGGTCGGGCAAAGTATAAGTACCAGTGTTTTTTAAAAAAACCTCAGTCGTAGCGACGAGTAGAGTAGAGTAATAAAAAAGTAGAGTAACGAGTCTGAAAATGTGCCCGATATATGGCAATCGGCTCACCCCCTATTACGTGAAAAGTGGGTGCTACAGTGTATAGTAGCATTAATTGCCGTAATATGTACCTCTGGTTATCCCTTCGGGGATAAAAGGCGTGATTTTATGTAAATATGAATTTAATGACTAGCTGACCCAGCAAATCACGTACCGCATAAAAAAATCCTCATCTTTTAATCCTTCCCTGGACTTCCATGAACATTTCAAGACCAAAAGAAACCAAATCGGTTTAGCCGTTCTCGAGTTTTGGAGAGACTAACGAACGGAAATTAATTTTTATTAATATAGGTAGATATTATTATAATAATTATAAAATAAGAACACCGTTATTATTTTCAGTAATTTTTTCATTTTAATTACGTGTATGTCGGCTTTATTAATAAAGAGAGCTCATATTTTATTATGCTGTTATTAATTCATCATAAAGATTACTTGGCCCCGTTTAGTTGGGCGGGCTATGTAATAAAGAAACAGTGTTACGGTTATTTTTCAACGAAGTTTCACGAAGGGGTTGCTTGAGGTTTTAATACAATAACACCAAGACATCTAATCAATCATTTTTCTTCGGTCACAAGTAAATATTTTAACAGTTCTGTGCTTTAGAAAATGACTCTATTTCGATACCAGGAGAAATGAAACTGAACTGAACGAATTGTTTTCAAAATATTCATTATTATTAACGTATCGTGGGTCTAAGACGTGGATCCACGCGAGATACAATGTATTTTCTATTGTGTCTCATATCGGTGCATTCAAAAGGTTAAACCTATGATTATATAGAGAGTTCTGTTGTAATAAGGTAAATATTATAATCTAAACTTAGTAGTTACAAGAGCGCCATCTAGTCGTTTCATGGGAAGTTAACCGCGTAGAATACGAACCATCGCTTGTCGCCAACAATGTGTTTTGTTAAGTTTATAGAATAAATACATATAAAAGTGTCCATCATTTATTTAAATGAAAACCCAACCACTTCAGCAAATACTATAAGTAATTGTATTAAATCTAATTACTGTTACTTCTTACCTAAGTTCTGTTGTACGAGTTAACTTGACCGATTTCAAGCCAAGCCAGGGGTCTTTAGCCTGATATGCACACCGTAACTTCAACTAAAACATTTGATTTCTATAATTTATGTTTTAGCAACTACTAACATTTAGAAATGTTAACGAACGGTTGGTTAAAAGTTTCTGTAGTCTACGCTAAATGAAATTAGAACCAAAGAAAAAACGTTAAAGTGCACTCCCCGGCGCCGGCGGCCGAGTGAGATCAGTTTTACAAACTGTCAGTTGAAATTCTAGTTGATGCCAATTAAGAATTTAAAGCCAAACAAATAAAACTTGCGTAAAATTCTGAATTTCTTTTATGTAGCTCTAGAACTGACGTGCTATACCTAGAGCAACTGGGGCTCCGGCTCGACGTGCAGGAGAAGGAACGGGGTGGTTTTTAGTCAGTAAGAGTCTGACACTAAGGCGGGAGCAGTCATACGGTGATTTTCCCCCCTTAAAAAATACCTAGAGCATTTTTTAACAGGAGAAAACCTGTAAAAGTTTTTCAGATAAAAGATAAGAGAGGTGTGATTCTTGCCTTATTAATACCTAACTGGTAATCACTAAGCATCAGCACCTATTGGAATTCTTTCTTTATTTATATTTATTCTTAACTGGTAGTCACTATCAGCACCTATAACAGAGTAGAAAGTCCTCTTAAATACAGCTTTGTAGCCTCAATAAGGCGCCGCTTGTTGCGACATATTCCTCTAAAATGCTAACAAATGTATAATAGGTGACACACAGCTTTTATATTCGGAACTTGTATATAAAAGTGCACATTACATCATTCTTCATAAGCATCAATACCTATACTTATATTCTTGTCTTGCTTATTTATGAGGCGTATAGAGGATGACTTGTATTAACTCGATGTACCTATTCAGATACCTATACCTCTAATACCTTGGGAGATTATATAACTAATTTTCTACAAAATAGCCCTAAGGTATCTAGTCCGAAAGTGGCAAGATATTCAAAATTTTTGGCTTTGCTCAAAAATCCCGAACTAACTGAAAAAACATGAATAAAAGAACTTCTGGTTTGATTTAAGTGACTTTAGTTTTACTTTGTTGTCAATGCATCAATAAACATTTAGTAATACTAGTGCTGGCCGAAATATCATTATTTTTAAAATAACAAGTAAATTAATATCAATATTAAGTTTTCAGTCACTAATATTGTCAAAAGATTTTTTAAAAAAATTGAAGTAGTAGATTAGTTGTATTAATACCTCCCGATAAGATACATCGAGTTACAAGTCACCCTATATACTATTATATTACCACTAGCTTTTACCCGCGGCTTCCCTCGCGTCACAAAAGGATAAAAAGTAGCCTATGTGACATATACCAATACATATAGCGTCATCTATACCAATACTTTTGTTTTCCCTCGGGAATATTTTTTAAATAAAAAAAATATCAAATTTTTCCGGGATAAAAAGTACCCTATTATTTAATCGGACTTCTAACTTTACGTCTGCAAAAATTCAAAGCAATCGGTTTAGTAGTTACGGCGTGAAGGCGGAACAAACAAACAAACTCACTTTCCGATTTATAATATTATAGTAAGGATAGTAAGGATTATACATACATCTCATAAATATATTAACATACTCCACATAACATTCCTAAACTAATATAATCCATTCCGTTATTTCAATTCAATCCGAAAATCTGTCAAAATCGACGTCTCCTGGTATCAAGAGCCACGTTCCTTCAATATCAATGTTTAGCCTTTCCACTCACGTTTATAATTTGGCAAAGACTTCCCGTTACAAAAATTTCTTGCCACAACGGCGCTGGGATAAAAGGGTATGACAGAGAGACAGTCCTTTACAGCATGAAAATAAGTATAAGGAAGGAAAATAAGAAAGGAATTGATACAAAGGAAATGTCAGCTTAGGTACCATGGAGGAGTGTATTTTAAAAGAGCACTTTGAAGACACAACAAACCTTCGCATTGCTGTCATCTTGTAATGTGCTTATTGAATAGCAATACTCCTACAAAGCATTCCTTTGGACTCGATATTTCTACCGTGCCGACTAGTAATTTGAAAAAGGATTGTATCTTGTACTTACCTACGTTGTAGCAATGGCAGCTTTGTAATATTTTCCTGTCCGTTAAAATGTATTTTGTGATAAAAAAGTAGACACATACGTCATAGACATATATAGAAGTAACAACGATGCATGCTTTACATTGAATCGAACTGAGTTTGCAGCGATACTTTTTAAAATAAGTTTTGTAGGTTTTGGCCCAGCACCTTCTATTAAATATTCTATTCTATTGACAACAAGGTTAGTGCGGTGGCTGGGCAACTGGCTGCCATACAACGTGTCGCGGGTTCGATTGCCGCACGGAGCAACTCTTTGTGTGATCCACAATTGGTTTCGGGTCTGGGTGTCATTGTGTACGTGACCTGTATGTTTGTAAACGCACCCGCAACACAGGAGAAAATCCTAGTGTGGGGCAACGTTTAAAAAGAAAAAATATATCTAACCGAGTCTCCTACTCTTCCCATGATTTCTTATAATGCTTTTCTGCTTGCTAATAAGACATTAGACTATTGTAATAGAAATAAAGTCGGTTCAAACATCAGCATTATCATCAACAAACTCATAATCTATTAATCTAGGCTGTAATCATTCTTACATATCCACATCCCTGACACCGGGCAGAAGGCAGTGACCTCTATAAATATCCCCAGATTGTAATCCCCACAGCAAAATGGCGGTGTACACATGAATGCTGATGTATTTCCACCTGATTAACTCCTTAATCTCTGTTTTCATCGCCCACGGGAACAAACACTAAATATAGAGGTTCGTTATAAATAGATGATATATCCTTGACTGTGGTTTCATATTTGTTATAGCGAATAGCTTCAGCCCGCGGCTTTGCTCGCATTTTAGTGGAATTAAAATTAGACTATGTGTTATTTCAGATCATAACATATTCCTGTTCCAAATTTCATTCCGATCCATTCTACCATTTTGACATGATTGAGTATTAAATATACCCAACAAACACACAAGCATACAAACACACAAACACCCAAACTCACAAACTATTACATTTATAATATTAGTAAGGTGTTTGGTTATTTTTAATTGAGTTAATATTATTTACTAACTACTTCCGCACGGTTTCACACGCTCTGCTCAGCTCCTATTGGTCGTAGCGTGATGTTATATAGTCTATAGCCATCCTCGATAAATGCGCTATCCAACACAAAAATAATTATTCAAATCAGACTTGTAGTTACGCAGATTAGCGCGTTCAAACAAAAAACAAACTCTTCCGCTTTATATAATAGTATATAAGATATAAGATTACATTATTGTACATACGTGTGAGTTTTCTTTCTATAAAATAATCACATACTTACATAGGTATGTATTATCACCACAATGTACTGCTTAATGTACGACAGTCTAACCAAAGGTCTAATTAATGTAAATATTTGAAACAGGTTTTATAACGATTATTAAACGAGTCAATGAAATTTATCACCGACCAGGGAAACATTACTATTTTAATGACCAACACATACTATGTAATAATTCTATCCATCAAATCACCCATACAAAATTATTATTATCAGCTATGGCACATACAAATTGCAAAATAAGTCAATAACATAATATTATGAAAGCGTAGGTAATTTTATAGGTATGTTTGTACAAGCAAATGGGTATTTTTATTCAATCATACTCAAATAACTAAAAATTGGTAGAATTAAATTAAAATCTGCTATTAGAAATACCAAATAGACTATACCTATTTCAAGTTTTTCGAAGCGACCGCAATCGTAAGCAACAATGCTAGTACAAAATAAATCAATCACAAATGTAGGTTAAATAGACATCAGAATACATTAGGTTCGTACGTTGTATAGTCCCGTAATTACTTCGATACATGAATCAATATGCAAAGATTGTCGGATAGCGAAAAATCAATATCCGCTTTCGTTCCAAGGTGACAGCGCAGCGTTCATCGATTCTCATACAATATTTCATTACGTAAAAAATGTCGTATTAATGAGGTCCACAACAAAAATTAATGGCCGTATAACACGCACAATTACACAATATCCAAGGTAAATGAAAATAGGCTAGAAAGGACTCGAGCGGGACCTATTACATAAGTGCGTGAGTACAGCTGAATGTGCAAAGAGAATTTCAAAGGATCTCAAATCTCCCGCATAATTAGGTGGTACACACCTCGGGCAATATAATTTCGTACCCGCCAAATGAGCATTAAGTTCTTATGTGCGTCATGTGTCTTGCTCCGTTTTCTAATGACGCGTGTAATACTCCTATCGAAACCGACACGAAGTGCGCACCTCTACTCACCCGTGTAATCGCAATTCTGTACTTGATTAAATGCTTCATCCGTTTGCAAATCACACGAATACTTTTGCTGGAATAGTTGGAGCGCCATAACTGAACAAATGAATTCTGTCAAAATAACCCTTTGATGAGGAAACCCTCGTTAAATAAAGGTAAACGTAAAATTTCAACGTATGTATTTAGGCACTAACAAGGGCCTCGGTCACTTAAACGGTAGTAGGAAGCGCCAGCGCCATCTATCACGGTGAGCACGAAGTTCCGGCGTGACCTAAACGTATGGAAAGCGAGCTTTATCCACTATGATTGATATCTAATGAAGTGTGCATATCTCTGATCACCCTTTGAAGGATAATAGCAACTTTTATCCGTACCAGTAACTTCCTGGCCCGACCTTAACCCTGCACTATCTCGGTCATACAATCTGTACCGGTGGGTAGATACATGTCTAATCGAGATTTTATGTGAATGTTGATGCCGCTCCATAGTATACATATGGCCGAGAGGTGGATTTAAAAGGTGCATCGGTGCATAAGCTGTATATAGCAGCTCATCGGCTCGGGTCTGTGTGACACGCCGACACGTTTCTCTGAGTTGGCTTCAATGTATTATACAAAGTTATGCTACAAAACAGCTGGCAGTCTGCGATTTCAATCCTAGATTCAGTCATATTTCTTATCTTTGTAATATAAAATACTCAAAGCAGCTTACAATATCTCAATATTTCACTTCTCAGTTCACATTGTTGTAGAAATATGGACCCATAATTTAAAAAATAATGCTGGGTAAAAAGTGTACTGAAACATTATCCGCGAAAATATTTTAGGGTCTGTAATAATGTTCGGGATTATGACAAACAACCCTATTATCATTCCCGGTGCCTCTGCTCGTAGTTCCTATATTACCGAGAATACCACTAAAGCCGAAGCTTTGGAGAGATTTTTATACTCCTTCATTCATGTAAAATCGAGGTTTCGCTAAGATACGTTATTGGCAAAAGGTGAACTTTCAATCGATACTGTTTTCCCCTCATCCTAACCCTTTTACCCTTTCTTATAAAAAGGTCAAATGTGGTTTTATCATCACGCTTTACCCCGAGCTGGATTGTGGTGTCGGGAGACCGATCCCGGCATCAAATTGCTCGTGGAGATTTGTTTACTTGTACCCTCGCTGGTCAAAATATGTGAGATTTGTAATTAAACGCCTGGTTTCACAAGCACTTATTTCCGAGATACTCAATTTCACTTTATTCTACAAAATTAATTTCGTATTCTCAGATTGGTCGCACTGCTTCATCGTATATTCTTATTGCGAATATTTGAAGAGAAAAAATAAACCGTTCTTGGCTAGTATTAAATTTCTAAAACGAACCATACTTACCACAATCAATTTCCGTACGTCGACTGAGTAATTTGAATTTATATGTTCCTGATGTTTGTGCAAGCGTTCGTTGTTAGTAAGGGGTGTTTGTGGTTCATTATGTAAGTGGAAGGGGCCTGGCATCTATTAACACGTCTGCGTAATTTAATTATCTGCTTTCAGTGAGCAAAATCACTCGTCTTTCGTCACGAAACTGAGGTGAAAGCAAACCTCATTAGGAAGCCTTTTTGCTAATGTGACAAAACAGTAATTAAAAAAGTTGCAGTCACGAGAAGTTGCGTGCAAACGTTTTTTACAAGTAGACAGTCGCTGGTTGCTGAGTTACTGCTACCCTTATTGTTACACGTTACGCCATTCACATGTTAATGTATCAAATGGAACGTGTAAATACTCCGCGCCAGGAATAACCCGTTTTTTAATGAAGAAATTGTGTTGTTCGCATAAATTAGCAGGTATAAATAAATTACGAACCATCGGTTTTAATCTCTCCTTTACACTACTTACTAGTCTTTTATAATTTACGACGTGGCACCACAAAAAGGAAGTTAAAACCTTGAGGAACACGTACAAAGCCTGATGAATCGACATTATCTGTAGGTGTTAATCACATAAGCCTCTAACGTACGATAAACACCTATCTTCCTACATACCTGATATTTTTCTCCTGCCACATACTTATCAATATAATTCCGAAGGAGGTACAGGCATAAGATTGATCGATGTATATTTAAGGCGAAGTAATCCAATTATGCCCACTGTAGCAGTTCCCCGTAACCTTCCCCTTAAGTTCGTTATGTAGTAGATACTTGCTACTTTTGTTTCTCACTGTTATCAGAAAAGTTTTGCTCTCTCAGGAGTTCGTTTGGTCTTTGGATACTAAGAAGACATACTTACTTACTTTATGTATTTCGCAGAATATATTTGTACGTAAAAGTAAGTTTGTGCGTAGATAGCAGCCTGTGTTCATATATTTCAATGAAAACTCGACAACTTTACACCTTTTGGGAGTTGTAAAGTGTCTGAGTAACATTTTCGGTTCTTATACTTATTGGTTTTGTTAATAAAATTTTATAAGTAAGTATTCACTTAAATAAATGTGATAAACTAACTTAAATCGACTTTGAGTAAGTGTGGGAGAGCCATGCTTCGGCACGAACCTGTCAACTCAACCGGAGTGATAACATGGCCTCACAGAAAACCAACGTGAAACAACGCTTTTCGTTGTGTTTCGTCGTGTGAGTGAGTCAATTACCAAAGTCTCCCAAATCCCTGAATCCCCAACAATCCTCAAATTTTCAATTCGCAAAAGGCCGGTAACGCACTTGTAACGCCTCTGGTGTTTCTGGTCTCTATGCGCGGCGCTGATTGCTTACCATCAGGTGATCCGTCTGCTCGTTTACCGGCTTATACCATAAAATAAAAATCGATTGAGAATTGTCATGGAACTAGAGCCAGTATTCACCTAAAATCAAGAGGTGAATTATACCCTTTTACCTTGATTAGTTCCCTTCATCAAACTGAAATTATAATTGACATTTCAGCTTTGTTGTTATGTAAATAACCGACAGAAGCTTAAAATTCACTTTAAATACAGATTATATTAACAGGAATGCGCCTGGACGTTGAAGTGGCTACTATCAGAGTCTTGCTATCTCATTAAAACAATTGTTATTAACCAATTACGCCTTTGTTCATACAAAAGTAGTCTCTAAACATCAGGAATAAGGTATGTAATGGCGTAACTGGAGAACGGTCACCGGTGACCGCTTGGATCTTGACCAGTTCATCACATAAAAGTAACTATTATATTGGAACCTGTATCAATTGAAATCTTCAAATACTTCTTAGTAAGTTGAAGTTTGATTAAAAAACAAACGTCAGCAAAAATATTCTATGTCAGTAAAAAAAGCTGACGTACAGACCCCATTGTGTTTCTAACCACGTCGAATATCACCTTAGTCTTTTGTACCAACAGTAATATTGAGGCTTAGCTGAAGGAGCTGAGCCAGCTGTGTCCACACTAGACATACTGTAGCATGCTAATCAAGCCGTTTGTGACATCACTTGTGACGTCATATTAAAGGTTTTAGAACATTTTATCGTTGTAGTTACCTCGTATTAATCACCACCTCTTTTCTTTTCTTAGATACCTTCACATCACACATTCACATCCTATAAGTGGCCTCTACTGACCTAAGGCTTTTTTTCGCACGGAGAAGGTTAGGAAAGAAGAAGTTAGGAGGGTCAATGCGGGTTGTCGATTTCAAATTTATAATTAAAATTTATAAACTCAGGTTTCCTCGCCATATTTCCCTTCACCGTTTGTCAGTGGTGCCTGAATAATCTTAGAAAGTATGTATTTTCACATTGGTACTTGCCGTTGGTAGGTTTTGATCCAGCACCCTCGTGCATAAGAAGCGGGCGCCTAAAACCTCTGTACCACCCCGACATTTAGGTTATGAACCGATTATTTGTTGGATGTCTTATTACCCAGCAATGGCCTGTAGCGGACTTAACAATGGGCCACGGAAGGAACTCTTCTTCTTATGGTGCCATTTCATTCCTGAAGGTTGACCGTCAACTTTTTGAATTGGTCCTTGTCATTGGTCAGGCGGAAAAGTTGTTCCACAGAGCTGATACCAGTCCACTCCCGAATATTGCGGAGCAACGACATTTTCCTACTCCGACGGAAGGACTAGCGTTAGTCTATTCTACTTTGAGTACAGGTCGCGAAGGACTTAACAGGTTGCCGGGGCTCCAGTTCGAAAAGTGCAGGGGTAGGAACGGGGTGGTTTTTAGTCAGTAAGCGACTGACACTCCCTCTCGCCTCACCCGGGCAAAAGAAGTCATTGGATAATTTTCCCCCCTCAAAAAAGGGCTCGAACATCGACCCTCTAATTTAATATTACGTTACACACTTCAATAAGTATGTAATAGTAATATGACGCAAATGTTTCAAAGTTTGAAGGGCTATCGTTTGGTCGATTTTCTTGAAGTACCCAACTTGGAGTTGTTCTAGTAGGTACTTGTTCGAACTTCCGAGATTTTGTTAAGTCCCAATATTTGATCGAAGTTACTATATTGGAAAAGAAGTTTCGCAAGTTCAAATCGAAACTAGAATACTTGATTATTGGCGTTTTCACGTGCCTCTGTCTACAGTGTACTTATATACTTATACTTACTTATATTCAAAACTGTGGTATAATATCAGTAATATCTAGACTAGTGTGTTAAGCCTTTATAAAAGGTTGTATAAAGAGTAATTACCTGATGGGGCTAATACGTATGATAAATAGCATTAATAATTATTTACTCGAATTAAAATTACTAAGCCTCCTATAATTGAAATTGTAAAAGAAAAATACTTTTCCATACAATATGAATCCCATTATCAAGGATCCGATATTCACCACGATCCCAATAAATAGTTCGGAATTGTAATACATGCTAATTAAAGAAAAATATTTGACACTTAACATGATAAGGACAGCAACGTAACATGGTCTCTTTCCATGCATTTAATAAACTTCAAATGGTAAACGAACTTGTAACACCTCTGGTGTTCCAGGTGTCCTTGGGCAACGTCGATTGCTTATCATCACCTAGCCGAGTGCTCGTTTACCACCTTATACAAAAAAAATCAGTACAACAGCATTCGCAACATAAAAGAAAAACAAATGATACGTCAATGACGTCACGCCTAATAGGACAAGGACAAACATCATCGCTTGTTCTCCTTCTACTCAAAGGAAAATAATAATAAACAAGAAAAACAAATGATATATGTCAATGTTATCACGCTCATAATGACAAGGACAGGAATATAGCATGGTCTCTTTCCATTTATTAAAAAAAACTTCAAATGGTTTTCAGTACAACTACAGTCGCAGCACAAAAGAAAAACAAATGATACGTAAATGACGTCACGCTCAATATGACAAGGACAGCAACATAGCACCTTCTCTTTCAGTTCAAAAGATGATGTTCCACTACCAGAAATGCTGTATTTGGAATAGGTAAATTACTTTATGTTATTTATCGGTACTGTCATTAGGTACAAGATTAATGTAGTAGAAAAAAACAATGATTTCGTAAATAATGTTGGAATATAATATGAACACTATTTTTGTTATGACGTTTCCCATCATCTTATACTATTATATAACGCGGAAGAGTTTGTTTGTTTGTTTGTTTGTTTGTTTGTTTGAACTACAAGTCTGATTTGAATAATTCTATTTGGGTTGGATAGTGCATTTATCGAGGATGGATATAGGCTATAAAACATCATGCTACGACCAATAGGAGCTGAGCAGAGGGTGTGAAACCGCGCGGAAGTAGCTAGTATTGTATCATTTCATTTCACATCAAAAATAGGTTATTAGGATAAGACAACAATAATGTTGAAAGACAGAAAACCATTCAAGAGCTTAACTGCACAAAGCGTTCTCTTTAAACTAGCAACAATAAAGCAAACTCATTTAAAACCTAACAACAGTACACGTCAATAAAACAAGAAGTACTCTATAAACCACGAATTCGCTTAACAGCGACCATTTAAGTTACATATAATATGTTCATAGCATACCTACGTCTGTACAAAGTAAGTGCAGACAGAAACAGTAACTCTAAACGCCACTCTCCCTGACCCAAGTATTGTAGGTATTAGTTCTACGAGTCCCACTTTATGTTCTGTAAGGGAAAGCAATTTTAAAAACTATAAAACTCCGTGTAACTTTGAAACTGTTGTATTTTTGATAACCTTTTAGATAGGGGGCGGTGTCTGCGATTTCTTTCTAGGGCGAACTGTATTGAATGTTCTCGCGTTAACCGATACTTGACTACCTTAAAAGTTTTGCCGATATTTATTTTGTGAGAACACTGATTTTGTCGATAGTTCGTGTAGAACTTGACTGCGTTCTAGCATTTATGCCTTCCTAAATTACGGATAATCACTTATAAAGAGGTGGGCATTGTTCAGTAATATAATTATGTATTCTGGGCTTTAAACCAAACGCCAGCTAGCTTTCTGGCATTCTGGGCCTTAAGCGCTTATCTATAGAGAGAATAGAAATCAAAATGTATGGAGATGACACTGACAAGTGTCAAAATTAACGTCAATCCCATATAATTTGGTTTTATATTCTACATGTAGACAAGCACTAAGTGGCATTTGGCTACACCTGCTGATACATTATAACTGAACCAATTACAAGATTGGCCATTACCCCAGAAACACCAGTTCATGTCAACCATCTTTATTAACCGACAATCAACTGTCACTCAAATAAATGACTTAACAGTATTACAAGAGAGCATCTATTTGTCTGTACCAGACAGCATGAAGATATGTGCGCAAATTCTTGTTATGAAACAATGTACGTATTTACTTATTTATTTGTGTCAGTAAGAAAAACAGCGGTGAATAACAAGCTGAACTCAACATGCTAATATTACTCCCTGACGAATGATAAGTGACAGGACTAAAAGTATTATCAGCTTGACTTAGTACTTCTACTTGGACTAGAAAGAGTATTTATTATGATAATAATATTTCCTGCATATTTTTTTAGGAGGAAAGATGAATAATATATTTCACTGTCTAATTTGGGTCGCATACCGTAGAAGGACGAGCTTTACGTCAAATTACTATTATGTTATTCATCTTAATTTTCCGCTAATAAATACGTAAGTCCCTAGTGCAGGTATTGTGTAACGAAAATGTAGATAAACCATTAACTACCTAATCCAATTATTTAAGCATTTCTGAACAATAGAAAAAAGTTTATACCAAGACAACAAAATATCAATTGTAACACAACTTGCCAAAGCCATACAATAAGTATCTACACGACAAATCTATTCAAAACTAGTTTACTACGCTATAAAGTTAATTTTAAAACAATTCGCTTTTGAAATTACCATAAGTTTTAGTTGCCGGCTGCCGTAACCTAGAACCCATGAAATTCGACCTTCGCGATCACAACTCGCTTGAAAATGACTTTCGCTTTCCCCGACCCATTATTACACGTAATATCGTTTTCGTCAAGCGAACATAGAAAAAGTTCGCAACAAAAAACTGAGCGAAAACAGCGGTTTGTATGCTCAGGAATAACGAACAATAAACTGTTCGTATTTAATGTTAAATTCGTGTTTTCTCACTATATCTATAAAGTTAACAATCGCTTTTTAAGCCGCTGTAGATACTTGTAAAAATGGAAATACTTGAAGCTGATAGCGTCGCGCGTTGTTGGCATTTCTCCTATTATGTAGGCTGTTTAATATTTTGACATTATGCCAGTGGTAACTTTGGAAAACAGCTTACAACCTTAATATAGTGAGCGGGCATCCTAGTTTTGAGATTTTTAACGCCACATTTAACAAAATAGACTATTACAATAATACCATTACTGCCTGTCGTATTCGGATACTTGCTAATGGTACACCTACTTTTAAAATGATTATTTAGAATGTTTGATCTATATCAAACATTCTAAATAATCATTTTTATTCTATAATAATCAGAACAGTTTTCCGGACTTGGTCTAACTGAAAATTAGACCATATGGACCATTAGACCAAATTAACATTACATATAACATTTATATATGTTAATTATTGTGTCATTCTAATAAGTGTTAAACGTTTACACCTACTATTGTGTCTCTCTGCATCACCGTAAGGTTGACTGTTAGAGAATGCCACTAGGCATTAAGTCCGCCATTGTATATCTACAAAAAGTGTAAATAAATAAATAAAAAAAATTCACAATCACACTTGGTACAACGTACACCTTACTTGACAACGTGGTAATGTAATCTTAATGGTACCCAGAAGTACCTACGTCTATTTGTGTAGTCATACTGGCGACAATGAGACTGACAAAAAATATCAAGCATACGTTAAAAAAGTAGACACTCCATTACTCGAGGCATATTTAAGCTCTTTGCCAGATTTTGTTAAAAATCTGCCCTGTTTCACTATGTACCAGTTCTGGCGTGAAACTCAAACATAAGTAGGTACACACAGTAAGATAAAAAAAACCGTGTTACAATTTTATTATCGAGATAATCTTTCTCCTGGCGTTTTACCAACCGCGTGGAGTTTGTACGCAAACAGCTTTGTATACGTTTGCTGTTTTCGATTTTAAATATCATCATCTAACATTTTATATTTTATTTTGAATAGTCAGGCTAATAAAAATCTTCCTAAAAGCCATAAAGAGTATCGAGAAAATTTTTGATGTGATATTAAGTTCAAGATTTTGCTCAAGAGATTATTGTGATATATATCAGGGTTTCCACACCGATTTGTAAAATAATATAAGATAGTACCAAAGACAACGTAAAAAATAAAGTATTAATGGAAAATAGTTACATTAATATCATCCTCATGCTTCAGAAGCCTCAAGTCACGAAAATTTCAATATAATGAATATTACCAAAAATAAAAATGTGTGTAAAAGACACCGCCGCACGAATTCAGTGACTAATGGACTAAGCCCGAGAGAAATAAAATATTCTTATTACATTAATAATTAAAACATGAATGACGCAAAATTGAAATTGATATTTGCTTTTAACGATACAAAAGTCGGAGTGTCCAATTTCCTTTTTTAATGGAAACAATATTATTATGAGCTCGGTCTTTTGGAGATGAAAACCACATGAATATTATTGTAATATTATTATGGAGTATATTTTATGTTGTGCAATAAGAACCTATAGTTATGGTGTGAATCCTGAAATCGCATCTAGGCTATGGTAACATACTAGCTTATAATAATATCACAGATGGTGCCCAAATGGGTTGATGCCGATACGAAGCCGCGGAGGACTTAACAGGATACCAGGGCTCGGGCTCGAAGTGCAGGAGTACGTAAATTTAGTCAGTAAATGTCTGGCACTCTCTCTCGGTAGGGAGATTGCCTATGACGGGGGAGGCCATTAGGTAATTTTTCATGCTCAAAAAATCCAATTGTATATTTTGACAAGGTTTTCTTAATGGATTTTGAAAAATTAATGTTATACAATTCTGTTACTATTGTAGACTAAGGCCCCAGGATTCAGGACACAACTCTGTACAATGCCTTCGACACATCCCTAGAGGAACAAAACTTGTTTGTTCCACCACCTTCACAGTGCAGTACGTGACCACTACGGTATAAGACAGCCACGAACTGTGCTGTATACATTTTAGTACGTAGATCGTACTCTACTATACTATAGCCAAGTAAAGGTGTTCAGTTTAGATATTCCGCGCTTTTAAACAAAGACAAATATTTAGCAAATAAAAGGAATATTAGACGGAAAGTAAGAAATATGTCATAACATCAAACATGTGTGGGAGAGCCATGCTTCGACACGAATAGGCCGATTCGACCGAAGTGATACTACGGCCTCACAAAAACCTGACGTGAAACAACACTTGCGTTGTGTTTTGTCGTGTGAGTGAGTTTACCGGAATCTCCGCAATCCTTAAATTCCCTTTAATCGTCAATTTTTCCTGATCCCCAAAAGTCCAGTAACGCACTTGTAACGCCTCCGGTGTCTATAGCTACGCCGATTGCTTACCATCAGGTGATTCGTATGATCGTTTCCCGGCTCCAAAACAGTAACACCTCAGTCTTTGAAAAAGCATAATAAGGACATACTTTACTTCTTCTTGTAGGTCAAAAGGTTGGTGCTATTATGTTTATCCCTATGAAAATATCCAAGTAAAACATTCCATGGTAATAATATATTCATTACAATTTATATTAGTTCAAATAAAAGTTCGATATCACCGTGTTTGTTTGTAATTTTTGCGTAGGAACATGTTTGACATGGTAATATTAAAATTCTGTTCTTTAGCAACGTGTTACGCTTGCCAAGATTAAATGGCGTCATACAATTTTGTTGAAGACATTATTAGTAACGAGAATGAGAGATTCAAATTGACGAAAGGAAGGAAAGTAAAAGTCATATTCAGCTTTAACATGGAAAATATACCTAGAGATTGACACAGAGGCCTAACATGAGCTTAGCTTTTCTTTAGTATGGTTGTGGTATATAGTTATAACTATCATTTTACACAAAAATTTATAGTATGATTTAGGTACCCTAACAGGTTTTTTTTTGTCAGGGTTGACAATAATGGAATGACGGGAGGAGCATGAGGCGGGAGAGAGTGTCAGACTCTTACTGACTAAATACTACCCCGTTCCTACTCGTGCACTTCGAACCGGAGCCCCGGCAACCTGTTAAGTCCTCCGCGGCCGACCCTGACAGGAAGTCAATTCATGATCTCAAAAGTTACGGATCATTTAATGATGGAAAACCCTGTGCACATGATTTTTTACTCAGAGTATTTTTAACAGTTACTAAAATATTCTCCTAAGTCACTATTTCACGCGGACAAAGTTGCGGGTAGAAAGAAGTTAGTTAAACAATATATTAACATTATTAATTTAAAATGTAGTTAGTACTACAATGTTTCTATTACAACAAGCTAACTCAGTTCAAAGTAAATTTTCATTGCTACACCATTTAGTATTGATCTTAAACTCCATCTTATGACTTCGCAGGCGAACATTCTTAACTATGCGAGGAAGTGTAATTAATGACGTGGAGTTACTAAACTTATGATAGGGAAAGATACGTAATTTTCATACTCATTAGGAAATTACACAAAACATTCTGCCTGAGAACAAACTTCGTACGTTAGGAGCTGAAGCAAAAAGTTCCACGGATGTCTCTGCTTAAAATAAAATTATCTTCGTAGTTTGAAGTTCCAGCATGAATGTCCTTTGACGTTTAAATGGCCAGCTAATACCGCTCGCCGTAGATGTGAACTCATCCTATTTGAGAGGCTAGTAGTTTTAGCTGCAAGTAATTTTAGTTTTAAACTTTGGCTTGCATCATTGGTCTAGTGACAGCAAGTACGGTTCTTGGGTTTATCGTTGGATAGAGAAAAAGATGTTAGGTTGTTCCATGAATTTCTCCAGGATTTACTAACAATATGCCTATTCGTAATATCCTCATAAACATATTTATCAGTTTGTCTGTCTATTATAAACTCTAAAACTCAAAAATGGATTTTGATACACTTTTTTTTTAAGGGGGGAAAATCATCGGATGATTGCTCCCGCCTGGGTGAGGCGGAAGGGAGTGTCAGACTCTTACTGACTAAAAACCACCCCGTTCCTTCTCCTGCACGTCGAGCCGGAGCCCCGGTTACTCGTTAGGTTCTCCGCGACATTTTGATACACTTGCGATTTATATAGTGGTTAGTTAAATGACAAGGAATGTTCCAAAAATGTAGTTTTAAGAAATATTAATTGACAATAATTATGGTTACATCTACGAGCGTAATAGCTTTAATTTTGGCATTTATAGCGAATTCAAAGTAAAGTGAAAATCAAAATTATATATTAGACAAATAAGGGACTTTTGAACGTCAACTAAAAATTTAAAAGTGAAGATTCATTCCAAGGTGTAGATTCCTATGGAGAAGAACGAGCAAGAAACTCCATAAGTTACTCTATAGGAATAGATTTCTTATACATTTCTGCCATACACAATCTCCACCATATTTTTTATTGAACCACTCAGCAGTACGGCAGCGTTCCACCACCTCAACAAAAATCTCTTTTATATGCTATCCTAACTTAATTTGAATACAGTGGAAGCTATTCACGTTTCGTGGTTGGGATTTTAAAACGAACTAAGTTTGATCCCGGGAGCTCGTGAGAAAATAAACGTGGATCTAAATAAATTAGGGAGGCTATCATGATTTTGGTAGATGCAGTTTTGACTTTAGTAGAATAAAGTTATGCCAGAGGTAGGCAAAGGGGCATAACATTATGTTTCCATTTTTAGATATTATGTTAGGAGTTTCACTGCACGGTTGATGAGGTGGCTGGGTAACTGGCTGCCACGCAATGTGTAGCGGGATTCCCGTACGATACAACATTTTGTGTGATCCACAGATTGTTGTTCCGGCTCTGGGTGTGATGTATATATGAACTTGTATGTTTGTGAACGTACCCACGACACAGGAGAAAATATTAGTGTGGGGCAACATTAAAAAAAAAATAAAGTTCCATGTAATAAGGGGTGAGCTTACTACCATTTTATAATGCATTAGAATCACTACATAACATCGTCTACATAAACGATACGACCTTCAAATCTTCAAGAAAAGTGCGTACTCCTTTTTAAAACTCCTCCGGCAACGCACCTGTGACTCCTCTGGTGTTGCGGGTGTCCATGGGCGGCGCTGATCGCTTACCATCAGGTGATGCGTCTGCTCGTTTGCGTCCTATTCCATAAAAAAAAAACATAAGAGGGTTTGCTAGGTACCAAGCATAAATCTAGGCTATTACACATATATTCTCAAAAAAGCATAATAAGGACAAAACCGGCAATAGAACGTACACCCTCACTAGCTTCCAAGATATACTATCATCATCAACAGCCTATAAATGCCCACTGCTGAGTAAAGCCTCTTCTCACACGGAGAAGGTTAGAGCATTAATCACCACGCTTGCTCAATGCGGGTTGGCGATTTCAAACTTATAATTAGAAATTATAAGTCCAGGTTTCCTCACGATGTTTTTCCTTCACCGTTTATCAGTGGTGTCTAAATAATCTTAGAAAGTACATATAACTCGGAAAAAGTCACATTGGTACTTGTTGTTGGTAGGTTTCGAACCCGCACCCTCATGCATGAGAAGTGGGCGTCTTAAGCCTCCGGGCCACCACGACATACTATAAGATATACTATAAGTACATACAAACAAACACATTCTAATCTGTGTGTGTCTGATATGTGTTTGTGTCGGTACAAGAAACGTTGCAGTGACACTGTTGTAAACAGCTTTGCAGTTCTAGATTTTAAAGCGGTTACCGTCTTGGGACATTATTTCCAGAATTCACTGGGAAATCTTTGAGAAATTCCTGCGACATACGTTGTCCAATAATGATATCACGGTCGTAGAATATAGAATATTTTTTTTTACTGCCTCGTTGGTCAAGTGGTCGTAAGTGCGACTGCCGGGCAAGGGGTTTTGAGTTTGATTCCCGGGTCGGGCAAAGTATTACTGGGTTTTTAAATATTCTCAGTAGTAGCATGGAGTCTGGAATTGTTACCGGTATATGGCAATAGGCTCACCCCCTATTACATGGGACTCAAAACATAAATTGTGAAAAGTGGGTGGTGATATAATGTGCACCTCTGCCTACCCCTTCGTGGATAAAAGGCGTGATGTTATGTTATATTAAAAAAAAATACTTGACATTAAAGTGACATACATATTATTGACGTGATATAGTACAAACGTCAGCAGGTTAACCTACACCTGTTAATTTTGTCCGTTGTATTTTCAACTGTATACTAAAACAAATAAAGTTGAAAATCGTATAAAGGAATTAAACCGAACGTGATATAGCTGTACTAGTGCTGTGAGCAATAGTATTGAGCATCTAGGTTCCGATTACGAGTGTGTGTCATGCGAGTGTTTGAGCTCGTCGTACGGTACGGTAATCGTTCGTTTGATGGATGGCTCAGTTGAAGTCGAGATGATGTTGTATAACTGTATATGACATATATTGCAGTCTCATCCTATTAATTGGTCGGTAGACAAAGCTTCGTTTAAGTTGTAAACGTATCTTCAGTTATCTTAGTTATTTGTATTATAACTTTCGTGAGACATACTAAATAAATTATTATGTTTTCGGCTTTTTCACATTATTATTTGACGAGGACCAGTAGCAGCGCGACCGTCGCCGCGTCGCAAGTCGCGAAATGCTGCTCATGAATATGAGCCTCTAACATGGCTTGAAACTAGTCGAGTTCCTCGTCAAATAATTACGTAAGTCAGCCGAAAACATAATATCTTAGTAATAGTTGTGAAAGGAAACGATTTTTTTTCATAAAGTTTTACAGTTTCTATAGTCCTCTTGCGTTGTGTTTCCCTAATTCCTCAATCTCCCTAATCCCTGAATCCCCAACAATCCTCAAATTCCCAATACCCAAAAGGCCGGTAACGCACTGGTTACGACTCTGGTGTTTCAGGTGCCCATGGGCGACGCCGATTGCTTACCATCAATTGGTCCGTCTGCTCGTTTACTGGCTTAACCCATAAAAAAACTACGACGACGGCGGCAAAAGAGCGCACATCAAAGTGTTGCCGTGACCTGTGAACGCTTGCAATACCTGGATATCACTTCACTATCATTAGGGTCATGCATGATTATGTAATACATCATTAATAGTCTGTGATAATCGAATCCTGAATCTATGGACTTATCTGCGCCACACCTGTCAACTGGGCTTCAGTCAAGAGTATATAGTTCCTTTGTTCCTTTGTAGGACACCCAGGGGAAGAGTACAGCTACTTAGTAATAAAATAAACGCATTCCACTCTACCGCCTGCACAGCTTCCTTTATACTGCAAACCCTAGGTTTAACACTCAAGACAAATCTTTGAACACTACTTTTGTGGCATTTTACTATCTTTTTTCGCACTGTCCGCTCTTAAAGCAACAAAAATCGTATCTCGATTGTTTTATAGCTCTTTTCTGCAACTTAAAATGTTCCAGTTTGGAAAACTAAAAGGATTAGTTGACGTAAAATGTTTTATCCAAGAAGATTCTGGAGTCCAAAGTTCTTCTTCTGCTCATCGGTTTTACAAATGTGAGTCCTAGCTAGTTTGGTATTGGTTAAATAATTAACATTTTCTTTGAACCTAATTTAGTACATACATACATACATAACATCACGCCTTTTATCCCCGAAGGGGTAGGCAGAGGTGTACATTGTGCACACAGTGCACTAAATGCCACTGCAGAATGTAACACCCATTTTTCACTATTTATGTTATAAGTCCCTTGTAATAGGGGGTGAGCCTATTGCCACATACCGGGCACATTTCCAGACTCCGTGCTACTACTGAGATTTTTAAAAACCAACCCAGTAATACTTTGCCCGACCCGGGAATCGAACCCGAGACCTCTTGACCAACAGTCGCAATTGCGCCCACTCGGCCAACGAGGCAGTCGTTTCTAATTTAGTTCTGAAATACATATTTTCCAGAATAAGTAATTACAGGATTCGAAGCGCAAAGGAAATCCATTCCCATCAAATACTGTACACTGCTGAAGCCATAATGAGTGAAACTCGACTGCAACCTAAAAAATCTAAAGAAAAGGCTTCAAAAAAGAGATCCTCTTCAATTCTTAATTAGCTACATCAATAAATTGCCTTTAATAGCACCTTTTGTCGTATGTCGCACTTGCAACAAACTTTTGCTAGTCTCGATACAAACTAACAAACTAATGACAGTGCCCATTACTGTTGTTAGCTATAGGTCACACTTTGTGGTTTATACTGTCTTTGTATTACAGTGTAAAGTTTAGGTAACTGCTGCTAGGATAGGTTAAAAGCTAATATAAGTATCGTCTGGAACTTTGTTCCCCAATTACTTAATGTATATCGTTCAGTTTTAGGTAACACCTGAGGCTAGCTAGAGTAAACTTTGAAACTAAAAATTGGTATTATAGTTAAATATTTAGGTTTAGAGATCTCTCATAAGCGTACGTACCTATGATATCATCACAAAATATACTTTATTTACAAATAAAATAAAAGACAAATAAAAAAATTGAGAAACCAAAATTAGCGTCTCATTCATTCAACCAATACAATACAATTTGTACATAGTAATACACAACAGATACCCTTTGTCATTTGTTCATTGTTGCATGAACAATAACAAGGAAAACAAATCTTTCTTCGTATACTTACAAGAGTTCAAAACGGCATGAACATGTTCCTAAGACAAAGATCTGTGATCCGTGCTCATTGGAGATCTCCTCGCTCCACGATTGTATTTTTGGGGCAACAGGATAATATTTCTCATGTGATTCTATCAGAAGATAAGAATTCCCTTACATACGAGGTAATTATTTACCTTGTGTAAATATTACTCTTGGAGCCTTCTTTGTTGCTAGATTACATTTTTCCGTACTGCGGTAGCGGTTCATCATAATTTTATGGATTCTAATACTGGATTTGATTAAAATAACGTTGTAGATATTATGGTCGTCATATTTTGTACGTAGATACTGTACAATGTAACTATATTTGTGTATATTGTTGTCTTAATTATACCATTTAGAAGCAATTTCGAAAGTCAAAGTTACAAGAAAGACTCTTGGTCTGCTATTAAATTGAAGTTAATTGCTCGCTTCAAAGAAAATTCGAATAAAACTCACCGGTTACGCTTTTAACATGGCGTGTATTGTAAGAACGTGCCCAAAAGCTGTGAGTAAAGCCGTTTAAAAAACTGATGACAAGACATAAAAAATCCACAGCCCAAATCCGACTAGTCGATTGATTTAGTCTTCATGCGCAGCTAGCCTAAAATTTACAGCCAAGCTGCAGTCGAGAGCTGAACCGAATGTGTGACACTCGTTACACGCTGCTGACGTCATAACATAGCCCACACCGCACCCGCTCTATTCTTTTATTTATCAGACGTTCTTTATTTGAACTTTGAACATTCAACGTGTCTTTTTTTTTCTTTTATTTTCACTCAACTTTTTAATTTGTAAATTATTATTAGCATACAACCTCTTTACGTTAATATAAGTAGAGTAAAAAACCCACGTCTATTTATTGTGGATGGTGTGTGCTAGCTCCGCTCGTACTGGTTAATACTTTTAATTTTCTTTTTCCGTTATTAATTTCTAATGAAATCGTGCCGGTTAGACTTATTAAAATACTTTCTTTGTACAACAAATGCATGTAAGCATTTCATTTCACATTGAAATGAAATTCTCGGTCCTTCTCGGTAACCAGAGAGAATTAATTCTAAAGACTTTTCTTTCAGCACAGTTTATTTATAAACTGAAACGCAATTACTTAATAACTTGAAAGAACATTTTATAATAATTCCAAACTAGTCTTGTGAAGTAAAATATTCATTTATTCATCCATATATAGGAATGTTCCAGTAAAGATTCGAGAGATAGATTTCAGAATCATATTATAAGTCGATCAATACTTTCATTTGAATAATAGAACGAAATAGAGTTTTATAACGTTCGTCTGAGACTTTATATGCCTTTTTACATCGACTAGTGGAAATAGCTTGTTGGAAAAATCCCTTTGATGTATTGCCTATGGGCGGTGTAGGTTCTGTGTTCGCTTTTTGTGTTTTCAAACCGAATTTTGTTTGTGTTCTGTACCAGAGACAAATTAATTGAGGAAAAACAAGATCACCGACGGCGTAGGTAGCTGTAGGTATTATCCGAATTTTTATGTTTTAAAAGTCATCAAATCTAAGAATAATTTGTGGATACTTACAAAGTTCGAGAAAAAATGTGAGTGCGCCATTTTTCTATTAAAACAAACAATAATTATCGCTTTTTGTTATTGAAAAAAAGAGGACATGTTGTCGACGTACGCGTTCACTTGAAACATAAGCTTTGACTGATGATACGCTGTGCGGGGCTTCGGGGGAATTCATAATTCATCCCAGCCACTCGTCTGTTCCCTTTGATGACGTTTAGAGAACACGTCGCAACCTCCTAGCAGGTAAATAACATGTGCCTCTGAGCTTTGATATTTAATCTCAGATTCTTTGTGCTTTCTAAAACCAAGTACAGCAATCACGTTCTTACTGTAAGTACCTACTAAAGAAGGAACCGAAAACTTCTTCGCAAACCTCGTGTCTCCGGAAAAATTGCGGCCAATTGTACCCCGGCCCGCTCCCTTATAATATCGACGGAGCTCTCGAAAAGTTTAAGAAACGCAAGAGCCTCTGAATAAATAATGGTGCGGCGCGCCAAAACTTTTACAGATATTGGCTTTGTTTCGCAGCGGACAAATATTAACGCGAGCAGCTGCGGCACACGTATTTACCGTGGGACAGCCGAGTCCCTACATGTCACGGTGCGAAGGAAATTGTAACAATTGTGCCGCGACGCGCCGCACTCTACACACCACACAATATTTAGTTCCTACATAATTAATTGTCCCGCTTCCACAACAACACCTGTCAATATTTTACATACCTGTTATTATAACCGACGTAATTAAAGTATATTTTTGTTCACAACATTGAGCATTATGAAAATATCCTCGTATAATATTATGGAATTTTCCCCGTGGTAATAGGACAGTACATTTTACAAACCGGGAAACTGTAAGTTAATTCTAATATCGATTTCCTATTTCCCCCGGCGTGGCGCTGCGGTTTGCTTGTGTTATTCTATAATTTACTTTGTAGAAAAGCTCTCGGTATTGGCTATGGATTCGAGCGAAGTGGACATTATTGATGTGGGAGCAACGAATGTGCTTGTACGTTGCATTCCGCAACCGATTTAGTTCCGTCGATCCGGTGGCCGACACTACTTTAATTTCGTTGTCGGGACTCCGCAATACGTACAAACCGATAAATTGAACATGGACCGCGTTAAGTCGATTCAAGGATTAATGTTCTGTGCGCCAGGAAAAGAGTTTATTCACCATGTAATTAAGTTTACAGTAACTACAGGATTTTATGATATTATAGATTTATTGCGCTATAAAACTGCGAACATGGCACCGTTGCGATAACGACAAATTGAAGGTTTCAGTCAATGAAATTGCTCTTTTGTATGCAGAAAATAAATGGTATCTCTTTCTGCATTACTTTAAAATAAATATCGTTTGAGAAAAAACGTAAAATATTACTATACAATGGTTTTAATTTTGACAGAAGAATTTATCAGCTACAAGAAGTTGGTTAAGAATAACAAGGCCTTCCATCTAATTAATGATCTTTGTTCAAAGCCCGAACGGTTACGAATCTAAACCATTTATATTTCAAAGTTATCGGATTTCTGCGGCTAATTAAGTAAAACGACACAACGGCAACAGTGTATATCAATTATTTCAATTGTTTTTAATAGAATTAGAAGCTTAATCGACGGAGGTAAATTGTGCTCAGTAGTACCTCGTCCTGATTTGAGAAGCTGACGGTTGCCATTAATTATTGACAATGTCTTTGACGTAACCTTCCAAGGTTTCCAGTGGCAATATTAATGTGGTGTCTACGTGCATTTCACGGTAATATCCTCTAAACCACGTACACAGCGCAAGCCACTGGTCTTGTTAGGGAAACCAAACAAGCAATTTCTGTAAGCTGGTATTAATTGAATGACTGTTTATTATCCATGGCTTAATTTAATCACCGGGGTAGTGTAAGCTGTGTGTCAATATGTATGGAACTCCACAGAGCTGGATGAACATTAAACTAATCCATTCTCAACGTATTTGTGTAGATAGTAGATAGGCAGCTTGTCGTATTGGGTTCTATACAGATTCTTGTCGCAAATTGAGTTTGTGTACAACAGTTATTAGTACTTTTATTACCGACTTTATAGATATGACTAACCGAAACTTGATTAGTTTTGCTCGTTTACATACATATAATATTAATGTAGGTATGCAAACTATGACAATTTTGGACAAGGCTTTCATGGAACAACAGAACGTTAATTTAAATTGGATGTATTCATGTTTGTGTGCTTTCTAGGCCTGTTTATGATTGTGATATTAATGTTCGTATGTAAATGCGGCCGTGTGTGAGATAATGTACCTATATTTCGACTATTTCACTAACACAACTAAACTTGCCGTATTTTTTGTGCATAACCGCTGTCTCTCAATTAAAAACTCTGTTCAGATTTGCAATAAAATATTAAGCGGTTGCACAAAAAAGCAAAAGCACTTCAGTTGGTTTCCAGTTAAAAAAACTACACTTTGCTGCAAATAGGTACAACCATTCCTCATTCAGTGAGCCCGCTATTCATTCTCAAATACGGCTCGCTCAACCTAGCGCCTTCCTTACAAACTAGACGAGCGCAATTATAAACAACAACAAGAAAAAAACACGACCAATTTCTTCATCCATGAAATGACAAGATTCTGAATTTATCTCAAGTAACTTGGACAGTCCTTAAGACATTTCAAAATAAGTAAAGAAACAAAAATGACAGACGAGTACGTACTTGATGACGACGGATAACAAAGCAAGTGGGCGTGAGAGACGGCGAGATTATCGCAGACAGTTGAAACATTACGTTTTCTGACAGAATCCACCTTGGAGGCGTGTGCGGGAAGATTTGCTCTAACGAATTTTACTAACAAACTGTCTAGGAACGCTCTCAAGCTCCACCATTTACCCTGGGGCGGTGCAAACCTGGTTATAATCACATTAAAATTTCACTTTGTCGTTCCTTCTGACTTTTGTTTGACTCCTAAGACCTCAGACTACCTCGTTTCAGTGTAATCTGAGGCTCGACTCCCACCATGCCAATTAATTATACCGCAACTCGGGATTTTAAGGTTTTAAATTATTATTTGCGTTTGTAATTGTGTACCAGCTGAGATCAAAAGCAGTCGTATTCTAAGAACAATACAAGTTGGAGATTAGTATTTCAAATTTTCTCTTGAGACTAATTGGGAAGAATATGAACCTTTAGTTAAAATATTTATTAATACTAACTTCTGTAAGCACTGATATGCGATACAGTTCGTGATAAATCAAAAATCAAAATGGAATCAACCAATTTGTTGAAATACTCGATCAATTACAATCAATCTTAATTCATCTCTAATTAGATTCGTATTAATACGTCTAGCAGCGTGACTGTAGACGTTACATTACAAAATTCAGTTAAAAAATTGATTAAAATTTAATGTGCTTTAATTTTATATTGCTTTCAGAAAATGCTATTAACGAAGTGGACAGAACGAGTAATTATTGTGAAATTAATTTAAACAACTGTGTTAACGTCGTCACAAAGAACCAATATAATAATTTAACTATTTCACACCCTTTAAACACCTGCCAATAAATTGCTTTTGTGGCTTTAAATCTATATCAACATATCGTATTAACAAGCAGTGCGGTGTCGAATTTTATAATTATCGGGTGTTCGCAGTCCGGTACAGGTAACATCGTTAATTGGATCCCTCCTCGTTATAACTTGATAGCATCGTATATCACCGACTGCGCCGATAAATTGCACTCTTCTCATGACGTATCGACAAGATAAAATTGTAATTTGATTCGTCATCGCGAAAAATAAACATCAATTAGTCGAAACTGTGTTGTTCGCATCCCTATTCGTTTTAATTGAGAATTATTGGGTTTATGCATTCGATTAAATATATTGATTGTACATACTGCAGTGTTTTTCACATTTTCGTTACGACGACACTGCGTACGCAAGCGTGGACTATTGTTTCCGCGAAACATTTTTTACGAAATATTTTTTGGATGTGCGTGGTGAGCTTCGTTAGATTTTCACACAGGCGCACCTAAGCGTATTAGTTGTACCTAACAAAAACATTCTCTGGATAGCTTTAAAGGTCTTTCTTTTGTAGCACGTATTATTTTGTGGGAAAGAATGCGTGGCTGTTGATAAAGCGACGACGAACTTGAAACATAAATCTTAATCGACATTCCTTTTCTACAACTCTGACGTAACTTAAAATTAGTTTCAGTTACCAATTTCCGTCTCGAAAGTCAATTTCGTCCAATGATTTGAGTTTAAATTTACAAACTTTATACAATTTTACACAAAGGGATCAAGACAATATCCGACAAGCTGAGTTTTGGAGAGGAAGCAATTTGAAGTGCAACCCATCGGTTTACATGAGTCGATTGGTGTGTGGCAAGTCGTATCTCATAGGAAGTGGTGATATGGAATGTGTTTCCAATAATCTGTGTTCAGGACAAAGACTAAATGGATAATCGATGACGCCTTTCACGTATCTCTACTTTTAAATAATGAGGGGCGAGCCTGACCCGGGAGAAAAATACGTCAGAGAACAAAAGAGATTAAAGTTATTTATCAGGGTTAATGTGACGTAGACGTAGGCGTAGGTATATAGATACGTTGTGCGGTAATGCTCATACCAGATTTATTCGTCGAATCATGAAATGTGGTAAACAGTTCCCGTAATTGTGTCTGAACAAACGAAATGGGAGCGTGTAATCAGGTTGCTGTCCAAAACATATTAACATCGAAATTATAAGAGAAACAGACATTGTCGGGGTACTAATGAAATGGATGATATTATTAGATATGTAATCAGGTACGTACTGTGTTGTTACCTGAGTAGGTACATACAAACAGGGTTTAATTAAACACGAACCTTTGTTTTTAGTTTCACGATTTATTATTTAGGTTTGAAGGTCTAAGTAAGGTTGCGCCTACATTACTGATGCATGCGTGACGTCTGTCGGGGCAGGTCAGCTGAAAGCCGCAGTGGGTCTCTAACTATCTATCTAGAGACTATTTTAGACATTGCCCTTTGTAAAAACGTCCATTTCGATTGAGAAAGACAAATATGTTATGTAATTTATTCTGACATGGTTCAGCTGAAATCATTTATTATTCCGAAAAATGTTCATGTCATTGTACACTCAAAGGAAACATTCTGAAATTAAATGAGTCCTCTTAAATAATTAACTAACTGATACATTTGCAATGTTGACTTCTAAATGTTTGACTTTGGAGTTAGTAAAATAAGGGTTAATGATTATCTAAATCACATAGCAACACACGTACTAAGTAAAAGTAATCCAGTGCCCTTATACTAAAATAAGGCACAAAATTACATTGATGTAATTACCCATCCCTTAAAATTTCATTACACAACTCCCAAGCTAATTACGAAAACCGCTACAAAATAAATTCGTAGTCAGAATCATGTAATAACTGTATATTAACTAAAATCGCGGGTTACTCACGCGAATATACTGAGAAAAGCTCTATTAGTTTCGAACCACAGCGGGGTTCTTCGCTTCTTGGGCTCGCAGCGCAAGTAGCAACATCGATGCGAGCGCCAACGCCAGCCGGTGAGCTGCGCTAAGCGCTAGGAAGAACCCCTCTGTGGTTCGAAACTAGTAGAGCTTTTCTCAGTATATTCACATGAGTAACCAGTGATTGTAGAATTTAGCCTAAAGTCTCGTATTCACTAAACAACAATAAGGGTTATTATTTTCTTGTTAAGCAGATGACGCATTAAACGTAGCATAATTAACAATCACGACGCATTAAACGTAGCATAATTAATCACTGCAGCTATCAAAAGTTGCTGATTGGTTTCATATTAGCTAATTCTTTATTGGACAAATAGTAATTCATGCGAAGTCGAAGTTTTGGTGGCCCGGAGGTTAAGACGCCCGCTTTTCATGCATGATGCGGGTGCGGGTTCGAAACCTACCAACGGCAAGTATGAAAATGACTTTTTCCGACTTAAAATTATATACTTTCTAAGATTATTTAGATACCACTGATAAACGGTGAAAGAAATAATAATGAGGAAATCTGGACCTATAAATTTCTAATTATAAGTTTGAAATCGCCAATTCACAATGAGCAAGCTTGATGATTAATGCTCAAACATCTCCATGTGAGAAGAGGCTTTGCTCACCAGTGGCCACTTATAGGCTGTTGATGAGGAGTTCATACTACATTAGCGAATTGTTCTCATTGACGCGCAACACGTGACCCTCAAAATGTTTAGCAACGTTGCACAATTAGGCGACGCGGTGTTGCCAGCTTGTGCGCAACGTGGCGCGCTTATTTGTACCCGTGCAACTTGCTGTACACAACTGCAGTTGCGCATAAAAAAGGGTCACACGCAATCAACAAATAGGTACCGCTCAAATCAGTACTAATTCGTCTAGTGACATGACATCGTGAACGATTTGCGATTAACTCGTCGAGTACCGGTTTTATAGACACAATTAAAGAACAATAGGTCGCGGTCACCGGTGACCGCTTGGTGTTTGACAGTTTAAATACATATTTGTTGACAGACTAAGTTACTAATGAAAGTTCCGCACTGATTTTCGACACGTAAAAGTGCTCCCTGGCCGGGAGCATTCGCGTGTAATGTAACGTTACAGATCTGAGCATTACATCAGTGAAGGAGGAGAACCGAGCATTACAATGCGCATCTTGTAATGATATAATGTGTAATATCTTGATACAACTTGTAACATCAATGTCTGACATCTTGCTATGAAATGCTCAAAGTCGAATCTATATGTTACATTACAAGCAAATGCTCGTTCGTCAGAGAGGTTTATTGTAATGTAATGCTCAAAGTCGAATCTATAATGTTACATTACACGTGAATGCTCCCGGTGTGGGAGCACCTTTAAGCAACACGTTTCGCAACATGTAGCACGTCAAATATTATTTTGGTTTAAATATTAAATAAAAAATAGACCCGTATATGGCAATAGGTTCACGCCCTATTACATGGGACTTATAAGTCATAACATAAATAGTGAAAAGTGGGTGTTACATTGTACAGTGGTATAATGTGCATCTCTGCCTACCCCTTCGGGGATAAAAGGCGTGATGTTATGTTATGTCATGTAGACCGGGAGTCAGATCTCATAATTTGTCTGTAATTGAGACTTTGGGTTCGAATTCTTGTTAAGTATCAAGTGACCGAGCAGATTTAGTAGCGCTATCACTAGGGATCTTAAACGCGTCTGAAACGACCACAGCTTTAGAAATTTTGATTATAATTCAGTATAATTGGTAATATTCCAATACTGAATTTGGTTGGAAAATTCCTTAAATTCTAAACATGTCTTATACTGTAGGTAGCTATCTCCATAATTAAATCTTAACACACATGTACGTATATAGGTATGTGTGCCAGTATTTATTGACAATAAACGTTGTAGAATTCAGAGAAGTTCAAAACGCAGGGAGAAAATTTTAGTTTTTTTCCGGTGGAAATCTACTTTACTGTTTTGGCCATATATACACTTATACATTAAGTGCTTTTCCGTAAAACACGCTGCTTGCAAATCAATAGGAATACCCTTTTTAAATCGCAAAAGGCTAGACAAAAGATAGGTGAGGGTGAATCGGAAATAAACAGCATTAATGAATCCCTTTCAAACGACGCACGACAACGGGCCAAAACGAGTGATATTATCGTTTGAGTTCCACCACCTCTTTCAAAACTTAGTTCAGTTTAATTGTTCGTTTTACTAATAAATAGAAAGGGTGGCACACCAATTTACCTCTAATATATTACTAAAACAACTTTCACAAACTTCCTTATTACCCTATACAGGGCTCTTAGGTGGAGGCCCCTTAAATAAATTACTCACCGCAGTTACGTCAGCCCCTAATGTCACACCGTCCATAGAGACATAGCGACTGTCATCAACCATGGCTCCCATTACATATACATTGTGAAACCCCCTCCATATTATATGCGTACTCACATTACCTCGTACGCACCTCCAAATTACGTCAACATCCCTTTACTATAGCTAACTAAGTATAAATCTTATGAAAACTTCCTCGGCCCTACGTAAAGCTATGATTTATAAGTATTTACATGCACACAATGAGCAAGGACACAACCTTCCGTTTAAACAAGTTATCGATTCCATATAATATTATACATGTATACGAGTGTCCCTTTCTAGTGTCCGTAGGGTACGAACAATGCGGTGCCATAAAATAAAGGCATCGTCACCACTTCACGCCGCGATATTGGTAAAAAGGTCTGAATCTTTATGATAATAAGTCACGAAAGATCGCACTCGGAAAGGTCATAAATAAAATAAGACGACTGACCCTCGAAAATCTTAAGCACATTATGAATAAGTGGCCATCGAATTTCGTGGGACGACTTTATATTTAACATAATCAAATAGGATCAATAGCTAGGGACAAGGGAAGCGACACCCCTAGATTAGTGGTGTTTGGAGCTTAATCTCGTCTCGCTTCGATACTAAGCCTAAACACGCGACTTAGCTCACCACCGATCCTGCAAGCGTCTCCGCGACGATATAAACCCAGCAAGCTGTTAAACACAACCGCTTTGTTAGCTCTAACGTCCCACTAATTTCTTACGCTCACTGCGCACGCAATCTCTTCCTTACGTACGCTTGCCTGATATAAAGACAACAGATGGGACGAGATGCGTCAAGCATATTTGAAGAGATTAAGCGACTGAAAACATTTAACTCCTAACTCATGCACCTCTTAATTTAACACAAACATAAAGGTACCACCACAAGAGTCTGAATAACGAGTTTCCCGGGCGCTTTGTTTTATATTCAAATACAATTTCCTTAATTAGACGCGAAGTATCTCTTGAAAGAATAATGCGAGTTGCCTGGAGCGAGATAAGCTAGGGACATGGCGGAGGCGAGTAACAAGGGGAACGCTACATTTTAATAAATATCATGTAAGAGACTGACTTCACGGTAAAACTTCATGAAAGTTCTTTATGGACTAGAATAGTTTACTTAGTCACAGAACATATATAAAGTTCTAGTAATAGCGTTGCCTTCCAGCATAAATTCAGTCAGGCATAATTGTTGAGAATCTGAAGCACCGCGTGGTGACGACTCGCGACAACTGTTTTGCAAGTTACCACAAACTTGAACATCTGAACTAAAACGTAATCGGAGCTGTAGTTCAATTAAATTCTGACAAAGGAACAATGTGTTCACTAGGGTACTAAATTTTCCATTTTGATGAATCTTGTTTGCCAGCGACGAGTCGAAGGGCAAGATGTCGTGAATATCGGCCTCAGCTCAAGGTCGTATGTTGATATCGAAATAAAGCCCTACGAACGTAAGCACTACAAACATTCGCTTCGCACTGAAAATAAAAGAAAAACCTGAAGTTTATTAAGCTGTAAACTGACCGTAAAATAGAACATTCAGGTCAATAGGTGCTCAGTGCGAAATCCAAGGTACAAAATACGTTCAAAGAATTACAGGGTACTTCAGTAATGTTATACAGCTATAAATGTTTTTCTATTTTCCTGGAAATTACTGAACAAAAAGTAGGTTATTGCCAACATCCGGCTATCGCTATAACGATCTTAGATCGGAAATCACTCGGATCTTGCTAACAAAGTGACGTTAAAAGGCCATTTCGATACAGTGTACGTTCGCTACAGACACGTAATACATTGATGGAGTAATTATTATCTAACGTAAAAGTCAATGCATTTTGTGGTGGATTTATGGACGGATTAAATGGTTTGCACACCGCAAATTACATTAACAGCAGAAGTAAGCTTACAAATGGTCACATTTCACATTCAAAATATTGTCCTTTCCATATGAACACATGGTCTAAAATTCTATAATAGACCAAACCGATGATCTGAAAGCGTGAAAACGCTACAGAAAAATCCCCGCGGGAATGCGAATTGTCGCGGATGAAGTAACCGGGAAAACGTAAGTACCTACGTAAGGTTAAACGTGCGAGGTATCCTCGGTCAGATTTTCGAAAGGTCAACTCCAGGTACTTTGGGAAAATTAAACAGAATTTCTGCACTTGAATTTAATAATATAAGAGAGACTTTGTATAAAGTGGGTAAATTAAAATGTAAGCACATTGCTTTACGCTAAATTGCTTTACGACAAAGAAAACAATAGTCACCACCTCTTCTTTTCCCGCGGGTGTGTCATAGGAATCAGTCTTGGGTGGCCAGTGCCTTTAGCCAAACGACACTTTAACGCTTGTCTACAGAGAGAGTAGAAAACTAAATGTAGGGGGATGACACTGACAAGTGTCAAATTTTACGTCAATTCCATAAAATTTGGTTTTCTGTTCTACATGTAGACAAGCGCTAAATGGCATTTGGCTACAGCTGCAGGTCAACTAAGACATTACTCATTTACCTTTGCAAACGCTTCTTAACCATTTAAATGCCATTCCATCCATTTAAATACCCATGGAGGGTATTACGATATCCAAAAAAGTAGCCTCATACACCCACAGATGCTGTAGTATCCAAAGCGACGAGTTATGTTTAACTCCATCTAGTTTTCCAGCGGTGGATTGCTACAAAGCACGACAAATTCAGAAATCTAAACAAAATATTCTACAGTTAGGAGTAGCTCGATATCGATGCTAACCATTAAATTTCGTTTATAATAATATAGAAAATTAAATTAGTTCACTACAAAGTACTTAGCCCAAGAGATACGTGGGCACCACCCACAGACTTTACATGTTAGTATTACATAGTACATTATATACACTTGAATAAATAAGAAGATAGATTGATGATATTATTTATTTTCTTTCATCTTTTCTGACCGCTTTTAATATAAGTCCCCGTTCGCCTTTATACATAATTTATGTAACTTGAGCAGTTGAGCGTGATCGATACCTTTTAGAAATGAAAGTTTTACTTTGGTCATAACATAAATATATTGTCACGGCTTTTATCCTTCAAGGGTTGGTCAGAAGTACACCATTTCATAATATTTTACACGTGTCTCGTCACGTATCTTTTTAAACAAGCGATGTGGCATACTGACATAATTTTAAAACCACGATAAGGTTTCAAAGTTGATATAAGTATACTTTACTTGACTGCATGGTTGGCGCTGCGACTGGGTAACTGGCTGCCACACAATGTGCCGCGGGTTCTATTCCCGTATTCATAGATTGTTGTACCGGGTCTGGGTGTCTTGTGTAGTATGAAATTGTATGTTTGTAAACGCGCCTACGACACAGGAGAAAAGCCTACTGTGGGGCAACGTTTAAAATTTTATTTTTTTTATATATATTAGATGGGTAAACGTTTGGCATCTCGCCTCTAGTCGGTAATCGATGATCTAGTTTACAGATCCAGCATTGCAATCATGCAAACTTGTAATCGTTCCAGATTATTTTTAAAATAAAGCCAAATAAAAATAAACTTCAACATCGTAGGTGCCTTTTTTCTTATTTTTTTTTATTTTGATTAAAAAAATTGTTGACGCAATCAGTCCCGCCCATGGACACCCGAAACACCAGAAGTGTTACAAATGCATTACCGACCTTTTGGGGATTAGGAATTTCAGAATTGTTGGGGATTCGGGGATTAGAGTAATTTGGCCTACGGTAACCTCACTCATACAACGAAACACAACGCAAATGTTGTTTCACGTCGGTTTTCTGTGAGGCCGTGGTATCACTCCGGTCGAGCAGGCCCATTCGTGCCGAAGCATGGTTCTCCTACACTTAAAACCTAATTGTCTAACACTATTTACCACCAAAAAACAAAAATGTTTTTTTATTTACTTCAGATAATAATTCAGTACACGTTTTTCCGAAGAAAACATAATATTTTTAGTACTAATTAATTCCGACCGATTTATTTATTCATTCTATCGAAATAAAATAACATTAGAAAGGAAAAAACAATTATTAAAGGTTATTTTCCTATTTCTCCTAACCAAAATATGTTTTCTGTCAATATATTGTTGTGATTTGATCGGGGATGTCGTATTGTCTCATTGAAATACCTAGATCACAATCTATAAATATAAAAATATAACACACACACATACACATAACATCACGCCTTTTATCCTCGAAAGGGTAGGCAGAGGTGCACATTATACCACTGTACAATGTCACACCCACTTTTCACTATTAATGTTATGAGTCCCATGTAATAAGGGGTGAGCCTATTGCCATATACCGGGCACAGTTCCAGACTCCGTGCTCCGTGAGAATTTTTAAAAACTCAGTAATACTTTGCCCGACCCGGGAATCGAACCCGAGACCCCTTGCTCAGCAGTCGCAATTGCGACCACTCGGCCAACGAGGCAGTCATATAACAATAAGTAGGTTAACTGATCATATAAACAATACATTTATCTATACTTTGTGCCCAATAAATATTTACTCAATAAATTATTAGATCACTGAGTCTCCGTAGACGACACTCTGTTCTTCAACAGACCTAAAAAAGTACACTGAAATTGACAGTTGATAAAAAGCCAGCCATATTTACCATATTATATTCCTTTTTTGAAATGATTTCAAAAAAAGAAGACCGTTCTCAGCGTGGCCTCAATGTACATTGTACATACCTATGTAGATAGAAAAAGATAGAAAGATAATCTTTATTTCACACACTAAAACAGATGACACGTACAGATTAGTAAGTAAGTAATAAGCATTTTTTTTTTAAGTGGGGAAAATCATCGAATGGCTGCTCCCGCCTGGGTGAGGCGGAAGGGAGTGTCAGACTCTTACTGACTAAAAACCACCCCGTTCCTTCTCCTGCACGTCGAGCCGGAGCCCCGGTTACCCGTTAGGTTCTCCGCGACTCCGAATCGGCATCGGCCCTATTGGGCCCCATCTGTGTTGGTCTGATGGCTCTTTGCGCGGAACGCTACGCGCCGTACGCTCGGAAGTAATAAGCATAAATTTATATATATCTACTAATGTCCCAAGTCTGAGGTGAAATGGGACCAGTTCAGCATGTGCAAGACAGGGCCTCGCGCTGGTATTCTGCTGGCCCTTTAAGTGACTCGCGGACGAACAAGCCACCAATCAGACAACGATAAACATAAAGCAATTTTCCCCAAAAACACAAAATAAAACAAATATAACAAAACAAATATATAAAAACAAAAAAGCAAATTAAAAAAACGTGTAGTTAAATACATCCTACCAATATTCATAAAAAAAAAACTTTAAATAATAAAATAAAAATATGTATATTACTCGTGATTGGTTGAACCGAATTTAGAAAAATCTGTGTTACACTTAGGAGAAGGCTTTTTCAATCATCAGTTAATTGTTAACTGTGAATTAAAATTGACCTTTGACAGATTTTAGTATTGTAGAACTGTCAAAAATTCAAATTTATTCCTCAATCAAAAGTCATCTGGTGTTGGAAAAACAGTATGTATATCAAAAAATCGAAAGAGGTAGTTGAAGTCAGTTTTCTTAAACTTATTTTAAAATTAAAGGTAGACTATGTCCTTTTATCTCCTTCATGTCTATAGACGTTAATGATCGCTTACCATCAGTAGATACATCTGCTCATTTGCCCTACATGTCACACTAAAAACTAAATTTTTATTACTCTACTAAGAAACTCCTTACACTAGCAACATTCATGTATTTCTTTCACTCTTAAATTATTCAATTAAGTTCTCATTCGGAGTATATTCTGTTCTTATTCGTACAAACTGAAGCCGTGGCTGTCTGGAAATGTCCTCTAATGAAAATGTCCTACAATTTAACTCGAACAACGCTCAAGTGTCTCTATCGAAAGTACCGAGCCGTTTGAAATGGCTCTTCAAAGTAATCACTGAACTTTGTACTCTATTAATAAATATGCTAAAGTAAGTTTCTTGTTAGCATAAGTTCTTGCTTGTTCCCTGAACGAATTAAAAGAGGGGTTATTAGCACTGCACGGTAGATGCGCAGTAGTAGGATGACTGGCTTCTGTATAAAGGTACTGTAAAGATCATAACATATTTAACAAACACGGCTCCGACATTGCTTTAGCGCGGTACAGCGGTTTTTGCTTTGGAAACAATAAAATAAGGTTGTAAGCACGCTGTCGGCGCGGGCGGTGCGCTGCGCTAACAGGTTTCTTATATTGACCTTATAAAATATGTCATATGATTTAATATGTAATGTTCAAATTTAAATGACAAGTTAATTTCTGGGTTGAAGCCGTGTCGAAAACGTACCGGTCAAGTATGCTATGATTTTTACACTTGCTCCAAAATAGCAAGTCCTTCTATTGAGCATACTCAAAAATGTTCAATAATCGAACGCCTGTCGATTCGTTAGCTTGTCAGAAATGAGAATGCTAATTTTGAGCAATATTCCGAGACACATGCTACTAAGTTACAAGTACTGGATTGAAGCATGCTTTAGCATGACTGTGTAACAGTACCTTACCTCTTTTGCGTGAAGCAAACGTTTTATTATGGGGACAAGCCCGCCACAGCCTCCCAAAACAACTGCAACTCCTGTAAGCCAGAATCTATAGTGGATACAACCATGAAGACACCGGAACACTGAAGTCATGAATAACTATCTTAGTTCCCGCAACGAAATTAATCAGAAGATATGATAAAAGGGAAAAAAAACGTTTTTGAAAAGTAAATAAGTCGCTAACTACCTATCGAAATCCGCCGAGTGTTGAATGCTGAGCGCTCTTTTGCCCCGGGTACCCCTTAAAATCTTTCACATTACTAATAAAACCATAAAAAAGCATTGATAAAATTTAGGAAGCTCTTAACAGACAGACAAGCAATTCAGGATATATCGAAGGCTCCTATTGATGAACATTCTGACATAAATGTATGTTCGTAAATGTTACAGTAACTACTCAACTGTGACGTCGTAGAGTAGCGTGATGGATGTGAAACGAACAGACTCCTGACTAGTCATCGCTTTATCAGAACATCTCGAGGGATGCGCAATAGCCTGGAAATATTGTCGATATAAACACTTATATTATGAGGATCGTTATTTAATTATAGGTTAAATCGTGTGGTTTATACAACAAAGCAGTTTTGACATAGATGACGTAGAAACTAGTTGCATTGTATTCAATATTTTTTCCCAAATTCTTTAAATGTGTTTTCAAAGAATATTTAGATCGTCATTCAAAATAGTACTACTATTTTTAGGAACGTGTTTAGTTAACTAAAAATCGCGGGTTACTTACGTAAATATACTGAGAAAAGCATCGCCGCGACCGCGCACGCTGCTCATGAGGAAGAACCCCTCTGTGGTTCGAAACTAGTAGAGCTTTTCTCAGTATATTCGCGTAACCCGCGATTTTTAGTTAATTCAGTATGTCTCACGATAGTTATTATAAAAACGTGTTTAGTATAAAAATAATTTTATATTTTTTGTTTGTTTACAACACACTGCCAAAACATGGATTTATTATTAAAACTATTGCTAAAACAATAAAAGTATCTAATGCTCAAATTATTCTCTTGAATTTCCATTTTTTCCGTTTCTACGACAACTTTGTCAATTCTTAGATAAAGTTTTTCGAATTCAATTCAGCATTATACGTATCTAAGTTCGATAGTTTTTAACATTTCCATCTATATAATATAAAAATGAAACCCATTTCCCGTTGTGACGCCATAATTTGGGAACAGCTAGACGGATTTTGGCTGATTTTTTTCTGTTGCGTTTGTAATGATCAGGAGAAGGTACTTATGACAGAAAAAAACCTGCAAATCCGACGGAGCCAGGTAAAAAAGGGGTTGCGCGTACTGTTACGAGAGTCCTTTAGGATTTCTTTTTAAAAAAAACTAATTTTATATTAAAACTATTTTAATTAATTAAAGGACTGAGTATACAACCGTACCGTTCGGAGATCTTGTTCAGACTGAGGGGTCTGGCATGCCACCTTACACGTTAAGATATAATAATGATGATGATGCATTTCTTATGTCATCCCAGCATAAACCCTTACATATCAGGGATATAACACCTCCCCCTTTAAGAAGAGGCTTTGGGGTTGGTTCAAAGTCTCTGTTATATTATTACCCTAAGTGGAGCAATATTACTTGTATTAGGTGTACTATCTTCGAAACCTGTTTGTCTATCTGTCATTTCTATTGAAGGTTCAGGCTGAGATGATGTTATACAAATATTTGCTCTATTCCTACGGGAACGGTTATATCGTTGACAAATTTTCTTATAAACTAGGTAATTAAGAAATATAAGTATAAAGATTACAATTGCCAGTGTTACAATAGAATAGTGTTTACCATATGTTACAATATGAGGGGTTGTTGGATTTGTTACAAATTCAAGGTCATTTATAATAGACTTTATCTTATCATTATAATTGGTATGTAAATCATCTAGGTCTATGTTATTTAGTTTTACAGGGAGTATATTACTGGCATTTTCATATACTGTTTTTATGGAACAACAAGAGTCTTCAATTAAGTTAAAATCTGGAAAATGTCTGATTGGTGAAGTTATATTAAAATTGTTTTGTTTAGGTATAAGTGTGGTAGCTTTACAGTGGACAATGCAATTTTTGGGGATACTTAATATCCCTGTACCTGAAATGGTGGTTTCTTTTAATTTGTTATTTAAACAGTCTATCGATATTTTGTTAGGTTTTGACTGTACAAAGATCCATTTATTATTGATCAGGGATTTCCAGATATTTACCTTTCCAATGAGGATCTTCGTATGACATTGAGCAGGTTTCACGCTAATTACCTTGGTAAGGAGTTCACTTTCACATGTAGGTTTTGCATCAGTAGAATACACATTTTCAATATCACAGATATAATTTCCAGAAGTCACTATTTTACAAATTTCCAAACACAATAGTAGGATTTGTCTTTGGTCATTGCTATGTATTTGTTATCAGGGAGAATTAAACTGAAAGTGTTTGGGTTTGAAGTATTGTGTGGTGTTGGTAATGCAATATTATGAAATAGCAGATATTCTTGAGTTTTTACCATTGGCACTTGCAATATAAAAACTACCTTATTACTAGTATAGAAACAAACTAACTTAGAAATACTTAAAATAACATGTATGGACTTAATATCTAAAGATACAGGCAACTCAAGGTCACTGGGTAAATGTCTATAGTTATCTACTAGTTCCTTGTGGAGTTGTGTAGGGGTTACTATTGCAGGGTGTAAAATATTTTGGGTGCTAAATAGGATAGCGTTAGTGATATCTTCTAGTTGAAAAGATAGAGTAAGTATCGATGTCTCGAGGGCATTGATAACTTCATTGACATTTGTTTGTATTTGTAAACCATTTGTGGTTTCAGTAATGTTTCTAACACTCACTGAAAGTCTATCAATGGCTTCTTTTGAGTTTGCCTCGTTCTCTATTATTTTACTTAATGTAACGTTATACTGAGTTAAAACAGAAGTGGTTATTAAAATATTCTCTTTTAATAATGAAGCTAATTTCTTTTCATTGAGTTGTAATGTTTTGATAGTTTCGTCATATTGTAGGCCATCGTTTTCATCTAGGGTGCCGAATATTTTCTTTAAGATTGTTCCTGCACCACTAACCCAGGCGGAACGTTTTGTCCTGTTATCAATTAAATGTGAGATTGATGTTAATTCCTTACTCATATCTTGGAAACGGGCCGACAATGGTTTTAAATTATTATAACAAATGGAGATAATCTCTATAATTCTGGTTTGTTTACATAAATTTCCAGTAACTAAAAGCGCTGATTTGATATTATCAATATGTGGTTTGAAATGAGATATGTCTACAGGTATTACTATACTAAGTTCAATATTGTTTATTCGTAGCTTTCCTAAATAATCGAAGTAGAGTCCGGAACTAGAGTTGATTGGCTCGATGAAACTCTGGTTAGGTTGACTCTGAGCTGAACTGTAAAGATAACCTAAGGTAAGTCTAGAGTAATTTTAAGATTATGTGTTTATTTCCTAAATTACGGAGCTGCTTCTGCCAGCTTCACTTGGTCATAATGATGTATGACGTGACGTCGGTTGATGAGTAAGGTAAGTGTGTTGTTTCCGTTGATTCTAATTACCTTGTAAGGCCCTTTCCACTGTGGTGAAAGTGCCTTGCGCATTCGCAGGTGATTCTTCAGGTACACGTAATCACCGACTTTGTATTTCGCAGGGCGAGTGCGAGTGTCATAGTAATTTTTGGAAGTTTCTTTGGATCTCCTTATGGAGTCCAAGGCTTTGTCTCTACAATACTTTAATCTATTCTGAAGCATGCGGACATAGTCAGGGTAAGTTGCTCCTGGGGCTTCGTCATAGATAGAATTTGGGATCAGAGGTTTGCTTCCGAAAGTTAGTTCGAATGGGGTGAAATTGGTTGTTGAATGAACGGATGTGTTATAGGTAAGCATGGCTGTGTACACGTATCTGGGCCAGTTGGACTGTTCTTCATTTACGAAAGATCTAAGGTATTCTTTGAGAGTCGAGTGACTGCGCTCAAGGGCGCCTTGCGTCTGCGGATGGTACGGGGACGACCAAAGGTTCTTTATTTTAAGGAATTCACAAGTTTTGCGGAATAGGTCCGATGTGAAGTTAGTTCCCTGATCTGTGAGGATCATTTTTGGAATGCCAAAGATAGATATATAGTGAAGAAGACATTCACTAGTTTCTTCTGCAGTAGTGGTTCGAATCGGGTAAGCAGAAGAGAATTTTGTTAGATCATCTTGGATGGTTAGTATGTACCTCAATTTGGCGGGACCTGCTTCAGGTAGTGGCCCGACTATATCTAAGGATATTCGCTGAAAGGGTTGAGTGGATGTGCTTGTTATTTGCATGGGGGCCCGATTTATTTGTCTAAGGGCTTTGTTAGTCTGGCATTGTACACATTTCTTGACGAAATTTTCAATGTCAGTCCGCATATTTTTCCAATAGAAGTTTTCTTGAATTCTTTTAAGCATTCTATTACTACCTAAGTGTCCAGCAATAGGAATGTCGTGATTCTCCCTAAGTATCTTGGGGATTTCAGACGACGATGGGTATATGATCGATCCTTTGTATACGTGTACATTTATGTTACTGTTATTGAATAAATAGAGAAGCATATTATATATTTTAACATATTGATGACTATCAAATGGGTTTTTAAAATCTGTTATGGAGATGTCAGGGTTCGAGTCTAGGTCGAGTTTAATAACTAACTCGTTCCTGATTGTTCTAAGGCTCTCATAGATGTCTGGATAATCAGATTTATCAAAATGATGTACTTTAAAAAAAAGGAGATAGTATAGTTTATCTTTATTTTCAAATGAAATGAATGAATTCAAGGATCTTTCTTTGGAGATAATTTCTGAACTGTTGGGGATATTGTCCATGATATTTTGGACATATGGATTTGACTCATCAAGGTCAATGGAAGTAGGTAAGATAATTATTTTATATTTGGATTTAGATATATCTTCATTGTGTTCTTGGATTATGGTATTAAAACTCGTATTATCCTTTCGTGCTAGTGCCCTCAGGAATGCAGGATAATTATCGTCAGATAGATCAGGTAAGTCATTAATGATTTCAGTGTTGCCATCTGGTTGCTGAGCCAGTGGTATTGCAGCTGGAGAGTCTGAAGTCGGCGAGCATCGTGTGGTAGAGGGTAAGTGGTTGCTAGTGTTTTCTTTCAGGACTTCAGATGATTCAGGGATAGGTTTTATTTCAGGGAATGGGAGTAAATCATTATCATTCAGAGCAAGAGGATCTGACGTAGGTGAGTTTAACGTTTCAGGGTCGAACGAGGGTGGAGATATTAGTAGATCCATGAGGTCTTTATCTACTGCCTGAGAGGGTTCGTTTTCGATTTTAGATTCAGAGTTAGAGGTAGATTCCGGTTGGACTGGATTTACCGGAAATCGGGAAAGGGCGTCGGCATTGGAATTTATTTTACCCTTTTTATATTTTATATCGTATTCAAACTCTTCTAGTTTAAGTCGCCAACGGATTAATCTTGAACCAGGATCTTTACAATTAAAGAGCCATTGTAGGGGCTTATGGTCAGTAACAATGGAGAATCGGTTGCCATATAGGTAAGGGCGAAATACTTTGGTGCCGAACAATATGGCAAGACATTCTTTCTCCGTGACACTATAGTTGCATTCTGCTTTATTCATAGTGCGGGATGCAAATGCTATGGGACGGTCTTGACTTATTTGACCTTGGGATAAAATAGCGGAAATCGCGTAATTTGAAGCATCACAGGTAAGGATGAAGGGCTGAGAGAAATCAGGATAGGCTAATACGGGGGCGGAAACAAGTTTATCCTTTAAACTTTCGAATGATAACTGTTGGGTATTTTCCCATATGAAGGGCACATCTTTTTTGAGTAAGTTAGTTAGAGGTTTAGCTAGTTTAGAAAAGTCCTGTATAAACCGTCTATAGTATGACACAAGACCTAAGAACGATTTTATATCCTTAGGTGATTTAGGTGTGGGAAATTCTGTGACGGCTCTGACTTTATCTGGGTTAGGTTGAACGCCATTTTGACCAATTATGTGCCCTAGATAAGTGACTTCCTTCCGGAGGAATTCGCATTTTTCAGGCTGAATCTTTAAATTAAAATTACGGATTCGCTGGAATACAGATTCTAGGCTACGAATGTGTGAGGTTAGATCATAAGAGTAGACTACGATATCATCGAGATAGACGAAGCATCTAGTACCTTGAAGGCCTGTAAGACAGCTGTTCATGAGCTTCTGGAAGGTAGATGGTGCATTCTTCAGTCCAAACGGCATTCTGTTAAATTGGAAATGTCCTTGTGGAACAGAGAATGCTGTTTTAGGAGCATCTTCCGGGGCGATACGAATTTGATGGAAGCCGGAAGCAAGGTCTAGGGTGGTAAAATATTTACTCTTCCCTAACTGGTCGAGTATTTCAGATATTTGTGGGATAGGGTATGTTTCGCCTATGGTGATGTCATTTAGTTTACGATAATCTATTACTATTCGCCATTTGCGTTGGCCTTGAGAATCCAGCTTCTTGGGGACTATCCATATAGGTGAACTCCATGGGGATGATGAGGGTTCTATGATGTTGTCATCTAACATCTTATTGATCTGAGTTTCTACTTCTTTTTTATGGCATTCGGGGAAACGGTATGATTTAGTATGTACGGGCGTGTTATCGGTCGTTTTAATATTGTGTTCGAGGGCTGACGTGTATGTCAGATGGTCATCAGGAAGATGAAATATATCGGAGTATTGGGAGCATAGCTCTTTGAGTGCGGATATTTCTTCCTGATTAAGGTGATCGGTTCTGAGGGATTTGGTTACTTGATTTGATCGTTCAAGAGTCCCTTGGATGTCTGTATTGACTGGGAAGGAACTAATACATAATGGTTCTACATTTAATTTCAAGTTTGGTCTAACATGCGCGTAATTATCAGACGTATTAGCTATTGTAAGATTAATTCGATTATTATGTTTTATTTTGACAATACAGTTGGAAATTAATAGATCACTGGATAAGTGTTGGTCTGCTATGATTCCTTCCTTGAGATTGGTTTCTTGGACAGAGCATTCGATGACGGATTCGGTACGGGGTGGAATTATATAAAAGGGTTTGGAGAAGTGTAGTTTTACAATTTGGTTGCCGATTCTCAACACATCATTGGTGTAATCGATTTTGCAACCAAACGTAGTAAGGAAATCTGTACCGATGATGCCATCATAGGGTAGGTCGATATTTTTTACGACATGGAATTTAAAAGGAATGGACATCCTTTGGGATACTTTTAGTTTTAATTGGAAGTGACCTTCAGTGGTCGTTGGCTCATTGCCTGGGTCAATACCCTTGAGTTTGATTGGCTCTTTAATAAGCCTGGGAGGTTTACTAATAGTGGAATGTTTTAGTAAACAGATTGCCGAGCCGGAATCGACAAGTAAGGAGAGCGGTATTTCCGCTACAGGAGAATCCAGAAGGACATGGGGTAACAACCTTTTTGTTGTATCGATATTTATTTCGTAGATTTTAAGGTCATTGGATTGGGACATGTGATTGGTGTCGATTTTCGGTGATAGCCTCGAACGACACCGGGGCGAGACTTTCATTAGTTTAAAGGGTCATTTTCATCCTGGTGGTCGCTGTCAGGAGCATCATCATATTCATTTACGTGAGACACGCGATTAGGAAGAGGGTTGTTAGGGTTATCGTTAGATTTTTGATTGCGGCGATTATTATTAGTTATACGTAGTTCACAATCTTTAATGTCGTGTCCCGTGGCCTTGCAGTATCTGCAAAACGTTGACGATCCCGAGATATTAGGGGTGTTGTTATTATTCACGGTGAACGACGATTTTTTAGATTGTGAAGAGAAGTTATTAGAATTAGGTTTGTTGGACGACTTTTGATGGGGTTTAAATGTGCTGCTGGATTGTGCTTGGGAAGCATTTCTTTTAGCGAACTGACTATTCTGTATTTTCTCTTCAGACATAGCCAAATTTACAGCACTATTAAAGTTTTTAGGGTTACGGGCTCTGACCAAGTTTGAAATCCTCGGTAGTAGTCCCATGAGGAAATGATGTAAAGCAAGGTCCTCCATGGAGGCTATACGGCCAGGAATTTCTTTCTGTGGGTAATTAGCCAATGAGATCTCTGTGAGTAAGTGGAAAAGAGCAGTTTCGACTCGGAGGGAGAATTGACTTACCGTCTCGTGTGTGTCCTGTCTACTTTCTTGTAGTTCGGTTAATAGGTGTGTATAGTGTTTATGTTCACTGAATTGGGTTTTGAGAAATTCTTTTAATTGACACCAGTCGCTAAATTCCTTAATAGCACAGGTGGTTGCCGCTTTACCTTCTAAGGAGTTAATTATATATTTGAATAATATTGGTTTTTGGATGTCGGTAGCCAACTCCATGGCGTTTGTGCATTTAATAAGGAATGCATTTAGGTGTTCCCTACTCCCGTCGTATGGTTTAATGAATTTAAGTAAGGCATTGATATCCATTTCGAGGATTTTTGACTTAGCCCTAGTAGTCCTAGAAGATGGTGATGGTTGTCGAGGTGCTTTACCTTTGGATTCTACGGATTCTTCAGACTTGTCGTAAGAGAACTCTTCGGTTTTGGCACTTAGCATAATTGCATTAAACTAGCCAAGGAAACGAAGAGTTTCGCCAAATGTATTCAGGACTCTAATTCGATACGATAACAATGAAAAACGTTTGCATATATGCCAACGGAACTCTAAAAATAGAATTCAAAACAATGACCAAAGACTTACTGTATCGTTACTACTTGAGCAGCTGATAAGAGCGCGACGGCGACGGCGACGCTGACGGGGAACATTCCGAAGCACGATGTGTGGCGAATGACTGTTTCTCTCTCCGACAGGATGTGTCGAAGGTCGAATTGAGTGGCTATCACTCAATGGAGAGACAGACAGGAGGTTTTAATGTATCCTTTAGTCACAGGACAAGGATAGGGTTTTCACTTCACACGACACTGATTTTACTTCACAGGACACTGATTTTATTTTCACTTCACAGGTCACTGATATAGGATAATAGGCTCCCTTTGGACACTTTGTCTCAGGACTCGTAATATGGTTACGGAATTACGATTAGGAGTTTTCCAGGGTTTTACACGGGTAACACAGTGGGTGATAAGTTCACTTATCTGATTACACTTTTTGGGATGTTTCACGATATTTCGAGATCCGGCGCGAGTCTGCGGAACGGCACTGGATATTTCCGGATCCCACCGCTGCCACCAAAATGTTACGAGAGTCCTTTAGGATTTCTTTTAAAAAAAAACTAATTTTATATTAAAACTATTTTAATTAATTAAAGGACTGAGTATACAACCGTACCGTTCGGAGATCTTGTTCAGACTGAGGGGTCTGGCATGCCACCTTACACGTTAAGATATAATAATGATGATGATGCATTTCTTATGTCATCCCAGCATAAACCCTTACATATCAGGGATATAACAGTACGAAATCGCGGGCACAAGCTAGTTTATAATAAAAATCAAATTAAAGTTACAACATAAAGCTGAAAAAATATATAGCAAAGTTTCATTCGAAATGACACACGTACACCCACTCCAAGCCATATAGAGGTATAAACTCCTCTACAATTCTTTACACTGTTGCTCAACAATTCTGTAATAAAGAAAAAGATAGAACAGCAGCCTTTTAGACACAAAAGATATATAAAAGAGCTAAGAAGGTACACATGGCTTCTCATCAAACTACACAAAACCAGTATGAACTGACCTGTGAATTTACGGAACGATAATATAAAGCGAGACCATGATAAACTGGTTTGTATTGTGTGATGGTTAGCCGTGTGAGAGTTAGATACATGCCATGTGTACTCGCAATGGAGCATGGAGTTAAAAATTGTAGGACGGATTCAACAAGTAGCAACAGATGTTAGGTTCTAGTACAAATTGTTAGCTATATTATGCACGAAGCTATATGTATTTATGTATCTAGTCACCTGTAACATTTTGATTACTATCAGTAGCAAAAAAATCAAGTGTGGGACAGTCATGTTTTGCCACGAATGGGCCGGCTCGACCGGAGTTATACCACGGCCTCACAGAAAACCGACGTGAAACAACTCTTGCGTTGTGTTTCGTCATGTGAGTGAGGTTATCTATTATCCATTTCCCAATCACCCCAATCTCTGAATCTCCGACAATCCTTAAATTCTTAATACCCAAAAGTCCGATAACGCACTTGTAACGCCTTTGGTGTTCCGAGTGTCCATGAGCGGCGCCGATTGCTTTACATCAGGTGATCTGTCTGCTCGTTTATCGGATTATCCCATAAAACAGCTAAGGGTTGTCTGATAATAAAATCGGTCACTTTTCTAAGTTCAACCAACAACATTAAAGACACGAGGGCTTTGCAGACCATATATAGGAACAGTTTAATTACCCCATTATTTTCTGAGATCAGTCCTTTCCGAAAATGATGACGTAATTAAATGGATGGGACATCCATCTGGAACTCTCACTTACCAAATGAAATGTGGTCACATGACGTCATCATTTCACGCTAGTATTCAGTGTGAGTGAGGGTGGAACTTCAATGACCGAACCATTTCCAATTCAAGTTGTGTAACTACGAGAGATGCTTTTTTATAATAACTATCGTGAGACATACTAAATTAACCAAAAATCGCGGGTTACTCACGTGAATATACTGAAAAAAGCTCTACTAGTTTCGAACCACAGAGGGGTTCTTCCTCATGAGCAGCGTGCGCGGGCGCGGCGATTTCCCGCAGTCTACGTAGGCTTTTCTCGGTATATTAATTTACGAGAGATGCAACTAGGCTTTATCACCTACTACAGAGCATAAGTAGCCGACATACATTTCTCTTACTAATCAGTCATTGAATTTCAAGTCTTACATACTTAACGTAAAGTATATTTTGAAGTGTAACCAAGTTTAACACGAAGTGGTTAGCAAATTCAAATGTTGATGGATGGGTAAGGAACACGGAACCAATTACGAAAGTGTGAAAACTATCAGCTGCTAGAAAGAGATCGTTGTAGCTGATTAATTACAGTTTAGCAGTGCCTTTTTGTAGTTTTCGGTATCATAAACTGATTATGACATGACATAGCGTAACATCAAGCGTTTTATCCCCGAAGGGGTAGGCAGAGGCGCCAATTATGATACTTAATGCCACAGTACAATGAAACTCCTACTTTTCACTATTCATGTAATAATGCCATATACCGGGTACAATTTTAGACTCCGTGCTACTACTGAGATTTTTTTTAATAACCTAGTAATCGATCGACCCCGTAATCGAACCCGATACCTCTTGCCCGGCAATCACACTTGGGACCAGTCCGTCAATGAAGCAGTCAGTTTCGATAGCATAAACTGATTATACCATGTTGAAAAATGCCTTGATGGAAATTGTATAAGACGTACATATATATAGGACATTAAGTACCATCTTATATACATACTATAGGTACGTAGTAAAAGTTACGGTCCAGTAAACATTCGATGGAAACTTATAACGAGTGACGAAGCGTCAATGCATGACGAAGGACCACTTTAATTCGGCATCGGCCCTGATACAGGGTTGCCGCTTAATCGATCCGAGTTCCCGGCCATTAAGTCATGGATTAAAGGGCTGCCAACTTCGCCTAGCCTCGTTAATGGGCTTTACCGAATAAATACTACAAAGCGAAGACAAAGTTTATGTAAATAAACGAGATCTGTAGAATAGCATCCGTAATCGGCGAAGCTATCTGTTGACAGTTCCATTATTGTAATAACATATTAACAACGACTAAGAGGCTTATGAAAAGTCCCTGAGTCCGCATTAACAGGTATTAAACGTAAGGTTCATACCAAACTGCGGACGCTAAAACTATGAAACTGTAACAATTTCTTCAATTTAGTGTCGAACTTGGCTAGAGTTTGTATAGTACTGCACCAAATTCCCAGTGTGAACATTGTTATATACGATACAGCGGTATGAACGTTAGGCTTATATGGGTAACCCGGCCGTATGATGCCTACCCGTGTTTCATCTACGCAATATAATGTCCGAAGTTGAAATATTTTGTGTGATTAAATTTTGAATGAGCACCGCACTAAATGGAAAAAGTTTCAACGATCGTATCAACTTTAATATATTAAAGTGACCACATTGAAATTGGAGCTGTGGTGACGTTTGACCGTTTTATGGACTAAATGAGTGTTAATAGCAGATTCATTATGTTTAAAGTGGCACACGATTGATTGTTGATTACTTTATAAATTACTGAGAGCTTAGTTCGAGTTTCGTTTACGTATAAAGTAATCGAAAGGAGACCGCGTTCGGCGCTGTAATTGGTTGAATCACTAGAGCCGGCCAATCAAGGCCTCAAGTCTGATATTACCTACAATAGTGTCAGAATGATCCATCATTGATTTCAAAATTGTTGATTTTGACAAGGTTGTTAATCTACTAATGTAATGGCGTCATTATGACTTTCCAATGGTTAACCACAGACGCACCATTGAAAATAACGACATAAAATGGTAATCTCGTACGTAATGACAGATACTTCAGATTGCATATAAAACTGGTAGATATTTTGTAAAATAAAATATAAAAGCATCGAATATAAATGTTCAAATTTAGTAGTAGTTTTTCGATAAATAATTAAGTTCTATTACAAAGTTTTATTATAATGGCAATACGGTAAAGTCATTCTACTACAAGTCCATTACCATTGACCAATCAATTATCGACTATTATGAATTTAGTAGATAAGGAACTTTTAGCAAAATGACAATGGGATCATATTGAAATGACAACAATAATTATAAAAATAGCAGACTTGAGGCCCAGAGTATATGTAAAATATTATTCACGTGAAAACTTTCACCTGTGAGAGTTCATGCCTAGTTATAAGTAATTATATCATTTAAATTATTATTGAAATCTTATGCCTCGTTGGCCGAGTGGTCGCAAGTGCGGCTACCGGACCGGGCAAGGGGTCTCGGATTCGATTCCCGGGTCGGGCAAAGTATTACAGGGTTTTTAAAAAAAAAATCTCAGTAGTAGCACTTGTTGCAATTGTGCCCGGTATATGGCAATAGGCTCACCCCCTATTACATGGGACTCAACATAAATAGTGAAAAGTGGGTGTTACTTCTGTGTGCACCTCTGCTTACCCCTTCGGTAAAAGGCATGATGTTATGTTATGTTATGGTATGTCAAATCTTATATGTAGTTCAATCAATGAAATTACATTGACATAATTAACGCTACATTAGTTATGTACATTAAAATTATTCTAACTCCAGGCGCTACCTCCTAATGCAGGTGGTAACACAATCAGCTGGCACCGACACCTCACGATGCGAGGAACATGCCGTGCATACTGATGCAGCATGCATCCTCAGAATACTGCCAACTAATTAAACTCCACAATTTGCCTAATTAAAATCCCAAATGCCGTCTATTACGTACAGTTCCTGACTAAAGTTCAAAATACTTACTAGGATATTATGTTGTGACATGTAACTTTGAATTAAATTAAACATAACATAACGCCTTTTATCCCCGAAGGAGTAGGCAGAGGAGCACATTACGACACGTAAAGTAAAATTGTGGCTGACAGTCAGTTATGTTATAAATACAAATTATTTTCCTTCATTATATCTCGTATCAGACATAAATACAAAATGCATTTCACAAAAAGGTCCTTTATGAATAAATAGGATTAAAAACAGGGGTTTTGTAATACCGTCCCCCGTGTATGTTTCCAACATTTAATACGGTGTTGATTTTACCCCACAAATCCCATGGGAATTATTATTAAGGCACAATGGCTATATACCCTTCGAAACAACGAAGCCAATGGGCTTGTAATACGAACATTTCTGATAATTTGTTCACATTTCATTCGTAATTTGACTCAACAATTGGCAGTCGTTGTAGTCCGGACAAAATGTTTGTTACCCCTATTTTAATGGGGTTCATAACATCAGAATACAATTTAATTTTAGTGAAACGTTTCTTGTGAATACAGTTCTGCTTACCTACCTTTTTAAGAAATAACGACCTTGATGCTTAGTGATGATTTTGGCAAACAGTACTTAGATAAGACTAAAAAATCATACACGATCTATGTGGACATACACAATAAAGAAATATTATAATCCTAACTCCTTTCTTCTCTGAGAAAGTAAATCATGTTATTGTAGTTTCAAATAAGATGGTTTTTTTATATCACGTCGGGGTCACCGCTGTGAGGTACGCAGAGTATCAAATGAGACTCAAATGCTGGTTAAGTATAGAATGTAATTTATTTCCAAAATACGGTGTCTTATAATACAAAATCTGGTTCAATTATTAATACATTGTAGGTACACATAAAAAGTTTAAAATACCCTACGTACGGTATTATCTGTGAGGGTGCTATTCCGTTACCTATATAAGGATCTGAACTTAACAATACTCTTAACTTCAAATTGATTAACATTTTAAAGTACTTAAAACACGAAGTTCAATTCAATATAGAATGAGCGCGGTGTTAAAATTCTTGTTGGTCCTCAAAAGTTTTTTATTGCATGCATGTGAAGCACACCAGGTACTTTATTATTGCCAGCATTCACAGCGTACTACAGAACCCACTACCAATATTTTTAAAGGTCTGAGGGCTTAATCCTTACTAATATTATAAATCGGAAAGTGAGTTTGTTTGTTTGTTCCACTTTCACGCCGTAACTACTAAACCGATTGCTTTGAATTTTTGCAGACGTGAAGTCAGAAGTCTGGATTAAATAATAGGATACTTTTTATCCTGGAAAAATTTGATATTCTCGAGGGAAAACGAAATTATTGGTATAGATAGCGCTGTGTGTATTGGTATATGTCACATAGGCTACTTTTTATCTTTTTGTGACGCGAGCGAAGCCGCGGGTAAAAGCTAGTGCGTATATAAATTGAAACTTTCATGAGATATATAGGTATTAAATTAATTATTATGTTTTAGGCTTACTCACTTAACTCTTTGACGAAAAACTCTACTAGTTTCAAGCGAAGCTAGAGGCTCATATTGATGAGTAGCATTTACATGCGACGCGACGACTGTCATGCTGCTACTGTCTAGCCATACCGCGCCGTAGCGGTTTACTATATTTATTATGTTTTTTTTAAGGGGGGAAAATCATCGAATGACTGCTCCCGCCTGAGTGAGGCGGAAGGGAGTGTCAGACTCTTACTGACAAAAACCACCCTGTTCTTTCTCCTGCACGTCGAGCCGGAGCCCCGGTTACCCGTTAGGTTCTCCGCGACTCCATTTATTATGTTTATATTATATTTAACAGTAGCAGCGACAGTATGAGCCTCTAGCATGGCTTGAAATTAGTCGAGTTCCTCGTCAAACGGTTACGTGAGTAAGCTGAAAACATTAGTACGAGTTCAATGTAAGTTTAATGTTTATGACGTTCGAGTCTGTGATTGGTAGCTCCAAATCAGCCAACCAATCAAAAGGCTAACCGCGGTAACGTTTCGACTGCGTTAAATAAAAGCAACTAGTACTAGGATCTTTGATCGGGTTTACAGCTTAAAAAATGTATTTGTAAGCTTTAGTATGGTAAGGGAAATTTATTGCTGCCAAGCCTGACAGTAAACTATCCTCGATTCTGTGGCGTTTTTTTTATTTTTTTAGTTTTATGTCATCAGTATTAACGTGTTTGTGTACTGAATATTATTGGTTAAAGCTCTATAATTAGTTTTGTTATTGTATATCTATTAGTTTATTGATGTTTAAATTTTTTGGTATTTGTTATTTTTTAGTTTTGTATTGTATTTTTATTTGTGTATTATATTTTATATGGGCCACAGTTGCCTGAAATAAAGAAATAAATAAAAAAAAAAAAAAAAAAAAAATAAAGCATTTTCTTCAAGCTTTTTGTGGTATAAACCTATAATAGTCAATTTTTGTGGGAACAAAGAGTTAAATAACTGCCCCACGTTTTTGATCTCTAATGGGTCATATCACACGTTAGTTGTCTACGCCACTGATTTACTTGGTATTAGCTCATATTATTGCTAATTCACATTAAAAACTACAGGATGTAGCAACAAAATATCGACCACAATCATGAAATAGGTAAACACTCATAAAAATGTTGACACACTATGTATGTTACAAAGCAAATTAATAAAAAGTGTCCCTAGTGGGGCGTGTTATTTTATTTCAACTAAGTGCTCGTTACGTCACTTGACTGTAAACTCCTCCGCTTTAATTATACTTGAACTTAAGCCTTATTAACAATGGAACATCGAATTTGACAGTTGAATGCGAAGTGTTGCCGCAAGACAAATGGTCGTACCGCGGAGGGTCGATGCTTACAGATAAAGGCTTGTCTACATTCAACTTCGTTATATAACGCGATACACCAATCCAATACTGACCAGTTACAATGGATTATGGTTAAATAGAACTGGAACTAGAGCACGATAAACTGCTTTTTGGATCGGTCAGAGTATCGCAGAGATGATTTTTGCTTCCTTGCACATATCATGGTGTTTTGGTTCTGCGATGTGTATTGTCGTCATGGGGCCAATAACATAACTGGCGGAAAATGGAGGTCTTAAAACCCTTCGGGAAAAATAAACGTAATACCCATTACATAGAAATGAACTACAAAATGTGTAGAAGCTCTCAGAATATTTCGCAACGATGTTTGTTGATGACGTCGCCGGTCGTGCCGTGTCGACAACGACAGTCCATATAGCTACGACACTCGTAACTCTCGGCTAATTCTAGGTGATGAGAGATGAGTTCGGCTTGTCATAGCACGCTCCTTGCAGCTTTGTTGTGGAGAGAATACACAAGGCTTAACTGTGACATTGGCTTAACTAGGACGGAGGTAAGTAAGCCTAATGTATGTACGCAAGGAGCACACGATGATAAATGTACGCAGTCTATTGCGCAAACGATGTTATTATGCAGTAAGTGCGACACTCGGAAAATTGTATCTACTCTCCCAAAACCACGGTAAACACCCCTTTCCTGCAATCATAAATATAAATGGATGCTTGATGATATTTCAAAACTCATTACAATAAATTTGGTCGCTTTAGACATCTTGGGCCGCGGTTCCCCTTGAGCTATTTTGAGAGCGGCACACGTTTTGTTTCACATAATTATGTTACTTTGTTCAGTCATGGTTACAACCCCTTAATGAAGTGGTTTCATAAGTTACCTTGACTGTACATTAATTTTTGAGTTAGTTATGTTTGTTAGCGGTTCCCGGCCGGCAGTGGAGATAGTGAGCGCACACAAGTAGATAAAACTAACTACCGTACAGGTGTGAACTCGAGATGTTCCACACTAAGAGTTACGTGTACCTCCACGTACAGGTGAACGAGGTTACCCCACTCTAATGTAAAGTACACAGACTGGAGTAGGTTATACAAATATGTGCAAGGGATAAAATTTTCCCCGATGTGTGTATTTTTCTGTGTAAGGGAAAAATGAAAAGGTCGTTCTAATTCGTTTTTTTTTTTGGAAAAAGAAAGATTTGTTCGTCGTTAAAAATGATAAATATTGACGAACCCTAATTGGAACGCAATAATGATTGAGTCGACTTCGTACGTAATCAATGGTCCAGTATTTTTTCATATTATAGACAGGTTTAACGAACCGAAGTGAAAAGGTTTTTGCTGAGATATTATTGTTTCTCGAAATATTTTTGGGTTCGACAGGGCACTGGTTGATGTACGACTCGGGAATAAGGCACTGAGTTAGTTTGGAAGGGATACGTGTGCGTGTATAACATAGCCAGGTGATACGGTTGGCAAGCAAAGGTTAATGCTGAATGCGCCCACTCTGAAAACGAGGTAAACGGCGCTCGATACATTTTGTATGAGCTGCCTCAGCATATAACAGAACATCCGGATGAAAAAAACACAACACGCAAAAAACAATTCTGTTCGTTACGTAAGGACAAATATTTGTGGAAATGTTTAATTGCTTTAAATACGTGGCGATGTTCAATGTTTCCAGTATCCATATCATCTAAAACAATGTTTTGTTTCGTGGTTGTTTGTTTAATCGAATGAGAATCGCTCAGTCGCTTTTGTTTATAACTTTACTCGAACTTTGTCAAAATACTCGTAGGTACCTCCTACTAATGTGTTCGCGGTTCACCCGAGTGTGTTTGGAATTTCTATTTAATTAGATTACGTTATTTTCAGATGAAATAAAATTCTATTTATACATATATGGTTCGTTTACTTGATTTTGTGTGGAAACCTATTTTTAGGTTGTGTGTACAATATGTCGATTTGACACGTCAAGTATCTTATCTGTTAACGTGTTAGTTAGAAAAGTTAAGGAAAATAGGAAACTGAAATAAAAAATAATAATATTTCAGTCTGTATCGTTTCATAATGCAGATATAATAATCCACTTCTAAATACTCAGTCTAATTAACAAACCATTGGGACGACATTACACGACCGCAAACAGTAAATAATGTTCTTCGACAGCATAGTGACTGCAGAATATGCCATGAATTCTGTTTGCTCTCGTGTCCCGACAATATTTGAGAAAGGGATTGTTACAAGGGCCATCCTTCGGCATCCCTTTGAGCCGAGCAAAACGTCTTTGTGACAAGTTTGCCACTTAACACCCGGTCCGTTAATATCGTTAATAATTACAATGTTTAAATATGTATAACGCTTTTAGAGCAATTTAAATATTGAGTTGATTTGACACGCCAACTCTCCCCGAAGCGGCACCCAAAGAGGGTCTACTTAAGACCTATCTTTATCTCATTAATAATAAATTACGGATCCGCTTACCGTCTACTTTACAAAGAGCGTTTAATAATAAAATACCTTGTCCTTTTAGATATAAGAGAAACTCGTGAGCTTTACACGAACACAATACACTCAAATTAGGCTTACAGGATCATTAGGAGACTCAGTTTTTACACCAAAATATCCTTCGGCACTGGATTCTGTGTAAAATCATAAGCTTTTAAACCTAAAAACTTTTGGGCAATAACTATTATGTTGTAAAAGGCTGATTCACCCCTTGCCGTAGTGGGATTAAGCCGTACCCTGTGGTTCCATCAAATGTGTAGTTTGTTCGAACCAATTCACGTCATGTGCCCTGGTTGGGGATAAGCCGGGGCCCAGGTCACTCATGTAATGTCACCTCGTCACCCCGGGGGAACTGATAGAAATTATCTTTTTCTTCTACCATAATGTTATTAATACGTTTAAATTCCTACCTGTTCTGAATACTACTTACTTGTACATAATGCAGGTCACAGAACACGCCGTAGAGTCGTCTACGGCGTGTTCTGTGACCTGCATGTTGTAGAGTCTTCTACGGCGTGTTATGCATAAATGTCTGACATTTATGTAAGATAGAAATATACTATCTAAAACCGTCAATTCTAGAATTCTTTTTTCGACCAAATTTATGTTAGACTTATTACCAACCCTAAAATAGTTGAGAAAAGGTCAAGAGAAAATAATAAAATATATCAATCCATCCACGCATTACGTATTCCCATAAATGTCACATTAATATTGATAGAAGAGAAGATCGAAGTTCCATTGTGACCATTTGACAGTGGTTTCGATCACTCAGTCATAAAGTTGGCTATGTCATCTTCTGTCTGGATAGGGGTCTTAAAACATACTGAGAATTCGATTCTGGCATTTATACTAGTCACGATGGATAAACTATCGATAAATTCACACATTTTTACACACTTTAGAAATTATATTAATGAAATATATCAGTAAAAGTAATCACTATAATGATTCTTTCATAAACTGCGTTTAAAAAACCGACAATCCCCTCTTTTTACCCGACTGCCAAAGAAGGAGGGTAATGTTTTTTTTAAATTGGTTTCGGAAATGAATATACTAAGACTTTGTTCTAAGTGTAACACTTTTCTGAAAACCGAATCAAAATAGGTTTGACCAGTTGCGAGATAATCGCGCACAAACATACAAATACATATATACAGGTCAAAATAGGAATCCGCTATTTTCTTTTTGAAGTCGATTAAAAATAGTAACTACTACTCGAAAACTAATAATATTATTTTGTTATAATTAATAGTACCTAGTCAGCTTTTTTGATAGCACAAGTTTAGTACCTTAGTGGATTGTGGTTGCTTGATTTTAAATGGATAACCCTGTACTTATTGTAAATATGATAAATAAATAAAAAAAAGCTTCAAACAGCGACTTCCATAATTTTGTTTTGAGTATTCTAAAGATTGTTTGACAACTTAACGATTCAATATCTCAGTTCAGCAGTCGAATCTACGACAAAGAGACCACAACTAAAAGTATCAAGATGTTGACTATGTAGGACCACGTGTCCCAAATTGCGCTGTAAGGCGGGGAGCGTCAAAGACTACTGATCGTGGTATCTTTACACAAAACCCTCGTTTATTGAATTTTCATGATTCCCTTCCATGCAAGTTCGTCGATTTCGCGGAATCTCAACTCGGTTGCCTTTACCAGTGGGTACACAGTCGTATGTTCTCTGAACTCGGACGAGCACTTTTATCAAAATAAATTAGTTCGGTTACTTTGTGGATGGTTTTATTTTCTCTGTTAGGTAGACTTTGTGGAGATTTGATTAATGTTTTCATAACTCAAAGTGGTTGGTCGGTCATAATTCTGCTTCTAGGAATTAGAGGAATATGAATCCCATTTACAGTCCTAACTTATAAGATACTACGGATGTCTCGTTAGATATGTGCTATAAAATAATTATGTGAATAAATATGTAGATTTTGATAGACCTTTTATTGTACCACACCTATTGTTATTTTCCTATTTATTTTTTACAGACAACACAAAAGAAATTACCAAATTACTTTCACGCTGTTTTCTGTACAAAAAGACGAGACGCCTCAATAAAAAAAGGTCGAAAGGTTACACTAAGTCATTAAGATTGATGTCCAAGATTGGTCCACAGTAAAAAAGTTTTTAACGTTCCATCTTACAAATATCCACCCATATATGAAGATAAATCTATGCCCTAGAGAAAGCGTTTCTAATCTTCCAGAGAGCCTTGACACTGTTTCCTAAAATAGAACAGAAGGGCGCAGTGTGTAAGGTCCAAAGATTTCGGGGAACAACCGCAGTTCCTCCAAACAATATTTCGAGAATGTTCCATACACTGTACTATTGACAAAATCGACGATGATTTACACATTCGAATATCAGAACATTGCAGTAAAACATCAAAAAGAATGTATCAGTTAAATTCGACTACAATATCCACCAATACGAATGCCAAACATAAAATCGATACTTAACTGCACACCAAACACTTTTTTGTGTACCGTACACATGTTCACGAACGCTTACATAGCAAGGTGGTGTTCGGAACAGTCCCCAAAGAGTTTCGTTTGCGGCACCAAATTGAATTTCCGTTTCAATACATTTAGATAAGTGTGGGTATTATTTTGCATTCTGTACTTAAACTTTGGAATGGAGTTGTATTTGGGTTGCGGTGTCGCTATTTACCCTTTCAAATATACAGGGTAACACTGGAGTCTCGTTGGATTCTCTCTCGTGTCTTGAGTGTGTGCTAACAAATGCCACATTCAAAACGCCTTGCTTGACTTCTAATTTCGCCAAAAAGACACGTTGCGGTTGCTCCAAGCTAGAGACAAAATAACTTATGGTAGCGGTTTTTTTGGATAAGAATTTCTATGTAAAATGGTTTCTTAGATGCGTAAAAATGTGTTTTTCTTATTTCTATTGATTTCATACAGGAACAAAATATACACGTAAGACAACTACCAATTTGTCCTTGCCAATTGGGACGTAAATTTGGCAGATAAAGTTACATCCTATAACAAGAAATAGTGGGGCAATAAATAAATGTGCTGCTCTGTTATTTTCTTTCGATCCAAAATTGCAATTCACCAATACGAAATAGTGCCATTTAGGTTGAAAATATGAACAGTACTAAAGTATCTGATACATCGATGGTTGTTAGGCCTCCTCTATAAGTGGTCCCTGTTTACTCCTATTGACCCTTATAACTTTCACACGATGACGGCTACCTAATAATATACCCAGTTTACCTTCTTTTCGTAGCAATTGAAGGTAAATAATTCGGACAGACCCATTTTCGGTAATAGGCGCGCGTTGTCCTGACATGCTTGTACCTAATTAGTAGATACATATCTCTTTAGGTTCATAGTAATTTAGTTCTCGTAAGTTCTATGAATATTTTCTATATGGTTGTACCTCTACGACACTAGCGGTCTTCACACGGCTCTGTCTGCCTAATCGGATTAAAATGTTACCCATGCGTAATTTATATTTTCTAACAGTTACTAATAATACACCGATTCTAAAGATGGGTCCATTGTTTTATTATTTGTTCCTCTCTATTATACTTGATCGCCTAAACAAAACTGTTTGTGTAACACAAATTCTATACAATACCATATTTTAGGACGTGACAAAATCTTTACACGTAAATAGAAGGAATATTTAAAGGGATTTCTATTAATTAAGTATTGTATTAAAGCGTGGGGTATTCTGCTCTGGTTCGGGTTCGTGGCTTCGGGCGTTGTGATTATATTTTAAGAAGTTACAATCTCTCGTGAATTTAGGAAATTTATATCGTAATTGCTAAAATGTGGGTGTAATACATTTAAATCCAGTCTCGGTCTACGTGGAATAGTCTGTGTAGTACTGTTATACATTTTATATTAGGCAATATGCTTTCTAGAATATTTTTATTTCATTCCAAACCTAATCACTTTCTAAGAAAACTTGGATCTCTGTATTTGTCATCCCAATGTCTCAATACTATTGTTGACCGTCTGTTGAATAAACACAGCCCTAGCCAATGTAAACTTGAACCACCAATCACAATAATTCATATTTATTATGATAACTGAATTCATTCGTCCATTAATTTTATGTAACCAATCAGCTGTCAGAATTGACTCGAGGCAATTAGGGCTGGCGCTGCAAGAGTGATTTAAGTAAAACTTTGTTGTTTACGTTGTTGGACTTGGCGATTGTCATTCAGCCAGCGATTAATCATGAGAGCTTTGTCTCGAGATGCAAACAGCTCATAAATATTTCGTTAAGGAGTGTCTTAAAGAATTTGCTTTGTTTTGACGAATAGCTTTAAAATTACGCCCCCGGTCTGTATTCCGCGATTCATGCTGATAATGGATCTTTTTTCCGTTGTTTTGATTTTTCGCAAAACTCCCTTGTTTTGTTTTAAATCCTTTTTTGTTACCGTTTGCCAATTAAGCAAGTAGATTTAATTAAAATGTTTTCACGGAAATACGAAATACCTATTATTGAAAAAATATTTTACATCTCGTGTTTTCCGAAAAAACGAGCAAGTATTATGTTTAAAAGCAATTACCTATTGAATTTTGTATATATGTAAAAAAGATTCAAAACACAATCAATGGATCAATAAAATGACAAAAACGATTATATTACCAAAACGTTTATTTAAGTTTGGCGTATTGCTAATTCATGAACATCACCCATCTGCCTACGTGATAAAATGTAGGTATACAGACAGTTTTATGTGGACCACACTTAACTTTAGCGTGTAAAGTAAACGGTCCAAGATGGCCCCGGGTTAGGCGATATAGGTGGATAATCCGTCCTCATCAGCCATTCGACCGCACAAAGTGTTGTTACGCGTGTCTAGAGTTATCCCCATCTATCTTCAAGGGGACCGCTTAAGAATGGACAGGACAAAGAGCTGGCCATTACGACGCGCCTTGAAATTGCAACTTGCTCGACAAAGGACTTTGCTGTCTCATGTCTATTCAATTACTCTAAAGGTCAGCAGACGAGAGCGTCTATATCTACCTACTCACCTCACAATATCTTTCTAAAGCCACAAAAGCTATAATTACGCAAGAAGAAGTACCTTAATTGTGTAGGCGTAAAATACACAATGCGAAACGACTTGAAACTCAGTTTTAATTAAGAAGATTAATGAAATTCGATACTCTGTAAACCGATAGGCATTACATTGTCTATGAGCGCTTCAAAGTGAATAGGTTGAGAGCACTGAGTGACATTTCCGTGGACGTGCGTTCATTGCAGGGTTCGATATGTATGACTTTCGGAAATCTTTCAGAGTGTCGCATAAAGCGCTCTGTTGTCCAGCAGAAAGGGTGTTCGATGTCCCAGTGAAATCTCTGGGAGTTGAAAGGCAAACATTACAAAAGCTTTTTCCCCGTCGCTCGGTTGGGTCGTGACGTCCGGTGCGCTCTCGGGCGCGATTGATTCAGCGGCGGATGGTTCAATAATTCAGCAGGATGACCGGCCTGTACATGTCGCATGTTCCACACGGGAACTGGCCGCAATATTGACAGGGCTGTCAGCCAACTTCCAAAATAACAGATAAGTACGGAAGAGTTGTCGAATGTGGAGTCCATATTTTATGTTAACGAGGCCCATACTTATGTAGTTTGAAGGGATGAATTTGTAGTTTGACTTTGTTAAGCATACTAAAAATATACACTGCTTCAATAGGAACCACGTCGTATATAATAAGGTACAAGTAATAACATTCTCATTTTACAAATTGCATAGAAAATGGCGGCGCGGTCGCATCGCCGCGGCCCGCAACACCGCGAGCTATTTCCAATCATACGTTCCGACATCACTTACCAAACATTATATTAAATGGTTCAATTAAAACTTATTTCAGGCCTTGCCCTGATTATTAATGTGCTAATAATTCTTTCTGTCATCGTAATTAAAGTTTAAACGAAGATAGACGAAGTTTATTGCGCTTTGCTCGGAGTTTTGGCTGTTCTAAGGTGATATACATCAATTCCATTAGCACAGTTTATTTTGACTAATGATAGTATCAATTTGCGAAAGAGACGTAATTAGGCAGCCGGAACCCAAGCCACAGGATACGTCGACCGACCGCCACGACGCCAAGATATCATCTATCATTCATTTCTGAGAAAAAAAAAGCTGTCTTAAAACGTTTACGTCACAGACTCCATTTTTTATTGTCCACATAATTCCTGAGTTTGAGGTATAAGTACATAATTTTTACAAATTGATTAAATATTTCTCTACTATTACCTAATAGATTTCAGCCGAAAACATAATTAATTATTCCACTGACCGATGTTTGTAGGTAGTTAACATAGTCTAGACCAGAACTTATTAGAAAATTTCCATTACGTTTTAATGAATTTCGGATAAGATATAAGTTGCCAATAAATCATATAACGCAGTTATTCTACAAACCCCACATGAAGTTACATTTTGCTCTCATAGTTCGATTACAAAATCCATTGGCCGGTCGTGGCTTATCTTTGGATTTATGATTTTACATCCCAATAAAAACGTTTTAAAACGAATTTTTCTATTTATCGAGTTAAATGTAACATTATTTTTCTAAATTGTAACAAAACACAAGTATGTTACGCCTCGTGTTATTGTTTCATCTGTTATTGTGCACTTTGGTGATGTGTAAAAGAACACAGCAAGAGGAAAAAGAATCGTCCGCAAGTGCAGATGACCTGGGCGGCCAGTTGGTAACTTCGTTACGGAACGACGTCAACATAGACCTCTCAGCAGACGAGGAGTATGAGGACCTTCGAGCCGAGCTTCTGGCCTACCACACAGCACTGGCTTCCATCACTCCTAGTCGTAGTAAGTACAACATAGTGTTGAGTTGGGTAAACCAAATCTTAACATTGTCGAGCTCTGATTTTAATAATACTTAGAGAGCCGTTACTTATCAGACCGTAATAAATTTACATAAGTAAATAGCTTTATAAGTTGCCGGCATTACTTCCGAGACAATGTAGCAATAATTAAAAAGTGGCCAGATTCACTGCGCTTCGTAATAACCGGAGGCTAATGAAAATGTATATTTCATAATCAAGTTATAAAAACTTTGGCGCTCCTTGTTATAAACATGCTGTTTTGCAAACTCAAACAGAACATCGTCAAAATTGATTCGATATGTACTTAGGCAGTAAACATAACGTTTGTAGGTAGAAGCAATGGAAAATCTATATTAACTCGAGGAAAATATTTCGATATGAACTCCAAGCACACTCGTAAAAATGTTGTATCGAAACATTACCTAATGAACGTTTTCCTCAGGATCGATGAAGACTACGCCGTGTTGGAAGCTAGGCGGAATTTGCATCGATCACAGAATGTGTGAGGGTCACCGCTATATGTCCGAAGTTGAAGGCTGTAGACGAAATTTAGAAGTCTGTTGCTTTGTGTGGAACGGGTACCAGGTCAGAGACATGAAAGACAAAGGTTTAAGTAACTTAGCACTGCCGTGGAATCAGCAATTCGAAATTGGTGGTAAAGGCATTATAGCCTCTATGGATAAGATGAACTCGAAGAAGAAGAAGCGGAAATCGGTAAAGGTAAACGTGGATGATTCCCGAATAACACAATCTCGCACCAATGCATATAAAGAGGAGGATAATATTGGTGATATTCCTGTTATGGTTATAATAAGAAATAATGAAGATTAATTTTGTTTTTACTCACTCGTATTGCACAGACAAAATCTTAATTAAATGTAAAATATAATTCGATTATCTTAACGAATGTACCTAGCGAGACATTACAATCAAAATATTAAACGGCTTATCGGATGTAGTTCTTTCTGTTAATTAAAAAGTCAATCTTATAACTTTTTATGTTACTTTAACTTTATCAATAGGCATGTAAACTTAAAATCATGTTTCTGTTCGTCGTTATTATGCTAGTGGTTTCAAATGTGGGGGGTCAAAATGTCGCGACAACCTCTAAACCATACAATATCGGAATATCCAGCGGCTTCAAGGATGTATTCCTTGCTGGGATGAATGGAAAACCAACACTCGGTTAGTATTATTTCCACTATTGCACTCATTTGTTTTGTTTCATAAACAATAACTAGAGGTATAATAAAGTTGACTAGCTATTTTAAATGTTTGTGTCGATTTCCCAAAAAAAATATTGAAGTACATTTTCAGAGTATCCTTAAATCTTGCACCATTTCAGACTAATGCCTAGTAGTTAGATTTCGACAGTTTAAAAATATTTTACTGTATGCACTTTAAAAGTATTCAGGGAGCATCTGTAACAATAATGATTGTCCAAGTGAATATTTTTGTAGGTTTACAAAAGTAATTGCGTACATTGGACCATTCAATTGAAAGTAGGTCAATAGATCCTATCTGATGAATACAGGACTATAGATTAATGAGAAAATTGTATATTTTTACAACGATGACGTCATACAGGAACAGCAGGATCAACCTGTTGGGCACGCGGAGGCATCTGTGTGGACCTTCAACAGTGTCCTTCACTGAAAATGGATGTTGGTGTTGCTGGCTGTGCATGGGGCTTTAAAGTATGCTGTAAGACCCACGGGCTCCTCTCCCCAACCGTGGGCACCCAACGAAGATACGCGATACCCGTCATAAGCAGTCTTGACGAATTGGGAACCTCTTTAGAAATTATCGCGCTTAGAAACTCCATGCTCCTCGCAAGCTGGCAACGTGAGAAAAATCCCGAAAGTGATGATGTACACTTGAAAGACTTATTGAATAAATAAATATTTTTGTAGCCTTATGTACTGTGTTCGGAAATATTTCCTATGAATTAATAATTCAAATGACATTTAACCTTGAGCCTGTGAGGGCTTTCGATATAATTTCGATCAATCGGCTGGAAGCGTCCGTTAGCGCTTCCAACATAAAATATTACTTTCAACGTCCATTCACGTAAATGCAAAACTCGTGTATCATGGTGAGGGCCGTTATCGATGGTCTAAGCAATTAAATACAAACAACACTAAAACAATAGCCGCCATTCATAGTGGAAATTCACACGAATTTATTTTATTTTCAATTCTGCAGCACTTACGCTACGTTATGTATCCTGTAACACAAAACCAGCCAAAAAACAAACATATTATTATCATCGTTTATAAACAGATTATCACTAAGCCAACTAATAGCTAAGAGTTATCATATATTCTGAAGGGAAACGCAAACATGAAAGCATTAACCTGGGTCCCATATACCGCAGAATACAATTTGAGCAACACACACATACACACACAGAAGCTAAGCTTAAGTGTTACCAATTCATTAACCATGAAGTGCCTATATTAAACCTACCATTGTATAATAAAGTGGCTCATTCATGCTCCACCACCGTGCTTGCCAACAATTAGAATGTATATTGCATAACATCTTGAAGCCTGTTACAGCATTTTCGTGTATTAATATTGGAGTAGTTGCTCCCTTCGAACTTGATCTTAATGTATTCTAATCCGTATTCCGGAGATAAGTATGCGTGTTTGTATTTTAGGGTGCGTCTACACTACAATATTTATTGTTGACTCTTTTTGATTAGCGTTAAGAATTGAATCATCTTAGTCTATGCCGTGTAGCCCTCTAAATGTCATATTATAAACTCCTTTGGTGTAGTTCTGATACTCGAATCTCTAAACATACAAGGATATTCCTAAAAGTCTAGAAAAAAGAATAAATTGTTGACAAGTGAAATCAATGTAAAGTGTCTATAACCGACTTGGGAGTTTGGCTTCCCCACACTGCAGGTCTAGATACCAACACGACCACGGGGCACGAAACAAAATAAAGTCTACTGTGAACTCAGTGAGCGAAGCGTGAAGTTAGAAACTACGTCCGCGGACTCTCTGCGGAATACTACCGATCCAATTAGTACCAGCACTCCTCCATAAACAAGACAATAAAAATAAACAACGAAAATAAAACTTCCAATCTCACGTCCAGAATTTACCACAATATAGAAAAGTTGGAAAAATCCACAAATTGTACACGATCCGTTACCGTTTTGGGTACAACCGAATCCGCGGCTCTCGACTTAATAAGGATTCTTGGTTCAAAGACGGGCTGTTAGTTTGAATGCGTGCCAAATTAGTTCACCTCGACTGGGCCGCCTTTAACATTCGTAATGAACACAACTAAGTTTATGTGTTCGTACATAAGGCCGGCCACAAATTACACTTTGACGTGAAATTGTATGTGCGTAGACTAAGATCATGGCGCTTAGGTAAACGGTAACTTATGCGTAAACGTTAAACCGTCATTGTTCTTAACGTGTCCCGACTTGATCCAGGACCTTCGGGAACGAAGTAGATTCTATCTTAGCAGTGGTACTACTTTTGATGTATACTTTGAAATGAGCATTGAAGCAGGTTGGATTAAAATTAATAATATATTAGCCTTGCTTGTAAACATAATATGTTACTGTCTGGAGATGTAACAAAAGCGTTACATAAAATTTAACTCAAATTTATTTTGCAACCTGGTAAAAAATCAGGCATCTCGTTTTCTTATTTTGTTACGAATATAACTCATAATATTCACTGCTGGGATTCAAGGCTCTTGCGGCACGGCGTGGGCAGTGATGTACGACGAGACACCAGTGGGGATTAGCACAACATCACGTCTTCAATTTATTAGTTGCTTGAACTTATCTGGTTCCATTAAAAATGTGAAACCACTATAATAAGAGTTATAATGATAAGGCTGCAAATAGTTCTAATTAATAAGATAACGACTAAGTGCTGCATTGATCGAGTGTAACTAAACAAGAGATTCGATACTATTGCCAAATTGGAAAATGTAACGTAACATACATAACATAACATCACGCTTTTAATCCCCAAGGGGTTGGCAGAGGTGCACATTACGGCACTTAATGCCACTGTACAATGTAACACCCACTTTTCACTATTTATGTTATGAGTCCCATGTAATAGGGGGTGAGCCTATTGTCATATATCGGGCACTATTCCAGACTCCGTGCTACTACTGAGAATATTTAAAAACCCAGTATTACTTTGCCCGACCCGGGAATCGAACTCGAGACCCCTTGCCCGGCAGTCGCACTTACGACCACTCGGCCAACGAGGCAGTCTTCGGAAAATGGAATTACTGGGTTTTAAATTTTCCGAAAATCCCGCAAGCAAGTGTCATGGTATATTTTGTTACAAATTCCATTACAAAAGCATGGTGTAAAAATCCTTTGTGTACGTGGATCTTATCAAAAATTAACATTACGATCTTCACCAGGTTGAATTAAGTTTTTTACGAGCGAAAGTACAAGTAAGATCTAATACTTGAGATGAGGTGTAAAATTTTCATCTCTTGAAACAACGTTGTTTTATACATTGTTAAAGGTGTATATTATATTTACTTTGTGTTGATATTGGTGTGTGATGAGCTGTTTCATTTTTATTTGTAGAACATACTTTTTTAAAAAGAGTAACGAATGGAGTTTCTTGCTCGTTCTTCTCCATTCGAATCTACATTTTGGAATGAGCACCTAGCTTCACCTAGTTTCACTGACGGACTGACTGACAGACTATTTTATTTTGTATTTGTTGACGTTTCAAAAGTACTAAACTATGGTTTAATTGAAATAAATGCTTTGACTTTGACTTTGATCCTATATTAATAGAATGCAAAAAAAGTGACGTATTATAAAGTACAGCGTATTTTTTTGCAAAATAATCAGTTTTCTGAATTAATAATGCCTTTAAAAACCGAATTTCAGAACTCATCCTACCACCATCATCACCATGACAGTCTCAAGTGCGTCCTCTGCTGAACATAGGCCTCTATTTAACGATAAAATTAAACCATCAAAAATCATCCGCTTTTAATTACACGTAGAACTATTCAAAATATTTCCCGACCCAGCATTTATTCCGGAATATTAAGCATCGTCGATTTATTGAATTCTTCCTAACCACTTTTTGTTCGGGCTCGTACAAAAGCGGCTTAAGTAATCTTGCGAATAAATTGGTGGCCATGATGTTAATTAGGGAAGTATTTAACAGAATGACCCTAAAAGACGGTGTAGATTATCACGTGGTATAATGATGCAGACGTCAGCACAACAAACTACTCTAAAGTATCACGTTTCTTTATTTGATTTTAAACTTTAAATCTCATCAATAAAGTTTATTTAAGAAAAATAGATTAGGAAAACTGTCGGCGTCAATCACGTTCGAAATTCAAAGCTTCAAAAAACCGTTACGTTTAAAACCGGCCACTACTTCTATTTAAGACGCCATCTTGGATTTTTACTATCCATATAAAAGAAAGAAATTCTACAATCGTTTTGAAATTCTAAGAAAGTAAATTGCATGAATGAACTGCTAACGATCTCCTCTTTACTCTGTGATTCTAGTTGCCATTATTAATTAACGATAATGAGAATTGTTGAAAGCGTTACAGAATTTTTAAGTTTCTAGTTTGATGCTTTGATCTTTCTTTTTATTGTTAAGAATTGATTTTTTGTTTGTTGAAGTGGTATTTAATTACAGAGTTTTACTTTGCGTAGATTTCTTGTCTAGAGGTCATGAAAAAAGCGAAAGGAGGTCCATGATTGCATGATCTGGCTGATATCAGGACATCATCACGTAGACCTGATATAAGGACGTCATATATCAATATTTAAATAAAAAGCTTTTTACTACATACTTACATATGAATATACCTACTATACAAATACCAAAATAATATTTTTTACAATTTTTTTCTGTCTATCTGTTTGTACTGGCTAATCTCTGGAATGGCTGGACCGATTTTGCAAGACTTTTATTAGCATGTATTAAGGAGTAAAATAGGCATAGACATTTATTTTGGAAAATTAACACAAAAAAGTTATGTTTAAAATTTCATATTCATTCTCCATAATTATCATGTTATACAACAGTTAGGGTACTATATACTTAGTACCTAATAAAGACATTTAACCTATTGATCGAAATAGTAACTAACTACGATAAGCATTTAAAATCAGCCTGTATATGCTGTTATTCACATTCTACATACTTCAAAATCATCAAAAAGGCTTAGAGTACCTCCATAAATTAATCCCGGCCATTTTGCGCAGACGATCGTAAACATCATTCAAAAAAGTATTAGGAAATGTCTAGTCAATATTTTTCTCCATACATCAAACTATTGTATGTCCCAAAACCATTGTTTGATGCGTTAACCCATAAAATATTAATGGAGGTAATAAACGTCGGTTGAATAAATGTGTGCACGTGAATTTGGACCTGGGCCATGGAAGTGTCATGGCGGACAATCAACCAGGTTATTAACATAACTGTCGCGCTGTTTAGCGGGCTCGTGGTCAGGACACGATATTGTTTGTTCGATGGTTAATTAGACTACCTGGATATTTCGGATTAAACTTTACATGCCTTTTGGTTTAGGCTTTTTCAGCAAGAATGAATCAATGTTAAAGTTTAGATATTACTGTATTCTGTTAATTACTAGATGTGTGTGATGTTATGTATGTTTTATAATATTTTACGTATATGTATACTGTAATAAAGTCAATGTCAAAGTCATTTATTTCAATTAGACCAGGAAGGAAATTTTGAACGTCAAAAAAATTAAAAGTAAAGCTATTTGCTCATTCCAAAGTGTAAATTTCTATGGAGAAGAACGAGCAAGAAACTCCTTAGGTTACTCTTTTTCAATCAGGTTCACTATACAATTCTCTAGTTAGGTACATAGTTTTATTAATATTTTTTTATTACATTTAATTAGTATGTATTGTGTGATATTATATATAATTATATATATTTACATATCAAATTATTTTCAAAAAACTCAAACTCAACAATGTTAAATTTTTACACGTACTATTGTGTCTCTCTACATCATCCTACGGTTGACTGTTCGAGAACGCCACTAGGCATTAAACTGTCAAACACCGAGCGGTCACCGGTGACCGCAACCTATTGTTCTTTAATTGTGTCTATAATGACGGTACTCAACGAGTTAAGTCCGCCATTATATACCCATTTTGCTAAAAAGTAAGTGAATCACCCTGTTACACACATCTACCAATCTAATTACGAGGCGCTTACAACAGTTATTTTTAAGACTCCACTTGATAGGAAATGAAAAAGTAATATCCGCAACAATGCACTTCTAAAAAAATCATTAAGTTTATCAAAAAAACGATGTTACCATTACACAAAAGCTAACGCTCACATAATAAAGGGAATCGTGGAAAAAACATTATCGAGGCCTTTCCCACATGACAGCCTGCATACTGAGACGCACCCGAAAAGTAATTGAAATATGCCACGACTTTGAAGGCTTTGTTATCATCCTGAAACATATCAAGAGATATATTTTATTTCCAACATTCCCTCACATTTGTAATGGAGCTCATTTTTTAATATAAAAATCGCCTCAGGACTATTAACATTTCTATGGTCGGGTCATAAAAGGATATTGTTGAGTATATCAGCTTATACCCCATTCAGTGCTATTGAATGTACAGGGTTATATTTGCTGTATTAAACGGGCTAAAACCAATAAGTCGTATTAATGTCTAATGAAGTTAGGGGAACTGAACTTAATAAGCATTGTAATAGAGGCTTGTGTTCTTTCAAGTCAACTGACCTCGTAACACTTAAAAGACTACAGACGAGCAAGACTATAATGAAAATTGCTAGGTATAATAGTGGGTAACTGCTATCATTATCATTATTTCGTCCGAATGTTAGTATACGAGAAACGTGTGTTTTATAGCTTTGGAGGTCAACGTATAGATGTTTGCAGGTTTATAGCAACTACATCTGGTACTATAAAAGTGGGAAAACAAAAACAGGCCGATGAGAATGTCTACACAGAACAGAGAAATACAGAGTTCTTTTGAATGACAAAGCTGAGAAATCAACCAACATGGCTTATAATCCTAAAGGCCTTTTTTATCCAGGAGATATATATAGATATAATCATCTAATAAATCTATATTTTGCTTCAATCAATAATTCTAATTTGCGAGTGCACGGTTAGCGCGGTGGCTGAGCAACCGGCTGCCGCGCAACGTGGAGCGGGTTCCATTCCGCACAGAACAACTCTTTGTATGATCCACAAATTGTTGTTTCTGGTCTGGGTGTCATGTGTTGGTGATATTGTATGTTTGTAAACACACCCATGACACAGGAGAAAATTCTAGTGTGGGGTAACGTTTAAAAAAAAAGTTAAAGTTATCATTGTATAGTATTAAAACGTAACAATCAAACAAATTGGTTACAGTCAATGAGGGAGAAATAACTGAAATAATTTTCAATGTTAATTAATCACTAGTGTTGTTACGTAAGGTAAATGACGTATAACATCCATTGCCGTCGTTATTAATCCGGTAACAGGTGTATTAAATTGGCGGCAAAAACCAAACAGGTACACGCTTACAGAGTATAATATCTCGTGTGTAACATCTAAACCAAATTACAGCGTCAGTGATTTATTCGTAATACCACAGTCAATACGGTTGAACCGAAATTACACAGAAACATCTAGGGTTGTGCAATAAATTGTTCAATAGACAGGTTAATTAGACAATTTCTCCAAATGGTACCGCGTAAATCGGAATAGGCGAACGTAAATGCTTTTCTAGAAACCAAATGAATTCTTAACCGGGGAAACCTATAGTGGTCGTAAAGAAACGCTAATGCGGTGAATTGCAATTAAAAATCTAACCTTACCTACGCCTACAGCCAACAATAACTGGTATTTTTACGTTCTTAGAAGTTCTGAGGCAATTTTCGTTACAAATTACGCGAACTTGGAATGGCGTTCAGTTCTCGCCAAACGAAATTACAGTGAGCGGCGCATTGGTTTTTTAGCTTTACGATGAAAGTTTTGAGCGGAAGCTTGTACAAGGAATGGGTGCGCCGGGCCCTCGGAATTCCGTCCGCTCGTCGCTTCGTATGCAAATGTGTTCAACACTACAATACATTTTGCTATTTGCATTCTAGCTAATTGCTTTTCCTTTCGACGCCGCCCGAACAAACGACCGTTTATTTCTTTGTGCACTAGACACCTTATCGACATTGTTAATTGCGCTACAATTAGCCGCGTATTGATTTACTTGAGTGTTATCTACAGGTGTTTTGTTACGAACAGTCATAAGGCCAGCATGTAAAAATACGCTGATACTTTTTAAATTGAATGCAATATTTTGATTTTCGAATGTTCTTTTTCTTGTACTTATTTTTATATTTTAACTGGAAACATTTCTCAAACACAAAATATAATTTACTTAAAATTTAATTATTTCAATTTTAATATAGCCTAAAAGTACTTTCAGTCTAACAATACTGTCTCATCTGAGATTGCTTAATACAGTCTTAATCTTTAAAATCTAGACGTATCTAAGTTCACCTAAGTTCCCAGAAAGTAATTACTGAATACTTGTTTCGCAGATTGCCTCTAATTAAATTCTGAAGCGACAATACACATCGCCGAGACACACACTAAATATTTAACGATGTTAACTTCTCAAGTTAAATGGGAACAATCAAAGTTGTGACATAGCACAAGATGTTCGGTGATGGGTCTTTTCAAACACCATTTGTTATTTATGTAGTAGAGGACTGTTTTCGAAACAGAACGTTACTACGTAACCGTCTCTCTCTACAGCTCATTATTACCATCACTCGAAAGAGACGGCAATAAAACAATGAGCACCCCCATTGTTCTTATCTCACACCCTGAGAAATAATTCAAAACTAACTGTCAAAATGAAACGAGAAAGATATAATCCTGAAAGTGAAATGTAGGAACGTCATAAATAAAATATTGTAGGTGCTGAGCCCCGCTCGTTAGCCTCATTACGCCGACCCGTTTAATGCTTATTTCCATTCGCGATTTTACCTTATAAAAGAATAAATTCACGAAATTTTTATTATATTTGAACGGCTCAGTCGCTTTGTGGTTGAAAAAAGCAGTAAGTTGCCATCCAATATAGCTGAAACCGCTTTCATTGAATCGGAATTTTTGTGTTATGAAAAGAATAACAATCGACGGTCGGGGTTGAACATGAACTCAATAAAGGCGCGTATCTCGTAGTTGGGTGTGTGGATGTCAACCGCTGTAAAACGAAGTTAGTCCCTTCGTCAAAGAAACCAAGTTTGCTTGCACCTGTAGGTGTGGTATGGTAAATTTAATTATGCCGCTGTTGCCGGCCCGCCGCGCCCCTGGAACAACCGCAATTTTGCGGCGCGCGCCTTACGCAGCTAAAGAGCTCGCACCAACATCAGTTAATGTTCCAAACCCCCGTCAGACGTAATCGGATCGTAAATTGAAAATTTTTACGATGCCATCGTTCATAAACATCCTCGGAAACGTGTCACGATCGTTTTAAACTAGTCAATAATAACATACTCAGTTCGAATTGTGGAGTCTACAAAATATTTAGTGCTCGAGTTTATGTTGTTGCCGATTTCATTTTGATGAATAATGTTATTCGTGTTTTAATGGTTTTTATTCGTTTTTGTTGTGCTGACCTAAAACTTTTCACGGAATTAATTTACACCATTATACATTCATCTTGTGTACCATTTTAAAACCCTACACGAGAAAATCCAAAATAAAAATGGGTCTATTTTTCCGTTCTCCCAGGCACGGCACAGTTCCCAGCTATATTTTGTTGGCCCATTTTAGGTGGTAATTAATTTCAGGAAAGGCCTTCTTCCTTTATTCAACATTTTCTGGCAATTTTAAAGAATATTACAAAAATGTTATACCTGTTAATGAACTATTGCGAAATAACTCGATAATATCCAACTTATACTGCTATCAACACGAGAATATTTAAAAGTCAGTTAGTATCACTTTGCGAATTCGTCATAAAAACTATTTACTTGTACCACAGACATTCTCACTGGATATACATATAGGTATGGATAATTGTTAATACAAATTAATTACCCATTTCTCCTTCTAAAGCTCTGGATTTATATGACTTAAATATAGTAATTCCGTCTCAAAACTTCGATCTATCCTGATATAAATGTTGTCGCGGAGAACCTAACGGGTAACCGGGGCTCGGCTCGACGTGCAGGAGAAGGAACGGGGTGGTTTTTAGTCAGTAAGAGTCTGACACTCCCTTCCGCCTCACCCAGGCGGGAGCAGTCATTCGATGATTTTCCCCCCTTAAAAAAAATCCTGATATAAATGTAACCGACATCGGTTCAGCAATTAGCGAATTATAATATCACAAACGAGTTTATGTTACCACGATAACGTTGAATAGGGTTTTCAATGCTTCTATGAGATAAATTTCGTTAGAAGATTGAGATGTCATTGATATTGGATCAATTTCATCGGCGGGATCCCTGAACGTCTACTGAGAATACGGGAGGATAAGCTGAAGATTGAATTAAGTAGGATTAATTTTCATCAATATTGTTTTAAGGACATTCATTATTTGCATTTATTATCAATAAAAATCGTATATAAAATATATAGTCGACATAATAAAATACTGATCCAGTCATATTCAATTTTATACTTCCTGATCCCAAAGGACGATAATTATATAATTTGATTGCATGTCTGTTTGGTGTAAACACTAGTCGGGCCTAAGTTATTCGACCTCATCAACTCCTGAATACAAAGCTGGTCAAGTTTGAATTCAAAATTGGAATTCTCGAGGTGTTCACCCTTTGTAGGGTCCAACGGGCAACGACAAGCCTTATTTACTGTCTAATAAATTCTTTAAAAATTGCAAATAGAGAAACGGAGAGAAAATATTCACCGGCAATTTCACAAAACAGTATGCTTTGCAAGAAAACGCTAAAGTTTATTCGCCCCGACGCCAGACAAAAGAATTTCGCTTTTTAATTTAAAAAGTTTAGATAAAAGATTTTTTCGAGTCCCTAAAATTCAGTTTATTCGTAAATAAGTTTTTTAAAAAACAAAAGGATTAAATTGTGTGTGTCGTTGCAAATTGCAGTAAATAGATTCAATTAATCTTAGTCGAGATAAATTAAAATACATTAGGCGCGACAGCTGCCGCCATTGACAGCCGTCGTTACGCTTGACAAAAGAGAAAAAGACGTAATTTAACTACGCTCACAAATCACTAAAATTCTTTTTGTTTTCGCTCGACTACGGAATACCAAAACGAGTATCATTTTATATCTGTGTCGCGGGATCGAACACCAGCCATTTACATGAAAGAAGCGTCAAACGGTACGTTACCATCCAACACAATAGTACACTGATTGCATTACGTGTTTACTTACGTCTCGCTGTGTCTATTCAAGATAATAAATAATTATGGTTATGCATCCTGCATATTAACTACTATAATATAGATATAGTGCAAAAAGAACAGTTGCTCTTTTTATATATAAACCTAATGATCCGTATGGTACTTCAAACGTGTACCCATGTAAGATTTGTAGGTACACAGGTAGATAAATCCCGTCTCAAGGTCATATAAATAAGTAGGGCACGCGTGAGAAGTGCTCTGAAGCGAAAAAAGCTCTTATCATAAAAAATACATAAAATAAACTGAAAATGTTGGACTTTTCCGAAAAATAAATAGTTAGAATCAAACTTTATAAACGATTTCAAACGTTACTGGTATCTAGCTCGTTTCTAAATAGAAATTTCGCACCACGAAATACATTGGCATCGAGATCGCCGAGCTTTAGATTTCTGACTCTCGTATTTCAGTATCGGGAATTCGAAAACTCTGCGATTTACATAGTTTACGCTGAGGTATATATGTCGCCTTATCACGTATCCATTGCTAGACACAAAATCAGCTTGGTTACGAAACCGGCTGAAATGTAAATGAACTGAGACGAAAACTGTACTCTATAAAAGTAAATGGTTGATTTCAAGGTTCACTTTTGCGTGGAGTTTTTTTTACATTTCCAGCGGTTTATAACATTGATGTCCTCGTGTCAGCGGAATGTCAATACAAACAGAAAACGTCCGTACGTACAGTCAGCACAACTATTTAGTACCTAAGCATAAAGATCGACATTGTCATAGATACCTATAATCCATTTTTAATATTATTGTGGACTTAATACAGAGACAGTAGCTATTATTATACTAAAATTACATTATTTTTAACCAAGTCACATCTTCTGTAACCATTGGTCGGTTCAGTAGCCAACCAAGTTACTGTCTCAGTACTGAATCAATCTTTATTGTATTACTTGCATACTAAATGGTTGTGCTAACTGTACACGCGGACTGAGTGTAGTTACGTTGATGGTGTAGTAGACCTCACTTTGCAAAAAAACGTGCAAACGTGATGACGATCGTTATCAGAAATATTCTATAGGCTGTATCCCTTACCGTCACCCTTTCTATTATATTTGAGTAGATGAATACGTTTCAATATGTGCGTAGGAAAATGCGGCGCCCTACGTTGTTAGTTGTCAATACAAGTACGGATTACGAATTCTGAGTAAGTAGATGATGCGGTATTTTTGTAACACGTAGAGTTCAGAGTAAAAGTTAGTTTTATGTATGTATATATGGAAATTAAACTAAAGGGGACGCCTTTGTCCAGCAGTGGACGTCTTCCGGCTGTTGATGATGATGATAATGATGATATGGAAATTAATTATATAAAATGGTAATGCTAATAAGAAGTAGTCGAAGATAAATCAATATCTAATCGACTAACTATTAACGTGGCAGTCAATCTAAAATATTACAAGCAACAAAACTAATTACTTACAGTAATAAGACGAACTTGAAGAGATTTCCGTATTACATCACTCGCATTTTGTTTCTAACAAATAGGATTAAGTACAAAATTTATATAAGAGTCAGGTACGACACTAAAACAATAAAAACAAATAGACAATAGTAATGATAAGCGAGAATGGAACGGTCAAATGGTTTCTTTATGTGATTTCCTCGGAAATTGCGGCAATAGCAGGTCCATGATTGCGTTAGCCCCTTGGCCTCCTCTTGACGAAGTCTTCAACCTCAATGTGATTGCTTACTGCCTTTCATTAACGCCTTTATCTATTATTCTATTAAGAATCCTCTGAGGAACTCATATTGACACACGGTAAACTTGTTAATATTAATTAATAGTGTTTATGAATGCATGATCATAGCTGGCTGTCTAAAATTAATGGAGGTTGAAGCGACTGAAGATTGAAATGCACGTCCGTCCGTCCGACACAATTTAAACTCTTGATAAAGTATTTATATTAACTGTCAATCAACTTTAGTTAAAGGTTATTTAAACAATATCTATAGTAAAGCTGAATGAAGGGTTCAGTTCAATACAACTGCCAACAGTTTGGATGCGTTAGTCTCTCAAATTGTCAGACTGTATTGGAAAAAATATCCATTTGCAAATGCAGTTTCATATAAAAGTTTATAGCTTTGTACAATGTCTGATATTAAACTACGTTTTATAGGTATGGAGTAAGCGAGCGAATCACGGATCAAAGCCACTAAAAATAATGAAGTCTAAAGTAACGATGTTTTACTTTGTTAAGCTCAAAGTATATTTTAAGATTAACATCTTAAACGTAAACAAATAAAAACATTCAACCTTTTTATTTTTATTTTTTTTATCGTCATCTCAACCATTATTTTTAAAAGCCTTAATCTTTATACCTAACTTTATCCTCTTTTATTTACCGTGAAATGGGAACGTTTTACGCATAACAATTTTTCTTTTTAAACACGGGAAGAACGTTGCTTTGAATTAAAGCTAGTGCCCATTAGATAATGTCCAAATAAAAATAGACTTTCGTTCAAATAGATTAGATTGAATTTGCTTAAATTGCACTTGCGTATAGTACGGGCTATTTATCATCTGTCTCAGATTCGCTGTTCGACGATACGAATCGTGTTCCTCAATTGAAATATTGCATACAGAAGGAAAAGATCAGAAATATGATTTGAAAAATGATTGCTAAGGGGGACATTCGACTTGGGAGAGATGTCGAATTTAATGTCGCTCTGTTGTGAAACTTTCATTTACTTCCAACTATTGGAGCTAAACTGTACAGAAAATAGTGTTTTGAGATGGACGAAGTTTATAATAGGGTATTGTTTTATTCGTTCACATCCGAGATGAAAGTCGCAACTTTATATAGGGGAAGTGATATATCATTTGGATGTATGCGGGGTACCCTGGCATCGTTGTGAGGTGGCTGGGCAAATATCTAAATTACAAACCCGACGTATCGGGCCGCGCACTCGATGCGGTACTGATTGATCACCGCGAACCTAACTACGGTAACCTCGGCTACATTACATTATTAAAACAATTTGTTTGAGGTCGTAACATATTATTAGTCAGGTTGAAACTATTACAATATGAACGCAAATGATTTAGTCATAAGACAGATTTAGTCGACTAAAAAAATAAACAATTATTTTATCTATTTATTATCTATATACATTATATACATATAATAAAATCGTAGAAAAGTAAAACTGTACATTGAATGTTTTTTAAAAAGAATACTTTAGGCGTGATGTACAGTCGATACCGAAACCAAAAATATGGTTTTTAAAATTTTTGTCTGTTTGTCTGTATGTGTATCGGGGATGATCTCCAAAAGTACTGCATGGATTAACTTCAAATTTTGCATGAATATTACTAACAGGTCAGGTCAAAATGTAGCCTACATATTATCACACTATCATCTACGGGGGAGCAGCTGTGAATCATAATTCCACGCGAACGAAGTCGAGGGCAACAGCTAGTCTCGAATAAAATGAAAATACAATAAAGTTAAACATCTTCACGAGAACATCTAGAACAAAATCAACAGTAGAAATCGATTTCATGGAAATAAATTTAATTACTAGCCAGTAGTCAGTAAGAAGGTTGATAAATAACAGACGACGTTTAATTAAGTCTCGTGCTTTGAGAAAATCGTCATTTTAATTGAACACCATTTCCTCTCATTGATTATCACCCCTATTACAAAGGAATAAGGAATAAGCGACGAATCATTAACTTCTCATTTCATTGCGGTGCGATTACAGCGAGTCGATTGTTATCAGGCTTATTGTATCCGCAAGCAGAAATTCTTATTGATTAATCCCGGCTTCGAATGTCTTACCGAACGTTATGGATAACTGTTCGAAGTCATGCAACTAACAGCCTACGTATTCTGGGAAAGATATTCTTGAAATGAGGCCTGAAAGAAAACTGCTTATACCTACCTACGAAGTGATTGACTTACAACAGACTTATAGCTAATTATATTTTAGATTAATTCGCTAGATCCTAATCAAGCGTTCAACGAAGCACAATGTCAGATTATCTTTTGATTTTTTTTTATATACCACGACGGTGGCAAAAAAGCACACGGCACACCTGATGGTAAACGGTTACCGTGACCTATGTACGCTTGCAACACTTGGGGCATTACATGCGTCTTGCTGACCCTTAAGAAACCTATTCACTCCTCTCTTAAAGAACCCCATGTTGTAGTTCACTGGGAGTGAGTGTGTACAGTTAGTGAGCACCACTATAGTACAAAATAAATATTGTAATTGAAAATTCTTACATCAACAAATTCTATCTTTCTCTTCATCTTTTGCCAGTGTGTTTCAGGTGTGTTTTTCCTTTAATGAAGGTTGAATTTACAACATAAAACAATCAATCGATTTACTAGTATTACCTATCCCCAATGCATCAATAGCACACATATATCGATATTTTATATAGCAAGGGGTAAAAGTGACGCTACTCGAACATTTCGAGAGAATGGCAACTCTTTCAAAGCATCAGAGCCGAAGTCTGGCATTGTGATCTGTAGCTATCGACTAAATGGTACTAAAGCCGCGCCAGACGTCAATATTAAACTGAAACTCGCGTTATTGCCAGCATCACTCTCATATCTATGAACAGCTACATTTGTACAATAGAGATATGAATAAATGTTCAACTTATACAATTTGGTGGAGATGAGGGATCCAATATCAGTAGGATAGAGGTTTAGTTGTGAAGATGTATAGATGGTTAGATTTAGGTGGATATGCGATATTTTTTGTGATTTCGCGGTTTTATAGGTACTGCGAGGACTTATATTTTACAAAATGCTATTTTTAAACATGAAAGAATACAGTATGATTAGATTTAGAAAATTATTTTGTTTTCTCTGCTCTCTATTTATCCGCCTAAACAGAATTAAGTAAATAAAATACTACCACAAATTCGTTCATTTAGTCCAGTTTGTAAGGTTTTTAATGCGCAATTGGATAGAATTTAGAACATTTCTACAACCAAATTAGCTGCCAGCGGTCTGTTGAATTAATCGCAATGACACGCTCCCGAATGCGATTTTAACAACTCATTTACCAAATTGGTTGAAGCATTTCCTGAGCTGCACATTTATCTACTAGTTGTGTGACAGTTGACATGTTACAGATTTTTAGAAGGAAAATATTAAATTTTTAAAAAGGTTTTCGATTGATTCTTACGACTTAACTGTTTCTACGAAACAAAAAGAGAAAGAAGAGCTTTTATTTCAAATAATATAAACTTAAATAAAATAAATACTAACTATTACTATTTAAGAGACATTGAAACTAATGAAAAAAATAAAATAAAAGAAAACTATAAATTACTATTTACACAGAGCATTAAAAAATTCGTCCGCATCTACGTCAATTGGGAAAGTAGAAGGCTGGCAGCATTGCCACGTTGTATGGCAATGCTTAACCTCTGACCGAGAAACAGATCAGCCCTCTGGTCTCGAGATGCATCGACGTCGTCGAGAAATCATCAGGCATCTTGAAATATTTTTAAACATTAGTCTGTATTTGCAAACACTAAATATGTTTAAACTCACAAGTCACAAAACTACCTACGTACACTTCATTGTATTCATTTTAATTTTATAGTCGGGAGAACGGAACGCAAATTATCCTCCAAGAGTATTTACAAATAACGAGCTTCAGCAAAGCTCGCAGAGTAACAATTCAGATGAAAACGAGAGCATTTTTATTTGTTACAGGAGAGAGCATGGAAAATGCGGAGAGAGGTGAACAATGACAGCATGTCCCCGCCGCGAGCGATGACCCTGCAGGGCGCCAAGGGTCGCGCAGTGGCCGCGGCGGCGGGGCGCGCCAGCCCGGGCCCCCGTGCACACTCGATGCCATATTTTATAGAAAATTTAACGCTTATTAGGCTATGTCTACAATATCTACGGGTGATATCACGTTTATATCAAAACGTCGCCGCCTCCCTGCCGCGGGTGCGAGTGAACTTTAATTTTTCAAAGCGTCCGCTAGTCAAATTAAAAACTGATGTGGATAATATGTTTAGTTTTCGAACTAGAACAGTGTATTGTGATATTAAAGCATTGTTAGTGAAGACAATAGTGCAATTATTCGTTGTTGCCAAGTGTGTTGTGTTGCGATGGAGATGTCGAGGCGGCGGCGCGCGACGGGCGCGGACGCTGCTGGTGCTGTGGCTGAGCGGGTGCGGCGGCGGCGGGTACAGCGAGGGCAGGCGCGACGGGGACCTCCATATTGGGGGTATTTTCCCCATGGAAGGCGAAGGCGGGTGGCAGGGCGGGCAGGCCTGCAAGCCAGCCGCCGAGCTCGCGCTCGCGGATGTCAACGAGCGCCTTGATTTATTGTCCGGCTTCAAATTATACATTCACAGCAACGATAGCAAGGTAAATTTGATTCATTAATCATCCATTTACCAAGAGAGTCGATAAATTACTTTCATGTGCCAATACGTGTGTATTGTGTGCGACAATTTATGAGGTTTTTCTGTTTTCTGTCGTACGTAGGTGCTCATTATGGCGCTGCAAATTCATATTTAATCTACTGTCGAAATTGGGTATAATACGAGTGCTTGGTAACGGAAAACTTAATTACACGTAGGCAATATAAGTTTGTGAGTGACAAAGTTACGAAAATGCCAATTATAATTCCAATCAAGTTAATGTGCATAACGTGTCGTCACCTCTCGCTCCTCATTCAGACTGACAAGTAGCAAGTTAATGGATTGCCGAGTTAGAGCCCGCCCAGCTGACTGCGGTCCCTCTAATTAACAAAAAGGGATCGTATTTGTATCCAGGAGGAGCGCGGCCATAAATCCAAATGAAGCAAAGTCATAGGCTTATGATATTGCAACTGAGAGGGTGAAGCTGACGTTCGATTCAATTATAGAGAATTTATGAATGGTTCACGAAGAAAATTTTATTGGATAGAATTTCCGCACCGGTTGAAGGTAATTTCCGGTTTTATCGATTCATACCTATCTACGGACAAATTGACGATTCCGATCAGTTCGATGTTGATAACGTGGCGATTACCCACTGACGAAAATTGCGAAGGGAAGTGTAACATAATAGGGAGGAATTATCGGGGATAACCTTAAGAGTCATTATAATGGCAAGTGGGGGTTTATTGAGGTCGGATGTTACCGGCACCGAATATATTAATATATAGAGCATAAAATTTCTCATTATAACATCTTGATGAGAAAATAATTTAGTCAGCGTTACATTTTACATTACCTGACAGAAAGCGTCTTCTTTGGTTTGTTTTAATTAATGTAGTAAATACATAAAATATACCTGAAAATTACTACATTAATAAATAAATATATGCGCAACTACAATTTGCAATTAAGCACGTCAAAGTAAGACCACATACACAAACGTTTTAAAATAAAATGAAATACAACACAAAAGCACAAATTACCAAGAATCCATTTAATTAAAATACAAAATTACTTTCCACTATTTTCAGCCAAAAACTGAAACAATTACAAAAGTATTTATTAATTAAACAAATTACAACCAAAAACGAGCAATAGTAAAGATTTAATTTAATAAATAATTACATGTATAATTTATTCATGCAAGTATTATACCTTCACGGTCATTAGTACGGGATTTCGATTTACTACAAAACGAAGGAATAACAACAAAATTAATAAAGATGGCGCGCTTCAACAGTTAATTGTGACGTCATATCCACCTAAGAATGAGGGTTAGTGCCTGCTGTCGTACGATGTTGTAAGATTGAGTGACTTGCACCATCGCACGACAGCAGGCACTCTTGGCTTAGACTCCGAACGAACAACGATGCACTAAAAATACTGTGTTGGCCGAATAGTGATTGCAATCATTAGAATCATAACATCACGCCTTTTTATCCCCGAAGGGTAGGCAGAGGTGCAGATTATGCCACTGTACCATGTAACACTCACTTTTCACTATTTTATGTAATGAGTCCCATGAAATAGGAAGTGAGCCTATTGCCATATACCGGGTACAATTCTAAACTCCGTGTTACTACTGAGATTTGTTTTAAACTCAGTAATTCTTTGCCCGACACGGAAATCGAACCCGAGACCCTTGCCCGGCAGTCGCACTTGCGACCACTCGGCCAGCGTGGCAGTCATTAGTGGTACTATCACACAAAATAATCTCTTTTTGAAAATCGCAATCCATATGTGCAATATATTTGCCTGGTACTATAAAATTCCAGCTCACATTCATGTATAAATTCAGTAAGTAACTACTTACTTACGTATACAATAATTACTTTTTATTTATTTAATTCCTCTGTAATTAAATTTTATTTAACCGACTCACATTTTGTGTGGTTTGCATTATATTAATACATTTATTTTAATCACGAGTTAGTACACACGGCCACACATCAATCTATACAAAACCAGTTTATCCTGGTGTCACGCCGCATCATCTTTCCGCACATTTAACGTTCAGTTTATACAGTTTACACTACTATGTAAAGCGCGATGTGTAGCCGTTGTTTCAATATTTTACTTCAAATAAACCAAACTGTAAATAAAAAGACATTTCAGTGAAGTACCAATAATTAATGAATTTTTAGGGACCAGAGAGTATAGTTCCCTAAGATCGGAAAAGGAGGATCCTCCGACCAGGCGAGGTGATCGTGCCTGGCGGGCGTTCTGCCCAACAGTTGCTCGTTGGGATTTTCTATCCGTGTTAATTCGCATGTAAACTTTGCATGTGCGATGTAGGATTCTTGTGACGTCAGCCTTTGGTTTGGTTTTCATCTATGTGCGTGAACTGTCATTTGACATGTAACATGTGTCGCCACAAATTTATTTATTCTCATTACTTTGTAATTATAAAACAACAATAATATGCAAATGTTTTGCTGACTACACAAATTAATTGTAGCTTCTCTATTGATTTCGATTTAAAGAAAATCGTACTTATCTTATAAATGTCAAAGTTTGTATGTTTTCTTGTTTTTTTGTTTGTTTCTTCTTTACCTCAAAACGGCTGAAACGATCGGGATTAAATTTGGAACAGAGGTAGTTTATAGTGTGGAATAACACATAGAGTACGTTTTATTCTACTGAAACGCGGGCGAATCCGCTGCCAAAAGCTAGTTTAGTATAATAAAATTATGTACTGAAAATACGAATAACAGACGTAATTATTGAGATCAACCTAAGAAATAAATCGGGAGTCTTATATTCAGCATCTGGAAAATTACACTAACAATAAGAAAATAACATTGTCGTCACAACACCATTAAACTTAAATAAAAATATAAAAACAAACAGTATAAAAACGTTTAAAGTGTTATTACAGGACCACTCTACCATAAAAACGTGTACACATATTCCCAGAATAACTTTTAAACTACGCTACTACAAAATTTTTCTATCGACAATTAATTTACCTGGCTTTTTATATAAAACTCATGACGAGCTGAATATTGGCCATCGAAAATTGAATAAAAACTCGCGCTGGAACATGGCAAAGCTTTTTACCGGCCACCTAATTACTTTACTCTTCGAGTACTGCCGTCGTAAATGAAAACACAGTAACTTGACTTACTGTGTTTTTGCTTTGGATAAAGAATAGTAATCTACGGCGCGAGCTCTATCTGGGGAAATTTTCGGTATATCTGTAGCCCCTACCGTTGCCGAGATCCTTCACAGTAACTTTACGAAATTTTAAATAATATCAAGATATTTTAGAGCTAAACACAGTAAATTGCCATGTACTGTGTTTTAACGTAAAAAAGTGACTTTACTGTTTTTTAATTTATGATACATATTTTTAGGTTTATACTATATTATGCTTATAACACAGTAACTTTGAATACTGTGGTATAAACTAAAATAAATACGTAATTATTTTACATGATACATGAATTAAACACAGTATATTACATACTGTGTTTTAATGCCTGCAGTTTCGATATCATAGTTTGAATTACTTGGTTAGAACACAGTAACCGTTGAGTTACTGTGTTATAAGCTAACCTTTCACCCAAGAATGGAAACTTTTAAATGTGTAATTTTCTGTCCACGTCTAATTATTTTTAATGAGAGTTTCGTACCGATTGGAACTCCTGCATCCAATATACAAACAATGGCTGTTATATGGCATGAGGCTATATCTGGACGTAGAAAAGAAGATATAACAAGCACCTTTTATCAGTTTTTTAAGAATAAGAGAGACATAGGAAATATCAGAATAAGAGAGACATAGAAAATGTCACGTTGTGGGCCGATACTGTGCATCCCAAAATAAATGTTGGTCACTTTTTAGTTTTTTAACTTACATAATGAAATAGTCGCGAATACAATAACATTCAAATATTTTGAACCGGGGCATACTTTCATGTCAGCAGATAGTTTTCACCATCAGGTTGAACTGGCCATGAAACGTAATCCAAAAATTTACGATTTTGATGATTTCCACAAAACTGTGCAATCTGTACGATCTGGCAAAGTTGTAGTAAAACCAAATGTCTTTTGAAGATTTTTACGATTTTGAAGACTGTTCATCGGCTCATAGACTTAAAAACACCCAAAACAGAATTTACGTGCGTGATATCGTGGAGGTGCAAGTTAAGCGCGGCTCTACTAAGTTATATATAAGAAAATCTTTTGCGGAGTCAGATTATACTGAGCTACAGTTTTTGAAAACTAAAGTTGAAAAGTCTGGCTTGCCTGGACCTGTTAAAAAGACTGCACCGCAAGGAATTAGTTTTTTTTTTTTTTTTTTTTTGTTTATATGACGTGACCTCATACGGCAACGTCATAAAAATTACAATCTAGCTTTAATGCTAATAAGTAATTCAATTTTGTCTTAATTTGCTAGGAAAGTATAACTAAGAATGTGTCCATTAACACTTTTCTTATTGTCTCTATTAAGGGGAAGACACTTTGTTATTGTGTTCTGTTCCGGTAGCACTCACTACTTTACACTAACACTTCACTATGTTAACTCAAAAGGTTTTGTCCTTTTTAGCCTTCTCACTATGTCCGTGTTGTCGAGGAGCTGGATAGCCTCGATGTTCACATGGTGGTGAAGCCTTCGTTCATGGGCTTCTGCACACTTTTTAATTATATCTACGACGAGGTCTACTTTGAGGTCCCGATGAAGGTCGTCATTTCGAATGTACCAGGGCGCATTGACGATTCCTCTGAGTACTTTGTTTTGAAAACGCTGTATAATTTCGATATTGCTTTGTTTGGTACAGCCCCAAAGCTGAATACCATAAGTCCATACAGGCATGAGGACTTGTTTATATAAAAGAACTTTGTTGTGCACTGACAGCGAAGAATTTTTTCCTATCAGCCAGTACATTGACTTGTAGCGTAGATCTAGCTCGTCGCGTTTCTTTTTGACATGAGCTTTCCAGCGAAGCTTTACATCTAATGTCATGCCTAGGTATTTGGCTGTATTTTCGTATGGTATTACATGGCCATTTACGTTTACCGGATGGTAATTTGTCCTTTTGTTTGTGAAGTCTATGTGAACAGATTTTGATTCATTTAGTTTCACACGCCATTTTTTTGTCCAGTCAAAAATGATATTGACAGCTGTTTGAACTTTTTCCACTGCTTCTTCTTGAGTGGCACCTGTGGCCATAATAGCTGTGTCGTCTGCAAATGTGGCAATGGTATTGTTTTCTAATTCAGGAATATCGCAAGTGTACAATAAGTACAAGACGGGACCTAGGACGCTTCCTTGCGGTACTCCAGCTTTTATCGGTTTGAGTCCTGAATATGCATCATCATGTCTTACTCTAAACATACGCTGTGATAGATAAGACTCTAAGATGTCAGCAAATTGCTTAGGGAGCATGTTTTTTAATTTGTAAATAAGGCCTTTGTGCCATACCTTGTCGAATGCTTGCGCTACATCCAGGAAGATCGTGGAGCAAACTTTTTTTTCTTCTAGAGCCTTTTCAATAATGTTGGTAATCCTGTGTACTTGATCTATAGTCGAATGTTTTTCCCTAAAACCAAATTGGTAGTCAGGGATCAAATTTCTTTCTTCTATGATGGGTTTTAGTCTTTTTAAAAGAAGCTTTTCAAATAATTTTGACATTATCGGTAGCAGCGAGATCGGCCTATACGATGTTGTTTCGTGAGGTGGTTTACCAGGTTTTGGTATCATTATAACTTCGGCAACTTTCCACTGATCAGGTACATACTTAAGTCTTAACGTTGCATTGATATGAGTCGTAACTTTTACGATGGCTTTACGTGGGAGGTTTTTAAGAACTTCTGCAGTAATAAGATCGTAACCAGGTGATTTCTTTAGTCTAAGGCGCTTGATTTCGTTGTACACTTCTCTAGGTGTTACGAATTTTATTTCTTGCTCATCATTATTTGTTGTTTCATTTAATAAGTCGCTATCTTCATGCTCTTCATTTGGCTCAAAAATGAGTTCTAGGTGTTTTGCAAACCTTATAGCTTTTTGCTCGTTGCTTATTGCCCACCGCTCGTTAATATCTTTGATAGGGGGAATATGCAGAATTGGCTTTTTTAAGCTTTTTATAGATTTCCACAGAGAGTAATCTGTCGTGCGATGGCTGGTTAGTTGTTGTAGATAACTATTCATTGATTCGTCTTTGTAATTCTGAATTACTTCACTTAGTTGTTTTGTAAGGTTGTTCAGAATTCTTTTATCTTGTGGATATCTTGTCTGATGCCATATTCGTCTCTGTCGCCTCTTTTCAGCTATAAGTTTTGTGATTTCTGCTGGATAGTAGGTAATTCTGTTTTTTATTTTAAAGGTGGGCGTGTTTTTCCAGGCGCATTGTTGTATTTGTGTTATAAACTCACTGATATCTCGGTCCAGATCTTCTGGTTTCTTGAGTGGGACTCTTAAATCTATCATAGACTCCAAATCCATTTTAAAGCTTTCCCAATCAGTGTTCTTGTTTACCAATGTGGGGTTGTATTCTTTCAGCAAAATAGTCTCACTTAGAGTAAGTAATATAGGTGAGTGGTCTGAACTCATATCATAACCTTCTTCAATGCGAAGAAGACTAGGTGATATATTTTTGTATATAAAAAAGTCTATAAGATCAGGAATCTTTTTTGTATCAGTAGGCCAATAAGTGGGCTTGCCTGTTGATAAAGTTTTACCTTGTGTTTCTTCAATGGCGCACAGTAGCTCTCTGCCTTTGGTCGTTGTCAGTCGAGATCCCCAAAATGTATTTTTAGCATTAAAGTCACCTCCCAATATGAATCTGTTTCCAAGACAGTTAAGAAAAGACATGTACTGATCTGTTTTTAGTGAATACCTAGGTGGACAGTATATGGCTGAGATAGTGACAAGACAGAATTTTGTTTTGACACAGACAGCCACTGCTTGTATTTCTTCTTTTTCATGTTTTTTTTTGCAAGGAATTAGTAACCAAAGAAAGATGGATATTATTACAAAATTGGGACCTTTAATGCCTTCGAATCGACTTGCATTTTAGCAAACATTGCCTGAAAATGATTTGCCCGTTGATTTGACTATCGTTAATGATTGGTTGTGATTAAATTTATGTGTTGGAAGCGAATAATGCTCAATTACTAGATTTCTCTGATTATAGATTTTATAGTTAAATTTGTCCTAAGCAAAGCACGAGTTTGTTTTGTTTTCTTTAATTCAAAAATTTTAACATTAGGTGGATACTGAGAGTACAAATATTTTATGAAACATTTTGATCTCATTTCATGTCATCAATCAAACAAAGAGCAGTTTGTATTTTTAAATTTACAAAGTAAAATTTATGCTTAACTTGATCGATTGATGACATTGTGATTTCATTAACAGACTGATTAAATAATAAAAATAACATAAAACCATTATAGTTTAATTTGATATCCCTGATATATACATATTTAATATCCCTTATATCTTTATATAATTATAATATCCTAATCATTATACAAAAATATAAAATTAACACTAATGACAAAGGGTTAGCTTATAACACAGTATATCTAAATACTGTACTACATCTTAAAGTAAAATTGGTTTCTACCCAGTCTAAATCACAGCATATCACTCACTAGATTAATATTTTAAATTATTGAGGATATGATAAATAGCTTAAAACACAGTATCATTAAAGTTACTGTTTGGCATTATTAAGAGACTAGTATCTTTACATACTTTAAACACAGTAATAAATAAAAGTAGACTAAAACACAGTAACCACTTAGATACTGTGATTAAGCTTAAATTTTACGAAATGTATTAAAATAATTCATTGATTATAACACATTATCTCATTTTATTACTTATTTAATTTTTATTCAGCAATTTTAAATATATAAATATCAAGTTCAGTCAGTTGTATTTCATAGCAAAAAAACACTCTTATGTAACCATAATAGTTTCTTCACAACGGCATGTTTTAGTTATCAAACTTTAACCGCCATTATCTCAAAATGACATTTCTTGAGATACTGTGTTTTCAGTTACGAGGGCAGAGTAAGTAACTGAGCACATCAAACTCGATATAAAAGCATATAAGTCAGAAAGGATATCAGATTAAATTAAATGGCTAGCCGTAATTATGTTTAAGTAGACCTTTCCCCCTTATCTTGCTAATGTGGTCAAGTTCACTAATTAATTAAAAACTCTTTGCTCTGATTCGCTGACTGTATGCGCTCTCTAAGTTACAGCCAATCAGAGGCTCTTTGGAATTCAATTAACTAATCGTAACACGTCAAACAGTTGCGTCATTCATGAATATGAATGTAGACTTCGAAACTCGATGGTAAAGTCTATATATTTTATGTTTTGACTCAAGATGTATTTTAGCGGAAAGATTTTAGTGGTTCTCCATTATGGTTTGAATAATTTGAATTCTAATGTTATTGTTAAGTTCTGTGAAATTGTCTGCTGGCTGATATGCACATTTAATTGACTTACTATATTGGTATTAACTCGTCGAGTACCGTATTTATAGACACAATTAAAGAACAATAGGTTGCGGTCACCGTGACCGCTTGATGTTTGACAGTTTAAAATACTTTATATGAATATAATATGTATATGATATGTGTATAATATGTATATGTATTATATTGCCCCTTGCGTGACTTGAAACTAGTCTAGCTACCTTGTCGATTAAAGTATATAGATTTTCAGATAGAGATAGATCAGTAGATAGTAAATTGTTAATTAACCCTTTGAGTACCGTCATTATAGACACAATTAAAGAACAATAGGTTGCGGTTACCGGTGTCCTCGCGGTGTTTGGCAGTTTAATAAACAAATTCAAATAATATAATTCTTTTATAAACGACGTTTAAAAAATCGACTTCAACCCCATTTTTTTAAAACCTTCTCGTAAGCATCAAAATTGATTCAGCCAATCGCGAGATAATTGCGCACAAACGTACATACATACAGGTCTAACTGAGAATCATTATTTAGAAGTCGGTTAAAAAAAACCGTAAAATGTTAACTGTTCGTTCGAAATTTAAAACATAAAAGTGATTTTCATGATTCTTACATGCCAGCGTACCCGACACTTGTTTTTTTTTAAACAAAACGCAAACCTCCTTTACAACATCAGTTTAGTATCGGACAGGAATAATCCTGTCACACATCAAACAATAGGAGAGCACATAACAATCATAACACATTTCCCCATTCAAATAGAAACAGCGAACGGCGTCATTACCTATTTCTCGTGTTTGTTCATTAACTTAGTTAACGAAGGTAAACCAGCAAATCACGATTCACATACTCTTCAGTATAGCTATACAAACTCAATATAAACTGACTATTGAATGCACTGAAAAAATTATACGAAGCGAGGCTATATAGATCGATTTGTAGCCGTATGTACCGCTACCATGAGTCGAGAGTACAGTAGTACTTAGTCTTTGTCAATACTCGATAGCGACGACGACGCAAATTTTTAATACTTTTTTATGTGACAAACCGGTAAACGAGCAGACGGATCACCTGATGGTAAGCAATCGGCGTCGCCCATTGACACCTGGAACACCAGAGGCGTTACAAGTGCGTTACCGGCCTTTTGGGACTAGGAATTTGAGGATTATTGGGGATTCAGGGATTGGGGAAAGGGGGGAGGGTAACTGGGCCTCCGGTAACCTCACTCACACGACGAAACACAACACAACGTTGTTTCACGTCGGTCTTCTGTGAGGCCGTGGTATCACTCCGGTCGAGCCGGCCCATTCATGCCGAAGCATGGCTCTTCCACACTTACCTCTCGCTCTTTTATGGAAAATTTTAGTTAAGTGGCCGTTAGAGGCGCTGTAACAAACGCCATATAAAAAAATACGCAGTCGCTATCGAGTATCGAGTACTAATGTTTTAAGCTTACGGTAAAAGTAACTACTGATTGATCTATACATGACATTACTCTAACCTGTCATTTAAGACTACAGGTTTGATAACGCATTGAAGTTTTATTATTCAAGGTGCTATTATATGCTGTTTGAGAGACTAAATCCAATTAAATCTACTTGTTTGTCCGTCAGTGCGAGCCGGGACTGGGCGCGAGTGTGATGTACAACCTGCTTTACAATCCACCACAGAAACTATTGCTGCTAGCTGGCTGCTCCACTGTCTGTACCACCGTTGCTGAAGCCGCCAAGATGTGGAATCTTATGGTTGTAAGTATCACTGTTTACTTTTTTTATAGTATAAGCCGGTAAACGAGCAGACGCCCAGACGGATCACCTGATGGTAAGAAATCTGCGTCGCCCATGGACACCTGGAACACCAGAGGCGTTACCGGTCTTTTAGGGATTAGGAGTTTGAGGATCGTTGGGGATTCAGGAATTGGGGAGATTGGGGAAGGGGAGGGTAATTGGGGCTTCGGTAACCTCACTCGCACGACGAAACATAACGCAAACGTTGCTTCACGTCGGATTTCTGTGAGGCCGTGGTATCACTCCGGTCGAGCCGGCCCATTCGTGCCGAAGCATGGCTCTCCCACACTTGGCTCCCACACTTAGTTTTATACATAACACTTTAATTTGAGTAGTAAAGCTAAAAGATTAATATAGCGATGAGAGCGTCATGATAAACGAAGTTCTGAAAATATCTATAAAATTAGATAATATTTTTCGTCTGATATCTACCTGAGGCAGGACTAATCTAGGACACCACGATAGCCACTATTGAAATCACATTAAAGACTAAATGATATGAGAAATAAAAAGAGCATTCCCACACCACCAAATTCAATTTTCTCAACACCATCCTGGTGGAATTTTTGTACCTCTTGTATCCAATCCTTTTAATGTTCAATGCAAACAGTCGCTTATCAAAACAAACTTTTATAATAATAAACTGCTCCATTTTCAAAAAATGAACCCTCCACCGTCCGAAAAATCCAAAGTTATAATATAGTCACATTCTTTAAAAATGTACCACTAACGATATCTTATTCATACAATTTTATCGTTTCTTAACCTCGACCTTTTGGTGTGAACTTTTCGAAATAGTTATACTTTTGACACATGTCCAGATTACAGGGACTTCATAAAGTTTGTCCTTAGGGAGGGGAGGGCCAAAGTTTGCTTGTGCTAAGTCACGAGATTATCGAGTGACATTTGTAGTAAAAACAAATTCATTAGAGCCAGTGCTTTTGTTCGACCAAGGAGTTTGGTAACACGATTCAAAACTAGTTCTTCTTTTGTAAGTAACTTCGGCTTACGTTCGGACTTAAACGAATTGTTTATGGTGTAATATAAACGGCTACAAAAACTGTTTCAATACCTCTAGAAGCCTTCATCACAGGAGTGAGTTTTTTGCATACATCGAAAAAAACAACGTTAAAGTCACATTGACACGTGTTACATCATGGAAATCTATCCTAGAACCTCGCTTAACACACTCGTACAAGCCGAACCGTAACCGAAGATAACGTCCCTTCAAAAACATTTGGAAAAATGCCAGAATTTCCTGCAATATTATTACCTAAACGAGAACTCTAGGCTGAATGCTTTATTTTTTCCTGTAAACTGTAAACCCGGGCTTTAAATCATAACAGGCTAAAATGGCTGAAGTTCAATAAACGAAAAACAAGTGAAAGATATAAAAACCTCCGTCCATAAACGAGGGTCAGCGGTGGGAACATTGGCATAACGTGTTTTGATTGGTTAATGGTGTTCAAGTGAATCCGAAGGGCCATTTATGAATATTAGGGTTGTATAGCCAAACACCGTTTTTGTAGTAATGAGTTCTACCATCCTTGTTTTTAGGTATCTATTTCGTTGGAGCATTTAATTAATTAGATTGTTCATCGTTTAAGAAGTTACTTTACGAGTTGATTATGTTACCGAGCCGTTGTTCTTAACGAATTTTCTACGCAAATTAATTGTGTTAACTTTTATTTGGGTGAAAGTACTTGATACATTTTCAACCAAGCCACGTCAGATACAAACAGCGGAGATTGTTAATTTGTTGGAATATTTTATTTTTATGTATGTTCATGAATTAGGTACTCGAAAACGTCTAGACGGAGATGTTTTTCTGATTTGATTTGAATGTCTGTATGAAACGAAAATAGTTATGACAAATAAGAATAAGTTATTTTAAGATACATTAGATTCAACTACGGAACCAAAACAAAGCAAAGAGTAAATATGAGGTCATACAGTTGGTACCAAAAAGAAACAATTTTTCAAAACGAAAGTACTGTTATATCATTTTGTCACCCCCATGAGACAGAGTGTCGCGATCCGCGAAAGAATTTTTGTACGTTATGAAATCCAGTACCACATTCTACTTTATTGTAATGTGACATAAATCCTGTCAAGTGCAAAATTAATCCCTATAAACAGGGTGGCAAAGCTATTAATTTTTATTATTTTTACTCGAACGTTTAAGGGTTAATATGCTTTGACGAAATGATTACTTTGGCTCTTTTATGTTTCGAGAAAGACTGTTATCACGTTTATGTATTAATACTAAATCATCGATTGTCGACTTTGGTAAAATAAAATTGTGATCTAACAATCTTAACAAAAGCATTTAACCTTTTTTGTGGCGTTTATGACATTTTTGTTATACATTAGCCATTTTTATGTATATTTAAAACTTTATTGACACTTTTTTATGTCCTCAGCTCTGCTACGGCGCGTCATCACCAGCGCTGTCAGATCGCGCGCGCTTTCCAACGCTATTCCGCACCCATCCATCAGCAACGGTTCACAACCCTACTCGGATCAAACTCATGCAGAAATTCGGATGGTCACGCATCGCCATCTTACAACAGGCAGAAGAAGTCTTTATATCAGTAAGTAAACCAATCTAGCCGTCTCAGTAATACTTATTAAGGATTTTTCCGTTCAATTATTTCATCTGGGTTGTTCAGTTTCCTCAATTACAAAACCACGATAATTTTAATAAGAAAATTATACTTCGTATATTTTAATTCATAAAGCAATTAGCGTTAAGTATATGCTATTTCAAAAAACTTTGTCTTAAGTAAATTTTCATCAAGAACGGAATATTATCATAATTAATTGTCATTGCAAAACTCTGTCATTTCTGCTCTCGGACAAGCGCGAAGATAGAACGGAGGTTTACATAAGAAATAGAAAAGTAATTGTGGCCGCAGCGAACCGGGCCGAGTTTGCGTCTCCTCAGCCATGACGTCTCCCTTGATAAAACGTTCCAATTTTATGGGCAAACTTAAATTTATTCTCCCGTTTCGAACCATTTCAACCGCCATAATAGATTTCGATGCTTAGGGTATTGTAAAACGAGATAGATGACACAAAAGGAAAACATATTCGTATCTTATTCACTGTTGTACAAACTAACGCGTCTTCGCCTGCTACACGTGTTATCTTTACATTACATTAGCTTTCGATAATTCAACCTGTGGAGCAGCGAACGCGCCGATAATATAAAGTGATATGGCGACGAGTGATTATGTACGGGTACCATATCGTGTCGGCTGTTTCCAACGCTTGCGTGACTTAAATTGTTCGATCGACAGTTGTTCGTATCGACATCGAGTGGAGTATGACACGCTAAGCGCTTTGTTGCCGATTGACAAACGATCTTCATGATTGGCCTTCGACGGATCGACGAATTCGACTTCATAATGTATTTGAAACCGCTAAGGCCATTTGCGGACGTCTGCAAATTTTTCGATATGAGCAAATGTAACAAAATACTGCGATTCAACTATCGATAACCAGTAAACGGAATATTAAATTGAGACAGTACGTTGTCTGTGTTCACTGATACAATGTATGCGGACGAAGCGAGAAATATTAGACTTTTTCCGTAAGTCACACGCGACTAGTCTGTAAAATATTATATTCTGTGGATACAATTTATTAATACTGGCTATCGGGTATTTCATGTTACTTCGCTACAATGTAGGACGACGGAATTCAGCTTTAGGAAGTGTTATATAAATTTCAATTTCCTTCGACGTGGCTACGTGAGCAATTTTCACGTGTAAACAGTTCATGTCGAGTGTGGAGATAGGTTCGTAAACAAAGACGGCTGCAACACTCACTTCCCAGAATGCACTTGAATAACAATTTAGTTTCAAAATTGCACATAATATATTCTAGAATAGATTTCGACAAAAACCGCTATACTAAATAAAATAAAAACGTATCATTCAACTACAATAGACACTACAAAAAATAACTATCACAACGATGACTTTGCGGATCTAAAGGCTCTCACACAACACATTACATCCCGTGTTACGACTTAACAATCCATTTAGTAAACAGTCGTTTAGAATTGCCGGACGTATTAAAACCTACGTACCCAACGTATAATGTAACAATGGTTATAAAGAGAAAATAATCGCCCCGAGTGAGCCGCGAGTACAATGCGTCTTACATGATAAATGGATGTAACTGGACATTTTTTACCTCCACGCGACACCCTCTACCGACATACTCGCTCCCTATACTCCAATTTTAGCCACAATATGAAATTCAAACAGTGAAAATATATGATACGAAGGCGTAAGTATTTACTGAATCCGACTTGCGTATCTTCGCGAATACTTTCATAGATGGAACGGTATTTATTCAGGCATAGCGGTCGGAGTTAGCAGGAATAAGCAAATCTAAGTGAAGTCGCCTGAAAGTGTTTTCTATAAGAGATATATCCATATCGCAATATTTATGAGTAGCTCTCTTCCCTACATGTTTATTTTTATCTGTTTATTCCTGTCCTCCAGCCTTTGTTTGTGTAATAAAACTCCGATATTAATTCTGTGGCTTCAAGTTATTATATGATATTATAAAAATGCCGTTAACGTCCCGGTTATCGTTATGTGAACCAACAATTTCACGATTACTCTCTTTTTTATCTTATACTTAACCTGAAAATTTGTGATAAAGACACCCCTTTATGTCATTGTAAATCTGCGACAAGGACTCTATATTTTACCAATTATCTTTTAAGTTGTAAAAGGATTTACAGCATATAATGTAGATTGTACTTGATTAAAAATAAGTACTTAGAATATTCAAGTTACGGTCGATGTAACTTCATATTTAACCGACTTAAAAAAAAACAGGTTCTCATTTCAAACTGAGACACATTTATACATACATACATATTATATACAGGTGAACCTGTGTGTATGTATAAATGTGTGTATATCAGAAAAAATGTTTGTTACACTTAGAAGAAGGTTTTGGTATATAAATTTACCGACTTCTAACAAAGAGGGGGTTGAAGACGGTATTGTTAAACATAGTTTTTATAAAAGAATTATTATACAAAAGGATAAACAATGCGATGTAAGAATTCAGATTAAAAGCACAAATTAAACATGTTTCATGTAATAAGAATACAAGTACAAACCCTGTTACATACATAGATACCTATAGGTTCAAGTAATACCGAAGCTAGCGAACACGAAGCCAATCTAAATAAAATTCACGAAACGTCCACCTTTTCTCTTAAGAGGTACTTAGCGCTAATACCCGAAAAGAGGTGGACATTTAATAAAATACATTGCTTTCTTCTCACAATAAATCTTTTTTAAGTTATTTCAGTTCACGGAGAGTTGAAAAGTTTAACGACTCTGTTCTCTATGAGAATGTGAAAATGAAATATAATGTTGTAGCACTAGGTTTATGCATCGAGGCTGTAGGCGTTTTTGTCAGGTAAAAGCACGTATTTATATAGCGTACGCGAGCATAACGAAGGGTGTGTATAGTGTATAGTTACCGGCAATGAATGGAGCGAGGCCTTTCACGCTGGTTTCAATGTAATTAGAGCGGCCCCGGTTTTTTCTGCATAAGTGGGTTTGAAGCGTTCTTGCGCTCCTGTTTTCCTTTCACGGCGGCCAAGAAATATTTTTGCTAGAGTTCACGCACATAAAAACAACTGACGCCCCAAATATTTGTGTAATAAAGGTTTTCATTTTCGTTCGTATTGACGGGGATCACAGCAAAAACCCTCAACGGTCCAATTTACATACAAACACTTATTCCGTAGCTACTTTAGTACTCTGGATTTGAGGAGTTAGGAAAATTCAGTTCGATTCGAATTTCCTTTCGAATGATCCTATCGACTCGAGTCGGCCTTAGGAACATGTAATTTTTGAACTCGTAATTTATTTACTTTTGGCTTTCAATGGAACGAAAGTCAGTGGAGTGTGATGTTTCCACTGAGACGTTAATATCCGAGATATCCGTCTTACGATGGTCCTCTTGGACTAAGCTTTTTAAATGCTAACTTTATTAATGTTCGAAATGTACAGTCAAGTGAAAATACTAGAGCTAGTTACTAACTGACACTTTATTCCACAGACTGTAGAAGACTTAGAAGCGCATTGCAAGAAGGCTGGCATTGAGATCGTGACTCGGCAGTCGTTTCTATCAGACCCAGCGGACGCCGTGCGCAACCTGAGGCGTCAAGATGCTCGCGTCATCGTCGGCTTGTTCTATGTGGTCGCGGCGCGTCGAGTACTTTGTGAAGTCTACAAACATCGCCTGTATGGAAAGTCTTATGTCTGGTTTTTTATTGGTAAGTCTTACTTTAACTACATATACTATGTGTTATGATTACCTAGTGCCAATACAATATTACTCATAGACCGATCATATTTACGCTAAAGATTTGACTAACTTAACTGACTATGAATACCTCTCCTGTGTTCCTTCCAGGCAATATGAAATCTTTTATAGTTTTATATATAAATGTGTATTTATATATACACTGTTTGAATGCGCCCTATACACGATAATGTCCTCCGAATTAAACTATCTAACATGATAATGTGATATTTCTAAACCTAAAGCTTCCTCAAAAACAAAACCTTAGCTACAAAACACTAAAGAAGCGTTTGCCACAAAAATGGACGCTGGGAAAATTGTTTAACATTTGCTTGCGGAACCCCTAGAGGGATTTCACTTATTTGGAGGTAAATCCGTAAATAACATTATCCGAAAACCCGGTCTCCGGGCACTGACACATAAGCGAAAGATCATCCTTTTTCATGGGAACGCCAACACGAAGCGACAGTATTATAATTTCATAATATGACTACAAGTCAGCCTCCCTTGTGACTAGCTTCACCAAGTTCACTTGATATTTGCAATGTGTGACTACGGATATTTCCTGACTATATAGCATATTTAACTCACGTTTGTTTACTCTGAAAGCGGTTATAGAATGTTTGTTCTAAGCATTCATTTAATTTTGGTACAATTTAATTCATCCTTCATACATCAACAGCCTATAAATGCCCATTGCTGAGCAAAGCCTCTTTCCACTCGGAGAAGATTTGAGCATTAATCACCACGCTTGCTCAATGCGGGTTGGCGATTGCAAACTTATAATTAGAAATTATATGCCCAGGTTTCCTTACGGTGTTTTCCTTTACCGTTTATCAGTGGTGTCTAGATAATTTTAGAAAGTATATATAACTCGGAAAAAGTCGCATTGGACTTGCCGTTGGTAGGTTTCGAACTCGATATGACATTTAATTTAATTGCATACTCAATAATGAATCTATGAGTAAAACTAAAGTAAAGACGTCTAGCTCAAACCGAGCCCAAATATTGCACTTGCAATCCTATTTACTTACGTGTTATTTTCTCTATTCACAGTAAAACCAATGCCGCAATACAGTTTACATTTTCGCTGAAATTGAAATTGCACCCCACACACGGATGTTCCCAGTTTTAGTGAGGTTCTATACTTTACAGCTCTTTTAAAATTTCCCGACAAAGTATGAGCGCGTTCAAAGCGAATATATATTCGACTCAAAGAACTGCAATTTATCAAAACATATTTTTCCAACTTTGTTTAAAATACTGATTGTAAAAAGTAAAAAAAACTTTAAAGTATTTCCTTTAGATTTCCACATTGTTAGAGGTTCTAGAACCGTAATAATTCTTTTTCCAGGAAACGGCTTACGGTGGCCTTCGCACAAAAACACGTTTTGCATTCGGTGAGAAATAAGTGCGACGCAAACGTATATTTTGTCCAGATCATATATTTTACCTTTTCTCACTTTGTTTCTTTTATGTTCCAAAAGTAATTTGGGAAGTGAAATATGAAACTCAGCCGCGTAACGGTCCTGAACGTGCCATAACCGCCACGAATGCGTAACTGTGTAACAAAAGAGTTTTATTGATGTCGTGGCGATTATTCAAAGTAAACACATCAAAGTCAAAGTCAAAATCATTTATTTCAATCAGACCAGGTACTTTTTAATTTCTAAAAAATTTTTAAAATAAAATTATTTGCTCATTCCATGGTATAGATTCCTATGGAGAAAAACAAGCAAAAAATTCCATAGGTTACTCTTTTTCAATCAATAGTATAACGGACGCTTATTTTAATTATAGTTTTTCATAATTATTATTACTAATAGAAATTCTGAATATCTTTGAAATCGTAAATAGTTGAATCTGAAACGTAAGTAAATTCTAACTTTGATTTGTATTGCCACGATTCAATCGTCAAACAAAACCTAGAAAGAATCGCTCACGTGAAAATCGATATAAAAACAATCATTGCACGCGATTAGAACAAAATTACAACAATCACAACACTTATGCATCGATCTGTGGCCATGACACATTTTACACATTAAAAACCTCGGAATATACATTTTCTAAATTCAAATACGTATTCTCGAACTCATAAATGTCAAACCCAAGTTAGAATCCCAGCAGATCATTAAAACGAGGGAAACCCGCATAAGTCATAGCGTTATAAATTTTATTGTGGGCAATATTGCGAAAGAAATAATTTGAGAGTGGCAACATTCGCTGTCGCGGATACAACTCATTTAGAAATTGTTTATGAAGAAGGATAAAAAAGAAATACGAAGCTTTCTCGAAAATGTAATAACGTAAATGTAGCTACATACGTACTTACCTAGTTTTTTGTAATAAGTATTAATATTCCAGCTAATAAAAATGCCTCAAGCTACGTCTAAGAAAGTAATAATAATATTCATGTAACATGTTATACTAAAATTATTACATTTGGGACAGACGAAACGATATTCCTTCTTTCATTTATCAAAAGTTCTTGGTTATCTAGAATTTTATTGAGATGTCACACTGATTCTTTATACAAAAACATGAAATTTACAATCAAATTCGATCTTCAAACTGCTTTTTGTATGGCATAAGCCGGTAAACGAGCAGACGGACCACCTGATGGTAAGCAATCGGCGTCGCCCATGGACACCTAGAACACCAGAGGCGTTACAAGTGCGTTACCGGCCTTTTGGGGATTAGGAGTTTGAGGATCTTTGGGGATTCAGGAATTGGGGATATTAGGGAAGGGAAGGGTAATTGGGCCTCCGGTAACCTCACTCACACGACGAAACACAACGCAAGCGTTGCTTTACGTCGGTTTTCTGTGAGGCCGTGGTATCACTCCGGTCGAACCGGCCCATTCGTGCCGAAGCATGGCTCTCCCACACTTAAAATTTTAAAGATAATTCAAACAACTTTAGATGATTCAACAATGGCATCCCTTTTACATGGATGTACATTAACACTCGAAGATTAACCGCACGTGTGGTGATTCTGAGAATTGTTTTTTTTTTTTAGTTTACACCTCTATAATCGCAACAAAGAGTTTTTAACACACTTACCACAGCAACACAACGTCTTTTCATTTAGCTATTTAGTTGCTACCCAGTAATAAATAAGTGGTAGTTGTCGACGAGATATTTATTAATGAATTTCTCGAATGAATCCCTTGAGGATAAACCACAGGCTGCGACAGTAATGGAAGTGGAAAAAATCTTAGATAAAGTGAAGAACTGAGGAAGAGCGGTCGTTAACGACACTCGGGAGTCTAATAAAATAAGAGAATGGATATTTTGAGGAACGACTGCTTCTCGCAGACTAGTGGAAACGATGGATTATGAGAACAAAACCCTTGGGTCAGTCTCCGTCAGTACCCAGCTAATGGGACTATTATAGTTAATAACATGGCCCCAAAGTATTTAATTTCCTAACGTGAAAATGTTTTATTCATCCAGGTAAACGATAAAAAACAGCGACCCAAGAGACGAGAAAGTAATTACAATTTCAATGGATCATTTAGCAATGTTTTGCTGTAACATGTTAATAAACCCTTTTTAATAGCCCTGCACTCGTTTACATAGTAATAAAATGAAACAGAAAACGAATGCTATTTACAAGGTGTACTTAACTATAAAAAAACGCGTTAAAAAGTAAGTTTATCTTACTCGGAAAAGTTTGTACAGTTAATCTAGTGTGTAGGTACCTGAAACGAAGCAAAACGCAATTACCCAACATAAAATAAAGTTCAGTATTTAGTAACAGCCACGTTTGGAACAATCTAAAAGTGGTTTTGTTACCGAAAATTCTGCGAGCGTACTCGTTCTAATATGTCAACTCGATTTAAAAAGTTTGTTTAACAGCCTCCCAAGTTCGTTCGCTGGGAAGGCAGTTTTTGGTCAATTTATGTGTTTTATTTAATTTATTCATATAGGCCCTCGTCCTAGGGGACGACAGTCGGTAAGCACGACTCCAACGAGGCTGCAGGATAAAAGCTTTGTTTTGACCTGGTTTAAATATTTACCATAAAATATAATGAAAACACTCGCAATAAACTTCCATTTGCGTATTCATGATAGCGAGCCGCCGCAGCAGGCGCGTCGTGACGCCCGTTTCGGTGATTGTCTTCTGAATCAATTCTCATTAATGTATCCAATTTAGGAGCATTTACATTCCTCTCCTGTGTCCACATTGATTTAGTATAATGAGGTATATTCACGCCTACATTGGCAGCGTTGTACTCACAATAATGAGTAGAGCGTGCCTCGGAATTATAATTCGGCGACGTTTCAAGTCAACATATTTATGTACACTCGCCGTGAACAGTGGGCCAAATTAGTTCAAGGTGGGTCCCGAGACTCAGTAGATAAGTGTACACACTTGTGCGGCTGGCTTATTGGCGTCCTGCCAAAGGTACGTCAGCCCAAGTTCGGCAGGTTATCAACGTCCGGTTGCCCTTAATATAGGCTCCGAGAATCTTTTCTCTTCCGTAATAAAACTTTATTACGGCATAAAATATCCCACTAAGAGATCACTTCATATAAAAATAATCGACACGTTCCCCAACTTGAAGGAAATATGAGTTCCGTGTTCGCAAAAATTTTATGCTTTATAGCTACTTACTATGATCAAGCTAACGTTGAAATATTTTCGAATATTTTTACGTATTTATTTATTTTGAATTTAAATAAAATAAAAGTTTACATTCATTTAAATTTCAATCATGCCCATGTCTCCGAAAATACTTGATACGTAAATCGTTTCACTGAACCCACTTCATACAATATTGACATCGTATATGTGTGCTTCAGCATACAATTAAATGTAAAATGTAGGTACCACGTGAATAAAATGAATACAACAAAGAACTTGTTCTTAATTTAAACGTGTACTGATAAAAAACGCTAATAAACTCAGCCAGAGAATAAAAAAGAAAAAATGTTATTTAAAACCTTATTTGTCACAAACAAATAAAACCGCCGTCGGGTCAAAACTTTGAGCGAGTAGAAAAATTTTGAACGAAGACAAGACTCTTTTATGACGTAATTTGAAATGTTATAAGAAGTATGAAAAAGTTATATTGCCACTCAAAAACATTTAGCTCGACTTTCATGGAAATACATAACTTGAAGCAAAGCCGAGATGACACAGCAAACATACATTTGTTCCAACAAACAGGACAAAGGAAATGGATAGAGAATGGAGATAAATAATGGCCGAGGGTGAGCTCCACCGTGGACGCTAAATAAAGAAACATAATTTCCCGCTTATTCTTGAATAAATAATTGGCATTATGATAATTCTAGTCATTCATATTTTCACACTAACGGTCAAGGTAATGAATAGATCTTTACTTAATGGACCTGTGCGTTTCGAAACCCAATCATATCTTCCGACATTTCTTTTTAAGCAGGAGATAATTTAAAACAAATTTTCACGGATTTTTTTCGTTGTACAACATTATTTTTTCCATATTTTATCTTCAAAGGAACGTGGTTTTATTGATCACCCTAATTGAGGTTTAGCCTGTCACGTTTTTATCATTATATCCGTGTTTTTGTGATGTTTTTCGCTATCGTTCTCGAAGCGAAAACGATTGTAAGTGGATACTGGATTGCTCATCGGTCCGTATATAAAAGCCAACTTTATAAAAAGCCCGACAGATCCTCGTAAGTAGTGATAGAACACTCAATAGAAACAATCAATTTACGATACAATACAATCGCACAAATAGCCTCGTGTATCTGTGTAGTCCGGTCGAAATACAAAGGTATTACTGGGTCACTGACAAAGTAATTAATTACTGAAATAAAAGTATAATTACACGTATCCAAAAACTAATTTAATGACTGCCTCGTTGGCCGAGTGGTCGCAAGTGTGACTGCCGGTCAAGGGGTCTCGAGTTCGAATCCCAGGGTTTGTAAAAATCTTAGTAGGAGCACGGAGTCTGAAATTATGCCCGGTATGTGACAATAAGCTCACCGCCTATTACATGGGACTAATGTAATAACATAAATAGTGAAAAGTGGGTCTTACTTCAGTGTGCACCTCTACCTACCCCTTCGGGGATATAAGGCGTGATGTTTGATTATGTAATTAAATGACAGCATTTTTATGTATTTTGTAATCTTAAATTACATATTATAATCAAACTAGCTTTTACCCGCGGCTTCGCTCGCGTCACAAAAGGATAAAAAGTAGCCTATGTGATATATACCAATACACACAGCGCCATCTATACCAATACTTTTGTTTTCTCTCGGGAATATTTATTTTTCCGGGATAAAAAGTACCCTATTATTTAATCCGGACTTCGAACTTTACGTCTGCAAAAATTCAAAGCAATCGGTTTAGTAGTTACTGCGTGAAAGCGGAACAAACAAACAAACAAACAAACTCACTTTCTGATTTATAACATTAGAAAGGATTCAATCATGGTCGTCATCATCACCATTATCAACAGCCGAAAGACGTCCACTGCTGGACAAAAACCTATCAATTTCAATATACTAATTTATCAGCAGTAGTAAAAACAAAATTCCCTGTTCTCAATTCTGTCCCCATACATAGACAACTATTTCAAATATACAAACCAAAAAAGGGTACAAAAGTTTCCAATGACCGTATAATAAACAATGTGAATTCTGACATTGTTGCTGATAATTCACAATTCTCCGTTGTAAGGGATCAGATGAGAAGTGATGTTGACGTCGTGACCCGAGGGCCTATAGCCCAACCTTGGGACGCGCATTCCCTAAAACTTACTAAGCTATGCTAAACCAGTATAAATTGACCGGCGAGTATGTAGGAAGATCAAACAAAAAGAGACCATGATATACTGGATACGTACAACTCGATGTGTAGTTCTTTCAAGGGCCGGATTATGTACTAACATGATTTTATTACGCTGTTGTTGTAGAAAGAGACAGAGTTATATTTCCCTGCTAACGCTATCTCTCTCATTCCTGATCACTGAAGGCCAGCACAAAATTCGGTTATTTCGGAAACTCACTCAAGTTGATATTATTAACCAATATATCTTGTGTAGGTACATAACAACGAGTCTCCAAAGTATTCTCATTAATTTGTTAGAACAAGTAATAATTATAAAGTTTACATTCATAAATTTTCATCGAAAAGTTTGGCCAAAATTAACCTACTTCTGTTACCGATTGTACATGCCCGCAAATCAAGGTATGCGAAACCAGTATAAACTGGCCGGTGAATGTACGGAAAGATCATGCGAAGTGAGGTCATGATAAATTGGTTTAGTATAGCTCGATTCGTAGGCGGTTGTACTCAATAGCTGATTGGGAAGTTAGAAGGAACACCAATATGTTTCATCTGTGTAGCTTCACTTAATTAAATGAATCAGCTGCTTAAGTAATGATTTCCCTCGGCTTAAGAGAACTCCTTTGCTTCTAAGTAATTACATAAATTAATGAATTTCCCCAATGAGTCTATAAGAACCGTGGCTACTGGTTTAATGGCCAAAGTTCGGATCATGAAATGTTTAAAAAGTAAAATTGACGTAGTTTTCTTGTTAATTTGATAATTTGTTTCACTTTTGTTTTTGCGCTTTTGTAAATACCTTCCGAAGTAAAAATATATATATTTTTTATATATTAACAATAAAACTCATGTCACATTGTTGTTTTTATCAGGTTGGTACGAAGACAACTGGTTCGAAACAAACTTGGAGAAAGAAGGTATAGACTGCACACCTGAACAGATGCGAGAAGCTGCCGAAGGTCACCTGACGACAGAGGCTCTCATGTGGAACCAGAACTCCAACCAGACCACCATCTCGGGAATGACGTCAGAAGATTTTCGGTAAGTTATTTTAACTATACAAATATTACACAAACATAAGCTAAGAGACTAATAAAAATAGCTTTGAAATATTGCCTCGTTAGAATAAATAAAATATTCAATTTATTTATTCAGGCAGTTGGTATCCTTTAAAGGACGAGAAAAACAAATCCATTTTCGTCTGAAATATTCCAACAATCTTGTTATTCTTGGAGACATTCATCCGTCATGTGCGTGATAATAATTTCCTTTGAAATTGTTCTAATGCCAGCGCCAGACATGTGCACACATGTTTGTTCAAATTGTGTGGCACATGTATTAGTTGGTATTTTGTCCGTGCCACTAAAATTTGAACGCCAATATGAACTAACAAATGTACACAGCGGCGCTATAAATACTCATAGAGACTTCTCAATCAGTGCAATGAGATTCTCTAAGGGTGCGTCCACATCTGAGTGGCTCGCGAACTGTGCATTCGCGGAGCCGAGCAAGGCTCGCGAGCGGCTCATGTAATGTTCGGCAGATGCGAACGCACCCTAAGGTGCAATATAAAAATACACAGAGAAAAGGTTTAATGCGGTTAAACATTACATTCTATTCGTTCGTCGTCGAGGCGACACTTCAAGTTGGAAATGCCTAGAGATAAATGCGATACCACGAATCGCGTCGGGACTTTATTGTCATATCTGCGTTAACTTTCCTCGCGTATTTTTCGATATCCTTTGTACTCGGCAAAGATAATAAAATATGCTTCAGTGAACATTAGCATAGTAATTGTTCGGAATGGTGGAAAAAATGTAGGAATATAAAGCGATGGTGGCTCCGCCGTAGTGCGTTGTTCGCGTACGTTACAGGGTGTTCCTTTGTGATGAAATAGAAAGAAGTTTTAATAACGAGTAGGAGACCCTCGCACGTAATGAGGTACCTGGTGCACTGAGAGCAATTATTCTTTTAGAAATGTTAGAGCTTCACAGACTTACACTATCGGTTTAAAGTTATCTAACTCGTTACTGTCGTGTTACTTAGGTAGTGAGTTTTATTTCGTTGAATAACTTTGTGGTTGACTTATAGGTGCGTGTAGGTAATAACATAACCGTGTATGGTTTTAGCTACAGCACAAGTAGTGATGATTTATAGATGAGTGGAGACTATTAAAGCTTACGATTCTAACAGACTTTTAAGATTGGAAACCAATGTTGCACTACCATTTACGATAAATCACAAAATGCTTAAATTATACCAAAGCCTTATTATATGAATTTAGATATAGATTACCTATGTAACTTCGTTTGCTTTAACGAAATGTTATCATTCAATGAGTATTTATTCCGTATAGTGGATATTTCAAATAACATGTCACAGATCACATTGGAAACAATAACTTGACTGCACGGTTGGTGCAAAATGAAGCACTAAGCAGGTCATAAAATCAATTCATGAAAGTGTGATTATTTTATAAAAAATTTATTATATTGAACAGACGAAAAAAAATTTTTTTTATAATTGAAAGTACTCAATTTTATCCGAGATATGGAACTGCATCACTATCGTACAAGTACAACCAATTCTTCCACCAAAAAGAAACAATAAAATCCTCAATTTTGACCTACAAGAGACCTTTTAAAAACGCTCAGTACACGTACTGTATTTACTGTATTATCAATTTCTATTTAGCTAAGAGCTAAGCTCGGGGGTCGCTAGACTAGGATAAGAATAATCCGGTCAAAATTCCCACTAAATCCTCTTATACATGTACTATATAGGCTTGTCTCTGCGGCGAGAATTAATGGGCTGAATATAAAATAATGTACAACATTATATTCTGTAGATAGAATATCAATTCGTTGTCTCTCGAGAGTAATGCTACTAATGGTATTAGATATAATTGACTCTCGATATTTGCTCTAGAATAGGTATGTATTATTTACTAGCTGTTGCTTGTGAATTCGTCCGCGTAGAATATACATTTTAGAACATAACTTTCTATTATTTCAATTTTCCAAAATAGAAGTAGGCTATGTTACTCCTTAGTACATCAGCTACCTGCCAATAAAAGTTTTGCTAAATCGGTCCAGCCATTCCAGAGATTAGCCAGAACAAAAAAACAGACAAACAGACAGACAGACTTACAGACAGACCAAAATTGTAAAAAAATGTTATATTGGTATGTTTATCGTTCGTAATATTTATACAAATGTAGTAAAAAGCGGTTATTTTAATATAACAATTAGACATTCCAATTTTATTTATATGTATAGATTGTTTGATTAATCTGCACAATATACATTGAGTACTTAAACATTTTTGGTGATATTATGATGTCTATCTTTTTATAATAATGCATGATTGTTTTGCTTAAGTCGTATATTATTATCTAAAGTCAGCGTTGAAATTAAATACTATTTACCAAGCATCAACTTTCAGAAACCATGCTAGCAACCCAATAATTCTTCACTCTCTTAAAATCTCACATTTTTAAACTTTAAGTAGAGCAAAGAGCCGGAGCCGCGGTCATAAACCCACTTTACTTTTGACACGACTTTTAATTTACACTGAAGTAAAACGCATTCCATCTTCGTGAAATTGGAGCTCAAGGATGTTCGTACTCTTACATCATACGTTTGTTAATATTTCAAAGCTGGAATACCAATCCTCGTATCCTTTGCAACACACTTCTTAGAAAAAGTAAAAGAAAGAATGCCGCCGTACTTCTTCTAAACAAAGCTAAGTACTGTCGGTCTCTCACCGGGTTTCACTGCAATAAGCTTTTCATCGCTGTTGCTAAGCGAACAAAATATACGAGTACGTATACACTACGTCATTGCAAGTGTAATACCGTTGTATTGTGTAACCACTCATATTTCCAGGCCCCTAGAGTACAGTTTTGAGTTTACAGTACGTACTGCCACGAGTTTTTACGCGGTCATGTATTTATATTTTGCTGTAACTAGTTTTGTTTGAAACAGGGGGAATATTATAAAGTGGGGTTATTTTTGAGCTGCATTATGCTGTCGAGATTTTCTAATACAACCTTGGATTAAAATTAAATGCGTTCACTTACGCAGACTATGGTGTCAAACACAAAATTAATAATCATCAAAACAAAATAAATACAAGTTCAAATGCTTGATACCTAGAACTAGAGGTTACCTACTTGCTACCACATAACTAAGAAGGCAATCGTAATCTTTATCATTATCATTAATGGCCTATAACGGTCAATTGCTTGTAATGCATGTAAATATCTTCTGATTCACTTCGTTGCGGGAACCAAGACAGTTACTCATGTTCCTGGGACGCGCCGGACTTTAGTGTTCCGGTGTTTTCATGGTTGTATCTACTGAAGATCCTGGCTTACAGAAGTTGCAGCGGTTTTGGGAGGTTGTGGCGGGCTCGTCCCATTAAAAAAATGCGTGTCAATTATTTTATTTACCTATATTAAAATAAATCGAAACATTCTTCGAAACAGAAAACAAACCATTTACTTATTTGCATAGCATTAGTATTTAAGTGAACGCTCTCTATATAAATGCTTACTTAATATCTATAAGACGAACACCTATATTTTCGAATAGCATTTATTCTGCCTCTTCAATAAGTCCAAATTATTTAATACAAGTTAAAATGTATTTTTATTAAATCCAATAATCTAAAACGTGGAGCAACTAAGAGTCACGTACAAAAAGATATTTTTAGCAACATTCAATTTCAAATGTCTATTGACAATTTAAATTTCAAAGGCTCGACTGACTAGTCCAACGGAATGGAACAAGTCTTACTTAAAATATATTAGGTAAAAGTAACTAGTAGAATAAACGAAATTATGACGTGTTTTTAAAGTAGCTATGTTACAACATTTTTTGGAGACTAATAACAAAGAATCGTTTTTAATACCTACATATTTAAAAGAATTTATGTCGATTTTGAACTCCTCATTTCTTACGCTAGACAAATTACTTTTCCATTGTACGGTTTACGTACATTCATGTCGTGACATCAAGCTAAGTAAGCATATCGGTCGATTCACTTAGTTCGTAATAATTATTAAAACTAACTTCAGTGTGTGTACAACACACACTAGACTGCACGGTTGGTGCGGTGGCTGGGCAACCGGCTGCCGTGCAACGCAACGTGTCGCAGGTACGATTCCCGCACGGAACAACACTATGTGTGATCCACAAATTGTTGTTTCGGGTCTGGGTGTCATTTTGTATGTGAACTTGTATGTTTGTAAACGCACCCACGACACAGAAGAAAACCCTATTGTGGGGCAAATTTTTTAACAACAACAAAACAACAGCCAACGTTCAACAAGCTTCTCTGTGAGAATCATTAAAACTATTACTAAATTGTAACTGTGCGAATAATAAACCTTCCATAAGTAAGTGAAGAGTATTCATTCATCACCACATTTAACAATCAACTCAACCAACTGAACTCAACTAACGATAGTATACGGGCAAACTAAACCCGTTCACTCAAAATACCGTTGATTTTCAATCAGTGTGGAATAAAAACTTCATTTGTAGCCATTTCGCAAATGACTGTCTAATTACAAACACGCATCCAAATATTAGCATGACTAAACAATGCATAGAATTTCTGGTTATCGAAACACAACATGTAATTGAGAATGTTTAATCGATTATACCTTTCGAATGAAATTTAATAATGCGGGTAATCATTAGTGCGCAATACGAAACCTGGATTGCCAGTTGCCACTAACAACATTTCCAGCTACCTACGTGTCCGTTTATTTAATTAAAAAACCAAATCACCCTAAACAAATGAAGCACCATTTTATTGGAAAAGAACATTTCTTTTGTTTTTCCAATGTAACACGATACGGAGTTAATGATAAACAGAAAAACAGCGTAATCAAACAAAATCCTAAATCCTTGTTCTGTATTTCCTTTAGAAGTAGGCCGTCTGATTTGGTACAACAAAAACATTGTTTTTATCTAAACAGGACGAGGCTGAACGGGGCTTTGCGCGAAGCTGGCTACGACATCGACGGCGAGAGATATCCGGAGGGATATCAAGAGGCACCCCTGGCCTACGACGCTGTTTGGGCTGTCGCTTTGGGTACGTACTCCGATTTTATGTACAAGTAGCTTATAAGAAAAACTTCTTAGATATCTGTGGCCTTAGTATTGTTTCGCTCGAGGCTCCTAAAAATGGTCGATTGTACAAGTGTCCTCGTGTTTTATTTTTATCAATTATCTTTCTTCTACGCTTTATTGTACTTACTTTTTTGTTCATGGTTCTAGAAATAATGTTACATGTTTTATCGAAAGTCAAAAAGTAATTGAGCGTCTCATCGCTAATGTAGGAGATTGACTATCGTTTAGAACACGCAATAAAACTATAAAGATCACTGTATTATTATTTATTATCGGCAATAATATTAAATGATTACTTAATTTGATAAAAATAAAATCTATCGACCTAGAGCTATTTCGTCGCGTCGTGACTAAAAGATTATTACGGGAATTATTTGCAGCAGTTTGTCAAACGTTTTTATTATACAGATAAAAAGAAAATGGGATCTCAAAAAGTTGTTCTTGTAGTAATAACATTATACTACGGACTATTGCTGGATTCGCAATAGAATTCGAAATAAATACACGTATTAGAAATGCTCAAACAACTGTGGAAAGCTTCGTGAGACAGGTCTAATGTGCGTAATAAAATTTAACAAGTGTAGTGCTCGGGGAGCACAAAAGATGGCGCCACCGTCACGTCTTACATTACGTGACAACACAGCGTGCCATACGTGTGGCTCACCATAACAATTGACAACTCGCAACACGTTTTTCTTTGCTTGTGTTGGTTAAACTAGCTGTGATAAGGAGTTGTGCTTGTAAGTAAGGGGTGGAAAAACTCTGAATAACTGTTTTATTATGATTTAAGTGACAGTCCACTGTTATTGTACTTACTGTAACTGCCTCGTTGGCCGAGTAGTCGCAAGTGCGACTGCCAGGCAAGAGGTCTCGGGTTAAATTCCCGGATCGGGCAAAGTATTACTAGGTTTTAAAAAAATTCTCAGTAGTAGCACGGAGTCTGGAATTGTACCCGGTATATGGCAATAGGCTCACCCCCTATTACATGGGGCTCATAACATAAACAGTGAAAAGTGGGTGTTACATTGTACAGTGGCATAATGTGCACCTCTGCCTACCCCTTAGGGGATAAAAGGCGTGATGTTATGTTATGCCCAATGTTATAATATTGGACTCCTCTTTATAAGAGCGTCTCCATGCTTAGCAGGTATATTGGAAATCACAATATAAAAGTACCAGATTTATCAGAGAGTGCTAATTTCACAGTCGCTGTCAAATATATCTTAATCAGCTCTTATATGACCCACGAGAAGATTAAGAGAAGATAAGAAGAGAGATAATGAATGTAGTCTCTTTTTTCCGCCACAAAAACAACAAAGTACTCATAGCTATTTTCTGATCGCCATCTGTTTTTGCAAAAAGCTCGACTCTATAAAACGGCCATCAATTTCGATCTACTGTTTTATATAATTCGATTCTCTCGACTTGAGCTTGTTAGTTTTATTTCCCAGTTATTTGTAACCAGTCCACTTTAACGATTTCATTCGATTCCGCGTATCGGAATACCAACTAACGAAGTGCCATTTGGATATAATGAAATACCGCTATGCTGCTGGCAAAATGTTTATTACATTTTTTATATGAACCTGTGATTTTACATAAACAACAACAAAAATATATTCTGAATTTTTATTCAGCGTTTTATTTTAAACATGTTCTCATATCACAAACACTGATATTTTAAAGAACATGTCATTGACATGTCCTTTTGATTAAAATTAGAATAGCTATGCAGCTCTTATTTCAGTAAACAAATGGCAAATATTAAGCGCTAGGTCACGAAGATCATACATATTGATTTGATTATTTGTATGACCATGAATGTGTTCAATAAAATCATAATAGATAATGCCATAGCCTAAAATGAATGACCCGCGTAGGCCCATGACTACGCGTGCTACGTGCTACGGCGCTACGATTCTTCCACGTAGTAGTTCGTAGCACTACAATAAGACGTGTAGAAATGAATTTAGTGAGATATTTCAGGAACTCAATGTTTAAGATAACGTTTTATATAAAGTATAATTACTGTTGAATGAAGTGTCGAGCCAAAAAGTCTAGTTTTGAGCTGTATTCCCTAAACCTGACACAGTTCACAGCCTGTCCTGGGTTGTATAGCAAAAAATATTACAAGCAAAAAGTTAACATACTATGTATTTGTTTTAGGTCATTATTTACTTTAACTGCTTATGAAAAAATTATACTGTCTTGCAGCTTTATATGTAAAAAACATTATTTCGGTGACCCAAAAACGATTGGTACCCCAACCCCAACAACATCTTAAAATATCAATATGCACAAGCGAAACATATCATTACGCCCCATAAAGTAGCAAGTGGCAACCCTAAGCTTAGTAGAACAAAGTCAAAGCCACAATTCACACAACTGTCACCAAGACTCGGAGATAATTCCAAATTTATGCGCGGTATCATCCCTAGCAGTGACATACAAAAGGTCGACACTTAAATACGGACAAAACATAAAGGCGTTTGCCCAACAAGTATCATACCCCGTGCTAAACGAATCAAGCAAAAAATGTAAGCGAAAGTTTGCAAGGATATTTTGTTGTTTTCGTGCTAAAATATGCTGGGCGGATTTAAACTACGTTTTGGCATTCAGATTATTATTATGCATTAATTTTTGCAATATTATTTTTATCAGTTACATGAAATCGATGGTAGATAATATACCGAATTATTTTAAAACAAAAAAATACGAAATCGTTTTTATTTCTATCACGATTTATCACAATATTCAACACAAAGCATCGAATCAGCTCATAGGTAATAAATAATAATTATTTAAGTATACGAATAATTATGAAACAAGAACTAAGCGTGCCTTATAAAGGACTGAAGATTGAATAAACTTTTGAACCTCAACAGACGGATCTAATTATTTGCATACCTATCAGTTAACATTTATTTTTCGTGCCTAATTAATGAATAGCGTGGTCGTCAACAAATAATTGTGTTTCGTAAAATAGTTTTGTTACAAGGAAAGTTAAACTTGGCCGTGACCCGGGTCTTATACTATAACCAGTGAGGAACAGGCAGCTCTAGTTTCGGTGATCTAACTACAATGCGAAAGACCTACCCATTTTCGGGATTATGGCAAACCCATTCTTATGGTTTATTAAGCCAAGTACTAAGGGTCTAATGTCCTGCGATGTGTCGTCAGCGACGTTGGGTGAAGTAGCGCGACGTTGCCCGGACTTTGGCAACATAGCGCGTTGTGACCATATACATAATTATGTCAGACGAAGTCGGCCAGCTTCGCTTAACATATCGCCGATTCATGTCGTGGGACGTTTGTCCCCTAATGTTTCTTTGGCCTCCTTATAATGATGCATATACATTACATATCATGCATGGTTATCACTACATAGTATAAAATAAAGTCGCCATCCGCTGTCTGTCTGTCCCTATGTATGCTTATATCTTTAAAACTACGCAATGGATTTTGATGCGGTTTTTTTTAATAGATAGAGTGATTCTTAAGAAAGGTTTATATGTATAAGATATGCATATTGCACCCGTGCGAAGCCGGGGCGGGTCGCTAGTACCAAATAAACTAATCGTTCCTCTTGTCCCCAGCTTTCAACAAGACGATGGAGAAACTAGAGAAAAGTGGTCTTAGTTTGAAGAACTTCACATATACAAACAAGAAAATTGCCGATGACATTTACGAGGCAATAAACTCGACGTCATTCCTCGGTGTATCGGTGAGTACTGTTATCAGTTGCATAGTATCTTAAGTACACTTTTATTGGTTTACTCGATAAATCATTGGGCGACATAAATCATGTAATTTGTTGACGGTTACAAACAAATGTATGATAACTAAACATTATAAGTTACTAACGTAAATATACTGAGAAAAGGTCTTCTAGTTTCGTGTTACAGAGAGACGCTTCCTTGTAAGCAGTATGCGCTGTCACAGCTATGTTGCGTGTTCGATCGCAGTGATATCGTGCCATTTCTAGTTAATTCAGCATGTATCACGATAGTTATTATAAAAACCAATGTCTGATAAAAGTTTTTCTTAGCTTTTTATTTGAAACAATAGTCTCACACTGAAATTTGGTCCTGTGTTGTGGGTGTATTTACAAATAATGACACAGATACACACTACACATAAAGATTCTAAACGACTACAGATTTGTTGATCATACAAATAACTTGTTCTGTTAGAATCGAACCCGCAAGACGTTCTTTAACATCAAGTCACCCAATCACTCTCAATGTGCCAATCGTTCTGTCGTTGATTCAAATTTTATCGATATACATATTTTTTCAAATTCAAAATAGCATTATTTGCTGAACAAGGGTATAGTACATAGTGATAAAGGTATTGAATAGTTAACATATAAAGCTATTTAAACCTCTACTATGTATTAAATATTTTGTTTTTCTATGTATGTACGCTAGTAATTTTGTACGTTGATCATTTTTATGATAGGTACGTGAGATCAAGTTTGTTGTGTAAAGAATAAAAATTGTTAGATCACCAACAAATTAATAAAATAAAAAACTTCAAAGCTTGTAAAAAATAATATTGAGTTATTTATTAAATTAAATATCAAAGTTTAAATTATAATAAAAATTAAAAGCGACCTTTTTTCGGACACCCATCTCTTACAGAAGGCCTTTTTAAATTTAATTTTAACGTAAAATGTATTATCTGTTATTTTCATTAACTACTGTTTATTACTCGTAATATAATTTCATCTAAAACAGATCAAAGATTAGGCACAAACATAGATGTAACAAAGAAGAATTTTAGTTATGTCTGTGGTCATAAAGCTTTATAAGTTTTTTATTTGTTTTTAAATATTGCTTTGCACGTTTATTACTTTGCTTTTAAATTAATTACATATACCTATCTGCTCTAAAAAAATATATATACAGGTAGCTATTTATTAAAAAGTTTCTATTCTAGAGTTTGCCCGTAGCAATCATCTCGATGATCAATAAGAAAGAGCTACTTCTCGATTAAAAAGCAGTCAAAATCATAGCACCATTTTGTTTTAACTTTGTGATCAAAGCGATCAATCTTCTTTAAATGAAAAGCAATAGAAATATACATACCAAAACCAGCAGTCCGTACAGAGATAACGACAAGAAAAATCGATAAATCGTCAATTAAGTTAATACATTTTCAACCTTAAATTATATTGCAATAAAGTAGAAAATCTATTAATGATACTCCTGACACTTGACAGTGATAATGCCAAAATTTAGTTGGTAAATCGTGAATTTCCTTAAGGAATTTTCAACCTTAAGTTATAACGTAATAAAGTTAATTTCTGTCGACACAATAGGACGTTTTGAATTCTCTTCATTTCAATAATTAATAAAGGAGTGGATAAGAGTTGCTTACATAAATTAAAACACTTCCTGAACGAACTCAAAACGCTACTCAATTTGAACTTGCACTTAAGTATCTGTCTCTTTCTTTTGAAGGCGTTTTATTGAGACAGAAATATTTTGATTATTGATCAGTTTAATTGTGATTTGATTGCTCGAGCGCATATAATAACTTATCTTATTTATATACAAACTACTTTCTGTCGGCATCTGTACGTACATTCTGAATAACTGTACCAAATTGGATTATATGTATGTATTTTTATCGTTTTTGTTATAACTGTGAAGACGATATTCTTAAGGGACAAAAATTTCACATGTACAATTAAGGACATAGGAAATAGCACTTTATTGAAGCCGGAACAGATCACTAACATTTGTACTAAACCGTGATTTATTTTTTTCATTTATAACACGGAGCAAAATAATTTGCCGTAAGGAGTACTTTCGATATATAAAGTCAAACTAAAAAATGAAGAGTTTGAGTTTTCATTTCATTTTAAAATAAATTCATCGAAATACGCACATGAGACACTAGATGTAACTTTGTAGGCACTATTTGCATCGCAAGCGCCACCTACTGAGAAATACCTCTTCGAGGTAATGTACTATGAGTTCTTATGCGCATTCAAAGATTGGTTCTTACAATGCTTCACCTGTTATTTTTTGCTTCAAACATTTTATCTTTGTAAAACTATTGTATTACCGAGACAAAGATTTATTATTAACCACGGTGTTTAATAATTATTGTTAACCAAATATTTTAACAAACCTACATACATATTTATTTTATCTACCATCTAAACTAAGTGAACTATCGGTCGATTTAAAGTTACCAGTCTGCGGGGAACCTCACTTTTACTTTATAAAACCGCCGTCTGGGAGCTGCACGAAGCCAACCATAATTAACTTCATTATGCTTTTAATTAACATACTATAGAAAACTATCAAATGTTGAATAAAAAGTATAACAACAACTGCACTGAAATGACATCAAAAATACAACGTTATGTTTGAAAATCATCGAATGACTGCTCCCGCCTGGGTGAAGCGGGAGGGAGTGTCAAACTCTTACTGACTAAAAACCACCCCGTAACTACTCCTGGCCTTCAATCCCAAGCCCCGGCGACCCGTTAAGTCTGCCGCGGCTCCGTATCAGCATCAGCTCTATTGGGCCCCATCCATTGTGGTCTGATGGCTCTCTGAGGCCCGCGTGGCCGGCGACGCGCTGTACGCTCGGGTCTGGTTCTGGTCGGGCGACGAGCTACCCATGCTCGCCGTCCGCAGGCCAGCGCTTACGATGGCCGGAGATCGTTTAAATAAGGTCTTACATATTAAATGTTATTCATAACAAAGTGTTTACTCTACAAATAATACAAAATAATAATGAAAAATCAAAGTCGAATAGAAAAAACGTTGTTACTCGAAACTTCGGAAGTAATTAAACTTCAAACCACTTCCACTACAGAAAAAGAAACACGTTAACTTGAAGACTTGTTACAAATTCGTTTAGATAAAAATAGTCAAGGAAAAGAGTTACTTCTTACACAGTTACACAATTACAAACTACCTCGTTGTCAGTGCTAATTCAACTATTAAGTAGAATTTCTATTTTTAACCGATTTGAAAAAAGGAGGTCCTAGATATAATAGATCACGATTTATTGTGATTTTCCAGTAATAACACAAGCTCCGGAATTGCCTGATCTATGCTGGTAGGCTCACCCCTAACATGGAACTCACCCCTTACATGACAAGTGAAAAGCGGATTTAACATTGTGTATAACTGCACTGATCTACCCTTTTAAGGATTGAAAAATGGGAAAATACGCTTTAATCAATAAGATGCTATTTTCATAACAATATCACAGGAAGCTCGCGGGACTGAGTTACCCAAAAACCTCTTTGGTAACATCGTAAAACGCGAAGACTGAAACCAATTTTAAATAGTTTTTTTTAATACTTGATAGGTCGACGTTTGGCAATCATCTCGCCTGGTGGTAAGCGATGGAACACGCCTACATATGAGCAACACCCAAGTTGTATTTGACCGGAAACAGTTTCTAGCAAGGAATTCTATTCCTTAGCAGGTCGCACAAGGAAACTTGATGCTAAACGCTTCGTGCGAATGGGTGGAATGTCCACCATATAAGGGTCGCGCCCTGCCGTTCGTCTGGTAGTACGATGGTGACACGGACTAGGGGGAATAAGGTTGTGCAATTCCCACACACACACTCACCGAAATGTTAAATAAATAATTACTTAATTTTCGATTAAAACTTATTAAAATTACAAGATATATGTATTTACTCGTAGTTTATCTTATTATCAACAGTTAATGAGCCACTAAAAGCAAAGATTCCATAGTTTTCAACTTTATAACTAAGCGAACATATGAAAGTTAAACGAGCCACGAAATCATTTGTTAATCTATAAAGTTTCGGCTAAACTTTAAATTATACTCATTAGTACAGGTAATTATGAACTGTAATAACGACATTGAACTATGCTATTTAAGTTTCATATTACTTTGACACATGAATTTGATATTTATCATTTTTTCTACACAATTGGCAAAGCGATTAGGCAACCGACAAAGGGACGATTCTTGCAAGAGACCAATATTATAGATAATTGTTCCGGATCAGGATAAACAGACATTATATAGGTTTTACATAATTTTTATGTATCGTCAACTAAGTATTGTCTTTGTAAATGCACCCATATACACTAATCTTGGCTCATCAAGGCTTAATTGCAATGATCAAATGATTTAGAGGTCAAACAACCAAGATGACGACACGGTTGGACCGGTGGTCGGGCAACCAGCTGCTGCTCAACGTGTAGTGGGTTCAAATTCCGCACAGAGCAACTCTTTGTGTAATCCTCAAATTGTTCGAGTCTGGGAGTCATGTATATGTGAACTTGTATACCTCTATATGTAAACGTACCCACGACACAGGAAAAAGCCTTAGTATGGGGCAACGTTTTAAAATAAAATTATTTGATATATTTAGTTTAAGCACCTTATTCACATTTTTCAGACCAACAAGTTTGTTTGATATGTTATTAAATATATCTTATATTTCCATTAGGGTTTGGTGGCGTTTTCGTCTCAGGGTGACCGCATAGCGCTGACTCAGATAGAACAACTGACCGACAACCATTATGTGAAGCTTGGATACTACGACACACAGGCCGACAACTTAACGTGGTTAGAACGAGAGCGCTGGGTCGGTAAGTGCGATTGTTTTACTAATATTACTGTTATTTAACAATGTTGCCTAATTATATGACTTTAGAATTTATTATAGATTGCTCCTTTACTTTCAAGAGCTATGAAATTTTGGAGTCAGTAAAACTTTTAAATAAAAATATTCTTTGATTTAAACGAGTCACGGATTCATTTTAGAATGCTTCGTTCTTTATCTATACTTATAATAAATCTGTAGAGAGGTCAATTCTGTACATAAAATATATTTAAAAAATAACTATCAAGGGGTGGTTAGGGATCGCTACTGATGCCAAAAATGCAATCAGTAAAATTTTTGTCTGTCTGTCTGTCTGTCTGTATGTTCGTTATGGAAACAAAAACTACTCGATGGATTTTAACGAAATTTGGCACAATTATTCTTCATACTCTTGGGCAGGTTATAGTATACTTTTCATTACGCTACGATCAATAGGAGCAGAGCAGTGAAGGGAAATATTGGGAAAACGGGAGAAGTTACTCCATTTTTTAAACTTCCGTCGCGTGTGCAGGCTTATAGGTTAAAGCTGCATAGAAATCATGTATGACGGAAATATTCTACTTAAAATTATATAAAAAATATTCCTCGACAGCATATGTCTATCTTTTATGGTTGACTCACAATAACACGTGAAACTCCCGATAGCTTAGCAATTCGGTGATTACGCTGTAACTGAAAGGCCAATGGTTGAAATTAGCTTGACTCGATATTATAAATGAAAATATGTGAGTTTATGTGTATGTTTGTTACTCAGTCATATTAAAACGAGTGAAGGGACCGGAATAAAATTCGGAACAGATTTAGATTATGGTCTGAAGTGATACATAGGCATTTTACCCCTGGGACCGCGGGCGAAGCTGCTGGCAGAAGCTAGTTAAGAATAATTCTTAAAATCATAATGAATTAAGATACGTTTTAGATCGTCCCTTTTAACGAGGATAATATTTTGAAAATTATATGGAATGAGCTCGTGTTATAAATTAAAATTCTGCTTAGATGTTAATAGTTATTATTATGTTCTAAAATGTTAGATAATTATAATTTTCATAGTTGGAATGAAATCAGTATTTGTGTAAGTAGCCATATTACAATAGAAACTTTAAAAAATAAATTTTATTAATAACTTTTAATCAATGACAAACTTTGATTAGTTGGTGAACACCAATCTTTTAAAAGTCCATAAAAACATTCGTTTTTTGTTTTTCTAAAACATTTTAAACTGTGTGTTACCAAAATCTATCTTGTAAACCATAAATCGGCCATTTAAACCTCACGCTGTCACGTTTATTGCCAAAACTGTACATATCCGAATCTGGAAGCACATATTTTTTGTTAGCGTCATATAAAACCACAATTTAACATAAAACACGGTCACATAAAAATACAACTTCAAACGCAAAAACCTCATACAAAGGCAAAAAAGAGAAATTATTATTAATTCCTTTAACATTGCCTTAGGGCTAAAGGACTGAGCGAGTAGTTCCAACTACTTTTAATAGCCGAGTTACTTTCGCCGAGTCAATGCAGCAAAATTCTTTTTACAGCAACAAGGAAAATGTCCGTTAAAAGGAAAAACAAGTTAAATTATATCGTTTACAGTTTCCTACGTTTTCTATTTATAGCTAATAGGTTTATGTGCGTTTTACGAGCGTCACCCGTGTTCAAGTGAACCATGAAATAACTCTGGATTTGGGCAGGTGGGAAGGTGCCCCCCGACCGTACCGTCGTAGTTAACGAGCTCCGCACCGTTTCTCTGCCGCTTTTTGCGTGCATGACCGCACTCTGCATCGCTGGGATCCTCGCCGCCATCGCGCTAATTGTCTTCAACATCCTGCACAGACATCGGAGGTAAGAAACTCCATATTTCTTAGCTCCTAGAACTTTGTCAATGTCAAATACCAGCCTCGAGTTAATGCTGAGTTCAATGATGTCTGACTTTGATATAGGTCTCTTTTAAAACAAGCCACTTGACTTGATCTAATCGAATATGTCTGAAATAATCGTAAATTCGTTTTAAAACTTCTAAAACAATAGAATTATCAGTTTTTATTCACCTATCCTATCATTCAGATATTCAGTTAACTTGAAAATTAAAAAACTTTTACAATTTTCTTTATTCAGCAATTTTCTGCACTACAAACTAGAAAATCTAAGCTCATATTTATCGATCACAAATGTAGCTAAAAGAAAACCACGTATCTCAACTGCGTCGCTCGCCGGTCGTTGTTCTACCCCCGCGGCGGAGTTTTATATGCCAAACGAGCAATTTACGATGAGATGAATGTAAATGATCTGACACAGTGAACAGTCAAAGGGGACCTCTCCGATAGTGTTGAGATCCTCCATCTTTATTTAGTTTTGCTTTACATTTCATTGCTTTCTAAATTACTCGACTGCTTCTCGATGGAAATGAAAATAGAACAAGATTGTACAAGAATATAAAATGACACAAGGAAAAGGAACAACGGGTCTCGTGCTGTTTTAATGTCAGAGCGGAGATATTCCGAATCCATTTTGCGCTTACTTTGTTTTGGTTTTTATTACGTGAAACCAATGCTGCAGTCGTTAAAGTTGGTTCGTTGGCTCGTAACTTTTGTTCGATCTAGTATGTTGCAGTGTAAAGGTAATATGTTCTGTGCAGGGTGATTCAGTGGTCGCACCCAGCCTGTAACACGGTCATGTTATGTGGCTGCTGTATCTGCCTGAGCGCGGCCATTGCGTTGGGCGTGGACGGTCGCTGGGTGATGCCGCAACATTTCTCTGGGCTGTGCGCTGCCCGGGCGTGGCTCCTAGCAACAGGCTTCTCAATGGCATACGGCGCCATGTTCACGAAAGTATGGAGAGTGCATCGGCATACGACTAAACCCAAAGTGGAAACAAAGGTAATCAACTCCGGTAATTATAATTTCCGTTCAACTCCATCCGAAGGGTTTCGGCAGTAGAATTCTAAGCGAGTGTTTTACGAAACATTCAAACGTTTACGAGTACAATAAATAAGTACGTAACCGTAGAGAAGGAATTGTATTATATCGCAGTAGGTTTTTATCCTGTCTTGTTTATGTCAGTTGTCACATTATGTGTATCACCTCCACACGTGAACCGAGGCCGAGGAGGAAACGAAAATCTTTTATAATATTTTATTAGATTAGGGTGAATTTGAAACAGACATCCGTAACTCACTCAATATTAGCGCTCGCATAAATTACGTGTGACGTGACGTAATCGTCACAGGAATGTCACTAAAGTGGCACATTCATCTTACCGGAGGCTGATCCGACCACGACAGGCGTGAATGTAAAACTCTTTCAACCCGAATACACAATACAATGGAAATTAGATCGTCTTGTGTCACTTTACATACCGAGTGTTTGCGTTGTTGCCACACTTCATTGGCTCCCTGAAGTTTACACGACTTATTGAGATCACATCCGATGAAGTCCTTGTGCAAATACGAACAAAAAGCTTTTTAAAATACCCGGATTTTTTATTTTGTTGGATCTGATACGACTCCCTCCCGCCGCGTTCTTTAAATATATTGTATCGCTGACTTCTGATTTACTTTATTGGGAAATGTCAAAGATTTTCCTGCTTTCGAGTTTGAAAGAGCTGTTGTTTAAGTAGAATGTTCGGTTCACTGCCTCGTATGTCTTATCGCGAGCGGCTACTAATATCAAGTCTTGGAAATTCTATTCTCAACTCAAAACAAGTTACAGATTGTTATTTTCCGGTTAGAAAAAAAATTGTCAATGTTTATTTGTAATACTGTTACTAATTAAAATCTTAGTGTTCTATATATGGGAAATTTATTTATTTAACTTAAGACCACTTCATAGTTACTATTTTCAATAGACTTTGTAAAAGAATAACAAACTTGGTGAAATCTTGAAATGAAACTTATACCTATCAATTAAAAACCTTAAAACGTACAACATAAAGATTAAAATCCCATTTCTCTAACAGAAAAAGCGCATCCACGGCTGGAAACTATACACAATGGTTGGAGGTCTACTGGTGGTAGACGTGGCGCTCCTGACTGCCTGGCAACTCAGGGATCCTCTGGAGAGGCGCGTGGAGACCTTCCCTCTGGAAGCACCAAGACACCACGACGATGATGTCCATATAAGACCTGAACTTGAACACTGTGAGAGTAAACACAACACTGTTTGGCTTGGTGAGTACCATTTAATATGCGAACTTAATATTCATCTGTTTTTTGTCAAATAGTTATGGAAAACTTTAGCTATAGCCGACTAATCAGTAGTTATGTTATTAGTCACATTATATTAGAGAGCCTGCCTATCTGCCTCCTCGTTGGCAAGTGCGACTGCCGTGCAGGGAAGGGGTGTTCAAAAAAATTCTCAGTAGTAGCACGGAATCTAATATTGTGCCCGGTATATGGCAATAGGCTTACCCCCTATTACAAGGGACTCATTACATAAATAGTGAAAAGTGGGTGTTACATTGTACAGTAACATTAAGTGTCGTAATGTGCACCTCTGCCTACCCCTTCGGAGATAAAAGGCGTGATGTGGTGTTATGTTACATTGTTATTAGAGAGTTTCCATTTGCTCGCTTGGCGCTGTGGATTTTTTAAGAATAGATAGGTCAAATGTATCTGTAGGTAACTAATTGCTAGTTACGCTATTCAGTCAGTTTTTAAATTAAGTAATAATCTAATAATTAAGTACATTCTAATAAAGATATGTATTTTCTTTTAACACCCACATTTATAATGCTATAATAATACGAAGGCTTAATATGAAGAGCTACGGCTGAACAGTCCCACTGGTATAGCTATGTATGTTATGTTACCTACAACTTGTATCCTAGCTAGCTCGCTTGCTACGCGCACTACAAGTCCAGCAACATTCTCGTAAGAAACGTGGACACATGCCAAGATCTGTTTCAACTTCATTATTATAATGAACAAGAGACTATAAAACTACGTTATTATTTTTGTAGAATAAAAATAATACGATCTAAAGCCCTGTTCGATATTCGAGGTAACCTAGAAATCGTAATTTAAAAAAAAAACAGAGAGAAATGTTGTCCGGTTCAAAGTTAAAATCATTTATTTCAATTACACCAGGAAGGCACTTTTGAAAGTCAACAAAAAAATTTAAAAGCGTAGCTATTTGCTCATTTCAAGGTGTAGATTCCTATGGAGAATAACAAGCAAGAAACTCCATAGGTTACTCTTTTGCCTATCAAATGAGTAGTTTTCGGACACGCGCGAGAAGATTTGGTGGCGAAGCGAAATATAAAAGTACTGAATAGATCCATAGACATTTTCCCAGAATAACATGCATGAAACTTCATAATGAATTCCAGGAGCATGATTCCCATTAATATGAAACAACAGTACTGCGATGCCATAATCATATTATAGAGACAATGCTACCAATGCCAGTCAAATAGCATATTGACAGATCTAATTGTTCATACTGGATCGATGGCCAGTCATTGTTTAGTAGGAATGCTCGCTACTTGGTAATAATGATCCAATAGCAACATGGTATTGTGTGGGGTGTGTATATAAATGAGCATTGTTGACCATATTGCCGTCTCTTTGTATTGACTTTATCTGAATGTCACCATCGCTATTTTCTTGTATGGTAGGTTAAGGCAATACAATATACATATGTACATACATGCTATATTATTGTGATTAACTATTGAGTCTTAACAAACGGTACGTTTTCTTGTATAGACCACAAATAGAGAAGCATAGTATAACTGTTACACATCGAAAGGAATAAAAAAGAGAATGGCATGCAGTGAAAAAAAATGTTATATGTTACACTTTTGGCTACTTTTTTTATCATATAAGCCGGTTATCGAGCTGACGGATCACCTGATGGTAAGTAATCGGCGTCGCCCATTGACATCTGGAACACCAGAGGCGTTACAAGAGCGTTACCGGCCTTTTGGGGATTAGGAGTTTGGAGTTCGAGGATCGTTGGGCATTCAGGAATTGGGGATATTGGAGAAGGGGAATTTAATTGGGCCTCCGGTAACCTCACTCACACGACGAAACACAACGTAAGCGTTGCTACACGTCGGTTTTTTTGTGAGGCCGTGGTATCACTCAGGTCGAGCCGGCCCATTCGTGCCGAAGCATGGCTCTCCCACACTTATGTTAAGAGCTCTGTATGGTAGTGAAATTATTGCTAGTAGCTAGCTATAAGCTCGCTGTTACAATGAAGACTGTTAAAGTTTTTACAAATATGCGTAGATAACTATAAAGTCCTCTATGTTACGAATTGGTCTATACTTAGTTTTGTCGTACAATCAAATAGGTAGTAGTCATTATTTAGTAAGCTATATGAAGATACAAATGCGTAGGTACTGTCTTAATTTACGTCACAGTACCATTCTCCATTAGCTACAGATTATCTTCAACAATAACAGAATTTTAGATGGCAATACCCAATTCTAGGCAGCTTGCTCTACCCTACTTTTGTACCTGAGACCCCTCGCGGTCGCAATGGGACTCATAACTATTCAAAAGTAGGTGGCATTACATTGTGTGGTATGCAAACCGCGGTATTTCCCTTAACACTACCTTATATAATGTACTCCTGGTTGTATGTTGTGAGGTGCAGTATACATTATTCATCCTGCATAGTAGTTTGAGGTATGTTATGTGTATGATAGTCCTTTATCCTGTGCTAATAATACACAAACACATCATAATCAGCCAGAATAAAGGCAATGTTGAAAAAAGGAAGAAAAAGAAGGGATTTGTCATAATCTTCAGTAGGCGACTAGGGGATTATAGTTAAGTCACTGAACTAAAAGAGTTTAGAGAATACTCCTGCCTAACTTCTAAATAAAAGTTTAGGAGAGTAATGCTTCGATTCAAATGGGCCTGGTTGATCGGAGTTATACCACGGCCGAGCAGAAAACTGACGTGAAACATCGTTTGCGTTGTTTCGTCGTGTGAGTGACGTTACGCAAGGCCTAATAACCCCCGCCACTCCTTCCCCAAGCTCCCCAATCCGCAATCCCCAACAATCCTCAATTTCCTTATCCCCGGTAACGCACTTGTAACGCCTCTGGTGTTCCAGGTGTCCATGGACGACGTCGATTACTTACCATCAGGTGATACATCTGATCATTTACCGCCTTATATAAAAAAAAATATAAAAAATACTCCATAAAAAAACTCTCAGTCACTAGTCAAACTTTAAAAACATAACATAACATCACGCCTTTTATCCCCGAAGGGGTAGGCAGAGGTGTATATTATGCCACTGTACAATGTAACACCCACTTTTCACTATTTATGTTATGAGTCCCATGTAATAGGGGGTGAGCCTATTGCCATATACCGGGAACAATTCCAGACTCCGTGCTACTACTGAGAATTTATAAACACTCAGTAGTACTTTGCCCGACCCGGGAATCGAACCGTCAAACTTTAACTACAAGTATATGTTGTAGCTACTGTATGTTGTGTTAATAATAGGTCATATTAAGCATCATTAGAATGTAATAGACATCTATTGACATAATCTAATTGGTATTTACAAGATCTATTAAATAGATTAGTTAGATTATCTCGTTATCTGTATCTTCGTAGTCGTAGTGGACTGGAGGTTTAAGAAGGCTTCTAATGCACGAGGGTGCGGGTTCAAAGTCTACCAACGACAAGTACCAATGTGACTTTTTCCGTGTTATATGTAGGTACTTTCTAAGATTATTTAGACAGACGCTGAAGGAAAACATTATGAGGAAACCTAAGCTTATAAGTTTGAAATCGATAACCCGCAATGAGCAAGCGTGGTGACTAATGCTCAAACCTTTTCCGTATGAGAAGAGGCTTTACTCAGCAGTAGGCATTTATGTGCTGATGATGTATCTTCGTAGACCCTAAAGTTAGACTTTGTCAGATTCAGATACATCGCTTCTAACCTCTCCACTTTTCCTTTAATTACACAATTGCTCGTTTGAATACACCTACGTTACCTATTCTTAGTAACACTATAGGTACTTTTAAAAACTTTTTTTTAATATTCAATGTTTTGATTGCTTTTTAATACATAAAACCTATAAATAGTACACACATAACTCCCCAATATTGGCATATCAATTTGCCAGCAATAAACGATATTTACATGTAAATAGTGTTTGTGAGTACGTACAGAATATCCAATTATTCACATGTAAACTGAACACTTCAAGTTGTCAGTATTGACGTGGAGCGCTGCCTTCAGCTACGAATACGTTTCATTTTCACGCACCACTTATTCTAGAATATTTCAATGCGAGGTGCACAAACAAAAACATTGTTCTACGCAACTTTACACAAACTCTAAGAAATAAAGCGTCCCTTGTCGTTCCATTTTTTATCTAGAAAAACATCTACTTGAACTAGGGACAGTCGTTTAATTTGATACCAACTTTTAATTACAAAATAAACCGAATTCTGAGCCTTATAACAAAACAACAATAATTTGAAGAGATGAGCTCTAATACAAAGTGATTTAAAGTAAAGTAAACAGTGAATTACATTACATAAATCTCCTACAAAGTCCACTGCGAGTCATTTGCGACGGTAACTTCGTGAATTTTAAGTTTTTCTTAAGTCGTTCTTAACAGCTGTTCTTTTTGTTATGTTCTCCGCATTTTAAAACATGCGTATGATGCCGCAGTGCTCAAAAACGTAGGCTTGCGTAACTTCTTGTCGATTATTTCCTACCGTCTATAATAACTTTACATCTAGACCAAAGAGAACATCTATTTATAGAAATATGCACTTAATATTTAGTCAGTAAGGATTTTCCATGAATAGGACGTGAACACACAAAGTATATATTACTCGCCAATATGTTATGTTAGTCTTATGTAACACATACAAACAGAATATATTATTATGTACCTGAGTAGATACAGACTCTAGAAGGGTTCCTAGAATCCGTCGTTCTACAAATTATGATATCGAAATATATCCTATATTTAGTATTATTTAGCTAGCAAAACCATAACACGAATAACGAGAACTATGAATTAGATTAACTATCAAATGGAATAAAGTAAAAAATAATATATATCGAAATAAAACCAAATTATACAGCAGCAATGAAAGTTTTCATTAGTGGAAGTTTAAAAACTCCTACATAGAGAAGCCTGAATTCGACAATTACAATATTAACTAATTTTTATATTAAAACTTTCTTGAGATAAACTAAGCTAATTTTTGTTTTCGGTTTACCCACGTAACTATTTGACAAGGAACTCGACTAGTTTCAAGCCATGCTAGAGGCTCATATTCATGTGCAGCATTCCGCGACGCACGACGCTTCGACTATCTGAACCATAATAGCCGAAACATAATAATTAAATTTGCTTTTTAAAATTACAACAAAAATACTAAACCCTCTTTTGTTCCAGGTGTAATGTACGGTTACAAAGGACTAGTGCTGGTCTTCGGCCTGTTCCTGGCATACGAGACCCGTTCGGTAAAAGTACGCCAGATCAACGACTCCAGATACGTCGGCATGAGCATATACAATGTGGTGGTGCTGTGCCTCATCACAGCCCCAGTGACCCTCGTCATCGCCAGCCAACAAGATGCTGCATTCGCCTTCGTGTCTCTAGCTATCGTGTTCTGCTGTTTTCTCAGCATGGCACTGATTTTTATCCCTAAGGTGAGTTGATGCTGTATAGATTAAGATATATTTAAGTTGTGATTGTTGTTGCATCTTCTTAAACGACACTACCTACAATGACTATTCACTGTGTAGCTCTTAGTGTCATCCTAACACTAGTTTCCGACCGCGGCTTTGCTCGTGGGAAGAAAAGTAGCCTACGTTTTTCAGACCGTAATCTATCCGTGATTTCAAACCAATACGTTCAGCCGTTTCGGCGTGACAAACAAACATATACACAAACATACAAACTTTCACATTTTCACTAATATTATAATATTAGTAAGATAAGATACAGCCTATTACGGACTGGAGATAATTTAAGATCCCGCCCTGGACGGCCCTGATTTTTGCATCCAATGGGCCGTCTCGACCGGAGTGATACGACGGCCTCACAGAAAACCGACGTGAAACAACGCTGGCGTTGTTGTTGTCATTGTCGTTGTTGTTTCGTCGTGTAAGTAAGGTTTCCGAAGGCTCAATTTACCCCCCCCCCCCTTCTCTTTAGTCTCCCCAATCCCCGAATCCCCCATTATCCTCAAATTCCCAATTCCCAAAAGGCTGGTAACACACTTGTCACGCCCCTGGTGTTTCAGATGTACATGGTAAGCGCCGATTGCTTACCATCAGGTGATCCGAGTGCTAATTTACTATTACTCAAATTGTAACTTAACACTCACTTTTAACACCACAAATAACTCTATTTGATGACTAAAACATCTCATAATCGCTCCTTTGTTGCGAATATCGTCCTTATTGCGTACAATATCAAGGTCAAACTGTTTTGTATGAAACAGTTGACGAGCGGTTGACACAAAGACAATAGCGACCAGGCTTCGGAACAGCCCTGAGTTAACTGTAACTTAGACAAACTAATGGATGAACAGATATTCAGAAATGGTCGGAAACAATGTAAAATAGTAGTATAAGTAATGTGACTGGACATGCTTTTTAGGTACAATGTTGTAAGACATTTTAAGAAATATCTCTAAGGATTAAAGTCGTGAATTTGATAAAAACATGCTGTTTCTTTTTCCATAAAGAATTTTAGCAACATTGGAATAAGAACTATTTTTCAGCTTTACATCCAAAACCACCAAAATTAGACGATATTCTGTAATACCGGCTGACGAGCTGTCTAAATCGTCTAAATAAATGTATAAAAGGAACAACGGTTTCTTTTATACATCAAATCATTTATACGCACTAAACTCCGATACTTACTGACAACTGAACAACCATGACGAGTATTATCACAAGAACCATTATTTCAAAATAACTTTTCTTAAAATTTCCAACATAAACAACAAAATCAAAACAGCCCAGTGGACTTGAATGACTTGATAACAAAAATTGATTCTTCGATACAAAATCTGACCTAATTTGCAGTGACCTATTTAATTATAAAGATGTCGGCATCCATTGTCTTTAAGAACTTACTGTCACCCAGTCGCCGCTGATAAACCAGTACAATATACAATTCGGGAAACTATACACAATACAAAACTTTAATCTTCACTAGAAATGTGCACTCTGTATTTTATACTTAAAAGTTTTCGCGGACTTCTCTTGATATTTTGATGGAACTTATTTATTATCATCTGAAGTTCTTTGATAAAGATTATAATTTCCATTTCTGTGAACTAGATATGTATATCACAATTATGATTTTTTTTCAGAAGTGACGACAATTTTTGTTGAGAAAATACCGAGTTCAGGGTGGTCAAAAAGTTTATATTCTATTTTGTTATAGAACAAACACCTAGATATATAATCGTGACTATTGTATGTAATAGATCTTTACTTCATAATGAAGAATGTCAATTATATTTGATAACTTTGATATATTTTTTTTTATTCAGCCAACGTAACACAACACCAATTTAAATAACGCTTAATTCACAGTACAATTTTATCTCTTATCTTAAAATAGAGACCTCAAAATTCCTCTAAAGGGCGAATTGATTCAGCCGTTTAAAATATAAACCGAAATTTGATTTACGGCAGAAGTTGGGCTCCTAACTGAAATTAATGCCTACCTTTGAGATACTTTCACACGATTTAACATGATAATCGGTATTATGGCGGCAGTTTAAATATAAAAATGTCTTTGTGGAATATTTACACCCGGGTCTCGGGGTATAATGGCACTATATTCACATTAAATAACTGTTTGGCAGTATTTAAATATTATCTCTTTTGTAAATAGGTGTACCTATATTTTATGAAATAATTTGATCTTACTAGTTTTATAATTAATACGAAATCCTATTGACGTTATATCTATTGAAACTCGATTGATACGGTATTAGTTCCCCTTCATTGTAAGACATAATGCCCCACAATAAAAAAAGACCTGTAGAGAGGCAGTGACAAACTAGCAAATAAAGCCAATTTAATTTTAGAAATATTATTTCGATAACTGATGAACCTAGCTGCATTTGGTTTGTTGCCAAATACTCAAGTCCAACTAAGATTGTCAAAGGTTACTACATTACATCCATAATAATTAAAGAGACAGTCGACACAAAAAGACACACATTGAATCAGACATAATAAACATGTGATATATCTATTATCTAATATTATTCATTACATTTATCTAGATTGTCTAGTACCTATCTACGATCTATTTGTGGGTGCACAGATAGTACTTAAGGAAATTACTAGGGTTAGTATTGAAAACAAATAATCTTGTTTATCCGTTTATCTACGATAGTACTCAGAAACGCAGTTATATAAACTGTTAGTCATTGCGTTATCGGAATTTGTAGTAGTTACTTTTCATTCGCAACTTTACTTAGTCCGACCTGAAAAATTATTTTTTATCGATTAATTCTAAATACTTACATTTTTCCTGTATTACCTCAGTATCAATGCTTTAGCTATACCTAGAACCTAACAGGTTACCGGGGCTCCGGCTCGAAGTGCAGGAGAAGTAACGGGGTGGTTTTTAATCAGTGAGAGTCTGACACTCCCTCCCGCCTCACCCAGGCGGGAGCAGTCATTCGATAATTTTCCCCCTTAAAAAAATACCTAATCATTTGTTAAACTAGATTTTAACTGAATATATTTTTAAATTGATATCTATCTCTGTACCAAATTTGATCGACATTTCACAAGCCGTTTAAAAGAAAGCGTATGTAACCAACGGTATAGGATCCAATGCGTATTTTGGAGACTTAACAATCTTGTAATTTTCGCCATAACAATAAATTGTAACTACGTAGAAATTCAATACCTATTTGTTATTGCTTTATACGCGCCATAATATGTTATGCCCATAGTCCCCACTCTGGGGCCTAGCCAGCAATGTCGATTCCAGGGTGCAGCATCTCGCATTACCCACGTGCTATCAGAAAAGCCTATGTCGCAATCCATGTTCTTTTTCCAGCTAATCACAGACGCAAGACGCGTCGCGTTAGCGTGGCCTGTGACTTAGACCAGCAGTGGACTGAAATCGGTGACGGTTGCTGTTTTTTTTTTAATTATTCAGGCACAAAGTCGAGTTGATGGAAATCCTCATGAACTTCCAACGTCGTTGGGAAGATCAGAGTGTGTGCCGGACTCTTACCGGCTAAAACTACCGCGGTGTTCCTCCTTTGCCTGTGGAGACACGAAGTCAACTGTGGTATCTTTATCCATGGATGGCCCATCAGCCTTTTTTTTTTATCCTTACTTATCCTTACTTATCCTTACTTATCCTTACTTATATATTATAAATCGGAAAGTGAGTTTGTTTGTTTGTTTGTTTGTTCCACTTTCACGCCGTCACTACTAAACCGATTGCTTTGAATTTTTGCAGACGTAAAGTTAGAAGTCCGGATTAAATAATAGGGTACTTTTAAACCCGGAAAAATTTGATATTCCCGAGGAAAAACTAAAGTATTGGTATAGATGGCGCTGTGTGTATTGGTATATGTCACAGGCTACTTTTGATCCTTTTGTGACGCGAGCGAAGCCGCGGGTAAAAGCTAGTTTATTTAATAAAAGGTAGGTACATGGTATACCTCGGAATCTAACGTTCTGATGACTTACGTAATGACTTCTATCATATGACGCTCGTGTAACTTCGAATTAGCATATTGGCCTCTCCTATGTTTTGAATGATTATTACTAACAGTACCTATTCCTATTTCGATTAGGTGCTCTTATCTATCGTAATTAAAAAGCAATGACCGTACACGCTGCCGTACACGTGCCTCAGTTTATAATCCCCGATTACACATTGTGATTAATGAAACATTCTTTATGACATATGATGCTGACACGTGGGTTTACATATATACAAACATATTTTTAATGCGATAAATACCTATAACAGTGATATAGTATATTTTTATTAATTTGGCGTTTTATAGTCTCTGTTACCCCCAATGGGAGACGGGCGTGAAGTTATATATGTATGTATGTATTAATAGAGCAGAATCATAATATTTTCTAAAATCTCTTTCTTTGGGGTTTTGCATTAAATTCATCCTCTTTACCGAAAGTGTCTTCGTGGAATAAAAGGCTTAAAAATTTGCAATTGATCAATCTAAGATAAAAGAACTTACGTACGTTCTTTTTACCTGACCTATAGAATAATAATTACAGTCTAAAACCCACATATCCTTACTTACCCTTTTAAACATAATTGAAAACATGACGTAAACCAGCATTTCACCCAACATTAGCTTCCTGCATAATGCAACATTATGAGAACATCACTCCATAAACACCGATATAAGGTGACCTCACATTGCAAGCAAAATATAGGCTACAAGCGTTTAACTTATACTGGATTTTCTCAAATAAACACGAAATATTTTAAAAACAGACATCAACACAACAAATAGCTTCAAAACCATCAATTTTTTTATCGATTTTAAACCTTATCGTAACACATTAAAATCTATAATGCTATGTGAAATAGATTGACCTTTTATCATCCCTTAGTATCATGTTCACATTTTTGTAGCTAATTTATGAGCAACAAGACAAGTATAGACGCAAATCAAAATACGATTAATAATCTTACACCAAATACTTAACAATAAACTACGTTAAATTCACTTAAAATCGCGGGTTCACTCACTTCACTCAAGTGAAAATACTAAGAATAGCTCTACTAGTTTCGAACCACATACAGCTCTCATGAGCTCATGGAAGAACCCCTCTGTGGTTCGAAATTAGTAGAGCTTTTCTAGTATTTTCACGATTGTAACACGCGATTTTTAGTTAATTTAGTATGTCTCACGATAGCCAATAAAAAATAAACTCCGTTTTTTGATATTTTCAAATAAATATTAAAAACTAATTTAAAAAGACCTTATTGTATATTTTCTTTTTTACTCGCCCTGTATAGGTGATCGAGGTGATCCGTCATCCCACGGAGCGTGCAGAGAGCGGCCGGGGCTCCGGGTCGGGCTCCGCCCCAGCCGACGAAGAGCGCTACCGGGAACTAGTCAAAGAAAATGAAGAGTTGCAGAAACTCATCGCACAGGTATGATAGTAATTTTAATTGATGTTTAGAGGAAAATGCGCTTTAGTGTCTGGGAGGTTTGGGTCTATATTACAACGACAGGGACTCTATAAACTACCAGTGTTCTAGAAAGATCATTTGACTATTGTTTTGTCAATCGTTATTGTCAGTCACATCGTCAAGAAGAATAATCCTTTTGATAAGGAATATGTGTGTTATTTTAATGGAACAATTGAATACTTTTAATTATTCGCTTACATTTTATAGATACATCAAAATAATGAATTAATACACATTAACTTGACGGTCTAATTATGAGGGATATTTCCTGCCAACATGATATCTTAATTAAAAGAATAAGGAAGAAGAATGATTGTCTTATTATAACAATTTGTGTTGTAAAATAATGGTTTACTTCCAAAGCCGAGATTAAGGAAGTTCCTTTAAAATACTAAGTCAATTAATTAGATGAAGATAATCCGTCATACAGCTAACAAAAACAATCCACGTGTCGACTAATTTATTGAAAAAATCTGTTTGTAATTGTACTAAAAAAATAATTTTAACACCCACTCGGGCTATCATTATGTTCGAAAAGAAAGAATTATCATAAAATCGTTAATACTTATCAAATTCTTCTCCTACAAGAAAAAATAAAATTAATTTATATCAGATACACGTTATAAGGGCAGTGTCCTGAACGATAAATAATGTTTCAATTACTTACGGTCGAGTTACTTACAAAACAGTGGATAAAACGAAAAAAAAAAAACAATATTCTTCGATCATAGTCTTACCTGTTCAGACCGAAAATACCTTTTTTTCCGCCGGCCGTTGCTTCAAGTTTCAGAGGAGGTCACTAATATTATACGATATGTCAAGTAAATAAGATTTCTATTGTTTCTTTTTAAAATATCGTTGCCCCATACACTAAGAGTTTCTCCTGTATCGTGGGTGTGTTTACAAACATACAAGTTCACATACACATAACAGTCAGACCCGGAACAACAATCTGTAGATCACTCAAAGAGTTGCTCCGTGCAGTCAAGATTTCATTACACAATACACATATTATTTTATGATATATACAACACACATAAGACGCGAGTAAACCATATCCTCTGTAACTTTCCCACATTCCGTGAGCCCGTCACCATGCTTAGATTTCTAACTAAACTACAGATTGGTATCAGCTCTGTGGAACAACTTTTCCGCCTGGCCAATGACAAGGACCAACTCAGAAAGCTGACGGCTAACCTTCAGGAATGAACTGGTACCATAAGAATAAGAAGATATATACATACACCGTTTAATAGAAGTGATATAAACATATTAACACGTTAAACACCATGGCCCCATGGGGGTCACCGGTGACCGGCGTTAGCGGAGGATTTACCTTCAACAGTTTTTTTATTGGCAGTCAAAGTCTTAACCTATATACCATATGAAACTAAACATTAAATTTAGAGAGAATATTAATGTTTTAAAACAACTATTAAAAGGCAAATAAATTCATATTTGTTAATTCAATTCGTTTGCACGCCGTTTCGAGACTACCATCTCCTATTTCAGCCACGGTTGCACTCCAAAAATATTCATGTTACCAAACCGCTTCAGTCGGAGTGCATTTGCAAAGATACACTTATGCATAATGCAGGTAACAGGCAGCTATGTATACACGTGTTAGAGGTATATATCATATATGATATATGCAGTACATACACACTCATATATGTGTATATATATATATATATTACTCGTGCAATCACGGAATGCAGTTGTCACAATGCGCGACGCAAATACTATCTCTATTTAAAAAGCTATGGGAAATATATACAAACTCATAATGAGGATTTAAAAGCGTGGCGTGGACTTTTTATCCACAAAGGGGTAGGCAGAGATGTTGTATATGTAAGTATTATGTAACATTCAAATTTCACAAGGTATGTTGTAAGTCACTACTGTGACTGCAAGGTTGGTGCGGTGGCTGGGGAACCGGCTGCCACGCAATGTGTAGCGGATTCGATTCCCACACGGACCAACTCTTTGTGTTCAAATCCACAAATTATTATTTTGAGTCTGAGCATCATGTATATGTGAAATTGTATGTTTGTAAATGCACCCACAATACAGGAGAAAATCCAATATAGTGTAAGGTAACGTTTTAAAAAAATAAGGCTCTCAGCACTATAGGAAAGATAATATTCTTTCTTTATGAATCTTTCAATTGAAAGACTTGAAAGACGTCCATTGTAAAACTATCGGCAGATTTTACGGAACAAAAACTATAAGAAAATATCTTCGAAGCTGATATTTACACCCACTGAGGGATTAAGTTACCGAAAATCCTTTCTTTAGGTTCACGTTTCATTGTATCGATTATTTAGGTGATGTACAGTTGAAGTTATTTTAGTTGACGCTATTGACAACTTTTTTTAACAGCTGGTAGTTTTAGCTAAGGTATTGGAGACTTCAAATGAATATCTTTCTTCGTCTACTAATGTTACAAGTTTGATAGGCGTGAGGATGAATAGACAAGTCGCAGAAATGTCAGCTGAAGACTCCGTAAAGCACAGAAGTTACACAAGCAATGTAACGTGCCAATTCATAAACAAATGACATGTCAATGACGTCAGACCCGAAATGACAAGGACAAAAACATACTGCGTTCTCTTACTAAATTCAAACTTTACTATTATAATTATGATTTCCACATTCACAACAAAAAATAAAACAAATGACAGGTTAATGACGTCAGACCTGATATGACAAGGAAAGAAACATATTGCGTTCTCTTAATACATTCGAACATTATTTTTAGCATATCAACCAGTACGAAGTAAATTTTAAGTGTGGGAGAGCCATGCTTCGGCACGAATGGGCTAGTTCCACCGCAGTGATACCACGGCCTCACACAAAACCGACGTAAAACAACGTTTGCGTTGTGTTTCGTCATGTGAGTGAGGTCACCCCAATTTCTCTAATCCCCAAATTCCCAACAATCCTCAAATCCCTAATCCCCAAAAGGCCGGTAACGCACTAGTAACCGGTGTCCATGGGCGACGCCAATTGCTTACGATCAGGTGATCCATCTGCTCGTCAAAAAAAGGAATTTAACAGATTTTGAAATAAATGTAAGGTCTTTCGAAGAAAGATCTTAGTCTTCCGAAACAGGGGGTCACTTTATCAGTATCAATACAAAATATTCGTTTGGTGAGGACGCAATAGGCATAAAAATCGTTATCATTACGTACCTACCTACTGAAGCAGTACAAGTGTAGATAATTAAAAAATAAATTCACTCAACGTGAACTGATAATCAAAATCATCCGAATTATAATTAATTCTTTCGCACATTTTACTTCTCATTACGGTAGCAAATTCATTAAGTATTTAATTAGGACATTGCTTTATGTCCGCCATTTTTTCGGCCATTGAGCAATTCTGGACCTTAAGATACGACGTTTTTAAGGTAGATCTAGATTTATAACCTAATTTGTGTAATCAATTAGGACTTATGTACTCAAAGTTGTCTTTTGCTCTTCTGTATTAAATAAAAAGTATTATATGGTGCAGTATGTGGTGTGTCATCGTGTAAATAAGGGATTATTATCAGAGGACTTATCCGTCCTCTTATGGCCGGTAATTTAATTAGAAAAACTCTGATGTTGAGGGTGTAACCAAGGAGGTCACTCACTTACTCGTTTATCCTCCATTCCTAAAAAAAAAACTACGTCACACAACTTTATTTCTCTAAATATTATTTCCATTGTCTTCCTAAACTAAAACATCTAATTAATTATTATGTTTTCGGCTTACACACGTAACTGTTTGACGAGGAACTCGACTAGTTTCAAGCCATGCTAGAGGCTTATATTCATGGGCAGCATTCTGCAACCCACGACGCGGTGAATGTCGCGCTGTTACAGCTTCTAGCATGGCTTGAAACTAGTCGAGTTCCTTGTTAAACAGTTACGTGAGTAAGCCGAAAGCATAAAAATTAATTAGTATGTCTCACGAAAGTTTAAATATAAAAAATGATCTATTAACAATCTATCCTTTGCACCTTAGTCAATCAAAACCAATCCTACAGTTTAGACAAAAGCGTAACAAACACAAACTAACTTTCTCAATACCAGTTTGGTACCAAGAAAACTGTCCATTCAAGACATCCTCCCTTTTTCCTTATTTTATCTTATCTCTCTTTACTTGCTGCGTCAGATTGTTCCAACTATCTCCGATTTACTTTCAATTTTCTGATATCACCGGGCTCTTATGATAAGAGCAGTAGATACTATAATGGAATGCATCATAAATAGCAGCAGAGAAACATAGTAACTTGAATAGGGTAAATGCCTAATTTTTATTTTAATGTCCGTCTGGTAGATTATTGTATTAGTATTTTTCTTTTCTTATAAAAACGAATACTTTCGACGATATATTGATTTGAAATGTCGAGTGACGTCGCGTACATAGGTACATTTTATATGTAGAAATGATGTTTAGCCCCCACTCCTAAACTTTGATTCGTTTTATCTAAGTATTGCTTTATTATACGACAAAATAAAAAAATACGTGTCTAATACTTTTTAATTACCTAACTTACGCACTGATTAGATTTTTAATTTTTATGTCCTGTCATCATCCCAATTGCAGAACATAATACACGTGAAATTTATTTAGCAATTTGCCACAGGCATAAGGAGTACTTCCAATATGTAAGTGAAAAAAAATAAAGATGTGTTTTAATGTAAGTAAATAATACCCATATGAAACACTAGACGTAAATTAGTTCTACTATTCGCAATGCACGTGCCACCCGACGAGAAATACTTGGCGTAATGTTTTGATAATGTACTATGAGTTCGTATGCGCTTTCCAAGTTTGCTTTTTGCAATGGCTCACCAGTTATTTTTTGTTTTAAACATTTTGTTTCTTTGTAAAGTAACATTGTTGTATTACCAAGATAGAACCATTTTACTTCAGAACGAAAATGAAATAGATTTCACGGTGTATAGTTAACTCTATTTATTTATGTTTTATCTAAGCAGGTTAGGTAGACCACAAGTTAAGTATAGCAAGACAGAATCCATCGAAACCCTGTACGATTACTATTCTTCTTTTGATATTTTGAAGTAAGAATTGTAAAAACAGACAATAATTGTAAAAATGTTCTTTTAGTATGGGTATCGTATGTATATCATATGCATGTAGTAAAAAGTGGTTATTGTAATATTACAAACAGACACTCCAATTTTATTGATGTGTATAGATAAAAATAAATAATGAGTTGGTACCTCTTTTATCCTCAAAGGGGTAGGCAAAGGAGCAGTGCACATTAATGTCACTACACCTGTTACACCCACTTTTCACTATTTATGTTATGAGTCCCATGTAAAGGGGGTGAGCCTATTGCCATATACCGGGCACAATTCCAGGCTCCGTGCTACTACTGACAATGTTTACTATCTATGTGACTGCTTTCAATTAAACGTTAAACACCGAACAAAGTCTTCTTACATCGTTCAAAGTCCCTCCTATCCATAATGAATTACTTTCACAGACTCATTATTCAAAACGAGAGGTTCCTCTCTGAGGAAAAGGCTTAATCTTGACACTTACACCAAAAAATATAAAGTCCACTTTATCTCTAGCACCTAAAGGTGTGCGATGTTTAATTCATCTCGTCTGAAGGTAGGATACATAGTTCGTTAAATAAAGTACCTGTTCATTGAATAAAGAATCTCATAGTTGTCGAAAATGAGCCTTAAGCCCGCAATACATTTTTTTGCCGTCTACGTAAAGTTGTGCGAGCTATTTTACTCCACATATCACGTTTGGAGCGAAACAAAAACCGATGCGTATTCATGAAGATACGGAGGGAAAACATAACTGATTGGCACTACCTCAGTGTGAACGAAAAAATCCCACATTTTTGTTCCGAAATCGACAATAGTTTTTTAGTTTTGTTTCCATTGGAAGATGTTGATGATGAATCTTCTTTTATAGTGGAAAATTTCGTATACAGTCATTGCATAAATGATTTTGATTCCTAAAAACATGCAGAAACTTCTGACTGTATTACTTCAAGTTGTAGTAGTAATATCAAGTTCTATTCAATTCAGTTTTAGTGGTCACTTTTTTTATTAATAACCCTATAACATATTTGAATGCTATAAATGAAATCAAGTTTGGTAACACTATGTTTTTATAATAACTATCGTGAGATATACTAAATTAACTAAAAATCGCGTGAATATACTGAGAAAAGTACTAGTACTAGTTTCGAAACACCACGATCGCGGCGATGTCGCACAGCCTACTGCTTTTCTCAGTATATTCAAGTGAATAACCCGCGAGTATTAGTTAATTTGGTAACACTAATTTACATGTACGCAAGCAAACACAATCAATTTTAGAAAGCTAAATAAATATAACCGCAGATTGGACTACACACATAATAGTTATCATAATTGATCTCCCTACAAAATGAAATTGATATTTACAGCACAAATTTATCTTTTACGTCATTTGAATTCAACAAATTATGCCATTGGAAAGTCATTAGCGATATTACTATCAAATAAATCTAATTGTGTGGCTTAAAATGCAAACATAGTAACATTAATTGAATATGAAAGCATAATGTTACACAATTTGTGATCCATTCATCAGTGTTCTTTGTTCATTCGTTAATATTAAGTGTGGGAGAGTCATGCTTCGGCACGAATGGGCGGGCTCGACCGGAGTGATACCACGGCCGAGCAGAACACCGACGTGAAACAACGCTTGCCTTGTGTTTCGTCGTGTGAGTGAGGTTACCGGAGGCCAAATTACCCCCCTCCTCCCCAATCTCCCCAATCCCAGAGTCCCCAACAATCCTCAAATTCCTAATCCCCAAAAGGCCGGTCACTTACTTGCAACGCCGCAGGTGTTTCGGGTGGCTATGGGCGGCGCCGATTGCTTACCATCAAGTGATCCGACTGCTCGATTTTTTATATACCTTATAAAAATCCCATAAACAAACATGTGACCTCTATTATGACACCTTGTGAGATCATTTTCTACAAAGCCCAACATTTTTGCTAAGATTTCTTTTCGTGAGAAGAAGGCAGAAGCGATAATGACAACGCATGCTCAAGAAAGACTCCTTATACTCCTGTAAGTTTTTATATGTTACATAGAACTACAAATATCTATGTAGTAAATAGTTATACAACGACCAACGACTCGGCCAACGACGCTCGTTGGCCGACTCGGGTTCGATTCCCGGGTCGGGCAAAGTATTACTGGGTTTTAAAAAAATCTCAGTAGTAGCACGGAGTCTGGAATTGTGCCCGGTATATGGCAATAGGCTCACCCCTTATTACATGGGACTCATAACATAAATAGTGAAAAGTAGGAGTTACATTGTACAGTGGCATAATGTGCACCCCTGCCTAACCCTTCGGGGTTAAAGGCGTGATGTTATGTGTAAATAGTTATATTTACTTGCAATTTCATGCATAGATATAGTAGAACATTAACACACCCTTTCATACTTCAGTACCAGGTATTAACAGCAAAGCATTGGCAATATAAACTATTTTAGCTACTCAGTACTCAGAAACTATTTGCATCAGACGTCGTTACACCTCCAGTAGTTCAGAATTAAATGAGATTTACTCTTGTTGCTTCGTAGAATTGCAACTATTATATTATGAATATCACATTTTAAACTTTACTATGGACACGCCTTTAGATATGAAAATACTACTCATAAATGTTACGTAAGTAAAATCGATACTTCTAAATCAAAATATGTAGAGGTATATTGATTATTTTTTCTGTCTGTCTGTTTAGTGTAAAAAATTCACGATTGATCAAATTGTATTTTGCTACTTTTTTGGTTTATATCATTACTAGCTTCTACCCGCGATTTCGGACGCGCAATCCCATTATCTCCCGTAGGATTTTCAGGACTTTTCTGTCTTAAGAACCTTCTCCTAATAAAAAAAATACAACAAAAAAATAATTAGTGAAATCGGTCCAACCATTCACGCTTGATGCCGTGACCAAGGGAAAGGGATACATCTTTATATATATGGATTATTGCTTTATATTTAGATTCAAACCGTTAAATAATAAGGTTAATTATCTTTCTTTATTAGGAATCAAAAGAGCGTATTCCTTTTTAAAAAGCCAGCAACGCACCTGTGACTCCTCTGGTGTTATCCATGGGCGGCGCTGGTCGCTTACCATCAGGTGATGCGTCTGCTCATTTGACTTTTTTTGAGAGGGAAAATCATCCAATGTCTTCTCCCGCCCGGGTGAGGCGAGAGGGAGTGTTAGACTCTTACTGTCTAAAAACCACCCCGTTCCTACTCCTGCACTTCGAGCCGGAGCCTCGGCACCCCTTAAATTCTTCCGCGGCTGTTGGGCCCCATCTGTGGTGGTCTGACGGCTCCTTGAGGCGCGCGCGGAACGCGACGCGCCTTACGCTCGGGTCTGCTCATTGGCCTACTATTTCATACAAAACAGGATACTGTTTTAAACACAAAGATGTCAGGTGTTACCTAAGAATTTTAATATAGTATTAGAGTCATGATCCTGTCCCGTACCTTTCTACTTATGAAAAAATATGGAGAACAAAATCTATGGATTACCCGTCTTCATTTGTTTCTTTCAAGAAAATACTTTAACACTGCCTCGTTGGCCGAGTGGTCGCAATCGCGACGGTCGGGCAAAGTATTAATGGGTTTTAAAAAATCTCAGTAGTAGCACGTAGTCTGGAATTGTGCCCGGTATATGGCAATAGGCTCACCCCCTATTACATGGGACTCATAACATAAATAGTAAACATTGGTTGTTACATTGTACAGTGGCATAATGTGCACCTCTGTCTACCCCTCCGGGGATAAAAGGCGTTATGTTATGTTTTTCTTTCCAATATTATCTCAATACAAACAGTAGTAACACTTCAATAACCACTCAATTTATAACTCAATTGATAGTAAAATCAAACAATTTCATTAATTTCCAGCTATTTACAATTTTAATTAGAATTCTGTTACCGCGCTATCAGATAACTCTAATCTTGAAGAACATTATTGATAAGCGCTTAGTATCTCAGTAAACAGAGACGATAATTAATGATTCAACTAGTTTCTAATTCAGAGGAGACAAAGACAATAAACTAAAATGTTCAACGAATATTAATCGTACGTTGACCTTTAAAATTTCGTTTAGAATTTGCTATGTTAATTTTGCGCTCCTTTCATTGGCTGTGTTTTGTCTAGGTGCTGTGATAGCTCCCACGGGAACCTAAGTTAGGTTCTTAAGACAAGCTGTTGAAATAACAGAATCTAGAATTCTAAATCCATACCCTCTACGTAAATATAACATAAACATTACGCCTTTTATCCCCGAAGAGGTAAGAGGTGCACATTACGGTACTTAATGCCACTGTACAATATAACACCCACTTATCACTATTAATGTTATGAGTCCCATGTAATAGAAGGTGAGTCTATTGCCATATGATTGATTGCCATGAGATTTTTTTTAAATAAACCCAATAATACCTTTTCCTACCCGGGAATCGAACCCCACTCGACCCGAATGTCCAGTAACTCCGCCAACGAGGCAGTCTCAAACATCATTATCTCATCTCAATAACTAAATATGTACATAGGTAAATTGCACCTATATCATACTCAACCGCAAAGTTCAGCTGATACTTATTCAGTATATCTATCTAATTAATTTTAATGTAACAAACAAAGAAATATGTTACAAAGACATCTTATTATTTGTATAATAACAATAAAAATATTGTTTAACAAGAATTCTGTGCAAATTGAAAGATGCACAGCATCTGCTCTTACAGAATACAAACTCGGAGTCATTTTACATTTATTTCGCACCAATAAACAGAAACCGTTTCAGTAGAATTGTTTATCGTGCTGCGAAATTACAGTACTTGCATAAGTTTCACAGAAATTATATTAAAACTTGTAGGTATCTTCGTTAGTCTAGTGGTTTCAAAATCTTAGCTGACTTTTCATGGAACTGAATATTGAAACACAGAATCTTAGAAAACTGGTAGATGAAGAGTCCGACCCACGTATTTAAAGTAGCGAATATCTGATTACTAACAACTATAGGCAGATTTCTCGCGTGGATCCACGTTCCCAAAAGATTAGTTGTTAAAGAGGTGTGTTGTTGCAGAAGGAGGAGCGGATTCGGGTGCTGAAACAGAAGCTGGCGGAGCGAGAGGCGGCGGCGGCGGGCGTGACGCAAGGTACGGGCGGCGGCGGCGTGCTGGCCGACCTTGCCACCGCCACCTCCGACTATGGCACCTCCACCAACTACACGCGCTCCTCGCGCGCCTCCGTCTCTGACCTTGACTTCTCTGAGAGCTACCTCTAACCTCACTCACCCGACCTTCACAGCTCTCTCTAATGTTTGTTTCAGCCCTCTAACTATTACAGAACAAAACATGTCAAAACTTGTACCTGTACCTATTTTCTAATGTTTCTTATTTTTGATAAACTTAAATTATATTAAGATTTACCCTGAACTCAACAAAAATCCTACCTCCTAATCCCACTAAGACCATCTTTAGTCTATAGTTACGAGAATAAGGGCCTATAAAACAAAGGTGGCCTATTAAACTGTACGTCGGGAAGTAACAATTCGAATCGATTAATTCAATTTCATAGGAAACGCTCATTTTAGTAAATTGTTCTCCCACAATCGGACGGCGATGAGATTAGTCGATTACCGATAGAATCGCACTCGACCCTCATTACTGGCCTGGTCGTTAGACGAGACTCGACAGTTCTAGCGACTCGAGCGAGTCACCTCCTCACGCTTAATTGATACGTTTTCCGCAACCCGAAGTGTCATGACACACTTACACGCCCAAAAGTGGAGGACTTTTACGTTACCATAATGCTCACAAATTGATACATGTCCAAAAACCCCACAGTATCATCAAACACAATAAATGTTAGGTCACCTAATCTCCAATGTTTGTGTACCTAAGTCTACCTTCATTGCTGATAAGCACGCACGTGTAAGTCTAATCAAGTAATGACTTATCTAACAACTTTGATCCATTAGGTACGTAGCCTGTTAGAACATAATTCAATTCAGTCACACGTCATCTCAAATCGAATATCGATACACTTTCGGAGTATAATAATATATTACTTACGTAAACAAGAAGGAAACTCTTAGCGATCGAATCATTTTCGCATAGGTGCAGATTTATTAAGTACAGTGTAAATATGAAATGCGAGTGAAATTTCTATCTCAACTCAACGGTCAAAGTATCCCCCTTCCAGGTGTTGTAAACTTCAGGCAAGTTTTGTGAGCGTTATAAATCTCCCCCCACTCCCCCCCCCTAGAAATGTGACGTAAGAATCAGTGATTGAGCATTCTGTAATGTACGATTTACAAATTCATTGTTATCACAATTAAATGTTTATCTAATTAAGCGTAAAATCCCCGATATTGTCCCGCCACCGATATTACAAATATGTTCGCATACATAAGTTTCAGTTGAAAACTGCTTCGTAATTAGATTTATATACGTGCGAACATATTTGAAATTAATATTAAACAACGTTAGGCCGCCGTCTGTTTCAAAAGTGTTACTTAAATCTGACACTGAAGAAAATTATGATAATAGAATTTGAAATAATGACTTTAAAACATGGAAAATGTAAAAGAATACTTTGAATATAGTTCAGACCGCGGCCTTAGCTCCTCTCTACCTCACACGTACTGTACGATTGCACGTGTCTTTACATCTAAACAACCTATCTACTATTCCTACTAGACTGATTTAGTGGTACTCTTAGCATTATGAGATCTACTCATAAATTGTTTCTACATACTCAATTGTAAGTTACGAACTGTAGCTACGATACTCTCTAATCCATTAGGCTATAGTTACTAGTGTTAATTTGTGTCTCTACAGACGAGAACCCTTAGCATTAAGTAACGCTACAACGATTGTTCTTTATGCATTTTTAAATATTAACAAAAAAAATACATGAATTTACACGAATTTCTTCAAATTGACACGTTTCTATTTTATTGGCACAAATATCTAGATAGCTTTAGCCTCATATGAACGTTGACAGATTACATTTATTTATGTAAAATTTATTGTTGTTTTAATAGAGAATAAGAATTAATATTAATGTCCATTTTATATTTTGTTCTCATGTTGAAATTTTATTGCGGAAGCGTAGCCGGAATTCATGCAGTCAAATCTCGTTATGATGCACTTGTTAAGTTAAATTAATGTTCTGGTATGACACTGTTCGGTGGTATGGTTGAGAAGAACTCGTTAGGTGACACGGTAGTCTGTAATGGGGAGAAAAAGACCATTTAAGGAGAAGTAAGTGAGGCGTCGTATTGTAGGTATGTTGCGCTCCACGTGTGCCCCAGCTCCTTGTAGTTACGTAAGTAGTTTGAAGATGTTGTCCGAGCCCGTAGTTCCCCCTGTTGTCACCCCGAGCTGCATGTCACCCACACTCACACTGCACTCCGGACCTCCGGCCCCCTATACTTGGTGCTTGTTTGTGCTTTATAAACGTCCAGTTCCTAGTAGATATTGAGCACTGGCCGAATTTAATACAAAGTTATATCTTACGAATATTTTATACCTTCTATCGCTGAGGCGAGCACCCTTATCAAACACTAATGATTTACACACAGCACTCCATTGATTTACACTCCCGTACCTCAGTTAATGTGTTACATTAGGCATTCAATATGTATATAGTAGGTAACTGATGGTAGGTGTTGGTAACGGCTGACTAACGAGATTTCCTTGCATGAATGTTTGATATGATTGTTTTATTTTATGTACATTACGCTTATATTTGTGTTCGATCTAAACAATTGCGGTAAACATTCTTTGAACACGTTTTCAAATAGAATCATTGAGTCAAAACAAGGAAAAATTAGTTTCTCCGACGTCACTTTGTTATCTTTTTGTTTTGGTAAGATAATAGAAAATCTTATGGACAAATCTATTTCGCAGTGATCGATCTTTTCTTCCCCCATCAGAACTTTACCTTGCAAAGTTGTTCCGAATTTCCAAACTTCAAAACTTATTGCTGAAATGAAAATGTATTCTAATATCGCTTAGATGTTTCTTTTTTTTGCTTTTCTTTCTGAGCTTTATGTATTAAACCTTTAGGTAATGTGTAGATTTTGACACAATTATGGGTAATGTAAGTGTTTGATATATGTGGTATTTTGTAAACTTAGTAGAGATGGATTTGTATATTTTGTTAGTATTGATGTGGTATATTTTGGTATTATTTTTATTTGGTAAAGGCTATGGTTATGAAATACCGCATATAGAAGACGAAATGATATACATAACTAACTAAATGATCTTTTTCTCTCTCGGCAGATGTACAGGACGAACACATCTGATCGCAAGGCAATCTCCGATAGAAATAGTTGTAGAGTAGAGTTGTCTATGGCAACAAAATGTAAACATTAAATGCGTATATTTAAAGTTTTAATTTTACATATTCATGTGCAAGTGAACTCATTTTGTGTTTCATCGCTGTGTAACAACTCAATAAACCTCATAAAACGTTTGCAAAACTGTGCGTCAAACAATTGTGATAATATACAAATAATATTAAAATATGTTTATTGTAAAAACAAAACATTGAAAAAATGACTTTTTCGACCTATACCGTAGTGTCAACATGAATATAGTTAAAAATAAATAAATCAAAAAGTGATTGTAGAAAAAGTGACTCTTGTAAAACAGTAAAACTTGTTTATTGCGATTATAAATAACCGTTACAGTTTGATTAATTTTCAAATGACCTTTGGACCCTCAACAATAGCAAAGACAATGATAATTGAATGAACTTATAAATAAAATCTCTCCTTTACACGAAACGAAAACAAACAACTGTCAAACATATGTATTGCCAACCTATGATCGGTGTTACAAGTACAAAAAAACAAACCCAAAATAAGGGTAATTGACAAAATTTCATAAAATTATTAATTCATCACATAATTAACGTATCGACTATTGGTGCTCCGAATCTGCAGGCATTTGAAGGTAATTCTCGCCATGGATCTTGACCGCAACATCACGTATCGAAGGCCACGACGTGCCAGCTCCCTTATTGACGTTTCAAGAGCTGAATCGCCTGTTTTTGACACTACTATGATGAGCCTCCCGAACACATCAATTAATGAAAACCAGGCAATAATTGAACTCAATGAAAAAATAACTATTCTCACAAACCAATTGGCCAGTGCACACCAAGAAATTGACAATCTAAATTCCGAGAACTTCCGCTTAAAGACTGATCTGAGCAAAAGTATGAAAGTTGCCGAGACATATAAAAATATTTATTTATCAGGTAGTATACGTACAACACCCAGCCGATTAAAAAAACATAACGGCAATTCGTCTACACCAACTAAAAGGACCACCCAGCAAATTCCCAATGATGAACGTATAACAGACGATGGTCAATCGACAAAAACCTCGTCGCTGCTATGTAATACCTCGCGTTGCGACATGGTACACGAAATGGATCGAAAAATGGAAAAAATGGATTCAGACGGTATAGAAATCAATACAAAAGGTAATGTAGAAAGTATAACAGTTCAAACGGAGAGTTCACTAGTTGTAAATAGCAACAAGAAAATTGAGGCGGAGAATACTCATGATGTAGAAACTTCACAGAAACACTCACTTGGTATCGGTATTAGTGGTGAGGCGAAACATCAAGTAATAGTTATTGCTGATGATCAGGGACGCCACACTCAGAAATTATTACAACGCTTGATTGGAGAACAATTCCAAGTTAGTTGCTTTTGGAAATCTGGAGCGACATTACAAGACGTGCTACTGTGTGAGCGAAATAAAATAAATTCTCTAACTAGAAATGATTATGTGGTTATATTAGGTGGTACGAACGACAAATCTCCATATATTTTTAAGACATCTGTTAGTAATTTTTTATATTGTTCTAGGAACACTAACATTCTGTTTTGTGAAATACCGTACAATAATCATCTTAGGGAATCAAAATTGAATTACGAGCTAAAATTCTTGTGTTCGAAATTTTTGAATGTTAGATATATTGATATGGGTTTTTCTGTAAGGGTACCTACTCGAAAAATTTTGGTTCAACATACTTGTCGATTATTGTTAAAAGAAATATTACAGTTAGATTATAAATTTAAATTTGATGATTTCCAAAATAATAAGAAAAAGATAAATGGAACTAAATCAGTGGATAAGGGTATTCAGACTGACGGATTATATGAAACAGATGTACTAATTGATGCAAAAGCAACTAGAACTGCTCAAAATATACCAAATAGTTTTTTTCGTGTATAAATGTATAAATATTCTTCATCAAAACATTAATGGGGCTATGAATAAATCTGAACTTTTGTATGTAAATTTGGAACAGTTAATAGAACAGGGCAGTCCAGCTGACGTAGTATGCCTGACCGAGCATAACATGTTAGGAGAGGATATTAAATTGTTATATGTACCAAATTACTCTCATGCAACATCTTTCAATCGAAGTAAGCGCCACGGCGGTTCTTGTATATTGGTTTACAATAAACACCAGTATAAGTCTATTAAGGCAGTGAAGAAACATGCAATTGATGGTGTAATTGAATGCTGTGCCATTGAGCTCGTAATTCATGGCCTTATTATAATCTGTGTTTATAGGCCACCTAGAAATAGTGTACAACAATTTGAACAATTTTTCACTCAACTTGATTCTGTACTAAAAGAGTTATGTTTCTCTAAAAAGAAAGTAGTTATATGTGGGGATTTTAATATAAATACAATGAAAAAATCTAAAGAGTCAAACCAATTATTGAATATTGCGTGTTGCTATAACCTCAAAGTGGCGATTAATGAGCCAACCCGTTTAAGTAGTGGCACTTGTATCGACAACTTTATGTACGATGTCAGAGGATGCAAGTGTAATATCTATGAATTTGCTCTCTCCGATCATTCAGCTCAAATTTTATCCTGTCCAGTTAAAGAAACATGTTCTCTTACTCATTGGTACATTAAGAAAAGAGATTATAGCAAGGAAAATATAATTAAATTCAAAAGATGCTTGGAATCCCTTAGTTTTAACGATGTATATAGTACGGATGATCCTAATGCTGCCTTCGACAGTTTTCATGACATATTTACATTATTTTATTACCTGTGTTTTCCATTTACATTAATTAAAAAAACCAGTCGTATGAAACCATCATGGTTATCAAACGGTATACGGGCATGCTCAAAACGGAAAAGAGATTTATTATGGCGGTTTAGAAAACAACCAAATCCACATAATAAAAACCAATTTAAATCATATTCTTCACGTTTATCCAAAATTATTAAACTTACTCAAAAATCGCAAAATGATTTTAAGATTAAAATGGCAACAAATAAATCAAAAGCGACTTGGTCCGTTATTAAACATAATAAGCAAAATATACCGAGAGTACAAATTAAGCAAATACGAGTTGATGGTAATATAATAGATGACCCATTTCAGATTGCTGAAACGTTTAATAAATTTTTCATAACCGGTAACAAATCCAACGCAAATGACAATCCCAAATATAAATTATCGTTATGTAACAACAATGATTATCACTCTTTATTTATAAACCCGACTTCTCCGTTTGACATTGTACAAATAATAAATTCTTTAAATAATACAAACAGCACTGGTTACGATGATGTGAGTACTAAAATATTAAAAATTGTATCTGTAATTATTTCACCCGTTTTGAGTTATATTATCAATTTGTGTATAGTTTCTGGAGTATTTCCAAACAAGTTAAAATTTTCTATAATTAAACCTCTATATAAAAAGAATGATAGAGAACTCATAAATAATTATAGACCTATAGCACTCATACCTATTTTTTCTAAAGTACTTGAAAAAGTTATCGGTAAAAGTCTTTATAATTTTTTCGAATTAAATAATATATTTACTAACAAGCAGGCAGGTTTCAGAAAGAATAAAAGTATAAATTTGGCTGTGTATAACTTTTTGCATTCTATCATGACGGGATTGAATAATAAACATTTAGTTTCCGCATTGTATATGGATTTAACAAAAGCATTTGATTACGTTAATCATAATATTTTGCTACATAAACTAGAAGCGTATGGTGTCAGAGGCAACGTATTGGCATTATTAAAATCTTACCTCAGTGATCGACAGCAATGTACTCAAATCTCTCGCATATGTCCAAAAACGTACATAGAAACTGATTACTCATCAGATTTTAGTGACGTACTTCAAGGGGTTCCACAGGGCAGTGTACTCGGCCCCCTATTATTTATCATTTATATCAATGATCTGCCTAATTTTATTGACCATGATATGGTTTTATTTGCAGACGACAGCACAGTTATGTTCAGTGACAAAAATAAAAATGACTTAGAACTAAATATTAATTATACTCTTGGTACAATAATTCAATGGTTAACCTATAATAATTTGCTAATAAATTTAGATAAAACTAATATTATGACATTCAGGAACAGGAAAAATAATTTGCAACAAATTGACATAAAATTTAATGGATGTAAGATTAACGAAGTGGAGACTGCAAAGTTTTTGGGTCTTCATGTTGATAGCGGTTTGAATTGGAAATTTCAAGTTGAAAGCGTATGTACAAAGTTAAGTCAATTCTCTTATGCACTGTATATGCTTGGCAAAGTAGTGAACCCATCTGCTGTTATTACTGCATACCACGGGTATGTTGAATCACTATTAAGGTACGGGGTCATCTTTTGGGGTAACTCGGTTGACAAAGACATTGCGTTTAAAGCTCAAAAAAAATGTGTCAGAGCAATATGTAAACTTACACCTACAGAGAGTTGTAAACCCGCATTCATTAGTTTAAACTTGTTAACCTTACCATGTATTTATATCTATGAGGTAGCCATATTTGTAAAGCTGCATATTTCAATGTTTGATCATTTAAAGAGCAAACGACATGGTAAGAAGATATGCTTTCCATCAAACAAAACTGCTCAATTCAGTAATAGTATATTTTGCATGGCACCTCGTATTTACAACCATCTCCCGCTTGACATATTGCGATGTTCAAACTTAGGAACATTTAAATTTAAATTAAAACAATTACTTATTAATAAGGCATATTACAATGTAAACAATTATCTTAATGACAAATTCAGTTGAGTTTTGGGTTTGCTTAGTGTTTATGACTCAATGATATTAATTCTTTTATGATAATAATTACTTAATTTTATCGTCTTGGACTACTTGTGACATCTACCTATATTTTCTTATGACTAATTTAAATAATATAATAAATGATAAATTGTAATTGTAATTAATATTTTCTTATGACTAATTTAAACAATGTAATTAATAAATAAATAATAAATTGTAATTGTAATTAATATTTTCTTATGACTAATTCAAATAATGTAAGTAATAAATAATAAATTGTAATTTTCACAAATAAGTATTGCATGCTAATTGGCAGAATGTAGCTGATCAAATTATTTTATAATACCTACTGTAACATCTACACTTGACCTATATTCGCAATAAATGATTTGAATTTGAATTTGAATTTGAATTTGAAATATTAGACTAATAGCTGAATTTCATGTTGAATAGAAGTGTCATGGCGCCGTAGTGAATTTCTTTTATATGGATAAGAAATAAAAGTGTTCTTATATTGTTAGTTAACTGGACTAAGTACGCAAGTCGCGCCCAAGGAATGTTCTAAGCGAGAACTTGTAGCTAATCAATTACTATTATATACTGTACCGACAGTTGTACATTGTTTTGTTTAAGTTATGTAGGATCTACATAGTGTGCACGGTTCGAGACACAACATAGTTTGAATAAACTTGTTATAAAATAGTTGAATGTAAATGATCGTTGCTCAGTGTATAATAAAATGAAAGATAATGTTAAAAATGAAATTATAAGATCCCGTTAATATCCTCAAATTGAAGACTTTGATGTACCGTCTCTCTATAATTTGATATAGATGTTAAACAATATAAAAACTTAAATAAAAACTTTCATGTTTCCCTTTAAATATACTTCTTTATACATACGTCTGGATCTAATACCTCTAGAATGTACCTTGTAAATTTTATAAATACATGTTTCAATCTACAATTTCAATAAAATGTAGCATTATGTTTAACATATCACAATAAAACTTATGATGAACTCTGAATAGAAGACGTTTTTGAAATTATAAATAAGATATTTGGTCAATGTACCTAATGTTAATGAAGCGGCTCAATTCCAGTGATTATTGATGCCAAAATCATTTTAGGAACACCCCATACATATACATATAAATGAAACATCATGAGATTGTTCAAATCATTGTCACCGCGAGTAGCTTAAAAAGTAACTTGACGACTGCGACTAAATACACTACACTTGAGAAAAACAGAAAATCAATACTAGACTATAAGTAAAATCCATTTACAAATTAATCTAGTCAAATAATTCAGAAACAAGTCCGTCATACCATTAGAGACATAGATTTATGATACAGTTGTTACAGCACTGCCAAATCATTTAAGTATACTTGTAAGTAGAATAAATGGAGAAAAGTCTTAGAAGTCTAGAAATAGATCCTCATTGTGTCTAGTTTTGTTTCATTTCGAGAATCTCCGGTAATAAGAATACAGGTAAATATAATCTTATGAGATTAAATAATGATATTACAGCTCTTCAGTTGTATGTAGGTATCGCGTCCACAATGATAACCGTGCCCATGTAAAATGGTTGTACCCGAATGTCTTTTTGGCGTGTGTTCAAAAGCCAGTCCAGTTTTATTTCCGCAACTTTAAAAGAAAAAGCCATCCAAATAGCATCGCTGTGTCTGAAGTTCGCTATTACTGTGGAATGATGTTACATAAAAGAAATTTTGCTTTATTTATTGTCGCTGTACCTCAGGTTAGGGTGTCATACTTAGCAACCGTACACTCTTCTTAAAGTGATTGATTCTCGAAATTGTACTAGATGTTTATGTCTGTTCTCTCGTTTCAATGAATGCGTTATTTATCAATGTTTTTGTTACATATTTATAGTTTATTTATCTCTGTATAAGACACACCTTTGTTAATTATTATATTATAATATAATAATGTTACTAACATCACGCATTCGGCCTTAGAAAGATTTGACTGCATAGAATTAAATGATTTTTGTTACGGGTGTCACGAAATTGTTGTCTAACGTTGTACATATTGTTTCTTAAATTTTAAATACATTTAGGAAATCGTTGGTATTCTAAATTTTATTACATTTTGAAATGATTACGATGTATAATTGTGACCCGGCCAGCGGCAGGAGGTCTGCGGTGTGCGGGCAGCCTGCCGTGGCGGGGAAAGATCGTACAAGTTTATCTAGAATGTTAGTCATAATGTCAAGTCTATGGTAAGCTTCGTAATTAGTACATTACTTTCCTGTGATCTGTACGTTTGGTTGTATTAAACGTTTCACCCAAATCATCACTGTGTAAATAAAGAGTCATCGAATGATCTGAATGTAAAAATACGTTTTATTTATATAAACCCTTATCGGGAGTCGACAGAGCTAAAATAAACATTTAGACAATTCCGCTCTAGGTACCTTTTCCAGTAAAATGGAACCGGAGTGATTCTGCGAAATGTTCGAACGTTTTGCTATTTTTGTATCTTTTCTATAAATGAAATCGATAGTAAGTCCGCAGGGGACACGAACGAGTATCTCTACGTCTAGTATTAGTTGTGGAGTATACGATCTATCACATGTCATGTGTCACGAACCACTTGCCTATAATATAAAATAATCGATAAAGACACAGAAGAAACTAAGTTGTTTATGTACACTGAACAGTGAGAGGTTAGTGGACGGAAACGAAGTACTTATGTATATACCTACCTAGGTACTACCGCAGATTTATTTTTTTACCTGACCGGTCCGGTATATTCGTCAAATAAGTAGAAAATGTGGCAAATGCCTGAATCTGTATATATAAAAATGAAACCCGTTTCCCTATATCACGCCATAACTTGAGAATGGCTGGACAGATTTGGCTGATTTTTTTTTTGTTGTGTTTGTTATTGTCAGGAGAAAGTTCTTATGATATTAAAAAAACCTGAAAATCTTATGGGAATGGTAGAAAACGGGATTGCGCGAACGAAGTCGCGGGCAGAAGCTAATACACAATAAAAGTTGATAGATACCTACTTAAACATAAAACGATTCTCATTATACTTTTACAGTACCTGACTTCAAATGTAAGAAAAGAAAAGAATTAAAAACAATGACCACTAGGTACAACAATAAACATTTTCCAAAAAAGTTCATAAAATTACTCACGTTTTCATTAACAGGGATGGTTATTTCTAAAGTTAAAGAGAACGAAGCAATTTGTTCTAAGAGCCGGATTAAATGATGACTGGAGGCGAGCTGGCCGACATCTGACTAAAGTTTTGGACCGTGTTATTGGATTTCCTGACGAAACTAGCCCGTCTAGGTGCCTGTTCTCCTCCGGACACTAATAATATTTCGACACGAACTCATCTTTGAACGAGGTCACTTTTGTAGAATATTTTATTATTAACACACAACATAACATCACGCCTTTTAACCCCGAAAGGGTAGGCTGAGGTGCATATTACAACAGTTAATGCCACTGTCCAATGTAATCTTATTTGGTTAAAACGAATGTTAATTCATCAAATGGTAAAATGTTGAAAATTGGTCATTGAAAATCGGACACCACATACCATACCAACTTGAATAAAATATACTCGACCAACTAAAACTAACATGTTCGCCCCGGGCCAAACTAGCAATGAAAATGTTAACCAACAACATAAAACAGTTGAAACTAAATAAAGAACCTTCCTATCCAAATATAACCCAATCGATACTTCTGTCATACCTATATGACTAATATATGAATGCTGCAAGGGCAAATTAATATTGTGGCTTCAATTTTCCAATACGAAATCGTGTAATATAATCGTATTACCAAACTGAATCAACTCCCTTATCTACGTACATAGCTATGTTAGTATACTAATCGCGAACCTCGTTATTTTGCAATTCAATTTTCATTTCATTCACTTAATGGACCGACATAATCCAATTATAATGATATTAAAACGGAATAGATATTTTATTATAACATTCCGTTATTATGTCATTATCACCGCTATAGAAACGAAAAGCTTTGTAAACGTATCGTAATCACTTAGCTCTTTATACCATTCGACAAAGCGAACCGCTTCGCGCTGAACCTGGCTGCGCTCAAAGAAATAACAGTGTGTCGGATGATTTGAATGGAAACTCTATAAAGTGGAACAAAGAAGCAATTGCTGTCTGGAGTGGAACAGAGTGTACATATAAAGCACTCACATGTTTCACCAAACAGGTATTTTATGTGGAGAACTTTATTCACGAAACTTTCTCTTACGCTTCATTTGACTTTCATACCTAAATGTATACCAGCCAACATACGAACTCAAACATAAACACAGCCAGAGAAAATAAGTACCTACTTTCCAGGAAAACTGATTTACTCTGTCTGCTTTAAACATATTTTCTCTTGAAGATTAAACATATTAATCAAAATAATTAAATGTTGTGTTCTGCGAGTCGTAATGAAGTTCACCGGTTACCGAGTTACCTGCTACATCAGCTCAAAGGTGCGCAACAAACCTGAAACTTTTCCGTCGAAATTATAAACAAAGACCCCGGATCCTTTATATTTGTACGTCGAAAGAGTAAATACAAAACGAAACTCATCAGCGAGTTTAGTTTTCTATTCGGAAGGTTGGAAACGTTATTAGTCGGATGCGCGGTATTGTGGTGGCACGCAGATGAGCCTATCCGAGTAAAAGTCGACGATAGGCATGCGATACCGCGCTTTCAACTGCCGCATCTGAATTACAAATAAGGGCACTCCCGTCTGCCTCGGCACCCACCATTTCAGGGGCGGCAAGCTCTTTATAATTTTTCCCTAGCTAAATGCTAAGTTTACGAGATATTTCGAAATTGAATTACTCGAAGCTGGAGAGAGTGAAAACATGTCTTTTTATACTTTGGAAAAACGAGTACTTTTGTCGCCGGGTATATTAAATACGTTGAAAAGTATTTTGTTAGGCTCCACAGGGTGGTCCCTTAACTTTTGGGGAGTTTTATGAAAGCAAATTAAGAAGCTTTGTCGAGGCCGCGTTGAGAGGTTGAGAGATAATACGGCAGTCACAACTAATTGGGTCCATTGTAGCGAGGAACCTGTCGGAGCACACCTTTATGATACTTTTGGTTTACATGAAGTCGTGACTTTTAGTGGTAAATAACTGTCGTTGCTTGATGTAGAGGGCAGAAGTTGTGTCTTCAAGCTAAGATTCAGTATCGACTACAGTTAAAAATTCTTGGCCTTAGGAATCAGTACTTAGGTAGAAGAAGTAAATATTCTTACATTGCACGGTTGGTGCGGTGGCTGGGCAACTGGCTGCCGTGCAACGTGTCGCGGGTTCGATTCCCGCACGGAACAACACTTTGTGTGGTCCACAAATTGTTGTTCCGGGTCTGGGTGTCATTGTGTCTGTGAACTTGTATGTTTGTAAACGCACCCACGACTTTCACAGGAGACAATCCTAGTGTGGGGCAACGTTTTTTTTTGTTTTAGAAAAAAAAAATCATCTTATTCAAATTAATTACACTAAAGTCCAACCAGAAGAAATCAGGTAAAACTACAATATTTCGCTAGAAAGTCGGTTGGTTCATCATCTAATATTTATGGGAACTGGAAATGGGAACTGGTCCAATTTTGCATATTAGAAATGGCAGTAAAGGTTTAATGTAACGAAAAGTTTCAGGTAATGCTGCGGATGGCAGCCGGGAAACAATTTGAGGGACATTTGATTTGTGAATCCCACGTTCATTCTGCGTGATTTTTCAAAAACAGACTGTAATCATTATTGACTGCATGGTTCAAAAATACAGACTGTAATCTTTATTATGTTCAATTGTTCATACCAAAAATAATTTTCCTACATACTACAAATTAGTTTTCTAGATCTCATACCTACATAACATACATAACAGGCGTGAGGCAAAGGTGCACATTACGGCACTTAATACCACTGTACAATATAACGCCATTTCACTATTTATTTTATGAGAATCCCATGTATTAGGGATGAGCCTATTGCCATATACCGGGCACAATTCCAGACTCCATGCTACTACTAAGAATTTTTGAAAAATCCTTGAAACTTAATCTTTGCCCGACCCGGGAATCGAAACCGAGATTCTTTGCCCGGCAGTCGCACTTGCGGCCACTCGACCAACGAGGCTACCCTAACTTTCAAAATCGAAATTATTTACAGTACACACCCTACTTGATAACTAAGAATTGACTTCTAAAGTACAATGAATAGAACACACCTATACAACAAACAATCACATAAAAAATAGACCAAAGGCAGCATCGGACAAATGTACATTTCTCAATAGTCAAAGATATTATCGACACGATTCTCATATCACGAACGCGACTGAATAGATCCATTTGGATAAGCTATTAGTTCGAATTGTACGTTGAACAAGTAAAATAACTTTCTTTACAAAACATCCACTACTGAATTATTAGCTACTGTATTGTGTACTTTAATGTAAATAATGAAAATTGCTTTTCAAACGTATCGATGTTCTATGTAACATAATAGGTGCTCGGCTTTGAGAGTGTAATTTTAGTTTTTGATGTTTCTGAGTAGTTTTTGTATTAAAATATTAGAGTGAAGTAGAATAGTGAAATTTTCATGTGTAGGTAGGGATACAATATGTTGTATTGGGTATTGTGTTTATTATTAACTACTACAAATTAAATGAGTTTTTACAATAAGTTTTTTGGACAGTTGAGTCCCATAGTCGCGAAGTCTTCAATTTTTTTTAATGTAGTTGGACACATAAACCTTACAAAAAACCCGAGCGAACGGCGGTTCGCATTCTGCGCGCACCTCAAAGATTCATCAGACCACCACGGATGATGTCCAAGAGAGCTGATGCCGATACGGAGCCGCAGAGGACTTAACAGGTTGCCGGGGCTCGAAGTTCAGAAGTAGGAACAGGGTGGTTTTTAGTCAATAAGAGTATTACACTCCCTCCCACCTCACCCATTCGGGAGATGTAATTCGATGATTTTCCCCCTTAAAAAAACCTACAGTAAACTCTTCTAGAACAGTAGAGATAATGTACCTTCAAAATAATGGGGATAATCTTACATCACTAATGAAAAACTCTTTGTCATAGTCTCGTGGGAAGTGTAGTCAGAAACAAAAGCTGTTCATTGTCTAAAACACTAATATTCCACCCAAGTGAAGCTACTGCAACTATGTATGTTCCACACGACTTCTAAAAGCCAAACTTGGATAGAACAAGCGAAATGGGTAAGTGGGTCAAATCCGAAAAAGAAATAGGAATTCTAATTTCAGCCGATTCAGTTCAAATATGCACAGGTTTGGTTGTGCAAACATATGCAGGTCAACTGAGGAAGGTCAGCCCTTTGGTCAAGGTCTCAGAATGTCGGGCTACCAAATATCTCATCGAAACTAATGTAATTAAGGGGAATATTTGATTGTTTGTTTGTTGGTCTTGAATACGCTCAGAAAATGCTGGACTGATTTGAAAAATTCTTTCACTGGACGACTTACTCTTCATAAAGTACCTAACATAGGCTACGTTATCCCAACAGGATTGGAGTCTACTGGATATATTTTTTTTTAATTCCACCAGAGTGAAGTCATAGGACAAAATCTAGTAGGGGATAAGTTTACATTACGATCTAATAAAAAAACTGCAAATAAATGAGATTTACTGTCAGTCAGCCTGAGGGTATACGTGACTTCGGAGCAGGAATGAATTTTAATACAGTCGGTATTTGTGTTCCGGGTCTAGGACATTTATTTTTAGAATTATAAACTCCATACAATATCAATACTAAACCTTCTCGTTGATGAAGTGACCAAAAGTTGTCAGTAACTTTCGAACAGAATCAGATATGTTTCACAGATCGGACAAAATTATTGCTAACAATAATTGGGTACTTCTGATTTTGAATTTTTTCAAGGAAGTCTATATCAAATTGTTTTAGTGAAGAAATACGCTCACCGTCTATGACATAAGACTCAAAACATAACATAATAACATAACATCACGCCTTTTTATCCCCCAAGGGGTAGGCAGAGGTGCACATTATAGCACTTAATACCACTGTACAACGTAACACCCACTTTTCGCTATTTATGTTATGAGTCCCATGTAAAAGGGAGTGAGCCTATTGCCATATACCGAGCATAATTCTAGGCTCCATTCTACTACCTGGTGAAAAGTATGTTTTACATTGGAAATGCGCCTCTTTTATCCTTCAGTGAATAAAAGTCGGGATGTTATGTTACGTAAACTATATTACCCAATACACATAGACTTCTATCTAACCCTTAAAAGAGATATAACGGCAATACAATGTAATAACACTTACTTAGAATTGACTCAGTAATGACCTCAAGCATCGATTTTAGCAGCGAGTAATTTTCATTACCCCTAGAACAATAAGAGTAGACTATTCATAAAGCAGCATTGTTCTAGAATATTCTTGAAAGTAATAAAATAGTTCCTCGTACTGGTACATTAAGATTTTCTAGGAAATGTTGGCATTATATAAGAAAGAAAAGGATAATAAAAAGGGCAAGATAGCCGAATGAACTACTATTGATTTGATTTAATTTATCAATAATGAATCATTATTTTTTTTTCATTATGTCTTTCAGTGTCCAATATCTCTTCCATCCCAAGTTTATCCTATTTTGCACTTCCTTTGTTGTTATATCTTTAGGAGATATTATTTGGCCTAAGTATGTATATTCGTTTACGTATTCTAATTCAGCTGCATTTTTAGGTTTGATAGGGGTTTTTACACAATTTGTCATTAATTTTGTTTTACTGGTGTTTATTGTTAGTCCTACCTTTTCGCTTTCCTGTATAAGTTGTTCAATCATGATCTGGAGGGTTTCTGAATTATCACCTATCAGTATAAGATCGTCTGCGAATCTGAGATGGTTCAATAAAACTCCATTCACATTTATACCATATTCTTTCCATTCCATTTGTCTAAATATATGTTCTAGGGTAAATATATGAAAGACATAATGAAAAATAATGATATACCTATCGAAGGAAAGAAGAAAATATTTAATACATGTATTCTACCAAGTATGACCTACGGATGTCAGACATGGAGCTGTACAAAGAAAAATATCAAATCACTGGAAATTTGCCAACACAAAATGGAGAGAAGCATACTAAACTTAAAAACAAAAGATAGAATAAGACTGAAAACAATCAGAAAACAGACCAAGATTATCGATATCACACACCAAATAAAGCAACTCAAATGGAAATGGGCAGGACACCTTACTAGAAGTAGAATAGAAAAGTGGACGAAAGAAGTGACAGAATGGTGTCCCAGATACAGAAATAGAAGGAAAGGCAGACAGTGTCGAAGATGGGAAGATGATATCAAGGCGGTTGCGGGGCCATGTTGGATGAGGACAGCAAGAGATAGAGAATTATGGAGAGGACTTGGGGAGGCCTATGCCAAAGGGCAAGACAATCACGTAACCGGTGTCTAACACAAACACATTAAAATTCATTATAAGTTGCATTTGAAAACGTTTATTAGTAATACATAGTTGAGTTGTAAAATTAAGATAAATGTAACTCTAAGATTGTTAATAAAGGCTTTTATTATTATTATTATGTATGTCTTTACCATTCACGGGACCACAGGGTCCCGGTCATTTGGGAGGCGTACGAGGGGCCGAAGCCAACTGCGCAGAGGCCCTTTAGACAACTATAATATAAATGTAATGGACACACAAACCGGCGACTATCCCTATATGCACTATGGAAATGCACTCAAGGACAGTCCCCGGTTAGTGTAGGACTATTGTGAATAATGGAAAAAAGGTAGGGCTATGGATGGGTTGCTGTGGACTGGTAAATTGGGAACTATGGATGACTATGACACCTGCCGAAACAATGTAATTTTTACACGTAAAAATGGCAGGCGGAGACTCGCCAACTCACCGACCGGGCCCCGGGAATGGTTGCTAGATATAGCAACAGAGGGGCAACGAGAATGTGAGTGGCTGAAGGGTTAAGAAACTACCACCGCTTTCTACTCAGATCATCTGCTCCAGCCGAAGCCTCCTGCATCCCTGGCCCACTCGCGACTTACGAATAGTTTCTTACCCTCCGAGCAGGTTCACTGCTCTCGCGACTCCACTCTGGACGGCCAATGAAGGCAAGCCAGAGGTGGGAGACCTGTTCCTTGTCATCTTTCACTCCAGCCAGCCAATTAAGGCAAGCCGGAGAAGAAGGAACGGTGACTTCTCCCTGGAGCACTCGGGATGATGGTAGCCCGCGGGATCGCTAATGCCCGTCACCTCGCCTCAAGGTGCCCTGCGGGCTTATATTATTATTATTATCAATAATGAATAATTAAGTTTCAAAATACATACATATCACACTAATATTATTTTAAAAGTTTCTTTGTTTGGATGTTTGTCCATCAATCACGCTGAAACTACTGCATGGATGTTGATGTGGTATACAGGCAGGGTAAGGTGACTTAGGTGATAGGATATTTTTTATCCCGATTAAATGCTCCCATGGAATGAAACAGGAATACGCGGGCGAAGCCATGGGCAGCAACCAAGGTTTTAGTTTAATAATTGATACTAACTCAATGAGTGTGCAAAACTGTACATAGCAAGCGTAAAGAGATATTGCTTAGCTATTGTAAGCAGTTTTAACTCAAGCATCAAATATTAATAAATAAAGATTCAATCACTCACACTAAGTAACACATAACTTCCCAAACATCAGCTCAAAACGACAAACAGTCTCCGGGAAGAAAATTCAATTTCCAAAGTATAAGTCCACGATGATAGACATGAATTTTTCGGCCATGTTTATTTGGGTCAAGCCTCCAACAAACGACGCATAAATTCTTGTCGTCAATATAGGCCCTCTGCCCAACTATTAGCAAATATCTCGCCGATGTTACCCGTTTTATTATATCTATAATAAATCTTTAATTAAAGTATAAAAGGGATGTTTTGGTTCATAGTTTTATGATTTGTTTTTATGGATAATGGGTTTACAATGCATAATTAAGTTATTTTTTATTGGGTAAGCCGGTAAACGAGCAGACGGATCACCTGATGGTAAGCAATCGGTGTCGCTCATGGATACCCGGAACACCAGAAGAATTACAAATGCGTTACTGGCCTTTTGGAAATTAAGATTTTGAGGATTGTTGGATATTAAAGGATTGGGCAAATAGGAGAGGGGGAGGGGTAATTGGGCCTCCGGTAACCTCACTCACACGAAGAAACAGAACGGAAGCGCTGTTTCACGTCGGTTTTGTGTGAGGCCGTGGTATCACTCCGGTCCTTCCCTTTCGTGCCGAAACATGGCTCTTCCACACTTAACTACACAAATAAAGTGTGTTGCATAGTAAAGTACTTTTTGTAGTAGAATAAAAGTATAAAGACAAAGCTGTTGACTTTATAGTATAAAAACAATATACTGTTTACTGAGGGTAGAATAAAATAGATTTAGCACCCTACTCTTCTAGCTTCCAGAGGACGTCGAAAGAACATATTAAGGAAATATAATTGACAGAGACCGAACAGCAGCGCTCTTGGATAAACCATCGTTAAAACTTAGCTACGTAACACATTACAATATATTCCCCAGTTCTATATATCTGCAAGCGAATGGTATCAAACCTTTGCAAATAGCATCGGATAGGTAATATATTCATAGTCCGTTATTTCTAAATACGATATTCATATACCGACGTCTGGCGTATTCTGGCAGTAACTGAACTCATCTGGCTGAGTAGTGAGCCGCATATTTTGCAACACTCTGTATTTGCCAATGAGTCCACGAGTTTTGTCCAGTTTGTGCGGATTTAATATAAGGCCTGGATTGTTTTAACTGTGGCGGTTTATTAGCGGAATGTAGCATTTTGTTTTCAGGTCGTATCATTGTGATCTTTTGAGTAGAGAATTTATTTGTCAGATCTCCTAGTTTATTTAAGTCGATGAGCTGCGTAAGACTAAGATTACACATTTGACAGAGCCTAGGTAACAGTAGAAACTCTATAATAAGCCTGGACTTTTTGAGCCAGCCCACGTACCAAGCATGGAGGTTATGACAAACCCTCTTATGTAGAAGAGGATCATAGGCATATATCGTCCCGAGCTGTTTATGATAAAAATGATTAATGTGGATTCTGCAATACTCATTGTGCCGATCTGCCAATGGCTTAATAGCTAAAAGCCTCGACCAACACCTGAGTAAGCTAGTGTTAGATGGTTGGGTCAAAAGTCTGATGCAGAAAGCAGTATTTCTGGACACTGCGTGTATTGTTCAGAAATTCCTGTCTCTAGAGCCCTGACCGCCTGTAGCTTGGATTTCTCCTGTTACTGGTGGGCTATTGCTTCTAATAATAATGATAAATACGAAAAATGTCATAAACAAAACCTATTTACCACAAAAAAATAAAAATGCAAACAAGTGTAATAGACACCTGAATACATTTCAGTCGAATTAAACTTACCGCCATGTTATTTAAATATAAATTCGAATCATTCCCACAGTCGCCACAACCATTTCTTCATTCGAGAAAAATTCATGAATCTTCATATTTATTCATTGGGCAGCCGCAATACGGTGGGGAAATGTCATTGTTATGATTAATTCATTAACATACGCAGATATAGACACTGTTTCATATAATACCCTGTATATTCATATAATAGAGATGTCCTGTTCACATTTCTGTTATCATAACTAGTACGATATTTATATTCTCCAAAATGTAGACAGAGGTACCTTAATTGCGATATTCGCCATGGGGCATGACCAATCACATGAGTTTGGGGATCCCCACACGATTTTGGGGAAGTAATCTAGGACTTTTTTTTAAGGGGGGATAATCATCCAATGACTGCTCCCGCCTGGGTGAGGCGGGAGGGAGTGTCAGACTCTTACTAAAAACCACTCCGTTCCTTCTCCTGCACGTCGAGCCGGAGCCCCGGTAACCCGTTAGGTTCTCCGCGACAAGTAATCTAGGACTTAGGGATGTATGAATTAATTTCAAAACTTAAAATCGCACCTTGAGGTTTCAGAATCGCTTGTTACTGACGTCCACTCAACCAACATAACAGTCTTACTTCGTCACGTCTTAAATCGAATAATAAATCGTATTCGTTCAAATTTCTATCCGAATGAACAATTGTCTCACCAACTGAATAATCGCGATGTTATTCGAATGATTCAAGTCAACTCAATCAATGGATCAGTTCGGTCAATTGGACACTGTTTTTAATCTCGATTATTGATTCGGTTCATTCATTCTCTATTGGTGTTTTTGTTTGAGTCACTCGAGTAGAGGAAAAACAATCATTTTAGGTGATAGTAGGTTTATGAAATGTTTTATCATGAATCATGATATAGATCGCCTTGTTTGTTCTTTTAAAGGTTTTCAGCGTAGTACTGTTGTTATCAACTCAAGGCACACTTAACCGGCACGGCTCCAACTCGGCTCCAACCCAGCAATTAACTTGACATTAAAAATTGAACGTTACATCTTATGCCATATGATTTATTTCATAACGTCAATATAAAAACGCTGTAAGCGCGCCGACCGCACGTCGACAGCGCGCTTACCACCTTTTTGTACTGTTTCCAAAGCAAAAAACGCCGTGCCGGAGCCATGCTTGTTAAGTGTGCGACCTTTACAACTAGTTTTATATAATAAGTTTACTCTTCCACGATATTAATTACAAACGCTTTTTAAGAGGAAACAGAAGACCCACCCCATAGGTAAGTAGATGAAGCTCTCATAATCACAGTTATGACCACGTTATCTGTGTTTTAAATGTCTTATTTATTTTATATTGTATATTTTGCTTATTGGTATTAAAACCTGTCATAATATTTGTAAGATTTTCTTATTCTTATTGTTGCACGGAACAACACTTTGTGTGATCCACAAATTGTTGTTTCGGGTCTGGGTGTCATGTGTATGTGAGCTTGTATGTTTGGCACCCATGACACAGGAGAAAATCCTAATGTGGGGCAATATTTTTTAAAAGAAAAATAATGTACTTTTTATATTTAGAATTGACGTAATTTAACTCCAACTCCTAAACTTTGATTAATTTGACCTATTTCCTATACGATAAAATAACAAATACATAACATAACACATAACATCACGCCTTTCATCCCCGAAGGGGTAGGCTGAGGTGCACATTGCGGCACTTAATGCCACTGTACAATGTAACACCCACTTTCCATTAATTATGTTATAACTATGAGGCCCATGTAATAGGGAGTGAGCCTATTGCCATATACCGAATACAATTCCAGACTCCAAGCTACTACTGGGATTTTTTCATAAAACCCAATAATACTTTGCCCGACCCGGAAATCGAACCCGAGACCCCTTGACCGGCAGTCAAACTTGCGGCCGCTCGACCAACGAGGCATATAAAATAACAAATACATATCTAATATTTTTTCATCACCTAACTTAAATTTTCATACCCTACTTCATCATCCCTATTCCTAGTGCTGTGTATAAATTTACTTCATTAATGAAATGCGATATACCCTTGAAGCTAAAGCCTGGTCGGTAGGAATTCACTTGGAGTACGGCTAGCCTATTCGTAACACGATTACGTTCGGGCAGCTACTCAAGCATATTCGGCAGGTACCGACGTTCCTTATTCAAGTGGACGGACCACCGAAATACTGAATAGGTACATTTTATTTACCGTTGGATTTGCAGCGGACGATGTAGCCTGCCAAGTAGAAATATGAGTAATGTGATTTTTATAGCAAAAATTGAACGCATTCTATTCAATAAGGCCTAGGTACTGTGCATGACGTGTCTCCTACGTGTGTGCATGTTACCTACAAATAACATTAACATAATATCACGCCTCTTATCCCCGTAGGGGTAGGTTCTGCCTACTACACATTATGCCACTGTACAATGTAACACCCACTTTTCACTATTCATGTAATGAGTCCCATGTAATATGATATGAGCCTATTGCCATATACCGGGCACAATTCCAGACTCCGTGCTACTACTGAGATTTTAAAAACCCAGTAATACTTTGCCCGACTCAGAAATCGAACCCGAGACCCTTGTACATTATTACATTGTACTATGGCATTAAGTGCCGTAATTTGCACCTTTGCCTACCCCTTAAGGGATAAAAAGGCGTGATGTTATGTTATCTCAACTGGTTGTCGGCGACCAAATCAAGCCAAGTGTTTATTCTAGTTGTTCGGTCTTGATATCACAATAAAAGAGGGTCCTTACAGACGCTCTATTTGCACCTTGTTCTTAGCTTACCTCAGTTTATCACGAAACCCGATCATAATATTTGTAGTCCCATTGTTGCAGTCCTAATATAGGTACTTTATTAACTATCCAACACTTAATTAAGATGCCTATCTGTTCATATTAGTTTTCTCACTTTGTTGTTTGTTGATAACAAAACAATTAAAACTTATATATTCATATGAGAACCTTATTTGAAGGTTGCTTATTAGTTTTGAGTTAACTAAATATCGCGGGTTATTCATTTGAAAATACTCAGTGTACAAGAGCCCCTCTGTTGCTCGAAATTAGTAGAGCTTTTCTCAGTATTTTTACTTTAGGAACCCGCGATTTTTCGTTAGTTAATTTAGTTTTGAGTTATTGTAATAATTATTGTGATTGGTTATTAGCAGTCTCCAGCCGCCATATCGTGTGTGATCATCTGTTCTCTCATAACTTTTAAACTGCTGATCATATTTGACAAATGAGATCTCGTAATCTATCATCTCTCAAAAGTCTCATAAGCTGATACTGATTTATGAATGATTTCTAATGAATGAAGTTATGTTACTAACTAGCTTTTGCCAGCAGCTTCGCCCGGTTTCCCGGGGGTAAGCTAGCTTATGTTTTACTCCGGGCCATTTATGATAGCTGTTTAAGCTAATTTCGACCATCGCCCCTACAGTTACTGCGTAAAATCCACTGCGGGCAACCTAACATTCGACAAACTTATATTTGCGTTTGGTACAATAATTGTGTCTAGGGAACAAGCCGCACAATTATGTTTGTTTTTAGTGTACTTACTTACTTTTTCGGGATAAAAAGTACCCAGTGTGATACCCAGGATATTAAAGTATAATTATACAAAGTTTCGTTGTAATCGGATCAGTAGTTTTTGGGTGATGCGTGAACAACATTATTTTAATCACATTTTTGGGTTTGGTATTTATCTAGTAACACCTCTAGTAGTACTATTTTTTTTATGTAGGTACAGAATTTACACTTCCATAGCTTTTTTATTTTTCAAGATTTTTTTATGTTTTTGTGAAGAAAATACTTATTATGCGTAAATTTACTACATTTAAGATTAAATCATTTAGGGCCGATTTTTCAATCATCAGGTTAATTCTTTTAGACTATTTATTACACAAAATGAACATCATCTTCAGTCTAAACCGTAGATATAAAGTGACACGACTACACTTCATGTATTTGTTAACTCCTAAGTGGCAACTATCACATGTCCAGTTTGAAACTACTTAACATGCCAATATACTGTTATATTCATGGAATAGGAAAACACACCACTAACCAAAGTTAAGGTATACTTCACGGACCAAACTTGCCCGTGCTCTATACATTCTACACATAGTTATTTCATAGACTGCACGGTTGGCGCGGTGGCCGTGCAACGTGTCGTGGGTTCGATTCCCGTACGGAACAACTCTTTGTCATCATCATCAACAGCCTATAAATGCCCACTGCTGAGCAAAGCCTCTTCTCACACGGAGAAGGTTAGAGCATTAATCACCACGCTTGCTCAATGCGGGTTGGCAATTTCAAACTTATAATTAGAAATTATAAGTCCAGGTTTCCTCACGATGTTTTTCCTTCACCGTTTGTCAGTGGTGTCTAAATAATCTTAGAAAGTACATATAACTCGGAAAAAGTCACATTGGTACTTGCCGTTGGTAGGTTTCGAAACCGCACCCTCATGCATGGGAAGCGAGCGTCTTAAACCTCTGGGCCACCACGACAACACTCTTTGTGTGATCCACAAATTGTTGTTTCGGGTCTGGGTGTCTTGTGTATGTGAACGCACCCACGACACAGGAGAAAATCCTAGTGTGGGGCAACGTTTTTTTAAAAAAAAATATACTTCGCCATGAACGTGTCAAAAGAAAATAAACCTATTTACTTTTGAATATCACAAATGCGTGAAAGGTGTATCGGATTGTAATAAAAAATAGTTCCCAATCCTACCTTTTTTTGGAGTACCGTAAGTAAGGCTAAAAAAGACATCTGTATTACGTTTCTTTGACTATGCATTATAATTTTCATTATATGTACTAATAGCTTAAAACATTTTAACTGCCTCATTTGCCGAGTGGTCGCAAATGCGACTGCCGGGCAAAATGTCTCGGGTTCGATTACCGGGTCGGGCAAAGTACTAAGTACTGAGTTTTTTTAATTCTCAGTAGGAGCATGAAGTTTAAAATTGTGGTATATGGCAATAGGCTCACTCCCTATTACATGGGACTCATAAGTATTATAAATAGTGAAAAGTGGGTGTTCCATTGTACAGTTGCATTAAGTGCCGCAATGTGCACCTCTGCCTACCCATTGGGGATAAAAGGCATAATATTTTGTTATATCAAAATAGAATCAAAATCTCAAATGAATAGTCCATTGAAGGTCTAAGTAATATCATCAGAATTACAATTTCAGACATAGTCTAGCTATTACTAAGATTTATAAACGTGAGACTTATAAACTACATACTTGTCCATTAGATAATCATAGCCGGTAAAATTAAATCAATCCACAAAATCACAAAATAAAAAAAACCAATGAAAAATGTACAGACCCCGAGGTATGCGATCTCCTTTTTTCACTTTCGATAGCTACAGGTTTTCTTCAATAACATAAATGGAATTATTATGTACTTTAATATTCATACCGTTAACCTTGTAAGTTTAAAACAAGAGGTCTTAAAAATATATTCATAAAGTCAATATAAAGTAGAAACTAAGAAATCTAAAGAACCTAGTGTTTTAAACCCATTAAAACAATTCGATAACTCTTTAAATAAGACAAGAACCATTGAATTTTATACTAAAAGTGTATTAAAATAAAACAAATACTTCAAGGAATTTGTAAATTGTTGACTTCGAGAGGGAAGAGGCGGGAATCGAGTACAAATCGAATTTTAACGAAAAAAATGAGTATCAAACTGAATGATGCTTTTTCCGATCACGAAAAGGCAAACAAAATGTCTCGATTTCCGATTTTTTGCGACTGCTTCTTTACATAAAAGGGGTGAAGATAACATCGAGTTCTGTGAGTGATTTATATCATTAGTAATTTAATTTATACTCGACTAGTTTCAGCGCGTCAGTCGCCGCGTCGCGGGTCGCCATATGCTGCTTATGAATATGAGCCTCTAGCATGGCTTGAAACTAGTCGAGTTCCTCGTCAAATTACTACGTGAGTAAACCGAAAACATAATAATTTATTTAATATGTCTCACGAATGTTACAATACATTAGTAATTTATTTCTTTCATAAAGTTTTTTAAATAATATAAATCATCGTTTTGGTGTATACGACTTTGAGCTTAACGTTGACGTTTGTTGTAGGCTTAAACGTAGCAACACCCCGACTTAGGCTTCTCTTGTGAAGGTCTTAAAAAAGATAAGACAGATTTGTTTAAATTGTTACCTTTACAACAATTTAAGTATTTATTTATTAGGTTAACCAACAGTTATTTACACTTATACATTCATTACATCATTACAAATAATACTGGTCTTGTAACAACTATTTAAGTACTGGCTAACACAGCATGCACATAAAACGGTTAGAATATGTATTAAAAAACAATTATAACATTCGAACAAAATCAAGTCAATAGCGTAAAAGTTGCAATCAAGAAATTAAATTAAAATTAAAGGAATTAAATTAGAAATTCAATACAGTCTGTGGCAGTCATCACAAAGTCAGTACCAAAGTCAAAATCAGTCCCATCTATACCACACCCATGAAATAATAGTACCTAAGGCAATAAAGAACACACACTACATTAGCGAATTGCAAAATAAACGATTTATAGAACACCATCAGCAAATTACTACAGTCACTGTGTCACAATCGGAGGACATTTCACAAACGATTGCATCGAGCAATAACACAATCGAGCAATCAGGCAGATTTTGTTGAACGAGCATTTCTCGATTAACTTCGTTCATAACGAATTGTCGATAGTTCTCGATTCACGGGTCAATCATCGGTTTAACGACAGACAGGCTTGTTAAGACACGAGTGTTGTGAATAAAAATATGTAGGTATAGCAGAAATAATAAAATAAAACTTTATATGGAAATTTTTAATATTTTTGTTTCGTTGGAAATGTAAAGCTAGATACGTCACGTAATATAAATATCGCATTTTATATTCTGTAAAAGGTTAAGAAAATAATTCTCATAGTAATACGAGAACGACAGAATGTAGACTTAAAACAATTCTCAGTAATAGAATTTCATATCGAATAGTGGAAGATTTTCTCTGGAACCAACTCTTTACTATCTATATATATAAAAGAAAGTCGTGTTAGTTACACTATTTATAACTCAAGAATGGCTAAATCGATTTGGATGAAAATTGGTGGGGAAGTAGCTTAGAACCAGGAGACTGACATAGGATACTTTTTACCCAATTCTTTTTTTTTTACTTTTTAGCAAAAATCAAGAACGGGAACGGATTGCGCGTACGAAGTCGCGGGCAGAAGCTAGTATATTATAAATGTATAATTTATGAATTAATTTGTATGTTTGTTATTCATTCACATCAAAACGATTGAAGGGATCGAGATGAAATTTGAAAAATTCGATGAAACAGGGGTAAATTATGATCTGGGATACAACAAAACCTACTTAAAAAGTAGAATAGAATAATTATTTATTTGCTCAGAATGCAGGTATTTACATTAAGGTCATATTATAACACCAATTTTTTTTAAGGGGGTAAAATCCTCGAATGACTACTCCCGCCTAGATGAGGTGGAAGGGAGTGTCAGACTCTTACTGACTAAAAACCACCCCGTTCCTACTCATGCACTTCGAGCCGGAGCCCCGGTTACCCGTTAGGTTCTCCGCGACAATTATAACACCAATAAGGTATCCTTGTACATTCTACCATTTGGCGGGCAAACATTGATGCAGGTTCATCATTGGACATATTATGACACAGTTACAATTTATCAGCTAAATAATCAGACACAGAGTTATTTAACTCGTCGAGCACCGTATTTATAGACACAATTAACTCGTCGAGTACCGGTTTTATAGACACAATTAAAGAACAATAGGTCGCGGTCACCGGTGACCGCTTGGTGTTTGACAGTTTAAAGAACAATAGGTTGCGGTCACCGGTGACCGCTTGGTGTTTGACAGTTTAATACATTTATTTATTTATACACATTGGTTTAAAAAGAATGTTATGAGTTTCTTTTTAAAAATTGTCATTGGTTCTTTTTCTATTGAATTAGGAATGTGGTTAAAAATGGACGGCGTTTGGAACGCGGGCAAAGCCGGTAGTAGAAGCTAATAAGTCCATAAACGGAGTTAGTGGGTAAGAAGAAGGTAATTAACAAAAACTACAACTTTAACAACTTCATAAAAACATCTAAAGTTTGTTATATTTGAGTGCAGACAGGTGTTATGATGAGTGTATTTAATAATTCAGTACAAAAACCATCCACTCACAACCAGTTTTCGCTCATACGCTTACTACGAAAACTTTACATACGCTTAGAGAAGTTCAGCTAAAATTTTCCCGACTTAACTGAGGTGTAGCCATCAGATTAATTGTAAACACCTGGTTCTGACGTTATCTCGCTAGGATCATAATTATTTCAGGTAGGTTGGTAACTTACTAGATACAAACTAAGTGTATGTTATTTACAACAACAATACACTATGTTTAAAATGTTTCTACACACTATGGCATGAAGCCTTTTAATCTCTGAAGAGGTAGACAGACGTGCATCAGGGTGAAAATGAAACGCTCTTTAAAACGCTGTCATAATATTGTTTTTACACTTTTCATCGTTTTTGTTTTTTCGTTTTATTCATACAATATCATCCTTGAGCGATTGATTATAACTATTATTACACAAAAAAACATTTAATACCTTACTTTTATGAAAATAAGACTGGTTTTTTACAATCACCCGTCACTTTTCATCAGGTATGGCATCAGTACTATGTAATACTGGGCCTAATTGTAAGCTCCTGGCTTATACTGAGGAACATTCGCAAAACTGAAAACATCTCTTTGTCTTACTCGGCAGTCACAAAGGTCACCGCTCGATCAACAACGAAAACTAAACAACGTCAGTTAAAGCTGAAAATCATTTACCATAATGTAAATAATAATTCTTCTATAAACTACTTTTAAAAAAACCGACTTGAACCCCTTCTTTTTTGAAGTCGGTTAATTAATATACTAAAACCTCCTAAGTGTAACAAACACTTTTCTGAACACTGCATAATAATCAGTTGATCCAACCGTAGATAATGTCGTACAAACATACATATGTACAGGTCCATCTGAGAACATCTTTTTTTCTTTTTGAACATAACATAACACAACACAACATAACATCACGCCTTTTATCACCGAAGGGGTAGGCAGAGGTCCACATTATGCCACTGTACAATGTAACACCCACTTTTCACTATTTAAGTTACGAGTCCCAGGTAATAATGGGTGAGCCTATTGCCATAAACCGGGCACAATCCCAGATTTCGTGCTACTACTGAGAATTGAAAAAAAAACAGTAATACAATTGCTCGATCCGGGAATCGATCCCAAGACTTCTTGCCCGCATTCGCACTTGGCCAACGAGACAGTCAGTTGGAAAATAAGATGTTCGGCTAATAAGATAGTTCAAGTGAGAACCAGAGCCAATATTTAGAGCTCCTCATTCCCTCCACTAAATAAACCTGTGAATGGTTAAACAAGTGAGAGGAGTTTACTTTCCCCTTTATCAGAGGCCGCCACCCGGCCTAAACAAATTTGTACACAATTGGAGAATTTACTCAGCTAAATGAAAGTCGTGAATTATGTTTTTTAATCCGTTTATATTCCAAGATTAAGATAAATAGCAAGAATATTGTTTTCTCTACAATAAAGGTGGAATATCAAAGGTCTATTTCGTAGATTTAGTTCTGTGGAGTTTGATAATTCTATTTGCGTGATCTGTGGTTTCATTCGAAATTTTTGTAAAAGGAATAAAATGGTGTGTTGCTATGCCGTTTTTAATTTCTTGGCCGTTTCTGTGTCAACTATTTCAAAGGTACTGTTTTATTTAGATATAATAAAATGTAAGTGAGGAAATTATCGTTTTAAACTTTGACGTAGGTCGCCGGTTTATAAAAAATCACACTATTACCCCTACCCCCTCCCCCAATCTCCCCAATCCCTAAATCCCCAACGATCCTCAAACTCCTACTCCCCAAAAGGCCGGTAACGCACTTGTAACGCCTCTGGTGTTCCAGGTGTCCATGGACGACGCCGATTGCTTACCATCAGGTGACTCGTCCGTTCGTTTACCGGCTTATGGAATATGGAGCTTATAGAAAGCTTACTCTGTGCAATAACACAAAAAAAATAAAATTAAATTAACATTCTCTTTTAAAAGTAGTTAAAAAACATCTAAAACCTCGTATTAGAGTGTAGGTAACACGATGGCCGACGCGACCTGAATTATATATTCAGTATCACTGTCCAGTCGAAACATTTGAAATATTCAAAGTAAAAGCTAGGTGAAACGGTGAAACTCTGAAGCCTGAACCTACCTACCAACCGGCCTGAATAGTGTCCTAAAGCCGCCACCAACGGACTAACGCTATATTTTAGACTAGCTGTTACCCGCTACTTTGTCCACGTAGAATGTGAATTTTGGAACAACTTTTTTTTGTTTCCATATTCTAAAATAAAAAGTAGGCTATTGTATACTCCTTAGTACATCAACTACCTGCCAATAAAATCGGTCCAACCATTCCAGAGATTAGCCAGAACAAAGACAGACAGACAAAAATTGTAAAAACTGTTGTAAATACAAAAATTTTGTATCGTATGTATATTCATATGCTTGCAGTAAAAAGCGATTATTTTGTAATATTACAAAATGACAATCCAATTTCATTTATCTGTATAGATGCCATTTCTGTGAAGTATGAGTATTGAATTTTAGACTTTGTTTATTAGATTTTATATTTTACATTGCATATAACGTCAATCCTTTTAATCTAGCATTTAATCTCTACTTATTCAATTCAAAATAATCTTAGTCCCCGAGAAGGAAGTACCACGTTTGAGAAGCCATGTTATATATGTCCCATAGGTGGTCCCATGATATAGCACAAGAAACAGAAATGAAGAAAACCCATTGACAAATAAATCTTGTCAATAGAACAAAGATAACTATCACTACAACGCGATTACACACAGGCGAAAAGATGGATGGACGACATAAGAAAAGTCAGAGAGCCTACGTGGCCAAGAAAAGCTGGAGGCAGAGACGAGTAGCAAAGCTGGAAAAGGCTTGTATCACAGGAAGCTGATCACTAATATTAAGATAACTGATGTGTTCGTTTAAAAGTTAGATTATTCTTATTACGTTATGTTATGTTACTTAATCTTTAGTCATTAGCAATAAAGGCTTATTATTATACTAGCGACCCGCCCATGCTTCGCACGGGTACAATATGCGTGTATTATACACATAAAACTTCCTTAAGAATTACGCTCTATCTATTAAACATCAGTTGCGGAGTTTTAAAGATCTAAGCATACATAGGAACGGACAGACGGCGGATAGCGACTTTGTTTTATACTATGTAGTCTACATAGTATAAAACAAAGTCGCTATCATACTATATCTACATAATGTAGAGGTAGTGAAGGTTTATTATTATACAATGCGATTATATCCTTCACGTTCCTATATTATGTACAAAACTAAAGCAAGACATCTTAAACCCTTACATAAACAATAGTCTACTTTGATACACAAGTTATTTCTCAACGGGGTGAGAAAAACAATCTCATGAGACCACAAACACGTTATAAATACATGTAAAGAGGATACTATCAATCACTTGAGAAGGAAAGTCCGGTTTTATAAAAATCTTAGATGATCCTTTATAATACTGCGATATTACGGGAGGTTTTGTGTACAGGGAGACGATTTCTTTAGCTGATTATATTTATTGAAAAATAGTTGACTTTTTAATCGACTTCAAAAGAATGTTCAGAGGTTCTCAGTGTAACCTGTATGTATGTATTTTTGTGCGCGATCTTGCGACAGGTTGAACCGATTTTGATTTTTCTATGGTATTTCTGACGGCTCACCTGATGGTAAGCAATCGGCGTCGCCCATGGACACCTGGAACACCAGAGGCGTTACAAGTGCGTTACCGGCCTTTTGGGGATTAGGAGGATCCGAGGAGGATATGAGGATCGCTGGAGATTCAGAGATTGGGGAGATTGGGGAGTAATTGGGCCTCCGGTAACCTCACTCACACGACGAAACACAACGCAAGCGTTGCTTCACGTCGGTTTTCTGTGAGGCCGTGGTATCACTCCGGTGGAGCCGGCCCATTCGTGCCGAAGCATGGCTCTCTCACACTTAAATGATGATTATACTGTATCATAAAAATGTTTCTTTTTCTTACACTTATGCTAAAATACTCAAACGTCACTCAAATTTAAGTCGCGCTTAAGTATAGGTCTTTGGGTACAAATTCTTTGTAATTGTACAAGTTACAAGTTATACTTAAATATGAGTAGCCTTTTAGTATTCGGGCGTTAGGTTGACTTTGACTTAGTTTTTCAGAATATTAATTAACCGACTTCAAAAAGCGAGGCGGTTGATGTCGGTTTTTTAAAAGTAGTTTATAATTAAAATAGTAAAAATATCGACAGATGTAAAATGATCTAACAGCCAGAATACGTGCAAGTACTGGAAAACCAAGGCCTGGTGTATCATTACTAATTCCCACAGATTGGTGGGATATTGAGATCACAGTTACGTCTTAGGATCTTATGAGGATAAGATTCTCTTTTCAAAATTGCAATTAAAATGGCAAATGTTATATTGCATAATTAAAAAACAAAATATAATAGGTATAATTCCAAAAATAGTACTAGAACTCACACTTAATTAGATAAATAAAATATACAAAACAGAGCGTGGATTAGTGAAATTACCAGTAAATACGTTACGTGGCTCACAATGCCGCCATTTTTACCTTTTTAGGAGATTTAATTAACGTAATTGCCACATTCTGGATCACTCACGAGAGACGAATTAAGACAATAAGCACGGTACACAGGGGAATATTATTGTGAAACTAGGAATCTTAGATATATAATCTGACACCGGCACATCAACCTATCTTAATCCTATACATTTGATTATATGATTTGGAACTTTATTACAAAATAACAAAGTTGAAAATCCTTTAAACACAGTTATAATGGAGAAGGTTGACTTGCTGCCGTGTGGACTCTAAGTAGGTATATTATACACAGAATCATAACCTCACATAATTGTTGCTATGTTCTGGTCCATAGTTAGAATATCGCATTATCGTGTTACCTATTCCCTGAAGCGGTAAGCAGAGATGTGCCAATATACAATGGTGAATCATACATATGTATAAATCAATATCATTGTGTAGGATATCGAGTTAGGACACTAAACAATGATACGGTCGCATCACAATTTACCCAGGTCCATAAATCAAAAGATAAAACACCTATGTTATCGTTGACAATTTCGGAGATCGAAAAGCCTACCTATATTTTTACACGAACTAAGCTATTTTTTTTTTTTGTAGTAACCATCGTGAGACATACTGAATTAACTAAAAAAATACAAGTTACTCACGTGAATATACTGAGAAAAGCTCTACTAGTTTCGAGTCACAGAGGGACCCTTCCTCATGCGCAGCGAGCGTGGTCGCGGCGATGTCGAGCAGCCTACCGTGTGGCGCAAGTATAACAACCTTGCTGGTAATTATATATTTGTGCCGTTTGGGGTTAAGACGTTAGGTCCGTGGGTCCAAGTGTCCATACTGTAATTTAAAAATATTTCAAGACGCCTGGTCGACGCATCTCGAGACCAGAGGGCTGGTCTGTTTCTCGGTCAGAGGTTAAGCATTGCCATACAACGTGGCAATGCTGCCAGCCTTCTTTCCACTTTCCCAATTGACATCGATGCGGACAAATTTTTTGATGCTCTTTGTAAAAAGTATTTTTTAATTTTCTTTTATTTAATGTTTTCCATTAGTTTTAGTGTCTCAAGTACCAAGTTGTTAGTATTTATTTTATTTAAGCATATATTATTTCTCGATGATAAATTAATAAACATTGCATCTACCGTGTGACTCAAAACTAGTAGTTTTTCTCAGTATATTTACGTAAGTGCCTAACTCCTAATTTAACCTCTGTATGCCTATAGGCATCCAGATAAACACTTACCTACTCTCAAAACAAAAATATAGTTACAAACTGACATAAAAATTCAACAAACTTTTAACGGAGCATGAATTACTATTTTAAAATTCAGCTAAAAATCTCTACAGCAAAACTACTAGGTAAATTATTTACATGGAATCGCGATGAAACGCAAAACACATTTCCTGTGTATCCGTTCTCACATTTCCGTGCATTGAATGTATTGAATAACTTCAAAACATCTGCCTGAGGGATTACAGTTTTGTATCATAAAAGGTAGGGTTCGTACCTAGCTATAAATAGGTAGATATATACAACCTATGTGTGTGTGAGTGTGTCTATATAGATTGCAAAACATGGCCGACTATTTTATGTCAGTGATCATGGTATGTGTGTATTTTAATGTACATTTTGAGAGATCGTAAGTAAGTATGAATGACTAATCAGAATTCTTAGGTAACTTGAATTCAATGCCTGGATAAATCAATTTTAGCTTTCTTGTACCTGTTTTAACTTTCTACTACTATATTAGATAGTATTACTGATTATAACTGTCAGTTAGTTTTACCCTCAAATCCCACATTCAATCACCATCATTTAGACCAAATTATTCCTAATTCCTAATACGTATAGAATTTGAAATCCTTGATGTTTCATATTATGTAGATGTTTGTAATATAGGAACTCCTACGCGTACCCCTTCAGGTTGAAAACGTGACTGCCCCATAGAAAGTTTATCGCCACTACACCCAAATGGACGGAACTGGTGATTTATTTCGCGCTTTCGTAATTGATACACGTATCCATAAGGGTTCCGACTCCTGACTTCACATGGACTCCCCATATTCCCCAAGGGAGTAAACAGTGAAGATCATATTAAAAGTTACACCGATTTTTCAGCGGTTGTGTTGTTACCTATTTCTATTGAGCTCCTCATATTAGACGGTTTCTATAGTTACTGGCAGTGGTTGGACACCTACTAAGAGTAGAATACGAAATTCGATCGAGAAGTTGAATGAACCTAAAGCACACCTAACAAGCACCGCTCCGGCACGACTCCAACCCAGTAATTAACTTGTCATTTAAATATAAACTTTAAATCGTATGTTGTATGATATTTTTCATAGCGTCAGTATGAAAAAGGTGTAAGCGCGCCGCCCACGCGCCGCCAGCGCGGCGACGACGCGCTTACAACCTTTTTTGTATTGTTTCCAAAGCAAAGAACGCTGTGCCGGAGCCGTGCTTATTAAGTGTGACCTTTACTCTCTATTATATTCATCACATGAACTTCTTATAACAAAAACAGCTCTTATCATTCATAAACATAATAGGGTAGTTTTCTAAATTTTATTTTAATATCCGTCTGATACATTAATATAAAACTTTAGACACTTTTTTTTTTCTTTTCCCACAAAATTAAATACTTTCGATGATATACTAATTTGGAATATCGTGTGACGTCACAGCGTGCCACATTTTGTAGCACGTTATGACTTAACGACCTCCCACTCCTAATCTTAATACGAGAAAATTAAAAAATACGTGTCTAATATTTTTTCATTATCTAACTGATGGACTAATTAGATTTTTAATTTTGATACCCTGGAATCTTCCCAATTATACTAATCACCTGAAAACTAAAACAATAACCCCTCAAAATGCAATCAAACATTAGGTAAGTATTAAAACCTGATTATCACACGGACCATTGGTTGGTGGTTGACCAATTACTAAGGAATTACGGTAATCTCCAAAGTTGTCAGACTTAGTGGCTTATGACTGCCGTCGACGGCTGTCAGGTGTTGAGTATTGACCAGCGAGCGGTCGGATTAACGAATTACCTACAAACATTGGAACTGGTGGACTGTAAAAATGATTACACACTTCGGATTTGACCAGAAGTACAACTAAAGCTAGTCAGGATTTCAATCTGTGACAGATTTTAATTTGACCAAAGAATCTATACTAATATTATAAAGCTGAAGAGTTTGTTTTTTTAATCTCCGAAACTACTGGTTCTATTTGAAAAAATATTTCTGTGTTGGATAGCCCATTTATTGAGAAAGCCTATAGGCTATAAAATATCACGCTACGATTAATAGGCGCAGAGCAGAGCGAGTGAAACCGGGCGGAAGTAGATAGTCGTTTATATGTCTACATCGACACTCTCATTTTAGGCGTCTTCTAACACAAACACTTTGGTTTAATAACATAAATTACTGTTTGTTTACTTGTACGTCTACATTTAACAGCTAAACGATTTTAAATATCACCATAACATCACGCCTTTTATCCCCGAAGGGGTAGGCAGAGGTGTACATTATGCCACTGTACAATGTAACACCCACTTTTCACTATTTATGTTATGAGTCCCATGTAGTAGGGGGTAAGCCTACTGCTATATATCGGGTACAATTCCAGGCTCCGTGCTACTACTTTGCCCGACCCGGGAATCGAATGGAATCCGAGACCATTTGTCCGGCAGTCGCACTTGCGACCCCTCGGTGAGTTTAAATATCACTACCTCTAGAATATACATATAAAGGTGCTAGTATAATAGTTTTAAACATGGATACCCACAGAAATATTCTTTATAATATCTATGGCTTGACCCATGTTTTGTCTTGAATCAAAGCCAAGAAAGATGATTACTATTTCATGAGAACTGTTACATATGAAATAGTAATTACATATGAAATGTATAGTTTCGAATGAACTAAATTAACAAACTTTAAGATCAAAATAAAAGGAATTTCTCAATTGACCTGTATGTATGTAGTTTGTGTGAGATAATCTCGCAAATGGCTGAACCGATTTTGATGCGAACACTTAGAAAGTTTTAGTAAATTAATTAACCGACTTCAAAAAAGCAGGGTCGAAGTCAGGTTTTTAAACATACCCAGTTTATTAAAGACTAATCTGTTATATTATCTAACAACATGATAAACTATTCAAATATCAATTAAAATAGAAACGAACCTGATAATTAACAAAACATCAAAGCTTGCGTAGCGTTACATGAATGGCGTCAAAGTTTCATCAAACTTCAGTGAAGTATTTTAACCAATTACTAATTAGCTATCAGCCCTGTGTCAAATGTTGAAATTGGTTGTCAATCTGTTGGATCAACTGACCAAAATCGATTATTTTTAATACTTTCATAGGTAATAGTATTTAAAATACTATACTATATATTATACTAGCTAACCCGGTGTTATACTAGCTAACCCGGTGTTTCGCCACCAGTAGGCTTCGTTTTATGTAACATTTCATTTGGATATTAAAAGATGAAGAATTTTTTTTATACTTTATAAACCTCACGGAGCCCGAGACCTTTCCAACAAATGCAAAACCGTGGAAATCGGTTCGTGCGTTCTGGAGTTATAGCGTCAGGAGGGAAAACCCGACTTATTTTTATACTAGCTTTTACCCGCGGCTTCGCTCGCGTCACAAAAGGATAAAAAGTGGCCTATGTGACATATACCAATACACACAGCGCTATCTATACCAATACTTTTGTTTTTCCTCGGGAATATCAAATTTCTCCGGGATAAAAAGTACCCTATAATTTAATCCGGACTTTTAAGTTTACGTCTGCAAAAATTCAAAGCAATCGGTATAGTAGTTACGGCGTGAAAGCGGAACAAACAAACAAACTCACTTTCCGATTTATAATATTATAGTAAGGATAGTAGATAATCGCCAAGTCGAGCAAAAAAGTGACACAGTAATTAATTGACCTAAAACTAAGCAACAGTTTTACCCATACGTCTTAAAACTGCGACTAACTACTGAGCAGTAGCAGTGATCAGCTTCATCCTCAAAATTTTCGGAGACTCAATTGTGATTCATGAGAAAATATAGCTAAAAACTGATGAGTATACATATACTAAAAGAGAACAGTCACATTGTATTATCTAAAAGAGACAGTAAGCAACCATTGGTTGATTTTTTACTGAACTGACCAATGAATGGCTTCGTTAAAAAATATGGTAGTCGTGATTGTCGCTGTATCGATCTATCTATTTCAATAAATATTAATTTCCTTTCGTTAGTCTCGCTAAAACTCTAGAACTGCTAAACCGATTTAGCTAATTTTGGTCTTGAAATGTTTGTTTTAAGTATGAAGCTTTTTTTATAGTAGGCAAACGAGCAGACAGATCACATGATGGTAAGCGATCAGAGCCGCCCATGAACAAAAAGCTTGCTGGGTCAGCTAGTCAGTCGTATATTTTCTTAAATGCATACCTACAAAATGACTTGGCTATCTACATAATTATTATACAGAGACCAGCTCCCTTACAGAGCAAGTATAGGAATACTACATAACCTAGTTCTTGGCTGTGCTAGCACTAACTCATTAATTAGCAACCGGTTACACACAATTATGAGCATTTAACATCGCTCGTTACTGCTATAACAATGTGAACGCCGGGAGCCGATTGTATCATGTGAGCTTCTGATATAATTACTAGTACTATACAGTCAAACACAAGAAGCTATACAAAATCAGCAACATTTTTAAATGGACTATCAACTCTATTGATAAACGGATAAGATTGAAAATCAATCGACGTAATTTTACAGATAGGGGTAACTTGATATGCGCTTGTCTATACAGTCAGCTACATCTGAACAGAACTAAGTAGATACAATATCTACTTCGCTGTATAAGTAATTCTATTAAAACTTGCTCCCCAGTGCCAGTTAGCGAAGTGCACTTAGCAACAGAAAGCAAGGTAAAAACATTGCAGAAAATTATTCTATACCAACCACTCAAGGGAGGGCCTATTGCGACTTTGTTTTTACGTTAACGCGATTGTAACGATATCGCGTCTAGCCATCTGATTGGTTCGCTAACATGAAGCAACCAATCAGTTGGCTAAACTCGGCATGGCTTCGATCGCGTTTAAAATATAAATAAACTCACACTTGGCCCTCTGTAGAACGAAGTAAACGTGTAATGAGACTTCTATTACAAGAAAAAAACATCATTCAACTTGAAAAACACAACTAAAAGTTAAAAAAGCCAATTAAAAGTTGTTCCTATTGTGCTAAGTTCGGAAGTGTACGGTTTAACGTACCTACAAATAGAGCTAAAAATACCTAATTGGCATTATTATTTAATTGTTTAACTTTATAATCGATTTTATTTTTACCTTATTTTGGATTTGGTGCGGTTCGGTATTCCATTGTTGTATTTTATAGAGAAAATTTTAATGATTAAACCCTGTGATTGTTTTTTGGTTTACATTTGTTTAATTACTTTTCATTGAATTGGCTCCGAAACTATTGGACTGATTTGATAACTTCTAACATTATTGTGAAGCTTATTTTCCACGTAATATTAACGTAAGCCTACTTTTACCTGATATATCTACAGGATCGGGAAAAATCGAGACAAATCTTCCAGATTATACGTATATTTTTGTAATACCTACATCGACGATTTTAATTTTCTTTGTCAAGTCAAAAATAGGTAGTAATCAGCTGCGATCTGATGTCATTTGTTTATCTTTAATCCTGGACTCTGGACATTTCTCCGTGACAGTACTAAAGATAAAAGATAAAAGAACTTGGAACCTTTGTTCTTGTAAAAGGGTTTAATCATTGTACATGGAGCGGTTGAAAGAGATACCCAAATTTTAATCACGCCGGCCATGTCAGACGGGCTGCTGATAATTCGAGCAAAAAGGTTAGTTGCGTACGCTATGCCACGAACAGATATTTGACATTAGCAGCATTTGAATTTAGAATTAGAAGTTGTATTTTTATAGACATTTCGCCAGAAGTCCAACATTTTTGAATCGGCAGCCAGTCTCAATATTACACATACTTCACAAGTTCCGTAATAAAAAAGTATTATTTCATAAAGCCAATGTACCTACTCACTTTAATTTTTTATGGACCAGTAATACAAGTTCCGTGGTTTGTTTACAAATTATTATTTCATTTGAGCACAGCAATAAGCCGGGCGCAGTAATGAAATAACGTCAACAAGTCTTAAGCCATAGGGAATGGCCGCAAACGCTTGGAAAATTAAATTTAGACCACAACCAACGTACGTTCCTGCTGTGTAATTGAAAAAAAAAACAAACCGAGCGAAAAAAGGTTTAATTACTTTCCAATACTACGTTAGTGTATTCCCAGTTCCCACATGTAAACCGGCTGTTTCCTTACAACAGTTTCCATGAAATAAAATCTAGTTTTCATGAATAAACCTTGTTTGTCTTTGATTTTGAGATACTGCGCGGAGAATTCAGTTTTAAAAGTTGGGTTGTTTGGTCTCTGTGTATCGGAGAACACACAAGTTTAGTCAGAATGTAAAATAGAAACATATTTCTCTCTTTTTATTAGAAATGAATTGTGTTACAGGTGGTCCATTTCTTTACTTCTTTTATTGAGAAAATAAAAACAAAACCATTATAATCAGATTACATTTCTACATCCACAAGGAAACAAATAAAATCACACCTAAATCCAAAATGCAAAATCATGAAACAAAACGTGCCCAAGTTTCCACGTCTCTTCAAAAAAAAAAAACGAGCGACAAAAAGTTTCACACATAACTCAATTTGCGTTACAAAGAAAAGCTATATAAAAAATACTCAACTGGAAAACGTATATTACAGAGCGAACCAAAACAAAAGGTAACATGTTTTATTGCCACACTAAAGCACAATTCAATTTTATTCTTGTTACGAGAACATCGTGTAAAAGCTATCAAGAAGAGAGAAAATTTCATTTGGCGGGAAACTACGTGGACAAAGCCGTGGGCTATCTGTAACGTTAAAAAGCAGTAGGTACTCCGAATAAAGGCTAAGACTCAACTACGGGGAACTGGAAGCCCTGACGGCTTAATAGGAGTTTGTTTTAAGAACCTATATCGAGATCGAAACGTTATGGCGTTAGGCGCTCTGATTGGCCTGTTCCAATGAACCAACCAATCACGGTAATGTTTCGATCTTGTTAAACGTAAAATGAACTCAAGTCCTTTGGGAAGTCCGTTTTTACATACACAAAAGAAAACACTACATTTTCCATACAAAACTGTCCTCACGATCCCCAGTGGAAACGAATGCATTCTTTGGCGTAATTCCCAAGAATACCTCTATATTCTACGTTGGAATTTTCTTTAAGAAGGATAAATGTTTTAACTTTATGTGAATTTAAGTATGCACTCTTAGAGATCTGTCAATTTAAATAAATTAAAAAAAGAAATAAAGTGACGCCGTAAGAAGGATAAATGTTTTAACTTTATGTGAATTTAAGTATGCACTCTTAGAGATCTGTCAATTTAAATAAATTAAAAAAAGAAATAAAGTGACGCCGTAAACGAACAGATCTCATATTAAACCCGAATAGAATATTTAAAGAATTTTACGTATTTTTGTTAGACTAGTTTTATGACCAGAAAAAGGAGTTTAATCAAGTCTCGAAATGTGTTCTTAAACTGTTTTTTGAAGACTAATTTTAGGATTTTTTGGAGTCTTGGACAAAAATATAATTTATTACCGTTTTATTTTCTTCCAGATTTTCAATACTGTCTAAAGAACTAGCCTATTTAATACTTATACTAAAAACCAATTAAAATCCGGTTCGTCATCGTACACAAATCGATGATAATTATACAAAAACAATACAAACAAATACCTAATCGAAACATACCTACTTATAGATAAATACCTCATTATCTATGTTCCGTAACACTAATTACTCTATGATTACGATTACTATTTACGTCAATAAGAATTATATAATAGGTAGTACCTAATATCAATTCTCGTTCATTATCTTATTTCCTAGTACCAATAAGGGTCACATTTAAATTAGACTCTTTATTGTTTATTCTACACCAGTAAATAATAGTTTTTCGGTAATTTTGTCAGCTAAATTGTGACTAATAAGGACAAAAAGCTCAGTGGCGCCGTCTAGCTAAACAAGCAAAACGACTTATGGCTTCAATGGGGTTTAAGTCATACGTTTATACCAGAGAAGTGTAGGAGAGCCATGCTTCGTCACGAATGGGCCGGCTCGACCGGAGCCACAGCCTCACAGAAAATAGACGTGAAAGAACGCTTACGTTGTGAGTGAGGTTAACCGGAGGCCCAATTGCCCCCTTCCCCAGTCTCCCCAATCCCCGAATCCCTCAAACTCCTAATTCCCAAAGGGCCCGTAACGCACTTGTAACGCCTCTGGTGTTTCGGGTCCATGAGCGACGCCGATTGCTAACCATCAGGTGATCCGTCTGCCCGTTTAACGGCTTATCTCATAAAAAAAGAGAAAAATTCATTTCATCTGCTATAGTGACATTCAAAATGCATTCATTTATTTCGTATTGTCATAAAAATTATCATTTCACTCCAGAGAAATCAATTTCAAATCTCTCAAACAAGCTAACAAAACGTAAACATACGAGTAATTTAAGCCACAAAGATAGTATGACAAATATGTGGAAGATACATAGTGACAGAGAACATAAAATACACTATGAAGATGCCCGGGCGTGACCCACTATACACGGTGCGTGCAGCAACGTTTCCTGTGCAAGGAACAGACCCTGACAGTGACAACCACGTCGCATGCTACTTAAAACATTCCCCTGAATATAATTTTACCTTTATAAAGGTATATTGAGCGTTGCGTAGTACAAATGAACATAAAACGACATAAAATCTTAGAGATTAAGTTACACTTCTGAATAGGAAAACGAAGATTGGAATTAATAAAAAATCAACTAATTTGGCTGAATGTAGACAAAATTAAATTTATTTCACCCCACGGTAATGTTATAACCACAAAATATGAACCCAGAGCAGGGAGGAGGACTTAACGGGTTTTTGGAGCTCCGGTTCGAAGTGCAGGAGTAGGAATTGGGTGGTTTTTAATCAGTAAGAGTCTGACACACCATCTCGCCTCACCCGAGTGAGAGAAGTCATTGAATGAGTTCCCCCTCAAATAAAAAAAAATTAAGGCGCTAGTTATTTAATTCTTCCTCGAGTCCACTCAGAAAAATTATATATAAACATTAATATAACAGAAATAATCCAAATATGTATAATAAATTAAGCTATAATTAAGAAAAATACAAATTATAAATAAGAAACTTACACATCCACCCTTCATTGCTGGCAATAAAGAACTGTCAAATACTCGAACTTCATCAAAAAGAACAATATTTTTTACAACTACCTTCTGTAAAATTATATGATTCAATCATAGATCACAGGTAAATACTGTCAATGGAGGAGGGGAGAATGGAATGAGAATGAAACAATAAAATGGCTCCATATTTCATTTTATAACCAAATAACTTACTTTTATTTTTATACGCCAATGAATTGATATGAACGTAAAATTAAATTACGGAACCTCATACCCTGCTCACCTCATCAGGGAAGGGGATAAAGACGGAATAAACCCTCAAAATACAACAACAGCTGAAAATAGAATACCTCCCTTAAAAGTTATTATATACTTGGTATGAAGCGAGTACAGTTGACTGCGAAATTCCGCATCACTTTTGGTTAATGCAATAAAAATGTGTTTATGAAGAACTGACTTATCGGTTCATTGTTTTGTATGAAAGCTAGGAATCAGTGTGTTTTTGGGTTACTTTAACAGATACATAACATCACGTCTTTTATTCCCGAAGGGGTAGGCAGAGGTGCACATTACGGCCACTTTTCACTATTTATGTTATGAGTCCCATGTAATAGGGGGTGAGCCTATTGCCCTATATCGGGCACATATCTAGACTCCGTACTACTACTCAGGTTTTTACAAACCTAATAATACTTTGCCCGACCCGGGAATCGACGCCGAGACTCCTTGCCGCACTTACACGAACACTAAGCCAATGAGGTAGTCAGGTGCCTTTTACTTAAGTTTTATTGTATATTTCACAACCGAATCAAATAGAGGGAGGAGGAAATCATAAAATGCGTAAAGTTTCTTTATTTTTTTAAAGTGTCTAATATTTTTAACCGACTTCAAAAAAGAAGGTTCTACGTTTGACATGTATGTATGTATGTATCTATGTATGTTGTTTTGAGTTTGAGTTAAAAGAGGTTTGTCGAAACGTAGTTTATAAAAGAATTATTTAGCGAACGACTGGAGGACTTTTTCACACTGACTTCCATATTTTTTTTTATAGATGGGGCGACGTTTGACCACCATCTCGCCTGGTGGTAAGCGATGATGCGGTCTACGATGGAGCACGTCGTCCCATTTTTTTTTTAAGGGGGAAAATCATATAATCACTGCTCCCACCTGGGTGAGGCGGGAGGGAGTGTCAGACTCTTACTGACTAAAAACCACCCCGTTCCTTCTCCTGCACGTCGAGCCGGAGCCCCGGTTACCCGTTAGGTTCTCCGCGACAGCACGTCGTCCCATAAGCAACCTATTCACTCGGGCCTTGAAGACTCTCAGGTAATCACTTCGTAACATTTCATTTCGACTCCAAAATAAAACCGTAAACTCTAATGCCTTAGCCGATAGATTCGCACTTGGCACCCGACCTTACGACTAGTCAGACCGAAGTTAGCGCTTGCTAATACAAGCAAATAAAAATGACATTTACTTAGCCAACCACTTTTGACGTTGACTGTATATAACAAAAGCGTTATAACGCGGCATCGTTCACACAAAATTGAATCATGCACGTTACGTGCGTGTCCTTTATTTGCTCCTTATATCATTATAAATAAGGTCTAAATTGATTTTGTTCGCAGAATCGTTGCGTTCCACGCGATCTTTCGTATTTATTCTCCGGATATATGTAATAAGGTTTGATGTAATGAAATAAACGGTATGGGTATAAGACTACACTACATTATATTTATATCGAACCATTATATTTATATTTATACCTTACTTTAATGCCTTAAATCTCACAAGCGCGTTTGTTGAATACAAATTCATTTTCATGTCATTATTGAAGTGAATGAAAGATTTGACAACAACTTACAACATCATAACATCCCGCCTTTTATCAACGAAGGGGTAGGCAGAAGTGTACATTACGGCACTTAATTCCACTGTACAATGTAAGACTCACTTTTCACTATTTATTTATGAGTCCCATGTAAAAGGGGGTGAGCCTATTACCATATACCGGGCACAATTCCAGACTCCGTGCTACTACTGAGATTTTTTGAAAAAGCCTAGTACCACTTAGCCCGATCCGGGTATCGAACCCGACACCCCTTGCCCGGCAGTCGCAATTGCGACCACTCGGCTAACGAGGCAGTCGGAATTTAGATCCTCTGTGCAGTATTATGCTTGCTTTTCGTTCTTATAAAAGGTAAGCATACCTACCTATCCTTTCTGCAAAATACAACCATGTTGTTAAGTTATGAAAGCTTAATTTCAGACTACGCTATAATCCGTTTCCACGTGTCTAATGTAGGCACATTGTGTACATACGAAATCTATTATTCTGTTTCATTAGGTCGGAGCTGTCAAAACAAATAATCCTCCTTTAGTACAAATTCACACAAACGTTTAAAGCCAAAACATGTTCATCGTAGTTAATAATTTACGGCTGATTTCGAATTACTGAACCATCAACAAAAAACATAACATCACGCCTTTTATCCTCGAAGGGGTAGGCAGAGGCACATTATACCACTGTACAATGTAACACCCACTTTTTACTATTTATGTTATCAGTCCAATGTAATAGGGGGTGAGTCTATTACCATGTACGGGGCACAGTTCCAGACTCCGTGCTACTACTGAGAATTTTTAAAAACCCAGGAATACTTTGCCCGACCCGGGAATCGAACCCGAGACCCCTTAACCACCAGTCGCAATTGCGACCACTCGGCCAACGAGGCAGTCTTCAACAAAAAATATATATTATATTCTATACAAGCTTCTGCCACCGGCTCTGCCCGCGTTCCCAGGGGTAAAAAATAGCATATGCGTTACTCCATACCATGATCTACCTCTGTTCCAAATTTAATCCCAGTCCCTTCAGTCATTTTGATGTGACTAAGTAACAAACATACACAAAAACACTCAAATTCATATGCCTTCATATTCATAATACCGGTTCAAGCTAATTTCAACCATCGACCCTACAGTTACAGTATTGTTTTTTCGTGTTTACACTTTTCGGGATAAAAAATACAATCATACCAAGTTTCCTCGTAATCGGACCGGTAGTTCTTGTATGATGCATGAACATACAGACAGACAGACATGTCATATCAAGTTGAAGTAGGTACCGTAGCTTCACGACCACAGAAATATTAATATCATTTTTTTTTAAGGGGTATAATCATCGAATGACTGCTCCCGCCTGGGTGAGGCGGAAGGGAGTGTCAGACTCTTACTGACTAAAAACCACCCCGTTCCTTCTCCTGCACGTCGAGCCGGAGTCCCGGTTACCCGTTAGGTTCTCCGCGACTCCGAATCGGCATCGGCCCTATTGGGCCCCATCTGTGGTGGTCTGATGGCTCTTTGAGGCGCGCGCGGAACGCTACGCGCCGTACGCTCGGGTAAATATTAATATCTATGTTCGCTCCAATCGCTGCGTCGTGTGTCGCGGAAGGTCGCGAATTGTTGCACGTGATTATGAGCCTCTAGAATGGCTTGAAACTAGTCGAGCTCCTCTTCAAACACTTTTGTCACGTCCTGTTTGACAAGGAGTTCGACCGAGTAAGCTGAAAATCTTAATAATTAATTAAGTAAGTACTAGGTACCTACTTCTGCATGTACTTGCATCTGGCTTTATCTTAACTGATTTCTCGAATGCACTTACATTTAAACTATTATGTAATAATATACAATACAGTGTATATATTACAGCCCATGTATAACATTTATCACCACTCCCCTTGACCTATCGATATAAATAACAAATAGGTTTGTTTGTGTATTCAGTGCAGATTCGCAGTCAAAGTGAGTAGATGTTTAACTACATAACTTTAATGAAATTTTGTTTATAACCAAAATATTAACGTGTATTAATCCCTCATATTACTTATTTAAAATTCTTCTACATTGCCCCTTATTATTTGTAAAATGATTATTCATTATGTTAATGTATTTTGGTTTCTAATGTAAACTCGTTTAAACTAAATAGTGCCCTGTTTTTAAGGTTTTATCAAATTGTTTAGACTTACTGAGTTTTTTTTAATTCATGTAACAGTAATTATGTATTGATCAACTGCAGTTTACTGAAAAGCTACATCAGTATATTTCTCAGTAATAATTAATAGAGATAATATAATACATCATTTACATTGTTATTACTGCTAGCAATGTTAAAATTATAAACTCATTAATGTGGTGTGTTTGCAAAGTATTATTATTTATGTATACTTGTATGAGTATTGATACTTATTAAATACATTGAATAAATGTGTTGTGTGTATTTTTATTTGTAGAACCTAGTTGCTATACCATGGCCAACTTGAATTTCCCGATACAACCGAGGGAGGCCACCCTCTCACAGAATGCTTGAAGTAGTGACGTTAATGTTGGTGCGTTTCATCTGGTAAGTATAAACAGGCAGTCGTGGGAGTCACTCCGGGCGTCGGAGATCGCGTGACGATCTCCGGCCACCGTAAGTGCGGAGTGGTGCGGGTCTGCGCACGGTGAGCAAGAGCAGCTCGCCGCCCGACCAGAACCAGACCCATGCGTACGACGCGTCGCGTTCCGCGCGCGCCTCAATGAGCCTAATAGCCCGATACCGAGCCGCGGAAGGTCTAACTTCACTCGAAGAGCAGGAGTAGGAACAGGGTGGTTTTTAGTCAGTAAGAGTCTAACACTCCCTCTCGCCTAACCCAAGGCAAGAAAAGTCATAGGATAATTTTCTACCCTCAATAAAAATAATATAAACAGGCACAATTGACTAAATATATCCTACAAAATACACTGTCGGCAATGCACTGCTAAGTCCCACTAGTTATGCAAGTGAACATAGGCCACTACAATTCTTCTTTTTCACTGAGGTCGAAAATCATCCAATGTCTTCTCCCCCCTTGGGTGAGGCGAGAGTGTTAGACTCTTCATACATACACACATCAACACAATAAATGCCCACTGCTGAGCAAAGCCTCTACTCACACGGAGAAGGTTTGGGCATTAATCAGCACGCTTACTCAATGCGGGTTGGCGATTTCAAACTTATAATTACAATTATTAGCCTAGATTTCCTCACGATGTCTTCCTTCGCCGTTATTCAGTAGTGCCTAACTAAATAATCTTAGAAAGTACATATAACTCGTAAAAAGTCATATTGGTACTTGCTGTTGGTAAGTTTCGAAACCGCACCGGGAAGCGAGCGTCTTAAACGTCCGAGCCACCATGACTAGACGTTAGACTCTTAAAAACTTCGAGCCAGTTAGGCCGTCCGCAGCTCCAGAACAGTGAACGTTTACCATCAGGCAACCACTAGGTATACTTTGTTGCTGACGTATATAGTACTTAGAAATAAAAAAATACATAATTGACTAATTAACTAGTTTCATAGTATGATAATCTTCATCACAAAAAAAACTGCAAAATTTTACCACGGTAATAATATCATATAATATTACCGTGGTTCTACTGCCAAGAGTAATAATCGCGCCATTAATAACCTTAGATGATAATCATTTCGTTACATCAACTTGAATAACACGACATGAAGATAATATTTATTTACATCCGACTTGTTTAACCAGAATATTAGGAATGACAATACGAAATTAAATTACATTACATTATTGGTTACAAAAACAAATCGAACAGTCATACAACGTACAATTTATACTTATTCCACGTAAAACAGTTAACCAAAAATGTTTTAAAAAAGAATTCTTCCTAAATATGCAAAGTGATCCCGAGGGGCGAGGTAGTACGTGAGGGTTTTTCATTGTCTCTATCTAATTAAAACTCTGGAATGAAAAATGCACGTTATGTGTACTGATTACGAAATCAAATATTAAAAAATCGCTTGCCCGTCTTCGGCAAACACATGAATAAGTAGATTCAGGTTACTTAAGTTAAAAGCGTTCTTTGCCACAGATGGTATTCGCCACATCTGGGTGTTTAAAAGAAAATGCTTTCAAGGGAATTTCTGGTTGAAGTGAGCATCTATTAATGTTATTAGAATTCATTATTGTCTAAGAACTTGTCTTTTAAACATTAAAAACTATGGAAATTGTGGATTTAGGCTAAGGATACACTAGGGGACAATAATGTTCCAAGACGTGTATCAACGACATGTCGAGTGAAACCGGCAATGTCGCGCTACTTCACCCGACGAACTTATGTCCACCGTGACCATGATGTTGCCAGTCATGTCGACATAAGTCCAGCAACGTCGCGCTACTTCACCCAACGTGGCTGGCAACACGTGACGCAGGACTTTTGTCCTCTAGTCCTTGGCTATATACCCATTATCTTCTTGAAATTTAATAGGTACTAGGAACTTTTTATTTCGTATACTTACCTTATTGTTTTGTTAACATTAGCACGATTCACAAAAAATATTCTTCATCAACATCAATGTATATAAGTATTATCGATAAGATCAACTGAACTATGGACAGATGTATGTAGAAAGATATGAATTCAAGTAAAACGAACACTTGCGTGGACACCAAGTTGTTTTCAAAGATAATTAACATAATAAATATAATTAATTTAATTAGGAACATTAGATAAACAGTTTAACGCGTGCCAGACTTGAACCTATAACCTAGAACTTTGTTTATCTACTCCACGGTGTCTGTAGTGGAATTTTAACGGATTCTGAATAACAACTTATGTTTACCTAAGGAAAAATGTAGATGATATTCATAATTTTTAATTACAGGATTCAATATTTCACCTTTCGTGTCTAAAACGCGAGATATATGGGTTTTCGATATAAATCGGTGCATTCAAGACGTTAATTTAAACTGAATAAAAAATTATAGGTAGGTATCATCATACAAAGTACAATTTTTATATCACATTTAAATAGTCTGCATTCCTTGTGTAACCCTTAGGTGTACCGAGTGTCCATGGGCGGCGCTTATCATCAGGTGATCAGTCTGTTCGTTTGCCTCCTATTCCATAAAAAAATAGAATAAAATACATTCAATTAAATAATTGTCTATATCTATCCTATTAACATTATAAATGTGAAAGTTTGAATGTTTCTTTGTTGCTGCTTAAAAATGGCTGAATGGATCGATATGAAATTTGAAACACGAGTAGGGTATATTATAACTAGGATACAAACATAGGATATTTTTTATTTAATGATTTTCCGAAAACCCTACGTAAAGACGTGTTTGCGCATACAAAGTCACAGGCAAAAACTAGTTTGTAAAAAAATAATCAAGGCTACATTATTAAATGTAGATAATAATTAATATGACCTTTTAATTACAATAAGTACATTATATATGCAAAAAGCCATTGTCAAAAATGGGAAAATAACGTATTATTTTTCATAACCACAAAAAATTAACATTATCTTAATTTTTATATAAAAATGATATAATTGAGGTACAGGCAAACATTTCAATTTTAATTACTTACTCCGTATAAAAAACCAGCAGCTTTAATTAAATAGTTGCACTTAGGAATTAAATTATAATCTTATTATTTATCTGTTTGCGAAATTTCATCCAAATCTATTCAGTAGTTTTCGTGTAAGAATCTTATTATTATTTGTCTATATCTTTACCAATTCGTCGTCCACATTATAATTATTAGCCACAAGATTGCCACTGTTGTACAAAGCCCTTCCCTTTGCGCTAATTGCATCTATAATTACATTGCACTAATTAATACAGATAGACTACGTCGATATTGACAATAAATCATAATAGCAGCTATTTATGTAAACAAAGAACACAATAGCAACATAAAAGTTCAATTAAAAATAGAGCAAAATATCTGCTTTACAAGTATTCTAGTTAATTACCGTACAGATAATGTATGCACTCAGTTAATCGAACAAATGGAGAAAAAAAATAGTAAGTTATATTTTGTTATTTCGTATATATGTTAACGTAATCGCAATGTTTACGGTGTCTAACCCTCTGATTGGTTGGTTAACTTAGAGCAGCCAATCAGAACACCGTACGTCATAAACGCGTCGATTGTGTTAAAGTAAAACAAACTTGCACTACTCTGTTTACAATATAAATGTTCTTAGATATCTTTATCAAAGTTTGGTGCAATAAGTTGGCCTTATCTCGACCACAACAAACTTCGCCCGTCACTAACTTAGTCCAACTGCAACCGCGTCACAGATTTGATAAGTAAAAACAAATTTCGTAAATGGATTCGACTGAGAACCACAAAGAGATTTCGAGATTCTCACAGCAAAAGTTTTCGGTTAAAAAACTGTTTTGCTGAGCGACCGTTTGGCTAGGAAGAAGCTAGTTTCATTCCTGTTTGGAAGTAGATAGCGCTGTTTTATTTAGCCATTAAATTAGTTAAGTACCCAAGTGATTACATTCTATATATTATGTCTTTTGAAATAGAATAGTAATGTTACGTTGTTTTCATTTGTTTATTGGATACAATGAATGTTTAGAGACATTGCGAAACATTATCAGCAAACAGTGTTAAAGAAACTAAACTATTTTCAGATCCGTTACTTGTGATGTCCATAATATGTTTTTCTTTACTGTTCTCCCCTTTATCCCATATCAGATATTATTTTATCATATACTTCTTTTTCCTTAATACCACTCTTTAAGGAAACTATTCATCTTTTGCTTTTGTATTCCGTTCCCCTTCAACAACGTAGTATAGAGTAGATAAATATAATTTTCATTCTCTTACCTCCTTAACATTACCTTTATTAAGAAAAGTAAACATTCTAAATTGTCATTACTCTCAAACCGTCGACTTCCTCACTTTACTACCAATTTTTATAAAAGTGTCTAAACTGCAATCTCTCAGCAATGAGCGTCATAAAATGTTCAGTTAAAACAATGCAGCGCTTAGTCCTACAAGTGTTCTACAATGGCCCCTAAACTTTATGACGCGGAATGAGGACCGACAAAATGAAAAGGCGGATCAGGGAATCTGAACTAAGTCAGAGGGCACGGGATTTAGAGGACCCAAAAACCCTCATTATCTAGGCTAAAGTAAAATGAGAAACAGTGGATAACTAATTGAATCGGTTCTAATTGCAATCCGAGCGGCGGCGGTCTGGCCCCGCTCCGGTAACATGGTTAACCGGGAACACCGGGGAATATTATATTATTTTCGAAGATATAGTTGCAGTCAATTTGCCCCTAACTCACCAAGACTAACTCTGCAGATAAAAGCATTAAAGTGCCCAGAGAATATTTTAAATGGGCATAAATTAAGTGCTAGACTTTCATGATTAATTACAAAATTCTTTTGCAAGTTAGGTAGGAATATGGAAAAGGAACCTATGTTATGCACGAGATCTTTAGTATGACTCCCCGGTTTTGCTATTACCATAGCTCTTGATATGAGTTCAGTAATCAATGAAGTCTGATGTTGGAGTTTGTGGTCTATTTCATACCGCAATGAGCTCACTTGGACTACAAACCCTAATTAAGTTAGTTAAGGTTAATTTCGATCTGCTGAATATAGGCATCTCGATATATAGAGGGACTCAGTATCTGAACTTTGAAAGTACATAATTATTATTATAGACTTTATTTTGTGTACCTTAAGTTAAAAATCGAAAGTATAATAACTATCGTGGGACATAATAAATTAACTAAAAATCGCGGGTTACTCACGTGAATATACCTCAGTAGGCTGCGCGACATCGCCGCGACCGCGCACGCTGCTCATGAGGAAGAACCCCTCTGTGGTTCGAAACTAGTAGAGCTTTTCTCAGTATATTCACGTGAGTAACCCGCGATTTTTAGTTAATTTAGTATGACAATAGTTTAAGTAACCAATTACAATAACATATAACCTATTTGACTTTTCTTAAGGTGTCTACACAGTTGTAGGTATAGATATCGATTGTTATAGTATTCGTCTGGAATGGCCAAATGTTTACTAAACGTAGATAGTGGATTCGTCTTTGACATAATCAGGACGGAGAACTGCTCACATCTTGACATGTATACCTCAAGTCAAGAGGTCAAAGGTAGTAGATAATGATTACGGCATTAAGTTGGACTATGCATTGTAATGTTTTTGTCTTTTTTATGCATCACTACATAGTATAAAACAAAGTCGCTATTCGTCGTCTGTCTGTCCCTATGTACGCTTAGATCTTTAAAACTACGCAACTGATTATGATGTGGTTTTTTTAATAGATAGAAGTGTTTTATGCACATTGCAGAATACATGCATATTGCACTCGTGCGAAGCCGAGGCGTTCCTCACATACATCTGTTTTTAAACAGTAATAACTACATTCAATTAATTTCATGTCTTATATATTTACTCAGTGGGTAAGTACAAACTTACAGGACACCATTTTGCAAATACCTAAACGATAGTTTATAATAATTTTAATTATGCTGAATATTTTGTTTCAAAGGTTGCATTGGCCTTTAAAGGGACAACAGACATGCCATATATTATATGTAACATAACAAATAATTACTTAATTCTATTTATAGCTATAAAAGCCACTAGTTAGGAATAGTTAGTACATGAAACGAAGCGAGTCGGTTTGCGGCTAAATGTCGCGGTTGCGAGGCTATGACGTCAGAGCGTCCAAAAATAAAGGCTCGCTGGCCCAGCCGTTAACTACCACCCTATAGATCTTATTTCGCATGAGAACGTATATTTAGAATCCTAGTTTCGTCACGGTTGACTTACTGAAGGGCCGGGTTAAGTTGAAACAACAATATAATTCCCTGGAAAAGGTAGGAATTCTACCCTAATACCTTTGCCGTTTGTGAGGCGCGCAATAACGGAATACAAACATAAATAACAGTGTTATTGTAAAGAATGGCGGGGTTCCTTATGTATGGTTTTGCTTTTGGGATATTGAGATATAATAATGTCGGTTTCATAGAAGAATAAGGATTTAGAAAGGCGATTAGATATTAGTGTTAGATAAAACACCACTTAAAATGACTTTCCAAGGTTTTTGACAGATCTTTGATTATTTCTTGTTTTATAATGCCTACTCTAAACAACTAAATTCATTCAACACAACATGACTTGTCAAAATCAAATAATTTCGTTGTATATATAAGACCATAGACAAGAGACCTACCCATGAACAACCGAACCAAAAGTTTTAAATTCAAATTGAGCATCACCATTTTTTCCCAGGGATTACAACACACACACACACACATGTATGTATCTGTACATCCTACCTAATCGAGTGTCAGTTACCATACACCATGGTTGGCCCCCACCGTACATCGGAACCCTTGTTGCGTCGGCTCATGTTCTTGACAGTCGCTATCCATCGGCATTTCCAACCGTTCCGATGTTTGCGTTTTGAATTTGGAACATTTGAATTTACCTTTATCGTGTTTACCTTTTTGCTTTGCTTTATGTGAGTTCTGTCATGATGTGTAAAGCTATTTAGATTTGCGTTCGAATTTGTATTTAAATATTTGGGCAATTGAGGCACTTTTGAACTGGATTTGTGATTTTTACTACCAACTATTTACAAATGGTGGAAAATGTTTACATTCATTCAAATTTCAAATTCAAATAAAAAAAAAATATTGCGTTATATTATGTGTTCCATAGGTGTTACATAATTGGGTACAGTTTGAACACGAAACCCGGTTAGGGCACGGCAACATATAAAGCAAAATATTATCCAATTAAATCCATTCAATTTGATTAGTAACAAAACAACTTGGTTTTATGACCACTACATTTTTACCGGCTGAGAAACATTATTCCTAAAGTTATGTAGGTATTAATAAAAATGACTAAGCTTACACTATTATTTCACGCGTAGATAACTTTTCTAAATCTTTGAAACATCATTGTAAGCCCTAACTACAATCTAGACATAGTAACTACCAAAGTAATGTACAATCGTAAGTAAATTTTACGATCAAAACGAGCGAACTTCCATTTGGCTACGCTTTAGCGCTTCAATACTCGTAAATTCTTCGTAATTAAGCTGACTCTAAGGTCAGCGGGTTAATACAATAGCGGACTAATGTACACAGACATAATGAAAACCTATTTTACATACGATTAAATTGCTTTTAATGAGTGTACAAAGAATCTAAATTAAGTTAATAGTTTCAGGTTGACGTTAATAGAGCGTACTTATACTTTACCGTGCCGCTTCTAGAATGAATTACTCTTTGAATGTACTTGAATTTATAATTGGAATTGTATTTAAGGACCTTCAAGCTGAAATGGGCCCTTAGCTACATATGTTTTAAAGTCAAATTAGCTTACTCTCCGCCGATAAATATGGGATTTAAATTAGAAATTGAACGGTTTGCTTATAGCCAGAAAAAACTCTTTGGTCTAAACGCAATTAAAGATTATCTTTCTAAAGGCAACAGATTTTGTGAAATCAATTCATTGGTTTTGTATGCTATTCCATCCATGCAAACAAACAAACAATCAAATCTTTCTTCAAAGTAGTACGAATAAGTATAAACATATTCCCTTTTGCCATCAAACCTTCAATAACTTTACTCTTACCTTAATGGCAACAAATCTGTCTCATCCCCAAAAAAACTAAATTAAAATTATTCAACAAACTCCACTGAAACGTGTGTAACAAACCCAAAAGCATGCAACCGATTTAAATTATGTAAGAGATGGCAGTGGCAAGCCAAAATACGATTTTACTAACATATTTAAAATTAAACGGGATATGATTTAAGCGGTATATGCTCCGCAGATTCCCGTTGAAAAGCCTGCAGATTTTCGCGATAAATACACCGGTTTTCAGTCTATATTTCAGGCTAGTTTTCAGGTTGCACGGTGACATTTCAGTGGTCTTACACACGGAATACATTACGTCATGGTTTGGTCTGAAACCATCTGAAATGTGGTGAAACAGAATAAATCGGAGTTTAAGAATCATATTAGTAAGCTTCACTTGGTGGTGGTATGCCCTTTTCGATATGTCATGATAACAGTATAGAGATGTACAATATATATTACTTCGGGATATACTGCCTCATTGGCCGAGTGGTCGCAAGTGCGACTGCCGAGCAAGGGGTCTCGGGTTCGATTCCCGGGTTGGGCAAAGTATTACTGGGTTTTTAAAAAAATACCAGTAGTAGCACGGAGTCTGGAATTGTGCCCGGTATATGGCAATAGGCTCACCCCCTATTACATGGGACTCATAACATAAATAGTGAAAAGTGGGTGTTACATTGTACAGTGGCATAATGTGCACCTCTGCCTACCCCTTCGAGGATAAAAGGTTACTTCGGGATTAATGTAACTACGAAACAGACAGACGTTAAGTTAATTTATGTTTATTCATCTTAAATCAGGCTTGGCACGCTACATGCAGATCGATAAACAGACATGTGTTTATTTTTATTGTGTTATCTGTGTCTGGTTCAAAAGCCAGTTTATGTGTTTTTAAAACACATGATGGCAGCCGAAAGTGCGACTGTAAAAAAAAATTACTGTTTTGATTCTCGGGATGAAGAAGTAATTGTAATTTAGACTATTGTACAGTAGACGCCGTGTCTAAACGATTGACTATTAGGTAATGTGTCACTGAGTAGTTTCAAAAGTTTAAAAATAGGGTAGTTTCCTATATCTTATTTTAATGTCCGTCTGGTACATTAATTTTAAACTTTAGACACGAATTTTGTCTTTCCTCGCAAAATTAAATACTTTCGATGATATATTAATTTGAAGTATCGTGTGATGTCACAGCGTGCCACATTTTGTAGCACATTGTGACGTAAAAACCTCCCACTCCTAAACTTAGCGCCATTTTATCAAAGTATAGGAACTTAATATGAGAAAATAAAAAAATACGTGTCTAATATTTTTTCATTATCTAACTGATGGACTAGTTAGATTTTTAATTTAGATACCCTGTCATCATCCCAATTGTAAATGTACTTCCTACTCATAAACAAATCTCAGTTAAGCTACACTTTCCAATAGTTTTTTTTATTTTCAAAATTCAACGATAGAACAAAATAATATGCTCACTCTTTTGTAAAACCTGTCTTCGAATATTCACATCCCCAACATTTTTCAATTCAAGAGGCCCTGTACCATTTTCATTCGTTTGTTTTAAAATAAAATAAAAAGTGCAGCAAAGGCCGTTTTATTTGAAACAGTAGGCGTAACTGGGAAGTTACAGTAAAAATAAATATTGACCCTCTTGTATGCTAATACCAGGAAGCCATCAAACGAACTGGTCGATCGAAAGCAAACTGACCTTTTTTACTTTTTTTTTATTTATCGTAAGAAACACAGAGAGGACATGTCGAAAGTACTGTTTTTAAAGGATAATTAGTATCTTTATACATACTGTGAATGCGTTTAGTCGGCATTCTAGTACTATTCATAGTGGTATCATTTATACCGATAAATTAAAATTCAGTGCAATGCGATCTTAATTAATTAGAATTTTACCTATCTCCTAAGCACCTTGATTGGATTAATGAATTAATTAAGACTGCACTCACGTAAATGTTTGGCCAGATTATTGAACTAGTTCAAGCAAGTACCTAAGTTGTGGGCCCCGGGTGTGGCTTGAAACTAGTCGTGTAACCTGTCGCGGAGAACCTAACGGGTAACCGGGGCTCCGGCTCGACGTGCAGGAGAAGGAACGGGGTGGTTTTTAGTCAGTAAGAGTCTGACACTCCCTTCCGCCTCACCCAGGCGGGAGCAGTCATTCGATGATTTTCCCCCCTTAAAAAAAAAAGTCGTGTAACCTTTTCGAACAGTCACCTAAATAAGTCATACGACCTGTTTAATTTACCTTGATTGGCTTTATTTTTGTTTTTACTAAAATTAAAAAAAAACAATGTCGGTAATCTAGTTCATAATGACTAATTCCCAGTTGTATGATATCGCAGCCGGATTATGTAAAACAACAGATTTAGCTTCGATTTAGGTTTTGAAACTAAAGTCTCAGATTAAAGGCTATGCCTAAAGCTGATTAGGGTTGATAGTAAAAGACCTTGGGACAATATTTATCAATTGAACTGTACTATTGAACCAGTTTAAACTGATCGGCGAGTGGGTGGAAATATTATACGAAGCGAGATCAGGATAAATTGGTTGTTTAGTTCGTCGATGTGTAGCCGTATGTATGTACCTAGTTTCTTATATCTGCTTAGTACTTACATATTTATGAAAACGAAATGTCACAGACTGTCTACCTAAATATGAAATCTCTTAATCTACTTGACCTATGAAATATGGAAGCTAGGTACATTTACATTTGTATGTATATTATGAAGATGAAAATGTTTCTGATTTTGACCTATTTCCTCAGTATTTTCTCTGCAAGTAAACATTTTCTGGAATAACTAGGTACTTATTTTGACATGGAAATCGTAAGATTATTTAGACGCCATTGACAAACGGTGAAGGAAAACATTGTGAGGAAACCTAGGCTTATAATTTTTAATTATAAGTTTCAAATCATCAACCCGCATTGGGCAAGCATGGTGGTTAATGCTCAAACATGTTTCGTGCAAGAAGACGCCTTTGCTCAGCAATGGACACAAATAGGCAATGCAGGAATGGCAATAATACAATGAATTCCTGACATTTAACCCCTGGTATGCAGTGGACGTACATATACGAGACACAATGTGTTTTCTATTGTATTCTATCAAATGGCCGATAGATAAGGGGTTAATATACCAAACATTCAGTTGTTTTCATGGCTTTATCGTCAAAGTGGTCAATGCAACTCTTAAAACTAAGGCTCCTGTCGATTACAATCTGAACATATTGTGTTGTGTATAATTTTAGTGAGTTTATTTGTTTGATTTCGGCAACTATTTAATGGGTAACCTCTTTGTTCCAAGTGACAAAATGATCAATTTCGAGACTATCATCATAGTATTAAGAATATATATACTATGCTATCATCTTCACCACGTACCATAATTATGTTCGAAAATATTACACATGGACCACAGATGACAACACGGATCCAATATCACCTCAAAGCCAAACGTATCAGTCACCTCTTTACAAATATTTATGCAATTAATTATCTACAGTCATATATTAAACAAGCAAACCACGCCCCCTCGCTATCGCATGCATACGTCATCATAAACATAAATATATTTATTACGCTTTTAACATCGTACTTTGTTCTTAATCCATACTAATATTATAAATGGGAAAATGTGTACGTGTGTCTGTTTATTTGTCCGTCTTTCACGGCAAAACGAAGCGACGAGTTCACGTGATTATTTAAGTGAACATAGGCTACTTTATGTCTCTTTCGAACTGCCTACTTGCTAAAAATGGTGGGTAGATAGAAGTTTGTATGAAGAATTCCCAATTTCTAAGGTGAAAACCTAAATAAAAAACAAAAAGAAAATAGTGCATCGATTTTTTTTATCTGCTCCCAACCCAAAAGCGCCTAGGCACGACGACGCGAGCGGAAAGCTAGTATTATTATGAACAATGAAAGAAATGAGTGACCCAGTGGATTTTACACTTAATAAATAATAAATATTATGCTTATCAGTGACCCGTGCTAGATTGGAGACAGTTTAGACCGCTAGTAAGCACTTTCACTAGTTGTCGCCTGATTAATTAATCTTGTTGATTTAGTAATCGCTAGCACGAGTGAGCACAATGGCCTGGGTTGTGTTGGCGGGTCAAGCACAGATTATACAGGAATGTCCTTTTAATAGCCTAAAAAATTTATGAAAATTATAATCATATATTTTTAGTACTGGGAGGATTTCGACTACTTTTAGGTATACTAGTCTCCTTTTTGTGTCTGGTAGGATAGTAACGAATGAAAATTGAAAGTTTTACATTATGCATACTTGTTATGGAAGTAAACGAACAATATGCTTCATTCACGTTCTTGTATAGATATGTCGGTTGTGCGTATTCCGTGCTATCTTTATTTCTGTATCATAAACTAAGCTATTTATAATGAAATTGAACTTCCAATAAGATTATTTTATATCAAAACAATAACTATTACAAAAAATAAAGTATTGTTTTGTTATACCAAACCGCAGTAACAGAAACTAGGAAACAATCGGGCACGATGTAAACAACCAATGACTGATATTTATGGTAGTGTTGTGACGAACACGGCGACGCGATATTTTTCCCTCGCACCTAAATTTTGGTCACGCGCGGGTCTCACGAACCCTAACAAATACTATAATAGGAAACTGTTATCCAACAAAAGGCCAACTGAAATTAAGTTAACGGCACAAATTACGTTTTAGAAGAAGATAAATAGAAGACATTTTATTGGACTGCTCTTACCTATCGAGAAAATTCTTTGAGACATGGATCATGTGGAAATGGAGTACTTACTAACATACAATTTATGTGATTAAAGTTGTATAAGTATTTGTTATGTGTTTTACTAATTAGTTAGCGCAGCTGAAATGAGAATAAAATCATATTTATTATACTTATTCCAGAAGTAAAAAGTTATGTGTAAGGGGAAATTTTAGGAACTGCGCGTAAATTGAAACACAATCGCATTTTTTTTCTCTTGTCGTAGACGTCTTTTAAAAAGGACAATTTCCAATAAGCCGAGATTACTCTTTTACATTCATACTCTTTGCTTTAAAGCCTAAAGAATTTTCTAGGCGTAGACTCAAATTACTAATGTTTAACGCTAAGATGGTAATTAATGTTGACAGGTCTTAGGCTAGGAATTTGTCTAGATAGCAAAGGTTTATTGTAGGAACATTGGGAGCAAATAAATGATGATAATTTCACGGTTTCTAGGTAAATCTATGACGATAGTAATGAGATGTAAAGGTACTGTTACATTTGCTCTAATATAGCATGCTATTGCCTGAATACTGAAAGGCTACTCAATTTTACGTCATACTTAAGTATCGTGCCATCTCTGTAATTTTAAAAGAATTTGTAGTGACAGAATATACTTAAGCGCAACTTCAAATTGCTATTCAATTTTTGTATATTTCAATAAAGGCGTTCTATTGAGCACGTTCAAAAATGTTTCTTGTTTAAAAATCGAACGCTTACCGATTTGTAAACATGTCTGAAATGAGCATGCTAATTTTGAGCAACATTCCGCTACACACACATGCTAAGGTCCTAATGCCGGAATACTGAAACGTTACTCAATTTTAAGTCGTTTATTACATCAGTTAACAGTAATAATACAATCTTATACAGATTCGGTATTAGGTATTATAGTAGGTGGAGGATACTTAGTGATGTGTTCCACTTGGGGTTCTTTAACATAGTCTGAGTAACAACAGACACGATCCAAGGCATAACAAATACGTGATATGTATAACATTTTCTTCTCAATACATCGCCCTCGTGGTATGCATTGTCCTTTCTTTGCGACACACGAAGGATCTGTAGAAAAAAAAAATTAATCAAATGGCACTAAAACAAATATTTGATGAAACAGGTTACCTCAATGGATTTTTAACTTTATTGCCCGATGATAATGTTGAAAATCTATTGAAGAAAATCAACAAATTATGCTAGCATTTTTTTAACAAATAGAAATTTTAAATTTGGAATTTCTAACTAAGTGATGTATAAAATCAGACAGTTTGATACATAGTTAATTTCGATCCACCTACTTCATTAAACCTTCATAGTCAATAAGAATAGGTACATTAACTAAAATCATGGGAACCACAGCTCAGCTGCTTAGCTGCGCGACGTCGCCGTGACCGCGCACGTTGCTCATGAGGAAGAACCCCTCTGTGGTTCGAAACTAGTAGAGCTTTTCTCAGTATATTCACGTGAGTAACCCGTGATTTTAGTTAATTTAGTATGTCTCACGATAGTTATTATAAAACCAAGAATAGGAACACCTATAGAAAGTGGCTATGAGTCATTTCATATGAACATTATAACTCCGTTCGTTTCTGATTACAAATTATATGACTGTGATATAGCTCATACAGCCATTCAAAGACTAATAACCCAACCTTAATATAGCAAAATGATTCCTTTTCACTAACATAATCTGCTAATAAAGTGGGGCTTATATCTTCGTAGGTAAAATAAACGGTTACATACGTATATTCACAGCGAAAAATAAATCGCGAGCGTTGTCACTCAGAGAAGTGTAGACATGGTCTTTGTACGATATTGGATATTGATAGTCGGGATGTAAGGGCTTAGATGTCATTTTGGGTGCGAATTCTGGCTTCACACCGCACAATAACACAGAAACACTGATCAAAGCAAACAGAATTGTCGTTTTACAACACGCCATTTGCATTTTTACTAAACTCAAAAGAGCTAATAAGAAACATCGAGTGTTATGGGCTTAATTAACAAAACTAATTAGTGTTTTCTCATTAACTTTCTAATTGATCAATAAAGTTTTTGCGACGATGAAGTTTTAAAAAAAGAAAATTGAATACCTAATAAAAAATTTCGCTCATTGTTTTTCTGCGTGAAATACTTGGTGACTCGTAAAATGAGTACTTATGAAGAACGGCAAAATGTGTGGTTTTCGCGCCTTGAAAGTAGGTTACTTTAACGTAACCGTAACGTCTGGTTTACGACTAGGCGACGCGATACATAAAACTTTTATACCCACACTTTGTGACATTAGCCACGGTTAGAAGTAAACTTTGTGTTATTTACTATCAAATTGTAGGTCACGTTAGCCTTCGTTTTTATTAAATGATGCCATTTGTTATGTTTATATGCATAACTTTGCTTATATTTTGATTATTCTAATACAAAAGCTGTTAATAAAACATAAGGTTAATTCCAGATACTTCGGCAAGGTTTTCTTAGATATAAATCCTTGTTGATCGTTTACTACGCGCGAGGTTGGTGGCCATTATAAAAATCATCAGACTTAACTTTAACAAGACATTATTACTGAATCTTAAAATTAGTATTCGAATCAATGTCAGAAAAGTCTAAGGACCCGATAACTTCTCTAATCTCGACGTATCTTCCTGATTTTATAAATCGTCATCCGTCTATCTTAATGAAGATAACGTACATATCTATATACCCAAACCTCAGTTTATTCTCAAACACGGCACATTCATAAATCACAACATAACATCACGCCTTTTATCCTCGAAGGGCTAGGCAGAGGTGTATATTATGCCATTATACAATGTAACACCCACTTTTCACTATTTATGTTATGAGCCCCATGTAATAGGGGGTGACCCTATTGCCATATACCAGGCACAATTCCAGACTCCGTGCTACTACTGTGAACATTCATAAATCATGCCTTTATGAAGCAACAGAAAAACTCCTTCGCTCCTTAAAGCGAGAGAGTCAAGTATTTTCTTCTCATTGACAAGTCCCTTGAAAAACCCTTATAGGTAAGTATACGTATATAAAAAAACGTTGTCAATAAAGGTGTTTGTTATCTTCAATCAGCAGCGTGTATCGTCATGTAGCTGATGTAGGTGAGCGGCCTGATAACAGATAGTAGACTTATCAAGCGGTGAGGATATAAGGTTGTAAACTGATTTCGTGTTAGGGTGGTTGCATACTGAGTCTGACTGCGAATTATTTAAAAAAAAATCCAATACACCACTTGCCCTATTTATAACATTTTTACTATTTTACAATCGTAATGATGAATTTTGTGTGTCGTAATTAACGGTGACTAATCTAAAAAATTCTTCTTTGTGTTCGGTGTGCACTGTTACTTAAAATCTCATATTTCATCTGCAAGGTAGTTTTTACACCTACCTATGTACTGCTTTTTGCTCTAGTAGTTAAGTGTATTCATTTATAAAAAATAAATAGCTGAATTACTTCCATTAACCTATAGGAATATAAACACAATACAAAACAGATCCAACCAAATAGAAATTGTAGAACTAAAAATAGTTTGGGACGTCTATATTTTTTTTTCTTTCAGTCAAAATGTCACCGCTTGTGTCACTAACCTTAGCGTGACGACAGCCTCGCTAGATATCAGGCAGGGCCCGGGGGCGCGATCCACACTAATCTTTCAACTGTTCCGTACATTTTTTTCGGAGGCTCGACTTTTATTTTCTTTAGTAAGATACTGGCGTTAAAGAAATTATTAAAGTTTTTTCGTTATAGTAATGCACTATAAACAAGGCTGTTAAGTAAGAAAAATAGCTTTTAGGTTTTCAAATAAAATTTTCGCGAACTATCATAATTTTTGGACAACCATTTAGGAATGAAATGATTATTAGCAAAACTAAGATATTTATGAAAGATCTAGAATAATCTATGACACCCATTGTTATAAAAAACACAACAAATGAAGTTCTTATAAACTAAATTCGATCGTATTTTACGGACTCCTTTATGAGAATATTATATATCAACAAAGATTGAAAAAAAACTTCGAATTTTTTCTTATACAAAAAAGTATTCAAGTTTAAAATTGGAACAAAAATAGCTCTGGAATTCTGGAAATACTTGTAGGATTTTCCATATATTGAGTTTGAAGGAATTTTCTTCCGAATTCAGATTTTATTGCATACCAATTTTTTAATTCTTTTAAAAATACTGAAAATCAAAACAGAAAATAATTATAAAATTACTTTATGATTTGGATAAATATTATGTTATGCAAATAATTATTTAGATAATGTAAGTACCTAGCGTTGAAAATGTTAGGACACATAGGTATTTATAAAATCATTCAATTATCAAGGTCACCCTTGGGAGGTATCAAAATATTTTTGAACTTTAATATTGATAAGGCTACACTACAGACCTTCATCTACTATAATCACATCCCATTAAAAATCATCATCAAATTGCTTGAATCGCTCATTCTCATTGTAGTTACCAATAAGTACTACACACTGTGTCATTATATCATTATTACTTTTCCTGCTCCAGGTCCACAGAAAGAAATTCCAATAGGAATAGGTGGTACCTTTGTACTTTAATTTTATGTATGTGTTGTCCTTTATGTTCTATGTGTGTACATAAATAAATAAATAAATAAGATTGATTTGATATTATTATGTACAATAAATAGCAGACCACAGATAATTAATAAATAAATTAGTAACACCACATGTCACAACATCACACGGAGGCGAAACACATCGAACCTCACTACTAGAATCAAAAGAATATAGGAAAAAGAAGAGACCAGACCTTGCACTGGAAGCGGTCTTACGATACAAAGCCTTCAAATCGATAGACCCATAGGTTATTTATGCAAATTTTGCATATAATAACTGTAACTGTTCGAAACTCGATCAACCGGTCGAGGATCAGCTGCTTGTCTATGCCAAACCATTCATTAAAAAATGGCGGGCTTTTTCTGCGTGCCACAGAATCCTAGCGCGATAAAACATAAATGGCAAGATATAATAATTAATTCAGTATGGATATAAACATACCGCGATTCGAATGTGTGATCCGTGTGCGCAAAGACGGTCAAAATGTGGTATCAAATAATTTTATTCACAACAGTATGTGTGTTTACTTATGTTTTAAAGAAACTACACGATACTGGACCAAATAAGTTTAAGTTTTATTTTAATTTCTTTATATTTTACTTTTTAACGTCCGTGCTATCCGCCGTGATTTGGCCCTACTTTCTATTAAGTCCTAAAAACGTGAGAAATTCCAAGTAAGTACAATAATTATTGTTTTGATTGTATTTATTTTCTTTATAATTATCTCCTTCTTTCGTTTTTGTTTCAATCTCTTTTTACCGTTCTTTTTTGCCTATAGTTTAACGAACTCTTTACAAATTGTATCTAAGATGTTTATTTTTTTTTAAATAATTTCGCAAAAATTATTTGCTACATTGTCCACATTCGCAAAATACAGTTATTTTTGGAAATAGTTAAAGTAATTGAATATTACTTTCATCTTTATAATAAGGATTAAAATAGTAAATAATATGTGTTTTTAATATGGAACGGATTTAACAAAGATATTATTGTTCACACTATTGTAAAATTCATTTGTAGCGGTACTGTTTCTAATGCTTTAGCCACTAATTTGACATTTTTAATGATATTTCGCATCAAAACTTAGGAACACCTAATTAAATGATGTACCTACACTACATAAATCAGTCGGGTTTAGAGTGAAAAATTATTCATTAATTTTCAATAGTTTCCTTCAGTCAGCTACGAAAATATATTATTAAATTAAATATCTAATTGCATGTTTTAATGAATTTACGCATTTAAAGGATTAATTACCACACCTGAAATAGGTAATTAGGTACGTTTCAAAAAATATAATTATGTAGATATAAATATGTATTTAGCATGTTATCAAGTGATTTACAAACATTTATTAGATACCGCTCTATATTATCTTCGAAAAATGATTAAATATTAGCAACGTCGGCTGTCTTGATAAAAATATATACTATCAACGTAATGAAGTGACCTTTTAAATATTTCGACACATATTTTATTGTAATTATTACGTAGATTATAATTATTACAAAAACAAATATCATTAACTCCTAAAATTCGGGGTCAGTTTATTAATATTGAATGTCTAGAATAGAAAAGACCATTATGCCATTTCTAAATTTTTAATATATTTTTTGTCACCTTAAGAAAATTACTGAAAGTAGGTCTCAAAGCCAGAGTGGTAAAACCCGTGTATTGTTCACAAACAAAATAAATATTCATAACTATTGAAATAACCCTAATTTTCTGTTAAGGAAATTAAGCATTCAGTTCATGCATAAATTATAATATAATAATATGTTAGGTTACAACATAGGTACTTAATCCAAAGGACTCTGCGGGGACTACCCAGATCAAAATAAGACACATGCAAAAAGGTTCATCAAAATTGATCAAGGAGGAAAGAGAAATTCTTTGCACTGGATTCGCAAAAAATAATTAAGCAAGTCCAGTTTTATGTGTTTTATAAATGTCTTTTTTAATTAAATGATTATTCTAGGTGCCCCTACTAGACTTCTTTACACCACTATTACTACTTACCAGGTTTTGAACCCTCACCCCCATGCTCGAGAAGGGATCGTATAAACTTCAAGGCTAATTCCCGTACCTACTGTTCGTACCTTCCAATTCATAGCATGTTTCAAATTCCTTCAACCTTCCAACAAGTCTCCTTTGAAATGTCAAAACAGAAATCTGCATCAGTTAGTCTGATTGTGTAGTCAAGGTCGTTTTGCGTACTCTCCTATGAGAATAACCTCATAGGATAATAGCTAAAGTCGCTAACGAATGCTGAATTATTAGTACCTAACCTATGGTCCCATGTATTAGTTATAAAGATAGTATTACACATCAACCTTATAACATGATTGGAAACGTAGGTGTTACATTCATTAATGTGTTCCTTAGAAGTTAGTACTCTTTTGACAAGTTTTAGTAGTAGGTACCTACCATAGGTATTTTAAACATGGCTTTTAACTAACCTAATGAAAATGGAAAACAGTTATATATAGCCTATGAATGGACGTCTACAGGCCAAAGATTTTTTATGAGATAAGCCAGTAAATGAGCAGATGGACCTAATCGGTAAGCAATCGGCGCCGCCCATGGACACCCGAAACACCAGAGCATTTCAAGTACGTTACCAGCATTTCGGGTATTAGGAATTTGAGGATTGGTGGGAAATCGGATAGATGTCACTCGCGCATTGTTGAGCCTATAAAAACTTTAAATTTTTGAAGAAAAATACATCATCTGATACTTAACACTTCATAAGGTTACGCTAAGTTAATTTAATGTCTTTAAACCTTAACTGTCAGTTGTGTATATTCCCGGAAGAGCTAAGAAATTGAAACTATACTATACTTGGGTTTAACCCAAGTAAGTAGCATGACTCAACAATCTATTATTTTAACATCGGGAACATTATCTACTTATCTTAAGGGTCTGTTTATCCAATAGATAAATTGATATACACATGTATCTGTCAGTAGACAAACAACGTGATGTAATATTAATATTTGTGTGAACAATTGTTACAAATTGTATTCTGAGATATTTTGAAAGTAAAATGCTTTGTGTATCCTACTAAATCCGTTATGAGAAAGCATGGTGATTAATGCTCAAACCTTTTTGTCCTGTGAGAAGAGTCTGTGTTCAGCAGTAGGCACCTAAGTTGTTGATGATGATGATGATCCTACTAAACGTTTAAAAAAATAGAACTAGTACTGGGTGCACTGAACAACTAAGCTAGGCCACTGGCAACCAATTTGTCACAAGAATAAGACATCATTATAAATTAAGGAAACCTAATTAGTGGCAACAGAACTTAACATCTGACACGAAGAACGAAAAATCCAATTAACGAACTACCTACCAAAAATATATCTAATAAAACCTCATTGAACTTGTAAATGGAATCAAAGTTCCTTTTAAACACAAAATGAAGTTTCGTGAGAAACTTTAGTTAGATAAATAAACCGAACTTAAATGGTGTCTCCACATAAACGAACGCCAAAGTTTTGGAATAAAAGTCACTTAGTAAAAGCGAATGTAATTTAGTTCCCTCATCAGAAGAAAAACCAATCAATTTTACCGTGTAACTGGAGGCTACAATACATTTATTTATCAGCGCCCCTACTCTTCCCGGTGGTGTCATAAGAGTATACACGGGGAATACCTCGGCATTGATCAACCAGTCAGCAGCGTTCTATGATAAATCTTCACCTTTTAAACAGTGTGGAGATCATTTTCTAAGCGTAGAGGTAAATCTCTGTTTTGTAGACGAGACCTACAGTACTGCAATAAACTCTCACGAGTGGTCAATTTCTGGTTAGGCTGATGCGTAGAAAATGTCAGTAACTGCAGACTGTAGGAAATTTCGCTAGACTAATGCGTAGAACATGTCAGTAACTGCAGACAGTAGGAAATTAAGTATGATGTTATTATCGTTTTGATAAAACCAACTCGTGGATTAGTGTTCTTCTAATTATCAATGACTTGTGATAACCTGAATAACAATCACAACAAAAACAACGTACTTGTATAAATAGTTCCGTGTAGATTAACGAAGGCATCAGTTGTGGAATTTCAGTTACATTTATATTATTTATCATCTATTTTGAAAAGAAATGTTTTAATTACAATTACAAACACTTCTAATATCAAAATCCGATTGATTTAATATATTTTTTCTTTAAGTGGGAGTTAAAAGAATATATTTTAATTTTTAATACACCTTTTTCATAACAAAAAGAAAAACAGAAAACTTATTGTAATGTCACTCCTGCTTCCAACAGGGACGAGGAAAGAGAAACATTTAATATTTGTGCAAACTCAACTTGTACGGACATCGAAGACGGAGATGAAAACTCTCGACCCCTCCTCTCTAATTAATTAACACAATCAAATTATTTAGTTTATCACTTCGAATTTCCTTTTCTTTATAAGCAGAGATGAAGCCATATAATAATAACAAACGCAGTCATAGAACTTTCGTATAAAGTAACATTATGTGTGATGCCTAGCAGTTATTCTGATACTAGAGTCTGACCGCGGCTTCGCCCACGTTCTCGTATGATGAAAAGTAGCCTATATGAAAGAAAAAAAGAAAGAAAGAAAAACCATTTATTTTGCTACGACACACAACAAGAATTTAGAAACACAAAAAAAAGCCTATGGTGCGTCGCAGCAATTATGTTATTCTACATAATAATCTATAGCCGCGGATATTACTGGAGTTCTGGCTTGGAGAGCAGGAGAAGGAACAGGGTGGGTTTTAGTCAGTAAGAGTCTGATACTCCCTCTCGCCTCACCCAAGGCGGGAGAAGTCATTGGGTGATTTTTGCCCCTAAAGAGGTCATATAACATTCAATCAATTAAAAAAGTATTTTATAACGTAGCATTATATGTTATATGTAGCTTGTATTTTGATATTTTAAAATGTTTATCAAAACACGAAAAGTAGGACCACAGACATAGAGTAGATCTATGTCTGTGAGTAGAACGCTTACCTCTATAAAGTGCTATCAAATAATTGGATGCACGGAAACAGTAACAAAAATATTGTCTTACATTCTGTTAGTCCACAAACATTAGTAAATTAAAAATGTATACGTGTTACGTAGTGTCCTTTTGTAGTCATGTAGAGCTAAGTTTGGATAAACTATGTTTTTTATTACTGTTGCTTAACTAGATGGGGAGAGTAAGAAGCAGTCTAATCCTCGATCATAAATGAATATTTTCGTTTCCTTAGGGAGTTATCCTTAAGGAAACGAAAATATTCATAATATTAAATTTTTTGGAGTAGCAGTTTTTAAGTTACGCACTTGCATACCTACATATTTGTGATTGGTTTTTATTGATTACGTAGACTACACAGTACCGTTATAGGTAAAAATAATCAAAAAACTCGCCTCGCCGTTCAGGTTAAAAATAAATTCATATACGAATTTTATTCGCTAGCGGCAAATCTAAATTCTACATTCGAAATATCAAGTTGGTGAAACAGAAAGCAAAAGTGAATGAGTTATAGCATAGACTATCATAATTAACTTTCACTGAGAAACCAAAGCGTGTTTATCTCCGGTTAGATACAAAAATAATTTGCGTTTTAATCTTATACTATGGTATTATGTAGACAGGTGCTAAATAGCCTTTCTATACAAGTTTATCACAACATTCGCAAATCTTCTTTCTATACGGGTCCAATGGGGTGCGGTGCCAGAAGACCTCCCCGTGGTGCACCCTGGGTGCGGGCGACAGTCTCCCTAGCGGGGGTGATAGGGTTGGAGTGACTGTCGCCCGCAGCAGACTTCTGGACTGGGCGGGCGAACCCGATAGGGTTCTGGAGGCGGCGGGCTGTGTGCGGAGGCTCATAGCCCGCGCTTCCGAGGGGCGTTTCTCCGCCCGTCTCTCTGGACATAGCAGAGAGCGTGGCGTAGAGGCAAGGGCGGTGCTCGTTGTGCACTCACCCTGCCGGCGAGCAGCATCGGGACACAAGCTGTCCCCGATTGCAGCCGTCGATATCGTAACCCGTAAAGAGGTCACGGTCATGTTTTGTGACTCTGATCGGGACGAGGGTCTTGGCTTGGTCGCCCGGACCGCGAGGAAGATAACCTCTATAAAAAATTCCTCCAATACTAAGTTCTGGTGCGCGGCGAGAGTATGCATGGCTGAGGAGTAGTGTCAGTCGCGAGCGCACCCCCAGCTAGGGGACCAGTGGAACCTCTAGTTGGGAAACAAATGAACACTTACCCACGTACAGGGGGCACTGCCAGGGTGGACCGAATATTTCCCCCATACTCGTGGGAACTGTATGGAGAAAGTAAAATCTAAAAAACAAAACCACAACTGTCGGAGGAGGAGAGTGCGGGTGAGCTTGGCTCACCTGCAGACGTAGTAGAGGGAGCCCAAGGGGCTCTGGCGCCCGTGGGGAGACGCTGGACACATCTAGCATGCCCCACACACGGGCATCAATTACGATGGTGTCGGACCCTGAGTCCGACACATCACTGGCGGATCGGCTGAGCGTGAGCTCGAAGGGCTCACGCCGTCGCGTGACGGGGACGTTTAAGCGTCCCAGGCTGGAGGAGGACGCTTCGTCCCCGTCCTCCGGCGCGCAGGCGCCTCCCCCTAAAGTCCCAACGGCGGCGCGGGGTAGGGGCGGCAAGGGCGGCGGTCGCCGGAAACCGGCACCAGTTGCCTGCGTGGAGTCAGCCGAGCAGCTGGCTGCGGAGGGCAGGGCTCTCTCGAGCGCTGCCCGTTCAGAGTCCTCCGCAGCCGAGATGTCCGGCGTGGAGGTTTCGGAGGGCGAGTCGGGCTCCGAGAGCGCGAGCGGCTCCGGGCACCTCCGACAGGCCATCACGGAGGTGCTCCATAAACTGGCTATGGGGAAATCCCAGCCGGTTAGGCTCTCCCTCCTCAGGGCGGCGGTGGCCACTATTACGGAGGCAGCCTTGGAGCAGTGCGCGGTGCCCACTGCAGAAAAGGTGCGCTCCGAGCTGGGCGAGATGCGGCGGGAGCTGGCGCGCTTGGCGGCCTCCAATGCGGCCCTGGAGGCCGAGCTGCGGACGGCCAGGGCCGAGCTCGCCGCTGCTCGCGGCAGTCCCCCACCGCCCCGCCCGGCGGATCCGACGTAGTCGGACTGCTGCGAGCGGAGATGGCTGCCTTCCAGCGACGTTTTGACGTGCTGGAGGGCAGGCTTTTGCGCCCCCCGCTCGCATCGAGCCGGGCCTCCCCGCCCGCGGCATCGGGCTCATACGCGGCTGCTGTGGCCAAGCCTCCGACCTCCACTGGTCAGGCTGCCGCGGCCCCCAACCGCCGGCAAAGGCGCGGGCGCCTCCTCCCGCGAGGCCCTCGGCGCCCCCGCCGGCGCAGACCCCAGCTGCGCCGATGGCGCCTGCGCCCATGAGGCGCAAAAAGAGGAGGGACACTCCAGCCCGGCAAGCTGGAGTTGCAGCAGCGGCGGCGGAACCCGCCCGCGCGAGTGGAGGACGGCGTTGGCAAATCGCCGGCGAGGCGAGGAGAGTCGCCAGGGAGGGCCGAAAGCGCCGCAAAAAGGCGCAGCGGCAGCGACGGCAGCAGCAGCGCAGGGAGAAACGCGCTGCTGCCTTGCTCCTCGCCCCTAAGACCGCGGCTGTAGTTATTACACTGCAGCCCGAGGCGGTCAATAGGGGCGTTACCTATGGTGACGTCCTCGCCAAGCTCAAGGGGGCGGTAACACCTGCGGAGTTCGGGGCCCCGGACGGGTTTGCGGTCAAGGTGACCGCTACCGGAGCCCGTCTACTGGAGGTCCCCGGCGCGGCCAGTGGCCCGTCGGCCGACGCCCTGGCTGAGAGGCTTAGGGCGTGCCTCGGGGCAGACGAGGCCCGCGTGTCCAGGCCCACCAAATGTGTGGATGTCCGGATATTGGGCCTGGACGACTCCGTCACGGAAAGTGAGGTGGTGGCCGCTGTGGCCAGGACGGGAGGGTGCCCTGCTGACCAGATCAAGGCGGGCACCATCCGTCCGGACAACTCGGGGCTGCGCACGGTGGTGGTGAGCTGCCCCGTCACAGCGGCCAAGAAGCTGAAGGAGGGCAAAAGGCTCTTGGTGGGATGGGTCTCGGCGCAGGTAAAGCTGCTCGAGACCCGGCCTCTGAGGTGCTACCGTTGTCACGTGGGGGAGCACGTGAGCGCCAAATGCACCTCAGAGGTGGACCGCAGCGACTGTTGCTTCCGCTGCGGTCGGCCCGGTCACAGGGCCGGCTCCTGCACTGCCCCGCTGCACTGCAACGCATGTGCGGCGGCTGGCAAGCCGGCCAATCACCGGGTCGGGAGCAAGGGCTGCTCCCCTCCTGCCAAACCCAAGGGCAAAGGTAGGCCCTCCGCCACCCCTGCCGTTTCCGCCGCCGCCGCCGCCACTGCCGCCGCAGTCGCCGCTGCCGCTACTGAGGAGATCGGAATGGACTGTCAATAATGGCTCCATTCCGCCTCCTCCAGGCGAATATTAACCACTGCGCCGCTGCTCAGGATCTCCTGCTCCAGAGCATGGCGCAGTGGTCGATCAATGTCGCCGTGGTCTCCGAGCCGTACTTTGTCCCGCCCAGGGATCACTGGGTGGCGGACCTGGACGGCTCGGTGACCATCATCTCATCGGCCGCCGCCGGTACCCCGACTCTTGAGGCAGCTCAAAGAGGCCGGGGTTGTGTCGCAGCACGGTTCGGAGAGCTCGCTGTGGTGGGCGTGTACTTCTCTCCGAACCGAACTCTCGCCGAGTTCCACAACTCCTTGATGGAGTTGGTCACAGTCGTCGTCGGGTTCCGTTCCCTCCCCGTGCTCGTCCTCGGGGACTTCAAAGCCAAAAACTTGGCTTGGGGTTCCCGGTTCACCGACGTCCGGGGTAGGATGGTGGAAGACTGGGCCCTTGAGACAGGCCTAGTCGTCTGAACCGGGGTTCTGTCCCCACGTGCGTGCGGATGCAGGGCGAGTCGGTGGTGGACATTTCGTTCGCCAGCCCTGCTCTGTCACCGCGTATCGTTGACTGGCGTGTCATGGAGGAGGTGGAGACGTACTCCGACCACCGGTATATCCGGTTCGACGTCTCCGCCGAGTCCGCGACCGCCGGTCAGACAGGCCCCATGTGGCCCGCGTTGGGCGCTGAAACAGCTGGACCGGGAGCTGCTCCTGGAAGCCGCCATCGTGCAGGCCTGGGTGATACCACCGGTCAGGCCTGCCGACATTGACGATGAGGCCAAGTGGCTCCAGGACGCCATGTCCAGGATCTGTGACGTGGCGATGCCCCGGATCCGGTCGAGGCAACAAAAGCGCCAGGTGTACTGGTGGTCGCAAGAGCTGGCAGCTCTACGCAAGGCGTGCACTGCTGCGCGACGCCAGTACACTAGGCACCGCAGGCGCCGTATCCGTCCTCCAAATGCGGAGGCGAGAGAGGCGGAGTTGTACGAGGGATACAGGGCGGCGAAGCCCTCCTCAAGGCGGAGATATTGCGGGCCAAGGAGGAGGCCCGCCGAGGATGCTGGGGACTCTGAATAGAGACCCGTGGGGACGCCCGTACCGCATGGTACGCGACAAGCTCGCGCTTGGGCTCCCCCGCTCACTCAGAGTCTCCGGCCAGAAGTCTTGAGGAGGTAATTGGCGCCCTGTTCCCCCGACTGTGGAGGGGCTTCACCCCTCCGTATATGACTCCGCCCCCTGCGGTGCCCGACGCGGGCTATAGCGACGACGACGACGACATCGTCCCAGAGGTGACCGAGGCAGAATTGAGAGCGGCGGTGCGCCGGATGGGCGCCAAGAACACCGCCCCAGGACCCGACGGCTTGCATGGCAAAGCATGGGTCCTGGCCTCAGAGGCTCTCGGCCTCGATTAATCGGTCTCTACAGCGCATGCTTGGAGAGAGGCCAGTTCCCGCTGCTCTGGAAAGCGGGAAACTGGTCCTCGTGCGGAAGACGGGGCGCCCTGCGGACTCTCCGTCCGCGTACCGGCCCATAGTGCTGCTCGACGAGGTGGGGAAAGTCTTCGAAAGAATCATTTCGAACCGCCTCGTCGCGCACCTGACGGAATTGGGCCGGACTATCGGACGGCCAGTTCGGCTTCCGCAGAGGGCGCTCCACGGTGGACGCCATCATGCGCGTTAGGGACCTCACGACGGGGACTGCAGTGTCCAGGGGTAAGGTCGTAGTGGCGGTGTCTCTGGACATCGCCAACGCCTTCAACTCCCTGCCCTGGAGCTGCATCTTGGAGGCACTCCGATATCATCGGGTGCCTACCTACCTCCGTCGTGTAATCGAGGCTTACCTGACGGACAGGTCCGTCATCTACCCCGGTCACCGGGGCGAGTGGAACCGGCGAGAGATGTCACGCGGTGTTCCACAGGGTTCGGTTCTGGGGCCGCTCCTGTGGAACATCGGTTATGACTGGGTGCTGCGCACCGACCTCCCGAACGGCGTTAGCACATATGCTACGCCGACGACACGCTGGTGCTAGCGCACGGGAGGTCGCACCAGGCGGCGGCCGATTAATGGCGACAGCGGTTGCGACAGTCGTTGAGAGAATCCGGCAGTTGGGACTCGAGGTGGCGCTCCACAAGTCCGAGGCCATGTGTTTTCATGGCCGCGGGAACGCGCCACCTCCGGTGGGTCCAAATAATGGCGGGAGGGGTTACCATCGGCGTCGAGACGGCGATGAAGTACCTGGACTCGTCCTCGACAGTCGGTGGAACTTCGTGAGCACTTCCGACGTTTGGCTCCAAAGTTGGCGAGGGTGGGGGCTGCGTTTAAGCGCATCCTCCCCAACCTCGGGGGGCCAAACGCCTCCTGCCGGAGGTTATACGCCGGGGTCGTGCGGTCCATGGCCCTCTACGGCGCCCCTGTTTGGGCGCCGAACTGTGCAGCGCGGCCCGCTCGGACGCTGCTTATGGCACAGAGGGTCATGGCGATCCGAATGATCCGCGGATACCGCACGATCTCTGGGGAGTCGGCGAACCTCCTTGCCGGGTTACCGCCGTGGGAGCTGGAGGCGAAGGGGCTCGCGCGCGTGTATCGCATGCGCGCGGAGGCACGTCGCCGGGGCGAAACTCCGCTGCCGCGCCAGATTACTGCGTGGCGGGATGACCTCCAGCGCGATCTCATGGCGGAATGGCAGCAACGACTGTCGCAACCGAGGGCTGGGCTCGCTGCCATTGCAGCGGTAAGTCCCCTCTTTGAGGAGTGGCTTGAGAGACGCTACGGCGTCCTCACCTACCGCCTGACGCAGGTCCTCACCGGACATGGAAGTTTCGGGAGGTACCTGTGTCTGATGGGGCGGGAGGAAACGCCCGGGTGTCATCACTGCGAGGACCGCCCTGAGGACACGGTGGAACACACTGTTGCGGAATGCCCTGCGTGGGCTGAGCACCGCCGTGCCCTCAGGGAAGTGATCGGCGATGGCGACCTCTCGCGTCCGGGCCTAGTGCAGGCCATGATGCGGAGCGAGGGGGACTGGGATGCCGTCTCCTCCTTTTGCGAAGCAGTCATGCTGCTAAGGAGGAGGCGGGACGCGTGAGGCAGCGAAGCGCTGCCTCCTCGCAACCCAGCCATCGCGAAGGACACACCGGGCGTCGGGGATCGCGGGACGATCTCCGGCCACCGTAAGCGCGGGCCTGCGGACGGCGAGCATGGGTGGCTCCCCGTCCGACCAGAAACAGACCCGAGCGTACGGCGCGTCGCGTTCCGCGCGCGCCTCAAAGAGCCATCAGACCACCACAGATGGGGCCCAATAGGGCCGATGCCGATTCGGAGTCGCGGAGAACCTAACGGGTAACCGGGGCTCCGGCTCGACGTGCAGGAGAAGGAACGGGGTGGTTTTTAGTCAGTAAGAGTCTGACACTCCCTTCCGCCTCACCCAGGCGGGAGCAGTCATTCGATGATTTTCCCCCCTTAAAAAAAAAAAAAAAAAAAAAAATACGGGTCCAATAATATTCATTTGCAAATGTTTAGAACGTTCTTTTATTCTTTTTTTAAATACAATGACGTCCAAAACGAATGTTTACGTTTAAATACAAGAAAGTAGCAAAGACAAAACAAGTTTTTAATTAAGTAAAAAGTATCTAAGTTTGACAGTGGTGTAACATATAACAAGTATATGCTAAATCAATCTTTAAAAGCAGTACCTACACAAAGGCACACTTATGTATTAATTGTAAGTGAACAGTTATGTTGAATAACCATAGCTTTTTGAGTTCTTTATAAGATTGATTTGTAATGATAAGATCGTCCATTGTCCATTCAGCTTTAACATGATTTTTTGTCCATACTATAATTTAATAGCTATACTTTAGAGAACCTAACGGGTAACCGGGGCTCCGGCTCGACGTGCAGGAGAAGGAACGGGGTGGTTTTTAGTCAGTAAGAGTCTGACAATCCCTCCCGCCTCACTCAGGCGGGAGCAGTCATTCGATGATTTTCCCCCCTTAATAAAAATACTTTATTTTGTTGACTGAGCTTTGAACTCTCTGTTGATTTGTTTGATTGAGATTGCAAAAAATAATCTTTGTAATGACTAGAGTTGACAGTTTTTAATGACGCAATCAAGCCGCCATCTTGTTGTTTACTTCGATCTATCTCTAACGATTTAAATTTCATTCCGTTATACTCTGTGGTAGGATCCAGACGTATTACTTCCAAGTTTTAAAAGGATAATATAAAATTATCGTACTTGAATGTCTGCGTGTTTTATTATCAGCCCCTGCCTAAATTTCAACAGGTTATGGGCCCAGTGTGCGCGAGTGTTACATAATTACCACTGTTAAATTAATTTAAATTCAAATTATAACCGTTATTGAAGAAAATAATAATATGGATTTAAAATTAAAACGAAATATAAAACCGTTCGACGGCGAGAAGTATAGTATTTGGAAATTTAGAATACGTGCGTTGTTGAGCGAACTGAACGTATTAAAAGTGATTGAAAGTAATCCAGTCATTCGAGATAGTTCATGGGACAAAAGTAACCGGATTGCAAAAAGTATAATTGTTGAGTATTTATCGGATTCATACCTTGGTTTTGCAAAAGAAGACAGTACGGCGAAGGATATTTTGCAAAGTTTGGATGCACTATATGAACGTAAGAGTATTGCTACTCAGTTGGCGTTAAGAAAAAAGTTGTTGGGCATGAAACTGCAAGGTGATGTTACTTTGATTAGACACTTTGCTGCGTTTGATGATTTAATCACTGAATGCTTGCGGCTGGCGCTAAACTCGAAGAAACCGACAAAGTCGCCCATTTACTTTTAACACTACCCTCAACTTATGATGGAGTTATAACTGCGATCGAAACTTTGTCAGAAGACAACTTAACTTTAGCATTTGTAAAAACGAGGCTCCTGGACCACGAGGTCAAACTGAAGAATGAATCCAATGATACGAGTGCTAAAGTTTTACAAGCTACTGCTGAAAACAAGACGAGACAGTTTAGAAAAAGGAAATTTGAAAATCATACATCCAATAACAACCAGAAAGATCAGAATACAAGGAAAAAGTCTAATTTTGTAAAATGTTATCATTGTGGCCGGAAAGGACATATGAAAAATGACTGTTATTATTTCAAGCGCATGAATCAACCGAAAACTATGGACAGGTCGAGGACAGTACAAGCAGTCGATATAAATCAGCCTTCCGCATCAGCTCAATCATCAGCTGATTTTTCAGGTTTTGCTTTTATGACCGGTGAATACAATGTGGATGCAGCCGAACGGAAAATTACATTCTTGTTAGATTCCGGAGCATCGGATCATATTATTAACAGGGAAGGTCTATTTATTAATTCTGTTGATTTATCTATTCCTATAAAAATTTCAATTGCTAAACACGGGCAATTTATTTCAGCTACCAAGAAAGGAACATTACACGTCATTAGCAATATGGGTGTTCGAGGGACATTGGAGGATGTTCTTTTCTGCCCCGAGGCTCCCTACAACCTGCTGTCTGTGTCAAAGTTGCAACAAGCTGGAACCACTGTCATATTTGATCACCGAGGCACCCAAATATGTAAAGACGGTAAAGTAATAATGAGAGGTAGGTCAATAAATAATTTAATTGCTTTGGATTTTGAGGTATCTGTGCATTTGGTCTGTTCTATTCCTCAAGTGTATAATGTTACGATACATAATTACGAGTTATGGCATAAGCGATTAGGTCACATGAGTAAAAGTAAATTTTTAGAGTTGAAAAATAAATAAAATGATTTCTGATATTAATTTGATTGACAAAGTGATACCGAGCGATAGTTTATGCGAATCTTGTATTTATGGAAAACAAAGTAGGCTACCATTTAATCATAACAAAGATAAAAATTATGTTCAGCGACCTTTATATGTTGTGCATACTGACGTATGCGGTCCAATCACTCCTTCAACAATTAACAATAAAAATTATTTTGTTTTATTTGTTGACCAGTACACTCACTACTGTGTTGTATATCTATTAACGCATAAAACGTGTTTCTGCATTTAAAGATTTTGTGTCAAAAAGCGAGGCGAGATTTAATTTAAAAATAGTTTATTTATATTGTGATAACGGTACAGAATATTTATCTACCGACATGAAAAATTATTGTGTTGAAAAGGGAATAACTTATCATTTCACTGTCCCAAGAACGCCTCAATTAAATGGTGTTTCCGAACGAATGGTAAGAAGTATTACTGAAAAAGCTCGTACTATTTTAAATGGTGCAAATCTTCCAAAATTATTTTGGGGTGAAGCTGTGTTGAATGCTGTATATTTAATTAATTTAACTCCAACAAATGCTTTAAAATCATCCAAAACACCATTTGAAATGTGGCATAATAGAAAACCACAGATAAAATATTTAAAAGTTTTTGGTTCAACTGTTTATGTGCACGATAAAATCTTTAAAACCAAATTTGATGTTAAGTCGTGGAAAGGTATATTTATGGGATACGAACCAAACGGATATAAAGTTTGGAATCCTGAATGCGAAAAATTTGCTACTGTCAGAGATGTTATTGTTGATGAGACCAATTTTCTTCAATCCAGGCCTATATTGCAGCCTGAAGAGAATGTTGTAAATTCTCGTGATTATGTTAACATTGACAAGAATTGTAAGTCAATGAAGTCTCAAAATACTGACAGGGGTAAATCAGATAGCTATAAATCTGATGATTATGAGAGTCCTCGTAAAATTCGCAAAAGTAACCATGACATAATCGACTCGGAGCAAACAAATACATGTCTTGATGATCCTTCAGTTGTCGTAGGTGATGACGATACAAACAGTAATGTTGAACTTCGTAGGAGTGATAGGCTCAAGGGTCGTCCTTCTATTTCTTATAAAGAAATCGATGATTACCTTATGTGTACTCAATCAATTTTGTGTAAAGTACCAAATTCATTTCATGAGATTAAAACTCGATACGATAGAGCTCAGTGGGAAGGTGCAATTAATGACGAATTAAATTCATTATTATTAAATGAAACATGGACTTTAGTACCGCGACCGGATGGTAAAAATATTGTAGATTGCAAATGGATTTTTAGTATCAAAAATGATGAATTTGGAAAACCTTTACGTTACAAAGCTAGGCTTGTTGCTAGAGGCTTTAGTCAGCAATATCTCATTGATTATAATGAGACCTTTGCACCTGTTGCAAGAATAGCTAGTTTTAGGTTCCTTATTGCTTTTGCTAATCAATATAACTTGCTGATTCACCACATGGACGTAAAAACTGCATTCCTTAATGGGGTATTAAAAGAAGATATATATATGAAAGTTCCAGAGGGTATATCTTGCAAACAGGGTTATGTGTGCAAACTAAATAAAGCGTTATATGGGCTTAAACAGGCAGCTAGGTGTTGGTTTGAAATTTTTGAGCAGTCACTTAAAGAGAAAGGTTTTCAAAATTCATCAGTAGATAGATGTATTTATGTACTAAATAAAGGTGATATACAAAGCAATATTTATGTGATACTTTATGTCGATGATTTGGTTATAATTAGTGCTAATAAAATAGCAATAGATGATTTTAAAATGTATTTAATGAATAAATTTAAGATGACAGATTTACAAGAAATAAAATTGTTTCTTGGAATTAAAGTCACTCGTTTGATGATATGTTGATGTTAGATCAAAGTGCTTATATTAAAACAATTTTAGCTAAATTTGGCATGCAGGATTGTAAACCTGTAAAAACTCCTTTAGAGAGCAAACTTGATTATGAAGCACTAAATTCAGACGAAAACTACAATGCTCCATGTCGTAATGTAATAGGTTGTCTGATGTATATAATGTTATGTACTCGACCCGACTTGAGTACTAGTGTTAATATACTGAGTAGGTATAGTAATAAAAATAGTAAAGAATTGTGGCAATGTCTTAAAAGGGTACTTAGATATTTAAAAGGCACAAGTGATTTGAAGCTATGTTATAAAAGGTGTGAGTATAATAACATCTTAACTGGTTATGTAGACTCCGATTGGGGAGGTAATGATACAAATGACAGAAAGAGTACAACCGGGTATATATTTAAATTATTTGAGAAATGTACAGTAACCTGGAATACTAAGAAACAACTGTCAGTTGCAGCCTCTTCCACTGAGGCTGAGTACATGGCTTTATATGAAGCTGTTAAAGAAGCCTTATGGCTTAAGTCCTTAGCAAAGAGTATTCATATTGATATTTCTACTCCTATTGTAATATACGAGGACAATAATGGCTGTATTAGTATAGCAAATAATCCGACTAATCATAAGCGGACAAAACACATAGATATAAAGTATCATTTTTCTAGGGAACAAATAGAGAAAAATGTAATCAAGCTTAATTACATTCCTACAGGTCAACAACTGGCAGATGCATTGACAAAGCCGTTGCCTGCAGTGACGTTCCACGAAATGACACGAAATATGGGTTTGCAATAATGAGTTATGATTATTAAACTTATGTTAAGATTTGTTATTGATTATATTATGTATTATTGATTATTTTGATGGAATGATCTGATAAGGTTTTACTGGGTTTTCCTTATCCGAGCAACAAATGTTGGATCATTATAATTGTATTTTTCCCAGACCTACTTGGAAGATATACAGTTCTGGTTAGGCAGATTGTTATTGTATTCCAGATTAATTTTTGAGGGGGCGTGTTGATTTGTTTGATTGAGATTGCAAAAAATAATCTTTGTAATGACTAGAGTTGACAGTTTTTAATGACGCAATCAAGCCGCCATCTTGTTGTTTACTTCGATCTATCTCTAACGATTTAAATTTCATTCCGTTATACTCTGTGGTAGGATCCAGACGTATTACTTCCAAGTTTTAAAAGGATAATATAAAATTATCGTACTTGAATGTCTGCGTGTTTTATTATCAGCCCCTGCCTAAATTTCAACACTCTCAATCAATTTAAACTGATGAAATGACATAGTTTCAATTTTCATCTAGATTTTACTTTTTTTTTTTAAATATATTAAAAAATGACTAACATTAGATATGAATGATAATTCTAATTAGAGATGCGCCGAATATTCGTTTGGTATTCGGTATTCGGCATATTCGGCATTTTTGCCACTATTCGTTTTCGGCCGAATTATTCGGTTTTAGTGCCGAATATATTCGGTTTGAGTATTTCTATTTTATTGGCTACATCATACATGGCATGGAATAGAACTGAAAGACAAGCTTCTTATATAAGATTTATTTTGTTCATAAAATTTGCAAAGGAGCATAATAAAAATCTAATACCTAAATGAAAACAATTATTAAACTTGCTATTAAAATGTATTTTAACATATTAAGTCAACATATTTATTTCTTGACCTATAGTAATTAGTAATAGTTAACAATCATTTTAAAACTTAACTCAACATATATTTTTAAGCCGTAGCTCAATATTCATTTCACTATTTATTATTAAACATAACTAATTCTTATATCTTTTTGTATATAAACTTAAATTTTTATAACTCTATATAAACTTTTATTTTTCAAACTGAGATCAACATTTTAAAATTTAAATAAACACACTTACTTGGCAAGTTATTATAAATTAAAATATTAATATTAATCAATAATAGGGACTGTAACAGTATACCTTAAAAATAATAGAAATCACAAGTAAAATAGAACACAGGCAAAAAGGAACATATTCATTATATCTAATATTTATAATTTATTAAAGGTAAATTATGGTGCAAAACACCAAGCTCTCTGCCCTCTCCGGTAAGAGTCTATTTCGTTTTTCTTCATACAGGTTCCCTGCTTCCGAAAATAATCGTTCACTGTAAACACTACTACCAGGAGCACTTAGAAACACTCTAGCTAAATTGGCTAAATGTGCATATTTTGACTTATGCTTTGCCCACCAATCAAAAGGGCTCTGGTTTCTTGGTAGTAAACTTTCAGATTCATAATTGTTCAATTCCACGGCAATTGGGCTTTTAGGATCTTCCGAAATGACAGGATTCGTCAAGGCAAGTTCTTCATAACAATTCCAAAATGTCACATGAGATTCCTCTAAAAAATTTGAAACATTTTGTGGAGGTCTTCCTCTGTTTGTAGCTTCATCTTCGCTTGAGCTTTCTGCATCAAGGTCGCTTCTTTGTATCGCTTCTAGAAAAAGCTTTCTTCTCACCAGTTCATAATTTTCTTGGGCAAAAAATCTCGTTCTAAATCGGGGATCCAATAATGTTGAAAGGCAGTAGTATTTGTCTTCTTCCAAATTTTTAAAACGACACTGAACTTCTTCTCGTAGTTTTTGTACCATTTCTGGTATATTTGAACATATTTCTGAAATTTCGGGTTTTGTTAAATATTTGATCAGAGTGTTACTGTGGGGAATCACTTCTGAAATTGTAGAAAATGTAGAACTTGTAATTTTGGTGATTTCTTCAAAAGGTTTTAATAGAATTAAACATTCTTTGAGAATCTGCCACTGTCTTTCAGTACAATTTCGAATGTTAACTGAGCCAGAATTGTCAGAAATATAAAGCGAAATCGCACGTTTTTGTTCAACGACTCTTTCCAACATATAATAGGTGCTGTTCCACCTAGTTGTGACGTCCTGGACAAGCTGATGCTCAGTTAGATGAAGTTCTTTCTGGATATCTTTCAGTTTTTGTTGCGCCGTGCTGGAGTGGTTGAAGTGTGTTACTATTCTTCGAGCGGAGATCAAAGCGTCACTTACGTTTTCAACCTCTAATGCCGCTTTAATGGCCAACTGCAATGTATGTATAAAACACCCCTTGCCTTCAAATGCACTTTCCTTTATGGCTTTTACCATATTAGGACCGTTATCTCTCACGATCACATGGATAAGCGAAGATATGCCCCAAGTTGAAGCTAATTCTTCTAATACAGAACGTATTTGATTACCTGAATGGGACCCAACAAAATGTTTCATTTGCAGAACTCTGTGTTGAAGAATAAAATCCTCATTAAGCCAGTGTGCAGTAAAGCTTAGAAAGCAAAGCATGTTGTTCATGCAAGTCCACATATCAGATGTAATCGAAACAGCATTGGCCTTTGAGATTTCATCTTTGATTAACTTTTTAAGTCTCTCATAAATTGCCGGAATCACCACTTCACTCATATACTTTCTTCCAGGCAACTTATATTTAGGCTTCAATAAATGCAATAATCTGTCAAAGCCTTTGTTTTCCAGAATCGAAATAGGTTGATTGTCGGTTGCGATCATTTCAGCGATGGCATTATGAATTTCTTTTGCTCGAGAATCATTAATATCCCATTTCGTAACAAAAGCCTCCTCTAAAGTTTGTTGTTTATTGGATTTTACACTCGAAGTTGTAGGTAAAGTGTCAAAGCTATGTTCAGGAGCGCTCACAGAAGTAGACGATGTTTCTGGCAATTGATCTTTATGCTTCAACTTCAAATGATTTGTCATTCCATTCGTTGAAGCAGTGCGCCCTGTTCCACCGCGAGAAATAACAGAACTACACAAAGTGCACTTAACTTTGGTTTTGTCATCTTCCATTTCGTCAAAAAAGTCCCAAGCACGTGATCTTTTACGCCCACTCATATTGCAAACACGAAAAAGTTTATATTTTAATTTATTAACAACTTACACGTGCAATGTTTTAGAGCAAAGTGACGCGCAATGTGTGCGCGGGTGGCGGGCGGCGAGGTACGACTCGCTCGCAACTGCCAGCGGCGACAAGTGGCGTGCATGTTTGAACCTGTTTATGCGGGAGTGCAGTGAAATGGTAAACCGAATAATTCGGCCGAATATTCGGTTCGGTAAAGATTGAACCGAATAGTATTCGGTATTCGGTTATTCGGTAGAACTACTATTCGGCGCATCTCTAATTCTAATATAGCATCAAGTTTCCAAATAGAAACTTAATCCTTGGTCACTGACCGCTAATAAATGAGCCTGCTTTAAATTATATGCTGGCACGATGCCTTAAATTAAATATATAATTATGTAGATATTATTTTGCTCATGTTTTCAACTCTAAATAGCAAATATTACTTATATTTCGGAGCCGCGGAAGGTTGCCGGGGCTCCGGTTCGAAGGGCGTTGGAGTGGAGTGGTTTTGGATCAGTAAGAGTCTGACACTCCCTCTCGACTCTCCCGGGCGGGAGAAAACATTGGATGATTTTCACCCCTAAAAGAATATACATAGTTCTACTTACATATGTCTTAGTACATACATATGTAGGTAATGTCTCGGTATCTCTGTCCCCAGGATGATTAAAGTATGACACAAAATTAATACTTATGTTAAAATTGCAATGACTGTGGGTCCCATGCGTTTATGTCAAGTGTTAACCACTTTAAATAAACCCTCCTGATTGATCTCGAATACGGGGGCCATTTTACTAATTTAATACCTAAATCAATTCACATCTAACACTGAAGTTAAAAATAAACATCCATAAACTTTTTTGTAATCTGGGAATGAATGATTGCAAGCATTAAAACTTGTGACAACAGTATACGATCACCATAACAACAAAGTTCAAGTTCTAGCACGATTTCGAAGCAACATAGACATCGTAGCATTACCAACCCAAAAGCGAGTAAATTACAAAGTGAATATAGTTTCTCGTCTAGTTTCCTTCATGGTGTGAACTGACAGATGCTTATCATACCCGTCTCACTGTCACTGGATATTAGCCCTTCGCATCGAACACGGGCCCCGCTATTATACGAACAAAAACGGACCAATCATAAAACAGACGTACCATGTGACAATCGTTTAGGAATAGTCGAACTGTTTGAACAATATTTATAGTAAACTTTTACATCGAAATATAAAAATGTCTGATGACTCCTGACCTTTGATAGCTAAGCTTAAGCTAATTTTAAATTCAATTCGGTACCTGAATAAAATTTAAAGTTACATAGCATCTTGTATTTTTAATCCCCGACACACACAAAGGTGCGACGTGCACACACAAGTTTAACACATGGAACGCCATGGGGAACAAGGTATGGGCCACGATAGTGGAGGTTTTACCTTCAACAGTTTTCTGTCAGCAGTCAAACTGTTAATGTAGCACCCACATAACAATAGTTATAAGTCCTATGTAATAAAGAATAAACTTAATACCATAGAACATGCTGGAAAGTATACTTATAGAATCCTCATTAATTATTATGTTTTCGGTTTACACACGTAACTGTTTGACTTAACTCAGCCGCCGCGTCGCGTGTCGTGGGATGCTAGTGATGAATATGAGCCTCTAGCATGGCTTGAAACTAGTCGTTCAAATAGTTACGTGAGTAAGCTGAACACATAATAATTAATTTAGTGAGTCTCTTGAATGTTTTAAGTAATTATAGAATCCTACTTCTCAAAAAACCGTCAGTAAGAGACCGCAGAATGCGATGCACGCCTATTTTATATTTTACTAGCTTCTGCCCGCGATTTCGTACGCACAATCCCGTTTTCTCCCGTTCCCGTAGGATTTTCAGGACTTTTTTCTGTCATAAGTTCTTATGACAATAATAAATAAACACAACAAAAAAAATCAGCCAAATCGGTCTAGCTGTTCTCAAGTTATTGCGTGACAACGGGAAACGGGTTTGATTTATATACATATATATAATTATAGATATACACACCTACATATGTGTTTAAAATGTACAATAAATAAATCCTTTGTCCACATCCACAATATGCAATCCTTTTAATCAACATTTTCGTAAACACAAAGTAATCTCTTCCATGTATTCCACATTACCTACTTCGTTAAGCTGCATACTATGCACTACGTATTCAATACGATACAGTCCAGTCTATCACTTTAACCTTAATATACAGTACTTTATCAACAATGACACACTTTAGTATAATCTTTGAATAATTTATTAATCACAACCATTGTAAATCATGATAAAAGCAATGCGCGTTTACTATTAATATGTTTTATTTGTGCCATCCACACATTTTAGTTCCGGGTCTAGGTATGATGTATATCTAAATTCATATATTTGTACCTATGATACAGAAGAGAATCCCAGTGTAAGATTATGGACTAGTTTTGAGGAAAATTATGAAGTATAATCTTTGTTAAAATAATTGCAAAACAAAAGTACCGTTACACATTCTCTAAAATAGCAAGCTAAAAAGCATTCTACATATTGAGCATGCTCAAAAATCGAACGCCTGTCGATTCCCAAGCATGCCCAAAAGAAGCATGTTAATTTAGAGCAACATTTCGACATACATACTACTAAGTGACAAGTCCTCAATTAAAGCATGCTTTCGTGCTAGAAATTAGCATGTCTAACAGTACCTTAAGGCTCTCCTACTATAAATATATACAGAACGCCACGAATCTTACACACTTATATCAATACAAAACATGCTTCTTTAACTTACTATACTTTTTTATACCGGTAAGAAATATGTGACGTTTCAGTCGTCATTCTCCCTCCCCTCCCTTACATAATAATAACAACATACAAGAAGATTTGCCATAATTTCCTTTTGACGAGTTGGAGATGATTAAAGAACTAGATAGTCTATCTGCCGGTATAGTAGCAATAGAAGTGTTCAATGCTCAAAGTGTTCCCGGCTCGACCGGAGTGATATTACACGGCCTCACAGAAAAACGACGTGAAGCAACTCTTGCGTTGTGTTTCGTCGTGTGAGTGAGGTTACTGGAGGCTCAATTACACCCCCTTCCCCTTCCCCAATTTCCCCAATACCTGAATTCCCAACGACCCTCAAACTCCTAATCCCCAAAAGGCCGGTAATGCTTTGTAACGCTTCTGGTGTTCCAGGTATCCATGGGCGACGCCTATTGCTTACCATCAGGGATCCGTCTGCCCGTTTACCGACTTATGCCATAAAAAAGACTATTTTTATTTAGTTTAAATTTTAGACACTGAAACAATACGCATTATATTGCGAATTAATTAGCGTATCGTCCAAGGACGTTGATGCCATTTTTGTTTTAACAATAGGTGATAATCTATGGTCGGGTAATCTTTTGAAGGCCAGGTTTTTGTTTCAATTATTAGATACCTACCTATGTACGATGTTTTTATATCAGTCTGAAGTCATGCCTAGTTTTCGTCCAACACAGGCTCAGCTTAAAAGCACATAGGCAATAGTAAATTTTCCGTTAGGTGCATTATGTCATAGGTACTAGATTTAATCCTTTAACACATTGGATGCCGTGTCGGACAATGATATCCGACGCTAGCGGAGGATTGGCCTTTAAAAGTTTTTGTCGGCAATTAAAGGCTTAACTCGTCGAGTACCGTATTTATAGACACAATTAAAGAACAATAGGTTGCGGTCACCGGTGACCGCTTGGTGTTTGACAGTTTAATATTATAATTCAAGCGAAATTTTATTGTTTGTTGGTATATATGTTACACCTTCATGTCAAAACGGTTGAAACGATCGAGATAAAATTTGGAATAGGAGAAGATTATCCGTAGGTAGTCCGGAATAACATACAGGCCTTTTATTACACGGGAGCGCGGGCAAAACCGTTAGCAGACGCTAGTAGAGCATAAAAAATTTTGCCTAATGGATAATAACTTGCGTTAAATAGCAATATACTTATACTTCTGCTTTATAATATGAGTGAGAATTGCCATACATAACATATAGACATAACTTCTGATGCCACAGAGAATTCCAACCTCCAATATACCTACTTTACTTGACCACCAGATCAAATTCGACAGTTGCGACCTCTTAACCAACAAAGCAGTCATATTTGTTTTTTTTTTTTAACTTGCCCCACACTAGGATTTTTCCTGTGTCGTGGGTGCGTTTACAAACATACAAGTTCACATACACATGGTACCCAGACCCGGAACAACGACCTGTGGATCACACAAACAATTGTTACGTGCAGGAATCGAACCCGCAACACGTTGCGCGACAGCCAGCTGCCCAACCACTGCGCCAACTGTGCAATCTTCAGTCATGCGAATCATATTGTTATTAATTATGTATTTTTATTACTAATTTTCAGAATAGCAGTGCGTCTGCTCAAGCATATAACTAAGTTATATGACTTAGAATGGCATCTCCGAGACGGGAAGATCTTGGCCGAAGATCGAGGAGCTGTCATCATCTCAAATCATCAAAGCTCTCTCGATATATTAGGTAATTTAACAAGGTATCTTTATTATTTTAAACTGTCAAACACCAAGCGGTCACCGGTGACCGCGACCTATTGTTCTTTAATTGTGTCTATAAAACCGGTACTCGACGAGTTAAACACTATTCCTTCGACTTAAAATCGAAATTCCTTTACTGATTTCTCTGCAACATCTACCAAGTCGATAACCATTCACGATAATGTACTGAATATTGTTCTACTGATACTATTAGTAAATATAGATATAACAAATAAACTTACTAAGTATAATAATCATAATAACAAAGGTCATCAGCACCATTCACTTCAATAAATAAAAATATTTCTTCCGAGTGCGAACCGATACGGAAAAGCAATTAAACATTCAATTCCATATTGCAGTAGATACACACACATATGCATAGATACGACAATACATTGTATTGTACGTATCAACAGTTCACAAGTACGTTTACCTTCAGTTATTGATTGCCAATACGTTAAAGTATTGATAACATCTGCAACTGTTTGTATTTCTACTTATATTCTCGAATGTTCCAATTTCCAGGAATGTTCAATATATGGGACGTCGTCGATAAGTTAGCGGCGATTGCCAAGAAAGAATTGTTCTACATTTGGCCGTTTGGCCTGTCAGCCTACCTCGCTGGAGTCGTGTTCATTGACCGGAGTAATGCGAAAGGAGCTTACAGACAACTCAAAGTGACCTCCGAAGTCATGGTAAAAAATAAGGTTGGTGTCATATTTTCTATTACGTTATCTATACAGTATACTTAGTACTTCCCTGCGGCTGCGATAACGCGAACTGGGGGATTGGGCAATAAAATTTATCGTTCGCTCCCTCCCTTATGCGGAACATAACACGATAATATACAGTCTGCTCGATCTCCTAAGAAAAACAACATTGGAAATCCCATTAAAACCCTCCCTCATACAGCGAAGAACAGACATTTTTATAATTATTTTCTTATAACTAAGAGTATTTAATGCGTCTTCCTGTTCCGCGCAATTTGCTAATTATATCTGATAGTTGATACCGGCTTCTACGTCTCATAATCGTGCTCTATTAACTGCAATTAGCAGCCCTCGTTGGAGACATCTAGTGCACGTTACTGCGTAATAGGTACTCAGAGAAATATGAGTAGTAGTGTTGTCCATATAAATATGTAGGACACTAGTAAACATATATTATCTAACTTCAGTTCTTAGTCCGTTTCTTTGAACAGGGAAACCTTAAAAACGGACTCCAATTCTTAGTGGTGGTACTCATGTTACATGAGAGTAAACTTTCTATACCATAATATAGAACAACAGATGTATAGTTTTATTCAACAAAAGGGAAAAAGAAATAGAAAATAAACTAATACCGGTCTGACGTGTGATGGTACCGCTTGAGACCATCAATAACAAAGATATCACACGATTATATCCGCCATGACAGTCGGTGGAGCCCTTACGAAATTGTCGCTTTTCTCAAATAATAAAATATTAAAGGATTTTTATTGGAAAACCCCCGTAAAAGGGCCTGAACAAGGAAAAACGGGAAATATTGTAAGGGTTATGTCGTGCATAGCAACATAACGTCACGCTCTATGCCGGGGTCTAAGCGAGTATCTCATCCATACTACCAATTCCAACAGTAATGTTATTAGGACCATTTAATGGCTGGTGAACCTTTAGTAATTCTAAACAGACTCATTTATAAAATTAATAATGAACCTTGTCTATCATTGATATTTGTACCTTTCTGTATTAAAAACAACTACTTAAGTCAGACGCAACCAAAAAACTGAACCGACAAATGTAAATCGTAATTTAACTATTTTTGACTTATAAAATTGACAAGCGGAACTATAATTCTAGATTCTATTGAAGTATGGCATTGAATACTGAACCTATTACAGCTCCATTCTGAAAACAAATTAAAATTTAGTTACCCAAAAAGGGAAGAATAGTACATTATCTAAGTCCCTTTATCTTAGCATGGTGGCGTGAACATTATAACCTCGTACGTCGTACTTACAGCTCTCATTTATTAAATAGAGAAAGCTTCCCGGCTTGGATAATATTAAACTTATAAATTCAGCTTAATGCGCCAGTAACGAACTAGGATAAAACACAGATACAAAATTGCCTTGTTGCACGAAATGAGTTTCATTTAATTTTTTATTCATGCTTTGTTTTGCGTATCTGTGGACGCAGTGTGTAAAGGCTGTGTGTAATTTTGTATACCTGCATTTATATGACACGTTTTTAATTTACCTGAGTGCCTAATTACTTTCTTGCGATTTATTTTTATAATGTGTACCTACACAAATCAGTTGAAAGTTTTGTGTGTAGCAAAAATAACACAAAATAAAAAATTGCAACGTTTACTAAACACAGTTTGACAAAATAAAATTATTAAACCAAAAATCTTTCTATTATTCTCCATTTATTAATACAGTCAACAGTCAAAAGCAGAACGTACCTTTAACCAACAAGAACAAAAAGATTTTAACTGTCAAAAATGTTTTTATTTAATGAAATTCAAACAGACGTATTCTAAGAAAAAAAAGAATTTAGGAAAACGGTTGGTAAAGCGAATATTTTTTTACAGACGAAGATTTGGTTGTTCCCTGAAGGAACACGGAATAAAGATTACACGAAACTACAGCCTTTCAAAAAGGGTGCGTTCAACATCGCAGTGGCAGCACAAGTCCCCATCATCCCCGTTGTGTTCTCACCCTATTACTTCATTAATAAGGAGAAATACATTTTCAATAAAGGTAAGCTCTTCCATAAAAGATAATGTGTTTACTATTAAAGCACCTCCTTCCTTCTAATTGATGAACACTAGCTTAGGAAATGTAAATGCAAAATACTCTTTATGTAACTAGATTTAAAGTCTAGAACCGTTCAAAATTGATAGAAGCTTATCCTTCTAATATTCACTTATCTTACACATTTAATCCACGTGCATGACATTCTAAAGGATCATAATAAAAGGGATTTTTACAGTCGATCCTGCTTTCCTTCGATTTCAATCTAAAAGGTTAAAATTCGTGACCCTTCCGTTTCGGCAGAAAGTAGCCTATCTATATTCTAATTTGGACTTTAATCTTCTTAGCTGTGAAAGCTTCCACAGAATCCACACAAATTTCCCCCTGTGTTAGGGAAATATTTAGAGAAATGACTTTACAGAAACAAAATTTGATTTGTTACACAAAAGGATGTCTGTGGTCGACCGCAGAATCGTGACAGTTGTATTATTACCTATTTTATTTAGGCAATAAGTTGGTTTGGTTGGTACGCTGGTACTCAATACATACTGAAAAATGTAATACGTTGAATAATCAGAAATTATTTAAATAAGTACTGCACGTGAATTTGTTGTGTGCACTGCAAAAAGTCAAAGCATTTATTTCAATTAAACCATAGTTTGGTACTTTTGAAACGTCAGCAAATACAAAATAAATAATAGTCTGTCAGTCAGTCCGTTAGTGAAACTAGGTGAAGCTAGGTGCTCATTCCAAAATGTAGATTCGAATGGAGAAGAACGAGCAAGAAACTCCATAAAACTTATTATTGTCTGTCTCCTACAAAACAGTTGCGGCAAAGAGTACCGAGATTTCAACTTTCAGCTTCATGATAATGAAGCTACATTAGAAAATTAATAATCGTCATTCGCTGCGTAATGTATAATCTCCATTTAGTTACCATTAACACTACTTTTGTCGTTATTATTCACATGTGATAGATAGATCTTGACTAGACTTATAATTTCTAATTATAAGTTTGAAACCGCCAACCCGCATTGAGCGAGCGTGGCGATTAATATTCAAACCTTATCCGTGCGAGAATAGGACTTTAGTCAGCACGATGATTATGATAGATAGATCTTGTATGGATTCTATAGTCCAACTTAGGATAATACTAGCAAGGGAGTCATGACTTCATGAGTACCATCTACATATATGTCCTACTAGCTTTTACCCGCGGCTTCGCTCGCGTCACAAAAGGATAAAAAGTAGCCTAAGTGACATATACCAATACACACAGCGCCATCTATACCAATACTTTTGTTTTTCCTCGGGAATATCAAAATTTTCCGAGTTAAAAAGTACCCTATTATTTAATCCGGACTTTTAACTTTACGTCTGCAAAAATTTAAAGCAATCGGTTTAATAGTTATGGCGTGAAAGTGGAACAAACAAACAAACAAACAAACAAACTCAATTTCCCATTTTTATAATATTAGTAAGGAAGTAAGGATTTCGATACAAGCGCTTTCAGAAGAAGTCAACTCCATGATACTAATTTGACACTATCCTTAATAATACTAATGTATTTCCATTCTCTTTCCAGGTCATGTGATAATCCAATGCCTAGAACCAGTGCCGACAACTGGTCTAACAATGGATGATGTTCCAGACCTCATCAACAGAGTCCACGAGAAAATGACGATAGCATATAAAGAACTATCTAAGGAGGTCGTCAGTGCATTACCAGCTGACTACCCCTTCACTCTACTAGGATAGATACCACGACTGTTTATTATTAGTATTAGTTTTAATTATATTTTATTCATTATGACTATATTACGATTACGATAAATAAATTTATTATTTTTATTATAACTGTGTGCGTTTTATTAATATTTTTACTGTTGTCTATATTTGCTTGTTACCAATGCGTCGGTTGTAGTCAGTTGCTGCCCTATAGTATGTTATCATAGTCGATAGTTGTCAGTTAGTTTAGTAGTCATGATTAGTTAATAAAGACAACTATTATTAGCGTTCATAAGCACCAATTATCACGAAAAATGATAAGTAAGGTGAAGTAGTTGCAACCACAGTACAACCTTCAACGATTCGAGTGATTAGACAGCATAAACTCGATTGATACATATAGTGTATTAGAATTGACAGAATAACGGCTTTATACTGACCGTTTAATGACAAAATATTATCTATTAATTCCTACTTGACAAAATAACATACATAATAACGTATCTCTATTTGTTAAAGTTCAAAGGAGGTTTAAAAAATGTGAAAATGTGGAGGAAATGTAAGCGAGATAATAAAATCGTCAATTTTCTTATCCCATACAAACTGCTCTTGATGTAATATTAGATTGTGATATAGAACGAATAGGTATATTATTCCATGCGGTTTGCCGGGTCAGCAAAATAAAAAACAAATGACACGTCAATGACGTCATGCACAAAATGAAAAAGACAAACATATACTATGTTCTTTTTCTAAATCCAACTTATTGCCGCCTTCAGAACATTGTAAAATAAAAACAAATGACACTTCAGTGACGTCAGACCAAAAATGACAAAGCCAGAAACATATCGCTTTCTTTTTCTAAATCCAAATTATTGCCGCCTTTAATTTAATACAAATTATGTCTGGCCTCTAGTGTTTGTACTTAGAAAAAATTGAAGTTATAATTATGCGTTTTCACTAACATTATTTTGAGAGAAGTTATTATAAAATTATATCGTAGCCAACTAAGATAAGCTGCCGTTTAATAAATGTAAATGAAGAAATAAAAAAATATATATAAAAATGTATATTGTATATGATAATTTTTTAGTCTGCCTCGTTGGCCGAGTGTTCGCAAGTGCGACTACCGGGCAAGGAGTCTCGGGTTCGAATCCCGGGTCGGGCAAAGTTTAACTGGGTTTTTTTTTAAATCTCAGTAGTAGCACGGAGTCTGGAATTGTACCCGGTATATGGCAATAGGCTCACTCTTACATGGGACTCATAACATAAATAGTGAAAAGTGGGTGTTACATTGTACAGTGGCATTAAGTGCCGTAATATGCACCTCTGCCTACCTGGGGATAAAAATCGTGAGTTATGTTACGTGTAATTTTTTAGTCGTAATCGTTATTATAAGGTTTATAAGAAACAAAAATTGATACAGTCACCGAAATCATCGAGAAGCTAGGCAGGCAGCTACTTAATTGCAGGATAATTATAAAAAATGTAAATAACTATGTAGTTGTAGGTAGATACTTACCTACTTGAATAATACTATGAAATGAATCACTAAACCCTTATAGACAGACCCTTATCAGCAAATAAGCAAGCAATTAAAGTAAACGATTACTTAGTTGAAAGTAGGGCGCAGTCAAGTGGTTTGCAAACTGCACTTCAACAATGTAGCTTTCATATTTTAACATAATAATCCACAGATATTAAATAAACTGTATTTCATAATTGCCTTCTCCCCTGGTTCAAGTGGTCGGAGTGGCTCGTGAAGCGACCGGTTAGAAGTGCGTATACCGAGCAAGGAATCACGCGTTCGATACCCAGGTAGTTTGCCTAGGTTGTTTCTGTTCTAGTAGAGGCACGAAGTGTAGAATGATACCCGATGAATGTAAACAGACTCGTCCCTTATTACCTGCATGACATTTTTACATATAATACCTAACTGACAAAAGATGATACCCGACTAACTGATAACTGACTAAACATCTATTTAAATAGTAGGTAAATAATTAATATCAGCAGTTGAGATTGTTGGCTTATTATATTTTTTTACACACTTATAATAACGATATTTTTAGATATCATGAGAAATATCTAGAGGTACTATAGTTAAAAATCCAAAGGTCTAATTTAATAATACAAATGTGTAATTATCACATACATGACTTTTATGTGTACATTCACATGTCAAATGTACATGTCTTGTACATTTAAGTATTTATTACATTAAAATGTAATGTACATTAAAACGTACGATACTAGTAGCAATTAAGTTTTAATGGCAATCCTTTCACTCTTCAAATAATGGCAGTCAAATCAGGCCGTTAGTTGAAAGGCTGATTTAACTAGCTGACTGCGACAGAAGTAGATATAGATAAACCATAATAAAAAATTACGTCCTGTACTTAATGTATAAATAAATTAATTACGTTAAAAATAGATTGAGGTAATTAAAATGACGTAAGTACATTTGACGTTCAATGTACCAAATATAGGATTTTGTTTTTTTTTTTTTTTAATATTACATTTCTTATTCTCCACGGACTCTTGTCCGTGCCCTTGTCATTCCATTACATTATCTTTTAATTTACAGTCAAAATTAATTGTTACAAAAATCTTACGTGCTACATTAACCACACATTATATACACAATATATACACAATACATGTTTTATTACATTTACATTAACCTTACTGGATCGGCCCACACGCGCGATGAGCGAGCCGACCTGCTCCAGCAGAAGGCGCCCGTTCACGAGCATGACGTGAGGGCCAGCAATCGGTCCGATCAACCATTTCGTAGGGAACGGAGCGACCCAGTCCACAGCGCCACCGACTGTAGAACATTTAAGAATGCATGACGTCTGCTCACGCAGCAGTAAGCCGATTCCAGTAGTGCCAATGTATTTTGTCAGTCTTATTGATAAAATTTACATTACGTTACATTATATTTACTACATTTTAACATTATTAAACACACACAAATATAGAGGTATATTAATGTCACGCTTGCATCACAATTTAAGCTTACAGCGAGCCCTCCCCACCCAAAAGAGCGCCCACTACCGCCATGTCCCTGTTGCTGATAGCCATTTTCAAGTTATAGTCCAGGATCCCCCGCTCACTCTCACCCACCGCTCGTCTGATTAATTTGCTGATCGATAGGATTTTGGTTATAATTACTGACGTCACAATTGTTGAGCAAAGATCATTTTACGTCAACTGGTAATGAAAATATCATATTTATAATTATACTTATTTTTCTAACTTTAACGTTAAATACACAGAGATAAGATGTGAATATTACTTACTATAACTACTAATGACTCAACTATTGTATAGACAAAATTCTACGTCAAACTACAATCAGTTAAGTTTGTTTATTTCGTGTGAATTTCAAAAACAGATAATTTTTACAACATAAACATAACATCACGCCTTTTATCCCCGAAGGGGTAGGCAGAAGTGCTACTGTAGAATGTAACACTCACTTTTCACTATTTATGTTATAAGTCCCATGTAATAGGGGGTGAGGCTATTGCCATATACCGGACACATTTCCAGACTCCGTGCTACTACTGAGATTTTTAAAAACCCAGTAATACTTTGCCCGACCCCGGAATCGAACCCGAGACCTCTTGACCAGCAGTCGCACTTGCGCCCACTCGGCCAACGAGGCAGGCTTTCGAGGTAATTTTTAAACCAAAGTCATGTTAATAATGGTCAGTCACAGAAAAAAACCAAATAATAAATTCTTTTTTTAAACAACACTTTATACAGACTTGAAAAACAATGAATAAGTATTTATATTGCTTCACAATTTTCATTTTAATTCCAGCGCATTTTCCAGAAAACTCGGGCAAAAATGTTCTCCCTGATTTTCGAAGGCGGTGACTCATAACAGCGTCGGTTGTGAAACGTTCAAACTTAGGTGTCGTATACAATAAATAAGTAACAACTTACTGGAACACGTTCCAACTCATCCTAGCCTTATTTTCTTCAGAAACTTTTGGAAACACTTTTAAAATATATTTTCCTGGCGTTTTATTGGTACCGTCGATATATTTTATTGAGCAATTAAATGATAATTCACGTTATTTTCGGTGGCCTGCGAAACTTTTTAATAGTTGGAGTTCCTAGTAGTATGACAATATATATATATATTTTTAAATGTATGATATTATGTGTTACATAACTGTTGTTGTGGGATCCAAATGACAAACGATCAGGTTATCACCTTCTGTTGGTAGCTGATCCACCGTCAAACACAACGTTGTGTTACGTTGTTTTATGCCGGATTCCTGTGAGACCGTGGTATCACACCTGTCGAGCTTGTCAAGTCATCGTGGAATTTACTAACCTATACACCCATAACGGTAGTCTGGCATTTTCCTAACTATATAAAGAAGAAGAAGAAGAAAAAAAATGGTTTATTTACACACGTCAAAAAGTACAATACACACAAAAAATTAAACAATGAAGACGGCGCAAAAAGGATAGAGCTCAACTTAAATGCCGTGACCCGAGTGCGCATATATATAAGGATATATATCTATATTACTATGGTCTGCATAAAAATATTAAAACCAACATAAGAAAAAAAAAATTAAATTATATACACGCATTATATTATTTTAAGTGTGGGAAAGCCATGCACGAATGGGCCGGCTCGACCGGAGTGATACCACGGCCTCACGGAAAACGGACATAAAACAAAGCTTGCGTTGTGTTTCCTAGTGTGAGTGATGTTACGGGAGGCCCAATTACTCCCCTCCCCAACCTTCCCAATCCCTGAATCCTCAACAATCCTCAAATTCCTAATCCCCAAAAGACACACGTATAACGCCTGTAGTATTTCAGTTATCCATGGGCGACGCCGATGTTCTATAAAAAAATGTATTGCAAAGAACATTACATTTCATACCAATAAATAATTTTATTTTAATTAACAGATTTCTATAGAGAAACATGGCGGTTCTTATTACAGCAGTTAATAACATTTTATTACTCTTCTGGCATTTGAAGTGATCCCCGACTTCATTATAAGCCATCTTCCTTGTATTTTATATAAGTAATTAAATATTCTTAGCCCCTACTTTGTACATTCCCTTTTAAAAGAAACAATGCCTTTAATTTCCAGAAAAAAGGCATTTCCTATTTTTCCTTAAGTATTGAGTTAAAAAGTTTGAGAACAAGTATTAAAAGTTGGGGTAGGCAATCTTTTCAGTCTTTATTTCAAAACTAGCTTCTACCCGCGGTTTCGACTGCGTATCTGTGGGATAAAAGCTAGCCTATGTGTTATTAATCACCATAATATATCACTGTTCCAAAATTCAACTCGACTTATTTAGCGGATTTGACCTTATTGAATAACAAACATTCGCATTTATAATATAGAACCTAAGTAGTAAGTACGTGTCGCGGAGAACCTAACGGGATACCGGGGCTCCGGCTGGATGTGCAGGAAAAGGAACGGGGTGGTTTTTAGTCAGTAAGAGTCTGACACTCATTCCCGCCTCACCCAGGAGGGAATTCGATGATTTTCCCCCCTTAAAAAAACGTAGTAAGTACGTAAGTTTTTGATGGCCTTTAAGATGGCTTGCTTATAAAATCACATAAGTAAAATTCACGAATAGATAAACATTTGTCACATACGAAAAAAAATCTGTTCATATTGCACAGCAAAGGCTAACAGTAATATTTTCAAACGTCAACTAAAATAAATTTCAACTACCCTGTGGCAGCGTTTTCATCTGATACCGTTCAATATTACACAGGTATTCAATTTAATAAACTGTCGATCCTTTGACACCTGGATTCTGTGAACATTAGAAATTTCCAGAATATCGAAATATCATTTGATTTTGTGTTTTCTGGGAACTTAAAGTCTATATCGCCTTAAAACTGAAAGGCTACTCAATTTTAAACTGTCAAACACCAAGCGGTCACCGGTGACCGCGACCTATTGTTCTTTAAACTGTCAAACACCAAGCGGTCACCGGTGACCGCGACCTATTGTTCTTTAATTGTGTCTATAAAACCGGTACTCGACGAGTTAAGTTGTGTAATTCATTAAATATGAGCCATCTTTTGAATAAGAATTGGGTACTTACCAACTAGTCAAATTCAATACTTTTTTCGAACTATCAAAACGACAGTTCTCTATGAATTTTGTACGAGATTATGTATTTTGACGTCACGATTTTTTAGCGTCAAACTTACAAATCAAATGTGATTAACTATTTTTTTATTGTATTGTATTAAACAGTCGAAATAATTTATTTTTGAAGAAGGCAAGTATCCAATTGGTAGTGTAGTTCTGTCTTAAGCGTGTCTTAAAATTAAGTGTCTTTTGAGTATATTTAACATTAAACTGTCAAACACCAAGCGGTCACCGGTGACCGCAACCTATTGTTCTTTAAACTGTCAAACACCAAGCGGTCACCGGTGACCGCGACCTATTGTTCTTTAATTGTGTCTATAAAACCGGTACTCGACGAGTTAATTGTGTCTATAAATACGGTACTCGACGAGTTAAAGATTAAATTTATTCATGTGTATTGAGTTTTGACTACCCAACCTACACCTATTTACCATCGCGTAAATTATGAATTATTTATTTTTAGCCGTGATCGTCTCATTGCAGGACAAAGGCCTCCCTACCCTCCTTCCACTCCTCTCTGTACAAAGCTTTTTGCGGTCATTCCTAGTGTCAAATTCATCCCGCCATCTCCGTCTGGAGCATAATCAAATGATCAATTGGTTAAATTATATTTATCTAGGTCCATAGCATTAACACTAATAAAGCGAAAACGGTTATTTCTTAGATAAGTCTATTTACTTAATAAAGTACTCAGATAGATCTAAATATTCCTACATATGTACTGAGTATGAATTACCCATTTAGAAGAACCTGAGATGATTCTCAAGCTAACACCAAATATTCCACAAACTAGATTAAATTTTCTTCAATGAACTTCTTGAATTTGTGTAGACTAGTAAACTAATAATTTTATTTTCATTAGCGGCGCAAGAACTTATTTAAAGGCTAACATAATTTAAAAACGTGGCAGTACCTAATTAAACTGCGTCCGACACAGTGCACTCACGAAACTCGATCATAAAAATTTATTTCCACGTACAAAATGTCAATGTTACTAACAATTTTACTATCCATTACAGTGATAACCCTTCTAGTTCTATTTAAAAGTGAATTCAAAAAAGTGCGGTTTTATATCAAATTTTATTTCTATTATGTCACTCTTAGTATAGTACCCTTAATAATTATGCCTTACCTATTGATGAAACCGAAGCATCACAGCAATGGACCGTAAGTACCTTCGTTCCTAGACTGTAAGTAAGTCAGGGTCGATCAACAATCGTGTTTGAGGTTTTCACCCAGCACCAAATTCAACAATATCGGCGTGACTCGCCGTCCTAATTGAATATGTTTTACAATATATTCAGTGCACTTTCGTCTACCGCGACAACCGGGTGCATCCAAAACATTTCATCCTAGATTAGTTAACATTAAGCACATTTGTGGGAAATAATAAACAGTGTGATCCACATAAACATTGATTTCTCTTCCTAAACACTAAACACTGACAACTAAATACGTATCCCTACATATGTTTTGCTCCTTCGAGCCGGACCACTCGTCCGAAACGTCGAACTAATAGTAACTGACCCGAGTGGGTCCTAACGTCTTAGGGCTGCAGTCAGGCATGGGCATCAATGGATGGGATTATATCTGTGAACATCAAGACACTTACCAAGGGTGGGGACAACAGTAAACCCTCCTAAAGTCCCTCCTAGTAAAGTCCAATGAACTTATTCCAGCTGATTACGATGATTCCAATTAATAATTTTGACTGGATTTGTCTCATATGAATATGGGTGTCAGTATGTTATATGAATCTTTTACGTAAACTGCTAAGAATTTCTTGGAGAATTCGACTGTCCATACTTAAGTAAGTAGCTATCCAGACAAAACCCCTAAGGACATTAAACATATGAAGTGTAGTATTAACAGCCACAGAGTTGATATGTTTCTAAAAAACCAGTTAGAGAGTATTCCCTGTAACAAATAGATGTTTATATAACCTGTCATCCCCGAAACATTAAAAATAGCCACCATTTTCAGAATAACCTCTAGATATATGAGAGATATTGCCAATTTCGTATACGGTTGGGAATGGCAAATACGCAATAAAGAGATATTGATGGAAGATAGAGGAGCCGTCATCATTAGCAATCACCAGTCCGTTTTTGATTCAACTGGTAAGATGCATTTAAAATACTTCATATTTATCATTGGTACAGTTTTCATCATCATTCATACATATTTTGGACCTAGGTATGCGAACAAATTAAGGGAAAAAGTGTCTTCTAAAATTACTTACCTAACTGCAGTCTACTGCCAAGAAATTATGGAACCACTACAGATGGGGCCCCAATAGGGCTGATGCCGATAAGAAGACGAGGAGGACTTTTTTTAAGGGGGGAAAATCATCGAAGGACTGCTCCCGCCTGGGTGAGGCGGGAGGGAGTGTCAGACTCTTACTGACTAAAAACCACCCCGTTCTTTCTCCTGCACGTCGAGCCGGAGCACCGGTTACCCGTTAGGTTCTCCGCGACACACTTAACGGGTTGCCGGGGCTCCGGCTCAAAGTGCAGGATTAGTAGGAAGAGTCTGAGACAGCCTCTCGCCTAATCAGAGCGAGAGAAGCCATTGGATTAATTTTTCCTGTGCTGTAGTTTTTAAAGAATACTCAGAAAATCATTAATGTCTTAAACTATTACTTAAAATTGCAATATTTTCAGGTATCAACAATGTATGGGTTGTGGCTAAGAAAATATTATTGATTGCGAAAAAAGAACTTCTACTTTACTCGGGTCCACTTGGCCTGGCGATGTATCTGTGTGGCACAATATTTATTAATAGAAAGAACCAGAAAGAGGCCTATCAGAAATTAGAACTTACGAAGCAGTTGATGATCCAAGAGAATGTGAGTAAGAATAATCTTTTGATACGGAGCCCTTATAATTAAGGCATACTATGTCACTATTTCTAGCAATGAATTCCGAATCTAAATCTTATCATAATCATCATAATGTCACGCCTATTTCCCCAAAGGGGTAGGCAGAGATGCACATTACGGTACTTAATCCCACTGTACAGTGTAACACACCCACTTTTCACTATGTTATGAGTCCCATGTATTTAATAGAGAGTGAGTTTATTGTCACATATCGGGCACAATTCCAGACTGCGTGCTACTAGTAAGAATTTTTAAAAATCCCAGTAATACTTTGCCCGACCCGGGAACCGAACCCGAGACCCCTTGTCTGGCAGTCGCACTTGCGACCACTCTGCCAACGAGGCAATCTATATCTACGAATACGTAAAACGCAAAAAAAAACGAGTTTACTAACAAAATGACGGGTATTCCTTACGTCACACGCAGTGATGTGATCTTATTCGAGGTTCATTAAAAATTCTCTGAGAAAATTTATATATTTAAACATTTTTAAGTTAACATTGTTTTAAGTATTTGTGTCCAATTTTGACTTATTTTTATTTTGATCTTTAGAGGCCTTTGGCATCAAATTATACAATAGCATGTACAACTTCACACACACTATACGTACTTACGTAGGCAACATCCAGATACGCATCTGTATTTAAAAATTAATGGTAGGTACATCAAACAATCTACTTTGAAATCAAAATAGGTAACTCGTAACTTCATATTCTTCGTAACTAAGATCATATTTCAAAGACAATAATGATAAATTAACAGCTTCTTAAATCATCATGAATACCTCGGAAAGACCAAGACTGAGTCTCCGAGTCCACAACCAGTGACCGCTCTCCATTCACTCCATTATAAACCTTATTTCCGATCTTTAGAGACTACTTTTTTATGAACAAAATTGTTGTGGACTTTTCGTACGATATAAGAAAGTATATAAGTAGATGAGTAGATGACTTACCTATTTAGCCGTTAGCGTAACTTCACCTTATTTTAATTCCAATGCAATGGAAGCCTTCGAATAAAGATCCCCAGATAAACTTCCGTCTTTACGCATACGTATACATCTTTACGCGTACGCATACGTAAAGACGGAAGTTTACCATAGTATTCTTTGCCATTTATGAAGAGATAAGCCATGGGCCAGGACCAGTCATTTGTTACAAAACAATCAAAACTTCCATCTACCAGTACAAAACAAATGAACTTATTTAATCTTTGGCGTCAATTACGATACCGTAAACTGATAGAATCGAATGGTATTGAATTAAATACTTATATCTATACAGGGTGATTTGTAATTCGGCCATAATCTCGTATGCCCATTATGATCCTTTCCAACATTTTTGTTGAACAAAAAGATAGGCGGACATGAACGGTTATTAAAATATTAGACAATCTAGTTTCCTTATGGCATCGAGCATTTCTTTATTGAAACAAAGAGTTTCCTTTTCTTGTATAGAAGCACTAATTCTATGGATTGTCAGTATGCATATGTGAGCACCATGTTGGACTTTAAGTTAATTTTTTTTTTTTTTAATTTTAGTAAGTTATTAGTATAATGCGTCAAGCGTGTCTTTGCATTGTTCTTACATATGCGTACAGTATTGAAATATGTATCGGAGACATTGTAGAACATACTTTTTTAAAAAGAGTAACGAATGGAGTTTCTTGCTCGTTCTTCTCCATTCGAATCTACTTTTTGGAATGAGCACCTAGCTTCACCTAGTTGACACTGACGGACTGACTGACAGACTATTATTTATTTTGTATTTGTTGACGTTTCAAAAGCACCAAACTATGGTTTAATTGAAATAAATGCTTTGACTTTGACTTTAACTTTTAACTGTCGCGTTCATTTCAAAATGACGTCCGCGGTAACTCTAGAACTGAAAATACAAAAAAGAAACGCGCTTGACCTAATATTCTTATTTTAATTATTTTACTTTATTACCTAGTTTATTTATCAATTCTAATCATCAAATACACAATAATAATATTATTTCAGACACTGTGATCCCAAACTCTTATGAAGTTTTTTTTTCAAATGTGACTCTGAAATAATATGCTTCTCTAACATAATTACTATGACGCTTGTCATACTTTATTACGAGTGCACTTTTTATAAAATAGGGGAGGTGCATCTACATTTCATAAAATTTCATATGAGGTATAAAAAAACCTGGACCTGGACTAATGTCAAAGATATTAGACTAACAATGGGCTAAGGTAGTAAAATAATACACAACTTTTACCCAATCATCCAGAATACCTAGGTACAATACAAATTTAATGGTAGGTACACCAAACAATCTACTTTAAAATGAAAAAAAGTAAAACTCGTAACTTCATATTCTTCGTAACTTAAGATCATCTTTCAAAGACAATAATTATAGATCAACAACTTCTTAAATCATCATAAATACCTCGGAAAGACCAAGACTGAGTCTCCGAGTCCCCAACCAGTGACCGCTCTCCACTCACTCCATTATAGACCTTATTTCCGATGTTTAGAGACTACTTTTTTATGAACAAAAATGTTGTGGATTTTTCATATGATATAAGAAAGTATATAAGTAGATGAGTTAGTACTTACCTATTTAGCCGTTAGTGTAACTTCACCTTATTTTAATTCCAATGCAATGGAAGCCTTCGAATAAAGATCCCCAGATAAACTTCCGTCTTTACGCATACGTATACGTCTTTACGCGTACGCAGACGTAAAGACGGAAGTTTACCATAGTATTCTTTGCCATTTATGAAGAGATAAGCCATGGGCCAGGACCAGTCATTTGTTACAAAACAATCAAAACTTCCATCTACCAGTACAAAACAAATGAACTTATTTAATCTTTGGCGTCAATTACGATACCGTAAAATGATAGAATCTAATGGTATTGAATTAAATACGTAAACAGGGTGATTTGTAATTCGGCCATAATCTCGTATGCCCATTATGATTCTTTCCAACATTTTTGTTGAACAAAAAGATAGGCGGACATGCACGGTTATTAAAATATTTAACTTTAACTGTCGCGTTCATTTCAAAATTACGTCCGCGCTTGACCTAATTTTCTTATTATAATTATCTTACTTTATTACCTAGTTTATTTATCAATTCTAATCATCAAATACACAATAATAATATTATTTTAGACACTGTGATCCCAAACTCTTATGAAGTTTTTTTTTCAAATGTGACTCTGAAATAATATGCTTCTCTAACATAATTACTATGACGCTTGTCATACTTTATTACGAGTGCACTTTTTATAAAATAGGTGAGGTGCATCTACATTTCATAAGATTTCAAATGAGGTATAAAACTTCGACATACCTGGACTAATGTCAAAGATATTAGACTAACAATGGGCTAAGGTAGTAAAATAATACACAACTTTGACCCAATCATCCAGAATACCTAGGTACAATACTCATTTATATAAGTATTCAATAGTGCGCTAGATTTTCCACTTTTTAATACTGACTTACGACTGTTATAAAATCTACTGCCACGATATATTAATAACTCTTTCTTTTTATATCGTTTTAGTACAAAACATGGATATTTCCAGAAGGCACGAGGAATATGAAATACGATGGCAAGTTGTTACCATTCAAGAAGGGCGCGTTCAATTTGGCTGTGACTGCTCAAGTGCCGATCATACCTGTTGTATATTCACCATACTATTTCTTTGACAAAGATAAATACATTTTCGATAAAGGTTGGTAGCTACCGTCATACTTCAGCTGATTTTTCTCTGCAAGAAACTTAGGTCTTGTATCAACGTTACCATTTATAAGGTAGGGCCAGATTTTTTTAGGCTTAGAAGTTGTCATTAGTTAAATCCCATGTTTCAAGGAGTGAATTAACTTTAATGATCAGCACTCGTAATTGCGACTACGGCTACTTGACTAACAGTACGAGTACCTACATGTTATGTAGTCTTGTGGAGTAGCCGTTGTATCACCTATAGGAGTATAGAAATAGTAGTCTATACTACTAAACCCCTAAAATCTAACCGAAACAATTTCAGGTCGCCTCATACTGCAATGTCTGGAGCCGGTGCCAACAGTGGGACTTACAATGGACGACGTGCCGGCCCTCACCGAGCGCTTGCACCAGATCATATCTCGGACTTACGAACAACTGTCCAAAGAAGTTCTGTCGGACTCAAGAGGCAAGTGATACGGGAAAACTTGCGAAACTTAGTTAAGACCGTGATAAATTATTGCTATTGTTAAGCGCTAGAGGATGTAATTTTTAGTTTGTAGATTTACTATTAAGGTAAACATCTCATGATTATGAACACACAATAATAAATACTTTATTGGTAATTTACTTAGTTTATTTTATTTCCTTCAATTAAAATTAGATCAATGAAATTAATTCCCAAGTGTAGATATATATCAGAAGAATATCAGAACTTCTGTATATCAGATCTTCGGACTGAACTTTATAATAATAAACTTATTCTTTCAACGTCCTTACTAATTCATTACAAAATCTTTAGAATAACCAAACCAGCAAAACTAAATCTATTAGGTAAGAAAGAAGGTTTCGTTTCTACACAATGTCACAACAACTTTATTTCCTAAAGGAGTTTATATGTAATTTGTTAAATAGTTACAACCCTGCAGGGACGACCATGGCTAAAAATAAATAAATAGTAAAGCGCCTATTAACGGAACATTCATAATTTTAAAATACATTACACAAATAAATACAAGTACAAAATAATTTTTTAATAAATTCGATTTCGTTCCTTCGTGTAGCAAATCGAAGTTTGGTCGTTCCGAAACGCTTTCATTTTGACGTCAAACTCGGACGCTCAAATACTGGACGAATCTTTTAATGTCACTGGAACACTCTCCAAGTCCAAACAACAGTATTTCGTTTCTCATGATTGGTTGCGCGCTATAGGATTTATTTCAGTTTTGTGTTTATTTTTGTTTTTAGAAGCTTGACGGTTTTTATTGTTCACTGATAATAAGTTACAAGTTCATTCGAAAATGTGGGACAAAATCATATATATGATAGTGATTCTCATAGTTACGTACATTTTAAAACAATTGTTTTCTGAAACACCGAATTTTGTGAAATTTAAATCGAAATTCCTTCTGTTTTATATCTGGACTTCTGTAACAGCAGTGATATTGTTGCCATTTTTTGTGTTTAATCCGAAAAATGTGAAAAATTCGCTGTAAGTATTGATATATTTATCATTTGTTTCGTGTGTAATAACCCCCTGAATGCTGAAAGATTCGTCACCCGCTTGTGTTTGTACGTTACGTTGATTCATCAATGCATTTTAAATGGGTTTTTCCAAACACTATTATATTTATGTAAACATGGATAGAACTGTTTTAATCCTAATCCTTTTAGTATTCTCTAGATACATATATCTGTAACACTAATTATTTGTTTACAGATTTGGATCACAAATAGTGAAACATGTAACCAAAGTTATAGAGGTGAAATGGCTGTTAAGAAATGGGAAAGTATTAGCTGAGGACCGTGGAGCTGTTGTTGTGTCTAATCATCAATCTTCTATTGACATTCTGGGTAAAACTGTAAAATTATTATTTTTATCTTTATTCATTACCTTACTAGGTTTCTTTGTTCCTTTATTTCATATTTGTTTTGACCTTTAAAACTGAAACATATTACCATTTAAAAAGAGTGAGGTAATATTTCCTTTACAATTTTGGCCGTACTGCGTGGGTGGCAAGCGGCAATACATTGACCAAAGACAATTTTATTATATAAGACTCGTTAGAACCTGTTTCCTATAACAGTGGCTGCTAAAAAAAATGTATCAGTTATTGTTTGTGTATTCTACCTGTTTATCGATGTCTATCCTAGTGTAATATTGCTGTGATGTCATCTAATGATCTTAGGGTCAATTGCCAATTGTGGGGCTTACAAAATCTAGCATGTGTTTATAATGCCTTGTCTACACTATTAACAATTATGGTGCTACAGGAATCTAAAATGCAGTATTCAATTTGTTTTCATTACAAATAACTGTAGACATATTTAACCTAAAGAATTTACGGTCTAAATGTAGACAGTATTGTTTAAGAGTGATATAAAAATATTACTGCACCTACTATTGTTTTTAATAATAAATTCCAAGGTAATTTTCATTTGAAAATGAACTAGTTGCACTTATGATGTTATCATATTTTTTTCTGTAGATAATTCTGAGAGCAAATGTTCCGATACGGGCGTCCAAATTTAATCTTATTAGCAATATCTGAAACATCTGTATCAACAGTTGAGTTTGGTTTCAATAGCCTTGATAATAAAGTAGGACATTCGGTACCACCTTACTTTAAATAAGATAAGAATTGCCGTGCGGAACAGTTATGTTCGATAATCAAAAATATAGTAAATGATAAACTGATTGCATACCTTGATGACATACTGACATAATATACTAGAGTCTCTTTATCTAGAAATATTCTAAAATGGCATATACTTTTTCCTTCTAACACCGTATTGTATATGAATCACAATTCTTGCTTGAAAGAGTTACCAGCAACACACAAAAAATGAATGTTATGGCCAGAAAAATATTAAAGATTTCCTGGTAGACATATATTCAAACCTATAAATACTGTTTCTTGAGACGAGTTCCTACATTTAGTACTAGTAGTAAATAGTTAAACTTTTGAAAACCTTGCTCTCTGTTATCTTATATATCCATCTATCCATCAGCAGGATACAATAATGTGTGTTACTATTGTCACACTAATATTATAAAAGTGATTGTTTCTATGTTTGGATGTTTGTCTGTCAATCAACGAATCGCTGAAACGACTGAACGGATTTTGATGAAATTTGGTATACAGGCAGGGTATGGGTTGACTTAAGTGATTTTGTTATCCAGCTTAAATGCTCCCATGGGATAAAATAGATATAAAATAGAGTCTACGCGGACGAAGTCGCGGGCAACAGCTATTTGGCATTTCATTGTCTCTGTCTACCCCAATGACAGGCAGGCATGACAATATTTTAATGTATGAAAAGTATCGCAAACTTTAAATAATTTTTAATATTCCAGGAATGTTCAATATCTGGCATGTAGCAGACAAAGTGGCTGCTATAGCGAGAAAAGAAATATTTTACGTGTGGCCATTCGGACTGGCCGCATATTTAGCTGGAGTGGTGTTCATTGACAGGAATAACTCCAAAGATGCTTACAAGCAATTGAAGATTACTTCTGAAGTCATGATTAAAAATAAGGTGAGTAGTTCTCTCGTTAAATGCCGTGTACGTTGACGGTGACCTGTGATTTTCCCTTAACGGTTTTTGTGTCGCCAGTCAAAAATTCCATTTTTGTAGGAGCAAAGGTGTTATTGTATAAGTCTTTAACTAGCGACTCTGGCGCAGTATCACCCACTCTACTCGGCTCCTATTGACCGTAATGTGATATTTTAGAAAGAATTATTGAATTCTTACCAGCTCTAGATATTAACTCAAACTCGTGCTTCAGATATTAGTACTAGCTGTTGCCCGCGACTTCGGATATAAATTTTAGAATATAACTCTTTTGTTTCAATTTTCCAAAATAAAAATAGCCTATGTTACTCCTTAGTACATTAGCTACATGCGAATAAAAGTCTTGCAAAATCGGTCCAGCCATTCCAGAGATTCGCCAGTACAAACAGACAGACAAAAATTGTAAAAAATATTATTTTGATATGTTTTATATGCATGTAGTAAGAAGTGGTTATTTTAATATTACAATCAGACACTTTTATTTATCTATATAGATAGATTTTGCGAATTACTATAATATATGTTTAAAAAATTAATTGCTGCAGAAGTGTTAATTTGTTTTGTTTTATAACTAATTCGTAAGTACATAATGTTACTGCTAATAGACTGGCTGAAATAATATTTTAAAATGCATGCTTATGAAGAATTTTGATTGACGTCTTGGCACCGTTAGTTGAAGTTGTATATGCTGGTAATCCGATTTTAGACTTCACTCATAATACCTACCTACATACTTGTTAATAATGTCAGAGAATTAACTGAATTCTTTGATCACATATATCAACATCTCGTGATAAGCCACTACTGGACTATAGCAGAAATCTAAGAAAGACAGAAAACACATTTTTTTATGTCACGACACACAACAGGAATACAGGTACAGACAAAAAGCCCATAGTGCGTCGTAACGCAAAAGGCCGGAGCTCAGCTTAATACTGTGACCGGCCACGAAGGTTCGAGTCCACGGCGCTGATTTTCAGCACCAGCCTGCATCTACCATACAATCTTACCCATCTGGCACTGTCGCTATGTAGGTACAGTTAACATCGGTTTAAAGACTCGATTGCCATTCAAGAAGAAAAATTAAATCTTCCCGTCTACATAAGAGGAATCTACCAACATCTTTAAGTTGGGATGGAAATCGCGTTTCAAAAGTAGCAGGTTTTTAGAGAGCGCTGCTGTCCGGTCTCTATCACATGTGTAGTCCCTTAGTTGGCTCTTACGAAATCTGTGGAAAGAGTACCTTGAGCAAGAAAGTGACGAATGTATGCTATGTATATTCTACTCTGCCGCAACACGATTTTGATCGCACGCCGAGTACAATCTTGAGTTCAATCTCTGTATCGATGCTAATAATAATAATAATAACCTGGCAACACTACAAACGTCAACTTGTGAAAATTTTACTCCGTTTTTATATAAATAATTTATACATATTCCATTCTGTTTTCGTTTCTTCTAATATTTATCAACAATAGAAAAACCTTTTTGTTTTATAATAATACGCCATAATTTTACAATACTGCAAACTAAGAAGAAAATATTAAAAATGAAAATGACAATGACAGAATTAATAACTTCAAAAATAAATATACTAAAGCAAAACGATTAACAATGTTGACGAGAGCCAGAAGCAAACAAGGCGCACCCCCACCACCTCCGGACTCGTCGCTCAGCTCCGCCTCGCCATCGCCGGAACCCCGCTCCGCTGGAACGCCGGTGACTGCAGTTGCGTCGAGCTCGAGCGACGACTATTTCTCCCCACCTACGTCGCCACCACCTGTACGTCGGCCGGGGAGAGGCCGGCCACCGACTGGCTTGGGAACCAGGGGCCATCAGGCCCTGGGACGGGTCCCCGCTACCGGTGGTTGTGTGCGGCGCATGAAATGGACTCAAAGTATAAACGAGAACGTCATGCGCGCATACTACGGTGCTACAGAGGGAGGAACTAACCTCACGGCGTACCGTGAAAGGATGCTGTCTATGTTTCAGGTGCTTGAACCATCTGTCAACGTCTCGGCCCAACGACTCTCGGATCAAGTGCGGGTCATCCAACGCAATTGCAGATTGGATGAGACTACGCTTGATCGGCTACGCCTTGAAGCACTGCGCAACCGTGTCGTCCCCGCACCACCACAATTGGTGGCACAGACACCTGTAGTGTCACAATGTGTGACATCGACCACTCCTATCGTTGGAGTGGAGGACGACAGGGTTGAACAAGTGAGTACTCAGTGCAATGAACGTCTGAGGAGTGCTTTGGAGGATGCGGTTCGTGAGTACAGACTTGCTCCTAGTAATTTAAGACCAAAGTTACCACGTTTGCCCATGTGTAGAAAAAATAGGGCGCTGGTGAGCGCCTTGGATTCGCTACTTAAAAATATTTTGAGAGTAGCGAAAACCTCTATGATACACACTCAATCTTGTACTGTGGGGCAGTTGCTGCTTGTCGAGTGGCTAACGTCAGATTCCCAAATCTTGACGCAGCAGTCCGACCAAAACCAGCAGTACCTGCCTGGCAGTGCAGGATAGAGCGTCGTATCAGTGAGGCCAGGGTACTCATTGGCAAACTATCCTGCTTCAGGGAGGGCAATACTCGCCCTAGAGTGATGCGCTTTGTAAGACGTGCATTTGTGGGGACTGAAATCAGTCCTCATGAATACTTATCACGTGTTACAGAACGCATCGACTTCCTGAAGCAGAAAGTTTATGCATGGGCAAACCGTATCAGAAGGTACAAAAAAAGAGTGGAGCGCTATACTCAGAATCGCATGTTCCAAAGAGATCAGAGGTGGGTATACAGAGATTGGGAACGATCCAACCAAGATGTGGCTGACGGGCGACCGGATGATGATGCCACTAACACATTTTGGCGCAACATCTGGTCGGTACCTGTTAGCCACACAGAAGGTGACTGGATGTTGATGTTAAGCGAAGGTGTGAGACTATACCAGAGATGGAGGAGGTAGTAATCACCTCCTCTGATGTAGCCAGTGCAGCCTGTTCGGTCCGAATTGGAAATCACCGGGGCCGGACGGACTGCACAATTTCTGGATTAAATGGTCAAGAGTTCACACGTTCGCTTAGCATTACACTTCCAGGCAGCTTTGGAAACTGGGTCGTTACCACAATTTCTAACAACAGGAGTTACCCACTGCTCCATAAATCAGGTAGTTCCATGAGCCCAAAAATTATAGACCAATCACATGTTACCAACGGTCTATAAACTTCTTACATCCATTTTGAGGACAAAAATAACAAAACATATTAAAAAATTCCATCATGTCGGTCTCAAAATGGATGTAGGGAGGGGTCTCGTGGAACTAAGGAGCTACTCCTCATTGATATGGTTGTTAGCCAACAGGTTCGTCGGTCCCGAAAAGATTTGTCTACATGCTGGATAGACTATAAAAAAGCATATGATTCTGTGCCACATACATGGCTCCTGAAGGTGCTGGAGTTGTATAAAATACATGCAAGTTTACGCGCCTTCTTGGAGTCATGTATGAGGCAGTGGAGCACCGTGCTTTGCTATCCGGGATGTAGACAAATCCAAGGGAATGAAGAACCTGTAAGGATAGTACGAGGAATATTCCAGGGTGACAGCCTGAGCCCACTATGGTTCTGCTTGGCCTTGAATCCTCTAAGTACTCTACTGGAGGATTCAGGGCTAGGCTATCCTTTGCGGAGAAGGGGTTAGTTATATCCCACTTACTTTACATGGATGACCTCAAGTTGTTTGCTCCAAACAAGAAACAACTGACGGAACTACTGAATATAACTGAAAAATTTAGTAGTTCCATCAGAATGGAGTTTGGAGTAGACAAGTGTGCGGTCATGCATGTAAAGCGAGGAGGGATTGTGGAATCTGAGGGACTAGAACTCTCAGATTTCACAAAACTGAGATCACTCTCCGCAAACGATACATACAAATACCTGGGTATCAGAAGGATTAGGCATTAATGGACCGGACATGAAGCAATCGTTACAGGAGCGCTTCTTTGGCCGCCTGAATAAGGTACTAAAAAGTTCCTTATCAGGCGGAAACAAGGTGCGAGCCTTTAACGGTTGGGTCATGCCAGTCCTAATGTATTCTTTTGGTATACTCAAGTGGACACAGACTGAACTTGACACCCTGGATAGACGAGTCCGGACCCTGCTGACTGCAAATCGCATGCATCACCCTCGTTCGTCGGTCATGAGGTTGTACATCCCGCGGAAGTGTGGTGGTCGAGGCTTATTAAATGCTAAGACCCTTCACAACCGTGAGGTGTGCAGCCTCAGGGAATATTTCCTGAAAGTCAACGAGGGTATGCATCGAGAAGTAGCAGCGGTGGACAATGGATTCACTCCACTATCCTTGGCAAAAGAGAACTGGCGCAAACCTGTTACTGAGCGTCAATGATCGCAAGGAGGTATGGCATAGCAAGGAGCTCCACGGACGCTTCTTCCGGGCCCTTCATGGGCCCAGTGTAGATTTTCTAGCGTCCGTATCTTGGCTACGATTCAGTAATCTCTTTGGAGAAACTGAAGGATTTGTCTGTGCAATTATGGACGAAGTTATCCTTACGAATAACTACCGGAAATATATAATTAAGGATGGGACGGTTGACATGTGTCGGGCATGTCATAGTCCTGGTGAATCCATTAGACATATTATTTCTGGTTGTGGTCGTTTGGCTAACAGTGAATATTTGCATAGGCATAATCAAGTAGCCAAGATTATCCATCAGCAACTTGCTTTGCACTATCGACTTGTTGATCTGAGGTACCGTACTACAAGTATGTGCCCGACCCAGTTCTGGAAAATGACCATATCACGTTGTACTGGGACCGGTCTATCATTACTGACAGGACTATTAGCCAATAAACCTGACATAGTAGTGATAGACCGTCAAGTACGCCGCACGATGATAATCGATGTCACCATTCCCATGACGAGAACCTCGTGAAAGCTGAGAAAGATAAACAAATAAAATATCTAGACTTAGCTCACGAGGTTGTCGACATGTGGAGTGTGGATTCGGCTATCATTGTGCCGATAGTCGTGTCGGCCAATGGGTTAATCCCTAAAAGCCTCGACATCCATCTCAGGAGGCTGGCGTTAGGTGGATGGATCAAGGGCCTGATACAGAAGGCAGTTCTCCTAGAAACGGCACGTATCGTGAGGAGGTTTCTGTCTCTGGAGCCCTAACCACCGGTAGCTTGGACCATGCTCCCGCTACTGGTCGGGTCCTATTTTTATATTTTTAAATATTATTTTTTTTATTTTGTAAGTAGTATTTAGAAATATAATTTATAGAGAATTTTAAATAAATATATGTAAATAATAATAATAAATTCATTTAATGTCAGACAAAGTCCATACAGCCAGAATAATAATAATTGATGAAGAAAATAACTAACAACCAAGCAATAAAATTTAAATTAAGGAATACAACAAAATATAAAAGTCACACTATCAATAAAACATAAAACTCAACAATGTCAAAAGTAACAATATAATCAAAACCATTGGAGAATCAGACACGATACCCGCTATGCGTGATTGGACCGCACAGAGATCGAGAGATTACCGACGTCTACAGCCCCAACACGATATCCATCCATCTCCGCTGGATTGGGCAATCCGCCCGTGAAGCAATCATCTTCAGGATGCCGTTGCTACTGCCCCTCACACGCATGAAAATAGAAGCGACTTTCTTCCGCATAATTGCATGAAAGCCATCAGTGCGCGCCTCTGCAAACATAGCAGAAGCACTGCAGTACCGAGGCAGCCGCAACAGCATCCTAAACACATTGTTGTACTGGACTCTAATGACATCCGCGGCCCGCCGAGTATGACTCAACCATAAGCTACTAAATAAGTAGTACGTGACTGCTGAGTACGTAGCTGCCAGGCAAGAGGTCTCGGAGTCGATTCCCGGGTTGGGCAAAGTATTACTGGGATTTTTATACAAATTCTCAGTAGTAGCACGGAGTCTGGAAATGTGCTCGGTAAGGCTCACCCCCTATTACATGGGACTCATAACATTAATAGTGAAAAGTGGGTGTTACATTGTACAGTGGCATTAATTGCCGTTATGTGCAACTCTGCCTACCGCTTCTTGGATAAATGGCGTGATTTTATATTATGTTATGTGTAAGTGGTATGTACGTGATAACTGGAGTCGGTGTACATCAATCAGGGCGATAAAAGTCCTTTGTTGTACTAAATTACGCTCAGTACATGTAATTAACGATACCGGTAGAACAATATTTGTGTCCGTATATTGATAACATTTCTCTGTTTCCTTACAGACAAAGATTTGGTTGTTCCCCGAGGGAACAAGAAACAAAGACTTCACAAAGCTGCTGCCGTTCAAAAAGGGCGCCTTCAACATAGCGGTTGCTGCACAAGTGCCAATCATACCTGTTGTGTTCTCGCCCTACTATTTCATTAATAGAAAGAAATATATATTTAATAAAGGTATGTAGTTAATCTATAAAGTTGTGAAAATAAGGCAACAGAGCTGTAAAACAATAATTTACATGTACAAGTAAATTATAGTAAATGCAAACAAGCAAGGTGAAGAAAACTCACGCTCTAATAATACAGTCTGAAGTAATAGTTAATACAGTGTACCCGCGCCTGCCGTCACGAAATGTCGACATTACGGGCCGACGTCCATCAACACTAGATAAATAACTAAAGCTATTATTTACTCGTACATCATTCTTTTAAAAAGACATTTGACAACTTCGTCTGGTGTTTGTATTTATTTATTCAAATATGTCAATCAACGGGTCTAATCAAAAAGACGTGACCTCGACCCAGTTGGGGAAAGGCCAGGAGAAAGACAAGTGTTAATTATAATACTTGTATGTTCCAGGCCATGCGATTATCCAGTGTTTGGATCCAGTCCCGACTGAAGGACTAACTATGGAGGACGTGCCGGCGTTAATAAACAAAGTACGCAACTCCATGGACGCGGCGTACAAAGAACTCTCCAAGGAGGTGCTGAGCACTCTGCCACCAAACTACCCACTCGCGACCGATTGAACCAACGTTGCCATCACCGGTACCACCTAATATTACATTTAATCAATATTAAGCTTTTACGTCTGCAAGTAACGCTGACTCGTGAGATGTTTGTACTATAGTGAGCATTCCAATCGCAAGAAATATGAATATTTCTGTGATTATATACTAGGAATTTATTTATATAACTTGTCTAATATTAATCTATAATGTTTAAGGCACACTATTGTGTTTTAACTTATGAATTACTTGATGTCCAATTTGGCAGTTGTTTTCAAATTGCTGAACTGCATATCATGTAAAAAGGTAATGTAACATGTCGCATAATTTTATTGCTATCAGCACATTGTAGTTAATATTTTATTTATGTAAAACTTGTATGAAGTATTATTTTTATAAAATGTGTATTAGTTGTATATTTCTTATGTATACTATGGCTGTAACGCTTATAAAGTGAGCTGGGCCGGGACACGTCATAATACGTTTTTACAGTAAAGGTGACTCGAGGCTAGGAGACATGTATCAAGTAGAGTACTATAGAATGTTAAGGAACAATTAGACCAGTTAATTAGCACTCTGCAGATGATTTAGTTGCGACAGGCGGCACGCCGCGACTATCATTTGTAGTGATGACCTTTTTTTGTATTCACATCACACTTGCAGTGTAGCTGTTTGTTTCTGCACCAGTGCAGTGTGGAATTTTAATCACTCGTTAAGCAACATCGCACATTAACTTGACTGAAGCAATTACCATTTCAGTATTTGAACAATGTTCCACTAGTGAACTGCTTTTTAATGTTTAGTTAATAGTTATACTTACCGTAGTGTTGTGTTGACAAATTTCTTGTTATTGAAAATTCGACCTTACATTAAAGCGCACAATGTACGTTATTGAATTTCATTGTTCGTATAGAACTGTAGGATGTACTAACATGCAATGTTTTACTAAACATACTGTGCGTTGCATGTGTTTGTCAAATCATTGTCAACAATTTGGTGCAATATTTAAAAAATTAATTGATTTTGTCTCTTTTTAAAAAATTCAAATGTAAAATGAAACTACAATATATGTGCCATTCTATTTTCAATTAAATGGCGGATATGTGGAAGAACCATTAATAGTTTAATAAATATGTTATTATAGGCGAACACCGTGAGTACTTATTGTTTACATATTCCAACCGTACGTGTGGTATACGTTTAAGTTCGGTATAAAATGTTAATAACAGAAAGACTACGAATATGTGTACCTAGCCTTTATGAAAGGAGGTCGATATACGCTACATAATTATTTCGCCCTTGTCAAAGACCTCAAAAACCAATAATCGTACGTCTTATCATTACAAACGCTTCATAATCATAATACGATTTACAGTATTATTTATTTGTATGTATCGCTTAGATTCAAACAATGCGCCTTAATAGTTATTCTGAAGTCGCTTCAACGTTTAGTTAAGATTTATTTAGGATACGTTCCTCAATGAAACCTTTTACTCTCTAGTCATATAAACGACTAAAAGTGAAGTCAGATGTATGTGCTTTGCATACCGAAGAATCGGTAGAACAATCAGTAAAGATACTCGTAATAAATTACTTAAACACCTTATATAAATTCAGAACACGTTGTAATCATTCTGTTTACCAAAAAAAAACTTTATAAAGGAAAGTTTCTCGCCCTAAAGTAATATATTACCTAACAAGAACACCATGTAACCAAATGCGACGGCTAATCCATAAAATTTGCAATTATTATTCTTTCCTTCAGTTGTTCGTTAAAGTAAACACGTTAGAAACTCATCAGCATCCTCGATTAATCTTCTTAGGAAGAAGATTATGAAAATATGAATTTAAATACGTGAAGTTACCAAAATTCGTCTCATTTTGTCGATAATGTTCGAATATTTTTATTATTTTAATGTGGATTAAAATTACGGTGCCATTTTAAACCTATGCTAACTTATGTCTTATTTTATTTTATCGAAATTTTATGATGGGACCATATTTATTTGACCCATTGTACTTACTTATACTGATTTATTAATTTTTATTCATCGCGTATACTATTTTTTTCTTATTCGGTAGTTTAGAATAAACATAATTTCGATACGATGTCTATAAATATGTTTGATATAAAAAATATATACGAGCAAAATTGTTATATTCTCCTGACGTAGTTATGAAAACATAATCTACATTTCGAATTTCATAATAATATTTTTATAATAATAACAATTTATTAGAAATAGTATTTATTAATATTTATAAAAATAATGAAGTTAGTCGTGTCAAAATTAATTGGAATAAATTGCTCAGCCAAGAAACGGAGAATAAAAAGATATGATTAGGTGGAGTAAAAATTAAAATATCACGAATTACAATATTCAATAAAAATTGAGATTATTGATATTTCGAGTCCTTATTGGTATTTAAGCAACCAAAGATTTTTAAATATCCAAAAAGTATTGCATTTTATTATTTCGAATAAGTAAAAATTTCGAAGGGAGAATTTAATATCGCATTACAATTTATAAATACGTGCTTGTATATGTATTTTATGGTAAATTATACCGTGTTATATGAATTTCAGTTAGAATTTGAACTTTATATTCGTACCACTAGAGTGGTAATCGTATTTCGCTAAAACTTAATAAGTACCATAATAAAGTAACTATCTAATATCTCAGTACTATATGTATTTGAGCTCAATATTATGTTGTTTACACTCATATATTATTTAGTTTATGGCATTATTATTATTATATGTAAATGTATCATGCCATATTAAATTTTAAACTAATTTTATGGACAGCACATGAAGGCTGAATTAAAGATAACTAAATGAGATTAAACTTTTTTCCTAGCCAATTAATAGATGCTATACAACCTTCATTGTGCGGCCATCTAATAATTTACTTAATTATTATTTTACTTATAATGTAACTGGCGAATGTTGGGTGATACGTCATATAGTTTTTTTCTACCCTATTATCCCTTTGGGGAATAAAACTGATATTATTTTAAGATCTATTTCTATTAGCGGGGATTCGAAATTTCAATTTGAAATGTCACAGCAAATTCAGTCTTATCTCCTCGACGTAAGGCACAAATAAAAATCATCTGTACACCTACTGATGATTCTTCTCGGAAGGAAAATGAGTTCGCTCATACAGAATGCATGCGTAGACTCTAGTGTCTTGTTTTAGCTAGATGGAAGTACGATCGTCGTATTTTTATCTTTAAGTGAATGTGTAGCTTACTAAGCTAAGATAAAGGTTATTTTTCTATGACATATCAGATTGAAGTCTCAACTCTGACCTAATATGAATTAACTATAATTGTTCATCCAATATTTCATTGTATTTTAACGCTGCTGACATGCCATTCGATATTAATCGCAATCGATAATATTATATAAATTTTAATTATTCGATTTTAAGTTAGATTTAGTAGAGCGCATTTTGAAAATGCGTTAAACTGTTATATTATTGTGTATAATTGTATTATGCTTTTTGAATAAGACATTATGTGTGTAAAATTATAGTTCAGTTGCTATATCAGCGTTTTGAGTATTCATCTGAGTGTTGAAATTAGAAAACAGTGGTATTTGCGGTATAACACTTTTCAGTATCGAATATATTTTATTTATTACTATTGAATAAGGAAATTAAAACCTGTAAAAGGTGTGTTGTGGTTTAACTTAATCCCCATATAAAATTGTTATTTTACTAGTTTCCTTATGAAATGGTAATAAGGAAAATATTTTGCATAATTCATCTCTGCAAAGTCAGACACATAAGAGTAACATTGTTCGATAACATAACACAGACTCTCAACTTTACTATTTTGTAATATAGTCCAAAATCTATTGAAAAAGTCTATACAATATCAATGGCAGATTGAAAGATTTACACGTTTTATAAAAAATCAGGATTGTCCTAAAACATTTAAATGAATGCTTCAAAACGGCTGTATGATATGAGTGCTATTTTTATCGCAGTTGCTATAGACTTTTACCTATTAACACTACATCACAATTTTAACATAACAAGTTTTCTGAGAAAACAAAACGATAAAAAAAATCTACGTGAAAAATAATGTATTAAATATCTAGTCTTCATGACAACAGTCATACAGAATACATGGAAACTTAAAGGAAAGATAGCGAGCTCAAAATAAAGAGTGTGAGACTTGGACTTAGTGAGAAACATACGATTGTGTATCAAGTACTTATAACGTACGTCAGGCGCTTACACCCGAATACTGAAAGGCTTCTCAATTTTTGTTTGTACTTAAATATCGTGCCATCTTTGTCGTTTTACTAGGAATTTGTAGAGACAGAACTATACTTAAGCGCGACTTAAAGTTGAGTAGCGTTTGAGTATTTGTACATTAAAAATTAGAACAGGGCTGTCCAAACTATATATACCCGCGGGGGGGTAATTAAATTTCTTACAAAAGCTCAAGGGCGAAAACATATTTTCAGTTTTATAATGACGTTTAACATTGTATTCTTTACTCACAGACAAAAATTGTATACAAATCATAATTACTGAATTTTATTACTGTTGTTGCACATACGTGTTACATGTTGAGATTAAAATGTGTGTCACGGGCTTTTGTTTGGACAGCCCTGGATTAGAACATTGATTATGTTTGTTTTTAATAATTTATGATCATGCTAAAGTATCTTACGTTCTCCTTTATTACTGTATTGAAAAAGTTTCTATACATGCATAGTAAATTCATTATCACATACGTATGCGAACATACACAATAGAGATGTTTGATGCTACTGCCATTGCATATTATTTTACTAATATCTAAAAAGTATTGAACAAAACCCAAACTGTGCTTATTCCAAATTATATCTAGGCATTTTACGCTTCTACTGACCAATAGAAAATACACTTAAACTTCTAATTAAGTTATACTTACCTAATGTATTTAGTTCCCTGAGCCTTTTCACAGTGCTTGACATACTCCTTTGTTATTAGTTAACAAACAGACAAATGTTGTTTTAGGCATAACACAAATACAAATACTAAGAAATTTGGAGAAAAGATCCCACTAAATATTCTGGAGGAAAGACCATATAAAATACTAACATACAGCTGCATCTGGTTCATAGTGACCCTCATTCAGCCTACCTAGTTTGATAAGGTTAAGAAAAAAATTGTTTTATGACGATTAAACCACCTCGGTTATTGATTTCAATACTTTCTGCGCTCCCGTTCCATTTGCCGCTCACTGGCGATAAAGAGAAATATCTAATTAGCCATTGCCATCTGTGAATTTCTAAACATCATTTTACGATATACTCAATGCACATACCTACTATAACTGAGTTAAAAATCTATAACAATATGTCATGAACAAAAAAAACATGGCATTAATTAACCGGGAACATAACAACAACAACTACATTACAAATAAAATAAAATAATTACTATTATTTATACGTTTGTACCATTGATAATCGTTCTATTGTATACAGCGATATCGACTTCCTCTTTTGCACCATATGGACTTACAACAAATACCTAGTAGGTAATAGACCAGCCCTGACTACATGCTAATACATTTACCTTGTCGCAATAATAATCCGACGAAAGGGTTAAATTATTCTCGAAAATACTGACACACAGGTGTCTTTATTTGTACCTAAGTTAATAATAAAAACGTAAAAATCAATCCAGACTCCATACGAATGCATTTCTCTACTCGCAATAATAATTTAGTCAAAGGCTCAAATCATTTCTGAATAAATAAATACCTCTCGATTATTTTGGATAATTATCAAGTTATATATCGCATCATTAAGACGTTCTATATTCAAAAATTGATTTATATTTTGTCTATTTTCCACGCTGGCAATTTCGTATTAGTCGTAAATGACCCATTTATGTTTTCTACATTAATGTCCTTTTTTGCTACGTTTACCGGTCGGAAATCTATTTCCTTCCTATAATTTCCTTATTCTTCATATGTGTGTATACTTTTACTTACCATATTCTGTAAAGTTAAGGAGATAAGGAGATATGATAAGGAGGTCCTTAATTGTTTGACCGAACATTGATTTAAAAAGTTGAGATTTGTCTAATACTATCTAATTTTTAATTTCTGCGCCACGAAAAGCATCAAAGCAAAATGCATTTTACCAATTTTCCTCTTATGTAATCACAATATTTGTCTGTTTGTTACACCCAAACTGAAAGGCTACTGAATTTTAAGTTGTACTTGAATATCGTGCCATCTCTGTCATTGTGCAAAGAATTTGTAGCGACAGAACTATACTTAATTGCGACTTCAAATTGAGTAGCGTTTGAATATTTAGACATTAGTCTCATATTACGTGTACCTACTTTATAACTATCATTGTCACGGTTAACAAAACTTTATTTTACTTCCTTGAAAAGGTTTAAAGTGAAAATATAGAACTACATTACCTACGTAATTAAAATATTAAATAAACGCTATGGCACAATCACCTTAAATAACTTTTAGAAAACGTTTACAATAAAGTACTTTTGTATTTAACTACGGACATATCTAAAAGGGTAGACGACTCATTTTTATTTTAATGTCCGTCTGGTAGATTATTTAAAAACATTGGACACGTAATTTTTATTTTCTTACGAAAACGAATAGTTTCGAAGATATATTGATTTGAAATGTCGCGTGACGTCACTTCTATTTACATTTTTTACGTAGAAATGACGTTTTAGACCCCACTCCTTAACTTTGATTATATTGACAAAATAAAAAAAAATACGTGTCTAATATTTTTTAATTACCTAACTTACGGACTAATTAGATTTTTAATTTTCAAACCCTGTCATCATCCCAATTGTGTTAACTTTTGTGCCATTTTGTTGAACCTTCAAATGTTCAATCAAAATATAAAATATCAAATTGTTCTCGAAATAAATGGTTAGATTTTGTAAAATAATGAAATCATAATATTTCAATATTCTACTGGTTTTCGACTAACTTGATATCTTCTATCCGAAAATATAACTTCGATGATTTTTGTATGTATAAATTGAAAAATGTAATCGAAAGCATAATGTGTATTGTGTATTATTGTTTTTTGTTCCTTGAATACCAAAATTCCAGAATTAATACCTTTAGGTAAAATAATAAATAGCTTGTAAGGTCATTTATAATGTTTCTATCTAATTGTATCAATGTACTCGTATCTGTGCAAATATTGTGATGTATCTAAATATTATTATATCTACTATTTAGTACCTAATTCAAATGTATTCGTGTGACAATTCCGTAGAAAAAAAAACGATGAAATGTATATTTTTACATATTTTCGTATGTGAAATCTTTTCAATAAAAAGAAATCACAGGGTAAACGCATTTTCAATGAAACACAGGTACCTTTTAAATTAATTAAATTTATTTTATTAATATAAATATAGGGACATTTCTACACAGAACAACAATGTAAACACCAACAACTAACTGTCAAATTACATTTTAGTAACTATTTCTTTATACGTTTGTTTATCACAGCTCTTTTTACACGACGATATGAATTTGTAATTACCTGGAAAATAAGAAAAGGCGATATGACTACAATACCAGTCGAAACTATTATATGGCGTTGCTTGATGTGGTTTTATGACATTGTAACATAACAAGAGATCTACCACTACAATGCTATTCGTATTTGTACCAGACTGTGAAATATGGGAGTCGGTCCAAGCATCGCCAACGAATTAAATATTTGTAAATTAATAAATAATTATTAATTTCTCGAAACCTTTTGAACAGATGCGTGTTTGAAAACTCCAGTCTGACAATCTTTTTATTGAATTCTCGACTTTATAGTTAAAACAATAAAGATGAAATTTTAATAAACAATGATAGAAAGAACGGAGTAGGTTGGCGTGCTGATCATCTTATCTTACATAGCACCCTTCCATGTAAAACTTGGAATACAGTGGTTTTTAGTTAGTAAGAGTCTGACACTCTATGACCTCACCCCGAACGGGAGGAGTCATTCGATGATTTACTATCTACCGTTAAAAAGCGATGCTTGTACTACATTTTCCCAGTATACAGTATCCTTTGTTTGTAGCAATACCTCATTCTAATCAGCCTTGATTCGGTTGCGTCGCTCTAACGTCTCCATCGAGATCTTTGTGAACTCTTCCTGCATGTTCAGTTGTGTCTTCTCCACTAGCGACACGATGTCATCTTTCGTCAGGCCTTCAGTCTCAATCATTGGCAGGAACGATACTATGAACTCGCCTGGAATCACAAAATGGTAACATGAGCATATCATATACAAACAATAGAACATCTCATAAGAAATAAGCATTGAAAATATTCATAATAGAAAAAATTATACATCGAAAAATAAATTATTCATATCAAAAATTCACTGCATTCAAACACACACAGACGGTGTGTGACACAATACAACTCACACTAGAATATTACAATGCACCCAACTCATTAAAATGTAAAAATTCCATAGAAAGCACGCGTTCCCCTCGGGGAAACCAGTTTCATCAGTAAACAGGTAAAATAGTCACCTGAGCCGAATTTGTGTCGCTTCCCGTCGAGGTAATGGTACTTTGAGATAACAACGGGTTGTATGGGCGCGCCCGCGTCCATTGCCACGTGGAATGCACCCTTGCGGAACGGCAACAGTCTGTCACCAGAGTGCCTCGTCCCCTCGGGAAACAGGAGGAGTTTTCGCTGTGAATTGAGATTGAAGGAATGTGTTATTATTTTAGTTCTACATAGGAAACTGACGCCTTATTCCTATAGCCCATGGGGGTAGGTAAAAACTAAATAGTGTCAGCGTTATATACCGCAATCCTTGTATTTAATTTCTAAAATAGATTTCGGCACTTCAGCAGTCCATAAAACTAATGAGTTGACATCTACTAAAAAGTGATACCATAATTACCTAGGTCTCAGCCTGTATTCACATAACAAGTGTTAGGTAAGCGCGCGTTTTGATAATACGTCTGAATAAAATGTAAGTATGAAGTTGTAAGCACGCGTTATCAAAATCGGAACATAGCCCTTATACAACAACGCTTTGCCTCAGCCATCACTTAAGTACGATACAATAGAACCAATATGACTACCTAATTACACGAGTTCCATCTAGGTGGGTACTATCTTCAAGAAATATGTAAACACCAATCTTTAACACTAGAAAGACGGGAGCAGTCATTTGACCGCAATTTGATTTTAAATGTTGAATAACTTGAAATCTATTTGAGTTTTTAAACTGAGACTTTGTGACTTTTATTTATTTTACTAGTTAAATGCAACTATGTATGAAAATAAATCACAACTTTTTGATTTATTATTTAAAATCTTGATCTACCGACAAAGACGGCGGCAGTCATTTGACTGCTGACAACCAATGAGTGTTTATAAGTGTAATATGAGAGGGTAGAATACAAATTATATACACTTATTCATTGTTTATAGTTTGTTTATCAAATGAGACCGTATCATTTCAAGTGTCTGTGAACTTTTACGAAATTATTGAAAGTAGTTTGTGGACGCAACGTGTTGGAGTCTTGAAAATGAAAAAATATTTGTTACTTCCAAAATATTTGTGAAGGTGAGTCTGATTTTGACTCTAAAAATACAAAACATGATAGCGACGACGATTACGTGGTACTACTTGTCAGTTCGAATTCCTCTACGGACGGAAGTGACCTGAAAGACCAGATACTTCGAGCAAATTTATCAGACATTGACAGGTCGGGTTCTCGTGGTTGTAATCGTTGCTGTGGTAGTGATAAAGACTGTGAAAGAAGTTTGGAAGATCCTGAGCATCAGGGTCTTTTCACAACTATCGACTGTATTACTTGTACACACCTCAAATGGCATCTACTCTAAGTGGTCAAATGTCGATGAATTCGTTGATACAGATGCGTCTTGTGAAACTTTTTGCAAATACTGGTCAAAATGTTACGAGCATCTCAAAGGTGAAATACATTTTTTTTTTCATATTTGAGACCTAGCAAAGATATAACATAATTTAGATAATTTTCCTTTTTAGATATAATTCCTTCATTTGGTATAGAAAAATGTAGAATATTACATGAAACAAAGGCTATTTATACTAAGTTCAGGGGGCGAACTTAGAAGCAAAGTATAAATTGAAGAAGACTCTCTGATACTGAATCCTTGCCTGAAGAGTCTAGATCTTTTACTTCTCAATCTCCTGCACAAAATCCAGTAAATTCCAAAATATTATATACACAAATGCAAATACAAAAACCATAAAGAATGCGACAATTGCAAAAAGCCACTTTGCGGCTTTTGTAATGTAAACAAAATGATAAAATTAGAAATTCTATACATATTACTTAATTAACAGTATATTATACCATGTTTAATACTATAGGTACCATTTTTAGCACTTAAACATAAAAAAATATCAAAAAACTTGGAGCAGTCATTTGACCGCTCGCCGTCTTTGTAGGTAGATGACTTTTTCCGTCTTTCTAGTGTTAAATCGTATGCACATAATTATTATAACTCTAACCTTAGGACACATACCTAGTACCTAGGTGCCTACAGTTAATTAATAATCTACTTAGGTAATAAAATAGTATACAATTGGGTACTTGCCAACTAGTCAAATTCAATACTTTTTTCCCTTACCGACTCGTAGTCACACCAGATTATCACACCAGTATGACAAACAGGATTTTTTTTCTCGTTTGTCACACCACTTATTTTTCTACACTATGTATACGATAATTACTAGTGCAGTACCTTTACATTCCAATAAAGTCGATCGGCGCGGCGTTTGCCGTCTTTCGTTCTTTGGCGAGTTTTTAATATTTTCTACTTTTAATTAATAAATAGGTAACATAACATAACATCAGTCTCGCGCACGCGTCCGTACTGTAAGGATGCATTTTTATCGAACGACATTTGTGTGACGGAATACATATTTAATAAAGGCAAAATGACGACAGTGGTTAAATGTATTTCCTGTAACGTAGTAATAGACGAGTTATTAGCGTATATACAAAATAAAATTTCAATAATTGATGAAGATACGTTAGTGCGGGTATGTGCATCGACGTTTACAAGTGAAGATATTGAAAAATCAAAAACACTTTTGTACGAATCTGTTCCCGTGGAAAAGGCGAAAATAAGAAGGAAAAATAAAGGAAAGGAGCAACGAGACCTAGTGGACATAATTAGTGTTTTTAAATCTGTGGAGCCGGATGAATTCCCAATTTTTGTGGCTCGGGACTTAGATAAACTACCTCCAATATTATTTGATCATCTCGATTGCACTAAACTGTTAAAGGATTTACTTCGTTTGCAAAATGAAGTTAAAGAAATTAAAGAAGCATGTGTAACGCAGACACAACTGCAAGATTTTAAAGTGGAGATTTTGAAACTACAAAATGACTCCTTAATACCAGCATCTTTGCGTAACAGGAACTTGAACAGAAGCGGTTGGCCTACAGAAAGTGGCCCGATTGGTTTAAGTCATGTCGATGTATCACCAGTTCGTAGGGGTGGAAGTGAGACCATCGAATCTCCATTGCAAATACGAGAGGATAGTGAAAAATCTATCATTAAAACAAAGGAGGTAGACGCAGAAGTTGGAGTTCGCGGTATGCAGCCCGATGTGTGGTCGCGACGAGTGGTTGAGGGCGGGGAGCGAGCGCGCGGGGGCGCCGTGGAGGCCTCAGTCAGCTGTGCTGATAACGTTAGATCAACTACTTTGTTGCGGAAGGTCGACAGGTCCGTGACGTCACCGCAGCAACGTACAGTAGTGCGGGCGACAGCGACTACGACACCGACGGAGCCCATTGTACTTGAATCAGCGCGAAACAATAATAAATCAGATAATATTAACGAATGGGAAAAAGTTTCATATCGTAAAAAACGTAATATGAGATATCGATACATGGGAAGCACGGGTACCGCCAGGGAAAACGAATGTAAATTCAAAGCTGCAATAAAAACAGTACCGATTTTCATTACGAAGGTACATAAAGACACCTCGCAAAAAGATATTGTTGATTATATCTTTCACAAGACGGGCGAAGTGATCTCGCTTGAAGGTATATCTTTTAAATATCCCAAAGAATATAGTGCATATAAATTCTTTGTCTCTGAAACGAAGGTGGAGATGTTTCTTGACGATAAGTTATGGCCAGAGGGAATTATTTTTCGGAGGTTTATGCATTTTAAGATTAGAAATAACTCGAGCGGTGCAAGCGGCAGTGCTGCTATCGGCGTAAAGTAAACAACTATGTATAAGTTGTTAAGCTATAACTGCAAAAGTGTAAAACGTTCTGTAGAATGTATCAGGCAATTGTGTCGCAAGGTGGACATAGTAGCCCTGCAAGAAACGTGGTTACTACCCCATGACACCTCATTCCTGGGCGATATAGATGAGGACTTCGCGTGCACTGGGACGTCGGCGGTGGACACCGCGTCCGGTATGCTGCGAGGGCGGCCATACGGTGGGGTTGCACTGTTGTGGCGGAAAAGTGTTTTCGACAACGTCTCGGTAGTGCAGTGTGATAACCCGCGAGTGTGTGCAATTAAAGTATGCATGAAATCAAGGGCCTTTCTAGTGCTAAGTGTATATATGCCGACGGATAATAGTGCAAACGTCGTGGAGTTCACGGATTGCCTCAGCTTGGTGAGTGCTATAATTAATAATAGTAATATTGAAACCGCTTTTGTCCTCGGAGATTTTAATGCGCACCCGCAAGAGCAATTCTACAATGAACTGACTTCTTTTGCTCTTGAATCCGAGCTATTCTGTGCTGATGTAGAACTTTTGGGAGTAGATTCTGATACGTATACGTTTATAAGCGAGGCCAACGGTTCGAGACGATGGCTGGATCACTGTGTGACAACAAGGGCAGCTATGTCTATTGTTACGAATGTATATGTTATATATGATGTTCTTTGGTCTGATCACTTTCCTCTTGTGATACAGTGTAATTTAGATGACATTAAACCAAAATTATATGACTCACCAAACAGTAATATCTTGTTAAGTAATAAAATAAAGTGGAATAACAGAAATATTTCACAAATTAATAATTATACAAAATTATGCAATGACTATTAAAAACATATTGACTTCCCTAGTGAACTGACAACATGTTGTGACAATGTATGTAATGATTTGAACCACAGAATTGTTATTGAGAAATTGTATGATTGATATTGTTGGTGTTTTATGTCGGGCGGCTTCTGAGAGTTGTGAATTAAACCATGTGCGTAATAGAAAGCGGTAGTGGGGTGGAATAAGCACGTCGGTGATGCTCACAGGCAGGCAAGGCTGAAATTTGAACAGTGGGTGTGTTTTGGTAAACCGAGAGAGGGGCGCATTTGGGATGAAATGCAAGAAAGCCGAAGGATTTTTAAGTCGCGCCTACGTTGGTGCCAGAATAATACTGAACAAATTAAAATGGATATGTTGGCGTCACACCATTCACGGGGCGATTTCCGCAATTTTTGGAAATCCACTAATAAACTCAATGGTGGGCAGAGCCTGCCCGTGAGCGTCAGTGGCGTTGCTGACGTCACTGGTATTGCTGAGCTGTTTAGGCAACACTTTGTCGTAACGTCTCCGTTGGGGCCATCGCAGTCTGCGTGTGATATGGACTGGACTGGTCGACAGACATGTATCCGCTTTAGAGCCAGAGAGATAAGGCAAGTTATTATGTCCATGTCAAGGGGTAAGTCTCCCGGCCACGATAATCTAAGTATCGAGCATCTGAAACATGCGGGTCGTCATTTGCCTAGGGTGTTGGCAATGTTATACTCCTTTTGTATGGGACATTCATTTATGCCAAAGCAAATGATGAAGACTGTAGTGGTGCCAATTGTCAAAAATAAAACCGGGGACATTAGTGATAAGAATAATTACAGACCGGTTTCATTGGCTACTGTTATCTCGAAGGTGCTTGACGGTTTGCTTGACACTCAGCTGGACAATTTCATCCATTTACACGACAATCAGTTTGGTTTCAAATCCGGTCTGTCCACGGAGGCTGCGATACTGTGTCTAAAGCAAACTGTGAAGTATTATACTGATAGAAGTACGCCTGTCTTTGCCTGCTTTCTGGATCTATCGAAGGCATTCGATCTGGTATCATATGATCTGCTGTGGCATAAAATGCAGCAGGTTTCAGTGCCGGACGGAATTATTCGGATTTTTCGGTACTGGTATAACAACCAAGTTAATGTTGTTCGGTGGTCGGGGGCGTACTCGGCTCCGTACAGGTTGGAGTGTGGCGTTAGGCAGGGAGGACTGACCTCTCCGAGGCTCTTTAACCTGTATGTGAATGCGCTGATAGAGGAGCTCAGCAGAACGCATGTAGGTTGTCATGTCGGAGGGGTGTGCATAAACAATATCAGCTATGCTGACGATATGGTGCTGCTGAGCGCCTCTGTTTGCGGGTTGTCGAGGATGATTGGCATTTGTCAGCAGTATGCTGAAAAGCATGGTTTAGTTTACAACACGAAGAAAAGCGAGTGCATGGTCTTTCGGGCCAAGAAGAGATGTCCGGCTCCGATACCAAAAATAATTCTAAATGGACACCCTCTCAAGAGAGTAGATACTTTTAAATATCTTGGACATATTCTGACCTCAGACCTGGAAGATGATGCTGATATTGAGCGGGAGCGTAGGGCGCTGTCTGTTCGTGCGAATATGATAGCCCGTAGATTTGCAAGATGTTCGGAGAATGTCAAGATAACCTTGTTTAGAGCATTTTGTACGTCTTTCTATACGGGGGCTTTGTGGTTGAGTTATACGCAGAAACAGTACAGCGCTCTGCGTGTTCAATACAATAACGCGTTCAGGATGCTCTTGGGGCTGCCTCGCTTTTGTAGCGCATCGGGTATGTTTGCCAGCGCACGGGTAGACTGCTTCAACACAATCATGCGCAAGCGGTGCACGTCATTAGTGAACAGGGTGCGGGGCAGCCGCAATAGTATCCTGAGCGCCTTTGCTGAACGTTTTGACTGTCAGTACATGAACCACTGTTGTATGGTTCATGTACTGGCTAATGTGAAATTATTGTTTTGAGTTGGGAGATTATTTTAGTGATGACTGACTTGTGATTGTGATTTTTGATATGTGACTGTGACTTTTATATTGTATTATGGTTTGTAATGTGTAATTAATGATCTATGTAATTGATTGAAATAAATGGTAATAATAATAATAATAACATCACGCCTTTTATCCCAAAGGGGTATGCAGAGGTGCCCATTGCGGCACTTAATGCCACTATACAATGTAACACCTACTTGTTCACTATTTATATTATGAGTCCCATGTAATAGGGGGTGAGCCTATTGCTATATACCGGGCACATGTCCAGACTCCGTGCTACTACTGAGATTTTTAAAAACCCAGTAATTCTTTGCCCGACCCGGGAATCGAACCCGAGACCCCTTGCCCGTCGCGCTTGCGACCACTCGGCCAACGAGGCCGTCTAAATAAATAGGTCCTAAAGCTCTATGTGGATGTCCAGTGGTTCATATGATAATGCAACCTTATCTAGTAGGTACTGGCCGGTTGTAAATGCAATGCTTGAGTTAATGATCGAGGACGCTCAAAAGTGATCGAGGACGCTCGATAGATTTCGAGGACGCTCGAAAGTGATCGAAGACGCTCGATAGTTTTCGAGGATACTCGAAAGTGATCGAGGACGCTCGATAGTGATCAAGGATGCTCGATAGATTTCGAGGACGCTCGAAAGTGATCGAGGACGCTCGATCGATTTCGAGGACGCTCGATAGATTTCGAGGACGCTCGATAGTTTTCGAGGACGCTCAAAAGTGATCGAGGATGCTCGATAGATTTTGAGGACGCTCAAAAGTGATCGAGGACGCTCAATAGATTTCGAGGACGCTCGATAGATTTCGAGGACGCTCGAAAGTGATCGAGGACGCTCGATCGAGTTCGAGGACGCTCAAAAGTGATCGAGGACGCTCGATAGATTTCGAGGACGCTCGAAAGTGATCGAGGACGCTCGATAGATTTCGAGGACGCTCGAAAGTGATCGAGGACGCTCAAAAGTGATCGAGGACGCTCGAAAGTGATCGAGGACGCCCGATAGATTTCGAGGACGCTGGAAAGTGATCGAGGACGCTCAAAAGTGATCGAGGACGATCGAAAGTGATCGAGGACGCCCGATAGATTTCGAGGACGCTCGATAGTTTTCGAGGACGCTCAAAAGTGATCGAGGACGCTCGATAGATTTCGAGGGCGCTCGAAAGTGATCGAGGACGCTCGAAAGTGATCGAGGACGCTCGAAAGTGATCGAGGACGCCCGATAGATTTCAAGGACGCTCGAAAGTGATCGAGGACGCCCGATAGATTTCGAGGACGCTCGAAAGTGATCGAGGACGCCCGATAGATTTCGAGGACGCTCGAAAGTTTCGAGGAAACGCCCGATAATTTCGAGGACGCTCGAAAGTGATCGAGGACGCTCGATAGATTTCGAGGACGCTCGAAAGTGATCGAGGACGCTCGATAGTTTTCGAGGATACTCGATAGTTTTCGAGGATACTCGAAAGTGATCGAGGACGCTCGATAGATTTCGAGGACGCTCAAAAGTGATCGAGGACGCTCGAAAGTGATCGAGGACGCTCGATAGTTTTCGAGGACGCTCGATAGATTTCGAGGATACTCGAAAGTGATCGAGGACGCCCGATAGTTTTCGAGGATACTCGAAAGTGATCGAGGACGCTCGATAGATTTCGAGGACGCTCGAAAGTGATCGAGGACGCTCGATAGATTTCGAGGACGCTCGAAAGTGATCGAGGACGCTCGATAGATTTCGAGGACGCTCGATAGTTTTCGAGGATACTCGAAAGTGATTGAGGACGCTCGAAAATGATCGAGGACGCCCGATAGTTTTCGAGGATACTCGAAAGTGATCGAGGACGCCCGATAGATTTCGAGGACGCTCGATAGATTTCGAGGACGCTCAAAAGTGATCGAGGACGCTTGATAGATTTCGAGGACGCTCGATAGATTTCGAGGACGCTCGAAAGTGATCGAGGACGCTCGATAGATTTCGAGGACGCTCGAAAGTGATCGAGGACGCTCGATAGATTTCGAGGACGCTCGAAAGTGATCGAGGACGCTCAAAAGTGATCGAGGACGCTCGAAAGTGATCGAGGACGCCCGATAGATTTCGAGGACGCTCGACAGTGATCAAGGACGCCCGATAGATTTCGAGGACGCTCGAAAGTGATCGAGGACGCTCGATAGATTTCGAGGACGCTCGAAAGTGATCGAGGACGCTCGATAGTTTTCGAGGACGCTCGAAAGTGATCGAGGACGCTCAAAAGTGATCGAGGACGCTCGAAAGTGATCGAGGACGCCCGATAGATTTCGAGGACGCTCGAAAGTGATCGAGGACCTCGATAATTCGAGGACGCCCGAAAGTGATCGAGGACGCTCAAAAGTGATCGAGGACGCTCGAAAGTGATCGAGGACGCCCGATAGATTTCGAGGACGCTCGATAGATTTCGAGGACGCTCAAAAGTGATCGAGGACGCTCGATAGATTTCGAGGACGCTCGAAAGTGATCGAGGACGCTTGATAGATTTCGAGGGCGCTCGAAAGTGATCGAGGACGCTCGAAAGTGATCGAGGACGCTCGATAGATTTCGAGGACGCTCGATAGATTTCGAGGACGCTCGAAAGTGATCGAGGACGCTCGATAGATTTCGAGGACGCTCGAAAGTGATCGAGGACGCTCGATAGATTTCGAGGACGCTCAAAAGTGATCGAGGACGCTCAAAAGTGATCGAGGACGCTCGAAAGTGATCGAGGACGCTCGATAGTTTTCGAGGATACTCGAAAGTGATTGAGGACGCTCGAAAGTGATCGAGGACGCCCGATAGATTTCGAGGACGCCCGAAAGTGATCGAGGACGCCCGATCGATTTCGAGGACGCTCGAAAGTGATCGAGGACGCTCGATAGATTTCGAGGACGCTCGATAGTTTTCGAGGATACTCGAAAGTGATTGAGGACGCTCGAAAGTGATCGAGGACGCCCGATAGTTTTCGAGGATTCTCGAAAGTGATCGAGGACGCCGATAGATTCGAGGACGCTCAAAAGTGATCGAGGACGCTCGAAAGTGATCGAGGACGCCCGATAGATTTCGAGGACGCTCGAAAGTGGATCGAGGACGCTCAAAAGTGATCGAGGACGCTCGAAAGTGATCGAGGACGCCCGATAGATTTCGAGGACGCTCGAAAGTGATCGAGGACGCCCGATAGATTTCGAGGACGCTCGAAAGTGATCGAGGACGCTCGAAAGTGATCGAGGACGCTCGATAGATTTCGAGGACGCTCGATAGATTTCGAGGACGCTCGAAAGTGATCGAGGACGCTCGATAGATTTCGAGGACGCTCGAAAGTGATCGAGGACGCTCGATAGATTTCGAGGACGCTCAAAAGTGATCGAGGACGCTCAAAGTGATCGAGGACGCTCGAAAGTGATCGAGGACGCTCGATAGTTTTCGAGGATACTCGAAATGATTGAGGACGCTCGAAAGTGATCGAGGACGCCCGATAGATTTCGAGGACGCCCGAAAGTGATCGAGGACCCCGATCGATTTCGAGGACGCTCGAAAGTGATCGAGGACGCTCGATAGATTTCGAGGGACGCTCGATAGTTTTTCGAGGATACTCGAAAGTGATTGAGGACGCTCGAAAGTGATCGAGGACGCCCGATAGTTTTCGAGGATTCTCGAAAGTGATCGAGGACGCCCGATAGATTTCGAGGACGCTCAAAAGTGATCGAGGACGCTCGAAAGTGATCGAGGACGCCCGATAGATTTCGAGGACGCTCGAAAGTGATCGAGGACGCTCAAAAGTGATCGAGGACGCTCGAAAGTGATCGAGGACGCCCGATAGATTTCGAGGACGCTCGAAAGTGATCGAGGACGCCCGATAGATTTCGAGGACGCTCGAAAGTGATCGAGGACGCTCGATAGATTTCGAGGACGCCCGAAAGTGATAGATTTCGAGGACACTCGATAGTTAATTTAATTTAAAGGTTTGCAACATGTGTCGATACCCTTCGCCATCTCATCTTCTGACTACGGCAGGTTGTGCTGGGGTGGCTGCCGCAAGTGCAGAAACCCTCTGCGGCACAAATATAAACCTTATCGGAAATTACATGCGCTCATCGTGTTGTTCGAGATATCAGTAAACGTCGACTCTTCGCGTGACCACAGGGCCGGGCTTTTCTTTTGTCAACGAATCAGCATTGCCATCCAACGTGGCAATGCTGCCAGCGTTCTGGGCACCTTTCCCATTGATATAGATAGGGATGGATTCTTTTATATAGTTTACTTTTCAAACCAATTGATTTCTCTTTTCGCCATAAACTTAATTATAATAATTGACGCCCTATGAGTTTCTTTTTACTACCTGTTTATACATATTATTACTATACATAGTTAGTTTATTATTACTTTATGTTACACATTTAATTAAATAAAGGCATCAATTTAATAAAACTTGATAATTTGATGATTTTTAATTTAGCTCTAGGACAGCACTAGTTAAGAATAAATGGTGTAGAAAAATAAGTGGTGTGACAAACGAGGAAAAAAATCCTGTTTGTCATACTGGTGTGATAATCTGGTGTGACTACGAGTCGGTAAGGCTTTTTTCGAACTGTCAAAAACGACATTTTTCTATGAATTTTGTACGAGATTTTGTATTGTGACGTCACGTTTTTTTAGCGTCAAACAGTATACTTATTTTTTTAAAATTTGCTGGAAAATACTAAAATTAAGTTGGTCATAAAATCAATTATGAAAGTGTGATTATATTATAATATTTTATTGTATTGCACATCGAAATATTTTATTTTTGATTAAGTAAAGTACCCAATTCAAAATCAACAAAATTTTGATTGCTTTGTTAGTAAGGAAAAGGAATGTAGGTACCTAAGTTCTAATATATTATTTAGTTAAAAGGTTTCTTTTCGTAAGGAGAAGGATCGCAGATTGTAAATAGGTTGTCTAATTAGGACTTTAAATTACCGCAACACTAAATATTTGATGTAATAAGGTACCTATCTATTCTAGGATGCCTGATATTTTCCTTCGTTGCCAATTTATTTGTTTACATTAACATTAGCCTATGAATGCGATTTTACCTTGCAAAGTTCACGAGCTAGTATGAATTAACGACCAAGGTTAGCAGCAAACTTTAAGGTACGAGTTAAATAATGTGTACGAATTCATTCGGTTGTAACCCTATTGTACTTTAGTTAATATATAACACATTATGGTTCGTTTCATTAGCATTTTTTATTTACTGTGATTAGTAAAAAATATCCTTAGTAAGTAGAACTCATTAAAATAAATATATGAATATTTAATGATTATTATATTGCCTCGCTTTTTATCCAAAGAACAAAAAAATAAGCCATAGGTATATGGCCGACTTTTCCAACACCAGTTACATTTTACCAGAGGAATAGCTGAATATTTGACAATTCTTCCATTCTAATAACTATCAAATATCAATTTTATTGTTAAGAATTATATATTGATTGACAAATCGGCCCTTAATGATAAGCAATAGTCATTTTAATATTTTTGCAAAAAATCTTATATGAAAATTATAGACTCGTTCTGCACGTGTAGGTAGGTACACGCATTTGCGTACGCAATGAGCGCACGCATATTTCTACATAATATTTTCTGACGTGTTATAAATCTAAGTAAATTACCTCATTTCTTTATAATACAGGAAACAAAAGCAAACTGACTGTGAATAATTCCATGTCATGGAAGACTGGATAAACGAAAAATCGTACGTATCTAATAGATTCTTAGCCTGACCTGCGAAAAACCAACCTCTCATTATTTTATATGAGATACAAAAAAAATACATTGATAGGTAGATCTACTTTCCAGACCAGACCAGGGATTTAGGGACCTTCTTACTCAGCAGTCTAGCTAGAGACCACTAAACAAACAAGGTTGCATTAATTAAAAAACAAAACTAATAACAATTAACATATTACAACACAGGTATCATTAACTTTTTCCCAAAGGCCCGGAGAACCAGTTTTTGTTCTGCCCACAAAAGTTCTAATACACTTTATCTACAAGTGCTGAAAAGCTAGGTAAGTAATTTGTTATGCTTAATGATAATGAACACAATAACAACAAATTAAATTATAAAGTTATCGTCTAACTACATATTATCATAACTAACGAAAACCTGAAAAAAACTGGTAAAGAACTTTCTAGACGACGGTGACTTATATTAATTTTATTTTTTATTAAACAAACATTTTTAGATTGAAAACTGTCTTAAATCTGCAATGTTGTAAGATTTCTAAAACAAAACGTAGTAATGTAAAATGTCTATTGATTTTCGAACCTCTACTTATGCATGAAAAATATTACACCTCATCTACACCTCATCTTTTAAAAATACCTACTAATTAGCATCCACTATCTGCATAGCAACTTATTGCTTGTCAAATATCTTACTATGCAGAAAACAGACAACCACACATTTTTCAAACTGCTAACTAATTACGCAAGCAATTTCTTTCAGCATAATATAATGTGAGTAAATGTTTATATAACATTCGATTTATATTACTTAAATACGCTTACAGGGCCAATGAACTTTGGTTTTGAACACGGCATCAATAAAAGTGGGACTACACTTACGAGTGAATTATGCATGTGTAGCATTGTTGCCTAAACTATTGTTACTTTGGACAATTGCAACATCTCGAAATAATAGGTCAGTTGGTTATTTCTTATTTCCGTGTCGGTGGTCAAGTGAATGTCAGTGAGAAAGGGGAGCAATGTGTCTTGTTTTCAATTCTGGATTGGACAATCATCGGGTTTTTAGGTTCTCTCTGTCGGAGCACGGCATATGGAATTGTTTTGGTATAAGATAAATCTATTATCGGATAGCGTCATCGTTGTTGGTGTTCCATTTGTTTCTAAAGGCAACTTTAAGTACCTATCATTAAGTACGTATGTATTATGTATATCTACTAATCTACAATACACAAAGTTTTGTTTAAAATACCAAATTAAGAGTTAATGAACTTCCGACAAAGTCATTGATGCGGCCCGCCAACGAGACTAGGATATTTACTTAATCCAGTCAAATATTTGTTTAGAAATCCAGTCTATCGTAAACATTAGCGACACTAGCGGGTAGGTGTACCAGCGATTAGATCATACGTATAATGACGAAATGCGCCGTAAGACAACGCAAGTACAAGGTCTCTTTATTTGCAGGACTAATACGAACACATTAGACTCTGGCTAGCAGGAAAACGCGTGTGTTGCATACAATACAATATACCTATCATCTACATTTGTAACTCGACTTTGACACCAATGGCAAAGGTTGATTTATTGGAAAAATTATTGAAAAAACCTATTTGATCACTTTAAATAACAATTTTCGATTACTTAGATAATATTTTCTCTTACTATAAGACCATGGAAACTTAATTAGGTCATCTCATATTACGTTCCCACAGCTGTCACGGGACTAATACCTACCTACATAAAACATAACTCGCGTAGAGTTACCTCTATCTTCTAAGAATAGCAGGTACATAGAAACGTGAGAAGTTGAAGCCACATCATATTTTCTCTTACATCATCAAAATTACACTTATAATAATGCATATTAAGTTCACTAAACAATACAATATTTAACAATACCTGTATATGACCACACGACACACCTCTGATTACATTACCTACTTATCAATGATTAATTAAATAGGTGGGGACTATGCTATTGTTTAATCGTTGAGTAATCCTGCTTAGTTCTTAGATATGAACGTTTGAATGTCTATCTGATTAATTTCACGTGCCGAATGTTCTAGAAATGTAGAAAGGAAATGTTTTAGTACCTTTTCGTTCTTGATAGCGTCGACTTGCTTGTTGAGGGCATCGCGTGCACTTTTCGCTCCTCTGTCTATGAAAACGGTGCCCCACAGCCAAGTCGCAGTGCCAAACGGTACGAGGTACTGCAGTGATCGCTTCGATACCACCGTACACCGAGACATGAGCGGCCATATTATTGCTAACGCTAAAAATCAAAAGAGAATATGTCAATCAATACTGTTTTACATGAAAACATGCGATTCATACCTAATATACAATTGATTTAGGCACTGCCAGTTTCAATAACCTATCTCAGTCCAAAATATGTGAATTAAGAGCAATTTTTGACTGAAACTTCATACAACTAATGTCAAATATCGATACATACCTTCATATTTTGGATTCAAATAGGTTATTTAATTTGGCAGTTATAAAACTACATACTGAAATTATGAGGAAGGAAGATGACTAAATTTAAATATAAGGTATTTCCTTACTAAAGACAAAAGCTTATTTTGTTAGTCCATAATCTACGCGCATTTTAAAACCGAACTTCATTATTCAGCACAGCCTGAGCACTGCATAAGAATAACAATCATCCAGAAAATTGCTGAAAATATTTCCATCGTGGAAAATTTCCACACAAAACATTGAATATTCATATGAAGTATCTAATCTGCCTAAACACTGAAAATTGTGAAGGTAATGTGAAACAATAATGCATAATGTGCTGTTCTGAAGTCATACCCTACGTCATCCATCATTTCGTTCCTTATAATAGCTTAGTAAGTACATATTAGAGCGGTAATAATCGTAAATATCATTGCATATTAGTCATGGTAACACCGAACTGCTGATTGACTTTCAAAGAAATGATAACAGTACCTATAAGTAGGTAATAGAATCGCCTACGCAATATTTTAAGAACGGAATGTTCATGTCAAGAGATTAGAATTCGTAATAATATAATCTGTGAGTACAAAGTATATTGGAATATTTTGTTTCTAGATGCTTTTATAGATGTTTTAATGTCATTGAGAAATTGATTACCTTTATCATAGGTAGGTATTCGGTATGTACGACTGTCTATATGTCACTGAGCACCTAAACGGCTACGCTGATTTTGATACACTTGCGTGGATTCTTACGAGCGTTTAACTTTCATTTGGTCTCATTATGGGGTCTCACAATCGGACCCAAATAGTCTACAAGGGCGAAACAGTAGAACATTCGTTTACATGTATAAGTACCTATTAGAAGCATTTGCTGTTTTTAAAAGTTATTATAAGAGAATAGGAAACTTGGGCTTATTACAAGCTGCATCTGTGCTTGCTACAAATATACCATTTAATCAAAATTCTAAATATATCCTTCATCGATTCCACTTAGATACCAACTACATACAGATGTCATGGTAACATTAAAATGATATTCTTATACTTTAAATACTTTTATTAATAAAATAATCCTCGATAATCTTTTGCCTAAATGACGAAACATTTCTCAAAGTCGGAAGATAAGTGAAACAAGTATAATGACGTAAAGCTGTTGACTATCAGACTTTAGAATATTGATATTCATCATTTTTTATATTATTAGATATTAGAGCGATGTATGAATAAGCTAAGAATATTAAATAACCACCTGTGAAAACTCCCAGTAGATAGCAGTTATTTGAATTAATATAGAAAAAAAAGTTTTCTATGTTAACGTATCTATTGTATATCTATACAAGATAAATAAAACTGGAGTGTCTGTTTGTAATATTAAAATAAGCAATTTTTGTTTGTCTGTCTATCTGTTTGTTTGTACTAGCATTAGCTATGGAAGCTGGACCGATTTTGCAAGACTTTTATTGGCAGGTAGCTAATGTACTAAGGAGTAACATACCTAGGCTACTTTTATTTTTGGAAATTGAAAGTTATATTCTAAAATTCATTCATTTAAGTCATTTCTAAAGAACAGTCTGCCAAATCATTCGATACTAGCTACTCCGCAGCTGTTTAGCCTATAGCCTTCCTCGATAAATGTACTATCCACCGCAAAAATAATTATTTAAATCGGACTAGTGGTTTTGGAGAATAGCGCGTTCAAAGAAAGAAAGTCTTCAGCTATGTATAATTAATTTATTTAATATGTAGGTAAAAAAATATAGATTTGATACACATAATCTCTTATAATCGTGTAAATCTCTTATAGAGGGCTCAGAAGACAATTAATGGTACTGTCTGAGTCGAATTAACCTTTGTTTTCTTACCTACTTGTATATCAAAAGTGGCTAATTAAGGATTTATTGAAATAAATGCTTTGACTTTGACTTTGATCAAATACGCTGTACGCACTTAATAAAAACACCAATATAGATACATATCTATTATAAAGCTGAAGAGTTTGTTTGTTTGTTTGAACGCGTTAATCTCCGAAACTGCTGGTCCGATTTAAAAAATCTTTCTGTGTTAGATAGCCCATTTATCGAGGAATTCTATAGACTATAAAATATCACGCTACAATTAATAGGCGCCCAGTAGAGCGAGTGAAACCGCGTGGAAGTTGCTAGTACCGAATAATATCGATGTAAATGAGACAGCGCAAACGTTGAAAAGATGATATAAGACAAGTAGCAGGAGCAGAATCACTAGAGATAGAGTCATGGAAATCTTTAGAGGAGTCCTATGTCGTGGGACAAGCTGTAAAAAAAACAATTCGATCGTTGATATTTAATTTAAGTAGTAATAGTACCTACAATACAATAGTGTAATAGTTAATACAGGGCTGTCCAAACAAAGGCCATGTTTTCATGTGGCCCGCGACACACATTTACATAAATCTCATCGTCTTCATCTTATGTGCAACAACAATAATAAAATTCAGTATGATTTGTATACAATTTTTGTCTGTGAGTAAAGAATACAATGAAACGTCATTATACTTACAACTGAAAACATTTTTCTGGCTCTCCAGCTTTTGTAAGAAATTAGCCCGCGAAGGTATAAAGTTTGCACAGCCCTGGTTTAATAGATTCGTTTAACATACTGTATAGAAACTAACAGCAATAAAGGTTTTTTTTAATAATATCGATGGGAACTGATCCACTATGTACTTAACAGTGGCGGGCTTTATCTATCTAATAACAATTTCCATCAGCTTTCTCTTATCACGGATAAACAACAGACTGATACAAAGTCCGTTATAACTGATAACGTTAAGTAACCAGGGATTAGGTGGGGCGTTGAATATTAACATTATTTCCTAATTAACCTTGTACATTTGAAAATTAAATGACTTGCGAATAAAGATAATTCTTTTGTCACTTTTTTTAAATAATACACTAGACATTTTTGTTAAAAATCTTAGCATAGCAAAAACTTATGTATGAATATAATCTAAAATGAAATATAAAACATACATAATTGTTTTGTAGTTTTTTTTTTATTTTTCCACAAACTAACAGACACTGTATATTTTCTTGATTGTACGGATTGTACCTCATGTCGCTTTGTTGGTAACTAATGTCTCACATATATGCGAGAGCTAGAAAGATCTTAATGAAATTAGATTTAGTGATAGATAGTGATTATAGTATAGGTAATTATTATTTAGAACACTCGAGAAAACGAATTTTCATGCGGCTGCACAAGAAAATTGCATAAAACATTTACTTTGATATAAATGCATTGACTGTGATTATAAATTTCAATTTTATTGCTAATTAAGCTAAAAATACTACTTTATTATTAAATTAATAAAAAATATACAATCAGAAAATCATTAAATATATTGTATTGTTTTTTAAATTATCTCCTGCTCGTTATTTTACTTTAAAAATCTGATAGTCTTCATATTTTCTTATCTAGATAGTAAACCATATCGCTTGCACAATCTGTGGACCTATTATAATACGATACGTTCATTAAAGTAACTGCGGTACATATGTGACCTGTTTATGATAAACCCAATTATTTTCTTATTCCATTACCTTCGAATATTAAAAAAAAAATCCCAGCATGACGGATTTCCCAGTACGACTATTTTCCGACTACCATCGACTTGCAAACTTTGGCCTAACAATAATGAACCCCGACAAAAAGAATTAGGCAATTACTCATTACTTTTAGACATGTTTCTCACGTGTAATAAATTTATCTAGATTAAAATAATGCACCAAATATTATATAAAACTTTGCTAAGTACTGATTTAAAACAAAAAAAATGTCTCATCATCATGTAATCAACTGAATCATATCTACTTAAAACTGATTACAAATTAAATATATATTATGCAGTGTACTAAATGCAGATCCGTCACGTGTAATGTGCAATGCTTGTTTATATTTGAAATCGTCATAAATATATTTACGGACCTACTTGCAGAACTGTTTTCAAAATAATCATGTAAGTTAAGTAAACATTTTTGTGTAGGTACTGGCTCTTTGGTCCATTTTAAAATGAAGTATGAAGTATCGCAATAACATTAATATGCATTGAACTTTCGAAGAATATTGGAATAATTTAGTCATCATCGGTTCGTTCGTTTGAGAGCTGCTATGAAGACATTCAGATAAATTACGCGTATTGTTTATATTACTTTTTTGTTTGTATCGGGATTAAAAAAAATGGTTGAACATTAATTTTGTCAAAAGTAACATGAAAGACTGCCTCGTAGGCCGAGTGGTCGCAAGTGCGACTGCCGGACAAGAGGTCTCGGGTTCGATTATCCGAGTCGGGCAAAGTAATACTGGGTTTTAAAAATTCTCAGTAGTAGCACGAAGTCTGGAAATGTGGCCAGCATATGGCAATAGGCTCACGCCCTATTACATGGGCCTCATAACATAAGTAAATAGTGAACAGCGCGTGTTACATTGTACAGTGGCACTGAGTGCCGTAATGTGCACCTCTGCCTACCCCTTCGGGGATAAAAGGCGTGATGTTATGTGTGTAATGTATAACATGTAACATGAAAGAAAAGATAAAAGTAAGGAGAAAAAAGAATGTAACGAAACAATATTCATACTATTGTCAGCTCCAAAAGTCACGACTCCGTAAAATTGGAACAAGGACAAGCCCTTATCCCAAGATAGGAGATTCGTAAGAGGAGAACCAAACCTTTCGAGTCCTTATGATCAACAACTATACTCATAAATAAATATTAAACCTACGATTATAGTGTAATAGGTAACGCATAGATACCCATCAGATGACTGAATAGATATCGTATGTCACAGGAAACATTACAATGATAATTCCTGCATTGCATTGTAATGGCTGTTGTAATGTAAATAATGATAAAATAGACCTTATTTACTAGTCAACAATTTTAGAAATTACCGGTAAATGTTACAAATTGTTTGAAAAAATTGGATAGACAATAGTAGTAGTAACTTATGTAAAATAGAATAAATTTATCTTGTACCCTTCTTTGTTCGCGAGTATCATTATATAAGATCAGACCACAGAATTACACATAGACAAATACCTGGCAGCAGCTTTCACTAATAAACCTGAATCTTTTAAACTCCTCGAATCCCCAACAATCCTCAAATTCCTAATCCCCAAAAGGCCGGTAACGCACTTGTAACGCCTCTAGTGTTTTGGGTGCCCATGGGCGACGACGATTGCATACCATCAGGTGATCTATCTGCTCGTATACCGGCTTATCCCATAGAAAATAGAAAAAACTACGACCTCTAATCCGCCTGGCAAGCGTGGGAATTATGGTATATCATGTAGAGGAGGTCCATCGTCCTGCAGTGGGCCTATCATTGGCTGTTGCTACTGAACCTTTGTCTTCACTACTGACTGACAGATACCTATGATATGATGTTTTTGTCTAAAAATGGACAGTTCTGGCTGATGATCAACATGAGTGAAGTTGATGATGAACATGTTCATAGCTAATCATAATAACTCACCGTAAAGATCCAAACTGCTTTGATGGTTCAATAGAACAACTGCTCCCCGACTATTGTCCACGTTTTCCAGCCCTCTGACCTTCCATCGTAGACCCAGTATCCTCGCAAAACATCTTAAGAAGAATGCTGGTATTCTGAAAATAAAAAGTATGTTTCATAAAATTTTGAAAAAAAGAAATATATTTATTTAGAGTCGGCATTATTACCAAGACGTAAAAAAACAGTAACTAATGGCAAAAATAAAAATAAAATGTAAATAAAACAAACAAAGTGAAAAGAGAACAAGAATAAAACAAAAAAATTAATATTCCCAGTTGGTACTAGTAGATATTTTCTTAAATTGCGAACTTGCGAACCGAAAACGTAGGTACTCGATATCAATTAATGCGCACTGTTTGTTAATTATCGTATTCCTCGTCAATTTCACTAATCGAAATGAACATTGAACATTTACTCTTCAATTTGCATATCAATTCCAATTTTAGTTACTTAGCGTTCTAAAGAATATATTTAAAAAATAAATATGCACACGTGTATTATTATTTAAATAAAATATTATTACGTTTTAAGTCACACATAAAAATAAATAAAAATTTAATTTAGTTCCTAAAAAGTTTAAAGAAATAATACAATGTTCATTTTTGTTCAATGTAAATTAAAATGCGCGTCATATTACATTGAAATTGAATTCCGAACACAAATTACATAGACAAAATAATTCAACAAGGAAAAAGCGCATAGACAAAACCTTGACCTAGTTAGTGCTGCCATACACTATGAACCTAACAACGTCTTGGCTGGTTACAATCGATTGTTCGCCAAGATAAGCACTAAACTTAGTCACCGAAAGTAGTCTAGCCACTATAGAAATTCTTTGGAGTATCTTATTAGTGAGAGGGAATTTATTCATGTCATATCACTGTGGCTGTAAAACATGGCAGTTAATTAAAGAAAGGGAAATAAAACAAAACCTTTAGTAAAAGTAGAACTTACAAAACATTTATTAATAAATGCAAAATAATAATTTTAGGCGTACAGTCTGACGCAACACTTACGTAGCAACTACGCAAGAATATAGTCATTCAAAGTGGCGCTACGCAAAAGCTACGTAAAGTGTACGCTACGGCCCTTCGTCGTAGCAGTTACGGTACTCTTTACACAGGCAACAGCTACGCAGAAACTACGATGTTTCTACGCTGCTACTACGTAGTGTCTAATCACCAAAATAGCAGCAAAATACACGTTCTACTGAAGGAAGTATTTATGAATAACTAATAACTATATTCTTTTCTTCAGTTAAAGTTTTACAAAAATAACTTTTACCTACTGATCTTCTAACAGGAAATATTTACGAATAAACAATGGCTAAAGGGCATTCATAAATACAATGCTATTTATATTGTATTCATAGATTTTTGTACACATACGAATACGTGTTGCTAAGCAAAAAAATCATTCAGGTGACAATAACATAAATAGGTATTGAACTTTAAGACCATCGATTGTTTATCTTGTAAACAAAAACGAAAATAGTATAATTAGTGCTAACCGACTTGCTCGTTGAATATTAATTATCTTACCTTCTTATATAGGTAGTATGTGTATTGTAATACACGCTCATTAAACATGAAGCGATTTTAAGAGTCCGACAAAGTATCTATAATTGTATTTTTTCCGACTTGAATAACTAGGAAGATTTCAAAAAAATTTATGCTAGTCCATTTATGAAGGGAAGTTATAGCCTATAAACCATCACGGTAAGATCGATAGGAGAAGCACAGCGGGTGATTTCGCGAGAAAGTAGCTAGAATAATACTTACAATGCATTTCTTGGGTCGAATGGCTTGATCAACATAAGTGTCATTGGTGCTGCGGCGAATATTAATGACATGACGATGAACAGTGTGAACTGAAAAAAAAAGTCACATTAATGAAAACTTAATTATCTGTGGGCGAGCGGTTGCATGCGCGGCTGCCGAGCAAGTGTTTTCAGATACCTACGTCAAATAATTTCTATCAAAGCGTTCTCAAAGTAGATCGAAGGCTAATGTTTGCAAATAATTAAAAAAAATACCTACCTAACAACAATATTAAATTAAAATCGATATAACTTTACGAGAAAAACTTTCAGGCATATATTGCACATTATTTTTATCAATGTTTATGGTTTATGTGTTTTCTTTGTGCTACTTTTACAGCACGTACGTACGCTGTCGCAATATGTTTTTTTACTTTCACCTTAATATTTCAGACGTATCGTACCTACTTAATGAACTTATTATTTCTAAATATCTAAAATAACTTATTAATATATGTATAGAATCAACAAACTAATATGACGTCATGCCTTTTTCCCTTCACACAGCCTCATATAAGATACGGTGACCCCATTGTCATATTACTGGACACAATTCTATGTTAATAATATTTATTATGACATTAAATACTTGTAACAACTACCTACACGTGTAATCAATATTTCGTAAGATGTTAAGGTAGGTCATGACTGTCCTATTTGAAGTCCTATCTTATTTGTGTATGTTATAAGTGTGTCAAATAATTATGTAGGTATTTACTTATCTAAATATCTCAAAACAATGTTGTGTGAAGTACTTATTTATTTACCTACTTTGCTTAAAAATCTCGGGTCGATTTAATGAACATTTTTTAGATTTGATGAAATATTCAATAAATTCAATTCATTATTATATTTTCAGGGAAAGGTATTTAGTTCCCATGCCTCAATCAAGTTGTAAAGTATTGATTTTTAAATCACAAACAATTAACTATAACTTTTATTGTTATATAATGTCATATTTCCTATCACAAGTTTTATCATCATACAGATATATCGAATCCTATAATAATATAACAGGTGGGGTAAAGATAATAGGTACCTACCAAGATACTATATTAATTACATTTAATACCCCACATTAATCTCTTCCGTTAAACCATACCAGAAGAAATTAAATAAGTAATTATGGTCTATAATTAATGTTTTAAAAATACAATACGATTGTTTGAATAAACATAACGCACCTAAGTATTTGTTTGCATTCCTAATGTCTAATTTAACGTTTATTTTATAAAGGAAACTTCGCGACTGTGCAAAGTATCAATATAAAGGACCAAAGTCCTCGGAACAATAACTAAAGCATAGAAGCCAGGCTAAAATAACAACTGCACTCCATATATTCATCTTTTTTTTACTTATGGTATTGATAGTGTATAAGAAAGAGACATGTGTATTGTTTCGTTTCGTTATTATGCGGGTTGTCACTACTTGTAAATATGCTAGTGATGGGAATATATTAATATATTTTATCGATAAATTATTGTACCTGAAAGTATTGCTGCTGTGGTCTAACGTACAATATGTTCTTAATCTGGATGTCGTGGGTTCAGAAATAAAACACAATATTAAAAAGATAATTTAATTGCTCACAAACAAAGCGTATTTACAAACCGTGGTAGTGGTGCACTATTATGTGTTTATCATTGACTTTTAAATATAATTGTCTTTGTTAAATATGTGCGAATTTTTTCGGTAGGTACAGTCAAATTTTTAGTTATATAATGTATCCTAAGTTTAAAATATTTTTGTGCTATGGACTTTATAAGATTTCTGTGATCATTATAGAAAGATTGTTCTAATGAATAATCTTTTCTTTTTACGAAAATTTTCTGACGGCAACACATTTGCTGAAACTTTATTAATCATTCTAATAATTATTTTGGTTTACCGAGAGATTTTGAATCAATATGCACTTGATATTCTCTTATAATTTTTTCGGACAGTTGACTGATCTTGGTTAAGCCATATGTTGGTTTAAATAGGCCTCTTCTATATTAAAGATATCAAAGATCTTTAAGGAATACTCTCCGTGTTCTCAAGACTTTCTATGCATTTTTCGCATTGTAAAGATTTTTTAATTTCGTTCCGATAAAGCCGATTATGATATTTTTATTCTATGATATTTTTAGAATATTCCGTAATAGATGATGGGTACAAAATGTAGTTGTGGTCTGTCAAATCATCAAAAGTATCATGTGACTCGGGTTCTAAACGACGTCTACACTATAAAGAACTTCAAAGCCTAACTAAAATATCGATATGTAACATGACCACATCACTAGCTTAAAAACTAACTTAAAAAATTGATTTAGATTTTTTAGGAAAAGGTGGAATAATACTGTTTAGGCTTACAATTGAAAAGTACGATAATAAATAAGTAACGTTTATTTATAGTTTACCGGTATTTCCAATATAATTTATTTTAAAACATATCAAAAATATACGAATGAAAGTTAATTTTTTCACCACTATTTTCTTTCCTTCCTAAATGTGAATTGCAGCCGTCAATCACACAAGACGTATTTTTATTTAGTAAAACACATAATACAGAACGACCATACACTTTCTTTCTTCCTTTCTTTTGCGCTAATTCCTTAGAAAATATTTTTTATTATAAGGAGCCGTAAATACAACCACGGTGACACTTCAGTACTATAATCCGGCAAAGTGAGGAAGGTGTCAAACTTGAGTGAAACTGTGAAACATAGAACGTCAAAACGTGATTTTGAATTTGGTAGTATGCTGAATGAGTCCAATGACATAAGATTGTAATGAGTCCACTGAAAGTTGTGACAACCTGCAAATTATCAGAACTATGTTCAGTTTGCGGTCTCATTCTCGCCTACGCAAAATCGTGTAAAGAGCGAGAGCATCAGATATACGTTTGTAAATTGCTATTTTAGCCTGGCTTCCATGCTTTAGTTATTGTTCCGAGCCAAAGTCCATGATGATCCAAAGTACAACGATAAAACAATCAATCATCATCATCATAATATTTGTTGCGAAACCGCCACACAACAAGCAACCTTTGCACTTTAAAGTATGGTCTATTTTGCTAATAACACATGTTTCATTTCCAGAAACAAATTAATCAGATAATCGAGAATACATACCTTAATATAATATCTGGCCATAGAGCTAATTGTAAAGAGAATGATGACCAGCGCCATCACGCACCCCAAGATGACGTTCGCCGACATTGTTTCGTCCTAAAAAAAAAAAAGTGACAGATTATTTTTCCCGCCAACAAACTATCCGCCATTGACTATTATGTAAATTACATCGGCAGCATTGTGCCACGATAAAACACTCCCAGAGAACTGAGCGCTTGATTGATAACGAACGGCGATATGGTCAATGGCCACTTAGTATTGACGCAAAAACTGTCCTTATTTTGCATATCTACACAACGAGATACTCCCGATCCTTTGTAGGTCTACAAGTGGATATAGGTAGGTATGTAAAGTACCTATTATTCGTACGAGTGGCCAACGAATGTGATTGTTAGTCTATTGGACTGGATACAAATTACTTCAATGGATATACTTCTTGGTGACATTCAACTATCTAGGTTCGTGGGTACCTACGTAACATACAGTGTGTACCTATGTCCCAGGTCCTAATATCTATTTCTTTTTTATGTTTAAATTATTTTAAACGAAACTAAATAAATATTATGTATTCTATTTATTAAAATAAACATAATTAAGTATGTTATGCATTATAGTATATTTTTTTTAAACGTTGCCCCACACAATTATGAATCTCGTGTCAATGTGCGTTTACATTTACAAACATACTTACAAGTTTACAAACACATGACACCCAGACCTGGGTGCTTACTCTTGAAACCAATCTCAATGTCAATACAATTTCAATCCAATAAAATCTCAATAATTATTCAATGTCAAAACTATACAACCACAATCGTAGCTGTTAATATAGCATTCAGAGTACGGAATATAAAGCCAAACTCAATACCATTTAGTTCATTCAATATCTACGCAATACGGATGCAATGGACGCCAGTGTTGCAACTCAAGAGTACGAAATTTCGCAATACCAATGTCGATCGATCGGAATTGGATTCAAGAGTAAGCCCACTTGAACATCAATTTGTGGACAAAGAGTTGTTTCGTGTGGGAATCGAACCCGCGACACGTTGCACGGCAGCCAGTTGCCCAGCCACCGCACCAACCATGCAGTTGCAGTCATATTTGCATTATTAATTTAGAGTTGGCTGTGTGTCGGATCGGATGTCGCGCGTGGTTTTGATCCTCCTAGTTAATGCAACCATGCTAGGACCTAGCATGGCTTGAAACTAATCGGGTTGCCTCGTCAAACATTAGGAAATAAAACAACTCATCCAGGATACAAATCAGAGAAAAAAATCAATCCTATAGAAATATTACAATTTAAAAGAGTTTAATGTTATTCTTAAAAGCGTAAGTATAAAATTTATGTTTTAGATTCTAGTGAATGAAGTAGGTTTGTTAATGCAGTTGGATCGGAATGCAGAACTGCAGACATTCTGTCGCCACTTGCTCAGCGAAAGACACGGTAGGTCAAGTATAATGTAACAATGAAGACCCATCGCATAACAAACTAAAAATTATCGAGATAAGGTTATCCAATTTTTTGTTTCTTTTTACTTATTCATAATATTACGAATCATTATTTATTCTATGATAAGGTGCCTAGTAATTTATCTATATTGTTCCAGTATGAACTGATTTTCTCAGTGGAAACTTAACTCAAAACAAGATACATGGACAGTTAATGAGTGGACGCTTACCGATGTTAAGTACATCTACGTAACACTACAAAATAATTGGTCGAATTCGATGACTGTTTTTTTTTAATTCTTGCTCGAATTTCAAATAGGTATATTGATCAACGGGACCACAGTACAATTTCTATTGTGACGGGACAGTGTTTTACCTACCCATTTGCAACCAATAAAGGTCCTGTTAATTTAATAAAGACTTGACTATTGTTAAACTATTGAACATTAAATTTTTGGCTGCATCACTATATGATTGGGTAAACAGACCCTACGCTGCAATTTAATCTTGTGTGCAAAAAGAAACGGTAGTCCTTCAAACCAGGTAAATTCATCTGCATTTGTAAATCCTCAAACGTTTTACGCTACATTTATTCGATTCATTTGGCAATACAAGACCACCATCGTGTCACACGTACGTTTCAAACACTGACCTTTGTCAACGCTATAGCCTTGCATAGCCTTTTTGGATCAGTCGCAAACGCATCTGTCACGCCTACCTGTCACCTAAACAGGCACATTTCGTAATGTATAACCGTGATAGTTGACAACACCGTATTTTTGTTTTTAAGGGGGGAAAATCATCGAATGACTGCTCCCGCCTGGGTGAGGCGGAAGGGAGTGTCAGACTCTTACTGACTAAAAACCACCCCGTTCCTTCTCCTGCACGTCGAGCCGGAGCCCCGGTTACCCGTTAGGTTCTCCGCGACAACAACACCGTATTTGAGACTTGGTTGCCAAAAGAAAAAAAAATGTTTAACCGTGGTAAATTTTAATCAATCGACATTAACATTGTTGTCTGCATACTTCTGAAGAACCCACCTATAAACCTCTATATTAACCCAAGTATCTAGTAAATTAGCAACAAAGTAAGTATATAGTAAACCATAATTTAAATAGATGAGACCTTTATCCACTGGATACATATTAATAAAATGGTATCGTTAAGTTAAGTTTAACTTTGTTAAGCGTAATTACAGTCTGAGTTTGCGAAGTACATAACATAATTACTTTGAGGTCTGTCAAAAGTTAGCCCAACCGTATAACTCTGAACTGTGTATCTACCTAAGTGGTAGACTGGTGTTGCAAATTCGCTAAAAAGGTGTGAAGACATAAACATAACATCACGTCTTTTATACCTGAAGGGGTGTAGTAGAGGTGCACACAGAAGCAACACCCACTTTTCACTATTTATGTTATGAGTCCCATGTATTAGGGGGTTACTATTGCTATATACCGGGCACATTTCCAGACTTCGTGCTACTACTGAGGTTTTTTTTTAAAAACCCAGTAATACTTTTCCCGACCCGGGAATCGAACCCGAGACCCCTTGCCCGTCGCACTTGCGACCACTCGGCCAACGAGGCAGTAAGCCCACTAAATGAAAGAATCCGCGATCTATAATCGCCTCTCCCACATGTGGTATGTGCGAATTTAAACAAATAATGAGCCTACTTTGATTATAAATCGTCTGACAAAGTGACTACTTATATTACAAAGATAGAAAGAAAGAAAATATTACAAAGACAAAAAAAATTGTGTAAAGAATGACATAAAAGACAAACGAGTTTGTGATAGGATGACCACTGAAAGGGGAGCATGGGAAAGAAGACGTATAATACCAATTCCAGGTAGCTTATAACAAGGGCAGAAAGAAGACGATTATAAATCATCTAATAACTAGTGTCCGACCGAAACTGGTTTTCCGGCCGAAACCGAAACCGAATGTTCGGCCGTGGCTTCAGTTTCGGCCGAAACCGAAACCGAAACTTACGTAGTCAAGTATAAAATTTCTTAAGATACTGAAATTTGGTGCATTTTACCTATTATTTTGCATTAATAGTAAAAAGTTTTATACAGGTTGGCGGTGACATTTTATTTGTCAAATAATGACAATCGTACAGTGCCGCGGGAAACAGAGTTCTGCGAGCGTGAATGTGTGTGAACTTGCGACATAAGTTTCGGTTTCGGCAAAAGTTTCGGCCGATATTGGCCGAAACCGAAACTGCCGCCGAAACATGATTTTTGACCGAAACTCGGCCGAAACCGAAAATGAAACCGAAATTTCGGTCGGACACTACTAATAACAAATAAGTAGGCAGTACAACTACATACTTTAGAATTCTAACGTCATGAGTCACGTAAGATCATGTTTACGCCATTAACAAGCGATATCTTTAACTAGACAAATCTCACGTGGCGACCATTGCAGTTCCGGATATGTTTGCTTATTAATCGTCTATACACAATAACAAAAACAACAACCTAATTAAATATTAACAGTACTAACATATTTTATAATTAAATAAAGATAATGATAAAGTCTATAAATAGCTGTAAATATGATCTAACCATTAGAAATTAGACAAAACCTGGGGATCTTTTGATAGTTTATGAAAATAAATGCTTCCCTTTCTTTATAAATTACTTACCTTGTCTTTTAACCCGTCGAGCGTCCGCGTTCCTTGTGATCCAACGGGTGCATTGGCACACGGAAACAAGGATCATTACAATAGAAATAAAAAATACAGTCAAAATAAAAACAAAACATTAATAATAGATTTTATAAAAGAGAAAGCAGCATGGAGCATTTTATCTTATGATCCACCGGGTGCTCATAAGGACGCTCGAAGGGTTAATAGTTGTTTTTACATTCTAGTAGGTACCTAGTACCTAATATTATTTTAAAATATTCCATTTCATGATTTTTGGAAATGGCAGTAGGTATCGTCATGTAATAAAACATTAAATTAGACTGTGTTGGCTACTCCATCTCTATTCTGGACATAAAAACTTTTTTTTTACTAGTAAAGTACTAAGTAGTACCTATTCGCTAGTTCAATTTTATCGGTTTTATAAATGGTAAAGTTGATTGGAAATATTTATTTACATTTCCATTATCGTTGCACGTGAGATTCGATAACCCTGATGACCGCTAATCACGCACTGATCATACAGCAACACTGATTAAATGCCAGCTTTTTCCATAGACAAGGATTACTATAATCTATTTGATAGCAACTGAAGAAATAGATTGCTTCATAGCTAATTATTTAGGTCGTTAGTTTTATTTTAGTTAATAGTTTAAAAAAGTTTTGAAAGCAAAAGTATGCAAGGATCGTATACCTATAGTGGCGTTTTATAGTTTCTGACGGGACAAAGGCCACTCATCCAGCAGAGCAGTCACTCAAAAAGGACATAGCTAGTTCATAGTAACGGTGGGCGGTACCATTTTTCGTTGGTATAGACCAACGAAACAATGCACTGCCCTTTTCAAAATTAAATTAAAATTAATTCCTTTCTTTCTAACCAGCTGTTTAACTTGGGTGACTGTCGAACCTATTGGCATCTGATTGTTATAATTGACCCTTTCTCAGGGCAGTGACCCACATAATTACGGTTCACGGGCGCTTGGGTTCATAAATTCGAGGCACATTCTACGCTCAGTGAAAGCACTTGGGAATGATCAACATGGATATCTATACATACTATGAATGGTTTGTGTAGATATGAAGATTGTAAGTACATATGTTACATATAGAGGTAAGTACCTTTATTACAGTTAAAAGTAGGACTACAATTTTCAGTTTGTATACAGGTTCAAAAACTGCTGTTCATGATACACCTAAGTAAGTATTATCGATAAAAGTTCAGCGTTCAAACATTAAAACTACATAAAGTTGGTATGCTATGTTACTATGTTAAGCTGCCAGAATAGAAACTCAATCAGACAGTGTGAAATAAGCCTTAAATACTAATATAACACTATTAAAATCCCCAAGCGGACACCGGTAACCGCTCTTTATTAACTACATTATAGACCTTATTTCCGATGTTTAGAGACAACTTTTGTATGAACAAATTTAGGGTACCTACGATATTTCAACAGGTTAACTTTTAACTAAACAGAACCATCTCTGCTTCGTTTTGTATGTCAGCAGTTAAACTATGTACCTAAGTATAATAATACCTATTATGTAAGTACCTAGTACCGAGTGGGTCCATTTGGTTATGATTCATACACAACCGGTACCAAATAGGAACTTTAGTACTAGTTTAGTACCTACCTAAATAAATACGTTTACATTTTACTACGAAACTTGACGAATCTATGTACTTTATTGAAGGCATGAGTTGCAGTCAGGGATTAGCCCTAATAGAAGTTAATAGAATGAGTTGCAGTCAACTCATTCTTTTGTATTATTCATCTTATTAATTGTAAGTATCTACATAAATACCAATGTATATTTCCTGAGGAAGGAAAATAATTAATTACGAATTGCATGCACCTCCAGGTACCCCCTTACTATAGGTACGAATCACACTAGTGAAACCAGGAATAAAAATTAACTCATTCATAAAAAATATTCTAGCTAAACTGGTAATTATTTCGTGGGGTCATCACAATACAGAATAAATTCGTTTTATTCAAATTACCAGCTTATTGTGGGTGATTTGGTACGTTGTAAACTTTCAAAGGAATTTTATTTTTACCTTAACAACAGATAGTTCATTATATTCTTTATCTGTAATTACCAAAATATCGTAATTATTTAGATAGCTAGCTTAATGCCGGAAATGTCGTATGTACCTTTTTGTCCTTTAAAATAAATGCTGAAATGAATTTTAAATTTCTGATCCGATTGGCTCCTCATTTTATTTTCCATTTCCTCCTGAATGCACAATGGAACTGAGATGAAAACTTATTCCAATAGGTAGGTACATACATACTTACATACTTAAAATTAATGCACAAAAATAAATCTTTTTAACTATTCTACTTACTTTATAATCGCAACTTGAGATGAAACCAGAATTGGCACTGTTTAGAACTCAATTTCAACTACGTAAAGTCCAAATTCACTGAGGACAATTTGAATTTTGTACGAATATAAGGATCGCGTATTATTTCACGCCGTGTCGTGAACCACACGACCTCCGCGCGGCACTCCAACCACAACACTGCCTCTTGTTACTAAACTTCCATTGGTCCGACATCGCGCGCCTGAAATGCACTATAAACACGTCATCGTACTTTATGATAACACACACAGACATACGCGCACATAAACAATAGAAGCTACTTACAACATTTATTGACCAAAATTATTAAAGAAAAACAAAACTATTTCGGCGAATTGGAAACCTTCTCCTATTTGAAGTCGAAATATTATTAGGTGGGTAGTTTTCATTTGTCAAAAGTGAGTACCTAAGTACTTGGATAAAGTACCTACATTACATTGGCAGTTTAGCTTTAGAAAGCAAAAATGCGAAGAGATTCGCAGCTCTTTCAAAATAGGTACTATAGTGATGTTTTAATTTATTTTTATTTAGATATCTCATTAACTCTCTTCAAGCAAGATTCACTATTTAATCTAATTTTGAAACATACTTTGCTAAGTTGCTGAATTCATATGGAAGTTAAAACTTCATTTACGATTTACCTACTATTGTAAGTACTACGATATTCAGCAATGGAACGTCGATAGTGGATACTCAGGGCATAGCTATCTAGCCAGTTCGTAAGTTAGAAAGAACTAATAAAACAACATAACGAGTTTTAAAAATAATTCAGTAAATATTATGGTAAGTAGATGCTTAGGTCAGGTGCATGTTTATATTTTCGGCACTGTACGAAGTAGATACCATTTCACGTCTTAGGACGATTAAGAGTAGGTATGTACCTACATTGACAATCAATTACGCAAGTAGTTATCCATTTCGAATTTTCGTTTTCTTCTTTTTTATAGAAGCACGAAGTTTGGAATTACCACGGAATATAGAACGTGGGAATTGCATTGTGCTCGATATAAAAGGGCTCGTCGCAGTCAATGTGCCTGGCGAAAATTGGGAATTACTGTGACAATCACAGTTCCTTCGGGACATTTCTGTATGATTTACAATGTAACTAGCGAAAGTAGATTTTTTTATGGCATAAGCCGGTAAACGAGCAGACGGATCACCTGATGGTAAGCAATCGGCGTCGCCCATGGACACCTGGAACACCAGAGGCTTTACAAGTGCGTTACCGGCCTTTTGGGGATTAGGAGTTTGAGGATCGTTGGGGATTCAGGAATTGGGGAGATTGGGAAAGGGGAGGGTAATCGGGCCTCTGGTAACCTCACTTACACGACGAAACGCAACGCATGCGTTGCTTCACGTCGGTTTTCTGTGAGGCCGTGATATCACTCCGATCGAACCGACCTATTCGTGCCGAAGCATGGCTCTCCCACAGATAGTACACAATTAATTTACATTGTGTAAGTGTTTGTCTTTCTTACCTGCCTATCTTTTCAAGTATATGTATAATTCTTAATGCCCGATATGAAAAATTTGTTCATACAAAAATAGTCTCTAAACATCGGAAATAAGGTCAATAATGGTGTAAGTGGAGAGTGGTCACTGGTGACCGCTTGGATCTCGACCAGCTAAATGATCTGAAGTTATGTTATGGTATAGTTCAAATTGAGAAGTAATTTTTAACTAGTTTGCAATCATAGTATGGATTAAAATAAAACAGAAACAACAGAGTATTAATTTTATATTATTATATTATATTATATTAACATATAAACACATTACACAACAAGTAACACAAATAAATAAACTAGATTTGGTGTATAGTAATTTATTACAAGATAAGTGTCCTTATACACATTAAAATATTAATCTTTAGTGTTGAATGATATCTTGAAAAACATTTGATTTTGGAAATTTCATTACCATGTAAACTCCTCAAAACATTTTCTTTTTCATTGCAGTATACCTCTCCGTGTATTCATTATATCCTTCAACAGACACCAACTGTTTTTGTTCAAACAAATTGCCATCCAAATTAATAGTATGCATTTTAGAGTCTCTCAGCAAACTCGGCCTGATCGCTTCTAAACTCAAACAATTCTCTTCAAGCCTCAATATCTTCAATCTAGGAGCCAGATGCATGTCTTCGCTGATAGTTGATATCTCATTCTGACTCAGATTAAGCTCGGCTGCATACAACTCCGACATTCCTTTAGGTATCTCCGTTATCTTATTATGAGATAAGTCCACAACCTCCAAACTATGAAGACCCAACAAATGTGTCGGAAACTCCTTTATCCTGTTATTACTCAAATACACTTGTTTCAAGTTACTCAGCTTAGCAAAAGACTCTGGTAGGAATGTTATTAAGTTATTAGACATATTAAACATCTCAAGCTTCTTCATATTACCTAAAGAATCTGGAATGGTTTCTATTCTATTTGTGTCTAGATTCAGCTGCTTTAACAACTTGAATTTACATACGTCATTGGGTAAAGATGATAATTTGTTCTTCGATAAATCTAAATTCCTTAATTTATCACTTAAATTGAGAGCTTCTTCAGGTATTTCTTTCAGCTTGTAATCAGACAATTGTAAAACACCTGTTTTCGACGCAGTTTCATAATGCTGCTTAATACTAGAGTTCCCCATGTCAACACTCTCTGTAATTTGTACGTATTGTCTAATGTATAACTAAAACAAAGTGATAGAATCATGCAATATTGATATTTTGTATTGTTGTGACTTGTAATTTATTTTTAGTTTTTTTTTCGTGTTGATGTTGGATTTGACACATTGAGTCATTGACATTCTGTTTCAGACATTCACTTGTAACCACAGACTGACTAATGGTAGTTTTTAGCAATAGACAAACTATTGTCTTCTTGAGTTATTTTCATAATGACTTTACGAGTAAAATATTCTTATTTGTAAAGCAAAGCTTTTACTTATTAGTTAACATTATTAAAATAATATTTTAAATGTAAGAAATCATGCGAAAAATAGTTTACTAATATTTTTTATCATTTTAGTAGGATGACAATAAAATATACCATTTGTTATATTATTGCCATATATCATCGAATACCTAAATGGTATATTTACACCAAACGTTTTAACGTTACGGTATTTAAATTTTACATGAAGTCGGTTGAAAACATTACTCTTTCAATGCGCAACCACTGATGACACTTTTCACATTAAAAAAAAACTTTTAATTAAAAGTTGTGAAACATACATACACAGTGTATGTGTAGGTACCTATGTTAAAATTATAATAGCTATTTTAAAAATTAAATATTATTTTCATCTAAAGAGTAACAATAAATCAGGGAATATTCTGATAATTTTACCAAAAATAACGGAATGAACGGTATAGATAATACACTAAATAAAAACAGTTCCTCCAACATTCAATAATAGTGACGTGCGTGCTCACTGCACGGAGGGGATTGATATCCGATAGAAGAAATTCGAAAGGTTATTTTGTTTAATTTTTAATGGTTAATTAATATGAATTTAGGAATAAAGTGTTTATATAAATGAAATGAAAGTGTAGTCAATAAATAAAGTCGTTATCAATCAAGTTTACCCATGAATTTAAGTTAGATTTTGTTACCGCGGGAAAACTGTGAAACGTTTGACTAGTATAATGGCCGCAAAAGCGCCAATGCTTTACGTGTTTGCTCTTAAAGTATGAAATTTGAGTCCAAATAATGCTTCTCCAATGCTTTATATGAGATAAAGAAATCATAATTGAGATGGACATCAACGCTGGTAAGTAGCAAATAATTGTTACAAGAAGATTTCAGCTTATTTTTTCAAATGCTTTGATAAATTGTAATGATAGCTTCTATCGTAACTTTTTCTCAGCGTGTGCCTGCTTTAGGTCTTGTTTATTTGTTGTATAAAGAACCATTATATTAAAAACGATGCGTAAATGAAACGTACACGGTTTATTGAAAAATTATCTCGAAAAATAGCAATGCACGCTCGGCGAGTAATTCCTTAGGACAAACGATAAATCTAACAGTATGTAACACAGAAATCTAACTCACCATAATCTGTGATTCATGAGAAATATAAGCGGTGCCGTTTACTATTGTCATTTTGAATGATTTATGTCCATAAATACAAACTGACCAAGAAGTTTTTAACATTATTGGCACGTATTTATGCCCATGATTTCCAAAGAGATCAGCTATCAATGTATTCAAATTACAATACGATTGTCAAACTTATTTCATTGTCTTGGTTTGTGCTAAGTTGAGGAGATTAAAGTATAACATTTTAAGTTTCTAAAGAAACATATTTTTCGCAGACTGATAATTATTATCAGTTTGCATCTTCAGTGACATTTTGAAAATCTAATAAGCAGCTAATCCTGAGGTATTTGAAACTGCATGATATTTCAAGTAATTATGTCCTAATTAACAACAATATTCCTTCCAAATACTTAAAATATTTATCCTTATTAGTTTATAGGGAAAATAATATGTTAAAATATTACAGCAACCTGTAAACAAGCAATGAAGTAATTTACATCAATTTTCCAGACATTAGGGTTATGATACACTATTGGCTTTATATCTAAGAGTCCCTTAATATACATAGAAATGTTGTTTATCCTTGTACCCTGAGTTACATACACATACTCTAGAGAACTATCCTGCTTCCACTGCTTGCATAGTTTTAAGCAATCTATGTTGTATATCAGTATCAATAAATGTTCTAATATTCTTGATAATCAAACCTTTCATCCTCTTTCTCACTATCATATCTTTGTAATCATACATTCACCCATTCTATTCTTTTCCTGCTTACAATTGGAACAATATATTGGATAATAACTTTGGAGTAAGTATATTCCTGTATATCTCAAAATTATAACTGCAATTCACTTGTACATAATAATTTGTTCATTTCATTCTGTTTTTTGTTTATAATAACAGTGAATAGCGCTTTATATGGTAAACATAACAACCTTATCTATTTGTGTAGGTAAATAAATTGATAAATTATAAACCAATTCGCTTTAGAGAATCTTTATAACCTTATTTTACTAAATAATATACTTTTAATATCATTTTAAGGTTTTAAAACTACTCAGTTATCTTTCACAAGACTTAGTCCTATGGTCGAAATAATGACCAGTAAAGCAATAGCATATTACTAAATAGCTGAGACTTCTAACAGTAATCTATACATGTAAATAAAATTGTATTATCTGTTTGTAATATTAAAATAACAGCTTTTTACTACATGCATATGAATATACATACAATGCACATAGCAAAATAATTTTTTTTGCATTTTTTGTCTTTCTATCTGTATGTCCTGGCTAATCTCTGGAATAGCTGGACCGATTTTGCAAGACTTTTATGTGCAGGTAGCTGATGTACTAAGGAGTAACATAGGCTACTTTTATTTTGGAAAACTGAAACAAAAAATAGTTATTCTATTCTATATGATATTCTAAAATTCATATTCTATGCAGACAAAGTCAAAGCTAACAGCTTGTTCTATAATGAGTTACAAAAAATTAATAGAAACAAAGTTTGCATATCATGAGGTGTTAATTAAACTTTGATGAAAAACAAGTAAAAAAATATAGGTTATTCATACTTTTTTTAACAAAGTTGGAAGAAAGTTTAATAAACTTTTCTAAAACAATACCACTGTTTGTCAAGCTCTGAAAACAAATATATTGTAAAAGTTTCTGTATTCAATTTACCCGTTAGTGATCCTTTGATCCTTTCATAAAACTCTTTTCATGGTTTACTTCTTTGCTTATAGACTCATGCACTGTTTCATTAGTATAAAGTCACTTTTACAGTAAATAATTCAATAATATTTATTTTCTTTATTGTTTTGTTCCATAGAGGTCTCAACACAGTTGTCTCTGATCGATGCCCTCCTGAGCGACCTTGACAAAACAATTACACCATGTGCTAGCAAAAAGAATGAAAAAAAAGAAGAAGAGACACAGGATGCCATGCCAGACTCTACAACCAATACGGAAAAAAATAATGCTAATCCATTCCATTGTGGGGATGATGTACTGGTACCAAACAAAGATGGACGATATTATTTAGGTGTGTATTTACTCTTATTGTATTCTTGTGTATAATTTGTGAAACCCAGAGTGAATCACCTATAGGCTGTGTAATTTTTGTTCATTATCTACTCAACCCTGTCTTGTGATAAACCACACCTATGTTCGTTAAGTGCTGTAGTATAAAAAGATTGTGTTTAAGTCATGTAGTAATCCAGAATTAAAAAATATATATTTTGGTATAGAATACAATATTTATGCAGTGTTTCCTTCAAACCAGGAACAATAGTAGAGTTGAGTACTAGTAATGACAACGACTCATGCGAAGTGGGGACGGGGACTGCGCGATGTTTAGTGAAGTTTGGGGATGGGACGCACGCGTGGGCGCCGGTGGCTTCGTTGAAGCTGCTGAGCGCCCCGCCGGCGGACGACGGGCGCATCATGTGCGTGGTGTGCAAACGCCGCGAGGGCCCGGCCGCCAGCCCCGCGACCAACGCGATCATCGCGTGCGACATGTGCGGAAGAGGCTACCACGCCAAGTGCCACTCGCCGCCCGTCGACGCATGGATTAACGGTATGTACTTACTGCGATCAAGCGAATGTGTCTATAAATTCCAACTTTTTTGCCAATTTTCAACTTTACCCGTCACTTCAAGCCGTCAGTTTTAATTTGAACTTATTATTATCGAGTTCGGCACGATATGCAGAAGTATTACGGTAGTGAAACTGAAACATAGTAATTTTTATGAACAATTTTCAGGGTGTGTCTTGTCCATATACACACCCAAAAGCCTTGTTTTGTCACCCCTTCAACTAAGCGTAAACTATGTCATATGTATGTTTTCCTGCTCGCTACATCAAATCCTATGGTACCTTCTTAATACTATAGTTCTATCTAGGAACTTGGGAACTTCTTAATACATCATTGTACGCCGCAGCTATGTTGCGTTACGTACGAGTTTCTAGTTACGCAATTGTGCAAAACTTTCTACTGCGATTAATATGTGCAGAACAGGATTAGTTCTGCACATTATTTTTATGAACACACAGGTGTAGCCAAAAATAAATGTAATCCTTTATGAGGTGTGACAGTAGCTAATTACATCTTTTGTTCATTTCGTTTATCTTATGGAGACTTCATGATCCGGTATTTCCCTCCTTGCTTTTAGGCCTAGGTATATATTATAGAACTTTCGGCACTTCGACTTTTATAGATCCTAATCGTTGTTGTCAACGTCCACTACCATCAACCATCATCTCGTCGTCGTCGTCTGCCAATGCACATAAAATTTCATGTCGTCATTCTAATACGTCGATTTGGTCCTGGAGAAATTCGATTTTACACAAAATTCCATGTTCTAAGATATAAAATTCAAAATTGTTAACAGGTGCATCATGGCACTGCAAGAGATGCGTGGACCAAAGGTACAGAGTGGCCGCGGCGGAGAACAGGGCGCTCAAGCGATCAGACTTGTTTAGATTTAAAGGAGGACAGCAGAGGAGACAGCAACAGGAACTCACTCCACCCTGCGATGTAGGTTTATTACCGTTCCATTCCAACACACTCCTCCCAAAGGGGTAGAAAGAAAATAAATGTTACACTCACTTTTGACTATTTCCCACCGAGAAATGGATGAAGGTAGTTTATTACCATATACTAGTCTCAATTGTTACTTTTGAGAATTTTATAAAACTGAAAGAACCCTAATAGTTAACTCAATCCCAGTACCGAATTCGAGATTCCGTGCAGGCAATCACGTTTGCCACCACTCAGTCAACGAGGCAGTAGTTCCAAACATCGTCGTTGTAACTTAACAATACGAAATTATCGAAGTCCTTTTTAGGAAACAAGTTGTTTCGCCACCCACCTGGTTAAAAGAAATCTCCAGATACAAAAATCGTACCATAACATTTATTCTTTTGCGACATAAAGGAAAAACAAACATACACAATCGCATTTAAATGTTAAAGTAAAGATAAGAGTATTAACGTACGACTTATTTTCAGACCGCTTCAACGACTTCGTCGGCGTCAGTATCGGATGCTGGTAAAGACCAAAATGAAACGCATTGTTACTGCGGCGAAAAAAGCGACTGGCTCGCACAGGTTTGGTTCACTACTGATTACTAAGCTAGATAGACTAAAGCTTAATCAATCAGTAAATAAAACTATAAATAAATCCCACATGATCATAGAAATCCATATAATTAGGATATTCGCACTTGCGCTCTTCATCTGTTAGGTGGTTTATTTTTTTTTTTTTTAAAACACTCTAACCACATTTGAACCTTAAACTTAACTGGCGACATGCTTTGCTACAGGCGATCGCTCAGTTACTGCGCCAACCAATATTTCGTGGTCAAATAGTATATCGTCAGTTAAAAAATTTTATTTTCTGGCAACACTACATTGTATATTTTGGTTTCAGATGTTACTATGTTGTCGATGTTCTCGTTGGTTTCACCAAAGATGCGTGTCGAGTTTACAATACCCGTTGTATGCCGGCGATAAGTAAGTATATGTGCCTTTTTTAACTAAGCTACTAAACAATAGACCTCTGTTTTTAGTATAAGTTCTGTAATTATAAATAACTTTTTAGTATGGAGAATTTTTATCAAGTAGACTGTAATGTGGTTTTTTAAGTGGTATTTTTTTCGTTATGATAAACTTTGTCCTATTTCATTTTTAAGTTAGTTTGTACAAAACAAAACTATAACTTCAGAGGTCAAATATGTTTTTTTTTTTATTAATTTACATACTGATTTTTTCAAATGAAATAATACATTTTATTTCCAGATTGTATATATTTGCGTGTGCTCATTGCAATGGCGGAGCGGAATATCTGCGGAGGCTGGAGCTTTGTTGGTTAGATCTGGCGCATCTCGCGCTTTATAATCTCACCGCGTACAATGCGCCTAATTATTTCGACTTAGATAATGTTATAATGCCGTATATCATGGATAATTGGCATGCATTGCAATTACCTGAAAAGGTTAGAAAATTACAAAACAACAGTGCCCGGCGATAAATATGCACATCGATTTTTGAAAAATCTGAATTTTGTTTATTATTATAATTATATGTTTGCATAAAACTATTTTTTTTGTTTGCTTGAATAGTTTTAGTGCCTTATAACTATTAGCAGTACACGGCGACTAGGTCGATTGTCTCTTTCCAAAAGACGATGTGCAGTATTTATTGCCAGGTGTTTTTATTTATTTTCCAGGACGTGTATGTAATTATATCTTATTTGTAGATGTGGCGGACTCCAGTAAAAGAGCGCCGTGAAAAGATATTAACTGCGTTAACCTCTTCTCGTAAGCGATTTAAATGCGGACGTGAAATGAAGAAGCGAGCCACTATCTGGGGTCTACGCTTGCGTCGCCCGCCGCCGCCGCCTCTCCAACTATCTGCATTGGAACAGGTCTGTTGATGTTTGTGGTATTATTTTACACAAGAACAATTTTTTCTCCGGGGAATCTATATGTATATAAAAATTAAACCCGTTACTCGTTGTCACGCCATAACTTTAATGACTGGTAGTAGAATGGCTAGACCGAATTGGCTGATTTTTTTTTGTTGTGATTGTTATTGTCAGGAGAAAATTCTTATGACAGAAAAAAGTCCTGAAAATCCTACGGGAATGGGAGAAACGGGATGGCGCGTACGCAGTCGCGGGCAGAAGCTAGTAAAGAATATAAAGCACCTACCAATCCTTGCTGTAATGAATTATTCTTTAACTTCCATTCTATTTCCTTCATGCATTAGAGCATCCAAGTACAACAGTTGAAAGTACTCCGCACCTAACCTTTAATAATCAGCGCACAATCATATTGTATAACTTTAGTTGGACGAATATTTTTGCTCTGCAGATCAAAAAAGGAGAACCATTGACAGACAAGTTGGTGAGGGAATATGCACCGCGACTTAGGTTTCTACCGCGAGCACCATCACCTCAGACAGTTGTTGATGACAGGTATTAAAATATTGACTACACACAAAAGTTAATTTGCACTCTTTAATTATATGATCCGAGACCTAATTTAATATTATTTGTTTGCAGTTCTCAACCTTCTAGCAGTAACATTGATAAAAGTTCCTATAAAAACCACAATCAACGTATGATAGTGCCAGTTGATGGTCATTGGCTAAACCTGATGATGGGCAAGCGGTTCCATGAAAATCTCAACTCTAACTCAAATTCAGAAAACGATTCTACTAGTTCCTATGAGTCTGTTAAACCTACTGAAAACGATGAACAACCATCACCAGCACCTTCTATCTGCGCCTCTTCACCTAGAACTTCTGATGCCAAAGCCGATAATTTAGAAAAAATATCAGAGCTGACTGAAATAGTAACCACAAATGAAGCAAAGTCAATTTGTGATGAACCCCCTCCTGTGCCATCTCTCAACACTTCTTTAGTTTCATGTTCTGTAAAGTTAGATAATATACCCAAAGAGAATATAGTTGATACAAACGTGAGCAAAAATGACGTCACGAACGTCAATATAAATACGCACACGACGAGGATAGCTACAATGAACTTAGAACTATCTAAGTTATCTACTAAGAACATTATCGAACATTCCAAAATAATGTCTCTGCATCACATGGATAGCTTTCCACCTTACACTAGCAACTTCACCCATGACATGGAGTCCTCAGGGGACGAGACCTCCAGCAGGGGCACGCTAGACGCTATTATACCACCGCTAAAAGATTTCCAAGGAAAAAATAATCCATTTTTAATGCAAAATAGCTACTCATCTAAGAGACCATTCTTATCTTCAAATGTATATAGCAAACTAAATGGGAAGCAAAACAATCATCACTCACGATTCTCGTTACCGGTGAACTTGAATCCAGCTATGGGTCCATTTGTAAGGCCGATGAAAAGAAAACTTAGCGAAAAGGATATTATAATTGGACCTAATGGTGAGGTAAAGAGAAGGAAATACAGAAGGCCTCGGAAATATCTACAACAACAGGTAATTAATAGAAATACCTTTTATTATAGAACAAGTAGATTAGTTCATTCGTAAAATTAAAATCGTAATTCTTTTTTTCAGTTGAACAAGTCGTGTCCTCTGCCAGACGACAACAATAAACCTGCTCAAATCCCAAACGAAAATGGTGAAGTCGCTCCTCAAGCAGGGGCACACATCAATAACGTGAAATTTCACGGTAGAAGACTGAGACAGAGACAGGAGAAGAATTATTATGAAAACGCAAGAAGAAATACGAATAATAACTCTAGTAATAATAACAGCGTAAAAAGTTTACAGCTGAGTCCTCACAAAGCTAACAGCACTGCCGCCGAGGTGAACGCAGAGCAACTGTCCGCCTTGAAGTCGAGTGTACAGTCGTACTTCCGCGCCGGACAAACGTTCCACGTTTTAGCGCGACGTCATGCGCCGGGCGCCGCCCCCGCCTACCTCATAGAGTGGGATTCTAACGCCTCCTAACGAGGAAAGCCAAATAAAGTAAAATAATCGATAGACTTTGGATTGAGAGTCAGAAAGCAGACATCTATTTTCAGACCTTTATAACAATACATTTACATTAGAATACTTCTAAGACTGTTTTAAGTCTCATAAAATATCAGATTGACATAATTAACATCAGTTTTGCAAATGTATTTTTTCTTTGCTATACTTGCAATTTTATGGGACTATTAAAATTGAATGCTATTTTTGTATGCCTCCCTATATTTTTTGTATCCTTGTAACTCACGATTAGTGATAAAATTAGATTTTTGTAACAAAGCGCTGGTAACTTCAATATGCTCTCAAACTTACATTCAGAGTTCGTCATCGACATATTAGGCTGAACTTGAGGATTGGCGAATATGAATTTATTTAAAAACTATACATATTATTAATGTAATAATATATAAGTGCTTGTCTGTAGTCTAGATGTACAGTAAGATCAAGGAATGTGATATATTATTATTCCAATTGGATTTCATTGTTTTATTTACTTTTTTCAATCCCTTTAGGTACTGTTATAAAACATAAATCAGTTTCATTATCTCGCTTCTTCGATAGATATGATATGTCCCCACTGTAAAAGACGAGTTAGCTAACTAAACATGACACTGTTATTTGAGAATTTTGAAATCGTCTATCATCGATGTCTTACGGTCAATTTATACTAGGGCAGAGTCGAAGCACACTGAAGCGTCAAATTCATCACACAACTAAAGCGATGCCGCACGAATGCGCGCGTATTCCAGAGTATACGCGCGCACTCTGACGAGTAGGGGTCAATTTATACTAGGGCAGAGTCGAAGCGTCAAATTCTTCACAACTAAAGCGAATGCGTGCGTATTCGAGAGTATACGCGCGCACTCTTTGACGAGTAGTAGGTAATGGGCATTAACTGCGTAGATTATATAGGCATCCATATTTATGCACATGCATTTCGAATGGGCCGGCTCGACCGGAGTGATACCACGGCCTCACAGAAAACCGACGTTAAGCAACGATATTATCGTTGCTTAACGTTATCGTTACGATAACGTTGTGTTTCGTCGTGTGAGTGGGGTTACCGGAGGCCCGGGTTATTGGGCCTCCTGTAACCCCTTCCCCAATTCCTGAATCCCCAACGATCCTCAAACTCCTAATTCCCCAAAAGGCCGGTAATGCACTTGTAACGCGTCTGGTGTTCCAGATGTCCATGGGCGACGCCGATTGCTTACCGTTTTATTTACCGATTGTGACCAATAAAAAATGCACCAGTAAATTAATTGATACGCGTTGGTCATGCGAATGCGCGCGTCTTTTTAAAATCTCAGAAGCAATGCGTGGCGTTACGCTGTTGGGTTAAGGTTGAATTTGTTATATTCAGTTTTAAATATACGCTTCGACTTTGCCCTAGTATAAATTGACCCTAGCAGGTAATGGGCATTAACTGCATGGATTATAGATAGGCATTCCTATTTTTGTACCAGGTGAATTAATTTTTCGTCCGAATCCATTCGCTAGTGGTCGTGGATACGCGAGAACGCGCGCGCACCAATAAGCGTTGGTCACGCGCAGACGTGTGAATTCCGAAGAATGCGCGCGTCTTTTTAAAATCTCAGAAGCAATGCGTGCGTTACGCTGTTGGGTTAAGGTTGAATTTGTTATGTTCAGTTTTGAATAGACGCTTCGACTCTGCCCTAGTATAAATTGACCCTTACCCCTCCCGATCCGATGATCTACATCTCATAGCACCTGCTTCTACCAAAGTCGCTCCTACGTCCCACCACATCCTTCAAACAAAAAATGTATCTACGGATACGGAGCGGAGGCTACAAAAATTATAAGATTTTCAAGCAGAGTACAATGACGCTAATAAGCAGAGGAGGCGGGACAGTAGGTAGGTATACATTTTACCAGTTATGGTGTCATAAATAACTGCTTTTAGTCTGTTGAGTGGAGTGGAGTTATAGCAATCGTGTGCTTCGTTGGAAGCACACGATTCAACTCCACTTCTACTACCTACTCTACTACACCTATTAAGTCTTGACAAATCAAATAATACGTATACTTGATTCGGGGATAGAACCCGATAATACTCAGCCGAAAATAAACGTGTGGTAAAAGTGTTCTAGAGTGGAGACCGCGTCTTGGCAAACGCAGTGTAGGGCGCCCTCCAGCTAGGTGGTGGAGCGACGACATCCGTATGGTGGCTGGCAGTAATTGGATGAGAAGAGCTGAAAACCCAGCTCAGGGGCGTGCCATTGGAGAGGCCTATGTCCGGCAGTGGACGAATACGAGCTGATGATGAATACTCAGCCATCAACTTGACCATTGGAAGGTCTGTCGTGAATTAAAAAAAAATACAATTTAGCCTTTTCTTAATCGATATTTTATAATTATAGATACTTACAGAACGATTATACAGACTCTCTGGAACATTATTTTCTTACCGCTCCAAAGTGCCGCTTTGTGTAAAATGTAATCTTGAAGCATTCTTCTTTTGTCGGCTGTTGATGCATTAAGGAGGCCATACACGCTAGGTTTTGCATGATGGTTTTAGCCGTGCATGCATAACCGACAGGCAAGCCCGAGCGTGTGTGACTAAACTGTAGTTATCGGTGCATGTACATGCAAAACCTAACGTGTATGTGTGGTATTAAAACTCGGTTATGCTTGTCGGTTTTGTATGCAAAGTTATAACCATCATGCCTAACCTAGCGTATATGGCCTCCTTATCATCCCTGAAGTACCTACCTACCTAGCCGAGAAGGAAGACAGAGGTGCAAATGATGTTATATACTAAGGGGCGAGTGGGAATCGAACCCGAGACCTCTAGCCAAAGAGTATCACTACATAGTATAAAACAAAGTCGCTATCCGCCATCTGTCTGTCCCCATGTATGCTAGCTTAGATTTTTAAAACTACACAACGGATTTTGATGTGTTTTTTAATAGATAGAGTGATTCTTAAGGAAAGTTTATATGTATAATACAGCATATTGCACCCGTGCGAAGCCGGCGCGGGTCGCTAGTAGTAGGTATAATAAATGCATCTTGCTCGGCAGTTACTTGCGACCAGTCAACTAACGAGGCAGATAATACATTCAATAAGACCCTTATAAGACCTTAGAAGAGTGCATAAAACTCACATTTTATTGTAGCTTTTTGCACACGCCTCTTTGTAGACTATCGACCTACGTTTCATAAGTTGATGTAAACATATTGTACGTTACAGGATGCATTCGACAGATGTGAACGCAAGGAGCATTTATGTACTCATATTTTTTGTGTCAGCAAAACTATTCATGAGGATTTTATGTTGGCAATTTGGCAACAGGCCACATTCGTATCTTTTTTTATGGGGGAAAAATCATCGAATTTCTTCTCCCGCCTGGATTCATAACATTCGTATCTAAGGGCCCGTTTTTCAATCATCACTTCATCAGATCTCAACTGTAGAATAAAATTGACATTCAACAGGTTTTAGTATGGAAGAATTGTAAAATATTCAAAGTCATTCCTCAGTTAAGAATTAACAGATGTTTGAAAAATCGGCCCTCTAAAAGTCCTTTCCTATCTAACATCTATACGTTATCGGCTTTTTATTAGGATTTAGGAAAGTGAACCAAAGTGGAGTATAATTCGTTATAAATTATAAAATATGTTTTACCTGCCATATTCAATAGAATCAAGACTATATATAAAATAAGGGGTTGCAGTTACAATAGAACGAAATATAAAAAATGTTTTTATTGCTTCCAAAATTTAAACGTAGGATATAATTATTAATTTCGTATTTAAATGGTATCCAATATTGTAACTATTCTTCAGGATATTTGTACATAAAAATGGTAAAATTACCATGCAAATGCTTATAAGCTAAGCATAAGCTCACTAGTGGATTTGTTAATTCAGTTCAGAGATCTTACTGTTTTGAATCTGAACTTCACTATTTAGACGAGATTTCGTCAAAATGCCTGTCCAAAAACGATTAATTGGCAAAAACAAAATATAAATAACAATTTAAACAACATATATACAATATGGAATGTCAATATATTTTACTTCATATCTACATTTGATTTCGAGATTGAGAGTAAATGGCTGAAATTAAGTTGCTTAACAATATACAATGTTTTGTGGAGATTTGTATTATTGGTATTCATTCATATTTATATTCTCTCATTCATTAATGAGTATGTATGCAGAACTCGTTTAAAATTACTACATTTGCACTGGAGTTATCTATCTACAAACATAAAAAGACATATTCCAATGTAAAATAAATATATTTCAAATCAAATGTATGACATTTGATCTGTTTTCCATGACAGACTGATAAAAAATCTACTAACATTAAGCAATATTTATCGAAAATCGAATACGTAACAGAAATTCCATTTACTAATAAATATAAACCCACGCCTTCACCCATTGCACGTTGAATTGTAAGCGACATTCTAATGTTATGGCATATTTTTATTTACTTCTAAGCGTCGAAATTACTTATGTTTCCGAAATATTCACGTAATACAGCGATGCAATGAGAAATGGTGTGAAGTCGCATAACAGATTTCATAGTTTATTTGATTGTTTATTCACCAATTACATAAAACATGTTGATTTTCCAATCTACCATTCTATCGTCATTAGTAGACACTATAAAACAATTATGGAAGGAAGGAGACGCCTCTAAAACGAAATATAAATATAGACTTACGAATGTAAAGAGAGTTGTTTACCATTAAGACCTTACATACAAACTTATAATACAAGTTAATTTTAATTAAAATGCAACCCTCTAGTAAAGGCCCATAATATGTGACCACGAAATCAATAATGACGTTACAACAGTTTAAGTATACCTATTCACAGCACTTAACCACATGTTAGTCAACTGTTTCACGCACTAAACGATCACAAACTCACTTCGGTGTCATACTATCACCATAATTATCGATTGCATTGACGTAAAATTAATATTTATATACTCATATGTACAATTTTATTAGTGTCCTCCTTAAAGCATATTACAGTGATTCTTCGAATGCCGCCATCAAATCACTTTGCATGTTCATGTCTATTTGACCCGCCATCTGAAAAAGTAAAAAGATGAATATAAAATTAGATTCTTGCAAGATTTCACGAGTTGGAATGTTTTTGCAGTTATTATCATTTCTCACTTCAGTTAACAAAAATATTCATATTAATATTCATCTGGTATTAGCGAAATCGACAAGAGAAATAAGATAAAATAGAGTAGGTACTAACAGCCTCTCGTCTGCGGCGCTCCTGTTCCCGCTGACGCAGCCGCTCGCGCTCGGAGGCGGCCGGCTTGTCGGGCGCGGCGGCGGCGGCAGCAGCGGCCGCGGCGGGCGGGAGGCGCGCGCCACTGGGGACACGCGCGGGGAAGCCACCTCTGCACTTTCCACTTTGCGCACACCTTGAGCCACCCTAACAAGTACAAAATCATTAAATTAGGTTTTACATCAAATATTTCCCTTCTTTTGAATCCACAGCTACAAGTATAGATAAAAAATTAAATGTTTTTAAAACTTACCTCATTTTTTCTTCATCTGGTTGTCGCCTTTCAGTCTCTTGGCGCTGTCTTTCTCTCTCTGCTTGTTCCTTTTTCCTCAACTCTTGCTGTTCAATAAGAGCTCTTTGGCGATCAATTTTCTCTTTAGCTTGTTTCTTGAATGCCTAAAAATAAAACAATGCTTAGTATCGATTTCCAACAGTTACGATAAAGAAATTAGTTATTGAATCATCATTATTTTTAACTAACCTGAAAACTATCCATAACAGGCTTCTGTTTAATTTGATGATTAGGTCCCATATTTGGTATACTCTGTGGACTGCCAGCCTGTGCAAGAGAAGACCAAGAGCTTGCATTTTTTAAATTTTGTTCCTGTTTGAGCTTGAAAGCTTGTGCAAAGTTAGTATTTTTGGAATCCTCAATTTTCTTCTCCATTTCGTACTTGACGCGGTCAGACATATTATTAGAAACCATATTCGGAATTCCCATTAGGTCTTCGATTGGTTTCGGTGTGAGTAAAGGCTTCACATCTTCTTTTTTCGCTGCAGGTGTAATAAGACACGGCGCATTGGGCATAGTAAGATGGGATTGTGAGATTACACTATGTTGTGCTGTGGGTATTGGGTCAAATATGGATGTCACCTGAGGCACCCCTGTCATACCAGGAATTATAGGATTCATGTCAGGTCGCAACATCTCACGTTCATGTTGCATCTTGTCCACAAACCCATTGTGCGGTGGCATAAACATTTCAGATTTAATCTGTTCTGGTACTCGAGCAACCTCTGCTAAACCACCCAGTTGTGCCATCAAGTTTTGATGGGCAGCATCTGGCATGATCTGAGGTTTCGGTAGAGAAAACTCCTCCTCTAGTCGCATTGAGGTCTCTGATACTCCCACGTTTACATCCATAGGTACGTCAGCCTTAAGACTTCGCTCTAGACTTGCCAGTGACCTCTCAATGGGATCAATGTATTGCGACCCATCCATCTTATCTAAGCCATTTCTTGGTTCAATTTTAGGAATAGGTTTTTGGTCCTCCATATCCCGCACCACCGGGGCGATGGAAGAATCGGGAATAATGTTAGCAGGTTGCTGGGGCACTGAGGTGGGTACAGAGAGCACGGGCGTCGGAATGGGTACAGGCTCCTTAAGCTCCAGTGGCTGCGGTTGGACCACTTCCTGCGGCACAATGACGGGCTTCACGTCCACTGGCGGCGCTGGGGCCATCATCTCCACCGTAGTCGGCACGGACACTGGCGCGGGCACGGTAGTCGCAACCGTCACAGGTGCCACCGGTTTGTGCTACAAACGATAAAAGTTCAATTAAATACTAGTACTCGACAAGTGAATTATTTTTTATAAGAAATTATATTTACAGCTTGTGGTGGATGCTGATGCTGTTTCTTCGGTTTCTTCTTGGGCGTCCTACTAGATCCCGTACCTGAAATGAAATTATATTGCACAAAATGCATCGTAAGTCACATTACAGACCTACATCATCTCAAATATATACTTAACTTGAAAAACAGCAGCAAGATCCAGAATTCACTACCTCTTCAATGCAAGTAAAATGTGAGGAGAAGCCATAGTGTGCACATATTTTCTATTATGTTCACTGATACCTCTCTCTAACGAGGAACGTTTACAACAAATTAATCCGATTCGTAAAATAAATACCTTTTCTACTATTTGTTCAGATCTCAGGGCGTAAATAAAATTCAAAATAAATTACTTAAGAGATTTACTTAAATCGTTATATATTGAAATATATACAAAGTTTATTTCCACTCACTCTTACATCTATTAATTTTAAGTCATGAGTTGATTAAATCAATCTTACATAAAATGTAACACACACGGTGTCTCTGCCTTTATGATCAACTCTCTACATTAACATTACAACATAAGTTGCGTTCAAGTAATTACTAATTGCACCAAGCATACATACTATCTCTTAAAATGAAAATTAAAATCAGTTTTGCAACATTTCCGAACCCGTCAGATTAGTTCAACAACCTGTGTTGGATATTCCTTCTGTTTCTAAATCTAACTATTACTTAATTTGTCTAAAATATTGACATTGATAACTAACAGACTAACTAATGAGTTCAATCAGTCCTTCCTTATCTAACGGGCTCCAAAATAAAATAACTTTTGATTGTGAAGTCTTGTTAGATAATCTCCATTTCGAGAAAATAAAATACAATATTGTATACATATACAGTAAACGTTTTTGTTCTCTTCCCTTCCTGTCTCCTCACAGACTGCAAAGGGTCTTCTAGATAAAATATTATGTTGACTACATACTAACTTATACTACAGATTTTTGAAGCAACCTGCAAATTGTACTTGACAAAATATATACTATGAAGTAATGGACTATTGTTTACAGAGATTTAATTAGGAAGTTACTCCACTTATACACTCATATTATCCAACAAATTTAAAATACTAAATTGTTCTAGTCTGATTCAATTGAGCTACTCAACCTGAATAATATATAATCTAAAATAAAACATAGGTACATGTGCATAGTGTAAAATCTTTCTAAATAAGAGGACGATAAAACATAAGTAAAACAAGTAAAATGATTAACATTTTACCTTCCAAGTCAATCATAAAATGTGATGTTTTGGACAAAGTTAATTTATTTACAACATTTTAAAAAATCGGTTTATCGGGTCTAGTAAAAATGCCAATTAAAACTTTATTAGGCCTTTTCCCGATGTAATAAATAACAAGATGACTTTAGAATTTGTAAAAAATTTTGATCACAAAAACAAATTGGCTGAAAGATATCCGCTATAAGCGAGGTTTCTTTCCGAATGCCACCTCAATAAACGAAACGATATATTTGCATTTACCTTGATTAGTGAACTAAACTTTTTCATAAAAAAATACTAAAATAACTTCATAATGTAATCCAATCTTGAAGACAGTGGTTTACAAGCGTAATGCGTTATCGTGCATCGTATGTACATAGAACGAATAGAAACAATTCTTTGATCAGATTTAGTTGTAGATGTAGGTATATAGGCTCGAGTTTACAACCAAACATGGGACTACAACGCGAATAAATTATCCTCATTTCTTTACAACACTCATTACCTTCCTATATGCTCACAGTATTACTTAAAGTTTTTCTATATTCCAGTACATTTCACAAGATTTTGTTATTGATATCTATCAGGCATCCAAGAATCCTACTGTAAGCATTTACATATTTTTATATATATTTTTGTTCGGATACACTAAAACTGGCTTGCATAACTAAAAATCCAAAGTATTCTAATAAATAAATAATATAATAAAATCACAAAGAGAGACGGCCAAAAACAGATACTCAGTATAATATTTTTTATGGCTTTAAATTAAAACCTTCCGTTATATCAAAGATATATCGAAAAATTGTAATTTACATGCTTGACAAACAAATATGCTAATAATGCACTGATAGATACATGAAAATCCTAGTGCACATGTCGCTTACTTTAAATGTTAATCCACGACAATCAATAACAAAGTTTGCAAACAATTTGTGAAGGAAGGAGGCCAGCTTTAGTTACTTTACGTTTAAATAGACAATTTTGATCCACACGTCACATCAATCTTTGAGAGCAAGCATCAAAGTGTATCAAGCATTAAACCAATAAAACATACCTTTTCAATAAATAAATTTTTAACTACAACATGTCACAAAATACATCCTCCATTGTAACAAAATGAGAACTGAGTCCATCTTGGGGCTAATTTTGCTTGCTAAGTTGGTATCCGTCCTTACACAATTGTTTGCAATAGTCCCTATGGCTGCGCACGCGGCACGACTCGCCATCTGCTCTCGGAGATCCTCTTCGCTTCGTAACACTGGACGTACCGACACTACTATATATCTTGTTCTTATCATAGATTTCAAGCCTCAATCAATATTAAGTGGGTTTAAATTTCACACTCAAAAGCAATTAGTAACCGTGAGATCTGAACTTTCCAATATAATTTATAAAAGACATCGGAACTTTAAGGATGCAAATGAAATAATTTCGCGTTTTGAGGACATGATATAGTTAAAAATATTAATGTGAAAAGGTATTTCCTATTGGTTTATGAAAGCAAACCAAATAATATTTATCTTACCGGCACCAACATTATAGTATCAGCGAACACCAAAGCTGGCTTCTCCTCCTCACTAACAACTGTTTTGTGCCTTTACCAACATTTCTTATACTTTGCACCAGACTACAGACTCGACTTTATATATCATTGAATCAAACTTCAGGTGGTATCCCTCTCCAATATCACAGTAATGAAAATAATATTTACTCAAACTACATCGCAGCAATCACACATTCTATCAACACAAACATGTTACTACAGGGGACACTGATGATTTCATTCTGTCATATTATTTTGGTGCCAACTGAACCCTTTCATTTAAGTTTATTTCTGGTTTTTGTTTGAGCACCTGATATCCCCAATCAATCAATAACACAATTAGCTAACACAATCACACTATGGCTTAATCCTTCCTTCATGCATATTGGCTAATTTAAGTGAAACAAAATTACACATCATCCTATTTTACTTCCTACTTCAATACTTTGTGGAGATATTCCACACTCATTTATAAACAATAAATAAATGAGAAAAAAACAACTGCCAATAAAATAAAAATATGTTAAATCCTCAATAATGAGAATTTAATAAATAAATACTCTAGTAATATATAAAGATGTCCTTGCAGAAAATTAACTTCATGCTTTTAGTTAACACCACAAATACTTCTCAGCTGATACACCTCACTCAACTCTATCATTCATTCTGTCACTGACATCAATTTCAGACTAGAAACACATTAAACGGTTAAAATTGCATTTCACATTTAAAATAAAATTGTGTTCGGTCATCATTTTTAAAAAATACTGGCAAAGGTAAAAACTTATAATTTTGTCTTTGAAATATTTATGAAAATTGCTAGTAACCTATAACTATTCATATATTTCAAGCATTTGAACATATTCATACAAAGTGAAATATCCATCTTAATTTAAATGCAGTATCATTAAAATCTATTACTATAACTGTAATTTACATTGTATGGTACAAATAGAGTACCACTCAGTGCTATACTTTTGTGTCTGTCTGTGAACGAAATGATAATATAGATTACGTAAGTCGTCTGCAATGTGGGCTAACCTGCTTCACTATCACTGCTGTCTGAGGAACTGGTATCGGTGCTCGAGGACGAGTTGGACGAGTCGGAAGAACTCGAAGAGGACGACATGCCACCACCGAGTGTCTCCTTACAACCTTCTGCTGACAATGAAAACAATACAACATTAATTGTTAATTCTGTATTAGTCTTCTGTCTGGATTTTGAACACTGAAGTTTAATTGTAGTTTCTAAGGTTGTCTGCACATGACACTGACCTTTTTTCTGTTGCTGCTTTTTATTAGTTCCTAGTTGCCCAGATACATCTTGCAGCCTTTTTCTAACTCCTGTTTCTTTTCAGCTATTTGTTCATCTTTAGATTTACCAGACACTTTTCGATCTGTAAATGTTGAATTAATTATAAATTTTTGGTATTGTTTTTGTACAAATACATACAAAGTTGTTGTTACCAACATTATTTGCCAAAGGGTTGGGGATTGCACAGGAAAGAAGGACAAGATACAAGGTAAAAATATTATTAGTTACACATGTCATACTGTAAACTACTAAAACACACATAGGTATCGAGAAAGGTGCCTGCACTTGTGAAATTCAAATGCAAGTACCTAGCAACGTTATGAGATTATAGGAAAGTGTAGGATATAGGATAAGGTAAGGTAAATAATGTCGGTTCAACTCACAATAAGGCTTACGTGTCTTTTTCCGAAGACATGATGCAACATAGTTTTCAAGTTCCCGAAGCGTAGAAGGTTTGAGGGTTTCAAAATCTATTTCAATCTCATCTGGATTAGAGTCTCGTAAAGAAGGCTCTCTACTCTGGATGATGTGCACTACTTTCCCAAGTTTGTCACCTGTTAAACAAATAAAGACACGTTTATTTCAATATTCTTTACAATATTAGTCTTGAACAGCAATAGGAAACAGAAAGTTGATAATGACAGAAATATAAGGAAAGTACAAACCAGGTAATTTGTTTATATCGAGCGAGAGCTGTCGCTTCTCGTCATAGGACATAGGTTTAGCCTGGTCTTCGTCGTCGGTGTCGGGGTGCGGAGGCACGTGCGGGGGCGGCGCAGCGGTGGGCGTGGAGCTCTTCTTCTTGCCCGGCGCCGCGGCGCGCGCGCCCGCCTTGCCGCCCGCGGCACCGCCGCCACCGCCTCGCTTCGTACCAGCCTTCCCTCGGACATTGCTTGGAGCTACAATTATAAATAGCATTATTTAATTGTAACAATGCTAATTATGTACAATAAATGTTTGCATAGTTAGCTTCGAGTGTGAACTTGTGAAGATGAACTTACCCAAAGTCTCTGCAATATTGTTAGCTTTAGCTGCATAAGCCGCTGCTGCATTGGCTTTGGGCACAGCGTTGTTCGTTATTTGTTTCTTCTGTTTGTCCTTCATTTTTTTCTTGGCTTTCTTTTTGTTATTAGATTCTTCTACTAATTTTCTCATTTTTTCTTGTAGTGCAAGTAATTCTTTTTCTAAAAGCTTAACTTTGTTATTTCTCTCTTCTTCTGAATCGTCAGATTCAGAATCAGATTCAGAGCCCGACTCTGAACTAGACGCCGAACTTCCTTTATCCATGTGTGGAACTCCTACATGTACAGGTTCATCAGGAATCTTGGCGTATCTGCGAAAGAACAGTAACCGTTATTATGAGTGAAAAATGTATCATGATATAATGCCCGTAGAACAGATTTATGAAAATAAATGCATGCTTAATAAATGGTCAGACAATCACCTCATTTCAAAGACATCTTGTAGTTTTCGAGCCATTGCAACAACATCGTGATCTGGTGGATTATACTTGTAACAATTTGTGAATATTAGGCGGACATCGGCGGCAAATTCAGTGGCTGTTTATATGCCCTATTGTCCATCTTTTGTTTAACAGTTCCGAGGTCCATGGGTTTCTTAATAATATCAAAATAATCGTGAAGTCCAAGTAATTCGGCGTCTACAGGTTTGTAGAATGGCCATGCATAACCCTGTTGGAAAAATAAATATTATAGACAAAAATAAATAAAATACGATATAAAATTGGTAATTGTATTGCTTAGACACTTACTGAATGTTTTTTGGAAAACAATTCTTTCAAAATTTCATTACAACTCTTGAGAGCATCTGAAAGCTTTTCTTTGCCCTTCGCAAGCTGGGGAGTCATAGCAGAGTGATGTGAAGCACCTGCTCCACTGGGAGACAATCCACCCATTTTGAAGCCATCATCGCCTGTCCTACTCGCCTGATAGAAAAAAAAATTTTTGATAAGTACAGACAGTCAGTATTACAAACTTATTTATGCACATTATAAATCTTCAATTTACCTTTTTCTGGCGTCCACTCTCTCTCCTAGTGGAAATCTTTGCAGGTTTGGGACCACTCTGTTGATCAATTGTTGGTGTAGTGTATCCTCCTTCAAAGGAACTTCCCATAGGAGTAGTAGTGTCGGCTTTTCTCTTCACACCCTTTTTCACCTAGTAGAAAAATATTGTCAGTACTATTTCTTTTCTATATCAAATTCTACTAAGATGTGATGTTTAGTGTTAATTACCTTAGCTGGCTGTGTTTGGGATAGTGCTACCGCAGGTATCGTCGAGACAGGTGGGGCTGCCGGTGGAGCCACATGGAAACTCGACGGCTGAGTCGCGACCTACACAGATTAGGTGATATAATGACAATTTGTCCTACTTTTGAAGAATATAGATACACAAAATAAACAGAATAGTAGTGTACCTGTTGTGGCAAGCCAGTGTGAGTGGCGGGTGGCGTTGCAGGCGGCGCGGGGATGGCGGGCGTCGTGGTGGTGTTGGTGGAGCCCACGAGGGCAGGGTGTGGCGCGGCGGCCGGCGGCTTGGCGGCGCGCGGCGCGGGGCTGGGCGCGCTCGCCGCCCCGGCCCCGGCCACTGCGGCCACTGCGCCTGGCGTCGACGTGCCGCGCTTCTTCACTCCACCCTTCCCACCCTTCGATGGTGCCTCAATCTCTTTTTCTTCCTTATCCATTTGCGCTATCTGAGGATGCATTTTTCTTTTAAATCGATAGTCCAATCTATTACATAATAACCTACACCACTGTAGTTCGGTTGATAAAGGTTGTCTGGTAAATATTATGTTTGTGATAAGCCCAGCTTAGTACTCTATAAGTACAGAAATTAATTTCTTATGGTCATACTGTTTAATCTATCAAACTAAATTGATTTATTGCATTTTATAAATTGTACAGTTAAACTTATTAAGAATACCATTTCTCCACTTGTATTTTTACTTACCCGGTTCAGAAACAACTTCTCCAAAGTTTGTGCCATGACTACAACATCCTCGCCGGGTTTGTTGTACACATAGCAGTTGGTGAACATGGTGTTGAAATCTTGAATACATTCCTGAGCTGAATAGTAATAATTGGACTCAAGCCTCTTCTTTATCGTTCCTAAATCCATGGGTTTTTTAATTATCTTATGATAGTCCTAAAAAAACATAATAATATTATTATTTAAATTTAATAAACTAACAGTTGCATACTATTTTATGACTTCACTAAGCTGTATACTCACAGGAAGGTTTAATTTTTTTGCATCTACTGGTTGGTGGAAAGGCCATGCAAACTGATGTTTCCATACTGCCTTCATCACATTCTTTTGTAGAAATTGCAGCTGATTGGTCATCCGCCCCTGCCGCCGAGCCGGCTCATCAGGCGGAGCGCCATTGACGGGCTCTGCCGTGGGCTACAGGTGAAAATTCAGAAATTATATTTCTATATCATGACAATTGAAAACAGTTCAACAATAAAGTCACCATGGTCACAAATGTGTAATTATAAGCTTATTAAAAAGTAATCAATTTAATTATTAAATAATTGAATGTGATAAGTTCTATGTCATCAAATTAAAAAACTATTAAATGATCATTAGTCAGAATACGATGTTGCAACATACCGTGCTGGTGGTAGCGAGAGGATCGACTGCCTGCTGCATTGTGCTGGAGTCAGCAATCTACCTGCCAAAGTGACACCACTACTGTAGTAGACAAACACACCAACCTAACACTAGAACAGTAAGGAGTATTTAACAAACTCTCACCTCAATTGTAACAAGAGGCTCATCCAATTTCTGACTAAGAGGCATCAGCTAAATCCTCTTATTACACTAAACCATTCTATCATAATATAAATTCTGTTGGTGCTTGTGCACCTAGATGCAGGTCATCCCATTCATAGACAAATAAAAATCCTACCTGAAAGAAATATAGTAATATTTATCTTGCTGCTAACTAAATATTTCTTTGAGTTGAAAAAAAAAGAATTAATTCTACAATGCTTTTATAATCATTACATAGGCAAACATAAAAATTATAATTAAATACCTTTAAATAAAACTAAATTATATGTTACCTTGCATCTGATTGCAGGGTAGGGAAGTAAGTAAGGATATTGGAGCACCAAAGGCTGATTCCACAGCACTGTCTTCAGTTCTGCAACAAAATACACATTAAATTAGTTTAGTGAATTTGGTTATTATATGTACATTCCTAACTAGTCATTACCAAGGCTGGTTTTATTACAATAATTAGAAATTTGTACATTACTAATTATATAATAATGAACCCTATTATAAATTATAAAACTATTACTGAAGTGACTTTTGTTATGTTGCTTTCATTATGACAATAATCTATGATATTAGGGTAACCATCCCATTACCAAAACCTGCTAATGTATGATTTTACCTCATTATACCTAACCAAGCTTTTAGATCTAATGTAAACAGTCAAGAAAAGTTCTTTTGTATATTTTTTACCATACATTTTTAAGAGTTTTAAATACTATTAATCTTTCCTGTATCTTGTAAATAAATAAATAAGATATAAACTTAGTACTATGAATGCATGCAACATCACGCAGCAGATATCTGTGATCAACATGCAAATTATATCTATTATATCTTAGACCTTAGCTCATGCAGCGAGGCAATTAGTTTTCAAAACTTGAGTATTTTAGTTTATAATTATTATCTAGTTCAAAATATTAATAAGATTTTTTTGGCACTTGTGATAGATTCATAATAAAGGAAACCGTGTATTCATAATCAAAACATACAAACTTGATTGAGAAGCTTGCATATTTCAACCGATTATATTTCACAATATTATGCATATGATTCATAGGAAAGAGAAAGTTGAATTAAATGTGATTATCATTCCATTATCAGAGTAAATAAGTTAAAAATATTTAAAGCATCATAACCTGTCACCATAGAAAGGTCTTTGAATGTAATACCTTGTGCTCAAGGTTGATATAAAGAGAGACCGGTATAACAAAAATTATTAGCATTTTATGGCCAGGTCATAATTTCATTTGGTCATTTATTTATATGTATATGAACAAATGAATAACTCTATGCACTGCACTCAGAATAATCTTTAGACTAGACTTTCATTGAATGTTGACTAAATGCACAAGGTAACCTACTTTATAAATAATGCAGCCTCTTCGGAGGGAAAAGTGCTTTTGCAAATATCAATTTGTTGACATGCATCATACATGTGAATCACTTATAGCATGCAGTTTACCTATTCAATACTGTTGTACCACTACCACCATCCACTAAATCAAGCTTTTGTAAGGGTGAAAAATGGATACTTCAAACTGGCCAAATGAGTCATCAGCAATATACATAGCAGCATGACGCTTCAGAGAGCGTACAAACGTTCTAGAACATTCTTTTACCATAGCTTTAAAATTGAAGTGATTTACAGGTATCAGGTACAGAGGTAGAAACATCAATAAAAAATAACAAATTTGGCACGAATATATATTTGAAAAAAATATTGATAACGAGACAAAATTATAACGTACAGCTTTGTTTCTTAACATCTATTTCATAAGAACATGAACAAGTACAATAAAACAACTAACTACAAAACAAAGTTTGATTTTAATACAATTTGATATGGCCAATACTTTAGTCAGTATAAGATAGGGTTTTCTATATTAGATACCATAAAATTAACTCAATTTCAGTAACTAAAAATGGGAGAAAATTGCCTTAAAGAGGCCATGAACATAAAGTTAAATATATTGCTCAATACAAGCAACATGCACACTCTACTTTAACGAATTATGCAGCCCTATGAAAACAGCAACAAAATAGTACGAAAAATACATCAAATTAATACCAGTAAAGCTAAAAATTATGAAAAAAGACTTACGAAGAGATATTAACGCCAATATGGCGGATGAACTAAAAATACGATGTTAGAGTAACTTCTTCAAACGCAAAATGTATCGATTTGGTCCAGTGTAACAGTCACTCCACACAATAAACTAAATCATAGTTCTTTAATATTTGTATAAATTCATCGTCTTATAATAACTAAATTCACTGAAATCTATAAACATTAAAGAGAAGCACAACACGACCTCCGAAGACACAACGAACTTCAGACATGGCGGCCAAACAAGACCCAAGAATGACGAGCGTCTCTAGGCATAGTAAAAATTTTCATTTTGCACTGAAAAGGAAAATCTATAAAATCAGCATTAGAAAATGTAGAAAACGTGTGTATTTTAATTTTTCATTAGAATATTTATCAGGATTCCATTAATATCATAGGATTGATTACGATAGCGCTGTGTGCTAAAATAAAATTCTTTAGATTTTGCTACGGATATAGAGCATAGAATTATTGTTTTTGATTCAATTAAATGCTTAAATGTTGCAAGCGAAAAAATGTTAACTACTATAAACTTGATTTTCAAACAAATCAATGTGATCTAAAACTTTCGTGAGATATGCTAAATAAATTATTATGTTTTCGGCTTACTCACGTAATTATTTGATAAGAACTCGACTAGTTCAAGCCATGCTAGAGCCATGCTAGGCTCATGAATATGAATATGATACATGAGAGTAAGCCGAAAACATAATAATTTAAATCGATGTGATATAAAATGGTTATTTATAATAATTAAATAATTCAAAAACGTGCAATTTCAATGTTCAACAAGTTTAGTCATGATGGCTCATACGAATGAACAATACTTGAGTACACCAGTCCATTGATTGTTTCTAGTTGAGTGTTGACTTAAACTTCTTAACTGTATTAAACGAGTGTATAAAATATGATTTCTATGCATTTCTTAGTGGACAACATGCATAACTTAACGATACTGTTAAATATTTTATTTCTACTTGATTTCGACATTAATAATCAATAAGTCATAAGACACTCGCGGCTTGAACAGCTGCAAATTCCTCGCTAACTTCACGCTTTCTCGTTAGCAGATAGCGCTGTATCCCGATTCGCAGAGCCGTATTATCCCTACCAGGACACAGAGGGGCGCTGCAAGACGAGCGCGCTCATGGAGAGTCGATGGTGTCAAAAAAATGATGGGCATCAATTTAATGAGGTGCTTCCTTAGGATACTCTGGGTTTAATTCGTATCTGGATCAGTGTCAGATTTTTAGCCTGAAAAGGGTACGACTCGCAAACTTGGACACAGTTTTCTGTTGTTGTTCAGTAGCGTAGCGTAGACGTACACATCTTAGGGATTGTCTTAAACTTAAATATTTAAGTTTTATTAGTATTATTTATAAGTATTAGTTATTAGTATCATTCATATGAATGTACCGTGAAATAGTGACTTAGCCCTTATTTTTATCACAAAGTAATGGTAGTGACATAGCAGTAGCAGAAATCACGTCTTCGTCGATCATAGTCACGAGTTCACGACTCGAACAAGACTCATTTACACGTGGATCACGGCCGGCGCTTGTGCACGCTACATACCTACATCATCATTTAACTGTGCAGTTTTAACTTGGATTTAATTATACCTTTTTAACTGACAGTGTTATGGTGCATCGACCTACGATTTAACTGTACAGTTCAATAACTGTACTTTTCAAACTGCACAATAAAGGCTTGTAGCCTGCATAACTAACGACGTCGTGAATTCACGCTGCGACTTCACACGCGAGTGTACAGCCAGCTTAAGTTCGTAACATATAAGTCGAGTATATCTTTTACTACATCGAAGATCAATCAAAGCTATACAAATTAATGCTGTTCTTTATTTATATTTCCTTGGAAATATTAAAGTACTCTACAAAGTACTAAAACAGATTGTTTCAGATTTTCAGATTCAGTGGATTAAAAAAAATCACTATCTGTGATTTATCATATCAGTGAGTAGAACAATGCGTTGACGGTTGTCACCATGGACGTATTTGACACTGTCCGATTTGACATTGACAATTTATGTCATTAACCAAACGTCAGAGACAGTCCTTTCAAGATTCCTCTTTCGTATTATCAAATTGCCAGCCATGGTTTGAGTGAGATTTTAGTGAGCTTAAAGTCGATCATGAAATGACTTTAAATTGCTATCTGTAATACGTAGAACAACAAAATTTTATCTAATTGCGTTGATTTGTTTTCGGAATTGTTTACATTAATAAGTGCCACGTGAAAGTTATAAACTGAGTAAGTACATAATCTTAATATTATGTAAAAGATGCTGCATAAATGTTTCGGACTTATTTAGTGTCTAAATATAGTGTTTTTCTTAGTATTCTGTAACCACTAACATTTTAATTAAATCTTACACATTGTTATTCATTTTTGGTAAACTAAATAATTTACTTTTTGTTTTTAGTATATTCATTATTCTACATTTTAATTGCAAGGTCTCGTATGTAATTTATATTCTCCTTATATTGTTTATGAAGGTGTACAAAGGTGTGTAATGTATGTTCCAGCAGTTGTAATAAATTAACTGGCTATAAGATCTGTTACAATTTGTGATAAAAATTGCTCCAGTTTTAACTTTCACTGTTCAATTTATGTCAGTCTAGTACTCTTGCATGTGAATGGTAAAAAATAATGACTTTCTAAAGATATTATCAAGTGCTTTCACTATTAGTACGGTGTTGCTTGAATGCTCCAAATAATTCATTATAAACCTGTTGCTTGCTTGTGAAAGAACTTAAGATCATTTAAAAAAGTTAGTGTGGATGATGTAACATAAATTTAAATTTAAAATAATATTAATTGTACTATTTTTCGTAGAGTGTTCACTGCAATAATGTTTTATTTATTAGTACAATGTTTATTACATTGTTTTATTTGTGTTGGTTGCTATCAGAAATTTATAGATAATGTGTGAATGTGAAGTATTGTTACAAGTAGGGTTTGTTTATTCTATCTAATGTTGTACCCACAGTGATATTAACATAGTGCTCAGTAGTACACAGTAAAGTATTTTACTGTAACATAACAAGCCATGTTTTAGTTTATTATCTTTGATGTTTTATAAACTTGCCATTGCTTCAACTGTCTGATGCCATAGTTTTAAAACATCTAGCAGTTGATAAAACACCTTGTTCAAGTTATTATTGTACTAGCAATGCATTAGAAAAAATCTTTCATTGCAAATCATAGCCTATCTATGTTTAAAATAGTATGAAAAATTGTACAGCAGTTTTTATTATCCATTATTTAACAAACAAACAAAAATTATTAGTTTATACATTTATGTTTGTTCTGAGAATGGAACATTTATGTTGATAAAGATAAAATTTAGTACTTACACCCACTTTTATTAAACGGGTGTGTCATCTATGTGTGTTATGGCTAATAAAATATTATACCTGTAATCAATATGCAAGGTTCAGATAATAACTATATATCTATAATATTTTTATCTTGCAGAAATGGACGCTCACATGAGCATGGGACATGCACATCATGAACATGGTAATCATATGAACATGAACCATATGATGCCAGCAGCAGACCACGATATGTCAATGAATTCCTCATTTCAAGATGACATCATAACAGTAAGTGTATTATATTTTATTTATAAACTTTTCTATTAAAACATTCAAATAAATGGCCATTGATGAGTTTGATACCATTATTTCACTTACAACTGCCCTTTGTGGTACTTAGGACATTTATCTGTGGACATTACTCTCTGGCCCTTGTTCTCTAGTTTTGATTTTTTTCCCGAAAGGCTAGTCTAGTCCCTCAGTTTTCGCCAACTGTGTTATCAATCTCAAATAATAGTGTAGGAGAACCATGCTTATGCCCAAATGGGTGGGATCGACAACAGTGATACCATGACCTCATAAACGACTAGCATGAAACGACGCTTTTTTTCGGCACGTGAATGAAGTCGCGTAGGCACAATCCTCCCTTCCCCCCTTCCGCAATCCTCAAAACGTCGGCAACGAACTTGTAGCGGGTGTTTATGGAAAACGTAGATTGCTTACCATCAGGCGATCCCTATACTTACCCATTTGCTGCCCTATTCGACAAAAAAGAAGGCAAACCTATTCCCTACACTGGGCAATGTTCCTGCCTCCATGCTTCTATGCTTCTTTGAAATCCTAAAACCCAAAAGCAGCTTATAAAACAGTCGGGTGAAAATGAAAATACACCCAGTTCCAAAATATGTTTTTAAGTCTATTTTGTTTTCAGCTATTTCACTTGTAATTATAACAACAAGCATAAAATAATTTCCAGTTATACAGGTTTCCCTAGAAGTGTGTATCAAATCGAATAGAGGAGGTCATTCCCAAACTTTTTGGTCTGGGAATAGAGTTCTGATTCTTAACGATCCAATATTACTTTGTTTGAAACGGTGCTGGTCTAGTGCTGTACGGTTTAATTGGATTGCCATAGTATATTTTAGTTATTTGTACTTTACCAAAAAAACACTCTCTAAAAAGTAACAAACACCAAACTTTTTCTAGAAGATAGCCGTGGTCGTATACCATTGTTATGTACTGTAGAACGTATGCCAGAATGCACAAGAAAATTGTCTTGTTTGATACTTTTTTGAACCGTGTTGTTTTTTTTATAGCGATACTTTTACTCGGTAAAACAATTTGACGCATTTTTTTATTAAATGCATGTTATTTTACCAAGTAAAAACATAGTGATAAGAAAGGTCCACTCTTGTAGAAAGTCTAAAAATAAAAATAACATTGATACCTCAGATAGTTTTCTGTTTGTGATCGCTTCTTTAAGCATATTGGAAAATCATTGAATAAAACTACAACTGGTCATAACTTTTGTACCCTTAAGAATCTGAATAGTTCGGGAATGACCTCCTCTATGACCCTGTTCCATTTGATCCATACTTCCAGGGACAGCCTGTATATATATTAACCTTGTAATTTTATTTGTCTTGTTTTCTGCAATTTATCTCATATCAATACAATACCTTGAAATTGTTATTGTGGGTATATTACCTATCTTTCACCTGCATAAACACAATGACATCATTACATATTTTAACTTTATTGAAACAATCAGCTTCAATGGGCCACATGGGTGTTCCCCGTGCTGGGCAAATTATTATTGGGTTTTTGAAGATTAGTAATAGGTTTAGGCACAGAGACTGAATGAAGCCCAGTACACGGCAAAATTATGCTCGCCCCTCATTACACGGGAGTTACGACTTAACTGGGGAAACCCTTTCGATTAATAAACGGTGTAGTGTGTGGTTTAGTATTTTCTTCTACCTCCCCTTGTCCCAGTTCATCTGGAATCGGACCATCGTCGGAGCCCCTATGCGTTGGCGCCGGAACCAATATATTTGTATGCATTTAAGTACCTAACAATATACGTATTGAACTTGATTTTAAAGTACCACTTTCTACACTAAATTCCACACTCGCCGTTAATACGCCATTAGAGACAAATACTGATTATATCCGCATTGTTAATTGAATGCCAATCAAGGCGTTGTTGTCGGAAATTGAGCCTTTAGGATATGAACTATAAATCTAATTTTCATACTATTGTGTCAGACGCGCAGTACAATTGTTTATCAACAACTGCTAGTAAAGCTTTCTGCGTACGCACAATGATTGAGTCATTCACAGTTCAACTGCACTTTATGTTAAACAATCATTACCTACCTATTGAATCTGTAAAGAGACCCAAGAACAAAGACCAACCTACCTTTTCTCGAAACACTTCGCTGATTCTGGATCTGACGTATAATTTACAAAGGGTCAATTGCACGATTGTTTTCAATCTTAGCAATTGAAGTGTCACGCTAGCGTCTAGCTAGGGTGACAATAATTACTTATTGAGATAAAAAATATTGACCGCGTTGTCCCCTCTCTAGTGCCAATCAGAAGTGAACAGTTGGGAGAAAATGTCACTTTAGGATACAGCATTAGGCTCTGTTAGAGGGGACTACCTATTAGGTACTGCGCTAGGCTAATTCCCTCTTAGGTAACGTTCACATCAAACGTATTGTCCACCCTCGACTGTGAGTATGCTCACTCACACATTACGTAATAACGTATGTAGTCGGTTTGGTCTGAACGAGATGTTAAATAATATATGAAATGTAAAACTATGCTGGAGGACATTTGTGTTAACGATGCCTTATTCATATCGGAAGTGAAGACTTATTTCTACACTCACTGATGAGAATCAAAATCCGTCTTTGACCATGAACTGAAATCACCTATACTATCGCTAGTCGGTACCCGCTGTTTCTTTCTCCTAGATGATAATACTCGTTTTCTTTTTCAGAACACTTTTAACGGCAGTGATGACAGCATAGACTATAAATCAGATTTAAGAATACATGCACAACATCAAGGACACGGCGGACATGAAGGTCACGGCATGGGCGAACACGCTGGAGGTCATGACATGGCTATGACTGTAATAACCATAATATCACTTCTTATTCCATTTCCTAGTAACTAATTTACCAAGCTTTGCGTTAAAGATTTGAAACTGTTAAATTGGCCCATTCGCATACCAAACGTACCGTATTTACTAAGAATACGCTATACTTACGCCACGCTTCTATTGTTTTTGAAGACGATGCGCTTTCGCTACTCCTCGTCTATTCGAAGCGTATCGCTATCAATACGCTTCGTGTGCGAACGGGCTTTTAGTCTCGTTAATGATTTCATTATTTAATTTTCAATCAGGCTTCTTTTAAATTAGAGCATCACCCAAACTGGTCTTATCTTTAATATTAATTCAATTTCATTAGGTAATTCTAATTAGGTTGCTAGTTACCTTCTAAGTATTGCTTATTGCAACATTACCTAATTCTTTATTTACTTATACCAGATCACTACACTACTGTTTTTATGTCCTTATGCATGTTCTTAACTTTATGACTTTCATTTCAATCATCAAAAAGATATGTATCTAATGTATAATTATGTAACATTCCACGTTTTATTTTTAGTTTCACGGAGGTTATAATGAAGTCATTCTCTTTTCATGGTGGAAAGTAACAGACATTGGAGAGTTCATAGGATCTTTCTTTGCAGTATTCTTAATGGCTTTACTTTATGAAGGGTAAGGATAAATAAGTTTATTTTTATTTTACATCATTCCATCTTTTGAATTATTATATCAAGTAAGCTTTTTGACAGCTAGTACTTACCTTAGTAGAAAAAAATATAGGTACTTACCTAGTTGTCTTTTTTATATATTAGTTTGAGCGAATAATTTTCTAGTTATAACTATGCGTATATAGAAACTTCTAGTTTACTATATATGCATAGTTTGTATAAGTCTTTGCAAAAAGAGGGTACCTTTTTGCGTACCCATCACAAATTTGTCACTACTAACATTATTCTTAACGTTGTAAATAATCTAAACTATGTTGTTTCAGCTTAAAATACTACAGAAAACACTTACTATGGAAAACGTATACAGGGCTTCAATATTGTGCAGTATCACCACCAGACAAAGGTGTAGCAAATCTATGCGCTCCAGATGAGCCGCAAGTTATACAGTTGAGTAAAATTTTATTTAATTACTATGAAAATATACAATTTGTTTGCCAAGTAGTTCATTTGCCCTATCAAATAATTCGGCCTTAAGTTTTTACCGGATCTAAAACACATAAAATCCATAGATTAAACAGAACATTTTTATATCTAATATGACTAAATGTGGATGTAGTTAAGTTACAGTGTTTGCTAAATTATTTAATACACAAACTAATTTCTTTTGGGTGCATAAAAATCAAGCTTTTGCGGTTTTCAAATTCGATAAATTTCTTGTGCGGTTACCGAATTCGGTAAATTATCCTACAGGACTTTCTCAACTTTACATTGGGATTAACGCTGTACCTACTTAAACTAAATTTCATCTTAATCTATGTAGTAGTTCAGGCGTGAATAACTTACTTGTCTGTTAGTCAGACAGAGTTACTTTCGCATTTACAACATTATTATGACGTCCTCGATTCATCTCTGTCCTATCTTAGTACTAAATCGGATCGTGACTCATGGCGCTGCTATTCCTTACTATTTGTAATGTAACCATAACATTAAACATTTACATAATTACTCTAAGAAAACAGTAATTAGATATGCCGTAACAATAACGAGAAACTGTGTCTAAAAGGACACACATTAAGTTTCCGATGCGTAAAATTTGAATTTCTATGGATGTGCACCTAACGAAGCTTGAAGTGAATGGTTAAATGTTATTTGATTATGCATTGCCGCATATTTATTAAATTATACATTTTCTTATTTTATACCTAACGGTAGTTAATTCATTGATAAACATCCTTGGTATTCTTAGTTGTGTTACTGCTTTAAAATCTTTTATTTGTAACTGAACCAATTTGTTTGGGCATACTTAGTTTGTGATCATATGAAAATACTAACACTTATTTGGGCATTAACTTACTTCATAACTTTTATAATAGATATGGGATAAAACTTTATATTAACTTCTTGACTGTCGATACATGAGACACAGTAAAAATACATTGTCTCACGTAGATCAATGTTCCATACCCGGGACTAATTACTTGTTGTACCTATCTTTCAATTGACTGTATGCGTATAATAGTGAATTGACACAATTGTTTTTCCCAGTAAAATATCTTTTGTTGAAGTATTATGTCTGTATTTTGGGTATGTTTGATTAACTTGTACTCTATTTACTAACAAAATATGTGTTCTTTTTAAGGCCGGTGCCCCATGTCCTTGAAAGAAATGTGTAAGTATTTAGATCACTTGAAAGAAAACATTATTCATTAGATTATGACAAGTGTATTAAACAATGTTTTAATAATTTCAGTCCTACAATGTTGAGCACAGCGCACGCGTGGCAGACAGTGCTTCATGGATTGCAAGTTTTAGTGAGTTATATGTTGATGCTGGTGTTCATGTCCTACAACACGTGGTTATGTGCTGCAGTGGTCCTGGGCTCAGCGACTGGTTACTTCCTCTTTGGATGGCGAGAATCTGTTGTAGTAGACTTTACAGAACATTGCCATTGATACACATTGACACACCTACGATTTGTGAGCCAGACTAGTATTATTTTTTCTTGAATTTATTTTTGTTATTCATGTTATATCTTGTTGTTTGAGCTCAAAATATATACAAATATGGAGTATTTATCATGTTTTAAGAGGAAAGCCTTGATGTAAGTACTTTGGGCAACATTTATACCAGTTATTATAATATACTTTTTAGGATCATATACTATATACTTAGGTAATTGTAAACAATATAATGCTTTGGACATGACTTTGTTTATTTCTTTCATTACTATTCCTTCCAACAACTATGTTTTATTGCAATTATATTACCCGGCACACAACTTGGAAAGGTTTTGTCCTAGCAGGCCAACTAGCCTGGCAAGTGCAAAGATAGGTTTGTGCACAAAAATAATGATTAAATACTCATATATTTTTAATTAAAGTAGTATGTCTCGCGAAAGTTATTATACAAATATTCACATATTTTATTATAATTTTAAATTTTGTTTAAAAAATTTTATGGATTTATATCATTTAGTTTAAATCACATCTATTAATTATGAAAGTCAGCAGTATTGTTGCTAAATTGTCATTAGATTACATATTATGACAAATTATTTTAATTTTATATGATGAGGTTTGATGTACTAATACTAGTTTATAAGTTGTAGATGTCTTTACTAACCATATGGATTGTATTATCTGAATGAATAAATAAATTAAAAATTATTATTAATTAATGGAAGAAAGTTAAAGTTAGAATAAGAAAAGGAATTTGTGTTAAAAATGAAAGTGTGGAATAAGTAATAGTATAACTGTTGTGAGACATACTAAATTAATCAATATGTTTTTCGGCTTACCCACCTAACACAGGGGTTACACACCATAGACTCGACTAGCCAGTAGTAGCGCGACAGTCGCCGCGTCGCGGGTTACGAAATGCTGCTCATGGAAATGAGCCTCTAGCATGGCTTGAAACCAGTAGAGTTCCTTGTCAAATAATTACACGAGTAAGCCGAAAAACATAACAATCAAATAAAGAAATAATTAGTAGACATACAAACTCACCTTTCCTATGGCAAAATCTTGATAAATTACATACCGGGTACTATACAAGCAAGTCAACAGTATCTGTAAAAGTTTATAATCACAAGTACTTATCTAATAATTACCAATAAATAATAACAATAAAAATCAATCTCTTATCTTACTCCAACACTAATAAATTCTTACACATACGGTCTTTTTGCTTTCCTTATCACTACTTAAAATATAACATTACAGTCTTAAAAAAATTGGCATTAAGATTATTTTTCATTACTCTTGTCTCCTTCAGAGTGTTTAAGAAGACAATGTTTTTTCAAATTAGAACTGCTATTACATTTGTACGGACAATATTCACATTGGTAAGGTTTCTCTGCTGTATGTATCCTTTTATGAGCTTTTAAAGAATTTACAAAATTTGTCCTAAATGAACATCTGTCACACAAATAGGGCTTTTCATTCGTATGAACTCTTTTGTGTTTGATTAAATTTGAGGATAATTTGCATGAATAACCACAGTTGGGGTAGTCACATTCTAGTTTTTGATTTGAAGTTTGATGCTTTGTGTCATCATCTATATTGAAGCTCCTGGAAAAATAAAGCATAGTTTTATTTTGCTCTTTCTTAGTTCCTAGATATCTAGCACCTGTGTGGAATAAATACTCCTGGTGTTACTGCTGATAGGTACCTGCTTAGCGCATAGCTAGGTCGGAAGACTGCATAAACACAGATTTAATTAATGGGTTGGTTGGTTCAAATTGTCTCTAAACTATGTTGACTATTTTTTTGTGAAGTTATTACCTGTGTTCCTCAATTGGATCACATGAAACAATGATTTCAACTACATCTTGTGATGTTTCTTGTTCAGATTGAATTACAGGCTTATCTTCAGTTACAATAGTTTTAGATTTCTTAGCTTCCGATAACATTTGAGCCATTATAGATCGAGGTTGCGGGCCAAACATAACAATATTTTTTACAGCAGGTCTCCCTCTTTTATTTACTTCTTTCGACTCTGGCGCCTGAGATGGAGTTTTACTAATCTGTAGTGGGTTCTTCTCATCCATGATTGCAGAATAGTTTTAGTAAATAAAGTCGGAAACTCTGTATTAGTAAACAAATCAAATACGTTTTTATACGTTCGTATGTTAAGCTACCTATTAAGTTAGGATTTAATATTTTTTCGCAAAGTAATGAGAATGTTTAATTTGAAACTAGCACTGTTTGTGTTAAAATAATTGAATTTTATACTAAAGTATTTCAAGAATGCAAAATTGCAAAGGTTATTGATATTTCATCACTGTCAAGTGTCACTGTCAAAGAGTTAATAAATATACGGTAAGTCACTGTCAAGTGTCATGTCACAAAGTGCCATAATCAATAATCACAATACCAACATAATACGAATGGATGTGAGTAGTGCCACTTTTCTTTCTGCTTGCTCATGTCAAATTCCAATCCAAATAATCAATCTATGGCTCTGTATTATTCAATCCAACACTCATATAATACCGGGCACTTTATAGTATTTTTTAAAACCCAATAGTACTTTGGCCGATCCAGGAATCGAATCCGAGACCCTATGCCCGGCAGTCGCGCCGTTCCGTTAAAGCTAATTATATTATATAAGGATAATCAAATCTGTTAAATCCATCATTCGATTTAAGATCGGATCTGTCTGCGACGTCCACGCTAGCGTTTTGCTACTACTTACTACAATAATAATGGGCTAGTGAGTGGTATGAAAACCCTGAATAACAAAGCCCATACCTTTTTATCAACTGTGTTTGTCTGGCTTTCCGATGGTTTATTTGTAACCAAGTCCAAAATAAAAAACATAATAACATTCTGCACCACCCAATGGTCGACTGTCAGAAAATGCCTTCGGCATTAGGTCCGCCAATTTCACTGTATGTGCAATAAAGTTTTAATAAATAAATAAATAATATGTTGACTGAGACTGGCAAGGGGTCTCGGGTTTGATTCCCGGGTCGGGCAAAGTATTACTGGTTTTTTTTTAATTCTCATTAGGTAGCGCGGAGTCTGGAATTGTGCCCGATATATGGCAAAAGGCTCACCAGGGCACTACATGGGTCTCATGATGAGACTCTTATAGCATGAATAGTGAAAACTGGGTGTTATATTGTATAGTGGCATTAATTGCTGTAATGTGCACCTCTGTCTACCCCTTCAGGGATAAAAAGGCATGATGATACGTTATATTATTTTTGTTCACCAGATGGCGCCACTTCTCTCACCTCTCGTTCTTCGTCTAATAAAAAATGGACATTCAAGTTTTAACCAAGCAACAATGATTGGAAAAAAATACCTATTTATATATTAGGGCCATAGGATGAGCCAAAAAAATTATAGCCCCCATTCAGTAAATAGGTTACAAAATTACAATAATAAACTTATTTCATGATATGTAAACTCCGAGGTCTAAGTCATAGACTTAAAATAGACCAAATATTAGCTAAAATTTGTGAAGCCTAAACACACAGAAATAAAGGACAATATTAGCTCTACCTACGTAGAGTTAAGCGTGTTTTTGGGATCATCAACAACCTATAAGTACCCACTACTGAGCATAGCCTCTTCTCACACGGAGAAGGTTTGAGCATCTTAATCATCACGCTTGCTCTATGCGGGTTGTCGACCTATAATTAGAAATAATAAGCCTAGAGCCGTGAGGAAACTACGATGTTTTCCATCATCTTTTGTCAGTTGTGTCTAGATAATCTTAGAAAGTACATATGACTCGGAAAAAGTCATATTGATACTTGCCGTTGGTAGGTTTCGAACCCCCATCCTCGTGCATGAAAAGTGGGTTCTTAAACCTCCGGGCCACCACGACATATTAGGATACAAGATCATAATTTATTAGGATATCAATTATATTCATACTAGCCACGGAATTGTGGTATCTATAGACAAACTCCAGAACAAATACCTACTAGGGTTGACTTGGTTGCCGACAATTAGTTGCCCAAGTACAAATTTTGTAAAATAAAACTAGTCAATATTTTTTTTGTCCGAGTGAAGAATCTAATCTTGAGCCAATGATCTAAAAAATCATATTTTTTAATACATTAATTTTTTTATACAAAAAAACTTGTAAATTTTTTTATAATTTTCTGAGAAAGACAATAATTTATAATAAAAATATACACATTATATATATTTTTTTTAATGTGGAACGCTTCACGATTTTGCATGCGACACATGTGTCATCTCATTTTCGCAAATAAGAGCATATTATCTATCTCTATTTTCTGTCTACGATTGGAAGTCTGTGAGGTAAATATAACAATATTATAGGTATATGAATTAGTGTTTGGTCTGCTTATTTTAAGTCTATGGTTCTGTCAGACAAATAATCTAAAGATTTTTTTATGTTGGTAATCTTACAGGTTTTAAAAACACCGAAATAATCGAAATATCGATTCTTTTTTCAATCACTTGACTGTGTCAGTGTGTCAGCTGTCAAATTAAAAGCGGCCTTCGTCTGGGTCGCCGCATACTACTTTTTAGTTAGTGGTTAGATTTATTTAAATTTTAATTGAACGTTCAAATTTCCACAAGTAGAATAGCCGACGGTAAAAAACAGTTCCACAATGTCTCAACACGATCTTTCCTGTGGCTTGGAATATACGTGTACTCCAGATATACAAGCATGTTTAACGGAGGCTTTGCGCAGTAATTACTCTTTTGTAGTCACACCAGTAGTCCATCCACGATTTCGGAGACCTTGCACAGGTCCCGGTAAGGTTGGTGGCTTTACAAGATCAGATATGACCCTGTCCCCTAATGACTGGACTACAAGGGTAGTAGGAAGGTTGTCCCCTTACCTGAACGTGGATTCCCAGTCCCCGATCGTCCGGCAACGTCATGAAGACATCATGAATGAAGAACTAAATTACTGTAAAGGTCTTGGTCTGCCAGCTATTATGGTGTCTGTTCATGGTAGAGAATCTAATAACTTAACTAGAATTCTCAATACATATTTTGATTCGAGGTTAGTAAATTTCTCGTTCTCTGTTTTTAAATAATATTCATTCAATTTATTTACTTACACTTTAATGCACATACAAAATTAAACTGTCAAACACCAAGCGGTCACCGGTGACCGCGACCTATTGTTCTTTAATTGTGTCTATAAAACCGTTACTCGACGAGTTAATGGTCTATAATGCAGACTTAACGCCATGTGGTATTTTTTCTAATTCAACTTTTGGTTAAGTAGAAAATCAGTAAAATAATAAGCAAATATTGTGTTTCTGATACTAGGACCATATAATTAAACAAACACTACATTTATTTCAGTCATCATCCTTCTTTAATATGGGCCCGAGTACCAATGTTGTGTAGTAAAACATTGAAAGAATGTGGAAATGAAGGGGATGAGGCTGCCCCCTTCAATGAGCCTTGGCTGTGGTGGTCCAAGTTCCATGAACGCTTGGAGTACGACAAGCGTGTGGCAGTAGCCCTGGAACTTTCAGCTGATTTGCCACCCGAAGATGTGATAAAAAGATGGTTAGGCGAACCTGTGAAGGTGGTTGTTATACCTACATCTCTTTTCTCTACCAACAAGAAAGGGTATGTATGTTCAACCTATACTTTCTCTTTGTTTTTTAAATATTGATTTGTAATAATTGAAAAATAGGTACAGTATCTTTGTTCACTGTTTGTTCATTGGCTAAAATTTAAAATCTAATTCCAAGAAATTCCTTAGATCTATCATCTACATCATCATAATATTATTGTTTTAGATTTCCAGTGATATCACGGGCTCATCAACAGTTGGTAATAAGTTTAATTGAGCATGAGGCTCAGGTCCTAGTGACAGGGGCTAGAAGGTCCAATGTAGAGCACTACATCCAGTTTATGTACAGGATCTGGAAGCGAAAACCTTACTTAGGCGATGATCCTATGTTAAGTTATGCTAGAGGGTATGTTTCTATTAAATAATTGCAGGTTTATATCAATTGACTGAAGCGTTTGTCAAGTATTGTGTTAAACATAATTAAAATAATTTAATAATTTGGTCGCTTTTCTAGGTGGGAAGATTACCTACAGACACCACTTCAACCTTTAGCAGATAATTTGGACACACATACTTATAATGTTTTTGAAAAGGATCCAATCAAATATGACCAATACCAAAAAGCTATTGCACAAGCTTTGACTGATTTGCAAAAGGGACCATATAATGTGGTATGTGCAAATTACCCACAATAAAATTCATAAAAAATTAAAGCAATGGTTGTTTACTATTATTAATATTATAAATTTTTACAGATTAATACTGATGTTGGTACAGCAAACGCAGAAGAGGTGGGACAAGGTGATAATGTGGATAGCAAAAAGAAAACATATACAGTGATGGTGCTAGGAGCTGGAAGAGGACCATTAGTGAGAGCTACACTAAATGCAGCTGATATTACAAATAGTAAAGTTAAGGTAAATAAATTCTTGCCATAATTAACAAATTTCCATTCATCATTGATTTTGTTGTGTATGACATAACACGCAGTCATCACTCTTACCCAGAGGGGTAGGAAGTGGTGCATGTTTGCAATACAGCACTTACTTTTCACCAGCTATGTTGAAGTTCCTTGTAAGAATGAACTGTGAACTTATTGCGATGCACTAGGCACAATTTGATTTTGCTTTATCATACAGGTAGTTGAAATGTTGAAAATTGTTGAAGTTTATGTACTGGTTGGTTACAGGTCGTAGCTGTGGAAAAGAATCCTTGTGCTGTGGTAGTGTTAGCAGCTCAAGTACGTGAGGTATGGCGAGACAGGGATGTTGTCGTCATACCTGGTGACATGAGGCAGATCAATCTATCACCAAAGGCTGACATCATTGTTTCAGAATTGCTAGGTATACAAGTAAAATAATATGTATTTTCACAAATCTTAAAAAAAATTGTTCAATTCATATTAATAAATGTTTAATTTACAGGATCATGGGGTGATAATGAATTATCTCCGGAATGTTTGGATGGGGCTGCAGGCCTCCTGAAGCCAGGAGGTATATCAATACCTTGTCAATACAGATCTTATGTGGCACCCATTTCATCACCTCGTTTATGGGCAGCAGCTAAAGTTGCTTCCTCTGTTGCTCAGTCCAATCATAAAGATAAAAATCTGGAAACTCTATGGGTGGTTTATATGCAGAATAAACATGATATTGCTGAGACAAAGGTATGCAACCTCACTATTATGTAACTAGGTATTTATGACTAGTTCAATAACAATTGGGGACGAATTATTTAAAATGATTTCATTTACTTTTAGCTTGTTTTCACATTTGATCATCCTGCAAAAGGTGTAAGGGACCATGAAGGACAGGAATCGGTGGATTACAGAGGATTGCCCGAGACAGACAATAGAAGACAAGAAGTAATAACTTGGGAAGTCCAACAAGATAATGTGATGCATGGATTTGGAGGATACTTTGATTGCACCTTGTATGGAAAAGAAATGATTAGCATAGTACCTTCCACACACAGTCCGGGAATGATATCATGGTTCCCAGTGTTCATTCCAATAAAGGTATTTACAATATTATAAAAAAGTGTATAATCTGTAGAAATATTTCTATGCCAATACTAAACCTGTTCAATATTTCCAGACACCCCTTCGTGTACACAAAGGTGAAACAATAACAGCAAGATTTTGGCGCTGCACCGATTCCCGCAAAGTGTGGTACGAATGGATAGTGGAAGTGGGCAACCGTTCCACTACCCTGCACAACCCTAATGGCAGAAGTTCAGAAATGAAATTGTGACAGTGATTTCAGATTTATAATAGAAAATAAAAGACATTTTGTATTCGGTAATAAAAATAAAAGTTTATTTTTTTTGTTCAAATTATTTATTTTCAACAAGTTTAACTGTTCTTAACAAATTCCACACATCACAGTCGCTATTACTACAGAATTAAGCTATACTATAAATAATTATTAATTTACAACAGCAAATTATTTCTTCATCAGTCGCACAATATTCATTTCTTTGTGAAAGTCATCTATGTCTTGGTCCCATCTTTTTTCAAAGTAAATACCTGTAAATGTTTCATTTTATTACTTGATTGCTATACAAAAACAGAAGTAAGTTAGATTACTTCTTAATCAATTTTATACCTTGCATAAACTTGGCATTGTTTCCAGTTTTGATGGCCCATGGCAAGTAATATTTTAGATATAACAGGCGATGCTTTGGCTTTAGTCGGCCTGCTCCCCATATCCCACCATTGATGCACATAGGCAGCTGTGTTTGTATACCTTCAACCCATTTGACTGTAACCTTGAATAGCACAAAATAGGATGTAATAATTCTGTAGAGAAGAAAAATAAATTGTTAAAAATAAAAATAAATTGCTAATGTTTACCTCTCCTAGCATGGTTGTTCTCATAAACAAAGTAGCATGAACCAAATCGTGTACTTCTCTGTAACGTTGCATCACATACGCTAACTCAGGGTCTTCAATAAACTGAACTGGTAAACGAGAATCAGCCGTAATATTATTGGCGGTCATAAAATCGGCGTAAACACGGCCTAGTGTGTTTTCTGGCATTTCAGCAAGTTTATCAAAACAAACAGTTTTAGAATTTATGCGCGGCTTCTCTTTAAGTATTTCAGAACCTTCCTGCGTCTCAGATATTTTTTGTTGCATGTGTATTAGAGCTCTTTCTCCAGTCACTTCACCTAAACATGCGATCATATCGCCTCGATGAGGATTTAACAGAGATATAGCTGCTGAACCAACTGTTAATATTGCTTTCTGAAATGAGTTTGTAGCAATAAAGTTTTTCTTCATTTCTTCTGCAAAATTGTTACTATTAGCTGCAGTGGTATAACATCTTATTATTCTAAAAGAAGAACGCATTTTTATAGTTATTTTATTTATTTGTTTACCGCGTGAAATAAACTATACTAAATATTTGCCAGTCAGCTTTTTATAACAAAGTCAAAGTTGTATAATGAATTCAACTGTCCTGAAAATAACCTGAAATTTTTGTACTTGTTGATAAATATGTCAATAGTGAATGTCAACATGAATTTTCAGTTTCATAGACAAAATGATCCCTGATCTGTTTTATGTTACGAGAAATGAGTAAACTTAATTAGAAATATTGAACGTGTAGCAGCATGAGTTTTCACCTTTCTAACACATATTTGTATTTTTAGAGACTAATCGCAAACATTGAATTCAATATAGTTATATGCGAATGTACTAGTTGGTCCCATAAATAAAGCAAGTCAAGAATCGAGTGGACCAGTGAATGGCATATTTTATATTTGACGTTTAGTAGTAAAACGACAGATGAAGTTTCACCAGGGACACTTGAATTTTGAATCGTACTTGAATGCGAGACTTTTTGAGAGGTTATGTTTACTCGTGATCGTGAATCGTGTTTGTTTTCAGAATTCAATTTCTTAATTAATATTAGAACGCAGTGATAAAATAACTACGAAATTAGTTACAGGCAAGTATACTCTTTGTATAATATTCTTTGGCGTTTATTGAAACTGTAATGATAAAGCCTAACGATAGTGTATTTACCACTGACTTAAATATCCAACGTTTTTAAAAATACTTTGTTAAAGTTCATTTATTTTAGTGTTTATCAAGCGTTCGAGCCCACTAATATTAAAAAAAAGTAGGCTATAGAAATATTTAGTTCTTTCTCCACGATTTCTCGATGTTATGTGAGGTGTTTGATTTACCACATGATTATGAATAATATCGTGATAAAGTTACACTTGATCGTTATTTTAAGTATAGCTTCATGAGTTTATGCTTAAATGCAATCGACCATTTGGCATTAAAAGAATTTTCAACTTACTGTTGTACTTTAAAATTTCTATTGCGAAGCTCATGCTGCTTAGCTTGCGAATAGCTTTGTTGCATATGTGATTGAATCAAATTGTGTAATATATAGTTTTCAGATCCAGTACCTATAATATAAAAGAGCACAATGACACAACAGAAGAAAATACCGAAAATAAAAAAGATCAAAGAAGAATTAAATAAAGAATTTACATTTTTGAAAAATGTATTTTCTGTAATGTCTTTACCGCTGCAGATGAAAGGTAACTTTTTACTATTTTTACTAATACTGAATGCTATAAATAATTACGAAAGTGCTTGTATGTCCTACTTTCACATTGCAATTGGATCATTTTATTTATTGATGTGTCTGGAGATAGTAGTGCCAAGGCTACTGTTTTCTTTCCACACTGTGATGAAAAGCTCTGGGTGACACAGTGTAAGTCTATTTGTCACTAACTCTTATTATAATTTCAGGTGAAAACGAAGACAACATGGACATTGAAATTGTAAATGAAAATCAAAAGAGTAACGAAGATGTTGAAATGCCAAAAAGAGCTCGCAGTATAGCAGAACTTGAAGAAAAGTTAGAAAAAATCAAATCACAGAATAAGTTCAGTTTCAAAAATAAATTACAAAAGAAAAGCTTAAGTAGTAAATTGAATAAGAAGATTAAGAAGACAGAAAGAGTTAAGGCGAAGGTTAAACCTGTAGTGGACAAACCGTTTGCTGACATGCTGAAGGCCAGTGTTGAGGAGAAACCAAAACCGAACATTGCTAAACCAGTGTTTAACAATGAAGGAAAACTTGTGTTCTCCAAGTTTGACTTTGCTAATGTTGGCAAGAGAGGTAATTTTTATCTATTTCTAAATTATTATTCAGCTATACCTAGATAGAGATATTTAGATAAAACAATACTTTTTCAAGTAATACTAGTCAAAAGTTCTTGTAAATGTTGCCTAATTTTACAACTCTAATTGGTAACTTAGGATCGACACCAACCTTAAATCATTGAATCAAATAAGCTTAGGACTCAGTTTTCAATTATAAAAGGGAGATAAAAATGCTAATCTTGTTCTATTACAATATTATTGTCAACATTTTTACAGAGAGGCAAAATAAAGCAGAAAGAGATCCCAAAAAGATTTTGGAAAATCTTAAACAACAGGAAGAACGTCTAAAACAATTGGAAGAAAAAGAAGATAGTAATAAAGTGAAAGAAATCAAAGAAAAGATTGCTTGGAAAAATGTACTGCAGAAAGCTGAAGGACAGAAAGTGAAAGATGACCCTATATTACTGAAGAAGACTATTAAGAAAATGGTAAGATTTCCATGTTTTTAACTACATTTCTATTTGATAACTGAGAATTAGAGACTCTATGGGGTCGGTAGTCTCGACATTGATAACGACATTATTTGATCGCTAAGTTGTGAATATCTTTTGTATACGTCGCAATCATTGTCGAGACTTCCATCACTGGTCACATAAATATTTTTGGATGCTTATTGTTCTGAGTCATTATTGCTAACATTGATAACTTTTTATTATAGGACCAAAAGAAAAAGCAAAGTAAGAAACAATGGGACACTAGAGTTCAAAATGTTGAACAGAAGAAAACAGAAAGGCAAAAGAAGAGATCAGAAAATATTGCCAAAAAGAAGAAAGAAAAGAAGTCTAAAATTATAAAGACGTCAATCAAGAGGGGCCGAGTTGTAATATAATGGAAAAACTTGAAAATTGGAAGATTTTAAAAATAAATTGTTTTGTACAAATGATCAGCTTTTTTTAATTCGTAAACATAAGACTTTCTGTAACACCCACTTTTCATCAGTTTTAAGGACTCTCTAGTAGTGCGACGGTCTTACCGCTTGAATGCATCGATATGAGACACAATAGAAAATCAGTGATGTACAAAATACCCAATACAAAATATCTGAAATACAAAATGCAAGATACTTTAAAATTAAGTATTTTAGATACCAGATACAAAATACTATTGACATTGGTATCTGAAATACTAGATACAAGATAGGTATCTTTAAAATACTTTTTAAAGATAAAATACTTTTCTAGGAAAACAACAACTGAATGAATTCCAATTTCCTTATTTTAAAGGACAATGCTCACGAAGTTTGAAAAAAAAACCCAGAATTGCCGCAAATTAAACTTATCTCAGATTTTTAGTGTGATCCTAATAAATGCTACATCAGGATCATCATCGATATCGATGGCTAAATGCAAGAAAATGCTGTGTTACTGACTCATTTCTTTTCGTTTACGCCAATGTTGGGTTTTGTAAAACATCGTCCTTTGTAAATGTCAGCTTAGAATCTGATCACTTTATTGATAAAAAGAATTCTAAAAGTATCTTATCGGAAAAAGTATTTGTCAAATACTAAGATATAGAACGAATGTATTTAAATACAAGATATAAAATGGTTTTTTAATAAAGTATTTCAGATACAAGATCGAAATACGTATTTTGTATCTTGTATCTGTATTTCAGATACTTGTATCTTAAATAATTCACATCTCTGTAGAAAATACATTGTGTGACAATAATCTCGCGTGGATGCACGTTTAAACACAAGACAGGTTAAAGTCTCTAATAATACTGATAAATTAAATAAAGACGAAGAATTGACAGATACGGAATTGAATCTGAAACCCTTTGCTTCGTATAGGCGAACTAGTGCTATGAACTACAATCTGGCAAATAGTAGTAGGTATTTTATGGACTAATAACATAATATTACACCTTGTAATTCCGAAAAGGGGAGGTAGAGGTGAACATGAACAATACACAAGTTCAATGTAATAGGTACCCTCCTTTGGCAAGTTGAGTCCCGTGTGATAAGAGTAAGGGGAAGTCTAAGAAATAATAAAATATTTTAACAGAAAGGAAATGTCATTTATTCGTGGTATTCAGTAACGTTAGGTACGCTATTTTTAACTTGCGTTGAATAACTAAGTTCTACAGGGTAGGTACATAATAAATAAACGGGGCATGTAACGAAGGCAGCATCGGTTTCCACAAGTGCCGTACGACAACATGTCCTACAGTAAAAATGATTTTGGCTTAGACAAGGTATGCAATGGAAGGTATAGTCGGAAAACAATGCGTTCGAATAGTTTCACATTACACTGTTTTACAGTCTACGTTACTAATCATTAATCAAATAGATGAACTATATCTATGTACCTAACTAAATTCATATGAACACATCTTTTTTTCTTAAGTCTAGGTGCATTAAAAGTTACACACCATGCTAAAAAACTACAAAGACAAATATTTAGGTACCTAATGGTATATATTTTCTGTATAATATCAATCCAAACAAATGGCAGAATCAGTCACAATGTCGGTGGTTAGATGATAATTTTGGTTTACAAACGGGTGTCTAGGCTATACTCGTAATAATGATATACACTAATAAGTAATAACTTTCATAATTATGTATAAAGTGATTACATTATAAATGTAGTATAATTTTGTTACATCTCTAAACATGCACAGATACAAAAATTTTGAGGTGTATTATCTATCTGATGCAATATAAACTCAAACATTAACATTAGAACAAATCAATGAAAACTTTTTTAACATTACTGTCCAATGTAAGCTTTGCTCAATAATTGTTTCTCCATAGCATTACAGGTACAATTATAACGTGACGTCTATTTTTAAACATCTAACAAACATGATTCAGTGTATATGTTGAAAGGAAATAATGGTGTGGTCTCAATATCCTAATTCTGTGCCATCAGTAAAGTGGAATAGGTTCATAGTAAAGTGATGCCTACCGAATTGTAAGTACACGCAGCTCTAGCAGAAGTTCGTGAAATTCAAGCGATAATGAGGACGAAGCGGCGATATAAAGTGACCATGAATGTTTCTGTGATAGATTACACAATATATTATTGTCAATTTCCGCGCGCCCTCAATATTTAAGTTCAGTACCTGATGTTAAAGACGTCTCTACACTAAACTTATGAATATTTCATAATAAAATATATTCTTTAGATTAAATTTCTTACAGATAATGTTAGTGCCAATAAGAAGACGCTTGACAACTTTGTGGCAATTAGCAAATTAGTTATTTGGAGCTGTTCTGCTTAAAATATGTAGAAAAGATCGGCGTTATTTACTTTTTTAAATTAAGTACTATTATTAGAACTTTTTGAATGATATTAACTGCTTATTTGACTAGTTGTAAGCTATGACCAGTAAACTCAGTTGGTTTTGCAACACTCAGTTGGTCAGTCGCCGAGCAAGTTACTCATAAGTTCGATTATAAGCCCCGGTCGTAACTTAAAACTAATCGAGGACGCTCTAAAAGTTTACATTAAGTGTTGATGATTATACAACAATTTTGTGTTGATAGAGAAATCGTTAAGTAGCGCGAGATAAACAGTACAGCTCAAAATACTTACATTTAAATTTACATTACTGAATTAAAGAACACATTTTCGGTCATTTACACCGACTCGTAACTTTGAAACAAACCAACTTACAATGGATATTTATGGAGCTTCTTGAGAAGTAAGGCGATACGTTTTTTTATACAAAGTAATACAAGTAAAAACACAAATAGACGGTCGAACCTAACCGCCACTTTTGTCCGCTCCGGGCCATATTTGATAGTGTGTGTAGCGGTCCCTCGCACATTTTCAGTGGACTCCACCGGACCGCCGAACAAATTTGACGGTACGGTTCGATCGTCTATTAGTGTTTTAGAGTTATTACTTGTTTCCTACCTTTTAGGAATGTACTGATACAAAATAGCACAATAATATTACCATCTAGATTACAGAGAACTTTTTAAAAACCGTTCAACTACCGCCATCTGCCCACCTTCTTAGTAGTATGGGTAAAAAGGAGTATGCATGAAAGTGAATTTACTGCTTCTATCTTCCATTGCCTTACTTCTCAAGACGCATTGCGATTACCAAGGACCAATAAAAATTAAACATAAATGTTAACCTAGACATTATTCAACCAAGACGCCGTAAAATCATCCGTTCATTAAGTAACTAAATTATAATATTATGTATTATTAACTTTATAAAACGAATTTGGTATAATAAACCCAATATTTTCTCTCGGTGGCTTGTATAAGCAAGATTCCTGTATGGAACTTACAAACTTACTTATTAAAATTCTTCAAAATATAAACTATGTAACTAAGTGATAAAGATATTAAAATAAACTAAGCTATTAGTATTAAAAACAAATGTAAATAAAAAAAAATAGCAACAACGGATAATGAATAAAAAGCCTCCAGATTGAAGTACTCATCTTTCCACATAACATGAACAAAATAAATAAAATTAGAAATATTAAGATTTAAAAAAATATAAGTATATAAGATAAAATTTGAGAGTATAGTAATAAACTCTTATGACGTAATATTAGCATAATAAAGGCTTACTAGATTTAGATATTATAGCCTCGAATCTTATAATTAGGTGTGTGTACACATATTGTGTTTATATATTTAAAAACATTATAATATAATTCTATAAATTGCAGCAATAATTTTTCAGTGTATAACACTTCAAGAATAAATATTATGGGTAGGGAGAACACAACAAATACATAATTCCAATAACCATAACATGCACAAGGCTTCGCCAACGATACATTGCACTTCACCAAGTTTAACTTATCCTACAGGTGTAACATTATCAAACTTAATGTTCTACAGCGATGTGTATAAAAGATGTCTTTAGAAAATATTCGAAATACACGTATATATTATATGCATACGAAACTACACACATCTACATTATAAATTGTCTTTGGAAAAATGTACATCAGAGCCCCAGAAAATATAATACGCTCGTCATACATCTCCACTGACCGATACAGCATACAACTTAGGTACATAAAACTAAAATATTATGTTCTAAAATTATAAAAATAACATACTCTATAACTTCTCCAAAATAGAAAAATAAAAATTGTTTTTGTTTGTAATACTGCACATTCACCTTTACTCTAAATCAGTCAAAAGCATTGTTATAGAAAAGATATCAAATTATAAAAAAATATATCTGATAAACGTACAATAAATTGTTGCATGTATGATCTGGTTCTATTTTACTGTCAATCAACAGCTATGGTTTATTTTAATTAAAACTTAAAGGTGGTTATAACAATTTAAGCATATTCAAATATATTACCCACTCCCTTCCTAATATATGAGAACATGTCCAAATGGCTATATGTAACTTACTCTTATTTACCTACTAACTAAAGCCTAAATTTAAATGGTAATAATAAAGCAAGTCGTGAGGCGGGATATTTGCATCAGTCTTGTGAAATTCTCAATATTGTGAAAATTATTACTGTCATTTATTTATTTATCTATTTGGTAATCTTGTAAAAAAAGAAACTGTTTAATTTAATATGAATTAATTAGTTACTTTGTAAGCCAGTGCGGCAATTGTCATCAGTTTAGCTCTGATTTCAAAGAGGAAAGAGTGGCATCCAGCACTCTACCAGCCGCATATCCGGGTATGTTCAAGTAGGCCGGCTTGTCATGTTCACATATTCCAGGCTGAGTGCAACAGCGCCCCATGGTTGGCATACCAGCGTGTCCTGAACTAGCTTGACCATGGCTAGCGCTTGCTTCTGATGTAGCTCCTTGACAAATCATCTTATGATTTGTAAATTGCTCTAATGAGCGCAATTGTTCTCCACAGTTGTCACACTTCAATTCCCTAGCATGTACTTTTTTGTGGCTATTAAGTGATCTTGAATTATCAAAAACTTTAGTGCACATGTCACAGTACTTGAGAACTTTCTCTCCTGTGCACACCACTTTATGATTGTTAAGTCTGTCTAATGACATGTAGCGCTTGTTGTTGCACAGATCACACTTGAATTGTTTCTGAGGTACACGACCTGTGTGTACTTGCATGTGTTTACGTAAATTGCTCTTATCCTTAATATATTTGGAGCACACTGAGCATTTGTTCACATCTTTTCGTGTATGATTAGCATCCAGATGTCTTCGTAGCTGTGATTTTTTATAAAAAGGTTCCAAACATATTTGACATCGAAAAGGCTTTTGTGCTGGATGAACTCCTGTCAAATGCGTGTTAAATTCTAAAATTGTTGGGTAGCTCTTTCGGCAGTGGGGACAGTGGAATAATTTGCGACATATTGCTGAACTTGAGTCACAAAATGGGTCTGAACAGTCATCACAAAAAGAATCCAATCCAACTGGAGGTGTAACTGTTTCTGCTTGAAACTGTTCCAAGTCCGATTGTAGTGGGTCCCTGTCTGGAGTCCCAGGACCAGGTGGCTCTTGTTTCACTTTAGTTTGTTCACTGTGTTCTGAATAGCCGTCTTGAGACGGCAGGGCCCTTGCAGTGCTAGTGCCGGCGGCCCCAGCGAGCACCCACCAGGGGTTGTAATGCCAGGGCCCAAGACCAGAGTGCACTGCCTGTTCTTTTATATCACTGTTTTTCGTTTGCGTTTCAGCATTGGAAAATCCTGGAAAACTTGGTAGTTCTTGGTGTTTTGATCGTGAAGCCTCGAATAAATTATGTTGTGATATCAAGTTTTCATAGTCACTCGGATCCAACTTTCGGTCATGTCCATGTCGATCTGACGGATCTCTTTTAGACATTATTTAAAAACAATATGTATCTGGAAACGAAATAAAAACTTTGGTTATTGTTTTATTTAGAGAAAAACAATGTTTAAACTGCTATATCATGAAACGTAAACAAACAACGCAATTACGCGCCCAAGTAAACACAAGCATAACTCTAGTTATTTCCGTGTTGCAAACAGTTGTAATTCAAGTCTTATAGGAATCTAACTATAAAAATAAAATGATCTTTAAGAAATACAACGATAATAACAATATCTGTATAACAAAGAATAAATAAACAAGTAACATAGCTTCCCTTGTATTTGAGTAAAATATTAGTATAAACGTTCTTTAAACACATGTTAATTTATATTTTGTACACAGATATTTATAAAGAAATCAATATATAATAATTTGATAAACTTTATACATACTATATTTGCCATAAAACTCTCAATATTCTCATAAAACTATTTTTATAGAACATCGGCCATTTTGTTTGATTAGTTTCTTTAGTATTTTTTTCATTGGTTTCAACAGGTTTGATACATAGCCTTTTAAGCTATTGCTAATATCTTTAGATCAGTTTATACCTGTTTATTTACCTAAATTCATCGAGCAAAAATTGCTTTATATATCATCTTCATCACTTTATAATATTGGCAGCCATCCTTTTCGGCCATTAGTAAGTAGCAGCAGCAACAGCATGCATTGGCATGTGATTGGCATAGCGACTGCCAATCTCACTAATCAAACTCGTAATATTTCTATGGCACGCATCGTGTACACGACCCCTTATGGTTTAGTTAAAGATTTGGTCCGGTCTAATAAACTTTAGTCCAAAGGTAGCAATAAGAAGTACATACGGTTGTCACTGTCACTGTCAAGTTTCGATGTCAACTGTCAAGATGTCAAATCTCAGATTCCGATTTGGATTCTGATTTGATAAAAATTGGAACTTTGGAAGTTCTTTTGACTAAAAATCTGAATTAATTTCAAGATTGTGTGTATTAAATAACTAAAGATAAATTGCTGATGATAGAACTACAATAATATGGCGTGGCTAGGATCAACCGTACTGAATTTATTTTGGAAACCTAGTGTAAACATTGTTAGGTTAGAAAAATTAAAAGCAATGTTATCTTTTCGCTTTTTGAACTCTGTTTACTGATGGTTTTGTTTATTTTAGAACACGATATCATTCGGAAAAACACCGTGTCATTAAAAGATATGGTTTTGAAGAACAGATCTGGAAAGGTGGATTACTTCCTCGGACTTTAGGGAAACCTCTGCCTATGCCAGAGTACAGGTAACCTACAAATATATCAATGCTGCTAGTAAGGCTAATTATTACACACAAATGTTTTAAATAGCCTCTGGTTATTTACTCTCTACTTGATAACATAATATGTGGGATGTTTATTTGTCGATAACGATGTGTTCAATACCATTTGATGTGATGAATGATGAGTGACGTAGTATCATTTTCTAAATCAATAAACAACTTCAATAACATTTTTACATTATATAATAAAAAATATTAATATTTTATAGGCCAGCTAACCAATGGACTGAGCGCAAAGCTTTGTTTGGTCAAAATGATTACATTGATATCCTTGGGCCTGGAGACTTGCACCCTGTGAAGACACTGTACACAGTTCCATCTTGGATAAGAGGAGTGAATGGCAATGAGTATCAAGTGAGTAAAAAATGTATTACCATTTACATTACCAAGAATAAATTACTAATAGTTACACTTGCAACACTTATAGTTTAGTTGGTATCCCATAAAGAAAACCATGTTTGCTGTCAATGCACAAATAATAATAAAGTAAATTATGTTAACTAAAAATCGCGGGCCTACTACAGTAGGCTGCGCAACATCGCCACGACCGCGCACGCTGCTCATGATTAAGAATCCCTGTGTGGTTCGAAACTAGTAGAGCATTTCTCAGTATATTCACGTGAGTAACCCGCGATTTTTAGGTAATTTAGTATGTCTCACGATAGTTATTATAAAAACAAAGTAAATTATGTATTTTGGTGTTATAGTTAACTAGGTACGTTCATGTGGTTTCACCCGCTATGCTTGGCTTCTATTGATCGTAGCGAGATGTTTTATAGCCTCTATAGCCTTCCTCGATAACTGGACTATCCAACACAAAAAGAAATTTTCAAAACGGATCAGTAGTTACAGAGATTAGCTTGTTCAAATGAACAAACTAACTAACTCTGAATACTCATTGTTTACTAGAGGATATTTAAAATTTCATTTATTTTATTGGTATTGAATTATACATAAACCTTTGTTTCAGATCTTATTGAGAAAAAGAAAAATGTTGGGTCCGGCTGGTTTACCTCGAATGAGACCTACTAAGTGGAAGGATTTGGAAAGGAGAATATCTTTCTTGTACAGAAAGCTTAACAGGAAAACGAAGACAGGCCCATCTCCTAATTAAATTGATATAGTTTTTACTTTAAGTATATTGTAGTGTTGTACAAAATAGGAATAAAATGCTTTAAACTGTTGAAAATGTTTTGTGAAGTAGTTACACCTCACCTTTCCACTTCAAGTGATCTAATATCCTAAGTCCAATAAGACCTCTTGAATGTACTGGGGCACAAATAGGGTATGAATGACAACAGAATAAAAAAGACGTACATACGAAATGTTCTATTTATTTATTATTATACTTTATATTTAAAAAATGAAATAGATTTACTGATTCAGATAGTTTTTTGTAATTACATTATGAGATAAGCTTTGCTTACATTTCTTTAAAATAAACTTATTTACATATATTGCACTTGAAAATACTATTCTAATAACTATGCTGCAGTATCGAAAAATAGTATTTATACCTATTGAGTTAGGGGCTAGGAATTCTAATAAAAGATTGTATTCTTGTAAATAATTATTTACTTTTATTTACTTGCACATACTTCTATGAAAGGTAAGAACAACAACAGAACGAAACAAAAACATAAAGTGCCACCTGGCAGAACTATTCAAAAACTAAACACTGTAAAGCAGCCAGTGTTATATTTTATTAATTCAATACTCCCACTAAAATATAACACTCTTCAAACAATAAACATATTAAAACAAACTATTCAATACAAAACAAAATATTATCTCTTAAAGTAATAAAAACCTGAGTTGGTAAAGTCTTAGTGAAAATATCTGCCAACTGACTTTTACTAGGAACATACTTAATTTTAATCAAGCCCAACTCAGCCTTCTCTTGAATAAGCAATTTACCAGTAGATATTACAAGAGCATCATCAACTTATATTATTAAAAATATCTTAATATTATTAAACTTCCCAACAAAAATACAGTTATCAGCTTGAGATTGTACAAAGCCATATTTTAACAGAAAATTACTAAACCTTTTGTTCCAACAACGAGGAGCCTGCTTCAAGCCATACAGGGATTTATTAAGCTTTAATACACAATTTTTATTTAACTTAACTCCCTCAGGTACTTCTATAAAAATATCTTCTTCTAAATAACCATTGAGAAAAGCTGTTTTTACATCAAATTGTTGAATTGCTAACTTATACTTAGCTGCAATAGAGAGAACAATTCTAATAGAATCATACCTAGTTGTAGGAGAGAATATTTCTTGATAGTCAACATCTTTGATCTGTTTGAACCCTCGTGCGCATAAGCGAGCTTTATAACGTTTTTCATTTTTCTCATTCTTCTTAATTGTAAAGACCCACTTTGTAGTAAGCGTTCTCTGATCAGATCTTTCTATTACACTCCATGTATTGTTTTCTTTATGTGCAGCCAATTCCTCCTTGATAGCTTGACACCATTCCTTTTTCTGTGGGCTTTGTAATGCATCATTATATGTTTGAGGCAATGACAACTCAACCAGGTTCGCTTCAAACCGTCGATTATTTCTTGGTCTCAATGTTATGTTTGAGTGTGATATATTTTCTATTTCTTGAGACGGCTCATATGCTGGGTCTTCACTGTTACAGCTCATCAAGCTTTCATCAGACTCATTCTGATTTGTTTCATTTAATTCATTAACTGCATTCACTGATTCTGTTTTATTATTTTGCACAGCATTATCTTCATCATCCATAATACTAATCTGTGCAATATTCTTCCTTATTTCTGTAACCAAATGTTCATCAAAAATTACATTCCTAGATATTTTTATGGTTTTTCTATCTGTATCATACATTCTGTAATTGTTGTTGTCATAACCAACTAATATCATTTTTTTACTCTTCTTTTCAAACTTTGTCCTCAATTGATCTGGTACATGAACATATCCAACACTGCCAAACACCTTCAAATGACCTATTTGCGGTTTAGTACCATACCATAATTCATATGGGGTTTTGCCTGGAGTCTGACTGGAAGATGTTCTGTTCAATATATAAACAGCACATTGTACTGCTTCGGCCCATAGATATAGTGGAACATCTCTCGCATACAACATTGAACGAGCACTCTCCACTATTGTTCTATTCTCTCTTTCAACACGCCCATTTTGCTCTGGTGTGTACGGAGCAGTAAGCTCATGAACTATTCCTTCTTTTCTATCAAAAACATTGTTCACATATCTTTTCCATTATCAGTATGCAATGTTCTAACACCATGCATATATTTATTCTTAACAATATTGTTATATTTCTTGAATACTTCCATAACATCATTCTTATTTTGAATAAAATATACATACCTGAAACTTGTAGCTGCATCCTTGAACAACAAGAAATATCTCATGCCTTGAACTGAAGCTTGACTCATCGGTCCACAGACATCACTATACACCAAGTCCCCAGGCTGTAGTTCTCCTCGTGTAGATTTATGAAATGGAAACCTACACTGCTTTCCATATGCACATGCCTCACAAACAAAACTTAGTTCATCATTTTCATTAATTTTTAGACCTTCTACTGTATTATTAACAAACATATTTTTAATTTGTTTTGTATTAATATGTCCTAAACGTTCATGCCATATTTTTATATCACTTTTATTATTTTGAACTAAGTTACAAGTATTTGAAACTATTGTTTTTATATTCAACTCATACAGATTATTTTCTCTTATTTTTGCACTCATCACTATGTCATTTTCTTTATATATCAAAGCGCTTAAATCCTTCTTTATAATAGAGTAATTTTGTCGTATAATAACTCCTTCTGAAAATAAATTCCTCCGTAGACTAGGAACATATAATACACTATGCAGTTCACTGTTTATCCACTGTCCATTAACATATCTCTTTATCAACACTTTACCAATGCCGGATACTTCTATAGCTTGTTGATTTCCTAATGTTAACGATTTCTGATCACATTCAAACAGCTCCACAAAGAAGTCTTTTCTGTAGGTCATGTGTGCAGAGGCGCCACTGTCTAATATCCACGAATTGTCTTCTGTTTTGTTGCAATCGACTTCCACATTAAATGCCAAGTTGTCAGATGGTTGTGTAGACTTTCTGTACTTATTTTTATTCGGAAAACGACATTCCTTTGCAAAATGCCCTCTTTTTCCACAGTTATAACACTCAAATCTGTGTTTAGTGGTTTTGTTTTGATTCACACTACTCCCACTATGTCCAGATTCAATTTGCTTCGTTTGTTTCTTCCAACCTTTGTTGGCAACAAGGAGAGCTGTCTCTTGCTCTTCCACAGACACTAAACTAGCTTCTTCATCTAATAAACGAGCCGTCAAATTGTTGAGAGTTTGTTGTGTGGGATCCAATGACATCCATGCTTGGCGCAGATATCTATACTTTAAGGGCAATGTTCCAAGTATTTTTGTAATGATAGCCATCTCACTAACATTCTCGCCACTTTCTTTCAACTGCTTTGCTAAGGTTTCAACTTTAGAAATATGTTGAGCCACACTGTCACTTTCCGACATTTTATATTGATAAAACTTCTCATGAATTAGCATTTTACATAATTCACTCTTTTGCTCATATATAGACTCAAGTTTTGTCATTATTTCTTTAGCAGTTTCACAGTTTTCTACTAATGTGATTTGCTTGAAATCCATAGAAGATGTTAATATGTACATCGCCATACCATCATTTTTCAACCACTCTTCTGCCTTTGCTTCTGGTTTTGGCTTATAAATATCTATTCCTTTTGCCTTCAGAGCACATTTCATTTGGAATTTCCACTGTCTAAAGTTATTTCCATCAAATTTTTCTAAATTCATTCGTGTCGGATCCATTTTGTTTGACGTTACAAATCTCGACAATGAATTTTTTCTTATTCACGTTTTCTTTACCTTATGTTCACTAGCAGAGTATCCTGGGCCCATAACCTATTGAGTTAGGGGCTAGGAATTCTAATAAAAGATTGTATTCTTGTAAATAATTATTTACTTTTATTTACTTGCACATACTTCTATGAAAGGTAAGAACAACAACAGAACGAAACAAAAACATAAAGTGCCACCTGGCAGAACTATTCAAAAACTAAACACTGTAAAGCAGCCAGTGTTATATTTTATTAATTCAATAATACCTATTATATTTTTTGAGCTACACTCGATTTACCTACGCCCAAAAATCCGGTACGGTGTGATCGGTACCGATCCCCGAAGGGCCGGTAGTCCTGTCCATACAGTGACAAAATTCAGTCGTTAAGTCTCTAATTCCTACAGAACATTTTTCAACCTTAACTTTTTGTGATAAAGTTGAAAATCTAATAATCAAACTGACTTAGCGACCGATTTCTGTTGTAATCAAATTATTGTTGAGGATTTCAATCTAGGGCTGAAACTTCCGACCCACAGTGATTGTGAGAAAACGGTGATTACGGCACCATCTCCCTTGTGCCAGTTGCCAAAGACTACATACACAAAATGAAGGGTGCCTGCGATATCACTAATTCAACGATAGATGTCACTAGTTCAGCGTATTCTTAATTCGAACATTTTTATTATGCTTCTTTAACTTATTAATTTGCACATATTTATTTATATAGGCACTGAATTTACTGAATTTGTATTTAATTAATAACTAGTACTGTATATTTGGTAAATTCAATTGACTAGATTTATGCTTTTCACGTACTTTACTTGCCTACATACGTTTATTACATTACATATTTAATTACCTATCTAATTATAACTTCACAATAAATGTTACACATTACATCACTGCTTATAACAATAATAAATAATTAAGTAATTATGTATTACAGCTTACTCACGTAGTTCACAGCTCATAACTATGACTCCCGACCGTGGCTCGAAATGAGTCGATTTATACCAAAAACAGTTACGTGATTAACCTGTGGACTGTCGGAACGCTAATCTACGCGAGACAGTGTGTTTTGTATTGTGTCTCTTATATCGACAGACAAGAGGTTAAACTGTAAAATAACTAATTAATTTAGATTTATAAAACTATTTAGTGCTGTATATTATAACTTGTTTGTCAGGGTAGATATGCCCCAATCTTCTTTTATAAGGTCTGCAGCTTTTTCACCAATCATGACTGCGGCGGCGTGTGTGTGTGCTGCCGGTATCCGTGGCATTATGGACGCGTCAGCTATTCTTAAACCTTTAATTCCATGGACCTGAAGTCTTGGTGAGACTACGCCTGTAGGATCACCAGCTGGTGCCATTTTGCACGTACCAACCTGCAAACAATTGATGTTACGTATTAATTAGTTATTTGTTTTCTATATTTAACCCAAAGGTTGACTGGGAGAAAGTCTGCCTTATGGACCTTATTTTTGTGAGCATTAAAGAGTTAATAAATAAATAAGTAATGGATTTTTGGCTAATAAATGTAGGTTCAGAAGGACCCAAGTGTTTCTAGGTCTGCTAAATCAAAGTCTTAATTCCGTGTAGAAAACCAAAGTCTGATTTTCCGTATAAAACTACAGTTAGTGCGGGAATCGATCTTGCTTTCGTTGCCCGGCAACATAGTAGCTACTTAAATGTTCATAAAATGCTTTAAAAGTTCATTATAAGTTCTGAATTCAACAAAGTTAAACGTGAACATTCACCGTCATAAAATAGTAAAATGGATTGTAAACAGCGCTTCTTACTTGATGGTCTAATGTGATGGAAGTCTGCATAATAGCACACTCCCAGTATTCATCCGAGTCGAACAACAAAGCCTCGCAGCCGGGAAACGGTGTTGTGTGTAATTTAGTATTATAACGCTGGAACGCTTTCGTACCAATTATTTTTTGTACCTGGAATTGAAAAGCGGAGCAATTTTTATATCTGGGTTAGACAAAGTTATTTTTAGACCTATATCTATTTGATAGCTAAGTACACTTACCATACGAACACCTTCGATCATAGTTCGCAAATCGTTCGGATCAGCGAAATAGTTTAAATGGATTCTGGGATGGTCGGTGAAGTTTGGACTTCGGAGCATTAATCGGCCAACGCTGTTCGGTCGGATTAGCACGGGGTTTATGGAAAATGTCCGCATCCTCGCCCCTATTGGCAAAGACCGATACACCTCTCGGTACCACTTATCCGTCACTCCTGCAACGACAAAACCCAAGTTATTCATTAAAAGTTGAAGTTGATGCCATGCTCGCGGAAGAGGTTATTTTCCGGATCACTGATCGTCGTCGACTTTCATAATCTCTTTTCATTAAAGTTTTAATGGAATAAACAAAGCTGCTCTAGACATAGGTAAAGTTTTTCTATTTTGAAATAGATTATGCAGGTCAGCAGGTGTTGTTGAGGTACGTGTAAGAGTTTAAATTCTGGCCTGTATCCAAATTAGTTTTAGTCAGTAGGTTGTAGAAACAAATATTTTTTTCGGCCATGTAAGTTTTGTAATACCTTTCGATTGATGAGTCGAACAAATTAATACTAAGTACCATTTCTGATTGGTGAGTTAGGTAAAGCATACAGTGATTTATAAAAGAAAATTGGGATATAATTAAACAGTGGACAATTACCCAGCAAAGACCGTAATATTCCCATAGCATCACCAGCTAGAGATCCAGCTCCCATGACCAGTTCTATATCAGGTCTGGTCTGATCCACATCGTATGAATGCTTTGTGTGCACGAAGGCAAGTCCAGTGGCTCCACCAGGCAGGGTCAGTGGACCTCGTCCTTGCATGTATGCAGCTGCTACGAAGGGGGATGCGGCAGCCAACTGTTAAGATATAAATCTTATCTTATACTATTACATAAAGCGGAAGAGTTTGTTTTTTTGTTTGAATTTGAACGCGCTAATCTCCGTAACTACAAATCTGATTTCAATAATTATTTTTGTGTTGGATAGCGCATTTATCGAGGATGGCTATAGGCTATAAAATATCACGTTATGACCAATAGGAGCTGAGCGTGTGAAACCGCGCGAAAGTAGCTAGTATAATCACGTTACAGAAAACTTTCAAAGCATATGTTTTTTTACGTTCAAATAACTTGGTTTTTCTCCAGTACCTATTGTGGAAACGGCATTTCAGCTACCTATTAAAAATTTGCATATTTGGTAGCGTACCTTAACATCACTAGCTCGTACCTTCCCGTTCAGTGTTAGATAATTGGACATGGCTAGGTATCAAACAAAGCACTAACTTCAGATATCTACTCATAAAATATACATTTTTAGTCGATTGTAAATTCGGGCTCGCAAAATCTTCAAAATTCGAATATTTTTCACAGTTTTCAATGGAATACGTACCCTGGATAATTAAATACGATATGAATATGTACAATAACGTACGCAACAGTTGTTGCAAACTGCCCAGGTACAGGGAAGTTGGTATTGTTGTAGTTCTGCAACCACATTTCCATGGCTAAGCTTCGAATTATGCAGAAAAACTAGGTGTGAAAGTTAGGAAACAAAGGGTAGTTACCTAATAGAAAATTAGGTCATTACGTCACCTAGTTTAGTTTTCTAGTCGCTGTATAATATTGGAGATCATACCGTGACACATATTTACGTAATTTTGAATTTAAAAAAACATTATTGGTGATTTGTTGGAGTTAATAGCCTAGTTATTCAAGTTAAGGACAAGTTAATCCTTACTAATATTATAAATCGGAAAGTGAGTTTGTTTGTTTGTTCCGCTTTCACGCCGTAAATACTAAACCGATTGCTTTGAATTTTTGCAGACATAAGTTAGAAGTCCGGATTAAATAATAGGGTACTTTTTATCCCGGAAAAATTTGATATTCTCGAGGGAATACAAAAGTATTGTTATAGATGGCGCTGTGTATATCATTATATGTCACATAGGCTACTTTTTATCCTTTTGTGACTCGAGCGAAGCCGCAGGTAAAAGCTAGTTGAAAATTAAGACACATTTAAGTAATTTAATATTTAATTCACCTCTTACCATACCTAAGTACAGGTACACTTGAACGGAGACTGAGCAGACAAACATAAACGCATGTAACCAACTTAATTAGCAGTTATTATAGCAGTTTTGTTAACAACAAACGAGCATGATTGGCCTCATTCATTGATTTCATAGGTTCGTATGAATCGTTTATAAGTCAATTAATAAAATGAATACAGTAGCGGTATACCTGGCTACTTAAATAAACCTATCAACTAATTACTAGCATCGTCGAAATTTGAAATGACCAGCACGAGCATATGAAGGCTTCTCCCAACTTTTCGAATTAATTCTTTTATGCTGACGAGCTCTGATCCCGCTTTTCGAATTCGAACTTTAGCGAGGCTTTTAATTTCACTTTAAAAACACGCTCCAGAAAATACCTCACGTATTAGCATAATAAGTATTAAAAGTTTCAAACTGTTTAAAAATATCACTTGCTTTGTCTTTGTTTTTTTTTTTATTTAAATTCAGAATTCAGTTATTATTTTTAATTTTAAATAATTTACGTAGGCACATAATAAAACAGTTAGGTAGGTAAGATGGAATAGTAAATAGTAAATGAAATAAATAATGAAACCTATTACCTAAGAAACTTATTAGGTACCTATTTTATTTTTGTTTTTCTATCAAACCGTGTTTTCAGTTCTTGTATTCATTTCGTAGACAAAAAAGTGGCGTGTTGCATCAATTTTATTATTTGTTTATTTGTTATATCATGTGCGTTGTCATTATGTAGATACTTATTTACGTCACGGAAAGACATGATGCATAAACAATGTTCTATTCTGTGTTGTGTTGACACAAATGTACCTACATTTTATTTAGAAAGGAAGCAGTTTTCCCTCTCTGGTACCAAAGTACTATGTTCAGCAAGTTCGAATGCGGCCAGTTGAGTGTGCTTGATAGGTCAAGTACAAGAATACTGTTGGAAAGGGGACGAGGATCGTGTTCCTCATATTTTGTTGTTTTGTAGGTTATATATATAGGTAGCTACTTTTTTACTTACGTCATTCATAGTCATTCCCGTTTGGTTGACGATGAAAGCGTTCCCAGAAAATGTAACGTGGTCTTGGAGATTGTATCCTACAGGAAGGTCAGCTATCACTGGTATCCCGAATTCCTGTAAATGGTCTTGTGGTCCTATTCCAGATACCATCAGCAACTGAGCCGAGCCAATAGATCCTGCAGACGAAATCACTTCACGACGTGCCCGTACCTGTATACTGAAATTTAATAAAGTAGGCTTTATATTAATATACGTACACAATATTAAGACAGCTAATTTAATAAAATATAATATTACACTGCCGTATAAAACAAGTTACCTCATATTACGCTTCGTAAATTCAACGCCGGTAGCTGTTTTAGTATAGGGGTCTATTAAAATTTTCGATACGGTAGAAAATTTCGTAACTTTTAAATTAGGCCTGAAGCGTATTGGCTCTATGAATGCTTTTGACGAACTGCACCTTCTACCTTTTCGCATTGTTGCTTGTGGTTTTGAGAAACCAATCAAATTCTCTCCGTTTGGATCCCTCCATTCGTATCCAAGTTCTTCACCAGCTTGTTTAAATGGCTTCTCAAGAGGTGAATGGTACGGCGAGTACTCAATGTCTAAATATCCACCAACGCCATGGTATGAAGAATTTCGTAATTCTCTAACACCTATATTTTCTGACTTTTTGAAGTATGGAAGTACTTCGTTGTAGCTCCAGCCGTCGTTGCCCATTCTAGCCCAGTCATTGTAATCTTCCGGATGTCCACGTTGATAGATTAAAAAGTTGAGTACACTACTACCACCGAGAACTTTGCCTCGCGGTAAGAAGCACACTTTTCCTCTTAGATCTCTGCATGCTCTGGGTTCTGGCATTGAACTGTAACCCCAGTTCATGCCGGTGAGGGAGAGAAACGGAGCAAATATGGGAATGTCGGAAAAGAAGTTTTCGTTCCCTCCTGCTTCTATAAGCAATACTTTCCATTGTGGAACTTCAGTTAATCGGTTAGCTACTACAGAACCCGCGGACCCAGCTCCAATGACTATAAAATCAAATTCTTCTTGATTTTTTGGCGTGTAGTCTGGGACGAAACCTTCCCTGGGATTGCGAGGTAGGGGACGAAATAAATCAGTCCAGTAGTCTAAAAATCTCCGAGTGTCAAACTGAGCTTTGACAGCTGAGATGTAAAGTAAGAAGAACCACCATTGCATGATGTGACCTTGTATTCTTCATTCCTGGAACAAAATAGTATTGTTTAGTGTTCTTCTATGGAGTTGGCAATTGTGTAATCACTAGTGAGTCATACAACTCCGTGTAAATGGATATTACGTGGTATTGCTGTTAATTTAACAATCAAAATTCTCTTGACTTGTCTTGTAGTGACTGATACCTAACTAAAGTAATACGTTTAGTTACTTGAAGGTTAGTTTTGTCATTTAGTAGGTCTAAAGTGTTTGTTTTGAATACGAATTACTATTTTAGGAACTAAGGTGGCCAGTACTCATCGTTCTAGATTAGTCTCCATTAGATGACATATGCTGTCCTGTATGATAGTCAGCATTGATAATCTCACCTTTAAAAAGGCCGTTTGGTAAAAAAAGATGTTTTTGTTTAAAACCTAAGGATTCACGAGGCAGTCAATTTGTTCATCTTATTGCTGTCTTTCATATTTTCAGTGTTTATAATTTTGATGTATTTTGTTAGCGCCCAAATGGTAATGGCAATAGGTATGACGAGTAAGTTATATTAAACCCTATTTCCAAGTCCCAAATTAGTGTAAAATTGCTTGTAAATTGTGCAAATGGTACTGGAATCTATTTTATATTGTGCAAATTACACTTGCTTTGTAAAATGAGATTTTCTTCCACATAAATTTGAAGAACAGAAAGTATTTTATACATCTGTGTTTTGGTGGTTACCACTTCTGTTCATTGATAAAAACTTGATTGTCCAGAAATGACCATGACATGTTACCGGGAGATATTTGTCGATCAATTAATGAATATTTCATATCAATAATTCAGTGATATAGCGTGTGCATCAACCTAAATTGCAAATGAGGATGGTTGACCATCACCTAATACTCGAAGGATTAACTCATTGTCAGTCACGCTAGCGGTAATCGGCGACATCCGAAGGCATACAGCTCTCAGTATTTTGATCAAAAATGTGTGTGAAACATTCAAATTCGCCAATCATCATAATCCGGTTAAATGTGCGTGACGTACACACCAACAGCATCACGCCTTGTTATTTTATTTCACGGTTATTGATTAAATTAATTATTCTGTCAGTCTGTGACCTACTTCTTCTGAAGCAGCATGTGAATTGTGATTTCGTAACGCGTAGTAAAAGTTAGTTTATTTATTATAATTAGTGCTTTTGTTTAGGTTGTAGTCTTAAATTTTCGATGATTACTAATTGCAATGAAATTAAATTTAATGAAAGTTTTTGAGTAAATCTTCATAGTCTAATGTTTATAAAACAAATACCATTGTGTTACAAACGAAAACATTATTGGGTGTTTCAAATGTCCTCTATAGGTAAATAGGTCAGACGTGATGAATGGTGATGGTGTCGGCCCCTATTCCATGGGACCAATAATGGGTGTGTCAGAGGTACTGCAAGCACCCCTCGGGAAATATTAGATGCGCGTGATGATCTGATGTTATCTATACCTATATAAACACGTTGTTATTTATGTCTATTCTGCAGACTGGTATCCTAGTAATATTTATGGCAATTGCGATGTTTTGCTGGAGACATGTTAAGTAATCATATGAGAACAAGATCAAAATCAGTATATTTCATTTATGTTAGTAATAAATCCGGTTTTTGCGGTCTTTTAGACTGCATTAATAATAAAACTACATACTTTTAACTGGGTCACTTGCGTATGTTACAATTTTGTATTTTTATGGTTTGGTTGACTTATATCCAAATACTCAAATGCAATTCAGTTTTAAGCCGTGCTTAAATATAGATCTGTCACTATAAAATCGTTGCAAAATGATAGAGATGGCACTATGTTTAAGTAAAATTCAAAATTGAGTAGTCTTTCGGTGTTTCGGTTAGAAGTAATTTGATTAAATTGGTTCATTTGTCTATCTGTTCCTTTAGTATTTTCGTTCGTACCTGAATGGAACTGAATTATAAAAGCGTGGGTTTCTCTGGATAGCGGCGAATTAATTATGGTTTTTGTTTACACAGACTGGCGTATAATAAATATACAAAGTTTTAGCATCTTCAAAAAAATATTTTTTGCTTTGGCAACATACTTTTTTAAAGTCTTCAGTGTTCCCAATATTATCGTTCTAACAACTTGAAGTACTATAATTCCGTCTTTATTTTAAAAATTAACTCCAATACTAAACCCTACATTTTTCTTTAGCAAATGGAATAACTACTCAAAACTTTTTATTCAACAGATTTACCTTCTGTAATTAACTCGCACGATTTTCTTTTAGAACTGAAACCGGTCTAGAACTTTTCATTCCTCGCAGTTATTCAGGTACCTTTTTGCGACCGATCCAGTTTTTCAATTCTCCGCAACTATACCTCTAGTACCTATATTGGTCTTCTTGGCTCTCTTGAGAATTCTGAATCTGCTCATTAGAGATTCGATTTGTGGAAAACATTAAGAGTTAGTTGACCATTTAGATAAAGGTAAGTTTTTAACACAAAACAATAAAAAGCAGTCATCTAATCGTATATGAGAGCTATAATTTTGATACAAACCTTCATATAAAAAATGGTCCAAATTGTGTAAGCACTTGGGATACATACATTTTTTTATGGCATAAAAAACGGTAAACGAGCAGACGGATCACCTGATGGTAAGCAATCGGCGTCGCCCATGGACACCTGAGGCGTTACGCGTTACAAGTGCGTTATCGGCCTTTTGGGGATTAGGATTTTGAGGATCGTTAAGGATTCAGGAATTGGGGAGATTGGGGAAGGGGAGGGTAATTGGGCCTCCGGTAAACTCACTCACACGACGAAACACAACGCAATCGTTGTTTCACGTCGGTTTTCTGTGAGGCCGTGGTATGACTCCGGTCGAGCCGGCCCATTCGTGCTGAAGCATGGCTCTCCCACACTTCCACCACATACATAACATCACGCATTTTATCCCCGAAGGGCTAGGCAGAGGTGCACTTAATGCCACTGTACAATGTTATACGTACTTTTTACTATATATGTTACGAGTCTATGTCTATTGCCATATACCAGACACATTCCAGACTCCGTGATACTACTGAGATTTTTTTTAATGGGATATGTTTGTCTATAAGTTTTTCTGTTAAACTATGAATCATAGAGTTGCAATAGACCAAGTCTAGTGTCTTCACAGGTCACTAGTGACACATAAATTGTTATCTAAGACCCTCAGGGCCGTATTTGGGTCGTATTTGTTTAAATTACATTATTATAGAGAAGTCAAGGGACGGCAGGTGCGATTCACAGTCACGTACTATCATTACGTGGATAGAATGTGGATCAATCACAATTGTAATCGTGTAATCACGAGTTCGTACCTTCGATTAGTTGCCAACGGGCTTCTGTTGACTTAGGCCATGTTTGTCGAAGAACTAGAGCCTATTTTTTCGCAATCATATTAAGGATATCCTCAGGAGTTACTTTAAGTAATTATTTATTCTATTGGTCATAGGACTGCCTCGTTGGCCTGGTGGTCGCAAGTGCCACTGCCGGGTAAGGGGTCTCGGGTTCGATTCTCGGGTTAGGCAAAGTATTACTGGGTTATTATAAAATTCTCAGTAGTAGCACGGAGTCTGGAATTGTGCCCGGTATATGGCAATAGGCTCACCCCCTATTACATGGGACTCATAACATAAATAGTGAAAAGTGGGCGTTACATTGTACAGTGGCATAATGTGCACCTCTTCTTACACTTTTGCTGATAAAAGGCGTGATGTTATATTATATTATGTTGTGTCATAGTTAACAAACTAGTCAAACATTATCCTTTCAATTTAAGATCGTTAAATTAATACTAACTTTATCGCTTAGTGTCAAGAGATGGGAGATAAAATTGTAAACAATATGTTCTAAAACTAATTAGATGCTTAACTTAACTGCGTATAAAATTAATATAAAGTGTTGAACTTTGAGATTTTCTCGAATGTAATCTAATGTGCAGAGTTAATTGAATATAAATTATTAAAGGTTCAACGGCTTACGGCCTAAGTACTATCTTCAGCAATTTTTACAAAGCTCGATCAATATAGGCCAGAAACGCTCTAATTAGCCTGGGTACAAAATGCCATGGGATTATAAAACTTCACGCTTCACTTCACTAAATTATAAATCGCCACGGTATTCTGACTGCCATAGCCAGTAGACATGACTGTCCATTGATGTGGAAATTAGTGCAGCGGACTAAGTCCCTGTTTACTATTACTTATTAACATTGTACCTAAATAGTTATGTAGTTATGTATGATTGTGTTCTTCCCTTACTATTAATTTGATGGATCTCAGTTATCTGAATAAATAAATAAATATTATTATAAAACCTTATTACTACGCGAATATGATAGTAATTCGAATGGTCTAAAGGTCTAAGTTTATAGATGAGTTATTAAAATTAAATATTACTTATAATAAATTCTATGCTATTGGCATTTACTCTGTTAAATGTCAATCAAAAAAGAACTTTAAAAGTGTAAAAATAGAATTTACCTTAGCAAATGTCAGCTTTAGATCTTCATTTGTTTGTATGTTCTTCTAGATTCAATGTTGGCTTCACACGGGACTTGAGATCGAGAAATATTAGCAATATGGTGTTAATCGTGAATACTTCTAACGCTATGTAGACATGTCTATGTATACACACAGATGTGCACTTTGCACCTTGTGTAGTGCATGCCACCGCGCCTGTGTAAATTCCATTGGAGCCACGACAAATAGATAATTGGACATTTTATACAAATACTTCATATTACCTGTGTATTAGGAAATCAATTTACTACCTAAACAATTCATTGTGTGCCTGGTTGGTGGAGTGGTCGGAAGTCCGATTGGCGAGTAAGGATTCTCGAGTAAGGAGTAATGTTGCCCCACACTAGGATTTACACTGTGTCTTGGGTGCGTTTACAAACATACAAGTTCACATGATACCCAGACCCGGAACAACAATCTGAGGATCACACAAAGAGTTGCTCCGTGCGGGTAATCGAAACCGTGACACGTTGCGCGGCAGCCAGTTGCCTACCCACCGCACCAACCGTGCAGTCGATTAGTGCCGGGAAAGGGGTCTCGGGTTCGATTCCCGGGTCGAGCAAAGTATTACTGGATTTTTCTCAGTAGTAGCACGGAGTCTGGAACTATGCCCGGTATATGGCAATAGGCTCACTCCCTATTACATGAGATTCGTAATATAAATAGTGAAAAGTGGGTGTTACATTACAGTGGCATTAAGTGCCGTAATGTGCACCTCTGCCTACCCTTTCGGGGATAAAAGGTGTGATGTTATGTATGTATGTAGACAATTACAAAACAAATACCTACTACATGTCATTCATACTTTAATACATTTCACTTCTTCTCTTGTATTATACAAATGTGAGGTTTGCTTGTTCTGTACAGTAATGTTGAAATCAGACAACGAAGCTTAAACTCATAAATTCAAAAATACTAAAATACAAAACCTTTATTAGAGTAGCGGTTAGTACCTACCTACGTGAAAAAGAAACATTCAATCTTACATTCAGTAGACTAAATACGTAACACATATTTACATTACTTACTAATATAATTTTACACGTGCCCACAAAAAGTAATCTCTCAGCCGCGGCACCTTGTAAAATGGCATCTTCATTACAAATTCAGCTAGTGACCTCTGTCGATAAACCAAAGGAAGTTCCAGTGACCATAAATAGTTAAATGGAATAAGATTATCATTTAAAACCTTGTTGTTATTGTAAAATCATTCACGTAATGTCGCAGGCATGATGTATAATGCTGTTTCGTCCTTGATTGTGTAGGCATTCGCTTAAGTATTGATGTGATGAAACTGTCGGTAGGCTGGCCGTTAACCTATAACAATCCGTACACAAATATGTACCTTAGGATCTCTAGACATCTAGGTAACCTTCCATTTGAAAAACCTTTAATAGCTTTGCAATAAGACTGTGGCTGTATAAGGCTTATTAAGTACACTTATGTAGCTATGCACGTTTGTTCATTTCATTTCTAAACTGATACCTATGAGGTTATTTCGAGCAGTAGTTCGTACGAATTCTATTAATGTAAAGTTAAAATTAGTAAAAGCAAGGATATTCTATTTACTTGTAACAGGTGGTATCGAGTAGTATCGGGTAACAGGTAGTATATCGGTAATGAGTAAACAATAACAAAGGTGTGCAAAAAAACTGTATGCATTTTTGACAGAGAAACGGCTGCAGCGGTCTCTGATAAATTTGAACTCTTGCCTGCAATCTGCAGGCTGCCTAAGCTTGCGATTTTTTTTTAAGGGGGGAACCTCTTCGAATGACTTCTCACGCCTGGGTGAGGCGGGAGGGAGTGTCTGACTCTTACTGACTAAAAACCACCCCGTTCCTTCTCCTGCACTTCGAGCCGGAGCCCCGGTAACCCGTTAAGTTCTCCGCGGCTCCGTATTGGCATCAGCACTATTGGGCTCCATCTGTGGTGGTCTGATGTCTCTTTGAGGCGCGCGCGGAATACGACGTGCCGTACGCTGGGGTATGATTCTGGTCGGGCGACGAGCCACCCATGCTGGCCGTCCGTCCACGGCCGGAGATCGTAAGGCAAACCCATTTCGGTAATGGAGGTCCATAGTACATAGTATTTTGGAAAGAACATGTCTGACATGATTATTTTCGTATCATCCTACAGAAGTCACTCGCCAAACTACATCGTGGTGTTGTGTTTGTATGATATAGTGGCCCGGTGGTTAAGAATCCTGCTTCTCATGCATGTGGGTTCGAAACCAGTGTTTCTTTTTACAAGTTATATGTACTTTCTAAGATTACTTAGACACCAATGACAAACGGCGAAGAAAAACATCGTGAGGAAACATGGACTTATAATTTCTAATAATTATAAGTTTGAAATCGTCATCCCGCAATGAGCAAGCGTGGCGATTATTGTTCAAAACGTTCTCCATGTGAGAATTGGCTTTTCTGGTGTGAAACTACAACATGTGATAAAGAATTCGTACTATGTGATGAGCTGACAACGTGTTACGGAGTCACAACAACGATTTATGTGCCTACAGTAAAGTTGTGATCTTTAAGAGTACTCGTTATGGATACTCATTGCTTATGGCTTCAGGCAATGCTATCTGGTCTTAAGAATAAACTCGGAATCTTGCTTAACCTGCAAGATGAATTCCGTACATATTTTACAAGAGCTGTCACGCGTTATGTATTTTATGTCCAATTAAATGAAGATTGGTGACATTGTGTCTGCGTATTTTTTAAAAATAACGGCCATTTTTTAATTAGAAGCTACACAAGTGTGGGTGCAGTTGGCGAACTACGTAAGTATATGAAGATGGGTAATCAATTATTATCAAATTACTAAATAAATAATACTTACTAATAACACGATTTTAATTATTGTTTTTGTGATTTGCTTAGTGTTTAATCCAATTATGTGTACTTACTTCATTATCAGTGCAACTCAGTATCCTCATGGGTCTATAAATTATTCATTAGAGGACGTGCAATGCATTAGTATTGCCTGATGGTTGGTTTCCATTTGTGTAGAAAAAACTGGTTAAGTACGTATTTCTTTTTTTAAATAATTGTAGGCTTCCGAACTAGAGCGTTGTTGTTTATGATTTGTTTTCGTTTATATTTGATATCGATTCTTAAAACTTTAAATGTAAGGTTCAAAATGAAAATTCAACAAAGATTTGCGTCTTATCCACAACAATACCAGTTTGGCACCGAATCTTGATTTACAATACCAAGACTTCCGGACCGCACAGTGCACTGCACAAAGTTCAAACGAAACTTTTAAAAAGTAAATTCATTTGTCTTTAGTTCAACAATTTCGCAACAGCTAACTGTATTTTTAAATTTAATACTCTTTGTGTGATACGTATCTTTTGGGACAAGGTCGAAAATCTTGCTACTTGATACTAGTACCAAGTCAGAGCGTAATTTAATATTAAGTACAATTTGTACTAGTAATTATTTCTTTACCTTTACATCTTAGACTTGCCGGTGTTTACCTTCAGACCTAGTCTAGTCTAGACTCCAGACGTTACGTAATAAGGTCGAGCCGCGACTGAAATATAGCGATAAAGTACCACTGAGTCTATAAATAGGTTTCCTGCAATGTGTTCACTAAGTTCAGTTAGATAAGGATGAAATTACAATAAACGGGTTAATTCGTTTGAACAGATTTCTTAGAAGATCTGTTTACTATCTAGACTAATTCCTATTTTATCGTTAAAGCTGTAATTATTGGTAAAAATGTGTTCAGTTTGTAATTACAGATAGTGCTTAGGTTATAGTAATATGTGTAACAAATCTCTATACAGCATTTTGCGAAAATTACGTCTACAGAGATTCTTGTAATTAAAAAAAGGACTATATCCTTTATCATACGTTTGACACACACATATTACACTGCTTTCTACAATTTGGGACACAAAATTTTATTCAAGACTTTATGTCAGTAATGCGGCTAAATTTCGACCACTGGGCGACCTCTCGTATTAAAAAATGTCCTGTGTTAATCGTCAAGTCTTAATTTAAATTGGTTGTACCTATATCCATTGTCAAGTTAAAGTCCATAACAGGCTGTATAAAAACCATTATCTTGTCTTATTTCAATAATAATGTAAATAACGGATTCGAAAGAAGTTCTCAAAGTTGTCCAACATTGTCTGGTAAGTCAGTCAAATGTTTTATGCGATGACTTCGAGAGTTTCTAAAAGGAAATCCGTGGCTGGAACAAACGGGGTAGGGTTTGTAAGTCGTGCCACTTTATAAATATATCTAACTTTAGTAGACAGTTATAAATAGAGGTCGTATGCTTGTACAGTTAGTAAGTATCTACCTACTATCGTTTTTCTTAGGCTTTCAAATAAGTATAATTATGTGTATGTATCACAATACTATGTACCTATGTTTTTTAGAAGGAATAGTAGGGTGCAGCCAGGGCGTCCGACTATAACAGTTTTGTAAACTGGTGTAGATTTATCTGATTCTGATTGGTGTGTGATAGATATTGTGCTTTCCTGAGATATCCTAAGTAATTAGGCATCCGGTAACTTCACTCACACGACGAAACACAACGCAAGCGTTGTTTCACGACCGTTTTCTGTGACGCCGAGGTATCACTCCGGTCGAGCCGGCCCATTCGTGCTGAAGCATGGATGTCCCACACATCTAGAATTCATATTGATCTCTTACAGAACAGCCTAACTGAATCGATTTTTGATATTAATTGTATAGAGTTTCTTTCAAAAATCGATCGATTCACAGTCATAAGTCTGACGTATAGTTAAATGTAGAACTACGAAAATTAAAAAGTCAGTAAAAGTAGATAGCCATATTTAGTAATTAAATGCTCTGTGCTCTTTCATTATGGCGAAATTATTACACCACTGAGATAATCAGATGTAAGTCGGGCAGGTAGTTAATTAATCAATAATTTCGTATTCCAACAATTACATACATATATCAATATCTAATAGAATAACCTTCGATTTTATGAAGCCGGTGAATTGAACGTCATCGGTTGTAAATTACAACCAACTTGTAATTACATTCATTGACAACCTCTTTGGTCAATGGCCGCAAGTGTGTCAGCCAAGTAAATTCGATTTCCAGTTCGATTATGTGATTTATTTTTGCTAGTTAGGTCTCAGGTTGAATTCTCGGGTCTAGCATAGAACCTATAAGGTATTTTTCGGCATTACGAAAATTCTCAATAATAACACGATGTCTGAAATCTCGCCTGATAGACGGCCATCTTGCCTGGAATAAAGCACTCATATCATAAGACGACCTTGTTAAATGTTCATTGACCATTTACGTCAAGTACATACCTACTTAATACATAAGCCCACTTACACTATGGCTGGTTTTACAGTCACGCGTTTCGGCAGCGCCGTCGGAGCGCGCGCGCTCGGATATGTATTGGGGTATTAGTAGCGTTTCAAATTCGCGCGCTTAAGCAGCGCCGTTCGTTGAACGCGTCCTATTCGCGCGGCGCGGTCGAAGCGCGCGCCGCTCGTGCGCTTCTACGGCCATTGTGCGTTTTAGTCTCACGCCGTTGAGACGTGCCGTTAGGTACTGTTGTGTACAAAATGAATCACATCGATACGGGTCGAGTAATTGACGAAGTGCGAATTAGAAGATGTTTATGGGACCCGGCCGATGATTTTTATTTTTTTTTTCCACTGGAGCTATGGGGATGCGACGTATGCTGGATCTTCGTAAAGAAAACTCTAACTTGCACAGTAATTCGTCGAAACTGCTGGTTGATAGGCGAAAATATTTATAAAATTTATAACTATTTTCTCGTAAATCAGAGAAAGATGTTACGTGTTCGCCTCTCAGTAACCTTGTAGCGTTATAAGGATCAACACCTACTGTTCTTCAACGTTTTTGTTGCCTTTTTTCCATAAAAAGTAAATAGCCAGTACTCTAACCGCATTGCCGTTCATTTTGTATGGCTGGTTTTACAGTCACGCCGCTAGACGCGCCGTTGGACAGCGCGCTGTTGGACAGCGCGCGTTTGAACAGCGGTGCACCATAAAACGACATTAGTACGGCGCGTTTCGCTGCTGTGAGACAGTCGTGTACAAACAGATACAAAATGAACGGCAATGCGGTTAGAGTACTGGCTATTTACTTTTTATGGAAAAAAAGGCAACAAAAACGTCGAAGAACAGTAGGTGTTGATCCTTATAACGCTACAAGGTTACTGAGAGGCGAACACGTAACATCTTTCTCTGATTTACGAGAAAATAGTTATAAATTTTATAAATATTTTCGCCTATCAACCAGCAGTTTCGACGAATTACTGTGCAAGTTAGAGTTTTCTTTACGAAGATCCAGCATACGTCGCATCCCCATAATTCGCACTTCGTCAATTACTCGACCCGTATCGATGTGATTCATTTTGTACACAACAGTACCTAACGGCACGTCTCAACGGCGTGAGACTAAAACGCACAATGGCCGTAGAAGCGCACGAGCGGCGCGCGCTTCGACCGCGCCGCGCGAATAGGACGCGTTCAACGAACGGCGCTGCTCAAGCGCGCGAATTTGAAACGCTACTAATACCCCAATACATATCCGAGCGCGCGCGCTCCGACGGCGCTGCCGAAACGCGTGACTGTAAAACCAGCCTATCTGTTTGTACACGACTGTCTCACAGCAGCGAAACGCGCCGTACTAATGTCGTTTTATGGTGCACCGCTGTTCAAACGCGCGCTGTCCAACAGCGCGCTGTCCAACGGCGCGTCTAGCGGCGTGACTGTAAAACCAGCCTATAATATGTCTACTTATAAATGCAGTTACAAAATGATCTGCCTATTAAAAGTACGCGAGTTCGTCAAACGAGTTGGTTTCTTGCAAAACGGAGTACGGTGGCCGGTAGTTTAGAAATTGTATCTACAGCGTTTTTGTAATGGAAAACATGGAGGTCTAGAGACAACATAACATTGCACTTTTTGTAGTATTGTTTACACTTGTTTGACAAGGCAGTTGAGTGCAAGGTTTCAAGTTTAATCTTTGAGTTGAGTCATGTTATTTTTTAATGGACATTTTTAAAATATTTTTTTTATAACATTGTTTACATTTTTTTGACGTGACATACGTGTGATCTGTGGTCATTATAGCTTTAATTTTGGGATAGACCATTTAAGTATCAATCTTTTATATTTTTTTATAGGTATCTTATGACTCAATGTTTAGTATTTAGCTTGGCGTAGTTGATTACTACTTTTTAAATTCAGGAAGAGATTGGTAGAGGTTTTTTTATTCTTTATTCAATAAATATAGGGCTTTTATCGTAAAAGGAACTTGTCAGCCTCAAGCCCCAATGTTTTTCATAGTGTTTAGATGCTAAGAGCTGAAGATGAATTAGTGGCGTGATATTAAGAAGGATTTTTTTTTAAGGGGGGAAAATCATCGAATGACTGCTCCCGCCTGGGTGAGGCGGAAGGGAGTGTCAGACTCTTACTGACTAAAACCCACCCCGTTCCTTCTCCTGCACGTCGAGCCAGAGCCCCGTTACCTGTTAGGTTCTCCGCGACATATTAAGAAGGATAGATGTCCTGCAATGTATGGGAACAGGCTAATAGCAATGATGATGATAAGGTACAGTTATTACATGCTTTGGTGACAAAAGGTGTTAGTTATGTGTTAACAATGTGTAACCTTGCCCTCTCTAAACATGTTACGCATTATTAACACGAAAACAAAATTACGAATGGAAAGAATGCGTTCCGGTCACCATGAATATAATGTGTGTTACATCAGGGGTCATCTTGTTAAATATTCATGTATTTTCCATGCCTAGTTAGTTTTAATGGTTTTGTTGATAGGTGTTACGGATAAACAAAAATATAAACCTATCATATTTTTAGCCATCTAAAACTTTTAAACGATATTAATAAATTAGATAGATAGATATATTTTATTGCACTGCGTATTTATTTTTGGTTTAATAGACAATAAATATAAACAATAAGTCTAGTGATTTTATCAAATCAGTGTAGAAATTAATATTAAATGAGCTTCAGCCCGCGGCTTTGCCCGTGTTCTCGTAAGATAATCCAGACCATAATCTATCCCTGTCCCAAATTTCATACCGATCCCTATAGCCGTTTTATATTAGTAAGAAGTAAGATAAATATCACTAGTAGGTATTATTACCACCTATATTTAGGTATATTCATTCATAAATTGCTTAAATATAATTATCTTTTTTCCACACATTTTGAAGGTTTATACAAGGATTAAACGATGTATACTAATCTATAAATATAGATATATAAAAATCAAACCCGTTTCCCGTTGCGCCCGCGTTCCCGTCACGCCATAACTTGAGTATGGCTGGACCGATTTGGTTGATTTGTTTTTGTGGTTTTGTTATTACTGAAAATCGGGATTACGTGTACGTAGTCGCGGGCAGAAGCTAGTGTTATAGAATAAAAATTGGTGCTTTGCGGTTTTGTCACAATTGCGGTTTTTCATTATTATATGTTTGTGGTTTATTTATTTACATGTGTATATAGAGGTACATAAAAATGAAGTGTTGTTTCGTGCGAAATTTAGGCTCTCGTCGAAGCCTTTTATGCTGTAACGAGGAGAAACGAAAACCTCGCATGGCATCGTGCCAGATGGATGATGGAAATTTCTAGCTAAAAGTTTTCTGGACACTCGATAATTATGTAGCAACTAAGTTTGTTAGTATGTATCTAGTTGGCTCATCTGCTAGTCATGAAAGTCACGGAGGTCTATGTTCAGCCATCTTCTGGTAAATAAGGCATTTTTTTAGGATGACAACCATCCAATTACTTCTTCCGCCCGGCTGAGGCGAGAGGGAGTGTCAGACTCTTACTGACTAAGAACCACCCAAGCCTATGATCAATGGTAGATGTATGTATAATGGTCGATGATGCTGTATATATATAGGTGAGCTTGTAACACAATCGAATTTGAGGTTTCTTTTTTATAGCATAAGCCGGTAAACGTGCTGACGGATCACCTGATAGTAAGCAATCGGCGCCGCCCATGGACACTCAAAACACCAAGGCGTTGCAAGTGCGTTACCGGCCTTTTGGGAATTGGGAATTTGAGGATTGTGGAGGATTCGGGAGACGGGGACTAGGGAGGGGGGTAATTGGGCCTCCGGTAACCTCACTCACACGACGAAACACAACGCAAGCGTTAATTCACGTCGGGTTTCTGTGACGCCGTGGTATCACTCCGGTCGAGCCGGCCGATTCGTGCCGAAGCATGGCTCTCCCACACTTATATACCTAAAGGTTATATAAACATTCTTAAGATTTTATGAGATGATGACTGATTGCGTTTGTTATCCTTGGTGGACAAGGCAGAGAAGGCAGTGTCCACCGAATGATGGATGTTATATAAAACTTTTTATTGTTGTTGCCCGCGACTTCGTCTGAGTAGAATATGAATTTTAGAACATAACTTTTTGGTTCAGTTTTCCGAAATAAAAGTAGCCTATGTTACTAACTTCGTGTGCCAGTAAAAGTCTTGCAAAATCAGTCCAGCTATTCTAGAGATTAGTCAGTACAAACAGACAGACAGACAAATGGTAAAAAATGTTATTTTGGTATGTGTATCGTATGTATATTCATAGGCATGTAGTAAAAATCGTTTATTTTTATATTACAAACAGACATTACAATTTTATTTATCTGTATAGATGTATAGACGTAAATACTTTTTAATACAACTTTAGACATTTTATTCTTTAAGAAACAGACAAAGAACTTACTTTAGCAACCAATGTAAACACTACATAGTATTTTTTCATAAACATAACTGGTTAATGTTATTACCTAGACTTATTGTGACAAGAAGAGAGCCTATTGCAGAATAACATGAGACTGAATTTTATTCTAAGAGTTGGTATCATTGAGAGAATTTTGAAATTAATATACTCCTAAACAAAATGCGTAATACTTTATTGCGAAAGTTCCTGATGATGTATGTATGTTTGGTTATTACTCAGTTACACACAAAACTACTGAACAGATATTGATGTTTTTGCTCGTAGAGTTTGGATTTTTTTTTAAAGGAGGAAAATCATCGAATGACTGCTCCCGCCTGGGTGAGGCGGGAGGGAGTGTCAGACTCTTACTGACTAAAAACCACCCCGTTCCTTCTCCTGCACATCGAGCCGGAGCCCCGGTTACCCGTTAGGTTCTCCGCGACATTCATAATACGTTAGAAGTATACTGACGTGAGCGAAACCGAAGGCAAAGGATGTAATGAACCTACAGCCATAACTGAGTTGTCTCTCTTACAAATCACTCAAATAACAAGGTAACCATACCTAGATATATTGGACTTAATAAAACATATTTGGTCTATCATTTTTGTTATGGGATAAGCCGGTGAACTAACAAACTAATCACCTGATGGTAAGCAATCGACGCCGCTAATGGACACCTGTCCAGAAGCCGGTAAACGAACAAACCACCTGATTGTAAGCAATCGGCGCCGTCCGTAGACACCTGGAACACCAGAGGCGTTACAAGTGCGTTATCGGCCTTTTGGGGGTTAGGAATTTGAGGTATGTTGGGATTCAAAGATTGCGGAGATTGGGAAGGGGGTAATTGGGCCTCCGATAACCTCACTCACACGAAACACAACGCAAGCGTTGTTTTACGTTGGTTATCATTAATAGCAAAAGTTAAATGATTTTAGAATTCTAGTTCACATATAACTAAGTAGGCTAGGAAATCCTAAAGACGATGAAGTAATGCAATATAATCGTGAGTGGCCATATTAAGTATTACGCAATATGTTAGGAATCACGCGGGAAACGGTCGTCATACGTCATCGATTAACTTTACTGCCGATTAGTTTGTGCAAGTTATTAGCACTAAGTTTTTGCACATAAACCTCTTTAGGTACTGTCTGGAATGCTGTTTCATTGTAGGAAAATTATTTTTCGTAGTTTCCACTATTACTTAGTTGTCTGTTTTAGGAAAGGATAGTGCGTGAGGATACGTTAAGGTATGTTTTTAGGAAAATAAAGGTATGTCTAATATAATAAGACTGATTGTTTCGTTGGCCGAGTGGTCGCAAGCGCGACTGCCGGGCAAGGGGGGGCAAAGTATTAATGGGTTTTGAATAAAAATCTTAGTGGTAGCACGGACGTGATGTTATGTCATTTTATGGGGGAATGTAGATTAATATTTCTATTCAATTTTCCTGAAAATACAATCCAATTTGGTCAAGTTGATAATAATTATATTTCTCAGTTACTTACAGTTTATTTTTTAAAGTTAGACATGGTTAATTTACTAAGTAAAGAGCTCAGTTTAGTTTTGAATTGTACCGATTTATTTCTGGTAAACACAGATCGAACTTACGACTGCTACGTTTCAAATTGGCGCTAACAACCACAGACTACAAAGACGAATCTAGTCTAAGCAAAGATGTATTTTTTTTTAAATAATTTGGTTATGTAAACAGATTATATAAATAATAAATATTGGAGAAATGGATGCCAGATGTCAGCACAATAGAAAAAACATTTTGTTTTGGTAATTATACGTGGGTGTACCTACCTACTTTAAATTTTAACACAGTTATTACAAATCGGATTCAGGCTTTCGTGATGTTTATGCAATAATGTTTCTTAAGGTATTAACATTTATAGTTTGTTGTTGTACAATACTTTTGTCGCGTAAATTGCAAGAGTCAAGAGCTAAGAGGCGTAAGTTGAAACCCTAGTTTGGAGGTGTAAGTGTTGTAAGTGGCCCGGCGTGGCCTGCCGTGATTTTGTGGAAAGTTAACCAAATGCCCAGCTATAATTACACTTGATTACTCACAACCGCAAGTGGCAAGAGTAATTAAATATGTGGCATTTTAAAAATGGAATATCGATAAGTGAAGAATTTTTTATAATTTATAGGTATTATGTTAAAAAAAATTATGCAATAAAACAAACAAGTACTTAGGTACTCACCACGTTAAAAAATCCAAAAAATCAACACTTCATTCATGTAACCATGAATTAAACAATCACTGCACTGGCACAGTTAGCGGCTCACGTCAACTAACATAATAAACACACACATATGTAAATTATGTGTTATAGTATCTGCATGATGAACCTATTCAATTATCGGATGCAGCACGCATGCGCGGGCTTACTACGAAAACGACGCGAGTATTGGTCAGGCGCGGGCACAACTACTCGCAATATAAACTGCTGTCCAGCACCTCTCGACCTTGCCACTGGACTAGTAAACGTGTCTCCGTAACAACAATCGATATATTTTGTTACAGAAATGATACCGTTGAAGTCCAAGTTCGAATTGCAACATCGAAGAATTCGACCGCGGATTTTTTGCGTAGTGTCTATGGTTTATCGTTAATCTGTGCGTGTAGCCTTCGGAAATTGAAAATTGAGTAAGGTTTCGCGCGTTTTTTGGTGTGGCGCCATGATTAAATTAGGATAATAGGATTTTTAATCGTCTGATTTTGTCTTTGTGTATTTAATTTTGAAAAATTAGAGTTATAATAAGATAAGTTTAAGATAGAAGTACTGAATATGAAGGCACTGATTTAGACAGGTACTTAAAACTGCATCAACTGCATGCAATATAAAAATCAATTTACTAATATTGGCAATGATTGCAATACAATATCAATTATTTTTTGCATTGTACTTAAAAATTAAATCGAATGTATGCATTTGTATGTACTTACCTAGACAAAAAGAGTTTAATTATAATTATTTCCACAGCAAAAATGATATTAGAAACTTTTGATATAGTTAAACAAAAGTCGGTCAAGTAACCGCTCAAACCGGGTTTGAAGTTCGACCTATTATTGATTCCAAACTTCGGCCGCGTTCCCATAAAATAAATCTTGTACAGAACTTACTAATCGTAGTTTAAATTATTCTACAAGTCGTCCCTAATAGTTGTGTGTCAGTATTTGTATTTATAAACAGGTGCTGTGAAACTTTTCCATCAGAATTTTCCAGAATAACGCATTTAATTTATCTAACAGACTGTATTTTCTCTGAGGTTTAATAGAATCAAAGATTAAGTTTTTGTTGTAAATATGTTTTCTGCATGTAAATAATTAATACTTAAATGCAGAACCCCTTCCCCAAATCTCGCCAATCCCTGAATCCCCAATAATTCTCAAATTCCTAATCCCCCAAAGGCCGGTAACGCATTTGTAATGGCTCTGGTGTTTCTGGTGTCTATGGGCGACACCGGTTGCTTACCATCGACTCCAGAATTAGAACGAAATATCAGTAGAGTAAAAAAAGTTATTAGTTTTATTTCGGTAATCCAAGCAATGTAAGCTCTCATCTACTAACTCCAGATCGATCGATTACAGACTAATTTAGTGCTATCTTTTCAGATATATTTTTTAAAAGAATCTACTGGTAGTTTCAGTTTTATAGTTTGTGAAATATTTTTCATGTAGGTACTGAAAATGGTATCGGTCCGGTGCGGTACCGGATTGCCGAATTGAACGTTACACGTGCCACCCGGCTTGAAAGAAAATATGAGCGCCGGTTATTTGATACATTTTGTCCTCACATTAGATATTTGATAATGATTTGATTGAAACCGGATCTGTTTTAGTTTTAACCATTTTATTTGCCCCTAGAGGACGGGAGTCGGATGTAATAAGAACATTTTATTTTAAAATTCCTTTATATCTATGTCATTACATTATCATCATCATCATCATCATCATCATCATCAACAGCCTATAAATGCCCACTGGTTTGAGTATTAATCACCAAGCTTGCTCAATGCTGGTTTGGAATTTCAAAATAATTAAAGATTATTTGCCCAGGTTTCCTCACTATGTTCTCCTTACCGATTTTCAGTGGTGTCTTGATAATCTTAGAAAGTACATATATAACTCGGAAAACATCGCATTGGTACTTGCCGTTGGTAGGTTTGAAACCCGCACTCTCTTGCATGGGAGGGCGTCTTAAACCTCCAGGCAACTGTGTCATTACTCATTACACATTATTGAAAAGTAAAATATTTCAGGTATCATCAACGTATTTGAATAGCAGCTAAATACTATAACACTTACTTATATGGAAAAACACCAAATAAAATCTAGAACCTAACTATTTTACTGACACTTTTACAAATGTAAATTGGGTCCCTACTCAATACATGTCTTGTATCGATGGTAGGGCCATCTACTGGGCTTTAGGTACCATCTATACATTTACTCTACTGGGGTTTTCACTTCCTCTATCGAGTTGTGATATATGAACGAGTATTTGTCCCTGTATAGTTAGCGGGTGGCGTCACCACAAACATATCGCCACACTTACGTCTTGTTACGATGTTACTCTGTCAAGAGCTGACGTGAACCCGATCACGGTATTGTGTACCTTGTTAATTTTCTATTTATGTACAATTTACCTTGGGGTTTGTTAGCAGTGTCTTTTTGGATGTATTTAGTGATGTCTATTTTCGTAAATATGCAAGTAATGGTATGATAATGGCCAAAAATATACGCTCGACGTATTGAAGCTTTATAAAAAGATTGTGTATATTTCCAATTTGTGCCTTAACAATAGTGTTCTAGTTCTTCTAGAACTATGATCAGAATAGGGTAGTTTCCTAATTTTATTTTATTATCCGTCTGGTACATTAATTTAAAACTTTAGACACGTATTTTTTCTTTTCTCACAAAATTAAATACTTTCGACGATATATTAATTTGAAATATCGTGTGACGTCACAGCGTGCCACATTTTGTAGCACTTAGCGCCATTTTATCTAAGTAGTGCAACTTAATACGAGAAAATAAAAAAATACGTGTCTAATATTTTTTCATTATCTAACTGACGAAGTAATTAGATTTTTAATTTTGGTACCCTGGAAACTACCCAATTTATTTTTCGGGAAATTACTTGGGCATGTTGAGATTTGGACTGTTTACTTCGCATTCGCAGCATGCCATTGTATAATTTATCACGTACCTATTTATTTGGTACTTTAAAATAACAATTCTTCTATTCAAGGCACCACAAATGGAATTGGGGGACGTTAGGTATGTTTTATTTTCACATAGTTACAAATTGTTGTACTGGTATAATAACAAATGTAAGTACCTACATTGTGCATTTTGAGATTAAATTCAAGGCGAACGCCATTTCAGTTCGTTATAAAGTTGTATTGTGGGATTATTTTTAACCGACATCAAAAACTAAAAAAGGAGGTTCTCAATTTAACCTGTATGTATGTAGATATGTTTTGTTTGTGCGAGACAATCTCGCGATCTACGGAACCGATTTTGATACGGTTTTCAGAAAAGTATTTGTTATACTTAAAAGAAGGTTTTAGTGTATTAATTAAATAACCGACCTAAAAAAAGATGGGGTTGAAATCGCTTTTATGAGGTAGATATAATATAAAACAATAATTATAAACCAAACTATCATAAATCTTGTTTGAACATTTTAACACGTAATATATTGAGCCTACCGTTTAAGTAATAAGCAAATTGACTAACTAACGAGCCTTTTAAAATGTCGGGCGTTTATTAAAAACAGATTAGCACCGATCACATGGTGTTGACCTAATTTGTGCTGAAATAACTTTAGCACATATACTTAGGTAGGTCATTCGGCCTCCATATTGTTATTTTACGTAGTGTTAAATAATGGCGCGAAAATAAATGCATAGTCATGTTGATACGAGGAAACATTGAACTATAATAAAAACACAAAATATTGAGTAACATTGACCTTCGGATATTAGAATCTGTAGGTATGAGAAGAATTGGAACTGATCAAGGCAAATTTTATGATCATAATTATTTTTATGGGTAATTTATGGATAGAGTTCATGGGTGTGCTTTGCAGTGATTATGTACGAGGTCACTGTGCCATTGGATTTAAAATGTATAAAAATGTAAACTATATTTTTTTGAGAAAATTCCTATTCATTTTATGTGTGCTACGCCTAGATTCTTCGCAATAATTTAAAATTCGAATTGAAATTGAATTTAGAATTGAAGGTTTTTTAAAAGAAAATAGTGACGGTCTAGTAGGTACCATGCATTTAAACTAAATTATTTTATCTACATTTCAACTGTCAAAATAGTTATGTATAGGTACCTACTTATTTATCAATCATTGAAATGATTAACTAAAGTACCTTATACGTATGTGCGTGCGGCATCGACCTACACGTAATATATTTATTTTGCTTGGGGCAAGGTACCATTGCTGAACTGCTATCAAACTACTACCTACTTACAACATAAATTTGGACGATCAATATACATTACCTACTTACATACTTGTTTTAAAATAATTCTCAATTGTAAGTACTACCTTTTTTTTAACGGGGGAAAATCATCGAATGTCTTCTCCCACCTATCGTGTCAGACTTTTAGGTACTGACTGAAAACCACCCCCTTCCTACTCCTGCATCTCGAGCCGGAGCCCCGGTGACCCGTTAAGTTCTCCGCGGCTCGCAATTGTACCACCTGCATGTTCATTTTGTTATATTTTTAGTAATACCCATATTGCTAATTAATTATATAACTATAGTTATCTATATAGAAAAAAAATCAATGTACCGCCCGCATGCTCATACTTACCATAGTATGAGCATACGGGCTAACATGATAACTTAAAATTAAAGTAATACTTTAATTTTAAGTTATCATGTTTTCTTATATCTTAAGTGAATTCATTTTATGAGAAATAAATTCTTAAATCAGGTATACTTTGCATAGAATTGAGGCCTTGTAAGCATATTTATTTTAATTTTAACAAGAGCATTATAGGTGGATAGGTACTTCTATAGAGATTGCCATTGGTGTGGGCGATTAAAGTTAAAACATCATTTTAACTCCGTTTTTTACCAGAGGATATTAATATCTATTTACATAATTTTATTAAATAACTCGACGTTTATGACGTGGAACATAATGATTTAAAATTAAATAAAATGATGAATATTATGCGATGAGATTAACATTGAAAAATAAACGTAAATAATATATTAACTACATTATTTATGACGATACAGACCACAGATTAAAAAGATTTCATAACTGACCTTCACCTTGTTCCTAGATCATGTAAGATATGCAGCAAACTCGACCCCTATTATGTAAAGATTACATTCTAAGAATAAGAAACCTTCATACGTTAGTTATAAAGACTATTTTCGTCGATCAAGATGCAAATGAATTAAACAAGTTTTTTTGTTTTATGTGGGTCATTGTTACTTAGTTACATTTTACACGTGTTATGCGAATTTCGTTGCTATGACCGGAAATTAGAGTGTATTTTCAAGGATATCACGTATTTGCTAATTGGATAGGTGGTTGTGATAAATATTTGTTAACGAAAAGTGTTTATTTACACTTCAGTTCAGGTACTTAGTTCAAAAAATGAATCTATCTCTTTTTTGGCTGCATTTTCAGCGTTTCTCTGAAAATTACTAGCTTTGACTTATTATGTCCTTCTCCTTATGCTGAATTACAAGAAGATTCGTTGAGTAGATAAAGTTCAAAGAGATAGCTAAGAATCAAACAAACTTTTTGAAAAACTTATTTTTATAATATGAATTGGGACCTACATCATAATTAAGATTAATAACCCTTTTTCCATATGGCGTAAGAACTTGTTTACCGTGATAAAAATAAAACACAATAGTACAGTAAACGAAACAGACTTTAATTCATCTATTGATATACATTCGTTTCATTTGTTCCATACTATGCTTACATACGTAGGTACCCGTGCATTTTGTTGATTGTACTTATTTATACAGGTTGTATTTATAATTTCATTTTGTTTAGCAATTACTTATTCTTTTCTTTAATTATCGTTAACTCAAATATATGTATAATTATATTCTAAATAATATATTGCAAACTATTGCAAACCCTTTCTGTATTGTGAATTACAAAATAAATAATAAACTACAGAAAATTTATTCATATTTAAATTATTGTTCTGTAGTTTAATTTATATTTAAATTATTATTCTGCAGTTTATTATTACACTCGTTAACATTGAACAGTTTTATAAATACGCTATTTGTTTTCATTTGTTTTTTAATAAGCTAACAATTTATGCATACTAATTTAAACTTACTTAACTTAAAATACTTTCGCAATGAAATTATTTGAAACTTTCATTTAAGTAATACATTCATTTTTAAATCAATATTATAATTTCGAAACCATTTACTTACCATTGCATAAAATCAGAGCAGATACTAACAGTTAATATATTTTTTTAAAGATTTGCATAACCCAATTGTGTTTGTCTGTATGCTTTTTTCTGTTTTGTACATAATTCGACAATAAAATCGTTATACAGCGTAACAAACACTGAAAATATTGTTTTCTAGACACAAGCTTTGAGTTGGGTCGTGGCTGGGGTGACTAGGCTTCGTATGTGGACCACATATTAAACACCCATTCATTGTACACTTAACAAAAGATCTAGGTAGTCATATAACCTAAAACATCCTTTATAAGCCCTTCTCGAAAACTTTATAACTACGTATAAAAAAGTCATGATTTATTTCACGTAGTGTGCCGTGATTTTTTGATATTGCCTTTATTAAAATGAAACGTATAATGCCGAACTGCTATGCAGTTTGTCAGGTGCCAATTTTGTTCAAATTCTCGAGTTTGTAATTAAATAAATTAAAAAATGGTCGTGTTTTATGACCTTTGGTCAATTTTACTTTTGAATCAGGAATTTGGAGGGCTGCCTCGTTGGTCGAGTGGTCGCAAGTACGACTGCCGGGCAAGGGATCTCTGGTTGGATTCCCGGGTCGGGCAAAGTATTAGTGGGTCTTTAAAAAAATGTCAGTAGTAGCACGGAGTCTGGAATTGTGCCCGGTATATGGCAATAGGCCCACCCCCTATTACATGGGACTCATAACATAAATAGTGAAAAGTGGGTGTTACATTGTTCTGTGGTAAAATGTGCACCTCTGCCTACCCCTTTGGGGATAAAAGGCGTTTACTAACAGCAATAGAAAAGCAATGAATATTATATTGGTCATACAATTCGATAAATACATATAAAATCGTATTATGAGCAATAAGACCTTCATTGCATAGCATTGCAGTATGTTTTCATAGAATTTTAGTGTCGTCTTATTTTCTCCTTAGTAAATTATTTCCTTGTCGTTTTACTACATATTTCTTAATATGATATATAGATCTCTATTTCTATTCAGCACTCAATACCTTTATTGCTTTTCCGTACCGTTAGTGGCACAGATGTTCTACGTAAAAGCATAAATAAATGGAAGAGAGCAACGAGTATGTTTTAATTTTTATTTTACAATAAATTCACAGCTCTTTTTTTTTCGGCTCAATTTTACAATGCTATACAAAAGGTGTGTTTATTTACCTGAACATAAAGTCCTTTAACGTGTGACGGTTAATGCACGAGTACAAACAAGGCTTCGTAATTTGAATTACTTTATTGAATTTTACACCGGGTATATTTACAAAGGCTACAAAGCTGAATACTACGGATAAAAAATTCGGTTTTTCTCATTATTTTACACAAAAATGTAAATCGCATACTATATGTAGGTACTATTTTTAATTTACCTAATATGTTACATATATTATTTTAACGAACGTTGGTAGAATTCACAATTGGTCTCGTGTATAATACCTATGTAATTTCGGTATGTTATTTTGATAATTTTACTTAACATTAAATATTAAAACATCTATTTTTCTAACTGCCCTAGGTAAGCTGCCTCTCTTCAATCAACTAATTCGCTCTTCTTTTAAATACAGTCCATTTTATATGCACAACTAACTCTTTCCGATTTAAATTCATCGTCTCATTACGTAATTTTATGTATGTATATTCTTATTTACTTCAATTCTACATGATATTGTGCTATGCACAAGTACAAGCCTAGACTTCGTGCTATTTTAAAATTAGTACTCAAATTATATACATGACTAAACTAACAATTAGGTCTAAATTACACTATAGTTAAGTACATAATGTGAGTTCTGACTAGATATACTTTTTACAAAAGCAATAACTAAACGTTTTAGTTTTAAGTACAGAATGATATGAAATGATTAAAATAATCCGAACGACTTGGTAAATAATTTAATCTTAGCATGACTTTTAAGTTAAATTCTGCTCAAAAGAGCCGTCTGGCGAGAATGATTAACGTTTGTCACTTAGTTCGTGGCTATTAATACCTAGATTATAACCTACGTAGGCCTTCCAAAGTCTAAGATTTCTTTTGAACCTTTTTCTTAATCCTGGGGCACTATTTTAGTAAAGTCCGCTACGGTTTTTCACGCTCTATTGTACGCGACCTGAAACTCATTCAATGTCCAGTTATTTTCTATGGGGCAGATGTAACCAGTACATTGGCACTTCAGCTACACAATGAAGTGAGCACTTCATACGTTTTCTAAGAGAAATCGATTCACGGAATACTGAAACTCAATACTTATTCACAAACATAGCCGATGTAATTGATTACAAGGATGGATTTCCTTCTGCTAATGTAGGTACTAAAATACAGATGTAGTAATCAGACAATGTGATTTACGTGATGATTGACACATTTTTACAATAGTTCAGAATCTAAGTGGGATGTCTAGGAATAGTTTCATGCGCTCGCCAATGTCGACAATGGAGCGCTCGTCCAATTGCTAGCTGTCCTCGCCAGCAGTTTCGTCATCGTCAGCGTCGTCTTCGTCGAGGGGTTGGCTCGTGAGTGCTGCCCAGAGCGGCGAGCGCGCGCCGGGCTGCACCGAGCCCCGCCGCTAGCTGTCCCGGTTGCACATCGCCGCTGCCGCTGCCGTACCCATAGCACCCACAGCACCAAACAGTATCGTGCCCACTTCACGATCTGGCGTCACCTCCACCTAAATACAAGCCCTTCTATTTAACTACTCTATTACCACTATTAATCTTAGCATAAACAGATATACCATACTGCTTATTAAATCCGTGATAGTCATCAATAAAGAACGTGCACAAAAGAAGGCCCATCACATGACCTTTATCTGAATTACAATGGTGACGCACAAATATAAACATTAAAGCACTCGAGGATACGTAATGACATACGCAATTTCAATGATGGAACAAATAAAAATCGCTAGAGACAAAATATATTTGCAATATTGAAGTAGGCATAGACATTGGATATATGAATATCATTTACATCCAAAATTATACCTATCGAGAATACAGTACCCTATCTCTGAGAAAAAAAGCTTTTTATATTACGAATGCTTTATTTAGCACAGACGAAACTCATGATAAATTCACATTCACATCGTGTGAACAATATAGAACGTTAAATAATCTAGAATCGCATAAAAGTCGAGGTTTGCTTGTTTTATTTGAGACCGCGATAAACCGCAGCAACCAGTGAAATGTTTCTCAGTGTTTTTGTAATGTCTCGGTTCCCAGACTGAATGAACGAGTACACACAAGTTTATTGTACGTATTTGTGACTTAGATGTATTCGTGGGACTTAAGTACCTGTGAGAGTGTAGTCTGTTCAGGGTCGGATCGTTCCTCAAGCACGGTGTCAAGTTCGAGAGTTGGCGGTGGTCTTGGCGAACGTATCAGGCTGACAGGTCGCGGCTTCGTCTTCACCGGAGACATCTTTACCACTGACAGTTCCCCACGATCCAATTCACAATTTCGCCGCCTCGCTCGCTCTCTGAAAATATCTTTTGTATTGAAAACTTGAAGGAGAGTTTCCTTCACTGTGGTTTGTGGCACTTACACTTATATTGAGACACTACTTGATGGCGCGACAAGATTTTATCAGAAGCAGACTCGACGGATTTTTCGATGAGGTGCTTAATACAGTTATTGCTGAGACATTTTTCATTTTCTTTAGAACTTGATGAGAATGTTTGTTATCGTTTCAACGCTTACATAATTATAACCAAAGTGCGTATCGATTACTCGCTCTATTGTATGAGTAGTATTTTGCGATAAAATCAACGCTTTATTATCCTGCAGTGCGTAAAATTGCTTCGAATATTCTGTAGGGGCTGAATTTAACAACAACCGTATACGATCTCAGTTGAATCAATCATCATTATCACGCACATTACGTGTTACTGCTTCCCTTGCGGAACGCATATAGGGGAATTTAGCAGGACTTTACGGGGCAAGGCGGAATCATTTACCAAAATCCTACGCCCTATTGCTTTTCTTATATTAAGTAAGTAAATTCTGAAAATGTTGCCTTTATTTGTTCAACTACCATTTTACACTATGAAATAAGAAATCGTAAAACATGACCTGAATCAAGTAGCACATGAAAAGATCTTTCGATGTCCTAAATCAACGGAATTTGACCTAAAAGCGAACGAGCGAACCCTGAAGGGTTTATCGTGGAGAACATTACGTTATCGGGCCGTCCGAGTATAGGACCAGAGTGGCTCAATAAATGGCCTGTGATTTCATTACATCCTTGTCATTACCAGTTCGCTCGTAACTCACCTTGCCATTTTGGCCCTTCTCCTCAAGCAGCAGATAACGGTGAGCGCTAACAATGGAAAGCCGAATATACACGATACAATCGGCACCACTATCGATTCCGGTGTCACTGTAACAATAAACATACGTTTAAATTCTTTCTCCCGGCAATTTCCTGTAAACAAAGGACCGCGAACACACACGGGACACGTAGCTATACATGTATCAAGTAGGTATAAACCAACAAGCCTCGATGAGTTTCAACAATGTACGGGAGTCGAGCGCAGTATAAAAACAAGGCGTGTTATTTCACTATTTGTGTTTATGTTTCATTTGTGTACCTACTTATTGTGTTTCAGCCACAGGTGTGTGTAAACATGAATTCTAGTCGTTAAAACTTTTGTGTAATTGCACATTTGGCAGCGTAAAACATTCAGGCGGTTTGCGACGAAGCGACGCGACGCTGAGTGAGCGCCATATTGAAATGCAGACTACAATTTACATAGGGCATAAATATTTAGTCGTGTTCGTACAGAGCTTGGATAAATTACGTAATTTTTAAAAATATAGTTAGTGGCTCGTGGAAATGGGAGCAGAGTGAAATGGAGTCTAGAGATAAGCATTTTTCTGAACACTTTGTGGAAGCTAAATAAGTGAGCAAAAGCGCTGACGACGCGATGAGGGCAACTGCCAACCTAATATTTTTGCATACCTACTTCTTTAAATGTGTTCAACATTTTCATTCTTAACTTAATAGCTTAGAGAGAGCCCTAAGTGTAGGTACATTTGATATTGTTGGCTTTTATTGTGAAACGGTAGATAATATTTCATCTTTAATTTAGGTTTTGCTTTTAATTCTTTGTACTTTAATCCTTACTAATATTATAAATCGGAAAGTGAGTTTGTTTGTTTGTTTCTTCTGCTTTCACGCCGTAACTACTAAACCGATTGCTTTGAATTTTTGCAGACGTAAAGTTAGAAGTCCGGATTAAATAATAGGGTACTTTTTATCAAGGAGAAATTTGATATTCCCGAGGGAAAACAAAAGTATTGGTATAGCTGGCGCTGTATGTATTGGTATATGTCACATATCACATAGGCTATTTTTTAACCTTTTGAGACGCGAGCGAAGCCGCGGGTAAAAGCTAGTCTCTCATAATTCACTAGTTAGCTAAGACTTAAGGGTTCTAAGTCACTGAAAGTTATAAATAGTATTAAATAGCTAAGTTCAACAAACCATAGATTTAAACACAGACTTAGCACAAGACAAGTATTATCTGTTTAGTAAAATGTTCAAAACTTGAACTTTAACTTACTGTTCAACATTTAATTAACACTTGTTGAAATATTTAATTAAAAAGAGACGGTTTAAATCCTCCATCTTGTTTCGTTTGTCAAAAACATCTGATCGATAGACAGCATTCAAAGTTGGAAACAAGTGAAAATCGGTTTAGGTAACTACGCAACGCTGAGTTACTTTAAAAACTGGACTTTGTTGATTAATTAGAACTCAGTTGAAAGTTATTTTGTCAGGAACATTACTTATTGTAATTAAAAAAAATGGTAGGTACTTTACAACCCCAAAGGTCATATAGATTTCTTCTCTTTACACTTTGAATAACTACCAAAGGTTCAAATAGTCTAAAGCCAATAAGACGAAAACCTCAGCGTTTTAATGAAATTCAAATCAAATAGAAATGGCTGGAAATTTTTAATCTACTGAGGTTGGGCTAAAAATAGTCGTTTATTATCTATGGTTAGATGGCTGGGTTTACAACGTGCAGTGCTTATGTTCTCGGACGCTCGGCACAGGCAGCTAAGTGCACAGCCTTGTCAACGATAAATGAGAACAGTATTAAACAAGACACTGGCTGTTTGTAGGAGAGCATGAGAGGACATTTTACGGCATTTTTTACGGCTAGCAATTTCGTTGCTATTATTTTTCTGAATAAGTAAGTAGCCCGATTTTACTAGTGTTATTAAATTAGTATTGTAATCTAGTAAATAAAATAGCGAGTTAATTGTTACGTGTCGTTTAATTATTCAGATTTATTTATCCCCAGATATTTATGATAACAAAACTGAATGTGCAATAATGTTCAACTCGATTAGTACCTATTATCGAGTTCTAAAAATGGTGCTGGACTAACGATGAACGGGTTAACCAACTAACAAACTTGAAGATTTCGCTTATTAAATCCAACTGAAATCTGGCCATAAAAGAACAAAATATACAACGGAACGGCTAATTTTAGGCGTCGCCGCTTCCTTCTTTTCATTATAGAATAAATCAGACCCTGATCTCGGTAATTAAATCAACCTTTCTCACTTTTAAAATATTTCGCTGAAAGATAGAACGGTGACTACGGTTACGGTAGGTTCTCTTTCGATCCTAATTACTTTTTCATTTTTTCACTTTCCACCGAAAACGAGCCGGCCGGCATAATGACGTCGGCAACCCAAACTGCTGCCCCAGTTCGCGATAATAATCAGGCAAATTTTAAGCCTCCAGGACATTATGTTGCAATAATGGGTGCTATTCAGAATATCACGATAACAGCCTGAAGCTCTATAAAAAACAAATGACTTTCGGTATTAATTTTGTTTTAATTACAAACGGACTTTGTGCTATTTATACCGAAGGTCCTGATTCGAACAACGTGATTAGAATTATCGTTTATATTATACCATTTATAATATAGAATGGGGTTTACAATAACCGTAAACATGTCGATCGACCCACCTCTAGTCAGGTGTAGGTAACTGCCATTAACTTGGTTTATCTCAGATTCCGAATACCATTGAAGTTACACGATTAAGGTGCTGCAAATTACCAATTTAATCACCCTTGTAGTCAGGCATTAGACACGCTACTAAGTAGAACACTCCAACTTGAGATGTACTTAGTAGTTACAAGCCCGAATTGGCAACATCTAAGAGATTACACATACATATGTAGATAGCGATTAATTAATGGGAGGCTAATCCATTTCTGCGTGAACAATTGCTTCAGTAATTCTTTCTTCGCGAGATTTACGTTTATTGTATTTTGATGATAGAATTAGGAATGTTTCGCAATTCCGTTTTAGATCCAGACGCTCTAAATTGTCTTGCGTCAACGGAAATAACAGACATTACCCTATGTTTGGAACTACATGTATTCTAAAGCTAGTTTTAGAAAGGACGGATGGGACTATTTACTTGACATTTTACCCTTTCTCAAAATGTAGTACAGAAATATGTAAAGCTGTCGATTTTTGGAGGTACGTGATAATATAAATTAAATATACGGAGCCCTCAAGGTGTTCGAAGAAAGATGAAGGGTCGCGGAAATATAACGAGGTAATTCAGGGGGAGCCATGTGTCTATTGTGTGGAAATCAGACTTCGCTCTTCCATTATCACTGTATTGTCGGCTTAGATAACCCACAGGAATGTAAATGCCACTTCCTTGTTTGTAAGTGTAGAATATTTTTGTAAAGAATTAAATTAAAACTTAGTTAATTAGATCCTTTTATAATGAGCCATATTTTGTGCACTCGTACTTTGATCGAAATTGTGTACTTGTGTTCAACTTAACTATATGTCTAGCTACATTATTCTAGGTGACACTCGCTCCTTATATGAGTATTGCCTATCACTTTCACCTCTTCTTTGAAAAACAGATTTTACTTATTTATTTATTAAAGGCACATCAACAGTAGGTATCATATATTATACAAAATATTATATAAAATATGATATGCATACTAGTGACAGATGTACACATCACTTACGGGATCATAAATTCCATGTACAAGTGATAGTATTATGTTACCAGTGGGATAAATAATGATGGGCGTAGGCCTCTTGTTGTTGGCGCTGGGCTTCGGCACGGAGGGGGCGACATTGGTGCTGGTGGTTGTAGTGGTCGGGGCTGGCGTGCTGTTCGCGAACCGCTCCAGCAGTCGCAGAGGCGGCGATGTTGATACCCGCGTCATCCTCAACGCTGTACACAAAATAATTATCTGTTATTCATTGTGTATATCGAATTATCTTGCTTGCATAAAACATAAAGCCAGATTTGTTTGCATATGATGATAATTACCATGGCGATGCTGCATCGTCATTAACTAAAAAAATTAAGAAGGGTTATGCTTAAATCACTACGCTGAACAGGCTTGGTGATCGCAGTTGGCAGTTATATCATTGTATTAACAATGCTGCTCGTTTTACTGGGACTCAAAAATTGAGGGGTCAGAACCTTATCTACATTGCCACAAATGGAAAAGTGAACTGAAAAATTTTATATACTAATTTTCTGTCAAACAAAAATCTCTTTTTGTTCCAAAATCTGCCATAAAAATAGTAAACAAGACTCCTCATCGTCAGTGTAGCCACATTAGAAAATTATGCATAATTTACAAAGGACCAGGTGTTTTACCGCGTGGGTAGTGGCAGTCGTTTGGTGGAGACAGATTAGAGACACTTAACCTCGGTTGGGTTCACGGTTCAACCTGCCAGGCTTTTATGTCGACCCCAAACGTTATTAATACCAGTAATTTAACGAAATTCATCAAGATTCTGAGGTGGATGCAAACAGCCGATGAAATTATTTCAAGCTGAATTATTTTTATGAATACATAAGTGGTGTTTTGTGTACAATTCGTATATTTATTACTGGTATAGACTTTACTAGATGTATCTGCCAGCTCTTTGGGGTTAAAGTTACTGTTATAAGGTACAGTAAACAAGCACGGCTTCGACACGGCTCCGGTACGGTGTTTTTTGCAACAAAAAGATTGTAAGCACGCCGTCTGGCGGCGCGCAGTAGGCGTGCTTCATCATCATCGTCATCAACAACCTTTAAATGCCCACTGCTGAGCAAAGCCTTTTCTCACACGGAGAAGGTTTGAGCATTAATCACCACGCTTGCTCAATGAGGGTTGGCGATTACAAACTTATAATTACAAATTATAAACCTAGGTTTCCTCACGATGTTTTCGTATGTATCGATGTATCGTACCGTAGGCGTGCTTACAGCTTTTTTATATTGACGTTATGTAATATATCATACGACATACGATTTAAAGTTAATATTTAAATGACAATGACATTGCTAGGTTGGCACCGTGTCGGAGCACACGTGTAGGCACAGAAAAATTGTATTATATCTATGTCAATAGGGTATGCGATGACATTAAGGGTTTCCGTAACAGCCTGTATGTATAAAGAAAAATGAACTAAACTACTGAATATTTATATTTTGGCGTAACTTCATGTGCTTCCGTACTTATGTTAACAATCATTTTCTCATACAAAATCCCTTTGTTAATAATAAAAACATTGTAAAGAAAGGAGGTAAGAGCGTTTTGAGTATCTGTAGCACACACTCAGAGTGTTTTTAGCATTTCGTAGCTCCAAGTACTTCAATATTCCTCGGATTCTCATGTCCCAAATTTGTTCTTGTAACACGTACATAATTGTATTGTAATGTTTGTATGTTTACATGCAAAAGCCTGGCTTATCATAACATTGTATTAGGTCTATTTTTGTACGCAATTTCTCTGTTATTATACACATGAAATTAGGGGCGATTCTATTGCTCAAACACCGGTAATTTTTTGAACTTCATGTTTACTAATAATAGTATTATCGAGGTTGGAAATCTAAATATCTATCTGTTAAAAGTTCTGGGTGGTTATGATAAGCACAAACATAGATACTATTAAAATTATAAATATACTAATGTTAAACCATTTTTTCAAGATATTTCTCCAGCATTTCTAGATTAACTTGCTATATTTCAAATCGATGACTATGATTCTGTTTTACTATAATATTTCACGTGAGCATGGCTGCTTCGTTAACAATGGGCCAGCTTGACCGGAGTAATACCAACGCATCACCAAAAAGATTATGATGTGTTTCACTATATGATTGAGGATACCGGAGGCTCGTCCTCTTGCTTAAAAGGCTTGCAACGCACTTATAACCTTTCTGGTGTTACGGGTATCCATGGGTAGCGCTAATGACTAACTATCTGGTGTTCCATTGGCGTGTTTGCACCCATTCAAACCCAAACAATCAACTGAATTCAAATTAAATTTTCATTCTTGCATCCCGTAGATTAAATTCGACTTGATAAGCGTCAATCAATTCTATTTCAATCTATATATATAAAAGAAAGTCGTGTTAGTTACACCACTTATAACTCAACAACGGCAGAATAGATTTGGCTGAAAATTGGTAGGGAGGTAGCTTAGAGCCAGGAGACCGACATAGGATACTTTTTAACCAAAATGTTTTTTTTTACTTTTTACCGAAAATCACAAACGGGGACGGGAAAAATGGAATTACGCGTACGAAGTCGAGGGCAGAAGCTAGTATCAAATATTGAATCAGAATCGTCAATTTGATTTCGTTATTATTATTGGTGGACCGAATCCCCAATGAGTTGTTTCGGAAATGTATTTGTTATTCGACATTTGGGAATAATAACGACATTTTATATTTGTGTATCGAGATAAACAATAGCAGGGTTTTGTGTTGCCAATGCTTCGAATGACTTGTTTGGTTTTTCCTTTGATCGTTCGAAAAAGTCACTATACATCAGTTGCACTTGTGTGCCCATTGTATCATTTCCACTACCCTGATTTGACAGCCTCGTTGGCCGAGTGGTCGTAAGTGCGACTGCCGGGTAAGGGGTCTCAGGTTCGATTTCCGGGTCGGGCAAAATACTACTGGGTTTTTTAAAAATTCTCAGTGGTAGCACGGAGTCTGGAATTGTGCCCGGTATATGGCAATAAGCTCACCTCCTATTACATGGGACTCATAACATAAATAGTGAAAAGTGGGTGTTACATTGTACAGTGGCATTAAACTATCAACCACCGCGAGGACACCGGTGACTGCAACCTATTGTTCTTTAATTGTAATTGTTATTGTCTTTGTGTCTATAATGACGGTACTCAAAGGGTTAAGTGCCGCAATGTGCACCTCTGCTTACCCCTTCGGGGATAAAAGGCGTGATGTTATGTTATGTTATGATTTTTAATTGAATTATTTTTTATCTCGTTGTTCAAGTTGATACTACAGTCGCTGTCGATGATGCGACTTTCAAATTGTATCACGATTGAGATTCCTGTACAAGTGTAGATACCGTTTCTTTTTTATTAACAGGTCAAGCGTTTTGACTGACGAGAAATTGAAGAGCCGAAAAGAATATTCATTCGCTCTTTAAAAAAAGACAATGTTACGGTTCACCAATCATAGAACTTCACAACTAGAAGTGCTATATCTTTATATATATAATTCTTCCGTGAGTGTGTATGTCACTGAACTTCTCTCAAACGACTGGACTGATTTTGATGAAATGTTTTGTATGTGTTCAAGGGGATCTGGAAATGGTTTAGATTCACAAATCAGCCCGGCAGATGGCGCTGCAGTCGATGTTTAGGTTATATATACTAAACAGCTGAACTAATTTGAATGAATTTTTGTTTATACATTCAAGTGGATATGCAGGACAACCTCTGTTGGGTTCGCTAGTTATTATAATAAAGTAATAGATATCTGTCGGTGCGAGTGCCACATGAAAAGAGGGTCGGGATACTTCCCTAGTAGGATGCAGTCACGGTCTATTGAAAAAGTTTGACAGTCCGCTCGGGATTAATTGGTTTCAAACGTAACAGTTTGTTAGAGTCTATTTATAGACTCAACAATCATTGTCTGTAGACTTATTTGATCTTATCTACTTATGTATCAAGTTTCTGATGGCTCAGTAGACCAAGAAATAAGGTTTTGGTAGGTTTGTAGGTTTTGAAGGTAGACTTTTCGATAGATGGATTAAGTGTTCCCTTTCATTAAAAGACTTCAAAAAAAGGACTGCCCCGTTGGCCGAATGGTCGCAAGTGCGACTGCCGGGCAAGGGGTCTCGGGTTCGATTCCTAGGTCGGGCAAAGTATTACTGGGTTTTTAAAAATCTCAGTAGTAGCACGGAGTCCGGATGTGCCCGGTATATGGCAATAGGCTCACCCGCTATTACATGGGATTCATAACATTGAGTATCGTAATAATAATACACTTTTCGTGGCACGACATAGTCTAAATCTTAGTCTATTTGCTTACAAACTTGCTATGGAAAGTGCAGGTCCAGTTTAGATATATCAATGGTAAATAGCGTGAACCACTTAAAAAATTACTTCTACTAATTTCTTTTTCGGTGTGCCTTTGTCGTATGATTAAGCCTATAAGTAGCCTTCACTGACCAAATGCCTCTTCTCACACGGAGAAGGTTTAGCGAAGCAGATATGTATCCTTTTACTGGGCTGACTACGAAAATAGGTTGTTTGCCTACAAAATACTGTCTAACTTAGTACTCCTATTTCTTAGAGCTCAGTTACTTCATTAATTTAACAACATAAGCAAGAATTTAGTGTACATAAGTATAGCGGAGATCTAGTTTCCTGACATCGAGTTACGTCGGTTTCTATACAAGTATTTATCTTATTTCATACTTGATAGGTCGTCGTTTGGCCACCATCTCGTCTGGTGATAAGCGATGATGTGGCCTATCTAATCTTAAATTCAAATTCATTTAATTAATTGTAAACATAGGTAATATTAAAGTCTTAAACTGTCAAACACCGCGAGGATACCGGCGACCGCAACCTATTGTTCTTTAATTGTGTCTATAATGACGGTACTCAAAGGGTTAAATAACATTTTTAAACACTATGTTAGCTTTTTCAGAATACAAAATTAGAAAATAGTTGGAAACAACGATTTAGATTGATTATTATTACTGAATGTCATTAGAATTATTAATTATTGGGTCACAGGATTATAAATTTAAATGACTGCCTCGTTGGCCGAGTGGTCGTAAGTGTCGCACTTACGACCACTGCCGGGCAAGGGGTCTCGGGTTCGATTCCCAGGTCGGGAAAAGTATTACTTAGGTTTTAAATATTCTCAGTAGTAGCACGGAGTCTGGAATTGTGCCCGGTATATGGCAATAGGCTCACCCTCTATTACATGGGACTCATAACATAAATAGTGAAAAGTGGGTGTAACATTGTACAGTGGTATAATGTGCACCTCTGCCTACCCCTACGGGGATAAAAGGCGTGATATTCTGTTATGTAATGTCACAATATTAAACAAACAGGTATCTTTGATATAAAGTTCTATATGCTCCAATGTAAATGTAGCCTCAAGTCATGTTGGAGTTACATTAGCAATCACAACAGTAGAGTTTATTTGATAGACTCAATTACATAGCAAAACAATAACAAGAGGTCGGTTGTGTTAGTTATCACATCACTTGATATTATGTGAGTCAATATTTTGTTGGCATCATGGCGTCTAATTATTGAGCGATTTCAAAAAATAGAAAGTAAGTTCTTAGTTTGACCTAAACCAGTGTGAACCGATTTTTTTTGTAGTTACACTTAGGAGAAGGTTTTAGTATATTATTAACCGTTTGTAAAATAAAAGAGCTGGGGTGAAGTCGGTTTTTTGAAGCGTAGTTTATTTAGTGTATAACAGTAATTCACAAGACATTAAGTTGGAAACCAAAAGTGTAATAAATGTCCACTGACGGTATACGTTGATTTTTTACTTTACCTCTCATGCTAGACAAAGACTCATTAATGATCACTAGTGGTTGATTATTCTGACTTCTATTCTTCTTCTTAGAGAGGTTCTCTTCTTCTACCTCTTTGAGGAAAGATTTTTGTACGTCTACTAAGAATTTTTGAAGTCAATACCATTATCTAATTTATCTGAAGTTTCTGTCGGTTACGAAGTCTATAACCTCGATGTTATTGCTTATTCTCAGAAGTAAAGGATTATAAACAACACGTTTTAGAATAATAAAATATTTACACAACGCAGGGAGTGAAACATCAATTTGATTTTAAACAAATTTTCTCTTTCCATTCCGGCATCGGTTCGATGTCTGTCGACAAACGAATCAAACATTCATCTTGTTCAATCAGTTCTTATCTCACAGTATAATGAATCTTAAATTGAAAAGCGTGAACGTTCATTTTCTAATAATTAATGAAGTGATAATTTTGGAGATGTGAGCAATTTTTTCACAACACTATTAAATATGAGGACAATTTTTGAAGAAAATCGAATTTATATGAAAATAAAATGAAGATCATTTGATTAGAAATCGAGATATATGTACTGTTATTGAATTTAAATTTTAGTATAGGTATACAACTTAAAATTAACTATTACTAATTAATAAAAAAAGTAAAATAAATTTTAGTTAGTTTTAAAATACGTACGTAATTTAGCTTTCCTCACACTAGCAAGGAAACTAAATCAAAGGTAACACAATATAGTAGGTGCACTCAAGTTTAACCAGTTACATACATAGTCCATCGTAAAGTGCCAACCTTATTTCAAATACTAGGCATAATTTCAGACATCGTGGTTGGAGATTTAAATCAAATTCACCTAATTTCTGCTAATTCCATTACTGTACAATCTGGAAAATTACAGAACTTTCGATATTGTTTCACTCTACTAATGAACCGTATTATTATTCCTTTACTATGAACATTTAACAAATTTAGAGAAGATTAAACGCAATAACGAAAAGTTAATATAACTTCAACAGTTTCAAGAGATACTTAGTCAGGATTTTCGAGCGTTTTATGGCTGTCCGCGACCCAGAAATAATTAATTTTTAACGTCATTAGCAAAGAGCAATCATATTTCAATCGATACGAAAGCTTTTAGCTTTTACGTAAGTACTTAAGTGATTTTCCAAAGTTATGCCCCAGAAGGAAGTCTTGATTAGTTTTTGTTTCCATCGATATTCTTGTCACATCATAAACGACATAGCCTGGACTCGATGCGGGCACGTAATTGATATGCTGTATTTGGAAGCAAGTGAGCTGGTACACCACACATGTCGTTCTGCACTCACCGATATAGTGCGCTGCTATGCACTTATCGAAGTAATCCTCGGTACATACATTGCGAAAACTCTCAACTTAGTCAAAAAACTTTAAAGCAATATTTAGAAATTTCAACATCGATGTTCGTATGTTACGTGTTGGTATGGTTTACGCGGACTGGTATCGGGAGCGCGCGACGAGCGGCCGCTCTGGAGCTCTCCCGCCGTAACACTGAAACCCCGAGCTCGACTGAAACCGAAACATTAGGGGGTCGGTGCATTTCGTACGACGACCCGGTTCGTGGCACTTCACTAATGCCGATTCTAGACAATCCCTTTTGAATCAAACAAAACTTACCTACGGAAACTCGTCGCTTGAATGGGTAAAAGCTTTTCTCCGGAAGGGTTGAGTATCCATTATGTACGACGATTGATATAATTAACACGCTCCACGTGTATATACTGTGCATTACTAGGAATCAAAGAGTATATCGCTTTCTATATATCAATTTCTGAGAACATCGGTAGAATAAAAAACTTTTATATGAATTGATAATTTGTAATGAACGAACCTATAATATGAAAAAATCCTTAAATGCTGTAGTCATGAATATCGAACACACAATGATGTTTTCAAACCTAAAGACTACAATTATAATAATTCATGACTTTTGGAGTGTTGGTGATAAAATAATTTCGCGTTAAATTTATCAGTTCGCTTTTCAGCAGCATTATTTTATTGCCAAAGTTGGACATTTAATCATCGTTCGCGTACAAGAGAGAATAATTTGTGATCATTCAGATATTCAGGCCGGTCTTATTTTTAACTGGGCCATTAAGGACGGGTTTTCTTTGCTTCGACAAAGAATACAAACAATATTGACAGTCATTGGACGTAATGGAATTTGGTGAGAGTCAACTTTGTTTTAAGAGCGAACTGCACCATTTATCTGAAGTGTTCGGGAAAAACGGGAGCCTGAAGTATTTTTACAATCCTTTTTGTGTATTAAGTGTATTTTTATGTGATTCTTGTTCCTTTTATCCTACTACTTCACTTTTTTGGAGGAAAAAATCTGAGTAAGGCGTGTGTCAGACTCTTAATGACTAAAAACCACCCTTGTTTCTACTCTTGCTTCGAGCTGAAGCTCCGTCCGTAACCCGTTCAGTTGTCCGTGGCTCCGGGCTACACATTCTAGACCTCGATTTCTGGATTAAATCGGTAACATCGGTTCCGATTTTAGACGATTTCTTTATATTTCGCCCAATTACCTCCCCTTCCCAGTCTCCCCAGTCTCCCCAATCCCGGAATCCTCCACAATCCTCAAATCCCCAATTTCCAAAAGACAGGTAACACACTTGTAAATTCTTGATGTTTTAGGTGTCCAAGGGCGGCACCGATTGCTTACCATCAGGTAATCCGTCGGCCCATTTACCGGCTTATAGCATAAAAAAAATAACTAAACTTAATAGTGGTAAGTTAGATTTAACAGGCATATCGCCAGGTAAATACGTTTAATATCATGTTAATTTGATTTGTACACTTTAATTTGAGTAATTAGTAGAGCAGTTATATCTACTTAATGACGGTCTAAGTCTCCTGCGCCGGGCTTTAAAGCATTTATTTAATTGGAGTGGGGTAGGTAATATCGTTATTTTTTCCCGCAAATTTTATTTCGCTGAGAAATTTCGCTAACTAGTTTAATTTTCATTTACATTAAAGTCCTTAGAGAGGTCTCAAGAAAATATAAAGCACGATGAAGGTAATTTATTCTTATTTCTTTATTTCGTAAATGTTTGTGAAAATGTCATCTCTTTAAGCTATGTACTTTAATGTGATATTAACGAGAAAGATTAAAAACTAAAAAGTCGTGATAAGATTTTTTAATGTAAAATTTTAAATGTAGCAATTTAAGGGTTAAAATTGCATCATTTATTTAGTTACTGTTGCTTTAAACTGTATCTACTATTTAATGTAGGCTCTCATTTTTTGTGGGATTGTGTGCTTTGTGATCTTTTGTTTTAGTGTCATTATCAAATTAGGATAAACCGTAATTACGGTTGAAGATAATTATGATCATTTCTGTTGTATTATTTAATTGAAAATCAAATCACATTACTGCCGTGGTCAATTTGGAGTATTGATTTGTATTGGAGGTTAAAGACATGAATATATCTTTGTCTCCAACGTGTACAGTTAATGTTAGTTGTAGACGTAGGCCATAGTAATGTCGCGGAGAACCTAACGGGTAACCGGGGCGCCGGCTCGATGTGCAGGAGAAGGAACGGGGTGGTTTTTAGTCTCACCCAGGCGGGAGCAGTCATTCGATGATTTTCCCCCCTTAATAAAAAAAAAGGCCATAGTAATACGTTCAATTAGGTATGTTATATAGCTATTTTAGTAATCGACTTCTATTTTAGCAACTAACAATAAAATTTCAACTAAAACTCAACAACAAACGCATAAATCTATTAAAATATTGCTTTATTTATCGGATCTCTAAATCTTATGAAGTTCAAAGCGTGATCTTTTTATAGATTTACTGGAAAGTCAGTCTAGACTTGGACCATATAATTTCTATAATAACAATTTCCCACTCCCAGTACTAAGAATATTTAGACACCACTGACAAACGGTGAAGGAAAACATCGTAAGGAAATCTGGACTTATAATTTCTAATTATAAGTTTGAAATCACTAACACGCATTGAGCAAGCGTGGTAATTAATCTTCTCCGTGTGAGAAGAGGCTTTGCTCAGCAGTGGGCATTTATAGGCTGTTGATGATGACTCCCAGTACTATATGTTTAAGGAGATCCACTTGACTTACACTACAACTTTGATAATTACACACCTATCGTGAGACATACTAAATTAACTAAAAATCGCGGGTTACTCACGTGAATATACTGAGAAAAGATCTACTAGTTTCGAACCATTTGGGAATTGGAGATTTGAGGATTGTGGAGGATTCCGGGATTGGGGAGACTGGGGAGACTGGGAAGGGGAGGTAATTGGGCGAAATATAAAGAAATCGTCTAAAATCGGAACCGATGTTACCGATTTGACCCAGAAATCGAAGTCTAGAATGTGTAGCCCGGAGCCGCGGACAACTGAACGGGTTACGGGCAAGGCTTCGGCTCGAAGCAGGAGTAGAAACAAGGGTGGTTTTTAGTCAGTAAGAGTCTGACACTCGCCATCGACATCGCCGCGACCGCGCACGCTGCTCATGAGGAATGACCCCTCTGTGGTTCGAAACTAGTAGAGCTTTTCTCAGTATATTCACGTAAGTAACCCGCGATTTTCAGTTAACTACACACATATTTCTCACTATGGCAAAACCTGTGATGTTATGCTATCTTCCACAATAGGTATACAGATGTAATACTATGTTATCAACATACATCACGAATGTAATCCACACAGATCCTGTCATCTGCTTTGCCGTAAGATGAGCACATATTTCGAGGAACGATATCGCCTTCCCTCGGGATGAAAGTATGAGAAAGCTTTTATGTCGTGTAATACACGAACAAACCTTCAAAGTTATATAAATATTATTCAGATACAATGACAAAGTGTGTATCTGTTACTTTTCTATTTGTATCTCTATATTTTTTACTGGTTAGAAAGAAAGAGGTTATAGTTTTTATTGTACGATAGATTTCTACCATTAAGACAGTCCCGGCAAACTTCGTATTACCTAAATGTTTTTCTTACTTTTCCTGGACTTCCATGAACATTTCAAGACCAAAATTAGCCAAATCGGTTCAGCCGTTCTCAAGTTTTAGCGAGACTAACCAATAGCAATTAATTTTTATACATAAAAAGACATTTTTGAGTCTTTTGAAATTTTTTTTGAATCTGCGACCCATGAAACTAAAGTGTTGTAATATAGTATATTTTTTTTTAAAAAACTTTTGCCCCACATTAGGATTTTCTTCTCTGTCGTGGGTGCGTTTACAAACATACAAGTTCACATACACAAAAAACACCCAGACACGAAACAACAATTTGTGAATCACACAAAGTGTTGTTCCGTGCGGGAATCGAACCTGCGACACGTTGCACGGCAGCCGGTTGCCCAGCCACCGCACCGACCGTGCAGTCAAATTTTAAAAAGATAAAAAAATTAAAATGATTGTCTGACGGAAAACCTGACGTAAATTAATAACCCTTGTTTTGAAGTCACGTTCACTTCCAGCTGTTATTTTCCTTGGTATTTTCACTTATTCTAATCAATAATAGTTTGTCCAACCCAATAATTGCATCAAACAAACCAATAAAGAAGCCCAAGTTTACATCTACCTTATCTATTATTACAGTGCAGAGAGCGGGAGTCGGACAGTTTTTCTTGTATCGACAAAAGATGGCTAGTTCTATTGTTAGAGAATGATCTTGTATTTTTGTTTTCTACTTTTTCTCAGCACCCGTTGATTGAAAAGTGTATACATACAGCATAGCTTGTTTGTATTTAATCGATGCTAGAGTTAAATACATTTCAATGAAATTGTACGCGAAACTAGTAAATATTTGTGTTATTTCCAGTCTAAGATTAACTGGCAAAATATTAGTCAGATTTTCCCTCGTAATATATATTTCATGGCATGTTTATTTGCACGTGTTAAAGAATGTTGCACACGGTACGTTCGATATATGTCCATTGATGAGAACCGATGTTTGCGAATGAGCGCAGCGATACTTTTATAGTCGAAACCAATTCCATTGCTGAATACTTGAATACTGAAGCAAATTCTGCTGTACTTGTTTATTTATTTTTTACTATAAACATAGTGCATCAATTGGAATTCATGTCTTTTCTATTTATTCAGGCTAATGTCGTGCGGGTCGTGAATATTGTTGATATTTTTAAGAAAATAATTAATGTCCTCTCATAATGGTGATAAATGTGATAAAAGAAAGTTCACATACTAGTTGTTGCTTTGAGTATCTAGTAAAGCCCACATCGAGTTATAAATGGTGTAACAAACACAACTTTATTTTGCCCTAACTTTGTCAGATTATACTCATGCATACTAGGTAAGTACTCTAGACACCTATATAGGTCCAATGTAAATATTCTGTTCACATACATGACGGTTGAAAGTCAGTTTTTTAACGAGTGTAGTTTCACTAACAACTGAGACCTTTAATAAACCTTTGTAATTATAAAACTTTGTGTGTTTTCACATCACAGCAAAATGTGACGACAGGTGCTACTCGCTTTGTATGAAATGTTTACATAATGTCAGAAAAATATAACGTTCGTAGATTTTTGTCTATTCTACGTTTGAAAAACTGTCATGGCGTCTCGTTCGCGAATTTTAATTGGATTTTTACGTTTGCAAAACATATCTTGTTAGCCAATCTCGACAGTCGGGAATCGGAGGGCAAATATTTGTCAAATTCCACGTCACAGTGCAGTGAACTGTTAGTAATAATAAAGTCAAAGTTGTCGAAGAATCGGTGACGTGTGAATTGACCCTTCCACACGACTGATGACAGCTGTGGCCGACCACAGACTATAATAGTACGCGGACATAAAGCAGGGACTTTAACTTTTACCGCGTAATAACGGTAACTCTATGAAAGTTTTAATGGCTTATTTTAAATATTTAACACAGAGGCTGAATAGACAATTGTTAGGTTAAGTACTATTTTGTGTATAAGATTGGTTAAATTCCATGTCATGTACTTATTAAATCAGTTTAATATTCTAAAATACTTTTAAGGCTAATTAATTAATCTGTATGTACTTGTCGCATAATATGAATTTATTTGTAATTTAGTTCATCTTAAAAAGTATTTAGGTTGACCTATGTATCATTATTGGTTGTTCATTTGACTAATGCTACCCCCACTGTATGTTAGAAAGTTACCTATACCCTAGCGACCATGGCAGGGATTCATTCTGGATATAGCATTCGGTGGAGTAAGAAGTTGAATTGTTACTGTAATACTGTATTGTGTGGGAATAATAAAGTGAAGTGTGCGATACGTTACCTGTTTTATTTCCTGACTAATAGGTCAGAAGTGGGATAAGAGAAAATTTCTTATTTTCTTATCACGTCCACGGCTCGGAATAACGTAAGTAACGTATTATTTTTGTTTTTGTGTAAATAAGGTTATTACGTTATTGATCTATTATTGGATATTATTATTTTCTTACTACATACTTGTAAATAGCAAACAAAACAATACAAAAACTGGACTAAACATTCAGTAAAAATTAAACTTTCAAAATAACACTTTTTACCTTTCTTTTTGTAAGGTAGATGTAAATTTTGTTTTTTTTATCTTCTCATTTCTCACTTGTTTATTGTGAACTGAATATTATTGACGATTAATAAGTAATGAGAACAGTAATTTTGAGTATTCTTGATTCAATACATATAACTGGTTAAAATTATATCACTTTGAACAAATAATTTGTGCCTTAAACTGGTGCTGGAACTTCGGGTTCGATTCCCAGGTGACGTTAGGATTGTGTACGTATTTTTAATAATAGTTTATAATATGTGATGTTTAACTAACTCGGTGTGGTGCACCCAAATGATACGTGATGAGTGCGGATGTTTTGTCATGATTATTAAGCTTCTAATTGTAAGTTTCAGGTTCCTCGTGATGGACGGACATGAAGGAAATACCCGAGGTAAAGGGTCCGACAAACAGGCAACCCGAGGTAAGGGCCCTGTTGAAATTCACACCCGAGGTAAAGGGTCTAATGGACAGGTGTCCCAAGGTGAGGGCCCTGATGGAATACAAACCCGTGGCAAAGGGTCTAATGGACAGGTGTCCCGAGGTGAGGGCCCTGATAGAATACAAACCCGTGGTAAAGGGTTAATGAATTACTCTTGTGATGTGACCAGGCGAGGGGAAGGTCTGGCACATGAACAAGACGCGGTACCCGAGGTTACGGGACAAAACCAGGTTGTGGACGATCGAAGTTTTGAACAAAGTGCACTAGACTCGAGGCAAGAGTACGGGCACTCAAACTTTGACGATAACCGAAGCATTATTCTAGGAGAAAATGATCAAATAAATTGTGAGGACTGGAATGAGCGGATGCAGGAACGCGGAACAAATCATTCAAGAGGATCAGTACGGAGGAGAAGGAGGAGGAAGCGTTATTACTCCACTTCAACTGATTCGGAAAGTGAGGCGCCACCACTGCAAAGACGAAGAGGAAGAAAGAATAATGACTCTGACAACAGGATGATGGACAAATTTCTCAATATTTTAGAGAAGTTCAAAGGTAATGACAAACCCAAAATGACTTTTAACACGAATGTAATACCGGAGTTCGACCCTTTATCAAAAGAACAAACAATACTGACTTGGTTAACAAAAGTTGAGGAATGTGCAGAGATTTATGGGTGGGAGGAAAAAGAAATAATTCACTACTCTTTACCAAAGTTAACAGGTGTAGCAAAGACGTGGTATCAGGGTCTAACCTCGATATTGCATTCGTGGCCAGAATGGAAAAGGAAACTTCTTGAATCTTTTCCATGTAGAGAAGATTACGCAGAACTTTTAACTGAAATGTTAGCTAAGAAAGCCAAATATGGAGAATCCTTGGAGCAGTATTACTACGCAAAGGTAAACCTCTTAAACAGGTGTAAAATACAGGGTAGACAAGCGGTGGACTGCCTTTTGTTTGGCATAGAAGATCGTGCGGTGAAAGTTGGCGCTCAGGCAGCTCAGTTCAGCGAGCCTGAACAGGTATTAAAATATTTCAGGACTGTCAGAAGTGGCCCGATCAGGGACTCTCACGACTACATGCGGAAATCAAATGATCGAAGACTAGGGAGCAACACAAACCGACCAGGGTCGTCTAAACCAGGTACGATTGTCAATTCTAATATAAAATGTTTTAATTGCAATGAGGTTGGCCATCCAAGCTTCAAGTGTGAGAAAACTTTAGTAAAATGCACCAACTGTGACCGGTTTGGTCATCAAACTGCCAATTGTCTTAGGAACAAGAAGACCACCATGAAAATGATCGAAACCAAACGTCGGGTAATGACCAAACCCCAAAACAGGTTTCGGAAGTCTCAATTGAAGATACCGGTTTGAGCAAGTACGTGTTAGACATCAAGGTAAATGATACAGCTATATCATGTCACATTGACCTGGGGAGTCAATGTTCCCTCATCAAGGTGAGTTATGCAAATTACTTAAACTTCAGATCATTACACGCCCTGACTTGCCGATACTCAGAGGTATTGGTGGTAACCTGATACATCCCTTAGGAGTTGCTGTGTCTTCCGTCGAAGTTCAAGGTCTGCGCGAAATAATAGATTTATACGTAGTAGAAGATTACGTGCTAGTACATCCTGTTTTATTAGGACATTCATTCACTGAGAGACCTGATATATTAATTATTAAAACACCAAACGAAATTAAAATCCAAAGACTACCACCAAACAAATTAGATGTTATGGTGTCTACTGAGTTTAAAATTCCTAGTAACGTGTTACGACCAATCAAAGTTTATACGCATGCACAGTTGGATTGTGATATTTACGTGAATGGTAGTTTAAGAGGTACTGAGGGTAGCGAGTACTATTTATTTCCTGGACAGTACGAAATAAAAAACGGAAGAGGTGCAGTTTTGATCTACAATATATCAGACTCCCATAAGCATAGATAAAGGTACGTTATTAACCCGATCCTTACATAGAAACCATGTCCCGTTGAACAAAACACTCAATGCTTTAGACGTTTGACGACACTGAAATGGAAACTTCAGTTAATTGGAATCCTGCTTTAGACAAAGGTCAGTGCCAAAAATTAAAAGAGTTGCTTGCCAAATATTGCTCTTGTTTTTCTAGTGGACTCCATGACTTAGGTATACACCTGTCACTGAAATGACCATTGAACTGAAAGACGACGACCCAGTAGTTTATCGCCCCTATCGCATGTCGTTTTCTCTGAAAGGTCACAGGTAAGAGACATGATTCAGGAGATGTTGGACAGTAATATAATACGAGAATCGTCATCGCCCTATGCGAGTCCAATTGTCATGGTTCAGAAAAAAACAGGCGATAAGCGATTGTGCGTCGACTACAGAGCACTGAATAGGAAAACCAAAAGGACCACTATCCGTTACCCAGGGTGGAAGACCAACTGGATCTCCTAGCAGGTAATGCTTTGTTACATCTCTAGATCTCGCCTCCGGGTATTACCAGATCCCTGTATCCGAAGAATCCCGTCCTAAAACGCTTTTGTGACTCCTGATGGCAGTACGAATATAATCGCATGCCTTTTGGTCTAGTCAATGCACCATCGGTCTTTCAGCGTACCATCAACAAGATATTAATGGAAGCCAAAATAAATACGCTATATATACATGGATGATATCCTCATTCCATCGAAAGACTTCGAAGAGGGATTGGAGCGGCTCGAAGAAGTACTACAGCTACTGCAAAAAGGTGGGTTAACTCTAAAACTTAGTAAATGCCACTTCTTTCTTGACTCCATAGATTTTCTCGGTTTCGACGTCAACGCTAATGGTATTAGGCCGGGTAGCAGAAAAACTGAAGCTGTCTCGAATTTTCCGACACCTAGAAACCAGCACGACGTTCGACAGTCCTTGGCCTTTCTGGTTTTTTAGGAGATTCATCAAAGGATATGCTGTGATTACAGCGCCTTTGACTGAATTACTTAAAAGAATTCAAAATGGATCTGGAATAATGAACAAGAGAAGGCATTTAATAAGGTAAAGGAGTTACTAGTAAGTCGTCCAATATTAGCTTTATATGAACCAGGAGCAGAGACAGAGCTTCACACAGACGCCTGTAAGGACGGTTTAGCAGGGATATTACTTCAACGCAATTCTAACGGTGTATTGCAACCGATATCATACTTTAGCCGTAAAACAAATGTTGATGAACGAAAAATGCATTCCTATGAACTTGAAACTCTGGCAGTAATAGCCTCATTGAATCGCTTTAGAGTCTATTTGATTGGCATACCTTTTAAAATCCTAACCGATTGCAATGCACTGAGATCAACATTAGTAAAACGAGACATCATACCCCGAATTGCGCGTTGGTGGGTTCTATTACAAGAATACAACTGCACCATAGAATACCGTCCCGGTGTCCGAATGGCTCACGCAGACGCACTCAGCCGGAATCCAGTGGATAGCTCGGTAAGTGAACCACATATTTTGGACATCTTACCGATACAGCAATTTGATCAAAACTGGATCTCAACTGTACAATCCGCTGACGATGAAATTAAGAGAATTAGAGAAATCCTTCTGGACCCTTCTATCGAAGAAACTATAGAGGTACGTAAAAATTATAAACTAAAGAACGATCGTATTTTTCGCATTGTGGGTGATGAACTGAAATGGTTGGTACCACGAAGCGTGCGGTGGCAGATCCTGAAGATGAATCATGACGATGTGGGTCATTGCGGATTCGAGAAGACATTACATCGCATTAAAGAGCATTATTGGTTCAAAAAAATGCGCAGGTTTGTAAAGAAATACGTCTCTTCCTGCTTAGAGTGTGCTCATCACAAAGCTCCAGGTGGCAGAAGGAAGGTGAATTGCATCCTATTGAGAAGGTTAGTACGCCTTTCCATACTATCCATGCAGATCACTTAGGGCCATTCGTAAAGAGCAAAACCGGCAACTGTTACTTACTGGTAATTGTAGACGGATTTACGAAATATGTAAGCATTAATCCCGTAAGAAATACAAAATCTACGACTTCAATAAGGGTTCTGAAGCAATTTGTAAGCTACTTTGGAGTCCCAGCTCGTCTTATCACTGATAAGGGCACGAGCTTTACAAGTAAACACTTTCAAGATTTTGTAAAAGCCTATGGTATGAAACACGTCCAAAATGCAGTCGCTACTCCGAGAGCTAATGGGCAGGTAGAGAGGTACAATAGGACAATTTTAGATGCTCTATCAACCTCTAGCCATGGAGAAGATGACAAGTCATGGGATGATCACATTACCGATATACAGGTAGGCATTAATACTACTAAACATAAAACAACTCAAAAGAGCCCATCAGAATTGTTGTTCGGTTTTAATGTCACCAGCAGAAGTGAAGGTAAGTTAAATGAAATTATTAAAGAAACCCTCAACAGGATCCCTGTGGCAGAATTGGACGAAGTGAGACAAAACGTAAGTGAAAAAATTAGGCAACAACAAGTTAAAGACGCTACTTACTATAATAAACACAGGAAAGCCGTAACCCAGTATAAAGAGGGAGATTTAGTACGGGTGGAGAGCAGGTGCAGCAGCATGATGGTAAGTCACAAAAACTTACCGTAAAATATCAAGGTCCTTATCGAGTAGTAAAAATACTTCCTAATGATAGGTTTCTGGTCGAGGACACACCTCTAACTCGTAAACACGGACGCAAATATGAAGGTATTGTAGCAGTGGATAAAATTCAACCTTGGATGAATTTTAACAGGGATTTAGAGTCCGATTCATCAGAGAATGATTCTTGTACTAGTGAATACGAACAGACGTGTGTCCTGGACAAGGAGTAGTATAAGTAGTAGGAGTAGTCAAAATTATTGATCCAATTACCTTTAATTATGAAATGTTTTGATTTTTAATGTTTTTTTTACTTTCCTCAGATTTGTTACGAATAAGTAATTTTCAAATATTATATTGTGTTTATTATATTGTTATTACATAAATAAGTAAAATTAAATAATTATATTTAAACTATTAAAAAAAAAGCGATGGGACTCGCTTTAAACAGGATGGCCGAGCTGTTAGGTTAAGTACTATTTTGTGTATAAGATTGGTTAAATTCCATGTCATGTACTTATTAAATCAGTTTAATATTCTAAAATACTTTTAAGGCTAATTAATTAATCTGTATGTACTTGTCGCATAATATGAATTTATTTGTAATTTAGTTCATCTTAAAAAGTATTTAGGTTGACCTATGTATCATTATTGGTTGTTCATTTGACTAATGCTACCCCCACTGTATGTCAGGAGGTTACCTATACCCTAGCGACCATAGCAGGGATTCATTCTGGATATAGCATTCGGTGGAGTAAGAAGTTGAATTGTTACTGTAATACTGTATTGTGTGGAAATAATAAAGTGAAGTGTGCGATACGTTACCTGTTTTATTTCCTGACTAATACAATTGACAACACTTAATTAAAAAAAGACCTTCCACAAATATTTTGGTGTCGATTTTTTACCGCAGCATTTTGTTGATCCATGGTAATATAAAAAAATATAAGGTGAGATATTAAGACCCGTATTTTGATCTTATTTATAGCAAATAGTAGATAGCTACGTGCTCATTATAAAATAAAAATGCTTGTATCGTCGCCGCCTTCGGGCTACGTTCCAATGGGAAAATTGTGTTTTTCGATAATAATATTGTATAAAGAAAAATACGCCAGAAAAAATATCTTATCCGACATTAGTACGGTAGTTGTAGGTATCAAAATAAACCTTTATCTAAACTCTAAGAAAAGAAGAAATTTTAGATTCTTTGTTTGTGTGCATTATACATAAAGGTTCCGAAACTACGGAATCAATTTGGAAAATTCATTCAGCACCGACAAGTGTATATTTTAGCGAGTATCATGGAACTATTTATTTCAATATTCTCACAATACCTAAACCACTCAAAAGAAATCTTCGAAACTTAAGACGGGCGTAGCTGGGGACTGTTACAAAGCTAGTTTAAGACATATTTATCGTTTGTAAGATGTCGTGCAGTGACCACGGCTCAAGAAATACCCGTAGAAATGTTTGGGGCTCCTCAAACGGGTGGACAAAGGGATTTATTAGATTTGTAAGGATCTCTCGCCGCAACCAATGATTGACGCCCTACGGACTGTGAGATCCTTTGTCTGATAATAGTTTGTAAATTGTTAACGATAGTTATTTCGAGGATTTAGATCTGTATTTTGTTACTGTAGCGTCTGTAGATCTTGTCTTTGAATACGTAAGATTATTTTGTTAATGGGTTTATGTTTGTTTGGGGAAGTGATACGTTTTGTATAGTTGGTTTCTTAGTTGTGTAAAGATATGATTGAGGAAGTACTACTATGAGTAATGGTGGCTTGTTAAAGTATTACGTGAAGGGTTTTCTGAAGCAGTAATAATGTGTCATACTTACCTTAACTTCCAAGTTAAAGTTATTTACTTATTAACATACGAGAGTCGTGTTGGCCTTGAGGTTTAGACGCCTGCTTCTCATGCATGAGGGTGCGGTTCAAAACCTACTAACGGCAAGTACCAATGTGACTTTTCCGAGATACATGTATACTTTCTAAAATTATTTAGACACCACAGACAAACGGTGAAGGAATATATGGTGAGGAAACCTAAGCTTAAAATTTCTAATTATAAGTTTGACACCGCAAACCTGCATTGAGCAAGCGTGGCAATTAATGCTCAAATCTTCTCTGTGTGAGAAGAGGCCTTTGGTCAGCAGTTGCCACTTATGGGCTGTTGATGTTAATACGAGAATCAGTAAGTACACATTAATCAGTTATCGACTACTGTAGTCTGCAATAACACTAGTCAGTACTGACCCCAATCTAGATAGAAAAAAACTATTAACAGAAACACAACTAGCAGAGGAAAAAAGTAAAAAAGGCGTCATGTGGTGGAAATCTGAAAACTTCCACACAAGCTACCCTGGTTTTAGTGCAGGAGCGATATTAGATTTTTGAACTGAAGTACATTGTGTTCTGTGCAATATCGATAGCCAAAATTGAGTTATTAAATCTCAAATACTAACTAAAAATGAAACAACAAGCAAATTGTCTTCTCTATTGTAGAACATACTTTTTTAAAAAGAGTAACGAATGGAGTTTCTTGGACGTTCTTCTCCATTCGAATCTACATTTTGAAATGAGCACCTAGCTTCACCTAGCTTCACTGACGGACTGACTGACAGACTATTATTTATTTTGTATTTGTTGACGTTTCAAAAGTACCAAATTATGGTTTAATTGAAATAAATGCTTTGACTTTGACTATTGTTTCATTCGTAATTCGAAAGAAAAATATTTAAATCTGTTGCATTGCCATTTCATTTCTATGTATTTTTTGTGAATAGATTTAATAACTTTCTTTTATCAACAAACCCATTAAACTAATAAACTACCAATCTTTGTGTATCTTTTGTTTTCTTAAGAGCCTGGCCAAGAAAATCTTAATGGCTTTTCTTACAATTTTTTACAATTTATGGCCAGTAACTGTTGCATTTTATTACCAAATAGGTCGGTTACTAACGGAATTCTTAAATTAAGAAAGGAGTTTTAAATGTTGTTGAGTCAAATACCAAGTTATTATTCTATAGTACGTGCTCAACCCTACAAGCGTGCAAGCGTGCAAGCGTGGTTAGAACAGCTCCTTCCTTCTTCGTTTGAGAAAATGTCTTTTCTCAGCAGTAGACCTGCTGTATGCTGATGATGATGATGATGAAGTGTTAGTATGTGTTATACCTCCAACCTTGGCTAAATAGCGTTAGACAGTCGATTAACGTTACTCTCAATCTTCAGCAAAACTGAAGCTTTCAAACTTTTCCAACTACTGAAGTACGTTAAAAATAACATTATTGGAAGGATTAGACAAACGATGGTAAATAACAAGTAAGTATTTTTATCCAAGTTTGGAAAGCAGTTTTGGGAAAATAACATTCTCTCTTCACGTTAACGTCACCAAACAGGTTTTACCAAGAAGGGCGCATTAAAAGCAAGTAACTCTTGGAAAATTGATAATTTTGGTCACGATCCTGCAGTAGTAGCTCGTATAAAGTAAGACAAGAAAAAAATAAGAGACTTAGATACCCAATTTAGTACCTCGTTAAAATAAGAAAGATAGATTAAATAAGTACCCCCGTTACATATCTAAGTTAATTACAAACTGACTTCTGACGTTGTAAGAATTGACTAACTGCCACTACATTATTACCGGGTACTTACAGAACTGTCAACTGCTTGGAAGTCTGCCAATCGGTCTGCAAACCAATATTTTGGTAAAGTCGTTTATGTAAAGACGTCTCATAGGCCGGTAGTGGATGTCATGAGCTGTTCATAGAACATTACCGGTTATGGAAAATACCGGTAAACCAGCAGACGGATCACCTAACGGTAAGCAATCGGTGTCACCAATGGACACCCGAAACACTAGTGGCGTCTAAAAATATGTTAGCAGCCTTTTGGGGATTAGGAATTTGAAGATAGTTGGGAATTCGGGGATTGGGGAGATTGTGGAGTGGGGTAATTGGGCCTCCGGTAAGAGGTTAGTGAGAACTCATACTATGTAATTTTATTACTTCAAGCCACGTGCTTTAAAAACGTGATAAATGTACTTATAAATAATTTTCACTGAAGCAAATCACTTCAAAGGATTATTTTTAATCTTTTATCGTTTATTTTAACGGTTGAGTTACTACAGATAACACGAATGTTTTAATATTTGGACAGATTGTTATTATGTTGGAGAATTATTTTTATTAAAAATGTTTTATATTTTTGTAAAATACCCTTTGGAATGTATTCAAAATATCGTTTTCATTGTTTTAAGAATGAAGATAATAACTAAAGTATAATATATATAATAGATCTCACAGTTTTTTTAATGGCACAGCTAATGAATGTCTTCATTTTTGTCACAGTTGAGTGTCTATTTATAAATTTTGTATCAAAAAACAAAAATATAAAAGCTCAAAAGAATATTTTTCTCACAGAAAAATCTGTAAAGATAAAATATTTCAAAGAAAGAATTCTTTAATATTTAACGAATTAGGAATTTCGACGAAACAATTTTAAGAATTTTGTGAAGTGTTAACTTTTTAACATTCCTTATCTATTTTACTTTTTAAATATTTGAGCGAAGCATTCGTGTCTAATTCAATTTCATCTTCTTTTTAAATTTAAAAAGTGTTGTTGTATTATCGTAGGTTCACTCCAGTCTAACTTTCATTGACCCGAGCGTACGGCGCGTCGCGTTCCGCGCGCGCCTCAAAGAGCCATCAGACCACCACAGATGGGGCCCAATAGGGCCGATGCCGATTCGGAGTCGCGGAGAACCTAACGGGTAACCGGGGCTCCGGCTCGACGTGCAGGAGAAGGAACGGGGTGGTTTTTAGTCAGTAAGAGTATGACACTCCCTCCCGCCTCACCCAGGCGGGAGCAGTCATTCGATGATTTTCCCCCGTTAAAAAAAAGTCTATCTTTCATTGTACCACAGAAATATTCTAAAATTTCAAAACTACTCAGAAATCGCTTCAAAATATTTGGATTTTGAATATTTCGACGAACACAAAAATCTATGAATAACATTTCCAATTCGAAGAAACATGGAGAGGTTAATGGTCGCTGGCAATTTCTAAAGTTACAATATCAAAAATTCCACTGTTACTATAGGTAGCTACTTAGAAGCAACGAAACTGTTGAGTATTCTTGAGATGAAGATTAGAAGATTACTAAAACTATGTTTTTATAATAGCGGTCACAGCGATGTCGCGCAGCCTACTGTACTGTACTGGAGCAGGATGCGCGACATTCCCGCGACCGCGCACGCTGCTCATGAGGAAGAGCCCCTCTGTGGCTCAAAAATAGTAGAGCTTGAATATTTTCATGTGTGTAATTTAGTTAATTTACTAAAACTGAGCTTAAAATTATCAATCCATAATCGTATCGTTAGTTTTATTAGACACTCTTAGATATTTAATCAAGTAAACATTCTTATTGTTCCTACTTCTTAACATTATCAGTTTTCGTAGAACATACGTCTTACGATCCTGTGTCCTTGTCATCGAAAGTAGTCTTGTTATCTCTACACCTTTTCCCTCTATTTTGCTATTGTATAGGTTACACGCCCCTTTCCCTTCTTGAGATTATTGGGTCTTTCATTCTAAGGCCGTATGTTTACACATTTTTTTTAAATGCTCCGAAAACGTAAGTTGACCGCATCCAGAACGCCTGGCAACACAGATAACCTTTGCATGCGAAGGTCGTACTAACTAGTATATCGCTGCAAAAGTACAGATAACACAATATGAAAACGCTCATCAAAATCATGTGTTATCGGCGTGCATCCAAATATTGCATGCTTGGTAGGATCTTTAGAGGAATTTTGAATCGACACCCAATAATTATGTATACGTCAACATTAAAAACCACATGTCAGTTGTTAACTGCTGAAGGATACGGCTTATTTCAAGGGTTATTTTAAAATCATCGAATGATATTCTCGTCTTGGGTGAGGCAGGAGGGAGTGTCAGACTCTTACTGACTAAAAACCTCCTCGTTCCTACAACTACTCGTGCATTTCGAGCCGGAGCCTCGGTAACCCGTTAAGTCCTCCGCAGTTCCGTATCGTGAGCAGGCCTATTGGGCTCCGTGGTGGTCTGATGGCTCTTTGAGGCGCGCGCAGAATGCGACGCGACGTACGCTAAAGTATGGGCTATAAAATAATTAACTATAAGATCTCGCTCAGCAGATGGGTAGGACAACTAGAAGACAATACTTCAGGTTTATCAATGATCCTCCTTCTGACCAGTCTTTATCAAATGTATAGTACGTTAGTCGGCCCTTCCGACACCTGAATGAAGAGAGACTGGAGATGTTGTTGTTAAAAATATTCTACTCTATTGTCATCACACGGCTTAACAAACACATGATATATTTAATCTGGTACGTGGTTTAGGTAGTCACAGGTACACGAGAGTGGCTGTATTTCCCGAATGCTGAACCTCGACACGCTCTTGTGATTTGTGCTCATCCATGTAGAATCATGAATTGTGTTTTGTTGATAATGTACCTATTATTTGTCTTAAGTATAGTGATAGTTTAAGAGCAACTAGATAATCTTATCATTGCGGTTCGATCATTCACTGTTGTGTTTGTTGTCGTATTGACCTGTGTTTGGATCCCAACAATAAAGCTAACCAATATTTTGAATGAGTGGTTTCCATTGAACACAGTGTGAAGCAATACATCTGCAATTGACGTTTGAACACCACAGTCAATAGGGAAATCAAGGATTTCACTATATGAGATTGGGCAGTATCTACCTCTACAATCATACAATGCAACGATTCATCTTCCTAATGTGCAATACATATCTGTCTGTACAGTGTACTGTATATTGTATACTATAGACTGCTTCGGTGGCCGAGTGGTCGCAAGTGCGACTGCTGGGCAAGGGGTCTCGGTTCCGATTCCTGCATGGGTCGGGCAAAGTACTACAGGGTTTTATTTTTTTAAATCTCAGTTCGTCGTTGTACGGAGTCTGGAATTGTGCCCGGTATATGGCAATTGGCTCACCCCCTGTGACATGGGACTCATACCATGAATAGTGAAAGTGGGTGTTACATTGTACAGTGGCAATAAGTGCCGTAATGTCCACCTCTGGATACGTCAGGGATAAAAGGCGTGATGTTATGTTATTTGTTCTATTATATAGTATCCTATACAGTTCCGCTGGCATTTTCATTGCGCATTTAAGTACGAAGTATCATTAAATTAAACATTCTGCCATTATGCGACCTTAGCGCATTTATTCTGTCACCCTCCAAACAAACTGTGCAATATACATGCATACCTGTTAAGTGGCAAGATGGCGCGTGAAAAATGCTTTTAATGGCACCGATTCACTCCCGCCTCTACGCGAAGTGGGTGTGCCTCTTTCCAATTAATTTCTTCGCAAATCCTACCTATTCTTTGTAAGGTAAGCGATTTACGGGATTAGTTAATCAGCATAATCTTGTTGATTAAAATTGGCGTGCCGAGGTATTAACTAGACAGTGGCGTTGAAATGATTTTCGGAGGTAATGAGTTAATCACCATTATCGAGACTGTACCTAATCAACTGATGTCTAATCACCTTTGGGTGACAATTTGAGATTGGAATAATTTTCACCTTGATTGTCCAAATGACCTAGTTCGTACTTTGTAGGTTTCTGTAGTTGATTATAAGTGCGGTTACTTAGGTTGAGCTTCTGAGTTTGATCTCCTATTTGTTGGAATTTTCGTTTTGTATGCAATCAATCATCCAAAAGTTAACAATCAATTCTGGGTTTGACAATAGTTAGATTTCTAGTTTGAGAAGATACTCAACTGACGAATATGATATGTGGCAGATTACATAGGGATAAAGTTGACTACATCACATGGGGGAAAAGAAAGTATGATATTATTTATTATACGGCGTCTTAGTTCCTGTTGGAAACTAAACCTGACCTCGTATTATCCGGTGAGACCTTGTGGTGGTGAATAAAGTTTAATTTAAAAAAGCCATCTGTCTAGTTTATTGGTGCTAAAGGCGACAGCGGCACATTGCCGGTCTAAGCTTTATTTCAATTAAGAAGGTACAATTAGAAGGTTTTCTTCGGGATACTTTCTCGCGGTACGAAGTGGCAGCCATATTGATGGGCTCTGGCTATTACAGTGTTCATTGCGGACCCCGTTTCTTTTCGTTCACACGTTAATTTAAAATGTTTTGAGTTCGTTGCTAAGTTACTCATTTTCAAGGTTAACATAGTCATCGGTTTTAACAATAAAAGATGCCCTTTAGTTTTTCGGAATGGTTAGTTGTCAAAACTTTAGAAGCCAGGATATAAATCCATCATTCTTTCTGATACCTGATGGGCTTATGTCATCGTTGAGTATATGAAGCGATGTGATCAATCATTTCACATAAGCGTGCACCGTGTAATAATCACCGGTTAAGAAAATATCCGAAAATATGCTATGCTTTATTACTAGCGACCCGCCCCGGCTTCACACGGGTGCAATATGCATGTATTATACATATAAACCTTCTTTAAGAATCACTCTATCTATTAAAAAAATCGCATTAAAATCCATTGCGTAGTTTTAAAGATCTAAGCATACATAGGGACAGACAGACGGCGGATAGCGACTTTGTTTTATACTATGTAGTGATAGTGATGCTATGATATTATTCACGGTATGCCATTCATAGTCAGACCTTCGCACAATGTAGTATGCTGTTGACATATTGCATTGGATCGCATGTTTGAAGGCTCTTCGACTAATTTTGTCGAGTCATTCTCGGGTCAAAAGTCAAGATGCTCTCGATTATCAATTCCTACACGTGCTTATATAATCAAATTCGGCATTTATGTAAATAGAGTTGTGCAAGATTGGAATGAGTTTTCTTATTATACACATGTATTAATTAGCTGTTTCTACATCTGATTGTAGTTATTTAAAAAAAATGTTGGTAATAAAATTCTTCTAGGTAACGGTAAGTTTCGATAATTTATCGGTCAATAGCTCAGCTGCTAAAGATAGAATTCTGACACATTCTATGTGACCTTGTGACAATGTTCTATTTCTAGTAGTACCTTCAATCTACTGACTTTAGGGTATTGATATTTGCTACAAGTAGTTTAGGTTAAGGTGTAAGAAAGATCTAAAAATTAAAGTATTAAAAGAACATTAAATGTATTAAATTTTTAGGAACCTTAAGAAGGATTAAGGAAAATTAAAGGAACCTTATTTTTTTTAAAGATGTTTATGTTTTTAGAAGTTGTCACACGGAACTGAGTGTAATCTTCCATTTAAAAAGATTTATTCATAGTTCATAAACTTTTACCCTCATCGATTTTGACTTTAAACGCCGGTAAGATTCCCCTGTAGGGGAATTATTCAGTGTCGGGGTAATGATGGTCCTAGTCACTATTATCAGGAGGTAACAATAGATGATGAATAGCGTCTGATCTGCTATTGACATTGTCCATCGTGGTTAGAGTATAATATTATCTACATACCCATCTATGCTTAGCTCAGACTCAGCTTAGCTCACTGCATTGTTAGCTAAGCTTAAAATGTTAAGCATCAGGTTGGATAATAATAGTAATATTGTACACATAATTATTGTGCGGAATTCAATGAACCTGCAAAATTAAACCATATTTAATTATGCATGTAATTGAATTTTAATCAGCACTGCGTTTTCGGCTCTGTAAATCAGGATTTTATTCAATAAATCATTGTATTATTACTGTGACGTATGTTGTCATCATTAATTTACCGCGTATGTATTGTTTAGGTTGATAATGAAATTGTTTCGTTCGTATTATTGTTAATGTCGTATTGCTCTTGTGTTTATTTATGTGAATGCCTGAATGTATGTATTTTTCCTCATAATCATCAGCTAGTATGACACTGGATGCTGAAAAAACACCTTCCCACACACAGAAAAGGAAACGTTTTTATTGTATTTTATTCACAGTCCACATGTATTTTTTTAAGGACAGTTTTATTAATTTCTTCCAGGACACATGTATTTATTGAGAATAGGGATGATTACAGGGTATAAAAATTTTGAATCTAATTAGTCCGTCATTTAGGTAATGAAAAAAAATTAGACACGTATTTTTTTATTTTGTTGTACATATAATAAATTTAACATAGAAGTGACGTCACGCAACATTTCAAATCAATATATCGTCGAAAGTATTCGTTTCTGTACAAAATAAAAAATACGTGTGTAATGTTATAAAATAATCTACCAGACGGACATTAAAATAAAATTTAGTCATCTATTCTATTCCTACTGTTCTTTTTTGACCTGTTTAATATCATCTTGATGGTTCCATAAGGTTCTACAAGATTCTTTAGAAGGAAGGTAAAACACGTAGGGTCAATGAAAACAGCACTTTTCAGTTTCCTCTTCCGTAGATAAGTTTAGCTGACGTTGCAAAGACAAAGGGTGTGAGAAAATGTGTGAAAATCTTCTACGGGGTGCGACCAATATCTTGTTTGAGAAGGTGTTATCTCTTGAGTATATAGGAAGGTTTTAGTTTACTACGATCATTAAATACAGTGGGAACTTTGTATTACTATGTTGTGAATGTGGAGTTTCAGCTTTAGTTTCCTTGATTTAGGTCGCTAGTAATAGGTAGATGACAAATTTTTATTTTAATGCCCGTCTGGTAGATTATTTAAAAATATTAGACACGTATTTTTTATTTTCTTACGTAAACGAATAGTTTTGAAGATATATTGATTTGAAATATCGCATGACATCACTTTTGAGTACGATTTATACTCTAAAATGACTTAGCTACCTACCACTACTAAACTTTGATTCGTTTTATCTAAGTATAGTTTTCTTATATGACAAAATAAAAAAATACGTGTCTAATATTTTTTCATTACCTAGCTGACGGACTTGTATCGTTGTGTGTGATTTGGTATTCTAAACCGAAATAAATATATAATGAGTAATTGTACGGGGTGTAAGGTCGTAGGTAGATATCAAACGCATAAGTGACCGTAAAAGTTTATTGTTCAAATGGAGTTCAAAGCACTTTCTTAATGTTAATGTTTAATGTTAAAAAATGTTAGAAATGTTAATGTTTTGTTATATGATGAATGCACCCGTTCTGTTCGCGATCGACAAGTACACTAACGTGTCGTATGTTCATGTTAGGACAATACATGAAAACTGCTTCGCAAGCAGGTGTTCGGGTTTACACCGAACATATTCCGGGGCGGCGTAAGTTAGGATGAGATGAGATGAGAGTACAATTATGTTAGTTGGCGAATATGATGCTATCCTAAAGTTTAGTAGATGATATTTAAAAGTAAACAATGCTATGCTAATGATTACATTCAAGAGATACTACAGGAAACCTTATAATATAATCTTAAAGTCCCAATTTTTTGTTTTCGCAACACTACACTTTGATTGGCTTTGCACAAAACACTTATTCCACTTTACTCACTGGACTATCGGTTAGCCCTGTTATGTTCACGCACCAACACTACACACTACTCCGCGACGTTAACACTTTGAAGTGCCATGTCGGGGGAGATGAGCACGCGTCGCATGCGACGTCGTCGCCACCGCCACAGGAACACGGCTGCCACCAGAACTGCTGCCAGGACGAGAGTATAGCTGACGACATAGTGATGTATGTCGTGCGGTGTCAGCAATTCGACTGGCTCAATACTTTCGTGTTTCATTTGTTTGATTTGTTTATAGAGTTTAAGAAGATCTACATCTATCTCTTCTTTACTCGTTTGGTTATCGTCATTTATATCAACTGGAATGCTCACGTTGATTATGTCGTTTAATTGATCAATGTTTGGCGAGTATATGTTTGGAGATACAGTTATGTTATTGATAAATGGTGTGTTTGAGTGCAACGTGAAGTCTTCTCCTTTAACTATACAACCTTCTTCAAGAAGTATTATCCCTGCTTGACTTAGTTGTTCGACTGTTACTTTTTCCCCACATATTATTTTAATCGGGTAATTGTTACAACAATAAAATAAATATTGAGAAGGATTGTGTAGTGGTATCCATCGGTTTGAACATATATTTTGTTCAATGTTGCATGTGTTTGTCTCATAATTAAAGTTGCAGAAATAGTTGTTATCGCTGCCTAGATGGTAAACAGGTTTCTTTATCAGGCACATATAATTTTCATCTCGTGTTTGGCATTCGGACAGTTCATTGCCGTTAATGGGAATATACGAGTCTTTCTTTAGGTTTACGGCAATATATTCTGATTTAGGGTAAATGGTGGTCATATTCTTTCCAAATTGTTTGGGTATCGGTATTACTCGGTAGAGCTTGTACCGGTCTCTACTGATTAGCGGTAAAGTTATTTGAAATATGAAGTATTCTTCAGTGATTCTTGTTTTTATTTGTAAAAGGTGATAAATGCTTGTGACATCTATTTGATCACCAGGTAGTGTTATGTCATCAGACAATTGGCCCGCAATCACGTTGAGTTCCTGCTGCAGCTGTTTAGGTGTTAAGAGATGCATGTTAAACTGGCCGTGGTGTATATCTGTTAAAGTATCTAATAGTGTTTCTTGATTTCCTCTTAATGTTTGCAGCAAGGTATTGGCAGTTAAGGCGGCTACTATCTGACTTTGAACTTCACTGATATTGGACACAGCTTGCTGAATGCTATTAGTTAATTTCTCAAGTTGTAGTAAATGTTGGTTTATATTTTTGTGTTGTCTGTGGATTATTTCTTTAGTTCTTTTTAGGATGTTATATTCCGACTCTACAATAGATGTTTGATTTTTCCATAATTTTGCCAAATGATTTTGATTTTGTTTTAGAAGGTTTATGTCCTTTGTGTATTGTTCCGCAAACCGCTCGTCTAATACTCCGAAGAGATAATTTGCTGCATAGCCAAGACCATTGATAAGGCCCCGACGCTGTCTGGAGTGTTCGATGAAATGTTGAGTCATCAAAAGCGTGTTATAATATTGTAGTTCCATGAACTCGTGCTGGAGTTGTGGTACTATCATTTTACATACCGCACTGTCTGTCGTAGTACAAGTTTTATCTAAATGAGATATTAGTTTGTTTAATGCTGTTGTTCCTTCCCAGTAAGGCGACATGTCATAATAAATTACTAATGTCCATTTATCGCGAATTAAATTCATTTTAGCCACTGAGTCAAAATATAAAGACTGTTCTTTTCTTATTTTCATAATGTTATAACTCCCATGCACCGTGTTTGTTAATATTGTCATAAATAATAGTAAGGTCATAGCCAATGATGCGAAATTAATTCGACCAGGTTTGATTGAGCTTTGCTGTTTTGGCTCGTTTATCTCTGGTTCCTTAGCGTCTGACACGTTCATGGGTAACAGAGAAAGTTTGATAACGGGTCTCTTTATGATTCCGTTTTTAGTTTTTAGTGAGACGACTCGAACCAAGCCGTCCTTACCCGGGTGGAGTTCGACCACTCGTCCCATAGGCCATTTTCCAGTAGGTATATTGTTTTCCTGAAGTATAACTAAATCACCTATTTTTAAATTCGGCTTTGGTCTCAACCATTTACTTCTTACGTTTAATTGGCAGAGATATTCTGTTTTCCATCTTCTCCAAATATCCTCAGATATTTTACGAACCAAATACCAACGTTTCCTTGCATCATTCTCTGTTTCGATAATTGTTAAACCTGCTCGGCTTGTTAGGAAATGAGCTGGAGTTAAACAGTCAATATCTTCTATGTTTTCTGATAAAGGACACAGTGGTCTAGAGTTGAGGCATGCTTCCAACTGAGCTAGGATTGTGGAGTATTCCTCGAATGTGAGTTTTTGCTCACCAATGACTCGCTTCAAATGAAACTTGAGGCTCCTGACTGCTCTTTCCCACAAACCCCCTGCGCTGGGCCAAGAAGGGGCGTTGAAATGCCAGTCGATGTTGTATTCTGTTATTTCTGTTAATAACTTGTCATTAAATATTTGTTTTAACTGTTGATACTCTTGTTGTAATAGGTTATTAGCTCCGACAAAGTTTGTACCTTGGTCACTATAAATGTGACGTGGAGCTCCTCGTCTAGCTGCCATCCTCTTTAAAGCAGCCAGGAAAGCAGAACTTGTTAGGTCGGACACTAGTTCTAAGTGTACGGCCTTGGTGACCATACAAATAAAAATCGCCACATATCCCTTGGTTGTTCGAACTCCTCGCCCTTTGTTGGCTTTAATTTCCACAAAGCCCGTATAGTCAACGCCACTGTGGAAAAATGGAGGCGCCGGGTTACTTCGTTCCTCAGGAAGGTCACCCATTAGCTGTTGTTGTCTTTTTGTATCATGTTTTCGACAAATGATACATGTTCTTATTTGTTTCTTTGTAGTATTGATTCCCCTCGTTATCCAATATTCTTGTCGCAGTTTAGCTAAAGTCACTTGGGGTCCACCGTGAAATGTTAGTAGATGTGCTTCATTGATAAGAAGTTCTGCTAATCGACTTTTATGATGAACGATTTTGGGATGTCGCCTCTCCTCGTTTATGTTGGCATGTTTTAGTCTTCCACCTACGCGTAATAATCCATCCGAATCAATAAATGGATTTAAATTAAGTAACAGGCTTTTAGATCCTACATTACCTTGTTTATGTAAATGTTCTATATCTGTTCCAAAGTCTTTGTTTTGCATAAATTTTATCATAATTGTTTTCGCTTCCCGTAACTCTTGCAATTTGAGATAGTCCGGTAGTTGTTTACGATGATGTTTAGGAATGATAGCGCGGCGTATCCATGCTAACACTCTTGTTATTTTGTTTATATTGTTAAATCTATCAAATAATTGTTCGATAATGTTCGGAGTTGTTTCTTGTACAATGTTTATTTGTTTCTGAAAAATCTTAACTTCTTCATAATTTTCGAATTGTTGATGTTCAGGTTCATTTTCTGGGTTCCAGCTTTGTAGCCATTGTGGCCCATGCCACCATAACTTATGATTCACTAACTGCGAAGGTAATAGACCACGGCTGGCGCAGTCTGCTGGATTTTCCGACGTTTTTACATAATGCCAGCGTTCAGGAGGTATTACTTTTGTTATTTTGCCCACTCTATTAGCTACGAATACCTTCCACCGATTTTGATCACCTTTAATCCAGCTGAGAGCCACCATGGAATCGGACCATCCGTATATTTCTAGCTTGTTTGTTACTGATTGTTGTATTTTAGATATAAGTTTAGATAGTAAGTATGCACTGCTCAGTTCTAGTTTCGGTATTGTTAAGGCCTTTTTATGCGGTACAAGTTTTGATTTAGCAGCTATAATTATTACATCTGATTGATGTTTTATACGTGCATATGCGACACATCCATAAGCGTCCGTTGATGCGTCGCAGAATGCGTGGATTTCGATAATATCGTTTTTGTTATTTCTAAACCATCTTGGTATCTCACAATCTCGTATATTGTGAATATCCTTCTTAATAGAGTTCCATTCGTTAATAATGTCATCCGATACTTCGTCATCCCATTGTAAATTATTCTTCCATAATTTTTGGAAAAGTAATTTTAATTTAGTTGATAATGGTGTTAGCCATCCTAACGGATCAAATAGCTTGGATATCTCGGATAATAAGTTGCGTTTTGTTGGTTTAGATAATTGTTTAGCAAAATCAAATCTGAATAAAAAATTGTCTGTTTTTGTATCCCAACAAAGGCCCAGAGTTTTTGAAGTAGATTCTGATTTCAAATTAAATACAACGTCTGTGATTGTATCTTCATTTTTTGGTTGGTGTAAGTGTTCGATCAGTTGAGGTTCATTGGAAGCCCATTTTCGTAGGTTAAATCCTCCTGATTTTAACAGCGAAATTAAGTCATTTAATAGACTTTTCCCTTGTTCAATTGAATGAAACCCATGGACCACGTCATCCATATAGCAATTGTTATCTAATATGTATGATGCATCCGGGAATGTTTTTTGTTCGTCAGCAGCAAGTTTCTTTAATGTCATTAAAGCCAAAAATGGCGCTGCCTTTGTTCCGTATGTTACTGTAGTAAGTTGATAAGATTTTATAGGTTGATTAGAATTGTTTCGCCAAATTATTTTTTGCAGATGTTGATCCAATTCGCTTACCTGAATTTGCCGATACATTTTTTCAATGTCAGCGGTATATGCGAATGGATATTGCCTCCACTTGAGTAATAACAATTGCAAATCTTGTTGGAGGTTAGGTCCTTTATGCATTAAATCATTGAGGCTGTACCCAGTTGATGTGCGAGCGGACGCGTTAAAAACTACTCTATATTTCGTGGTAGTTGATTCCTCCCGTTGAATACCATGGTGCGGTAGATAGCAGTCTGGTGTAATGTTATTGTTAAGTGCTAATTTCATGTGTTTTAATTCTAAATACTCGTTCATAAATGTTTTGTAATGTTGTGACAATGTTTCTGAGCGCTGGAATTTACGCTCTAGGCTTCGGAACTGTGCCAAGGCCATTGGCTTTGATGAACCTAATTTGTTTTCTATATTTTCTTTCATGGGCAAACGCACTTCGTATCGTCCATCTTCCTTTCTGCTTGTAGTTTTCAAAAAGAAGGAGACACTTTCTTGTTCTTCCACAGACATGTTTGATGGCTCTGTTATTTCTTCTACCTCCCAAAATTTGTGTATGTCCTCCAAATCATGTAAGACAACATTACACCGAAATGTTTTGTTAGTGCCCCCACATAATATCCACCCGAGGTGGGTTTGTTGAGCTATAGGTTGGGATGGGTCAGATCCCTTAATTATACCTTCCATGAGAATGTTAGCATAGACTTCGGCCCCAAGTAGCAAGTCCACAGGTTTACTTATATAGTACTCAGGGTCCGCCAATTGTATGCTTTCAATAAAAGACCAGGAGGGCTTGTTAAATGTTTGATTAGGGAGATTTTTGAGGAGATTGTTCATAATTAGAACTTGTGTTGAGAACTTATAGTCGCTGTTAGTTGATTTACATGTTATGTTGAGCATTCCTTTGCAGGTATTTTGTTTTTCACCCACTCCGAGAACGGTACCTTTACATTTTTGACGCTTAATTTTTAACATCTGAGCAGCCCTTTTCTGTTATCAATGAGATTTGCGAGCCCTGATCGATAAGAGCTCGCATGACATGGTAAGTACCATCAGCCGCTATTACGCTTACAAGCGCTGTTGCAAGCAAAATTTCCGTGTTACCATCCTGGGAAGCATTCGATACTTTCCCACAGTTCGTATCACTTTTAGTAACTTGAGAGGTTGACTTAATAAAAGCGTCATGTAATAATGTATTATGAGGAGCCATACATTTGCGACATTGTTTTATTGAATTGCATTGTTTCCCATTATGGCTAAACAAACAATTTATGCACACTTGCAATTTCCTTGCCGTTGCAAGTTTTTGTTCACAAGGCAATTCTAGGAAAGTTTTGCAATTGTACAATCCGTGTTCACCGCTGCAACGTGGACATTTGATCCTGGACACGTGAAACGATTTTGTTTGATGTTCGCGGTTCTCATAATTATGTTTGTTTAATGTTTGATTTAAGTTATGTTTCTTAAAGTTTGTTGATGATTGAGACGAAATGTTAAAACCACTCTTATGGTGGGAGGTATCTTGTTTACGACGAACTGATTCTAAACTAATAAATTTAGTTTCCAAGAAATCTAAAAATTCTTGTAGAATCGGTAGCTCTCGGGAATTTTTGAGTGACTCAATATAGTCGTAATAGGAATCAAAGTCCAATTTTTGGGATAAGATGTGGACTACCATCGGATCCCACGTACTTATATCAATATCCAAATTACGAATAGCATTAAGGCATTCTAATGTTGTATCATGTATTTTCTTAATTTGTGGCAATGATTGCTGTTGCATGTTAGGAAGGCTTAAGATTGTATTTAAGTGGGCAGAGAATATTGCCCTTTTATTGTTGTATCGGTGTTGCAGAATGTCCCAACATACAGAATAATTATCCGAGCTTATAGATAAATGTTGGATTAACCGTTCGGCTTCGCCTTTGACCTTGCCCTTTAAAAATTGCATTTTTTGGGCATTCGAAAGCGCAGGATTATTGTGTATGGCTTCTTGAAACAAATCTTTGAAGGACATCCATTGGTTGAAATTGCCGTGAAAAGTAGGTATTTCTAGTTTAGGGGTAGACTTCTCCCTATGAACTACAGACCACATTTTAGTATTAATTGCCTTTTTTAAAGTGTTGAATTGCTTTTCGTGAGATAAATAACTTTCTTCGTATTCTTCGTTTTGATCAATTAATTCAGAATCAATTTCCCAGTGAAGAGAATCTATTGTAGACCACCTAGTTTGCAATGTTTTAAGAATATCTTCAAATTCCCATTTGTCCGAAATATGCTCTAAATTAATGTTTGAGACAGTTCTAGAAAAAGCTTTAAAATTAGCTGCCTGCTTACGCAGTAAATCGTTTAATTTGTTATTTGTGCCTTGATTCACCTGCCATGCGGGACGATTTGTTAAGCTAAATGCTTTTGTTTTATGTTCTTCTCTCGACTGCTGTTCTGTTGATAACTGCTCCGTCTCCGACTTCATTTCTAACGACATACTCTCGGTAGGCTGCTCGTGACCTCCACTGCCAGACGGAGCTTCCAGCAACTGTTGTTGCATCTCATTGATTAATGTTCTCACAGCTTTATACGATTTTAAAGTCTTCTCAAATTCTTGTTTTGTAAAATAAGCATGCGTCGAGCTTATTTCCGTAGTAAGGCGATCATGATTGTACTGGAATTCTTTCCAGTAATCATCTAAATTATTTAAACATCTTTTAAGATATTCAAATGTTCGTCTTTGTTGAGTTGTTTTCTTTAATTAATACCGATTTTTTCAATGTTAATGGCGAGAGCTAATTGAGAATCGTATAACTCAGCCATGTTTTTAAGTTAACTGCGTAAGTCTTCCAAAGCAAGAGTTAATAATGGAAAGATCTTACTTGTTTGCTGTTATACCACCGTCAGGATTCCGATGGCCAAGGAACGAGCACCAGCGCTGGACATCACTTTAGTCCTCACAATACGCACTTACAAAGTTCACACCACACTCGCGTTCACTTTCGGCTCGCGAGAGATCCGGCTCGAAGGACCATTATGTACGGGGTGTAAGGTCGTAGGTAGATATCAAACGCATAAGTGACCGTAAAAGTTTATTGTTCAAATGGAGTTCAAAGCACTTTCTTAATGTTAATGTTTAATGTTAAAAAATGTTAGAAATGTTAATGTTTTGTTATATGATGAATGCACCCGTTCTGTTCGCGATCGACAAGTACACTAACGTGTCGTATGTTCATGTTAGGACAATACATGAAAACTGCTTCGCAAGCAGGTGTTCGGGTTTACACCGAACAGTAATATTAATCAACAATTCAGCGTGTTTAATTTACTACGGGGTCTTTAAGATAACAAAACTAGATTTGATGCGTTAAACATGAATGTAAAAGTAGTAAAATATGAGAAATTGTGGGCGATATTGAATATAACGAATGTATTTACTAAACACAAATAGTAATAACGGCAAGTTTTATTAATCAAAGTTCCGTTCGCAACAAACAATATCCTAAATATAAATAAAATCTATACATATATACAGATAAATAAAATTGAAGTGTCTGTTTGTAATATTAAAATAACCGCCTTTTACTTCATGTATCTATACTATGTTATAATATTATAAAGCTGAAGAGTATGTTTTTTTGTTTGTTTGTTTGTTTGAACGATCTCCGATAATCTCCGAAACTATTGGTCCGATTTGAAAAATTTGGGTTGTTGTAGTGACATAACTACAATAGTTGGACATATGCTACCGCGGAGTTTTTTGTAGACATTATGATGTTCTTCAATATTGTTGTACATTATTTTGTTCTATAGCTAATACTTTCGGCAGCGCATTCGACGAAAGACATTTTAAGACTCATTTTTCTACACCTTCGGTTACATTGTTCAAATTTTACCAAGAATCCCTATTTTTTTTCAAAATGAAATATAGCCTATGTCAAATTGTAAGAATGTAGCATTCTATTGATGAAAGAATTTTTTAAATCGGCCCAGTACTTTTTGCGCATATTCATTACAAACATACAAAAATAGGTACAACTCTTTCTTTATAATATTAGTATAGATATAGATGTTGCACTTCTGCCTAACTTCAAGGCTGCAAAGGAAATGTAAAATGAAACCCAATATGTGAATCTGAACACTAGATTCATGTTATTAAGTAGATTTTGACATGAAAATTCTGATTCATTAGTCAGTACATCGCAGTAGGTGACAAACTTCAACAGTGTATCAGACTGTGTTTGCATACCCTAAATGAACTCCCGGGCTCAAATACCACGATGCAATGAACGGTACTTGAGTGATTGCAGATAAAAGAATAGGGAACCATTTGTTTATCATTTTATCATAGTACGCTATACTCTCGGGTCATGGCATTTTAGCTGAGCACTTTCCTTTTTGCACCGTGTACATTGTTCTGTTTTTTTTAAACTATTTTTCTTGTTTTACACTGTTACACTTTAAAAACACTGTTACAGAAGAGTTTGTATAAATTGTATAATTTCTGTACTGTTACATAAAAAATAAGAAAAATAGTTTCTTTCTTTATTTCTTTCTTCTTAAACATTTCTCTTTTCATAAAAAGGAGTTAATTATCTTCTTAGTAACTGTAACATAATCTAACCGGTACCGACTTAAGAATCACTATAAACGTGGCTACTATATTTAATGCCGTGGAAAATAAATTGGTGAAGTTCATATTTTGAAATAATACAAAACAACAACAACCTACATTTTCCCCCAGGAAGGGTTATATTGCACCCTTTCTTTGCTAGCTATCTTAATTCCCATGTTTTGCTGGCGATGACCATAACCCGACCGAAAACTATCTATCTATTCTGGGGTGCAAATTGCAACAGAAAATTTCTGAAAATGGGAAAATTCAAATAATATTTGTCCCTAGTCATAATCGAGTGTCACAGCGACGCCAACAGGATCAAAATAAGATAAGATTAAAATCCTAAGATTCAAACTCACCTACATATGTACTTTTTTTTTTAAATATAAAGCTGAGGAGTTGAAGAATTTGGACGCTAATCTCCGGGACTATATACTGGTTCGAATTGAATTATTATTTTTGTATTGGATAGTCATTTATCTAAGACAAAGCTATAGGGTATAAAACATCACGTTGCGATCAATAGGAGTCGAGCAGCGGCTGATGAAACCGTGAGGAACTAGCTAATATAATATACGTCTACAAGTTTTTCTTTATGACGTAGAATGCTTCATAAATTGCGCTCGAGAGCCATAGATGCGCTGGGACAGTGAAGTGTGCCACAAGCTGCTCTCGAAATCTCGAGATTATTTATTAGGGCCGAAGTCCCATAAGGATAATATTCAAGTAGCAAATGAGGACCAGCCTACCGCATTTTTTGGGGACAAATCAGAAGATCTTACGGTTATGGGTTTTAAAGAGTGCACTTTTATATGCGGGTGTTGTCCGAGTTCACAGATTTTCATTTACAAATTCGTAGACTCGACTCATACTAATTCTAAGATATTAAAAAGCATGTCATTATTGTTAAAATTCCTATGTTAATCCGCTGGGATAAAAGAACAGTTTCACATAAAGAATACTTTCATTTAAAAGTACTATAATCTCACCACCAAAGAGAAAGAAACACTTTGAGAGGCGTATAAGTATGACAAAACAGGAAATAGGTATGATTTAGTTCTTTATTGCTTTGTTCTATTCAGAATATTGTAATAAAGTATATGAAACGAATGATTGGTGCTCAGGTGTGCCAGGAACGACAGTTTGATGTATTACAAATCTTAGTCTACATACCGTTTGACATAATATCAATGGCTCCGTGATTGAAGTAGACAATATAGACGTCTTGACAACGTACGCAGAACCGGCGCCATTATTTCATTTTTCGATAATTCACCGAAGTTTAAAAAAAGAATTACTTATTTTTTTCTGACAGTTTGTAAGTTTTGATACATGGGATTTTGGTTGAAAATTATTGAACTGATTCATATGAAATTAAATTTCCAGACAAGCCACAATTTGCACAAAACATTACCAAGTTTGTTTGGAAAAAGTTCATACTCAAAAGAGTTTATACGACTTCAAAATGACTTTCAAAATGTTAGTATCCAAGGAAGCACAATTTGATTACACATTATTTAAAAAAAGGTCTGGTCTAGAGGAAGCCCAACCTTGACCTTTGAGTTTGTTTTAGCTTTTATCTCTAGAGGTCAGTAAAATACTGAAGTTATTTAGTCTGCCAACTAAGTACCTAATACCTACGCCTGTGTAAGTAGATTAGTAGGAATAACATTGTCATCTCCTATGTACAGACTTATTACGATGTTCGGGTACCTAGTCTATGAAGTTCTATCATCTAGTGCTTTTGAATTTAGTAGTATCGATACTATGCGCCTACAGAATGCAGTCTACACCTAGCTTTTTTAAAAGAACATCTCAAAAGAGGTATCGTGCATCGTTTCAATAAAATATTTATCATCAATTAAATACATTTAAACAGTCTCTCTTATAACCACCATAACATATATCATGCATAAGAACATGTATTATAAATCTAACAATAAATAAACCACAATAATGCCCCTTTCGTATAACTATTTACTATCAAAATATCCTGTAAAGGGTATAGAAGCTGTCAATACAAAATATAGGTACAAGTAGACCCGTCAGGCGTTTGTGAGGTTGACACTTATAGATGTCCGATTATATTTCCCCCTTTCCATTCGTTTCCTTGAAATGAATTTCGTGTATATTCAAACACTATTTATTGGATCGCTGTTCCAATGAAACATTCTACGCTAAATAAATTTTCTCGCAACCTAAAATATGAGCTGGATTTGTTTTGTCCCGATTGGTTTATGCTGGGTTTCCGATGTTCAGTCGTTCAAAATGGTCGATTCATAGGACTTTTGATGGCATGTTGTTAATTAATAGTTGTTGTGAATATCTTCACTTTGGTGATAAAATTAATGGTTTAAGCTCTGCTTCTTTTCATGTCTTCCTATCATGATGGTGTTTGATGTAGAACTCAGTTCGGCTAATTTATTGATGGATACAATACTAACTTGTTGTCGTGAATTTTATAACTACATAGCTCCAAAATTCATTTTGAAGCAGATAGTGGTAAAGTTTTAACTACCACTGGACACTGACATAAGAGTGATTTTTTTTTCTGATATCGAAACAACAACGACATAATATCTGCATATACATACATGTATAACAATATGTTGGCACCGGTTGTGTGCCATCCGTAGCGTACATCAATATTATTTTTAGTTACGACTCTTGTTTTATGAAACTTGGCAGTTATGTAGGTAATGGATTAAACAATAAAACTGCTTTCACAAAATTGAAACTATCATACACAATAGTTTTAGGCGAAATAAGAAATAACAGATTTTGTATCTGTATGTGTCCAAGCATGGCACTTATAATTTTAGTGATCGTAAAAGTTAAAAAGCCTTAGTTTCTGATTATTTTTAATCGCAGAAAGGGGTATCTGTTAGGGAGCTTTCTTGGGCTGTATAAATGATGATGATTTTGAAATAAAGGTATAAGTTTATTCAACGGTAGGTCAGTATGTGCTAAACAGTGCACCACTTAGTGCAGGCAGCTGGACTCGTTAGAGCACATTGAGTGGCGTGCCAAGAGGCTCATCAACGATGATGCGCTTGTGGAAGCCCGGCTTCAAAGCCTCGAACACAGGTGTAAGGTTACAAACCTTTCTTTCGGTTTTCTACCGGATACATTTCGGTGAGTGTGCGGGGGAATTGCACAACTTGATTCCCCCTAGTCCTTTCCATCATCGTACCTCAAGACAATCAGCGAAGCGTCACCGGTTCATGGTACATTTCCCACCCTCACGCACGAAGCGCTTTACATCAAGCTTCTTTGTACGTACTGCTAAAGAGTGGAATTCTTTACCAGAGCTTCCTGCGCACCGCTGTTCCCCCTCTGAAGTGAACTTAACATAACATGCGTGGCCTTGGTCACGTAGACACAAGACGTGTCATATTGGACTAAGAATCAATTCATCAACGTTGCTCAGATTTGCAATGCAGGCGTTTACCTACCGATAGATTGTTGCATCAAAAATTAGTCTCACACGTTATCCCCGCTACTCTTAGCTGTTAATAAGATAATAGACTATTCAATGAATACATTTCATTCTAGACGAAACTGTAAATTCGTTTATTGTATTTCAATTTGTCACTGACAAATTATTGAAATTAAAGGTTTTTGGTGGTTTAGAGGTATAAAACAATATTAGGAGAAATATTTTAATTGGTGAAAATCATCGAATGACTTCTCCCATCTGGGTGAGGCGGAAGGGAGTGTCAGACTCTTACTGCCTAAATACCACCCCGTTCCTTCTCCTGCACTTCGAGCCGGAGCCCCGGTAACCCGTTAGGTTCTCCGCGACAATATTATTATTAGGAGTATAGAGACTGATAAATAAAACGGAATGAAATATTTTTTATATTTTTGTTTAATCATACTTACAATTATCAATTAAATACTTGATTAAGTCACATCAATCAAAACAAATTATTGACTGAACTGTAAAAGAGATTATAATTTTATGTTCTAGGTATAAACTTCACTTTGCCGCCATCTTTGGGCCCCAAGATAACGCTGTAGGGATCAGTCTCGAGTTTTTTGGGCGCAGCGGGCTCAAATTTGTATTTAGTTATCAACTGGGCGATTGCTGTCCTTATTTGCATCATGCCGTAGCGTTTACCTGTTAAAATAGGAGATTATAATGTTAAAGATGGCAGAAGTTGGTCCAATTGTTATGGAGTTATGGGTTTTCATACAAATGTATTTGGAGCCAATGTGGGTGTTGAAGCAAACCCTTGAAAAAAGGGAGTATTTTGGTTTCCCAATGGATGTTTTTCAATAGACGTTGATGAAGAACTTAACTATGTTCATATAAGCTAAGAACACGTGTACTGCCTTATTTCCAACAAAACATAAAGTACCTAGGTAGCTAAAATAAATCTAATTGATATAATTAATGATCACAGTGTTGAAACATCCGGACCGGATATTTTGATAAAATACAATTTACACGTGATATTTATACTTTATCGTAATATTGGCACGTGACTGATAAAATTCTTACTATTGTAAAAAAGTTGACAATCTTACTGGTGTAGTTTAGTGTTATTTATTTAAATCCAAGGCATCAGAGCTACTGTTTATTTCCATTTAAAAGCATAAACTATTGCAACTCTGTCTCTGTCCTCGGTGTTTAAGAGCTAGTTTATATCGGAAGCATTCTCTAAACCACAAACATAAACAAAATGTAACTTTATCAAAATTAAAATAAAGTTCAAAATACCTATGCAAAACCTGGGGCCTTCACCAAATGGCAGGAACGTGAAATCATGGTTATCACTGTCAGTGGAGTTGATGAATCTCTCGGGCTTCCACTCCTCAGGTTCAGGGTAGTACTCCTCGTTGTAGTGGATGGCAACCACGTTCACGTAGACTGGAGTACCAGGTTCCACAGTCATGTTATCTGTCAGTTTGTACGCCTTGTTGCATACTCTGTCCAAGTGAGGTACTGGTGGGTATTTTCTTAATGTTTCTGTAACAACACAACACGCTATTATGCCTGACGTTTTTTTTAAAGGTTAACAGAAAGGCCTATACTCCTAGTCTTCTAGAAGCCTCACTATGTGTACCTATCTAATTACATAATGTCTTGAGTATCATTATGAACATAATAGGGTAGATGAAAGTGGGCGGCACGGCAAGTGTGGAAGAACCATGCTTCGCCACGAGTGGGCCGGCTCTACCGGAGTGATACCACGGCCTCACAGAAAACCGACGTGAAGCAACGCTTGCGTTGTGTTTCGTCGTGTATGTGAGGTTACCGGAGGCCCAATTACCCTCCCCTTCCCCAATCTCCTCAATTCCTGAATCCCCAACGATACTCAAACTCCTAATCCCCAAAAAGCCCGTAACGCACTTGTAACGCCTCTGGTGTTCCAGGTGTCCTTGGGCTACGCCGATTGCTTACCATCAGGTGATCCGTCTGCTCGTTTACCGGCTTATGCCATAAAAAATGATTAAATTTTATTTTAATGTCCGTCTAGTACCTAGATTATTTACAAACATTAGACAAGTATTTTTATTTTCTTACAGAAACGTTTTAGCTTCCACTCCTAAACTGATTCGTTTTATCTAAGCATTGTCTTTTTAAACGACACAATAAAATAGATTTTTACTTTTTATACCCTGTTATCATCCCTATAAAACATTTCACACTTAACCGGTTGACACATAAGAAATAGACAATTCACATTAATATTCGTATTTTCTTCCCCTATTCTCCTTCCTATTGGAAACAGGAAAAATAGTGACGATAAATTTCCGAATATATGTGAGCAGAAGTTAAAGTATTACACTTGTAAACGTTTTCCCTAATCGTTTCACTCACCATGCATGCATGCTGTCAGATATTTCACTTTCAACAAGTCGTCATATTCCAAGATTTCTTTTCCGCTCTCTTTTAACACCGCTGTGACTTCCTGGTAGAGTTTTTCCTGAAAAAAAAAACGTTGTATGTTCTATTTATTACTGTCTTAGCTAAAGTAACGAATGGAGTTTCTTGCTCGTTCTTCTCCATTCGAATCTATATTTTGGAATGAGCACCTACCTTCACTGACAGACTATTATTTGTTTTGTATTTGTTGACGTTTCAAAAGTACCAAATTATGTGTAATTTAAAAAAAATGCTTTGAATTTGACTTTGAGTACAAACTACGCCGACCCACTTATTTCTGTGAAATTCTTTTATTAAATCGACTTTATTAATTGGATGTAAAGTAGAAAATCCAATGAAAAAAACTGAACCAAACGTTTAGCTGTGTATTCGGCAAACGTGACTTTTTTTTGGGGACAGTCGAAGATAGGATATTGTAATAAAACTACAGTTACTATCAGTTTGTTTATGGATGCTAATCTTAATATATTGCTGCAATTATCTTTGATAACCTGAAATGCACTGAGGTATCATTTGTTTCATACTAAGCCAAAATATCTAGTGCAATAACTTTCGTTGCTCTTTTGTTGTTTATTTTAAATGGCACACTTACTTACAAATGTATTTAGGAATTGGAAAACTTTTTAACGCTTGATATAAGGTCCTTCACAATTTTATTTGGGTACATATAACATGGAGGATATCAGGCAGAGGTGCACATTATGCCACTGTATAATGTAACACCCAATTTTTACTATTTATCTTATGAGTCCCATGTAATAGGGGGTGACCCTATTGTCATATACCGGGCACAATTCGAGACTCAGTGTAACTACTGAGATTTTTTTAAAAACCCAGTAATACTTTGCCCGACCCGGGAATAAAACCCGAGACTCCTTGCTCGGCAGTTGTATTTGCGACCACTGATATATCCTCGATAATTCCACTATCCAACATAAAAATTATTACTAAAATCGGACCAGTAGTTCTAGAGATCAACGCGTTCAAACCAACAAACAAATAAATTCTTCAACTCTAAATAATAAAAAAATTGTATATAAGATTATTCTATTAGTAGGATGTGTTACCTGTTCCTCAGGATGATAAGCCAGCTCATTTAGGAAGTACGTCAATGTCGTTGATGATGTTTCAATGGAACCCAGTATGAACACTGCTACCTGAGCCATCATTAGGTTATCGGCTAATTCTGAAACACAGATAAATAAACAATTAGTGTATAACATATCCCATAAAATTTTATTATCTGTATTCGATAAGACGGCGTATTAGATATATGATAAGATTTTGAATGTGATTTTTGATCGTTATTTTGCGGTCTTTATTAAGATTATTTTTAGATATGTAGGCATTTATTTGTTTGACCGAATGAGGTTTGGTGTTCATAATCGAAGCAAGTCAGCGATGTGAAATAATCATTAGGATTTTCGTTTCAGAAATTATTACTTCGAATAAAGTATGGGCTGCGAACTGAAGGACTTATACATTTATAATTATTACATAACATAACACCACGCCTTTTATCCCCGAAGGGGTAGGCAGAGGTGCACATTATGCCACTGTACAATATAACACACACTTTTCACTATTTATATTATGAGTCTCATGTAATAGGGGGTGAGCCTATTGCCATATACCGGGCACAATTCCAGACTCCGTGCTATAACAGAGAATTTATAAAAACCCAGTAATACTAATTTTTTTTTTTAAACTTTGCCCCACACTAGGATTTTCTCCTGTGTCGTGGGTGCGGTTACAAACATACAGATTCACATACACATTATACCCAGACCCGAAACAACAATTTGTGAATCTCAGAAAGTGTTGTTCCGTGCGGGAATCGAACCCGCGACACGTTACACGGCAGCCGGTTGCCCAGCCAGCGCACCAACCGTGCCCCCTTGCCCGGCAGCACGTGTGACCACTCGGCCAACAAGGCAACGAGCACTTATAAATGAATATCCACATAAATGAAGATTTAAGAAAAACACTTCAAACTACGTACAATAAATAGCATGAAAATACAACAAAGAAGTTAATACAAAGTTCAAGGAAGGATCTGGAACAGTTTTAAGTTTCGACGTATCGTACATCGTACTGGTCTCGGAGGACGAACTTACCTGCATCGGATCCTACGGGGAGTTTCAAGTTCGCCTTTAACTTTAATAAATGATTGACGAGGTCCTTGTCATTGGATTCTCCAGTTTTCTTTCTTTGTGCTACTACTTCATGGAATAACTTCCTTATATGTTCTGTAGCGGGCTGCGAGAAGAATTTCAATCTGAAAATGTGGATGTTTTGTTTAGGCGAGTAGTAAGTAGGTAGTGGTTCGATAATCTACTGGCAATTGGTTTTTAACTTTAAAATAGGGTAATAGAGGTGAAGTTACGTTAATTTAAGTTGTGTGATGACGGAGTGATGCTGACTTAAGGCCAATTTTTAATGCTCAGATAATTTTAACTGAGGAATAAATTTCAGTATTTGACAATTCTTCCATTCTAAAAACTGTCAACTGTTAACTTTATTCTACAGTTAAAAATTAACTGCATAACATCAGAACATTACGCTTTTTATCTGCGAAGGGGTAGGCAGAGGTGCACATTATGCAACTGTATAATGTAACATCCACTTTTCACTATTTATCTTATGAGTCCCATGTAATAGGGGGTGAGCCTATTGCTATATACCGGGCACAATTCCAGATTCCGTGCTACTACTGAGATTTGACTGATGTTTGAAAAATCGGCTCTAAGAGACTACATTATCTCATAGAGACTAAGCGGCAGCGCTCTCTGATGAATCAGATCCTTAAACTGTGATATCCAAGAGTTTTATATTTTTTTGCTGTGATTCCAAAAAAATGACATTTGGGTCTTTAAATAAAGAGTGAATCTTGAATATTTTGTTCACAAGATACAGTAAGTGAAAAGAGATTAAAAGGAATCTTTGATGTCTTTAGGCGACGACTATATAAGCAGACACGTGTTAGCTTTACTATTGGATTATGTTACAGAAGATGTTTTTTTTTCATAAATTATAACACTAACATATTCTTCATTCAACGTTTTTCATACATTAAAAATAAAAAAGTCAAGTAAAATATTCTATTTAAAAAATAATCTGCAGTTACTGCATCGCTACCGAAATCTATATATATATAATTCAAAGGTGATTGACTGACTGACTGACTGACATAGTGATCTATCAACGCACAGCCCAAACCGCTGGACAGATTGGGCTAAAATTTGGCATACAGATAGATGTTATGACGTAGGCATCCGCTAAGAAAGGATTTTGATAATTTCCACCCCCAAGAGGGTAAAAAAGGGGATGAAAGTTTGTATGAAACTTTGTCAGTTTTTAACTGATCGGGTTGAAATTTGGCATGCAGATTGATGTTATGACGTAAGCATCCGCTGTGAAAGGATTTTGATAATTTCCACCCCCAAGGGGGTAAAATAGGGGATGAAAGTTTGTATGAGACTTTGTCAGCTTTAAACCGATCGGGTTGAAATTGGCATGCAGATAGATGTTATGACGTAGGCATCCGCTGTGAAAGGATTTTGATAATTTCCACCCCCAAGGGGGTAAAATAGGGGATGAAAGTTTGTATGGGACTTTGTCAGTTTTAAACCGATCGGGTTGAAATTTGGCATGCAGATAGATGTTATGACGTAAGCATCTTCTAAGAAAGAATTTTGATCATTTTCACTGCCAAGAGGGTAGGTGAAAGTTCGTATGGAACTTTGTCAATTATAAAACGATCTGGTTGAAATTCGGCGTGCCGATAGATATTTTGACGTAAACATCCTCTAAGAAAGGATTTTGATCATTTCCACCCCCCGAGGGGGTAAAATAGGGGTGAAAGTTTGTATGAAACTTTGTCAGTTTTACACCGATGGGAATGAAATTCGGCATGAAAGTAGATGTTATGACGTAGGCATCTCCAAGTAAGGATTTTGATCATTTCCACCTCCAATGGGATAATGTAGGGGATGAAAGTTTGTATGAGACTTTGTCAGTTTTACACAGATCGGGTTGAAATTCGACGTGTAGGTAGATATTATGACGTACACGTCCCTTTAGAAAGGTTTTTGAACATTTCCACCCCAAAGTGGGTAATATAGAGGGTGAAAGTTTGTGTGATACTTTGCCAGTTTTAAACCGATCGGGCTGAGACTTTGCATGCATAAAGTTACTATGACATAGGTATCTCCTTAGAAAGGATTTTGATAAATTCCACCCCTAAGGGGATAAAATAGGGAATGATAGTTGGTGTGAAATTGGGAATGAAAATTGAATCTAGAATCATTAAATCTTTTTGAATTACATTCGGTAAAACGATGATTTGGGACCTGAGTAACGTATGATAGTTTTTATCACAGAAGTCCCTCGGGAACGGGAACTATGCGTCAATGCTCCAGGACTCTCTATCTTTTAACCACTGAACTTATTTCATAGAGTTTCTGTACAACAATAGTCGAAGTTTTTATTACTCAAAACTTACGTGATCGGCCCGGCCCGATCACGTAAGTTTTGAGTAATAAAATAAAAACTGGTAAGAACCCTGCGGGATTTTTAATTTATTGAAATTACGATAAATCATTTCACAATAGGTAAATCTTAATTGGGCACTGAATTGATTCTGATGAATTCTGTCAGAAGTCATTAATTAATCTACGCGGACGAAGTCGCGGGCAACAGCTAGTATTATATAAAACATATGACGCCAATGGAAAGCCTACATATAGACAACTACACTTCGTTGTCCAATATTGTCGATAGCTGACTATTACGCTATCGTCGATTCAATAACAGCATTAATATTTTGATATTAATTGATTTCGTATCCCGATAGCCTGTGTACGATTACCGCTCTGATTATTATCTTTCTTCTATCATTTTGTTGTTAGAGGTTTATCAGCAAACAAAATGCAATTAGTCCGAACTAACATAATTTAGTTTAAGCAAAGTCAGATAGAACGTTTTTGTCTCGGAACAATAACTATTAGTTATTGTTCCGAGGTTTTTGTTCTCCCAATTCCAGTCAAGTGTCATCTGTGTCACCCACAAAACAGGTTTTCTTTTAATAGGTATTTCTAATAATATTTTACCTGAAGATCTCAGCAATAACAGGTAGGAAGAAGACCATAGTGAACTCCAATCCTCTCCAGAAGGTCCATTTCACCATGTGTTGTGTGATGTCCCAGAGGGGAGACGCAAGTTCTTTCAAAGCACTCACTCGGATGCCGAACACTGTATACGCTACTGTGTCCGATGTGTACATCGAAAACAGTTGCTGTAACAAGATAAAAGTTATCATTAGAAACCACCTGATGGTAAGCAATCGGCGCTGCCCATGAACACCTGAAACACCAAAGGCGTTACAAGTATTACCAGCCTTTTGTGAATTTGGTGATTGTGGGAGATTCGGTGTTTAAGGAGACTGGGGAAGGGGGTAATTAAGCTTCCGGTAACCTCACTAACACGACGAAACACAATGCAAGCTTTGTTTTACGACGGTTTTCAGTGACGCCGTGGCATCACTCCGGTCGAGCCGGCCCATTCATGCCGAAGCATGGCTCTCCCACACTCTCATTATCAGCTTGTAAATACCCTCCGCTCCGCTGAATAAATAAATGATGGAACAGATCAGAAAATGCCACTTTCATTTATTGGTTACCCATTTAGCACTATGCTAAAAAAGGCAGGAATACTCCGTAAATGTGTAAAAAAATATGTTAAGAAGTCCTTTATACTTTCCAAAATCATCACACTTTGACAATACTTTAGTAGGGTATTCTAAGGACTGGAAGTCTTGGCACAAAAACCGATACATCTATAAGAATTATGTAGCATCCGTGTGAATCCGAGGCGTTTTGCTAATATTGTTTAAAAAGTGCAACGCGGCAGTTTAAAGACCTGCCTCGTTGGCCGAGTGGTTGCAAGTGCGACTACCGGGCAAGGGGGTATTACTGGGTTTTAAAAAAAATCTCAGTAGCCTGGAATTGTGTCCGGTATAAGGCAATAGGCTCACCCCCTATTACATGGGACTCGTAACATAAATAGTGAAAAGTCGGTGTTACATTGTACAGTGGCATAATGTTCACGTTTGCCTACCCCTTCGAGGATAAAAGGCGTGATGTTATGTTGTGTTATGTTTAAAAAGCAATGAAATAGAATACTGTAGTGAAGCTAAAAGTATGAGAGCGGGATGTATCGTGACCGTCTTCAAGCCTCAGGTATCGATCTCCAATATCATTTCCTTTTCAGTCAGCTACCGAAGCTACATCTTCGTTAACTATTTCTTTTTTTATTTCCCTGGTAGCTTGGCATTGTCGTCCATATTTTTTATATTTTTTTTTAGTTACAGTTCTTTGAGCAAGCAGTTTTGTTAGAGGTTAATTGTGTTTATTCTGTTTTTAAAATTTCTTTTTAAAACAAATAGATCGTCTACGAAATGAACAAACGTGCGTGTACCTAATATAAAAATGAATCGATAAATATGTTGCTAAGTGCAAATCTCGAGAACAGCTGAACCGATTTCGGTAATTAGTTTTTGTTTGTTATTGTTAGGAGATTCTTGAAGGCGAAAAGTTCAGTTCGTTGGATTCGCTAGTTTTAAATAAGATATTAAGCCTATGTACGTTCGTAATAATTTCTTATTATTTTGTTTCTTGTGATTGATGAACGACAGTAGATGAACAAACTTTTAAAGTTTTGTGCTCATAATATTATTAGAAAGTAAGATCCATCAATGCGCACTAAGTTTGTAAAATCTAGCGCTTTATAATATAAAGAAAAATAGACCTTATGTACTTGTCTTAAAAATATTTATATAGGACATAGGTATTCTATAAGACAGACTGGTAGATTAAGTCCACTTTGTTTACGATTGTACATGAAGCATTTAAAATTAAATAAATAAATGTATTAAACATTACTGGGTATTACTGGGTTTTTAAATAATTCTCAGTAGTATCACGGAGTCTGGAATTGTGCCCGGTATATGACAATAGGCTCACCCCCTATTACATGGGACTCATAACATAAATAGTGAAAAGTGGGTTTTACATTGTACAGTGGTATAATGTGCACCTCTGCCTACCCCTTCGGGGATAAAAGGCGTGATGTTATGTATTAAACATCATCGGTTACCACCAGCCGAGATAGTGGTCAAACTTCATTGCGTAATTATGATTTTGTAAATAAACTAGGCTTACTATTTACCTCGTTAATATGTAGTTAAATGTTACGTGACACCTAGCACATTGGCAATGGCTATTAGACCACGATCGATCGGCTAATTGCTTCTGTCATCAAGAAGATAATAATTATATGATTAATAGGTCTATTTGAGTAACCATTAATAAACGATCTTTTGCATTTTTTGTGAAGGTAACATAACATCACGCCTTTTTATTTTTGAAGGGGTAGGCAGAGGTGCACATTACGGCCTTTAATATTACTGTGACAATGCAACACCAACTTTTCACTATATATGTTATGAGTCCCATGTGTCCCATAGGGGGTGAGCCTATTGCCATATATATCGGGCACAATCCCAGAATCTGAACCAGACTGAGAATTAAAAAAAAATCTCATATGGCATATATACCTACAGATAAATAAGATTTTTTTTTTAAGGGGGGAAAATCATCGAATGACTGCTCCCGCCTGGGTGAGGCAGGAGGGAGTGTCAGACTCTTACTGACTAAAAACCACCCCGTTCCTTCTCCTGCACGTCGAGCCGGAGCCCCGGTTACCCGTTAGGTTCTCCGCGACAGATAAATAAGATTGGATTGTCTGTTTGTAATATTAAAATAAACGCTTTTTACTACATGCATATGAATAGACATACCAAAATAACATGTACCTAAATGTTTTTTAATTTTTGTCTGTCGGTCTGTCGGCCTGTCTGTTTGTACTGACTAATCTCTGGAATACCTGGACCGATTTTGCAAGAATTTAAGAAATAAAATTTAATCTAAAAATGTTATGCTCCAAAATTTATATTCTACGCGTATGAAGTCGCGGGCAAAACGGAACAGCTAGTAAAAACTAAATTCGAAAACGACTAGACATTTGGTTAATTTCTTTTGTTGTGTACGTTATTTATTTATTTATTTTTCCACTTACATTTATCTTTACAGGTTAATGCCGTAAATGTTATTATAAGAAAAGATTTGCTCGAGAGAAAAACCTTACAAAACCGAGAACATCGGAGAATGGCAACCTAGGTCACCTAGGCCTAGTCATAGGGCACCTAGTTTTAATGTAAAATATAATGTATTATGTACATACCTTAAGGTCAACAGGTTCATTTTTCTCGATGTAATCCTTCTGCACCCTGCGCACGAGTTCCGTGGAGTTTATGTTCATAAGTTCCGTGACTCCTTTCAAACGAAGACTTGTAAACATCGGCGATAGCTCGCTCCTCATTTGAATCCACATTGGACTCTGAAAATTTTATTTTGTAATAAACAAATAGCTAAATTTTATTGTTCCTGTACCGAAAAAATAACTATCTTGTTGTGAATGAGACTGATTTAGGTCTAAAGTATGGCATCTACTGATTTTCTTAGGACTGTTAATTATAAAATAATTTGTGTAAAAAATGGATTGTTGAATAAAAATTTAAAAATAAGTTAAACATGGCCAAATAATAAATAATCAACAAAGGTTGCGAATGATAAATTGCGAATTTTATAAATAATTTTAGCACCGTATCAACAACCCGTTACTACCAACTCGTTACTTAATAGTTGTTTGTTTACATAATAAATGCATTGCTTACCTTGATACTGAACAAATTCAATGACCCCAAAGGATCATCTTTCATCCCAGAATAGCTGTATCTATCTTGGAAACTGTCACTATCTTTCACAAGAATTTTCTTTGAGAGATCCTTCGAGAGCAGCATGAGGGCTGGTTTCCATGACATGAAGATTCCAATATAATCATACTTCTTGTACTTTTTACCTAGATCGTAGAACACATCCCAGAAACTCCTTCTCATGAGGAACGAAAGACTCCCGAAAATAAACCTTGGTTCATCGTAAGGCACGCCACGCTTCTTCCAATATCCATAATTACTTCGCACGAAAAAATAGAAAATAGATAAACAAGATATTATAAAAACAAGAACCAACTCTATGATAAACCCGAACATATCGACGACCGATGTGTTCGCGTCTCCACTACAATGTAAATTAGGTCTCCACTCGGTTAGTGCCAGATAGCGAGTGAATTCAAATCAGTGGATTCGTACTTTTAAATTGTGTTTGTAGATAAAAAAATTATCAACTCATTACGTATTTTTTATCTGTACGTTAAGGATTAAGTATCTACACGTGCCTTCATCACGATGAGATAGCACTTTTTAAATATGCATCTAGCAGTTGCAATGGTGTCTTAAGTTTATTTCACCTATTAGTACGACTAATGCATCTTTCTTCACACCTAATACATCAAGAAGTCATGGATTTGTTAAAAAAAAAAACTGTTTCTATGTAATTGCACTATTCAATGCAAGATTTCTCAAGAATTTATTGATGTCATTAAGATTTTGCACACACACCTGCCGCGTGACTACGGCCAGGTATCTACTGCGTACTGTGTGCAAAGGATTTCAAATTGATGAGCATAACTGATGACTATCGGACAGTCAATAGGTATTAGGTTTAGAAAGATGTTGTGTTCGTCCGTCATTTTATTTTTTTTAAATATTTGTAGCATTAATTGATGCGTTAGTGGTTTTGTAGGAGTTATTAAAACTGAATAGGAATATAACATAGGAATAGTTAATTTAAAATTAGGGCAACAATCGCGTCATAATTTCGTCTTTTTGCCAAAATAGTTTCAACTCTTTAGTGTAACACATAATATGTGTATATATTATATATTTATTAATATCCTGTTTTATTAATTTTTTAATAAAGGTTTAGGTACTTTGAATTGGACGACATATTTAGTGCCCTTTTTTACATCAATTCATTGATATTTTTGTTAAGAACTTGAAACGTTTGCATTAATTTTAGGTATTTTTCGATTGCATATGACTTTAAAATGGTCTGTTGAGGACCAAAATTTACTTATGTTCATCTCTTTTTACAAAAACTTGAACACTTTATCAATATTATTTAGACACCTATTTTTATGTCATATTCATAATTACATAAGAGTTAAAAATAAATACGCGCCACTGGATCATTTTTCATCTATGTTGTGACAAGATTAAAAACGTTGCATCTATTATTTATTTTTTGTAGGAAACCGGGACAAGTAACTGGTTTTCTAGAAGTGGCTATAAGTCTCAGTGAGTCGTATTTCTATATTAAAAATTTCATGTTTATATAGGTTTTTTAAGGGGGAAAAATAATCTAATACCTCCTTCTGCCCGGGGTGAGGCGAGAGGGAGTGTCAGACTGTTACGGACTAAAAACCTTCTACTCTTGTTTCGAGCTGGAGCCCCGGCAACCCGATAAGTCTTCAGCATCTCCGTATCGGGTACCAGCCCTAAAGTTTACTTTGACAGGGCAAGGGTTTTATGCGAATAATCGATCTTCAGGACGCGTTGTGGCATTAATGATCATAATCCATTTCAACGACGACGACGATTCGCGTTCACCCACCGGTTCGCGTACATGTTACGTCACATAAGAGTCTTAGACTAAAACAGTAGATGCAACCACAATAATCAAAGAAAAGTATTCTTTATTTTAATGGATTTAGAGTTTGTCACGATATTATGGTCGAGTGTTCGTAACCTCGTAAGCAAGTCATAGATTTAGATGGGGTAAAATGAGTTCTTGGAAGTAAGATTTTGGAAATGTATACTAATAAAAATGTAAAACTGTCGAATGACTACATAGAATTTAATAATTATTTTTTAGTAATGTTTGTTATCGTTAGAAGGAAGTTTGTATAAAGGAAAGAATCGATACATTTATCGGGAACACCTGGAAATAGCACCCAAGCGAAGCTGGGGCGGACCGCTAGTACCAACCCAATAAAAACTTTGTGCTCCATCAAAGGTATTATAATATTATGTTAAGGTAAGCAACGCATGTATGTCTTGGTAATGTCAAGGTGAATTCTGCATATAAATATCCATATAGATATGCAAATAGGTAAACAGTAAACATACTATTTATCTTTTTATGTAGTAGGTAGTTTAGCAATGGACATGTTTTGAATACTATTGAATAACTACAAAAAAAAACAACAATAAATAATAAGATAAATAAAAATCCTTTATTTTCAGGCGTCGACGGCCCATAGAGTGTTAGTAAATAGTACAAACTTAAAAAAACTATGTTAGTTAGTAGTAACACACGAGTTCAAAAATAAAATAAAACAAAATAATACATACACAAATACAGTACAGATTATTATTAGAAGCTTTATCAAGCTCCACGTCTGACATGCAGCTTGATAAATCTATCTATTGTAGGCCCTTCTAGCCTTTCTGCAAACACTTTCATGCCGCTGATCCTGATGCCACTTTTTTGCACATGATCGCGAAATAATCATCAGTGTGCGCATCCGCGAACATACCTGACTATATATAATGAATATAATGCTATGTGCTTCAAACTAAAATGCTTAAGGTGTCCTCTTACAAGGAGCGATTACTATACAAATACTACTTGATGCTCCAAGTTTTCTGTTTTCTCTGTCTGTCCCCATGGCTCTTAAACCATATTTTCTAACAACACACCATTGAGTTCGTTTTTTTATTGCATAAGCCAGTAAAAGAGCAGACGGGTCACCTGATGGTAAGCAATCGGCGTCGCCCATAGACACCCGAAGAACCAGAGGTGTTACAAGTGCGTTACCGGCCTTTTAGGAATTTAAGGATTGTTGGAGATTCAGTGATTGGGAAACGGGGTAATTGGGCCTCCGATAAATTCACTCACATGACGTGAAAGGTCGGTTTCGTTTCGGTTTGTTCTTAAAATCTTTGTACCCTAACTATATCCCACCACTATATCAAGACAAGACCTGTTAAAAATTGTTAAAAATCATCCCCTAAATTTGTTCATACAAAAGTAGTCTTTAAATATTGGAAATGAGGTCTATAATGTAGTTAGTGGAGAGCGGTTACCGGTGACCGCTTGGGGATATACGGTTATGCAAGCTAACAATAACTTCGATAAAAATGGCACAAAAACATAATTATAAGTAAACGCTATTTTAGTATATGATGCATCACTTAAACAAATAGATACAGTTGTAACCTAAGTACATACGTACTCACACACTTAAATATTATTTTACTATGCATTGAAAAGTTGAGAATCATTCTACAAATTATCACCAAATAAATGATTTCACACGCAATCGTTAATTCTATTGCAAAAACTACATAGCAACAATATGATTACGGAACGTGTAATATGAAGTTTTGTGTTCCGATAAAGGTGTATCATAGTTTTTGTTCTCTGCTGGACGTATGCCTCCTCCATAGTACGTCTCTGAGCTCGATCTATACATACACGTACAGCTGATAGACAGAATAAATAGTATTTTTGTGGTATATATATACTGTATCTGTCACATCTTTTTTATGATGAGATAAGCGGGTGAACGAGCAGACGCATCACCTGATGGTAAGCAATCGGCGTCGCCTATGGATACCTGGAAGACTAGTTTGAGGATTGTTGGGGATTCAAGGATTGGGGAGATTGGGGAAGGGTAATTGAGCCGGTTCGGTTTGATTTTGTTTTCTGTTTCCATTCTTTTGTCATCCAATCACTACCTAAAGGCCAATCAATCAATCTTAGTCACTTGGGGGGTGCGTCGGGGATCGCGAGAGCGTCGGGGATCGCGAGACGATCTCCGGCCACCGCAAGCACGGGCCGGCGGACGGCGAACACGGGTGACTCGCCGCCCGACCAGAACCAGGCCCGAGCGTACGGCGCGTCGCGTTCCACGCGCGCCTCAAGGAGCCATCAGACCACCACAGATGGGGCCTAACAGGGCTGATGCCGATACGGAGCTGCGGAAGACTTAACGGGTTGCCGGGACTCCGGCTCGAAGTGCAGGAGTAGGAACGGGGTGGTTTTTAATCAGTAAGAGTCTGACACTCCCTCCCGCCTCACCCGGGCGGGAGAAGTCATTGGATGATTTTCCCCCCTCAAAAAAAAGTCACTAGGGGAGTGACTGATATGATAATGGTTAAAAATCTGTAATACAGATGCATTATTGCGATTTTTCGTTTGTTTTATACCGATGTGATTAAGGAACATCAACGTAATGTAATACGAAGTTTTGTGTTCCGATAAAGAAGTAGATGTGTAATGTGTATCGTAGTTTTTGTTCGCTGTTGTACGTATGCCTCATCAAGTACGTCATTGAGCTCGATCTATACTTAGATCATAGACATAATAAATAATATTTTTGTGGTATATAGATACATAAACTGTATTTGTCACGTATTTCACATACAATCACTACCTTAAGGCCTAGCTTTGACTACTCCATGTTAAAGGCCTATCAATAAATCTTAGTCACTGGGGGAAGCCTATGTTCAGCAGTGACTGCTTAAACTGTCAAACACCAAGCGGTCACCGGTGACCGCGACCTATTGTTCTTTAATTGTGTCTATAAAACCGGTACTCGACGAGTTAAAACTCTATAATACAGATGCATAATTACGGTTGACTGTCTCATTGGCCGAGTGATCGCAAGTGCGACTGCCGGGCAAGGGGTCTCGGGTTCGATTCCCGGGTCGGGCAAAGTATTACTGAGTTTTAAAAAAATCTCAATAATAGCACGAAGTCTGGAAATGTGCCCGGTATATGGCAATAGGCTCACCCCCTATTACATGGGACTCATAACATAAATAGTGAAAAGTGGGTGTTACATTGTAAGGTGGCATTAAGAGCCGTAATGTGCACCTCTGCCTACCCCTTCGGGGATAAAAGGCGTGATGTTATGTTATGTAATTACGATTTTTCGTTTGTTTTATACCGATGTGATTAAGAAACATCAACGTAATGTAATACGAAGTTTTGTGTTCCGATAAAGAAGTAAATGTGTATCGTAGTTTTTATTCGCTGCTGGACGTATGCCTCATCAATAGTACGTCATTGAGCTCGATCTATACTTAGATCATAAACATAATATATAATATTTTTGTAGTATATAGATACACAAACTGTATTTGTCACGTATTTCACGTCCATTCATTGTTTAAAGGCCTTTTTTTTTAAGGGGTAAAATGATCGAATGTCTGCTCCCGCCTGGGTGAGGCGGAAGGGAGTGTCAGACTCTTACTGACTAAAAACCACCCCGTTCCTTCTCCTGCACGTCGAGCCGGAGCCCCGGTTACCCGTTAGGTTCTCCGCGACTGTTTAAAGGCCTAGCTTTTACTATTCCATGTTAAAGGCCAATTAATCAATCTTAGTCACTGGGGGAAGCCTATGTTCAGCAGTGACTGCTTAAAAATCTATAATACAGATGCATAATTATGATTGACTGCCTCATTGGTCGAGTGATCGCAAGTGCGACTGGTTCGATTCCCGGGTCGGGCAAAGTATTACTGAGTTTTTATAAAAAAATCTCAGTAGTAGCACGAAGTCTGGAATTGTGCCCGGTATATGGCAATAGGCTCACCCCCTATTACATGGGACTCATAACATAAATAGTGAAAAGTGGGTGTTACATTGTACAGTGGCATTAAGAGCCGTAATGTGCACCTCTGCCTACCCCTTCGGGGATAAAAGGCGTGATGTTATGTTATGTTATGTAATTACGATTTTTCGTTTGTTTTATACCGATGTGATTAAGAAACATCATTGTAATACGAAGTTTTGTGTTCCGATAAAGAAGTAGATGTGTATCGTAGTTTTTGTTCGCTGGTGGATGTATGCCTCGTCAATAGTACGTCATTGACCTCGGTCTATACAAATACATATTTTGACGGCACGGTTGGCGCGCTGGCGGAACAACTCTTTGTGTGATCCACAAATTATTGTTTCGGGTCTGGGTGTCATGTGTATGTGGACTTCTATATTTGTAATAGACAAGATAAATTCCTAGTGAGTGGCAACGTTTTCTTATTGAAATAAAACAGATCATAGAGATAAAAAATATTTTTTCCAGATAGGTACCTACATATGTACATTGCTTCTGTCACATCTATCATTGATGTCGCGGAGAACCTAACGGGTAACCGAGGCTCCGGCTCGACGTGCAGGAGAAGGAACGGGGTGGTTTTTAGTCAGTAAGAGTCTGACATTCCCTCCCGCCTCATCCAGGCGGGGGCAGTTATTCGATGATTTTCCCCGTTAAATAAAAAAAATCCATCTTATAGTACGGGTGCATAATTGCGATTTTTCTTTTGTTTTATCCCTATAAGGTTGGGAGCATTGATTATCCTATGTATTAGGTTTTGTGTTCCGATAAAGAAGTTTGAGTATCATAGTTTTTGTTCGATGTAGACGTAGGTTCTCTTCAATGGTACGTCACTAAGCTCGATCTATACATACACATACAGATCATAGATATAATAAATAATATCTTTGTGGTTTATAAATATATATAGGCTGTATCTGTCACATATTTTTTCAATCACTGCTTACCCTAGTAATATTATAAATGCGAAAGTTTGTGAGGATGTATGTGTGTTTGTTTGTTGGTCTTTTACGCAAAAACTACTGATCGGATTTAGATAAAATTTGGAACACAGGTAAATTAGGTGTAGAATAACATATAGACCACTTTTTATATTTGATGGGCCGACGTCAGACCCCTACCTCGCCTGGTGGTAAGCGATGATGCGGTCTACGATGGAGCACGTTGTCCCATAAAAAACCTATTCACTCAGGCCTTAGAGACACCCAGGTTATCCCTTCAGGATTTTTTTTTCGCGGTTTATGTCGCTGGGTGAAACTAGTAAAATCTATAATACAGATGCTTTTTTTTAAGGGGCGAAAATCATCGAATGGCTTCTCCCGCCCGGGTAAGGTGGGAGGGAGTGCCAGACTCTTACTGACTAAAAACCACCCCGTTCCTACTCCTGCCCTTCGAACCTGAACCCCGGCAACCCGTTAAGTCCTCCATGACTCCGTAATACATATGCAAAATTGCAATATTTCGTTTGTTTCGTCCCGATGTTGTTGGGGCATTTGTTAACGTGTGTGTTAGGTTTCGTGTTCCAATATACATAGAAGTAACCGTCAATGTCGTAGTTTTTTATCACTGTTGTTCATACATCTCTTCAATAGCAGATCATTAAGATGGATCTTCAACGCTATTTACATCTATACACTATTAAAAACTTTATTCTTAAAACTATATTAATACTGATGCGAGATTATTAACATAGGTAGGTAAGATGGTATCTTACAAAGAAGGTTTTATTTATTAGGAAAATCATCCAATGACTTCAGCCCGGGTGAGGCGAGAGGGAAGTATCTTACTGACTAAAAACCACCCTGTTCCTACAACTGCACTTCGAACTGGAGCCCCGGCAACCCGTTAAGTCCTTCGCGACTCCATATCTGTATTAGCCCTAATTGGGCCCTATCCGTGGTGGTCTGATGGCTGTTTGAGGCCTGGTTCTGATCGGGCGGTGAGAAGTGATTTGAAAAAGCGATTTTGCCTTTTAACCGAATCTATATTCAGATATAGACGTCCCTGCATAGCTGTTTGATATTTTTTTTTAGATAAAAACGTGATTACATTGATTGTAATGATAGTTATTTAATATAAATGATAACGAAATATAATCGTGATACATGTCTCTTAAATATCTGATATTAAAGGATAACGATTGCCGGGTTTTTTTATTAAGTCAGAATGCTTGTAATATAGTAAGTAGTTGTTTTATTAATTAAATAAATAAATAATGTAGCCAGCTAAATGTGGAACAAATTTTACATATATAATTTAAATACAAGTTGTAAATTGTAAGACCTCTTAGAGACGTTGACCTCTGATGGTAAAAAAGAAGTTCTATTGTCATAAAGTTAAGGAATTAAATGTTTATTTGATTTAATAATTTATAGTTGTAATCAACTGCAACGGCTGATGTTGCATAAATATTCTTATTCTTTCATGAAACTGCATAAGGCTGTATATTCGCAACTTATGTAACCACATTAATGAGCTGTTGAGTTTCCAAATACCTAAACAAAATAAAATAAAATACTACGAAATCAAAATCGATTAAAATTTGAAACAATTTCATTTTGTCAGCGTTTCGAGAGCATTCCCTTTACAATCTGTATAAGTATAAAGTATGTATTTAGTTCTTTCATTTTGTAGGTGTTTTAATTTTAAATTAGTAAATAAGTACTTTAATGTAATGAACTGGACGTGTTCTTGTATTTATCTTGAAAACAAATTACTCTTTCTTGTTTTACTTTAATTACTTACTGTCGAGGTGGTGCCGTCGAATACTAGGGCTTATTTTCTTTGATTGATTTTGTTTATAAATGGTCGGCCATCTTGTATACCTATATTAAAGTTAAAATTATGATAATGTCAAGTACCTATCTACTGATTATAAAAAGAATTTGTATTATTAGTTCTGCTATGGTTCCTTTTTACTACCGGGCAAGGGGTCTCGGGTTCGATACCCGGGTCGGGTAAAGTATTACAAGGATTTTTAAAGAAAATCCTTAGTATTAGCACGGAGTCTAGAATTGTGCCTGGTATATGGCAATAGGCTCACCCCCTATTACATGGGACTCATAACATAAATAGTGAAAAATGGGTGTTATATTGTACAGTGGTATTAAAATGCTGTAATGTCTCTCTGCCTAACCCTTCGTGTGTAAAAAGGCGTGATGTTACGTTCCTTTTTACCTTAACAGGATAAACAGATCACTAATGCTGCAAAGTACCTCAAAACTGCACTTACGCTACGAATGCACAATTCTTATTATAGTGTGGGTAGAAAGGCGATAGATACTGTTAATAAATAGGTAGATTTAAACACAATACAAATTTACTGCATTAGTTTAAAAATCATATACAAACAAAGAGTAGTAATCAGGTTTGTCATAAAATCGTGTGTACTTTTGATTTCTCAAAGGTTAATAACCTAAAAACCTAATAACAAGAAATGTTATCAATATTTATTGTTGTGCTATAGAATAAAGTTAAAAATGTCACTTTCATCGGGTATCAATTGTTATAAAAACAAATAAATGGGTACAGTACATTAATCTTATCATATTTGTAATAATAAAACACAAACTCTCAATAGGTAAACTATTGTAAATATATATTGTATATGTAAATACGTAAAAATTCTCAATAGGTAAAGTAGAAAAACCCAGTAATATTTTATCCGACCCGGAAATCGAACCCGAGACCTCTTGCCGTCACAATTGCGACCACTCGGCCAACGAGGCAGTCCTCTTCTATTTACGTTTAAAACACCGACTTCAACCACCTCTATTTTTTAAAATCGGTTAATTAATATACTAAAATCTTCTCCTAAGTGCAACAAACACTTTTCTGGAAACAGCATCAAAATTGGCTCGGCCAATCGCGCACAGACATACATATACATACAGACATACATACAAATCAAACTGCGAACCTTCTCTTTTGAAGTCCTATTATTCTGATTTTGGATTAGATTCTAAATCCAAGAGAAAGAAGAGAAAGTGAATGAAAAGGATAAAAACACTATATAGTTCCTCACAAAAACAGACGGTATAAGGAATCCCGAGAAGGTACAGCATCACGTACAAAGCGTGACGTCACGCTTTGAGGGTTGTCTCCATTTAATTAACATTGCTCTATAGCTGTAACAATAAGTCATTGATCAAGATACGGCCCGCCTTAGAAAACCTTCGCAGAATTTCTCTTATTTACAATTTGATTACATGAAAATATAACACGAACATTAGGTACTATGTTTTTACCGTATTTCCAGTTAATTTCGCCGTTAATTTAAAACAAATACAAACAAGTGAATCGGATGGACATGGCAGGAAATTAAATTGGTGAGTGTGACAACACTGCGCGGTCGTCCGATTGAATTACAAGTGGCCGTCTCACAATGTCGCTGGCCAGACACACAAGTTCCAACTACCATGACATTCGGGAATATTCGCTAGCCGACATTCACATGTTTTCGAATTTCAAATTTCGAATGTTCCTGATATTTTATGCGATGAATTTCAAATCGAGAGAGAAATGTTTCCACTGCGAATTCGACATGACACATTTAGTTTTCAGTTGATGACGTTGAGCAGTTTTATAATGTGATGGAGTATGCTAAAATATAATAATTCAACTTGAACTTCGGCTAAGAATGGAAATGTACTATGTATTATGTTCATATATTTGGCGCAACTGCAAAGTCTTGACGGCTTTTATGCACGCTTGTACATGGAATGAAGTGGATAAAACACAAACAAAAGGATTGCTCAGAGCAACGGGAAGTTCCTTTTAGGTTCGGCGTCAATGAAACTGCAATTATTCGCTGGCAGAGTCTTATAAAGGCACTTATTATATCCTGAAGTGGGAAATTAAAAACAGACGGAGGCAAAGTTACGTAAGTAATCCTTTACTGAATTCTCGTCAGATATACAATGAAATATCGGGCGTTGTGGCGATGCTAGTAACCCCATTTTACGGTTGAGGTACCCCGGAGCATGGCACCCGACGTCTACGTGTTTATCGTCGAACAAACTTCATAACCTTTTATTTCTGTCTATTTTTAGACCGCCATCTTTCTTCGCAATAGATCTGTGATATATTTGTGATTTGACGACATTTTTTTGCTACTTTTTCTATTTCTGGTCTAGTCTTCTGTCAAGAAATATTACGCCTTTTTTTCGAATGGGAATGTAGTGTCGTAGTAGGTAGTTTACTAATAATAAATCTACTTTTTGCTATTAAATACCAAATGTGTACCTACCTAATAAATTGCTCGGTGTTTTTTTAGTATTACATTATTGTTTTAGAAAAAAAATAGACATACATACATAACATCACGCCTTTTATCCCCGAAGGGGTAGGCAGAGGTGCACATTATGCCACTGTACAATGAATCACCCACTTTTCACCTATTGCCATATACCGGGCATAATTCCAGACTCCGTGCTACTACCGAGCATTTTTTTTTAAACCCAGTAATACTTTGCCCGACCCGGGAATCGAACCCGAGACCCCTTGCCCGGCAGTTGCACTTGCGACCACTCGGCCAATGAGGCAGTCAAAAAAAAATAGAATACAGACAAAATAAAAGAAACATTGGGACCGAGGTTTGAACTCGAATGTAAACCTATTAGCTATTTAAAATTAGCTTTGTATTCTAATAAGGATGTTTATTCAATGAAAACACTGACAAAACGACATTTTCTGAAAATGAAAGCTAGATCGATTTTATAGCCCCCGAACAGATCCCGAAAACGGCTCCATCGATTTCAAGAAATACAAAATTTCAAGAAATCGATTGAGCTGTTTTCGGGATCTGTAATATCTACTCTATCGAGGATCGAAGTCAGCGCTAATGGAAAGAACATTCAGTAACTATTTGTTTCTGCTCAACAAGCAGTAAAATTTAAAGCCAAACGTTAGTCGAAAATTTATCAGAATGCAGAAGTACCTACAATAAAATATACTTTTAAAACCTTACCCGCAATACCCCTTCTTAACCTCGTTCAGTATCTAATCGCATACCAAATTTCCCAAAACTAGTCGATAGAGCATCTCCATTCAGCTCAACGATTCTACAGCATGTTCGTAAAAGCTCGTTTACAAGAAGGTTTTCTCAAGACCTCATGGTCTTGAGAAAATAGCGAGAACCGATACGATCATTTTAACTTACGATCTGAATAGACGAGGGACTTTTGTCCTCCTGAGGACTAACTGAGAGCTTGTGAAATACTGCATATGTAGTCTATACTAATATTACCTCTATAAAGAGGAAAGATTTGTACCTATTTTTGTATGTTTGTAATGAATAGGCTCAAAAAGTACTGGGCCGATTTAAAAAATTCTTTCACCAATAGGATGCTACATTCTTCCCATTTTACATAAGCTACATTTCATTTTGGATAAAATTTGGGATCCTTGGTAAAATTTGAACAATGTAACCGAAGGTGTAGAAAAATGAGTCTTAAAATGCCTTTCGTCGAATGCGCTGCCGAAACTATTAACGATAGAACAAAATAATGTACAACAATATTGAAGAACATCATAATGTCTACAAAAAACTCCGCGGTAGCATATGTCCAACTATTGCAGTTATGTCACTGCAACAATCCAAATTTCCAAAAATAAATAATTGTCTACCCCGTGCAAAGCCGGGACGGGCTGCTAGTAAGTTTTTGTATGCTACAAACATATATACTACTTATATTATAGATCTTTGAAATTACGTAACAGATTTTGATAGGGGTTTCTTAATAGATAATGTGATTTAAGATGTAGGTTTATATGAATATCTACTAAGAGGACCCGGTGCCTCCTTTAGGTGCGTATGGTGGCCACCGGGAAGGTTTTAGTGAGGTAAAAATCCCACGCCCCCTAGTCTTTTTCCCCAAAAAGCTAGGCGCCTTGTGAAGGGTTCCCCCTAAAAAAAAAAACAAAAACAACCAAAAAAAAGATTTATATGAATAACAATTCAATAACTCAGAGTTTAAAGTGTACGAAGCCGTGGGTAAAAGCTAAAAGAGTTAACTGTAGTTTACTATATTCCTAAAATATTAATAGTTTCATTTCATATTCTATGACAAAAGAGTGTTGGTACTTTTTTTAAAAAAAGCTACCGATGTACCTACTTGTAACTCTTCTATTATCTCTTGCTTTTGTCTTTTTTGGTGCTGGTGTCCATGGGCGATGTTGATCGATAATCATCATCCAATGACTCCTCCTAGGCGAGAGGAAGTGTTAGACTCTTACTGACTAAAAACCACCCTGTTCCTACTCCTGGACTTCGAGCTCTCCTTCTTAAACCGCGGCTCCATATCGGCATTAGCCCGGAATAGGTACCCTATGGATAGTGTCTGGTCTGTACAGGCCTTAACAATCTGCACTCCAGCTAAAGATATCTTCATGACATTAGGTCATAAAGCTCTACCATGGAAACACAAGTGAAACTAAAAGTTTCCAAACGAATAGTTTTATTGTATATTCAAGAGTTTTACGCGCCAAAGTTTTTCAGTCAAGGATCATTTCCCTCGTAAATGCATGTTGAATATGTATTAGTAATATGAGAGTCTTCCGCTATGTAGATTATTGTAGACTAGAGTTCGTTTGTGACTTTGTTTGTGTAAAATTAGTATATCGCATAGAATTTTTTTCATTTATCTCTAAAATATCGTACCCAAATTGAGGTATGTATTTGACTAGTTAGAAAGCCTTTTATGTATGCTCAGGCAAATGTTTAATTTTTTGTTTAGACTTTTGTCTTCTTTTCATCATCTTTTCACTTTTGGGTTATAATTTATTAAATATAAAGGCATGTATTCAAAATAAATCTTTAAAAGCTGAAAAAAGCATATTAGATTACACATTATATGACATTTATTTTGTCTAACAACAATAGATTAAAGGATACCTAAAGGAAAAAGGCAACAGACAGACAGACTTACTATCGCATTTATATACTACTATATATAGTAAGAATGCGGCCCTAAATGAATTTTTACAAGTCATTCTTGGGGTGATGATGGCGTGGATACTTATTATAATAGAAATAAGTTATTAACTGCTTATACGTAGTCATCATACGTAAGTGAATTCGAAGATTAAGTTGAAGGATCCTTAAACAATGAACATTATGTCATAATATACCGATTCATAGAAGTAAGGCGTTTATTCTGGGATATGGTTTTTTATCATTGGTCTGGAGGTCACAAGTGCGAGTAATAAGTTGAGCATCTGACGCTGTGATGATCTTGATTTCGTAGCAAGTTTCACAATCATGGTTACTTAATTACTCTTTACTTAAAAAAATTAGCAGTAGATAGCTTCAAGTCTGGAATTACGCCGTGTTCAGTAGTATAGTTTGCTTTATTCTAAACTTTAAGGAATTTTGAAGGGGATGTTTGTGTTTGTAGTCAGATTTTCTTAAAAAAACATGTAAACAATAAAGATGGGTTGTCTTTTTCCAATATGGCTGACACAAAATACCGCGAAAATGAATATAGGATTTCTGCGAAAAGCCTCAATCACTCCGCTCGAGTTGGGGATCAGTTGGAGGTGCTGCAAAGACGATGGAAGCCATCTTTATTTAGACGTAAAGCTTCCGATTGTTCTACACAATTTAATTAATTTATTTTAGAACGTAATTCGACTTGTTGTAGCCAGCATTCGTGTAACTGAGAAGGGTTTCAAAGAACACTAAGAGCGATTTCGAATACTCGCTATAAAATATACTACTTAGATTATGAGATGGTAGAAAAATGTATAGGATGGATAGGATTGTCATAGGTATATATATTTAAGACGGTATTAGTATGGTCAATAGTAGGTATGGAGATTTAGATATTCTTAGTACCTATTTATAAAATAGTTGTTTTATTATATACTTCTGTAGCATTCCCAATCTCAACAATAACACCATGAAACATTTCATTTGTCTCAAGAAAATAGGTTTCTGTAAGAAAATCTCGTTCGCAGTTTTACGATCTCCCTCCGTTTCTGAAACATAAAAGGTTTAATTATTTAGATTGCTTACACGCAAGAAGACGCAACAACCACGGCGGGAGTATCTTTGGAAGGAGTTGTATATGGCTATACTTTGCGTACAAAAGTATCCTCATACATTTGAACTGGGTACATGGATGTTTATATAAGCATCTGGTTAGGGTGCATGTTCTGAAATGTAAAAAAAATACCAGTATAAAATAATTCACTACCTACTATTTTTTTTGGACACAGAGCGAATCCTTTACCATTTGCAGACTTTTTTTTTATAATAATGGGGGGATAATCATCCAATGACTTCTCCCGCGCGGGTGAGGCGAGAGGGAGTGTCAGAGTCTTACTGACTAAAAACCAACCTGTTCCTACTCCTACACTTCGTGCCGGATCCCCGGCAATCCGTTAGTTAAGTTTTCCGTGGCTCCGTATCGGCATCAGCCTAATTGGGCCCCATCTGTGGTGATCCAGACCTAGCTTTTGGGGAGGATGACTAGAAATATTTGGAACCTTTATCCCACTAAACTATTATGATCCATATTGGCTGCCACTTCACGCACTGTGGTTATAACCAAAATTGAAATAACCCGGGAATAGAAATCAAGGCAACCAGTTTAATTAATAAAACGTTGTAATTATCTCTATTCCAGCGGTCTTTAGTCTGGTTATTTGTAGAGTATTTAAGTTGTCGCAAACTAAAAGACGAGCCATTTGCAACCAACAGCTGTTAGTTAGTAGTCTTTTAATACTACGTGTTCTTTTTCTTATTTATTTATTTATATTTTCATTAACAGCCTATAAATGTCCATTGCTGAGCAAAGCCTCTTCTCACATGGAGAAGGTTAAACATTAATCACCACGCTTCCTCAACGCGGGTTGGTGATTTCAAACTTATAATTAGAAATTGTAAGCCTAGGTTTCCTCACTGGCTGCCTCGTTGGCCGAATGGCCGCAATCACGACTGCCGGGCAAGGGATCTCGGGTTCAATTCCCAGGTCGGGCAAAGTATTACTGAGCTTTTTCAAAAAATCTTAGTATTAGCACGGCGTCTGGAATTGTGCCCGGTATATGACAATAGGCTCACCCCTTTTTACATGGGACTCATAACATAAATAGTGAAAAGTGGGTGTTACATTATACAGTGGCATAATGTCCACATTTGCATACCCCCTCGGGGATAAAAGGTATGCAATGTATGTGTTATGTATTGTTAATTAGTAAGATTTATTAGGCATTTTTATTTATTTTAAAATTGTAGATCACTTACTGGCCATAATATGAAAATATCTCTACAAATAGAATTCAGCCAAACTGACTCCAACAATAAAAGTCCGAATAGCATTTATTTACCAACACAGATACCTACATTTAATGCGGATAATATAACATTTATAACAGTACAATGTGGAATACCTCATATTTTCTACTGACCTCGATATAAAAACCATTCCGTCATGTTTTTATGTTTTACAGACTTTTAATGAGCACATTTCGTTTCGCTGTCGAATATTCATTTTAGTATTTTATATTTCCCGTATGTTTGATTGTAAAACTTCGCGTCGTAGTTAAAAGTTGTATTTATCTAAAAGTTTGATGTTTATAAATAGCTTATTACTATGTTAATATTGTCGCCGATTACGTATGATAATAGGGTAGATGCCTAATTTTTATTTTTATGTCCGTCTGGTAGATTATTTTAAATCTTTAGACACGTATTTTTTATTTTCTTACAGTAACGAATACTTTCGACGGTATATTGATTTAAAATGTCACGTGACGTCACTTCTATGTACATTTTATACATAGAAATGACGTTTTAGCCCCCACTCATAAACTTTGATTCGTTTTATCTAAGTATTGTTTTATTATACGACAAAATAAAAAAATACGTGTCTAATATTTTTTCATTACCTAACTTACGAACTAATTACATTTTTAATTTTCATACCCTGTCATCAACCCAATTGTTGGTTCTTAATGGTGTGATTTGTAATGAAGAAATGTGTAATTGTTTAAGTAACTTTCAATTGAAATATTAATTGTGGTTTTACACTTCTGTTTTACTATTCTACCTACTAGAATATGAGAACACAAAATGTCACTTACCCGGACACAAAAAACGCAAAAAATTCACAGTTGTCACACATTTATCTGGAAAAGCCGACGGTACAGTGCAAAAGTAAAAACAAAACAAGAGCCACATCAGAGAAGCGAGTAGTTCAGTTAAAACTGCATATATCAACGTCAGGAGACGAGACTAGATGAAAGAGTCCACCGAATGGTTTAGTAAAGTGGGTCACGTTCGTATAGGATGGGCTGACCACTGATCAATGCGCTGTAGATGCCAATTTTTCAGTAAATTGAACAGTTTGCCTGCAACCTTACGATATAGGGACGTCATTTGTCATACAGTGTAGATAGAGGTCGCTAATGTGATGCTGGTGAAATGATGGGTGGGCTATCATGCTAGATACATTATAATTGCGATTGGAACTGTGTTGCAATATAAATTGTTATGTTTTCGGCTTACTCACGTAATAATTTGACGAAGAACTAGACTAGTTTCAAGCCATGCTGGAGGCTACCACTGTTGCCAGTAGTAGCACGACAGTCGCCGCGTCGCGGGTCGCGAAATGGCGCTCATGAATATGAGCTTTTAGCATGGCTTGAAACTAGTCGAGTTCCTCCGCAAATTATTACGTGAGTAATCCGAAAATATAATAATTTATTTAGTATGTCTCACGAAAGTTACAATACAAATGTGTTGCAATATATAATGAACATAAAATAGTAGTAGGTAGTGATGCGCAGTGATGTCTTAACAAAAAATACTAACCCAATTTACCGACATTGGTTTTCCCAGTGGGCCACAACATGGGGTTCTTCAAGAGGGGAGTGAATAGGTTTCTTAAGGGTCGGTAAGACGCATGTAATGCCCCAAGTGTTGCAGGCGTACATAGTTCACGGTAACCATCTGGTTGGCCGTGTGCTTTTCGTCGTGGTATAAAAAAAACGACATTCCTGTTTTGCACACTTGTTCATTGTCAGTATAAAACATTAAGCTCCAAAGTTTGTCAACACAACAAACAGGTTACATATCTACAACGTAAATGAGCGCTAATTATTGTTCCCAGAGGAAATCTCGGGAACACACTAAAAACTTTAGACAAAACAAACAACTTTATTCTTACTCCATTGCAAGGAAATTGAAACTTCCCCTTCAGTTTTTTAATATCTTCGACCCAGAAGCTTGCGACTTAAGATTCAGTTTTAAAGGAAATTGCTATTTCTTGGAACAAACGATTTCATTGTCTTATCATCATCTACGCAATGTTGGCTCTTAATCCTGTAGTGTTTGAGTGCATATTAATATCCTTGGATTGAATTCAATTATTTTGGTTAATCTTCCAAAAGCGCACAGATGTTTCTTATTCCTCATGATTTGATAGGAATGAACTGATCGTCGGACCATTACCGCCTTTGATCTAATCCAGGCGATCAGACCAGATTTCTTGGATTAAAAGATATCTTTTAGCTTACAATCATGCACAACCAACTAAACCAACACAGCGCAATCACAATGACATGAGTTATTTCGAGCTATAAATACAACCCCTGACCTGCTGAAATTAATTTTCAACTTACAACTTTAATTGTACAAGAATAAAGTCGAATATCTACATAGGTAAGAATGATTCAGCAAGTGAAGAGATCGTTAGCACCGATGGTTCAGCTCTTCAGTCTATATTACGTGTCGTGTTCAGTTTGATGCGGCTTAGTAGGTACTCACCGTACGTAATCCGTCCCGAATCTTGTACTACACGTAGTGGTAGTGGCTCCCTCTATATCATTGTCTATTCAATTTTCCTGCCGTCAGCATCATATACCTGTGAGACTTGAGAGCTTACGTGGAATCATGTTGGTGTATTGTGTTTCGGCTATTGCTGATGAACGTTATGCTTAGTGCTACCATGTGTTCTCATTTTCATCTCGAACTCGAACTAAATAGGTGAAGACATAGGTAGTCTTGAAAATTTTGAACTCTTGCTATTTCTGAATTCTCAGTAGCAATAGCATATCTACTGAACAGGTACATTACAGGTTTGGGTATTAAGGTAACTAAATACTAACTAAATGTATTTTGGCAACTCATTATTCAGAAACCTAACCTAACTATTTAAGTGAAACATAGTAAAGCACTGAAACAATTACCTCTATCATTTTCAGCAAACAGCCTCTAGTTTTAATTCTGTCTTCACTTAAACGCTGCCAACTATTAAAACAAAGCTTACAGTTTTAATAGCATGCCAAGTCAGAGGCGCCTTCGTTGTGGCTACACTGACAGATATTTCAAAATGGTTGACATATTATGATGTCACGAGTTAATTTTAGCATAGACTTTTTTATGAAACAAAATGTGGTATGGGAAAGTGATTTAGATAAGGCTAGTCGATGGGAAATTTGATTTATAGGGTCCAATGGAGCGTTAAATATATACGGTATTGGCTCGGGAGCGCTCCAGCGATAGATGGCGTGGGGCGTGCGCTCAAACAGCCCCCAGGGTGCTTCGAATGACCCACTTCGTTTTTCTTAAGATGGATAACTGAGGTACGTGTTGCATCTTAGATTAGGGAAGTGAATCGTGGTGGGAAGTTATAGTAGTGGTTATGTAATAGTGGTGTTTTTTGTTTATGAAGTGAATATTGTTACCGACTTCAAAAAGGAGGTGGTACAGTTTGGATGTTTGTCTCTTTATATATTTTCATCGCCAATTGAGAATCGATTTTTAAAAATTTTGGTTTGAAAGTTGATTCTCCCGAGAGAGTCTTATTTTCACTAAATAAGGATCTGATAATGCAATCCTAGGGAAACAGATTGAAACTTTCAAAAATTGTAGGTACGAGTAATGCATCTATTATATTTTTTTAGATAAACAATCAATATAACAGATAAACAATCTAATAATCATTGTTTTGGGTTCTATTGTGTTAATAAAGGCAACATGCCTTCAAATTGTAATGTTTTTGTTTCATGTTCCGCACACAAAAGTGATTAATTCAGTTACGTCTTTTTTGTAGGTACCCAGTACAAACTCAAATGCATGTAGTTGAAAACGCGCGCTTAACACGTTCCATGTAAACATAGGCTTAATTACGTCTTATTTATTTTTCAACAATTAAAAAAATCTACAAATGGGTATTTTCGACAATAAAAAAAAAGTGTTGCGACCGTAGGCACAATACAATAAACTAATCACATTATCGATATATTGGTTTTAAGACTAACTTGATTTTAGTATTTAAGAAATAAGTATGCTATTTGACACAAAAAATGTGACGTCACATATACACAATCTCGTACAATATTCATAGAAAACTGTCGTTTTTGACAGGTCGAAAAAAGTATTGAATTTGACTATATAGTTGGCAAGTACCCAATTGGTTAAGGGTGATTTATTAAGATTCGGTCTGATGATGGAATAGCCTTCAATGGTTTACAGTATAACTACTTTGTGTTTGCTTAATTTAAATGGTTTGACAACTTTACACTCAATGGCGTGGAACTGTCATTGAGGGTCTGATGATGAAGAAGTGTAATTGTTAAGGGAACTCCTCAACGGTTTACAGTAACTACCTTGTGTTTGGGCTTGCTTAATTTGTATTGATTAGAACTTTGTTACGAAAAATTAATTTTGTGTTATGGGTACTCTTATATGTATTTCATTGGCAAAGAATAAAAACATAAGTAAATTAATTTTGTAATATTTTTAATAATCATCTAGGGTAGCCTAACTTTGTTTTTAAGGAACTTTGTGTTTTGTAAAGTACATATTCAGAAAATAAAACCTAGCTAAATCGATTTATTGTCCCTGAAATCCCCTAAACACTAAACAACAATTTCGTTAGAGCCGTTTCCGAGATCGTTGATAAATATATACAAGGATTGCTCGTTTAAAGGAGTTAGAGTAGTCTTAACCTGGCATTCCTTGGGGCTCCACCACACTCCAATATCTTTGTAGACAGTTCTTTTTGACATTTCTTCATCATTATTGATTGCCTCGCACAATTTGCAATAAGGATCCGTAGTTACTGAAGCCCCTACATCCCGGTAACTGTAATGATTATGCCATTTGAAGTACTCATAAAATAACTCCTTGTTCTGTATGATATCCACCATTTTCTTGGCTAGTTCTTTTATTGTCAACGTGTTTGCAGACAAGTATATTCCATCTGGCATGAATCTGAAATTAAATAAGATGTAAATAAGCCTATGTTTACATGGAATGTGTTTTTTTTAAGGGGGAAAATCATTGAATGACTGCTCCCACCTGGGGGAGGCGGGAGGGAGTGTCAGACTCTTACTGACTAAAAACCACCCCGTTCCTTCTCCTGCACGTCGAGCCGGAGCCCCGGTTACCCGTTAGGTTCTCCGCGACACATGATACGTGTAAAGCGCATGTTTTCAACTATGTACATGCATTTGAGTAGGTACTGGGTACCTACAAAAAATACGTAACTGAATTAGTAATCACTTTTGTGTGCGGAACATGAAACAAAAACATTACAATTTGAAGGTATGTTGCCTTTATTAACACAATAGAACCCAAAACAATGATTGTTAGATTGTTTATCTGTTTATCTGAGCGTACGTGCGTGAGCGCATTAATTTGTATAGCTGGAGGGGCGGTTCCTAAACTATGTAAGTAATATAATATCAATATCACCACGGCCAATTATTTGTACGCGTGTAGGAAGAGAGGTATGCATACTTTTTTATTTAATTCAATCTAATCATCTATACAGATAAATAACATTTGGTGTGTCTCTTTGTAATATTGAAATCACTGTTTTTTACTTCATGCATTTGAATATATGTACATACGATACATATACCAATATAACATTTTTTAAAATTTTTGTCTCTCTTTGTGTCTGTTTGTACTGGCTAATCTCTGAAAAGGCTGGACCGATTTTAAACTCTACTTACTGGCAGGTTGCTAATATACTAAGGAGTAACATAGGCTACTTTAATTTTGGAAAATTGAATAAAAAAAAAAGTTCTAAAACTCATATTCTACGAGGCCAAAGTGCAACAGCTAGTATAAAATAAGATACAAAATGCAGGTTTCATAACACAAGGTGCAGTTTACAATTACCTCGTGTAATTAGCGCCTCCATACACCACTGGCACAGCGTAGTTGTCGAGTGCATGCAACAATTTCTCCGTCACGTAGTCATCCGAGAACGAATTCTCAAAAGACAAATAAAAATAGTAATCACTCCGCAATTTGCGCAAGCACTCATTCATACTCGACCTTGAACACTTCATGGTTCCACAAGATCCATATATGTCCAATCGCATACCATACGTCTGGAGTTCAATTTGTAGCTTTTTGGCAATTAAGTCTCGTCCACTTCGTGCTCTGCAGTTTGATACGAACCACGCAGCTGCCGTAGTCTTGCCATTCAATATTTCCTTCAAAGTGTCATTTATTGGCAACATGTCCTCCACCTTCATCCAATGCATTTCGTCTTTAGGTCCTATCACATTACCATTCTTATCCCACACAGACATGTAAGCATAGTTTAGATCAGAGTTCAATTTGTAAGTCCATGTCCAATTGAAAAAGTTCAGGAATTTCTCATTACAGATTGGATAATATGCTGGGGACTCTATACTAGTGAAGATATATTTCTGGTGTGACTTACGGCGCTGTGGCAACTCCCTCACTCCCTTCTGTACAAATTCTGGAGCATGAAACACTATCGCATCGAACTCCGTTATGTCTTGCAACAACTCTCTGTTTCCCGTCACAAAACAGCTCGTAACAGGACATGACCTCTCAATGAATGTATTTCTAGCCACTCGGAAATTAATTAATGGTTCAGTCTTAAGTGACGTCCAAACTAGAACATATTTTAATGAAACATTTAATCGTTTTAAACGTTCAAAATATATCGATTCCGTATTATAAATCAGATCATAAGAAAATGTGAATAAAGTAACCATGCATGTTAACACAAAACCGATAAAATATTTTCGATTCGTCATCTTATTTATTGTAATAACAACTGACATATTACACTATGAATTTATTTGCACTTATAAAAGAGTTTTTAGGTATCCATTACAGCAAAACGAATTATTTATTTCACGCACAGCCACTTGTTAATTATTTGTTTGAACACTTGCGATCGACCGCGCGAGTTATTAATTAGCCTGTTAGTTGGTGACAGATGTTGCTTCCAGTGATCGTAAGCGAATGCGCACGCGTTTCACCCATGATGTGAGTACGGTAATCTGCCGCGGTGACATTGTGTAGAGCGTGAAAATTATGTTCCACCAAAAACATTCTGTAAAAACTAGCTAAGCCTCGATGGAGCTGTTTGTTTTGCCCTGCGACGCACCATAGGTATTTTTTGTGTTTCTAAATTCTTGTTGTGTGTCGTAGCAAAATAAATGGTTTTTCTTTCTTTCTTTCTTTCTAAAAAGACTTTAAAAACCAAAAACAAACAAAAAGGAAGAACTAAATAACTATTATTAGTACCCTAGCTAATGGAACCCACAACGTTCACCAGCAGAATTCGGCGTGACAAGTTTTAAACAAAATCATTCATTAAAACCTTAATTAAAATGTTTATAATTTTGTGACCATTAGTTAAATATTATGAATATGAGCTTATAGCACCAATTGAATTAGATTTATTTCTCTGTTTAATTGACGGGAAAAGTTAATCAATTGGGCATTTAATTTTCAAACTTTTTTGTATCAACACAGAGTCTGAATTTCAAGAACGGTTGAAAACAAAAATACGTTGACATGTTTTCTTAAGCTATAAGTTTGTTTTCTTTAACACTACACACGTCTTGGTCTGTTGGCTTTCAAATGCTCATGGGGGCGTTATCTTTAAAAGTTGAGTGTCTTTTGTTACGGAAGGTGAAGCTCAAAGCCGGCCGGCCGGGTCAAAGAGGGACGCAATAAGCTGCCTTAGAGAATCACCTGAGCAAAAACGTAAGTGAGATTAAAACATGAAAGATTTTATCAACACGTGTAGATGGAGGTTCATAATAATTTATTTATAGTAGACGACACGTGTGTAGGGGATAAAAATATCAGGGATTTAATAAGACTAGTGGTTTATATGTGACCTTATGCACTACTAAGAAGGTTTCTTCAAGCTTCACTTGACCTACTTATAAGACTGGACCCGAGGACCGGAGGCCCAATTACCCTCCCCTTCCCCAATCTTCTCAAACCCTGAATCCCCAAAGATCCTCAAACTCCTAATCTCCAAAAGGCCGGTAACGCACTTGTAACGCCTTTGGTGTTCCAGGTGTCCATGGGTGGTAAGCAATCTACCATCAGGTGATCCATCTGCTCGTTTACCGGCTTATGCCATAAAAAAAGAGTTTCCTTTTTTATATACCTATATTTGATGGGCCGACGTTTGTCCACTATTTCGCCCGGTGGTAAGCGATGATGCAGCCTATGATGAAGCACGTCTGTAAACATCTATTTACTCGGACCTTGAAGACACCCTTCAGGAAACAGATACTCTGGCAAAGAATTTCCAAACAGTAAAGTACCCTAGGTACAACTACATAGGTAGTTTTTTGATTTCGCACCGATAATAATGCAGTCAAAAATTAAAAATTGTAGAATAAGTAAGATTAAGTAAGGATATCACACACTGAATACGTGCCAATAAAAATACTTACAATAATATTATTAGTCTGATTTGATTTATTGCCATACTGTAAGTTATTATATCGGCATTGCTTAAAAAAAAGATAATTAAAAAGAGTTAAATGTCAAAACTAATAATTTTATATTAAAGTGTCTTTTTTTTAAGGGGGGAAAATCATCGAATGTCTGATCTCGCCTGGGTGAGGCGGGAGGGAGTGTCAGACTCTTACTGACTAAAAACCACCCCGTTCCTTCTCCTGCACGTCGAGCCGGAGCCCCGGTTACCCGTTAGGTTCTCCGCGACATATTAAAGTGTCTAGATGCTAAATGTAAAACGTCAGTGTAAAATGTTTACACCTAATTTGTTAGCACCTTTTTTTATTTTATTTTTATTTTTTTTAAGGAGGGAAAATTATCCAATGACTTTTCCCGGCTTAAGTTGGCGCGAGGGAGTGTCAGACTCTTACTGACTAAAACCCACCCCGTTCCTACTCCTGCACTTCGAGCCACAGCCCCGGCAACCCGTTAGGCCTTCCGCGGCTCCGTACCGGAATTTGTTAGCACCTAATGTGGTATCTTGAAATGTTTTGAAGCGAAAATTAAACCAGTAATTTCCTTAATAGTAATTCTTCCTCACTTCCTATACCATGTTCATAAGATACCAGCTGTTCCTCGCAACCTTGTCCGCGTATAAAAAAGACTTCTAGCAGAAGTTGTGTTTTTGAATTAGTCTTTTGCATTACTATTGTAGTAGTTGTACCATTGTACATTTTTAAATGAAAAACTAGTTATTATGACATAACTGTAATAGTTAGACATATGATATCACAGACTTTAACGTTGATATTAATGTCCTCTATAAGAATCTAGTACATCACTTTACTCTATTGTCTATAATTTCGATAGCGTAATCAATATAAGGTGATTTTTCACACATCGGGTTACATTATCGATTATTTTTTTTATACACGGTTCTTTTTTTTATCTTATCAAATATAGCCTATGTATGTACATCAAGGATAATTTAGGATTCCAACAGTAAAATATTTTTTCAAATCGGACCAGTAGTGTAGGAGCCTATTCAATTCAAAAATGCATACAAACAAACAAAACATCAAATCTCTCCTCTTTATAGGTATTATTAGTGTACATATACGTATGAGTATGTGTATGTAATGTGTATAAGAAGTTACTTAAGGGTCTGCAAAGCAATAAGTCACCGTGGCGCGTGTACGGCCAGAGGGCGCCATAAATAAGCTCACACGTCCAGCGTCCTAAGCTAACAATTGATCAGTTTCCCAACAATTATCAAATACCTGCAGAGAGCCCTTACATTAACCAAGTTTGTGGAACATACTGCCGTACTGCGCCCTCGGGAAACACTTAATTGCACTAACTTATACACTCTATACTGGTATATATGTGTCTACTTATAACAGTGTTCATTATAGTCTACTAATTAATAAACTTGTTTAACAACATGTTTGTTGCTAGACATGTAGGTACTTTCGTATGTATACTGTGCCATTAGCCAAACGCCACTTTAGCGCTTGTCTACAGAGAGAGTAGAAATCAAAATGTATGGGGATGACACTAACAAGTGTCAAAATTTACTTCAATTTCATATAATTTGGCTACAGCTGCGGGCAGTTAGAAGTTTTGTAGTCCTATTGTTCGTAAGCCTCAAGCAGCCATTGTCAATCACAAGCCGCGATTCCTATTTATTTATCACATCACGTTTTTTATCCCCGAAGGGGTAGGCAGAGTTGCATATTAAGGCACTTAATGCCAGTGTACAATGTCACATGTATGGTGGGGTGAGCTTGTTGCCATATACCGGGCACAATTCCAAACTCTGTGCTACTACTGACAATGATTAAAAACCTAGTAATATTTTGACCCACCCGGTAATCGCACCACTCGACCAACGAGGCAGTCTATTTCTGTGCGTATAATTTTAAGATTTCCAAAAAGAAATGCTAAAAATATGTATCCTATCGAATCGAAGTCGCATCCTCACGAGGTCAACAGTTGACCTCGTAACTCCCGAATCATGGACTAACAACGAACTTCATTAACATTTCAAACAAGTCGAACGATAGAAAAGTAAAATAGAAAACTATCGTCAACTAGCCGTAACATATCGCAGATTATACAGTACGGTACAAGCTCTATTGTAATTCCAACTTCATTCTCCAGACTTTTGCCCAGTTTTCAAGATTTCACTTGGTCAGTTTTTATTTTTTGTCTCCGAGCAGAATCTTTGATTTTAAACGTGTATCTGAATTTTCTTGGGATATATTGTTTTTCGTATATGCTTGGTTTAAAGTTAAATAAAAAAGTAGGTATAAACGTTTATGATAATATAATTGTGTAAATATTATGGATAGTGGTTTAACTACCAAAAAACTGATGCAACGCTATAAAAAGCAACCACTAAAACAACTCAATAGGACTGATGCCGATACGGAGTCGCGGAGAACGTAAAAGGTTACGAAGTTGCAGGAGTAGGAACGGGGTGGTTTTGAGTCAATAAGAGTCTGACACTCCAACCCGCCTCACTCGAGCGGGAGAAGTCAATCGATGATTTTCCCCCCTTAAAAATAAAACCCGCCTGACTCGAGCGGGAGAAGTCAATCCATGATTTCCCCCCCTTAAAAAAACTCCATAAAGTACAAAATTGTTGTAGCTAATACTTATGGCATGTAATTAAAATTCATGTCTGAATGTAGTCTAGAAAGCACTATGTAACAAATAAATAACTGAGCAATCATTTGTCACAGTTCTAGACTGTTCAATAAATATCTAATGTGAAAAGCTTCTTAGCTGTGGAATATTTGAAAATACTTTTTGAATTACGACTTATTTGTTGGATTTATGTGCGACTCATAAAATATTATTGTCTCGAACTGAGATTTTGAAGAGCGCTGAGTAAGTTATTGTGATTGATTTTAACCAAAAGTAGAAATACGGTGTTATATTTTTATATTCGCCAGCAGTAAAGTAATAAAACTGTCGAAATAAAACGCAGACCTACAAGGTAAATGTCAAAGTGATTTTATTTGACTTTCCCACTTTTCCGGAATGTTGGGAATATCAAATTATATTGCAATTTCCATCACGTTCTCCTTTTACGTGTTTAATGCGATCTTATCGTATTAAAGTGGTACGAATCATATGCTGTTTTATGAACACTAATTTTAGAATTCAATGAAATCGTATCTACTCTTCTATTTAATGGATTTTCATGGACTCTTTTGTGATTTATACACAGTTAGCATAATTTATCGAAGTTCTTTATCTAATGTATCTGTCAGCACACAGTTATTAATTAATCGTGATATAGTGTTTTTTGACACATTTCGATATGGATCCAATAACAATACTTCCATTAATTATCTATTGGCAAGTATCCGATGACTTTAATGGCAACCATTAGAGAGTTAATTAAATAAGACGTGAGCCTTGTAATTTTGCAGTTAACTTTAGGGGTTGTACAAGCAGAAGTTTCTTGATCAAATTACCAACTCCGAAGACCATAGTCCGATATTGCTACGAACACTTAGTTTTAATCAAGTTGTTATTACAAACTGAAACATATTTCTACATTAAATAAAGCACAATTTTCAATATTCTGTTGGTAGTTACATGACGTAGAATTATAATATTTCGCATCGGAATGAAAAGAGGTTGCATCTCGCCATGTATTATTCAAGCACCTATTAGTTTCATGAGCAAAAATGTGGCATTAAAACTATAAAATTGGATGGTTCGTGATATTATACGTGCGCTGAATAAAGTGATCATAGGACGATCGGAGGGCGTCGCGAGTTTCTTTTTACCTTATTTGCATATAATTAAAATGTACCAAACCTTCCCGAGAGGTTGGCTTTAAACAAATTTTGTATGAATTCTCTTGATTTAACACCCATTTTCTTTATTCTCCTCGGTTACTTTCTTCAGGCGAGGTTCCCCTCGAGTCGTTCTATTTAGGTTTCATTTAATTTCATGAGATAATCTTACACGAACAGCTTGACTAGATAAAAGATTTATCTCGCCCAGGGGGCCGGCGCGAGAGCACATTGTATAATTATGTGCATGACTCGAGATACATTTTTAAAGTAAATACATTTATTATTTTACAGCAGATCTTCTTGGCCATTTAGATTAGCGGAGATAAGAGGGCTGGGATCTTTATTTTTTGTGCTGCAAGCTTTTTTGGCTTTATACAGTTGGTCAAGATATACCGATGAATTTATTTGCTGTAACAAAAAATTTTTTTATAGAGGTATTGTAATTTCGTAAAAGGAATCATTTACGTCTTAGCAATAAGGTAAATCCAGATCTTTAAAAAAACCTAATGGATGAACGAACAATGGCATGATCCTATTAGGCTACCTATTATTTTTTTTTGTAACTTGCGGAACTAAAAGAACCGCTCTAAGAAGATAAAGATCCAAGATAAAGAGCCAAAACATGTGTAGGTTATAATAGAGGTAATACATGCAAAAATAAACTATTAGTAACTTTATAGTCATTTTATATTATGTTGAATAAATAATTCGTTCTAATTACGACTGAATTAATAAAATTGTCTTGCCTTTGTATAATAAATCAAGATAACCATTATCTTGGAACTACAGCCGTAAATCACGTATTTAGTCGCTGAAACTAAATCACTACCTATATTATCTACATCTAAACATAAATATTTAACTCACAGTAGCTTCATAAATTAAACTCACTGCTCATTATTAATAAGGCCTAGAATATTGTATAACTCTAACATTAAGGCATCGTGTTTTAAGAAATTCTGTAATGATTTATCTCCGCCTTCAGAAATATGATTTTCTTTTGCAAATTAGTTACGAATCACTGTCATTTCTCGTCGCCCTATATTAACTGGGGGATTGGATGGTGTCAAAATGAAGAAAAAAGTATCTACCTATCGCCTAATGTATTTTTCATGGCAGCGTCAGTGGAAAATCATGGAAGACTAATGGCGGAGCCGTCATCATTCATTTCCAAGCTAAGCTCAATGACGTATCTTGAACAGAAGGGTTTTTCTCCCCATATATTTTCTGCTGTTGATAAATTCTCCGTGTAAGTTAAATAAAAAATGCACGCCTGCATTTTCTAAACACTTGAACGAAAGAGGAATTTAATTTACCGAACAAGCTCACTCAGCCATAACTGCTAATTAGACTTATAGGTACTTGGCTTCTCTTGGGAAAAATCCAAAGAGAAGTCACGTAGGCTTATTGAGGTATAAATCAGATAATTAGCTTCTTACAAATGAGTGGCTGCGGTGTTCGACAGTTGCTACCAAATGGCCTGGAAAGCCGTATTTATGGCATTATACACATTCAGAAGACAAACTTTGTTCGTGATAATACCATAATCTATAGATCTGATATAAAAACTCTTTTGTTATTATTACTTTATTTGTGTCGTGACATTTGTGTTTTGTGGCAGTTTATTTATTTGTAGGTTGGTAAGTTAACGTCCATAATGTTGGTAGTTATGTAAACGGCTTTGCGTTGAACGTTAATATTTTGCAAAGCTTTGACGACCGACTAGAATATTATTATCACATGAACCGTTTTGTTTTGATGTTTTTGTAAGCGAGGGAAAATATGTTATTTGTTAAGTGGGTACAAAGATTTTCCTATTTAGTATTCTAAGTCAGACTTTCGGACTACACGTAACTACTATACCTAATAGTTTTTTTATATTTCAGTGGTATTTTTTTATGGCATTAGCCGGTAAACGATCAGATGGATCACCTGATGGTAACCAATCGACGTCGCCCATGGACACCTGGAACACCAGAAACATTACAAGTGCATTACAGGCCTTTTGAAGATTAGGAGTTTGAGGATTGTAGGGGATTCGAAGATTGGGAAGATTGGGGAAGGGGGGGGGGTAGCTGGGCCTCCGGTAACTTCACTCACACGAGAAACATAACGCAAGCGTTGCTTCACGTCGGTTTTCTATCAGGCCGTGGTATCACTCCGGTCGAGCCGGCCCATTCGTGCCGAAGCATGGCTCTCCCACACTTATGTTAGTAAGTATATTAGGATTTTGAGAAATAATGTGAATAACACCAAAGGCACGGGTAAATTATCTATGTCTACATACATATATGTTAGTAATTCGCGATCTTTTGGTTTAGGTCGTTGACCTTTAATCATACTGTCTATGCCCTACCTAAATACCTAGGGTTTGTTTTATTACAGAACCAATTATACAGCTGAGTACTTAGGAACATCTGTGACAAACTTAATATCTTTGGTTAACGGTCGAACGATACTCTTTTGTAAGAACTTTTATTAACAACTGGTAGGTTTTCGGCTACTTTTATATAGTACTAGCTGTCCGTGACCCGGCAAACGTTGTTTTACCATATAAATAATTTTGTAGAAGGGTGAAAATTGAGGATTGTATGTATTTTTGTATTTGTATAATAAAAAATTGAAATGCAAAAATTTTGTGTAAAAATAATAAATTTAGGGGTGGATTACCCCTAACATTTAGGGGGATAGACACCGGATAAGCACAAAAAATTTCATCATAATAGGTCAAGCCGTTTCGGAGGAGTATGGCAACGAAAATTGTGACACGAGAATTTAATATATTAGATATTAATTGGTAAAATCGTGCACAGTTATGAGATTATAGAAACAAAAATAATTTATTTTATATTTCGTTTGTTTGTCTTGAGGAGAGTGCTTGCAACTGACTGACTTGCAACAGTTGCAACCTGCCAATATGCTTTGGAGAGGAGAATGATAATTGTAAAAAATTAATAAAAAAAGGAAAACGAGATAAACGATATAAAACAAAAACCAAAAACAAAAAAGACTGAGATGGAAATGGGTAGGGCATATGATCAGGGAGCAAGAGCGAGTGGAGCAAAATCGTGACTAGGTGGTACACCAGAGAAGGAACCAGAAAAAGGTGTAGACTTCTTAAAAGATAGAATGATAACCTTAGGCAAGTGGCAAAGGTCACATGGCACAGAATAGCTCAAGAACGAAATGAATATAGAAAAGGTTGGAGGCCTTTGCCGGCCGGTAAACAGATCTCCAGAAAATTATTACCTAATAATAAGTATTTTATAAATACTAGACTAAGTCAACAAGTTTTAATTATGTAATAGTAAGTTAAAAGTTAATAGTAAGTTATAATTATTAAGTTAGATCTGAATAAAGGGATTATTTATTTATTTACATTTTCGAGATTTTCAACACAAAAACTCTGCTAACTGAAGGATGGGTTAAACAGCAAATTAATTGAGACGAAATGTTGTGTTTGTGATTTGTAATTTTACGTTTCTTGTGTCTGACCAAGGTAAATTAAGAAAGGTACTTAGAATTTTATACATAACTAGCTTCTGCCCGCGACTTCGTACGCGAAACCCGATTTTTTTAAGTCCCCGCTATAAAGTATAAACAACATTTTATTCAAATCCGTTTAGGATAAATAACATAGACTTCAACTTCAGCGCCATCTGCCGGGATGATTTGTGAATCTAAACCATTCAGGGCGCCATTCAAACGCATACAGAAAAAAATCATTTAAATCGGTCAAGTCGTTTAGGAGGAGTTCAATGACATACACACGTACAGCAGAATTATATTTTATATATACCAGCGGACCCGACAGACGTTGGCCTTCATATCCACTTGAATGTACCTATAAACAAAAATTCATTCAAATTAGTTCAGCCATTTAGGATAAATAACCTAAACAGACTGCAGCGCCATCTGCCGGGCTGATTTGTGAATCTAAACTATTCCCAGATACCTTTAAACACACACAAAAAAATTCATCAAAATCGGTCCAGTCGTTTGAGAGAAGTTCAGTGACATACACACTCACAGAAGAATTATATATATAAAGATAAAGAAGATAATCAAGCTTGCTACAAATAGATCAACGAGAAAACTTGGTAAATATTGGAAAATACTTATTTATGTAAAGTAAGGAAGTCGACGCGTGAGGGAACTTATTGAACGCCACATGAATAAAACATTACAAATATCTACGTACTAATCTCAGTCTCAGTAGGTATTTCTTTAAAAAAATCTTTGCAGCGGGAAGATTGCCTTGTTTGATTATTAGGATTTGATTTTGGTTCTCCTCAAAAAAAGGTACGATAAAGAACTATACGTATAAACCTACTATTATAATAAAAGGGGACCCAATGGACATTCTTACTAGCCAACCGTTAGGTAAAGTGATGTCTACTTTTACTACCTCTTACGCCTTTGTGCGTTAATTGTGCATGATATTAGGTATATAGGCATAAAAGCTGTTTTCTAACAACCTTCAAGTTCGACTGAAGATAATTATAGGACGTTAAATTAGGCGTACGCAACGATTACCCTTGCTAATTGCCCTAGAATTTTGGTTGCGAACATCGAGAATCCTTTGTATCCCTTTCTATCCCTCCCAACGTCCTTCTCGTCCAGTTTTCATTTTATTAAAGCTTTGGTGGTCCAATTAAGGGGGAATTATCGCGGCATCAGCCACGGAACCCTGAATAACAACGAGATTACTATTTCGTCTCAGTTCATATTGCGAGAAAACGTCGCCTCTAATTTATTATTGTTTCTGAATTTTCGACACTGAATTTATTAAGGAATTTAGTTTTAAGTTTCAAATTTTCTGCCCGGGGTTTGTTCATTATTACTGCTAAAGTAAAGTAACGAGGTACACTTTATCTTGCAATATTATCTTAGTAATTGTCTATTTTATACAAATTCTACAAATTATTTTTAGCAAAAAGGTTTGCTTTGAATATTATTAAAACACTGGCCGAAAACAATTTTTATAGTCAATTACATTTTAGAAGAATAAAATAAAAAAGAAATATTTAATGGCCACCGAGTAATTTTTATTTTGAAAATGGCCTGTTATTTTCATTTCATGTAATTGTAGACAATAAAGAGGTTTGTTTTATAAAGAAAATAAAGCAGAATTACTTATAGCAAAATACGCATTTTTTATTGAAAAATATTTAAATCGAATACGTAGGGTGAACTCATCTAACTTCGTGACAAAGGCATTTGAGTAATAAAATACCAATAAATAATTAATTAATTTAATTCAGTCTCCGCATGAGTTTTAATCAGTCTTTTATGAGGAATATTAGCACAAATAATCAGATTTTTTTCTAGAAACCTAAGAGTTCTACCAAATTTACTAAAGCGAATTATTAGGCGAGTCACAGAATTAGATGAGTTCATTATACTTTACTTTTACCATTACGACATCTGGTCGTCGTTTTGCCATTGAAAGAAAATATAGATTACAGCTAATGATTTTTACTTTTTCTGACAGTATCTAGTCGTAATTAGACAAGCTCTTGTGTCTATAGAGTTAAATGTTAGGTAATATCAATTTGCACACAAGCAATTATGCCGTGGCTTTCTAGCTGCAAGGCAAGGCTTATCAAATCTAATATTCGGCCCGAATGGCTCTGAATTGGTGAACAGGATCCACTGGCTGCCGGCTCTGAGGGAAATAAGCATTAATTATTAACCGAGTTCTATTGCCTCGTTTCAAAGGTTACCCAGCAAATTCACCATTGATGTGTATTTGGGTATAATTGTACATTGAAAATTGGATTGGGAACATTTTACTTATGCACAGAGGTGGCTCAGGTATGGGTGAGAATAGCAACATATATTACATAACATCACACCTTTTATCCCCGAAGGGGAAGGTGCACATTATGCCACTGTACAATGTAACACCCACTTTTCACTATTTATGTTATGAGTCTATTGCCATATACCGGGCACAGTTCCAGACTCCGTGCTACTATCTACTGAGAATTTTTTAACATATATTATATGGTACGAAATCAGAATAGTCTCAATTTTAGGTTGATGTTTAACCACATAAAAAGCCAAGGAACCCCAAACCACTTAGGTACGTTTTATCATATTTTCTGAAACGAAGTTACCGTCCTTCGTTCAGTTTTCAGTCTACTTACTTCTTTTATTAGACGATGCTTGGACAGACAACGAAACGACGAGTGACAATAAATTCTCCTTTGAACAAGGCCCTTCGTTAAGAATGTTTTACACAGGTCTTTGATCAAACGAATGGGGCGTTGTTTGACGTGACATGCGTCAACTAATTTTAGCGACGTTCGGTGTGAACGGGGGCTGGAGCGTGATGAGGGACCATCAGATAAACGCCTCGATGGCCTGACTCAAGTCATATGTAGGTATGTACTATGTTGAGTATACGGCCTTAGACAAGTCTGTCTGTGTTCTAGCCAGTCATTTGTGCTGTATAGTTTGTCTTAGACATGGTCTAAGAAGACTTGTTGTTAGTGTTAGTGAATCTAGGCTATAGGTAAGTTAATTTTGTATGAGTAATATTAAAATTTAAGAACAGTGTATCCTTCAGTTTTCTTAAGTTTTACCTATAGATAAGTAAGTTGTTTGTATAAATTGGAATTACATAACCTCATTTTTCACTATTTATGTTATAAGTCCCATGTAATACGGGGTGAGCCTATTGCCATATACCGGGCACAATTCCAGACTCCGTGCTACTTACTACTGAGATTTTTTTAAAATCCCAGTGATACTTTGCCCGACCCGGCAATCGAAGCCAAGACCCCGTGCCCGGCAGACGCACTTGCGACCATTCGGCCAACGAGGCAGTCAATAAATTAGAATTAATATTTGTATTAAATCATTTTCATTTAACATAGTCTAGAATCAAGCGCGGATCCAGCATTCAAAAAAGGTTGTGGTCACAGCTACTAGAAAATCGGCTAAGTAGGTACGAGTCGGAGCATGAACATGCTCATCAGCAATCATGCAAGTCATTTATGAACTTTAGAATTAGATTATTTTCTTTTTTCTGAGCATAAGGACTTGGGCCTTAGGAAAGGAAACAAACTTAGGAGGAAGTCGGACCCGATTTCTTCAAATCAAATAGTCAGTTTCGATCCAAACCTATTTTAATCAATAAATTTTACTATGCAGTCAACCCCGAATACGCGAAAAAAAATCAGCTGTTCCATACGTTTGGGCGATGTGGGTATTGAAGTTTTGTATGAAACAGCTGACTTTTTTCGCGATATTTTCAAGCAAGTACCTAGGGTTTGTCGGATTGGTTTTGTTACAACTTATATAACATATTAGATGCATAGCTGCGAAAGAAGATGTAGGATTTAATTTAATTGATAGATACTTAGATATCTATTAGAAAATGTTAAAAAAATCTTCCCAACCAAAAAAATAAACTTTTTTGTACCCACAGTCAGCCACACACAAAAAAAACAATATACAATGCATTAAATTACGACTCGAAATCGAAATCGAATGACTGCTCCCGCCTGGGTGAGGCGGAAGGGAGTGTCAGACTCTTACTGACTAAAAACCACCCCGTTCCTTCTCCTGCACGTCGAGCCGGAGCCCCGGTTACCCGTTAGGTTCTCCGCGACTCCGAATCGGCATCGGCCCTATTGGGCCCCATCTGTGGTGGTCTGATGGCTCTTTGAGGCGCGCGCGGAACGCGACGCGCCGTACGCTCGGGTGTGTCCTTCGCGATGGCTGGGTTGCGAGGAGGCAGCGCTTCGCTGCCTCACGCGTCCCGCCTCCTCCTTAGCCAGCATGACTGCTTCGCAAAAGGAGGAGACGGCATCCCAGTCCTCGCTCCACATCATGGCCTGCACTAGGCCCGGACGCGAGAGGTCTCCATCGCCGATCACTTCCCTGAGGGCACGGCGGTGCTCAGCCCACGCAGGGCATTCCGCAACAGTGTGTTCCACCGTGTCCTCAGGGTGGTCCTCGCAGTGATGACACCCGGGCGTTTCCTCCCGCCCCATCAGACACAGGTACCTCCCGAAACTTCCATGTCCGGTGAGGACCTGCGTAGGTGAGGACGCCGTAGCGTCTCTCAAGCCACTCCTCAAAGAGGGGACTTACCGCTGCAATGGCAGCGAGCCCAGCCCTCGGTTGCGACAGTCGTTGCTGCCATTCCGCCATGAGATCGCGCCGGAGCTCATCCCGCCACGCACTTATCTGGCACGGCAAATCCGCTAGATGGCATTACGTAGACGTTAGGTCCAGCTTTATTGTGATTGGATATTTTTGACAGAGCATGTCAAAGTGACATTATTGTTTCAAAATTTTTAAGCACCCTCATAAGGTAGCGTCATAGACGCCTCGCTACGCGGCTCGAAGTTTTGGCGGCACGGCAATAAGTTGTCAAAAATGTGACATAAGTAATAACATGTCAGCATATCGTCTATGGCTCTTTGCTGCGTTCCAAATCATGCACGTTACATGATTCATTGTGTTTTTTTAATTTTATTAAGGTTCATTATCATCAGCCTATCGATCTCAATAGACCGTAAAAAGGTGACGTCACAAGTCTATTAAGGTTGTGGGCATGCCCATCGTGCCCACAACGGTGGATCCGCCCTTGTCTAGAATATTTTTTTTTAAATCCTAGTTGACAACATTAGATAGTAATAACATTTAACTAATTTTCTAGCTAATGGTAAATATTTATTAAGTGTCATTTTCCTTCCTTCCACAGAATTTACGCAAAAACTCAGCCGATTTTATTGTTCTGGTATTTTCGCGTGGTCGCTAGCCATTTTTTTACACCCTCGCCCCAGTTTCGCGGAATATAGGGCTCTCGAACGGCCATAAAATAAAAAAGATATCCCTGATGAGAACCATAAAAGGGAACACACCTACGATAATATGAATTACTTAGTTGATATGTGCAGTAGGGAACGACGTCATGGGATTTTAACAAACTAGTGCTACAGTGTATATAAAAGGAATGAAGCGAGTGACAATATAAAATATAGATAAAAAATATCGCTCCCCCAGTCGTAAAGTCCACGAAGGTCGAATCTTTTCGAATGATCCATTGAGAGCGATGTCAGCATCGAATATCTCCTGTATAATTTCTGATTTTGTTTTGTTTCCGCAGTTTCGTTGCTTAAATTATATTCAGGGCTCCGTGAATTCATTGGCATTCTTTAAAAATTCAATAACTTCCTGTCTTCATGAAAGAAATATTTATTTTTGGAAGCTGGTCGTCTGAACGGAAAAAAGATACTTAGGAAGTACTTTCCTCTTCAGAATCACTTTCGTACCTCTGTAATAACATCTAAGACTCTGGCTGGATGAGATTTACAAATTTTAAAACTTTGCGCTCATTACCATTTTCGTACGCGACGTGAGAAAGTTGAAGGCCATACAAACTGTCAGAGAACACGCATCACTGGCTGAAATGTGCTATAGCTACTTACAATTGTTAGTGCTATGACCGTGAGAGACTTTGCCTCGCCATTTCTTTTCTAATTACCCATATTCTGATAGTTTGAGTATTTGTGCGACCTACGCAAATGTTCTTTACCTGTTCTCACCTGTTAATTGAGCTGACTGTGAACCGACACATGCGTACTGCCTTCAGAACGAGTCCGCTCAAACTGTTGTGGTTCTTTCCTCAAAAGGCCACTACAGAAAGAACTTGCACGGTTCTCACACATAATCTGTTATACATATAATTGTCTGGACTTTAAAAGAGACAGACCTGAGTTTGTTTCGGCATTTCTTCTCAGAGTAGTCAGTTAGGAAATGTCGGCCTCATCGTTCGCTTGATAAAATTGACGTGTAAAACTGCTGCCTTGTTTGTATTTGCAGAAATAAATTCACTTGTTTCACTTATAATGTGGTAAAAACTCAACTGGAGCTAACTTCTATTAACCAAACAAACATATTATCTTGGTACTCATATTCGAGTTGAAGAAAAAATGTCTCCTTGAGAAAAAGAAACCCTAAACTCATTACATTTCGTATCGTTCCGCCATCTTCGTTTTATTGTGTTATACAAGAACTTTTATTTTGTTTCCTATTTGAATTTGTCCAGTATCTTTTGCGTACAATTATTGAGGATATTTGAAAAAGGAAAAGTGTGTTTTGTTACTTAGTACTTGGGAGTGAATCGACAACGTTTGTCGATTAAAAGTCGCGGGAAGTTACTCGCTGTTTTTGTTATTAAGTTCTCAAATTTTTTGTAAACAGAAATATTTGACTTTTGTAATTTATTGCTCCTGTACTTCTTACATAATAAGGTCTTACTTATCACTTATTCTTTTAATATATATTACTAGCTGTTGCTCGCGAAGAATCCGTCTAAATTCCTAAAACTGTGATAAAAAGTATCCTATCACCTAAATCAGCTTACCTATGTATATACCAAATTTCATCAAAATGCGTTCAGTAGTTTCAGCGTGATAGACGGTGTGATAGGTAAATGTTTTTAGGAATGTATCTATAAAGATGTGTGTTGTATTTACTCGTGAAATCTTCTGATTTTTTTAACTTAAATTCTCTTAATCACCACATAAATATTAACTGCATAGGTACGTTAATACAATTAAAAGTATAAAGTTCAACAAATCATAATAAAATTTGCTCAAATATTATTGGTTGGTATAACAATTCTAAACTTGAATAACTTTTTTATTATTTCGACCGTTATCGCACACGTGGAAGCCGAAATGAGTCCTTTGCCCAAGGCGAGGGAAAAATTGGGGGCCGAATATTAAGCCGGCACTCAAAGATGAATAGCAAAGTGGAAGCTTTTGGATGTGTGGTCAGTCAGTTTTAAATATCATATTGTTTTAAAATAAAAGAGTACAACTTCGTCTGTGTTATACATGAAATTCCTCGAAATTACTTGTATAGATGTACATACCTAATCAGTCCTAAGTACTGCAAATTACAAACGAACGAATGAACGAACATTACAAACGTCCTAAGTACTACAATTACTTATTACACGATTACGGACTCTGTGCCAATGATTTTAAAAGTCTACCCAACATAAAACCTAAACGGTCTATTTTTTAAAGGACAGAAAGTGATAAAGAGTTATTTAAAATTGATATTCTACTAAATAGGTTACTGATAGATTTTTTATGGGACAAGCCCGCCACAAACTCCCAAAGTAAGTAAGTAAGTAAGTAAATCATTTATTTGCGTAAAACATGGTATAGTTACATTGGTGTTAATATTATTACAATAGCTCAACATGTTTCGCTAAGATAAAACATAGTATGCAAAAGTTTGTTATTTTGACAGAAGTGAGCAGGTAATTAACATTTCACATTCATAAAATCACATAAACTATAAAAATTACATTCATTGAGCCTCTTGTATAATTCGATCTTAAGTCTCCTTGTGTTCATTACTTTAAAGCGACTTGGTAATTTGTTTTAAATACGTACGCACATTGCTAAGCAGTTTTTATTGTATTTGGCAAGTCTTGGCTTGGCAAATCACTTAATACCAGTTTAGTTCTAGTTCGTCGCTGCAAATTCTATAATCCAGGATTATAATTACAAGTGTAAACTATACATGTTATGTAGGAAATTATTTAGTACCAAAGATGTGTTAGGTACTTATAGTTTAATTTAATAACTACGTTCACACATTCAAGTCAGACACAAAGTAGGTAAACATTGCCTCAAATAATTTCTAGTAGGTAAAGTTATGTTCAAATAATTTTGCTTCCTCTACGCGTTTCTACCTGAGAAATATCTTCTCATAATCTTCAGTTTAAAGCAAATATTTAGAGCAAAGTGGTTATTATTGCTGAAATACTACACATAACAACGTCACGTGTGACCGAAATCTAAACAGTTGATAAATAGTTTAGATAACTTCTTAGATTCTGATTTAATGCTTTATTAAATTGTAGAACCATAGAACACGTAAGATGTTTTAAGGCATTTGAACTGCATTGTCTAAGATACTTCAATTTCGCTTCTACATACAATTTTTAAAGAACTTTGTTATATGATTATGTTGTAAATTTATCTGATGATTAAATCTTTAAGGTTTAATCATCAGATTACCACGTTGGCCGAATGGTCGCAAGTGCGACTGCCGGGCAAGGGGTCTCGGGTTCGATTCCCGGATCGGGCAAAGTATTACTGGGTTTTTAAAAAATTCTCAGTGGTAGCACGGAGTCTGGAATTGTGCCCGGTATATGGCAATAGGTTCACTCCCTATTACATGGGACTCATAACGTAATTAGTGAAAAGTGGGTGTGTATAATTAAGTGCCATAATGTGCACCTCTGCCCTTCCACCTTTGGGGAAGAAAGGCGTGATGTTATGTTATGTTGGTTATTACCACGTCTGGTTTCTGTCAATTAGACCCGAACACCCATTTCTTGTTAGTTTGTTGACTACGTAGGCACCCCGTGTAATGTAGTGAACGAGGTTTTTGCTATTCGTTGGGAGCCAATTCGAACTGGAATTAATTTACAAGTACATAAAATAATGATGAATAATATAATAATAATATGAATGAAATAGAGAGGAAAACTTATTTATAATTTAAAACATAAACGTCCAAATACCAAATATTACGAAACAAGTTGATTTTTTATTTATTTCATTTATTTATAAACTACTAGCTTTTACCCGCGGCTTCGCTCGCGTCACAAAAGGATAAAAAGTAGCCTATGTGACATATACCAATACACACAGCGCCATCTACACTAATACTTTTGTTTTCCCTCGGGAATATCAAATTTTTCCGGGATAAAAAGTACCCTATTATTTAATCCAGACTTCTAACCTTACGTCTGCAAAAATTCAAAGCAATCGGTTAAGTAGTTACGGCGTGAAATCGGAACAAACAAACAAACTCCCTTTCCGATTTAATATATTAGTAGTACAATATGTACATACTACTATCATAACAGCAACTAATACCTAATGAAATAGTGTATGCCAATATTTATAGAATTAAATTACAAAGTCTATTTTACAATTAGGTACTACAACATTCATTATTATGGTAACGATCATATTCCTTAAGCTAAGTCACAGGGTACAGGCACAGTAACAGGCTCTTCTGAATTCGTTCAGTGTACAATTAAATATGATAAATGACAATTACAATTCAATCGTCAAGTACCGAAGTAGTAGTAAGTGTTAATTAAAATATAAATTAATGAAGTTGACAAAAGTTGTCGGGACAGCTTCAGACTCGAGCTGGTGGCTGCTCGTCCGTAATGAAACGACTTGTGCCCCCATTAAGAGAACAAAAATGTCTTTAATTAACAGTCAAGCTAGTTTTTTTGTAGCTCAAGTGCAAAGCAATTAGTAGGAGCCTGAACTGAGCTAGCGCACCGTTACCGTAGCTTTGTGAAATGATATCATGAGCCTTTTATTCCTCGCATAGGAAGGTAGAACTGACGATAAAATGGTGTTAGACACGTTTCCTTATACATGTGAATTTTAGACACAATGTATGTACGTTAAACCTAATCTTCAGTAGTCTCATGTAAAAGGGGCCAGCCTCTTGTCATCACAAGATTCATTTCTATACTTTAAACATACCGATTCACAACTTTAAAGAATTAACCCTTTGAGTACCGTCATTATAGACACAATTAAGGAACAATAGGTTGCGGTCACCGGTGTCCTCACGGTGTTTGACAGTATAAACCTACCTCAAAATCAAGATTTTTCGATCCTCGACTAGTTAAAGATACTTTAGCAAACACTTATAACTACTATAGCAGCAAGACAGGATAATGGGTGTACACCGACCAACGAGGCAAATTTTATAAAAATAACATAACATAACATCACCTTTTTATCCCCGAAAGGGTACGTAAAGGTGCACATTACGGCAGTTAATGCCACTGTACAATGTAACACTTACTTTTCAGTATTTATCTTATGAGTTCCATGTCAATGGGGGTGAGCCTATTTCCATATACCGGGCACAGTTCCAGACCCTTGCCCGGTAGTCGCACTTGCGACCACTCAGCCAACGAGGCAGTGAGGCAGTATTTTCAAAAATATTTCACAATTTCACAAAAATATTGTCAACCCTTCTCGTTACAAGTCTTTGTCCGTTTTGTTCTTATTGTTCAAATTGTACCTTTTGTGGCCGGCCCACAGACAAACAATAACTTTTTCTCATCACAATGACTATTTGACAGATTTACTTTCCAACACAGGTAATGCGGCGAGATATTTTGATACTTAGTATTTTTATTTATTTGTTGATACCTGGAAAAAATACTGGGAAAGGTACACGTAAAACTATCTTAATTTCTCAATAGACTTTAAATAAAATTTTTCTTCATTCGCTAATTTTTTTAATTTACTGTCTAATGTTTTACTACATTTAGGTCAAAATGTATGAGAAAAATAATTTCCTTTATACTACATACATTGCTTGTGACTTTTCTTAATGTTCAGGAATTTAAAATGCATATGGATATGTTTGTCGAAATAATGTATGTACGTTATACACACTCAGGGCCATCTTGGACTACGCTGGGACCCTTGGGCAGACAAGAATTCGGGGCCCCTTTGGAACGCTTATTTTTTTAACGTTGCCGAATACTAGGATTTTCTCCTGTATCGTATTTACAAACATACCAGTTTACATACACATGACACACAGCCCCGTAACAACAATTTGTGGATCACACAAATATTAGCTCCGTGCGGGAATCGTATCACCTATATAGTTGCGCCCTGCAACGATGGGTGTCCATCGTAAAAATTGTAGTCCTTCAGGACTCCCTGAGAAAGGGGGCCCTGGACGCGGGCCCCGAGTGCCCTTTTGACAAATACAGTATGGTACACGCTGTATAGTTGTGCACAGATACAGCTTTTAATACTATCCTGTGTATAGACACAGGATAGTATCTTATATATGAACTGATAACAGAGGTTATCAGTTCATATATATAAGATAAAATATAGCACGTGCAATGTTCTGAGTTCATAAAATTAATCAGATAATGTTTTACATGTACTCCCTTGTCGATACTACATACCTTACATACCTACCTACTAATAACGTATGAATAATATGGTATTATAGTACGGACACAGGAAAGGATACAAGCGTATCGTACCTTTATATTATGTAACAAAATTACACAGATATGAAACATTATTTGCATTTTTGTAACACTTTATGGTAATCATAAATACTATTTCATACATTTTACAACAGTTTGAGATAAAAAATAGGACATAATCTCTTTTTATAAAATTTCAATCAATTTTCCTCTATTTAAACACTTACACTGCATACAGCCTCTTCATTAGTATGAGTGGGTAACTTTACCCCAATTCAGGGGAAAATTCAATCTATTAAATGTCCACAGGAAATTACGGATAATTTTCCTAAATTCTATTTCAATTACGATTAAGCTGGCAATATTACGGAAGGAATGTACTCTAACGAATTTTATGACGTTTGAATAATTTGTGATGTTTATACCTATGTATATGTATATACCTAGTTGTTTTGTTTTTATTTCTTTTACACCCTACTTTTAAAATATTTTGTTTGATATGGAATTGATTGCGTTCACTAGTATCAATCTCATCAATGAATTCTTCCATGCAGTCGGTCCGATTTAATAAAAAAAACATATATACGATCGAATTGAGAACCTCCTCCTTATTTGAAGTCGGTTAAAAAAGAGGTTGAATGTCTATTAAATGCAATGCTGAAAGACGATTGTAATACTAGTTATTTCCACAAGTGTCAGTAATTTGGTACTATTCAAGTATTTCAAAAAGCATTTCCTATTAAGATAAGATTAATTCTACTATTTTTCTTTATCTCATCTATTCACGCGATCGCAGTACATCCAATATACGTAGAAAATCGGAATTCTTCACGAAACTATCAATTTGCCGGCGCATTTCCGTATTTTATGGCTGATGGTTATTCCTACGGGGCATAAGGCGGCCAGTAGGTATGCGGCGAATCGATCGAGCAACTTTTCTGTGGCATTAGAACCTGCACAGACGAGGGACTTTTATTTGACTGACTTGACTTACCTGCTTCACGGGGTACTCGTAGTCGTTTTATTCTATGTAGGTTAATGAATCTACCTTGATAAAGAAATAACCATGTCTTGCATGGTGTTATCGTATGGTGACGATAGAGAATATTTTTCACCATGACCAGTCAACACGAGACATATTATGTAACTAACTAACACTAACTTCAGCCAGCAGCTTCGCTCGCGTCCTTGTGCGATTAAAAGTGGCCTATGTGTTATTACAGACCATAATATACCCCTGTTCCTAATTTCATTTCGATCCTTTCAGCCGTTTTGTCGTCAAAGATAACAAATATACACGCACATACCTTCCTCAGTTCCTATTTCAGTTTCCGCAGTTCCTCACGAACTTTCACATTTAATATATTAGGATATAGATAGAGGAGGCTCATAGCCTAGCAGTGGACTGTCATTGTCATGGGCTGTTGATGTAGTGGTAACAAGTTCTCAGTGAGTCTTCTTACCAATCCTGAACTTTCGGTCATTCTTCTTCATATTATTGAAGAAACCCTGAAGATCTCTCCTGTAGACTAAAGTTTCTGGCCTTTGTTTTTGAGGGATCCCCCTCAAAAAAGTCATACAATGACTTCTTCCGACTTGGGTTAGGCGAGAGGGAGTGTCAGAGTCTTACTGACTAAAAACGACCCCGTTCCTACTCCTCTTCGAGCCGGAGGCCTTCCGCGGCTCCGTATTAGGCATCAGCACTACTGGGCCCTACCTGTGATGGTCTGATGGCTCTTTGAGGCGCGCGCAGAACGCGGCGCGCCGTATGCACGGGTCTGGTTCTGGTCAGGCGACAAGCTACCCTTGCTCACCATCCGAAGACCCGCACTCACGGTTGCTGGAGATCGTCGCGCGATCTCCGACGCCCAGTGTCTCCCGCGACGGCTGGGGCGTGAGGAGCTTTGTTCCCTCACGCGCCCTGCCTTCTCCTTGGCTAGCATAAAGTTTCTGGTCTACGCAGTATTTTGTACTCACCCAACCGTGTCTCAAAGCCACACGTATCTAATCTCATCCCATCCGAAGTATCTACACCGGTTTTATTTCAGGAAGTCTTTATTATTTTTCCGTTCATTCTGACGCGATTTGCTTCCACGGACCATTAGGTTGAATCGGTTGACTGTTTTGTAACGGTTTTCCTGATAGATGTTTAGAATTGAGAAGAATTAAATAATATTATGTAGTTGTTTTCAAATGGCGAATTGGATTAATAATTTTAACAGGGTTGTGAGTAAAATATATACCTAATAATGAAAGCATTTCCGTGGGAAAATACTGCCCGGAGGTTAAGACCCCCGCTTCTCTTGCATGAGTGTGCGGGTTCGAAACCTACCAACAGCAAGTACCAATGTGACTTTTTCCGAGTTATATGTACTGTCTAAGATTATTTAGACACCGCTGACAAACGGTGAAGGAAAACATCGTGAGGAAACCTGGCCTTATAATTTCTAACTATTAGTTTGAAATCGCCAACCCGCAATGAGCAAGCGTGGTGATTAATGCTCAAACCTTTTCCGTGTGTGAAGAGGCTTTGCTCAGCAGTGGGCATTTATAGGCTGTTGATGATAATAATGTTCAATCCTTTTTTATTTTCATAAGATCTGGCTTTAGTAGGTAGGTTTGGTTTGATTTAGTCACTAAAGAATTTCCTTCAGAAAGCTGAAGTTAATATTATATTAGATAATTACTAATTAGCAAAGTAGCCATGTGATAGCCTTTATTACTATCAGTCTTTCTGTTGATATCCTTGAAGATAATCTAGGTATTACTGCCTAACTATTATTACTGAACAGTTGTGATGTACCTATTTATAATATACTAGCTGTTCCTCGCGACTTCGTTCGCCTAAAATAATGACTTCTGACAAATTTTGGATTTTATAATTAGTCTTCTCCAAGGTTACTTGCAGTGCTGTGTAACAAATCTCATAACAATTATTTTGATTTTATAATGAAATGTTGTTTATTTTCGTAATTTCAAAAAATAAACAATCCCATAGAGTTTTTAATATATAATTATGTTCTTACTATTTCCTGAAACAGTGGGCAAACGAGTTTTTAACTACAATGTAAAAGTTTTTAAACCTGTGGAAAGAGGTCAAATAAAAATACATCTTAAAGTAATTAAATAACGTTTATTATATAAAATCAGCTATTTACAAATATCATGTAACGTGTCAGAGTATTTTGATCGAAATACTTTATATTTACATTTCATTTTTCATTATATTTACTGAGGTCATGCATTTATAAGAATAAAAAAATATGACGTCAATAAAATATGAAGAAAATGTATGAGAATATTAATCAAGGACCCTCTAAATATTCAATAAAATATCACATGTTAAAAATATATTACCGTATCTAATTACAAACTAAATTATACGCTCCTTGCTAACTATTGATAAGAAATACATTAAATATAATTGTACTAACTTACCAAAGAAAGCAAAGTTTGCTTGGACCTACTCCTACACTACCGTCAAATAAGAACTAACTCTGTTAACGACACTACGTACTTATTAGAGGTAGAAAATATTTAATAGGTCCTCGAATTATACATATTTAACACAATTATTGTAATTTATTGGATTCAGTTTTCAGACACAATAAAATTTATGCCTCGGAATTCATATATACATCTGACGGCTTGTTAGACGGTCGCAGTCAGATTGTCTAACTACGGGTTTTATGAACAATGGTCGGTCATTACCGCTAATAACGCGCAAATATTTGTGCCCATACACAAAACATTGTCACCCAAACAGATTGTGAAATGAAAGAAGATTCTTTAACAAACCCTTGTCTATATTAACAAGCAAGAACATAATCCTATCCACTTATTTATTTACCAGCATGTTTATTGCTAGTACTTACACAGGTCCATAAGACAATAGTACTTAGGCCTTAGTACGAGTTTCTTTCACGCATAAAGTAATCGAAACGGGACCGCGTCTTACACTCTGATTGGTTGGTTCATAGGCACCGGCCAATCAAAACTCCGAACGAGTACTCGTACACGTAAAAAATTCGTACTAAGGCCTCTGCATATTTATCAAATAACATCTGTCCCGCTTTTTGGCAACAAAAACAAGATCAGTGGCGACACACAATACGGTTTGGGGTCCCTAACAAGAACCTAGTTATTATACAAAGAGGATTTATGTATGCGGCGAGCGAGATAACGCGCGGTGAGCCGCCATGATTGATTCATTGCATGTAGGCGCGGTTATGGAGTGTAATCATAATAAATTATCATATTCTGAAGCGACACGGAATATTCGACAATTGGAGAAATCATTTTATTGATTTATGAAAACGTGAGATAGATGATAATATGCTTTATTTTATTTGGTTTAAGGCTTTGTAGATGTTGGCGATATGCGATTGTTTATTCGTTTTGTTTACCTTATTATTTACATTTTTGGGGCTTTTGTTTTTATGACTACTTTCCGCTATAGGCAATAGCTAGCAATAGCAAAATTTTATTCACATACAAACTACCAAAATTGCAACATCAGCTGCATTTAAAATCGGTTGCCAAAATCTCTAGGCTTCACTAAGGGCGTGCTTAAAGTTCACAACTGGGTCGGCGGGCCCGTGATGACTCGCACTTGTGACAATGTGCCATTCTCGTGTACAGATAAAGCAATAACACATTACCCTTTGAATTCGTGTTACAACGAACAGTGACTCGGCGTACGACCGAAAACCCTACGATTACACTAACTTTACGTCCAAAACCGTCAGATAAAATAATATGAACTCACAATTGGTAACTATAAAAGTCTTTATGGTAACTATCAAATCCTAACGAGTCGGGGTTTTAAAATAACAACCTAAATAAAGCTTCGATACGACGCACTCATATGGAATGTTTTGTCATAACAGACAGACAGATACAGGAAATTAAATCTCTTAATAAACAGGATATCGGATTTTCGAACTTACCTTTGCATTAAGAAATATTGGCAAGGTAAGTAATATGGGGATTTTTTTTATTTACAATGTGCGCGTTGAACCAGTGACGTAAGTAATGAACACGTTTATTTTGCGCGTGTTATTGCTTCAGCCGAGGAGTTTGTTGAATGTGTTCACGCCCTTACGGCCTTCTTGCTTCGTGGTGCTCCGCTGATGATCTTTAGAAGTCTTACGGCTGGAGCTTCGAATGCTAGTGATATGGCGAATGAAGCTAAGAATGCCATCACTGCGTATCCGGCGTAGATCGCGAGCTGTGAACAATGATTGAAATAATTAAACACTACTTTTAAGAAACAATAACCTTAACTAAATATCGCGGGTTACACGCGTGAATATTCTGAGAAAAGCTCAGTTTCGAACCGCAGAGGGGTTCTTCCTCATGAGCAGTATATTCACGTTTGTAACCCGCGATTTTAAGTTAATTTAGTATGTCTCACGATAGTTATTATAAAAACAATAACCTCTCCTTTGAGAAGTTATGTTACAGTCTTCATAATGACGAATAGGAAACAATGTTCAAAAACAGCTTTATAAAACCGTAAACAGTTTAAACAGACAGATAGAACGGGGACTATAGAGTCCCTGTTCTATCTGTCTAGTACCTGTATCTATTAAATTAAAATCGGTCCAGTAGTTTAGGCGTTCGAGCGTAATAAACAAATATTTTCATTGGTGAGAATTAAACTACTGATATATTGGCCAACACTATACAATGAATAGCTCTTAATAATGATTATTCCAAATTAACTTAATGAAGTATTGACGTCACTTTTTGAATTACAATGTTAATGGGGCCAGGCCAGGCCAGGCCAGGGCGTTAAATGGCGGGTCCCTTGCGCCTCGTAGTTTCGTCCAAAGCCACTTTATAAAGTGGTCGTTAATATAAGGGAAAACAAACATTAATTATCTCTTAATTATTACTAAATAAGTAGTGCTAATTAAGTAGTGGTCGTTGTGGATAATTTTATTTCTTCGTCTGTATATTATGGTGGTATTTATAAGAAGCATTTATGTGCCGTAAAACTTTTAGGCATGTTCTACCTCTATATTAATGTAAATTTTTGGTCTAATGTTTTTAGTGTGGGAGAGCCATGCTTCGGCACGAATAGGCCGGCTCGACCGGAGTGATACGACGGCCTCACAGTAAACCGACGTGAAGCAACGCTTGCGTTGTGTTTCGTCGTATAAGTGAGGTTACCGGCGGCCCCCAATAACCCCTGTCCCCTTCTCCAATCTCCCCAATCCCTGAATCCCCAACGATCCTCAAACTCTTAATTCCCAAAAGGACGGCAACGCATTTGTAACGCCTCTGGTGTTCCAGGTGTTCATGGGCGCCGCCGATTGCTTACCATCATGTGATCCGTCTGCTCGTTTACCGGCTATGCCATAATATATCATTCATATCTTAAGAATTCGATATACGTACTCATTTTAGTTTGAAAATTGTGTTTTGCAAATTCCAATTTGCTTCGAAAGCGTACTAAGACCATTTAAAATCAAAACCGTTTTTATAATCATAAATATTGTAAAAAGTATCTCAAAAGTTTTCGAGTAATGCACCTAAATGTACCTAAATACGATCAATCTCCAACATACGAACATCAAATCAGCTAATGCATAAACTTCTACCTAAACCAGTCAGCTATATTGAACTTCAGTAGCGAACTTGTACTCACAGAACTATACAGAAAACGTAAAGGTGCTCATTCGCGTGTAATGTAACGTTACAGATCTGAGCATTACATCAGTGAAGGAGGAGAACCGAGCATTACAATGCGCACCTTGTAATGATTCAATGTGTAATATCTTGATACAATTTGTAACATCAATGTCTTGCTATAAAATGCTCAAAGTCGAATCTATATGTTACATTACAAGCAAATGCTCGTTAGTCAGCGAGGTATTATTGTAATGTAATGCTCAAAGTCGAATCTATAATGTTACATTACACATGCATGCTCCGGTGAGGGAGCACCTTAATACAGGATGTAATCGGAACCGCTCCCGAAAAACATCGACAGGTCATGGAAAAAAAAACAAGCTTAATTTTGATAAAATTAAGGAATTAAATGTTTTTTTTATGTAATAGATAGAATCAACTGCTCAAGGCTGATGTTGCATGAATAACATATAAACAAAAAAGATTCAAATTGTAAAAATATTTTTCTATCAGCGTTTTCGGGAGCGTTCCATATACCCCCTGTATTTTTGGAAAACATACCAGCTGATCGTCCGTACAATCTGCAACGTCATTTGGTATACAGGTACGAAAACAAAGATTAACCGAGTACATACAGACATAGTAATCATTGTTTGACTACTGAGCTGAATGGTTACAAAAGGTATGCCTTCATTAAAACTATTATCAACAGCTTATAAGTGGCTACTGCTGACCAACGACCTCTTCTCGCACTGAGAAGGTTTGAGCATTAATCATCACGCTTGCTCAATGCGTGTTGGCGATAACAAACTTATAATTACAAATTTTAAGCCCAAGTTTCCTTACGATGTTTTTCTTTACCGTAAGTCATTGGTGTCTAGATAAGTTCAGAAAGTGCATATAACTCGGAAAAGTCACATTGGTACTTGTCGTTGGTACCCGTCTTAAACCTTCGGCCACCATGACTAATTTAATATGATAGAAAACTATTGTTTTTAGAAGTTTTTGAGTAACAATAGTTGTCTCTGTACCGAGTCAATCTTTATGTTCGTACCTGGATACCAATTAACTGTGTTGATTGTACATACGTAGGAACATAGAACTTAAATTCAAGTTACGGTTTGAGTGCAATTTCATAACTCTACTCATATTATATGAGTCCGCACGAATTTTATGTCCAATCTAGAAAGGAGGGTGGAGGAGGAAAGATGTTCCCCCCATGTCCTCCATAAAATATACTAGTACTAACTTCAATCTGAAGTAATATTACACTGTCTTTTCCCTAATACTTTAATATACTAATTTAATAAACCAATTTTTCGCTAGTAGCGTTATAAGTTCATTTTGATAAGGGGTCATATCTATTGCCATATACAAGTACAATTCCAGATGCTTTCTTTTTCATGAATTTCGAAAATAGAATCATTTTATAACAATGTCTTCCACCTATGAACCTAAACCTCATTGTTCTTGCTTGCACTTATTCAACCAATGAAGCAACAGATCTGCGGTGGGAACGAGATATAAATCTTTTGGCTGCAAACCATCCCTCACGGGAATCCGCGGGATAAACGTGACACGGTAACTTATCACCACAACTTTATTCCTGTTTTTGACTTAATTATGCGGTAATTCTCTCTTACCATTTGATTAATGGCCGGTGCTAAAAATAATTGTATGCTCTTTACTTGTTTGTGGAACATCCATTAGCGAAGTTTAATGACACGTTTCGCTATGACATTAGCTGTGTAGACAACCGCAAGTCAACATACATAATCTACCTAATTCCTTTAACTTATTTCCAACTTTGCTACGTAGAGATAAGGTTGAAAATCCATTGGAGAAAGGTAAGAGACTGGTAGAGGTTGATGTGCTTGTTTGCACCTAGTATGGCTCCATTTCAGTACGATGTGCTATTAGATATAATACTAGAAAGTTCCCCGAACGCTACAGTTCACAATGAAATGTAGTTGTTCTTTAGTTTTGTTAAAGCACAGCTGTACTTCAGAGTGCATTAGTGCTTCAGCAAACTCGAAGACGCCAAGTCTAAACTACAGTGTAATAAATATTTGTTAAAATTAAAGAGAACATAGAAAATGTCACGAGTCACCTTCTCCTCGAAAAGAATACGAAAACATGGATATGGCGAAAATATATACTTTTAATTAGACCAGAAAAGACACTTTTGAGAGTCAAGAACACAATAAAAATAGTCTGTCAGTCTGTCATTACTTATCATCCTCCCAGTGAAAAAGAAAACGCGACTTAAAACAAACCCCTTTTCAAGTAGATTCTTACTAGCAAGTAACATTTTCGGAATAAAAAAAACCTTAACAATATTTTACTAGAACCTACTCACCTATTGAAACTGAACGAAGCCCAATTGCTCATAAGGAGTGACACTTTAAATATAAAATTACATTACATCCAGTCTAATGGATTATGGTTGGAGAGGTTATAAAATTTGACAGCCATATCTGTGATCATTTTAGCAGCATTTTATGGTGATAATACCATCAGGGTACGGAGACGTAAGTAATGCGTGTTTACATCTCCACTGCAATAAAACTGGGTTATAAAATGGCTTCCCTTGCATAACATTTTAAGTAAAATGACACTTTGTTACTGCTTTCTTACTAAGTGCGGTTATGAAGTAGAAAAATAATGAGTGGTACGATATAGTGATCAAGGTTTGATAATTATTTTATTAAGGCGGAAAATTATCTAATTACTTCTCCCGCTCGTGTGAGGCGGGAGAGAGTGTCAGACTCTTACTGACTAAAAACCACCCAGTTCCTATTCCTGCTCTTCGAGTCGGAACCCCGGGTAACGGTCAAGTCCTCTGCGGTTCCGCATAGGGCATCAAGCCTGCTGGGACCCATCTGTGGTGGTCTGTATGCTCTTTAAAGCGTGCGCGGAACGCGACGCGCCCTACTGTCTGGTCTGGTCGGGCGGGGAGCTACCCGTGCTCGCCGTCCGCAGGTAAGTATTTATGATGGCTGGAGATCGCCTTGGATCATTATTATTATATGGTATGACACAAAGTTGTACCACCATTGGTGTATCTGTCTGATTAGGTCTTTAAAACTATGATTTTTTTAACAGATAGAATGAATCAAAAGGTTTATGTGTTGGTATACTAACATCCTACACGAGTTTACACGACGCTTACTAGCTTTTCACGCGCGACTTCGCTCGACTACTGTCCATAAGTAATACATTGGTGGCTGTTCTGTACCACGATACTCTACAATTTTCTTAAAGAATAGCTGTATAGAAACAAAAAACTTTTTTTTACTGACTTACAAATTCAGACAAATAAAAATTCTCTCCAGCTTTGTGTAACGGAAAATTTTCCCCTACAAACACGTTCAAATATGGAACGTTCAAATATACCCTACACAGTTACACAGATAATATAATATCTCCCGTTGTGTATAAATATCCAATCGATTAAATATTAAAGACGGATCAAACGCCTACTTTGTCGTAAAGCAGTATTTAATGGTAAACAAGTCTGCGCATAAATTTCTTTTGTCACGGAAACCTTCATATTCTATTTATGGATATTTATGCAGCTGTTTATATTAATAAATACGATACACCGTCTGTTTTTCGCCGAAAAGGTAGGTCACCATGAGGTCTAGACATATTTTTAGATGGGACTAAGATTATTAACATACATTAGAACAATTCCCAATGTACATACCTATTCTATTCATATTCTAGCTTTGAATCTAGATTTCAGTTCGGTACGGCAATAGTAACCGCATATTAAAACAGAACTTCTAACATTACTAACGAAAGTTACTTACTATAACAACAATCACTACAACTACTCAAAATGTTCTATATCATTTTATTGTACACTACAATAACTTAACAAAAATAAACTGACTCTTAAAACTTAGTCTAGCGTCTAAGGTTCCCGATAGAAACGTCTACTGGTTTCAATTAGGTAGTATCGGGTGCCCAACAACTTGTTAACAACTCGGTAAATATCTGCTCCAGTTGCACTCTAATGAGTGTCAGGGAATTGTATTTAGTCATTTTCGAAAATAAACCTTTATAGATAAAAGAAGAAAACCAGATATTGCTACGCGGTTGCACTCACTATATTCTTTTTTTATGGGATAGGCCGGTAAACGAGCAGATGGATCACCTGAAGCAATTGGCACAGCCCATGGACACCTAGAACACCAGAGGTGTTACAAGTGCGTTACCGGCCTTTCGGGAAGTAGGAATTTGAGGAAGGATGGTTGGGGTTTCAAGGTTTGGGGAGATTGGGAAAAGGGAGAGGTAATTGTCCATGGCGAAGCATAGCTTTCCCACACGTAAAACTATACGTCTTATATTGGTCAAAGTGTGATGTTTTATAGCCTCAAGTATTTTTTTTATTCAGTTAGTTTCTGTCGTTAACTCATCCTACCAACCTCACAAACAAACATCCTCTTCAGCTTCAAAATATTACCTATATAATAGAAATGCTTAGACCTAGACAGTTAGACCCACCTGTCAGACCCCAGTCGTGAAAAAATGTTCAGTTACATACAAGGGATCCCAAGTTTTTTACTCAATTCAAGGGCCTTTTGAAGTGCCAGCGTTTTGAATGGATGTTGAAAGCGTGACATAAATCTGTGCCTGCCAAGTGACTTCGGAAGTGTATTGCAGCATTCTTTATGGCACATTTTATGTTGAAAGGCGACCTTAATGAAATGTTTTCCCTCTTATAGTTTTCCTTTTTACATTGTAGTAGTAATCGTCACCCAAACGAGAGATTTATGTCGGCAATAAGACTCACTTGCAATTTAATCTTAGAACCCCAAATTCCTTTACGAACCCTGTGTTTATCTAAACCGTCGTCTCTGTTTGTTTGTTTGAAGACATTAAATAAATGAATCGGAGTTGCACTAGTTTTCAAATCTAGTAGATAGTAAAATTACGTCGTGTTTTAGTACTTATTTGTGTTTGTTTGGAATCTAGATCTAAAATGACGATGAATCTACGTCTTGGTTGAAACACAAACTTCTAAGCTAATCTTTATACACAGTTAGAAGTTGTACGACAGTATTTTACTGAACTTTACAGCCTTCACGGCTTTGCGAAGTCATTCAATCAGTACAAGATCAGTACCTATATGTAAAAAAAATATGTAGGTACATTTTTAAAATCCTGTTGAGCCCAAGTGTCTTAAGAAATCTCCTGTTGAAAAACATAAATACCAATGACAAGAATTTTCTGTTTAATATTCTGCTACGAAACCAGAAAAAATCTATGTGCTTAAACACTATAACGTACTGAAAAAACGACTCGACTTCCACTCAGTTATTTGTCAATAAAATTCAATACAAAATGGAAACTAGAGACGATTTCCAGCCAATTGTATTTTGAACACAACCTACAAAGTTAGAACATTGAACGCCAGCGACTTTAGCCAAATGGAATAAACATATTGAGTTTTTGTAATGAAGTAGGACGATAAATAACACGAACATTATTTAGTTATGTCAACGGTAATAAATTAACGCCTATATTTGCTAAAAAGGGTGAATTTGGGGTGCGGTTAATGAGTCACCCTCTACCCTTGGTACGCAGGTATCAAATTTTAGTACGTTTTTATCTACTGCTATAAGGATAGACTGAGTATGAATAATTTAGACAGATTTATACTATTATCAGTCTGCAGGTGAGGTGTGGATGTGTGAACATTTTTGTACATAATAATGTTTTATCTATATCTATACTAATATTATGAAGAGGAAAGATTTGTACCTATTTTTGTATGATTATATGTTTGTAATGAATAGGCTCAAAAAGTACTGGGCCCATTTAAAAAAAATCTTTCACCAATAGAATGCTACATTCTTCCAATTTGACATAGGCTACATAATATAACATCACGCCTTTTATCCCCGAAGGGGTAGGCAGAGGTGCACATTATACCACTGTACAATGTAACACCCAATTTTTACTATTTATGTTATGAGTCCCATGTAATAGGCTACATTTCATTTTGAAAAAAATTAGGGATCCTTGATAAAATTTGAACAATGTAACCGAAGGTGTAGGAAAATGAGTCTTTAAATGTCTTTCGTCGAATGCGCATAATTCATAAATTTATTTTATTTTATGTCTTAATTCTCGTTACGAAGGCTACCTCTACATTTCTATTTCAGGACAGGAAAATACTAAGGATAAAAAATGCGGTAGGAATAAAAAACGAAATGAAGAAGCTTATTATTATTAAGGTTGCTTAGATTCCTTGGTCAGACGAAGCATTATTATGTCAATCTTTTTTTTTTAACTTAGCCCCACACTAGCATTTTCTCCTGGCATACACACCACGTATTAACAAATATACTATTTCACATATATGACACCAAGATAGACAACAATTTGTGGGTCACACAAAGAGTTGCAGTTTTTTTATAGAATAAGCCGGTAAACGAGCAGACGGTGCACCTGATGGCAAGCAATCCGCGCCGCCCATGGACACTCGAAACACCAGAGGTATTGCTAGTACATTACATACATATTAGGGATTAGGAATTTGAGGATTGTAGGGGATTCAGGGATTGGAATAACCTATAACACACGTGATAACCTAACTCACACGACGAAACATAATTCATTTAATAATGTTCTACCAAATAATTAATGTGTTCATTAATAAAGGTACTTAGTACTCACCACAGTAGAATTCTGCATATGATAAGGTCCGTCGAGCAGGAATGAGGTGTACATCATGATGGTAGGGTGCACCAGGTAGGCGCAGTACGTCAGCCTGCTGAGAGGGAGCAGCCCTCGGTATGAGAGGGCTGAGTTCACCAGCCCTCCATATCCACTGCAGCAGGATATCGCCACCCATGCTACTGCTACTCCCCAAGCTGGAAATGAATATAAATAAGGATCACAGCAGTTTTTTCTTTTTGGTAGACTTTAAAATTCTGTATTTATGCATGAAGCCGTAACAAAAAGCAAACAGAGTGCCAAGCACGAATTACTATCGCATTCGTAACGTTATAGTATCGAGCGCGTTCGGCGCTTTGATTGGCCGGCACCAATGAATCAACCAATCAGAGCGGCGAATACGCTTGATACTATAACGTTACGAATGCGATAGTAATTCGTGCTTGACACTACAGTATGATAGTTCAATTGTATCCCAATGTGTAGTAATCGTAAACCTTCATATAAATAGGTTACCGGTTTCAGATTCCGATCAAAACATAATATTATTCGGTTTTTTGTCGGTGAACCCAGTACCACAAAATCTAGAACCAGGTAGATTTCTAGTCTTTAATAGTATGTTACAGAGAGAGATTAGACTTCTAACACGTTTCTTGACAGTTAAAATAAAATGTTTAATACAACAATATCAACATTGTGAAACGTCACCATTTAAAAGAGATTACTTTATGAAAGCGACGACCTAGCAACGTATTCTTTTATGCGCGGGCGAAACTCCTTTACGGGAGCCACCGGCAGTAAACTTTGGCAAACATCAAGTTTAATTGAAATACCGGAGCAATCATTAAAAGATTATGTTAATATGTTTCCAAGCGTTTCATGATAAAATGTAAATGTTCTGTGACGACATTAAAAGAGCAAAGCAATTAGCGAATTTTATAAACCAATTTTCACTTCATTTACGAAATTAATTTATTATTCAATGCAGTTCAGAAGAGTGGGTTTTTATTTTGTCCTGTAGTGCGCGCCTGTAGCCTATTTTATATGTAGCTACGCAGATACTACAGCGTAGCACTTTGCTACGATCGCGTAGACCTTACGCATCATTTCAATTAAAAATAAAATTCATTTTCTTTATTATTTTTCTTTGAGAAAAAAGATTCTTTGATGTATTTACTTTAGACATAAGAAAAATTCATCATATTATGTTTGTGTATTTTATTTCTGTATGTATGTATACGTCTTTGACTATGTTAGCAAAGAGATGAAAGTATCTGTAGCTTTAAATAATACGAAGTCTTAATTTTTGCCCTTAAAAGTCTGATAATTTAGATAGGAGAGGAGATACTCTGGCAGCAGTTCTTAGTAGGACGATAACGTCGACACTCAGTCCAACTAATCGGATTCAGATACTTTGCACACGAATGGCTAAATCCAAGGGAAACCTTCTAGCGAAGCGGAAATTGTGTAATTTGGGAATATTGAGTTGAGTGTTACAAAATTATGCAAGTAGGTCATTATTGGGCAGCTCTAGGAGATTCTTTACCTTTAGATTGTGCGAGATTAAAATCTTCAATACAATTTAATAGAACTGTAACTTGTTCGGGGCTGTGTTACGCCTGACCGAGCAAGAATTAATGGATGGAACAAGACAATAACTTTCATAATATATATATTTTGTACAATAAATCGTTCAGTACTTACCAGTATGTCCAATACTAATATAGAAAGCCGTAGGCCAGACTTCGAAGTAGCCGTCCACCATGCTGAAGATGAGGCTGCCGATGATGGCCAGCGCCACCGGCCAGCCGACCGCCACCACCCAGTACGGCAGCTTCAATTGACACTTAGTCTTGTGCAAGTACCATCCCACTATCATTCCTGGAATAAAGAATGTTTCTTTAGAAGTCTAGGATGTAAAGAATTGTAGTGGTCTAGACTACTGGGCAACGGATAAAATTCCACACTAAGTATAAGACAAAACATGATAGAAAATTACTTAAGTAGGATAACGAAATAATGAAAAGTCCCCTCTATTTAACTTAGTAAGCCTAATAGATACGGTTCAGCAACTACAACTAGAATCAATTACAATGATTGAAACTTGAGTTATTTGTTTTGAACAATAAAACGTGTATTGTTTACATTAGAATACCAAATAGCACATTCTAAAGCTGACACAGAATAATGTAATTATGTAAATATTTGTAAATTGGCAAGCCATCGAGATTACAGACGGAAGCTGTGCAAAATTGGTTTGAACAGACCTTCACGCATGTTGTATATTATATGAGCGGAATAAATTCCAGTGATGAGATGGTTGGAGGGCGACTGGGAGGAGTAATTCCTCCCTATAATAAAACTCTAATAAATTTTTCAACGACCTCGGCTCCCGGTGAGCGTCTCCGCCTTGCCTCGACTCAACTTGTGCTGCTCTTGTTATTTTTACACCGTTCTAATTTCAATGTAGGTACCACAAACAACTATTCGAAGTAGTTTATATCAAACCCGAGAAACGTGTTCTAATAAAATATTCAACTATTCGCTTATTCTGAACGAAATATCAGTAGGAAATTGTTGAACTGAACACAATATACATATAATTGGATGCCCGTTTTGACCAAATACACACACAATTTCATGAAATAGAGAATAGCGAAAAGGAAAGGAAGTTTGTTCTCATGCAAATTGTTCAAGAAAAGGGGTTCTATTGATAATAATCAATGTTCGTGGGCACTCATATAGTGTGAGAGGGGCTGAGTGTGCCAACTTATCGGATTGTTCAGGCCAACGTTTACGCTTTGTCGAACATCTTTATTATTCGTTCACTGACCAAAGAAATGAAACCGGACTATAGTGAGCATATAGCTTTCTAGTACGATCGATAGAATCTCAGTAAAAGGCCCATTTTCGGGGATTACGAGAGGATCTCAGTTCGGAAGGGATACACAATCAGTGGCGCGTCGAGCATTCCTCGCGATCTGAGCTCGGAGCGCGGTGCCGCGGCCGGTGTATCGACCCAAATAATTTTTAACAGTGCTTTTATTTTATCGCACACTAGAGCGGCCATTTCGACCTATTTTAATATTCGCTTTTCAATTTTGCTGGCATTGTTTTGTGAATAGAAGCTGCAGGCTAGCTTCACATAAAATTGAGTACAACAATAGCTTTCAGAATAATATACGAAACAGGGTTATTACGAGGAAGTGAAAGTATGTATGATAATATAATATTAATTCTTATTTAAATATGTCTACGAATAATTCCATACTAATATCCATATTTATTGACAGTTACGAATTTTACGCAATATGTTTTTGCAAATTTTTGCGAGAGACATCTACCTAATGGCGTAATAATATAATAATTCATAATTTTTAACCGAAAAGAAAGAAGGAGGTTAATGAAGATAGCTTATGATATAACTTAGTCCTAGATAACGTGTATTATATTTTAAATAAATTCTTTTGTGGCATATTTGTGTACTTTAATCGCTAGACAGAATGCTTATTCTATGTGTGGTTTTAGAATACATACATCACAGTCCAACCCGGAATAAGAGCTCATCAAACAAATATTTGTTCTACACAGTTCTACACAGCGTTTCTTTTAAAATAAAGTCTAGTTTTGACTATACCCAATATAAAATTGCATTTCAAATCATCAAGGGCAAACTTGTTACGTTTTATTTGAATTTCACGCTGGTAAAGACACCAATCTTAAAGTCTTTAGTAATGAAAACGATGACGTGGCAAATCGCGAATAAATTAGAAATAAGGAATAGCAGCCAGTCATCCGACATCGGCCGCTCTTCATAATTTATCAAATTTGAAATTGCTTCAGAGGATGATTCAATTTAAGAAGCTGAGAGCTTCCCCTATACAGCTACAAAAACCTGAGTATGACGCGAGAGAATACGGAACACGCGTAACTTTGTTGAGGTTTCGTATTCTCAGTCAATCGGTAATTACTTCTTCCTACAACATCCATCCATCACAGTCTATTCATAATTCGGTACAAGTTTCACAAAGATCGACGAGAAAACTAATTTCTTTCGCTACTTGTTCCGTAGTTATTATTAGAATAATTATACCACTTACCAACTAAATAGGGTCCAATCCTCGACCAGGGCTTATCATACAATGGGTCGAACATTTCAAACGGCTCCTGTATCCGTGCCTTGTATTGATGCCACACAGATATGTAGATGGTGGTCGCCCATGAACTCACCATCAACAACCCGAGAGATACCATCGCAAACTTCGGATGCCTGTAAATACAAGAATGTCATAATATACCCCGAAGAAATACGACCAACAAATAAAACATAGATATGAGAGTACGATACGCAAAGTTAGCCAAGAAAAGTAGGTAGCTCGCTGAATAAAGCGTATTACATTAGGCTACTGTTGGCTGAATACCGTTTCAAGAATTTCACTACGAATTCATAACATAAATCGGCTTAATAGTTGCCCAGACAACTTGTAAGAATTCAGTAAACAAACTTTTCCACTTTACGAAAAAGTGTTCAAGGGAAAAGGCGAGCAGATTTTGTCACTTTACACTAGGAAATAGTCCCATTTGTTGCTGAAACCAGCGCAATGTACGCTACATTATGTCTGTAGTTTTTTCGCCTTAGCTGTCCGTCTTTTTATTAGCTTTTATTTTTAAATTCATACTTACTTGACCGAAATAAGTAGAAGTATAATCCCGACGACGTAGAATTGCGTGTCGTTGGCCATGTACCAGGACCAGACCATGCACATCTCACGTTGTGGGTAGAGGTTGTTGATGTACAATAAGTTGCGCCACCAGAACTTATCACACGTGATGTGGTCAAATATGGCGGGCTCGAACACTGATCTGTCGTGTGTATACCTAAGAGCGATCTCATTGAGACCAATCACAAAGCCGTAGGCAGGCGTGAGCCTCACTATTCTATAGGATAATAAAATAAAGAAGGACTTGATCATGGTCACGAACTCTGCCATAGAATAAGCGCTGGTTTTAGGCTTGTCTAATAAATCCTCCTTAAAAGATTGTTGGCTTATCACAGAGATGGAAAGTGCGGAATTACTGAAGCCGTTGAGATTCTTGTTGATGTCCTGTTTATCTTGCTGGTCAGCTTTCGCAGACTTTTTATCTTCCGTCCGTAAAAATAAGATTGTGACGAGTATTCCGCTGTAACAAATGAGAATTGGTTACTTGAGACTTATGTTCGGGTCTATTTTAGTGAAGGATCGCACGAGCCAGTTGATGCTAACAAAGGTTATTGAGAGGGATCGTTTAAAGGAAATTGATCACTGTTAAAGTAATGTAGGACCCTTTTAGGTCGTTCCATCGGCTATCGAGAGAGATTTTTTCAGGAAATGTTAGAGGTCAATGACATCTTTACCTTGAAATCCTAACACCGACAGTTAAGTATAGCAACTCATCATATGATAGCATTCATTTAGGAACATATTTACATGTAATCATAAATTTCGAACAATTTGTACCTTAATTGCATTGCTATAGGGTTCCGTTTTAATTAGATTTTCATCACTTTCACGCGACGTAAGAATTCACCTTTGTATACGCGACCTTACTAGGGTTGTCACATACAAGGAAAAACAAACGAACTCGAACTGCCCAAATAAATTGAACCTTGTTATTATAACAATTTCATTATAGCTATATAACTATATATAAGTTTATGTTTTGACAAGCTTTGTGAACAGTAAACACAATAATAGAATTTAGTAACGATACACTGTTATTCTATACGCTTTGTTACTTTACGCGTACACAAAAATTGTAATTGAGTTGGTTGTTACCTGTCAATTTGTATTGGACACGGCTAAAACAATTTAAACTTTTTTTGCAAATACAAAAATAGAATAGCGACCATAATGGGAATTTGGTTTAAAATATTGGAGTAAATAAGGGATATATTAGTCTATATTTAATTCGTTTTAGCCGTTATGGGACTAATTGCCATGTGAAAAACTGAGATTTTTATATTCCAAAAACGACTATAGTTAAGTACCCAGGTACTAAGGTACCCAGAACGAGATCAATTGGTCCATATCTATATAGAAAACATTCAAGAATGCCTACAAATATCCGTTTAATATTTCAAAAACTAAAAATAGTCCACGAAAGTATAAAACCTTTGCTAGCCTATTTTTAGAAATTTTGCTAATCTGGCAGAATTTATAATCTAGTCCGAAATACAAGGTAAAAGATTTTATTTTACAAGTTCGCAGCTAAACGTTTGAACCCGTTTAATGGAACAGGTAGACCGTTATTTTGAAATCTAAAAAGGTATAAAATGAGGTAGGCTAGTACTTTTATGTTCAGAAAATCGAAAAAGTTTTCTAGGAAACGCGGGGTTCAATTACTATGTAATAATAGACGCTTTTTATCCCAAAAGGATGAACAGGAGTAGTAATTTCATTAACAATTAAATTTACTGCCTGCTATGTTAAAACATAGGCTTGCGTAGGGTTGTAATAATTTGAAAATTGTCGCTAAGGCCTCATTTACAGAAAAGCGATGCGTTGGATAGCGCATATTGTGTGGTTTAGCGTACATGGCCCTTTCTTATCCACCACCTAGTCCTGTTTATCTTGTCGCGGAGAACCTAACGGGTAACCGGGGCTCCGGCTCGACGTGCAGGAGAAGGAACGGGGTGGTTTTTAGTCAGTAAGAGTCTGACACTCCCTTCCGCCTCACCCAGGTGGGAGCAGTCATTCGATGATTTTCCCCCCTTAAAAAAAAAGTCCTGTTTATCTTAATCAGCAAGCCTGGCTAGCGACTTGGGGATTGCAGTTAGGTCACCGCAAATTAAAAACTTACTCTTACTACCTTTTTTTTCTTGAGGGGCTAAATCATCCAATGACTGCAAGACGAGACGGACTTTAGACTCTTACTGACTAAAAATCACCCCGTTCCTACTCCTGCACTTCGAATCGGAGCCCCAGCAACCCGTTAAGTCCTCCGCGGCTCCGTATTGGCATCAGCCCTATTGGGCCCCATCTGTGGTGCTATGATGGCTCTTTGAGGCGGTCATCTCGGCGACCGGGGTAATGACGGACCGGTCCGTCAGGTAGGTCCCGAATACACCACGGTTGCTACCCACCCTGCGGTGCCAGTATTATTCATACTAATGAATCTATTTCTTTTTATTCGTAGCGCAATTAAAACCAAGATCATGAACCTCAAAAATACATGTTCTTGACTTACAAACAATGTAACTAATACAACTTAGTTTTATATAAATAAATGGATACGGTTATATGGAAATTACGTCGACCTATGAATATTTAAAATTGTTCACTTTCTATTTCTATTCAAGGCCAATGTTTAGTAAGATATAATATTAAATGAACCCAGTTTATATTGTTATGTAAATGTTAAGTGCAATTTATGTAATCTTGAACTCGTTTGAACATCTTTTATTAAATTCTAATTTCTAATGATGTTTACGTGTGTGGCGTAAGTAAAGCCAAATAGTAATGACATTTTTAATCTAAGCTCTACTAGTTTCGAGCCATAGAGGGGCTCTTCCTTATGAGGACGCGGCGATATCGCACAGCTACCTAGAAAAGCTTTTCTCGGTATTTTCATGTGAGTTACTAATACTTACCGTGATTTTTAAGTCAATTCAATATAATACAGTTTAAAACAATCTAATTACAATAGTGAAACAGAATATCATGTTAAATAGATATCTTACAAACAAACATATTATGTAAATGCAAAGAAATAACACGAAAACGTGATTAGAAAGTGTAACATACTGTGTATTATCAAACTACTACTACTTACTAACAAACCTTTATCAGAAAATCTGTTTTAATATTTTACGCTCTTCCACTCACCAACGGAAAAACTTTCCCGAGGCAAAGCAAAGTACACACACCGACATATACGCCTGTGTACACCTACCTTTACCTAATAATCCAAATTCGTTAATACAATTTGAACTTTATTACCAACTCACTGAAGTCGAAAATCTATTACATTAACAAATTGTTATTGTAGGTCGGTAGACTATATATATATTGTCGCGGAGAACCTAACGGGTAACCGGGGCTCCGGCTCGACGTGCAGGAGAAGGAACGGGGTGGTTTTTAGTCAGTAAGAGTCTGACACTCCCTTCTGCCTCACCCAGGCGGGAGCAGTCATTCGATGATTTTCCCCCCTTAAAAAAAAAGACTATATATACTGGATACTTTACCTGATAACAAAGAAGGTGTCCACACAGTAGGATGCGTTCCCAACGGACTGGTACCAGAAGTTGCGTTCTGTGATCACCCGCATAGTCTTATTGTCAGCCACGTAGAATATCGTCAGGTATGTGTGCACCATTATCACCCAAATCACTGACATGAATCTGCCAAATCAACGTTTGTTAAGTACTAACAAATTATTTATTTATTATACACTAGCGACCCGTCCCGGCTGCGCATGGGTGCAATATGCATATATTAGACATATAAACCTTCCTTAAGAATCACTCTATCTATTTAAAAAAAACCGCATCAAAATCTGTTGCGTAGTTTTAAAGATCTAAGCATACATAGGAATAGATAGACGGCGGATAGCCACTTTGTTTTATACTATGTAGTGATATATTTTTAGCCATGGTCGTAAATAAAAATAACACGAACACATCCATAATTATATTTGGGTAGTTCTCTAAATGTTATTTTAATGTCCGTCTGGTACATTAATTTAAAACATTAGACACATATTTTTTCTGTTTTCACAAAATTAAATACTTTCGACGATATATTAATTATAAATGTTATTAAACCTAACTGCATAAGTATTGTAACTTTATAAAAAAATACCTGTCTTATATTTTTTCATTAACTAACTGACGGACTATAAAGGTTTTTAATTTGCATACCCTAGCAACTACCCTATTAACTATAATACGTCCATCTTTAAATAAAACACTGCCCACCGCACTCTTAAAAACGATTACTATACTAAAATGAACTATCTATTTCAACCCGTAATGAATTCTGTCCATATTTGCCTTAAGGTCTTACAAGTGGACCTACGTCCTACATAGTACCTAGGTCTTGTTACCCAACGGAAAATTCGATTAACAAAAAACCTCTGCCCCTTACTCCTCGTCCCAGACAAAAGGGATAATGGAAGCCATTAATCTATATCCATCGCTAAAAACCAGACTTCAATTAATCTTGTATCTATAAATTTTTTTCACTCCACTTATAAAACAGCTGCTGGCACTCTCTGTAATTAATGGAACAACAATAAAAAGGAAAACGAAGATCAAAAGAAGTAATCAAATTTTCATTTCGATACGAAACTCTTTTGTATTTATACTCATTATAGTTTACGGTCTACCCTTAGTAACAGAGCTAAAGGTTTATCACCCGTATTTGGGCTATAGGTAATAGAAGCCCTAAAACTCTACTAACCGTTAAAATAAAACTAATTCCGAAAGTTAAATTAAGTTTCGTTAACCGCCCATAACTGGTTATTAAGACTATTGATTACTTTGTATAAAAACGATCCTTCTACAGATTAACTACAGTTCAAATTTACTAGGAGCATATTGAACATCCCTTTTAGAAGCGATTGTGATCCAGAATCCAATCATAGGCACGTAAAACTAAACAACAGAACATCAGAAAAAGCTTCAATCAGGGTTTAGTGCAAATACTTTAGATCAACGAGCACTTTGTAGACTTCGATACAATACCGATTGAGATAGCTGACATGACGACGTAAAACAAAATCATCGAGACTGTATTGAAACATTTACATTCATATGTACAGTGGCCTTCGCGCCAACCTACCACAATCTATCAAAATGTTTCATTGCATTTTCGACTTTATATCAAAACAATAAAGTGAATAATCTAAAAAGGAAATTTGAAAAATGAGTAGGTCGACGTGCAGTCGTCTGTACTTAAATAAGAAAAAAGTTCGGTAACAAAATAAACGTACCTCATTCCGTGAAGACATGTGAGGGCCCCGTCGTTCGGAGGGTCCGTGCTGAGGATCGTGCGCCCGTTCGACAAGATGGAAAACGATAACAACACCTCCGCCCATAGCCCTGAATACAGAAAACAACTTCAAATGAAATAAAGATAAGTTTTACTAAAGGATTCCTACTTCAAAGTTCGCAACAACACAGGAATTGCTTTGATTCCTGTTTGCGATTTATTGAGTCTTTGCTTTGCTGTCTATTTTAAAGAGCTCCCATTCAAACAATAGATCGGGACTCTATTGAATCACATTGTTTGAGAAATTCACTGTTATATCTTACGACACGCTTCTGTGATATAAAGAGAAAATGATTTTGTGGATTGAAGATAATCATAAAACGGGGATTACTTTGAAGTTTTTACAGCGATGGTTGTAACTAGAACAGCGGGATAATAAGACTGGCATATTAAGTCGCATTAGCTAAAATTTTGTCTAATTCTCATTAAGTGAATGGTTGTCTCAAGAGAAATGTCGTCACAGTCAACTTAATGTCCGCCTCACTTGTACGACTTACTTAGGCTTCAACATGAACATTACTGAGTTTGTACTTAAGTTACTTAACAGGCTGTTGGCACTATGGACTTTTCTGTTAAGCGAACATTCTTTTTAATTCATTTTCTTTCCTGTACAGTTTAACTCCTTCTATCTTAATTTATAAATCACCTTCACACTAATGGTTTAACTCGTCGAGTACCGTATTTATAGACACAATTAAAGAACAATAGGTTGCGGTCACCGGTGACCGCTTGGTGTTTGACAGTTTAAATATGAAAATTTCTGTATAGATTAATAAATAAATTTTTGGATAGATGCCCGTCAATCACGCTGAAACTACTGAATGGAATTTGATAAAATTTGGTATACAGACAGGATTAAATGCTCTCATGGGATAAAACACGAACTTTATTCTACGCGGACGAAGTACGCTACGTAATAGCTAGTATTTTATAAAAATGAGCGTTATTTCCATAGCAGACATGGTGTTATGTTCTCTATATTATATTTTCCATCTACGTCAATAGGGAAAGTACCCAGAAGGCTGGCAGCACTGCCACGTTGTAAGGCAATGCTTAACCTCTCGATGCGTACGAATTTTTTGATGCCCTTTACAAATAGTTATTTTTTATTTATTTTTTCATTCGTTTTAATGTCTCTTAAGTAATAGTCAGTACCTATTTATTTTATTTAAGTTTATATTATTTGTAAATAAACGTTATAAATTTTTAATCTACATTACCATTTACTACTTACTACAAACTCAATGTTGCCTTATTCCCAATCCGTGGAAATGAAGACTATGTTTAATTTACCGAGTAAGCGATTATATTGCTACGTTCACTTTGTATGTCCAGGGGAATGTATTCCTTCATGTTTCTACTTACTGTAGTTATTAATATACAATACATTAATGTGATTTAAGAAGATTATACAGTGGTGTAGCAATTTGGATTGTTCAACACAAACTTCAGTTCTTGTGTCGTTAGTGAAAATTCGTAGAATTGCGACATATTTTGAATTGAACCCTAATTATGGCTTCATAAGGTTTTTTCTAAACACTGCTACAGCACACAGGGATATGACAAAAAAATTAAAATCTCCAATAGTACCTACTGTACCTTACTATGTAAATAACCTATATTAATTATGCATATAGACTTGTACACAAAGACGGCCATTTTAGTCCGTAAACTGTTCGTAAAGGTACGCATAGTTGCACGTCAACCTACACATCCAGTTAATCATGGTCTAGCTTTATATGGTCTTTCCGCACGCTCAGAAGTCAGTTTATACTGGTTGTTATAGCTTGATATGGGTACTTCTTTCACCTCTTACCGATTGTACTCTGACCTCAAGACTTTGAAGCCAAACTTTTTAATTGTAGGCTTATAAAGGTTGTTTTCTCAACGGAATGAAGAGTTTCTTGATTTTTTCCATAGGTCTATGGGTCTATACTTTGTTCGGGCAAAGTGGAAAGTTCGCTTTTTAAAGTTCATTTCAAATAGGTGTGTAATTTCTTTACATAACTTTTTCTAATTTATTTTAATTTGACTGCACGGTTGGTTCGGTGGCTGGGCAACCGGCTGCCATGCAACGTGTCGCGGGTTCGATTACCGCACGGAACAACACTTTGTGTTATCCACAAATTGTTGTTTCGGGTCTGGGTGTGATGTGTATGTGAACTTGTATGTTTGTAAACGCACCCACGACACAGAAGAAAATCGGTAATAGTTTAAAAAAATATTGTTATATTCTAAAATAGGTAGCTAAAACAAATGTGGCAATTATTCTACATGTGTCGATTAGGGACTGAGACTGCTTTATATATCTCTCAAGAATGCAATAAATAATAATATGCGTGACCCATTATCAATTCTAGAATCTCATCTTTTTTAATTAGGTAGCTAGGTTTTTTTGATATATTTTCGTTTTATTTTCATCAACAGCCTATAATTGCCCACTGCTGAGCAAAGCCTCTTCTCACACGGAGAAGGTTTGAAGCATTAATCACCACGCTTGCTCAATGCGGGTTGGCAATTACAAACTTATAATTAGAAATTATAAGCCCAGGTTTCCTCACGATGTTTTCCTTCACCGTTTGTCAGTGGTGTCTAAATAATCTTAGAAAGTACATATAACTCGGAAAAAGTCACATTGGTACTTGCCGTTGGTAGGTTTTGAACCCGCGCCCTCAGTATCCTTACTAATATTATAAATAGGATAGTGAGTTTGTTTGTTTGTTTGTTTGTTCCGCTTTTACGCCGTAACTACTGAACCGATTGCTTTGAATTTTTGCAGATGTAAAGTTAGAAGTCTGGATTAAATAAGTACTTGTTATCCCGGAAAAATTTGATATTCCCGAGGGAAAACGAAATTATTGGTATAGATGGCGCTGTGTGTATTGGTATATGTCACATTGGCTACTTTTTATCCTTTTGTGACGCGAGCGAAGCCGCGGGTAAAAGCTAGTATCTCATATTTCAAGTCCGAGGCCATGTGTTTTCATGGCCGCGGGAACGCGCCACCTCCGGGTGGGTCCCAAATAATGGCGGGAGGGGTTACCATCGGCGTCGAGACGACGATGAAGTACCTGGGACTCGTCTTCGACAGTCGGTGGAACTTCGTGGAGCACTTCCGACGTTTGGCTCCAAAGTTGGCGAGGGCGGGGGCTGCGTTTAAGCGCATCGTCCCCAACCTCGGGGGGCCAAACGCCTCCTGCCGGAGGTTATACGCCGGGGTCGTGCGGTCCATGGCCCTCTACGGCGCCCCTGTTTGGGCGCCGAACTTGTTGCGGCGTCCTGCTCGGACGCTGCTCATGTCACAGAGGATCATGGCGATCCGAATGATCCGCGGATACCGCACGATCTCTGGGGAGTCGGCGAACCTCCTTGCCGGATTACCGCCGTGGGATCTGGAGGCGAAGGTGCTCGCGCGCGTGTATAACATGCGCGCGGAGGCACGTCGCCGGGGCGAAACTCCGCTGCCGCGCCAGATAAGTGCGTGGCGGGATGAGCTCCGGCGCGATCTCATGGCGAAATGGCAGCAACGACTGTCGCAACCGGGGGCTGGGCTCGCTGCCATTGCAGCGGTAAGTCCCCTCTTTGAGGAGTGGCTTGAGAGACGCTACGACGTCCTCACCTGACGCAGGTCCTCACCGGACATGGAAGTTTCGGGAGGTACCTGTGTCTGATGGGGCGGGAGGAAACGCCCGGGTGTCATCACTGCGAGGACCGCCCTGAGGACACGGTGGAACACACAGTGGGAGAATGCCCTGCGTGGGCTGAGCACCGCCGTGCCCTCAGGGAAGTGATCGGCGATGGCGACCTCTCGCGTCCGGGCCTAGTGCAGGCCATGATGCGGAGCGAGGGGGACTGGGATGCCGTCTCCTCCTTTTGCGAAGCAGTCATGCTAGCTAAGGAGGAGGCGGGACGCGTGAGGCAGCGAAGCGCTGCCTCCTCGCAACCCAGCCATCGCGAAGGACACACCGGGCGTCGGGGATCGCGGGACGATCTCCGGCCACCGTAAGCGCGGGCCTGCGGACGGCGAGCATGGGTGGCTCCCCGTCCGACCAGAAACAGACCCGAGCGTACGGCGCGTCGCGTTCCGCGCGCGCCTCAAAGAGCCATCAGACCACCACAGATGGGGCCCAATAGGGCCGATGCCGATTCGGAGTCGCGGAGAACCTAACGGGTAACCGGGGCTCCGGCTCGGCGTGCAGGAGAAGGAACGGGGTGGTTTTTAGTCAGTAAGAGTCTGACACTCCCTTCCGCCTCACCCAGGCGGGAGCAGTCATTCGATGATTTTCCCCCCTTAAAAAAAAAAAAAAAAAAGTATCTCATATTTTCTCATATTTTCGTTTACTTGAAAGCTAATAACTAGGGTCTCTACATCATCCAAGTCTTTTGTTTGAGTTTTCATTGTTTGTGACCATTGAACGTGTATTTTACATTGTCTTACTAATTAATATCTGAGATTTATTCTGAGTGCCTCATTGGTCGATTAGTTGAAGACTACCAACCAAGGAGTTTCGGATTTAATTCCCAAGTCGGGCAAAGAATCATAGGGTTTTTGCAAATGGTGGTAATTTTCAAAGAGGCTAATACTTTACAACCTTATATTACACATAAAACCGATAAAAAGTAACTATTTCTTAAAAAAAAACAACTATTCCCACACTATGATTTTCTCCCGTGCCATGGGTGCGCTTACAAAATACGATTTCATATCAATGACACCCAGACCCGAAACAACAATTTGTGGATCACACAAAGAGCTGCTCCGTGCGGAAATCGAACCCGCTAAACATTGTGCGGCAGCCAGTTGCCCAGCCACCACACCAACCGTGCAGTCAATTTTATCTTACACTAGCTTCTGCCCGCGACTCCGTACGCGCAATCCCATCCCCCCCCCCGTTCCCGTTCGTGATTTTCGGTAAAAGTAAAAAAAATAGATAAAAAGTATCCTATGTCCGTCTCCTGGTTCTAAGCTACCACCCCGCCAATTTTCATCCAAATCGATTCAGTCGTTCTTGAGTTATAAATAGTGTAACTAACACGACTTTCTTTTTTATATACTAGCTTCTGCCCGCGACTTCGTACGCGCAATCCCATTTTCCCCCCGTTCCCGTTCGTGATTTTCGGTAAAAAGTAAAAAAAAGTATTGTATAAAAAGTATCCTATGTCCGTCTCCTGGTTCTAAGCTACCTCCCTGCCAATTTTCATCTAAATCGATTGAGGCATTCTTGAGTTATAAATAGTGTAACTAACACGACTTTCTTTTATATATATAGATATAGATCTGATATATGTACCTCTGCTACCCCCTTTTCAGGTACATTGAAATATTTAATGACTATCGCGGACATCGGAACATATATTCTTATCATAATACTTTCCTCCACCTTTACAACTCATGTCCTTAATTGTATTTAACGTAAATTTCCTAAAACAAAATCATATTGTTCGCATCATATTGTTTACAAAGGTCCATACATAGCTATTGTCCCGTACCACTACAACTCATTAGATACTCACCGCAAGTTTCCCGCCGAAGGTCTCGATCCCCATTGTCCGTGGGCACTGGCTTCCCATCGACAGCCACATTGTTATTGGCCTGCAAATATCATGACGTCGTGAGAATAGACATAGACAATGGTACGTCCTCTTTAACCATTCACAGAGGAACATCGGATAGGAGATATTAGATAGATAGATAATATTGTAAAATAAAGGTTAAGACCATATTGCCAAAGATTTACATTGAAACAAACTGATTACACCATTTAGGTGAATAAACCTAAAAAGCACGGATTCGGCACGGCTCCGGCACGGCTCCAACCCAGCAATATCATTATGAACCTTAAATCGTATGTCGTATGACATATTTAAAAACATCAACCTCTTTAAAAAATATATGTCGTCAAAAGTGCCGACCGTAAAGAGTTTAATGATAGCATTATTTAGTTTCTAGGTATATTGCGAAAATGTAATATTACGCTCAAAGATAAAGCGTTATTTTAATTATTTGGCAAAGATATATAGTGTCATCAATTCATGTACCTAGTACTATAATAAAAACCAGAGTTTTTTTTTAAACAGAGTCAATAATTAATAAACCAACCAAACATTCTTGTAAATATACCTACTAAATAGAGACGTGAACAAACAGTTCTAATTACCGAAGCATTTTATGACCAAGACTTAATAAAATAAAACAGTCATTAAACTAACTTTAACTTAAATCCCAACTATACAAGATAAACAAAACAACTTGCTTCTAAAATGCAAGAAACGTAAACAAACTCAAAATGGCGTATTCAATTAACGCAGCCCTTGTATTATCTGTGCCGTTAATCGGGAGTCCATGTTGCTTTTCCCTTACATCCGTATCCTCTGACGCGATGCCGCTGTGATAATAACGAACCCATTAACAGATGATAAGGAATATTTTCTACTTCATATTATAAAATATTTATTTAGGGTTTTTTTTAAATATTGTCGGTTAAGGAAGTTAACATTTTTGGAGTCTATATATCCTCATTGCGCGGTTTCTATCAGTCCAGTGTCCTTAGCCAAACGCCACTTTAGCGCTTGTAGGTATACAGAGAGAGTAGAAAACTAAATGCATGGGGATGACACTGACATATGTTAAAATTTACGTCAATTCCATATAATTTGGTTTTCTACTCTACAAGTAGACAAGCGCTAAATGGCATTTGGCTACAGCTGCTGGGCCTTTAGCTAAATACCACTTTAGCGCTTGTCTACAGAGAGAGTAGAAAACTAAATGTATGGGGATGACACTGACAAGTGTCAAAATTTACGTCAATTCCATATAATTTGGTTTTCTATTCTACATGTAGACAAGCGCTAAATGGCATTTGGCTACAGCTGCTGACTTGTTAATTTTCCAAATGCCTAATGATGAAACGAAGTTAATGACAGTCACCATCATCAAGTTTTTGGCAATGTAACTTTCTTGAGACATACCAAATAATTATTATATTTTTTGCCTAATCTCCCGTAACTGTTTGACCAAAAACTAGACTAGTAGAAGCGCCTAGCATAGTTTGAAACTGACGTCGAAAAACATAGTAAATAATATAACAAAACTTAAATTACAAGACAGACCTTATAAAATACCATTCTCAAACATAATTCAAATTATAATTCCAGCTAATCTCTGTTTGATTTACTGATTGCGACAGAGCCGAGTACAAGACAATTTAATTAGATATTCATAATTAATTTAAAATTTCATTCTACTGGCATAATAACGTGCCAAAACTTCAGTTGACATTAATTTTTATATATATAATTCAGCTGTAAGTACGTATGTATGTCATTGAACTCCTCCTAAACGGCTTGACCGATTTAAATGAATTTTTCTGTACGCGTTTGAGTGGCGCCCTGGATGTTTTAGATTTACAAATCAGCCCGGCAAATGGCGCTGCAGTCGGTGTCTAGGTTAGTTATCCTAAACGGCTGAACTAATTTGAATGAATTTTTGTTTATACATTCAAGTGGATATGCAGGACAACGTCTGTCCGCTAGTAAATATATAAAAAATAGCTTATATTTAGGATGGTCGGTGTTGTATGGTACCTAAATATGACAATAAAATATTGTATGGCAAGTTGGCAACAAAAGGTTCGGTCAGCTAGGTAGGTGCGATGCCTCGGGTGACACAGGTCGATTATGTTCAACGCTACTAACATAAGCACGTCTAACATAGATATACTTGGCCTATAAGCAACGGTTTTTCTATAAAACTGCAGCTAATGACGATGTAATGGTTTTGATAGTATCTAGATCAGATTTAATAACAAAATATACTTAACAGTTTACTGGACACTAGCTTTTCGAAATTAATCATAGGAACAGTAGCACATAGAAATACTCGTTATTTATTTAATATTAGACAAGAGAAGGTAAACATTTATATAGATAGGTAAAAATGTATATCTATTGTCGTAGCTCTGTCGGGTTATTTCAAATTAAAACAGAAGACTGCACAATTAATAGGTTTAATTTTTACATATCAGAATCAAGACCGGCTCACACCGATACAAAGAAATGCCCGAATGGCGTGTGTCGATGAAGAAGAAGCGCGGCGCTCGCGCTGCCGTGGGTTTTTATACCCCGTCCCGCGCGTCGCCGCCTCTATGGTCGATGGCCATACTAATGCGCCAACACTATACTTTTTAATATTATAAAGGTGTAGAGTTTGTTTTTTTGTTTGTATGTTTGAACGCGCTAATCTCCGAAACTACTGGTCCGATTTGAAGAATTCTTTCTATGTTGGATAGCTCATTTATCGAGGAAGGCTATAGGCTAAAAATATCACGCTACGATTAATAGGCGCCGAGCAGAGCGAGTGAAACTGCGTGGAAGTAGCTAGTTATAAATATAACTTAAAAGGCTTTGTACTCTGAAACGTCCTATAACTGTATTCAAGACATACCGATAATTCATTTTATCAGTTTGATAGAGTTACACGACGTTTTTTAAATCGGCCGCTTTTCACATACAATGTCACAAACGTTTCGTCGACCGCAGGGCATGGTCGTGTTTATTTTTGTACATCTAACACGTTTTTATTTTGTAAATTAATTTGTTAATTTGTACGGAAACGTTGACTGTGTGGAGCCCTTTCGCCCCTGGGATGAACCCGACCTACGGCTGTTACAAGCCATGCTCAATCAACCAGAAAGGTTAAATTGAAACGGCTTTGTGTATTTGTTTTTTTGTTCTGTGTTGCATGCTCAATGGTGAAAGAGAGTTTGTCCTGTTTTTTTTTCTAATTCCACGGTATTCATAATTGGCCAGTTTCCTAGCTGTTTAAAATAAATTGTTTCTACTTTTCAATGCAATAAATAATAAAAAATAATCATACTCTCATCTATTGATTTCACAATATAACTACTTTTGGATATTTTCTCGCTAATTTTAAGGTAATAAGTATGCTATTTGACGTAGAAATAAGATGACGTCTAATACAAAATTCATAGAAAAGTATAGTTTTTGACATTTCAATAAAAGTATTAAATTTGACCACCTGCCAACTACCGTATTCCGATATAGCTTTACTTTAGGCTACGATTTATATGGTTCGTGAGTAGTATATAGTAGTATCCAAGTATATCATTAAAACTTTAAATAGTTCATGATATTACATATTATTCTCTGTATATTATTTCCACTACCTAGTTACCATTAGAAAAATGTGTATTTCGTCTCAAGGATTAAAACTGTTGCTAATAGCTTCCTTTGCAATTATATGAAATATACCTTTACTGCTGCTACCATAGACACCATAGACCTGTTAAAAGAAAAATATTATAAACGAAAGTACCAACAGGTTGCTTATGGTTGGCGTTGCCGTCGTGGGCCAGTTCCAAGTCTCTGGTCTCCTTGGCCAGCCGGTACTTGCGCTCCAGGTAGCCCTCGTACAGGGAAGCGAACAGCATCAGGGTCAGTACGATGGTCATCACTGATCTGGAATAAAATATTAGTATTAGAAAGATGTCACTTGAGATGAAGATGCACCTAGCTTCACCTAGCTTCACTGACGGACTGACTGACAGACTATTATTTATTTTGTATTTGTTGACGTTTCAAAAGTACCAAATTATGGTTTAATTGACATAAATGCTTTGACTTTGACTTTTGACTTTGACTTTGTCCTGTTAAAGTTCTTGTTGTAAGGTCTCCTAAAAATGGCTGTAATAGATTCTCTAACGTTATTTTAACGTTATGTTAAGAAGATAATCAGATGACATAATTTCTTCTTCAATTCGTAGCTTTTTTTCGCTTTAGTGCTCAACAGAACCTTTTCAACTGTCTACATTGCTCTCATCATCATCATCATCATCATCATCATCAACAACTTATAAATGCCCACTGCTGAGCAAAGCCTCTTCTCACATGGTGAAGGTTAGAGCATTAATCACCACGCTTGCTTAATGCGGGTTGGCGATTTCAAACTTATAATAAGAAATTATAAGCCCAGGTTTCCTCACGATGTTTTCCTTCACCGTTGGTCAGTGGTGTCTAAATAATCTTAGAAAGTACATATAACTCGGAAAAAGTCACATTGGTACTTGCCGTTGGTAAGTTTCGAACCTGCACCCTCGTGCATGAGAAGCAGGCGTCTTCAAACTCCGGGCCACCACGACACTTGCTCTCATCTTTTTTTAATTTAAGCCACAGTCTCTTCAACTGACTATCTTCGCCACACAATTCCATCACTGAGTAATCTAATAACTCAAAAACTGTGTCCGAGTTTCAAGAAAATCTTGAAGCGAATCTAATGACATTGTTAGTGAAACTTGTAACGAGATTTAAAATTGAACAGCCTCCAAGCACTTGTTACCATGCAAGTATGTACCAGAGGAGGTTTAACAAGATTCTTGGCACACGTTCCGAACCTTGTTTTACAGTATTTTGGCATCTCACACTTCTAGGTACGTGCGGAATTTGTTGGATAGTGCTGTGGTGAGAGGCTATTGTCGATAGCCTAACGATGATGCTCTTGGTAGTCTAGACTGGTTTTCAATATTCACGTTCGTTTCATATCAATATGTATGAAACTACATGACTAGTCGTGGCTTCGTCTGTGTGGTGAAATAAAGAAAAATAGTTCCAGTCTCCAGAAAAAAAAATATCTCTAGACACGAAAATCATTTCACAAAATCTGTCCATAGTGATGTAAAAGAAAAACAAACGATATCGCTATTATAACATTCCAACAATTAGGTCTACGTGATGAATTACGTTATGGACCACAGATCATATAAAGAAGGGACTACAGAAGATTACAAAATCTAAAATTGAGTGTGCCTAATTTAAGGTAGTCATTGCAAATATTTGTAGGCTGTTTTATAATGATGGAATGATACTGAAACCGATTATATCGATAAATTTGCGAAACAGCAGAACTACAACATAACATTTACAAAACAGAAAACCATAAGCTCAATTTACATGCACAAAAACTGTAATTGCTTGCACAGTCTGCATTCTCATTCCAGTGACAAAGACCAAAAATAGTGTACGTGTGTTCATACGAAATTGAACTTTAGTGCCTTTTCTTTGGAATAAAAGCGTGACCTTGTATGACATACGTGACTCTTATAACTAAGGAGATTGCTAAACGCCTCTGGTGAATAATATATCTTTCTCTGACGCCTCTTCAGCATATCTTTGTTTTTTAGCCATAAATCATATGAATATAGTGTCATGGTTTTGGAATTTTTGATATGCAAGAGCCTATTATGCTTCGACACAAATGGGCCAGGTGGAAAATTGGATCAGGGGGAAAATCATCCACTGACTTATCCCACCTTGTGTGAGGCGAGGGGTCAGAATCTTATTGACTAAAAACCACCCTGAGCCTGTAGCCAAATGCCATTTAGCGCTTGTTTTTTTTTTAAGATGGGAAAAACATCGAATGACTACTCCCGCCTGGGTGAGGCGGGAGATTGTGTCAGACTCTTACTGACTAAAAACCACCCCGTTCCTTCTCCTGCACATTGAGCCGGAGCCCTGGTAACCCGTTAGGTTCTTCGCGACATTTAGCGCTTGTCTACATGTAAAATAGAAAACCAAATTATATGGAATTGACGTAAATTTTGACACTTATCAGTGTCATTCCCATGCATTTAGTTTTCTACTATCTCTGTAGACAAGCGCTAAAGTGGCGTTTGGCGAAAGGCACTGTTCCTACTAGTTTCGAGCCGGGGCTCCTGTAACCCGATAAGTCGTCCGTAGCTCCGGATGAAGAATTAACGAGTTTGTATGGTGTTGCGTCGTCTAAGTGAGGTTACTGGAGGATCAATCCCGTCCCTATTCCCAAAATACCAGCAACGCACTTGTTACTCGTCTGGTGTTACGGGAGTTCGGGGTGGCGCTGATGGCTTACCATATGTGTCCTCCTTTACTTAGCTATTCCATAGAAATAAGGTGACCTTAGCTTTTGAATGCAGGCTGAAAACAAGTGAATGTATTTATGACATTCGAAACGTTCTATTAATTGTTTAGTAAAATTACGCGATGCGTGCCTTTGGTTCGCATTCAGGTCAAGATTAGCACGTGTTTCTATTTGTGCAAAGTCTAATTTTGTTCTAAATTATTTTTATTAAATTTCGCAATTGTATGTGTGTTAAAATAATTGATATAGGTATGAATGTGGATTGTAGAAGGATAAATGCGTCGAAATCAAGTATTTATTATTAAAAAAAAGTTAGTAGTAATTGTCTTATTTCTAATTTGGGTCAAGCATAGTATCAATGAGTTTTTAATATGCAATTTATTTAAATAGATCATGCCTTTCATCCCCGAAGCGGTAGGCAGAGGTGCATATTACGGCACTTAATGCCATACTGTACAATGTAACACCCACTTTTCACTATTTATGTTATGAGTCCCATGTAACAGAGGGTGAGCTAATGTGAGCCATACCGGGCACATTTCCAGACTATGTGCAACTACTAACAATTTTCTTAAAAACCCAGTAATACTTTGCCCGACGTGGGTATCTAACCCGAGAACTCTTGCCCGGAAGTCGCACTTGCGAGCACTCGACCATCGGGCCAGTTCTTTAAATACAATTCTCGGTCTATTCACAATTAAGTTATCTGCTATGAGATAGATGAGATATAGATGAATAAGCTAAGCATTGATATGTAATATATCTAGAACGCCCGGCAATGTGATTTACATACATAGATAATACGTCAGCCACAGTGAACTGAACTAATTAATTATATACGTGGCTCTTCATATACATACATCCATACGTATAATGATGTAATTATTTGATTAGGTACTACGAAATTAGAAGGAACTGTCATTAGTTAATGATATGTTATCTATCAAATCAATGTATGTATTTCCAGGGATATTTTTTTTAAGGGGGGAAAATCATCGAATGACTGCTCCCGCCTGGGCGAGGCGGGAGGGAGTGTCAGACTCTTACTGACTAAAAACCACCCCCTTCCTTCTCCTGCACGTCGAGCCGGAGCCCCGGTTACCCGTTAGGTTCTCCGCGACATTTCCAGGGATATAGGTAGGTGTCTTAATATAATGGAAAATAGAGAAGTATGTCAGGATAAGAATTGTACAAAACTACGATATGTCGTTTCTACCTACCTCTGTGGTACAAAGGTTCGTGATAGATATAAAATGAATTACATTTTTTCAATAAAACATTTGATTGCAATCGTATTCAAAAAGACTCAATTACTTTTGGCAAATGACCAGTTGTTGATTATTTGCTTTTTTATGGGATAAACCGGTAAACAAGCAGACAGAACACCTGATGGTAAGCAATCGGCGTCGCCCATGGACACCTGGAACACTAGAGGCGTTACAAGTGCTTTACCGGCCTTTTGGGATTAGGAATTTGAGAATTGTTGGGGATTAGGTTAGGGGGTTGACTTGAAATCAAAGTGTCAATAAATGACTTATCTATGTTCTTACCCAAGTATCTGCAGTTTAGGATCAGCAAATAAGTCATAATCCCCGGGTACAGGTCGCACTTTGACGGTGGAGAATGATGCTAGAAGGCCGGAGTCCGACGCTTGCGCAGCGGCTGCTCGTTCAGCGGCGCCGAGTATGGTGGTGAGGGCGCTGATGTCGCATGATGCTGGTACGCACTCTCCTACTAGCATCAGTCGACTCTGTAGAAGAAACAAGATGATTAGAATTGTGGAGTAAGTTTAATACATTGGTATTCTTCAGTACTTGTAGTGGTACGTTATGTAAAAAAGGCTACCAAATACAATAAATGAAACATAATAAATGGTAATGAATATCGAAATTTTCAGTTGATGCCGTCAAAAGTTTTGGTTTGGCAAACAAAATGGCCGGTCAATAAATCTTTATTCTGGTAGGCAATTGTTGGTTATTTTTTAATGAGAAGAAATGGCTCATTAAATGATACCAACATAGTAGTCGATTAATTTTCTTCTTTGTGGTGAACTATTTAATACACAATGTCTTATTTCATATCCTTTCTTTGGGTAAACAGAGGCCTCAGTACGAGTTTGTTTTACGTTTAAAGTAGGTAGGTAATCGAAATGAGACCGCGTCCGGCGCTCTAATTGGCCGGCTCCAATGGAACAACCAATCAGAGCATCGTGCGCGGTCTTGTTTCGATTACTTTTACCAATTCTCTTCCTCTTTACTCTATTACTTCATTCCAACCCTTTTTCTATCACTTTTCTCACAATCCCATCCATCTTTTCTTTGAACCCCAATCCCTCAACATTTAATTTGCGATAAAAATCTGTAAACGACACGTTACTTATTCCTTAAAGCCTATATCACTTAGTTTTGTCAACTAGTGTGAAGTGGGTTGGCATTTAGGTAATAGGCCCTTCTTTTCCTATCCTTTTGGGGGTTTGTACATAGTCCTCCAAAAAACCAGCAACAATGATTAAAACCCAATGGATAAACAAGTCATATTTCTTGAATATCTTCCTTGCTAAGTTTCCAAGACTGAGCCAGTATGTCACCAGTCGCCAGGGTTGCTCAATGCACTCCATTCATTAGATGAGCAGGTATCTGTGACCTTTGCGTAAGCCTGAGCTCAGTAATTGAACGTCAGTCAACGTGACGAATGCTCGCACGATATATCGGTGTACCTAAGCAGAAACATCAGCATATCAACCTATCCGTACCTGTTAAAACTATATTGGACTTTATTTCAAAGATGTTAAAGTTGAATCTCTAATAAAAAGTTTGATAGATTGGTTTAGGTTCACCTGCTGTCTAAACAAGTTCAGACAGCTGCTGTTTCCCATCGCTTTTCTTCGTCTTTACGGCATTAAGTATACAAATGTACAGAATTTGTCTGTTCAACTGTTTGTGTCAAACTATGTCATTGGTAGCGAAACAATGAGTGCTGGGTCGGGGAAATACACGATTAGATTACAACTTTTCTTTAATAGTTCTCTGTAACTGGCATGGAATGGAATATTGTACAATATTTATGGAAATAAACTATTATGCGAATGCTAACTAGCTAAATGCTTTCTTAACTCCGCTTGCATTTCTTTCGTTTATTAAATAAAACCTCTTCAGGTTTTGTACCCTTCAGACATCTAAACAGGAAAATAAAATTAGAGTATCTGTTTGTAATATGAAAATAACCACTTTTGACTACATGCATATGAATATACATACGACACTCATACCAAAATATTTTTATGTAATTTTTGTCTGTCTGTCCGTCTGTCTGTTCTGTTTGTACTGGCTAATCTCTGGAATAACAGGACCGATTTTGACGGGTTACACTTACACTAAGGAGGAACACAGGCGACTTTGATTTTGGAAATTTAAAAGAAAAAAAGTTATGTCCTAAAATTCATATTCTTCGCGGACGAAGTTGAGGGCAACATCTAGTTCTATATAAAGTGTCGCGGTGAACCTAACGGGTAACCGGGGCTCCGGCTCGACGTGCAGGAGAGGGAACGGGGTGGTTTTTAGTCAGTAAGAGTCTGACACTCCCTTCCGCCTCACCCAGGCGGGAGCAGTCATTCGATGATTTCCCCCCTTAAAAAAAAAAGTTCTATATAAAATACACTATTGGTACACTTTGTTATTTAAAAAGAGTGACGTATTTTTTTTCATTTTACTTGCACAACAATCTTACAGACAGTGTTTTGTTTAAGAATTTAAAATGCTGAAACGTTTACTTTGTAATACTGAAGTATTTGAGGCGGTCGTAAAGTTCAAATACTTTGTTGGATGAGTTTAAAGTAAGGTAAATGTAATGAAATGTTTTGAGGAAATTACATTATTCTGTGTGTACCTTACTAGAATACTTAGGTATTTCATAGAATTTACTGTTATATTTAGTAGATTATTTGTCACCGTCATGTGAATAGTTAATGAATAATTTTAAGGGTGCAAGGTATTACTGGGTTTTTAAATTCCAGTAGTAGCACGGATTCTGAAAATGTGCCCGGTATATGGCAATAGGCTCACCCTCTACTACATTGGACTTACAACATAAATAGTGGAAAGTGAGTGTTACATTGGCAGTGGCATTTAGTGCAGTAATGCTTATTTTTCTTTTAAAAAAGACTGCTCTACATTAGGATTTTGTCCTGTGTCGTGGGTGCATTTACAAACATACAAGTTTAAATACACATGACACCCAGACTTGGAACAACAATCTGTAGATCACACACAGAGTTGTTTCGATTCCGAGATGGAATGAAACCCGTGACAAGTTGCGCGGAAGCTAATTGCCCAACCACCGCGCCTGTATATGGGCATGTTGCAAACAACACTACTAATCTTACAAAAAAAAACAGGCATCATAATAAACATATATTATAGACCAACATAATATTACCGAAGCTACATATATATATGTATACCTACAGATAAATAAAATTGATGTGACTGTTTGTAATATTCAAAATAACCTCGTTTACAACATGCGTATACACAACACAATACACATGTAATACATATGTTTTTTTACAATTTTTGTCTAGATGTCTGTTTATTATACCTACTGGCTAATCTCTGGAATAGCTAAACCGATTTCTCAAGACGTTTATTGTCAGGTAGCTAATATACTAAGGAATTAGATAGGCTACTTTTATTTTGGGAAATTGAAACAAAAGAAATATATACTAAAATTCATATTCAACGCGAATGAAATCGCGAGGAACAGCTAGTTATAAATAGAGATTCCATATCGCGTTAATAAATGTTGATCATCCACGCCTCGCATCTCCCGAGAGATGGAAACTTTCGGACCATTAATATCAATATCTATACGAACAGGATCGATGAATATTACTTTCATATGTTCCAATATTTGTTTTTACTTTAGCTGAAATAAAAATAAGAGATCGAAAGTAATAATTAAAAGGAATCCAGCCTGTAAAAAGTTCAGCCTGTTTCTGAGTTACAATTCCTTTCATTCTTTTCCCAGTTCATTTTGGAGTCGGCACTGAGACTTGACTAGACTTGATTAAATGTCAGTCAATGAAAATAATTTGCTCAGAGATAAAAATTAAAATTATATCTACCACTAGACAGAAGGTTAAGTACATCGCGTCTCTAGGTATTACACCAAAATTATTTGTGTTAAAGAACCTGAGTGTAGTTAAAATGAAATTAAGAACCGATGGAGTTGTAGGGACACAAGTACATTGGTGACGCATGTAATAACATGCAATGTAATGTATTTTATTATATAAGTGTGTGTGTGCCTATGTGCAGCTGCGCCTGCTATTGTAAAATTGTTTTAGTCGCAATATAGCATCCATTCTATACTCTTGTCCGTGTATCATTTACGCTCCCCATACACAACATCTCAAGAACAATAATATCTTCTAAAGTGGTGACCCCGACGTGATTAAAGACTAACTTCTGTCAGCGACTTAGCCCGCGGCCATATGAAAGTGGGATGGGATAAAAAGTGTGTTATTTGTTAATGCCGACCATAATCTACCCCAGTTCCAAATTTCATCTCTATCCCTTCAGCTGTTTTGGTGTGAAAGTGTTACAAACACACATACAATATACATCCTCACAAACTTTCGCATCATTTATAATATTAGTAGGAAGTAGGATAGTAGGATTATTAGAATTCATTTCTACAGCGTCCTCGTAACAGGAGTATCAAGTTAGGCGAGTAGTTTTGAAATCTTTGGAAAGGTGACTTTTTCAACAACAGCGTTTTTTACTTTAAGGTTTTATTCAAGGACGTTAAAAAAAAGGCGGACATAGTCTCTTAAAACAGCAACTGTGGCACCTTGTTACTCTAGACTGACACACATTGACGCAAAGGACATCTGTCATTTTCTTAATTCTTGTAACGCAGTAACCCAGTACACACGCACACATAAATGGCACGGTTAGCGCGGTGGCTGGGCAACTGACTGCCGCGCAACGTGTCGCGGCTTCGATTTCCGCACGGAACAACTCTTTGTGTGATCCACAGATTGTTGTTCCGTGTCTGGGTGTCATGTGTATGTGAACTTGTATGTTTGTAACTGCACCCACGACACAGGAGAAAATCCTAGTGTGGTGCAACGTTTTTAAAAAAAAAAACATAAACAACCCACTGACATTTTGGAGCTTCAATCATTCCTTAATGACATTATGTTCGTCTTTTTATCGACATCCTTAGTTTTACTTTTAATAAAGCTTATAACCTAAACGAAGTTTGATACTTAGTATTTATTTTAGTGATAACTAATTACTATCAATTTGTTCTTCTTAAACTATCCTTCAACACACTTAAGGTAGTGTAATTAAAACTAAGAGGGTACGATGGGGTTGGCGTATCCATGTGGATATAAATAGAAAAAAAAAATCCTTCAACATTATCTTACTAACGTATTGAAACGTAAACACGGGGTAAACGTGTTCTAGAGTGGAGACCGCGTCTGGGCAAACGCAGTGTAGGATGACCTCCAGCTAGGTGGTGTGACGACATCTGCAAGGTGGCTGGCAGTGGTTGGATGAGAAGAGCTGAAGACCGAGCTCAGTGGCGTGCCATAGGAGAGGCCTATGTCCAGAAGTGGACGAATACAGGCTGATGATGATGATGATGTATTGAAAGCTTTAATTAAAAAAATCTTCTCTAAAATATCATTTCTCTCAAAAATATAAAATAAATTCTAAAATCCAAAATACTCTACACAAATATCTTCATTACAACCTACGTAATACGGTTTATAATCCCGTCTCAATTGGTGATCAGTTTTTATTAAAATGCACATTTCTTGCCCTAATCCATTGGATGAAGCTTCAGTTAACGTTTATGACAGTCATATAAATTCATATCAGTTTAAAGTTCCCTTCCTTTCATTTACTGAACGCGAAAATAGATTTAAATATCATTTTGGGAAAGGGATCTGTAAAGCCTAGCTGCTAAAGTTTGAAATCCTATGGGTTACATATCAAATGAGTGCAAAAAGCAAAGTGAGTTTAATTATTTTATGATACTTAAAATAGCATACGATTAAAAGTGTTTCTAAGCGATTTAAGCTATCTATGGACACCATATCATATGTGATATGGTTTATCATCATCATCATCAACAGTCTATAAATGCCCACTGCTGAGCAAAGCCTCTTCTTACACGGAGAAGGTTTGAGCATTAATCACCACGCTTGTTCATTGCGGGTTGGCGATTGCAAAATTATAATTGGAAATTATAAGCCCAGGTTTCCTCACGATGTTTTCCTTCACCGGTGTCTAAATAGTCTTAGAAAATACATATAACTCGGAAAAAGTCATATTGGTACTCTCCGTTGGTAGGTCTCGCACCCTCATGCATGAGAAGCGGGCTTCTTCAACCTCCGGGCCACCCCGACATTTTTTTCCTTTGCATTGTGTAAATAGTGGTGTTGGGTCACGCTTTTACACCTCTGTCTACATTTTGAGGATTAAATGGCGGGACATACATATAAATATAAATATACCTCTTCATACCCACTAATGGAAAGACAAAATATAATACAATATTGATGAAAATTACCTATATTTCCAACGTTTTTTCTCGAGCTTATAATATACAAGGGACAGTATCTTGATATTATTTTTCTTTGCACTTTTATTACAGTACAAGTAGACTCTGTTTTCATACCAACCTTTTGGGAATCAAAACGTAGCAAATGAGGTTTTATATATCGACTAAGAAGGTTGGGCTCGCGCTCCGAGGTACTAAAACTTTTATATTAAACTTTCCTGACGTAAGAGTGAATTAGATCTCACAGTATTTTGACCTGGCGATATTTATCTTTTGTTTTTAAGCTATTAATATAAACATACATAATATCACGCCTTTTATCCCCGAAGGGGTAGGCAGAGGTCAAACATTATCTACAGCACTTGATGCCGCTGTACAATGTAACACCCACTTTTCTCTAATTATGTTCCATGTAACAGGGGGTGACCCTATTGCCATATACAGGGCTCAATACCAGACAACGTGCTAATACTGAGATTTTTTAAAAACCCAATAAGATTTTGCCCGACCCGGGAATCGAACCCGAGACTCCTCGCCCGGCAGTCGCACTTAATTGAATTACTGTCCTCATTTCCTTTGTTTAAGTTCGGATCCTGTGGCAATATCGAGACAAAACATATTTAACATTGTTATAATAGTGTATAACAGTTATTTCTATCTATAAAAACCAAAACAATTGGTACTACCGTAAAATTGCGTAATAGAAATCTCTATCTAACGAGCAAACAAGGATCTTATACTCTCACACGACAATGGCGCTCACGACGCGACCGAACAACCTACACGGCACTCGAGTCACCAAGTAAAAGCGTGACTTTACATAAATGTAAAACATGTCCTTACCTAATATACTTGTTTGAAGCCAAGCATGACCTCCAGAGGTCAAAGAAATCACGTAACTCGGATTGACTTGTCATTCAAATGCCGAGTCATCAGGGAAAGTTTGAACTTGACGTAAAACCTCCTCCATTAAATAGAAAGCGAAATAGCTGTTAAAATATTCGATTATGTTGAAACCACGTGACAGTTTTGTTGGGAAAAATTATGCTTGAAAGCCTTTATTTATTCCTAAAAGGGTAGACAGAGGTGAAGATGGTAAAAGTAACTTCCACTTTTACCAGTAACACTAGATATGAGACCCGTAGAAAGTAGGCAAGGTTTTGTGGTATTATTAAGATTTTTCGAAAAACCCCAATAATACTTTGTCCTAAAACTTCAGTCCCCTTGCTTTTCTGACGCCCAACGAGATACCTACTTAATTTTCATCAAAATGATAACAATTAAAATGTTATTCTCTGCTACCTCATTGGCCGAGTGGTCGCAAGTGCGACCGCAAAGTATTACTGGGTTTTTAAATATTCTCAGTAGTAGCACGGAGTCTGGAAACGTGCCCGGTATATGGCAATAGGCTCACCCCCTATTACATGGGACTCATAACATATATAGTGAAAAGTGGGTGTTACATTGTACAGTGGCATTAAGTGCCGTAATGTGCACCTCTGCCTACCTCTTCCGGGATAAAAGGCGTGATGTTATTTTAAACCATAGCTAGATAGCAATTGGTCATCAAACGCTTTGTGAGCATTGAATTTATTCCATTAATCGGATCTCCATGCATTGGAATGGAATGCGAACTTTTTTGGGTAGTATCGAATTTACTGTGCAGATTTAAATACAGAAATGGTTTTAGGTACACTACATGTATATTTTAAATTGTTTACTTTTAAATCCTCTCGTATTTATTATTGTTGAATTACAAGCTTAAATAACTGTAAAAAAATAGGTTTGTTCATTGTAGGTATATCTACGAGGAAAAAGAAGGTTGTCAATTGTATCCTAAGATAAAAAAAATGACTGCACGGTTGGCGCGGTGGTTAGGCAACTGACTGCCGCTCAACATGTCGCGGGTTCGATTCCCGCACGGAACAATTCTTTGTGTGATCCACAGATTGTTGTTCTGGGTCTGGGTGTCATTTGTATGTAAACTTGTATGTTTGTAAAGCACCCACGACACATGAGAAAATCCTAGTGTAGGGCAACTTATTGAAAAAAAATGGAGGTTATCTTGACTTATAACAAACGTAATATGAGTGTGAAATCGTGAAATTATTTTTACTTTTTCTTTCATTCCATAATAACAATAAAAATATACACACATTTTGGAAAAAACAAAACACACTAAGTTTTACTCTGGTGTTGCATGATCGGCGTTGATTGCTTACCATCATAAAACTTAGGTCTACTCGTTTGCCCCACAACTCATAGAAACCTGGTTTGAAACCCTTTCCGTCCCCGAAAAGAAATGTTGTACCATAACTTATAAAAATATAATAAATCAATTATATTACCTGTGGCAAATGATCATTGTCGACAGTAAGGTTAATTTTTGCGACGTAGAAAGTGGTGGGGAAGGGCGGCGTCTGCGCATAGTACTGTTTCAGCTGCAGGTCGCGGCAGGCGTTCTGTGAGCCCAGCCAGTACTCATTGCCGAATAACACGTTAGGAGTGTACTGGCCTGATGCATCGAATACTGTGGAACAAAAGAAAATAGGATAAGAATCAAATAGTTATATAGATGCGCTTATATAGACTGCCTCGTTGGCCGAGTGGTCGTAAGTGCGACTGCCGGGCAAGGGGTCTCGGGTTCGATTCCCGGGTCGGGCAAAGTATTACTGGGTTTTTAAATATTCTCAATAATAGCACGGAGTCTAAAATTGTGCCCGGTATATGGCAATAGGCTCGCCCCCTATTACATGGGACTCATAACATAAATAGTGAAAAGTGGGTGTTACATTGTACAGTGGTATAATGTGCACCTCTGCCTACCCCTTCGGGGATAAAAAGGCGTGATGTTATGTTATGTTATAGATGGGCTTATCGCAAAGTATTGAAATTCTTAGAATGATATTGAATCCTAATTCGTTGGAAACAAATTAAGCATAGTGTGCTTCGATCAACAGTTATTGTTGATCGAAGATAGTGTGGTATGGGGTTACTACTAAGTATTCTCTTAGAGTTAAAGATTTATTTTCTTCGCAATAATTATTAAATTTTTATTATTTAAAATCTAAAACTGTGCCTTTCTCTCGTACCTTTATGTCTCGCACAGCAAAACTGGGGAATGATCTGTCGAACCTTCAAGAAAAGAACGTATTCCTTTTTGAAAGGCCGACAACGCACCTGTGACTCCTCTGATGTTACGGGTATCCATGGGTAGCGCTTATCGCTTACCATCAGGTGATTCGTCTGCTAATTTGACTCCTATTTCATAAATAAATCCTCAACCTTCAAGTAATGATCCTAATCTCTTCACATTAACTGATTTAAGATAACCTACTAACTTTACGTCACCATAATATCAGTTCCCAACCTAAAGACCATTATCTCAAATTGTATGCAACAAAAATGCATAAATGTTGTCCTCACATAAATTATATTGTGCGGTTCATTTTAATTTCGTCGTCCGTCGTTCGCTTTGACGTATTTCATTCGGAGCATAATTAGTTACAACATGGCACTTTGTGATATTTCACAACTGCCAGGCAAATGGCCTTCTCATATTCTGCGGTTAGTGAAATGTGCGTTCATATGCATTAAATGTACACAAAGCACCGCTAATTAGTTGCAGCGCTACACATCGACACAACTGTCATTTACACAGTGTACATGTGTGCGTAATTTCATATAACTGTATATAAAAATATTCGTCCACCACGTTCACATTGGTATTTTCATTCTTGTGTCGGTATACGTATTTTTATAATTTAATGCATAGGTAAGGTTAAAACTATTTACAATCATTGATATGACCCGACATTTTCACTGTCATTATCGTAGTGCTCGTGGTCGATTGGTTAATGAGCACGCTTTTATCGTCTTTCAAGGATCAATGATGTGGGTTCTATTCCAGCTAAAAGTTAATTTTATTTTACCTTGTTATTTTTCTTATTTTTTTTTTTTGTTTTTTGTCATAAAATATAAATATCAGGCTATAAAAGAAGCAAATGAGTTGGTAAATAAAACAATACTATTTTTTATTACAATTAATTTATTTATTATACAAATATGTTGTTTTATATTCAATATTTATATCTAATAATTAATTATATACCACATGTTAAGTTTAAAGTTCTTTAAATCATAATTAATAGATATGACAATAAACCTCATAGTCGAATCGGGAAATATCATGCGGTACAGCGGTAATACGATGGCAGCAACATTTTTTATTAAGTAGGTAATAAACAAATATACAACATTCTTGTTTTGTAATTTAATAATATAATGTATTATTAAATTACAGTTTTACAGTAATAAACAAGTAAAACATGTAAAAAATTACATGTAAAATATTTCTTGAAATGGGCGACTTTTTGTCGTTTGAACTTCCATTAATTATCTATTTTACGACGGTTGTTATAAGGTTCAATATTCAGTGGGCTGTATGATAGTAAAAAGAATGTGACGAATGCTATGGAACGATTTTAACTTTCATGACCTTTAGAATCAGGGAAACTTTAAATTAATTGAAGATGGGCGTAAATATAATATGTCAATCAAGTTCGAAAGCAGTTAAATAAATTTGTTAATGAAAAATTAAAGTGAAGTGAATAAACATGTTGAATAGAAAGAAATTATGACAATTTCTAACCACAAAACAATAACATCACTTCACCGTATGTTCTAGACAGCATTTTAATATTCTTAAAAAAATTAAACATTATTTTATGTTAATTTTAATAAAGGCAGAGTTTGACAGGCTCAATAATTGATTCCGAAATCAATACAATCACTGATCCTACAAGGCAGAAGGTTGCAATTCGTATACCTTTCTCCATCTTTTCTTCACAATATTTTACGCCCATCCTTATCCGACTTGAAAGTCTTTTCGTCGCTCAATATGATTACACTGTTCGCCCAATCAAAATTAATAAAGTCCTTAGCAAATTCTTAGCGCTTTTGCTGGTGAACCACAGATAACAATGTTTTCTTCTCTGGCTTCCTGCACCTTAAACCAGAATGCAGGTGTCTCCGTACAGTTTGTATTAAAACATTCAGTGCTGTCGCTGTAGTGCGGGTTGGCAGGAACGGATCAGCCATGTGCCTGGCTACGATGTCGTAGTGCCGAGCCGATGAATTTGCCTTTGGTTTAGGCCCACGTCGACGATGTTTAACGTCACCGGTCTCCGCATATCTGTGCACCCATAACTGCATGGATCTCCTCTGTTGATACCAAACAAATAAGTATTTAAAATACCAGGAAATACTTTACAGGAATTAAAGTTACTTAAAAATAATAATAAATATAAGTAAACACAATGTTAGAATAATAATTTATAATTAAGTAGTGGCGTAAGGAATAAAAATCCCTAACCAGATATGTTTTAAAGAAACACTCCTAACAAAAACAAGTCAAGTTACAATACAATTAATAATAAATTATTAATATATCTTTATAATATTGAACTTCATAATAAGTTGCAATAATTATTTTATTCTAGTGCAAAAATTGATAGGTGTGTCGAGTTACAAAATGAAATAAATATTATTTAGAATAACAACGTAGTATCTTATTTACTCACCGATATCATTAAACGCCTTGCTATTTCAGTTATTGTTAGTTATGTTTTGCTCATGCAAAACAATGGTTTCAGCCTTTTTAAATGTTGATAGGTGTTGGAACATCTTGTAAAAATAAAAATAACTTTGCACACGAATATAAGTAGTGTAGCAATAAACTATGAAATCCTCATAAATTGACAACTAAGAACGCAATTATTTTGTAAGTCGGGTGATTTGAAAAACATGTTTTAAATAGTCGGTAGTTACTTCATAAGCGTGTAAAATAAAATGACTCGAGATTTCTATGGTCGCCACAAACATTGCAAATATACTCAGGTATCGAACCATTAAGAAATCACAGTTAATTACTTTTTTACTGTTTTTATCTTATTTAAGTTGGTTGAAATGCATGAAGCAAATGAGATTATTCTAAATAATAAATAACTAGAACTAAAATATAAATAAAAGATATTATAGGTATAAATAAATCTAAAGTATTTACTATTAAAATTAACATAAGATTTAGAACAATAGGAAAGGAAAAAAAAGAAAAGATTTAATTGTTTCTAATTTCAAATTTCAAATATTTGATAAATTAATTCTAAAACAACATGTGAATGTTGGAATCGATCCGGCGGCACTTTACTTGACAATTGGAGGCGATAACCATTGCGCCAAGCGCGCTGTAGATGAGATCATCGAAATATTTTATATCATTCAGTAACATAAAATTACAATGAGAAAGCACTATATTTATATGGGTATTGTATAGCTCGATCGTTCATTATTTTTGATTTCGATTTATTCAAAGTTTGTTATGAGTAATTTTATCTTTACCCTCGTTTTTATTTAAAATTATTTACTAAATTATTGCGTATACCGACACAAAAATGATTTTTAAATACCAAGATGTGTGTGATAGACGATTGTTTCTATACATATCTATTGATATGAAATTACCCACACATGTATATTGTGTAAATGATAGTTGTGTCGATGTGTAGCGCCGCTAACTAATTAACGGTGCTTTGTGTACCTAATAATAGTTTTTGCATAGGTAATGACGATCGCTCATTGCCTCATTAAATGGTACTTATGGGAATGGAAATATGAGTGGCAAAAAGTGATGAAAAAATTGAAAATATAGCAATCATACCCCTACTACAATACTACAATAATGGGGCGGCATAAATAAGGGTAGGTACGAATACATGCTTACCTACTTAAAATAATGTAACTACACCCATTTTTATCACTATCGCTATACATAATGTCGAAATTCCCGGACTCAAGGTGATAAAATAAAAAAAAACATCATTTTTACCATCCCATAAAAAACCTAATGTGTTAAAACGCACTGGCGTATTCAACTAGGTACCTCATATTATATTGATTAGGCTCCAAAACTACTGAACTGATTTAAACATGGTGAAAGCACCACGAGGGTGCTTACTTTTCACCTAGTATGAATAGGCTAATTTGTATCCCGATATATCTACATTAACGGAATCTACTCGACAGATAAAACTCCACACAAATGCAATTATTGGTTAAAGTTAGTTAAAGAACACTAAAGACAAAATTTACATACGCTTTTCTTAACAATAAACAAACATGTCGTTCAAGAATTTGTAAATGAAAACGCTTGTAAATGACAGGTTCTCAATATTTTACTACGAACGACGATCGCGTGGAATAAGACGCTCTGAAACTGTATTTCAGTTTCAGCTTCAGTCTAGGTATACAGCATAATAAATATCGAACAAGTTACTTTTAGTTCAGCAAGACAGTTATTCAAAGAAACTTTGTTAATTTTTCAACTACGTCTCCGTGGGCTCAGATAGTTTCAGGAAATGTCTGAAAACTTTTTGACTTGAATCGGTTTTACCTAGTACGGTATTTTTAATATGGTCAAATAAAAAGCATTACCAGAACCAGACCCGACCGCCTGACCAGAACCAGACCCGAGCGTACGGCGGGTCGCGTTCCACGTGCGCCTCAAAGAGCCATCAGACCACCACGTATGGGGCCCAATAGGGCTGATGCCGATACGGAGTCGCGGAGAACCTAGCGGGTTACCGGGGCTCCGACTCGAAGTGCAGGAGTAGGAACGGGGTGGTTTTTAGTCAGTAAGAGTCTGACACACTCACTTCCGCCTCACCCAGACAGGAGAGGTCATTCGATGATATTTCCCACTTAAAAAAAACTCCAACTCTTAAGATTTAAGGATGTGCTTACGCGACACATGAAAGCGTGTGACGTAGTTTCATCTCAGTGGGAAGAGCTTGCACCGACACGCGGAGAGTGAAGGTCACTGGTGCGATAGAAAATATCAGACTAAACGTGACGAAATAAAAGCCAGACTACCAGCGGCAACTACAACTATTTTTATGATGTTCTCACGTGTCCATTCTGGGGAAGAATATTTTTAAACAAGGGAGATTTTACAGCCACTTGAGAGCCTATGATAGACGCCAGTAGTCAAGAATCGGTCGCCGTAGCCGAAACCGGCATGGAGGATTATTAAAATAGTATATATTGTATGTTTGTCTGTAGAGGTGAAACCAGTAGAGTACTAAGTACTTCCTGTAGAACGATAGAGAAGACAAGATAACTATAAATAATAATAGCAAGAAACAGACGAGATAGGGTGACTTTAAAACACAGTAACGCCATCTATGATTGTTTGAAAAATTAGAGTGCGTGTTCATTTTCTTAGCGCATAACGACAGAGTCAAGTAATCTGATTGGATAATATTACAAAATCTCATTTGCTCATCTAAACCTTGTACTGTAACACCAAACACGACTCAAATTAAGCTAAGGTAAAGAGACTTAATTGAAATTTGATAATTAATTTGAAACAGCCACGAATTCGTCGCCGGCAATTACCTCGTCACAATGATATGAATGGCGTCTAAATGAAAATTAGTTTCATTAACATGTTAACAAACATTCGTGTGAAATTCATTAACTTGAGCTAGCTTTGTTTATTTAACATAATTAGCTAAAAACATTAATGTTACATGGAGATAATATAGCTTGCTCGTTCTGAGAAAGTAATTTCGATTTTAACATTATTAATCCTACGTGTATCATGTTATATGGGCCTAGCCATTTCCCAATAACCAAATTTCAGTTTCATTGATTTGTAGACTTAAAAAATTTGTTGTTGTGGAAATCTTGTTATAGCACCTATTTACATCTAACTTGGAACCACAACACAACATACAATAATCTCGGCTACTTCCATTACAGATGATCAAATAAGTACTTAAGTCTATAAATTATATTCACAATAAGCATTTTCCTACCCCTTTGATAAGGAAGCAGACATTATGTTACGCAATGTAAAACAATCTCCGAGAAAACCATTCCAGGATATTGCCCATCATTGCAGATACTCCATAAATATCTACCATCCAGACAAAATGTTCGCCTTGAGGGCGAAAACAACAAAAATATTATCAGATCAAAATTCTTTCATCAACAATAAATCAACATCTCTTGTTTTTCGTTTTCATTTGGAAACTTTGCGGTTTCCTGACCTCCTGCTTCGAACAAGAGCGGAAAACGTAACAATAATAACAGGAAAGGAGGACTCATCGAAGTTTTTATTTAAAACGTTTGTAATTCTGTTAATCCCAAGAATTCGGGGAAGGAAGATGCTGTTCTAAATTCTTAATTCTGCCATTACGCGCGGTGACCCGGCATTAAAAAATATTACCTTTTCTTCCTTCCCTTTGTTTGTGAGTGAATAGAATATATAGTATTCTATTAATAATTCAGTCTTACAGCTGTGTACCTGAAGAATATCTTTGGTCCTATTTCTAAAGTGCGCGATCTTTTCTAGATCCCAAATAAAAGACATCAAAGAGACAAATCAAATATTCGACGTAAATAAGTGAATACCGTAGTTGAATGGCGTCACTTTATGTCTACTTTTTGGCAGGTAATGTATTGGTTCACGCAATTTTCATCAGTCATGTTTTTATTATTGTTGTGATCAAAGCTGAACTTTGTTATTCATAGTATATTGTCACAGCCTTTATCCGAAGCAGCCGTCTTGATATATAAAATAGATAGTAAATGTAAGTTTTGTTAAATATATTTTTAGGAAATGATAGGTCTGGCATGGTGTGACCAAAATACCCTCAATTACAACAAAAAAAAAACTGAACTTGGTACAAAATTAGTATTCCTCAGAATGCTGTTGTAATTATTTCTAAATTTACTATCTCAATTAAATTACTCCCACGTTTTATTATTATATATACTCATTACTACAATTGGACGGTTGACAGAATGCCCGGATGCCAGCGCTTTGCAACGTGATCCTAACTGAGATCCCGGACCACGTGAAACGGTGCACAATTCCAGTGATTTATTGCCCTCACACTTATTAATTCAGTGAAATATTGCCCTCTCTAGATGAGCCGCAGGGGCGTAAGAGCTACTATCTATTATATCTTCGCCTTAAGTGTATTATAAGCTTCCGTTGTGTACAACCTTTTGTTAAAGGATTTCGTGATGTCCACACATTTTCTCAGCAATATTTTGTGTAATTTATCAACAAACTTTTGGTAAATTCACCGACGCTTCTCCTGCAAGCTACAAAGGCATTATTTCGTGTTTACTTACGGCTATGATTTCTGCTTTATACCGCTTTAGTTCGAGGGTACCGGCATGGCAGCTGGCGACCGTCTAAAATTTCGTTTCTATTACGGACACTTTTACGGCAAAGGAAACTACAAATACAGCGGAGATGCAGTAAAAGAGAACGTTAACCAAGAGTCGGATGGCGAACATAAAACAGCGCGAGATATTAAATCATGGAGCCTACTCCAAAAGAACAATTTTATCTGTGAATAAGGTGAAATATCACAGCTTCAGGTTGAGTAGAAACATTTGAATAAATGTAGCCCTCTCTGTAATAAATTAGCGTTGAAAGTCATTGTTAAAAGCAAAACTCCCGCCGACTATATTAGACTTGTTTTAGTTTCTTGTGCCACCTACGTCACAATGTTTGGTAATTAAAACTTTGAGATATATGCCCTCCTAGTTGAATTTATTAAGCTTATGCTGTAGTAGTGTGTTGTACTTTTGTATGTGGGAACTTATCAATATTCATAGTTAAAAGTACCTACTACAAGTAACACACAGTTCGGCATTCTATTTTTTTTTCCTATGTATGTATATTGGTTCCTTTTACTGGTCCTTCTATAAAGAGATTCTTACTTTAAAACTATCGCTCCCTACATATGTGAAAGAGAAAAACCAAATAGGTACATTTCACAAAACAAACTTGTTGTTCTACAAACCACATTTCTTCTTCGTCAATATGAATGTGACGTTCTATTTATCAAAGTCGCCGAAAACATAATACCAATAAAACTCATCTAACTTGGTTTTATTGACAGCTGAGGACGAAGTGTTTTTCCAAAGATTTCAGTATGAAACAACTGATATGTTTGTTGTATAAATCGAAGTAAAGAACATTCTCCATGGCCTTAGGGAATTAAAGTTTTATGGGAAAGTTTGGAAGGACATTCGGTGTTTAGGATTGAAGTGTCCTATGTAATAGGGAGTGAGGCTATTGCCATACATTGGGCATAGTTCTAAACTCCGTGTACTTACAAGAGGAAAAAATGGAAAAAATGTTATAACAACCTTTGTTGGTGACTTATGGCGTCTTAACTCGATTTGTTATTTGATTTTTTGATCCATCAGCCTTGTATGGAACACATAACTTGCATTCCAACACACCAAATACATAATTATACCCAAGGTAATAAGGTTTTAATGACTGTTAAGTATAACTAAGACGGCATTGCACTGTCATTTAAGTAACTATGATATTAATCTGTTAAAACATACTCAATGACATAGGTTTATTCCACTATTCGTCTAACCTTTAAGGGCCAACAAAATTAACATATTCCCTTGATATTATTTACTTGTTACTTTATTTCCCTTTCATTACACAATCCTAGTTCACCATGAAGTAACACGTGCGACGTGAACCACAAAACCATAAGCATATTAATCACACGATAGTTTTCACGGTGTTACGACATACATATTCAATTAACTGACTCGATATTGATTACTTTGTAAATTGATATCAGAGTTTGAACTAAGATATCTGTGGGTTGACACAGATAACCACAGAGAAACAGTAGTCAGTAGTCACATACCAAGAAACGTTCACTTTAAGAGGAAATACAATATTACGATGTTGACTTATGAATAGAGAATTGTAATATCAAAGTCGATCTGCATATTACCATCTATCTGCTTTGTCTATCGAGTTAATTAAGAAAGAGACATAGCTAGGCATAGCTCACACAATTGTATTTAATTATCTTTCAATCAAGCCTTCTATTTTCCAGTTTTTTCTATTTATTTGTTTATTAAAATAAAAGAAAAAGATACAATTTAGGTCACGTGTTCTAGATTCAGTATTTATTTATTTGGACTGGATAACTTTAATCGACATAGCCATTTTATTTACCTGCCACCGATAAAATAAATGGACGCCGAATTGAAAATACGAAAAAAATGCGGCTATTGGAAATAACCGATTGACATGAAGAAAGATGGCTGCAAGCAATCACGGGTCGAGGTCCGTTTGAACCTTTTGAAGTATGTTCTATCTACAAGCCGAAATGCCACGAATTTTACGTTTGCATTGGCATCTGTTTCTGCGTGAATTCTTAAAAGGCCAGTCCCTTTGCGGTTAACTCTGTGAGGTCCATCTGGTAGGTAGGGCAGGCCTTAAAAACGTGCATACATTTGTCTCATAAAAAGGTCGCATGTTACATATTTAAGGGACCCTTGTCAATGTCGGGTACATTTGTGGCTATAGAGAGTGGAGTATGTGAAGGTTTGCTTGCGTACATTTGTTTCCCAAGCCCGTAATTATAGGTGCGTTAGTGGATGCGTCGCGTCGCCGGCCGTCACCGTCACCGTGGCGTGTGCGGCGCGGCTCGTATGCACCTGCAGTCACGGTCGGACAACGTCCCACTTTCCGGTCACTTCTGCACTTGTTTGAATATTTTTCTCATGCACATTACGTAAGATGTAATGAAACATCTCGCGCGTCAAATTTCGTTCGTCATTCGCTCGGACATCGTGAAATGGCTTTCGAAGTTATGCTGCCTTTAGATTATTTTTGGTGATAATCTTTATATAGAGGTATATTATAATTCTTCTTTGAGTGTGTATATCACTGAACTTCTCTCAAACGACTGGACCGATTTTGATGAAACTTTTTATGTGTGTTCAAGGGTATCTGGGAATGGTTTAGATTCACAAATCAGCCCGGCAGAGGGCGCTGCAACCTAAACGGCTGAACTAATTTGAATGAATTTTTGTTTATACATTCAAGTGGATATGCAGGACAACGTCTGTCGGGTCCGCTAGTATTTTATAAAAACACGGTTCAACAAATACACAGTTACTTATACACGCAAACTATCTACGAACTTCATTTCAATATTAACGATGCCAGCGGGTATGACAATATTAAAATTTATTGGAGCTTTCTAAAAGCTTTTCGGTTTTCCGCGGGCAATCAAACAAAAATACGGAAATGTGGTTCGATAGTGGCCATGAGCATGCATCGATAGAATCGATACATGATTCGGAAAGTGTTTTTAAATTTTGCAATAGAGAGAGGCCTGTACTGCCTCTAGATAGAAATATAAGGTAGTTAACAACGCAATCCTAGATTGTATTATCTGACTACAAGCATGTTTATGTATTCAGATCAGTAGGAAAAGATAATGAATTATATTACGAAAACATAATGTTGCGTTATAACATAATAACAACAGACTACGCGACATTTTCTGTACCCTTAGTACCAGTTTGTTTTACGTTTAAAGTATTCGAAACGAGTACGCGTTCGGAACTCTGATTGGCCGGCGCCAATGAACCAACCAATCAGAGCGCCGAACGTGTACTCGTTACGATTACTTTAAACGTAAAACAAACTCGTACTAAGGCCTCTGGCAACACAAATGACACTTGAAAGAGGATTTTCCCCTGTTTCGTGGGTGCGTTTACAAACATACAATTTCACATAAACGCGACCCGACACCCAGACTCAGAACAACAATTTGTGGATCGCACAAAGAGTTGTTCCGTACGAGAATCAAACCCGTGACACGAAGCATGGCAGCTAGTTGCCCAGCCACCACACCAACCGTGCAATTTGACGAATGTTTATTTATTATGTTCCAGTAGAGTTCTCTTTTTTTAATATCCGGATTTTGACAAATCGGTTCAAGATACCAATTTTACCTAAACAAATATTTTTGGGCATCATACGTTTATATCGAGATGAAATTGAGTGAGAGAGGATGTAAACATAAACGTCTTTTAATCGATTCGAAAGAATGAAGAGCAATGTTAACCTGACAATATTATTAAATAACGATAGCACCTACATTTAAATACCTATATAACAATCTGCAATGTTTATTAATGTATTTTGACAAATGACCGCCATGTAAGTTAAAAGTTCATTTTTGTCTTTCATTCTACATCTTTCAATCAAAATGATTCGTCTGAACCAAAAGTGCAGAATGAATTCATTAGTGGACCGATTCAACGATGTTGGATTTTGGCGTTCGGCATTATTCACTCCGGGAGTGATTGTCCTATTGACGTGCGTCATATTAACGATAATAGTAATAGTTATTATGGATATCCTAACCGTAATTTCTTTACACATATTGTGTCCCATTTTTTTTTCTTCTCCTCTTTTAATATCTTCTGATTCATTTCGTTGCGGGAACCAAGACAGGTATTCATGTCCCTGGGATGCGCCGGACGTTAGTGTTCCGGTGTTTTCATGGTTGTATCTACTGTAGATCCTGGCTTACAGGAGTTGCAGCGGTTTTGGGAGGTTGAGGCGGGCTTATTCCATTAAAAAAATGTGTCCCAACGCCTGGCCTTAATTATAGCTGCTGCATATTTTACAGATGTTTAACTCGTTGAGTATCGTCATTATAGACACAATTAAAGAACAATAGGTTGCGATCACCGGTGACCGCTCGGTGTTTGACAGTCTAAGTCAGTATAACTTAAAACCTATTTCGTTTCTTTAGAGTACATTTTCTTTCATCAGTTTGCTTTTCATTATCATCATCATTAACAGTCTGTTCTTGTCCACTGCTGGACATAGGCCAGTTTGCTTTTAGTCTTCTTATGTTCTAGAACAGCATAATATAAATAATTGTGATCATAATTAAATTCCGAAAATCTGTCATTAGCTTCCGAAATATTGGAAGACACAGTCCTACACCAAATAATTTTAATTCAGAATAAATAATGAGAACTCTTTGCAACGCAACCACTTGTTTTGTCACCTTTATCTTCCTTCTCTCATCTCAATGACCAAAATACGAACAAAGGTCAAAAGTTACATGTTAAAATATTGACAAACGCATGTTTTCTAAGGCTTGTACTTGTCTACATCCGTTCTACTTGCAAGCATAGCATTAAAGTGTTTCATTACAAAGGATTGACGTTTGCAAGTTGTGAAATATTGGGCAAATTCCTGTTAATTGACCGATAGACTTACGGCTTACACCATTCGGTCGTTTCTGGTGTAGCAATACATACGTACACACGCAGTAATAGCTCGTGACAGTCCATTGGTAGACTGTTTATTTTTGGGACCGCTATAGAGTGGAATTCATTTCCAGAGCCTGTGTCTGTGAATCTTCTTCTTCTCTTTCTTTATTATTTTCTGAAGGGTATTTTTTAAGGGAGGAAAATCATCGAATGGCTTCTCCAGCCCGAGTGAGGCGAGAGGAAGTGTCAGACTCTTGCCGACTAAAAACCACCCCTTTCGTGCTCCTGTACTTCGAGCTGGAGCCCTGGTACCCTTTTACGTTCTTGGCTGATGCCGATACGGATCGGCATCCCTGGTGGTCTGATGGCTCTTTGAAAAGCGCGCGGAACCGTGTCCGCGTCCGCAGGCCGGTGTCCCGAAGGGTATAAACCTAGGTGTCTTCAAAGTCCGAGTAAATAGGTTGCTTATAGGCAGACATGCATCATTGTAGGCTGAATCTGCGCCCACCACTAGGCGAGAACTTCTTGTAATCTCTACGGTTGATGGAAGCGAGTTATCATCACAGTTTAAAGAGACCAGGTTTATTAGAGAGCGTTGCTGCCTCAGCTTTGCTAGTATAGTATAGTTCATCAGTCTAGTCAGTTTTGATGACAACCATGGGAAGAATAGGGATGATGACAAATATATTCTACTCTGACGTCACTGCTTACACGATGTGGCAATTTAAGTAGTTATGCAAGTGGTAGATGTACGAAGTCATTTCGTGTCTAAATCTGCAATGTAAGTATTTTGTTTGGAACACATAACTCCGATGGCCTATAGAAAGATTTTGTGGTTGTCTATTTGTTGCTTATTTCAATGGGTCGTTATGGGACAAATGGGTGTGTTCTTCATTTGGAGTAGCTACTAGATGTTTTAGGCTATACAGAGTGTCTTCTAAGTTAATATTGTAATTTAAAGCGTGTTTTTAAATTACTTGCACTGCTTTTCTCGGCTGTTGGTAGCGTTTATTTGTATGTCAAACAGTTATCTATTTATAGCATTTATTTTAGGAACAAACATGTTATGTTTTCGACTTAATCACGTAACTGTATGACGAGAAACTCGACTAGTTTCAAGCCATGCTGGAGGCTCATATTCATGAGCAGCATTCCGCGACTCGGTAGGCGGTGACTGTCTCCAAATAAATATAAGTAAGTAGGCCCAGCTATTTCATATCCAAAAACAATATCAAGTCCACTTTACAAAAACAAGAAGCCGCTATAAAATCCATAATACGTCACTATCTCGACCACTCCATTACCAAATCGGATCGAATCATTTCAACCAGCTCGCGTGTGACAATATTAAATTATCCACTAAACCCATTACACAGTACAATGTATACGCGACCACACATCAAGTTGAACTCACCAGTATAAACTGACCTTCAGATGTGAGAAAACATCACATAAAACGAGACCATACTAAAGTGGTTTTGTATAGCTCGATGCGTATGTAAGTTGTATAGCTAAATCGATTTTGCTTAGGTACTAATTATACATCGCGCTCCCATTGATTAGGTATCAGCTATTAATACTCTAATCCCATTAAATAAGGCCGTGTTCAATGGATAGGCATTAGTTGATAGAAGCTGTGAATAATTTTAAACCGTTTCGAGGAAGCTTCTAGCTGTGGCTGATGTTTGAGAAATGGCTCTGTTTTATAGCAGCTGTGAATAGGACAAGATCTGCCTATGGTTCCCTCAGTGTGTAGGGTCATCAACCTTAAATTTTCATTTTCAAATCATTAATTAGATAGATCATATTTTTTCTCTATGCTGTTAGTTTATTCTCCGTACGTTAATTTTCGCAGATTTTCTACTTAAACCCTAAGGTTGACTATAAGAGAGTGCCATATGCCATTAAGTTTGCCTTATGTGCCATTGGGTAATGAAATTGTGTACATTAAAGACTAAATAAATAAATAGAGAGTAAATAGATAATATAACACAATTTTGGGATTTCTGCTCAGTGCAGTGCCAATAGTTCTATATAAATAAATGTGTGTCTAAAATAACAATTAGGTAATATGTATATAATACATATTGACTACATTTCGGGGAAATATATACACATGCAAGTCGCTGTCGTAACGTTACCAAACAAAACTATCGTGATACAATTTATGCGCAAAAACATTGCATGTCAGATCGATTACCTCATAATTATTAACTTTGTCGGTAATGTAAATAGGTATAATAATATACTTTCATTCAACATGTATACTTTTTTCGATATTAACATTAAAATTCTTCGAAATATCAGTTTCTTAACCGGACCTTACTTCATTCTTTAGTCGGAATCATAACAGTATCAATTTTCCTCTTACATCAAGCAGTTAATTTCATAACATAGGTAAGCATAAGTTTAACGTTTGCATTGATTGTTGTGGACAGCAGATATATTGGTTACTTCAGCTTCGGTTGAAGATCAATTTTTTTTTAATACATATTTGATGGGCAAACGTTTGACCACTACCTCGGCTGGTGGTAAGCGATGATGCGGTCTACGATGGAGCACGTCGTCCCATAAGCAACCTACTCACTCAGGCCGTGAAGATACCCTTAAGGAAATACAGAGTCTGTCAAATTCCACTCCTTAGCAGTACGCACAAGGAAGCTTGATGCGAAGCGCTTCGGGTGGGTGGGACATCTACCATGAATTGGTGACGCTTCGCCGATTGTCTTGAGGTATGTACGATGATGGAAAGAACTAAGGGGATTCAAGTTGTGCAATGTGATCAAGAAATGAACATACTTATTTATTCATTGTAATAATGAACCCAGCTATTCTCATGATCATCATAAGAGCTTACTTAAAAGACTTCATTTCTAACAGAGATCGGGCACCAGTGGTCTTTCATACACTTGAACCTTTTAAACTGTGATCTCCCACTCCAACCCCCCTGCTAATTGAGGAATATATAACAATAAATTATGTAGAGGACAGTCAGGGTCTGTTGATGTAGAACTGACTCATCATTATAATCAAGTAGGTAAATTACTGTCTATGCGGCAGTAATTCTGATTTTGGAATCGAGAATAAGAGCCACTGAGCTTTTGGGTAAAATTAATTAATTAGTAGTAGTAAAGTTGGACTTGTTCATAGTAAACTCAACAGTGTATATTATTTCTCAATTCAGCTCGTTTCAAAACTTATGATTCAGTGCTTAATCGCTGACTCAAACCTAATTGAGGAAAGGTCAAGAGAAAATTAAAATTATTGCTTTTATAGTGAAACAAATTCCCAAAAACTAAATGATCGCAGTCGGAGGTAATCCTGTTTTATCGAGGCTGTTTCAGCCTTCAAAACAGTCTACTTTTTGAAGACCGGAAACTTAATTATAATCTTAGTCGCGCTAAAATTAAAAATAGAATCAATCTCCTGCATAAAATTACATAAAAAATTCTTATTTGTGAAGACTGGAGCCATTCTCTCGGTGATAACGTTGATCACCAAAGCAAACAAATGATAATATGGAAATCTCAAATTCCGTATTCCTCATGAGATTGAACGCCCCATAAATTGTCAGAGAGAAATTCTTTGACACCTCAATTGAAAATCGAAGAACAAACACAATAATCGTTAACATTAACATAAAATGGCGATTATTATAAGTAGGTGCTAACCAGCCGATGGAAGGTTGGGGTACATTATGTCATGAACGCGTCTTGTTTAACAACAGTCGATACGCCGCGCGCCGCAGCGGTGCGTGTGAGGGAAATGAATCGCTTACTTTCACGAGTCACTTATGAAATTTGCGATTTACACGTTATGAGGCGTATTTTGCGCAAGACCTGGCTCTGCGCGGCCGCAGCTCGGCTTCAACCGCTGCGCGCGCGCCTTACGTCACAAACCCGTGCACGTTTCTCAATCTCTAGGGTTCGTCTCTACAATAAAGAATAATTATTAACCATTTAATTAAATTCTTACATAATAGTACTACGGTTATTCGAGTTCTTTATCTCCAAATTATGAGAGTAATTTGAGTAATTGCCTATGCTCTAGTTACGTATTCAAATTAATGCTATTAACTTCGGTACCTAAATGGTGAACAATAGCTGCCCAACGGCTACCTAATTATGATTGAGTGAGAATCCTGTATGGGCACGTAACACAAGTATCCACAACGTTGTAAGCAACATTTGTATTTATATATCTATGTGTGTGTTAAACCTCAATATGCAATGTTTGTTCATCTAGATTTGTTCGCTGCGTTACATTTCTATCGATTGTTCGTGAAACGGACCGGTTTGATTACAACACGCGACAGCTTGGACCAAAATATTCGACGATTGAATGGTACTTAACCACATATATCTGCCTACCTACTAATGTTATATGAATCACTTGATTTAATTACAAAATCAATGGTTTTTGATTGAGAGGAGGGTTAATTGCTTGCTTTGAATATAATAACATTGTCCATATAATTTCTATGGGAATTTAGCATTATTTAGAAGCTATGTTTAGAACATTATTTCGTGATAAATCTTCTTAAGCTACTTTCGTATTTGATTTTCCTCTATCAAAAGTTTTATTTATAGAAATAAATCTGATATTTTGACTAAATTACATTTTTGTCATCGATATTCAAACTCACTCGATTCGTAATTCAAAAAAATTGTTGAAGTAATATTTTTTTATTTTAAAAATAATTCAATAACCGTACTCAATTCCAAAATTAAAATGAATTCATAAATGGAAGATAGAATAATACAAATCCGTTATTAAAATAAAATGGAAAACAACGACAAAGTTAATTGATTTTTCAATAAATAAAAGCGAACAATGGATTTGTTTGATATGTGTGTTCCTGGAAATAACAGATAAGCGGTGTGCACACTGAATGAAGGCATTAACGAGGTAAGCATTATTAATACAAAGGTGAGGCTCCATGGGAGACAGGCGTGAGGTTATGTACCTACGTATGTATGTTTGTTAGGCGTTACGATGGAACATTTTGCATTATTCAAGCATTAGCAGATACGTGTGATCTACTCTATGTATCCGATATAAAACTCCATGGATCAAATTTCGATGGAAAGCTAATGTTTTTTGCGTTTCTGTCTTGTCGCATGGCACTATAAGAACTATATGTTTTGGCATCACAATTAACTTGATTCTTATACCTTCTTGTTATTTTTAAGCTGATTGCTTCGTTGGCCAAGTAGTCGCAAGTGCAACTACCGAGCAAATGGGTCTCGGGTTCGATTCCCGATTCGGGCAAAGCACTACTGCGAGTTTTTAAAAAAAAAACAGGATTAGTACGGAGTTTGAAATTGTGCCCGGGAAGAATATGGCAATAGGCTCACCCCCTATTACATGGGCCTCATAACATAAATAGTGAAAAGTGACTGTTACGTTGTACAGTGGTATTAAATGTCGTAATATGCACTTCTGCCAACCCCTTTCGGGGATAAAAGGCTTGATGTTATGTTATCTTTAAAGTCAGCAACCAACATCAAAACCGAATTTTATTTTAGGGCAGCTCAAATAAAAAAGGCCGATGACCTCACCAAGTGTAGAAAACTTGCCGTACCACCTCACCGTCATAGTACGCTAAAACTAATTATAATAAAAGATTAAATTCCCTAAGCTGTTATTGTTCAGCTCAGTAAGAAACAAGTCCGCGAGCGCATCAAGTTGAAGCGTCAACGAGATGCAGGGGCACGCCGCCGGGCTATGTCTACAAACAAAATCAGAATGAAATACTTAAAGCAGGTCGCTTATAAATTTCATTCATACTCAAAACTAGTTCAGAGTATTACGCAAGCACTGTGGAAAGTACATTGGAAACTCTCAATATATTAATAGCAATTAGTATGTCAGCGACCGGCAATATTTGCGCGGATACTCATACAAACGGATGTCAATATAAGAAATAGTAGAATAGCTTCGTGGGAATGATATTTTTGATTTCCCAATACAATGGACTTATTACGTAAGAGAAAAAACAAAAAATGAAAGGAGGCGTTAAGTTAATTGACGTACAAACGCGAGCCTACAAGTGTTATTTGTACGAGTAATAAATATTTAACATAACATAACATCACGCTTTTTATTACTGAAGGGGTAGGCAGAGGTGCACATTATGCCACTGTACAATGTAACACCCACTTTTCACTATTTATGTTACGAGTCCCATGTGATAGGGGGTGAGCCTATTGCCATATACCGGGCACAATTCCAGACATCGTGCTACGACTGAGATTTTTTTTAAAACCCAGTAATAGTTTTCCCGACCCGGGAATCGAACCCAAGACCCCTTGGAGAACCTAACTGGTAACCGGGGCTCCGGCTCGACGTGCAGAAGGAACGGGGTGGTTTTTAGTCAGTAAGAGTCTGACACTCCCTCCCGCCTCACCCAGGCGGGAGCAGTCATTCGATGATTTTCCCCCTTTAAAAAAAAAGACCCCTTTCCCGGCAGTCGCACTTGCGACCACTCGGCCAACGAGGTAGTAATAAATATTTGTGGTGTAAATTCGTCTTAAGCATACAAGAGGTTTAGTTTAACTGCTTCATCTTCTTAAATGTTGACGGATAGCGAGCAATACCCGTGAAATTAGAAACGGCATATCGGATTATGTGTACTCGCATTGAATCGATTTGAACGAGTGACGAAACGATTATGAATTACAAGAAACAACTGTGAAAATGAAACTAATGTTTTTGGAAAAAAGTTGTGAATAAACGCGCGCCTACTACTGGTAGTAGTAGCAGCAGTGGCAGCGCGACAGTCGCCGCGTCGCAGGTCGCGAAATGCTGCTCATGAATATGAGCCTCTAGCATGGCTTGAAACTAGTCGAGTTCCTCGTCAAATTACTCCGTGAGTAAGCCGAAAACATAATAATTTATTTAGTATGTCTCACGAAAGTTACAAATCAAATAAAACTTGTGAAATTAAAAAAAAGACTTATTGAACTTTCTCATAGTACTAAACCGTTTTACTTATTTGTTTTAATTTTAATTAAATGTTACTGATTTCACATTACACGCTTATTTACCGTAAACGCATAGATGCGTTTTACTACATAATATGATTATTCTTTCTTTTGAAATAAACAGACATATTTGTATATTATACGAGCTGTTGCCCGCGACTTCGTCCGCGTAGAATATTAGAACAAAACTATTTTTTTGTTTCAATTTTCCAAAATACAAGTAGCCTATGTTACTCCTTAGTACATCAGCTACCTGGCAGTAAAAGTTTTGCAGAATCGGTCCAGCCATTTTAGCCAATACAAACAGACAAAAATGATAAAAAATGAAATTTTGATATGTGTTTCGTATATATATTCACATGCATGTAGTAAAAAGAGTATTTAATATTATGAGCAGACACTCCAATTTTATTTATCTGTATAGATACGGCTGTATAATATACTAACGGTTTTTTCATCACGAAGCAAATATGATTCCTAAGACCTTAATAATACTACCTAAGAAACTAAGCCTCAGTAATTTCGTCTAAAAATTAGACTGAAATTACGAGAACAATCAATTTTCCAAGTCCTAATTACAATTACCTACACAGGCAACATTTCAAGCGTAATGAAAATTTCAGCTGTAATTTACGTTCGTACATAGAAGGATATAATGAATGGGTTCCTTTGTCTTCAATAGCAATAAATAATATCAAATCGAAATGTACAAAGGATACGTTACTTAGTTAAATAAAACCCTTTATACAGAACCCCTTCACAAATACTTATTTCTATACTAGCTTTTACCCGCGGCTTCGCTCGCGTCACAAAAGGATAAAAAGTAGCCTATGTGACATATACCAATACATACAGCGCCATCTATACCAATACTTTTGTTTTCCTTCGGGAATATCAATTTTTTCGGGATAAAAAGTACCCTATTATTTAATCCAGACTACTAACTTTACGTGTGCAAAAATTCAATGCAATCGGTTTAGTAGTTACGGCGTGAAGTCGGAACAAACAAACAAACAAACTCACTTTCCGATTTATAATATTAGTAAGGATAATGTTTAGATATGTAGGTAGAATGTACTTTTCTAAAATTTACGTTATTTATAACATTATATTCATAGTATTATGACAATCGTAAGACATATGTTGCTTAAGTTATACGGCTTATTCAATTCAAGTAATGTTCGATGAGTTTACTCAACTAATTTCAAGTTACGCCTAGGGCCCTAAGTCACTCCGCTGGCTTACTAAGAGGACCCGGTGCATCCGTCAGGTGCGGATGGTGGTCACCGGGGAGGTTTTAGGGCGGTAAAAATCCCACCCTCCCTAGTCTTTTTTCCCAAAAACCTACTTTTGAAAGTTTCCCCACGTCAAGAAAAAAAGGGTTGTGTGACATAATAACTAAGGGTGCTTAACTAATTGCTGTTGTGCTCTGAATTAATTCAGAGGTGAATCAAGTATGGGAGAGCCATGCTTCGGCACGAGTGATACCACGGCCTCAGAGAAAACTGACGTGAAGCTACGCTTGCGTTGTATTTCTACATGTGAGTGAAGTTACTGGAGGCCCAATTACCCCCCCCCCCCCTTATATCTCTCCCTTCCCCAATCTCTCCAATCGATTAATCCCCAACAATCCTCAAACTCCTAATCCCCAAAAGGCCGGTAACGCACTGTCCATGGGCGACTGCGATTTGCTCGTTTGCCGGCCCATATAAAAAAAAACATTATATACTGTTATTTTGGAAGTTGTAATAAAAATTTCAATGAATCAAGTGTTCAAAATAATACAAAATTCCACATTAAACATTTATATAATATAGTAGCGGTATAATTTGTCTGTCCACAACAATTAGCAAAGGAATGTAAAGTCTGTAGGTATCTACTGAATAAATAACTTTCTCTGAGCTCAGACAAAGGTTATTTACATTACCAGTATCTTGAAATTGTACATAGGCATTACCATTCCCAACTTAATTTAAATACTAGTACTTTCAACACCACTCCGTCCGCAATAAAACGTTATATTTAATTCTCTAGCCTATATTTTTTTATGGGATAAGCCGGTAAACGAGTAGACGGATCACCTGATGGTAAGCAATCGGCGTCGCCCATGGACACCTGGTATACCAAAAGCGTTACAAGTACGTTACCGGTCTTCTGGGATTAGGAATTTGAGGATTATTGGGGATTCAGGGATTGGGGAAGGGGTGGTGTAATTGGGCAATACAAAATTACAGTGACTATTTGCCAATTTGTACCCAAATAGAGGCAAATGTTTTTAAGTTGGATTAAATATACACTACAATTTAAATTCGATAACTTAACTACCTATGAGTATATTTTATTCTACAACAAAAAACTCTAGTCAACTTATTTAATTACGGCCGATTTTTCAATCATCAGTTAATTCTTAATTAAGGTATTATAAATGTTAATTTAATTTTACAGTAAAGAGTTAACTGATGATTGAAAAAACGGCCCTAAGGCAATTAAAAGGACAAAATCACACCAAATAACAAAACAAACACTTTTATATAAATGAATATTTAAACAAACTGATACTAAAGTACCTACCAGTGTTGTTTGAACACAAAGTTTACTCGTAATTTACACAAAAGGAGCGAAAAAACTTTCTAACTAAAGTGTCCTTTGCTTGAGTTCGAAGGTAAATCATTTGGAAATCTACCTAAGCCTAAAGTACTTAGTGAAAGGGTAATGTGATGACGTCACAAGCACCATACCTACGCTACTACAACACAAGGCATAGTACGAATTTGTTTCACATCCAAAGTAATCGAAACAAGTACGCGTTCAGCGCTCTGATTGGCTAGCTCCAACGTACCAGCCAATCAGAGCGCCGAACGCAGTCTCGCCTCGCTTGGATGATTTTACACGTACAAGAAACTCGTACTAAGGCCCTCAGGTCGGTAAATAAATTACACATCGGTACGAAACCGCCTGAAACCACAGAAATTCAAACAGAAAAGCTACACATGAACAGTAAACACATATGTAGTTACCTCAATATCGCAAAGTCAACGGAAAGGAAGAAAGGTCACCCACTTCACGAAATTAACGTTAAACATTATTTAACGTCCACAATGAGGGTTTTCGTATCACTCGAGACGTTGACATTTGTGGTACTATATTCCTAGACTAATACTGGGTAAATGAAATGTTAAAAACTCTCATGCACGAGTGTGCCATATGTACTTTCTAACATTATTTAGACACCACTTACAAACGGTGAAGGAAAACATCGTGAGAAAAACTGTGAAACTTGGACTGGTTTCTAATTATAAGTTGGATATGCCCAACCCGCATGGTGATTGATGCTCAAACCTTCTCCGTGTGAGAAGAGTCCATTTGTCAGCAATGGCCACTTTTAGGCTGTTGATGTGAGATGTTAATGGTGATCGGTAAGACCAAATACGATGGTGGCGCCCCCACAAACGAAATTTCACTGACAATTATTAAGAATTTGATCTACTAGTAGAAAGTCATATAAGAGATGTGTATTTTATCGTCAGCCAGCAATCTCTAAACTTAATCTACAGTGCTAATCTAAGTTTTAGTCTCATTTTTATGCTTCTTCATTAAACTATGATCTACCCTAGACAAACTTGTTTCGTCGTAAAGCGAATACATATTTTACTAACACGACACTTCTCAAACTTGAGACTGGACACCGCATAAACATTTTAATGTAACGTTAACTTCAATAAGTTATTTTGTTTCTAAACTTAACATCATTAAACTTCGCCTTTGGATACACAGTCTTATCTGCTTGAAGTTAGCAATATTTGGACATTAGAGGTATAAGAAATATCTTCATTATGTCCTTGACAGCTGTGTCAAAGATGTTTCAAAAATCAAATCCTTTTTGTGTACTTTCTCTATGATAAACAAGAGCAGAGGAAAAAGTAACAACAACCTATAGCTGAAATTTCACATGCAAATTGGATCTAAGGGAACTGTCCACGTTGCGTCATTTGACGAATGCACGCATGCTGCACAAACAATAGGCGGCTAACAAATGTTAAAATGTTTGTATTTTTTTAGAAACAATGGAAACAAGAAGCGGCAACGATAAATCCACCCATCATTTTGACGACTGCATGCATTCGTCACAACGTGGACATTTTTTTTTAAGGGGGGAATAGCATCGAATTACTTCTCCCGCCTGGGTGAGGCGGGAGGGAGTGTCAGACTCTTATTGACTAAAAACCACCCCGTTCATACTCCTGCCCTTCAAACCAAAGCTCCGGCAAACTTTTAAGTCTTCTGCGGCTCTGTATCGGCATTTTCCCTATGGGGCCCCATCCGTGGTGGTCTGATGGGTAACGTGAACAGTTAGCCTAATAACGTGATTAACCAAATAACAATCAAATACCATAGCTAAACGAATCTCATTAACCAAAAACGAACATTATTTGCAATGAATTACGAGATATTTTAACTTTGCTCTCAACTGTGAATCAAAGTTTGTTTTACTAGGTGTTACGACAACGGATGCCTTAGTGTAGTATTTTGTTAGTAAACCACTGACACAAACTAAGCGCCTCAGTTCCGTTTTATGTGGCTTTTGTTCCTTGTTTACACTGGGAGTACCTGGCTTGGTAACATCGATAAGTCTTTTATAGTTATTTAAATGTGTGTCTACATTAAATTTACGTATTTATAACAAGAACTGACTTAGGTAACTGTTTGATTAGGAACTCGACTAGTTTCAACCATGCTAGAGGCTCAGATTCATGAGTAGCATTCCATTTCATGTTGAATATTATGAGCCTCTAGCATGACTTGAAACTAGTCGAGTTCCTTGTCAAACAGTTACCTATGTGAGTCAGTTCTTGTAAAAATTATAATAATTAATTTTAATAATTAAACGAGAACTGACTTGGAGAATTACAATGCAAGTACAAAGGACGAGTTTATCTACTGACCCCCCGTTAACTTATTTTCTTACGGACATTGGTAATGCGTCTCCTGCTACTACGCAATGTGTCACGATTATGACACGCCCCATGAGGTTGATTCATCAACTACCCTTTACAATGGGCAAGCAGAAGTAACTTGTAGGTGACCTTTTTGAATAATGTATTCATTTTCGTAAGTTTAGAATTTAGAATTAGAGCCTGCCTCGTTGGCCAAGTGGTCGGAAGTGCGACTGCTGTGCAGGAGGTCTCAGGTTCGATTCCCGGATCGGGCAATGTATTACTGGGTTTTAAAAAAAAAATTCCAGTAGTAGCACGGAGTTTAGAGTTGTGCCCGTTGGCAATAGGCTCACCCCTATTACATGGGGCTCGTAATATAAATAGTAAAAAGTGAGCACTACATTCTACAGTTCAGCCTACTACTTCGGGGATAAAAAAGGCGTGATGTTATGTGTGATAGAATTATATTTTGTACTGCAGTATTGGAAAAAAACTGACCTATTCTAACTTATTTACAATATTAATTGCGTGTCAAATAGTTTTCTGACCTTGTATTGTATAATATGTATTTTGTCACTATACTCATGTGTATACTCATGTCTGTGTCAGTTTGCTGTCAATATAGTTAGTTTAAACCTATAGTGCTCGGTACCACACGATTGCATTGCCTTAACGAATATTGAACACGACCCATGAGCTCTTGTGTTGACGTTGATGACAAAATGTGTACCTACATATACACTTCTGTCAACCTCTTGTAAGATACAATGGTGACACTTGACATAGTTATTATTATGGCTAGAATATTTTCTTAAGTTCCAAGTATATAATCTATATATACAACATGTAACGTAATTAACGCACACCCTCAAACACCCCAATTAGAATATTACGTTATAATCATAATACATACACTACATTTTTAATTTAATATGTATATGCATCCTTACTAGTCTTGTCATAAGGTTTATTTTTCTTTATTTTGTATTAAATGATAGAATTTGTATGAATACAAATAAAACTGCGATTTTAAAAGTCTTATTGCTTTGACTTACGGTCCTTAACGATACTGAACAAACTATCTTCAGGATGTGCGTTATTTAAGTTACATGTTGTATATAAAAATTAATCCCTTTTTCCTTTGGTCACGGCATCACGCGTGAATGGCTGGACCGATTTCACTAATTCTTTTTTTGTTGTGTTTGTTATTATTAGAAGGTCCTTAAGACAAAAAAAAAACTGAAAGTCTTTCGGGAACGGAAGAAAACGGGATTGGCGTTCGAAGTCGCGGGCAGAAGCTAGTCATTAAAACAATAAAATATCCTACCTTTTATTCTACGACGTGGTTGGTCTATGCTTTGTATTAAATGAATCTCTCAGTTTGCGCTGGTTGTAAATCTACACACATACACATTAACAGCCTATAAGTGGCCACTCGTGACCAAAAGCCTCTTCTGACACGGAGAAGGTTTGAGCATTATCACCACGCTTGCTCGGCGAGGATTTCAAACTTATCATTATTATTTATAAAGTCCAGATTTCCTCACGATATTTTCCTTCACCGTCTATCAGTGATATCTAAATAATTTTAGAAAGTTCATAGAACTCGGAAATAGTCACATTGGTACTTGCTGTTGGTAGGTTTCGAACCCGCACTCTCATGCATGAGAAGCGGGCGAGACCTCCGAGCAACCACTGTTGTAAATCCGAGTATCAACAAACCCATAGACATAATGAAGTTGGTTAAAAAAATCGTAATAATTTTTATTGCGTAGAAGACAAGAGTAAAATAAGACAGACATATTTGAACCCACTTTTCACAGCCTTATAGTTCATTTTTCAACCGACCTTGACCTTGAGTGACCTGGGATGGTACTTTTATGAATATTTCAGGTGTTAGCGCTACGTTTCTGAACTTGAGACATTCCCATGATAATCGGTTGCCATGGTTACCGAGTCCGAACAACTTGACAAGGGTCCGACTAGACTATTTAGAATTTATTTACAACTTTTATTTTTCATCTATTTACTAACAAGAAAGGACCATCTGCCTTGAGGCACTTAGGTCTGGATAGAAAAATATGTCGTATATGAGTTAGGTAACTTGTTTCAAACATTTTATAGAGAAATAAATGTAGTTATTATAAAATTCTTTTCGTTACAGTTACCTACATAAATAGTTATAGTTTTTTTTTATATGGAATAGGAGGCAAACGAGCAGACGGATCACCTGATGGTAAGCGATCAGCGCCGCCCATGGACAAAAGTTTGTTCGCGTTAAGAATGCAGTGAATCATCAGTGCAACTGTAAGTTAAAGGTGTATTTACAGTGGTATGGAATTCAAACAAAGTACATTTTAAAAGATTAAGCTTAATGAATTTATAAATAATACACTTAAAAGTTTAACATCAGTTTAGGGAACGGGGCTAGGCTGACGGACAATGATGACATACTGCATTCTTAACACGAATGTACGAGATTTAATAACTCTTTTAAAAGAACAACTAATATTAAACCAAATTCTTAACAGGAACACCAAAATATACATTCAGTAGCTCTCCACTATTCTAGTTACAATGTTACACATATCTATACTCCGTCTGTTTAGGTAGTTAACTATTTGTAAACAAACCATAAAAAGAGTTCTTTATAGTTGACATTTCCATGATTCAAAATACTTCATAAGAAAATAAAATTGTTTCCCTTTTTACGACAGTTTTCTCTATTAAATGTTATGTTTCTGTTCCTTTTCACTTATTTCTTAATAAATATTAAATATATCTGCTTGAGGATATTAATTTAATAACATTTATTAAATAATATAATATTTCATTACAATAGACACCATAAAGAGCCTAAAATCCCAGGTATCCAAAACGTTTCTTTAAGAACGAAGCAAAATAATATTGTCAAATTAAAGAGTACAACGAAGATGTAGCGCGACAATGAAAGTAGCGTGTATTACGTTTAGTCGGTTAATCAGGCGCCATTGACAGCTCTCTCGTCGTTTGCGCTCGCGTTCCTATTTTGTTGAATTTAACTTGTTTCTTTGTTTTGTTTTTGTTATTAAGTTATTTAAGTTTAGGTTATTCATCGTTTGTAATTAATGTGTTCAAATATATTGAAGAAACTTGGCCCAAAGACAGATATCCGTACAAGAAAGAAATCCGTACATCAGATTCAGAATAGTTTCTATTTAAACATGATAATGAAATAGACCCATAGGCTAGGCTCTTGTACGATTTAGGCATTTGTACTTGTATGTGTGTGTATGACAAATGAACGATTTTAAACTGAATTTAGTTAAAATTAAAACACGAGAAATATTTGAAGTAATAGTAGGTTAAGTATCTCTGTGTCACGTGGTTTTCTTTGTTTACCTTTAGTTAATTACCTAAACAGATGGACTATAGTTACTACTCATAACCATAACAACTAGTCATCAAAACGTGCGAGGCTTGTAGTAAAATCAGAGTAATGTTCGCCCTTCATACATTTCATTAGACTTGCCACATCAACACGTATGTTTCCTAAAACAATGATATTAGTAAAGAGGTTACACACTGGCAAGCAATCAACCAATGAATTGAGGTTGACTACAAAAAACGATAAAAAACAAATGAAGTAATTCATAGGATTGTTTTGCGCATTTCTCAAATGACTAGTTTTTGCTTGTAACGTCATAGACCTTTTTTTGAGGGGAAAACATCCAATGACTTCTCCCGTCCGGCTGAGGCGCGGAGTTTCAGATTCGTATTGACTAAAAACCACCCCGATCCTACTCCTGCAGTTCGAGCCGGAGCCCTGGCAACCCGTTAAGTCCTCCGTGGCTCCGTATCGGCATTAGTGCTATTGGGCCCCATCTGTGGTGGCCTGATAGCTCTTTGAGGCGTGTAAGTAGGTACACGCCTAATTTTGTATTCTCAAATAATTTTAATGATGAATCAATCTTTTTGCTGCTCAACAGACCCCAAGAGAAACTTTCATGCTATAGTTTTTTTCGACCGGCTTTTCGCGCGTCTGTCGGCCATCAATATTAAATGAGACCCAGTCATATTGAATTTCAAAAATAGATAAACATTCTACTGTTTATGATTTCCCAAAAAAATAATAATTTGTGAATCATACACATTCCTTTTACAAGACTCTGTAATATGTATTTACAAAGACTAAGTAGTAATTTTATAAAAAGGCATGTGAACATGCGTTTTTATTTAAATTATTGTCGATACTTACTTACAAAGCTACTAATATAACTCCAACCCAAGTTTCTGGAAGTACTTACGTCGAATTTCTTGATTTATGTAGCTAATGGTTCAGTTTATTTCCACCAAAACGAAATCATACTCGTGTCTCGCAATAAACAAAACTGGGAAAGGCTTCATAAATCTTTCAATTGCTCATTTTCTTGTTTCTTTTTACCTAACCGTGAAGTATTTGTTTGGGGTAATATAACAACCTAATGGAGCAATTGCATTAATATTTATAGATTTTGTTGCTTCTTGTTACCATATAAAATAACTTTCTTTTTTTTAATGGCTGTAGTTTAAAAACATTATTCAGTAGTCTCTTCAAGCTGAATTTAAAGTCCAACTAACTTTTTTACATTTCATTTTCGGTGGTACATTTAAATCTAAATATAAAACGAACTTCTCTATCCGTAACTTTATATTGTGTTTAAAAATTCTGTAAAGCCTCGCAGCATTTCTTATCCGTTCTGGAATACCAATTCGGTAAGATGCAAATCACGCAATTTGTAGGTAAAACGAAGCAGTACTACGACGCCAAGAACTTAATTGCCCTGTGTTCCCGATTTACTGCCCTACCGATTGTGAAATAGGGGTAATTTTGAGGCACATGTTAATTTATTTGATTCCGTATTACAGAGGACCATGTTGATGTTAGATAAGCTGTCACAAAACCGCACAATAAGCATTATTTCCAGCTAGCTGTACATTTGTGTGGACAAGACAGTTACACCTCGACTATTCATTTATTTGAGCACACTCATTTAGCTTCATTTAGCGCGGACCGCTTCCTCGAAATCTTTCCCTGCTGTATATAAAGCGATGTAATAGATTCTCTCCCCCTTTGCAAGGTTTGAATTCGCAGAACAGATGGGAAATGTAGATTTAAATTCGCATTTGTGAATATTCGTTTTCGACATCAGTCAGACTGTACGTATTTCATCTAAAATGAGCTGCTGATCATGATGATCTATAGACTAAGAAATCTATTGGCTATGAAAAGCTGTTGGGAACGTATTTATTTATTATTTTTATTTAATGATAAAAGGTACAAGGTATGCCTTACAATTTAACGCCATGTCCAACAAAACTATACATAAATAGTTTGACTGTTGGATCTTTTACATTTATTTTAAATTAGTATTTATTGTGAAAATGGTCAAAATAAATATTGAAATACTTATTATTACGTCGTAAAGCTTTGTTTAAATATATACATACATGCTAATGCTAATATAATGTACATACATTATATATATTTATACATATAAATATATATCATAGTTAAGTAGTATGTAATAGTGTTAATAAATGTAGTTCTTATTCAATCGATTATTACATAGGATAGAAGAAATGCCTAATTTTTATTTTAATGTCCGTCTGGTAGATGATTTTAAATCATTAGAGACGTATTTTTTATTTTATTACAGAAACGAGTACTTTTGACGATATATTGATTTGAAATGTCGCGTGACGTCACTTCTATGTACATTTTATACGTAGAAATGACTGTTTTATTATACGACAAAATAAAAAATACGTGTCTAATATTTTTTCATTACCTAACTTACGGGGTAATTAGGTGTTTAATTTTCATACCCTGTCATCATCCCAATTATTATGTACGTAGATTTATTTGGTCTTAAAGGGGCACATAGAAAGGATTTCCAAATATTCCTATAAGCATGAGATAATCTACAACTTTATCTGCGTATGATATCGTAGCCAAAAGCTAGGGGTGTATATCTGCAATTTTCTCCTACGTATCTACGTAACATCTTGTTAAAATGAGACAGGCATGGTAGTGCAGATAACTAGAATTTTACGAGTCCTTTACAACCCTCTCATGAGTAGTGGAGTAAACTACGTAATCTCAACATCTCTAGTAAGAGAGAAATGAAATTGTTCACACGGCCACACATCAATCTATACAAAACCAGTTTATCCTGGTGTCGCGTCGCATCATCTTTCCGCACATTTAACGTTCAGTTTATACTGGTTATGTGAAGCTCGATGTGTAACCATAACAATGAAGTAGCAACGTCACGAATTGACCGAATGAAATGAATGGATTCGAAAGATTCTTGGAGTGATTGGCACTCGATTAACAGTTGTCTCTGAGTGACGTCTCTACTTTCCCTCGGGGCAAGTTTGGTACTTATGTTCTGTTGCAAACAGATTAGAATCAAAGTTACATTAGTTCAATCTCTCTAAGATTTTAGTTGTAGCTTGATGAATACTTTATTGTTCAATTAGATTAACCTTTTGTTGTAGTCGTGAGATCTTGGCTGTGATCGAAATTTCGAACAATTATAGTTTACTTTTTGATTGATAGTTTTGACAATGTAGTATGAGATTTTGGTATATTTTTTCGAGTGTATCTGTAGTTTCATCCTTTACGATATAATTGTAGGAAGGCCATGCTTCGGCACGAACGGGCCGGCTCGACCTGAGTTATACCACGGCTTCACAGAAAACTGACGTGAAACAACGCTTGCGTTGTGTTTCGACGTGTTAGTGAGGTTACCGAAGGTCCAATAACCTCTCCCCCCCGGGGTTGATAAACGATTGATAAACGGAGGAGGGGCCCTCCGTTTATCAATCTCTCCAATCCATGAATCCTCAAACTCCTAATCCCCAAAAGGCCGGTAACGCACTTGTAACGCCTCTGGCGTTCCAAGTGTCCATGGGCGACGCCGATTGCTTACCATAAAAAAATATGGTAATTTTATAATCTATAACTGACTACACTTCTATGTAGTTAAGTATCGCGTGAAGAGTTTATTCATGCTCTGTATTTATTTGAAAATATTATCTAAGTATATGCAACTAATATGTGTTCAAATAAAATTATAACTATCCAGGTTTATGTTTGCATAAAACCATGTGCAGAGCAAATTATTCACGATCCCGTGGTTTCCATTGAAATGAAAATTTAATTAAATCTAGTGTGTATTTGAACAGATGGTGACCAGTCAGTATTGCAAAGCAAAATAAAATAAAATAACATTGCAAATATTTTGTTTTTATTGCGGTACAAGGTAAATATATCGCTGTGCTGAAATAACGCAACTTGTTAATGTGTGAAAAATACACACAACATTATGGCCACTATGTATTTTCGTCTAGTGTATTCGAATACATTTAAAAAAATACATACATTTTGCTATTCTATAACTTTAAAATTTCCTTAATTAGGCAGGACACCTTTTTACATATTATTAAAGCGCTTATAAACAGCTAATATTGTGCGAATTACAATGTAAAGTTGCAGTTGCAGAAATTTTTTAACTTGAATTAATATTAATACTAATTCTATATAGGATCTGAGAGTAAGCATTTTATGCAGTGTAACTTGTACACAGAACAAATTAATATAATTATAATCTACAAAGAAAACTACGTAATGACACTAACTATACCTACATATAATGATCAATCTTTCAACCCCATATCTAATGCAGTCACAATAAGGAAATCCAAGCTATATTAAGTTTGAATAAAACACCAAGTTTCAGTAGTAGCTGCGAGTAGTTAGGTAGAATAAATTTATTATTCTCAACTCAATCACTGTTCCCACAAACTTCTCTATCAAATGTTAAAAAAGTAATTTGTTTCGTCTAGTAGCCGAAAGCGCAATTACAGAAGAAAGACCTTACGGAGCAATTCCCGGATTGGGAAAAGTGTTATTGGAAAATTCTAAGTATGTAATAGCATAGAGGCTGAAATTATACCCAGTGTATAACAATAGTCTGCAATAAGCCAACCTCACCACCAATTTTATGGGAGTCTTAACATATTTAGTTTGTGTTAAATTGAAGACTTTCTGTGCACGTCTGCCTACTCTTTCTTAGATAAAATGCATGATGTTGTGGTTACGTTAATTACTTTCAAAACACGAGTGACATAAGTTAATCATTAAATTAAAACAGCCCTTACAACAGCGCTCTGAAATAATTTATTCCACTTGTAGGTACGTTCGTGACAATACAATTAAAATACACATCTGCCTATCCTGTCCTGTAATTGGTTTTCATTTTTCGCATAGATTTTCAGTTCGATTCGGTATTGTTTTATGGAACCGAATAAAGTATTTTCAACCCTTAAAAGATTAATTAAGGGTTTTTACAAAGAGCTCTATTGTGAAACCTATTCATAGTGCTTAAGGTCTATATTGCCATTTGCGACAGACTGGAGTTAATACTACATCCTCAGTTAGACACACTCTGTCCCTAATGACTTAGATTGTCGCCTGATATAGACACCAAGGCTATTCTTCTAGGCATGGAAACATCCTGAACTTAATGATTAGTTTAGTGACTTATTTCGTGATACAAAACCCTCCATAGCAATTACCGGTCGACCCAGAGATTCAGTAATCCGGAATTACGTAACTACTAGACCATCATAACAAAATGAACACGACATGTACCGATAAAAATGTCAATTTACTAATATAGATAGACAGTGTAATATTTCGGCTATGATTAATAACGCTTCGGAACAAATGATGAATCATTGAGTGCGGAGGAAAATTTGTTTGCTCTATTACCTTCCAGATGAGATACAAGATGAATGGAGCCAGTCAAGACGCCATCACTTGAGAAACTATGCCTCTTTGATAAATTATATTTGAATCAAACAGTGGCCGTAACGAAAAGATATTATTCACATTTTGGTCACGTACAGCGAAGATTCAAGAGCTTTGACGATATTTACGACTCGCGAAGGGCTGGCGATGGCAACGTGCGAAAAAATATCTAACAGCTTGCAGAATATTCTCCATAATCAATTGAATGGGAAGAAAATAAGAAAACTTTTACAAAAGCCATTGTGCAGCTATCAACCTGGTGATAAATAAAAGAAAACTCATAAAAAAACCAATAAACATTCGCTGTCTGTTTAATATTAATAAATACGTTTTTAGATGTATTCCAGAATACATTTATGCATGATTGTTGAGGATGAACGGACAGTAATGATCGGATGTGAGGCGAATGAAAACATCGCGCCTGCGCCTTGTACCCGGGACCCTCTGATTCATACTACTACTATACCTACATAGATAGAATTTCCCGGCATTTCTTACAACTGTTCGAAGAGTTCTTATCATAGGATTAAAACAGAACTCAATAGAGATTATCCTCTACTTCTTTCGGATTAGAACTGTCATTAGCGGATTACAGCTGCACTTTGGTATCACAAGCATTTCCTATATATTTTGTGTTAATACACGTAATCACTAGGAAATGATATTACTTTCGCACGTATAAGTCGATTTGCGAGGTCAATGCATATTAAATGTATATGTTATATCCGAAAATGTATTAAAATTTTGGTGCCGGCGTTTTATATGAAACTTGTAAGGTATGCAGCGACCTAGTTGTGAGCATGGCGCGGCGCGGGCGGCGGCCTGCCACCTGCTTTCTTTACAACTCTTATCTCATATTATGTAACAACTCAACTGAGGAGGCTGCTAACTGGTAAAATACCGCAACGATTATACATCGGGTAAGCCTGCCATTTAGGTTGATAGAACAGTTTTGTTTCATGCGGTTTTGTTTGAACCTTTTCCTATTAATCAAATATGACTTACTTTTCGAAGCCCACAGCTTTCCTTCGTTGAGAGCCGACAAGTAGACTTTGAGGTCACTCTCGCAGTTCTCGGGCAGGGTCAGGTTGCCGTTGGTGAGATACTCAGTCCAGCTGTGGTGGTCCAGCAAGGACTTCATCCATGCCATGCGGGATCCTCCCAGCTCACTCGTAGAGTTCACATTAGCACCCACCACACTCACTAACACTAAGATCATTGCGACGAACATCGTTCTAACTTCGATAGTTTTGACGCACATTATGAACCACTTGATCCTTTACGTATGACACTCCTAGTACTCCACTGTTACCATGCTGCAATGTATGTACCTGCAACAAAAACATTCAAACATTGAAATAACTTTGCATCAAATAAAAATTGAAAGTCTTTTCATATCGCATAATCCCGTGGCGCAGTTAAACACATTTAATATTATATATTTTAATTAAAAACTGAGTCCGTTGAGAAATTTTATTCGATATTTTTACTTTAGTTTCAATTGAATTAATTATCAGTTTCGGTTTTCAGTTTGTAAAAGAGTTCTTTTATAATTTGAATGGAAAAGAGAACCTTTATTTTGACGTTATCGACGGCTTAATCAAACATCTTCATGATTAGATATTCCAAAACCATTAATTAGGCTTCTAACCTACTCGTTTACTCATCCAAAGTGTTTACCAAGAAATCCCAGCCCTTTAACAAAATTATCCCGACCCACGAACTCAAAGAACGAAAATCTATAAGTAAAAAGAAAATGTGCTAAAATATTTTCCCCATCTTGTGAAGAGTTCGCTGATAATGTCGGTAATGGATGTAACACCAAAAGATGTTTGCTCCTTGCCTGCGAGCTCTCAAAGAACGCTGTGAATAGCACAAAGTAAACTCGAGAGTCGCCGATAAGAAATATGTGTCCGCCATTCGAGCGGTTATGTTGATACTCCACCGATGCCTTTCACGATACCTAACACAACCTAATTCGACAACAAACAGACCCTTTTTATTATTGGACAAATACGAAGACTCCCATAATTTTGTTTTCCGACCAAATTAAAATTTTGTCAACATTTTATAGGAAATTAATGTAACCCGGACCGACATTTCCTGAATATTTAATATCGGTTGTCGTTGTTATTAAAATTATAGGGATCAAAATTTGAAGGAACATTAAAAAAGGTCGTTAGCATTTGTTTTTACAAAATAAACTTGATTTCACGCTATGTGACTCGTATTACAATTACTGTACAAGACAAGTTAAGTAGAATTTGTGCAGCTAGCTATGTATAAGCAGGTCGGTCCCTTTGTCAGTTCTCCTTGGTTCTGGGAAATACGTCCAAAGTTAATATATACCCCACAAAACAACCCTACGTACAAATGTAAGGGGTTCCGTCGCAACTCGACATGGCGCACCAAGCTAACGCGTGTGCCCTAATTACATGTAATATAATGATACCTCATATTCCTTTAATGGCAAGGGATTAGTGGCAATTAGCGATGGCGACCGTCTCAACAAAATTAATTCGAGAAACAAGAATATACGTTCGTGGCAGAGATACAAACTGACACACATATACTTTGTTTTTATAATAACTATCGTGAGACATACTTCGCGACGTCGCCACGACCGCGCACGCTGCTCATGAGGAAGAACCCTTTTGTGGTTCGAAACAAATAGAGCCTTTCTCAGTATATTCACGTGAGTAACTCGTGATTTTAGTTAACACATATACCTACTTTATTACAATATTTTCATGACAGGGTTGTCTTTTGCAAAAATGTCGTAATAAACCCAAGGGTCGGCCTAACAAAGGAGGACAATGGCTTTTGAACAATCACAGTGCGTTGATTAACAACACAAAAGCGAACCAAACCGAAGGCAATTAGAGTCTATTGAAGATGTTTTTTGCATAAGCGCGGAGCCTGCCCGGGAATACGTAATTGTGATTTGAGTGGTGTACGGTACGTGCATGCGATATTGAGTGGACAAACAAACAGTATGGTTTGTTGTTACCTACTATTAGACGTGTTATGAGTTATTTGAACCCCCTTAAACTGTCAAACACCAAGCGGTCACCGGTGACCGCGACCTATTGTTCTTTAATTGTGTCTATAAAACCGGTACTCGACGAGTTAATGAATTGTTTTGTTTACTTTTATAACGATTGTGTTCCATAGATAGGACAGTTAACTATTGTATGCATTTAATTTATTACATGGAGGGAGGGGCAAGTGATAATTTTTGATGGAATTCCAAAATTGAGTTGTTTATTTTAGCATGTTTTATTACTACCACCGTAACTATTGACTTATGACTTGAACCTGCTAATTGCAAACATTTAGCAAATTGAATCAAGCACTTTTTCAACTTCTATAACATAACACAACGTCATGCCTTTTATCCCCGAAGGGGTAGACAGAGGCGCACATTACGGCACATAATGCCACTATACAATGTAACACCCACATTTCACTATTTATATTATGAGTCCCATGTAATAATGGGTGAGCCTATATACCGGGCACAATTCCATACTCCGTGGTACAACTGAGAATTTATTAAAGAAACAGTAATACTTTGCTTGATTATGACTGCCTCGTTGGCCGAGTGGTTGCAAGTGCGACTGCCGGGCAAGGAGTCTCAGGTTCGATTCCCGGGTCGCCAAAAGTACTGGGTTTTTAAAAAACTCAGTAGTAGCACGGACCCTGGCAATGTACCCGGTATAAGGCAATAGGCTCACCCCCTATTACATGGGACTCATAACATAAATAGTGAAAAGTGGGTGTTACACTGTACCTACAGTGGCATTAAGTGCCGAAATGTGCACCGCTGCCTATGGTTTTCGGGGATAAAAAGGCGTGATGTTATGTTATGTTACTTTGCTCGACCTGTGAATCCCAACCTGAGACTCCGTGCCCGGCAGTCGCATTTGAGAACACTTGGTCAATGATGTAATAAGGCAGATTTCAGACTTACTTAGTACTAACCTGCACTGTAAAATGAACAAAGCATTAGAATACATTGTTGTATTAGTATGCAGGTGCTTCTACTTTATAGACCTATCAACTAGGTATTACTATGGACATCTAATCTAGCATTTAATTTGAGTTACAAATTTGCATTTACTGTGTTACTTCGTTCAGAACTGCAATTTGTGCAACTAACTTATTTTAGTCATCGTAACGAACCTGTTTTTAAACTTATAGTACCTACATTCGCGTTAAGAACTTACTGCAGTAAGTCATCATTGTCCGTCAGTCTACACCCGTTCCCTAGACTGATTTTAAACTTTTAAGTGTATTATTATAAACTAGCGACTCGCCCCGGCTTCGCACGGGTGCAATATGCATGTATTATACATATAAACCTTCCTTTAGAATCACTCTATGTAATAAAAAAAACCGCATCAAAATCCGTTGCGTAGTTTTAAAGATCTAAGCATACATAGGGACAGACAGACGGCGGGTAGCAACTTTGTTTTATACTATGTAGTGATTTACTAGTAGATGCCAGCGACTTCGTCCGCGTGGAATAGTGACTTTGGATAGTTCTTCACAGCTCCTCTCCCGTAGGTGATAGCGTCATAATATGTAACCTATGTGTTGACCTGGCCTGTTTGTAATATTTTTGCAAAATTTGAAATTAATCTATGCAGTACTTTTTGAGTTTAGCCCGGACTTATATACAGGCAAACAGATAAACATACAAAAAAACTAAAAACTATATTTTTGGTTTCGGTATCGATTATAGATTAGGTACGCCTCAAATATTCTTTTAAAAAAAATATTCTATTTACAGTTTTGAATTTTCTACAATTTTATTATATGTATATACATGATTAAGCTTAATCTTTTACAATATACTTTGTTTGAATTTCACACCACTGTAAATACACCTTTATCTTACAGTTGTACTGATGACTCACTGCATTCTTAACGCTAATAAACTATTGTCATGGTCTTGAGCCAGTAACGTCCAGTTTCTATAACCTATCTATCTGTAGATTTGCTTACTAGAGATAGAATTTTGACACTTTTTGTATGGAGCTCATGTCAAAATTCTATCTCTAGTAAGCAAATCTACAGATAGATAGGTTATAGAAACTGGACGTAAGACTCACACTTCTTCGTCTTCATGGAGACCTTCGACCTTGAAACCAAAGACATCACTAGGTATAATACGTAAGTACAAATTCATAAACAATGTCTCCAGACTTAATATTATCTATTATCGTGAATGTATGTATGTTGATCGTTTTTGGACTATTTCCAAATTTGATATGAACGATGTGTTCTATTTGACCGCATTTATAGAAAGTTACTTTTTTTATATGCCAGAATGTTATGGTTTTCTCTTATAAAAATGTGAAGAACAAAGATCATTAAAAAAACAGCGATTTTAGGAAATATACACCAAACAAAGCACTTAAAAAATATGACAAATCCAGTTGATTGATTTGGTTTGCCATGTCAGCCACACTTTCGCATCAGAGCGCGACCACAAAAACTGCACAGTATGAAAATCCTTTATTTAAACACAAAGCCTGTTGTTGTTTTGGTTTTATTCAGTTTTCAGTTTAACATGTGGGTTTTTTAGCTCACTGTGTTATTTTATCCTATACTGATTTATGATAACCGCAACAGAGATTATTTAGAATATAGTATCACGCCGTTTATCCTCGAAGGGATAGGCAGAGGTGCACATTACGACACTGAATGCTACTGCACAATGTAACACCCACTTTTCACTATTTAGAGGTATGTTATGAGTCCCATGTTATAGAGGGAGATCGTGCTATATACCGGGCACAATTCTAGACTCCGTGCTACTACTGAGAATTTCTTTAAAAAATATTCTATACAGCTTTATGACGTACCTAATGGAAAATATTCTATACAGAAGTCCAAACAACTTTGGAAACTTTATAATACCTAGGCTGCATACTATGTACCGGAGACTTCTGTATCTGATTATAATTAAAAATTTTATATCGTTTAGTGTGGGAGAGCCATGTTTCGGCTGCCGTTCCAAGTGTCCATGGGCGACGCCGACTGTTTAGGTACCATCAGGTGACCCTCGTTTACCGGCTTATATCATAAATAAACCCGTATAGTATTCATATTTCCTTTCTCAAATCATAACACTGCATGCAAGGTACAATTTAAATTTCTGTGATGACTGATGACATAACAGCAAGCCGCTTACGCTACGAAAGGCTAAAAGGTAGGGTATTATACGACTTTGATGCACCCCTGTATTGCGGGTCAAATTAAATTGATCTTTGTCAAAATAATCATGAAGTAATCTGATTAAATTATACAAAATGTGTTCTTTCTTAACCTTATTATGTAACGAATCAACACATTCACTTCCTTGACAAAGAATGATAAAACTTTAAATTTCAATTCTAATTAAGCAATAGGTCACAGTCTAACTCTGGCTATATAAGACCTAAAACTATCAAAAAGTACTACAGTAGACACCCGATTAACAGGACTAATTGTCGTCAGAAGAAATTCAGATAATCGAAAATCAGAATAATCGATTTTTTATTAAAAAATTTTTAATTTAACATGATACATATATTAGGTATAGTTGTAATACTGTCAACCTTCTGGGTAGTTATATATTTGATGGGCCATATTTTCCCTGTAACCACCGATGCAGACGAATTTGTTGACGTTCTTTGTAAATTGCTATTTTTATTTATTTATTTAACTAACTTTTACCCGCTTCGCTCGCGTCACGAAACGATAAAAAGTAGCCTATGTGACTATCCATTCCTTAAACTACCTTCAGTTAAAAAATCACACTATTAGATTTTTATAAAAGACTGGTTTTAAAAGACATACTACGCCATCTATAACAATATTTTTGTTTTCCCTCGAAAAATTTGAATGCGGTCAAATTAACGAAAATATTCTTCTATAAATAAGCATTTTCTGAGACATATAATATGAAATATGTCAATTGTATACCTATAAAGCAACCAGTCGCTGTCTACAAAATAAGAGATATTATCGTACCACTCCAGCAAGCATTGATCGCTACATAGGCATTATAACTACTATCACGATTGTTGCTCGCGTTTTAATACCGATTATATTTATGCAATCAATTGTGCAACGTTTACCCAGTAACTATGATCAGTGCCTTGCTTTGCTTCCAAATGTTTAATTAATTGATTGTGCGTAACGTAAGAATTCCATATAATAACGTGATGTAATAAAACAGCGTATTAATCCATTAACTGTTAAGTAGCTTTCATTTCTATGCACAGGACATGATAATAGAACTAGAAATATTTCCTCAAAAAGTTTTCTAAATCCTTACTTGTTTGTTCCACCTTCACGCCATAACTACTCAACCAATTACTTTGAATTTTTGCAGTCGTAAAGTTAGAAGTCCGGATTAAATAAAAGGTTACTTTTTAACCCGGAAAAAATTGATATTCCCGAGGAAAACAAAAGTATTGGTATAGATGGCGCTGTGTGTATTGGTATATGTCACTTAGGCTACTTTTTATTCTTTTGTGACGCGAGCGAAGCCGCGGGTAAAAGCTAGTATTAATATAATTTATGGAGAATACAGTATTGAAATAGTATACACCTGCCTGAAACATGCACAAACCCAATGAAAAATTTTAAAGTAAAATGTTCCTCCTTAGAATTTACAAGCAGGCTTCCATTCCACCGCTCATACGAGGGTAATTAATAAAAAACGAAGCGAGAAGTACAACTCTCCAATTTAAAGCAACCATTTCATTTTGAACTGTTTTCTTTCTAACCGACAGTTGCTTATAGTTTAACAGATGGTATGACCATGGCCTACAGGGGCACAACTCGACAGGTGTTCTTTCAATCCACCGTAATATCAGCAACGAGGCGTATTAATACGTAACTAGTGTTACATAAACTGACATAATGGAGGTGCGTAGTAACGCGTAATTCATTGAGACTGTGGGAACAGAATAATGTTGTGGTCATATTTGCGTGATTGCGGGTTATCGTAACTGCGTGTTTCTGATGCAGAGGTGACCTACATTGGCTATATTGTAGGATGGTTTCCGCGTCAGGAGTCTGTGGTCCCGACTGTCCGACTGTCGGACTGTCCGACCCTTCTCGTTGCAACGTGGTCAACGTCAGCAACCGCCACCACAACGCATTCTCGTCAATTCCATTCAGATTCGATAATGTATGGAATTTCCTGCACTCTATCGTTCCGCTTATTCTCACTTTAACATTAATCATTATAGCAATGAAATGTTACTTTAAACCTTAATATATGTTGGATACAAGTGCTTTTTAAAAGGTCCTTACAAGTTTTTGCACATGCGTTACTACACCTGTCTGTTATTAAACGTGTAAACATTGTTCAGTTAGGTGATAATAGATGCTTCATCTAAAAACAAAATGTATCTTCATTACACAATCCTCGTAGTGGTCATGCTGGGCAAGAGGTACAAAAAGGTGAAACTCGTCTGCACTCAACAGCATCATTTAACAAATGATACAGAAAATGTTCCACACATCCGTACGCATTTTTCTTAACTCTGCTTTAGCAATTTGACCTTTATTTATTACGTATACCTATTATTAAATGTTAAAAGAAAATGAGGAGGCAGTAATATAAGATAGTTTGTTTTCTTAATTTATTTATTTATTTAATACAATTACTTTGCCATTACAGATAACTTAACCTAATTCGACATTGTAAATTAAAATATGTTTCCTAAACTATTAACTATGAACTATATTTAACTATAAACTTATTAAAATTTTAACTGCAAACTATATTTCCTTTAGAATAAGTGGTCCTTGTGAACTCGCTCAGTGTACAGTTAAATATGTCTACGACATCAGCCACCGTGTTAAGTTAATTGATTCATCATATCAAATAACGGTCGATCGATTGAATCCTTTTATTTTCTACTTATCGATTGACAATTGATACGTCCGAATCTAATAGATTGCCAATCGATTATTTATTGTGTTGCCAGCGAAGTGGAAATAATTTCAAATATGGAATGGAACGTTACGTCAGATTCGAAGCTCGCGTTTGTATGACTTTCATTGTTGTTCGAGGTTTGAAACAACATTAATAAATCAATCATACGTTCTGAGCGTTTGTTGGCGAATTTATGTGTGTGTAAATTTTCTGCATGCATTGTTTAAAATTACTATTTTTAAACAGTATTTTGGGTAATTAATTGCATTTATACCTAAAAATAGGGTTTTTATGTTCGGATAAATGAAAACGTGATGAAAATTTTGATTATCGTAGTAGGTAGCTGAGTCGTTTCGGTCTAACGTGAGGCATTTATGTACATGAAAAATCGGTAGAAATGCTATATCTCTCTTCTCTTACGTTTATACCGATCAATAAATATCATCAACCCAGTCTCCTAAGCTTATTGGGGTCCGCTCCCTATGTAAACAGATGCGTCGGTATATCGGTATCGTGATCTGATTGATCGGAGAATAAGCACCTATCTATACATACATACATATAGATAGGCGAAGAGTAATGGATGTGTGAAGTACTGATTATTGTTTTGCATTTTTATTGAGTGTTTTCCTGTTGTTTTGTTTCCCATAATTGTCTTTTTTATTAAAGACAGCAGCGTGAGAGCCTCAATAGTATTATATGAAATTAGGAATGACTTAGTAAATCTCAGTTTTGTACTTTTATTCTATTTTCGTGGAAAACCTTTTTGGCATTTTAACTACCTATATCCACAATTTCTTGTTCCGGGCCTAAGTCCAATTTGGACTCAGAATAAATCAGTGTGAGGCCACGTTTATTTGGAAAGAAGTCCTTCAAATTTTTTTGTCCCAAAGCCTAAAATACTTGCGAGGGAAGGGCCTAATATCCGCTATTACATCAAGGAAACATGTTTTACTTAGAAACAGAGAGAGACCAATCATAGATGTTACCAAAGGGTCCAAAAAGGTCTTGTTCAACATTGGGGATTGACGTGACTGACTTATCAAGCGAGGAAAGGTCTATCTCATTACTACATGACTTGGTATCGCCCAGTGAGCCGCTTAATCGACTGCCAATGGAACAAACTACAAATGGAATGAATTAAGCGTGTAATCATTTTACGCGTTTCACTATTATAGTGTTTCGTTGATTCTGTGATGTTACGACTTTCTGTGAGCTTCAATTTTGTACTTTATCTTCGTATTCGTAAGACCGTCTTCATTAAAATCTAATGCGAAATAAACACTTTAAACAAGAACAATTGAAAATAAAGCAAAATGAGCTTTAACGCGACGTGATAAAGGCATTATCGACTTTAAAGAAGCACAAAGCGTATGCTCAGATATCTCAGTGACAATAACGTGGAATAAGGTCTCGTATGTAGCACAGATAACAGACACCGCATACAAAGGTGCCTAACTTTTGAATCTCAAAGGCGTTCAGGCCTTTGAGCAACGCCTTTGACGGAACTTTAGAGTTCACCTAGCTTTGACGAATACAATCAAGTCAGTAAGCAGACTAGTCATATAGTTCATTGTAGTCCGGTGTGACTACATTCGTACGTGTATGATTTCTGACTCACATTTTATACAAATTTTGTATCATATCACCTATTCAGCCTTTAAGTGCCCACTGTTAAGCAATACTAATCACCACGCTTGCTCTAAGGCAGATTGGCAATGTCAAACAAATAATAATTATAAATTACTAGCAAACCCCGCGAACTCCGTTTCGCCACCAGATGGCTTCGTTTTATGTAACATTTCGTTTGGTGATAAAAAGATGAAGAATTTTTTTTGTTTTTATTTTGTAAACCTCACGGAGCCCGAGACCTTTGAAACGAATGCAAAACCGTGGAAATCGGTTCGTGCGTTCTGGAGTTATAGCGTCAGGAAGGAAAACCCAACTTATTTTTATATAGTAGATAAGTCCATGTTTTCTCTCCATGTTTCCCTTCACCGTATGCTAGTACTGTATATAAACAATCTTAGAAAGTATATACACGTGCTACTTGTCAAGTTTCTATTCCCACCCTCATGTATGAGAAGCCTTAACCTCCGTGCCGCCACGACTATTTAAACTACTTTTAAACTTTTATTTAGACACTCTATTTAGAAAATCGTAGTTATCAATACTTTCTACATCAAACATCATTCCTTACAAACAGTCGCAGTCATGTCATTAAACGCTCAAATAAAACCACATCCTCAACAACTCAAATGCAACAACTGTGTTCCGTAACAATAAAGTTCATTTTCGTAATTAAAGCGCGAGTGCTTGACTGCTTGGTGACCCTAGGTATACACACACTCAATTAAGTGTAAGGCTTCGTAGTCCCGTATTTAACATGTAAACCACAAGCCAACATGTTCTACGGCACTGGGACTTATGCAAATTGCAATTTGATTTTCAAAGTCTGAAGAAAGACATACTGCAGTTGTTTCACCTGCTGCAATTAATCGTAGCGTGATGTTTTATAGCCTATAGCCTTCCTTGATAAATGAACTATCCAACACAAAAGGAAGGATTCAATTCGGACCAGTAGTACCAGGGATTAGCTCGTTGAAACAAAATCTTCAGCAACTTTTTTTCTATCAGTATAGATTATTATATCGGGAACCGCAATCCAATGAGCTAGAAGCCAAAACGGCTGAAATAATAGCCGTTCTATTTTCAAACTCTTATACATCACTCTGTGTTCTTGACAGAACTACATATATAGTGCATACAACAAATTTAAAAAATCTAACGTTTTTAAGGCATCCGCTGCTAACTTCAGTCATCAGTGACCCCTATGTCGTACAACGTGGTAAGAACGGTTATTCGTTTCGGACGTAAGTTTTATGATAAAAAAAAATGCCCAACTGTAAGGTGTATTGGAGGACATGCATCACTTGTTAATTGAATGTGTTCGATATGAGACTGATAGGAATATGGTGCTCGGGGGAATATGGTGTTCGGGGGAATATGGTGCTCGGTACTTGAAGTTGAACAAGAACGATATAGGTACATTCCATAAAATACTAAATGAGCCGAGTACTGATAGTGTGAGAATGTTGTTTAACTTTATAGCTCTAGTTCATTGGTCTCTAGTTAATTTAAATATTATTAGGCTACGATATTTTTTTAAGGGTTGATAATCATCGAATAACTAGAGAGTGTCAGACACTTACTGACTAAAAACTACCCCGTTCCTATTCCTGCACTTCGAGCCGGAGCCCCGGTAACCCTTTAGGTTCTTCGCGGCTCCGTGTCGGCATCAGCCCTATTGGGCCCCATCCGTGGTGGTCTGATGGCTCTTTGAGGCGCGCGCATTAGGCTACGATAGGACTGACACGCTTTACGTTATAAAAGAGCCAAAACATTGACGTAAGTGTAACATTTCGTAGTCCCGTACCCAGTAACTCAGTAACTTGCAACTAGTATACCACAAGCAAACATGTTGTACGGCACAGCGACTTATGCAAATTGCAATTTGAATTCAACACGTTATTACGGCACGCCCGTGTGGCTTGAGCTAAGCTGAAATTCATGTAGGTATATTACTTGAAGTTACGTTGAACTTGGGTGTATGTACAACTTAAGTCAAACGCTTAAATTACTTAGTTAGTATCCGATTATGAAGAGCAGTTACAGCCACGTACGACTTAGAACCATCGAGTGATTTACGGTTTCATTACATCCCTTTAATCAACATAACATAACATCACGCTTTTCATCCCCGAAGGCGTAAGCTGAGGTGCGCATTACGGCATTTAATGCCACTGTAAAATGTAACACCTACTTTTCAATATTTATTTTATGAGTCCCATGTAATAGGGGTGAGCCTATTGCCATATACCGGGCACACTTCCAGACTCCGTGCTACTACTGAGATTTTTTTTAAAACCTAGTAGTACTTTGCCCGACCCGGGAATCGAACCCGAGACCCCTTGCCCGGCAGTCGCAGTTGCGACCACTCGGCCAACGAGGGAGTCCCTTAAATCCCTTATCCCTTTAATCAATTACAAAAAAAATGTTTATATTATTACTTTCATGAGACATACTACCTATATTAATCATTATGTGTTCGGCTTACTCACGTAACTGTTTGACGAAAAACTCAAGGCATGCTAGAAGCGCATAGGTATTCATCGCCGCCACAGATAGAGAAAAGTGCGCGTGAATCATGGCAGAGGTCGCGCTGGGCGAGCACCGCAGACTCGAGTAGCCAGTAGCAGCGCGACAGTCACCGCGTCGCATGTCACGGAATGCTGCTCATGAATATGAGCCTTTAGCATGGCTTAAAATTAGTCGAGTTCCTCGTCAATCAGTTACGTCAGTGAGCCGAATACCTACATAGTAATTAATTTTAACAAATATTCGCAAATCATTAACATACGTCTAATTGATTTATTACCTGAAACACTACAAAGAGCTTAATCTAGCCTACCTAGGTATTAAATTAGGAATTCTATCTCAGTCCATGTAATCCGTACAGATTACTTAGTATGTACGGTTTTCAGTCAACCTACCGCTGCTAAAGTCTGTGTAATTGTGTTCTAATACAATTTACTAATACCTCCTAGTACAGAAGACTACATCACATGAAGCTTTACAAAACCAGTTCATCTTGGACTCTTTTAATATGAGATCTTCGCACAATCGACGGTCAATTTATACTGGTTATTTATAGTTTGATGTATACATATATCGCTGTGTACCTATCTGCTCATTCTGTTTCTGTATAACCGTTGTCAACTCCGTTAAGGACTCAATAAGCCAGTACCTAAATTGGATATTAAGAATAAGTTTTCTAGAGATTAAACATACACAGATAATACAACAATATATGTAGTCTTTACAAAATAGGTTTATTGTAAGTGGAATGAAAGCTTTTTCTTGAACTAGTATACATACATGGTACATACGTAATTCTTTCACTGATGTTTCTTGTTACTGTATTGTTAGGAGTACAATCATACAACTTAGAAAGTCCAATTCTATATAATACATCAAAGTCAAAAAACGAAAAATAAAAGTAGATAAGTAGGTAACTGGTTGCACCTTACACTGAATTTTAAACTCCTCTAAAACTAAACCCTGTCTAAAATAACATTTCACTTAAATAATGGTTGTGATAAAAGGAATTTACTTTCAAACATTTCAAATCCAGAAAAGGATTAGGTAATATCCTATTGTCATAAATGTAGGACCATTTTATGATATAGGATAAAGGGTTAAAAGGATTAAGTTCGTCCCTAGGCAAGATTTGAGAAATTCATTAGCATTGATGACCTCCTTGTTGGTACCTATTAGAATATTTACTGCTAATAAAAAAAGTTACTAAAAATACTGGCAGTAAAAAAATAATAGAATAAAAAAATCTCTGCAACCATAGACAAAGTAACAAGTAAGAACGAATGAATGGAATGGAAAATGACAGATATAATATTCAAAATTCGAAGTACCGCGGTTTTTTTTTTTTTTTTTAAGGGGGGAAAATCATCGAATGACTGCCCCCGCCTGGGTGAGGCGGGAGGGAGTGTCAGACTCTTACTGACTAAAAACCACCCCGTTCCTTCTCCTGCACGTCGAGCCGGAGCCCCGGTTACCCGTTAGGTTCTCCGCGACTCCGAATCGGCATCGGCCCTATTGGGCCCCATCTGTGGTGGTCTGATGGCTCTTTGAGGCGCGCGCGGAACGCGACGCGCCGTACGCTCGGGTCTGTTTCTGGTCGGACGGGGAGCCACCCATGCTCGCCGTCCGCAGGCCCGCGCTTACGGTGGCCGGAGATCGTCCCGCGATCCCCGACGCCCGGTGTGTCCTTCGCGATGGCTGGGTTGCGAGGAGGCAGCGCTTCGCTGCCTCACGCGTCCCGCCTCCTCCTTAGCTAGCATGACTGCTTCGCAAAAGGAGGAGACGGCATCCCATCCCCCTCGCTCCGCATCATGGCCTGCACTAGGCCCGGACGCGAGAGGTCGCCATCGCCGATCACTTCCCTGAGGGCACGGCGGTGCTCAGCCCACGCAGGGCATTCCCTACGTGTGTTCCACCGTGTCCTCAGGGCGGTCCTCGCAGTGATGACACCCGGGCGTTTCCTCCCGCCCCATCAGACACAGGTACCTCCCGAAACTTCCATGTCCGGTGAGGACCTGCGTCAGGCGGTAGGTGAGGACGCCGTAGCGTCTCTCAAGCCACTCCTCAAAGAGGGGACTTACCGCTGCAATGGCAGCGAGCCCAGCCCTCGGTTGCGACAGTCGTTGCTGCCATTCCGCCATGAGATCGCGCCGGAGCTCATCCCGCCACGCACTTATCTGGCGCGGCAGCGGAGTTTCGCCCCGGCGACGTGCCTCCGCGCGCATGCTGTACACGCGCGCGAGCACCTTCGCCTCCAGATCCCACGGCGGTAATCCGGCAAGGAGGTTCGCCGACTCCCCAGATCGTGCGGTATCCGCGGATCATTCGGATCGCCATGACCCTCTGTGATGAGCAGCGTCCGAGGGACGCCGCAACAAGTTGGCGCCCAAACAGGGGCGCCGTAGAGGGCCATGGACCGCACGACCCCGGCGTATAACCTCCGGCAGGAGGCGTTTGGCCCCCCGAGGTTGGGGAGGATGCGTTTAAACGCAGCCCCCGTCCTCTCCAACTTTGGAGCCAAACGTCGGAATGCTCTATGAAGTTCCACCGACTGTCGAGGACGAGTCCTAGGTACTTCATCGCCGTCTCGACGCCGATGGTAACCCCTCCCGCCGTTATTTGGGACCCACCCGGAGGTGGCGCGTTCCCGCGGCCATGAAAACACATGGCCTCGGACTTGTGGAGCGCCACCTCGAGTCCCAACTGCCGGATTCTTCAACGACTGTCGCAACCGCTGTCGCCATTAAGTCGGCCGCCGCCTGGTGCGACCTCCCGTGCGCTAGCACCAGCGTGTCGTCGGCGTAGCATTGTGCTAACGCCGTTCGGGAGGTCGGTGCGCAGCACCCAGTCATAGCCGATGTTCCACAGGAGCGGCCCCAGAACCGAACCCTGTGGAACACCGCGTGACATCTCTCGCCGGTTCCACTCGCCCCGGTGACCGGGGTAGCTGACGGACCTGTCCGTCAGGTAAGCCTCGATTACACGACGGAGGTAGGTAGGCACCCGATGATATCGGAGTGCCTCCAAGATGCAGCTCCAGGGCAGGGAGTTGAAGGCGTTGGCGATGTCCAGAGACACCGCCACTACGACCTTACCCCTGGACACTGCAGTCCCCGTCGTGAGGTCTCTAACGCGCATGATGGCGTCCACCGTGGAGCGCCCTCTGCGGAAGCCGAACTGGCCGTCCGACAAGTCCGGCCCAATGTCCGTCAGGTGCGCGACGAGGCGGTTCGAAATGATTCTTTCGAAGACTTTCCCCACCTCGTCGAGCACACTATGGGCCGGTACGCGGACGGAGAGTCCGCAGGGCGCCCCGTCTTCCGCACGAGGACCAGTTTTCCCGCTTTCCAGAGAAGCGGGAACTGGCCTCTCTCCAGACATGCGCTGTAGAGACCAATCAATCGAGGCCCGAGAGCCTCTGAGGCCAGGACCCATGCCTTGCCATGCAGGCCGTCGGGTCCTGGGGCGGTGTTCTTGGCGCCCATCCGGCGCACCGCCGCTCTCAATTCTGCCTCGGTCACCTCTGGGACGATGTCGTCGTCGTCGTCGCTGTAGCCCGCGTCGGGCACCGCAGGGGGCGGAGTCATATACGGAGGGGTGAAGCCCCTCCACAGTCGGGGAACAGGGCCAATCACCTCCTCCAAGACTTCTGCCGGAGACTCTGGTGAGCGGGGGAGCCCAAGCGCGGAGCTTGTCGCGTACCATCAGGTACGGGCGTCCCCACGGTCTCTTCAGAGTCCCCAGCATCTCTCGGCGGGCCTCCTCCTTGGCCCGCAATATCTCCGCCTTGAGGAGGGCCTTCGCCGCCCTGTATCCCTCGTACAACTCCGCCTCTCTCGCCTCCGCATTAGGAGGACGGATACGGCGCCTGCGGTGCCTAGTGTACTGGCGTCGCGCAGCAGTGCACGCCTTGCAGAGCGCAGCTCTTGCGACCACCAGTACACCTGGCGCTTTGTTGCCTCGACCGGATCCGGGGCATCGCCACGTCACAGATCCTGGACATGGCGTCCTGGAGCCACTTGGCCTCATCGTCAACGTCGGCAGGCCTGACCGGTGGTATCACCCAGGCCTGCACGATGGCGGCTTCCAGGAGCAGCTCCCGGTCCAGCTGTTTCAGCGCCCAACGCGGGCCACATGGGGCCTGTCTGACCGGCGGGTCTGCGGACTCGGCGGAGACGTCGAACCGGATATACCGGTGGTCGGAGTACGTCTCCACCTCCTCCATGACGCGCCAGCCAACAATACGCGGTGACAGAGCAGGGCTGGCGAACGATATGTCCACCACCGACTCGCCCTGCATCCGCACACACGTGGGGACAGAACCCCGGTTCAGGACGACTAGGCCTGTCTCAAGGGCCCAGTCTTCCACCATCCTACCCCGGACGTCGGTGAACCGGGAACCCCAAGCCAAGTTTTTGGCGTTGAAGTCCCCGAGGACGAGCACGGGGAGGGAACGGAACCCGACGACGACAGTGACCAACTCCCTCAAGGAGTTGTGGAACTCGGCGAGAGTTCGGTTCGGAGAGAAGTACACGCCCACCACAGCGAGCTCTCCGAACCGTGCTGCGACACAACCCCGGCCTCTTTGAGCAGCCTCAAGAGTCGGGGTACCGGCGGCGGCCGACGAGATGATGGTCACCGAGCCGTCCAGGTCCGCCACCCAGTGATCCCTGGGCAGGACAAAGTACGGCTCGGAGACCACGGCGACATTGATCGACCACTGCGCCATGCTCTGGAGCAGGAGATCCTGAGCAGCGGCGCAGTGGTTGATGTTCGCCTGGAGGAGGCGGAATGGGCCATTATTGCAGTCCATTCCGACCTCCTCAGTGGCGGCAGCGGCGACTGCGGTGGCAGTGGCGGCGGCGGCGGCGGAAACGGCAGGGGCGGCGGAGGGCCTACCTTTGCCCTTTTTAGCAGGAGGGGAGCAGCCCTTGCTCCCGACCCGGTGATTGGCCGGCTTGCCAGCCGCTGCACATGCGTTGCAGTGCAGCGGGGCGTTGCACGAGCCGGCCTTGTGACCGGGCCGACCGCAGCGGAAGCAACAGTCGCTGCGGTCCACCTCCGAGGTGCATTTGACACTCACGTGCTCCCCCACGTGACAGCGGTAGCACCTCAGAGGCCGGGTCTCGAGCAGCTTGACCTGCGCCGAGACCCATCCCACTAAGAGCCTTTTGCCCTCCTTAATGTTTTGGCCGCTGTGACGGGGCAGCTCACCACCACCGTGCGCAGCCCCGAGTTGTCCGGACGTATGGTGCCCACCCTGACCTGGTCAGCAGGGCACCCTCCCGTCCTGGCCACAGCGGCCACCACCTCACTCTCCGTGACGGAGTCGTCCAGGCCCAAAATCCTGACATCCAGGCATTTGGTGGGCCTGGACACGCGGGCCTCGTCCGCACCGAGGCACGCCCTAAGCCTCTCGGCCAGGGCGTCGGCCGATGGGCCGCTGGTCGCGCCGGGGACCTCCAAAAGACGGGCTCCGGTAGCGGTCACCTTGACCGCGAACCCGTCCGGGGCCCCGAACTCCGCAGGAGTCACCGCCCCCTTTAATTTGGCGAGGACGTCGCCATATGTGACGCCCCTATTGACCGCTTCAGGCTGTAGGTGATGACCACAGCCGCGGTCTTAGGGGCGAGGAGCAGGGCAGCAGCGCGTTTCTCCCTGCGCTGCTGCTGCCGTCGTTGCCGCTGCGTTTTTCGGCGCTTCCGGCCCTCCTTGGCGACTCTCCTCGCCTCGCCGGCGATTTGCCATCCGCCGCCATCCTCTGCTTGCGGGGCGGGTTCCGCCGCCGCCGCCGCAACCCAGCCTGCCGGGCCGGAGTGCCCTCCTCTTTTTGCGCCCAGCGGGCGCAGGCGCAGGCGCCGTCGGCGCAGCGGGGTCTGCGCCGGCGGGGGCGCCGAGGCCCTCGCTGGGGCAGCCGGTCGCGCCTTTGCCGGCGGTTGGGAGCTGCGGCTAGCCTGACCCGAGGTCGAAGGCTTGGCCGCAGCGGCCGCGTACGACCGCGGGACCGCGGGGGCGACCTGACTCGTCGCGAGGGGGGCCGCAAGAGCCTACCCTCCAGCACGTCGAAACGTCGCTGGAAGGCAGCCATCTCCGCCCGCAGCAGTCCGACTACGTCGGCCTCCGCCGGGGGCTGGGGGCGACTGCCGCGAGCAGCGGCGAGCTCGGCCCTGGCCGTCCGCAGCTCGGCCTCCAGAGCCGCGTTAGAGGCCGCCAAGCGCGCCAGCTCTCGCCGCATCTCGGCCAGCTCAGAGCGCACGTTTCCCGCAGTGGGCACCGCACGTTGCTCCAAGGCCGCCTCCGTAATGGTGGCCGCCGCCGCCTTGAGGAGGCGGAGCCTAACCGGCTGGGATTTCCCCATCGCCAGCTTGTAGAGCTCCGCCGTAATGGCCTGTTCGAGGCCCCCGGAGCAGCTCTCGCTCTCAGAGCCGCGCTCGCCCTCCGACATCTCCACGCCGGACATCTCGGCCGCAGAGGACTCCGAACGGGCAGCGCTTGAGAGAGCCCTGCCCTCCGCGGCCAGCTGCTCGGCTGACTCCGCGCAGGCAGCTGGTGCCGGTTTCCGGCGACCGCTGCCCTTGCCGCCCCTACCCCGCGCTGCCGTGGGGACCTTGGGGGGAGGCGCCTCCTGAGCGCCGGAGGACGGGGACAAACTGTCCTCCTCCAGCCTGGGGCGTTTGAACGTCCCCGTCGCGCGGCGGCGTGAGCCTTTCGAGCTCACGCTCAGCCGCTCCGCCAATGTTGTGTCGGACTCTGAGTCCGACCCCCTCCGACTAGACTCCCGTGTGTGGGGCCTGCTGGACGAGTCCAGCGCCTCACCACGAGTCCCGGAGCCACTTGGGCTCCCTTCTCCTGCTACTGCAGGCGAGCCAAGCTCACCCGCACTCTCCTCCTCCAATGTGGTTTTTGTTTTTTTGACTTTCTCCATAAAGTTCCCACGAGTATGGGGGAAATATTCGGTCCACCCAGGCAGTGCCCCCTGTACCTGGGTAAGTGTTAATTTGTTTCCCAACTAGAGGTTCCACTGGTCCCCTAGCTGGGGGTGCGCTCGCGACTGACACTACTCCTCAGCCATGCATACTCTCGCCGCGCACCAGAACTTAGTATTAGAGGAATTTTTTATAGAGGTTATCTTCCTCGCGGCCCGGGCGACCAAGCCAAGACCCTCGTCCCGTTCAGAGTCACAAAACATGACCGTGACCTCCTTACGGATTACGATATCGACGGCTGCAATCGGGGACAGCTTGTGTCCCGATGCTGCTCGCTGGCAGGGTGAGTGCACAACGAGCACCGCCTTGCCTCTCCGCCACGCTCTCTGCTATTCCAGAGAGACGGGCGGAGAGAAACGCCCCTCGGAAGCGGGCCATGAGCACACAGCCCGCCGCCTCCAGAACCCTATCGGGTTCGCCCGCCCAGTCCAGAAGTCTGCTGCGGGCGACAGTCACTCCAACCCTATCACCCCCGCTAGGGAGACTGTCGCCCGCACCCAGGGTGCACCACGGGGAGGTCTTCTGGCACCGCACCCCAAGTACCGCGGTACCGTCCGCCCAACGCGGCGGACAATATTGTGCATTTCAAAATTATAATTATGGGAACGTTCCTCAGTGACAGTGATGCGGACGAAATCTTTAACGGATAACTGATTTATTTAGACTTAGGCTGTATTATTTTTTTCTTTTCTTTTTAACAGTGAACCTGTTTTAGTTTTAGTTTATTTACACAAACCAAAGTCCGAAATGTTGTTCAGAAATCATTTTAGTGTTATGCAGATTTATTTACAAGAAACACGGCACACGTTTAGGTACTTGAGTGCTTAACCCACATTAGCAAACTCTAAAATAACTTTTCCTTTATTAAAAGTGATAAACCAAGCCGCGGTACCACGAACTTGAATAATAATATATTTGTCTTAATTATGGATAAACCAGTGTTAATCTACGGAACCCAGGCTGGTTTAAACTCGACTTAGCCAGATAAATGAATGTTTCATGAACGTTCTCCAAACTGTAGGGTTGCTGTCGCCATTTTGTATTTACATTAATTATTCCGTTTAGTTATTACTAAACTATTTCATTATTTCTCTTTCGTCTTATTTAAGTTACCTACCATTTGAAGATGACTTCTTAAACTGTCAAACACCAAGCGGTCACCGGTGACCGCGACCTATTGTTCTTTAATTGTGTCTATAAAACCGGTACTCGACGAGTTAATTTGAAATTCAATTCGTCTATCTAACCAAAAATATCTTGCGATTTAGGAACACGCCCTATTCGGTTTCATGACCTTACTTGTTATTTTTATCCTTAAACAATTCGGTTTATCCTTGATTAATTTTAATAAAATAAAATACACACTACATATACATATATAGTAGTTTAAAATTTTCATAAACCGAAGTAATTCATTCAATTTCAATCATCTTATTTTCGTAACATTTAAAAACAAAAGTACCCTTCACTAGAGGTACATAGTATAAAACAAAGTCGCTATCCACCGTCTGTCTGTCCCTATGTATGCTTAGATCTTTAAAACTACGCAACGGATTTTGATGCGGTTTTTTTAATAGATAGTGATTCTTTACCAAGGTTTATATGTATAATACATGCATATTGCACCCGTGCGAAATTGAGGCGAGTCGTATTATAATAATATATACAGTTGTCGCCTGAAATACGGCGTGACTAAATAAAAAAATTGTAAATGTCAGGGACATAAGCATATAAATTTGTCTGCTGGGTACCCTACTAATCCGTTTTAGCTTACCCTCCGTTCAACGGATAATTTCTTGTCCAGTTTTCGCTTTGTCAAGATCACGGTTATATTTTGTTTGACCATCTTTGTACGTATGATTTATACGGACAAATCCTTATTTAAGTGGTATTTTTGACTATTGCAATGATGAATATTTCGTTTATTTACACCACCTAGTCGTTTAAATATTAAAAGGAGAGAAGGTAGCATGGATGTTGTTGTAGTTGTCCAAGACAAGTTGTACTTCAAATTGGGTAGGTTCTTGTATATAAACTATTCAAATTTTATATTTTTTACAACTGTCAAAAACAACAGTCTTCTATGAATTTTGTACGAGATTGTGGGACGTTATATTTTTTAGCGTCAAACAGCATACTTATATCTCAAAAAATTGCTGAAAAAATACCAAAAGTAATTTGGTAATAACATCAATTAATGAATATTCACATTCAATACATTCTTAACTTACGCTACAGCCATTTAACACAGTTACTACTACACAATTTACGATCAGAACACAAAGTCAGACCACAGAGAAAAGCCAGTCTGTTATTAATACTGTGACAAATCCACCTCGATTCGATTGAAATCGGGATTACCTGTCAAAATTCGCAATTCAGTAATTGAATGGCCGGGTTTAGGTTACCGATGGAGGGGATTTGAAGATTAAAATCACATCATTTTACCGTAATGTTTATTGTTTGTAGTTCATTTTCTTTTTCATTTAAGTACGTCTTATTATTTCTTCTTCTTCGTATTAGCTTCGGCCAGCGGGTTCGCCGCTTCAGACCATAATCTACATCAGTTCCAAATTTCATTCCGGTCCCTTCAGTAATTTTGATAAGACCGAGTCACAAACATACACACAAACAAACACATAAACTCACATATTTTACATTTATAATAACGGTTCATTAATAAGTAAGTGGAAATAAGTAATTGTATTTTTGGCATTAGTATCGATCATTAATCACCCCCTGATAGTTATTTTGGAAATATATTTCATATACAGAATTGACCTCTCTACAGATTTATTTACCATCATCAACAGCCTATATGCCCACTGCTGAGCAAAGCCTCTTCTCACACGGGAAGGTTTGAGCATTAATCACAACGCATGCTCAATGCGGGTTGGCGATTACAAACTTATGATTAGAAATTATAAGCCCAGATTTCCTCACGATGTTTTTCTTTATCGTTTGTCAGTGGTGTCTAGATAATCTTAGAAAGTACATATAACTCGGAAAAGTTACATTGGTACTTGCCGTCGGTAGGTTTCGGACCCGCACCCTCATGCATGAGAAGCGGGCGTTTTAAACCTGCGGGCTACAACGACATTTTTTTTTAAAAAAAAAACGTTGCCCATTAGGATTTTCTCCTGTGTCGTGGGTGCATTTACAAACATACAAGTTCACATATACAATGACACCCAGACCCGAAACAACAATTTGTAGATCACACAAAGTGTTGTTCCGTGCGGGAATCGAACCCGCGACGCGTTGCACGGCAGCCGGTTGCCCAGCCACCACACCAACCGTGCAGTCAATTCAATATTCATAATATTATGTTATTTAAGTGTATTATTAATCTTTTCAACGGAAATTGTGCTAAAGTTAAGGCGAAAATTTTGGTATTGTTTAGGAAAGGTCTTGTACGAGACCGACATCCCTAAATATGAATGTTTACATGCAAAAGTCCCTTCTATTTTAGGCTTTCTTCATCATATATGTCAATAATATATGGCGCGACTCACCGCAAACAACCACACGTTTGTGAACGCTTTATAATATTTAGGTGAAATTTTCTCATCACTTTAGGAAATGACTTTGGAGTATACATCGTAACATATATATCCTGGTGGAAAATTGTAAATATTTAGCTTCATTGGTATGTTAAAGTAACTTAAGAGTCAACTCAATCCTATGAGTATTTTAGGTCCAGTGATTAAACCTCGTAGGCTCATAAATTTTACCAGTTATACTGGGTTCTTAAAAAAATCTCAATTGTAGCACGGAGTCTAGAATTGTGTCCGGTAATTATGGCAATAGGCTCACCCCCTATTACATGGTAATTATAAATAGTAAAAAGTGGATGTTACATTGTATTATGTATTAAGTGCCGTAATGTGCACCTCTGCCTACACCTCCGGGGATAAAATGCGTGTAGTTATGTTATGTTTTACCAGTTATACAAAAATAAGTATAAAACCCTACCCCTGATATAATAAATACTAACAGATAACGAATACGATGTGATAAATTAATACTATATACAAAATTACTGGGTTAAGTACCCCAGAATCACGCGCTCCACCTAACTCTAGACATACTTATTCAACAGAATGTTTCCAGCCTGACACATAGTGTTCCAGGTGTAATAGCATGATAACATATATAGAGAAGGTAGCATTTAATTAAAAGCCAGCTGTCAGCTTAACTACCAGGCCTACATAAGTTTTGATCCCTTGAGTGTTGGTAGACAAATGGAATTCGGCCACATTGTGAATGTTACATGTGATATACAAATAAACATTTATGATTATTTTGGGGAACTGTGATACTTCTAGGCTGACTGTTGACCTCTCTGTGAATGTGGACATCAAAAAAGTTACTAGATTTTGTTATAGGCTTTAAGTCGGAGACGTATACGGCGCGTAAGCGCGCGTTTCACGCGTTCAAGGCGTGTGCGCTGACGTGACGCGGACGTTTGAGTGAATGGTAAATAATAATCGGCGTCACCCATGGACACCGATTACACCAGAGCCGTAACAAGTGCGTTACCGGCCTTTTGGGGATTAGGAGTTTGAGTATCGTTGAGGAATCAGGGTTTGGGGAGATTGGGGAAGGGGAAGGGGGTAATTGGGCCTCCAGTAACCTCACTTACACGACGAAACGCAAGCGTTGCTTCACGTCGGTTTTCTATGAGGCCGTGGTATCACTCCGGTCGAGCCGGCCCATTCGTAATTTAAATTAAAACAATTTAGTCATGTCCATATTAGTTAGTCTGTTTAATGAAACTTTGTGAATTCAGATAGTGCATGCTTATTTTTTATGGAAATGGAAACAAATTATTATAAACGCATTGTCAATGTAAATAAAATCTATAATAAACTTAACCTTCATTTTATCCGTAATTCCGAGTCAAACATGTCGTAACATTACAAAATAAGTTCAACAAAAATGTACGTTTCTGTATAAACAAACCAATTAGCTTAACTTTTAAAACGATTGCTGCAGAGCTAGAAATTAGTAGAGCTGCAAAATAGTGCTTCGTCATTGTCCATTTTGCAACCTCTGTCAACTTTCTAAGACTACGTCGATGTCACCTATTCCTTTAGACAAGGTCATGAGAAACCTTAGCATTCGTATTGTTGCTATATTGAAGCTAGATAAGAGAAAATACTGCCTCTGGCTAAATGTTATGTTAAGTAGTTACTATGAATTAATGTCAATAGAAATTGATGGTATTTTGGTGCCTCGAGTGGCTCATTAGAGTAGTCGTTACTATGACTTTTGAACGCGAGCCGAGGATATTATTAATTGTTCTCTTACGTGTGTGATTTCTCATTCCTAGATATTACTTAAAGCGTGTAAACGGTGAACGGTGAAAACCACACGTGTCGTGGTGGCCCGGATTTTAAGACGCCCGCTTCTCACGCATGAGGGTGAGGGTTTAAAACCTACCAACGGCAAGTACCTATGTAACTTTTTCCGAGTTATATGTACTTTCTAAAATTATTTAGACGCCATTGACAAACGGTGAAGGAAAACATCGTGAGGAAACCCGAACTTATAATTTTTAATTATTAATTTGAAATCGCCAACCCACAATGAGCAAGCGTGGTGATTAATGCTCAAACCTTCTCCGTGTGAGAAGAGGCTTTGCTCAGCAGTGGGCATTTATAGGCTGTTGATGTGTAAGCGGAACGCTCCCGGAATGCTGACAAAAAGAAATTGTTTTTTAATTTTTTTATAGATTTTGTTTTCGTGTTACCCATGCGACATCAGCGTTGAGCAGTTGATTACAACTATTATTACATAAAAGAAACATTTTATTCCTTACTGTTATGAAAATAAGACTTATTTTTTACCATCACCTGTCAGCGTTTTTCGGGAGCGTTCTTACACCCTGTATAACTTTTAATATCAAATAATGAGAGCATCCTTTCGAATAACTTTTGTTTTTCAAACAACGCTATCTTCACTTCTTATACTTGAACGCACACTTCAGTTAGCCTCCTCTAAAAGGTAGAGATGAGATAGTATTAAAATCAAATTATTTATTTCAAACATTCATTAGAAAAATATTTTTTTATTTTTGTTATATTTAAAAAAAAATCGTTGCCCCACACTAGGATTATCTCCTGTGTCGTGGGAGCGTTTACAAACATACAAGTTCACATACACATGACACCCAGACCCGAAACATCAATTTGTGGATCACACAAAGTGTTGTTCCGTGCGGGAATCGAACCCGCGACACGTTACACGGCAGCCGGTTGCCCAGCCACCGCACCAACCGTGCGGTACAAATATACAATAGGTGTTTAATATTTATAGTACGGTTCTCCGCATTTTGCCGTTATGGCATACAAAAAATGTACAAGTACCATACAAGTATTTCCTAATCAATTTATTCACAAGTTTAACTTACACAACCACATACAATATACAATAAAAATAAATTAAGAATTAAAATGAATATAATTATTGAATGTCAAGAAAGATGAAATGAGAGGTAACATATTAAAGGTATATTATACAATGACATCTCAATCCTTGCTAATATTATGAATCGGAAAGTGAGTTTGTTTGTTCCGCTTTCACGCCGTAACTACTTAACTGATTGCTTTGAATTTTTGCAGAAGTTAATTTAGAAGTCCGGATTAAATAATAGGGTACTTTTTATCCCGGAAAAATTGATATTCCCGAGGGAAAACAGAAGTACCTATTAGTATAGATGGCGCTGTAAGTATTGGTATATGTCACATAGGCCACTTCTTATCTTTTTGTGACGCGAGCGAAGCCGCGGGTAAAAGCTAGTAAGTCAATAAGTCATCATTAAGAAAGTCGCCAATATTATAATAGCACTTGTCAAGCGAAACTTCTTCAACGTATTCAACGAAGTAACTACGAAGTGTAACTTAGTTTTATATTTACCAAGAAAGATTAGTAAATTGTCGAGACATAGGAAAAACTGTTTACTGCTGTAACCGCAGGCTTTGTGCCTCGTGATTTAGCTAAAAGCCGGTTGAATCCACCTGGATTAAGGTCTTACACAGGCAACAAAGCGCTCAAAATGTGAAATGGAAAATACTTTATGTATGTTTTGTTTTAGCGTCATTTGAAACGTACCTAAATCTCAGAAATATAATATTTTATGAATAATTTAATTAAAATAGAATACTTTTACTTTACATTAGGGTAATTGACTTTCTTTTTCATTCAACATGATTGTAAAAAAAACGTGTATATGGTTTTCCAGTTTCCATGTGTGACCCGTGGCCTGTATCCAACTCAGGGCATCGCAACTCCGTGCTAAGCCGCTTTTATAACCACTACTACAGCAACAAGACAGGCAAGTAGGTAACATAACATAACATAACGCCTTTTATTATCCCCGAAGGGGTGTAGGCACAAAAGTAACACCCACTTTTCACTATTTATGTTATGAGTCCCATGTAAAAAGGGGTGAGCCTATTGCCATATACCGGGCACATTTCCAGGCTCCGTGCTACCACTGAGATTTCTTTTAAAAAACCAGTAATACTTTGCCCGACCCGGGAATCGATCCCAAGACCCCTGGGGCTCCGGCTCGACGTGCAGGAGAAGGAACGGAGTGGTTTTTAGTCAGTAAGAGTCTGACACTCCCTTCCGCCTCACCCAGGCGGGAGCAGTCATTCGATAATTTTCCCCAATTAAAAAAAATCATCCATCGAGGCAGTCAAGTAGGTACTCACTTCGATAACAGTACTAATCTCACATCCTCATTAAATTACCTAATTATTTTGTACCCGCTCTCTACCATAACGTTTTCGTGTTTGCGTTACAGTTTATATAACAAATACCGACGAGGCTACAACATTTATTAATCACATACACTACAACGGATAGACGAACTTATCACTACATAGTATAAAACAAAGTCCCTACGTATGCTTAGATCTTTAAACTGTCAAACACCGCGAGGACACCGGTGACCGCAACCTACTGTTCTTTAATTGTGTCTATAATGACGGTACTCAAAACTATGATATGTTGCGATTTTGTTAATAGATAGAGTGATTCTTACGGAAGGTTTATATGTATAAAACATGCATATTACACCCGGGTCGCTAGTAGTTTATGTAACAAATACCGACGAGGCTACAGCAGCTATTAATCACATATACAACAACGGATAGATAAACTCAAAAACAATGTTTACCGCACAACTAAATGGTCTTTTAATCTCATAAGCAAGGGATTACCGTGCCACGGGAAGAATAATGAGAAAAATGGGACTGTAATTAAAATGCCAGCTATTTTATGAAGGTTTGAAAGCAGACGAATGATTATGTAAACATAGAATTAGGCTTGTATTCTCGTAAGGATCTAAACTGAGTTTTAAAGGATTTTTTTTAAATGTACATAAATCTAATTTAAACAATTCTTGTATCATTACATTGGAAACGGCTTCATTGACTTTCTTGAAATTTTGTAAGTAGGGAATTTCGGGAGCGATATAAATTGATATGGCTAGGATTCCTTTTCAGAAAATGTCGCTTACTAAAAAAAGCCAAAGCTTGAATACAGTCAGTCATCCAGGTACTAACCTTAAATTCCCAACCAAAGTACACCATACACTATTCATCTCTGACTCAACTATTAGGAATTTAATACATCTAACTCACCCGGAATTTTTGGAAGATTTCGTATTTAATTTCCTTTCTTTTTTTACACGTAAATGTATCACACACCAAGAGCATGAAGGGAAAATCCAGTAGAAAAATCAGAAAGACATCTTGTTTAAGCATTTACTAAGAAGCACCCATGTAAAACTGCTGATAAGTAATAACCCGTCGACCGTCCGCGCTCCTTATGATCCAACGGGTCCACACGTGACATTTGGAGAAAGAAAGAAAGAAAGAAAATGCATTTATTTGGCCATTGGCACACGAAAACAAGGATCATTACAATAGAAATAAAAAATAAAGTCAAAATAAAAACAAATCATTAATAATAGATTTTATAAAAGAGAACACAGCATGGAGCATTTTTTCTTATGATCCACCGGGTGCTCATAAGGACGCTCGAGGGGTTAAAAATCACCAAGTTACATAAACTAGGCGGTTCATTCATACACTACATGGCCATAACTTGTGAACAAGCGAACGTAAATGACCATAATGTCACAGTTCGTTTCAGACTATACAGTACATACGTAGCAGTTTTACGAGCATTTCAGTAAGATACATCGCCGGAAGGAATATTTCCTTATCCTTCGATGTAGGTGCTTAGATAAAGCTGAAGACGTCCTTTTAGTTTTCTATATACAATACATACTTATCTATATAGGTAGGTATACTTAATACGTGTTTTTTTTTGAGGGGGGAAAATCATCTAATGACTTCTCCCGCTTTGGGTTAGGCGAGACGGAGTGTCGACTCTTACTGACTCAAAACCACCCTGTGCCTATTCCTGCTCTTCGAGCTGGCGCCCCGGCAACCCGATAGGCCTTCCGCTCCATCTATGGTGGTCTGGCGCGGAACGCGACGCGTCCTACGCACGGGTCAAGTTCTGGTCGGGTGGACTTAATACGTGTTGGGTTAGTATATTTGAAACTCCGAAAAAGAATCTGTCTAACTTAAGATAAACTAATACTAGATAGTCAATAACTTTACATCGTTTATATTCAAAAATACTTTCCTCTCTATATTAGAAAAAACTATATTTTTCGATACACGAACAACAAAAAGGGTTTAGAAAGTTTTCTAAGTGTTATAAGAAAACTTAAGTTAACAAAGGCACAAGAAATGAGTTCTGTGTTCGTAGACTAAGTTATATATAGAGAGCCATGATTCAATTGCGGTGGCATCCGTTACTCGCCTATGAAGCTCCGGCCAGGAAATTAGCGATATCGTCTGCTAAAGCGATTATGTCAAATGTAGCATCGAGTAATAAACCGATTCTCTTTCATCATATTTGAATCGTTCGCTTGTGAATAACTGCTGCAGTTATTAAGGTTAAGCTACTCTTGATGTTTTTGTAGTGTGTAAATTGATATTGTAGATATTCACAAAGTCATTTCAAGCAATAAAACCAAGTATTTTGGGATTTAAGTAAAATAAATACATAAAGAGCCAATGAGCTTTCATATCTTAGTCTTAACCGAATAGTATATAGTAGTAATAGCTGTAGTTGGAAAATTATATATAGAGCTAAATATCGCGTAAGCATTTTTTCAACTTTCTTTTTATAGGATAAACGATTAACGAGCAGACGGATCACCTGATGGTAAGCAATCGGCGTCGCCGATAGACAACCGGAACACTAGAGGCGTTACAAGTGCGTTACCTGCATTTTGGGGGATTAGGAATTTGAAAATTGTTGGGGATTCACGGATTGGGGAGATTGGAGAAGGAGGGGCGCGTAATTGGAACTCTGGTAACCTCACTCACACAGCGAAATACAACGCAAGCGTTGTTTCACGTCGGTTTTCTATAAGGCCGTGGTATCACTCCGGTCTTGCCGGCCCATTCGTGACGAAGCATGGCTCTCCCAACTTAGTCTAAAACTTAGCAAAAATAAAAATACTCTCGCGAAATTCTGTATATTTCAGTTATCTCAATTTTTGGCACGTATCATAAGATTTTAAGCTACAAATCTTAGGCGAAAATTCACACATATCTTCCTAAATGTTTCTTAAAAATATGTAGGTCATACGTAAAGCTAAAGTTACCATAATTCAAGCAGGTTAGCTTGCTAAAATGAATAAATTACTGAACATAACAATTGAGTTCGCGCAATAAAAGCAAGCGTGGAGTGCAAAGCCCGACCTCTCGTTTACTGGCTACATAGGTACTACCTACATAATATTATTACGATACGTATGTATGGTGCGAACGAGGGGTGATCATTAACCTAGTTGCACGGTTGTTACTCTCTTACGTCACAAAAAATCACCTGATTAAAGTAAGTATAAAATTGCTGCTTGTAACCAATATTGTTGATGGTACAATACGAATGATATTGTGTTCATTAGTAGGCGACTTTTGCTCGCGGCTACACTAGTTAACATTAATAGATAATTTGGCAATAATATAAATCCCTTGTGGAAGCATGGTCTGCCATTTACTGTTTTATGTTGTTACTCTGTTGTGTATCCTTACTAATATTAGGTATAAATCGGAAAGTGAGTTTGTTTGTTTGTTTGTTTGTTCCGACTTCACGCCGTAACTACTAAACCGATTGCATTGATTTTTTGCAGACGTAAAGTTAGTAGTCTGGATTTAATCCATATCCAATAATAGGGTACTTTATATGCCGAAAAAATTTGATATTCCCGAGGGAAAACAAAAGTATTGGTATAGATGGCGCTGTATGTATTGGTATATGTCACATAGGCTACTTTTTATCGTTTTGTGACGCGAGCGAAGCCGCGGGTAAAAGCTAGTCTTTTATTAAATAAGTAGGTAAATAAACAGCCTCATGAAGTAACATTTTTGTAAAGCATATTTGAAATAGACTGCATTATCAAAATCGATTCACCAATTTAGACGTAAGAGCTTAACAAATAAATAAACACTTACATGGCGTTTATTACTTACACTCACATTGTACACACCATGATCTGTTTATCATTAGAAACAGTGAAAGTCCACTGAGCAGTTTGGGAAACGCGATAACGAGCTATTTTGGAAATAAGACGATTACTCCGGCCCGTTTGCCGTCCGCGAAACGGCCATCCGACACGGATTATTAATCTAGCTAAGAAAACACTGCAGACATAAAATGAGCCATTATTTTATAGCGTCGAGTTGCAGTCGAGACATAAAAGAATAATTTAATTGGCACACTAATAGCACCTATATAGAGTCCTCCTATATAGCTCCTCAGCTGGCTAATTTATTTGTTGACTAGCTGTTGCCCGCGACTTCGTCCGCGTAGATTAATGACTTCTGACAGAATTAATCAGAATCAATTCAGTGCTCGAGTAAGATTTACCTATTTTGAAATGATTTATCGTAGTTTCAATAAATAAATAATCCCGCAGGGATCTTACCAGTACAGTGCCCAATCACGTAAGGTTTGGGTAATAAAAACTATTCTATCGACTATTGTTGTACCGAATCTCTCTAAAATAAGTTCAGTGGTTAAGAGTTAGAGAGCCCTGGGGCATTGACGCATAGTTCCCGTTCCCGTGGGACATCTGTGATAAATACTATCAAACGTTACCCAGGTCCCAAATCATCGTTTTACCGAATGTAATTCTAAAAGATTCAATGATTCTACATTCAATGGCTAAGAAGATTTATACAAACTCTAATTCCCTATTTTATCCCTTTAGGCCTTTAGGGGTGGAATTTATCATATCCTTTAGATATATCCTAAGTAGATACCTATGTCATAGTAACTTTATGCATGCAAAGTCTTAGCCCAATCGGTTTAAAACTGGCAAAGTATCATACAAACTTTCACCCCTATTTTACCCACCTTGGGGTGAGTATGTTCAAAAACCTTTCTAAAGGGACGTTTACGTCATAATATCCATCTGCACGCCGAATTTCAACCCGATCGGTGTAAAACTGACAAAGCTTCATACAAACGTTCATCCCCTACATTACCACATTGGAGGTGGAAATGATCATAAATCCTTACTTGGGGATGCCTACGTCATAACGTCTTCCTGCATGTCAAATTTCAATCCGATCGATTTAAAACTGACAAAGTCCCATACAAACTTTCATCCCCTATTTTACTCCCTTGGGGGTGGAAATTATCAAAATCCTTTCAAAGCGGATGCTTACGTCATAACATCTATCTGCATGCCAAATTTCAACCTGATCGGTTATAAACTGACAAAGGCTCATATAAACTTTCATCCCCTATTTTACCCACTTGGGGGTGGAAATTATCAAAATCCTTTCACAGCAGATACCTACGTCATAAACATCTATCTGCATGCCAAATTTCAACCCGATCGATTTAAAACTGACAATGTCTCATACAAACTTTCATCCCCTATTTTACCCACTTGGGGGTGGAAATTATCAAAATCCTTTCACAGCGGATGCCTACGTCATAACATCTATCTGCATGCCAAATTTCAACCCGATCGATTTAAAACTGACAATGTCTCATACAAACTTTCATCCCCTATTTACCCCCTTGGGGGTGGAAATTATCAAAATCCTTTCAAAGTGGATGCTTACGTTATAACATCTATCTGCATGCCAAATTTCAACCCGATCGGTTTAAAACTGACAAAGTCTCATACAAACTTTCATCCCCTATTTTACCCCCATTGGGGGTGGAAATTATCAAAATCCTTTCACATCGGATGCTTACGTCATAACATCTATCTGCATGCCAAATTAACCCGATCGGTTTAAAACTGACAAAGTCTCATACAAACTTTCATCCCCTATTTTACCCCCATTGGGGGTGGAAATTATCAAAATCCTTTCACATCGAATGCTTACGTCATAACATCTATCTGCATGCCAAATTACAACCCGATCGGTTTAAAACTGACAAAGTCTCATACAAAATTTCATCCCCTTTTTTACCCCCTTGGGGGTGGAAATTATCAAAATCCTTTCACAGCGGATGCTTATGTCATAACATCTATCTGCATGCCAAATTTCAACCCGATCAGTTAAAAACTGACAAAGTTTCATACAAACTTTCATCCCCTTTTTTACCCCCTTGGGGGTGGAAATTATCAAAATCCTTTCTTAGCGAATGCTTACGTCATAACATCTATCTGTATGCCAAATTATAGCCCAATCTGTCCAGCGGTTTGGGCTGTACGTTGATAGATCACTATGTCAGTCAGTCAGTCAGTCAATCACCTTTGAATTTTATATATATAGATTATATTATTATCACACGCTACTATAATAAAAAAATAACTTGTGTAAATATTAAAGAACATTATCTTATTTATGCTTGTGTGTTTTATTTGTGATCACTTTTACTATCTAGCAAAGAAGTCGGTCAGTAATATTATTATGTTTTTCTTTCTGCATGTAATGTAAAATAATTGGCATCCGTAATCACGTTATTTTTAATTTTTCGAATGTTTACATATTTCCAAAAGAGCAGACAGATTTTCATAGACTTTTCACTTATTCAATAAGTACAAAAGCTCGACTAAATATATTGGAAAACAATTCTAAAATAAACAATTCGTTTGAACTATCATTTTATGAACTCCAACGATTTGAAAATCCACAATGTACCGCAGTATTTTTTGAAGGAACCTGTCATGAATTCCGAATCGAACGAAGAAAAACAGACGGACTGAGGAGAAATACAAAATTGTAAAATAGGAAAAATCCTCACGTAGGTTGCAAACGGGTAAAAGTACGCTAAATATTGCAAACGTTATCTCGAGTTTTGCGTTTACAGGTAGAAAAACGATAGCTCAGCAGATTTCCCCAGGTAAATATGAATTTATCATTCCCTAATGAAAAGTAAAAAGGAATTTTGACGTAAAATTGTGACGCTTCAGGCGAAAAATGTGAGTTGCTTTTTGCTGTCAGCTTGGAAATGGGTCCTTTAAATATTATTTTTTATTTAATGTGATAGTTTGAAATGCCTGGGGACATAGACATGTAAAGACTGGTGGGCAATCGCTTAAAATAATAGTCTTTAAAAATGTGATTTAACTTATTGTTTTATGAAGATATGGAAGATATGCTATCAAGTAAGATATAAGTGAGATAATACGTTGATATAGGTACTCTTTACCTAACACACAACCTTCTCTTAGACATCTTCATTGCAAAATTAATAAGAAATCTCAGCGTACACTAACATTTTCTAAGAAAACAACAGTTAGTAAATCCTGTAGTACTTCACCCCACATCCGTGGGTAGAACTTCTTAAAACTTTATACCTCGGAGCTAGGATCATCGAGCTTCTTGTGGGTAAAGTTGCTGAATAGTTTGTTAAGTTGCGATCAGTCGCCGACTAGCATAATGAATGTGATTCATTACTTGGACTCGACACGATCGCCGCTAAAATAATTCCTCACATAAAATTTTGATCCTCTCCCTCTCGATAGTATCTAAATGACCTACGGCCAAAGGGAACACAAATTACACAATTAACTAGGGAGGAGCTTTAACTTTAACGGTCGTCAGTCGTCAAGCTGTAGTCATAGTGGAATATGTTGTCACTTACATAAAGGTGCGCCTTGTTAGTGACATAAATGTCATGACGCAACATGACATCTTTGTCGGAGGAGCAAAACTAACAAACGGTGAAAGTTCACAGTCGAGACCGCAGCGGCGATCTTTTATTTACTCATGGAGATGACTCCTGTTTCCGAACTTTTATCGGTTGTTCAAACGTCGATATTTGCTAGAAGCCGCGGCTCGAGCAGCGAGCTGGGAGCCGGCAGCGCGCATCCGATATTGCGAAGGGTATAAGGCTATATACCTACCGGCAAATGTTCCATGTTTTTCCACTTTCATCGTGAGTGCGTATCGTATGAAATGGAGCGGCAACTTAGGACTGGTTCTTTTTGTTCCACTTTACGCAAGTAGCCGATGCAATAATATTGCCTGAATTCCGCGGCGCTGATTAAGTCGGTTATGATAAACACTGTCCATTTTTTAATAACGTGTAAGTACGTATAATGAATCGAACACCGAAATTGTTCGAATGTAATGTGAACGAGCACTTAATGATTGCGAAACTCCTTTGTAGCTTCTCTGTTTATAGCAGAGTTAATGTGGCGGGTCGCTTTGTTTACGGATGTCGCGGGGGGAACATTGTGTTTTATTTTATTCCCAAAATTCGTATCACGGTTCACCCTTTGTGATTTTATTTTGCTTTGAGGGATAAAGTTTATTTGTTTTATGTTGCTCTGTGAATATCACACATGAATATCACGTATCAATATGTCGATAATACAATCAGTCGGGTGGTCCGACCTTTGGATGTAATGAACGTTATTTCCAAAATATTGATAGAAAAACTTTTGCTTCTGATTTTATTTGGAACGTAAGTAATGTTTCACCACGAATTAAGATGGATTACTTTCCATGAACATTGATTAATTGGAATTGTGAATTGATTTTAGAGGCATTGGGGACTTAGCTTTATTTTGTTATAAGTAGGTTGAGTGATTGGCAGGGAGCCATTACAGACTACCGATAATGAAATTAAGTGATTGTTTTTCTTTTACATTTCTTCTAGGTATTGTCTAGTCTCTATCTAATTTATTTGAGCCACTCAAACAGTTTAGAAGTGGTGAATACTTAATAGCTTTTTACCGACTTCAAAAAAGGAGGAGGTACTATGTTCGGCTGATTGTTTTTTTTTTTTTTTTGTTTGTTCGCGCAGTACTCCGCCGTTTGTGGACCGATTTCAAAAATTTTTGTTTTGTTTGAAAGGGTATACTCCCGAGATGGTCCCATTTCCATGAAGTCAGGATCTGATGATGGGATCCTAGGGAAACCGAGGGGAACTTTCGAAAATTCTATGGGGGAGTAATGCGTCTATTATGTTTTTCAATTACGAATTTTAAACACTACAATTTAATAAGGGTCTGGAGTCGACCTGATGATGGAGTCGACAGACAGTCGAGGGAACTCCTCAGTGGTTTATAGTAACTACCTTGTGTTTGGGCTTGATTAATTTATATTGATGAGGACTTTACACCTAGATAGAGTGGGGCTGTCATTAAGGGTCTGATGACGAAGAAGTGTAATTGTTAAGGGAACTCCTCAACGGTATACAGTAACTACCTTGAGTTTTGGCTTGATTAATTTGTATTGATGAGGACTTTACACCTAGATAGAGTGGGGCTGTCATTAAGGGTCTGATGATGAAGAAGTGTAATTGTTAAAGGAACTCCTCAACGGTATACAGTAACTACCTTGAGTTTGGGCTTGATTAATTTGTATTGATGAGGACTTTGCACCTATGTATATTATAAGTAACAAAACGGGTATATGTAGCTTTACACTGAAAATGGTAAAATAATAAAATAAAAACTGCGTTTAAAAAACCGACTTCAAAAACCAAAAACTAATAACAAACAAAAAGTCAATACTAAAAAGCAAAAAATAACTATTATTAGTACTGATAGGTTACCACCCACTGATAGGTTAGAAGTCGGTGCCATAAGCTCATATCATAATGATATAACTTAATGTCCACAAAATTGTGAATTAGATACCTATTAAGGTTTTAATGAATAATTTTGTATGGAACTTATGGCACCGACTTCTTACCTATCAGTGGGTGGGTAACCTATCAGTACTAATAATAGTTATTTTTTGCTTTTTAGTATTGACTTTTTGTTTGAAGTCGGTTTTTTAATGTAATGTAGTGAGCGGTTTATGTGACAATAACTAAGTTGTTGGAATGAGTTTGTCGGTTGGTACAGCAACAGTCGCTGGATCAAACGATAAAGCTTCGGCGAACGTAATTACAAAGCGCTGTTTAGCAATGAACGTGTTTTGTAACTAGTGCTTTACCTACGGATTTTTAACAACGTCCACCTTTATGATATTGTTTTTGACTTAGTTATCTACTCATTTTTATTTTCGTCTTTATGCATGAAGTTATTTCTTGTGTGTATAGAATTAATTTATGAAAAATGAGATTACCTAATGAAGTTTAGATTGGTATTCCTATAAGTATTCAATAGTGAGGAAGTCGTACATACATTACTTTTGTGGTTTATAGCTGGTCCTAGTAAAATGGGACCAGGGCATTACACAATTCGCTCCACATTTCATCTTAATATAATTTGATGTTGACATCAAAATCAGATTTTATAGTCCTATCTATCAAACTGCCGTAAACCCTTTTGTAAAATGAATTTATAAAACTTATGTACAGATGCAATAATATTCTCTTGCCATAATAATAATGAGATACGAACCTTATTTTGATGTTTTATATCCCGTAATAATATTTACCAGTTGTCCAATTAAATTAATCACTATAAATATCACTGTTTGCGTTATTTTATGAATAATGTTCTTTCGACAAATATTTATTTTCCGATGCGACGAGAACCGCGATTCTTGCTCAACGGAGAGCGGAGAGGGTCGAGCGCGTGCTGCGCAGGAGTCGACGGTCGTGCGGACACTGCGCCGACGCCGACCAAAACCCGCCGACCGGTATGAAAGTGTGTTACATCAAATTAATATCACTTACAACGGATTGCCTTAACATTTGCCACCTATTATGTCAACTTTCGGTTTTACCGTAAACATATTATACCTATCTCGTCTAAGAATCTACTTATTTCAGTTATTACATCAATCTTGATAAGTTTCATTCATAAAAACGTTTAAGTATAGACTTTAATTCTGCATTTTTGTCAAGCGTAGCCGAACGAGACTGGAATAACAAAGAACAGCGCTGATGATGACGCGAGCTCCTAATATTTAGGGTCTGACAAATTACGCGCCCTTAGTATTCGTCGCGGGGAGAAAAGTCGCGTGTCACATTACTACTCGTATATTACATAGAACATGCCACCGCCGGTGCCGCCCATCACATAAATAGCATCCCTTCACTGATGTCATTCCTTTCTCGACGCACACAAGTATTTTTTCCAAAAATATTGTGTAAACAAGTAGGTTACATCGATAACATAGATTATTCAATCGGAAAGATTTAAATTCTCATACTAGGTCTCTTGAATTAATGTCATGTTGAAAGACTCCAATCGATGCCGGAATGTTTGCGGTGGAAGGTAGCGGAATGGCAAGGGAATATTCAATGAATCCGGCTATATTCCGGATATTCGGTTCCCAATTACAATATTCTATTCTGTTTCGGTTTTTGTCGCTTTGTTTATGTGTAGCGAACCGACACTGATTCGTATAAGCGATGCGGGGGTAATCCTCTATAATACGAATTTGCCATGAGCGTGTCTCTGATATCAGGTGTGACCTTTTTCGAGGAAAGCTAATCCGTTCCTTGCCTGCTGGCTTACCGACGGAACGTGGTTAGATTTAATGTGATATGCTGAATAGTTTCACAAAGGGTTTGCCAAACATTCTTGTCACAATCAAATCCCTCTACCAATCAATAGATTCATGTTATTTTCTGACTGCCTCGTTGGCCGAGTGGTCGTAAGCGCGACTTCCAGGCAAGGGGTCTCGGGTTCAATTCCCGGGTCGGGTAAGGTACTACTGGGTTTTAAAAAAAATCTCAGCAGTAGCACGGAGTCTGGAATTGTGCCCGGTATATGGCAATAGGCTCACCCCCTATTACATGGGACTCATAACATAAATAGTGAAAATAGTGGGTGTTACATTGTACAGTGGTTTAATGTGCACCTCTGCCTACCCCTTCGGGGATAAAAGGCTATGTTATGTCATTTTCGTCTGTTAGTTTAGTTTCTGAAGAGTTAAGCAATAATTGGCATAACTCAAGCTTAATTAGCTGATTGTTATGCTCAGTCAAAAGTCTGATTGACAGTGACATGGGCTGCTTGCACGGTGCTGGTGCTGGTATGTGTCTTGGTTTGTGAACGGGAACGATGGGCGATGTCGACTGGGACTGGTGAACTCCAGACTGTATTAAATTTTTCTTCTCTTTGACTGAATGTTGATGTTACATTGTTCTCACATAATTGAACCAAATCGAAACAATGTAACCAAGAATTGTATTGTGAACCTAATTGAAAAAGAGTAACTTATGGATTTTCTTGCTCGTTCTCCTCCATAGGAACCTACACTTTGGAACGAGCAAATAGCTTCACTAGAGAAATGACCTACACACTGACATTCTTTTAATATTCCAATATTATGTTTTGACTTTCAAAAATGTCTTCCTGGTCTAATTGACATAAATGTTTTTGATTTTGAATTTATGAGATTGTTGCTATTAAAAAGAAAGCTCCAAAATAATACAAGTTCGGTACTGAGTACTTACGACACAATGTAAACAACCGTTCATTGTAAGAATACACATACCTATAGTACCTATATACGGAAATACAATCTGGTTAATATTCAATGGCAAACGAAAGAAAAAGATTAGGAAAACATCAATGGGAATCTTTGCACGTGACTTCTAAACTTCTTCTTACTTTGATCGAAAACCGTGTGTTGTGTGGCTGTATAAGTACTATGTATTTAAATAAGATATACATACCTACTATATACTAGGGGTGCGGTCGCGACCATCAGTCCAGTGTATCGTGTCATGGCAAAAAAAAAAAAATAAACAGACTAAACGGCGCAAAGTAATTACCAACTACTACAGCATCATCTTGTGCCATTTTGCAATACATATATTTTAAGCTTATATACAAAGAAGAATAATAAATGTGAGAGAGCCATGCTTAGGCACGAATGGGCCGGCTCGACCGGAGTGATACCACTCACCCGAAGTGAAACAACGCAAGCGTTGTGTTTCGTCGTTTATTTGACTGTGTCGATTCCCGGGTAAGACAGCATTATTGAGATACTTTTTTAGTTTTTTGTATAATTTTCAGTAATGGCTCGTATGCACGGAGATTGTGTCCAGCTGACCCGACATATCACAAGTCACAATCACAACTGGTGGAAAATCATCGTATACCTGCAGTTCAGTCTACCTCTTCAGAGTGAAAAAGTTGTGAAGTTATATCATGTTACACATACCTACATACTCGGAGGTTTATATTCGAATTTAATTAAAAGCGCCTACCTATGTTAAATTAAGGGATGCGTAACAAATATGTATTTCAACGTGAAACCCAATTATGGTTTAATGAAATTATATATTTCTAACGTTACTTAATTGTTTGTAATTATCTGCGTGTATTTATTTAATTATATAATTGGTACATTTTAATTTAATTAGTACCTACCTATTTTCGAAATTAAAGCTAACATCGTATTTTATTAAAATTGTATATAAGTACATTTTTTATGGCATAAGTCGGTAAACGAGCAGACGGATCACCTCATGGTAAGCAATCGGCGTGGCCCATGGACACCTGGAACGCCAGAGGCGTTACAAGTGCATTACCAGCCTTTTGGGGATTAGGAGTTTGGGGATCGTTGGGATTCAGAAATTGAGGAGATTAGGGAAGGGGAGGGTAATTGGGCCTCCGGTAATCTCACTCACACGACGAAACACAACGCTAATTCAAATTCAATTTCATTTATTTGCAAGAATACATATTTACAAAGGAAGATCTTGCAGCGTTGCAAGCGTTGCTTCACGTCGGTATTCTTTGAGACCGTGGTATCACTCCGGTCAAGCCGGCCCATTCGTGCCGAAGCATAGCTCTCTCACACTTATTACACATTTGAATGGACTAGCAGCAACAGCCTATATTATAGAGGTAAGAGTATTAAATAGTCGGTGTTTTAATTAGGTAAACTTATTTCGTTTACTAGACATATCGGAGTAGAAAATGTGTTCAAGATCTGTCTGAAATAATGGACCGCATTGTCATCATTGGATACCTATAATTCGTCCACTGATTGGCTTCTCCAGTAGCACACCACTGAGCTCTGAAAAGAAATGTAAGATATGTTTTATAAGTGTTAATAGAACGACATAAGTAAAAGTTGTAAGACATTTCAATAAGTAGTCGACAATTCGACATACCTAATATTTTCTCTTTTACAATGATAAATAGGTATATAGTTTTGTAATTTTTACGAAGCAATAAGAAATATATACCTACCTAGTACCGAATATTGTAGGTTATTATGTAGCCATCAATTTTCAAAGAATTCCTCCTGATTGAGGATTCAGTACGAAGTTGGTGACTTCACTTTCTTTAAATTGTAAATCGATTATTTACTTTTCCTTATGAAATTGTAATATTTTTCAATATTTTGTTACTTAACTAGCTGTTGCCCGCGACTTGATTCCTGTTTTATCCCATGGGACCATTTTAAAGCAAATAAAAAGTATCCTATTACTTAAGTCAGCCTATACCATTAAAATAGAGATGTCACGCGGTGTTCCACAGGGTTCGGTTCTGGGGCCGCTCCTGTGGAACATCGGCTATGACTGGGTGCTGCGCACCGACCTCCCGAACGGCGTTAGCACAATATGCTACGCCGACGACACGCTGGTGCTAGCGCACGGGAGGTCGCACCAGGCGGCGGCCGACTTAATGGCGACAGCGGTTGCGACAGTCGTTGAAAGAATCCGGCAGTTGGGACTCGAGGTGGCGCTCCACAAGTCCGAGGCCATGTGTTTTCATGGCCGCGGGAACGCGCCACCTCCGGGTGGGTCCCAAATAACGGCGGGAGGGGTTACCATCGGCGTCGAGACGGCGATGAAGTACCTAGGACTCGTCCTCGACAGTCGGTGGAACTTCATAGAGCATTTCCGACGTTTGGCTCCAAAGTTGGAGAGGACGGGGGCTGCGTTCAAACGCATCCTCCCCAACCTCGGGGGGCCAAGCCTCCTGCGGAGGTTATACGCCGGGGTCGTGCGGTCCATGGCCCTCTACGGCGCCCTGTTTGGGCGCCGAACTTGTTGCGGCGTCCTGCTCGGACGCTGCTCAAGTCACAGAGGGTCATGGCGATCCGAATGATCCGCGGATACCGCACGATCGCTGGGGAGTCGGCGAACCTCCTTGCCGGATTACCGCCGTGGGATCTGGAGGCGAAGGTGCTCGCGCGCGTGTATAACATGCGCGCGGAGGCACGTCGCCGGGGCGAAACTCCGCTGCCGCGCCAGATAAGTGCGTGGCGGGATGAGCTCCGGCGCGATCTCATGGCGGAATGGCAGCAACGACTGTCGCAACCGAGGGCTGGGCTCGCTGCCATTGCAGCGGTAAGTCCCCTCTTTGAGGAGTGGCTTGAGAGACGCTACGGCGTCCTCACCTACCGCCTGACGCAGGTCCTCACCGGACATGGAAGTTTCGGGAGGTACCTGTGTCTGATGGGGCGGGAGGAAACGCCCGGGTGTCATCACTGCGAGGACCGCCCTGAGGACACGGTGGAACACACCGTAGCGGAATGCCCTGCGTGGGCTGAGCACCGCCGTGCCCTCAGGGAAGTGATCGGCGATGGCGACCTCTCGCGTCCGGGCCTAGTGCAGGCCATGATGCGGAGCGAGGGGGACTGGGATGCCGTCTCCTCCTTTTGCGAAGCAGTCATGCTAGCTAAGGAGGAGGCGGGACGCGTGAGGCAGCGAAGCGCTGCCTCCTCGCGACCCAGCCATCGCGAAGGACACACCGGGCGTCGGGGATCGCGGGACGATCTCCGGCCACCGTAAGCGCGGGCCTGCGGACGGCGAGCATGGGTGGCTCCCCGTCCGACCAGAAACAGACCCGAGCGTACGGCGCGTCGCGTTCCGCGCGCGCCTCAAAGAGCCATCAGACCACCACAGATGGGGCCCAATAGGGCCGATGCCGATTCGGAGTCGCGGAGAACCTAACGGGTAACCGGGGCTCCGGCTCGACGTGCAGGAGAAGGAACGGGGTGGTTTTTAGTCAGTAAGAGTCTGACACTCCCTTCCGCCTCACCCAGGCGGGAGCAGTCATTCGATGATTTTCCCCCTTAAAAAAAAAAAAAAAAAAAAAAAAATACCATTAAAATCCGATCCAATCCAATTTCATCAAAATCGTACAGTTTCAGTGTGAGTGGCAAAAATTACGCGTTTGGCTCTAAGTGGAAAGATATTTTTTTTAATTACGATTGCAAACTCAATACCGGCAGGTACTGCTAATTCTATTTACGTGTTAAATCTTATTTTATTTCTACAAACTAGCTATACCCGCAACTCGTGTTGGTCGTGTCTGTCGTGTTTGTCACATTTGTCGTGTTTGTTGCATTTGTCGTGTCGGTCGTGTTTGTCGCATTTGTCGTATTTGTCGCATTTGTCGCATTTTTCGTATTTGTCGTGTCGGTCGTATTTGTCGCATTTGTTGTATTTGTCGTGTCGGTCGTATTTGTCGTATTTGTCGCATTTGTCGTGTCGGTCGTATTTGTCGCATTTGTCGTATTTGTCGTGTCGGTCGTATTTGTCGCATTTGTCGTATTTGTCGTGTCGGTCGTATTTGTCGCATTTGTCGTATTTGTCGCATTTGTCGTGTCGGTCGTATTTGTCGCATTTGTCGTATTTGTCGTGTCGGTCGTATTTGTCGTGTCGGTCGTATTTGTCGTGTCGGTCGTATGTGTCGTGTTTGTCGTGTCGGTCGTATTTGTCGTATTTGTTGTGTCGGTCGTATTTGTAGCATTTGTCGTGTCGGTCGTATTTGTCGTGTCGGTCGTATTTGTCGCATTTGTCGTATCTGTCGTATTTGTCGTATTTGTCGTGTCTGTCGTGTTGGTCGTATTTATCGTATTTCTCCATATTTGAAACGTCAACAAATACAAAATAAATTATAGTTTGTTAGTCAGTCCGTCAATGAAGCTAGGTGCTCATACCAAAAAATTCGAATAGAGAACCATTTTTGGAATATTGTACGTATGTATATGTGAGAAAAATGCAAAGACACGCTTGACGCATTATACAAGTCACAAAACTTACTAAAATAAAAAAACAAAATAAAAAAAATCTTAATCTCACATATCCATACTGATGTTATTATTCAAAATGGTTATATTACTAGCCTAGCTGTTGCCCGCGGCTTCATCCGCATAGAATATGTAATTAATCACGAAAAGTTGAAAATTTTGTGCAGCCGCCATTTTAAATTTACATTTTGTCAGCACCATCACCGTTTTACCTCCTCGAAAACCACGAAAACGACACCCATGATCAAAAGTTGAAACTTTTGTGCAGCCGCCATGTTGTATTTAGTTTGACAAAACATTTTGTTTTATTACCTTTGAAAACCAAGAAGAACAATAAGAAAACAATATTATTACGTCGAACAGCGCGCGTGTTAATTTTTGTAACTATAAATTGGACATGATGACCAATCTGTGACATTACGGCTAGCTAGAGGTATATTGAGAAACGCATAGCTCCAAAAACTATCTGGCTGAATTTGACTCAGCCGTATTCAATTCGGCTAATCGTTCAGCCGTTGTATTACAAAACACCCCTGGTTTACTGAACGACTAACCATAATGTAATATGGCGGATTCGCCCGCGACATACATATCATATCGAGGGGTAACGGGCTATTTGGTTTAAGCGACATTTTTGCAACTTTACAGGAGAGCCTTTTAAAGTTTGAAATTTCGAAAAAAAATTCGTAACAAAAACGCTTCTGCAGTTATTTGAACGGGGTAAATTGCATTGAAATTTAAATTAAATTATCTAGTTGCTGATGCTAATTCTAAATAAAGCGGACCTTTAATTACAAAGATAAATGTCGCTTAATACAATCTGCCCTTTTTTAGAGTCAGGAAAAATGATTTAAGTGACTTCATAACTACAATTGGCTACAAGGGAAAAAAATTAAGCGACAATGCACTCTATTTACAGAGTAAGCTAAAAAATATGAAGTGACGAACCCAAAATTAATAGAAGCAAGCTATTTATCTTAACTACCAATTCAGACTAAAATGAGTGACAGGCTAATTTACTTATGTGACAATAACATTGAAATTATAACGTTTAATGTTTATGTTTATTTACATCTAAGGCGATTAATGGCTGATAAAACAACCTGGATATATCGCAATCACCGAAAATCTCAGATGCTTACATTGAATAAATAAACACAACATATCAAAGTATTTATTTAGAGTAATAATTACAGTTTCAATAGGAATATCGATTATATTTCAGCAAAATCAATTAAATTAATGGGTCATTTACTGAAATTGCCGTTTTGTATGAAAAAATTTAAACGATTTTTTCATGTATTTTTTATTTGTATAATCAACGTAATCACCCATGCAATCAATGCATCGTTGCCAACGCAGTGGCAGTTTATTGATGCCCTTCTTCAATCAGCTGGACGGGTAGCAACAAATTCTTCAAATGCATTTTGTACTGCCTCTCGGTTATTAAATTTTTTCCCGCCAAGAAGTTATCCAAATTCTGGAAAAAGAAGTAGTCTGGTGACTGGTGAGTAGGGTGGATGTCGGAGAGCTTCACAACCCCAGTTCTTGTAACGTGGAGGCCGTCTCTTGTGCAGCTTTAGGTCGCGCGTTGTAATGCAGGAGCAATGGAGATTAGCGATTGACCATGCTGGTTGGAGATGTGTCAGCTTCTCCATCATTGTGTTCAGTTCTTCACACTACACATCCGTAGTAATGCTCACTCCGTTTGGTAAGAATTTGTGATGAATCAGAATAGCGCGAGCGCTAGACCATCAGTGACCATCACTTTTCTAGGGGTAAGTTTTCGTTTAGGGCATTGTTTAGGTGCTGAACTAGGATTCAACCAACATGCTAAACGCGTGTGGTTATCACACAGATTTCATTTTTCATCGGAGGTGACAATGCAAATCAAAATTCTTTCATTTGTGTGTATATTGAGCAGTGCAGTGCAAGGCACTACTCGATGCATTTTTTTTAAGGGTGGAAAATCATCGAATGACTGCTCCCGCCTGGGTGAGGCGGGAAAGAGTGTCAGACTCTTACTGACTAAAAATCACCCCGTTTCTTCTCCTGCACGTCGAGCCGGAGCCCCGGTTACCCGTTAGGTTCTCCGCGACTCCGAATCGGCATCGACCCTGTTGGGCCCCATCTGTGTGGTCTGATGGCTCTTTGAGGCGCGCGCGGAACGCGACGCCCCGTACGCTCGGGTCTGTTTCTGGTCGGACGGGGAGCCACCCATGCTCACCGTCCGCAGGCCCGCGCTTACGGTGGCCGGAGATCGTCCCGCGATCCCCGACGCCAGGTGTGTCCTTCGCGATGGCTGGGTTGCGAGGAGCCAGCGCTTCGCTGCCTCACGCGTCCCGCCTCCTCCTTAGCTAGCATAACTGCTTCGCAAAAGGAGGAGACGGCATCCCAGTCCCCCTCGCACTGCTCGATGCATACTTAGCTCTGTTGATCATTTAGTTAGTGGGACACCCACTTATCAAGCTTTTTTACCTTGCCAATTTGACGCAAATGTACCAATATTTTTGTGACGCTAACGTCGAAAGCTGTTGCTAAATCAGCCGTAGATTTTATGTCATCAACCTCCACAATAGCCCTTAAATTGTCATTGTTGCCAGTCTTCGAACGACCGCGAGGTTCATCTTGAAATTAAAGTACTTAGGATTCAATTTCGATGAGCGTTTTACGTAAACACTGGCGGTGTGCGCGCGTCCCGTCTGTCTTCGGCGCACTCTGGAGTGACTGAAGCGCCAGCGCACGATAGTCCAGTTGGATGATAACGATTTTTAACACCAGGGCGATGAAATAAATATGGTATCATATGACATGATTTAAATGTATCATATTAAAACTTAGTGATTGAAAGACCGACTCGTATTTCTATGAATACTGGAAAAATGTTTCAATATTCATTATCAATGTTATCGTCTGTATAAAACGACATGCATTTAAAAAAAAATGAGGGTTAAATGGTTTATGACTAAACATAATATCTAAACGAAAACAACTATTTGGTTTAAGTAGCACCCTGCGTAGAAAATAGAGGCAGCTAGAAATGTTTAAGAGACGTACCATGACGCATTTGGATGACGGACAAATGTTTTAAGCGACATCACACCGTGTGATTAGTGGGAAGTCAAAATGATTCAAGTTACTTGTTAATAAAAATTAGAAACAAGAAAAACGCTTTAACTCATGTTGACTTAATAATTAGAGATAGGGTGACTGGTTTATGTCTCGGTTATTAATATGATGGTATGGTTCAAGTACATAATTTAATAAAAAATGCGAAATCCATGTCGTTTAATACACTGCCACTTTGGAAACAACATGAAAATAGAATTGTTTGAAACGCCAAAAAAGTGCTCCGATTTTAATGAAACCGGCATCATTCGACGGAGAAAAATTCGCTGATTACGAATATATATATAACTCAATATCGCCCAAAATGTCGCTTAAACCAAATAGCCCGTTACCCCTCGATATGTATATGTGTAGGTATGCATGTATAAAAGCGGTCATTTCAATATTACAAACAGACACTACAATTTTATTTATCTGTATACCTAGATGTGTGTAAAAATCATAGCAATTAGCGTTCCATAATCTCTGCCTCCCATGGGGTCCATGGGAGGCAGGTTATGAATGTATGTCTGTCTACAAATGTACCTGCTACCCAAATAGTGATTAGGAATTCGAAAAAAAAATCATAATGTCATGGAATTTGAATTTGTGCGGAGCACGCAATATCTACCTACTATATTTAATATTTGATGATAGAAAATCCATTTTTATCGGATCGCTTAACACCATGATTTTAATTTAATTTATCAATTTCATAGTCACTTGAGCAAATGACAGACGTGATTTACTTAATCAGCTTTAAGAAATTACTTAAATCTTGCTTCAAACAGTGGTCAGTTTATAGTTTCACATGTTTATAAGATACTCAACACCCAATAGTGTTGATATTCTAGAATGAAGATAAGACCACTTATTAAGTACTTAGGTACCTACTTTCATTTTGTGTGTACAAGAAAATAAAGTAGAAAATCTCTTGGTATCGTTTCATATCTCCCAGTTCTGAACTAATTCCCAACCGACATCTACTACGCAAGTAAACACAACATACTATCCCATTTCTACTTCCCACGTGCAATCCAAAGTTGAGCAGCGCACAATTTTATTCCGAAAGCTCTTAACCCTGTTCGTGATCTCGACTTTTATTCGTGGGATGTGGGTACATAGGTACCTAGTTTCCTACGGCGCAAACTTCCCCAGTAACAGAGCAATGAACAGTTCTCTGACCGCAGCAAACGGCTCATTGTGCCCAACAATCGGTTGCTGGTTGTATTCCGAGTCCACGGATGTCGTGCCGGCCGTTTACGATCAACATTTCACTTGACTACATAGTACTGCAATGAAAACCTGTCGGAGTGGTTTAACAGATGGAAAGGTTACATAATACGTTACTTCAACAAACACGCGCCCGCGGACCGTGTTAACTTTTTTTACTAATCAGTTATCGGTCATTAAGGTATTAAACTTTGCTATTTATTTATAAGAAACTTGATTTTGTCTGTTGTTTCGGTTACGGTTCTGAGACGAGCCATTTATTTGTCTCTCTGAGACAATATCGCCCAAAGTTATTTATTATCTGTGGCCTTGTCTGCGGCATTACAGATGTATTTTTGATTTTTGCATGGAAATGCAATTTGTCAAACAACTTTTTGGTTTTATTCATGAAATACACATGTAAATAATGCACGACATGTAGACCTATGGTACCTATGTTATCTCCTCTCAAAGTGCTCTTTAGAGAACAGTTATAACAAAAACTGCAATTTTGCATCGTAATAGCTACTTTATTTTCATTTTCCAAAGTAAATCACAACTTGGGAGACAGTTTTTATTGAGCCATTATACGACACGGTCGGTAATTTTAATATTCTTTCACGATTCAAATACTTAGGCACGCTCGAACTGTTTACCAGGCGTGTTAAATATGCTATAAGTAATACAACTTATTACTTATCTAGGTCGTACTTAGGTAGGTACTCAAGCACCCTGTTTAATGAGAACTTGTTGAAATTATATAATTCTCTTGGCTTACTTACAAGACATTCTCAATTCATTTATAGGTTCATAAATAAAGTTCATCGATCTACGTATCTCAATAATGTTCAATTAATTTGCACATTTCAATAATGGCTGCAATTTTTATGTCGGAGGGTAGCTATTATACAATATCCCAGCAATTTCAGCCGTAGCAGGAAAACCATTTAAATATTTGCACAATCCCCGACCTCGGGATGGTGTACCCACAGTTCCCGCAAAACTCGTTTAGCTCCGGACTTATAGCAGTCGAGTTATGAAGTTAAACTCGCTGGAACTACTATTCATCGGCTAGTGGAGATGGGAGATACCAAAGAAAAGCGCTAACTAGTCTGCAATGAACGTATAATGCGTGTAAACGTCTGATGGTTAGCGAATCCAATTATGCAATGATTGCGTGGCGAGACACGGAAGGCGGTGCACTCGGCCAATGGAGCACCGAACGCAATGTAAGCACCTTGCGTCTCATGCGAAAACACGCGATTAGGGAAGTTATTTTTTTAATACAAATTGGCCAATTAATTCGGTGTGAAACGGTTACATCAATTCGTCAATCGATTTATATGCTCTTTGCTCCGTCGCGTCGTCTCACTGCGAACGCTCATTTTTAACCAGATTAAGAACAACATTTGTTTTTTGTCACGAAGTGCCAGAGACTGGGTGAAATAATAAACCATTTGTCATGTTATGCCGACTGTTCTCTAAAATTTGAGGATTATGTGAACTGATGTGATATTGCATAAAATGTCTTTTAGCAATGATGTAAGAGCTGAAAGCTATCTATGTGAATTATGCTGCATATTTTAGTAGAGTTGTGACAATTTTGATCACGATTTCCTTAAACATCCGGTTGGACGAACACTCATCGCTCTTTCATAATCCAGCTTCGCATCAGTCATCTTGTAGAAATACGAGACCTGATAATTAGTTATGTAAATTCATTGACACTAGATACGGACACCTACATATTTAAAAAAAATTCAATAACTGCAAGGCATAGCCCGTCGATCAAGGTCGTAAGCGGACTGATCAGTATTAAATTATAAATGGAAAAGTTCATAGAGAAATTAAAGTACCCAACTTCAAAGCCACTAAGACCCCTTTCGGTACGTAGCGCCATCTATTCACTTTGAAGTAGAACTAGAAAGCCAAGTTGAATACAACCTCTCGGATATTCAGGCACTCGAGCAGTCGAGTCCCTTTCTTGAGCTACAAGCATTTGGCTAATGAGCAACACATTCTCAGTTTCTCACACAGATGCTCACTTCAGAATTTTATATTCAACGTTCACACCTCTAGAGCCGCTTTAAAAGATCTTTTGTAGTAACATTGGTCTGCCTAGCCACTGTGTAATTAAAAATCGCATTCATATAAATGTTTCGTATATATTAGAATAATAATTACGATTTAACCAATCCTTGCCAAATTTTTTTTTTTTTAATATTCTAAAAATACCTCTAGTTAATTATGTTTTCGGCTTACCCACATACCTGTTAGACGAGGAACTCGACTAGTTTCAAGCCATGCTAGAGGCTCATAGTCATGAGCAGCATTCCAAACACCCCTAGAGCCTACACCCCCTTGAATCGGAGTCACGGAGAATCTAACGGGTTACCGGTACTCCGGCTCGCAGCGCAGGAGAAGGAACGGGGTGGTTTTTAGTCAGTAAGAGTCTGACACTTCCTCCCGCCTCATCCAGGCGGGAGTAGTCATTCGATGATTTTCCCCCTTAATAAAAAAAAACCCCTTTGAAAGATATTATATTTGCTGATTGATAGACAGGGTTTGGCATGACCTTGGGTGAAGTGGGCCCACTTATAAGACCTTGAACCTGTTTGTGGTGGTTTAGGTAGAGTTTTAGTTGCATCACTTTCGAGACCATTAGCGTTAAGGTCATTATGTTGTAAGGCTAGGTCATGCCAGGTCAGTGCTCCTGTTTGAAAGGAGCTTCGCACCGCTCTTGCGCAATCCAACGGTTTAATTTTACTCAATGTATTGACTCATTGATTTAGTAATGGGATTAGAAGATAGATAAATAAATCAAACAACGTTTAATTGTCGCATAATTTTATATTTGTAGAAAAATCGTATGCCTCACTCTCATACATCATCTCACCTAAATATAAATACATGAACTATATATACGTTCCCGCAAACAGCGTATATTCAGAAAATAACATCGGCTAATCGTGACTTTAGCTAGCTTTATTAGATAATATCCTATATAAAATTCAATTAAAGTAAGTATTATACAATAGATCGCGTGTGATAGTTGACACAGGATTCCATATTACATGTTATTCATAAATCATTATAATATGTCGATAGCATTTCAAGTTATGTCTAAGTTTACATATTTTACACATTTCATAACACCTACACTTTACCTATTTTTGCTATAATTTCAAATACTCAATGGCAAATAACATAAAAGCAAGATTACAACTATCATAAGTACGAAATATAAACTTATTACGTAAACAGCTGGCACAATGAAGATCTAGATGAGTTACACCACATTACAATTAACATTACGCTATTACGGTATACTCCATACATGAAAATATGTATGCCATATAACCAACAATATACACAATAAATAAGATCATGGAATGTTTCCGTTTTTGTTCAATGGTGGCCTACGCCAGGATAACAATCGGAATAGAAAGAACACGATAAAAAAATAATGCGAACGTTTTCGATACGATAAATTATAGCAAAAATACTTGTTACTATATTATAGGCCACAAAACATATCAAGGTAGCGCGTGCGTGCGGCGGGAAGCAGAGCTCGGACCGGCCCCGGCTCTCCCGCGCCCGCCGTCATCTCGTCGCGGCCCGACCGCGCCCGGGGGAGCCCCACTGGAACAAACAATATCGTGGCAATGTTGGACATCAGCCCGTCAAAACAAAATATACATAACATCTAATGTACTGTGAAATACTTCACTTTTTCCCTCTCGTTCTCAGTTTTTACATCTCAATGTGACAGGGAACGAATAATGATGAAAGTGATGTATGGAAGGTACCATACATCCTCCAAGGTACTTTCCATACATCACTTTCGTCCTTATCTGTTCCCTGTCATTGTTACGCTCTTCCATTCATTCTTACCCTCTCTCTGTCACTCTTACCCTCTAACACCCTTACCGTCTCCCTGTCTCATCCCTTTACCTCCCTTGCATCCTATCTATTTAACTTGAAAATAATATTAACAAGTGTATTCTTACCAGCTAGTGCGCATTAGCGTCTGCATAGAGCGTGGTGGCGATGTACGTGGTGGGCACGAACCCCTCCTCCCTGGTGTGATGGCGCCGCACCCGCGTCCAGCCGTCGCCCGCGTCCGTCTCCAGCACCAACAGACGCTCGCCGCACTCCATCTTCATTGTAGACCCGCTGCCGATACCTGGTAACCGATTTTAAGGTATATTAGCGTATACGGTAAAAAAGGCGTTTGTATGACGAAATATCATGGGTAAATGTAACGCAAATTTTATAAAATTGTCAACCCAGTTCATAGATTTTGTTAGAAGAGCAATTAAGCATGGAGAATGGAGCAACCTAATTTATTGACATTTATACTCATGTAAATACAAAATACAACTGTACAGTCCGTCTATTATTCCTCCAAAGGTATTTTTACAACATTATAACTTTTATACAGATAAATAATTAAAAAACTAACCCTCAAAAGCGTACAAAGCTTTGCAGTATCCGACAGGCTGCAAATCGGGCTCGCAGTAATAGTAATCAAAGTCTGACTCGTGGTCGTTGTCGTGGTCGTTGTCGGGGTCGTGGTCGTGGTCTCCGTTGGCGTGGTGGTCGTGATGCACGGCGGCCAGCTCGCCGCCGAGCCCCGACTCGGGCGAGCCGCCGGCGGCGCGCGCGCCGGGTCCGCCCGTGCCCGTCCCCGTACTCACCGACGACTCCGACGCCGACCGCGACAGAGATTCACTGTTTGATCCGATGCTGGAACAATAAGAAGGATTGTAATAGAAGGATAATGTAAATAAATAAATAAAATGAAATTGTGAACAGAATAGGGACTTAATTAAAGTCACATAATAAACTCATTAAATGAATTACATAGTTGTTGTGTTTATTCCCTAAGGGCATTGTTTTGTTATTCGTCATATTTAATTGCGTGGTTGGGAATATCCAAACCACAAAGTCAAATCACTACACTCCAAATAGAGCTAATGCGACTTTTACAACTGGCGTCATTTACAACAGATAATACGAAATGAAACTTGATTTTCCTTAAAACCACCACAAGGTCAGGTCTGAAGCATTATTAACCTATTTTTATTTTACTTCTTTGTTTATCTTAACACAATAAAATGCGTGCAATTTACCTAGTGGCCTGTGTGGGCGCCTGTCCATTGGTCCTGGCGGTGGGGTGGAGGGGCGGCGCGCCCACCTGACTGTTGGCCTCAGCTAACAACTCCTCGAACTTGTTCAACTGAGCGCGAAGCTTCTTCAATTTGTCGCAACACTCGTTTAGTTGACCTGCGGACGAGTACAATGTGTAATAAATATAATTTTACAATATCTGTAAATCTCTAGAAGAGATAATGGCGAATTTACTATGATTCAATAGCTGATATTGAACTTTGTGCTATTTACTAGCCATTTAGAATTTAGATTGTCAACCCTAGGTTTAGATAGATCTTCAAAGCCTCAAATTCACACCAATTCACCACTAATTAAATGAAGGATTTTACAATTTAAATCAAGCGTCCTCCTTCATTTTCTACTCCTTTCCTTTCTATGCTTTAATTTAAAGAATTTTCTAATTTACCTTCTACAGTCATGGGATCTCCGAGCGCAGGGCTTGTCTCGTATACTCCTTTCATTTTCATAAGGCCTTCCATTGCCGCTTGCTCTTGGGCCACCTGAAATATGAAAATACGATAATACAATATAATTTAAATCCTTTAGACCAGCAATACTCAACATATTTTTACTAGGGCCAGAAACTGTTTCAGTCAAGGGATTCTGGACCGCAAGTGAGAAATTATTATTATTAGGTCATAAAGATAACGTAAATCAAAGGTATATGTATATAAGACGACAGGTAATCACTAGCTTAGTTTTTTTTATCTTTTAGCTCCGACCCCCAAATCACTCGTTCTTGTATAGACACGAAATTTAAATTAGCACGGAGGATAGGAACTTCACGTAGGCCAATCAAAATGGCTCGGCGGACCGCAGGTTGAGTACCTATAGCTGCTTTAGATTATCTCATTGGTGGACTAAAAATTAGTTTACTAAAGTATTTGTCGAGTGTGTTTGCAGTTATAGTAAACACCAAGCGGTCACCGGTGACCGCGACCTATTGTTCTTTAATTGTGTCTATAAAACCGGTACTCGACGAGTTAATACTATTAAGTTCTATCTAACCTTTTTTACGCACTTTAAGATACGTCACACTTAAACACAGCATAATTATTAGTCAACCACACAATTTATGATCTTTTGCAAAGGGGAATTGTACCTATGAGACATTATGCAGTAGCCACAGCCAGCTAATTGTTATATGACCATCTCTAACAATGGAATTTCACTTACAAAACATTGCTAACATACCTACTTATGTTTGACAAACATATGTTTATGTTAGTAAATGTTATTAGTTAGCATAAACCACAATAGTATATATATATATATAATATACTAGCTGCAGCAAACTTTGTACTGCCTAAAATTTTTTTTATCTCCATTTAAACCTTTCCTGGACATCCACAAACATTCTAAGACCAAAATTTGCCAAATCGGTTCAGCCGTTCTCGAGTTAGTTTAGCAGTTAGCAAGACTAACGAACGGAAATTCATTTTTATTAATTTATATAGATGCATTATGGATATATCATCATCATTCATATCAGCCATAGTACGTCCACTGCTGAACAGAGGCCTTTTTTTTAAGGGGGGGAAAAAAATCATCGAATGACAGCTCCCGCCTGGGTGAGGCAGGAGGGAGTGTCAGACTCTTACTGACTAAAAACCACCCCGTTCCCTTCTCCTGCACGTCGAGCCGGAGCCTCGGTTACCCGTTAGGTTCTCCGCGACTCCGAATCGGCCTATGATGTATATACATGCCTATATAAAATTATAAACATCATATCCATCCATACAAAGCATACGTTCATTAGGTACTGTTAAAGGAAAACGACTATAATAAGAGAAACGAGGTTTTTACAATACAATTACTTCTTTTACACACTTATTACTATGAAAATAAGGTCGAAAACGGCGTGTCTGAAAATTTTAATAGCCGACGGCCCATAACATACCGGATTGCTTAAGGAAAAGCTTCTATTTAACTCAAGGAATGCTGTTAACTGAGTTAGCTTCAAAAATATTTTTAATGATTCGCTGAGGACTGAATAATACTTCGTTTTCGCTAATAACAAAATGTAAGTAGTAATATTTACTACTTACATATCTGGTTTTTATCATAACTATCGTGAGACATACTATATTTACTAATATCGCGGGTTACTCATGTGAAAGCACTGAGAAAAGCTCTACTAGTTTCGAACCTACTACTTTGTAGGTTATGCGACATCGCCGCGACCCCGCACGCTGCGCACAAGGAAGAACCCGTCTGTGATTCGAAACTAGTAGAGCTTTTCTCAGTACTTTCACGTGATTAACCCGAGATTTTTAGTATTATTTTTTTATCTTTATTTAATTTTAGTTAATATCATATATTGTTGACAAATACACAAATTACAAACTAAAGTGTCTTCTTATCAACAATTTAAAACGCAATTAATTTGTTAAACGTAGCATTACCATATTCCGTGCATAAAATGCCTTTTATTCCCCAATAGCTTCTGACCGTGGCTTTGCTCGCGTTTCCGTGGGATAAAGACTACGATATGTATTATTCCAAACCATAATAAAGAAAGAAAAGAAAGAAAGAAAGAAAAGAAAGAAAGAAAAGAAGGAAAAGAAATAAAGAAAAGAAAGAAAGGAAAGTAAGAAAAGAAAGAAAGAAAAGAAAGAAAGAAAAGAAAGAAAGAAAAGAAAGAAAGAAAAGAAAGAAAGAAAGAAAATAATCTATCCTGTTTCAAATTTCATTACGATCCCTTCTACCGTATTGTCGTGATTGAGTAACAAACATACACACTGTCTTCACATTCTTTCTTTCAATGTCACACTATCTCTTTTTATTTACAATACCAACAGCGTGACATATAGTTTACACCGGTTTACGTGAATTACAGAGATTAAGGCTAATAATAGGTTTCCCTTATTTCCTAGATTTTGTAAACATGTGAACGGTGTTAATTAACTTAACGAAATAAGATCAAGAACAAACAATGACTGACTTAATCAGTTACAAAGACTCGGCTTTTTATATTTTACTAGCTTTTGCCCGCGACTTCGTACGCATAATCCCATTTTTTCCCGTTCCGGTTTCGGTAAAAAGTAAAAAAAAAATTGGTTAAAAAGTATCCTATGTCGGTCTCCTGGCTCTGAGCTACCTCCCTACCAATTTTCAGCCAAATCTATTCTGCCATTCTTGAGTTATAAGTGGTGTAACTAACACGACTTTCTTTTATATATATAGATTTATGCTGCATCGTGCCTGGTGCTGAATAATGTTTTTTCTTCTTCTTTCCCCTCTTTCTTTCACACAAAGTCACAAACACAACTTTCACATTTATAATATCAAATCCCCAAAAGAGTAAACACACGTCTGTTTCTCCCACCAGCCTTCCAGCAGATTTAAAGTCCCTTGCAATAAGATTTAACCTTCCGTGTTTCTAAAACGCGGATCCAAGCGAGACACAATGTATTTTCCATTGAATCTTATATTGGTGCTCTCAAGCGATAAATATAACGTTTGAAAACAAAAATCTTAAGTTATCTGCACTACAAACCCACTCTAAAATGATAAGCTAATTATATATTAATGCACTAGGCTTAACACGTGTTTGCATTTGTAGTGTGTGTCGCATCATCTGATGAGTAGGACTCTGATTGTCATCATAAACGAGTGCTAAGAGATAAAATTATCTTCTTTCCTTTAGACTGCATTGTTCATACAATGATAGGAAACTGTTAATTGGGTAGTTTCCAGAGTAAGAAAATTAAAAATCTAATTAGTCCGTTAGTTAGATAATGAAAAAATATTAGACACGTATTTTTTTTCTCGTATAAAGTTACAATAATTAGATAAAACGGAGTTAAGTTTAGGAGTGGGAGGTAGTTACGTCACAGCGTGCTACAAAATGAAGCACGTTGTGACGTAACGACATTTCAAATCAATATATCGTCGAAAGCATTTAATTTTGTGAGAAAAGATAAAATACGTGTCTAATGTTTTAAAATAATCTACCAGACGGACATTAAAATAAAATTTAGGAAACTAGCCTATTGTGCCTGGTACAGCAATAGAGTCATTCCTATTAAACTAGACGTAGTATAAGTCAGCAAAAAGTAAAGATAGTACAGTTAACATCCATCCACAAGCAGTCGCCGTTGACCACTAATTCTATTATAGACCTTATTTCCAGTGTTTAGAAACTACTCACAATTTCGTACAAAATTGATAGAAAACTGTCGTTTATATTGACAGTTCAAAAAAATAGTGATTTGACTAAATGTCAAATACCGTATTCTGAGGTAAAATGTAGTGGCACGTTTTAACGTACCACTTTCTGAGCGTTTACAACCTATCTACACCATTTTACTTAATAAATCATTGGTTAACATATTATAACATGAAATGTACAGCTCCGTCTACCATTTTCTAGGACAGAAAGCGTGATGTTTAGATTTGATTATCAATAAGTACACTATTGATTTGCGCTACCGCCTAAGGTAAATTATTAAACCAAGGGAAAACCGCTTTTAAAACTTCCTCATTCAAAAATATATTTGTTTGCAACTGTCTACAAATTCTTTGTTAATTTAATATTACCTAAATATTTTATCAGGTATAAACTGCTATAGGTATATGGTTAAATATTTATTAAAATTAGAATTGAGGAAAAAATGTAATTAACGTACTGACCTGCTTACTCAACTCCATAACTTTTGCTTGAAGTTTCTTTTTCTTCTGGTTCGGTGGCAAATCTGAATAATCCTCCTTTCCATCCATAGACATGTTATTCTGGAACACAAACCAACAATTTAAATATCAATACCTCACTTTTTGGCACAGTGCAATGCAACCTTTCACCACAAACTGACAACTCCACTAAAATACCACCCTGTACTTATAAAACAAACTTCAAAAAAAACTAAATGAACTCTGTAACAAATCCTTACATTGTTTTTAGCTTTAAATATATGTTTCATAATAAACATGCTGCAAATATCTACAAACACTGTCACTTATAAACCTCAGCGACAACGTCAAAATACACCACTATTTTATATGTAGTATCGGAACCCAACTGCCAGATTTTCCCGGTAAACTACAATTAATATCATAAGTGACCTTGTACAACTTGCTGAAGTAAATCTAAATATAAATTACACAACAATTAATATAATATAAACGCTAAACAAATACTTAGTCACAACGAATTATGGACAAAACAAACAGAATGCATGTGCGCTGAAAACAATGAAAGCCGTGCAAGCATTGTAAGTTAGACCAAGCAATACAAACCAACCGACTGTGTGTCGCGGAGAAAGTTTACTGGTCACATCTACTCATGTAAGAATCGCATTACTCATCGCTGCATCGTAAATAGATCAATATCATGCCATTCACAGAGATTTGTGAGAAACACGCCAACATTGATCTTACTATTGATTTACTGTACTGTCGATGATTTATTCATCTCTACTCAGACCATTAAGGCAAAGTGCTTCGATAGATAAACAATTCAAGAACAAGATATAAGTAATACAGCGTTATTTCTGTCAATTAACACGCTGTAAATGAAATTTAGCGATTATAAACAAAAACAATCATGCTTCACATCAATTACGCAAGATAAACATCAAACAATCAATCAAAACATAGAAATGTAGAGGCTATCGTTACAATAACAGAGTCGACAGACCAATAAACAATCTCAAGCACACGCCCGAATGCACAAGTCACGAGTCACACCGGACTGACCTTGATCGAGTTGCAGGCCTCGACAATCTTCTGTTGCAAGCGTTAGACGGCGCGCGCGGGACGGGGGAGGCAAACAAACAACATTAACATGAGGGTATAACACACGCCTCCGGACCGACCGGACCAAAGCCCTACCAACGAGGACCGCGTACATCACGCAAAAGGTGCTCACAGTGGAACGTGTCAACATTACATCCGACGTTATTGCATGGCTCTTGAAGATGTCTAAGCTTTGTCATTATACATGATCCCAATTTTCAAGACATAACATAACATAACATCACGCCTTTTATCTCCGAAGGGGTAGGCAGAGGTGCACAGTATACCACTGTACAATGTAACACCCACTTTTCACTATTTATGTTATGAGTCCCATGTAATAGGGGGTGAGCCTATTGCCATATACCGGGCACAATTCCAGACTCCGTGCTACTACTGAGAATTTTTTAAAAACCCAGTAGTACTTTGCCCGACCCGGGATTCGAACCCGAGACCCCTTGGCCGGGCAGTCGCTGTTATGGAGGGTGTTACATTGTACAATGGCATAATGTGCACCTCTGCCTACCCCTTCGGGGATAATAGGAGTGATGTTATGTTATGTTATTTATGTAGGTAAACAATTAAAAATAAAAAAGAAATTACATAATGTTATCAGCGATTTCACAGTTTACAACGGTAATTCGCGTTACAGTATTGACGATTTTTAAGTAAGTACATTTTATCGCGAATGATTACAACAGAAACAACACTAGCGCCGATATGGCTCCGATAACTGCCCACGCACCTTTTTCTGAGTCATGCAATAACGTTCAAAAATAAACATTGAAGTTAAGTACACAGGTAATCAAAAAGAGAGTTTTAAGTATGTAGTAAACATTGTATGAGAGGGTGTTATTCATAATAGCTTGTTGTTTGACCAACAGTAACAGAAGCCAGTGACTCATGCGCATGACTTACATCCCCACCACCGCGGGGCAACTTACATTTTCCACATGACATGGCACCGACGCCGACAGCCAAAATATCAATTGGTTGTTATTTGTACCCATGTTAGGTAGGGATCGAACAGGGATTGAAAGATAAAAATAAATTAGTACCTCCAACTTACACATAATAATAAAAATAATATATAACCTCCACCACTGGCGTTTAGTCATCGTGTTTTCTGTTTTCCTCATACAAGTGATTCGATTATAATAACGTTTCATGACTATACGCCAGCTGTGTAAATAAAGAACAAATGTAATAACATAAATGTGATATAACATCAAATCCTATTGTACAAAAATGTAAATAAATAAAATAGTACTACACCATGCAAGTACGTAATAATAATTAAATATTCATAACATTAAAATAAGCTGATATGAAGCCCATACAATTTCAAGCATACAGCCCCAAAACCATATAATTGGCTTTGAAAATAAATGTAACGAACAATATGTTCGACTACGATAAGATAGCAAATGTAACATAAATTAATAATAATAATATTCTTTTACTACACAATGGAGCCAGCAACGTTCTCACATATGTGCTACACATATTATTACGCACAGTACGACAGATGAATAAACTTGATATAAAAATAGTCGAGGGGAACAATGCTGGCTTCATAGATGACTAACGATAACATAATATGGAACCATTGACTACGAGATACCTTCCATTGAACTATCCACTGGTAGTACAAACATGTATAACCCAAAGCACCCGTCTTCATGATGCATGAAGGTAGAATATGTTCATCTCACCTTATTGGAGCTGAATATGGACAGGAGGCCTCCTCTCTTCTTGATTTTGTTCCCGGAGACTGTGCCCCGCGCCGCGGTGAGATGGTTGTGTGTATGGTGGTGGGTGGTCGCAGCGTCTGTTGTATCTGCCCCAGACGCGGCTTCAAATTGGAAATCTTCAGGCGGCACGAAACCTGACTTATACCTGTCTATCACTAATTTTGTGTCCTGAAAACATAAACAACATTATTTTATTATCTAGTTGTGTTAGTTACACTATTTATAACTCAAGAACGATTTGGATGAAAATTGGTGGGGAGGCAGCTTAGAACCAGGAGACGGACATAGGATACTTTTTATCCAATACTTTTTTTACTTTTACCGAAAATCACGAACGGGAACGGGACAAACCGGGATTACGCGTACGAAGTCGCGGGCAGAAGCTAGTTACTTATAAAAAATATTCAAACGGTGCCAAAATATAAATGGCGTCAGTTTTTAGGTCGCTCAAGCCGTAAGATTGCAATGGGCCATAAAATTCGCCGTTGGTATTACTCTAACCCATTTCTTAGTTTAACGATCATTATAAAATGTTTAATATGCTGCTAATAAACTATTTCCTTTGATATTAAGTAGCTATCTATCATGGGAACATCACGACACTTAAGTTAAAGTTATTATTAGTAAAGATGAACAAGCTATACAGCATGTGACACAAATTCTAATGTTATGTAAACTTGAAAGATGGTCATGATATGAGCAGACTACATAGATATTCATTACACGTGTAAAACACAAGTGGATAAAATAACAATTAGGATATCAATATACAAACTAGGCGTAGTATGAAGAGGGACGCAATTATCTCAAGTATCAGATAAAATTACTTATGACTCATTGTTTGATTACTATGTAATCATTACTTAGGATTTACAAGTATGTGCAATCGATGTGAATCTATAAATATCATATGGTTTTACAATCTGAATATTAATACGCAGTAGCGTTTACAATTTTCAAATGTATGAATGTATGAAGCATAGAAATCTTTATTGACTGTACTTATTTACTATAAGTAGGTACATGTATGTAATTTACCATCAAAGGCCTTTTATTATCATATTTTAAGCCGACCATTTATTATAATTTGTTAAAGTACCAATGTCTAAGAAAATCAATAATGTATAGCATGAATCATGAAATAAATAAACAATAATAAATAACATTATTACCTCTTTTTCATTAATACTATTCGCAGCCGTCTCCATACCGTCGAGGCACTGCATGATTATAGGAAACACCTTCCTTTCGACATCAACAGAACTTAACATGAAGTTCTTTATATTTTTTATCCTTTTCTCGTCTAAATCCTGAAAAATAATAATTACGTGTTAAAGTACAAACAAGTTTCCGTATTATACGAAAATAGTGTTCTTGTTTTATGTATGCCTGTACTATGTGACCTAGTTGGCGTCGCGCCAGAATGCACTATACAAAGTGGTTGCACTGGAGCCCAACATTTTCCTGAATTTCTTCAAGATTCACGTCCCTAAGAAAGTTACGATCTCAATATTCATAAAACATTTCGTAATAAACGGACATTTCGATACAAAACCAGTCGCAATCAAACTGACAGTCTTCATTTATCCTCGTGTTAGGATGATGAATTATAATTCTTGACAAATTACAATTAAATTGAGACAACATTATTCTTGTAATATTCAGAGGTAAGTGATTAATATTAAAGATATTGGACATTAAATTTATTAAAATATGGTTCAGTATTTCTCGTGTTAGTAAATCATTAGATGGCAATTTATCATTAAAATTACCATCGGTCTTTGGTAAACTAAGTAGGAGATTATTTTTGGATGCAGATTGCGTCCCAACGGTATTTGTCACTCGAAACCAAAGCACAGATATAGTAAATTAAAAAGCGCTTTTATATGTGAATTATTGATGGTCATTAAACGAACTAAAATCACTGTCGTACGAGGCGTATCTAATAAGATATTAATATTTTACAACCTTATCTCTAATGTGAAAAAACTGTGTATCGTGTCAATTAGCTATAAAACATGGGTAATAATTTTTCAATAACATAAGTCATAATTATTCAAATGATTGGAAACGTAAAAACTTGATAACCAGAATTATTCTGAAGTGTATTTTTATTGACACTTTTAACTATATCGTAAACAAATATCATGGAGGCTCATTAAAGAACCCTATCGGCAAAAACAATTAAGATGTTTGATCAAATCAGAGAGAATGTTGAATGAATACATTATTCTTCTAGAAGACCTATAGTTAATATTGATTCCACTCTTTAGTGGAACTACTACTACTACTACTAATGTTACTAAGAGTAACTAAGAGTCTGTGTTTCCTGGATGTCTTCGAGATCAGAGTCAATAGCTTGCTTATGGGTTAAAATTTGTAGAATCGTAGGTCGCTTATCACATCATCGCTTACCACCAGACGAGATATCGACCAAATTGTGAATAAAAAAAAAGTCTGAAATAGTGGTACTAAAGACTGCACGGGTGGTGCGGTGGCTGGGCAACCGGCTGCCGTGTAACGTGTCGCGGGTTCGATTCCCGAACGGAACAATACTTTATGTGATCCACAAATTGTTGTTTCGGGTCTGGGTGGCATGTGTATGTGAACTTGTATGTTTGTAAACGCACCCACAACACAGGAGATAGTATTAGAATGGGCCAACGTTTTTATAAAAAAAATCTGAAAATGGTAACTAACCTGTAACTGTTTAAATACATGTGGCAGCCGCTGTTCATAATGTTGCCTTTGCGCATCATTTGTCTTGCGTAGCTGATCCATGTACTCCTGTTTAGCGTCTTCACACGCTTGACTCCGGAGTTTCATGTTTGCTTTCTGTTTTTCTACCTCTGCCCGACTGCAACACAATGTTGTTTGCGGTTAGATAGAACCATAGAGTTATAATAAATATGTCTATAGACCTCGTTTTAGATGAGACTGTACCGTTCATACGGATTGGGAGTACTTGTAGTTTGCTGTTAACGGCTAAAAGGCTATTAAATAAGTCAGTTATATGTCTTATTTGTAATTAATGTTCACTAAAAACATGGTGTTTTGAGTTCCTGGTGGATAAGTGCTGTAGTTAATTACTGTATGATTTAATTGATTTAGCAGTTTTAATTGTAAATCAATTATATTTTACAATAGCGCTAAACCAAACTAATTGACATGTAAAAGTATATTGGTTTTAACTAGACTGGAAGGTCGAACCGACGAGAATGAATCGAATCTCTCAGGTTTTCACTAAAAATTAATAAAATGAGTAAAGTGCGCAGTTGTACGTAACACTTATTATCCCTAGTAACTTATCCTTTACCGATAAAAATAAATCATTCCCGTTTGGTCGCTTGTGGAATCCATGTTTACCAGAGCATTTTCCTTCATCATTAAATCAATTTCGCGTTTAATTAAAGTGCACGTGGATAGTCATAAATATATTATATTCTATAGGCCAACGGTCTGACCGCAACAGTATCGGCAACGTTGCTAACTGAAGTTTTCTATTTGGTTCGTATATCAAATGAACAGCCAACATACGGCTATTAAACTTGATTGCATGCAAGTTTATGTTTCATATTATTTATTATACAGACAAAAAGGTCACAATGGCACAAATCCCACTTAAGAGCCAACGACATCTTCAACTCTACTACATTTTATATTGTACCGCATTAAGTATTGAATGTATGCCAACTTGCCATCGCATTGTTTATGGGGTCAAGAATATTTTCTTGCTGCCAACTTACGCACGCATCATACGACGTAACATTTCCAAAATGTTTTACGAAAGAATATCCGTAAAAGTAAATCCGATAACAAGAAAATCAATGTCAACATTGAAATAACACGGCATTAAAATTCGATTACCACGGCGTTAACAATTCGCTGTACACTTTACGCACTGTTTAATCAGCTGTACAGTTTGTGGGTCAAGACAGTATTATCGGTGAAGTAGTCTATTAGATAATCACCTCAGATTAAGGTCGGCGTCTGCCTTTTGGAAGGTCTCCAGCGCTCGCTCCGACTCCCTGGCTGCCCGCTCGTACGATCTCCTCGCTCGTTCCAACGAACCTATCGATGAGTTCAACACTCCCATTTGTTTCGCACCTTCGTTTAAATGTTGCTGTAATTAAACACACGAGGTTGATTGATCAAATAAATTCATCAACAAAGTAATTTCAAAGACAATCAAGATCACAGTTGTTTGGGGCCCATACGATTTTGAATTACAAGCGTCGATGGAGTCACGTTTATTTTTAGAATTCCTGCGTAAAGGTACCGGCCGAAGCTGTAGGATGTCTGAGACGCATATACACAGTAATATGTGGCATCGAATACTTGAAAAATAATGTTTAGACTGCTTCATATAAACTTTGACCTTTACAAAATTGCTCAAGAGCGCTTCGCCAAATAGAATCTTAGTAATTAGAGCAGCGCCATAAATGTCTACGTGACAATTTCTACAGCCATCCCGAATAAAAACAAACAGCATGGTTTTTGTTATTCGCTGCAGTTTTTATCGAGCTTACAGTCGTCATACGTGTTAATAATATTTTTCCTTATAAACATTACATAGGTAACATTAGTACAAACTAAATTCCCGACTTCTGCAGGCGTTTGATTTACTTGACTGGGTACCTATATTTGTAATTAACTGCCATTTATCTGCTGGTTACTATACCGTTAATTCTTATTAATTTTACATTAGAATTAAATGCGTTTCAAGTGATGTACGAATGAAGGAAATATGAGTACACAGTCAAACACACACAGAAGTACAGTATCACCTATCAGTCCACGAAATAGATTAGTCGCCTACTGAATTATTTACACTTTACTGGGGGTAATCAGGATTATTCTCACCTTCCTCTCTTCTCGCAATTCTTTGGCGAGTAGATGCAACTCTCGAACTACATTTGACTGTAGATTTTCTGCGACCACTTCCCTTTGTCCCGCGAAATCGTTTAGTTCTTGAAGTAATTGTTTAAATGCTTTACACGCCGTATACCTAAAATTTTAACGATTGTTAGTCGTTGCACAAGTAGTAAACATGCAGTTAGTTTAACGATACAATGAACGACTTGTGGTTCAATGTCCAGACACTTAATAGAACCAAAATTATAGGTGCCCCGGCAACCTTGACATTTTACGAGCGTTGTAAGAATTTGAACATGTTGAGAATATCAATGAGAGCTCCGTTCGAGACTGTAATTGATCGAACTTCTCCGAAAGGAGCACTTGCGTAAAAATGAAGTATGTAACAATAGAAAAGAAATATTTGTTGAATGTTTAAAGAATCTGGCATCAATGCATTATATTCAGACAATTGATGCGACTTATCAACTTGAATTTATAACGCGTAAAATACGAGAGCTATGCAATGCTATTATAGCCACATCAATTCTAAATAACCGATCAGACATACATTACACAAGCATAAAAATTCTTGGTTGTGCACTGGCGTGCCAAATTCAGTTTACCGATAAATCGAATTTAGTAAACAAGACAATAGTTACTACAGTTTACCTCTAGCTTCAATGTAACATGTGTTTATGTCTGAACGTCAGGCACTGGGCCCAGAACGTGATAACTTCGTAAAACGCAGTATTGAGTTTTTCAATTTCGAAACTCTGGACGCTCTCTTTTGGAGTATATTTTAGTATATTAGTTTTTGTATATTATTATCCTGTCCTCAATCAATCCTGTATTTATAACTGAAGGAAAACTGATCGTGCTTATAATTATCCACTGTTTCAATGTAAAACCCGTGTATTTATGTGATATTATTACTAACGCCTATATAACCACTGCCTCGTTGGCCGAGTAGTCGCAAATGCGACTGCCGGGCAAGGGGTCTCGGGTTCGATTCCCGGGTCGAGCAAAGTACTACTGGGTTTTTAAAAAAATCTCAGTGGTAGCACGGAGTCTGGAATTGTGTCCGGTATATGGCAATTGGCTCACCCCCTATTACATGAGACTCATAACAAAAATAGTGAAAAGTGGGTGTTACGTTGTACAATGGCATTAAGTGCCGTAATGTGCACCTCTGCCTACCCCTTCGGGGATAAAAGGCGTGATGTTATGTTATTACTAATATTAGATACAATTTTATCAGAAGCATTAACAAAAGTTAAGAATGACGATGAATCAACGTCCTTGCGAAGTAAAAGTAGAGGTATTTAGTGACGTATAGATAATTTATATATTCGTGGAAAGAAGTCTATGATTCATTTCCTATCCGGTACGTAGCGCAAGTCAATAAAAATACTTACTGGTATTCATCTTCTTCTTTTCTTTTTGGTTGATAGTTTTTTACAAGCCTCCTGTAAAAAAACCATACATTTTAGATCAAATATCGTACTATAATATTTTAGGGGACAAAAACGAAAATAATATTGTTAAGATTGACGATTATTTGGGTATATCAAAGAAAAGTCGGTAGTTAGTAATAAGCACCAACACTGGTGGATCAAAAATGGACCACCTTTTACCAAAATAAATGCCGCATCTACATAATTTAATTAATAATGTAATCGATTTGTTAATTGTTTACGAATAATATGGATAAACTTTATCTAATCTTAAGCGATGACAAAATTGTTTGTCGACATAGTGACATTTTGAAAAGTAGTTATTGCATTTTGTTACGTCATTACGTAATGCACTCTTACTTATTGAATTGCAAAAAAAAAACAAATATTATGCAAAAGAAATGCTAATATATTATCGTAATAATCGCAATAGCAACAGTTATCATTGTATTTATGATAATAACAACAAGATTCAACGCTTATCGTTTTATAACATATCTAAATCGTGGATAAAACCGTTTTTTATCTAATTCAAAAACAAAACAAAATGGATTGTCTGTTCAAAATCAAACGAACTTTTTCCGCATTGTATAGTTAAGAAATGAATAGGTAGTTAGTTCATTTACCTGAGTTTTCCTGCATATTCTAGTTCGATTGCACATCGTTCCTTTACAAAGTTTCCGTATTTGTCTAAAAAATCAATTCCTTTATGTGTGTGGGCGGCTAAGTTATCATACTGATCCTGTGAACAAAGAAAACAATATTTTATAAAAACCCGTATTATAAGTTTATAGTTTCACTAATAATGTTTAATTATAAAAGGAATGAACTGCAAAACAATGGAGACATAACGATTATAAAAAAAAACAGAGGAAACGGGTAGCGATAGTCGGCCATCCCAGCGGGAAACTGGCCAGTAATACCGATAACTGCTGTTGTTTTAACTGAGGTTATTCATTCTGTTAGGAATATATTTAACGTGAACACTAATGAAACAATTTAAGGTCGTGGGAGCACGATTTAGACGATTCCAGTTTAACAAAAAGACATAAAAACTGCAAGCTTTTCTGCGAAAGGCCTTCCCGTTCCCACCGAGGGTGATGAGGCGGACGGGAATATAGTGATTGCGTGCTGTGATGCGCACGCGACTGTACTTGGCAGCCGCCCTTGACTCCAGCTCCGTGTACCGAGTGCAACGACACTGCTCTCACTTAAACACCTCCAATTTAAAACCTCATTCCTGCACTGCTCATTAATATTACATTATGACTTGAGAACAACATAACATTATTATTACATTGTACACTGGTATACGTACACTCAAACAAATAACGGACGTGATAATATTTGGTGTCTAATAGCATTAATTGAATGCGTAGCGACACTACTAACTGCAATGAGCGTTTTGTAGGCACGCATAATATGAAATGCGAATAGAATATTTTTAGCCATGACACTGTCTCGCAAACGTTTATATAAAAAAAGTTCTAAAACACTGGCGTGGAGACAGTTAAGTAGCTTATCCAGGATGGAGAGAGCAAACAGTTTGAATAGTTGATGGATTAATAAAAGCGAAGTGGGACACTAAAGAAATAATTTAACCGAGGAAGAATCTATTGTACGTTGCTTAGGAATGGTCTACTACATGGGTACAAATGATATGAACATTAATATGGCCCCTTTTTACATTTAAGTTGTTTATTAGAGTACTTTATACAACTGCGAAATATTAATTTTATAACAGAGTAGTATAATACAATAGTATTCTATTAACTATTACAGAAGGTTAACAATATCAACTATGTAGATGATTAGGTTACTTTTGAAATATGTCACATAACTACGTCTACAACGTCAGAAATTATTACATTTATATTCCAAGAGAAACTTAGCATATTTTTAACTTAACGGAATCTCAAATTTCTACTAACTCTAATGCCCGTTTTCTAGACCAATTCTAGAGCACGAATTTGACAAAATTAACATTTCCATGGAAATCTAGCCTCGGACCTAGTTTCAAATCGAGTCACGAGTATCATTTTAGAAATGTACAGTCTGTTATAATATACACACGACGGAGATCACAGACAAAGGTGTTTCTTATGATAATATAGTGGTCTACAGAGATACGAATGTACCGTTGTGTTGAGAAGCCTATCATTGGCGTTCTACCTCCGAGATATTAAATTAAACGTCATCTATGAAGTATGAATAGAGTATCGATGGCCACAAATTACGTATCACTACATGAGTAGTAAATTAAAGAGCTATAACTTATCTTGTACTCATAAACTTGACTTGCAGAAAATGGTACTTGACTGGTATTAAGTGAAACGATTGTGTATTTTCTTATTATCAATAATAAATTACTAATGTCACTGTACAGTTAAGAAATGAATGTGTGTCGTACATAATAGGGTCACGCAAAAAAATGACAATGGGTGGCTTAGAGTGTGATGTGGTGGTCGCTTGTCGATCGGTTCGTTAACCCTGATGCTGGAGCGACAATACGCAAGTCCGTGCGCCAGTGCGAGAGTAACTCGACTGAACCGAACGTGGGAGAACCTGCTTCGTGACAACTGAGATACGTTTGACGTAGGTACCTACTTCTAAGTGCGAAACATAACTCCGCATCTTGTACAATTATTTTAAGGTATGTAACTAAACACTAAAGTCACTTATTTAATTAGCAGTCAAGCGTGGATGCTCGTATTTCAGAAATAAAATTCATGCTTGTCAACATCGTGTTTTTCAAACATTAAATAAATAATGTTAAGTGAAAACAAGGCTCGTATTTGCTATCTCAATGAATTTAGCCTAAAAGCAGTTCATTCATACACTCCAAAGGTCAAATGTACTATTCATGATAAGTGGTCCAGTTAGGAAATGGCAAATTATTAAGAATCGTTGGATGGTCGCGTGGTCTGCGACATGACAATGATTTAAAAAGGCGGTTGGTGGGCGGCGCCGAAGCAAAGGAATGCGCACACGCAATGTTCAGACCATGATCGCCGTCATCAGTATGCGAAGCACATTCAATGCGGTTACCGACACGTGTTCTCCAAGCTACCTTGGCTAATTACAACGTTTCAAATTCATATTTGACAGTCAATACGTGATAATTTGCCATATAACGACACACAGCGTATTGTGTAATGTTTATAAATATGTTCTTAAAAATCGCGCAAACAAAATGCCTAATAACGAATTAGAGGACAAAGAATCTAAAGGGCACTGGGCAATGATTATACAGTGTCTGTTAAACATAAAAGAACAATTTTATAGATAGATTTTATACGAGATCTGAAACGGGTATTCTATTTTTAACATGTTTCTGCTGTATTAATATAGTCACATCGACATTTTCTTTTTCGTATCACTAACTCGAAGCGCCTAACAAACGGACGCAGAGGTTTAAAATTTAATGTTGAGTAAATCGTTTGTAATTGATGTGTGAAATGTAACTATGTCATATTTGGCAGTCGAGACAGGTGTGTCAGTGAACCTGTCACGGTGTTCGTGCATAACATCGGCATACCGGGTCGACGGCATCAATACTCGGTAATTGGCACGTCTCTTCACGCGATAACCAAATATTGTCATAGCTACGCAATATCAACACTGTCTAACGAACTAATCGGATTCCTAATCATTACATCTAACTCTCTCATGTATAATTTTCTGATCTCGAGATAGCATACCCATTAATTAAACTGGCCTAACATGATTTTTGCCGTAAAGAATTTGAGAGAGCTGATGCCTAGTCGGTCTGATTGCCGATGTAGATTTTGCAAACCGGCTGTAACCATTTCTCGGAGTGAATTTAATAATTTTCATAATCAAGCCATCGAGGGGTCAAATTAGCTATATTGTTGAATTGCAAACAATATAATTAAAGTGTTAACGGGTATGATAAATGACCTTGCGTTCTAGGTATCAGAACGTCTCACCTGAATGCCAATGTCACGCACACCACGACAAGTGTATCGTATAACACGAATGGTTTGCGAGATTGTATCTCGTATATCTTATAGACGGACGTGTGAAGAGTTAAAGACTGTATGTATAGCCGCACGTATGTTATTGATGCAGGGAGTCGTCGGTCGTAACTTTTCTCATGCATTTTGCGCAGAGTTCACTTCCGGTATTCGAAGTCATCAACATTTATTGGAAGTATGGACGGCGGACTCATGCCGGAACAGTCTGGGTCGGCGAACAGATTTGTTTGATCGAATGCTCGTCCGGCGATGCGATGAGTCACAGTACTCACAGTGGAGGAACGCCCTGTCCCTGTCCTTTGCTGATTAGCACTCATTACTCATCGTTTGTTAATCAGACAACAATACCTGTGTAAGTCTAGATAAGATTACGTGACGATTATGGAATCAACAATACTTAATAGTACGTAATTCTTTAAAAACGTTCAAAAGCAATTGTTCGGAAACCCATTCTCTCTTGAAACCAAATTTTGTATAACGGCGGTTATTCCCAATCGAATATTGTTTTTTGCATTCACCATGACTAACACTGAACCACACTGAACCTATTTGGAGAACTTTAAATGTTAAGTAATCGCCTCAGCTGGCATTCAATTAAAAACAACAACAAATTCAAAGGATGGTTGAAACAGGTATCGCTCCAAAAAAAAAGTAAGAATTATTTTCTCATTTGGCTGCATAAGCTAGACAAAATTCAAATTAGTTGGGTTTTTAGAGCAGCAACAAAACAAGTCATAAATGCGTATGTACTAAAAATACTAGTTTTTAAGAAAATTTAAACCAGCCAACATAATGCGGGCCTTTTTCATTTAAAAAGTAGGTTACACTAAATTAAGATGCACATGAATTAGAAGAAACGTCTAAATGTTATCTAGACATTTGTAAATCTAGTGTACATAAATAAAAACCTAGTTTTCTGTAAGAGATTAGTGTCGACAGTGTCGACTCGACACAGCGAGATGAAGAAACATGCTGCTCTTTCCAAAGTGACCGAGTAGCGGATACCTAGGTACATATATGGGCTATACAAAATAACTACTTATCTGTAATTTGTTTCTGAAATATTTTCTTTAAATTGGACCATCACATTTATTATTTTTTCACTGCAAATGAAAAAGATACGTAGAGCTAAAAAATTAGCTTAAAAAATTTCTTTTAGTGGTGGTTACTCTCGAAACCAATCTCAATATCAATGCAAGTTTAATCCAATAAAATCTTAATAATTATTCATTGTCAAAACTATACAACACCCATCGTAGCTGTTAAAATAGCATTCAGAGTACGGGATATAAAGCCAAACTTAATACCATTTAGTTCATTAAATATTCACGTAATACGTATGCAATGGGAGCTAATTTTGCAACTCAAGAGTACGAAATTTCACAATACCAATGTCTATTGATCGGAATTGGATTCAAGAGTAAGACCCCAGGTCTTAAATGACTCCTGAAATAATCACAACCTCAAGAATCCACACTTAGGTGAGCGGAAAAAATCGCGTGGATATTAATTATATCAATCGCATAAATATTTCGCTTTAATTACTATTGGAAACAAAGAATGAGGGTTTCGTGTGCATATTTTGTTCCGTCTTTCTGTCTATTCTGTAAGAGACTATAACTCGTTTCTTTATAAATGTTTTCCCCACAAAAGTATCAATTTTATTTATTTAGATTTACATATATAAAATGCAATGCATATTATACTCTTAGGTAATAATATTAGTGTCTAGTCTTGCAATGCAACGTAATTTCTATCAAGTTGTTTGATTGGTTTGCAACTGAATTAAAATAAATAACTAGGATTAGGGGAGATCGGGGTTAGTTGTCAGAACTGATAGAAGTTGCAATAGAAAACTTAAAAAACGATATATCATTATGGATCAGAATTTTTTTAGGGGGGAAATCATCGAATGTCTCCTCCCGCCTGAGTGAGGCGAGAGGCAGTGTCAGACTCAACTGTAACTGATTACTAAAGTGTTATAACTGCGTGCATAATTTCGATAATTCCAAAGTTGTTGTTATTGAACGTTTACAGATAATCAGAACAATAGTGCAAGTGCGAATGGTTTAATAACATATGACGTGATACGAGTCAACATCGATGATAATTATAGTCTAATTCCTATAACACACTGTTAATACCGTAGGCTAAACACTATTATATATGGTCCATCTAAGTATTTAAGTACCTATTGTTTGCATGAGGTTATATTGTTAGCTCGAAAAATACGTTTTTTCGCCACCTGATAACTCATATCTTGCCGGCCACAGGCGGAAATTACTCAAATACCTACATTTGAATCTGGCTGGTCGGTTTGCATTCTCAAAATGGATTCAACTAACAAGTAATAAAAATAATCATTAACATCGAGGTCGCATGTTACGATACCCATTAAGACAGCCTTAGGCACGTGTCAAATTAAAAAAAAATTAACTGCTGCACTAGAAATCGACCCTCCCGGTTACACGAGTAAGTGGGCAAGGCTCTTTGATATAACTGCAGTAAACGAGTTGCGTAGTTCATAATTACACCTAATGAATCCTAGCATCAACTTTTAGGTAGTAATCAAATGAGAAATAAATAAAGAATTAATAAGTAATATCCCATTTCGAAACATTAACAGTTGGTTATTTAGTGCACGTGTTACTAAAGCACTGCTCCCGCTTTATGTAATTGAAGCAGGCTTGCATAACAACCCACTAGACCACTTCAAGTGACATAATTTATATCCATAATACGACAAATGCCAACCGACCCTCCTTACTTACACTTTCCAATACCAGTTCCGAGTTTGGTTGTAGTGTAGTATAATTAATCAAGATTGAAAACGTAAACAAATACGTCATATGTTGTAACATTAATTTCGGTGGTATATGTAAAATATTTTAATACGTTCTGGCAATTTATCTTCACGGTTTGCTGGCAACATTCACTAAGCTGTTTGCATCTAATAAGAGTTCATAAACCTCAGACCTAAACACATTAATGTTTGAACGACAACCCATTTTGCTGATTGTTATTTTATCGCATGTGTTCTTTAAAAACTAATTTGTGTAGCTGCTAACAGTGTTCCAGTATGTTTGACTATTATATCTATGTCTATAACAAATGTAGCACATGTTGTCTGTTAGACTAGACCACGCTTCATATCCGCTTATCAATATTATTTAATTAATTCAAATTATCAATTTGTGAAGGATTCAAAGCAACAATTTGAATGATGAAGACTTTTAGAAAGTTCCTATAAATATAATATTAGAAAAGTTTACAACTGTGATCTCAATTTTATATGATAATCGGTGAATGTGAAGACGGAGAACATTTCAATAGTTAATTGGATGATGGCAATATAGTATAAAGTTGCCGCTTCATTCACTATTGTAAGTAAATGGCTCAACGAGAATAACCACAGAAGGGCGAAATTACAATAAAACCTGACGACTTCCTTTCAGTGAGTTTCACATTTCATTTAAGTCTAAATTTGGTGCAGACTAAGCGAGGTCGAATACTATATCGGTGGGTGTGAGTCACGATTGATGACGTCATGGGGTGTCGGGGCGCGCACCCCGCCTGCGTCACCCTGCGTGACTCAATGTCGCCCCCGACCGGTCGCCTTGGGCCAGACAAGCACTCAGACACAAATAAATATAAAATTGATACCAAAATAGTGCGCGCAACGCGTTCCTTTATCTCAAGTACAAAGTACTTAATATTAATAATATTCTCTAAAAAATACTGTCTTTATCAAAGAACTTTACGTCTTCGTTATTTACTGAGTCGACCGATTTCCGGAATTATCAATATAGGTTACGAAAGATCTTCGCTCTATTTTTATTTACTTTGTGATAAACATAAAAATATGAAACAGGAAATGTTTTAATAATGCACTTGTAATGAGACAGATATAACGCAATCAGACTGAATCATTAGGTTATGAATCATAATATTATTAAAAATATTATTTGCTATGGTATTTGCTGGTTATGCATTAAACATGCTGAGCTTTCTTTTATGAAGGTACGTACCTACACGAATGCAAGCCACGTCCCAAAAATACTTGAACGCAACGTAACAATTTCACTTTCATCTTCACAAACAAAATATAAATTAACTTGCACAATACAATATTCTGTACAGCCATTAAACGAACAAACTATGGTTTAGAACACTGTGCCTTCGATCGTAAAACCATAGTTGCTCACACCTCGTGAATATCTCGTCTTTTTTCCGTTTTCCAAGGCATTTCATCACTCAATTAGGTTAAGGTTTGCACGCACTTACGATTTGAATTACACTACATAAATTTTGAAATAGACATTTCACCACTACTGCCTGCAGTCATAAACACAAATATGATCAGTTTCATATACTTGCTCATAAGTTTAGTAATGTTATTTAGCCATAGGTTATCAAATTAATAAATAGGTTTAAAGGCGAAAGGTCGAAACCAATAAAACATATGTGTATCCCATCGCTAAAACAGCCACTGATCAGTCTTTTTTTTAAGGGGGGAAAATCATCAAATGACTGCTCCCGCCTGGGTGAGGCGGGAGGGAGTGTCAGACTCTTACTGACTAAAAACCACCCCGTTCTTCTCTTGCACGTCGAGCCGGAGCCCCGGTAACCCGTCAGGGTCTCCGCGACTCCGAATCGGCATCGGCTCTGTTGGGCCCCATCTGTAGTGGTCTGATGTCTCTTTGAGTCCTTACGCTCGGGTTGATCAAAGAGTCTGGTCTGTGTTTTGCGAAACACAGACCAGAGACCATCAACGATGGGTAAATTAAGTCAAAAAACTTAGTTCAGTTATAATACCAGCCACATTTATTTTCATGTTAAATGGACCAAACAGAACGTGCCATTACAGCAAGCCAATGGCCACCATCTTTATTCAAATCCGACGAGCACGTACGATCTTACGACAGTAATATTTGGTACTTTCTACACTACATTGTTTTTGTTGTCTACACGTTTATGCAATAAGAAATTTAATTTACTATCAAAATTCTTCACAGCTTTTGACAAAATCGGTGTTGTGCAATACACTTTTTACCATTCGCAGCATATTGAATACAATTTATAAATCAATGTTAATCATATTTAATTATGGAAGATGTAGACGTTCGGTAAAATCTTAGTTTAAAATTTAATTTTAAATCGTATAACTAATAGTCTAAAGGTACTATTACTATGTTTACAATCTATTATAAACTTAGTGTAAATTGTTTAGAATTATTATTCCAAAGCACAGACTAGACTTGTCATAGTTGTCATGTCCAAACACACTATAAGTACTGCCTTGAGCCTAGAATTTCACGTGAATGTTGACCACGCGTGTAAGGGACCCAGAGCTGATAAGTAAAAGTGGTGGAAAGCAACTCTCGCGCAGGTAGAAAGTAACGCGAGGACACCGTTTCTCATTAATAACGATGATACAAAAATTTCATATTTTCACAAAGTCCAAAGTATTATCGGGAATAATATTATATCAGCTGTACCAATAAAGGAAAACAAGCCAATATACGTTATTAGTAAATCGTTCACGGCGCATGCACGGACAAGGCCTTCATAACAAAACAGTTAAGTTGTGAAAGTCGCACACGAGATCTGCGAGGTGCAACGACTTGGACCAAAACTGTGCCGAACACAACCGTTCCATTACATAAGCAACAATCGATTTGTTACAAAATCAATACAAGACCTAACAATTACCATAATATTACAAGTTAGGTTATCAGACGGTTCCGACTATGATGTTCCCACGAGAATAATCGAATGGTTCTGTCAAGTACGTTTGAGGTTCTTCTTTTACAACTTCTAAAGTGACCAGCAGCTGAGTTAAAGTAGGCTTAAAACTGTGTAATTAAAGTTGTTTCAAAAGAGTCCTTCGTCGGCAGTTAACTCTGACCACAAGCGAGCCCACTAAAAGTTGGACATTGCACTGAAGTTTCGCCAGACCAAGCAAAAACTATTGAAAATGTTTGAGTGAAGAGCTCTTTTGCAGACGCAATAACAGACTGTCAATGTTGACAGCAATATCTAGCAATCTGCTTGGTTACATTTTTTTATTTTCTATTTGGCTTTGTCGAACAACAATTACCTAGATTAAAGATGGTTTTTACCACCAGAATTTCTCATCCTTTGCGTCATGATACACTTGCAACCGTCCTCTACTTCCAGCTACAGTAGAGAAGTACGTGGGAAGGCGAACGAAGACAGCCCGCGGGCGCATTGTGCAGGCCTGGATACTAAAAAAGTTTTTGTCATACTATTGCTCATTGTTGAAACACAAAGGGCTTGTTTCCTGCTATTAAGTTTATTCTCCGCACATTACAATAGGGCATGTGTAGCTGGTGTCATTTTATTTTCGGTTCAACATACATTCTTGTGTATTCAACAGGTATTTTATGGCAAATCAAACGCATGGCCCATTAACCTGTACAAAATCATCAATCAAAACCATTATCTATGATTAGCTGATCCAGGGGAAAGTTTGCGATTGTTAATTAAAATTTAGGAGCGTCGGCATTTTGCCATAAAGCATCTGTGCCTCAGCCACTCCTACGAATCCAGTTTCGTTTTCGAAAATTATGGGATTTGTAAAAGCTTTTTGTCTAAACTGGTTGAATGATAACGGTAACGTTCAGAATAGTGTGAGAAGATTGATAGAATCAAGGTAGCTTCAGATAGTATCTTAGAATATGCGAACAGCAACATGATCGCCCCTGCAAGAGGGATATGTGATTGGATTAGCTTCCCTAAGATTGTGTACCCCTTCGTTTAAGGGAGATTGGGGACTTGAATGCAATCGAAATGCCACCGTATCGATTATTTAAGCATTCTTATATTTAGATTCGTATCACATGGGTAAACACCAACCAGTCGAATGTTCGGTGAAGTAAATAATAACATTGGTGTTCGAACGGTTTGGTTCGTTCTTTAAGTTTGTTTAAAATTCTTCATTGTGTCAATAATCCGTTCCCGAAAGCAGTCCCTTCGTCATTTGTAACTAATCCGCACTTCTTGGAACAACAATACAGTACTGGCGTAGAATGTAGTTCAGCACGAGCCTCAAGTCATTGTTGGGACACGCGTGTTTCCGCTTTCTCGTGGAAAAATGCAAGCGCATTGTTGGAAAGTAAACGTAAGCACACGACGTGATTTCAAGAACATGGAGAATAAACATATGTTTATTTAACATATTGCTTGGATCGGTCGTTGCGTTGTTTCTCTTTCTGTTATTTATGTGAAGGTCTTGAAAACGTGATAGAGCAAAGAAATGAATGGCCTAAGGAATATGTGCTGTCTGGTGTAGTGAATACGGGTGCGTCAGACAGGCGCCACCCAGCCGGTCGTCCACAAGAGCCCACTGTTCTTGACGTTTCAATGTGAGTAGTGCAATTACACTAACGTATTTACCCGACCGCCCGGTCGATCAACCACGGTCTCAGTTCCCAACGATACGCATTTTTATGTTTACAATACAACTAAATGACGTAATCCACTTTAAACTCTTAGCATCGTTACATTTGTATTTGTAAGAACAATAGTGACTAATTCATGCAATATTAGCCGTTGTAATCGTAAGAATAATCTTTTGTGGTCCTATTTAAAGTATCCCACTCAAACCAAAAGTATCACTAAAAGAAAACAATTAAAATACGTAATGAATTTTAATTAAGTTATTATTTTTATAGACATAAAACTGACTTATTCAGTAGACACACGACCTTGAATGTATCCAAGTATAAGGTTTAATAAAAAAATGCCACATATAATAAATGAAAATTAGGTACTACAAAGGTTGTGAAGAGCAGATGTGCATAATTTCACAGTAGAGCGGACGCGGGACCGGTCAGAGGGGTCGGCTAACCGCAGCAGGTGTAATGGCATCGTCCGACCATGTTACTAGGGATCGCCAGTGTACACTGAGACCAATACATATTTTATAATGCGTAGGTAAACCAACCTATCATCTTGTATCAGTTTTTATTTTTGCTCCACCAAAATTCATTGAACAGTTTTTGAGTACATTTCTAAAGAGTTTTACGGCTGGGTAAGGTTTTATATCATGCACTTATATCCAACGGTTCGATAACATTGTCCAAATGGCCCCGTATGACGTCAGCATTTCCGAAAACTCGCCGGAGCAGCTATTTCGGTTTCAGCGGCGCCCGAACAATATTATGATGACTGAACTGGCAAAAACGATCGGTATTTCAAGTGGCCAGAATAGAGCGATTAATGAACAATCGATGCTAAAATTAAACACCACAGTCGTAAACAGCGCACGCCTCATTAAAATACCTCTATCAAAGCTGATGACGATGACGGTTCAAATAAGTGATTTATTGTTTTCAAAGCAAGTCAAGTACCTACTAAGGAAAAATTCCCACGAGAAAACATTAGGCTGATTGTGTTATGTATAAACGCAGATACATCAGCAGCAATTGATCAAAACAAAGAGTCATTGATGAAAAAATAAAACGTTCGTATTCATTATAAAAATATACAAATCTATAACTCCCGTGTTACTTTTGCGGGATTTTATAGGTAAATGTAAAGAAATAGTTTGTTTAAAATTTACATACTAAATTAAATCAACCCGGAAGAATATACATCGAATCAGATGAGCAAGAGTGCGTTAACCCAAACGATGGACGCTGCTCACAATAATGTGGACTAAATGTGTAACAGGCAGGTTCCCTCGCTACTGAAAGATATCGGTGTAAACAAACCAATTTAAAAAGCGTAAAATATACTTCAGAGTACATCTGCATTCTGCAGTAATAAGAAGTTTACTTTAAAAATAACATTATTGTTTGACAAAAATAGACGCTGTTCTAAAAAAGCACCGTTATTAGTAATACTGCATCAAGGGTGACATGTGGCTGGTTATAGGGAAGGGCTTCCGATCACGGTGCATTCGTTTAGAGCACGTGTCACGCACCAGCTGTTCACATGACAAAATTATATCAGAACCGAAGTTAACTATTAAAACGAATACAACCTTGTTACTTGAATTTAAAGAGGTTGTAGTTACATTTCAATGTGACTTTAGATTGTATAAAAAGTCTTTGAAATTAAACACCAGCTCTCAATGAGAAAAGTTTTTCAATGTGCACTACGGCCGTATCGATTCATGCATCATTCGGACGGCTGAATCACAAAACAGTACATGAGAGAGAACATGTAACGAACAAGTGACGCATTCAACTTGCCTAGGAAACAAGTGTTTTATTATTGTACGATATTACATTGAATGTAAACAATGAAGACAAAACAAAACCATGCAAATTAATAGAGCAATATGATTTGTAACTAATGGACGTTATTAGAAAAACTGAAAATGTAGTAAATAGGTTTCTTGTCTGACGTAGATTTCCTTTCACAATTGAACCTTGAAAATGTATACTGTTGGTAAGCAGCTGCGCGGACAGACGTTGAGTAGAGCCGGCAACATCGTGCGAAGGCAAATTCTCACGCGGAATGCGCGCAATCATAACCTTACGGAGAATTCACATAAGACTTATTGTTCACAAAAGCAAGGGGAACTTTTCTTAGATAGCATCCACTAATGACGTACATTTGCATGGAAATACACGGCATTTTCAATGTTCCAAGTTATTTATATCTGGAATGCGTGAACAGCTATAGAGAACGAACATGTAATATCTTCAGAATAGTACCTAGTTAGTTATTTTTAATTCCAACTCCTTAGATAACCTTAGACTGTTTAATGTCCGGAGCAAATCTCACAGAATTGATCCTATAGATCACTTCCTCAATCCCACTGAGTCCGATAACTGCCTACGCGATATAACACAGTCCAGTTTACCGTTTAGTGTGGATGGCTTCCAAGTAAGCGTGATGAGAACAACAACAAAGTTAAAAGCCACGTTCACCTGCACTATGGAATGTGAATGCATGAACCTTACACTATGAAGATACTATAGTTAGCTCGATCATATTGACATGTTCATGCAGTGTCTTCAAGTTGCGCTGGAACCTTTCACTGAACATCAAGCGTGACGTAAGTGTATATTCGTACGTACAGCGATTCGATTGTGAGAAGTAATGTTGAAAACAATTTTCTAGAAAAATCGTAGTTAACAATGCGTGGCCAGTAAATTAAGGTGAGTAGTTAATCTCGGTTGATATCACGGCCGAGTTTGCAATCATAAATACGAGAATTTCTAGGAAAGCGAGTCAGGTGTGACGGCTGTGGAGGTGGAGCGCGACACATCACCCACTTGTGCGAGGGAGGTCCGGTCCGGCGCAACACCACCTCGACACTTTCGCTCACCATCCTCATTTGTTATATCAGAACTTGATTAAACAACTCGTATACTATTATGCAAAATATTATTATGAAATACTTGCATTTTCATTAATATCAAACATCTTTACCATAATGTTCAGCTTCATAAAACCACAGTTGGACCATATTCAGAAAAGATACTGTAAAGACGTCGCTGTGAGTACAACATCTAGTACGCAACATGACGCTGGAAAAGATCGACGCACTCAAAGGCATTCGTTATAACGATAATATCTTTATAGCAGTCGGTGTTGCGAATACGAATGAGAATGAACTGCCCCAACTATACTTGTACTGTACTGTACGTACTCGACTCGGCATGTAGTAACGTGGCCTTGCTGCCGCGGAATATTCTGTTATGACCACTACATATCATGACCTAATTGCTGGGAATCAGGAAGTTTGCAAATTAAACAGACAAGACGGTAAACAAAGCCAATCTCTAATTACAAATACAAACATTGACTCTAATGATTTAACAAGTAAAACCAACATGGATGGAAGTGCATTTCATGCTTCAGACTGCACATGCAAGACTACACCAAACCGGTCGTCTATCTTTAACCTCTTGCCGCATCGTACATATGGAGAAATAGTGCCCATATAAGTTTATGATGAACTAATAGACATTATCGACAGATTGAATGCAGCGTAACCGATAACATTTTATCTAACCAAATACGGTTTATCTACTGAAAATTCTCACGATCAACGAAAGATATTGAAATGTCGATCGTTTCCTTGAAGGTGTTAACGTATTTTTAAACTACAAACATGCGGTGATAATAAACAGTTGCGAGTGATAGGAGATAAAAGATAGTTTACTTTCGGCTCGTTTCGTCGATTGAACTCGAGTTCATGCAATCATCTTAATGTTCCTCCGCATATAGTGGTGCGTCGATTGAATTGAAGCGAAGCAACAGGAAATCGATCTTATGCCAGAGGCTAATGGCTATGTAAACACCAGTAATGTACGCAGGACGGGCCCTTCGCTTCCAGTTACGATCAATAAATGAGTTTCTAAGTCTATAGGTTTTGAAAAATAAAAGTTAATACGGTGTGTTTAATAATGAAAAAGAGAGTACCAATGATAAGATTATATTATTTCATAATTTGTTTAGTAATAATCCATTTTAATGATATTATGGATATTATAAAAACAAGACAAAACTTTTTCGGAAATCAAGATACATACTTAATTTTATCAATCATAGATCATGTAAGATTAACTTTTGACAGACATTGATACAATAGCTACCTAGCTGGTTTTAACTGAATCAATGCCTGTTAGAAGTAACGTGCATTAAATTGCGTAACAATTACCCATTCGTCAGAAACAAAAACCAACGTTAATTAACACGTTTATGCATATCTAATTGGCTGCGGAAAACTAAGTACAAACTCTAAGTAGCTAGACGTTTCCGCAATTTTTCTTTCTGATCACATTCGTCCTTCGCATTGTTATTTAAGATTTTAAATGTCCGTGTTAACGGAATCAGTCTTGATTTCATTGTTTTTATAAAAAGAATAAAAATGTTCGGACACCTGTACCCTTAGTATGAGTTTTGACAGCAAACGTTACGTTCTAACGAAACGTTAATTTTCATTCATAAATTAGCAGCGCCCCTATCGGAAACGTAGAGGAACTAAATTTGGTAGTATGAGTTGCTTAAACGTAAAAAGTATCCGTAAACGGTGAGCGCTAACGAGAAATTTTGACAGTTCTCGACAAATTGGCAGTACGAGTTACAATATTGACAAGTCTGCGAGAGAAAAGCGTCTCGATCTCGTCCAACGTAAACGTTTTAGAACTCACTAAATATTAATCGGTGAGATAGACAAAAAACCTCGCGACTTGGGTGCCAAAATATTTACTTGTGACATTTATTTAAATAATTTAATGGCTGCGAGAAGATATTTTGCTTGGAGAATGACGGCAGAAGCCGCTGAAATGGATCGCCGTGAAGAAGAGCGTAAAAACCTTCTTTTGCGGCGAAAGTTATTGAGCGCAAGCTTAATATCGGACACCCATTTTGTCCAAAGATATCGGCTGACAAAAGAAGCCTACAAGTTTCTATGTGAGACACTTAGAAATCTTACTAATTTAAGAAGCTCTCAGAGAGTCTCACTAGAAACTAAGGTGAGTGACTTATTATCATCTACATTAATAAATACACAAGTAGGTTATATAAATAAGTACAATTTCTGATTTCTTTTAGGTACTCTGCGCATTATTATTTTATGCCAATGGCGACTACCAAAGGGTGGTTGGCATGGCCAATTGTTACTCTCAAGAAGCCATCAGCCGCTTTGTCCACCAAGTGACTGAAGCACTAAACCACCCAGAGGTTTTAAAAAACTTCATTAAGTTCCCTACGACACGGGAAGCTAGAGAACAAGTGAAACAAAGGTATATTACTGTTGAACCTAAAATCATATTCATGCACTTGCTAGTAGATGACTTGTTAATTATAATTGTTTGTCTTTTTAGTTTCTATAATATGTACGGGTTTCCTGGAGTGTTGGGATGTGTAGATGGCTCACACTTTAGGATTGTCAAGCCCAAAAAGGATGTAGAACATTTATTTTACTGCCGCAAGCACTATCATTCGATAAATGTTCAAATGGTAATAATAATATATAATTTTATAAACATAGTGTTAATAATGCACTAATACAATCTAAACAATCAAAAGCTTCATAGTTTTATATTTATTTATTTCATAGCTTAAGTAATGTTACGTCATTGTTTCTAGGTGTGTGATCACAGGGGGCTAATTATGAACATTAACCCTAAGTATGGTGGTGCTAGCCATGATGCCTTTGTGTGGGAAAACAGCCTTGTAAACCAACACATGCAGACATTGCACCAGAGTGGAGAGTCTGTCTGGCTTCTAGGTAAATGCAACAACTATACAATACTATATAAAGAAAATATGTAAGTAATTTAAGGTATGTATTTTTAATAAAAACTTATTTTAAATTTGCAGGGGACTCTGGATACCCACAAAGGCCATGGCTGATGACACCATACTCTCAACCAGGCCCGGGCACTTCTGCAGAGACATACAATATGGTACACAGCAGGGCCCGGGTCATCATTGAAAATACTTTTGGGCGCCTGAAAAACAGGTGGAGGTGTGTGTGCAAAGACAGGGTTTTGCACTACAAACCTGAAAAGTGTGCACACATTATTATTGCTTGTTGTGTGCTGCACAACATTTGTGTAAATTTTAATGTACCGGACTATGAAACCGAACCAGAAACAACAGGTAGGTAATCTACAAACAACATATAATAACAACACCACACAATTTATTAGTACTAAATTTATATTTCTCAAACACCCTTTTAAGTTTACTTTTAAGTAAGGTATCTATGTCATCTCAAGTTCCCATAAGCTAATGTTAACCTACGTTAGGGACTAGCGGTCCACCTCAACACAAGTGAAACAATATGTGCTTCTTTCATAGTTTGTGTTTTGTTTTCACAGGTCACGAAGATTTCATCAGAGAGGAGTCTGCTCCGCATGAAGACAGTTCCCTTTTAACTTTGGGCCGATTACTACGTGATCGCGTGGCCAGTAGAGTGCGTTTGATCAATTAAATACACTTTTTATTTATTATTAATATAACAATTTAATTATGAAAACGTGTTTCATTATTGTACAAGTATTTATTTATTGCTTAGGGTGACTATACGAATAGTATTTAATGCGTACGTATTAAAAATTTCAAAATCATACAGCTTTTGATGCGGTTTTCAAAACTGTTTGTTACACTTAGAAGGTTTTAGTATATTTATTTACAGGCTAACATTTTTTAAACATAGTTTTAATCATTACTCAGTGCACGTACGTTAGGGAGGGTGTCTTATGCCCTTCAATAGGACGATCACAACTAAAATAAACATACGCTTACATCCTAGCTAATTATGATGCCAGCTATTAACAGATCCCGGTATTACATAATGTAATGTTCAATAAAAATACTCTACTACATTAAAATTATTTATTTATTTTTTTATCTAGTAGCTCTAGATATTTAGCGAACAAAGTTTGCCACTGAGCTTGCATTTGTAATTCAGCTTCACGCTGCCGCAGACTCTCAGTGACAAACTTTGTCGCCAAATCTCTCCAGAGATTATCCGAATGGATGAAATTTTGGGCAGCATCTGCATGTGCCGAGCGTGGGCGAACTCGAGGGCGCCGGCGGCGATCCGGTGTAGCGCGGTGCCCGGGTATAATACGCCGAGCTCTTGGCCGTGCCGGAGATCCCGTCTGTTGGACGTGGCTGGTGGTGGGCGACGCAGTCGTCACCTCCACTATTTCCGTGGGAAATGGGGTGGACTGGCCGCTTCCACCTGGCCTCATTAATTCATCCAGCACTGAAAACATATAGGTATAATGTGGTTATAGAGTACCTCATAATACTTTCATTGCATCATGGACTCAATATAAAAAGTTCCCATACTTATATAAACTTCTTCTAAAACGAGAGAAGGAAAAGTTTTAAAAATAAAAATGGATTCATATGTCACATTAGTGTTAGATTATTTTGTAACAAAAGCCCTATGTAAAAAATCCTCTGTCAAAATTTTGTTCATATAGTATAACATCATCAACATCCATAATTCTATGATTAAAATATCACTATTACTAGTGTCTGCTGTTAGGTAACAACCATGGTTAAAATACCTCCTTATGGTTGTGACCATAAGTAAAAATAGTATATTCACTAAACAAATATTACTTACTGTTGTCTACCTGGATAGTTGAGCGGGTCGGTGTGGGTGACCGTGGCCGCAGAAAGGGTGGTGGCACCTCTAACCTAATGGTTTCAGAGGCAAGTGCTGAATCATTCTGAAAGTAACATGTTAAATACAATATAATTTAATATAGGTATATGATACTTGAACAAGCAAAGCAAATAAGCTAATGCAAGGATTCCACAATTTACATATAAGATTTTTATGAGTTATACAAAAATTACCAAAGCAATATTACCTGAGGAACGGGAGCTGTCTCATTTACAGCTACCATGCCTGTAGCAGCCTCTGAACCTATTAGGTTGAGTACCCGCTGCTCCAACTCACTTAATGTGAGTTTACAGGCAGGGCCACCACCTGTGCCGCTTACAGAGCGATTGATTTTTGCGGCCTTTTTTTTGGTGTTAGTTTTTAAGTCACTCCACACCTATGCACATGCAAAGCAAACAAACAAGCTTATCACCACATAGTATAAAACAAAGTAGGTCTTTCTGTCTATACCTATCTATGCTTAGATCTTTAAAACATGCAATGGATTTTGATGCAATTGTTTTAATAGATAAAGTGACTCAAGAGGAAGGTTTACATGCATTAATAACAGTGCAAAGCTGGGGCGGGTGGCTAGCTAGCTAATAAAATACAGTAGAAAGTGCTAAGCAATTTATCCCTGTCCTATTAATATTTAAAACCACATTGCCTAGATGGTGACAGATTAATAAAGCTGCTGGCTTTGAGAAGAGCGCGCATAATTATAATTATTGTTTTACCTTTTTCCACTTATCCACCGGCTTTGACTGGCCCGTTATGTTTAAATTTAGGGCCATCGTTAATTCTTCCCACTTTGTTATGGCACTAAGCCTGCCGTGAGGTCCACCAGCAGGCTTATTGAGGTCTCCATTTCTAAAATATATACAAAATACACGAAAATTTAGAACTATTGATGTTAAATGATCATACTATGGTTATATGTTATATCATTCTTTATAACTGAAAATATGTGTTAAAACTTACTAACCTCTCCATATAGTCCACCATTAGTTCAAATTGGGAAAAACTAGTTCTCGTCGACATTTTATTTATTAAAGGAAAAAATTGCATTTAAATTTTTAAATGGCGGCGCGGGCAGTTTGTTGTGTGATTGTGACATAAAACTTTGCACAAGATGTCAAAATAGCAAAATCTATCTATTTCATTTAGTTATACGAGAGTAAAAGAGAAAGAAATATCAGTGTGAACTTCGTCCATACGGTTGTCGTCTATGCTTGGCGACATACGTTAGCGTCGTCTCGTTCGGACCAAATTATGAACTCATACTGCCAACTACTCGTAAATGGAAACTTTTTACGTTGCCTCGTCAACGTCAAGCGCCTTGTCGTTGTGGAAACTCATACTAAGGGTACTGCAAGTGAATAACCTCGAACTTGAACGGAGAAACAGTTGCCCCATGTAAACATAAGCGTGGTGTGGTGTGGCAGATGAAACTCTTGTTGACGAAAGGTGCGGTCCGGAGCGTGCGTTGACTAGCACGTGCCGCCCGGAGAAATCCTGCTGTACATTTCCGAGCCACAGACACACACATGCTCGTTGTACCTATTTCTATTTTACACTACGCACTACCGACAACTATAATTTGTAGCCACTTTTTAAAACGCTTTTAAAGCGCCTTCTCTCCGCACCGATAGAAACTATAGCAGCGATGATGCTGATCTAAGTTTTATCTTAAGAAGAACAAAGTTCAAATTGAACAACTTCATGGTGCAAGATATTCAGCGCATCGAAGGCAGGAAAGCAACACGATCTGTCTTACGAGATGTCGGGATTGCAACGCAGTGAGATAAACCGAAGTAATATTAACTAGTACGATTAACCCAGCTCGTTAGTTCACGTGTTTCAAACTTCCTGCTCCAAGCTCACCGTGCCATGCGTCACTAACGGTTTTGCAAGAACTGCTTTTCTTTACTGCGCAACGGCAACATTCCGTTAAAATAAAAATAATGGGATAATTCCTCAACTAGCATAAGCTGACAAAGACTTCTTAGTAGTAACTTGGAGCAATGCATTTATTGACCGTTCAAAGACAAAATAGGCAAATGACACTCAAAACTAAAAGGCATGCTGATGCACGTGTAAATATTTTTAAATAACAAACTGTGTCATTTTTACACGAAGAAAAATCAGAACGATGACTTAGGTTAATCCCAACAAAAACCGCAATGTAGGACTTTAATACGTCATTACGATACGAACTGCGTACGCAACACAAATTCTTTTAAGCTGACTGTATCCTATTCCAATTCCTTGAAAACATCAATTAACAAAAATGTAACAATAATTTAAATTATTCCATAAAGGAAATACAGACTCGTGCATGAACATCGAACTCATGATGTCATGCCAAATGGGTAGAAAGACTAACTTTCGCGATCGAACCGACTACCTGATGATTACATAAGAATTGTTATAGTTTATCCGTTTAGTCTACATTTCTCTGAAATCTATACACTTCCTAATCCGCTTTTTTAAAGATCGCGTGCTGGTGCAGTACAGTTTCGGAACCGCATTTAACAAGCGAGTGCGCGCACCGGAGCTACAGTAATTTTCTTCGCTTTATCATTACTCCAACGCCTCACATCTATCAGACCACAAGCCGCTTGCATTGTTTTCTCATGGTCTTGCGAACAAGCTTTTTGATCTATAAGTTTTACCTCTCTTTCTGTGGGAAGACGTTGGACTTCGCGTGTTGTCCTTACGTAATATCAAACTTTCAATACATTCATCGAGCGTAGTATTTACTGTTGCGACACGAGTTTATTGCTTTTCATCGTCACCAGCAACAAAACAATGCTATGTAATTTTAATGTCTAAGAGTCAATGCACAGTCACTTGAATAGGTCGTGACATTTACGACAGACGACTGAGGATGATGTATCAGGCTTGACTACTCAAGTCCCGTCGCAGCACGACATCGAAGATTATCTCAACCGATACATTTAGTTACACTTTCTCCGTAATGTGCAAATTCCATGTGTTTTAACTTTCGCGAAGAATGTAACGGCCCATGAACACCAGTTACTTGGCATTTGCATCCTACCGCGGGGTAAAGGCTTCTTCGTTCCTCTTTGCATTTTGTTATCGTGTGTAAGAGAGTTACATTATTGAATTTTGGTAACAACCAGACTTCATTATAACGCCATTAAAGTAACAAGTTACTCATTGATGCTGTTATGATATCATGTCATAATAGTTACCATTTCGATAACAACGTCGATAACGGAGGTGAATGGAAGCATCAAAGAGAATGTTTCATTGATAGAAATGTTTGCTATATCAGTTACTGTTTTAATAGCAGGAGTATACCAAGTAACAGTGAAGGTTGGAAATACGTACGGTAGTAGAGGGAGGATACAATTCCTTCCAACGTAACTATGGGATTTCAAAAATAACACAGTTCGCAAGATGCTAAAAGTACCTACTTGACGTCCGTTGAATATTTCATAACTTGTTATTTGAAACCTTATATTATTCTATATAGAATTGTTTTTTGCTTGACTTTATTCACGTTATACTTAGCCATTATTTGGCGCGGTCCTGCTTATTCTGGTCGAACCGGTTATACGCCTGGCTTTGCGACTGGACCTGCTACCACTCGCCAAATGAGTCGTGCGCGCGCCTACGTCGCAAATATGTTATGGCAGTATGTATTCAACAGAAACTAAATAAACTCCATAAACATGTTGGCTATTCACTAATTCGACTGTACCAATCAGTAACAAATGTCTCAAAGACCTTGAAATGTCACTATGAACTTAGTAAAAATAGTGCTGCGCAGGTGTGGCTGCCATCAAGATTATTGGAGGGTAGTGTTTCTAAAGGTCACACCTAAATGTAATTCGAACCTGATCCAATTAGCTTGGTCCATTATACCGGCTGGGCATGCCACTAGCAAAACGTGCATTTTTAAAACCTTTTAGATTATAACAACAAAACGAAGCACTATAAAAGTAAATTCTGGTCGATTTCAAAGCAGATGACTTCTAATAAAACTTTATAGGCAGTAGTTCTCATCTGTTTGAACGAATCAAACAAATTGGTTTGAGTTTATCGGTTTCACTTTCAGCATATTTTTATGGCGGTCATTATTACTGAAGAATTTTAGGTTCTTTTATGAGAGATATACAAACAAATTTGTAATCACCTGTCCAGCTTGGTTTGGATCATAATCCAAGTTATTGGGAGAACACACACCTTTATTTAACACGTTAAACAATATTTATTATAGCTATGAATGGTCCCAAAATTGTGTGCCATTAACTATTTCTATAACGAACAATACGTTGTTTTGTCGTAGTAAACAATATGTACATTATTATAATGACATCATCGTGAGTTCAGCAAGAAACCCATAATAGGCAGGCATCTTTTTTTTATTTTGACCAGCCCACAATCGGAAACTCGCTTAATTTTTAAAGGCACGCAGCGAAGAGCCATATTGGAAAACAAGTTTTGTTTTTTTTACGAAAAAAAAAATGGAGCTAGAGTCGTGTCCTTTAGACGTGTCATTTGAAATCATAGGAGGAATTTGGAAAAACCTAGTATAACTACTGTTTGTTTTTTTATAAAAATTGTAGCGTTATACGATGTTATTGTATAAGTACCTATTACCGAAATGAAAAAGATATTTCTAAACCCACATAGCGTAGCTTAAAGGTCACATGATCAGTAAAAATTGATAAGAAAAAACGTTTTTACATTCCTATTTTCCTCTTACTAAAAGGATATGTATAAAAATAAGTTTTTATCGAAGGAAATATTTTGTGATGAAAAACGTCTACAGTACGATTCGTTCGTCTGAGTTTTTGCGACGTCTAGACCGTCTGGAGATAACTTTAAACGATTTCCGAACGATTGACAATTTTATAGTTATCGAAACTTCAATCGGTATAACTTCAACGACAGCTCTACAAACATTTATTGTACACACTTATGTTTGTTTAGCGTCTATTGAGACTTTAGATTGCTGGTACAACCCGGTGCCCTAGTAACTACGTGTCAATAGAAGCCAATCAAGCGCAATGTTTCTTCCGAGGACGTAATGACATAAAATCATTGCTCCGCAACCACTAAGTATTGATCATTCACTAGTGAGCTTAAAACCTACATACTTAACAGCATAATTAGATTACTTAAAGACACTTCCGCAATAAAATAGACATTTGAGACTGCAATTACAGAAAGATAACCGTACTTGTTAGAATTTATGTAGATTTGCTTCATCATCGGTCATAAAAGTAGGCTGTACTTCGTGGATGAGGTTGAATGTAATCAATGTAACTGTAAAGCACTTTGAAATCGAAGGGAACGTACTGATTGATGTGTGAGGTCGTTTAATCAGATAAGTAATTGGTGGAGATAAAGAGGGGGCATTACTGACACTGGTGCACCAAAGCAATGCACAGTTGATTAAAACTTGAATCTTGTTTATGGACAATTTTATAGCCAGTATTTCATAAACTCGGTACTACTGCTACTAGTACACGGTGTCTATGGTTTGGTAATAACTATTCCGCTTTCTTACGGTAGGTGCATAAGACCACACTTGCACACACAAACGATTGCAGCAAAACATGATAGAAACATTATCATATTACAATATCTTTTTGAATCGATGACATAACATAATCTAAATGAAAACGCATACATTATCGATAAATATACCCCGAAAGGCGAAAGTTTCTGACTTGAGAATACCATTCGAGGAGAATACGTGACTCGCTAACTAAGTAAATATGCAATAACAAACTGAAATTTTGATTTTGTGCGGTGGATTCAAAGCCAGAATTCTATTTGTCTGCAAGCTTATTCTCTTATAACTTAGAGCCTACTTTTAGGGATTTTAGAAACGTAAGACGATGTAGAAGGTCGTCCAACGGATTTTCAAATCAATATCAGCAGAGCTGTTTGTTGGCTGGGCTTACACCGTACTTATGTTCGTTGTATCTGACTGTGGCCGCTATCCAGGTCGTGTTACAAAACGCTTAGCGAACTAGTTCAGGGACGCCACTGTAATTGAATTGTACATGATACTGGCTACTGACTGCCGAGTAATGTCAATTTATCGCTATTTCACTTTTTTTGCTATACTGCTGTTTTAAAATTATTTCGCAAAGCCTGCTCGCTTTGAGTCTCCAACAATTTTACATTTATGTTAAACACACAGAACTTTCTCTAAGTAAGAGCTACTAAATTGAATAATATTAAGTGGTTAGTTCGTTACTGCCTAATTACCGCTAACCTTAAAGGTGGCTCGGTTTTGGCTTGGGAGTATTTGTCTTAATTTCTTAATCGTAAGTATAGATGCGAGTCACTTTCGCAGTGATGAGAAAAGAATGTTAAACTGATCTTTTCTGCATCAGGAGTCCATCTCAATAATGATAGGTAGGTGCAACGAATGGACCATTTCACAACTAGGCAGCAAGTCGAGCGGAATGCGGGCCGCCACCGGCCTTGCAGCTTGCCAACACTGACCACTCTCGCACACTTATAGATCCAAATAGATACACTATCAGCGACACAAAGTGTTGCTGTACGCGTACAGAGTGCGATGACCCTAATGTCAATCTTCGCTATTTATTAGCGACTCAAACACTCGGTCGGTTAGGCCATTAAAAAGCAAGTTGACATCCTAGACCTATTAAATCCAGATACCGCGGCATTTCGCGACGATAAATTTTATAAAATCTAGGCAGAAAAAGGTGCGTTAGACATCTGTTTAGCAATTTGCATTAAACAAGTGGTTTAAAAAAGTCTAAATCAAAACTTTTACATTTTTGACCTTGATACATGTTTGCATATTTAGTCAAGTAGCTGTATTTTTCATTTTCACAAGTCTAGATAAAGCCTAATGTGCTCAATTCTTTTGCAAGGTCTGTCTGTGTGATTTACATTGAAAAGTTATTGAATGAAATTGTTATGAACTAACAAATGATATGAATACGTCAATAGGACAATTGTGGTGTTTTTTGGAGGGAACTTTATTATTGATGATGGCATGGTGGCTTGCAAAGCTATGTAAGCAACAAAGATATAATTAGCACACAATGTACTGGGTAGGCACATTATGTTCCAACCAATACCCATTGTTTGCTTGATGGATTCAGAATTCAGAACAAACCAACAAACTGTTGCTCTTTTAAAATTTCAATTTAAACTGTTCTCTTCGTGTGTAATGATCATTTTGTGCCAGTATGTCATTACTTATCTGTAATTACTCATTTTAAACGACTCTGGAATTTTACAGTTTACCCTTTGTTTGAACCAGAATAAGTTACATTAAATAATAGAATATTTTATATATAAAGTACAGCACAGAATGATATACTGTATACAAACACTGACCCAGATACGAGCCTGGAATATACCCTCAAAATTTGACATTGAATCTCAAGGTGTTTATGATAACTTGATGACACACTGTGAATCATAATCATGTCTTCACAATTTTAATTCCACTAATGTACTTAGTTCACAAATTGTATGTGCTTACAATTATGATGTGGAATATTTATTTTGTGGCTAACATGATTCATTAGAGATAATTGTTAAATTTCAAAGGAAAATCAATAGGAATCACAAACAAGTTAATGTTTATGATAATTATGAATAGATACCTGTGTTGACAATGGTTCAATTACTGATTACAATTTCTATTAGCTAATAATGTTGTATTAATTGCTCCAATGCATTGAAGAGCATTTTTATATTCTATTTTATAGAATTCAAATTTAGAATGTTTTTCTAAAACGCCAGTAACACTGATAGATATAATACATATTAATAATTCCTAGCACTGGTATTTTAGAATTAAAATTGGAGTTTAGAAAATCAAATGAAAGCTTAGAAATTAGAATATTCATTGGAATTTAGTAATAGGTAGTTATTTATATATAAAGCTAATGTTTTATACATCACTTTTTAAATTGCATGGTTTAAAATTAAATATTGTACAAAACAGAAGCATAAAATGAAAAATTTGGTGTATTTTAATTTTTATGTTTCATACTATGAAATTAATGAAACAGGTGTCAGTTGAGTACTAAAAATGCAGGTATTTACTTGAAAAGTTTGCTACTGGAATCAAAGATTTTCTGATTCTACCTTATTTTTGTCTCAATTGCATTGTATACATTATTCAAATTCTTTTTTTTATTCCAAAAGTATATTCAAGAATATTTAAGAGTGAAAGTAAGTCTGTCTGAATTTCAGAGATTTTCTTAGTTTCTTTTTCTAATAAGACTGACTTGGAAATTTAATTAAACAGTCTAGTTTGACTAGTTTGAAAATAGAACTAATTGCTCTGCATCTTAAATTGTTAGGTGTACAATAATGTAAAGAATCCTATACTCTATCATCAGTACTTTTTTCATAGACCTTTTTGATGCCACCAAAATGGAATGTGTAATAAGTAATGGTCCTCCACAGTCTACTTAAATGTGAATGTATTTTAAACTCGAACTCATATGCACTTGTAGAAAGTTGGTGAACAATCTACTGGATATTACCTATATGTCTGTGGTATCTTTAATAAAATTGTGGAAAAATTACAACAGTTAGAATCCACATTCCGCTTATCTCATGGTCAAAAATGCACCGCTGTTTTTCGCAAAATTTATTTGCGAACTCCAAACAAACTATGACTAAACTTTCTACTCCCAAAAATCTAATAAAACATTACATCTTCTGCTTTACATAATTATCGTACTACTTGAATTTGTTAGATCATTAAATACCGCAGTGATCCAGTGCATATACTATGCACGTTTACCCATAACAACAGCAGCTATACAATTTACAATTTGCTGAACAACCGACATGGAATTATAATGTCGTAGTCACTTACCCAAAGCTCAATACCCCAATTCATTTTCACGGCAATAGTATCCACACTTACACAAAAAAACACATTGAAGCTTCACTAAAACACTACAGTTGATAACAAGTAAAATTACGAAAATATTTCCACTATTATGTTGTTTTTTATCACTACCACCATTTCAAAACACATTCTATAGAAATAAACATGGCTGACTGACATGACATTTCGAAAGACTGGCTACATTGCACTGAGCGAGTGACGGACGGAAGTCCGAAAAATAATAGTGCTTTTTTGCAGTTTCTCTATGGATAATGTTGCCAGGATTTAATAAATTCCATCATTTGCAGGAAAAATAAGAAAACAAGTTTCTCAATAAATACGTGTTTATTATGTTTGCAGAATTAAGAAACAAATATTTTAATATGCCTTTGAGTATTAGCACTGCGTGGTTGTAACAGAGATCCATCTGAACCACGACGAACAAGAGCTGTCCGACGAACTTCCTAAAACAAAATATACGTTTTGTTGAGCAAAAATAAATCTAATTTAAATTCCAAAATTGACAGATTACATAGATATAAAAAATATACTTTGACGGGTTCCAGTATGGCGTGGTGACTAGATCTTCGAGAAGTTGGAGGACCAGTAATGGATGAGCATCGTGATGACGGTAGTGGACTCTGAAAGCGTAATTTTTGTATTAATTAAACATTTACTCCAATACATTGTAAGGAAATATATTATTAATTAAACGTACCTTAAATGTCGGAATAAAACCAAAATCAGATGGTAATGGCTGAGTTTGAATACTATGCATTCCTTCTTCTGATGCTACGGATACTATTGAAGGTCTAGCAGATAGTTGTTGAGCTAATAACAGTGGATCCGTATCTAACAAAAAAATATATTTTTTAACACCTTACATATTATAAATTATCAAACAATTTGTTTATAAAGACAATTTCATTTGTTCTTGTGCTATGTAAAAACCTAGTTATAGAGATTATAATGAAGTTTCATATTTGATTGAATGAATGATTTTTTGGCAGTAAGAAAACGTTTATACGTAATAAAATATTGAAATTAACTACTTTTAAAAGTACTGACCTATATTCATTCCTTTTGCAACTCGACTCGCTTGTACAAGTTTGCCCGCGCTTCGTCTGAATCTTATTCCTTTTTCAGCTTCTCTTCTCAATCTTTGAGCAGCAGCCGCTGATTCTGCTACTGCTTTAGCCATAGATCCCATTCCCGATCTCTTCAAATTCAAGTCCACTATATAACTCAAACATATAGCATTTGAAAGGGTACTATCACTTGGCTGAAAAGATAATATATAATAGTTTAGGTATTTGGAAGGATCGTTGTCGGAGTAGTGAAGTAAATTATACCTGGCCAATATTATTTACACTTATATCAAGTGAACGAAGTGGAGTTTTAACTAAGCCTATTGCTCGTGCTAGTAATTCACCACATGTTGGAGGATTTTCTGCACTTGTAGTTGACCACACTCCGGCTGGTGATTTCAATAAAGGACCTGGTGTTATTCCACAACCCGATATATTTAAACTGTAATATAAAAGGCTGTACAATTAAAGAGCTTAAATAAAAAAGTATTTTGTATTATAAGTTTAAGGTAGCTGTTTGCAACCTTGTTAAATTGCACCCTCTTGCAATTGATACAGCTATGTGAGCAATTCCTTCAGATCCAAGTTTTGTATTTAGTCGTAAGTCAAGGGTTCGAACTCCGCAACCGGAGTGGTTCAGAGCATGTGATATACTCTCAATACCAGAAGGACCTATAACAATACGTTTCACTGTAAATATGCGGTTTTTAGATAGCTATCTTGCTTGCGAAGAATCTTCTTAACTGAAGGTATTTGTGTCAAACCAATTAATTTGTTTACTACCGAATATGTTATCTGCCAAAATAACAGTTCGCAAAGCGTCACGTCTCATTATAAATTTTCCAATGGACGAAGCACCATCATCACCGATTTTACAATGACTGAAATCCAACACTTCTAGCTTTAAGTTTTCCGAAAGACCTCGCAGAATGTACTTTACTCGTTGACAATTCATATCAGTCCTTGTAATTCTAGAATAAAAAAAGTTGTTAATATTTTTAAAATAATCATGAACTAAAATAAATAATATAATAATACAACGTATTGATAAATAAAAACCTTAAAATCTTCAGTTGGGCACATTTTTCCAGACCACGAGCCAAATTTTTAGCATCGTTATTAGTAAATTGAATTGATCAGGACGGTACTGAACCCCAATAGACCGCAACTGATAAGTTATATGTAATTCAACTAAGTTAGACAAACTTCCCAAAGCAGCATGTAAAGATATGTGATCTGAAAAAGTTGTGAAATAATAGAAATAATTAAATTATTATCATGACGGATACAAGAAAGGCATTCCTTTGATCTTACCTCTACAGATTACTTCATTATCTTTGGATTGCTGTTTATTTCCGTTTTGCTTTTGATTTGTCACTAAATGAGCTAATTCTGGAGAAGCCATTCTTTGAACAGGAATATCAGTTGGTATCAAACTACGAATTGATAATTTTTGTATGTATGGTCCACAGAGCTTCACTAAAGTTGTAATCTAGGTAGGAATTAATAATAATATTATTTTGAAAGTTATCCATGTGGTAATCCTGTATCCAAAGGCACATTTTCTGTGCATAGATCTCTTAGTAAACACAATACATTGTTTTTTATACTTACCTTTTCTGGATCATATTGTCTAGGATTTGTATTTTCTAAGATATCAGCAAAATGACGTTCCATGAAAGCATTTATCCATTTTTTACCATCAGCCAATAGAGGTGAATCGGAGAATTTAGAGTGATAGCATCTTTTCCAGAAGATATCACTTTTGATGTTATCCACTAAAATCTGAAGAGGAACATCGGTGTCCAAGATTTGCAGGAAAAGTTCACGATCTTTCGCAATTAGTTGCTCTAATTTCGGGTAACCTGCAACATAACATTAGTTACATAATAGTTTACCACAATAACAAGCAACAAGTTCTATCAGAATAATATTTGGCTATCGTCTATAGCTTGAAATGCACTGTAAGATACATTTGGTGAGGCTTGTGTAGGTTTAAAATACATACCCATCCAATTTTCAGCTAACTTCTCAATACAGATAGAAACTAGTGATTTTGGAATGTTCGAGTCCCAATCAAATATTTCTGATTTGATTTTTCTTTGTGGTTCTATAATTTCAGAGTGTTTATAAGCTAAATAAGTAGTAAGTTTCACACTTTCTGGGAACTTCATGATTAAAATCTCGAATACTTTTAGTCGTCAACTTCTACTGAGTTCCTAGTTTTAGTAGAAATTTACTGCTATAGTAACAAATAACTTGTTGGGTCAATAATAAAAATTATTGATGAAACCGCACTTTGCTTATCATAATTATCTGCTGTCCCGGAAACCTTGTTTTTCATAGACAAGAACTTGAGATATAGAGCAAAATTGGTAAAATTTAATTAATATCTAGTAACACTGACCTGGTTTCCTTTAATTAAAAAATCTCGGTGAATAATAATAAACTCGGGGTTTATATTGTATTTGTTTCTCAAATATTTGTATTTTACCATATTTGCTATAAAACGATTTTGTAAATTATTTTTTTTTGACAAGACTTTACATTCATTGACTCATTCATTCAATCTGACGTCAGAACTTGGTGGAGGAAATACTGTCATTATTTTGATAATTTTATGTTTTGCCAAGGAGAAGTTGAAGTTCTGATTAGGAATTAAAATCTAATTTACTTACTCTAACCAGGATAAACAATCGTCAACAATGGACAAACACAACAGTTCTGAATTATTGAATTCAGACTTTTCGTTATCAAAGAACGCGAGTTCCGATTCATTGGACTCAGACTCAAAATCGAGTTCATTGAATTCTAAACACGGACAAGACTCCGTAAGTTTCCTAAAAGGATTAATTTATTCTTATTGAATTTTATAACAGCCGCTTCCCTGCTTCCTGTGATGTGACTTAGTTTAAGCTAGCGATTAGTCACTGCTGTGTGTGACTTGTATTTGTGGAGCAAACTTTTTCTTGTTCTTCCTCTATCGCAATGAGTGCGAATAGATCTATTCATATTTGCTTATTTATCAACTGTATCCATAATCATAGGCTGCAGGAATTGTCTAAGGCTGGTATCAATACATACTAAAACTTAGTTTTCACTTGAGTTGTCCTTGTTATAATTTCAATTTTATTTACAGCCACATGTACTGGGAGATATTCAACTCTTAGATGGTGAGAAGGTGATGAGTTTAGCCCGAGATGTGACTTATTTATGTCCATATAGTGGTCCGTCTAGAGGAGTACTAAAAGTGACGAATTATCAGTTACACTTCAGACCGACTGACACCGCTGCGTTACAGAGTACTCTTAGCGTGCCTCTTGGTGTTGTAAGTTATTTCTTTATATAAGTTAAACAATAACTTATTCCGTATATTTGTTTACCTTTCTGACAAAGTTAGAGTAATATCTGTAATATTTAATTTTACAGCAATTTTGATAGAAGTAAATTATTTGTCCTAGTTATAAATTATAACACAATAAGTGTATGAGTAAGTATGTATAACATGCATGTTATACATACTCTTTAATTCAAACTGAAGACCCAGTAATGGTGACACTAAAACATAATAAAATCAAATGTACAAGATTTTAAATATTTGATGACCTACTTATTATTATTATTTTGTGTCTAATATTTGTTGATTATCACTAATTGATTCAATGTTTTCAGGTTTCTCGAATTGAAAAGGTTGGGGGAGCATCATCAAAAGGTGAAAATTCATATGGCATTGAAATATTTTGCAAGGTAATTAGCAACTATTATGAATAATCTTATACACTTCCTGAATTCCAGCACATTACCTTGTAAGGTATCAATTGCTATATTGTCCCTAAGGCAAACATAACTAGGCAAGTGCTTAGAGCGCCCTGTTACACAAGCACCACGAAACAAGCATACTCATAGTGTCAGCTGCGTCAAAAAAATTAATGGTCCTAGTGGTGTTTGCCTAGGTTTAGGGTGTTTTGCTCTCCAGGTTTAATCCATTCCATTCATTTGCATCATCAAATTTGTACTGTCAAAGGTGTTTTTATTTTAGTGAATCATCAAAGATGTTGTTCATTATGTTAAATAAAAAAAATATGATTAAAGTAATTAACATCATTCTAGACTATGGAGGCTTTCACACATTCTTATTAACTGTTCAATCCCCAAGCTCTAGCTCCATTAAAGACATAATTTCCGAAATTTAGAGACTACTTTGTATGAACAAATTTAGGGGATTATCAACCTATTAAGACAGATTCTAATTCTAATAAGAGTGTTCTTAATAAGCAGTTGGACTTGTTATATGTATTAGTAAATTATTACTGTATACATATATGAAATCTGTTACTGGCTCATATGTTTTAAACTGTATAACTTCTTTTATTTGGTGAATAAAGTTATTATATTATATTATTTTATACGCAAATTATAATGTTTAAGTATTAATATTACAGGATATGAGAAATTTAAGGTTTGCACACAAACAAGAGAATCACTCTCGACGTGGAATATTCGAGAAACTGCAGCAATTAGCATTTCCACTGTCGCATAGACTGCCTTTATTTGCGTTTAGTTATTCAGAGAGTTTCTCCGAAGATGGATGGCATGTGTATGAGCCTATTGCAGAGCTTAGGCGCATGGTAAGTTCAAATAATACTAATACCTATACTTTATCTTGACCTTTTTACTTCTTATATAATTTAACGTCAGATATTTCATTCTCCAATGAGGCAGATAGTAATGAAGTGTGCTATTTGTAGTTTGTAGATTTGCCAGGTTTATTAATTTGTACCTATTATTGATGGAGTACAGCTACAGTTGAAGACTATCCAATACTTGCAATACTTAATCAACTCTACATGTGACTACCAATACAAGTGAATCCTTAACCCATATATCCCCAAGCGGTCACCGGTTTACTGCTCTCCACTAACTACATTATAGACCTTATTTCCAATGATTAGAGACTACTTTCAATGGGTTAAAAAAAAACTTATCTTTTTTCACCAGGGTGTAAATAACGACATGTGGCGTATAACTCGCATAAATGACAAGTATGAAGTTTGCGACAGTTACCCATCTATATGGGCAGTGCCAGCAGCCGCTAACGATGACTTACTGCGCTCCGTAGCCACGTTCAGGTCTCGAGGAAGAATACCAGTGCTTGCATGGATACATCCTAGTTCACAGGCCACTATTACACGGTGCAGCCAACCTTTAGTAGGGGTGAGTGAACCTCTTAGACTAATATTATTTTTAAGAATTTTACTACCAATAGAAATAGAACTGTTAAAGAAAAATCCTCCGCTAACCTCAGTCAGGGAAGTAAGGGTTGGCCGAGTTCGATTCCTGGGTCGAGCAAAGTAACATTGGGTTTTAAAAAAAAATCTCAATAGTAGAAAGGAGTCTGGATTTATGCCCGGTATATGACAATGGGCTCACCCCATGTCCCTCGTCCCATGGGACTGATAACATCAATAGTGAAAAGTGGGTGGTACATTGTACAGTGGCATTAATTGCCGTAATATTAAAGTGAAAAATAAAAGGCGTGATGTTATGTTATATATTTTAATTAAATAAAAACATGCATTAACTCAACAGAAACAAAATGTTTTTCCCTTTAACTTACTAGTATTATCGAAGTATGTATTTGTTTTATTATATTACTTCCTTCAATTTATTTGGGTATATGATATCATTTCTTCTATGGGATTTACTAAGGTCTTTCTTGGGGGATTCCTATGTACAGTCATTATAAGTGTCATTTCGTTGTGAGAATAAAATGTATCATAATTCATAATACAATGAATAAACAAACCGAAATTAGGTTACTAGTTTATTTTATAAGTAAATATTCTTGTAAAAAAATATTACTGGGTTTTTATAAAAAATTCTCAGTAGTAGCACGGAGCCTGGAATTGTGCCCGGTATATGGCAATAGGCTCACCCCATATTACATGGGACTCATAACATAAATAGTGAAATGTGGGTGTTACATTGTACAGTGGCATAATGTGCACCTCTGCCTACCCCTTCGGTGATAAAAGGCGTGATGTTATGTTATGTTATATTCTTGTAAACTTATTTGACTAGATGTTGGGTGTCGTAAACACCATGTTCTCACTGCGTCGCCTAAAGATTGTAAAGGCCTAAATCTTGCAAGCTTGTAAGAATGCCTGTGGCATTCTTGTGTCTTAATTACCGACATTCAAGAGGTTAATAAAGTTATAAACTTTTTATAGGTAAGTGGTAAACGCAGTCGCGAAGACGAGCGTTACATACAGTTGATAATGGATGCCAATGCGCAAGCGCACAAGCTGTTCATCATGGACGCCCGACCTACTGCCAATGCTGTTGCCAATAAAGCTAAGGGAGGAGGGTGAGTTACTTTTTGCACCTGCTGTAGTTTATTTTATTCCAGAAATCTTACGTAGATTTTAGGTATCAGTATATGGGAGACCACATCTCCTAAAAACTATGTCGATAAATTGAGATCTTCCTCTTATTTTTGGAGAATGTTTGTTGATATCATTTCACTATTAGGTACTACATACTTAGTATAAAACAAAGTCGTTATCCGCCGTCTGTCTGTTCCTATGTAAGCTTTTAAGATCTTTGAAACTACGCAACGGATTTTGATGCTGTTTTTTAATAGATGGAGTGATTCTTAATAAATGCCTGTTGCACCCTTGCGAAGCCGGGGCGGGTACTGTAATAACTGTTACACAAAAATGTTACTTACAGTTTTGTCCACAAAATTACTAACCCGATTTCGATAAATATTTAGTTTTTTCCTTTCATGCAAAAAACAATATTTTGCTTTGATTCAGGGGAAGAAGTAGGAATTCGATTTATTTTCCGAAAAATAGAGATCTCTCTTCCCCATATTAAAGAAAAATCTATATTGGATTTTGCCTACAGGAAAAATATCCAAAAAACAGGATGTTACAAAATTAATCACTTTAAAAAACACCTACATAGATGAATAATAATAAACAAATATTTCACAGATATGAATCAGAGGATGCGTACCAGAATGCCGACCTTGTGTTCTTAGATATACACAACATACACGTCATGCGCGAGAGTTTGCGTAAACTCAAAGAGTTGTGCTTCCCACAAATAGATCAAACTAGGTGAGTGACCGATATTGTTTTTTTTATTTGCTAATATTCTTGTATGATTTTTTTTGGGTATGGGAATGAGGTTACCCATGCTTTAAACAGGATATAATGTTCAGCAGATTGGTTTTTTTTTATTTATTTATAAATTTGATGGGTCGACGTTTGACCACTATCTCGCCTGGTGGTAAGCGATGATGTGGTCTACGATTGAGTACGTCGTAATTATTGATTTGGCAGAGATTAAAGTATGCAGTTTTTTATTGATTTGATTCCTGTTTTGTTGGTCTGATCATCGCTAGTAGGACTCTTGAATAAAACCCCTGTCTGTTGATGTTTTTTTTACAATTCAACCCGTAGTTAAGTATTTAGGGTTTTTTATGGGATAAGCCGGTAAACAAGCAGACTGATCACCTGATGGTAAGCAATCTGGGAACACACCTGGAACACCAGAGGCGTTACGAGTGCGTTCCCGGCCTTTTGGGGATTAGGAATTGAGGAATGTTGGGGAATTCAGAGATTGTGGAAAGGGGGGGGGGTAGTTGGGCCTCTGGTACCCTCACTCACCAGACGGAACATAACGCCAGCCTTATTTCACGTCGGTTTTCTATGAGGCCGTGGTATCATTCCGATCCAGCCGCCCCATTCGTGCCCGAGCATGGCTCTCCCAAAAGGGTTCGAAAATGAATGTTATGTTAATTTTGTTATTTCATTTTCAGATGGTTCAGTGGCATTGAAGCTACTTGCTGGTTGAAACATATTAAATGCATATTGGCTGGAGCGGTCCGTATAGTTGATAAGGTAAGCATTGACACTATAGCCATTTTTAACTAAAAGTTCTTAGTAATGTGGACGCATGGAAAAGAAATCATAGATAGGTACCATTAAAAGTCCGGTTGTAAAAATTTACCAAGTTAAACTTTACTACATTATATTTGCAGACTAGCTTTTACCCGCGGCTTCGCTCGCGTCACAATAGGATAAAAAGTAGCCTTTGTGACATATAACGATATACACAGCGCCATCTATACCAATCAATACTTTTGTTTTCCTTCGGGAGTATCAAATTTTTCCGGGATAAAAAGTACCCTTTTATTTAATCTGAACTTCTAACTTTACGTCTGCAAAAATTTAAAGCTATCGGTTTAGTAGTTACGACGTGAAAGCGGAACAAAGAAACAAACAAACTCACTTTCCGATTTATAATATTAGTACGGATATCAAAAACTACACACATTCTAAAACGATATTTTCTAACAACAGGTGGAAAATCACAAAACATCAGTACTGGTTCACTGTTCAGACGGATGGGACCGCACAGCTCAGCTGACGGCGCTGGCGATGTTGATGCTGGACCCCTACTACAGAACTCTAAGAGGATTCGAGGTCCTCATCGAGAAGGAGTGGCTGTCTTTCGGACATAAGTTTCAGTTGGTATGTTGTTTTTAGGTAACTAGTAAATTCAAAATTATATTGTTCGTGGTTTTTTACAAAAATTCTCAAATTCAAATTCAATTATTTGCAAGAATACATATTTTACAAAGGAAGATCTTATAGCCTTAAAGTCATTGTATTCTGCCTGCGAGCATTCTCTAAGGCCTAAACCGCACTACGGTTTACCGCAGACATTTTTCTATGTAAGTTTATGAAATTTGTTTTGGAAACTCCACGGTAAATTGTCGAGAATTTACAATTAATTAGTAAACAAAATTCTTCAGTAAGTGACACAATAGAATAACGATTATTAAAAATAAATAATATATCTTCATAAACTGCCTCGTTGTCCGAGTGGTCGCAACGCAAGTGCGGCTGCCGGGCAAGGGGTCTTGGGGTCGTTTCCCGGGCCGGGCAAAGAATTACGGACTTTTTTTTAATTCTCAGTTACTACTGCTTCTTCACGGAGTCCTAATTGCGCCAGGTATATGGCAATAGGCTCATTTATTACACTCATAACATAAATAGTTAAAAGTGGATGTTACATTGTACAGTGACATTAAGTGGCATAATGTGCACCTCTGCCTATCCCTTCGGGAATAAAAGGCCTGATGTTTTTGTATCTTCATAAACTAAAACATCTCTATTGATGCATCCAGTCTTATTTCATTTAAAGTTAAAGTCAAAGCATTTATTTCAATTAAACCATAGTTTGGTACTATTTAAACGTCAACAAATACAAAATAAATAATAGTCTGTCAGTCAGTCCGTCAGTGAAATTAGGTGAAGCTAGGTGCTCATTCCAAAATGTAGATTCGAATGGAGAAGAACGAGCAAGAAACTCCATGAAACTTCATTTAACTATATATCTAAAGAAGTTGGGTTAAAAACTAATTATTTATACTCTTTACAGCGCATAGGGCACGGAGACGAGCGTCACTCGGACGCAGACAGGTCCCCAGTGTTCGTGCAGTGGGTGGACTGTGTCTGGCAGCTCCAGCAACAGTTCCCAACCGCCTTCGAGTTCACTGAGAGACTCCTCATCACCATAGTGGACCATCTATACTCCTGCAGATTTGGCACCTTCCTGTTTAATACTGAGAGGGAACGGGTCAAGGAGGGTGAGTAGATAATTTTAATTAATTTATACTTAAAGCAACATTTTCCGAGTGTAACTCTTGCCCATTTTCTCATGACTGAAAACTGTTTAGAGCGAAATGCATCATGCAAGTCTGAATAGAGCAATGTTTTTACGTGGCCTCGATACTTGCGTTTTATCCTGTGTCATGGGTGCATTTACGAACATACAAATTCACATTTTACTCAAACCCAACAATTTGTGGAGTTTAACAGAATTGTTTTTTTCACTGGAATCAAATCCCCGACACGTTGCACAGCAGCCGATTGCCTAGCTATTGCGCATACCGTGCCGCCATCTTTGTAATCTATATAGTCTAGTTTGAATATTATTTTATTATTTAGATAGATACTTAATTTATCTTTCTTCTTTACAGAAGTGAAAACAAAGACAGTATCCCTCTGGTCATACATAAACAGCCGCCAGGACTTGTACCTGAACCCTCTCTACTGGGGTCCATCATCATTCGGAGCCAGTTCTCCCCCCTCCCCCTATTCTCGGCCACAAGTCGTGCTAGTACCGGTCGCCTCGCTCCGTGTCATCAAACTGTGGAAAGCGTTGTACTGTCGATGGAATCCCACCATGAGGCAGCAGGTATGTAGCTTTTTTTATGGATTTTAGTCTCTGAAAGTAAAGGTAAAAGCTACAAAGTCAGTTTGTTCGGTTTTATTGTGTTACTGAAATAAGTTGAGAGACCCTTGGTTTTGTCTATATCGGACCTAGTTCGTCCTAATTGGTTGAAGCAAACAGCGGTCATTTTTTAAAGAGCCGAACTAATGAATGCAATTATAAAATCTCCTTAGGAAGTTTGATTTTTCTTTTTAAATCTATATCTACCTTCGGCTAAGTGAATACCTCCTTCAGATTACGGTCACTATATTTTTTGCGCATTTATTGCGCAATGATAAATCACTTTTACACACCTAAAATTATCTTTCATAAACGAGTAAACCTTTTACACATAAAACTATGGTCAAATGATAATCTAATCTATTGACATATCAAATATCTTTCTCCCACAGGACCCTATCTACCAGCGAACTAGAGAGCTGGTCGCAATCCGGGCGCAACTGGAAGCTGCCGCGGCCGCCGCTGCGGGAGACCATGCGGCCAGGCAACATCGCCTCGGACTCACTCCGCCCCGGGTCGCCAGCCCACACCATGTATGAAACGAGGACCTCTACTTCTACGACAGCCATCTATCTGTCTGAGAAGTCATAATGGACCTTACGACCATTGCTGGTAACTTTCAAATCAGTTTATCAACGAACGTGCGTTTAAAGTCGTGTTTTCAATGACCTGTGTATGGTGTAACTACTTTCTCTTGACCCCCGGGTCGTTAGTCCTCGCCATAGGACTTCTACTTCTACGCCAGCCATCTGTCTGTCTGAGAAATCAAAATGGACCTTACAACCAGTGCTCGTAACTCTCAAAACTGTATATTGATGCGCGTACCCATAGAGTCGTGTTTTCATTGAACTGTGTATGGTGTATAAGCAATTACTTTTAAAATGTCATGCACACGAAATAAACAGTTATCGACCAGTGTTGGTAACTTACAAAATCAGTATATTGACGAATAGGCAAATAGATTCGTATTTTCATTGAACTACGATAGATCATAATAATATGGTATATAATTAACAGCACACATATTATTGTTATGCACACAAAAATACACCTTATCAACCAGAGTGAATAACCTTTCAAATCGGTTTAATAACGAGCATGCAATACGATTCATTGTTGTGTAAGTATTGGTTCATAACATACTGTTTTATAAATAACTGTTTCCTAAGATATTATGCACAAGTTGTCAATAATATTATCTCTCTTACGTTGATTGGGTTTCATCTTATTATAACCAGAAGCCGATTAACTAAAACTTGACATCAAGGAAAAATATTAAAATATTGCCAAATATTTTTACTTTATAAATAGGTATGCTTATATAGAACATAAAAACGTATATAATTAGGTCTTTAAGTATTTATGTGAAAAGAAAATATGTGTCTTAGATATTGCATGATTCAACTTATAATAATATGAGAAATCGAAAATAAAGCAAAGTCCATAATTATAGATACACGTTTAATGTTGTTATTGTAGTTTTAAATTTTAGCGATTAATAAAATTGTATAGATGTTTTATCTAACGAGCGCGGGTGCAACATAATTGTGTGGGTAAATGTATTGTACACGCACATTGTCTTTGTTTGCGTACGCTCGGGAACGCTCAGTTTCGGCCGGCATGACAATGAATGAGATTGCTGCGAGTTACGCATACAAGTGCGCGTATCTATACGCACTACAACTACGGCTCAACCGCTCTCGTGAGATCAAATAACTATAATTGTATATTAATAATCATACATTCGATGTTATGTATATGAAATATAGATTTAACAGTTTCAATGGTTTGTTTACGTTGTTATTCATGCAACATTAGCCTTGAGCGGTAGATTACAACTATTTATTACATATAAGTTGAAAAAAAAACTTTTTTAAACATTAAACTTGTGTTTTACCATCAGTCCATCTATCGTCCTGTCAGCGATTGGGTGCGTTCCGAGGCCTTAATACGAGTTTCTTTTACGTTTAAAGTAATCGTAACCAGTACGCGTTCGGCGCTCTGATTGGTTGCTTCATTGGCGCCGGCCAATCAGAGCGCTGAACATGTACTCGTTTCGATTACTTTAACCCATGGTATGCCAGAACGTGTATCTATGCGAGACGCAATGTGTTTCCTATTGTGTCTCATATACCGGCAGTCAAGAGGTTAAACGTGTACTAAGACCTCAGAGGTCATACCTGTTTACACCACGTATAAAGCTCAATTGTTTGTATGAATGCGCTAATGTCAAGAACTACTGACCCGATTTGAAAAATTGTTTTTGTGTTGGATAGTCCATTTATCGAGGAAGGCTAGGCTATAAAATATCACACTACGATCAATAGACGCCGAGCAGAATGAGTGAAGTAGCTAGTATGTAATAAACCCACTTAACTTAACTTAACTTTACCCAATTATCAATGTAGATATTTGTATTATAACTTTCGTGAGACATACTAAATATATTTTTATGTTTTCGGCTTACTCATGTAATTATTTGACGAGGAACTCGACTAGTTTCAAGCCATACTAGAGGCTCATATTCATGAGCAGCATTTCGCGACACGCTACGCGGCGACTACTCTACTAGTCGAGTTCCTCGTCAAATAATTACGTGAGTAAGCCGAAAACATAATAATAAATGTAGATATTAATTAAACTTCGTTAAGTGTTTTTTTTCTACTATCCAGTTTGTGGTCACTTTATTTGTCATCAATCATAACCTTTAATACTTATGAAATAAAGATTTGAATGTCAAAGTATTTATCAATGATTGGCGGTTTACACTATAATATAGTAAATATAATTTGTATTTTATCAGCTTTTTTATTGCTTATCATAAATTGTAAACAAGGTTTGTCTGTCTTGCACACAAAGACTTGACTATATATACGTTATTAGCAACTCCCGCGCGATTTCACACGGTCTGCTCGGCTCCTATTGGTCGTAGTGTGATATTTTATAGCCTATAGCCTTTCTGAATAAATGCACTATCCAACATAAAAAGAATTATTCAAATCGGTCCTCTAGTTCTGGAGATTAGCGCGTTCACACAAACAAACAAACACTTCAGCTTTATATAATAGTATATGTATAAGATATAAAATATAGGTATTTAGCTGATATTTGTTATATAAATCATTACGTCAACCAATATTTAGTCTATAAATACTATTTATATAAATTTATTCTTGATTATGCCGCCTTGGCCGAGTAGTTGCAAGTGCGACTGCCGGGTATGGGGTCTCGGGTTCGATTCCTGGGTCGGGCAAAGTATTAATGGGTTTTAAAAAAAAATGTTAGTAGTAGCATGGAGTCTGGAATTATGCCCGGTATATGGCAATAGGGTCACCCCCTTACATGGGACTCATAACATAACATAAATAGTGAAAAGTGGCTGTTACATTGTTCAGTGGTATTAAGTGTCGTAATGTGCACCTCTGCCTACCCATTCGGGGATAAAAAGGCGTAATATCATGTTATTCTTGATTATATTATTGTGTACGTAAACTCACGCCTTGATCCCATTAGAAAACACAATTTATTTAGTTATTTTATTTAGTATGCAGGTAAATAATAAATGTTTTAGTACGAAGACAGTCTTTATGTTCTGCTTTATAGGGCAGTAGACAGTATGAAAATTATAAATGTAATTAGTCCGTCAGTTAGATAATTATAAAATATTAGACACATGTTTTTTTTTATTTTGTCGTAAAGGAAAACAATACTTAGATAAAACGGAGTTAAGTTTAGGAGGTCGTTACTTCACGCTACCCTATAAAATGTAGTAAATCGTGACGTCATACGATATTTCAAATCAATATATCGTCGAAAGTATTTAATTTTGGAAGAAAAGAAAAACTACGTGTCTAATGTTTTAAAATAATCTACCAGAGGGACATTAAAATAAAATTTTGTCTAATACACTATTTTATGTTTTTTTCACCAATAAGTATACATTTTGTAGCCATAGGTCGGCTCAGTAGCCAAACAATGGTTACTGTCTCTGTAATGAATCAATCTAATTTTGCTTACCTGCATACCAAATAATTTGACTATACATTGAACTAAGCAACTAACTATTACAAGTGTGGGAGAGCCATACTTCGGCACGAATGGGCCGGCTCGACCGGAGTGATACCGACTCACAGAAAACCGACGTGAAGCAACGCTTGCGTTGTGTGTCGTCGTGTGAGTGAGGTTACCGGAGGCCCAATCACTCTCTCCTTCCCCAATCTCCCCAATCCCTGAATCCCCAACGATCCTCAAACTCCTAATCCCCATAAGACCGGTAACGCACTTGTAACGCCTCTGGTGTTCCAGGTGTCCATGGGCGACGCCGATTGCTTTCCATCAGGTGATCCGTCTGCTCGTTGACCGGCTTATGCCATAAAAAAAACATTTATTTTAATTTAAAAAGATGTTGTTTAACCCGTCGTGTGTCTAAACGTGGATCCACGCGAGACATATTGTATTTTCTATTATGTCTCATATCGGTGCATTCAAACTGTTAATGTCGTTTAACAATTAAAATTGTGTATTATAATATTGTACCTACTAAGATATATAATATGCTTGACTGTTGAGTTAATCTATTTTTATACTAAATAAGTAATCGTGTATTCCATTTTATCGATAAATAAATAAATATTTTATCTAAGACTTGCACACAGTACATAATATTATTATTATGATGAATAACACAAGCAATGTAAACTTTTATGTAAAGCATTTAAAAATACTTGTATTCAAAATTATATTATGTAAAGTGAACCTTGTGTAAGGAATATAAGATCGTATTTTAATATTATAGAAATAAGGAATGAGATGGCATGCTACTCGATGTTTGAAAAGAGGCTGTGTTTATAGCTTGATAAAGACCAAATTCATTTAACACACCAATCACGCTTTTAAACGGAGATTATTCAGAGAAATAAACAAGTATTTAATGTATTTAGGGTCGATTTTTCCAACGTCAGATCAATTTTAACTGAGGAATGACTTTGAATATTTGACAATTCTTCCATACTTTCTACAGTTAAGAATTGACTGGTGATTGAAAAATCGAATCTTAATGTTATATAGTTTAATAGACAACTACATTATAATTTAGACTCGTAATATATAAATAAATGTAAATAATAAAAATAAATGTTTACGAAAGATATTATTTTCTTTTTCTTTATTTCTTATTTATCTTCTATTGTGGATGACTTTACCTGTAACCTCGATGCGGTAGGTTATATATATCTATATATTTGTTAATGTATTGCCGATACAAAAAGAAGATTTTGAAAGATTGAAATTGCGTATTAGTCTGTTCTTGGTGCTTGTTTGTATCATATCATCGCAACTTATATAGCGGATTAACTCGTCGAGTACCGGTTTTATAGACACAATTAAAGAACAATAGGTCGCGGTCACCGGTGACCGCTTGGTGTTTGACAGTTTAAATCTCGTTTAAGAACTTAATTCTAAAGACAAGTTGTTTAATCGTTTAAAGATCAAGCTTATAGCCATCTTACTAATATTAGAAATGCGAAAATTTGTGAGCTTATAAGTGTGTTTGTTACTCATTGACGGGTGAAGGAATCAGAATGAAATTTGAAACCTCCTGGATAGATTATGGACTAAATTAACACGTATGCTGCTTTGTACCCCATGGGAACACGGCGCAGCTGGCACATAATATAGAATAATTATTATGTAAGCGACGACCACATAATTTCACAATAAAATATTTTGCCAGTTGTGTTGTTTCACACACCATCGCCCATTAACGCGTCCGCTTGTAAAATAAGACATACGGGGTGAGTTCACTCTCATTTTAAAACAACAAAACAATCAAGATATCTCATCGGTATGGCAGAATAACATGAACTTTGATAACTTGAAAAGATAAATTCGTATCATAACGAGTCAACATTTAAACATTCGTCAATGTACACTGTAATCGCTCAGACATATTAGTATTTTATAGTAATAAGGGTAAAAATGTTCAAAGTAGTTCGAGATAGTGCAATTAGGAATAAAGTCACGAGTTATTTGAAAAATATTCGACATGAAAAACGGTTTTTGGCTACTCAACAAGAAGTTGTGTCGTCGGCTGATGTCGTGATTATCGGTAAGTTTAAATGTTTAAATCTACTCATTTTTGCTCCTATAGTGTTGCACAAGTACTATAATATATTCTATACTAGCTTTTACCCGCGGCTTCGCTCGCGTCACAAAAGGATAAAAAGTAGCCTATGTGACATATACCAATACACACAGCGCCATCTATACCAATAATTTAGTTTTCCCTCGAGAATATCAATTTTTCCGGGATAAAAAGTAGCCTATTATTTAATCCAGACTTCTAACTTTACGTCTGCAAAAATTCAAAGCAATCGGTTTAGCAGTTTATGTGTTCATGCAGGAGTGTAAAACTGATTACAAAAGTCGAGTCAATTGTACTAAACTAATTCGAGTGTGTTAAGTTATTGTTTACGTAGAAATTTTCAAAAAGGTTCTTGGCGTATTTACCTAATTATTGTGAACTTCTGTGATATTTTTATACCAAACGCAAATAAAGGTAGGTACCTAAGTTTGCCGAATGTTAGGTTGCCCGCAATGGACGTTACGCTGTAACTGTAGGGCCGATGGTTGAAATTAGCTTGACCTAATATTATAAATGTAAAAATATGTGTGTATGTTTATTACTAAGTCACATCAAAACGACTGAAGGGACCAGGTTGAAATTTGATACAGAGGTAGATTATGGTCTGCAGTAACATATAGGCTACTTTTAACCCCTGAGAAAGCAGGCGAAGCCGCTGGCAGAAGCTATATTTCATACAATTTTAATGTTTTAGGCGGTGGTATAGCAGGATGTAATACGTTGTACCAGCTTACAAAACGAGGAGTGAACGCCGTGCTGCTGGAGCGAGCTAAACTGACAAGCGGAACAACATGGCATACAGCTGGTAAGCGTACATTGGTAATTTAGTCTGTAGTAACTAGTAGTGCCTAGGTAATGAAATTATATAGGAGTATCAATAGATTAGAATTTATTTTTAAGGGGGGGGGGGGGGAAATCGTCCAATTACTTCTCCCGCCTGGGTGAAGCGGGAGGGAGTGTCAGACTCTTACTGACTAAAAACAACCCTGTTCCTACTTCTGCACTTTGAGCCGTAGCCCTGGTAACTCGTTAAGTTTTTCGCGGCTCCGAATCGGCATCAGCCCTATTGGGTTGGACCCATCCGTGGTGGTCTGATGGCTATCTGATGCGCGCGCGGAATGTGATGCGCCGTACGCTTGGACATCAATAGAATACAATAGAATAATCTTCATTGTACACCATTAATAACATAGTAGATACATACAGAAAAAATAACAAACATAAATTTGAAAAAAATGGGTACAAAGGCGGTCTTATCACTAATAGTTATTTCCACCAGACAACCTTTGGGTGGACAAAATTGTGTACTGCGAAGAAAAAATTAAATAATAAATAGATTGAATATTTTTCGTTTTTATATGGTAGATAATAGGCTCACCCCCTAATACATGGGACTCATAACATAAATAGCGAAAAGTGGGCGTTACATTGTACAGTGGCATTAAGTGCCGTAATGTGCACCTCTGCCTACCCCTTCGGGGGTAAAAGGAAAACTTAACGGGTTGCTGGAGCCCCGAATGAGTAGAGTAGGGTAGTTTTTAGTCAGTAAGAGTCATTCGATGATGTCACAAAGATAGTAAGATGATGAACTGGTTCCTTTTTTATTTATGTATACTTTCTTTGTTCTTCTCTTTTATCACAAACTGTAATGAACTTGTTATAGTGATAAAAATATAGAATAATTAACTTCAATATAAGTGACCTTATGTAAATTTATACTTAGTTAATATCTAGTGTATATTTTAATTAACGATGTTTCTGATACCTAATATTTTCTTTACGTGTATCCTGTTAAGTACTTATAAAAAATTCCCTACACCATGTCTTAGCAAAGTAACTTTTACCTACCGAAGATCATTGTTTTTTTTAAAAAAAAACGTTGCCCCACACTAGGATTTTCTCATGTGTCGTGGGTGCGTTTACAAACATACACATGACAGCCAGACCCGAAACAACAATTTGGGGATCACACAAAGAGTTGCTCAGTGCGGGAATCGAAGCCGGAATCAGCCGGTTCCCCAGCCACCATACGACTCGTAAGAGTAAACGTAAATGCGTGTTTAATAATATAATTTGATCAATTTATAGGACTTGTATGGTCGCTAAGACCATGTGATTTAGAAGTTAAATTATTGCGGGACTCAAGGAAAGTCTACAGTACCTTGGAAGAAGAGACTGGGGACCATGCAGGGTGGACCAATAATGGCGGCATGTTCATATCTCGGAGTAAAGTAAGTCTACCTAAAAATAACTTTCAAACTCAAACTCTTTATTTGCATGTTAAAGTAATAAAAGGTCTTATGAAATAACAGGCATAGCTTAACGGCCTTTTTCAGGCGTTGCAAATTTTAGGCGTGTCACCAGCTTATTATAAATTACATTTTGGTTAACATTTTTTTTTACATATTTATTTATTTGTTCGGAATATAGGTAAGTACTTAAGGTATATAATATGTAAGTGGGTTAGTGCAAAATGTAAGTGGGTATTCTTAAAATGTATAGTATATTGTATATACATAGAATATTTGTATTAAAATGTATAGTATGTTGGTGTGTGCTTCTGGGTGTGAGGGATTATGTATGTATGGGGTAGGTTTTAACATTTAATTTTGGTGTTATATTTTTCTTACTTTCTGTGTTATCTCCCTGATTTCCTCTGATCTTTGTTTTGTAGGCGCTACTTTTACTTGGCGATTCCATTCAACCGATCTATTAATATCTAAGTTATGCCTATGCGTTTTTACATCAGCAATAGTTACAAGGTACTACTGCAGCTATAGTTAAGTATTGAGTTCTATATTCCACATAAAGTCTTTATTTCTATTTAAAAAGAGAATAAAGTTGCGTAAATCTTTTTTCGCAATTAAAATTGCGTTTATTTTTTTGTAATAAACAATCAATCAAGACGACCAATACACATTGTCTCGGAGCCCCAACTAAGATTACTCTTACGTGTAGCTACATCTACTTCCTAATTATAGTTACCTTTTTATTATATTTTCCTAGGTCCGAACACAAGAATACCTAAGACTACACACACTGGGTAAGGCATTGAACATTCCTAGCGAAGTGTTGAGTCCAGCTGACGCGCAGAAGAAGTTCCCACTCCTCGACCCTTCGGTGTTCCAAATGGCTCTCTACGCCTCTGAAGATGGGACAATAGACCCTTCTATGGCGTGCAATGCTCTTGTAAAAGTGGCTTTGAAAAATGGAGGGAAGGTGAGTGAATGTCGTTTTACTTTTACTACATATTAAAGTTTTGACAGTGTTAACACCTGAAAAAAAAATGAATTGCATAATGGGTGGAGGATTAGCTTTCAAGTATTTTCTGTAGCCACTCAAAGATTTAATCACTTCAACATTCCTGTTAGCAATCAAGACATATTTTTATTTTATTACAACTTTCTCAATTTCAATTTAACAGCTTTGTTTCAAGCCTACAACAACTTCGTAAGTCCCATCTATCTCTGTAACTAAATTGCGTCGAAATTAGTTCAGCAGTTTCGATGTAAAAGTCCAACAAACTAACAAATATGTAAAGGAGCGTCAATATTTGTATAAGTATTTGTTTCATCAACAATTGGGGATACGGGAATACCCCCACCAAGACCAGATAATATTTTTACAAGTTAATAATAAATATTTCTTGTATAGGTGTATGAAGACTGTCCAGTACTAGACGTCCATTACACACACAATCTACTCGGAAACAAGGAAGTTACAGCCGTACACACAGACAGGGGAGTTATCAAGACTAAGTGTGTTGTTAATTGTGGAGGTAATTAACATATATTTTATTACCACAACGACATTTTTTATCGTCCGAAAGGGTCTCATATTATATACATATACTAGCGGACCCAACAGACGTTGTCCTGCATATCCACTTGAATGTATAAACAAAAATGCATTCAAATTAGTTCAGCTGTTTAGGATAAATAACCTAAACATCGACTGCAGCACCATCTGCCGGGCTGATTTGTGAATCTAAACCATTCCCAGATCCCCCTGAACACACACAAAAAATTTCATCAAAATCGGTCCAGTCGTTTGAGAGAAGTTCAGTGACATACACACTCACAGAAGAATTATATATATAAAGATATGTTATCTATTTCCTTATTAGATCGGGCACAACTCTAGACATTGTTAATGTCCTATTATCTTTGTACTGTTAAGAATAAATTAGCATCAAGTATGTCTATGTACATTATGTTTGTGCATGAAACGTTAAGTAAATAAATAATTATGATTATACACTAAATGCATCCTTTTTAGAGCAAATATTACCAATGAATACAGATAGATACTTACTAAAGTTATCTCGAAGAGATCACATGTCTATTATTTTGTGAATTGTTTTACTTGCCCATTTAAGTGTTGAACGTATTGGAACACAATATTAGATACCTCTAGAAAGAAAGAAAAATTGTTTATTTGCACACGGTCACAAAGCACACGAAAAATTGATACAGTGAAGACGGCGCAAAAAGGCCAGAGCTCAGCTTAAATGCCGTGACCCGAGTGCGCTCTAGTCGCGGCGCTGATTACTCTACCTGTGATTTTCTCTTGCTAAACTTTTAAGCTTTGTTCTGACTGACCGAGGAGCCGCAGGCGATTGCCACGGGACGATCTCCTCGCGAGGCAGCCTTGATGTGTACAAGGTTTGGATCGAGGCGGCCTTTGAAAAAACAAAATACCCACAACGATCAGGCCGAGCATTTGCCTCGCGAGGTTGCTCGGTCAATCAGTACACGGCTAATGATACTTGATAGTAACAAAAGACTTTAAAAAGTACTAATCATCAGTCAGTATCAGTCATTTCAGACCCAATACAATAACCAAGGCAACATGACAACAAAAGAGAGAAAGTCAATATTTTTTTATGGCATACATAAGCCGGTAAACGAGCAGACGGATCACCTGATGGAAAGCAATCGGCGTCGCCCATGAACACCAGGAACACCAGAGGCGTTACAAGTGCGTCACCGGCTTTTTGGGGATTAGGAGTTTGAGGATCGTTGGGGATTCAGGGATTGGGGACATTGGGGAAGGGGAAGGTAATTGGGCCTCCGGTAACGTAACTCACACGACGAAACAGACGCGTTGCATCACGTCGGCTTTCTGTGATGCCGTGGTATCACTCCGGTCGAGCCGGCCCATTCGTGCCGAAGCATGGCTCTCCCACACTTGTTTTCAAAAACGTACTTACCAAAACAAATGTTTTTATTATTCACTTCTCAGGAGCATGGGGTCCCCGCGTTGCCCGTTTTGCAGGCGTTCCAAGCCTTCCACTGATTCCATTCAAACACGCATATGTGGTGATGGATGCGACACCAGAAATTAGAGGTGGTCCTAACATTAGAGATCATGATGTCGACTTGTATATCAAGGTGCAAGGAGAGTCGTGTCATGTTGGAGGCTATGAGAGCAACCCGCATATGCTTGACCAGGTATGTATAGATAAATAGCTTAATTTTATCCACGGTTTTGCCTTTATTTATTCAAAGTAACTGATGTCTAGCTAATACTCAGGGTCTTATTCTATTGTACCCACAATAGTTTTGGCTTTAGGGGTCATGTCCATCTGTAGAAATAAGGACGCGAAGTTCAGGTAGCCATCTCATGAAACATGGTCTTCTTTGTCCTTCCCCAAACTTCTAACTTCCGTAATATGTACAGTCAAAGGTCAAAAGTCCACCAGTGCCACCGTAAGACTACTATCGGATGCGCTGCAGCGCTTATACACATATGCACACGGATATTTTTATCCGTGTGCGTACGCGTGCCTGTGTTTATGCATACGCACGCGTTTTTATGCACATTAATATGAAATTACTTACACATTGCCGTGTGAACATCACTCACGGTGGCAGTGGACTTTTGTCCTTTGACGGTACATACGAAACTTAAAATAAAGCGTAAAGAGGCAACAAACAAACCGAATTTCGCATTTATAATGTTTTTGGAAGAGAACTTTTAATTTAATTTACCTTTTTGTATTCCAGGTACCAGATAACCTACAGTTCCATTTGTACGAGTTAGATTGGGACGTGTTCGGCGTCCACATGACGAGTGCCACCTCATTATGTCCCAAGCTCGGTACGGTTGGAGTCAAGAGTACTGTTTGCGGTCCTGAGTCCTTCACTCCTGACCATAAGCCCCTGCTTGGAGAGGATCCTAATGTTTTTGGTGAGTTTTTATGCTTACGGTAAATTATTTAGTATAAGATTGAGTTAGTCCAAAAAGGATCGGTAGTCTGACTTGTTTTTTTACTGACTGTCTAACTTTGCCCCCTAATCGGGTAGATTGGAAATTTATTAAGCACTTGTGTGCCCCTTTTAAAAATGCCGAAGAAGTCTTCTGTCCAATTTAAGTTGTTTAACAAGAATAAATTAACTAAAAATCGCGGGTAAATATTGAGAAAAGCTCTACTAGTTTCGAACCTCAGAGCGGTTCTTCATTCATTCATTCATATATGCTTTATTGTACACATTTATGTAGTTTAAAACAAACAATTCAAGTAAATATGCGTACAATGGGCGGTCTTATCACACAATGGTGATTTCTTCCAGACAACCTTTGGATGGAAATATTTGTAAGAAACCAGATAAGGGGTAGTTACGTGTACAATAAAATATAAAAATGCCTACAATACAACCTACAATAGATATAATATACTAGCAACATATAAAAAGAAATACATAAATAATATACAAAAATACAATAAGCTATGTGTGTGTGTGTTTGTGTTAGGTTCTTCCTCATGAGCAGCGTGTTCTGTTTAGGATGTAGAGCTTTTCTCAGTACTTTTTCGTGAGGAACCCACGATTTTTACTTAATTTAGAAGGTCTCACTAAAGTTATTATAAAAGGAATAATTTCTTGAAGGTAATGTTAAACAGTAAGTAATGAGTAAAACAATGTATTAACTTAATAAACATACGTAGATAAAATAAACGAAGTATTAAACTATTATAATTATAATATAGGTCAACTGGTCAACGTACTGAGATACACTTGTGTTATAAGATTTATTTATCGTATACATTGATCTGACGCAATGCCCCTATATCTACCGCTAATAGTAACTATTTCGCTTATGAACATGTAATTATAATAATCATCTTTTATATCTAACTTGCCACTCCCACTAAATTTGCCTGAGAACTGTGTTAAAATCTGTTATTTCAACCTTAGATTTAGCTATTGCCCGCGATTTCGTCCGCGTAGATCCTGTTTTATCCCATAGGAGCATTTAATCGGGGTAAAAATGTCCTATCACCTAAGTCAGCCCATATCCTGCCTATATACCATCAAAATCCGCTCAGTATAAACATCCCAACGAAGAAACTCAATCATTTATAATATTAGTGTGATTTACATTATCAATTACTGGAATCTTTTACGCTACGCTGATTTTACTTTAGACAACGCGCAGTTACTGGACGTAGAAATATGAAACTTAACATGTAGGCTCGTTGGGGAATGTTAAGCATTAATGGGATAAATTTAAATTAATGAAATTCATACGAGAACTCGGTAAAACAGACTAAGCGTGTTTGAAGTCTAGAGAAAAACGTTCGAGTGTCAGATATTATGATAAATATACCAAAAAGACGATAAACTTAGCACATTATTATCTCTAATGCATAGAAGTATGTGTAATGCAGGTCTGTATCACAACTGCGGCTACAACTCGGCCGGTATGATGTTTTCTGCGGGATGCGGTATACAAATGGCGGAATGGATCGTAACTGGAAGGTAAGCATACCAGATTATGACTTAAAAGTTCTATGGGTACAATTTTTATACAATTGACGAATAGAGATAGATCTTATATGGGATAAGCCGATAAACGAGCAGACGGATCAACTGATGGTAAGTAGGTAATCGGCGTCGCCCATGGATACCCGAAATACCAGAGGCATTACAAGTGCTTTACCGGCCTTTTGGGGACTAGGAATTTGAAGATTGTTGGGGATTCAGGCAAGCAAGCGCTGTTTCACGTCGGTTTTTTGTGATTCCGTGGTATCACTCCGGTCGAGCCGACCCATTTGTGCCGAAGCGTGGATCTCCCACACTTGATGAATGAAAGAAATAAAAAAAGGCGAGCCAAAATGCAATTGAGCGTTCCAACATTTTAGCTCAGATTCTTTGTTATGTAAGCCCCATTATACGTGAAGAAAATAGTCATTTAGTCCCCCAAAGCAAGTTAAATCAACAATCGCCACAGTGGCCATTATATAGTATTTATTTGTACACAATATATATTCTCTACAATAGATAGAGTTATAACTACGACCTCCTGCTGTCTATACGAGCATATAAATAACATGGGAGGTTATCACAGTTATCGAGGATTTGCACAAAACTGCGATATTAAAAGGTATAAAATAAGGTATAAAATAATAAAAATGAGGCAGGTTATTAAATAATAACTATTTTATAGCTGTTTACATATAATCCACTTGACCTGCTATTGCTTACTTCATATTAATTTGACATTAATAGAGGTACTTTTTCTAGTCATTGTATCTGTTCAACCATGTGTAGAACTTCTTTTTATAATAGGTGGGTTGGGTGAGCCTATTGCCATTACTGTTAAGTGTCCCCTTTATAAAATATTATGTTTTCGGCTTACTCACGTAGTAATTTGACGAGGAATTCGACTAGTTTCAAGCCATGCTAGAGGCTCATATTCATGAGCAGCATTTCGCGATCCGCGACGCGGCGACTGTCGCGCTGATACGACTGTCGTGAGTAAGCAGAAAACATAATAATTTATTTAGTATGTCTCACGAAAGTCCCCTTTATGCCCCAAAAGGGAGTGGAAATCTTTTAAAATGTTGGGAATTTCATACTGTTCTTTATAATAAGCAAATGCCATAAAACCTTTTCATTGGTATAATGAAAAGATCTAATCTAAGCTTGACTGACACATTTCCAAAGCAACGCCTAAGTTACCTCCCTTACTCAGTTATTGAAAAATACAATAGAATTTTTCTTATAAAACAGAAGACCCATGAGATAGCATATTATTATGTAGGTACAAATGACTCACAACTATTATTATTATTTATACAGCATTATCATTCACTAGAAAATTGCAAATGTAATTGTTTACATAGTTAAGATAATTTCAACTAATTGCATCATTCATAAACTAGACGACTTGTGGATTACCTACTTATCTATGATGCAATATTATTGATTACTGTGATTAAGCATTAATTATATCTTATATGAGTTTGTGTCTAGGAAAATGATAGCTTTCTGTTTGTCATGCTGATCACAATTAGCTGAATTCATTAATTGATGAGTACCTATGCAAGTTAGATTATTCATGTCAACATAAATGTTATCTATTTGTTGCATTCTGAGACGGGAATAGGGTAGTAAACAGTGTATTAAAATTAAAAATGTAATAAGTCCGTCATTTAGATAATGAAAAAATTTTAGACACATATTTTTTTATTTGGTCGTATAACTAAACAATACTTATATGAAACGGAGTTAAGTTTAGAAGTGGGAGTCGGAGGACATTTTATAGGGTAGCGTGACGTACACGCTACCCTATAAAATGTAGTGAATCGTGACGTCATACGATATTTCAAATCAATATATTGTTGAAAGTATTTCATTTTGTAAGAAAAGAATAAATACGTGTCTAATGTTTTAAAATAATCTACTAGATGGATATTAAAATAAAATTTAGTCTACTACCCTATTGCTAAGGAGATACAGATGATTTTAATTGAATATATTACCTTGGGAATGGAGTTTGGAATCAGTAGGTAACAGTTGCCTATCTATTGTAGTTGTTGCGAAAAAATAAAATCGACATTTATCCCATTGACCACATCTAGAGGGAAGAATGACAGTTGCCATTATTTTTTATGTTTGTTTTTCCCAATGCCTTACTCTTAATATAATTTAATAAATTCACAGACCACAATACAACATGTTCACCTTCGACATTCGTCGGTTCACGCCTGGTCAGATGTCACGCCCACATTGGATGCGTGAAACCAGTCACGAAGCGTATGCTAGGAACTATAACATAGTGTTCCCTCACGATGAGCACTTAGCTGGTAGAGACGCGAGCCATGATGCCTTGCATCAAGAACTTGTGGAAGATGGAGCAGTTATGCAGTCTAGAGCTGGGTGGGAACGACCAGCCTTCTTTTTGCCCGGAGAGAAGGTGCGTGAAGTTTTACTAATCACTACGTAGTATAAAACAAAGTAGCTATCCGCCGTCTGTCTGACCCTATGTATGCTTAGATCTTTAAAACTACGCAACGGATTTTGATGCGGTTTTTTTAATAGATAGAGTGATTCTTAAGGAAGGTTTATTTATATGTATAATACATGCATATTGCACCCGTGCGAAGCCGGGGCGGGTCGCTAGTTATAAATATATAATAGTGATTTATTCGGTTTTGTCGTAGAATTTTCGCAGATACAACTAACAGATTACAAGTTTTTTATATATTTGATGGGCCGACGTTTAACCACTATCTCGCATGGTGGTAAGCGATGATGCCGTCTACGATGGAGCACGTCGTCCCATAAGCAACCTACTCACTCGGGTCTTTGATTTTTTATGAATATTTTCTATCTTGTCAACAAAAATACTTCTATTTTCTTTATTAAATTATACATACTAAAGATAAATGTCAATCAGAGTGGCTAGTGAGAGTTCGTTTTACGTTAGCGCGAACGTTCATGACGTTCGGCGCTCTGATTGGCTGTTCCAATTTTACCAACCAATCAGAAGGTCATACGCGTTAACGTTTCGATCGCGTGCAAATAACGTGCAAATAAATAACTTGCACTCAGTACCTTATTTTGAAGTATTTCGTTTGCAGTGGACTAGAACACCGTGCTAGATAGAATGTGGTTATGAAAAAACTTATTTAATTTCAGATAAGAGTACAGCAGTACGACTGGGGTGGTGCCCACTCTGATTACCCCAGGAACATCGACCAGCGATACGAGGAAATTCTCAAGGGAGAACATTCCTTCGATTTTTCTAAACACCACAATATTGTAAGTAAATTAGGACAGAATAGAATATAGAATAATCTTTGTTGTACACAGATTTGAGACAGTATATAGAGCTTATATAGAGCTAGAAAATCAAGAGAATAGGGCGGCCTTATCACTAAAAGCGATATCTAACAGGCAACCTTTGGGTGAATAGAACACTACCTCTATAGTAAGATAGGTAAATGATGTATTATGGCAAGATGTAAGATAAATGTAAATGAGATGGAAGAAAAACTGAAAACATTTTTTGACACTGAATGAAATCGACTGCGTCGTTGGCCGAGTGGTCGCAAGTGCGACTGCTGGGCAAGGGGACTCGGGTTCGATTCCCGGGTCGGGCACAGTATTACTGGATTTACAAAAAATTCTCAGTAGTAGCACGGAGCCTGGAACTGTGCCCGGTATATGGCAATAGGCTCACCCCCCTATTACATTACATGGGACTCATAACATAGTGAAAAGTGGGTGTTACATTGTACAGTGGCATAATGTGCACCTCTGCCTACCGCTTTGAGGATAAAAAGGCGTGATGTTACGATGTTATTAAATTGAGTCCGATATGTAACACTAAGTTAAGTTTAAAATCTTTAAGCATGTTTCTTCTACCTCAGATCGGTAAAGAAGCCTTAGCGTGCCGTAATGCAGCGGCTCTATTCAACATGTCGTACTACGGCAAGTTCTACCTGACCGGGCCGGACGCACAGCGCACTGCTGACCTCGCATTCACTGCCGATCTCTCTAAACATGATGATAGGTAAGGCATAAGAGAATTTACTGTTATGTTGCAGAATACAATGTTTTTCTCATGGAATAGGACAGATCACCTGATGATAAGGTATCGGTGCCGCCCCTAGACACCGGCGACATCAGAAGAGTTAAAAGTGCGTTACCGACCTTTTGGGGGAACCTAAGTGGGGGGGGGGGATAACGCTTCCGGTATCCTTATTTTCTTTCTTTAATGGGGGGGGGGGGTAACATCTAATGACTTCATTCGCCTGGATCAGACTCTTGGTGACTAAAAACCGCCCCGCTCCTGCCCTTCAAGCCAGAACCCCGGCAACCCGTTAAGTCTTCCGAACCTTAGGGGCTATATTTCAACAAAATGCTGGTGGCGCAACTAACCGAGTTAGTCTATACGTAACGAAGCGTAGGCTCTCTTACTTAAAAAATAAAAAAAAATTAACGCACTTTAATAACTTTGTCGTTTTCCAGGGTGGTGTATTCTCTGCTATTGAACGATAAGGGAGGTGTGGAAGCTGACGTCACTGTCAGCATTCTAGATGGCGGCACTGGTGGGCTACACGAGCCTATCTTCAAGGTATGTGACCGTGGGTAGATGTCATTAACGTATAGAGTAGAGGAGAGGAGAAGAAAGGAGTACCTCCTTGCTAGAAGTTCCTAAACACTATTTTATGAGTGTTATATTATACTTAGCACATCAACCCATGTGCCTGTGTGCTAATATGTTAGCCAGTTTGCCCATACTAACTGGTTAGCATACAGAGAAGTAAACACTTTAACCTTAATAAATTTTCACCTGATCCAGGTATCGAATCTCCCTTGCCCTTCTCGTCAAAAGTCAAAAAGTCAAAAAGGCAAAAAGTCAAAAGTCCCAACGCAACTTATTTTTTGACAGTCATTCTACAGTAACTATAATTGATTAAAATTAAAATGTCTTTCTCCCAGGGTCGTGGTTACTACGTAGTTACAAGTGGTTTTAGTGCGAACCATACATTGGCCCACCTGCGCCGGATCATCAACACGCATAAATTGCGTGCCACCATCACTGACGTCACCAAGCAGATGTGCATTCTTAGTGTTCAGGGACCTGATAGGTAAGAAGTTCTTTAGTTAATGTTAGCAAAATATTTCAAAATTCATTTATTTGATATAGGGCGGTAAACGAACAGACGTATCATCTGATGGTAAGGAACCGGCGTATAGACATCATTCCAAAGGAATTACTAATGCGTTGGTAATCTTTTACTTTAGAGATTTGAAAATTGATAACTAACTTTGCACTCGTAGGCGAGGGTTTATTTTACCTTGGAAATGGGGTCCAACCAATCGGTGTGATGAGTGAAAATTTTGGAATCGATTTTTTTATAATACAACTTTGCCCCACACCAGGATTTTCTCCTGTGTCCTGGGTGCAAACGTTTACAAACAGTTGCCTTGCCACCGCGCCAACCGTGCCGAGGTAGTGGACAGACACAACAAGAAAATTTTGCAGTCAAATTGCTTCATTAATCAACCAAAAGAAGACCTTAGACCTTAGAAACGGCTTTAAACTGTCAAAAACCGCGAGGACACCGGTGACCGCAACCTATTGTTCTTTAATTGTGTCTATAATGACGGTACTCAAAGTGTTAATAACCTACCTATTCCTACATTTCTATGGAACCTATGTAAAAATCTTGTGTAAATCTCCTTCACAGCCAACGCATCCTCCAACGCTATACCGACGCCGGTCTCTCAAACGACGCCTTCCCAGTGAACACACATCGCAGCATTCACGTCACCAAGGCAGCTAACACTCCAGAAGACAAACGCTACAGATGCAGGGCATTAAGAGTCACATGGTCTGGGGAATTAGGGTGGGAATTGCATGTACCGTCCGCTCATGCTATACCGGTATATAAGGCGTTGAGTCGCGCCAAGGGATTGAGGAACGCTGGCTGGAGAGCGCTCACGTCTTTGAGTGCGGAGAAAGGTAGGTTTATAAGAATAATAATAATTGGTTTATTGTACGCTATTTAAAGATTAAGCGCCGGTTTCACCACCTCCGTAAATGTACCGGATAAACTTGTCATATTCATACAGGTTACGTTCTTAACTATTTATCTGGTGTAAAGGGGCTATACAGACATCGTCAATCGGCCCATATATCAAAAACAGATACATAATTATTCTTTTATGCATGTTTGTTTGTTGTCATGTAGTAAACCTTAAGATGGATAAGTAACCGTTGTGCGTTTTTGTAAAACTATAAAGTATTTTTTTAAACGAGTATATAATAACTAACTAAAAAAAATTACGGTTTACTCACGTAAATATACTGAGAAAAGCTCTACTAGTTTCGGGGTACAGAAGGACTCTTCTCATGAACAAGGTGCGCGGTCACGGCGATGTCACGCAGCCTACATGCCGCGACCGCGCGACTAGTAGAGCTTCTCTCAGTATATTTACGTAAGTAATTGTCATTTTTAATTTATTCAGTATGTCTCATGATAGTTATTATAAAAACAGAGATTACATATACAGTTTTATTTTAAATTCTGCCTGACTCTGGTCTCAAACCCTTATGCTTGGTAGACACTGCGATCCAACAATAAGTATTGGCATAAGTTTTAATAAAGCACTTGCTGTATAATATTTTTATTACAGGATACCACCTATGGAACGCTGATTTGAGAGCCGATGACAACCCGGTAGAGGCTGGTTTGGGCTTCGCGTGCAGGAAGGATGGAGACTACATTGGGAATGAACATGTTACCAGAGCCAAGGCCAACGGAGTCACCAAGAAATACGCATTCTTTACTCTTGATGAAAAGGTATTACGCATTCTTTACTCTTGAGACATAAAGCATTTGAACATAGTATTTACCCTATTTATTTTTAAAAGTCAGTTATAATTATTGTACTAGCTTTTACCCGCGGCTTCGCTCGCGTCACAAAAGGATAAAAAGTAGCCTATGTGACATATACCAATACATACAGTGCCATTTATACCAATACTTTTGTTTTCCCTCGGGAATATTAAATTTTTCCGGGATAAAAAGTACCCTATTATTTAATCCAGACTTTAAACTTTATGTCTGCAAAAATTCAAAGCCATCGGTTTAGTAGTTACGGCGTGAAATCGGAACAAACAAACAAACTCACTTTCCGATTTATAATATTAGTAAGGAAGTAAGGATTACAGTTAGGCTCTATCACCCCTTTCGGTAAGTTTCGATTAGTCTAACTGGGGGATATTTGAATATAGTTATAGTCTTTCGAATGAAATGTGTCAGTTGAGCTAATAAACAATTAATGTGTATTGATTAACATTAAACAGATCTTTAGTTAAACACCACGTGGATCAAAGTGGCCGGCAGCGCGCGGGGCGTTAAATATTGATCAATTGCCTGTTATAATTCTTTGTCAGTTGAACTTTAAAGAAAGTATTAACATAAAAGACTGCCTCGTTAGCCGAGTGGTCACAAATGCGACTGCCGGGCAAGGGGTTCGGGTTCGATTCCCAGTTCGGGCAAAGTATTACTTAAAAAAAAACTCAGTAATAGCACGGAGTCTAGAATTGTGCCCGGTATATGGCAATAGGCTCACCCCCTATTACATGGGTCTCATAACATAAATAGTGAAAAGTGGATGTTACATTGTACAGTGGTATTAATTGCCGTATAGTGCACCTCTTCCTACCGCTTCGGCGTAATGTTATGTTATGTTATTAACATACACAGCTATAAATACATTAACAACTAATTAACACGTGTATTTAAAATTTTTTAGGTGGCAATCTTCGGTCAGGAAGCCATATTCAGAAACGGTGAACCTGTAGGTTACCTTAGGAGGGGAGACTATGCCTTCTACCTAGACAAACCTATTGGTATCGGCTACGTGACTAACAAGGGCGACCTAGTCACCAAAGATTACTTAAAAGAGGGAGATTATGAGATTGAGGTACTGGGACAGAAGCACAAAGCGACATTGCACTTTAAATCTCCATTCGACCCTAATGGGCAAAGGTTACTTGGAAACTACGGTCCTCAAGGCATGGACGAGAATACCCATGAACCCCACGCAGGACAAAATGAAAGAGCTGGCGGTAGTGAATAAATTCCTTAGTGTAGAATGATCTCAATTGTAAATTCTTAATAAATCCTGTATGTATGTATTGTTATTGTTCGTTTTATTTTATTTTCTAGTTTCTGCTAAAATGTGGCCAATGTTATTCCAAACCACAATCTACCCTTGCTTTAAAGTTTATCCCGATCCCTTTAGTCGTTTTTGAGTAATAACACACAAACCACAAAGTTTCGCATTTATAATATTAGTAAGATAGAAGGTTTATATATTCGATAAGACAAATTACCTACTTCCCAGAAGTCCCGTGGTATTTTATTATTATTATCTATTAAAAGCGTGGGAAATATTATATAGTTAATGGTATTTTTATTGTTTCGTTTTATCTCATTAGTATATTGCCAAATTACCATGTCCATTCTTGCCTTTTCAGAAGTCACCTGGCATTTTTTTAATTTGAAACTGGTAGAATATACCTATGCCGAAATAAATAAGTATGTGTATCAGAATAGATATTTATTTCAAATTGAGTATGGTAAATAAAAATTTAATTTGAAATTAAAACATTATAGGCTGATTTTTTTACTTTTCACGATTTTTAAATTTATTCTTACTTGTAAACTGTACCAATAATAATGTTTATAATGATGCAACAATTATTCTGGAAGCAAGGATTTGATTGATAAAACCGGCTAGCTGTCTCGTTGCTAGTCTGTTTTACTAAATTTTTGTAAGCTTTTCTGTGCATCTTTGCTGTACTTTGAAGCGGATAGAAGGATTGAATTGAGAACGTCCTCCTTTTTGAAATCGGTAAAAAAGTAATGTCAAAACTCGGAACTTGGAAACTTTCTGTCTCCGCTCGCTACCTGTCACTGACCACACAGGGTTGCCAATTTAGAAGTTTTACCTTTAAATGCGGAAGTTACACAGTTATTGATATTTTTGTGGTATATTTTTTCAGAAGTATGATTCTTGCCTTTACATAACATTATGTTAAAAGCATAAAAAATATGTACCTTAAAACTTTGTTTTAGCGGTTATAGACAACCGATAAAATTCTTCGTCTTTTACACAAGTTAATGACCAAGAATAGGTACCAATAGTAAAAGCTTTATTACAATTACACATTTTATAACTCAAACGTAATTTGAAAAAGAAAAAAGCTAAATTTATGAATAAATAAAATAATAAAAATAAACAAATAAAATAGTTCATAATAATTAATAACATGCGAGTTTTGAGGGGTAAAAATTTGTGAGTTGGCAACACTGATAATGTCAAAGTGATCTAATGAGGTTATGGGCTGTGTTTATTTATTATTGTGATTCCAGTCGAGCAGACAGTACGGGTTTACTTAAGATTGAATAATAGTTGGAAAGTGAAATAAATAAGTGAAAATGTCTGTAACATTGCATACTGACGTAGGTGATATTAAAATAGAACTATATTGCGAGCAATGTCCAAAAGCTTGTGAGAATTTCTTAGCTCTGTGTGCTAGTGATTATTACAACGGCAGTCTGTTTCATAGGAATATTAAGGTAAGGAAATTCACATTAACAATATTTTATACACTATTATGTTTATAATAACACACATAATATTGATACACTAATTTAATGCCTAGGAACAAATTGCTTCAAAAATAACCTAACATATTTTGTTTATTTATTTCTAGGGTTTCATAGTACAAACGGGAGATCCTACAGGTACAGGAAAAGGTGGAACTTCTATCTGGGGGCGTAAATTTGAAGATGAATTTAAAGAAGAGTTAAAGGTATGTAAATTATAACATCTTTTTTGATAATTTGTTTGAGAATTGAAGATAAACTATTTACATATACATTTCCTATTAGTGAAATATTTAATTATTATTCGATATTATTTAATAAACATAATGTATTAGGACTGCTTTGTATATGGGCACCAAGCATGCCATTGTGTTATGTACCCATGTAACATTTTCATGAAGGTGCAGATCTAAAGATATGTTATAAGTAGCAAAGTATTTTTTTACTAAGAATGGTAATTAGGGGGCATTAGTCACTCATGGTATTTTTTATAATTTCCAGCACAATGCAAGAGGAATGGTGAGCATGGCAAACAATGGACCTAACTCCAATGGCAGTCAATTTTTCTTCACCTATGGAGAACAACCTCATCTAGACCTAAAATACACTTTATTTGGCAGGTAAGATAATAATAAATTAACATAATCAATAACCACATGTATCGATAGTGATGAAACCTTTTTGTTAAAAATAAAATACCACATGTGTTGTTTTTTGTAAATTATGCCTGAATACTGAAAGGTTACACAATTTTAAGTTGTGTATAATTATAGTTCTTGGCAGTATAGTTGACAACACCGTTTTAGAGACTCTGTTGCCAAAGAAAAAAAAAATAGTTCTGTCAGTGCAAATTCTTTGAAAAATGACAGAGATGGTATGATATGTAAGTGCAACTTAATATTGAGTAACCTTTCAATATTCAGGCATTAGTTACAAAAATGAACTTCGATTTGAACATACTGATTGGAAAATTGTTTGCATTTGTGTGGTGATTGTCATGTAGTTTCATTACATCAGTTAGATTGGGCCTGATAGGTTCCTGTCCAGTTTCTAGTGTCTACTGAATAGCACTAAAGTCTATTTAGGTATTAAATAAGCTTCTTTGACTTTGCCCTTATAATAAATCTGTTTGGTATGGGATTAATAACTAGAGCTTTAGCCTATATCTAATGGTCAGTCCAATAACACAAATACATAGTTTGTGTGTATGTTAGTATCCCCACAGCTTAAATGATAATACCATGGCTATACATCTAATCAAGGAAAATGTCATGTCAAATCATTACAAAAATGTAAATGTTTTCAAAAAACATTATCCCTATTTTTTACATAGGTAGTAGGTGTGCAACAAATACCACATATCTAACATTAGTTTCTATTTAATCTGTATAACAGTATTCTAAAACATTTTTATCTCTATTTCAGGATTATAGATGGATTTGAAGCACTGGATGATCTAGAAAAAATGACTGTCAACCCTAAGACCTACAGACCACTCACAGATGCCAAAATCACTTCAGTTACGATACATGCTAACCCATTAGCTGGATAATAATAAAAAATATAAAAAAAGCGAATGTTTTTTTACTTGACTTTGGAAATAGATATAAGAGATGACGTTTGCATCTTTTTCGGTTTTGAATATTGCCCTGCACTAGGATTTTCTCCTGTCTCCTTGGTGCATTTACAAACATAAGTTCACATGCACATGATAAACAGACCCGGAACAACAGTCTGTGGATCACACAGAGTTGCTCCGTGAATTATAAAATAACTTCTGCAATATATAGGGCCTGTTGACCAGTGTCTGTTAGGCCAACTGATAAGTTGATGTATTTTCTATATGAAATCTAAGTCACTCATCACTTCATCAGACATTGTGAAGGAGGTTTCATGTTTGCTGTGGAGTTGATTTAGTAAATATGTAGAAAATTAATGCAGTCTACTGCTAGGGGTACAAAAATGAACAAAAGCAGTTACTAAGTGGACAACATTTATTGCAGATAAAGATTTACATTATCTATATTTGTATATTTCTGAATAATTTGCATTTATACTATACAAAAATTAAGAGCAAGACAAGAATAGCTTATTTTAACAATCTTTATTTTGATGCAATAATCTTTTTTAATATGATTTAATTTGCTAAATAGTAGTCTGGTAGTGTTGTGCAATACTGAATGATAAAATTGAATAAGTTTTTTAAGTCTTCAAAAACATTACATTTTAATATTATCATTTAAATATGTTTTATATGTAACTATCTTCTCAAATTACTTCTAGTTACTGTTTTAGTACTAACTATAAATGCATGACTTGATTATTTTTTGACTTTATTAAAAAAAAGTAAAACCACCTGGGTGCTAAGCATAAAGTAAAAATTGTATGCACTAACTAAACAGTCATTATAAGTATTTTAATATTAACATTTAACATATCTACAGTTATCACTTGATAAGGACAGTGTTTGTGCATGCTTATAATAATTGCAAATCAGTTTTTATTCATGGTACGCTTACATCAATTAGAACTAGATATCTTTGGAAAAACTAAAGAGTTTGATGAGGAAGCCTGAGCTTTCATTAATTCAGATCTAATTTTAAGAATAAAACTTTATATTACATTTACTACACACTTGTTCACATCCATTTTAGAGATATTGGCCTCTAAATCTAAAACTTGTTAACATACAAATTTCTAATACCATATCTAATAAGATTTTAACTTACAAATAACAATGACAAATAACAAATAATAAACATAATTTTTGGTAAAACAATTCCTCAATATGAGAAGCTCACAATGTGTTAAAATAAATCAGGTTATTATATTAAATGTTTATAATTGATTTAATAACAAATACCACATACGGTGGGCTTAAATAATAGAATGGGGGTCTCAGACTTTTCATAATTAACCAAACAAATACTAAATTTATAATTTAACATTCACCAATGTAAAAATTACCACCTTATCCTCAAAGCAATAAAATACCTAACTATTAAGTACTAAGTGAACAATAAGTTACACTGTGGTGCCATACAATAATCAGACATAAGGTTTACATTATTTTTTATTTTCTCAAGTTTCAAGATCATAGAAATTATCTTCCAAATTGAATTCCGTATCCTCTTCCTTTTTTATCTCAGCCTCAGTTAATTTATCATCAAAATTTTCAGTAAAATGAGATTTAATATGTGCAACTAGATCAGGCTTCTTTTCAAATGTGGCACCACATTCTATGCAAGGCATATTCACAACCAGGCATTCATGAGTTTGTTCATGCTTATCAAGTTTGTCTTTCTTAGTGAATTTTTTGTCACACTGACTACAAGAAAAAGGTTTCATACCAGAATGGAGAGCTGCATGGCGGTCCAATTCCCTCTTGCGAGGGAACTTTTTGAAACAAATTTTGCACTGGAAGATCCTGGAACCTATATGTGCAATAGACACATGTGTTTTGTAAGAATCTAAAGAGCTAAACCGTTTTGGACACTGGTGACATTTGATATTTTTAGGTTTGTTTTTATTTGTCACAGCTTTCTGTTTCGGTGGTGATTGTGTGGTCTTAGAAGAAGCAGAAGTATTTTTCTGTACTTTCATAAAACTGCTCTCCCCTGAAATATGATCTGGTACTCTTGGAAGATCATATTCAGCATTTGAAGAGTCTGGATGGAGCTGTGTAGGAGAAGTCATGAGATTGCTGAAGGGGTTTACATTTACTACCATGTCATGACTGTCATGATCATGATCATACTCTGTCTTGCCCGGGCTTAATGGGCCGTGTCTCATTTCATGCTTGATTAGTTTATCCCTCCTACCAAAACTTAAATGACATTTTCGACAAGGAAAGGGCTTCATTCCTGAATGAACAAGTACATGGCGTTGCAAGTCACCCTTGGCAACAAAACTTCTTGGGCAAAGGGGACAAACATGAGGTTTATGCCCAGCATGAATACGAAGGTGTTTACTGAGATTTGTGTTACGGGAGAAACTTTTCAAACAATATTGACATTGATATGGCCTAATGCCAGTATGAACAATGGAATGCTTTCTCAAATCAGAACGTCGGCCAAAACACTTATCACATTCAGGGCAGTGGTAAGGTTTATCATTTCCATGTACTTGTTTAGTATGCTGTACATACTGACTACGCTCAGCAAAGACTAGACTACACTCAACACATTTATAAGGTAAGTTAGGGTCATGATAATTGTGTTCATGCTCTTTACATTTCTCTTGTGAAACAAAAGCTTGGTCACAGAATTGACACATGAAAACATTTTTGAAAAATGATTCTGCCATTGGCTCACCATCTGGGGTATTGTTCCTTTCAATTACCTCTGGCTCCACTGGTTCCATGATCTCAGACTCCTCTGAGGAGTCATAGTCGAGGCTTGGATCCACCACCATCACAACACTGTCTTCAACAATGTAATCTTCAGGTTTTACTTTTGGACCATCTTGAGAATGGGAGCCATAGTTATAGTTACTAAGTTCTGATGAATTAGAGTTATCCAGTTCATTGGCTCTTGTAGTTATTTGCCTCAATCTGGTCTCACTTTGAATGCATTGAAGCTTGAATTTTGAACATTTATCAACTTTGAACAAGCATTTGTAGCAAATCCTATTAGGCAGCCCATCGTTAGGATCGATCTGAAATAATATTGGACGTTATAGATACGATAGTTCTTTGAGAAATTATTTAAAAACGTAAAAGATAATGTACAGCTTACCTGTAACTCGAAACACTCAGCTAGTTTGGAGGTTAAAGAAACATTTGATTCGTCGTCAGGCACAGCTGCGAATATCGATGTCGCGAACGTACTTTTGTTCAGGCACAGTCGACATAGCGTGTGGAAATTAGCGATAATGTAAGAATCTTCCATTTTGTGCACAACTAAACATCAGAGAAATAAAATCGCTGAGATAACACTATTGACAGGATATCGACTTTATATTGTTTTTGTTGTTTCAAAATTCACTTTAGGAACACACTGATGTAAAAAATAATTGGGGCTCAGAGGCTACGGTCGTGTGTCGTGACTACGCAACCGCTCGATCCGAAGGGGCAACTGGGGCGATGTCCGCCAGGGCTGCGCTAGCGGAATGTATCGCGGTATTTGCCGTTGGTTCCGTCATCATAATCAACACTCGACACTTCGTCTTTTAAATAATCTCATCGAAAGTAAAAATAAACTTGTATGTGAGATCGCCATGAGGATAACATACAATGATATACCTAATTTATAAAAATTCAAATTTGAATTATTGTTTGCTACTAAAACCGCGCTTCTTTGGCGGAAATATGGAATTAGTTGTTTTCATTTTACAAATCTTCATTAAACGTTTGTCATTGGTAGACTTTGCTCCGCAACGAATTCCACCAATCAACGTTGAGAAGTATTATTGCTAGCATTTGAGATAGAATAGAACTACTAATACCAAAATATTGCCAGATGTTAAAATATTTTTCATTGTCTCGTGATTTTTATGTTTCTTTTGTATAATTATATAAAAATTAAAATCATTTAATAACTAGTAGTTTACTAACAGTCGAAATTAAGTTTGAACTTATCACAACATTATTTATAGTCAGTCTCCAACTCCCAAAACCACCCCAAACTACAAGTGCTGCCAGGCTATAATCCGGAGCTCTCCGAAAATGATGGCACTTCTAACTAATCGATATCCAGTACCTAACACATTTGTGTTGGCGATGCTTCTCTAGTGATGCAAGCGTATCGATTGCGGCTTTAGTGACTGTTTACCTTCAACATCTATTGCTAATGATTTGAAATATAAGCCTCTCTGTATCGCACAGTGGAGCTAAAAGTTTGGAGTCCAACAAAAATTTATTTATTTAAGTTAGGTGCAGTGTCAAAATATACCTAGGGTACCTGTGCACTGCGCAGATATTGACTGCTTCGTTTAATAAAACTGTTAATGTAAAGTTAATTACATAGGTACTTTATTAATTATCCTGCGTTCATTATAGGATACAAATTGGGAAAATAATATTTTTATCTGTTTTTGATTATGCATAGTTATGCTTGCCACTGTTTGATTGCGCTATTATTTTTGAGAGGGCTTTTTTCTCGGAAATGATTGCGCAGTATCTAACATGGCTCACAATGTTGCAATAGTGTGTGATCCTGCCGGTGTTGTGGGTAATGCTGGGCTGATCAAAATCCATCGGAAGATTTATATTATAGGTAACTAACACCCCATGGAGCGACGAAAATATGCAAATTTTAGGCAATATGTGACAAAAAAAAAATGAGAAGCCTTCCCTCCAATGTCGCAATACACTGCGAAAACATTATAAACGATGCTTTTTATTATGCTAAGCTTCGTAATCTAAACGTTATGCCTAGAATTGTCCCTGATCCAATGCTACAAAATACAAAAATCAATTGTAAACTTAATGGGTAATCTGAGCCTCATTAATTCGATTTTTTAATAAATAGTCCTACTCTTAAATAGAGCAGTTCTATTTACTTAGTTTCCTATAATCTTTGAGACCGAAAAGTTCGTGAATACCATGAATTTCGCTCGGCGCGACGCGATGTGGACGAGAGTACCGACGAGCATGAGCATGAGCATTTTATATATTAGATTTCTTTTTTTCCACGGACTCTTGTCCGTGCCCTTGTCATTCAATTACATTTTCTTATATTTTACAGTCAAAATTAATTGTTTCAAAAATCTTACGTGCTACATTAACCACATTTTTTTTCACAAAGAATGTAGTGTCTACTATCTACATATACTCAATATATGTTTTATTACATTTTCATTTTTTTGTAAATATGTACCTTATGGTTGACATAATATCACGGGCAGGAGAAGCAGAGCAGGAGTTAAAACAGAGTGGCTTTAATACGTAACCCTAACACTCTAATGAAGTTATTTGATGATTTTCTATCTTTATTAAAACCTCAAATCTTAAAGAAACAATATTTGCATTATAATTTTCATTTAATATTTTATTTACCTAGATACATTAATTTCAGTCCTACTTATAAGTAAGTCGATCTTGTTTATGGTGTCAATTTACTGTGCCCTTCTAGACGGTCTTTATTCCTGTGCATTGGGAGCTTCACATCTGACGTAATCTTCATCGATGCACGACTGTGATGCTTCGTCGAATGAGAGTCCACCATCGCAGCTCAAAAGTCGAGGATGGCCCAGTTGGCAGGCGATGTACTGTTTACATTGATTCCCGAACCTTGTAATAGAAAAATATATTTAAAAAATTTCCACCAAGTTATACGTGATAAAGAGGAAGAATTTCGGACGTCCTCTGCTCCTTCTAGGACACAGGACTTTAAGCCATACATACATAGAAAGCAGCCATATCATATACAAACGAGACCAAATCATATTTTACCTGTATTTGTAGATGATATCAGAAACTAGTCCATCATTGTCTTTAGGGGGATCAGGGCAGACGAAGTCCTTGAACACTAAAAATTGTTTAAAATCTTTTATAGTAAATTTGTAAAGGTTTTAACACAAATTTATTGTCAATTATATCTTACCAGCCGGGCTACATTGTGGTACATTTGAGGGCCAATCACAGATGCTTATTATAGAGTTGAATACCAGACCCATGGGGCATTCCATGACAATAGCTGCACCTTCTTGGCACATGATGTATTTGCTGCAGTCACCGTTTTCAATCGCGTAGTAACCGTATTGATTGGGACATTGGTCGGTAGCCTTTGGAATTTCTGAAATGAACACAGAAATATTAAATATTAAAAAAATGGTATAGGTATTTAGATGAAGTTTTTAGTTGGATTTTAGCCTTTACACATACTTAATATTAGATTTAGACAGCGTCTATGAGTAAGTACTTACGTTCTACGGCACCAGCTACGCATTTCACTTCTGATGGATAAGCGCAAGGATATTCGTAACGTTTCGCAGCAGGATTGAAGTGCAGACCATCAGGACACAAGTATTTATATGCTTTGTCGTGCTGCAATGAGATAAAAAACATTAATATAGGTATTAAATTTACAGAAATTAACAAAAAACAGTTATGAAAACTGATAAAAAAAGTTTTAGCTTACATTGCAGTCGATGAAGGTATCGCATTCGTTAGCGACTGCATAGTAACCATCTCCTTTGCATTGGAAGTCCACCCATAAGTATCCAGGCGGTAGTGTTACAGGGTTCGGGCGATAAGTCACCGGCGCTGGGGGATAGGTGACCGGTGCAGGAGGATAAGTTACCGGCGCTGGGGGATAGGTAACTGGCTCAGGAGGATAAGTTACCGGTGCTGGGGGATATGTGACTGGTACAGGGGGATAAGTGATCGTTACAGGAGGAAAAGTGACCGGTGCAGGAGGATTTGTGATTGGTGGTAAAGTAGGCGGAGGTGTTGGTGGCACTGTTGGTTGCTCCGTTGTTACATCGTTAGACGACGTTGGATTTCGGATAAAAGCAAGTTCCCGAACGTGTTCAGGCTTAGGAAGAAGTGGCGGTAAAGACTCCAGCTTTGAAGGTAGAGGTACAGGAGGCACATAAGCTGCTACACGGATCTCAGGAAATTGTAGTTCAGAAAGAGGTACGAGTGTTTGTGCTGGCTCTGGGGCGGGGTTTGGTTCATAGACTGGAGCTGGCAGTGGAACAGGTTCAGGTGCTGGGGGTTGAACATAGGCCGGAGCTGGTAGTGCAACCGGTTCTGGTGCAGGGGGTTGTTCATAGACTGGAGCTGGCAGTGGAATAGGTTCAGGTGCAGGGGGTTGAACATAGGCCGGAGCTGGTAGAGTAACCGGTTCTGGTGCAGGGTTTGGTTCATAGGCTGGAGCTGGCAGTGGAACAGGTTCAGGTGCTGGGGGTTGAACATAGGCCGGAGCTGGTAGTGCAACCGGTTCTGGTGCAGGGGGTTGTTCATAGACTGGAGCTGGCAGTGGAATAGGTTCAGGTGCAGGGGGTTGAACATAGGCCGGAGCTGGTAGTGCAACCGGTTCTGGTGCAGGGGTTTGTTCATAGACTGGAGCTGGCAGTGGAATAGGTTCAGGTGCAGGGGGTTGAACATAGGCCGGAGCTGGTAGTGCAACCGGTTCTGGTGCAGGGGTTGTTCATAGACTGGAGCTGGCAGTGGAATAGGTTCAGGTGCAGGGGGTTGAACATAGGCCGAGCTGGTAGTGCAACCGGTTCTGGTGCAGGGGTTTGTTCATAGACTGGAGCTGGCAGTGGAATAGGTTCAGGTGCAGGGGGTTGAACATAGGCCGGAGCTGGTAGTGCAACCGGTTCTGGTGCAGGGGGTTGTTCATAGACTGGAGCTGGCAGTGGAATAGGTTCTGGTGCAGGGGGTTGAACATAGGCCGGAGCTGGTAGAGCAACCGGTTCTGGTGCAGGGTTTGGTTCATAAGCTGGAGCTGGCAGTGGAACAGGTTCAGGTGCTGGGGGTTGAACATAGGCCGGAGCTGGCACTGCAACCGGTTCTGGTGCAGGGTTTGGTTCATAAGCTGGAGCTGGCAGTGGAACAGGTTCAGGTGCTGGGGGTTGAACATAGGCCGGAGCTGGCACTGCAACCGGTTCTGGTGCAGGGTTTGGTTCATAAGCTGGAGCTGGCAGTGGAACAGGTTCAGGTGCTGGGGGTTGAACATAGGTCGGAGCTGGTAGAGCAACCGGTTCTGGTGCAGGGGGTTGTTCATAGGCTGGAGCTGGCAGTGGGACAGGTTCAGGTGCAGGGGGTTGAACATAGGCCGGAGCTGGTAGAGCAACCGGTTCTGGTGCAGGGTTTGGTTCATAGGAGCTGGCAGTGGAATAGGTTCAGGTGCTGGAGGTTGAACATAGGCCGGAGCTGGCACTGCAACCGGTTCTGGTGCAGGGGGTTGTTCATAGACTGGAGCTGGCAGTGGAATAGGTTCTGGTGCAGGGGGTTGAACATAGGCCGGAGCTGGTAGAGCAACCGGTTCTGGTGCAGGGTTTGGTTCATAAGCTGGAGCTGGCAGTGGAACAGGTTCAGGTGCTGGGGTTGAACATAGGCCGGAGCTGGCACTGCAACCGGTTCTGGTGCAGGGTTTGGTTCATAAGCTGGAGCTGGCAGTGGAACAGGTTCAGGTGCTGGGGGTTGAACATAGGCCGGAGCTGGCACTGCAACCGGTTCTGGTGCAGGGTTTGGTTCATAAGCTGGAGCTGGCAGTGGAACAGGTTCAGGTGCTGGGGGTTGAACATAGGTCGGAGCTGGTAGAGCAACCGGTTCTGGTGCAGGGGGTTGTTCATAGGCTGGAGCTGGCAGTGGACAGGTTCAGGTGCAGGGGGTTGAACATAGGCCGGAGCTGGTAGAGCAACCGGTTCTGGTGCAGGGTTTGGTTCATAGGCTGGAGCTGGCAGTGGAATAGGTTCAGGTGCTGGAGGTTGAACATAGGCCGGAGCTGGCACTGCAACCGGTTCTGGTGCAGGGGGTTGTTCATAGACTGGAGCTGGCAGTGGAATAGGTTCTGGTGCAGGGGGTTGAACATAGGCCGGAGCTGGTAGAGCAACCGGTTCTGGTGCAGGGTTTGGTTCATAAGCTGGAGCTGGCAGTGGAACAGGTTCAGGTGCTGGGGGTTGAACATAGGCCGGAGCTGGCACTGCAACCGGTTCTGGTGCAGGGTTTGGTTCATAAGCTGGAGCTGGCAGTGGAACAGGTTCAGGTGCTGGGGGTTGAACATAGGCCGGAGCTGGCACTGCAACCGGTTCTGGTGCAGGGTTTGGTTCATAAGCTGGAGCTGGCAGTGGAACAGGTTCAGGTGCTGGGGGTTGAACATAGGTCGGAGCTGGTAGAGCAACCGGTTCTGGTGCAGGGGGTTGTTCATAGGCTGGAGCTGGCAGTGGGACAGGTTCAGGTGCAGGGGGTTGAACATAGGCCGGAGCTGGTAGAGCAACCGGTTCTGGTGCAGGGTTTGGTTCATAGGCTGGAGCTGGCAGTGGAATAGGTTCAGGTGCTGGAGGTTGAACATAGGCCGGAGCTGGCACTGCAACCGGTTCTGGTGCAGGGGGTTGTTCATAGACTGGAGCTGGCAGTGGAATAGGTTCTGGTGCAGGGGGTTGAACATAGGCCGGAGCTGGCACTGCAACCGGTTCTGGTGCAGGGTTTGGTTCATAGGCTGGAGCTGGCAGTGGAATAGGTTCAGGTGCCGGGGGTTGAATATAGGCCGGAGCTGGTTGAGCAACCGGTTCTGGTGCAGGGTTTGGTTCATAGGCTGGAGCTGGCAGTGGAACAGGTTCTGGTGCAGGGGCTTGAACATAGGCCGGAGCTGGCACTGCAATCGGTTCTGGTGCAGGGTTTGGTTCATAGGCTGGAGCTGGCAGTGGAATAGGTTCAGGTGCCGGGGGTTGAATATAGGCCGGAGCTGGTAGAGCAACCGGTTCTGGTGCAGGGTTTGGTTCATAGGCTGGAGCTGGCAGTGGAACAGGTTCTGGTGCAGGGGCTTGAACATAGGCCGGAGCTGGCACTGCAATCGGTTCTGGTGCAGGGTTTGGTTCATAGGCTGGAGCTGGCAGTGGAACAGGTTCAGGTGCAGGGGGTTGAACATAAGCCGGAGCTGGTAGAGCAACCGGTTCTGGTGCAGGGGGTTGTTCATAGACTGGAGCTGGCAGTGAGACAGGTTCTTGTGCTGGGGGTTGAACATAGGCCGGAGCTGGTAGAGCAACCGGTTCTGGTGCAGGGTTTGGTTCATAGGCTGGAGCTGGCAGTGGAATAGGTTCAGGTGCAGGGGTTTGAACATAAACTGGGGCTGGTTGAGGTAGTGGTTCTGGTGCACGGGCTTGTTCATAAACTGGAACAGGTTGAGGTAATGGTTCTGGTACAGGGGGTTGAACAAAAACTGGCAGAGGCAATGGGATTGGTGCAGGTGAAGCGAGTTGTCCATAGACTGGAGCCGGTAGTGCTACAGGTTCTGGTGCAGGGGGTTGTTCATAGACTAGAGCCGGTAGTGGAGTTACACCTACGCATTTCACTTCTGATGGGTAAGCGCAAGGATAGTCGTAACGTTTCGCTGCAGGATTGAAGTGCAGACCATTAGGACACAAGTATTTATATGCTTTGTCGTCCTGCAATGAAATAAAGGACATTAATTTAAGTATGATTAAGCTGAAAACAATTATAACAACTGATAACAAAATATATATGTTTGCTTACCTTGCAGTCGAAGAAGGTATCGCATTCGTTAGCAACTGCATAGTAACCATCTCCATTGCATTGGAAGTCCACCCATATGTGTCCAGGCGGTAGTATTACAGGGTTCGGGCGATAAGTCACTGGAGGTGTTGGTGGCACTGTTGGTTGCTCCGTTATTACATCGTTAGACGACGTTGGATTTCCGATAAAAGCAAGTTCCCGAACGTGTTCAGGCTTAGGAAGAAGTGGCGGTAAAGATTCTAGCTTCGAAGGTAGAGACACAGGAGGCACATAAGCTGCTACACGGTTCTCTGGAAACTGTGGTTCAGAAAAAGGTACAGCTTTTTGCTCTACCTCTGGGGCGGGCTGTTCCAGCTCCGGTTGTGGATATGCGACGGGAGCTGGTGGTTGTTCGTAAATCGGTTGTGGCAGGATTGATTCTGGTGCAGGTGCAGGAGATTGAACATAGACTGGAACTGGTAGTGCAACCGGTTCAGGGGCAGGGGGTTGTTCATAGACTGGAGCTGGTAGGGGTATTGGATCAGGTGCAGGTGCCTGAACGTCAGCTACAGCCGGCAGTGAATCAGGTTCAGACGCAGGCGGTTGTTCATTGTCTGGAGCTGGCAGCGAAATAGGTTCAGGTACAGGGGGCTGGACGTAGACTGGTGGAGGCAATGGGATTGGTGCAGGTGCTGGGTGTTGAACATATATAGGTTCTGGTGCCTGCTTTATCTCTGCTTCCTCACGTTCTGGTTGAATTGACACTTCTGGAGCAGTTATCGTTTGTTTGTCACCATAGTTTATTGGGAGTGGTGTTACTGCCTTCCTGGTGAACGCAACTGCTCGAGATTGTACTGGAGCTGGGGCTGCAGATACAGGTTCACCTGGTACGCGAAGTGGCCTTGGTCCATAAAGTGCATTTGGCAGCTGATATCGCACGTTCGAGCTTCCATTGTACTCGTATGGATTATTCACTTGTCCGTACGTCACTGTTTGGTGAAAAAAGTTTACAAATGCTTGTAAATAGAAGAGTAAGCTTATCGAAACTATATAGACCAGTAATACAGACATAATGACTTACCGCCTACCAGTAATGGCAGTATAAATAGCAGTTTCCTTCGTATCATTGTTGTGATATGCACCAGGTGCTCTCGGTTGGACAGCATGCACCTCACTGTATATAAATGCCCTACTTTCCGTCGTTTATAAATGGAAATTTATTGCAAGAACGATTAAAATCATTAGGATCTAATTGATTTTTTATGTGGTTGTTTTAGTAGAAGTCATTGTTAATGAGGAAGTTAAAGAAGTTTAAAAATATTTGACGGGTCCTCATTTGTGAAAACTGTTATTTTTTATGATTATTGAAGGTACTAGAAATCGTTAGAGATACTTTAAATCGGTGTATTCATATTAAATGTCCACAACTATTAATCTAATAGTTGACCACATAGTTAACGAGTGATCAAAATTTTTCATTAATGTCTAAAATCGAGATTTAGTTGAATTGTTTAACTTCACATTTTATACGGCAGAAATAGCAACAAACTTATTTCTCACTTATATAAGAGAAATATGAGCTTTACCGACGCTATTTTTCGTCCCATATTTTACTACTTCCTATATCATCGTGATTGTTTCTCGTAGGCAAGGCCTTAGTCTGAAATACTGTCACAATGGGTTCACTTATAAATTTTTGTTGTTTGACGTTCAAAAGTGCCATCCTGGTCTAATTGAAATAAATGATTTTGACTTTGACTTTTGACTTTGACTTCATCGTGTTGGACTCAAAAAGGATAAACACAAATTAAGAGATAATAACGTTCCTTCTCCATCTTCTTCTTATTATTATCCCAAGATCTTAGGGGTCAGAACAAAAAAGATTCATTCATTCAAAACGTTTTTTGAATGGACAAGGATGATGATTGCCATGTTTTGTCTCTATCACTAGTAGCTATCACGTCTTTCAGGTTTCCTATAATATTAGACACATAATATTTATTCTTATATTATCCACTTTATTCAGAATTCTTTAATGCCTCTGCGCTGTGGCATGATATTTTCTTTATTATTATTATTTAGAAGAAACAATGATTGAATTTAGAGCCTTCCAGAACAAAATTTATTTAATTAACCGAACTGACTGTGAAGTGTAAGTATGTAAGTATAGTAACTACATATAAGTTAAGTGCTTTAATGAAGTTGTGCTTCAAATGTTTAAGGAACGCGGAGAACCTAACGGGTAACCGGGGCTCCGGCTCGACGTGCAGGAGAAGGAACGGGGTGGTTTTTAGTCAGTAAGAGTCTGACACTCCCTTCCGCCCCACCCAGGCGGGAGCAGTCATTCGATGTTTTTCCCCCCTTAAAAAAAAATGTATAAGGAACACTACAAGCAACTGTTTATCATAGACGTAAGGGCCAGTTATGACAAAATGATGATCAAGTTGGTCCAATCTTGTTTTTATAGGTATTTATGAAAGTACATTATGCTTCAGATAACGGAGAGTGCCCAAAAAACCCAGAATCGATTAAAATCATTCATTAACAGTACCTAGATACAAATATGTTTTTTTTTTAAAAAAAAACGTTGCCCCACCTAGGATTTTCTCCTCGTTTGTGGGTGCGTTTACAAAGATACAAGTTCACATACACATGACACCCAGACCCGACACAACAATTTGTGGATCACACAATGTTGTTCCGCGCGGGAATCGAACCTACGACACGTTGCACGGCAGCCGGTTGCCCAGCCACCGCACCAACCGTGCAGTCAAAGTACAGTAATAGACCATACGTAAGAGAAAATGCAAATACGTTAATAGTTTTGTCTAAAACTATAGTCGGATAGGCCAGCAACCTGCAGCATATTATAAAGCACCAATAGCTGGGCGCGGGACTTACTGACTTATTGTTTTGTTGCTAGCAAACCCGTCCAACCTATAAAATGTTCCAAGATTATCATAATAAGATGTGATTTGGTTCAAAAAATCCAGTATAAAACTAACTTTTAAATCTATGGAAATATAATACAAAGTTAGATAATGATAAACTGGCCATTGTTCTGTTTTTTATTACTTGGTGATAGTTTCTTGGAAAAAATATTGTAAAAAATATGTATGTATTCTCCCTTGCCACATATAAATTACTAGCTACCTACTTCCGCGCGGCTTCACTCGTCCCGCGGCGCCTATTCATCGTAGCGTGATGTTTTATAGCTTATAGCGTTCCTCGATAATTGGACTATCCAATACTATAATAACTCTTCGAATCAAACCCGTAGTTCCTGAGATTATCACGTTCAGAAACAACAAACTTGTCAGCTTTATATATTTAGCAGTATAAGATAAGATATAAACCCATTCTGGTTTATTGCTCCATACATTTTAGGGCATTACCCTTTAAGAAAAGACTATCTCGTTGGCCAAGTGGTCGCAAGAGCGACTGCCGGGCAACGGGTCTCGGTTTCGGTCTAGCAAGGACCTAGGAATTACTGGGTTTAAAAAAAATCGGAGTCTTAAATTGTGCGCGGTATATCGCAATAGGCTCACCCCCTATTACATGGGACTCAAAACATGAATAGTGAAAAGTTACATTGTACAGTGGCATAATGTACACCTCTGCCTACCCCTTCGGGGATAAAAGGCGTGATGTTATGTTATCTATGTTATTCTTTAAGGCTAAGGACTCACGGCGCGGTTTTCTCCTTAACACTCTTTTATTAGTTCGGCCAATAATTACCAATGAGCAATGTAAGATTCTCAACTATACTCAATTACTCTATACAATAGTTGCATCAATATGATGCTTGGCAGTTATGTATGTAAATTAGATGACTATGTAATAATATATGGTGCCATTGACTTGGTTTCTGGATGGAATCGGAAAGTGGCTGATGGCAGAACCTTGGGCCAGCAATTATCTACAATGGCATATCAATTTTGAGTTCACTAAATATGTCTATTTCTTGTGATAATGAAGACACACGATACATTTTTGTACTAATTTTTATACGTCTCTCAAGACAGTGATTAAGATTTTTGGTGAAATGATATGTCCCTGGAGCACTCCTACTCTGATTTATTTTATTTTACTTTAATATAGTAAAAAGCTTCCGTAGTCAGACCTGCATGATAACTCTATCGTATTTCTAGTATAGCAACGTGCTGAACATAAAGGCTGCAACAAAGGGAGCATAATCCAATAATCGACACTATCGAAAGCCTTCTCAAAGTCGATAAAATTAAAACACAACGAGACAATTATATTACAATTTTGCAATCAGATTTTAGGCGATTTATTTATTTATAATTTTACTACATTATACACAATGTAGAAGAGGATGAGGTCTCTCGTTTCCCAAGTTGGATAAAATAACATGTGGTATTTCAAATACAAGTTTCAAATACAAATGAAAAGAGACGGACCTCTGAGTTTGTTTCGCCATTTCTTCTCAGAGTAGTCAGTTAGGAAATGTCGGCCTCATCGTTCGCTTGATAAAATTTACGTGTAAAAGTGCTGCCTTGTAGCCTATTTGCAGAAATAAATTCACTTGTTTCACAAGTAAGTTGAGAGTGGCCAGGAAAGGGGTGAACAGGCTTGACTACAAGTCAAATAAAATAAAAAAAGAAAAAAATATTGAAAACTAGCTGTGCCCGCGACTTCGTTCGCGTGGAATAGTGACTATGAGCAGCGTTTTTTTTTAAATATATACTCACGACGTGATTCTTTAATTTGACATAACTTTTTTATTTATGAACCGATTGACATGAAACAAACACTAAAACATAACTGAAGCATACCACAATATATTCGTGAAAACCGCATCCAACTAGGATCAGCCGTTTCTGAGATTAGCGTGAACAGACAAACAGACAAAAAAAAGTTAATTACATTTTTGGGTTCGACATCGACATAACAATAACCCCTGCTATTTTTTTTTTATTTTCAATGTACAGACAGCACTTTTCTACAATTTTATTATATGTATAGATATAGATATAGATATATAGATTTATCATTTAATAGTGTGATATCTACAGATTTTTTGATTCATTACGTAGGAAATTGTAACTAATATTATAAATGCCAAAGTTTGTGAGTTTGTGTATTTGTAACTGAATCACATCAAAACGGGTGAAGGGATGGGGTAGAAATTTGGAACAGTGGTATATTATGGTATATGGAATAACATGAAAAGATTGATGACTGTTAATGAAGCGACAGAGGTATGTAAGAATCGTAGTAATTGGCGTTCCTTAGTCTCTGCCTTGGGAGACCCCCATGGGAGACAGGCGTGAAGTTATGTATGTATGTATGAATAACACATAGGCTGCGGGAACGCGGGCGAAGCCGCGGTCAGAAGTTGGTTGAAATAGTTAGTTAAATACAGAAGAAATAAAAAATATTTTTTTATCTGTTTCTAAGTGTATATTATAACTAACAAATGGCTTTTGTAATGAAATAGCAATTAATACTGTAATCATACTTTCATTAAGTTAATTCTTGTTTTAATCTTTATTGCCTAAGTAATTTTAAGTTAAAGATAATTAAGTTACCTATTTTTTAATGTCAATATTTTTTCTTTGACATTTATGTACCTCTAGTTACAGGTAAATTGTAAAACATGTAAAACAGTTAAATAATTTAGCGTTAACTGAAGTTATTACTTGGTAGAATGAATAACAAGAGAAAGACAGACATATCATATATAAATATTTATTATTTCAATTCGACTATTAATTATTTAAAGCAGTTATTAATGGTTGGATCCGCAGTCGACGTATTCAGCTTCGATGCACTTTCCCGAAGCAGGGTCGAAGGCAAGACCCTCATCACAGGCGAGTAGCCGAGCATGTCCCTTGGCACACGAGAAGAAATAGTAGCAGTTGTTGTTGTATCTGTGAATAATGAAAGCAATGGTCAATAAGGTATAATAGTAAACAATTTGTAAGTTGTGTAAGAACATCTATATCAATAAAGCTGATTTAGAGCAATAGATGGATGTGGTTCATAGCTTATTTCTCAACTATGATATCAGCTGGTGTGTATGATATGTACTGTATACAATACGAGTATATTTGACAATGATTTGATGGAGCCTTGAACAATTTAGTTGATTTATTTTAAAAAAAACCAATAAGTTTTACTTACTTGTAGTTTAGGACGACGTCCAAGGGCGCACCGTCAGCATCAACTGGGGGAGCAGGGCAGGAGAATCCGAGGAAGTCTGTAATGTAATTAATTATATTAGTAACTTGTTGACTGCCTCGTTGGCTGAGTGGTCGCAAGTGCAACTGCCGGGCTAGGGGTCTCGGGTTCGATACCCTGGTAGTACCACGGAGTCGGGAATTGTGCCTGGCTCACCCGCTATTTCATGGGATTCATAACATAAATAGTGAAAAGTGGGTGTTACATTGTACAGTGGCATGCCGAAATGTGCACCTCTGCCTACCCCTTCGGAAATAAAAGGCGTGATGTTATGTTATGTTAAATTGTTCACTTTGAAATCCATAGTAAGCATGCAAATGCATTGCTGCCAGAACATTAAACAGCAATTTTCAAAGTACGATGAAGTTCTGCATTTAAAGGTCGAAATAGATCAACTTGCACGGGGTCAGCTAAAATATAACATAAAACAATACATACCATCAGCTTTGCATGAAGGGACCTGGTCAGGCCAGTCGCACCGTCCAGATTCAGGGTTGAAGGCCAGACCAGCGGGGCAGTTCATTTCTATAGCCTTGCCTCCGATACACATACGGTACTGGCCACAGTTTACCGTGGCGAGGGGTGATGGGAAGTAGCCGTACTGGTGAGGGCATTCTGCTGTTGGCTGAGCTGCCTCTGCAAGAAAGGAGATTAGTTGTTATAGTTTATTGAAATTACTAAATAGGTAGGTGTTAAGCTTTAGGTTATGACCCGTGCAAGTATATTAGCTGCAGACATTTTGTTTAATGAAGTAGTGTAAATGGGCCTGCCAGATTTTTTATAGCATTTGGCATGCTATGAAAATTAATGTGAATTATTTTACTTCCATTTTTTTCAAACATTAATTTTGATTCTGTTACTTACGGGCAGCACCACGGCCTACACAGGGTACATCCATAGGATATCCGCAGGGGTAGCCAGGCCATTTAGCTTCAAGGTCGTAGTGAAGACCATCAGGGCAGACCATGTCAATGGCTTGGTAATTCTGTGGAATAATTATATATTACTTAATAATGACTGAAAGAAAATAGTTAGAAGTCTCTTTGAGATATGTTTAAAGAGTAGTATTTCTGGATCTGTCTAAGGCGTTTGACTGCGTTGGATAGGATATAAATCAGATATATTTCGGTTTGATTGTTTCGTTATTAATAATATAAAAATTACTTACGAGGCACTCTACGTAAGCGTCGCAGCTAGCGTCCACTTTGTAGTAACCATTTTTCTGTTGGCAAATGGGACTCCGCACATACTGCGCATCTTCCGATAGGATTACCTGAATGTTGCCTGTGTAAAAGAAATGTAGGGTATTTAATATTGAGTTCACTATAGTATAACGAACATAGGTAAAGGATCACTTTATGTTTAACCATTACATTTTTCTATTATTATACATATTATTTAGTTGAAATTGTACAGAACTATGACCATATTTTTATAGTCCACAAAGTTTGAATAGAAAATTGAATTTAAAAATTTTACAGGAATAAGGAAAGACATTGAGTGTTTCAATGAAATGAAATTTATAGGGTAGATAATAGTAAAACTGAAAAGACAAAAATCAATGATCTAAAATAAAGAAAATTACTTACAGGCAACGATGAGGACGGCACAAATGTAGGTAAACATTTTGTTTTTATTGTAGGTACTGTTGTTCCTTGAATGTCCAAAGCTCGAATGGTGACAATAACCTCGACACACTTAGTTTTTATACCAAAAAATTGTTATCATTAACTAGTATCTACTTAATTGTCATTTGTTAATTGTAAAGAAATTTACAGTACTGTGGTAAAATCCAGGGTGATTAAAAACACGTTCTTAATTTCGGACATTTTATTGTAATATTGTAACGAGACAATACAATTTAGTGATAATACCGTTATTTTGGTACTGGTATCATTCTTCTAAGAAGATGTAGATTAAAACGACAATGTTGTAGTTGAACATAATAAAATACAAAACATAGAAACTTCTTGCTTAACAGTTAATGCTTATGATATGTAGTCTTACCCTAAATTCTTAGTGTTAGTTGGCATGGTTGCCTGGTACAAAACTGGGGAGATGGTAATGTATAACAATACAAATAATAAAACAAGTAGCGTACTCTATAACACATACGTTGGTAACTCAAGTGTAAGTTTAGACTAGAAGTAATTTTGAAACAGGGTTGTCTCAAAATGTGCATCGGGGATGGCATTTGATGCTATTGTGAGGTTTATTAATTTAGTTAAATTGGTAACGCCTCTTGTTTGTCGTTTTGGCGTTGAATTCCAGTTCTTTGGCGAGGAGTTGTTTTTCTTCCTCCCTGACGCGGGCAGCTTGGGCCCTGAGTTCTGAAGGGCAGGCAGGGACTTCGTCAGCTGAGACACAGGTGTTCGTCAGCTCATCATAACCTGTGTTGGTGCCACAGAAGAGCACACGGGGCTTGGAGCCGATGCAGAGGAAGTATTTCTGGCAGTTGTTTTCGGCCCTGTAATATTGACAATAATTGTTAGTAGCGTAGTAGTAAGAGTATACAATGCTCTACATGGGTTTGAGTATACGTGGCTGATTTCCAAATTCATCCCAAAAAATCCCAAAATTTATAATCGAAATCCATCTAAATCGGCTGAGCCAATCGCGAGATAATCGCCCACAAACATACATACAAGCATATCTACATACAAACAAACAAAAAAAGGAGGTTCTCAGTTTAACCTGTATGTATGTACAGGTTAAACTGAGAACCTCCATTTTTGAAGTCGATTAAAAGATTTGGCATGAAATGGGAAGTAGTGCCTAAAACTTATGCTTAGCACTAACATTCAATCAATAAACCAGTCTAGTCTAAACACAATTTGTAATGCAAACACTATGAATGTCAATAATGACCTTACATTTTTCGTTAATGGAAGAATTTTTTGCATTCATGCATCAAATATCATAATTATAAACGAGATGAAGACTAATAAATTAGGCAACTATTGACATTGCCCGTCCGAGCCCGAGGTCATATTCTGAGAAAAATCGTCTCAAAGCGAAATAAAACGAGATGGTATTTGACTGACTTATAAAAAGTGGTACCACAAGAATGTGTAATATACATAAGTACCAGCTATACCTAAATATCATCTCAACATTTAAAAGGAAGAAATACATTAATTGTTTGTCTGTTTATCTCTTGATTTGTTGGTATAAGAAATTTAAAAAAATTATTGTTCATCATGTTTAAGCATCGTTATGACGGTTTGATTAGACCTAGTGCGCTATTAATGGAATTGTAAAATCTCTTATAGCGCTTTAAACTTCATCTAGTTATGGTTGTTACTCAATATGAGTCTGACACTCCCTCTCACCTTAGCCGGGTGTGACAAGTTGTTCGATGAAAAATTCTCTAACCCAGAAATCAATTTCAAATCTTATTTACATTTATACAAGTTACCATTCAGATAAACGTGTCATAGAGAGATAATTTTAAATTGTAATTGCACTGGAATCAAAGTAGACGGAGTCGCAAGCTCAACTAGTGCGTCATAAGAGGACGTTAGCAAACCGCTGGTATTTCTAATAACGAGGTTATGTAAGCAAGGTCACATCTCATCCGATGACATTTAAGCATACACTGCTGACCGGTCGCCTATTAAGTAACCAGTTCTTGGCATTTCAATATCTATCACTCTAATAATAGTTGAGTATTTGGCATATAAATTAAATATTGCACATGTTAAGTAATACGGTAATACGGACCTGTAGTATCTGAAGCCAGCGGGGGCACCCAGCTCCTTGGAGACAGGGACCTCGGGGCAACGGAATCCGAGGAAAGCTGAAACAAATAAGATTTACTTAGGCTTTATGAAACTTGATTAAGAGTGGACTACTTTCTATTAGATCATCGTGGTCTTTTCTGACATAAGTTGAGGTTGGCACTGGGCCTTAAATTTAAGATAATGGATATTATGGAACGATTTGCAGGTATTTTTTCCTAAAAGTTTGAATGCAAGAGATCTTAAAGATTGCCCTGCATAACTATTGGTCTATACATAATATGATACAATGGTTAAACAGTACCTATAAAAGATTCACATCTTACGCTTAGTAAGTAGGTAGAGTCTTCATCAACAAGACACAAGGAAAACAAAGAACTTGTTAAAACTGAGTTCTTTATATCTTGGGTGACTGTGAGTATTGAATTTTACGACATAGGTAGGCTCATTTCATAAGTGGCAAATATTTTCACAATAGGGACGGTGACCGCACGACTTGTTTATCAGTTAAGTAACCCATGTGTGGAAATTGTCAAAGAGGTTCAAATAGATAACAAAGATGAGAATAATGTAGAACTTAAGATACTCCCTGTTATTTTCTGAAGGGTAAGTAAATGAAAGGGCCTATTAAATGGACATTTTGGTCAGTAAGGTTCCAATTTCCATGCAGTAGGAAGAATACAGTTCCAGACTAAAGAAAGAAAGAAATAACCTTTATTTCACGCGCTAAAAACAGATGATATGTACAGATTATACTGTTTGTTTATAAATACTAATGGGTACATATTCAATAATATTTATGTCCAAAGTCTGCGGTGAAATGGGACCAGTTCAGCCTATGCAAGCCAGGGATTATGGATTTAAACCTTCGAAGTAAATGTAAAGATATCAAAGAGTGTACATATTTCTCTGCATTAAGTCATAAGAGAACATACCAACAAGGAATTTAAATTAAAATTAATATTAATAGAACAAAAGAAAAAAAGGAAGAGACCGATGAAATATGTAATATAAATAATAAAATGAGTTTCTAAGCCGATAAACAAGTATGACTACAACTTTTTATATTTCACGAACAAGGATATTAATTAGAAATTGAAATTAGTGAATTAATTTGTAATTACTGCACGTGCTGAGAAACTGGTCCGATGGGAAACGAGTATAGGGATAATCATACAAAACTATAACCCAATCCTTTCCTAGGTCTAGATTGACATGCAATGGCCAAGAATATTCTCATTATAATATATCTTGGCAGATGATTAACTCTTAATACTATACTCATAGAAAAGTTCTGTTTCTGTCTGTAGCCCCCCTGAAAGTTTAACCTTTAATTCATTTCAGTTCAGTTCATTTCCTTAGTTATTTCATACTGTATTCCTAACCAAACCTATCCTTGTTTAGCTCTAACCTTTGTTCTTTTATGATGAAAGATTATAAGACTATTCTTTTTTTACCTTCAGCATCACAGTCGTCGACCTCATCAGGCCACTCGCAGCGGTAGGAAGATGAGCTCCAGGCAAGACCTTCAGGGCACTGGAAGTCGTAACCTACTCCATTGACACAGTTTCTGAAGTAACTGCAATTGCGGGTGTCTCCGAGTTTGTAGTATCCAAACTGGTGCTCGCATTGTTCAGTCGGCTGGGCAGGCTCTGAAATTTAGGTAAATGTTGTTGATATATATGTTGGAGCTGGTTATTCTACGGAGGAGGGAGATGTGCTTATTGTTAGTTAGAAATGGTGGCAAACCAGATTTCGTACAGATACTAAAATTCTGGTATTAGTATCCACTTAAATTATTTAGTATAGAACGTCTTCTTCTACCAATTGAATATGTTAAGGGTAAAGTCAGACAATTCGTTAACAAGATGTGACATGCAATAAAATTAATCAGTTAGTCAGAACTTTCGACACCATAGATGTCCATGAATTAAATCATCGAACCAATCCATTTCGTAAAGCAGCCTGTTTTCCTGACATTAATATGAAATGAGCCTAATCTCGATAACATCTTCAGTTGGGTTACCTTGACAAATGAACATTGTTTGCGCAATAAACATTCTGAACACGCACCATGTATCAGAAATAGAATTAAAGGTGGATATATCTGAATTAATCTAAAATCTGCGAAAGGCGGCAAGAAGAATAAGATCAGTCGATGATAATAATGACTACGGTACTCAACATTTACGGGTCATCAAATCTAAAAACCTTGACCTATGATAATTTAATGGAAAACCAATTTGGCTCATTAGGCACGATAGAAGTTCAGGGTTGAACATTAACCACAGACGCGTTAAAACTATGTAAATAGTGACATGTATTTACAAGAATTACAAGTATTCGAAGATTAATAGGTCCTTGTCTAGGCCCTGGTAGAGTGAGGAACTGCGTTTATATATCAGTAGGTTAAGTAATGAACGGAAAAGATAATCAATAATTTTTATAATTTTATGGTTTTGTCATCATCAACCAGAATACGTTGATATCGTTCATTTTAAAAAAGGATTTCATGCGTTTTAATTAAAGTTTTATTTTTGAACAGCTTCTATATTCAATTCAAATCATGACATTCATTACAAATAAATCTTAATGGGACATAATCGGGTGGTATTAATTGACGATATCGTTTTACTTCTACAAAAAGGAAAAGTATCATGCTATGCAAAAAACTTTGAGTACCTCTGGTTTTGTATTATAAATAAAATCTGCAATTCTACTCACGTAGCGCGGATCGCTCGAGGCATGACACTTCGTTGGGGTATTGACACGGGTACACGTTGAAGTTCACGTTGGGGTTGAAGCGAAGACCGTCAGGGCACAGCTTTTCTTCAGCAGTTCCGTTCTATGGACAAAAGAAAATGTATTATTTATTATCTATTAATCCTAAACATTCCAGTACTGAGTATATGACCATTATCATCATTGGCTGTTTTTATTAAACTGTTGTGCATTACAGGAAATAAGTTTCATCAGATGCATTATTGGCAAGCGCAGCGTAGGAGGTCCATCCGCAAGGTGGACAGACGACCTGATTGAGGTTGCAGGGAGCGGCTGGATGCCAGTCGCTTCCAACCAGCCTATCTGGAAGTCATTGGAGAAGACCTATGTTCACCAGTGGACGTCCTGTGGCTGATATTATGATGATGAGATGCATTATTTACTTCATATAACAGTGTGTACAAATTCTATAAATAAAAATTGCAAAATAATTGTGAACACAATATTTAGCAGTTGTTACGAGCCATTCTCTTGACCTAATGCTTAAAATGCGTATACTGAGTCGTTTTGACCAGTAATGTCATAGGTCAAATTGCTAATGGTCAACGCGTGGTAAATATTTCATTTGATGCTATTTATTCCTAAGCATGACTCTAATTTTATATTCTAAGGAGAGGAAAGAGAAATATCCAGATCTAGAAGTTCATTTTACAATTATGATACATTCCAGGCCTAGGTAAGTCGCATAAACGGCGTAATTTGGCCAACCAGACGACCAATCATTACAAGGTATCCAAAGCTTTTAAAATACACAAATCCATTCCAAATAAGCTTCCAGATAGGTTTTAGTAGCTATACACAAAACACAATTAGACACATAAGTATTTGTATCTAGTCTTATTTTGTCCCAGTGCCTGGCAACATTAAAAACATAATTATAAAAAATAGCAATAAAATCCCCAATCACAATATCCGTATAGATACAAGACAAAACCTAATGAGCTAATAATAATCACAAATATCAAATTCGCATCACGTTTAGCGAATAACACGAACTTTATTACCAGAATCTGCGATTATTAAGCGAATTATTCATGAGACGCGACGTGTGATTATACACATATACACAAAAGAATGGCGTTTATGTCTGTCTGTCTCTTTGTACTGGCTTTAATATAGTCACGACCTATTTTAAAAGTAAGATCCAAGTGTGTCAACACTTTCCCACACGCATTCGTGAATATTTTAGGCTGAAGGTTCATGAATGGAAATTGTTGTCTGGGATTAAAAAGGGAATTGCATATGCAGTTTTTAGTTGGAACTTTTGAAGATGGATGGGTTTTAGAAACCTGAGATATTTAAGTGGTAACTAGAATTAATAGTGGATTAGGAATCATTAAGTGCATTATGAATGTCATCAACAGCCTATAAGAAGCCACTGCTGACCAATGGTCTCTTCACACATGGAGAAGGTTTGAGCGTTAATCACCACAATTGCTCGATGCGGGTTGGCGATTTGAAACTTATAATAAGAAATTATAAAGCCTAGGATTCCACACGATATCTCCCCAGATATCGTGTGGAAACTCCACGCACTGCCATGCCCCCGACAAGTCGAGTGCGAAGCAAACACCGCCGTACCATCCTTTACTAGAACCATTTCGCCGCATTTTCAGGCCCCTATTTGAGAATCTCTGGATAATTTTCCTTTACCGTTTGTTAGTGGCATCTAAATCATCTTAGAAAAGTACATATAACTCGGTAAAATTTACATTAGTAATTGCCGTTGGTAGGTTTTGAACCTGCACCCTCGTGCATGAGAAATGGACTTAACCCTCCAGTCAGTGGTTTTTAGTCAGTAAGAGTCTGCCTAACACTCCCTCCCACTTCACCCAGACGGGAGAAGTCATTCGATGATTTTCCCCTCTTAAAAAAACCTCCAGACCTACGCGATTATGAACATACACTGCTTGCTAATATTGTTTGTCGTCTGACCATCTGCCGTTAGTATTATCTACTAAATCCTTATTTACTTAAGATCTACAAGCAAGTTAGGTAACGGTATGCAAAAGACAGACATTAGACACGACTAGCTCAGTTATTTAACAATTCATATTCGGTATGAATCTTCAGTTGGTACTTGGCAACTCATAAAAAATGATGTCGTCATTAATCTATAGGGGACCATCATCGGGATGATACTTACAAGACATTCGACATATTTGTCGCAGCTTCCAGACACGGGGTACCGTTCGTTCAGCTCCTTGCACACTCCAGTGGGTCTGGGTGCTTCCTGGACCTGTCTGTTCTGCGGCTGCTGGCCTCTGTTGTAGTTGTTGTAGGCTCCGGCGTTTGATGAGGCACCAAAGCTGCCGAAGTTATTGAATTGAGCGGCGGCTGCGGAAAATATTAGAAAATTAATATTATGTAAAGACACTAGTAGAGTTGATGTGGTACTGGTACTTTGGTTGGACATGAATCCTAAATAATAGAGAATGAACCTATTGCATATAAGAGCCATGCTTCGGCACGAATGGGCCGGCTCGACCGGAGTGATACCACGGCCTCACAGAAAACCGACGTGAAGCTACGCTTGCGTTGTGTTTCGTCGTTTGAGTAAGGTTACCGGAGGCCCAATTACCCTCCCCTTCCCCAATCTCCCCAATTCCTGAATCCCCAATGATCATCAAACTCCTAATCCCCAAAAGGCTGGTAACGCACTTGTAACGCTTCTGGTGTTCAAGGTGTCCATGGGCGACGGCGATTGCTTACCATCAGGTGATCCGTATGCTCGTTTACCGGCTTAAGTAAAAAAAATACTGGTTTTTGCTCTTAATTGTCGGTTAAGAAAATGTCATACACAGGAAAAACTAAAAATACTCAGTAAAGTAACATTTTCGGTATAGTAACACGAAATCTATGCAGAAATAGGCGGTTTTGTCATAAGTTGTAAGAACCTACTTTGAATTTCAATTGAAGCTAAAGCACTAAGCCAGCACTTAGCATCTATTTTGAGAACTCAAATCATCGGGAATGACCGGAATGAATCATTATTATGCAAATGTTACATTGAAAAAAAATGTTTTGAACGGAATACTGAGAATAGTAGCTCTTTTGTGGGATCTACAATAATGTATGTCAGTGGAGATTTGCGGAGATTATCCATGGCTTATTGAGCGAGAGAAGAATGATAAAACAGTTAGTGTTGACTCATTTTCGTACACAACGTATGTAGAAAAATCTTATGGTGATCTATGGGCATGTTGTAGGAATACTAAGTACATGGTTGTATGAAAGTCTTTTTGAAAGCAATGTATTGAATCTTTAGTTACTAAGTGATTAAGAGGCAACATATAGTCAAAAAGATCTAGTGGGACGTTCCTTATAGCACCATAGGGTAGTGTTAATTGGCTTTGAAATTAGTGTAGAATCAGAATCAGATTCAGAATCATTTATTTGTTAAACATAGGTAGTTTACATAATAAGGTCTTACATATAAAGATGGTCCACTATGTTTTGCCGTAATAGACATACAAATATATCAAGTACATTAGAAATATTATTAGAATGTTACAATTGAAATAAATTTTGTTAAATCTACCGGTGGCCCTTAGTTGCTAAAAGTGACCATTACTGAATCCCGCATTTCCTAGTCGTTGTTCCCAAAAATAGAAAGGTTTTCTATGTCATTCCAACTGGTTTTAGAAGACAAGAGAATATTGATTTTAGTGCCATGGTATGGGATCAGGAAAAATTTGATTTTTGGGGATTTTTGTCCTTGTTTGAAGTCGGGCTAAAGTTACGAACAAAGATACTATCTTATTACTCTTAAGCTGAAGTGTTTGTGTGTTTGAACGCGCTAATCTCCGAAACTACTGGTCCGCTTTGAAATATTATATTTGTGTTGGATAGTCCATTTATCGAGGACCGTTATAGGCTATAAAATATCACGCTGTGTTCAATAGGCGCCGAGCAGAGTGGTTGAAACCGCGTGGAAGTAGCTACTTTAAGAATACCCAAACCTTTTTAGGTGTACCTATCAAGATTGGTTGCGCAGATTACACGTGAAAGCGATGTCTCATACCCTCATAATGTTATATGTCAAGTCTTACAACATTCGGTTATTCACAGTGTGCAAAAATCTCAACAATGTTTATAGTATTACTCACTACAATAACTTAAGGAATAAAACTGAATTTTCGGTATCTTGTTGATGTCATCTTGAGTGAAAAGCGAATCGCTTTTCAAGAATTGATGAAATATTTTTGAAATGTTTAGTTACTTTACTTTACTTGTGAATATTCATTAGATGTTAATATAATATCACATTCTCATTCTCCGAGGAGATAGACTTATACGACAACGTAAGGATTTGAATAATAATTCTTGAATGAAAAACCGAATTCAAACCTTTTTTATTTTCCCCTTCATTCATTCGATGATTTTCCCCCCTAAAAAAGACCCCTCTTTATTTTTAAAGTCGGTTAATTAATATACTAAAACCTCCTAAGTGTAAAAAACACATTTCTGAAAACCGTATCAAAATCGATTCAGACGCGATTCAATCGCGCACAAACATTCACACACACATACATACGTACAGGTACAGTCAGCAAAATTATTTGGTTTACAGGTAGGAAAATAGAGATCGATATAATATAGATATACATGTAGGGTGTAAACGGAACGTCTATATTGTCTATATTGCTTTTTAGCCGACCAATAGTTTCACTTATCTCTATACTGAATCAATCTTTACTTTCTTACCTGGATACCAAATTACTTGACGGACTGTACATACAGGTCAAACAGAGAACCTTTTATTTTTTTAAAGTCGGTTAAAGAAAGATTGACTTATGAAACAATAAACAAATTAATCACCATACAATTATCTATTTAAGTTTCTATATATTGCAATCCTTTGTGGTTTGATAATCTCACCGCCATCTTGTTCCCTTGCAATTAAATTAAACTCAAAAGGCTGTTCGAAACTCCGTTGTAGCACATTATTAACGCATTAGTGACCTTTGCAAGTGATTTTAAATGTTATTTTACCATTAACGGGTCAAATAAATCTTCAAATCGGCGATTAATAAACAATACATTATGTACCTAATTATTTATATCGATAGCGAATTCTTACATGACATAGTTTTTTTTATTTTGTTAAGGCACCTATTCAAAAACATTTATTGCCGTTTAACTGCTACAATTGGGATGATGAGAGGGTATGAAAATGAAAAATCTAATTAGTCCGTATCCGTATTAGCTAATAAAAAAATATTAGAGACGTATTTTTTTATTTTGTCGTATAATAAAACAATACTTAGATAAAACGAATCACAGTTAAGAAGTTGGGGCTAAAACGTCATTTCTACGTATAAAATGTACATAGAAGTGACGTCACGCGACATTTCAAATCAATATATCGTCGAAAGTATTCGTTTCTGTAAGAAAATAAAAAATACGTGTCTAATGATTTAAAATAATCTACCAGACGGACATTCAAATAAAGATTAGGCATCTACCCAATATATTTAATTTGTGTTATCCTTCTAACGAATTCTAAACATCTTGTTTCCCCATTTAACTTCGTTATTCAAGTCAAACAAACAGTCTTTACTCAAACTATATTAGTTCATTATGTAAATGAGGTGCCATCTTAACCTTGTAGTTCTTAATATATTCCGAACTTCACAGTTGCATCGTATTAAGTCATTTTAAAATTCATCTTCTCAAATATGTGATGAGAATTTATCGCATTTTACGACACACATTCGTGTGTTAGTGAAGCAACATGATTTCTATGGAGATATTTATGCTAAAATACGCAGAATGTTACAAAATATGCATTCCGCGTCATAAGTTTACTGTTAAACTAACAAAGAAGTTTGTCTAGACCAAAATCTAAAAGTCTAGAGTTAGATAAAGCTTAGGTAATAATTTTAGAGGCTGCCTTCATAGACTTGTCGTCGTTATCAACCGAAATTTCTTCATTTTAAGCGTTTAGAAGGGTTATGTTTTATAGAGGGACAAGCCCGCCACGACCTCCCAAAACTGCTGTAAGCCAGGATATACAGTAGATACAACCATGAAAACACCGGAACAGTGAAGTCCGGCGCGTCTCAGGGACATGAATAAGTGTCAACTGTCTTGATTCCCGCAACGAAGTGAATCAGAAGATATTATAAGAGGAAAATAGTAAAAATTTTGACTTGTTGACCAAGTAGTCGCAAGTGCTACTGCCGGGCAAGAGGTCTCAGTTTCGATTTCGGTTAAAAAAAAACAGTAGTAGCATGGAGTCTGGCATTGAGCCCGGTTTATGGCAATAGGCTCACCCCCTATTACATCGGACTCATAGCATAAATAAATAGTTAAAAGTGGGTGTTACATTGTACCTACAGTGGCATTTACTGCCGTAAAGTGCACCTCTGCCTACCCCATCGGGGACAAAAGGCTCGATATTTCCTAGTTAGCTATGTACGTATTTACCTAACGAGATATTTTATCACAAAAAACAGTATCCCTAACAACTCTAACATACGTAATGAGTCAAACTTGTGAATTTAATACGCGTAACCCAGCATAAAAAATTAAGGAAACTCCTTTATACAAATTTAATTATCTACTTAAAACAATTGTTAAATTAAGCAGCCGAGAGCGTGTCATGTAGATAATCATATCTACAATATAATTACGGTCTTCTCCATTGTTAAGTCCTAGCTTTAGCCATTTAACAAGATAATTATTCGCTAATTAGTCTATAGAACCCGTTTATATTAGAACAAGAAGTTAATGGAATCCCTATAGAATATGTATAGGACACGTGTGTTCCTAGAGTTTTAATGAATAAACTAAACGCGAGACGATCTCATTTCAATTCATTACTATGAGAAAATTCAACCGAAAATTTGGTTATATAATTACGAGAATATTTTTTTTTATATAAAAAAAAAAAATCATAAGAAAAGCAACCTTACTCGTACCTACTAAAAAATAAGGTTCACTTTATCTTAATTTATTTTTTATTTAAATAATATAATTTTTATGTACTTACCGAAGCCACAAAGGCACGCAAACACTATCAAAGTCTTGTCCATGCTGTATGCTACCCCGTACTGATGTGCGCACGAGTGGCGGTCATGTATTGAACGGACGATCGCCAACGACCTTGACGAAGGCACCGGCCACTTTTGAAACTTCTCATCTTCATATTACATCAGAAACAGATCCTAGATGTTTGACAGGTTGCTTTTAGCAACCGATTATTCTATTAGAGACACGAATTATTTAATTAACTTGAGTTTATTATTATTTTTCTTTTTTTTGGAATCGATGAGCGGTTTGGCCTACTGTGTTTAATTCGATATGAACATGACTCAGTTTCATATATTGCTCACAGCATTGCTTTTCAGTCTAGTGGTTGGGGCGGTTAATAGCAAACCCTAGGGCCTCCAGAAGGTAGGTTCCTTCATATAGTAGTCTTTGTCATAATCTCTCCATTCGGCTGGTGGGTTGGACTGGTTCAGATCAAAAGTAGTATTCCCTCCTTGGCTCTTGGTTCTAAGCCCCTCGTGGAAAGAGTAAAGGGTACTACACATGTATACTACTGTTTTATTTTGTAAGGGAGGAAAATCAACGGCAAGTACCAATGTGACTTTTTCCGAGTTAGGTATATGTACTTTCTAAGATTATTCAGACACCGCTGACAAACGGTGAAGGAAAACATCGTGAGGAAACCTGGGCTTATAATTTCTAATTATAAGTTTGTAATCGCCAACCCGCATTGAGCAAGCGTGGTGATTAATGCTCAAACCTTCTCCGTGTGAGAAGAGGCTTTGCTCAGCAGTGGGCATTTATAGGCTGTTGATGATGATGATGATGATGTGGTATACAGGTAGGGTATGGGCTGACTTTTTATCTCGATTAAATGCTCCCATGGGATAAAACAGTAATACGCAAAGCCACGTGTAAAAATTAGTATTATACCTTACGTTGCAATAATCAATAGCGAAATAAACCCTTACTCACAATCATGGCATCACATTTATAACAGGATCTCGAAGCCTATGACAAAGATATTGAGAATTATAGAAGAGTCACATCAGAATGTCATATAATTCACATCAATATGGCCATTATATAAATTGTGATGTAGCACACGTAGTTTGAAAAAATGTGTGTTACGTCATAATACAAAAGGTCATGGATGAGTGTGTGTTTGTATGAACTAGTGTAAATGTTCTAGGAACTGCGGTGCGACAAGTCATAAATCGATTCTTTGGTGTATTTGACTAGATTTTTCCCATGGCTAAGCCAACGATTATGTAGATTTTGTCAGTTGAGCGTGGGATCATCTTGAAATTTGCTAAGTGTGGGAGAGCCATGCGTCCGATGGTCCGGCTCGACCGGAGTGATACCACGGTCTCACACAAAACCGCTTACGATGTGTTTCGTCGTATGGGTGAGGTTACTGGAGGCCCAATTACCCCCTCCCCAATCCCTGTACACCTATCAATCCTTAAATTTCTAATCCCTAAATAGCGGCGCCGATTGCTTACCATCAGGTGATCCGTCTGCTCGTTCACTGGCTTATCCCATGAAAAAAGATAGTTAAACCAAAGTAATGCTTTTAGGTTTACGACGAGGTCATGGTTTGAGTCCAATGTATCAAATATCGGTCGAGCCTATTGCCATGCACTGGACTCAATATTTATGTACCTACCTATAATACGATGTACTTACCTACAAGACTAAAGAAAAGAATGATCTGTGGTCGTCGGCGGTATTTCCGAACCCATACAACCTTCAAACCTTCAAGAAAAGAGCGTATTCTTTTTTAAAAGCCGGCAACGCACCTGTTACTCTTCTGGTGTTGCGGGTGCCCATGGGCGGCGCTGATCGCTTATCATCAGGTGATCAATCTGCTGTGTTGCCTCCTATTCCATAAAAAAGATACAGATGTAGAAACATAATACCCGTCATCATCGACAACCACAAGTTGTCACTCAAGGTTAAAAATAAACTTTATGTATATAATGAGTGAAGTTAAGCAAGAACTATTTTCTAGATAAGTCCTACTTGGAAGTTTGGACTATTTCAGAATTATGATTCGTTATTTAGAGACTTTACCGAAGGCCCAATTACCGCCTCCTCAATCCGCAAATTTCCTAATAATCCTCAAATTCCTGATCTTCAAAAGGCCGGTAACGCTTCTGGTGTTTCGCGTGTCAATGGGCGGCGCCAATTGCTTACCATCAGGTAATCCGTCTGCTCGTTTACCGGGTTATTCTATAAAAAATAATAAAGGGTTTATTCATGCAACACAATTAATTACAATTGAACGGGACTACTGTTACTACTGTGACTACTACAATTGTCGTGGTGGCCCGGAGGTTTAAGACGCCCACTTCTCATGCATGAGGGTGCGGGTTCGAAACCTACCAACGGCAAGTACCAATGTGACTTTTTCCGAGTTATATGTACTTTCTAAGATTATTTAGACACCACTGACAAACGGTGAAGGAAAAACATCGTGAGGAAACCTGGACTTATAATTTCTAATTATAAGTTTGAAATCGCCAACCCGCATTGAGCAGGTGTGGTGATTAATGCTCTAACCTTCTCCGTGTGAGAAGAGGCTTTGCTCAGCAGTGGGCATTTATAGGCTGTTGATGATGAACGGGACTACTAGCTATCATATTAAAAAAAAGTAAACTAATCATATTCTAAAACACGACTATTCAGTCGGTTGTCAGTGGCAGAACTTCCCTTTGATTTAACAATAATTATTTTAATCTATAATATTATACAAATAGGTATAGCACCTAAAGAAATGTTCTATCGTTAACTATTCAACCTATTCTATTTCTGAATGAGACTATAATTAAATAGCAACATTATTATTTTTTAAATACTTGACCTTTGACTCGAAATAAATTTCCAATGCGCCTTTCATAATGTCAAGGACGCGATTGGAATTAAATAATAATTACCTATATATGATTTTTTGTTCATATGGGGCATATCTTCTCTGTGAATAAAAATTAGTCTTAGAAATGTATGAGTGTATGTAAGCGCTCATCTCCCGAATTATTTGATCAAATTGGATAGTATTTTTTGGTCGTGATGCTTTATTGTTAGGGCAATGGTATGAAAGTTAACTGTAACTGGTTTTTATATAAATTATTTCTATTTTTATAGGCAATAGGCTCACTCCCTATTACATGGGACTCATAACATAAATATGTGAAAAGTGGGTGTTACATTGTACAGTGGCATAATGTGCACCTCTGCCTCCCCTTCGGTAATAAAAGGCGTGATGTTATTTCTTTTTTTATTTCTTAAATTGGACACATTCACCAAGGGCATCGAGAAACTCGGGCACATAAAGATGAATCTCCCCAAATTGGATTAATCCTGGCTTTTGTGTTCATTACTGTCAGTCACAGGTTTGTGTAAAATGAACACATTATACATTAAATAGGTTAAGCAATAATAGATCTTTTTGTCGTTAAAATCTGCCTAAGTAAGGTCAAAATATAAATTCATTTTTGTTTCCTTTGCCTTAACTTCTAAATTAGCGTATTTCGTACACGAATTGTGTGAATCGATAGACTGAAATGGGTTACTGGGACGGACGTTAAACGCAAATAATAATAATAATAATAATCCCGCAGGGCACCTTGAGGCGAGGTGACGGGCATTAGCGATCCCGCGGGCTACCATCATCCCGAGTGCTCCAGGGAGAAGTCACCGTTCCTTCTTCTCCGGCTTGCCTTAATTGGCTGGCTGGAGTGAACGATGACAAGGAACAGGTCTCCCACCTCTGGCTTGCCTTCATTGGCCGTCCAGAGTGGAGTCGCGAGAGCAGTGATCCTGCTCGGAGGGTAAGAAACTATTCGTAAGTCGCGAGTGGGCCAGGGATGCAGGAAGCTTCGGCTGGAGCAGATGATCTGAGTAGAAAGCGGTGGTAGTTTCTTAACCCTTCAGCCACTCACATTCTCGTTGCCCCTCTGTTGCTATATCTAGCAGCCATTCCCGGGGCCCGGTCGGTGAGTTGGCGAGTCTCCGCCTGCCATTTTTACGTGTAATAATTACATTGTTTCGGCAGGTGCCATAGTCATCCATAGTTCCCAATTTTCCAGTCCACAGCAACCCATCCATAGCCCTATCTTTTTTTCCATTATCCTCAATAGTTTTACACTAACCGGAGACTGTCCTTGGGTGCATTTCCATAGTGCATACAGGGATAGTCGCCGGTTTGTGTGTCCATTACATTTATATTAAAGTTGTCTAAAGGGCCTCTGCGCAGTTGGCTTCGGCCCCTCGCATGCCTCCCAAATGACCGGGACCCTGTGGTCCCGTGAATGGTAAAGACATACAATAATAATAATAATAAAAAGCCTTTATTAACAATCTTAGAGTTACATTTATCTTAATTTTACAACTCAACTATGTATTACTAATAAACGTTTTCAAATGCAACTTATAATAAATTTTAATGTGTTTGTGTTAGACACCGGTTACGTGATTGTCTTGCCCTTTGGCATAGGCCTCCCCAAGTCCTCTCCATAATTCTCTATCTCTTGCTGTCCTCATCCAACATGGCCCCGCAACCGCCTTGATATCATCTTCCCATCTTCGACACTGTCTGCCTTTCCTTCTATTTCTGTATCTGGGACACCATTCTGTCACTTCTTTCGTCCACTTTTCTATTCTACTTCTAGTAAGGTGTCCTGCCCATTTCCATTTGAGTTGCTTTATTTGGTGTGTGATATCGATAATCTTGGTCTGTTTTCTGATTGTTTTCAGTCTTATTCTATCTTTTGTTTTTAAGTTTAGTATGCTTCTCTCCATTTTGTGTTGGCAAATTTCCAGTGATTTGATGTTTTTCTTTGTACAGCTCCATGTCTGACATCCGTAGGTCATACTTGGTAGAATACATGTATTAAATATTTTCTTCTTTCCTTCGATAGGTATATCATTATTTTTCATTATGTCTTTCAGTGTCCAATATCTCTTCCATCCCAAGTTTATCCTATTTTGCACTTCCTTTGTTGTTATATCTTTAGGAGATATTATTTGGCCTAAGTATGTATATTCGTTTACGTATTCTAATTCAGCTGCATTTTTAGGTTTGATAGGGGTTTTTACACAATTTGTCATTAATTTTGTTTTACTGGTGTTTATTGTTAGTCCTACCTTTTCGCTTTCCTGTATAAGTTGTTCAATCATGATCTGGAGGGTTTCTGAATTATCACCTATCAGTATAAGATCGTCTGCGAATCTGAGATGGTTCAATAAAACTCCATTCACATTTATACCATATTCTTTCCAATCCATTTGTCTAAATATATGTTCTAGGGTCGCTAGAAACAGTTTCGGTGACAAGGGATCACCTTGCCTAACCCCTTTCCCAATGGGGAAGTATTCTCCCGCTTTTTCTGTTCTTACTTTAGCTTTCATATTTCTGTATATGTTCTTTATAATGTTGATGTATTTTTCGTGAACCCGTTGTGCGTTAAGAGCTTCCCATATTTTTTGATGTTTCAACGAATCGAATGCCTTATTGTAATCTATAAATGCTAGGTAGTAGTTTATTCTATATTCATTGCATTTCTGAATCATTTGTTTGATGGTATGGATGTGGTCGATGGTTGAGAAACCACTCCGGAACCCTGCCTGTTCTTTTGGCTGATTTTCGTCTATAGTTTTCGTTATTCGGTCTAGAATTATTTTTGAAAAAATTTTGTATACGTTGGACATTAATGAAATTGGCCTGTAGTTCGATATGTCGTCTGTTCTTCCTTTCTTGTGGAGCAAAATTATTGTAGATGTTGTCCACTGGAGAGGTATATATTCGGTACTTAAAATTTGGTTAAAAAGGTCTGTCAGTGTGTCGAGGATCGTGTCCAATGTTCCTATTAAAAGTTCGTTTGAGATGTTATCTTCGCCGGGTGCTTTTCCTCTTTTTTGTGATTTGATAGCTTTACGCACTTCATCTGTTAATATGTCCGGAACTATTTCTTCATCGCTACTGGTGACACTGTTTTCACCTGTCATTGGTGTACTAAACGCAAATGGGTTGTATTAAATGAGCATCTGGCAGACACGTCATTAATCATACTGCCAAATCGCTTTACTTAAACAGAGAATAATATTCAAGTTTTTTTTTTATATATTCTACTTAGAGATCTGTGATTTAAGAGATTCAGAGTTGACGGGCCGACGCCGACGATGATTACATTCAGACGACTTTCCTGTTTTGCCATGGTTTCATTGCCACAGACCCTGATCGTTCTAGGTATCGGAGTGAAATAATATAATCCTAACTTTTAAGGAGACATTCTCAGATATTCTTAATCATACCTCGTCAAAACTATGCTGGTTGGTAATCACCATCTGTACTCGTACATATCCCTATTCTAATGTGATCCAAATGTTACTGTGCTTATTATTGTTATACCTATGTTATTTTAATAATAACATCACACATAACATTACGCCTTTTATCCTCGTGAGGGAGGATTATCTTGATTTTTATCCTCGAAGGGGTAGGCAAAGGTGCACATTACGCGTCGGTCGCGTTCGTAAAAACGCGGTCGCTTCGAGAAAATATGTGCTTTGATTTTTTACACATATGTCTGTGTTCTATAAAGGCTGCGGGAGAAAACCGCGCTGTGAGTTTTTAACCTTAAAGAATAACATACATAACATAACATAACATCACGCCTTTTATCCTCGAAGGGGTAGGCAGAAGAGCACATTATCGCATTTAATGCCACAGTACAATGTAACAACACCCACTTTCCACTATTTATGTTATGAGTCCCATGTAATAGGGGGTGAGTCTGTTGCCATATACCGGACACAATTCCAGACAGTGTGCTACTATTTTTTTTAAAACCCAGTAATACTTTGCCCGACGGTCGCACTTGCGACCTCTAGGGCAACGAGGTAGTCTATTTTTAATAATCTATATTTTTAAATCTTAAATGTTTAGAACCAGGCACCACGCTACCGCTGTCTCTAGTACTAGTACGGAATACCTCATGCCATTTAATGACATTTCGATGTCAATAAATATCAAAATGCCAGTTCACTGGACAGTTTTAACCTCTCACCTTTTCCTAAAGTATTATATGTATGTTACATAAGTGTTAAAATAATATAAAAATCACAATAACACTGAAATCTTAAAGAATTGATGTTATTTTGGTTTATTGTCCATTATATTTTGATTGCTTATTCAAATTTCTGTTGCAATGTAAGTAAGTTCATGAATGTGGACGACCTAACATTTTTGTCTAGCCTAGACATTTTTTGCATAAATATGACGTAACATAATCGAGTAATGTCATAAAAATTTACATACATCTAACGAAACTAAATAAAGTGACGAAAATGTAATATAATTTAACTTTTCTGACTGTCATGGGTGGTTGAAATTGATTCCTCGGTTGTGTTAAAGGTACCTAAGGGTATACGATCTCCGGCCACCGTAAGCGCGGGCCTGCGGACGGCCAGCATGGGTGGCTCCCCGTCCGACCAGAAACAGACTCGAGCGAACGGCGTGACGCGTTCCGCGCGCGCCTCAAAGAGCCATCAGACCACCACAGATGGGGCCCATTAGGGCCGATGCCGATTCGGAGTCGCGGAGAACCTAACGGGTAACCGGGGCTCCGGCTCGACGTGCAGGAGAAGGAACAGGGTGGTTTTTAGTCAGTAAGAGTCTGACACTCCCTCCCGCCTCACCCAGGCGGGAGCAGTCATTCGATGATTTTCCCCCCCTTAAAAAAGGGTGTCCTAAATTGGACTCATAACTTTCTTATAATAAGTATGAAGTTATGTAATATATCATATCAACAGCCTATAAGTGGCCACTGCTGACCAAATGCCTTTTTTCGCACGGACAAGGTTTGAGCATTAATCACCGCGCTTGCTCAATATGGATTGGCAGTTTTATTTTAAACCTATTATTTAGAAATTTTAAGGTTTCCTTACGATGTTTTCCTTCACTATATGTCAGAGGTATCTAAATGATCTTAGAAAGTATATATAATTCGGAAAAGTCACATTGGTGCTTGCCGTTGGTAGGATTCTCATGCATGAGAAGCTATGAGAAGTCTTAAACCTCCGGGCTACCACAAATGACACAAGTATGTAATAAATGACTTAAACTGAATCGATACACCAACCTGTTCCAGATCAGGATCCGTCTATTTAAGTGTTAGTGCACCTGTAATACCTACATATCAAAATCTATACATATAATAAAATCGTAGAAAAGTCAAACTGTACATTGAATATTTTTTTAAAAGAATACTTGAGGCGCGATGTACAATCGATATCGAAGCCAAAAATATGGTTTTTAGAATTTTTGTCTGATTGTCTGTATGTATGTTCGGGATGATCTCCAAAAGTACTGCATGGATTTACTTCAAATTTTTCATGAATATTACAAACAGTCAACATATAGGCTACATATTATCATCGCTATCATCTACGGGGGAGGAGCTGAAAATCATAATTCCACGCGAACGAAGTCGCGGGCAACAGCTAGTATGTAAAATATTATATTTTTTTTTAAAGAACAGGCTATTTTCATTTCTAAATTACAGACTTGATAATAAATCTCAAATCAGAAATAAGAAATACATAGACTCAACCACAGAACATATAAATTCTTTATATGTTCTGTCCACAGAACATATAAATTCTTTATATGTTCTGTGGACTCAACAGATGCAGCACCCACTATATAAAAAACTATAGACTGAAATTCTCCCATTAATTCCTCCCATGAATCATAATTTCATCCCATTTCGCTATCCTGTCATGTCGGTCCGTATGATCGTTTTTGCAGTGATATGACGGAGGACCGAAGGATATAATTTTGCACCAAATGCGGGAAAACCGTAGCAATGATTCTAAGATGCCACTCACGTGCCGTCTACCTGGATCAACTTCCTTATCTGTCTCGTGGCTTGGGTAGGGTTACCATGATGCCGTATTATGGTTTGAAACTTATTTTTTTAAGTAAGCACTGCCTAAATATAGTGATTGAACTGAAGGACGATAGGGCGGGACTCTTTTATATTATGTGAACGCACCCTTAGATGGTTTATATTTATCTTCATGTTTGGCTGGTTGGTTACAGAGTTTAAAAGGTGCAGGTTTATTAGGGGGCATGGGTGATTTGATTTCTGTCAAATAAATATGAAGTTCCTTAGTCAACCATCACTATGTATGTATGTAGAAAAAGTAGGAATGGTGGGAAATGAAATCTACTATGCCGTCGCCACACGGCGAACAATTAACATAATAGCGCCGTAACAGTTATTTAGTCCTCAATTTTTTTTTTGTGTAAAATGAGGTAAACGAGCCGACGGATGTAAGTAAGCGATCAGCACCGACGCCGGACACCCGCAACACCAGAGGAGTCACAGGTTCTTTGCCAGCATTTTAAATAGGAATATGATGCTGATCGATCGATCTGATCGCTTACCATCAGGTGATCCGTCTTCGTTTGCCTCCAATTATATAAAAAGTATTACAATTTTTCGAGTCTTTTTAAACTTTGAGACGTATGGTGTCCCTACTTCGGTCTGCAAACCAATTTATATTCAAAGAAGCACACGTCTGGAATGTTATCGTAATTTGGGATTTCACAGTTTCGTTGATATATGTATTTTCATTCTCAGGCACAATTTTTTTTTTGATTTTAATATTTACTTACGAGTGCGGGTGCAACGAACGGTATTTTGGGTAAAAAGTAAAATAATTTGCATTCTGTTTAACATTTTAAAGACTGCAGATAAATTATGTACCCTCTTAAATATATATTATTAATTATTATATTTCGGCACATACTTCTTCTTTGGAAGACTGCCTCGTTGGCCGAGTGGTCGCAGTGTGCGACTGCCGGGCAAGGGGCTCGGGTTCGATTCCCGGGTCGGGCAAAATATTACTGGGTTTTTAAAAAAAAATCTCAGTAGTAGCACGGAGTCTGGAATTGTGCCCGGTATATGGCAATAGGCTCACCCACTATTATATGGGACTCATAACATAGATAGTGAAAAGTGGGTGTTACATTGTTCTGTGGAATAATGTGCACCTCTTCTGTCTACCCATTCGGGGATAAAAGGCGTGATGTTATGTTATGTATGTTAAGTACTTCTTCTTTGGCTCGTACGATATTATTCTAAAAAAAAGTGACCTATGAACATGATCATTATAGAATGCACGGTACTGCTCTCCCTTGCGATAGTTTCAATAATTTTCTTCCGATACTCACATTGCCGATTACTTATTCGAATTCCGAAAAATATGAATATTTCTGCGTATTTCCCTTGGGGCTTAAACGTTCAAACAAGTGTAACAATTGATTCAGACCCTATGATTTCGTTATGTACATACCAGGAGAAGATAATCATGCACTATTCCGTGCATTTGAGCAATGATGATCAGGGTGGGGGTGATAGTAGGGAAAGTGATACTCTAAATGGCGATATTGACTATCGTGATAGCGGTCTGATCGATAATCGTGGCGTAGACGCTGCGTAGCCGGTTCGTAGACGCTATGGAGTAGCAGCTAAGCATAGCATAGTGCACGGGCCTGCGGACGGCGAGCACGGGTGACTCGCCGCCCGACCAGAACTAGGCCCGAGCGTACGGCGCGTCGCGTTCCGCACGCGCTTAAAGGAGCCATCAGACCACCACAGATGGGGCCCAACAGGGCTGATGCCGATACGGAGTCGCGGAAGACTTAACGTGCTGCTGGGGCTTTGGTTTGAAGTACAAGAGTAGGAACGTGGTGGTTTTTAGTCAGTGAGAGTCTGACACTCCCTCTCGACTTACCGGGGCGGGAGAAGTCATTGGATGATTTTCCCCCTCACGAAAAAAAAAGCATAGCATAGTAGGTAATTTATATCTAGTCAGATATTGATAGGGAATGGCTTTGATATGAGTGTTTTCTGTACCATTCCAAAGTGGCTAACTATTATCTTATAATCAAAACTTTTTGTTAAGATTACTGAAAAAAATAATCGATACCTAAATGTCATCAGGACAACATAGTTTGTCAATTTTCCACATCATTATCGTGATAAGATCACAACATATTGCATATCGCAAATATTATCATTGGATACGGTGTTGTCTGAACTTTAACAACACTACTTCCAAATAACCCTGGTTTTGTAATAACTTTGGAAGATCCTGTAAGAGGCTCTGATAAAATGCAGAAAGTAGACATTTGTCCAGTGTTATCAACTACTGATGAGAGTAAGAATCAGAATAAGGCCGAAACAACTGACAGTAAGCCTGAAGAACCTATACAGCAACAGCAGGAGCCACCGCCACCAGAAGATGTAACTCCAGGGAGCCATATACCAACTTATGACGAGTGTGCAAGGTTCAAGGGTTCCAGTAAACCATCTAATAGCCACTACCTGCCTACTTCTGGTCCAGGCCCAGGGTACAGGCAAGCATATTGTGAGAGTTCTAAAGTTAGCAATTTATTGATGTTTTGTAGTTTGATTTTGATATTTATTACTTAGTAAATAAGGATTTGGTTATTAGAATTATGGACGTCATATAAGAGGTCGATGGTTAGAATCTAGGTTTCGTCCTCACCTCTCAGGTTAGCAATAATTTGGATCTGGCTGGATTAAAATTTTGGTATACAATATACAATACATACTTATTGAGTTTTATACCGTCTATATACCTTAAGCTGAACCATGCTTGTGTATTGATAGAGATCTAAGAAGTTCTGTATTGAGTATTTAGAGCCATAAGGACATTCGATGTCATAAGGACGCCGTCGTAACTTCGGGCTTTGAAGCCTATTGGACACGGCATTTTTTATACGCTCTGGCAACGCGCGATCATTGATTGACATGACACGTATTTGAATTAATTAGACAAGCGCGCGCATAAAGCGCGTATATGCACAATAATTATAATAAATCTGTAGAGAGGTCAATTCTGTACATACAATATATTTAAAAAATAACTATCAAGGGGTGGTTAGGGATCGCTACTGATGCCAAAAATGCAATCAGTAAAATTTTTGTCTGTCTGTCTGTATGTTCGTTATGGAAACAAAAACTACTCGATGGATTTTAACGAAATTTGGCACAATTATTCTTCATACTCTTGGGCAGGTTATAGTATACTTTTCATTACGCTACGATCAATAGGAGCAGAGCAGTGAAGGGAAATATTGGGAAAACGGGAGAAGTTACTCCATTTTTTAAGCTTCCGTCGCGTGTGCAGGCTTATAGGTTAAAGCTGCATAGAAATCATATATGACGGAAATATTCTCCTTAAAATTATATAAAAAATATTCCTCGACAGCATATGTCTATCTTTTATGGTTGATTCGGTGATTTCTGATTGTATTTGTCTACTCTAACGTTTACAATACTCATTCATAGACATTACGCTGTAACTGAAAGGCCAATGGTTGAAATTAGCTTGACTCGATATTATAAATGAAAATATGTGAGTTTATGTGTATGTTTGTTACTCAGTCATATTAAACCGACTGAAGGGACCGGAATGAAATTCTGAACAGATGTAGATTATGGTCTGAAGTGATACATAGGCATTTTACCCCTGGGATCGCGGGCGAAGCCGCTGGCAGAAGCTAGTGCACAATAAAGGTGCGTTTCATGATCGCTCCGTGTGCAAGGTTGCGTTCGAATCTCATCTAAAGCGCGTATACGCGCGTCGCCGCCGTATAGAAATACACCATGTGCTATAAATTATTCAAACTAATATTTATCAGGTATTATATTTATACTTATCATAATAATGTTTACACAAAAATGAAACACATTATACTGTAAGAATTGTATTGTTTTATTTCAATTTTCGGGTACGAAAACGTTACAAAACGTAGTAATTAGATTATACATTGATAAATATTTTATAAATGATCACATTTAGAAGACTTTATATATTGCACTTACAAACTATGAGGCACTTTGAAGCCTGATAGCGAAAGCTCACCACATGCGTTTACCATAACCGGAACCCATGAATAAAACTAATAAGTTTTAATACTAGAACAATACTTAGTAACTAACATTCCTTAAAAAAATAATCTTGAAGATCCTATAAAAAGTTTTTACATCCCAGATCAATCATCATCTCTGAAGTGAGTTGCAGGTATTATGCTCAGAGCACATAAAAAATTCCATTGCGCAGCCACTCGACTCTTGTTCATAGCGGTTATATTTGCATCGGATTGTTCCTCATAATCTATTGGGTTGACCCAATTTACAAGGAATTTGGCACACAGATAAACAATATTTGATATTAACATTTCTTTGAAAAAAGAAACAGATTTTTATAAAAATGAATTTACATAACTTTAGTTGACTGTTTCAATGAAATTATGATTAACAAAAATAACTGTTACGCCTTTTCAATTTTAGAAAAAAAAACAGCTTTAATATTTTTTTTTCTTATCAACCAACGTTAAGTTTTGCATTGATCTTTATTTAAATTAAATCCTTAAAACTAAATAAGAAACTAGAAATGTACATAAGTTACCGTTTATATCTTCAAATCCAAATTAAAAACTTAAATGTAACCGAAAAAAAAGCGTAGAAATACTAGGTCATTTTAAAAATTAACTACTTATTTAAAAATATTACTAAAAATAAATATCGAACGTGGTGAGCTTACGACTATACATTTTAATTTTTTATTTAAATAGCAACTAAAGCTAAACTAGTTTCCACAATAAGGCCGACTTGATTTATCGGTATAGGTACTTATAATAGGTATATAATTTATAAACTTACAACTTATAACTTTAGTTATAAACTCACAACTTATAAGTTATAAACTTATAATAAGTTTATGAACTACGTATGTATGCTGCATATTTTTGACTTTTATAATTATAATAGTAATTTTATTATAATAGTTAGGTATGTCTGGTATTGTACGAGAATGTGATGTTTATGTCCCTGTTTTCCTGCAGCAGACACGTTAATAGTTTTTTATTGAAATGTAGTCATGAAATAACTGAGACTAGGTGATAGAAAATAATTGATTTTAAACTACATTTTCCGGTAAAAATATCAATTAAATTATTGAAAAATATAAAATAATAATTATGTCCAATTCGTCTAGTTGGTTGTCTATTAAACATTACAATTTTTAATTCTATTCCTAGCTCTGGAGATTAACGTTTATGATTACAATGATTTTTCCTGTGATTTTCTAAGTACTTGAAATATAAAACTTAACCCTCTTTTTGTAGAAGTCGGGTAATAATTTCAAATAAAATCACAGATAAAATATTACAAAATAGCGTACCTATACTTCTTACACTCATTATGTACATAGATAATATAATCATTATAAAAAATCTACAAATATATTTATCACTAGCGAATAATCTACTGAAGTATAGACTAAAAATGCATTTCAGAATGAGTAAAAAAATAAATATAAACATGGAAAGGCGAGGTGCAACGATTATGCCGATACTGCCATGGTCAATAAAATTATTATTAAAAAAATAACTTTCGAAGAGAGTTCGATCGCATTCTCGCTCCTCATTGGTCGAGAATATTCTCACAACCAATGACATGGCGGAGTGCTACCGAGTTCAGTTATCTTTTGAATTAAAAGTTCCAGAATAGTCTAGCAGCAGTGGAACTTTTGTGGCTGATACAATGATGATTCACGACATCTGTCGTGCTTTCAATATTACTAAACTAGTCGTAGTTATAATTCAGTTGATTATCAGAAAATCGACATTTAACTAGACGTATGTGGCAAAGTTAACACATACAAATTTGATCTTAAACACAAAGAGGATAGTGTTTAAATTGAAATCACAAGCTTAGTCTTTACATACATTCGTTATTCGAGCTTATATGTTTAGCATTGTAGCAATGGACACTTAATTAACAAGATAAATCAACAGTATTACTGGGTTTTTAAAAAAAAAAATCTCAGTAGTAGCACGGAGTCTGGAATTGTGCCCGGTATATGGCAATAGGCTCACCCCCTATTACATGGGACTCATAACATAAATAGTGAAAAGTGGGTGTTACATTGTACAGTGGTATAATGTGCACCTCTGCCTACCCCTGCGGGGATATAAGGCGTGATGTTATGTTATAAATCAACACTATGTGTGTTTTAGAAGCTTATAAGCTCATAAAGAACCCCATTTCACTAGGATACCATGGTCGTAAGCCCTGGTTCCGCTACCAATAAAATGTATTCAGTTGTATAGAGATTGTATACACCGGTGTCAACTTTGTTGCGCAACTATTTGGTTGTCGGCAACCATGTTAATTAACTCTAGTGTTTGTTCTGGATTGTGCTTGTGTAGAATTGCGCAGCTGCTCGTAAAACCACAACGTCCTAATGGGGCCCTAGATATATTAAATCTACAAACAATTATAACTGCTGTTTGTAAAAAAAGCACTTAAATTATATAAAGTCAAGTACTTTGTTATACAAAAGCAACCGAACACTAGCAAGCAAAATATTTACACTTCAAAAACTTATAAAGATGCTTTACAACTATGATCCTTCTGAATAGGAAGTTAAAGGCTATTATTGGATAGACCTTCTTGTATCATTTTGGTATTTGCAATAGTAAATGTTCTTTTGCGAAGTATCAAAATATTATTTTTAAGAAGATTCATTGCCTCTGTATCAGTATTCTTGACTTAGATTACGGACGTGTGAGTGTTTCTAACATAGAGTTATCCTTACAGTAACTGTTTAAGGCCTCTATCGTGTCTTGCATCCTATGCATTGTTAAACGCCTGAATTAGTTAGTACTTAACTTACAAAATCACTGGAGTGTGCGTATATCTTAACCGAGTTGCATTTTTAGTTTTAATCATAGTGATATGTTCGATTTAGGACACAATTCCGTTATCAACATTTTCAAAGTCAGGCGGATTTATTGAACCCTGTAAGCTTAATTAGTATGCCTAGCGTTGAATAGCCTGAATTCTATTTTGTACCTCTGAGGTGTACTAGGTTTCGATATATGACCTTTATTCTTGTGTTTCGTCACAGTACGCAGCCGGGCTTTGAACCGAAGATTTTTTTGAGTTCCTTCATGATCACATTGTTTACAAAGGAACCTTGCTTCGCAGCGTACTTGTCTCTCTTCGGGTTCGCCTTGTAGTATTTGATCCCAGGCTTGTGGACGAGGAAAGCGTTGCTCAAGATCATAAACTCGTAGTCTTTGGCGCAGAAGATGTAAGCCTGTAAGTATTACAATAAAATATTATAATAATCTGCTCAGCAGTAATCTTTTAGGCATAGTTTATAGTGGATGAATTATAAGTAAGTATAGAGGTGTGAAGGAAGACTGTAGAAGACTTCAAAAAAAGGAGGTTGTTTGTTTGACATGTATGTATGTATGTATGTTTACCCGAGATTGGTTGAACCGATTTTCACCGGTATTCAGAAAAATTTTAGTTATACTTAGGAGAAGGTTTTAGTATATTAATTAATTAAGGACTTCGAAAAAAAGGGGCTGAAGTCCGATATTTTAAAATAATTATTATAGATGTTATAGATTAGAGTCAACATAATACCCATTTGTATTGTTTACAAACGGTTAAGGAAGAAGAACAGTGGTAAATAAATACAATATTCAATAATTACCTGTGTCATTTTATCTTTCTTGCCCTCCCAACTCAATCGGTCGTCGTAATAAGCATCTGCGTGTGTCCCGATGAAGATAGGTTCCCAGTGACTATGCTTTTTTTCTCGTTTGCCCACGTAAAACACTTCCATTACTGCAATATAATAATACAATATAAATTATTGTTATTATGCTATAATTATTTTTACAAACGAAAGTTTGATACATGTTATCCAATCACGCAAAACTATTAGAATAAAACTTGGCACGAAGACCTGAGGTAATCACAGTATTTAATTGGTTTTCGACGGAATTTCTTTGAAATGTTTCTATTTATACATATATTAATAGTTGTCACACATGTTAGCACTGAGTCTGGAATGAGCATGTGCAGTTGGATGTAGCTAACAATAACAATAAAGGAAACAGGTATAAAGTTAGCATAATGTATGTAAGTTGCTATTGACGCATTCCTGAATCGGAAAGTTTGCGATTTTACAAATTAAAGTTAGAGGCGGTCGTCTGGGAACTGCGGGTAAGGCGCGGTCGTTGAACCATAATACGCAATTAGAATGCCCCATACGACGGCCATGCCATGCTACAGACGGCATAAATAGCTCACGACACTAACAGCACTTAGATTAATTGCTACATCACTATATGATTTGCCAAACCACTCGTTTGGCAATAAAAATCTCACTTCGTAATTGACACAGATGATGCTTCGTGATTTAGTGTTGTACCAAAGCATTGTCAACCTTGAAGGACTATAGTGTTAAGACTTATTTTACAGTAAGACACTAAGATCAGCGGGGACTCTGGTAGCGGTTTTACTCTCGTATATGTGACGAAGTTATGCTACGGGAACGTAATAGGTAAAAGGAATGTTTGTAAAAAATGTAGTTGAGGTTTTTAAAGTTGGGACATGTTATTTTTTAAATGAATTGGAGCACGGAACTCACAATAGGTGCTGTGGTCCAACTATTATTAAAATTGGACAACAGCCTCTGGTAAAAACTCGTCGTATAACTAGTTGTACCACTGATTACTACGTAACGTTAATTCCAGACTATAATCTCTATTTCATCCAGATCCGATCAGCCGTCTTGACGACGGAATGACATACATTCCTCGACCTTACTTTGTGCATTTTTTATATTGATTACTAGCTTCTACTATCGGTTTCGCCCGCGTTTCAGATAGACAGTATCATATGTGTTATTACAGACTATAATCTACCCCTGTTCCAAATTTTATTTTTATTCAGATCCGTACAGCCATTTTGCCGTGAAGGAATAACAAACAAATACCTATACAAAATTTCGCATTTGTAATATCAGTAGAATTGTTTTTCCGCCTATGTCGGTTATACCATTTTTTTTAAGGGGGGAATATCAAATGACTGCTCCCGCCTGGGTGAGGCGGGAGGGAGTGTCAGACTCTTACTGATTAAAAACCACCCCGTTCCTACTCCTGCACGTCGGGCCAGAGCCTCGGTTACCCGTTAGGTTCTCCGCGACTGTCGGTATACCATAGGGTTCTAGGTTTTGAAGTAAATAGTTCTTTACTTACATGGGGTCTCAGGTTTGGCCATCCACTCGTTACCACGTGGTATGTTATGACAAGTGGGGCACACGTATTTATGGAACGGTATAGCAGTTTTGTTCTTCAACATTCCCTGCAGTTCCAATTTCGTCTGTGGAGGCTGAAATAGTAAGAAAAGTTTGCATTAAAAATCAAGTGGAATAAAACAATCGAATTCGTGTTTCTGCGCTGTAAAAGTCATTAGGGGAGGCTATGTTCTGCACATTCTAATTTATGTCTAAGCATGTTCATTGTTAACATGTTAAGAGACAAAAATGGCCATAAAATACAGAGTAATTGTGGGAACATACGGTGTACAGACTTTAAAAAGGACATTAAAATATAGACGTACACATTTGGCCTATATTTTAACATGGTAAATGCATATAGTTATGTAAATAATGTCACCATGTGTGCACAGTGCACAAGCCAGATGGCATTCGCTAACAGTCAACGAGGCAATGCAGAAATTTGTAAGAACATAACATAACATCACGCCTTTTTATGTAGGCAGAGGTGCACATTACGACACTTAATGCCATGTAACACCCAATTTATGTTGAGTCCCATGTAATACGGGGTAAGCCTATTGTCATATAAGTACAGGGCACAATTTCAGACACCGTGCAATTAAGAAGAATAAAAAAAACCTGTAATACTTTGGCCGACCCGGGAATCGAACCCGAGATCCCTTGCCCGGAACTCGCACTTGCGACCACTCGGTCAGCGAGGCAGTCATGTGTAAGAGTAGACTAATATTATGATACTAATTCTTATTGATATTATAAATGCAAATACCATTTTTGTTTGTCCTATTTTCGTATGGCGACGAAGTGATTACGATTATAATTCTTGTGTCTGGACATAGGTAACAGGCTTGTTAGTGATTTATGTTACATTTAGCCAGTTTTTTTTTAATAAAACCGTTGCCCCACATTATGATTTTTTCCTGTGTCGTGGGTGCGTTTACAAACATACCTACAAGTTCACATACATAATGACACCCAGACCCGAAACAACAATTTGTGGATCACACAAAGTATTGTTCCGTGAGGGAATCGAACCCGTGACACGTTGCACGGCAGACGGTTGCCCAGCCACCGCACCAACCCTGCAGTCAAAGTCAGTTGAGAGTTAAAATAAGTTAATACTCACACTATATTGTTTATCTATCTCAAATAAACTTAAGGGGAAGACTCTTGGCTTGTTGGAAGTGCTTAGTGGTGGTTCGTTTCTGGCGATCATGTTCAAGAACTGAGGCACGAGGAATGGACTGGGGTACAGCTCGATGTCCAAGGGTAGAAGGAAGTGGGTCAAGGCTGCAGCTCTAGCAATGTTCCTGCCGACGTTGACAGGGTATAACAGGTTCATCTTTTCCTTGTAGGTAGTAGAAGAATTGACGGCATAAGGAGCAGGCAGTGAGCAGTTGTACGGTGTCTTCAAAAACTCATCTGGATTTGGAATCTGAAATGTAATTGTATGAATGTTATTAATAAATTACATTTAGATTAAAGTTGTCTAAAGGGCCTCTGCGCAGTTGGCTTCGGCCATCGTACGCCTCCCAATTGATCGGGACCCTATGGTCCCGTGAATGGTAAAGACATACATAATAATAATAATAAATCATTTATTATACTGTTTTATATTATAAGAACTTGATAATGAAAATGGGAGTTTATTTAGCTTTAATAAAGGTGCATAAGGACTAAACTTCTTTAACTAATCCCAAGCGGTCGCCGCTCTCCATTAAGTCAATTATAGAACTTATTTCCGATGTTTAGAGACTACTTTTGTATGAACAAATTTTGGGGATTTATATCATAATCGCGTGGTTGTAAAAGCGACAGTTGGTTATGAAGGCGACTTCGTGTCCGGTAAACGTTTATTGGATTTGCTGATGTTTAAATAGCACGGAATATCTAAAGTTTATACTTCAGTCTATTACTTATAAGTCTATTACTTCCCTCTTAATTAACTCATAAAGTAAATGGTGAAAAGTGTGGGAGAGCCATGCTTCGACACGAATGGGCCGGCTCGACCGGAGTGATACCACGGCCTCATAGAAAACCGACGTGAAGCAACGCTTGCGTTGTGTTTCGTCATGTGAGTGAGGTTACCGGAGGCCCAATTACCTTCCCCTTCCCCTATCTCTCCAATCCCTGAATCCCCAACGATCCTCAAACTCCTAATCCCCAAAAAGCCGGTGACGCACTTGTAACGCCTCTGGTGTTCCAGGTGTCCATGGGCGACGCCGATTTCTTACCATCAGGTGATCCGTCTGCTCGTTTACCGGCTTACGCCATAAAAAAAGTGAATTTATATATCTTGACAAATGACAAATAAAAGTGTTAATGCTCCAAACAAAACTGTAATACTTTGCTTTTTAATTCTCTTCCTATACGTGCAATGAATTACTAACACGATTGTGTATTGTGTGTAATATAAACATTAATAGCTCAGTAATAAACTAGTACGTATTTGTTTTGTTAAAACTGAGTAAAAGTGTAAATAAGGAAGTGAATCAAATGTCTATCTGGCTTATTGCCAGACACTATTGTTACCTACGTTCCAGAATTGTAACAGGAGCGGTCAATGACTTTATATATAACATATATATACACATATCATAATACAGTATGTATCTGTGCATGTAAGTACAAAGGTACATATGAGGCTATGAAAACCAGTCTAAACTAACCCTTGAATATGTAGAAAGGTGATATAACGTGAGACCACGATAGGATGGTGGATCATAGTTTGTACGCTTATTTAGACATGGTAACTAGAGAAGTATAATTACTTTAGTTGCAAGAGTAAACACAACTCAAATTGGAGGTGATCAGATGATTGAATGTGCTGACCAATAATGTCTTCTTGAATTTAGGGCTCGTACACAAAACTGCGATGCGATGCGAATTCGCAACGCAAAAAATTACGATGAAAATTGCTGCGATGCGATTTCGTGCGACAAGGGTGACAATTCCTTCGACGACCGTCAACCATACTAAACGTATTTTAAATTAAAAACTAGGTCGTGACATGGATCATAAAGAGATGTGTGCACTTCTGTTATTGCTTAGGAGATACAGGAAAAAGAAACAAAGAAGATTTTGTGGAGATAAAATTTTGATGCGCGATGCGAATCAATTCGCACATTTTTGTGATGCGACGTCGTATCGCAGTTTTGTGTACGAGCCCTTAGACCATGTATGAGTCTTTGACTTTAGTTACGATTCAAAGTGGTGCTATTTTTCGATAAACTACTGATCTCTTTCCTCTGCCCACCCCCCGTGGTGTTATATTGTGATGTTTACGTTGTGTTCAGTGTTAGAGTAATTGTGCACATATAGATCAATTTACTTTATTAGAAAACTGTATTAAGGCCAGAGCTACAGTCCAAGCCATTATCTGAAGCGATTTCTCAACCAATACATATTTATTATTATTCGCTACGATGCCTTACTCTGTCTGTTTTTTAGCAACAAAGTCAAGAATGGTTGAACGCATTTTAATGCGATTCTCACCAGTCGATAGCGGATTTTCTTGGAGAATTAAGCACTACAGTTGAAACTATAATAAAAATATTTGTGTGAAATTAGTGTAAAACACACAAATTTATATTAACTTACGTTATCAGGTATATGTTTGTTAGAGAAGAAGATGTGGAAGGTCACGTATTGCTGGACGAGGTCGTGGCCGGAACAGTCTCGGAGATATCTGATGCTGTTCACTGAAGGCAGCATGTCTGTGCCAGGAGCGTGGATTGCCAAACTGATCGGAGCCATCCATCTGTGGACAATAAAGAAGTCTTATAAGTCGAATAACGAACTGTGTGGTAAAGGTAAAGATGATGTAGTGACACTTTTCACTTTTCAAACCAGTGGGTTTGGACATGTAGAAATGATGGAAGAAAGTAGAGTAACGAAAGAAGTATACAGAGCGGATAAAAATGGCGCTGTCGGCACCCTAGACGGACATATACTAACCGGATTATGATGTCCTGGTAACATAAAGCCCTAAGGGCCTATAACAGAGACCGGGCAGGCACCTATATAACAAAATCGTAGAAAACTCTAAACTGTACATTGATTTTTTTTTAAATAGTAGGTAGGTTGTAGGTTGTGACGTGGTCTACAGTCTACAGCCAAAGATATAGTTATTACCATTTTTATATGTTTGTCATGTCCGGGCTAAATTTAAAAAGTACTGCATAGATTTCATTCAAGCTTTGCATAAATATTTACCTACTAAAAGATCGAGTTAACATTTAGCTACATAATATCAAGCTGTCGCCTACGTAAGAGGAGCTGTAAAGAACTATTCAAAGTCACTTTTCCACGTGAATGATGTCGCGGGCACAGCTAGTTCTTTAATAAACCTGATCCTTTTAAATTGCGGTCTTCAAACCAGCCTAGTGTGGAGAACCCCTCTTTTGTGGATGAAGTTCGTAGTCCAGCAAGTGGAACAATCATGGGTTGTTGATGGTACTGATGAACTGTGTTACTGTGACGTGTTAAAACGAGGGTAACGCGTTTTGAATGGAGGTAATGTACGTGTGTACATTATTTGCTATGTTCTAGATTCTGGTATACTTTCAACTGATAGGATTGATTTGAGAATACTACTTTGAATTTGTACTTTTTTATGGGATAAGCCGGTAAACGAGCTGACGAATTACCTGATGGTAAGCTATCGGCGTCGCCCATGGACACCTGGAACACCAGAGGTGTTACAAGTGATTGGTCCTTCGGTAACCTCACTCATACGATGAAATAACGCAAGCGTTGTTTCACGTTGGTTTCCGAGGCCGTGGTATCACTCCGGTCAAGCCAGCCCATTCGTGCCGAAGCATGGCTGTCACGCATTTAAAATTATGATTATTATATATATATAAACCTGTATAAAAAGCCGTAAGGATTTGAAATGAAACAGCTCCTCTGCCTCCTCATCTTTTTCTAAATAGGTTGCATTAAAAGTATCTACCTATACTTTTACTTTCCTCACGCAAAACTTTATTTACAGGCAATTGTGTTTAAATTTCCTTCTTTTACACCAATGATATGGTATAGCCAACAGGAGTTGCCATAACCATATATTTCCTATAGAAAATTCAATAAATTAAAAGTAAGTAATTGGAGTAACTGTCTTGTAGCTCATGGTTTATCATGGTGGGGATAATATTGAAGGGAAGGGAGGAACGGAGGCGTGTAATTATATTTAATCAATAAGCTGTTGGTGCCGCCCCAGGTCGCGTGACTGGCGACATTTGCGCCTCCACCACAGCTTGCAAACCGACACTTCCAGCTAAAATGTTGCTCAGTTCGTGTGCTAAGGAAACCATGATTTCTTGTTTATTTACTTTGCTTGTTTATTTTTAGTGTTCCTTATGGATATGACACTATATACAGGTCTAAATACTCTTAGCTCTGACTCGTCATTTATGGTGCTAAGTAAATTACCATTTGCCAACTAATGTCATAGGAATTGGAGCAGAAAATTTGTACAACAAAAAAAAAAATTGAATAGAAACTAAACTTTTAATAATGTAATCATTCCGGGAAAATAAGGTTGAAATCAGTAGCAGTTTGTAAACGACAATTGAACTTTAACTCGTCGAGTACCGTATTTATAGACACAATTAAAGAACAATAGGTTGCGGTCACCGGTGACCGCTTGGTGTTTGACAGTTTAAATCACAATAAAGAGCGTCCGTTTTATGATCGAATTTTTTAAACAAAAAAAGCTGTTATCATAGAAAATATGAAACGTTAATCACTCCATAAATATTGCTGATCGAATCTGACGCCAAAAAACTCAGTCTGTCACGTACTGTTTCCATTCGTTGGCAGACAGGCGCGAAAACTAAAAACGTGGACACAATAAAAATCGATTACTCGCTGTTAATGAAAAAGCTTGCTATAGCCAACAAAAGACATTATTAATGGGATACCAGCCACAAAAAAAGACCGAGGTGCCAACCACCGAATTTTTGGGCCATTTAGTTCGGATACAAACTAATAACCTCCTATGCAGCAACATAACATCACGCCTTTTATCGCCGAAGGGGTAGGCAGAGGTGCACATTATGCCACTGTACAATGTAACACCCATTTTTCACTATGAGTCACATGTAATAGGGGGTGAGCCTATTGCCATATACCGGGCACAATTCCAGACTTCGTGCTACTACTAAGATTTTTTTTAAAAACCTAGTAATAGTTTGCCCTACCCGGGAATCGAACCCGAGACCCCTTGCCCGGCAATCGCACTTGCGACAACTCGGCCAACGAGGCAGTCGCTAATATTGATAAACTCCTATATATATGGCTTCAAAATGCATTGTTTAAGTTTATGTAACTGTAATGAACCACGACGTAACAGAGCTTGTGATTTACACAATAAGTTTCTTAAATGTCAGTGGGACCGTCGCTTCTTTAGTAATCCTAGATGAAATGATAAGTGAGCGCCGCGCACCGCGTTCTAGATACCTGGGATGCACGAAGTAATACTCGTTTGTTTTGTAAGTCAATACAATGGTATATTTATAACTAAGTGAAAATATTATTCAATCATACGGACCGAAGAACATGTACCTACACATACACATACATGTACTATGTACATAGTAACAAATGCACGTGTAGTCGTGTATGCAAATGATCGCAGTTACTTTGTACAGTTTCTAGTTGTATCAAGCAATCTAATCGGTGACTCAGTATCTGCAAGCATTGTTTAGATTGCAGAAAACACTTCACTTACTTCACTTCGTAAAAGTACGACTAATGCAGAATAATGTAGCTAATTGTTAAAGATATTGAATTACATATTTTAAAGCAAAATTGTGTTATTAAAAACATCCTTACTATTAATATTATAAATCGGAAAGTGAATTTGTTTCTTTGTTGGTTTGTTCCGCTTTCACGCCGTAACTACTAAACCGATTGCTTTGAAATTTTGCAGACGTAAAGTTAGAAGTCTGGATTAAATAATAGGTTATCCCGGAAAAATTTGATATTCCCGAGGGAAAACAAAAGACTTGGTATAGATGGTGAGATGGCGCTATGTGTATTAGTATATGTCACATAGGCTACTTTTTATCCTTTTGTGACGCGAGCGAAACTGCGGGGAAAAGCTAGTGCTATATAAGCAGTCTTTTAAAACAATAGTTGATTTAAATTAATATGGCACGCAATCACGTGCATTACAACTGTTTTTGACTGAACCCTTTGTGTTTTTAGTGTGTAATTCGAAAGGGGTTGTTCACAATTCAATAACCATGGTGTATGTACTGGTGAATGTACATTTTATTTATATAGTGAACGGGCTAGCCTCGGTTTGTGGAATATTGGATTCGAAATAGGGAGTTTAATCGGGAGGGTGCGACAGACGAGTAACCTTGCGTCTATGCCTCGTTTACGCCTGACTAATGTCATAGGCAACTAGCAAGCTAGCTGGATTATTTACACAAACTTGCCATTGCCATTTCGTGACATTCATATTACTTAAACTACACTTAATGGAAACGAATTATCTATGCAAATATTATTGTTACTTGCGTATTTTCTTTATGTACTAAAGTTCCTATATACAGCCACTTTTATGCGTGTAAGGTAAAAATAAGTATGATTAATTGACATATTATCACTATTCGGTGTACTTACTTTTAAAATCATAAAGTCTAATGAAACTGATTACATTTGTTTTTAGATTACTTCCCTAAATAATAATTGATACATATTTCTTTTAGTCTTAAGTTGTCACTTTATTAGCCCAAAATTGATTCTCTATACAGATATAAAAACAATCGCGAGTGTTTGTCTTTTAAAACCGTTGTTTACTACATGTATATGAATATAGGTACATATGTAACACTCGCGATTTTTTACTCCTTAGTAGCTGATGTACTAAGGAGTATCATAGGCAAGATACTTTTATTTTGGAAATTAAAACAAAAAAAAACGTTACGTTCTAAAATTCACATTGTACGCGGACGAAGTCGCGGGAAACTGCTAGTTACCTATATATTTACCTTTAATAAACATTTAAATTAAACACAGATCATGAAGATGCTTCAATAAAGAATGATTCAATTTATGAACGAATTGCGCCGCTACTTGCTTATATACGTCAATCGATCTACATTTTAACAACACCATTTAACTGTCTAGACTCAATAAATTCATATAGGAAGTCTGAAATATAAAATACGAACGAACGAGCTATGAAATAATAAATGGTATAAAGAAAAGGAATTGTATCGAAAGTATAAACTGTTCGCTTGGATTTACGTTTAGTCTTTGTTTAGCAACTTGCCTTGAACGTTCAGTCTGTTTTACTGGACTAAAGTAAACACACCTCGCAGGTACTAAGTGTGTTTTGTGTACCGGCGCGGCGCCGGGGAAGCTATAGAGGTACACGCAGCTGTTAAATCAATAATTGCATTCGTAATTTTCACCTGGCGATGAGAAAACCTTTTGCCCTTTGGCTAAGTATTTTGGAGTGTATTTAGGAAGACCTTTGATGACATTTGGCCTTATTGACGTCACGGGAACATCTATTTTAAGTGAAAGGAGTATTGGAACCTATGGATATCGTATATTATTATGTCATTCTGTGATTAGAAAATGCGCCGAATATAGATAAACAGGTAAAATAGTAGCGACTGCAGATAGGCCAGTGTTCAATAAAATAAAGTTATGAAAAAGTTGGGATGTCATGGGTAAACGAAAAGAGATCGATATAATTGTCTACTCAGCGCATACATACTTACTACTTACACGCAATTTTTATTAACTAACATGAAATAAAAGTGAAGACTATAATCAGCCATTGATTGAGCTATGAAATATAAAGGGCCACATGTATAAGTTCACACGATTTTTGTGTGTAGCGGAACATCGCGTTATAATGGCGCCGAGATACATTTTTAAATATGGCAGTATTGTTTATCTACAGAGTATGGAGATAAGGAGCGCACTATGTGTATGAATTGTGTCAAATACTTGTTAAATTATAAGCTTATTTAGTAGGTAATGGGTAAAATTCACATTTGTAAGCAAACTTTTTTTTTAAGGTGGTAAATCATCGAATGAGTGCTCCCGCCTGGGTGAGGCGGGAGGGAGTGTCAGACTCTTACTGACTAAAAACCACCCCGTTCCTTCTCCTGCACGTCGAGCCAGAGCCCCGGTTACCCGTTAGGTTCTCCGCGACTTGTAAGCATATTTGTATTTTTCCTTTGAGGGTTAATTTAGATAAATCTTTTATAAATAATGTAAATAGACGAAGTCACAGGAGGAAAGTTAGTGCTAGAAACTGTGGCGACATTGATGGACTATAAAAGGGGGTTTTAATGTAAATGTGTGGAAGTCTAGACTAGACGGGTGCGTGAACACGGGAAGAGGGACGCGTCTGTTGTTGTTTATTGAAAACTCTACCGTGAAATCGATTGAAGGTTGAAAATTTGATAAAGAATTTCATTTTGAACAATTTGTATTGGTTTTTGTAGATGTTTTGTGGTGACAGGGATGATTCAAGTTAATCAGAGGATTATGCGAATTTAGAGCTCTTGTTTATTACAAAACAGATTCTTTTATTTGAATTTTCTTTTATTTTTCTCTGAATTTCTTTGTGTATTTGTAATTAATACATACAGTTTAAACCTTGGAAAGAAATTCGACATAGAAATTGGTATTAATGAAAGTTGAAACTTAAGACATGAGTTTTGTAAATACAAACCACATTCCCAATTGTATTTGTTCTATTGAATAACAAGAAACTCAAAACTACGGATGTGGTTATGTGGAAAAAACTTTCTTTGATTAAGAAACTGTCAATGCGGCGTCCATTTTGTATCTTTCATTAATTCACTATTTTAGAGAAGGCGGTAGGTGTATTTTAGATATGGTTGAAAGAACATGAATACTGATAGATACTTAAATTAATAAATAATTAGCTAACCCAGGCTTCACCTGGGTGCTAATTTCCGATGTTCCTGATGAATGTATCGATTCTTAATTTTATACAAACTATGTCCTAACGATAACAAACACGACAGAAAAATAATTATCCAATTCGATGCAGTCATTCCACAGTTATAGGCGTGCATGCATTTTTGTGTTTCACTGTATAGTCACTAATCACATCTAGTTATCGTATCGTAAAACAAAATGGCACCTTGATTTCAATAGGTTTTATTAATGAAATTCGTATCATAACGTTTCTTTCATATTATAACTAGGGAGATTAGTGTGTACATACATAACATAACATCACGCCTTTTATCCTCGAACGGGTAGGCAGAGGTGCACATTATACCACTGTACAATGTAACACCCACTTTTCACTATTTATGTTACATATACCGGGCACAGTTCCAGACTCCGTGCTACTACTGAGAATTTGTATAAAACCCAGTAATACTTTGCCCGACCCGGGAATCGAACCCGAGACCCAGTCGCAATTGCGACTACCGGGTAAGGGTGAGGCAGTGTGTACATACCTGTACTTATTTTTCTATTGTCATTCTACTACTAATCCTACTTAATATTATAAATGCGAAAGGTTCTATGTATGTTTGTTTGATTGTTTGTTTGTTACTCTTTTACGTGAAAACGGCTGAAGGGATTGCGATGGAATTTGGAACAGGGGTAGATTGACTAATGGAATAACACATAGGCTACTTTTTATCCTAGCCAGATGCTATTAGGCCATATATTAGGTGATATGTAACCTAAAAGACGTCATTACATAAAAAAGGAAACAGTTACTTATTTCATGTGTATTATGTACATACACACATACGTAACTTTATCATCATTACAGTGTGATGACAGCGCTAATGACGGGGTATCTATACGGGCATTCAGCTATTTACCTAACGCAAGGTCGACGGACATAACTTGCCAAATTACGTGGCTCATGAACATAAATTATGCAAACAGATTTTTTCACATGTGTGCATTGAAGTTTACTACGAGGTTTTGTGAAAAAATAAACATGAAATAAGTCGACATGTGTATGTTGCGTGATACCGATATAGGAGTGAAAACTGTGTCAAAGAAATTTCGTGTGTTTTTTTTGAGATTCGTTGTTCAAGCGGAACTCGCGGAACATGCCTAATACTAGAGTTGTATCAGTATAGCGGAAAGAAATTATTTCCTTTTTAATCTACGAATTTAGGGCTCGTACACAAAATTGCGATGTCATACGATGGGAATTCGCAGCGCAAAAAAATTACGATGCGAATTGCTACGATGAGATTTCGTGCGACAAGGCGTCTTCCAGGGTGACCATTCCTTCGATGACCGTCAATCGTACTAAACATATTTTAAATTGAAAACTAGGTTTTGACATGGATCGTAAAAAGAAATGTGCACTTCTATTGTTGCTTAGGAGATACAGGAAAAAGAAACAGAAGATAAGATTTTGATGCGCGATGCGAATCAATTCGCAAGTTCTTGCGATGCGTAGAGGGAGCTCGCACATTTTTGCGATGCGACGCCGCAACGCAGTTTTGTGTACGAGCCCTTAGTCTATGTTCTTTCTTCATTTTTAGTGTTGTATATTAATTAACGGAATTTGAGGATTGTTAGGGATTCAGGGATTGAAGGGATTGAGGAAGGGGGGGGGGGTAATTATTGCGCTTCCGGTAACCTCACTCACACGATGAAACACAACGCAACGTATTTATTCCATTCTTAACATTACATTGATTATGAATAAGTATGGATTCATTTATTTACAATTCAAACTGTATTCAGGATATGCTTGCATACCTGTATTCTGCTCATCAACAATTAAAACCTACAGAAGAGACCCAAAGACTAACCTGTATGTCGCCTTCATCTACTTATTTATCAAAAACTTCACTAAACGTAAATCCTTCAGAAAAAGATAAAATAAGAAAGGAACAAATATTTACTGTAATACCTGAACATACTTCAGCCATAAAAAGGTGACAAACAGACTGATTTATATACGTATACAAATATTGTTGTCGCGGAGAACCTAACGGGTAACCGGGGCTCCGGCTCGACGTGCAGGAGAAGGAACGGGGTGGTTTTTAGTCAGTAAGAGTCTGACACTCCCTTCCGCCTCACCCAGGCGGGAGCAGTCATTCGATGATTTTCCCCCCTTAAAAAAAAAAAAAAAAAAAAAATACAAATATTGTTCGTTGCCCCCGAAGGCCATGTTAGACGTACAGGCGACCTATCAACCTATGCATTACCACTTTAACATGACCTTGCTTTGTATAACCATTCCGTACATTCAAGGACCAATTTACAGTGGTATGCATAGTTCGGTGTGAAGCCGTGTCTACTATTTAAGTAAGGTTTGTAGATAAAAATGATTTTACTGTTGACTTACTAACTTTGTATATTTTATAGATATGGTTTTGTACACTTGTTTTATTTATCTAAAGACTTGTGTTTGGTCCTTACAATCTGATAAGGGGTTTTAAAACGTTATTTCTAAAGAAATGGTCTTACTGTCTCTATAAATAAAGGTAGCACTTCATTCGGGTGTGCCCTTAAGCTGTTTGGCAGAATTACCTAAACTTTACAGTAGACTTCAAGTTGTAGTTGCGTTAAGAGGTTAATCAGGTTCATTAGATGCAAATTATTATTATTATTATTCTGTGTTTCCCGACAAATATAACTTGGGTGTCTTCAAGTCCTGAGTAAACAATTTGCTCATAGGTAGGCGTTTTTTTTAGTTGGGAAAATCATCGAATGACTTCTTCCGCCTGGGTTAGGCGGGAGGGAGTGTCAGACTCTTATTGACTAAGAACCACCCCGTTCCTTCTCCTGCACTTCGAGCCGGAGCCCCGGTAACCCGTTAAGTTCTCCGCTGGCCACATCATCGCTTACCGCCAGGCGAGATAGTGGCCAAATGTTGACCTATCAAGGATAAAAGAAAGAAAAATGCGTCTCTATTAATGTAGCTATTTGTGACAAGATTTTTATAAAACCTTAAAATAGAACTCAACTTTTAAGTTTCACGTACAAACTTAACAGCAAATACCTAGTCAGACCTTCTTTCGTTGCTATATAGACCTTATTATACATGACATAAACTCTACAATCATTTCCATTCATGTTCACAACTACTAGACGGACGTTTTCAGCAAAAAGTACCTAGAACCTTTTTCAGATTAATCTAGAGAAGCTAGGGTGGGTACCTTTGTGTCCACTGAAAAGAAAACTGAATGAACACACTCCAGTCTCGCCTGGTATTCGTCGGAGCTTTTAAAAATTTCATTTTAAAATAACTTCGCTGATGTCTGCCCTTTTATATTAGGGCGACCCCTAAAGTTACCCTCTATGTTATATGTTTACAAATGTCTGGTAGACTTTATCAATGTTTATTTTGATTATATCTAACATTTATTTAATCTTTCTGCTGGTATTTTATTTAAGAGTGTCATTGGAAAACGGTCTGAATCAGATCTGGATCTGGATGGCAATGTTTTAATATATGTATAGTGGGGTCTTGTAATGATTTTGAAGGCTTTAGACTATTTGTTTATTAAAGAGACTTTGTATGAATATTGTTATTTAAATTTTAATTCCTTGTCAGTATTTGATAAGTGTCTCCCTTTAGACACTAGTAGCTTTTTACCTTCTTATGGTATAAACCGGCAATCGAGCAGACGGATCACCTGATGGTAAGCAATCGGCGCCGTGTAAGGACACCTGAAATACCAGAGGCGTTTTAAGTGCGTTATTGGCTCTTTGGGAATTGAAGAATTTTTGAGGATTCGGGGATTGGGGAGACTGGGGAGAGGGGGCGGAGAAATGGACCTCCGGTAACCTCACTCACACGACGAAACACAACGCAAGCGTTGTTTCACGTTGGTTTTCTGTAAGGCTATGGTATCGCTCCGGTCGACCCGACCCTTTCGTACCGAAGCATGGCTTTAGCACACTTAATAGATAGGTACATCGCTAAACAAGCACTATAAATTTTACAGAAAAAAACAATGATAAAATTACACAAGAATTCACGCTACTAACCCAAGAACCAACAAAAATCCAGTCACACTGTCGCATATAAACAAACTCCCTCGACAAATAAAGTTGTTCATAAAATGCTCCATAAAAAGTGACGTCGCATACTGCTGTAATAACCGTTGACGAGGTAATCGACTTTTTATGTTGAATCTAACCGTCGATTAAGTAATTCTTCGGAGGACTCAACTTGTAAAGTAGGTGGCGCTGGCGTGTGTGGACTCGCCTTGACACCTTTATCCAGTTTTTAGGTCAATTAAAAAGTGCTTTTTGTAATGAAAGTAGTACGTTGCTTGACTTGTTATTGATGTACATTGTACTGGGTATATATACTGCCTCATTGGCCGAGTGGTCGCAAGTGTAACTGCCGGGCAAGGGGCTCGGGCTTGATTACCGGGTCGGGCAAGTATTACATGGGGCTCATAACTTAAATCGTGAAAAGTGGGTGTTACACATTGTACAGTGGCATTAAGTGCCGTAATGTTCACCTTTGCCTATCCCTTCGGGGGTAAATGGCATGATGTTATAGTTTATTCGGCGTGTTACTAAGACGTGAGTAACTTATGTCGTCCAAAAATGCGTTGAGAGGACAGAATCGTCAGAATTGCGGACGCAAAGGGATTTTTTTTTAAGGGGGGAAAATCATCGAATGGCTGTTCCCGCCTGGGTGAGGCGGGAGGGAGTGTCAGACTCTTACTGACTAAAAACCACACCGTTCCTTCTCCTGCACGTCGAGCCGGAGCCCCGGTTACCCGTTAGGTTCTCCACGACGACGCAAAGGGATAAGGGATGCTCAAAACAGAGAAATATAGCAGAAGAAGGGGAATGCGTATATCCAGTAGAGGGAGGTCCTGGGTTGAAATTCAAGTGGAAGTAAATTGAGAGACTAACTTTTTCTGATCTTATTAGTCTGGAATTACATTCCATATAATATGACCCTTATTTACTTTATAATAAAGTTCCAATACTTCTGTCCACGTACCATTAAGAAGAGTATAGCTTTAACACGATTTTATGCGATACCACATACGTACCACGAATGATGCTACTTATCCATCTACAATCCTACTTACGTGGGTAGTAAGGGCAGGCTTCATAGGCTACACAGTTATAGGTGCTTGCCGCGCATCGTAAAACTTAACGGAGTAAAAGTTCGCCCATATGGACATGTCTCATTCTTCTTTGCTATTCAACGTGTAGTTAGGGCTGCCTAATGTGTAAGCATGAAATTATTGAGAATTATATTATGTACAACTATTCACATGGTGAGCATTTTAAGTCATATGTTATTGTTGGGTCTTTTGAGAGGCACAAAGAGTATAGCAACCTTTTCCCAATCCGATATCTGGGTCAGTCAGATCCGATATCAGTTGGGCAGCAATGCTTGCATATGACTAACTATAGGTACTATCGACATCCCTGATTTCGAAAATATTCATAGAATACGGTAACAGTTTTAAATCAGAGGGCTTAGTACGAGTTTCTTTTTCGTTTAAAGTAATCGAAACGAGACGGCGTCCGGCGCTCTGATTGGTTGGTTCATTAGAGCCGGCCAATCACAGCGCCGAACGCGTACTCGTTACGATTACTTTAAACGTAAAACAAACTCGTACTAAGGCCTCTGATAAGTGGTTTGTTTTTTACTGTTTTTCTTTTGTATTAAATGGGATTGATGATTCTATGATGATGATTCCTAAGGGTAACCTGGGTGTCTTCAAGGCCCGCGTAAATAGGTTGCTTATGGGCAGACGCGCTCCATTGAAGGCCGCATCATCGCTTTTCACCAAGCGAGATAGTAGTCAAATGTCGGCTCATCGAACATAGAAAAAATTCTACGTTTAACACTAAGCTGTTTAGGATGTACCCCAAATATCTTCTTTTTCCATTTTCTTCCATCGGAGGTCGTGTCGTCTTAACACAAATTCCTGTTTCTTTCATATTGTCCCCATGTTTACCATCTCCACGTTATAAAAAGGGTTCTAAATGCAAGTATACTTCTCCCTACTTCTTCGGAGGATACGTCAGATCTTCAGAGTTCACACTTTTCGATATTTCATTCCTTTTTTTTTTTTGGGTGCGGAAAATCATCCAATGACTTCTCCCGCCTTGGTTTAGGCGAGAGGGAGCGCCAGACTCTTACTGACTAAAAACCACCCCGTTCCTACTCCTGCACTTTGAGCCGGAGCCCCGACAACCCGTTAGGCCTTCCGAGGCTGTTATTTCATCCCTAGCAACAGTAACACATTAAGTATCAATTCAATTCGTGTTTTGCTTCGAGTATGACTTGCCTTGTATGGGAAGATAGCTAGATTTATGTACATCACATTAAGCTAAGCTATGTCGATTTTTCAGAAATTCAACTTTAGTATTTGGTGGTAGAGATGAGAACCTATTGAAGAATTTCTATAGTAGGGGATAGCTTTATGAGCTGGCGTGTATACAGCTTACAACAACGAAATGCTTCATCATCTATAGAGGTCGACTTTTTAAGCAGAAGTCTCTGCTTACTACAAGAAGAGACCCACTGGTTATTGTTCATTTTTTTTATGGAATACGAGGCAAACGAGCATACGGATCGCCTGATGGTAAGCGATCAGCGCCGTATATGGACACCCGCAACACCAGAGGAGTCATTGCTGCGTTGCTCGCCTTTTATAATTAAAGGAGTACGCTCTTTTCTTGAAGGTTTGATGAAGGTCGTATCGGTTCGGAAATACCGCCGATTATATTAATACCATTTTACTGATCGCCATGAATGTAAGATACTGAAAGGTGTATCAAATAGATTTGTACTAACTATTGCTAATATGGTGGAAGTGTTTTATTTTCGGGAATATTAAGGGCGTATCGTTTCGTAACATGGACGTAAACTAAAGGGTGGACGCCAACAGGCGAACATATCCTATGTTGTAGACACACAATTAAAGGCTCCGTATAACCATCGAGAATTTCGGAAAAGCCGGAAAATACTGAAAAAAAGCCGTAAATTACCAAATAATATTTTCCCTTAATATGTAATATTAATATAATTGAACAACATATTTGTTTTGCACAAGTTTTATCGAGCATCGGACATGACGAGCAGTTCATACCTACTGATTGCACAAACATATGTGATTTATATTGTATCAAATACATAATACATGCATACATGTAAAAATCATAAATATTTTCTAATAACTACTTTAAATCGAGGTCATAAGTACGATTATCGCTTAAATATGATACTATAAAAATGTGATGTAGTTCTAATGTGGGTTTTATTATAAAAACTGCTACTGGTCATATACTTAAATTATAATTATGATATGTATAATTATGCATAATGCTTTTTGCCTACATCACTTGCTTGTAATATGGAAAAAATATGTTTATTACAGAGGTATAAGTAAGTTTTAATTTTATAGAAGTATTTGCTTTACTAGGTGCCTTGTCGACTGAGTGGTCGTAAGTGCCACTAAGGGCAAAAGGTGGTGGGAGGGGGGTTTCTAGTAGTAGCACGGAGTCTGGAATTGTGCCCGGTATATAGCTATAGGCTCACCCCCTATTATATGGAACTCATAACATAAATAGTGACAAGTGGGTGTTACATTGTATAGTGGCATTAAGCGCCGTAATGTGCACCTTCCCCGACGAGTCTGACACTCCCTCTCGCCTCATCCAGGCGGGAGAAGTCATTCGATGATGTTCCCCCTTAAAAAAAACCGTTCGGGGACAAAAGGCGTCATATTATGTAATATGTTTATGTTATCTGTAATCTTTCTGATTGTGAGAGATATTTTCAAATCGATCAAGCCTTTTGTATTTATAATGTTAGTATAGATAGAGAGACAGACACGTGTTGATGGGACGTTCACATCATGTAGTTAGGCATAGCATACGTAGGTATATTATATAGGTCTTTATGTATTTATGTGACACTGTTTGAGCTAACTGCGTCATTGACCTTTGTGGATGTTGAAAGGTACTTGTAGCATATGTGTGTAATTTCTATGTGTGTGTCCGTGTCTAGAATTGGCTGAACTATACAGGGTGTAAAACGGACCGCTACCGAAACGCAAACAAAAATGAATGGTTGAAAAAATGGTTTAACTTTAATCGTTTTTATTTTCGTTTATTTATGCAAAATTTTTTTTAACCGAAATTTCTATCGGATTAAGAAAATGTGGTAGTCTTTCAAAGTTATATTTGTAAAACTTATCTTCTTTGTATCAAGAGTTTGTATTGGTTGGTTCATTGGAGACGGCCAATCAGAGAGCTGAACGCGGTCTCGTTTCGATCAACAATTTTAAATGTAAAACAAAACCAAACTGAGCTCAATACATTCTTACTCTGTAGGATGCTCGATGTCGCTGCATCTGCGCACACTACTCAAGATGAAGAGTTACTCTGTGACTCGAAACTGGTTGAGCTTTTGAGCTCGTATACAAAACTGCGATGCGACGTCGCATCGCAAGAACTTGCGAATTGATTCGCATCGCGCATCAAAATCTTACCTTCCCAAAATCTTCTTTGTCTCTTTTTCCTGTATCTCCTAAGCAATAACAAAAGTGCACACTTCTTTTTACGATCCATGCCACGACCTAGTTTTAATTTAAAATACGTTTAGTACGGTTGACGGTCGTCGAAGGAGAGACGCCTTGTCGCACGAAATCGCATCGCAGCAATTCGTGTCGTAATTTTCTGCGATGCGATTCCGCATCGCATCGCATCGTATCGTAGTTTTGTGTGCGAGTCTTTTCTCAGTATATTTACGTGAGTGACTTTAAATTTATTTATGTAGGTATACCTAGACAGAATAGGTACGTTTATCTTGGTTGCGTGCGAAGTCGACGACGAAATACCTGTTCGTACTTAGGTATACTTAAGTAGGAATAAATTAAGTTCAAGCATTTTGTAAACTTCTTAGGAATGTGTTAATGAGACATTAGTTAAACAGTGCTTTATAATATTTCAATGCATTAATACCATCATTATCTGAATATATACACTCTTGTCTCGTCTTAGCCTAATTTTTCATATGTTTATATTAAAATTTAGACTCTAGCATAGCTTGAAACTAGTCGAGTTACTCGTCAAACAGTTACGTTGATAAGTCGAAAACATAATAATTAATTTAATTTTTCATAGTTTACACAAATCGTACCCAACAGGTCATAGTCATGAATAGGTAGAACATTGACTTTTTACCTTTCAATGTTATGCAGAACACCATTGTCATAGTTCCGTTGCATCAGCCAATGACGTCGCATATCAGGGTTACGTGATCGATAGTCAAAAACGGATTACAAAATGATTGATTGATAGGGGTCTCTCCCCATCCGCTCTTTCAAGTTAATGATCGCTCTAACTAAATTGTCTGGAGTTTCCCCTCACTCCCCCATATCGTTAGCCACTATTGTACTACCTGGACAATATAATTGTAATGCAAACGTGAGTACTCTATCAAATGGAATTCATTGAGTACGAGTAGTTACGAGTAGCCAGTCGATGAACCTTTACACTGTTTTATTTACTATGTATTATGTCAGATACTACTCATTGTTACCCACATACTTTGTAAACACATCGACGAGTACAATGGCCGTCGTGCAGCCTCGATATCTCTATGGGCGGATTACAAAAGAAAATATGAGCAATATATTAAGGTTACGCCTCCAGCCACAAGTATCTACTATTACGAAACCCTGCATATCGCATCGTAAAAGGAAACAGCATTCGACACGACATGCAGTTTTACACGAGCGATATAAAACACATTCGATCCATCATTGATTGCTTACCTAGTTGGTGCAAACTCACACAGACGCAATTAACATTGGAATTCTTACAAACCATAAATTTAATTTAATGTTCAAGTGTTCGACCTACATGTGTGACCGCAGTCGCTATGCGGATAACAGTACAGAGATGGTGATGCCGTAATGGGAGACGGTGCACTTGGCTCATCTGGGTTGACCGCAAGCGTCACGCGAGCGCCGCGCGCCGCAGCGCAACCGCTCCGCGCGTACACCTGTTTGTTAATGTCCCCGCAATGTATGCATGTACGCCACTACGCCCCACATGCATTTAACTCTCGATGGATATGTTCCAATATTCGATAAAATTGATCCACATTTGAAACGTAACAGTGATTAAAACTGTAAAACTGGCGAGCCTTCGTGCTGCGAGCGGAGATAACTTTACTGCTACACCCAGCACTATAAATCGCATTCGTCTGCACTCCGCAATGAAACAGCTTAATGGTTGGCTTTATGACGCATGCGTTCGACGGTAATCTAAATTACAGTTACCGGTCATTTTCTAGACGCGATGTAGGTACGTACATAAATTCAGATGTACAAATAAGATTTGATAAGACACTGGCATAAAGATCTCATGCCACTAATGGCTTCCTACATTCTAAAATCAATCAAGAGTGGTTCCAGGTTGCATCATTAGTGAGTCGGTGGTTGTGTACAACGGTTGACCCACATTATGTTCATTAAAATAAAACATACTTCAATTTCGTGGCGTCTCGCTTCTCATTATTCAATGTCAGTGCTCACGCGAATTGCTCCTTAGTTGTCCGTTGTTTGTGGTTACCATTAGAATCCTGTTTGTGGAACTACAAACAACAAGTTCATTACCAGCTTGAGGTACCCAAAGGAATGGTTTATTGGTGGTAACATTATTTTATAAAATACGTGAATTGAGATAATATAGGAGAATATATTTCCAATTTGATTGAGGTATTAACACTGTAACTAGAGAATTGTGAACCTGATTGAAAAAGACCTATGGAGTTTCTTGCTCGTCCTTCTCCATAGGAATCTACACCTTGGATTGAGTAAGTAGCTTCACTCTTAATTTTTTTTGTTGACATTCAAAAATGCCTTCCTAGTCCCATTGAAATAAATTATTTTGACTTTTTTGACATTATAATGCAGTATAGAGAGTTGGAATGGATTTCATGCTACGTGATCACAAATAGTAGGCTATCTATGTCAATAGACCCGTCAATCTCAAGGATAATGGTATCATTTGCGAAAAACCAGTGTACTAAACAACGCAAGACGGAAGAAAAACCTGACCTTTCCGTCGAAAGTGGGCATGATGTTACGTTCTGCCACGCTTATTTTGATTCGGACAATAAATTTACTATTGCTCGTTACGTTCAGTTCATTAACCGGTTGTTCGAAAACTTGATTACATTACAATATAATCCGAGTCGATACACAAGTAGGTAAGCATGTTTGTTTTGCTAGAACCACTTTTCTAGTCGACGCATAATGTAACAATGATTTAATAACAACCTTAACACATTGTGTTACGAGTGTTATTGCAAGAACAATGCTGAAATGATCGATTGTGTTGACGCGAAAATTGCAGTGACTGATGGAAGGGAGAGTGTAAGGAAAGTGTTTGTTGCTGCAATTTAGTGCTGAGTTAGGCTTTAGGCGTTTCCTAGGAGAACAATGTTCCTAAGTTTTGAGACTAGTGTAACAGAATGTAAAGAGGTTACTAGCATCGTGCAGTTTTATTGTCTTTGGCTGCACAATCTTTGTCTATCTAGTAACTCCATTTACAACACAAACGGGTATGCATGTACTGTTAGTAACTGTTTACAAAGTGATTTGAGAAATCTTTTTGTTAAATAGTCTCTTGAAAGAACGACTGTGGCACCTGGCTACTATAGACTTACACGCAGAATACACACACATTGACACCAAGGACATCTGTTGCCTGACATGGCCCGTCATTATACTTACGATGTTTTAAGTATTTATTATATTGATGATATTCATAACATGAATAAGTTCGAATGTTGAATTTAGCTACATATGATGTGAGGTGAGAATGGATAAGGTAAGTACTTTTATATAAATAAACTATATGTATAAATAATACTATAGGGTAAGGGCACCAATAAAATATGAAGCAAAAACCGTTACCGTAATGATTTAAAGCATTGCGTTCTGAACTAACTTTGGCTTCATGTGTTCATATGAAAGAGTTCGAGGTACCTTCTGATTTTATCATGATTGAATCGTTCAATGTTTACGATGCAATAAAGTGTAGAATATCTAGATTAGCCTAGATTACTTGTCTCATAAATACACATATTGATATAACTTATACACTTATACACATATATAAATGGTAGAGCGGGTACGATGTCCTATTATTATACAATGGAAAAAAAATCAAACAGAAAATATTGGAAAAAAATATGACCCACTAAGTAAGCTGAGTGCACAGTTGGCGCGGTGGCTGGGTAACAGGCTGCCGCACTACATATCGCAGATTCTGGATCTAGGTGTCATGTGTATGTGAACTTGTATGTTTGTAGACGCAACCACGATATAGGAGAAATCCTAGTGTGGTGCAACGTTTATTTTAAAGAGAAAAAAGCCCAATATGTTCTTCTAGATATTTCATTGTAATAACGTTAACCAAATGATTTGTTCTTAGGACGGGTCATGATTGATATTAGTCGATTGTACTATTTGGTATACCAATCGTGTGTAACGTACTATGGAGTTTTAAGTCAAGCAGTTAAGAATTGTAACTGTATTTTAATTCAATAGTTCTTTTGATTGCTAACATTTTATTTCGATATGAAAATGAAATACAGGCGAGGCTACTCTCCAGAATAATTTTCAGTAGATACTGATACTTTTGAATATCGAATAAATATAATTAGGCGAATCCGGGCAGAGAACTTGAAATCTTTACCTGGCAGTCGCTTACGACCTTACGACAACTAAAACAACAAGCCAATAATTTGGTAAGTAATCAAATCACATCAACATCATCACATCAACAGCTTATAAGTCGCCACTGCTGACCAATGGCTTCTTCTCACACGGAGAAGGTTTGAGCATTAAGTAATCACCACGCTTGCTCAATGCGGGTTGGCGATTTCAAACTTATAATTAGAAATTATAAGTTTAGGTTTCCTCAAGATGTTCTCCTTTACGGTTTGTCAGTGGTGTCTAAATGATCTTAGAAAGTACATACATATAGCTCGGATAAAGTCACATTGGTACTTGCTGTTGGTAGGTCTCGAACCCGCACCCTCATGCATGGGAACCGGATGCCTTAGACTTCTGAGCCACGCATCACAGCCACCACGACATCACCAAAGCAAATATGTAATTAATATTACTTAAGTAAAGAAAAATCAAGTATTGGGTAAAAGCCAGGCTTTGCTGCTCTTGCGCAATTGTTTTCATTTTCTGTCAAGAAAACCGGTCGTGTTGCAATCTAAAGAAAGTAAGATGGCCGACAGTATTTTTATAAATTTAACGCTTCTGCTTTCAATAAATTCTTGTAGTTTATTGTTTACTTATTAATTTTAAACCGATTTATAAAATAGTGAGGAATTTTATTCGGTTGTAATCGGTAAGTACCTACATAATTCTATATTTCTTACCTCAGTCTTATGTCATTACTTTTTACGTAAACAGATATCAAAAAAAAATTGAGGTTATAAACCATAAGGTTTCCGAAATCGACTCCATCTTCGTTTGTGGTAGTTTGATTTCGAAAAAATTTCGAGGTTAAACATCTTATCTTATCTTACCTATAGTCTTATATTTACTATTATATAGGTAAAGCTGAAGAGTTTGTTTGTTTGTTTGTTTGAACGCGCTAATCTCCATAACCACAAATCTGATTTGAATAATTATTTTTGTGTTGGATAGCGCATTTCTCGAGGATGGCTATAGGCTATAAAACGTGACGCTACGACCAATAGGAGCTGAGCAGAGTGTGTGAACCCGCGCGGAAGTAGCTAGTCAGGCATATTTGGGATGATGTTTTTTTTACATATTTGATGTGCCGACGACCACTATCTCGCCTAGTGGTTAGTGATGATGCGGTCTACGATGGAGGACGTCGTCCCATAAGCAACCTATTCACTCGGGCCTTGAAGACACCCAGGTTATACCCTTCAGGAAATAGACTCTGGCAAAGAATTTCACTCCTTAGCAGTACGCACATGGAAGCTTGATGCGAAGCTCTTCGTGCGAGTGGATGTTATCGTAGGTACCTACTTTCGATTGATTAATAGCTGATTTATTACAGAGATCCCACGCATATCAAAACTTGCTACAGCTCTTGAGGCAGTTCTCCAATGAAACCAGATTAGGAGCAAATATTTTTTTTGTTGGCCTAACTGTAGATTTCATAGCTGGTCTGTTTACAAGGTCCGGAATCTGGAATGGGTGTGGTTTTAGTGAGGTAAAAATTTTGAATCAAACATTCTTAGTGTTTCTTTCCAAATGCTCGACTAAATTTGTAATTTGGCTTCGGTAACCTCACTCACACGACGAAACACAACGCAAGCGTTGTTTCACGCCTTTTTTTCTCAGCCGTGGTATCACTCAGGTCGAGCCGGTCCATTTGTGCTGAAGCATGGCTCTCACACACTACATAAATTTTGAAGGGTCCCCCGTTAATAGAATAAATGACTAAATAATTTCAACATTTGAGTGGATTTTATAGAAATCCAAGAAAACTACAAATACATACCTTTTTTTATTTAAACCTTATTCAAATGATATATTGAAGACATAACTACGAGTATAATTTATAACGTGTTTATTCATAATGTTAAAAATGTGTTGGTAAACGCTAATTCCAATGGTAGAACATAAATAATATTCTAATAATCAGTTGTTATAATACGTATTAATTAAAATGATTTGTTTCACACTCCGATCTTGATATGAGAATGAACGAATTGGCGTTCCACGGTTAATCGTTTCGTTACGATTATAGGCTTTGTGCCCCAAGTAATAAGACGTTTATATAGCTATACTTATTGAGTTACAATTGTAGATGAATAATGATGCTTTTTGCTTAAGAAATAAAGTCTTATGTAGTTTGTTTTTAAGTCACGACGGCCATTGATGTTGGTTTAAAAAAACACGTGCTAATCCGGTATAAAAACATCGGTAGAAAAACATCACAGGAATCCAGTTTGAGACATAAATCTACATACCTGTATTTATGAAATATAAATTAATGTATTGTATCCTTTTCTCAATTACATCTCTAACTTTAGTGTATTGATATAAAGTCGAAAATTCAATGAATAAATTTGACAAATTGGAGTAATCTGCGGGCTACGCAAGACTATACCGTTATGCATTATGTTATTGTCATACGACGTATGGCCGACATAACAACTCCTATTAAAAGGACTGAAAATTAAAAAAATTCAAGACGAATGATCCTTGTAAATTGCTGAGGATGCAATCACAGAGAGAGAGAGAGAGAGAGGGATACCCCCTCTCGTTCTCTCTTTGTACATTCTTTAAATTCTAATCCTTAAAACTAAAAATAAACTACAAAAAAAAACTAAGTTGTGTGTCTTAGCATAGACAAAACATACGACCACTGTATTTATCTTTAAGATTTGAATTTTTTTATTATTTGTGTTTTATAAATAATAATACTTGATTGATCTTTCTCTTACTGCATCTCTGCTTTAGAAAAATGACCGGTTTTACTTCCTTTAAAACATTATTATTATGGTTTTCGGCTTACTCACGTAATTATTTGACTAGTTAAAGAACTCGACTAGTTTCAAACCATGCTAGAGGCTCATAGTAATGAGCAGATGAGCAATCTTCCGCGACCCGCGACGCGGCAACTGTTGCTCTGCTTAAATTTTTTTTACTACAACATTTATTAAATGTTTTTTTTTTACACTAAATGGCAAGTCATAGCTAGTATAACTAAATCTGTATTCGCATGTGTAAAAATACAGTTAGATCTAGTTCATCATATCACTGGCTTGATCTGATATGTTGGATTAGCGTGAGCAAGCTGAATGGCGAAATACCTTGACCCAGATGTTTTTGGAGTAAAACTTTATTGACGTTTGTCTCTGGTCGGTTATGACGTGTGAAACAATGGACTGTTTCAATGTTTTGACGATCTAATCTAGTTATAACTTCATACTTTGTGTTGCTTGAAGAGACATACTCTAAATGCGAGTTATTTCTTGTATGGTCAACTTTATGCTTTGCTATAAGGCTTTTGTACTATAGTTATGACTTATAAGTCACATAACTTAATAAACAATTCAATCATACAGCTACTATGAAGTTACTTAATATTTCTTCATATTTACACTATACTCAAATTCACGTAAGTGTATGTCGGTCAAATCGATGCATTATACGCTGAATATAATCATTATACGCTATATGATACGTATTATTCGTTATTTGACAGAAAAAGTATTAAAAATAATGTTGGAAACACAAGAAAATATAGAAATTTCGAAGAAAACTATTCCATTCATTTACTGACTATTTTAGTACTGAAATAGAAGTTTGTGTTGACATTGGTCGGCAAACGGTCGGGAGCAAGGCTGTCTGCTTAGGGTGCGGCAGACGGACCTACGTATACAAATGACGTCATTCAGGGATGAAAGGATGGGTATAAAAGTATTAATAGTAGGTGCTGTTGCTACTAGTCTCAATATAATAGACAAATGTAGTTATATTTTTATGAAATAAGCCTTTAACTCGTCGAGTACCGTATTTATAAACACAATTAAAGAACAATAGGTTGATCACCAGAGGCGTTACAACTGTATTATCGGTCTTCTGGGCATTACGAATTTGAGGATTGTTGAAGATTCGAGATATTGAGGATTCAAACGACGAAACACAATGCAAACGTTTCATTATTCAATGGCTATTTGGCGACACTACTCGACTAGTTTCAAGCCATGTTAGGGGCTCATATTACATAAACAGCATTGCGCGACACACAGTCATGGTCTTTACTATATGATGTGTTTAAGTAAATAACGTAGGTTTATAGCTCTAATAATAAAATAAACGCGTTTTCATTCACTTCTTTCGCAACAATTTGTCGGTCCACCTGGTCTTGACTTTTATTATGACTAATTTTATATGTATAGATAGTTAGATCAGTATGTGCCTCGAGCTCCCGTCTCGAGAACGTCTACACAGTCACAGTCAACAACACACCTTAATACGGACATTTTCACTTTTCGTCTCACTAGCCAAGTTTCCAACTGGACCGGTTTTAATTAGCATAGCTATTTGGTAATTTAAGCCAACTATTCATAAGACAATCAACTCTATGTTTACGTTTACATCAGCGAATAAGAACTGTGAATTGATTAAAATCATTCAATTAACGCTATTTTTATTAAACGCTATTTGGGTCAGGCGAAGAAATGATTGAAATGGATAGTTGGGCGAATTGATTGTTTTAATTGTTGAATTAAAATCTTGTCACCGCTTAGTCAAACGTTGAATTAATAATTTATGAAATGAAGAAAAGAAATCGTTAGTTTCGCCAGATATTTTATGTTAATGAAACTAATGTGGGATTCTGTGAATAAATTAAATGATTTCATCACATTTTCAATATCATATAACATAACTAATTTTGTAAAAGCGTGCACGAATTCTGTAATCGTATCGTGTCAATCGATAACGCATAATGAATTAGTATTCAAACAAATATGAAAGCGCGGTGCCGCGTATTCAGCCGTAAATCCGGTGTGGATTGCGAGCAACCGTTTATAATATTTTAGAAGAAAATTTACACCTTGAATAACTACGTCACATCTGTTATACAATACATATTTATAATATAGATACAACCTCCCTAAATATAATAATTTCAATGCCAATTTGATTTAATTTTGTCTTAACAACAAGGAACATGACACCTAAAATATCTATAACCAATTTTGACTAGTAGTTCAGGAGTTATGCGCGGACAATACATTCCGGTGATTCATTTGTATAAATATAAACAGTTAAGAAGTTAATACATAGATTTATTTATGTTTTATACAAGTATTTCTTACAATATATATTACAATGTGGAGGTATAAACGAATCGGGGTTATGATGTGAGCATAATGGCCGCTGATCGCACATGGCGACCCCGGCCGAGTCGTCATGTTTCGATATCGCACGCCGCAGTATCCGCCGATACGCGTATGTCCGCAAATTGCGCCCACTTATCTCATGTTCAATTGTTAGGTATTTCGGAAACAACGCTTGCGTTGTTTCACCCTCCTCCCCTTCCCCAATCCCGGAAACCAACAACAATCCTAAAATTCCCTAAAAGGCCAGTAGAGTTCTTTATTTTTATGGGGCAAGCCCACCACAACCTCCCAAAACCGCTGCCACTCCTTTAAGCCAGGATCTACAGTAGATACAACCATGAAAACACCGGAACACTGAAGTCCGGCGCGTCCCAGGGACATGAATAACTGTCTTGAACGAAGTGAATCAGAAGATATTATAAGAGGAGAAAAAAAATACGGTAACGTACTTGTAACATATTTGGTTTTCCAGGTGTCCATGGGCGACGCCGATTGCTTACCATCAGGTGATCCGGCTAATCGTTTACCGGCTTATCCCATCAAAAAGTGCCTCATTATATAAGTAGGTTGGTTCGTTAGTATGCATGCGATGGTTATACAAACAGCCATTAATTGCATGTAATGTAAATATAAACGATTGATATACAAACGGCCTTGGTGTCATTATTATATGTATAGAACTAATAGAAGGTCATCACGAACCTTTCCTAATATGATCCATGTCCGAAATTTGAAGTGCTAATTATATTCAGTAATTAAATATTGCATGTAAGGTATACATAACTGTCTTACAGAAAAACATACATAGGATCAGCATATCAAGTTATTCCTAACTGTCTAAAGGATAACCAACTTTATGTTTTTGTAATTAAATTGAAATTGGGATGTTCAGGTTCACACATGCGGCAGCTCTTCAACATATCATATCTTAAAAGTGGCCTATGTGATTCCAGACTCTAATCTACCCCTGATCCAAATTTTATCTCGATCCCTTCAATCGTTTTCAAGTTAAGGAGTAACAAACAAAAAATAAACATACATACGAACTTTAGTATTATTAATATTAACATAACATAACATCACGCCTTTTATCCCCGAGGGGGTAGGCAGAGGTGCACACAGAAGTAACACCCACTTTTCACTATTTATGTTATGAGTCCCATGTAAGTAATAGGGGGTGAGCCTATTGCCATATACCGGGCACAATTCCAGACTCCGTGCTACTATTGAGATTTTTAAAACCCAGTAATACTTTGCCCGACCCGGGAATCGAACCCGAGACCCCTTGCCCGGCAGTCGCACTTGCGACCACTCGGCCAACGAGGCAGTCATATTATTAATATTAGTAGTCCGATAATCATAACTATATTAATCATTACCAATATAATTGTGAGTCGTTATCACGAACATGACACATTTCGTTTTCAAATTGTAAATGCTACGTGTACATATCTAATGTATTACATTTTGCATGTCAATAGCACTGCAGTATATTAATCATCAGTCAGTTTTTATTAGTGTTTAGAAAAGAAGTATGTACCTGTCTGTAATATTATAACGCACTGTTTAATCCAGAGGTTTAATGAAGAAATAGGCAGAGGTGCTCACTGCACAAGTAAAATATAACACCAATTTTTGACCGACTTCAAAAAAAGAATCAGTCAGTTTGACCAGTATGTAATACACGTTATCTATACTAATATTATAAAGCTGAAGGGTTTGTTTGTTTGTTTGTTTGTTTGAACGCGCTAATCTCCGAAACTACTGGTCCGATTTGAAAAATTATTTCTGTGTTGGATAGCCCATTTATCGAGAGAGGCTATAGGCTATAAAATATCACGCTACGATTAATAGGCGCCGAGCAGAGCGAGTGAAACCGCGCGGAAGTAGCTAGTGTATATATAATTGTGCGCGATTATTTCGTGATTAGCTATACCGATTTTGATTTGGTTTTCAGAAAAATGTTTGTTAACCAACTTCAAAAAGAGGTATTCAGTTTGAGGAGGCAATGTGACTTCCATCAATCAAGTACAATTACTTACAAAGAAAGTCTAATAACTGAAACACCCTGTTGACGATGTGTTAGGAATATACCGACATTATGACAAATCTGCGCATCGGGCAAGCAGTAATACATCCGCACAAACTTTCGCATTCATCAATTAGGAGGACACATTCTGATTCAAGGGACAAACAAACTAAAATGGTTATAATTGAATTGAAAACCAACTGGTTATTAAGATCATTACATTCAATTTAATCAACAAAGGGACGAATGAATGTCATAACTAAATTAACGTCGCAACATAAATATGAATTTGTTACTAAACACAACGTTTGCACGGAATGCTAACGTACAAAACAAGTCCATATGATATTAAAACTTACATACAGTTTTACATACATAACATCACGTCGTTTTGCTCCAAAGGGGTAGGCAGAGGTGTACATTATGCCACTGTACAATGTAACACCTACTTTTCACTATTTATGCTATGAGTCCCATGTAATAGGGGTGAGCCTATTGCCGTATACCGGGCACAATTCCAGACTCCGTGCTACTACTGAGATTTTTTTAAAACCCAGTAATACTTTGCCCGACTCGGGAATCGAACCCGAGACCCTTTGCCCGGCAGTCGCACTTGCGACCACTCGGCCAACGAGGCAGTCAGTTACAGTAGTACAGTTTTAATAGGACCTAAAATACAATGAACGAATACTTCTGCTTAATTCTTTTTGATATAAAACGTAATATTATACAATGTAACATGTGTATCCCAAACTTTGAACAACTTGCTAATTCAATTATCGAAGCAATCACATTATCATTAGTTAGAGTAATTAGCTATTTGTAGGTCAATATGTATATAGTGGCAATGACATGGCCATCATGGTCAATGGTCAAGCGATGGTAATGATCTGACCTCTGCTTAGCTAAGGACAACACTAGATATGGTTGAGCAGTGCCGATGACTGGTTTAGGACTTAATGGCTGTGCATAACTGTGTATGCTGTAGAGGTAATCTTTATATTATTACTTTTGTGAGACATACTAAATTAATTATTATGTTTTTCGGCTTACTCATGTAATCATTTAACGAGGAACTCAACTAATTTCAAGTCATTCTGGAGGCTCATACTCTTGAGCAGCAATCCGCAACCAACGACGCGGCGACTGCCGCGCTTTGAATATGATTGTGAGCCTATTGCCTATTGCCACATTTCCAGACTCCGTGCTACTACTGAGATTTTTAGAAAATCCAGTAATACTTTGCCCGACCCGGGAATCGAACCCGAGACTCCTTGCCTGGCAGTCGCACTTGTGACCACTCGGCCAACGAGGCAGTGTAAGATACTTATATAGTTGTTGTGACATGTTGGGATACTGACTAAAAGCAGGATTACGAAAAGAATTTTACGGGAGGGGATACTGTTAGTAACTTCGGCAAGGGGGAAAATCATATAATGACTTCTCCCACCTTGGGTGAAGCGAGAGGGAGTGTCAGACTCTTACTGACTAAAAACTACCCCGTTCCTACTTCTGCTCTTCGAGCCGGAGCCCCGACAAACCGGGCTCCGCGGCTACGTATCGATATTAGCCTTACTGGGCCCCATATATCTTAGGAACGTGTGCTTGTGTGAACAGTATATGACTGTGATGAAACTTAAAGAAGGATTAAAGTTGGCACTCTGTAGTCTTTACCTACCTCTATGGAATAACGACCTCGCATACATCAATATGTATGAAATTGAAATACGCAAGAAGGATTGTAATACATGTCAGTGGAATGTCCTGGGCCGTATCGAACTTCACGGTCTAATAATTTTTCCGCATGGCAGGCAATACATATTAAATCGGAATTGGGAATGTCGGGTGACTGGTTCCAAAAATTATACGGCAGTATCAGTTACTGGCTAAAGGGATAGGCAGATGTGCTTTTGTGGCTGCCCAATTTATTTATTTTCTGGTTACATCCGCGCGGTTTCACGAGCAATCCTCGGCGCCTATTGTATTCACTTCCTATTTTCAACACGAAGACACATAATATCTTATACTTTACTATTATAATTATGTATAAAGCTGAATAGTTTGTTTGTTGGTTTGTCTGTTTGAATGCGCTAATCAAAGGAACGGTTCGATTGGAAAAAATATTTTTGTGTTGATACGTCGTTTATTGAGGAAGGGGTGAATCGCGGGAATGAAACAGCGCGATTGTGTTAGTATGTAAATAAATAAGTCTATGTTTTGCTTAACATAACATCATAACCTTATTTAACTTAGTGAACAGCAAGCAAGACTTGATCGTGAATAAAACATGTGCGAGGGTTTTTTTTGTAATAATTATGTAATGGTTGATACACATTTATTTATTTAATAAGATGGTCCTCACAACTAATACGATTTTGACACAACAACAAACATTTTTTTAAGAGCGGAACATCATCGAATGACTTCTCCAGCCTGGGTGAGGCGGGAGTGAGGCCTAAGTATTTATTAGATATAGATTTTAAAATATAAGTGATTGCGTATTATAATTTTAAATACCAATCAGGCACATAGGTACATCACGTTATCTTTCTCATAAAACAACGATTTAATGTGGTGATCATGTTGACACACTTTTCTGATTATAGCAGTAATAAAAATTTCCCCGAATGCAGTAAAAAAGCCTTACGTCGTTACGTAAAGCGACATCGTTATGTATCGTAAAACATCCTAATGTACACAGTTTAAGGTTTCTGATGAACTAATAAATATATTATGTATATATATCGTGATGTATACAAATTTATCATATAGTGATTTAAGTGTGAGAGAGCCATGCTTCGGCACGAATGGGCCGGCTCGACCGGAGTGATACCTCGGCCTCACAGAAGACCGACGTGAAACAACGCTTGCGTTGTGTTTCGTCGTGTGAGTGAGGATATTTTTTTAAAATATCGTTTATCAAATGATATAAAAATTAAGAAGTTTCATTAATTTAAACTTGCGCATATTGGGGGCCCCCGTAGTTGGGAGGTACTATATATATATGTAGGTATATTAATTTATATACGAAATTCTATTGCACCAATAGATATGCCATATAACTAATGGCCAATCAACTTTGAACTATAAAAAGGTCACCGGTATAACATTTAGGGTGACCTAATCAAGATACAAACGCTAAACAAGACGTCAATTTCGCTTATGAAATCGAATTTTGTTTTTTAATTAATTAAATGGATACTAAATAGAGTGTATAATATTCGGTGAATAAATACGTCAATTAGATTTATATTATGTACAGCTTGATAAAGAGTGGTCGAGTGGTCGCAAATATTACTGGGTTTTTTTCACAAAATCTCAGTAGTAGCACAGAGTCCGGAATTATGCCCGGTATATGGCTCACCCCATATTACATAGGACCCATAACATAAGTAGTGAACAGTGGGTGTTACATTGTACAATGGCATTAAGTGCCGTGCCGTAATGTACACCTCTGCCTACCCCTTCGGGGATAAAAGGCGTGATGTTATGTTATGTTATGTTGCTCCAGATTGGAGACAGGCGTTGGATGCAGATCTATCCTATCAGTCTTCTAGAGGTCATTGGAAAATGCCTATAAGATTAGGGTAGGTACTTTTTTTTCATGAAGAAAGTATCCTTTAACCTTTGAGAACTTGTTTTTTGGGAGTGAAGACTAGGGAATACGGGAATTTTATCTCACTAAAACCATCCCGCTGGCTAACATTAGCATCTGTAAGAGGGTCCTCTTATATACCAACAACGGACAGACTTATGCGTCAATTTTTAAATGTTCTAGAATATTTGTGTGGGCTCCATTAGTGGGCTTTTTTATCATTTTATTTATTGTCTATTGTATTTAGGTTGTTACAGCCTTCCAACTTCCAATGATAATGGATTAGATGAAACTGTAATGAATTGATTACATTCATGCTTCGTTAGGTATCTAGCAAATATAACATCAATTGTTTTCGCTCTAAATTAAAATATGGGTGAGCAATTGGCCCCAATACTTCGCTATTACTAAAAATTTTCTCATTTTTTCTTTTGATCAAAATAAAACTTTAGTTCCATGATTTTAAAGTCTACATCGTTTTAATAAATTTAATCTTTATTACATGTGGTTTTGTAGCTGAATATTAACTTGTTAATCTTTATGATATGCCTATTAGCTGCATATTACTTTAATAAAATGCAACATAATTAGATTTTCATGGGAGACTTTATTTTATGTATTTTAATCTGGCAACAATTTACGGAAGTTTGTTCTTGTTTTTTTTTAAATTAGTAAAGATGTAAAAGTGAAACATGATTACATGAATTATAATTTTACTAAGAACGATCATTTGGGAACTTCTTTTCATAACAATAGTTATAGTAAATAGACTTTACGAAATTTTATTCCAGGTCAAAAATGCATTAAACTATAAAGAACACTATGCAATAAAATTCTAGGAATAGTTTCGTTATGGCGAGCGGTGGACCCATTGTGTCGGCCATAACTTCGTGTGAGGTGACAATCGAGTCAGGGTTACCACAGCTAAAAGAATATTTTACTATTCACAACGCACACTAATTCATTATTTATACGACTTTGATTATTTTTCTATGGAACATAACACGCATAACTTAATTATGAATTCTGCAGTGTTATTAGGAATGTTTAACTTCAAAGTGGTCATAGAAAACGATACTCAATTTAAACTATTAAGCCAGTTCTAATTATTTACCTACAAGTCATATGTACATACATACATAACCAAAAACCTGTAACCCATGGAGTAGGCAGAGTCTATAGAACGCCAATTGCGGCGATTCTTACAAGGTACATACCTCTTTCGCTTCATAACCAGTAATAAGTGTTTTCATGCATGCTTATCGGTTAAGGGTACTTTTAATTTAAGCAAGTCAATTACAATCAGTAACTAATGGTGAGTAGGAATTACAATTAATAATATCGTGTTCCTCTGCCTTACACTGTAATTAAGAATATGCCTATAACGGTGTCAAAAAATAGTAATTACAATGCGGCACACGGTATAATTTGTTGCATGAATAACCATCGAAGCGGTGATGTCTAATTATAACTAATTTGAAATAAACACGACACCAATTTAATAATTCTTAATCTTTTGTATTTAAATTCAACTTAGTTTTTTGTCTTACCTAATTCACTGGGTTCACGTTTCATTGTCATACATTAAATAGCTTTTGAATAAAAGATGTTGCAAATCTTTTTATCTTAATTTCAATCGGAATTATAGGATTGCATCCTGCCTTGGTACCAATCGACTTTCACTTTTTATATCAATAGGTTACTAATTATAATATAATGTAACTTAGAATTCAAATCGTTCAATGTGAGCATTCATTCATTATTGCAACAGTACTCGATATTGTACCATTATGAATATAGCTGCTGATGTATGCACATTGCCTACTTATATTTTATTGTACAGTCCATATGACGAAATAATTGTAATGACATTCAAATAACTAAATTGGGACGATCAGTCATAAAGTATCATTGTGTTTCGCAAATATGATTACCAAGCTTTGTGGAAGCCATTTTGTTATTCGATTTTCAAATCAACGTCTAAGTAGACATGTGTCAGTCAACCAGGATAATGTGTTGAGTTGCCATACGTAATAATTTAAGTATAACTTTGGGTATTTTATTTTTATTAGCAGACATTTTAAAGCGATCTTTACAGTAATATTTTCTTAATAGGATCGTGTTTAATTACGTTTAGAACCATTGTCTTATTTTAAAAAGTCATCAAAGTTCCAAACGTCTGTTACTAATACTTAAACCTGTAATCTATCTCCATTCTTATAAATAGACAAATGGAATTGTAAACGGTTTTATGGCTCGTTTACGACCCCATAATTGTCTCCCTTTATTTCTAAACTTCATTGAAGTGAATCGTCATTTATTTTAATTCATAATATTACGGCATACGTATTATATTTTATTGTTTATTAAGAAAATATTAATGGGTAAGCTAGTAAGACATAAAAACCTAGTAATCTGCATAACATGAAGCGTAAAACTTTTTATCTACTTTCGAGCAATAGCTGAGTAATTCCTGCTCTAGATAGTGCAACCAATTTTCAACTTTACTATCAAGTAAATAGACACGTATTTAGCATGATTCTTTCTAATATAAACGGTACAAAAATTGCATCTTTGAAGTGTTCTTATTATTGCTAACATCATTAAAATGGCTACTCTATTTAAGCCGTGTGAAAGATTCTAACATACATTTAAAGTATTTTTATCGTTGAAACGCCTCTACATATTTATTTTAGTATGTAATTACGACCTTGTTTTATCAAAAATACATTAGGCATGTTCGAGATAATTTCATCCGTTCCGTCCGTTATATGTATCTAAACGCCATTAGTATGTAACTTTTAGCTGACGTTATTTAATATTTTTTCCAATCATTAACGTCAAGGCGAATATATAATATATGAAAGTGTATGACTAATATAATAATAGAATGTAATAATGTAATTAATTACCCATGTGTAATGTATTATATCAACTAACACAATGAGCCCGTGTTTTATGTGAACAGTTTGATGCAAATATAACTATGGTATTTTTTCTTTAAACGATGAAGAAATTGACAACGTATTGAATGAAGCCTACACTAACAAATGATGTGTCATGGACCTAAGTATGCCTAATACTCAAAACCTGCATGATCACTTTTTGACAGCAAGCGGTCAATGACCCAGAAAACAAAAGACACATTGTTGTTCTTATTTCATTCGGTTATTGTTTTGTTGATATAGTAACAATCAATGACGACAATGCAAAACCAGTGCCAACATTGATGGTATCACTTGAAGAAAAATCTGGACTCGAACAACTAAATTAAATCTTGGAATTACGCAATAAAAGAAAAAAACTCACCGTTCTACTAGAGGAACCAGGTTATCAAGGAATTCGAAGCCACCATGCGTTGTAGTCGTGATGGTCTCATAACACTGCAAAGGGCCGTGGTTAGCGCGCACGTAGTTCTTCAGCACCCAATACTCCCCCCGCTGCAAAGTCTCAGGAAAGAAATCCTTGTCTTTGCAACCGAGTATAGCTTTAAGTGCCATCAGCGTGGAGTTTGTTAGCACATTCTCGTCGTAAGGTTCTTCATCCAGTATATTTGCTTCAGATGGCACAGCACTTACATTCTTCTCTACGTCTGATGCTGTACTAGATGCAGTCTTATTAACAGTGGACATTGTAGTCATAGCTATTTTCTGGGAAGTGAACTCTGTTAGCTTTCGCATGTTTGCATCTGTAAAATTTGCTGTAATATCTCGTTCCTCATCTTTGAGGTACCTTATTTCTGCAGTTCTTTCGGAGCCATCAGCCGTGATGGGCACCCACTCGGCCCCCGGGGCACTATTACCAGAATAATGCAACGCTACGTAAAATAACACGACGATGACCACTATGCTGACCCTAAATATTAAGTTGCGGCGGTTGCCCAGGATTAGTATAAAATTAGGCACTTGCATTTTTATAAACTAGTGTTAACTATTCGATTTTATCTACAACGTCCTTCGTCGTCCTCTAGGACGTAGTTTCCTATAGAGCACAGTTTGTGTCAGCATCACAGATCAGTGTGTCATCATCAGCAGAGCTGAGCTGCACGCCGGGCCGGCGCCGCACTTGCCCCTGGAACAAACAGAAACACAAATTCAATATTGCTGCCTCATTCCTCCAGTTACTGTTATTGGTATTTAAAGAATATTGCTTCAGGAATTGAACACGATGGGTTACAGCCGCTGAGGGATACGCATTATAATTTTCTATCATAAAATACTAATCAAAATTGATTGCAATCTAATCCTAAGTATTTATTGCGAAACTCATGACCCATAAAATAATACGGAAGTTCTGTACGGCACTTAAATTATTAAAGGAATAAGTGAAACAAACAGGTAAACCTTGGGTATGCTCATCGTCATAAGTTTTATAAAAGCGAAAGAGTGTTTGTCTGTCTTTTATGATGCACCAGGGTGATTTTATGGTATTATTTTTGCACTACATAAGTACTCGATCTACGCATTAGCTTCACTCACTTCATTTCCCATAAGTATACCTAATACCTTCCTACATAAGATCGAAATTAATATAACCAGTTATAAGTTATTTGCTAATTGACCGTCTGGAACCGACGCCTTAAGAGTAATTTTAATCTTTAATTAACAAGTAGAGTTCTGATTAGTGTTTATCGAAGTACCATCCTCGTAATTTAGATCTTTATCTGCCACGGTATAAATTAATCCAGGTATTTTATCTTTGTACCTAATGCGTTAGACATGCAACTTTAGTGGCTAGATGGATGCACTAAAATACATTTTAAACTGGATCGTTTAAAGTTTAAACTGTATGCTTAAATAAATCCTGTGTTGATGTTAAAGGATAGAAGATTAATGTAACTTTCTCTATTAATAGAAGTAATAGAAGCGAAAATATGTTTTCTTGAAATACCTATACAGCTTATTCAAGTAAATTGACCAAAGCTCGAATAGTTTCAAGCTAAATCGGGACTCATACTATGTATTATAGTAGTTTTATTGGAGCGAAAGTTTACGTTAGTAAACTGTACCTATATTTCTGCGAAATAGTACGTCTCGTTTCGTTTATAATAATTTGGACATCTGAAAAAGTTGAGAGAAATCTTTTATATTAAATCTATCAGCAGTGTAGTTAAAAGTAATATATTATTATGTTCTTACGTATAATAACGTTATTGAAAGGTGCAAAACAATATATCACACCTGTTATTTACAGTAAGGGTTTTATCTATCAGTCAGCATCTTTACATTGTTTAAAGAACTACGTCTAATGCCAAATATCAAGCACCATGACACCAAAAAAAAATTGAAAAGAAACCTTTTTATTATTAATCGACTTCAAAAAAAGAAGGACGTTCTCTGTTTGACCTGTATGTATGTATGTATGTTTGTTTGTGAGCTAATATGTCGCGATCTGCTGGACCGATTTTGGTGCGGTTTCCAGAAAAGTGTTAGTTACACTTTTTTTTTTTAAGGGGGGAAAATCGTCGAATGACTGCTCCCGCCTGGGTGAGGCGGAAGGGAGTGTCACACTCTTACTGACTAAAAACCACCCCGTTCCTTCTCCTGCACGTCGAGCCGGAGCCCCGGTTACCCGTTAGGTTCTCCGCGACGTTAGTTACACTTAGGAGAATGTTTTAATACATTAATTAATCGACATCAAGAAAGGAAGGAGTTGAAGTTGAAGTCAATTTTTAAGCGTAGGTAGTTTATACGTAAGTAGGTTCGTACGAGTCTGGTTTGAACTCGACATCATCATTTACAACACTATTCTCTTATCCTTTTAGATAAAACCAATAAGATATATATGTAAATTGTAAGTAAAGACGTTCACTGGTTGAACTCGTTATGAAGAATCTGGCTAAATTAGTAGTTTTCCAAGCTTCTTAAGTAAGTAGTAATTAGTATGTTACAGCTGAGAATACCGAGATGTTATCATAATAACTCGCGGGCTTCAGATAACACTGCTTGCTTAATTGTAACGCTAAATGTGGTAAGAGGCACCTACAAAATACATCAAAAATATTATGTTAATCGTATTACAAAATACAACTAAAATTGTTATGCTATTTGTATTACAAAATACAATTAAAATTATTATGTTAGTTGTATTTTGGCAGATTTATTAGTCTGCCTGACATTTCTAAGATGTAGAAAATTCTGAACAGTATATACATTAATGAAATACCCACTTATATGTTTAGTGGCGTAACTACAGGATAGCAAATCGACAATGGGCCTCAGACCCTGAGCTGGAAGGAGCCCCTGATCAGAAGTTCTCTCTTTTTATAGAGAAGGGGTATAGTTACGCTGCTATACCAGTTAGCACTGTATTCTTCTAGCAGGTGTCGTTAGAGCCTACAATATAGAACTAAGGCACCACAAATTTGAGAAAGACCGGGCAGTGGCAGTCTTTGATAAGCCTCTTACCAACTAACCACGGAGACTATGGTGAAAGACAGAAGCTACGGAAGCATGTCACAGGGCGTTAATAGGATAAGCCGTTATACGAGCAGACGGACCACCTAATGGTAAGCAATAGAACACCGGAGGCGTTACAAGAGGGTTACCAGCTTTTTAGGGATTAAGAACTGAAAGATTGTTGGAGAAACAGGGATTGGGTAGGAGTTGGGGGTAATTGGGCCTCCGGCAACCTCACTCACATGACGAAATACAACGCAAGCGTTGTTTCACGTCGGTTTTCTGTAAGGCCGTGATATAACTCCGATCGAAAAATGTCTGCGTTAATATCTCATTATGCGTCAGAATATATGGTTCTACTTCTTTCATTTCATGTGACTCGGAAATCAATCGTAAGATCTCATGAAACAGTTTGACAATTGATCCAATAGTTTTAATCAATGAAACAATAATTTAGATATTATGAATACATAGGTACTTATAACTATTACAATGCATCTGGGCTCGTTCTCACGTCCATTAGATACATCGAGTAGAACAATCTGACTGTATATTATAAATCATCTCATGAGAATTGTATGTACTTGCGTTTTAATAATTTGAATATTAAATAATGATATATTTTTCGTTTGTACGTTGTTTAAGGTTTGTTGTTTTTTCTCAGTTAATTCTATAACCATGAAGGATAAAGGTCATAGAATTTGTGCTTTGTTTTGGCGCATTTCAAAGCAGTCATTGAGACATAGAGATTTTAATTAATGCAGTATGTAGTACCTATTTAGCTTTGACGTACATACCTAACTGTTTATTATTTCTTTATCCTCAGAAGTATACGATTTCTTTTTGGGAATCTCTATATTTATATATTTATATTGACATCCACTGTTTAGTAAACTGTCGCGTGTCAGATTTTCGGATGTCCTGATTACCACTATATACCGGATATTGATACACAGATATCTATTAGTGATACCTGCTAGTCTATTCTGTAAGCGTTGTGTGATCTGTCAAAGTGAGCCTGGTCGCATTCTCGCCCGTTATTGGTTAAGATTATTTTCACAATCAATGACATGGCGGACTGCGATCCAGCTCACTTCGACATTTCGAATTGACATCTTACAGAATAATCTAGCTGATACCTATGTGAGAACCTAACTATGTATGTTCTCACTATTCTTTTGATTTTCTTTATCTGTAGCCAAAAACAATCTAAGTTGTTAGTAATTAAGGATATAAAGATTTGCGAGATGCAATTGTATTTGTAAGTCAAACGCTAAATAAAGATACCTATGTAGGTATGGTCCTAACCACTTTAATTCGCGGGTCTGCGGACGGCGAGCATGGGTGGCTCCCTGTCCGACCAGAAACAGACCCGAGCGTACGTACGTACGTACTCAAAGAGCCATCAGACCACCACGGATGGGGTTCAACAGGGCTGATGCTGAGTCGGAGTCGCGGAGAACCCAACGGGTTACCGAGGCTCCGGCTCGACGTGCAGGAGAAGGAACGGGGTGGTTTTTAGTCAGTAAGAGTCTGACTCTCCCTCCCGCCTCATGCAGGTGGGAGCAGTAATTCGATGATTAACCCCCTTAAAAAAACATTTTAATTGGACCTTTATACATGCCACATTTAACAACAATTCTTACACCATTAAAGCTCTAATTATATTGGTTTAAATGTAACAATCGAAGCTACTTCAAATAGTTACGTAAGTGAAAATTACTTACAATGAAACACGTTTTGCCCTTGATTGGTGCTTGAATTATAAAAAGCCACAATTTGTGGGGAGTGCTCCTACGTAGGCTAATGGACGTATTTTAGTATTTTTATCGACTTCTGTAAGACACGCGAACGGCCTATGAATAATAGAAATGTGTCAGAAGGACGCTTATTTGATCATGAAATGGGACACATTAAATATTGGCCGGTTTGAAGGACTTTCTAATGATGTAGTATTGATTTAGTATTAAAGTTTCTTTGTGTTTAATTATATTTTGGCAAATATATAACGATAGTAGTACTGACTTTTTGATATGTTGAAGGATGTTTTTAAGAAACTTGAACAACTTTGTTCGGCCATTTTGCAGATGGAGGGCGGACTCTCATCTTCATGTACCATGTAATTGGTATGATGACAGGGTATGAAAATTAAAAATATAATTAGTCCGTAAGTAAGGTAATGGAGAAATTTTAGACACGTATTTTTTTTAATTTTGTCGTATAATAAAACAATACTTAGATAAAACGAATCAAAGTTTAGGAGTGGGGGCTAAACGTCATTTCTACGTATGAAATATACATAGAAGTGACGTCACGCGACATTTCAAATCAATATATCGTCGAAAGTATTCGTTTCTGTAAGAAAATCTAAAATACGAGTCTAATGATTTAAAATAATCTACCAGACGGACATTAAAATAAAAATTAGGCATCTACCCTATTATATAAACTGACTTAATCCTGATATTTTTAATAATTCAAAGTTTACGGCTCTAGTTGTATGCGGTTGGTTACCGTGGCCTAAGAAACGTCATAAATCCGTTGCCTACCATGTAGGATATTGTTTTAAATATGCTAAGATTTCTAGAGACCAGTTTTGCCTAAAAATAATAGTTTAATTAAATGGGTAAAGGCTTCTGGAACACTTCACTGTAAAATAAAGTAAGAATTCTTTGCCCAATTTGATCTTTCGTGCCCCGTGACGTCTTTTCTTGTTTAAATGTGCATGCGGACGAATTTTTTGATGCTTTGTGTTTATTTTAAGTTATTTTAAATTTTCTTTTACTAAATTTTTATTTTATAGTTATAGTGTATCTTAAGTTGTTCATATATATTTATTTTTTCATTTAAATTAAAATGTATTACGATTGTAAAAAAATAAAAGGCTATAACAACAAGAGAAGACGTCAAGCGCTCATTTAGAAAATCATTTAACGCAAATAGTTTAGAACAATATCCCTATATTACAGTTCTATGCAAAAACAAATTGTGGGTAATAAAGAAAGTAAATTATTTTGATGGTTAACCGGAATCCGACCTTGACTTTGTAATATCGTTCGACCGTAAAACTACTATAGACCGTGTAATAGAGTATTCCTTGACCACTAGACCACTTAAGTCGCTATTACTCTTTGAATAGCGCTTTTGTGGTTTTATATCTTGCCTATAATAGTCATCTATATTGTGGGAAAAACGCAAAATTTAATTAGCAACTTTATCTTTTTATTTGCATATAAAAATCGCTAGCTAATTGTCTTAAGTAAATTGTAAGTAAGTAAACAAAGTCGAGTCGAGATAATTTGTTAGACAAGTATGAATTTGAATCCTTAATAGTATGTATAAAGTTCAAATTTCATTGTTCCTTTTTCCGTCATTGTTGACTTTTACGTTGTAGAAACATAATAAGGTTTTTTATTTATATTTTCTTATAGTCATTACATATACAAAACACAGTATAAGTAATGTCTATTATTTCGCTAAAAGATAGAGAGAGGGGTAACCATTACTTCATTTTCGGAGCTTGAATTCAAATGTAGAACTTCGAGAACGGTAGTTAGACCTCAGCATCCACTAGATCAACATCAGTCACATAATTACATACCCGAGTAATTTCCCATATCCTTTTCTATACGAGATACCACAAAAATACCGTAGCTAGTAGGTACCTACCACCATTTTGTTAAATTCTTTAAATGTTATCTTTGCAGAACATTTAAACTTTGTCGAGTTTGAAATAGCGCTAATGGTTAGTTCAGCAGGTGCAAAAATCGGTTCGCACACATTCCATCTGTTAGGGTATTTTCACACCACGCTAACGCTACGTTTGTTTACCGCATTTCAAACGCACTCGAAAAGTTTCTACAGAAGTAGCTTTGACATAAGTTCCAAGATTAGGAGCAGGGTTGGAGTTAGCAGTTTTAAAGGTTTGGTTTTATCACAGAGCTTTGCTTCCCGGTTTCTATAAAATGTGTAGTGCTTTAGCCGCTTCTTAAGACATCTGTAAGATGAGAATACAGGGTGTAAACAAAACGCTCCCGTAAAACGCCGAAGATGGTAAAAAAAAGTCATAGAAGTAGGGAATTAAATGTGTATTTTATATAATTGACTGCACGGTTGGTGCGGTGACTGGGCAACTTGCTACCGCGCAACGTGTAGCGGGTTCGATTCCCGCACGGAGCAACTCTTTGTGTGATCCACAGATTGTTGTTCCGTGTAATGTGTATGTGAACTTATATGTTTGAGTGCGTACTCATGACACAGGAGACAATCCTATTGTGGGGCAATGTTTAAAAAAAAATAGTTGTGATCAACCGCTCAAGGCTATTGTTGATGTTTAATGAATGACACGTAAATATAAACGAATAAAATTGTAGATTTTTTTTGTCAGTATTTTCGGGAGAGTTCCCTTTACACCCTATATTCTATCGTCACCAGATAGACTTTACTTTCTATTTAAGATTCGTGCGTTGTCGTTGCGTTCAAAATCCTCGTGTGTATAATCCTTTACATTGTCACTGGCCAATACAATGGATCGTAAGTTATGGCAAAGGTTTACATAGTGATTTTAAACTATTCATTTTCCCTGAGCTACGCAAATATGTTAGGTTTTGCGGTCAAACGTGGTTCTGTACATCAACGTTCAAGTGTCCGTTGTCCGGTAGTGTAGGTTACATTGTAGTAAGTGCAAGTCTTTACATTATAAGGAAGTTCCTAGATGGTTCATAAGATTTTCCTTAATCACCATTTTAGATCGCAGTGGCCCAATTCCTAAGAGTCTTTTAATCTAAGATTATGAGCGTTGCGTTACCGTAAAAAAATTAATCTTGTTAAGAAAAAATTTAAAGACAATAATTTATTTGCCATTTAGCATGATGCACCAAATACACTAACATAAATAGTAAAATCAAAAAACAATAAAAAGCAACAAAAAAAAGATTAAAAAGAGAACAACAACAAGCCCATAACAAAAGCGCTTGCCAACTCAGTATGCCTCAATTACGTATTTAACAATAGCATCTGGTTAAAAAAAAATTAAGTACCTATCCCTTTATCTTTTCCTCCAATGAAGTCTTTTGATTTATGTCGTAGTGGGATCTAAAATAGTAATTAATGTCCTTGCAACGCACTTGTTTTTTTGTTTCAGTGCTCTCACGGTTGGTTTCTACTGTGGATCCCAATTTACAGGTGTTGCAGTCAGTACCTTCTTTACCATAAGAGCACTCGGGGCCTGTGCCCAAGTCCCCCATCCTCAAACAGCTCCGAGGACTGACAACCGACAACCGTCAACCGGCTGCCGCGCGACTCGTACGGAGCAAATCTTTGTGTCATCTACAAATTGTTGTGTCGGGTCTGTATGTGAACTTGTATGCCACGGTACAGGAGAAAATCCCAGTGTGGTGCAACGTTATAAAAAGAAGCATTCTACATGGACGCTGGATTATTATATGCCCGTAGTCTAAGACGGCTCAGCGTGCTTTCTCTTGAAATCAATGTCAATGTCAATGCAATTTCAATCCAATAAAATCTGAATAATTATTCAATGTCAAAACTATACAACCCCTATCGTAGCTGTTAAAATAGCATTCTGAGTACGGAATGTAAAGCCAAACTCAATACCATCATTGGATGATATTCATCTCTCAAAAAAAAACCATTAAGATCATTCAATATCCACGCAATACGGATGTAATGGGCGCTAGTGTTGATACTCGAGATTACGAAATTTCACAAAACCAATGTCGATCGATCGGAATTGGATTCAAGAGTAAGCCAGGTTGCTGTGGCTAGGTAATGTGACAGGCTTATTCCTAATTCTTCAGGGAATATTTATCATAACACGTGAAAGGCTTTTCATATTCATGTACTTAAAATAAATATAAGACCGAAACAGGCTTCAAATTCGTGAGCATTACAACACTTTACCGGGTTCACGTGTCCAAAATATTAGTGTTGACATGAAAACTATCCTTAACTCACTGAGAATAGAGTTGGTAATGTAACGTTGGGAACATTCAGACTAATCTGTTCAATTCAATGTCACCAATTTGAAAGTCACGTGGAGTAGATGATTACTGTCATAGACATATTTTGTCTCGTTTGTCTAGCTGGTGCGTCATTGTCCGTAAAAAACTTAACTCCAATGGTAGTAGGAACAGTTTCATTTGGGTTTTAATTCGGTGATATATCGTACCGAAAATCCCCAAAACTTGTTCATACAAAAGTAGTCTCTAAGCATCGGAAATAAGATCTATAATGGAGTTAGTGGAGAGTTTTAGGGTTGACCAGTGTAAGTAATTGTAGGAAATTCTTTGAAATGACAATATCTGTGACTTGCGACTCTCCTTTCAATCAGGGACGATAATAAGTTTTATGGGATACCTTGATGGTAAACAAAACATCATCAAAAGAGTACAAATAAGTTAGTCTTATGGGTATTTAAGTGATGTCGTGGAATGACAATTCCAGTCAAATCAGCCCATTCGCACCGAAGCATGGGTCTATGCGTTTTTCTATTGAAGATAACCATATAGGTACACTTCATCATCAATAGCTGGAAGACGTCTACTGTCAGACAAAGGCCTCCTCTTTAGTCCTCTACGCCGAAAGACAACTCGCCACCGGCATCCACTGGCTCCACACAACTCTGGCGATGTCGTCGGTCCACCTAGCGGGCCCACCCTGAAGTACACTGAACTTGTCCATAATTTTTTTATTTTTTTTTTATTAAAACCTTGCCCCACACTTGTATTTTCTCCTGTGTCGTGGGTGCGTTTACAAACATACAAGTTCACATACACATGACACCCAGTCCCGGAACACCAATTTGTGGATCACACAAAGAGTTGTTCCGTGCGGGAATCGAATCCGCGACACGTTGCGCGGCAGCCGGTTGCCCAGCCACCGCACCAACCGTGCAGTCGAAATATATATGTTACATGTTGTTAACAGTGTTTAATTCGTTTCACTGAAACTTGATGAGAGATTATAATCAGCTGACTGGCCGTTAAAAGTAAAACCTTGGGGCACAACACAAGGTGAGTTACTTGAAAAAGTACTGAAAGTTCCAACTTACTAAATGTATGTAATTGTAAGTCACATTGACCTAAAACCACTGATATATTATTAACTAGCTTTTACCCGCGGCTTCGCTCGCGTCACAAAAGGATAAAAAGTAGCCTATGTGACATATACCAATACATACAGCGCCATCTATACCAATTCTTTTGTTTTCCCTCGGGAATATCAAATTTTTCCGGGATAAAAAGTACTCTATTATTTAATCCAGACTTCTAACTTTACGTCTGCAAAAAATCAAAGCAATCGGTTTAGTAGTTACGGCGTAAAAGCGGAACAAACTAACTCACTTTCCGATTTATAATATTAGTAAGGATTAAGTAGTATATTACGATTTACTTTACATTACAGAAATAAATATACTGTTGCTGAGAGCAAAATTCAAGAACAGCTGGATTGAATTGGATAATACTCATTGCTGCTGCACGTAAGTGGTACGTTTCTGTTTTATAGTTTAGGGCAACAAGAGGACAAAATATCTTGACCCTTTAAGATGAAAAAGATAAAAATAAGGTCCACACTTTGAACAGATGTTTATATAAGTACCAAATGTTTTATTAAACTTATCATTTTCAAAACAATAATAATACCAGCTAATAACATTCGAAGTATAGTCGAAGATGTGAACTACATACAGATCATGTAGGACTTTGTGTTCAGCAATAGTTCCTTTAACCACAAATCCAAAGAGTTCTTACTAATTTTAATTACAAAAACAAAAATTTTTATTACCACACAAGTATGTATGCGAAGCTCAAAATTATAAATGCAATTATTTAATCTAATCTAATTAGTAAATAAAAACCGAAAACGTTATTAAAATAAGTATCAAGGTCATGAAAGTAAAAATAAACGAAGCATATAATGCGTTCATCTCATTATGTATAAGTAAGTAATAGTTTATTCATTGCGGACAGTTGCGCCGGCGCAGGGCGTACCATACAATGCGCAAGCGACCTTCAGAAGGGAAAGTGTTTTACTTAAACGGATTATAATGTCTACTTAAAGCTACTGGACGAGGAAAGCATGACAAATGTGAGTTTAACATAACTCCGCGTATAAAAGGTTTCGTTTTTAAATGTTTTTTACATGTCAGTGCTTTATGGTTCTATGAAATGAAAAGTACGTTATAACCGTCTTTTGAGATTTGTCTCTGTTCCAAATTTAAATTGTAATAAATTAAAAAAGGTTGGGTAGCAACTCGGTTCTCCATTTTTAAATGCTATGCTTAGAACAGTTAAACAGACTTTTAAGCAACAAGTTTTTTATGTCATTTTATATTTGTTATACTAAGTTTTTTTTTTAAGGGGGGAAAATCATCGAATTGCTGCTCCCGCCTTAGTGTCAGACTCTTACTGACTATAAACCACCCCGTTCCTTCTCCTGCACGTCGAGCCGGAGCTCTGGTAACCCGTTAGGTTCTCCGCGACATGACTACTAAGTTTAAGTAACCATGAGCCACCTCTGCGGTCACCCAGTGGTCGCGATTTGTCTTATTTCAGACAGTTTGTTTTTATGTTTTGATAAATCACCTTTACTTTTTAATCGACTTCGATTTTTAGAGTTATTAGGACAGTGTGAAACAAATAAGAACACCCTGATTCCTAATAACTTGAAATAGGGACGGGACGAGGAAGACATAAGGTGACATAGGGCAAAAAAAGGAACCTGACCAAAATAAAACGATTCCATGGCAGCACCATGCAATCATTTCGCCATGAATGTAACGGAAACCCATAAAAATTGTGACAGAAATAATTAAAATCGTTATAAATTATAGACTATAAAGAGTTAATTAAATTAAACTACCAAGTTAACGTGGGGATTAATGTTCCTATAAGTACAAAACGTGCTTGGAATACGCAATAGTGAGTTGGTGTTGTCTCTTTTCTTCTCTCTACTCAATTATAAAGTAAGCTATTACTATCACACAATTTGTGATAGAGATACAACCATAGGAACACTTAATGAATGAAGGGATTCATTTTTACATACATTATACAACATTGCATTTGTTTTTCTTTCGACGGTAGGATATAAATCTCTCTGAACCTGATGAGACGGACCAGACCAGACCACCGACCAGAGAGAGGTCAGGTGCAGGACCAACAGCTTTACGTACTTCCCGAGTCACGGGGGTGAAACACCGCCGAACTTCCTGACACCGGACTAATAATGGTTACTTTGCTCAGAAAATGCCAGAATCACATTTTGACCGGCCCGGGTATTGAACCCACTGTACATTGCACAGTAGCCGATCATCCAAACAGTAGTAGGTAAGTATATATTTGTTATGATGAATGAACTATGTCATAAAACTATGATCACCCGCCGAGTGACGGCAGCAGTATTGTCATCATTGGTTGGGTCACCTTTAAGTTAACTCAAATGAGAATTAGGGCACACCATCTGTTAACAGAAATGCCTTGTTTCAGCAGAGTATTTCACCTGATCACGATAGATTTTTTCCTAGAGTTGATAAAAATTAAAAAAGATAAGAAAATAATAAATATAAGTCCTTATAATGAGAAGACGATAAAAGTATCACGTTTTTTTTATTTTTTCATAAGCCGGTAAACGAGCAGACGGATCACCTGATGGAAAGCAATCGGCGTCGCCCATGAACACTTGGAACACCACAGGCGTTACAAGTGCGTTACCGGCCTTTTGGGGATTAGGAGTTTGAGGATCATTGGGGATTCAGGAATTGGGGAGATTGGGGAAGGGGAGGGTAATTGGGCCTCCGGTAACCTCACTCACACGACGAAACACAACGCAAGCGTTGCTTCACGTCGGTTTTCTGTGAGGCTGTGGTATCACTCCGGTCGAGCCGGCCCATTCGTGCCTGCATGGCTCTCCCACGCTTATGTATCACGAACTATGTTGCAGTGTTAACTGTTAAAATATGCCAATATGGGTCTGGTTAAATATAAAAAAAAAACATTTCTATTTAAGCTTTGCAATTAAAATTGATTTACAGTTAAAATGTTGGAATATTATCTTTAATTTAATTTGTTTAGAGTCAATAAAGTTTTAGAAAACCCGTTTATTTAAGGACAAAAAGATAAAAACTAACAATTCCCGAAGTGAAATAAATTCTAATTAACAATTAAATAGAAGTAATTGTCTAAACACTCCCATAAACTGTAGCCGATAAGGTTTAATTTAAAACCTAGTTGGTTTAAGTGTATTTACGCAACGCGATTTTTCATACAAACTTACAAGTCTAAATAATTAATTGTCTTTCGAAAATGTTCTTTATATTTGAACAGTTAGACTCACTTTAAGTATTCACTTAATACATACAAATTATAAATCTATCTTATACTATTATATAAAGCTGAAGAGATTGTCTGTTTGTTTGTTTGGTTGTCGGTTGGATTGAATTCGTTTATCTCAGGAACTACTGGTTAAAATTGAAAAATATTTTTGTATTGGACGGTTCATTTGTCGAGGAAGGCAATAGGTTATAAACCATCACGCTACGACTAATAGGCGCTGAGCAGAGCGGGTGAAACCGCATGTAAGTTCCCAGTACATACATAAAAGTTTAGCTTCGACCAATCAAACTTGTCACTCACTCTGTCTTTTTAAATGCTTATTTTAAAAATATTTTCAATTTTATCTAGCAATATAAAGGTGGAAGCACCATTACACGCGATTGCTCCCGGTGAAGGAGCACCTTAACAAGATCTAAATAGTTATTTGAAAATATAAATATTAAACCTCGTAGTTTAATTAAAATTGATTTATTCCTTTTCATGAATAGGAATTTCTAAGTTCGTATGAAAAACCGCGCCGTTTAAAACCTTGATATATGCATTGTAAAATGTTAATTGCTATTTATAAAGACCCTTTGTAATAGAAATAAGGGTTTTTGCTTCAAAATCATTCGCAAGGCGTGCATTTTCTTCGTTCTTATGGGAATATTTATGTGGAATAATTATATAGTTTCATGTCTAAGGAAATAGGTGGTTCCACATCGGAAGACATCTTGAAGCTTGTAGGAGTCTTAAAGGTATTGTTTGATGCCGAGAGTAGATGTTATTGCTGACAGGGTAAAATTATTTATGAAAACTTACACAGGACAAATACATATGCGTATTCAATGTTACTGTGAGAATTTCTTTCTGTACTTCGCTAATTACAAAATCAAATACAGACTCAAATCTCATCAAAAAGTAGATACAGCTTTTCCATTTTAAAATTCATCTATTGTACTTATAGAAAAGTTCTAAATAAAGAAATACGAACTAAAAATTAACTAAGAACAGCAGGTTACTCATGTGAAAGTACTGAGAATAGCTCTACTAGTTTCGAACCACAGAGGGGCTCTTCTTCAGGAGCAGCGTACCGCGGTCGCGGCGATGTCGCGTAGCCTACTTTAGAGTAAGCGATTTTAGTTAATTTAGTATGTCTCACGATAGTTATTCGAAATAACAACTATTACACAATAGTACCCAAAGCCTACAAATGACAAAACAGAAAAAAAGTAAAATCAGTGTTATTTGTGATAGCAATTCTCTTCACTTAGCGTTTGTCCACGTAATATAACCATTTTCGTGTGAAAGTGATAATTTTATAGAACCATATTACATACAAATAAACATTTTTTTATGGTACATGTCAACACGTCTTGTTATTTTCTCAGACGCACATGAGGTAAAATTGTGCTAATTGCATTGAACCATAAAGAAAGAATTTCGCTATGAAGTGGACTTTCCTTTTCGTTTTAGTTGGTTTTTATCGTGTAATCTTTTTAAAAATAACCATATCAATAATTAATGTATTCAATAGTCTGCATTTACCTGAGTATAAAATACAATCGTATTCACATGGCACTTTTGTGACGTCGAACATGATTATTTTTTTAAAGGGGGGAAATATCATCGCTTGACTTCTCCCGTCTAGGTGAGGCGGGAGAGAGTGTCATAGTATTATTGATTAATAACGCCTCGGCAACCCGTTAAGTCTTCAAACATGATTTGAAGTCTTACTATGAACACGAAACTACTATGAAAGTCATAGATTTTTTTATCCTCACATAATATTACCATTAGTAGTTCTTACTCATTGCATCGAAGAATTTGAAATCGAAGCACAAAATATATCATTTTGAGTCTGACTAAATCGAGTTCAAACATCTCGATTAAAAGTCACAACTTATTTAAAAAAAAAAAATAAAGTTGAGCACCCAACCATCACAATGCTGCAAGTTCATCGACCTTTATGTCTTTGCTATACCTTTATAAACAACTTTTTATACCTTATCCATTATTGTAATAATAGATAGGTATCTATAGCCATTAATAACCGAAACCTGTATGAATATTGTCTCCAGCAGATATATACAGTATATACCGGTTCTTAGGCTAAAATAGCCTAAGAAATATCTTGGCCATAGCCAAGAAGGTTGAAATTAATTTACCTATAGAATAGATGAATGACAAATTGGAAATGGTAATGGTGCATTCACGCATGCAGATGACCTATTATGGCAATCATACATCAGTTGCATCAGGTACAACCATCACTTTACGGGGAAGATAAGATCTTGATAAATGCAGAGCCACAAATTCCTAATGAACAAAATCCAGTTTCAAAATATGTGGTTTGATCTGATTGGCTAGTTGATGATGATTCGGAAAACAAATATGTGCAGGACAATATCGATTTTACTTTTAAATTGTCAAACACCGCGAGGACACCGGTGACCGCAACCGTTCTTTAATTGTGTCTTTAATGACGGTACTCAAAGGGTTAAGGAGTATTAGCAGACAGTTGCAGCGAGATTACTTGATGGCAAGTAATCAGTGCATATGGTCCATTGGTCAACTGCAGTACCAACTTCAGAGGAATTGCAATTGTATTAAAAGCCTTTTAAAATTGATTTCAAGTTGATTCACGACGTATTATTTGGTTCACATCTAACAAGTTTAAAAATCACGATCATTCTTAATCATAGACTTCATAATTTAGATTTGTACGTCATCATTGGTGCCGCCTTATCCGGGCACTTAGTATTAATGACTGGCAGCAGTTGTAGCTATACCTTTATACTTATATTGCTCGCGCCGACTGGAGCGCTTCATTAACAGGAAGCCGCGACCATGGTGCGCATACGCAATCGTCTTACGGCGAACTGGAAGCGACGAGTCACGATATGCAAATAACTTGGCTAGATTTGTAACTCTGTGAGGTAGACGTCATTGATAGTCTACTAGGCTAATGAAATGTTCGCAAAAGTTAGAGGTATCTTTGATGTTTTGTACTTAGTGCAAAATGATTTTAATGGGAAAATTATAATAAGTAAGAGATTCAATGATAGATGGGTATAAAATAGTCTTTATCCCGCTTAGAAAGTCGCGGAGAACCTAACGGGTAACCGGGGCTCCGGCTCGACGTGCAGGAGAAGGAACGGGGTGGTTTTTAGTCAGTAAGAGTCTGACACTCCTTCCCGCTTCACCCAGGCGGGAGCAGTCATTCGATGACTTTCACCCTTAAAAAAAAACCGCTTAGAACACTAAGGGTGAGTCCACATCTGGTGTATATTCCGCGAATGTACAGCTCTCGCGAGCCGTTTGCGGGCTGCTCGCGAGCTGAGCGCGTGCAGTCACGGCAATGGTTTGGTGCTCAACTCATACAAGGTTCGGACGTATAAATATTAATTTTAAATGCACGTGCACAGCTCACAAATAGCTCGCGAGATGCCGCATCCTTAGAAAACTTGTGTTCGCAGTTATTGGTCACAGCGAGCAATAGTGATACGTGACGGGACATCCTAATCCATTATTTGTTTCTTCATAAATCAGTATAACAGTATGGAATGGAATGGAATGTACGGAATTATGTTCCATCCCCATTACAATCCCACATTTCGAATTCCTGATCATCTGTCCTAACACCTTTAAAGAATAAGATTCATACTGTTATGTATTAATCTGTAGCATTACGATACAGTTAAGATGCTTTTTTGTACCTACTATTCACGGTAACATCAATTAACCTTTCCACCGCCGATATGGTTCCATGAGTCCAAACAAACAAAAAAGTCAGAATTTGCATTTGACTGCCACTGTTTCTTTAAATGTTGAAATTTGCAAATTGAAGGTCATTGTTTTAAAAATGCCGTTATTTTTATTATTGCGAGTGTGGGTTTTGCATTTAAATATTACAACAGAATGAGTGCAATGAAGCGTGAAAGTTATGAATAAAATTAGTTTAGCGCCTCGATTAAGATCTACATGTCTGAGAAATTATTTTAAATCAGTACAGAACGTTTGTATTTAACATTGCAGGCACAAAAACTGGTCTTGTTGGACTTTTTTACCGACATGATATGACTTTTGCGGTTGATGTCCGTTTCAGATGGAGAATTTTCGAGTAGAGATGTAAATGTAGATTTTTTAAGGCTTAAATTTAGATTATAATCTAGGTACTTTATCCCTTCATGAGTTTACCAAAAATGAGATAAAATTGACACCACAAGGATAATTGGAGACCACACTTCGTGGATCCCGTCCAGTTATTCTTTTATCACGAAATAAAGCAATTAAACGATAAGATGACAATTGAGATTAAGAGAATGTATGAAAGAATGTGTAATTTCTAACAGTGTATCTTAACTGCTCAAAAATGGAGACCTATCGATCCAATTCTACAAAACAACCGACGCAGATACAATCGATATTGCCTATATTAAAGCATATGGCAGTGGAAACAAGAGATTCAAGATCTTGAGCAATGATCACTCTATTATGTAGTTGACTGATCAAAATTTTAAGCACTATTTTCGGACCTAGTCAGATTCCGGTAAATTCAACAACCAAGTAGGGCTATAAATGTAATCACAACATTAATTCTTGGTGAATGCATTTCTTTAAGGTGTGGTTTCATTGAATGTTGTCGCTGATAAATTCCGGAAAACGTCTGACGCAAATTGGCTATTGCGATAAATTATGCAAACACGGAAAAAAGTACTTTATCTCCCAATCCAAATCAAGGTGTACGAAAATGAGATTAGGATTATTTATGCCTCATTCTTATTAACTCGTCGAGTACCGGTTTTATAGACACAATTAAAGAACAATAGGTCGCGGTCACCGGTGACCGCTTGGTGTTTGACAGTTTAAAGCGAGATTTGGTTGAGTACAAAATTGCCTGCTCAGAAGCTAGGCCTGATAACTGTACTGTTTGATGTCAGTTGATCCTACACTTGCATAGATCACGTCAGATGGCAAAGGTCAAAGACCTGGAACTGTCATTTTGTGAGACAAACGGTTAATCTAGTGAATCGAATGGTGCACTCGATCACGTAGTTGCGTGGTCAAATAGAGCTCGGTAGAAAATGGTTCTGTGTCTAGTCTATCTAGACTTCTTGCCAGTACTTTATGCCACTGGATATTTTATATCAGCGGTGTAGTTCGCGCAGTAATTCGATTCCATTTCAATTTGGAAATTCCTTAGTTTTATTACTCTGAGCGTTTTTGTGGTAAGATTTTTTCGGTAAGATGATTTGGTATAATACAGAACTGAATTACATCCTGCATTTAATGGTTAAGTACCTCTACTGGTATGGTGGCGATCGGCTCTTGTATTATTGTAGGTTTAGATCTAAGTTTAAGTTATTAAATAACATGACTAAAACAGAGATACAACTATTTAATTTTGTCTTATATTTGTCACTGACATTAACAAACTTGTCAAGTGATTGCAGATAAACTTAGTAGTTTAACTTGAAGAATATAATGTAGACGTGTAAATTATGTCTCGAAGGCAAGCTGTGCATCATCATAACAGAAGCCAAGGTTCTAACCGCTAGCATCGTGAACCAGCCTTGTCATTTAATTTGCGAAACACACAATTTATAAAACTAATTCGAGACAAATTGTTGTCTTTCACCGCAACCGCGGGGAGGGCAACAGCTGCTGTGGAGCTGTGGTGCCTACTGTTTTGTAGGCACATAGGGCTGCACCATTTGTTTCTTTTTAACTTTAATCCCACTAATATTGTAAATATGACTTTTTTTTTAAGGGGGAAAATCATCTAATGACTGCTCCCACCTGGGTGAGGCGGGAGGGAATGTCAGACTGTGATATGATATATGATATGAATATGATAGCTTTTATGTTTGGATGTCAATCACGCTGAAACTACTGCACGGATTTTGATGAAATTTTGTATGCAGGCAGGGTATGAGCTGATTTAGGTGATATGATACTTTTATCCCGATTAAATGCTCCCATGAGGTAAACAGGAATACGCAGTCAAAGCCGCGGGTGAAAGCTAGTTCAAACTAATGATGTCAAGCATCAATCAATATTGATAAAAGTGTGTGTTTAAAAAATGTACCTAATCTGATTTTAAGGTGAATTTTACCATTTTTTGTTATCGTGATTTATTTACCAATATCTCCAACGTGTTTTTATCAAATTCAGCGCAGTCGTTAGTGAAGTACGCATGACTTTTTGTGATTCGCCTCTAAATGCATTCGGTGAATCATTTTTATTTATTAAGATATCAACGTGTTGATTTAGCTATCTGTAAGATCTAGACAGAACAATGATTGGCACTTTCGAATAGATGCTATCTCATCCAGTTGCTTTTTGGGCACTCCCAAATACCAAGTAGCATTCTACTGGGTACTTATTAGGTATTAGACGAATAGCTAGTTTTTCATATGTCATTGTCAAAGTTCGCATATTTCTGAACTGCAACCTAAACAAATCGAATATCTTTAGCACAAGATTCACCTTGAACTTGATTAGTTCATTGACATTGATAATTGAGTAGGTACAAATATTATCTTTTTTACGGGATAAGCCGATAAACAAGCAGACGGATCACCTGATGGTAAGCAATCGGCGCCGCTCATGGACACCTGAAACTATAGAGGCGTTCAAGTGCGTTGCCGGTCTTTTGGGGTTTAGGAATATGAAGATTGTTGGGGATTTGACTCTTAAAGGCAATCTTGAGTGTTAAGTGCATTTTTTTGCAATTTTACACTAGCACAGCAAGCTCCACCTCTCTGTCAAATACCTTCAATGAACTCTAAACCTAATTACAAAACTATTATGTCGAAATTAATTTAAAGATTAGAGTAACTGGGCTTGCAGTCTTCACAAGAATGTGTGGCAACCCTAAGCACGTTAAGAGTTGCCCATAAGACGCTTATGGCACGGTTACCTTTTGTTTCAAGTTAGTAGAGAGCTGTGGGTCTTTAACTCCCTTGTAAGAGGCTACCTACCTACTTGAAATATATATATTTTATGCAGGTTGTTTGTAGAATATCCAAAATAATTTGAGGCCTGTATGTTCATTTTAAATGCGTTAACTGATGAACCGATTTTGATAGATACTGTTCTATGGATAGACGGGACGTAAGTGTTTGGGGAAACCAAATCTTTAAAGGGTCAGTTAGATAAGGTCGAAATGTTGTCGACTCGACTAAAATAATATAAAACGAAACTAGTACAAGGATATCTGCATAGTTGCGTTATTATGAACTGAATAATGCGACTGCGATTGGGATCTACATTAAAAATAACAAATGTTAAATGTTTTCCCTTCAGCTTTGTGAGTACAAGGTGCATATTATTATTTTTGATAGCAATCCTGTTTGTTTTGTGTTTCCATGCGGCTTGATTGAGGGATTTAGATAATGCAATGTTATTACAGTGTTATTTATCAGGCTGATTCAATTATTGTCAGAAAAGATATGCACATCTACACTTCTTGATAAATATTTTCGGATACAAGTATTTTATTAATTGGTAACGTATGTATGTCGTATAAAGGACAATTTAGTTACCAATACAATGAGAGCATATTGTTGTGAAATTTTTTTTTTCAAGTTATAGACTTATAGAATGTTCGTTATATAGAAAAAGAAACTTAGTCTTGTTTAATAGAGGGCTATTTATTGCCATACACTGTGGTCTGACTCCAGGCATATTGACTGAGAACTTGGAAATCTGAAAATTCTAATATGTAATAATTTCATCTGATCAAAAATACTAAAAAATTCGTAACTTCTTGTTGGGGAATTTCAATAAATTGGATTTTAATTTTCTAAGATTATTATCAAAAATGTGTTCACAATTCACACCGTGATTTGAATGTCGTTTTATCTCGCCATAGATACACGTGGAATCCATGCTTGCTTGTTGTTTCGATGATTCAGAATTGTCTAGGTAGTATAGATTTTTAAGGAAAACTGTATTTAATCATAACGGATACACATGATTAAGATAACGTTGCGAATGCTTTACATTATAAAAACGTACACTTTGCCAACATTAAGGAAAAACTAGTAAAGATTCTATCATAAAAACCAGATAGGTACTTAGCACCGTAGAATACAGATAATATAAATTGATTAGTTACAGCCAAATTGGCTTATTATGATTATTCATAAAAACTACGATTGTGGACATGTACGAACATGTGTGTACACAATCCTTACTTGTATTGAGTATGTATGTTTGTTTGTTTGTTCCACTTTCACGCCGTAACTACTCAACCGATTGCTTTGAATTTTTGCAGACGTAAAGTTAGAAGTCCGGATTAAATAATAGGGTACTTTTTATCCCGGAAAAATTTGATATTCCCGAGGGAAAACAAAAGCATTGGTATAGATGGCGCTGTGTGTATTGGTATATGTCACATAGGCTACTTCTTATCCTTTTGTGACGCGAGCGAAGCTGCGGGTAAAACCTAGTTGCGAATAAAATGTTTTAAGACACCCGTTGAAAATCATCCCCTAAATTTGTTCATACGAAAGTAGTCTCTAAACGTTGGAAATAAGGTCCATAATGTGTGAGTGGAGAGCGGTCACCGGTGACCGCTTGGGGATATACGGGAAGACGTCTACCTCTCATGCATGAGGGTGCGGTTCCAAAACCTACCAACGAAAAAGTACTACTGTGACTTTTTCCTTATTAATATACTTTCTAAGATTATTTAGAAACCACTGACAAACGGTGAAGGAAAACTGAGCTTATAATTTCTAATTATAAGTTTGAAATCGCCAACTCGCACGTGTAAACGTGTAAACGTGGTGATTAATGTTCTAACCTTCCCCATGTAAGAAGAGGCCGGTGGCTGTTGATGATAACTAATGAAATATCCAGAGATCAAATGGTACGTACCTGAAACAAAAAACAACACATAAGTATCTCAGTAATAAAATAATGTTCAATAATAATCATATGAAATGAATTAGCAGATAATAGTTAACAACAAGGTGATAACTAGGCATCCGAGTAATTTAATACATTTACACGACAATATAATCATAATGGCACGGGCGTGTCACTTAAAAGGTCGCCACTTGTAATGCGCACGCGCACCCAATTGTCGGTTATCCGCGGTTTGTTTTATTATGTCGGTAAATGATAGTATAATGTGTTTATCTTTGTTAAATAAACATTTTAATAATGAAGGGATATGCCGCTTTTGTCGTTTCATGTCGTGACTGACTCATTTTTTTTTAATTCAATTTGTTTGGTTGCATATTTACGCCGAGGTTGCGGTTGGTTGGAGTTGGTATTTAGTACAGTAATGAAGGACTTATTTTAAAGCAATGTGATTGTTTTAAATGCAATGGTATTTAACAGCTGTTTGATTTAAAATTATGAACGTCATAATTGAAAAGTTGTTTATAGGGCTGTGCTGTAGTGTATCATTGCACGACAACAGCGTCTTCTCAAACGGAGAGATGAGCCGTTTGAGCATTAAGCAACGCGCTTGATCGCATAGTACTATTATATATCCATAGTACTATTTACATATGTTTATTTAAAATTCTCTACAAATTCCATTTTTAAATACTACTTACAAAATAAAAAATAATATTTAAAAATATAAAAAATAGGAGCCGACCAGTAGCGGGAGCATGGTCCAAGCTACCGGTGGTAACGGCTTCAGAGACAGAAACCTCCTCACGATACGTGCCGTTTCTAGTAGAACTGCCTTCTACACAGTACTATTATTATTAAATTAATTATTCTCTTCACGTCATTATTAAGTACTTTTATTATAATTGGCATTCGTGAGGTTTTATCCATTAGTAATCAATGATTTCTCATAAATACATAAATTACTAATGCGTGCGGATAAACCTTTTGTAGGTATGTGTGTAAGTGGTTTTGCAAATAATTGGCACTAAGTAAAATTGAATTCAATAAAAAATTCAGGAGTGGTGCCAGGCTAAAGGAAAATACGTGTTATTTGGAACCCGTTATGCAAAAGACCGCCAAAAACTGTACCCGTACCGATATTCGTGATTCATTCCGGTTTGCATTGCACTCGAACTACTTTTTACTGTCATTTGCCGTCATTATACCCGTTGTTTTTTTTATATAACCGTGTATTTAATTGCCCCTCTCTAATAAACTTGGAAATACGATAAAAGTTAATATCACAATTATATTCAGAAATTCCCTTAAATAACAATATAGGACCTTGTATATTTTCGTGAGATAGGTGTCAAAACAAGTATCATAATGAATCAGAAAAAGTTGACTTAAGTTGATGTGCGAAGGTCGAAATTACTATTAATAAACTTAGACAAAAAATATCTTAGACACAATATTCACAAATAGCAAACTACGTGGTTACCTTTATACCCGACTGTTTTCAATAAATTTTGAAAAAACCCAATACAGTGCTAGGCTACATGACTTTGACTCCTAAAAATGTATCGTCAATCGTCATCCTTAGGCTGTAGGACGGACGGTCCACTGGGTTTCTTTGCAAGGAATTAGTCCACGTAATTCCTTCCATCTGGTCGTTGTCCAACAATCTTGTTTCCTTAAGTTAATCATTATATAAATGACTCACTATGACGAAGGTCGTCGGCCCGGCGTTGAAGCGGGGCCGCGGCAAATTGATGCTTCTTTAAGGAAGTTCTCAGAACTACAACAAGCAACAAAAAAGTCCCTCCCGACAACCAGAATCACGATTTTAATCGCACTAAAGTGTAATGGAGCCCGCATACGCCTTTGCATTTTCGTCATAAATATTTTATGATACCCCAAAACTTATTTGAAACGCTAAACGTCGGATTGCCATTATATTGTGTTTTGCGAAAATTAACACGATACTTCGTTTTTCAGACATCTCGCAGTCAATTTTAGATAATTGGAATTTGGTATGATGTTTTTGTAATAAAGAGTCTTGTATAAATAAACTGAATTGTTTATTTATTGTAAACGAAACCGATTTCTTCTGTTTACATACTCGGAGAGGAGTTACAGTAGAATTAAATAAATAAAGTGCAACTTTATAATGAAACATCCAGCTGATTTTGGTCGCATGCCTCGGATGCGTGCCTATTAATTTCAAATAACAGGTGTTTGAAGACATAAATGTATATACGTACCTAGTAGGCTAAAATCAGAACTCCTTGCTAATCCTAAGAATAGCGATATTCAATACAAAATATACAAAGAACGTAGTACCGACGTATACATATATAGTGCACACATTGATATTATGTTATACTTTATAGCGAGTGGTATATGTTTCAGGATCGATGTCGAGTGCTTTTCAAACAAAACAAAGATAAGCTAGCAGTCAACGGCCATCAGAATTAAAACAATGAATCATTTACACGAAGACAATTTTCCGATCAATGCATTCTATCAAAATCATCATCTATTTAGGGGGGTGTCTAGGTAGTATGTCTAGGTACCATTTTGTTTATATGTTGTCATTATTCTAGTGCTATTGATAACAGCTTCTCTTACTTGTGCAAAAAGAGTATTATCGTTACAATCTATAACTACAGAGATCTTGCTGAAATCGGATCATCTGATGCTGCGGATGCTAGAATTGAACATAAATCTAGATGAAAGAGATTTTTCAATCTGAAATTTTACATAGTTTAATGTAAATGATATGGATAAAAACAAAGACAAAGATTAATATCATATAATTAAAGAGACAATTAATACAATTGAAATGCAACACGATTAGATACAACATAAACACGTTCAAGGACGGTGCTTGTTGCTTGTTCGAAAGCGCAGTGCGCAACAATTGTGCCTGCCTACACGGTCATACTTATTGGCTATTCAATAAGCCTAGATAGACTGTCTATGAAACAGATTGGACACACAACGTAATTGCGCGGGTCAAGGCGTGTTTGTTATAAATTTCGTGGTCGTTACTTGTGACGATTGTACTCAAGTAGTCGTATGTTCTTTAAAACATGGAGCTGAATAATTACTGATACTAGGAACCGATTATTTTGCTTGTTATTAAAACAGATTAACCTTAGAACCTTTGTTATCAATGTTCCTATTTTAGCCTTTGTCTGACTGTGATTGAGTTTGACAAAGAAGTCCCTGTCAATCGAATACCCTCAAGGGATAATAAGATTTTTTGTAGCAGCTTGTAGTCTGGAATCGTGATATCGTTTAAGAATAATAGTCATACACTGCACGTAGGTGCACGTAGGTAACACTTATGACATGTCAAACAATAGTTCTCATACCCTATTATGTTTTAAAAACTAAATATTTACCTGTAAGTACTCAGTCAAGTCTCGTTTGCGACCAGACTGTATCGTTGACATTCCTTCCTAATCAGCCATTTTACGTTAGAATGGAACAGTCGTTCTCCTAAGTATCCTTTTAGAATAGTGAATGTGGTCATGTTTATTTCCTTGTATTGTTTTAACAGTTATCTGGTCTGAGCCCATTTAAATTGTTCCGAGAGCTCTAGTTTGAGTAGGTGAACTAGAACTAATCAATTCTAGTGATTACGTGACTTTTAGGGAACGATATTTATGTTTAGGGAGAGGCTCGGGACTTGTTTACAGTCGTGAATACGAAATTAGTTTGTTGGTATGAGACGTCATGGTTCGTGTAGTCTTCTAGTTATAGTACTAATTACGAATAGTAATACAAAAAATCATTTGCCTCTCGTGGAAGATAGTTGATTGCAGTGAGTCCATGTGATAATATTGACATTCAGATGAATAATACGACTGAGATAAAGCTGGGAGAAAAAAAGATTAGTGTTTATAAAAGTGCTAATCATTCATGAGGATAGTCTTTAATGTCTAACTTGAACATTTCTTTTTGCACTCGATAACCTCATTCTTAAGAAGGATGGTGGGCTGGATTACATCATGTAACGACACTTAGGAACGTGGGACGTGGGTGAAACAAAGGGAGCTCTTACAATAACACACTGAATGAACGATGAAGAATTTAAAATTAGACTGCTGCAACGAATGAGCACATTGGAGCTATTTTTAATCACAAACGCAACTTTCATCCATTAATCTTTCCCTACACTTTCAAAGTCACATTCGTTCTAAAAAAATATTTCGTAAACACTGAATTTGGAAGATTTCCAAATATTTATTTACCTTAGCAACGGTTTCCTCTGACATTTGCATGGATGCATTCAAAATGGTCTTTTGAGTAATATTTGCGACTTGACCTATTGCAAAGCCTGGAATCCGATAGAATGCAGATGTAGATGTAGACATTACAATTTTACATTATGTTGCATTAAATTATTACTGAATTCCAAGCTCAGTTATTTTAATATGAAAATAATCATATAGATACTGCGTATAAATGACGATGGAGTAGAGTTGGATATAAATGATTCTATTGATATTAGTTTACGGCGATTTGTAGTCTACTCGTGCATTGATGGTCGTTTGTTGCTCATATTAACTATTGTTTTTTTTTCATGACTCATCGTTGGGTCTCCCGTTTATATTTTATATCTTCCTTTTAAAACCTTTATCTTTGACCACGTGCTGTGGTTTCCTATGCTCAAATCAATTCGGACTTTAATGCAGTTGTATTACGTTGTATTTTGTTTATTTGAAACTATTTTCCTCATCTTTTTCTATTTCCTCGAAAATGAATGACTTTGTTTTCAACCTACATTTTTAATTGCCTTGAAGAGGAAGGCAAACTGTATTAATAAATCCAACTGCAGCTATTGAATAGCTGCAGTTGACCAAACTTTTTTGTCACGTACCAGGTAGCCGAACACAGACCCATGTTACCCTTCACTGACAAGTACGAAAATAATCTAAACTATTTCTGAGAGAAACATCGAAATACACTCAAAGATCAATTTGGACCACTTCTATATCAGTGTTTGAAACAAACACCTAATAATTATTCAGTATTTGTATATTTGATCATTATAACAGGTTTGTTGATAGTCGAGTGGCTGTCGTTAATCATTGCAGTACGGCTCAAGAGTCACAAGTCAGACACGAGTCAACCGCCTCACTGCCCTTGTCACTCCGTCCACTCTCCATATTGAATGTCATTGTCTATACACAATTCTATACGTTTGTCTGTATTGTATTGATTGTATTTCAATCACTTATTCTTGTTAGCTCAATTAACGACCAAATAATCTGAAACGGAAGATTTTACCTCATTTGGCAACCGTGCAAGAATGTTCAATGGTGATAGAGGCCGATGATTGTCAGGTCAAGGCAACAGTTTAGGCTTCTTTAGTGTTACATGACAGTTTGTCGATCAACTTCCTTCACTACTCAATCACGTACTGGGTTAAGGAGATTTCATTTGGCAAACGATGACAATGGGGCTAACATAGAAATGAAATCGGTTCCAGTTTCAAGAAATTCAATAGTACGTTGTCTGGATTTCAGTCAAATGTGGTTGACATCTTCAGCTATTATCCTTGTGACGTAATTTAATAGTTTTACCTGATTATTAAAACTTGCTTCAGTGTGTGTGTGCAAACTACTTCATGGTAAAACAGGTTTGATATTAATTTTATTTTGATTCAGGTTCTACTGCCAAAATGTTCAATGCTAACTGCATCATCATTTTTCCTTTCCTACCTCTAGATAGTATTGCATCCACGGTTAACGTTTATTTATCTTTTAAATATAAATTGGCTTTCTTTATACGGACACTTGTTTTAACTACAGCAGCTGTTCAAGGATATCAGGTATCCTTCTGGTGTTTCCTGGTGGTACAGCTGGTTGTTGTGTAAACCTGTCTTATTTCTCAATTTACTGGTTTGTGCACATTTAAACAGATTTTTTGGAAATGTTATCGCTTTTACGATTTCCTTATGATCGGTACGGTATATTTTATTTATCCTAGTGGCTATCTGAGAATAAAAATCGTGGTAAAGGTGTAGTGAAAATTAACTGTTTATAGGCTCTACTTCTACCGCAAAAAATCTATAAAATTAATTCGAATTATTTGTGTTATCTTATCTTATTGTACGGAAGTCGTCTTTTCTATAACCGGGTAATTAGAGGCACGAAATTCCTAATCATGACGGCACTTATCATCGTAATCCTTAATCATGTGGCTGATATGATGATGATGATGGTAATCAACTTAATCTTTGTCTATTCAAGGCCCAGTGCCAACAGAGTTATCCAGCTAGCTAAAGAGCAGGTGAAGGAAAAATTTTTCTTAACGAAATATACTACTAAGTATATAAAACAAATTACGTTCACTATCGTCCGCAAGTGTAAACACAGCACGGCCTCTCACCTTGGACCACCATAAGTGAGTAATTCCTTCCGTTCATTCTATCTTGCAGACAGCAAATGAATGGATACTCGATCAATTATTTCAACGTGCGGCGTGCCTCTGAGATACTAGAGCTGTACCGACTATTGCGTCACTTTTCTTTAACTTTTTTATTCGTAAGAAGATTATCTTGATTGAAATGTCTTCTTTGATCATCAATAGTATAAAATGATTCAGCTGTTTTGTGTGATCAACATGTTAAACTTTGGCCTGTACAAACAAACATTTAGCTATTATGGAAATGGGCCAAATATGGCCTGCATAATTTACGATTATTAGAGAAAATCGATGTTTTAGGCCTAAATATGCATTGGAAAGTAAAAAGTTCCGTATCGCCTCTATAACAGTTCGCATTTCATATTATGCTTCTGATCAATGACGTACGCAAACTGCGCGTAAAGGTATGTATGAATCATAACCCTTTTTTTGTTCCTTTTAACCTGTGCTGGGAATTCCCACGAGTTTATAGCTTCGGGCTTCGATTTCAAGTTCGTAGTAAACCTTATTTAATGACCGCAACACTTTGTTTTTATTTAGAATTTATGGAATAGATTTTTATAATGTAAATTCAAAGTAACTTCGACAATTGTCGTAACGCTATGCAGTTCTACTTGGATTACATGTAATGTAAAGGAAATTGTCTGCTCTTTCGTTCTAACTTACAGCTAAATGATGTCCACGCGTGTTGAGAGTTTCTTTATTATGTCTGGGACATTGTAAGCCGTAAAAAGGCTTTCATTAAATCATCGTGGGTGGTCACCATGAGGTTGACGGTCGAACGAAAACGGTTTTGCAGTAAAATGCCTGATGCTTTGGCGCATTGCCAGCGCTGCATAGAACTGATGTAATTGTAGTTATACCGCTAATTAAAAAGCTGCTATAAAACGGCGGGTCTTCATACCATTTTAAGGATTTCTTTGTTTCTATATTCCGGCAAGTAATTTGTGGTTAGAATCGTTGCATTACACTCTGTGGCGCTTTGAAAACATGTTCGCGGGAGTTTGTGTTAAGTGTCTATTGTTAGGTAACGGTTTTATTCAAGTTATTTTGACGCCAGCTGGAAAAACAAACGCAAATATGGTAATGAGTTGCTCGCAACGATCTGAACACCAAAAATCAGCATTATTTACTTTACATAGGAGCAACATTTATTTCAGTGTATTATATTTCAAGAAAGCTTCTGTTGGCAAGAATTCAAAGACGTTAAAATAAGGTATAGGTTGAGGAAGCCAAGAACAAGTACACTGAAAAATGAATCATCTTATTTGGTAATAGGATTCAATGTTTAAAATAAAAGCTGTTGTTTTATCCCGGTGGGAGACCTTACATCATTGGCATGTGATGTGTTCGCATCTATTTATACGTAAACCTGTTTCAATTATGTATTACATTTGAAGCGGTTTAAGTGAAAATAGCGTGGAACAGGCAGCGGTGAAGCTTGCACGAATCAGTGGGTTTTTTTATGTAAACGCAATCGAAACGTTACCGCGAGAAGTCTTTTGATTGGTTGGTTAATTGGAGTTGGCCAATCAGAGCGTCGAACGTCATAAACGTGTCGATCACGTGTAGCTTTTTAATTTATGTAAAACAAGTTGCCACTAGACCAGGGATGGCGAACCATTGGCACGCGTGCCGTTGATGGCACGGAACACAACATTTTGGGCACGACAGTGACTACAAAACTGATGAATGATCAGAAACCTACAACGCATTTGTGGTGTCTCGAATATTGCAGATGTACTCAGACTGCGGTGACCGCTTACTAGTCTAACTGTACACTTTATTGCTAATGATTGACAGTATATAGTAATTATCAGTTGATGGCACACATAAAACCGTAAAATACTTTTCTTCAAAGTAATTGGCACGCTAATGTGTAAAGGTTCGCCTTCCCTGCACTAGACCCTGTGTAAGTCGATCACGGCACGGTGGGTTGGCGCCACTCCCGCATCGCGGCCGGTGCACGGGGTCCATAGGAATGCCACTTGCCTAGCGCCTGGCTACCACAGTCCTGCCTGTACCGTTGTCTACATACTTCGAGTACTTCGACACATTAAAATAAATGATTACATCATTGATTATGTCTCAATTTGTTACGGTTTATTGCGTCACAGGTTTTTAATTTGTAAGATTGTGTTTTTCGTTGTTGTTGTTATTAAGAGAAATAGTACTTTGTTAGTTACATTTGGCGACGAGAAATGACAAGGACAATACGATAAATCAGAAATAGCAATTAGGAAACAACACATAGCTACTTGATAATAATAGTGTAATAGTGACTTCAAAACTGCCTCGTTGGCCGAGTGGTCGCAAGTGCGACTGCCGGGCAAGGGGTTTCGGGTTCGAATACCGGGACTGGCTTTTATAAAAATTCTCAGTAGTAGCACGGAGTCTGGAATTGTGCCCGGTATATGGCAATAGGCTAGCCCCCTATTACATGGGACTTATAACATAAATAGTGAAAAGTGGGTGTTACATTGTACAGTGGCATAATGTGCACCTCTGCCTACCCCTTCGGGTAATAAAGGCGTGATGTTCTGATGTTATGACTTAAAAATACCAAATTCGGTGCAAAATTATCGACTAGCGTCGACGAAGAAAAATCAAAAGAAAAACTTACAGCCAATTTCAATCGAGAACTTTACAAAAAACAGTGGTAGGTAGGTAACTACCAAAATTCATTCACCTTTTACTAATTGAATTTTTAACTAAAATAAAAAGAGTAACTTCTTTAAAAGTCGATGTATAAAGGCCAGCACGTCAAACTACTCCAATGTATCAATTTTGTCAATGGATTTTCGACCTTATGTCTAAACGATAGAGTTAAACATTTAATAAAGAAAGATGACAGAAAAGAGTAGTTTAACCTGCTACACATTGTACCTAAGAACTAAAAATATGAAAAAAAAACATTCTGTATAATGACTTCAACTAAAATTGCTCTCACATTTAAGTGCAACGCTTGCGTTGTGGTTTGTCGTGTGCTTGAGGTTACCGGAGGCCCAATTACCCTTAACCCTCCCCTTCCCCAATCTCCCCAATCCCTGAATCCCCAACGATCCTCAAACTCCTGATCCCCAAAAGGCCGGCAACGCACTTGTAACGCCTCTGGTGTTCCAGGTGTCCATGGGCGACGCCGATTGCTTACCATCAGGTGATCCGTCTGCTCGTTTACCGGCGAAAGCCATAAAAAAAAAATTGACTCATTAAAAACTTTTTGTGACTAGTCATTCATTCATTCGTTCATTTGAATATCCATTCAGTACCATTGAATGATCATTCAGTGTAACATGTATAATCAATAACTTGCTTATCTACATTGGTGATAAAACCATTTAATAAATACAATGTAATAGAGATATGTAGAATTCTAAGCACTATTTTTATGGGATAAGCCGGTAAACGAGCAGACGGATCACCTGATGGCCTTTTGAGGATTGTTGGGGATTCAGAGATTGGGGAAAGAGGGGAAGGGGTAATTAGGGGGGGGGGGGTATTATTTAATTTAACTACACAACTCAAGCGTTGCTTTACGTCAATTTCCTGTGAGGCCGTGGTATCACTCCGGTCGAACCGGCCCGTTCGTACCGAAGCATGATTCTCACACACATATATAAAAGTGTCGAAAATCGATCTCCAGTATCTGCACAAACCCAGCTATAGATACCTAGTTTATTGAAACTAGGATTAAGCTGTAAAAGATATCATCACGCCTTTGATCCCGAAGAGGTAGGCAGAGGTGCACATTACGGCATTTAATGCCACTGAACAATGTAACAAACATTTTTCACTCAAAAAGAACTCAAAAGCATTTATTTCAATTAACCCATAATTTGGTACTTTTTTAACGCAACAAATATAAAATAAACAAAAGTCTGTCAGTCTGTCCGTCAGTGACAGGCTAGGTGCTCGTACCAAAAAGTAGATTCGAGTGAAGAAGAACGAGCAAGAACCTCCATTCGTTACTCTTATAACACACTATTTATTTATGTTATGAGTCCCATGTAATAGAGGGTGAGGTGAGCCCATTGTCATATACCGGGCACAATTCCAGACTCCGTGATACAAACTACTGGGTTTTATTTAGGATCCCAAGAATGCTTTAAACTGTCAAATACCAAGCGGTCACCGGTGACCGCGACCTATTGTTCTTTAATTGTGTCTATAAAACCGGTACTCGACGAGTTAAAATACATTTGTTTAAATAAAGAAATCCAAGAAATTGCGTAACAATAGCCAAGTCATCATCTAAGTAACTTAATCATTGGTTTAGTGAGCGAACTAAATTTATCAGCAAATATAATGTTGGTTAGCATTTTATTTCTCATATAAGCAATTTTGCTGACAGAATTGATTTTCTGCGGATCACAACACGTTTTATTTATATTATCTACCGTATAAATTAAAGCACGGATAATATTATAGTTACTTTAAAAAAATATATAATTTATAACCAACAAAATAACGGGCAAAGGTGGTAAGGAACTTCGAGACTGACTGTCTTCCTGCCATAGTGGCGACAATATTATCTCACCAAAAACATTCTGTAAAAACTAGCCAAGTTTCGATGGAGCTGCTAGGTTTTCTCTAAAAAGTAATGATACATAACAAAGTCGTACCAAGTGCAAGGTTCCTTATTGCGATTTCGTTATTATTATAGTTAATGTTGTGTGAATTTGCCGTTGCCGGTCTTATCCAGAGGTTCTTAACTCGTTGAGTAGGTACCTTCATTATAGACACAATTAAAGAACAATAGGTTGCGGTCACCGGTGACCGCTTGGTGTTTGACAGTTTAAATAGGGGCCTGAAAATGCGGCGAAATGGTTCTAGTAAAGGATGGTACGGCAGTGTTTGCTTCGCGCTCGACTTGGCGGGGGCACTGCCGTGCCCCCAAATTCTCTTATACATTATTTCTTTATCACTTTTTTAATATTTCTTCTCAGAGTTGTTTTGTTCGTACAATCCATTCCAAATCTATACACCTATATATACAGATAAATAAAATGGGAGTGTCTGTTTGGAAAATAGAAATAACCGCTTTTTACTACATGCATACAATATACCTCTACATACGATACATATTCCAAAATATCACTTTTCAATTTTTTTGTCTGTATGTCTGTTCGTACTGGCTTAACTCTTAAATGGCTGGACCGATTTTGACAATACTTTATTCGCATGTAGCTGATGTACTAAGGAATAACATAGGCTATTTTTATTTTATTTTGGAAAATATAAACAAAACAAAGTTACGTCCTAAAATTCACATTCTACGCGGACGAAGTCATATTTATCAGCTCACGACAGTTCATTGCTAGTTATGAGGGCTTGCCCCAATATTAGCATTTGACAAGTGATATGGATATCGCAGTGTAAAAGGTTCAGGTCCGGTCACTGTCATAATATAATCCCTTGGGTGGGTTTTATGACATCCTCCGTTCGAGTTAAGGGTATTAACAAAGCAGGTACCTATTCTACTCTACTGTTACCACAACGCATTATAAGTAACATGACAATAGACAAAAGGCAATTAGGTACTTGGTTGACTTAACATCGCAAGTAGCTCTCATGTTTCAAAATCCACACTAGATTGTGGATTCCACTATCAGTGAGTGACTACTTACATTGTTGTATCTACTTGGATAATCTGTTAAAGTGATAAAATTCGCACTTTTTTAATCTGTTGCAATTTTATCGAGTAGACGATATGTGACTTCTATTCAAGGTTATAGTTTTTTTTTTATATACCACAGCGGCGGTGGCAAGAGAAGCATACGGCCCACCTGATGGTTAGTGGTTACCGTGGCCTATGTACGCCTGAAACACTGGGGGCATTACATGCGTCTTGCCGACCCTTAAGAAACCTATTTACTCCCCTCTTATATATGTATATATAATCATATATGTTTTATTGTACACCACACAATCGTATTAAAGGATAATATTAACAAAAGTGATTAGTTAGTACAAACAGCCTGACCAAAAATAAAAAAAAAAATGGTTTTTTTGGTATAAAAAGCTTTACATAAAGAGGAGTGGAAGGAGGGTAGGGAGGCCTTTGACCATGGCAGAAAATAAATAAATAAAACGAATATTTTGTATTGGTATCGTATATATTATATTCCTATGCATGTAGTAAAAAGCAGTTATATCAATATTACAGACACTCCAATTTTATTTATCTGTATAGACATATAGAAGAGCTACATACACTTCTTAAGTAGGTCAATAAATGAAATCAAATAAGACGACGGAGACTCAAATAATTTGATTTATTCGCTAGCCCCTTTTCCAGTTACTTCTTAATGAGATCTTTGCAAAAACTTGATAGGACCGTTTTGCCAATTTAATTTTGAAAAAAGTAGCACCAAATAGTTTTGAACGAGGAGAGAATTGTGGGTTTTTTTGAAGCGTATTAGGTATAGTCAATTGTGACTACAAAAGTACCCCGTAGTACAACGGAACATTTATAGACGTAGGTCAAGAATTGCCGTTAATTTTGTCTAAATACCTACTTATGTTGGTAGAAAATATGTATGTTTATTGGTCATTCACTCTTTCTTAAATTTCATCATTTCTTCTTCTTTATAACATTCGTAAGTAGTAGTTCGATATTTGTTAGTGCCATAGGCAACACGGATAGTATCTTTGATCAAGGAGTCGATAATGATATTGATAAAAAGTACCTCACATTTGTGAAAGCAGAGTCCGAAGTCAGAACCAGTGTTTATTATTAAAAGCTTCTTAGTATATCTACTAAGAAGCAAGTGAGGGTAAGGACAATGGGACGACCGGTCTGTAACCTGATTCACGTAAAATCAAACAGTCGAAGTTTTATAGTCGCTCCATCATAGTTCGATCGAAGTCCTATCCGAAATCGGTATTCACGTGTTCTATAATCGGGGTTGGATAGGACGACAATTAAACTGACTCGAAACTAAACGACAACTAAACGATTCATCAACGTTTCATCGCCAGTTAAACAATTATGTATTCTACCAGAATATTAAACGATTAAGTCGCTACGATATCGCTACGGTTTTTATTACGTGAATCGGGCTACAGGTACTCAACTGTTTGTTTAACCGCCAGTTCGTCTTGCGGTTGCGATCAACCGCCTAGTTTGCGGGCGATAATCGCAACCGCGGCGGTTGTCGGATCGCAGAAAACTGCGATCTCATGGGTTTTGAAAATACCGCCTCCATTCTGCCATCGCGGCGGTCGCGGGAGAAGATCGCGCCGTGAATCCTTAGCCTAAAAAGGTCTATTTTTTTTACACTTTATAGGTCGGCGTTTGACCACCATCGATGGAGCACGCTTACCTATAAGCAACCCAAGTCATATTTGACGGGAAACACAGCCTCTGGCAAGGAATTCCATTCCTTAGCGGTTCGCATGAGGAAGCTTAAGTATATCTTTGACAACCACATTATACAAAAACGTGACTTTTTACAGATAAGAACGCAACCAGTAATTACTTTTTAATTTTAATCAAGATTTAGTAATAACGTAGGTCGAAACGTAAGATATTAATTCCTTACTGTTATCACCGATAGTGTGAATGCCGCATACCAAGACTTTTATTGCTAACTAGGAATTTATTTACAACGTCATAACCGAGCTTTTGTTATACAAATGTAATGTAACAGTACTTCTGATAAATTCTGATTAACGTTCCGACCATTGAACCTCGTTTGTTGATAGTGTGCAAGTAAACCCAGGCTCTAATTAATTTTGGTAATTTCACTAAGTGGAGAATTTTAGAAGAAAATGATTCTATTCCATTAAATTTCTAAGTTAAGATAAGATTTTGTCAAGGAAGTATTAAATGGAATTAGATGAGAATTTCGACAAAAATAACCACAAATTAGGGGCCTCAAAAATTAAAGAAATATTTTTAAGTCACTATCAGCTGAATACCGTTTTTTCTAATTGCAACGAGATCTCAAGAAAAATTCAAAAGATATTCGCTTCAAAAATGTCTGCATGAGCTGACGCATAAAACTTTGGCGTGTGCAAAAACAATAGAACACAAGCCGTTAACGTCCCGAGTCGAGTGCGCGTGTGTGAAACGAAGCCTGTTGTTGAGCTGACGGTGCAAAAGGCTCTAAAATAAGTTATGGCTAATTCCCAACTTCGGTCGGTGGCGAGGAATGCACGCCGTATTGTACCAACTGACTTATCTAAACACTCGGACCTTAGTTGCCACTGGCTGGCACGCACGGATCCTTCGTTATCTTTAAAACTATTTTTAATGTTAAAGTTGCTGTTAAAGATATATAACTTAAACTATCGACACCATTACATTAAAATATCAACAAAAATGTAGTCACTTAATATTCGCTAATTCGATTTTCAGGACTTTTTTTTTTAGGGGGGAAAATCATCGAATGACTGCTCCCGCCTGGGTGAGGCGGAAGGGAGTGTCAGACTCTTACTGACTAAAAACCGTAAAAACTAAAAAAAAACGTTTAGTATTCAGTATTTTCAGGACTTTGAATACTAAATACTAAACGTTTATCCTCTTTCGCTAAGTCGATTCTGATCGAGCATATCTTAGTCTCTTTTATTCTCTACCCTATAGAAGAAGATGAATTGTGGAACATAAATGTTATGACGGAATGCATATTACAGAAAAGCCTTTTGAAAAGTTAATACTTGTTCGGGTCTAATAGCGAGCTATTAACGAACGTGTCTCGTGCAATACCAATACTTCATCTATGGATTTACAATCCTATTTCCTTTAACAATAGATTTTACACCTCAACATGTTTTCTGATTTGAAATCGATAAATAATAATATATTTTTATTATTCCCTTGAAGGGTATCCTTGAAGGGTATAAATTTCATCAAGTCGATGCTTTAAAAGTCATTAAGTGGTGTTCGATGAAAGGAACAACGAGAGCTGTATCACCATTTAAAATTGATCCTTCGACCTAATTACATATTCATTGAAACATATGAACTAGCTGTATTTGAAAGGTCACGCTTACCTGGTCTTGTCAGTCGGATAGGCTTATGAATAGACCGAGTTCTTTTGTCCACGAAAGACTATTCAGAATACTTCCTTAAGACAATTGTGCGAATTGTTCCGCTCAGTTGGACGTATTTTAAATGACAAGCGAGCAAAAACTGACTACCTACGTAATATTGTTAGGTACACAATATTAAGCAGGTAGTTTATGATGATTAAAATCGACTAAGGCCTGCGATACACCGACTGCTCGACCAGTTACCCGGTGATATACATACAAGGATCGCTCTTGCAGACAGAGTCAACAGCCTGACGCTGCCATTGCTCACTGCTCCAGCATATAGCGATTTCTATGTTATTTGATTAGTAGCATCATGGAATTTGAGGAGGAAGAGAGCCGGAGAAGGCACGAGAACAGTCAGTCTAACTATCTCTGGCGACTTCTTGACCGCAGATGAAATTTCACCGTGCTGTCAAACGCCGAGCTGTTCGTGTATGTACGTAGGTAGAAGTCTGTAGTTTACTACGTAGTCGCATTTGAAGCAACCGATCCTGACTGCATAATCGTTTAAACCCGTTAAATATAGTGTCGGTACCTAAATGTATGAATCTTGAGAACATTAAACTGATAAAATTATATTATTTGCGGACGAATTTTTCGATGCTCTATGTAAATAGTTATTTTTATTTAATTTTTGTCTTATGGTTAATGTATATTTTTAAATTAGTTTTAGTGTATAAAGTTTTAATTTCATTTTTGTCTCATAGTTAATGTATACTATTTTTAAATTAGTTTTAGTGTTTAACTCGTCGAGTACCGGTTTTATAGACACAATTAAAGAACAATAGGTCGCGGTCACCGGTGACTGCTTGGTGTTTGACAGTTTAAACTGTTAAACACCACGCGGTCACCGGTGACACGTACTCGACGAGTTAAAGTGATTAAGTTATTTAAATAAAAACTAAAACACTATGTTGCAAATGTATAAAAAATGATTATAAAATTATCTAATATCGTAAACTCTTTATTTCTGCTCCACAAAACCCAAACAGTCCGTGTATACCAGGCCTTAATTGTTAATGAGAGGAAAATTATTTGCATTCGTTATGATTGTACTTTTAATTAAATCGTTTCAAGATTCGGGTAGTTTTATTTGCATTATTTTACTTATTAACTCGTCGAGTACCGGTTTTATAGACACAATTAAAGAACAATAGGTCGCGGTCACCGGTGACCGCTTGGTGTTTGACAGTTTAATTACTCCACTATATATAGGTAGCACCTGACATTTCTCCAAAAATGATATATTAAGAGATTTATTATACAGGCTGCAAATTTAACAAAACCGCGGTATTAGTAGTATATACGTATGAGTCTGATGAGTTTAAAAGTAATTCTAGTTCCTAGGCTTTCAGCAGTGTCCCCAAAAACGTTATTATTGCAAGAACAATAGCTTTCTACATGTGATGCTTTATATGGACGACTTTTAGCTATTCACCTTTGAGCTAGTACGTCTGGTCCATTGTGTCCTGCATGGCGTATGTCGGTCTGTCGCAGAACATATGTGCCGGTCTATTGATTTAGCCCGGCCAACGACAGAGGGGTGTGATTCAAGCGTGACGCCTGGTTTGAAGCGTATTCATTAGGGAATACTGCAATATTCAAGGGCATGTTTTATGTATGGATAGTTCCAAGGGTTCTGTTAGTCATGCCATTGCAAAGAGTGCAGTCACGTACGCCCTCCTCCCTAACCAATTAATATTGATGTATTAAATTATACTGACACTAATCATTATGCAATATTTCCACGCCGTTTTTGCTGTTCGCCACACTTCGTCTACAATTTATTCAGTTACTAGAAAATCCATGATCTTTTTATTTATAATGGGTAATTTGGCTCTCGGTTAGAGATTCTTTCATGCTCAATAATATTTTCCTATTATATTGAAATCTTTCATTCAGTAACTTGGTTATCATTTGCAGCAATCACGAAATCAATACTTTAGTCCAATTTTGCATTTCTTCAACCTTGTTTACATTGTGGAATATTGATATTTAGTAAAACAATAACATTTAAATACATTTCTATTGGTGAATGTTGCAGAGGTAGTCCTCATTTAGTGTATCGATTACTGTAATTAAAATTACCCTTATCTTTGCCCTAGACTTGACCAGCCCCTTGATTCAATGTCACATGATATTGTGATCAGATTTTCAAAGCTTCTGTGACTCTATCAGAAGTTCTATGACTTCTCAAAGTAGTCCTTATGGATTAAAATTAAATATTCAATTAAAATGTTTTTGGTAAGCTGAAATATCTCCTATCTGAAGGTCTAATTGCAGGGGTGAATGTTACTTCATTTCCTAAAACATGCACTTCAAGCACTTTCGCAAGACCAGTGGTGCAACATTGTATCTTCATTACAAATGCCTTAGATGCTCCAAAGATATCGTTGTGAAACATAATCAGAATGCGATCTCAGTTGATGCAGTTACTTTTTTGTCGCCTTATGACCTTGTAAGACCTGTTGTGGCTAAATATGTTTAAACGTTGATTAAAAACTTTTTGAGGATTGTGTCCAAATTTAAAAAGTTTTGAGGATACTGAGCTTGGACATTTATTTCGTTATTCATATCAAACAGTGCAAGGAAGTGTGAATGATGTGACGATAAGCTGCAAACCGTCCGCATGTGTACACATCATTACCGTTTTAACGACCACTATATTATGTATATCGAGAGACGGGACTGATAAAAAATACGTTTCCACTTTCGCTGAGATCATAATTAAACAGATGACGAGATTCGAAAATGTCACAAACATATTAACGGCACCTATGACATTAGCTCGTTCGGAGTATTCGATCCTAATGGAACAGTTGCTCGTAAAATGAGGATTGCAGTTCCCATGAGACTACACATTTTCACTAGATAGAAAAAGATAAGATGATTTAAATCATTAATAAACTTACCGGAGAGTTCTGTTTATTTTTCCACCCACTAATATACAAAACCCGCATTTGCGTGGCCAGGGCAAGCACTCGTCTCACACGGTTAGTATGAACACCGAAAACACATGAAATATATCAGTTGGTTTATGCACTTAAATGTCTAAACTTGCGATGAAGCAAGTTTGTGTAAAGCTCGGTTAGCGACGCAGCACATGCGACCCGGGTGGCGGCGCGCGGCGTACTGCTGACGGCTAGCCATACTCGTTTGATCGCGCGGTTAGGCTCGGAAGCGGCCGAGACTCGGAGAGACGACGCACGCCTGCGACGAGGGACCGTGAAAGAAGGGACACAACCCGACTCCGTTTTTTGTCCCGTCTAAGATTAGCAACAAACAACGTCTGGCTGGAACCATTCAAAAGGGTTCTGATTGGCCATTGACAGTGTTGTGTTGACACGCCGTTTTAGTACAAAGCGACCGCTGCAACTCTTAAATTGCAGGATGTTACTGATCAAAATGCGTTTTGGATATGTATACCTACTGTTTAATGATTTCATGTTTTCACTACCATCTTTGTTTTGCTCAATATTTTCAATTCTACGATATTAATCCGTTTCACTTTGGGTGACTAAAACTAGTTTACCTATCTTGAGATCTCATTGCCAAGATTTGCTGTTCCTACTTGGCTATTTTCTAGAAATAATGTCCTGGATATTAAGAGGGATTTGAGTTACAAATATGCTATTGAAGTCGAGAGGTCGAGTGTACCGGCTTCCGGGACGGACGGCATGGAAGCCACGACGTAATGTAATAGAAAACGTATTGCACAATTTCCTGATTCGTCGCTATCGTATCTACGAGACTGCATCGAATGTTGCTACATTTTAGAGCATCCTGCATTATTAGAAAATAGAAACAAATGACGCTATTTCAGTCTCTTAGAATTTTGAACTTTACAGTCCTGTAATAAAGTTGGAAATGACTTGAATAAATTAGAAATTTTGGGGTAGTCTGATGTAATGACGTGTGTGCATAAGATACTTTATTATCGGTGTACGCTAAAATTTCGTTGAATATTAAAAGTGAATTTGCATAGGTGTTACTGACCTCGCAGCTATGGGGGCTGCGATAGGTGAATTAAAAGATTCTGGGTTTCATTTATTCACATACTAACTAGAACTACTTACTTATTGCCCGCGACTTGGCCCGATTATTTGCTCATTGTCTTTTCTAAGTGTGTAACTTGTGTAACTGTTATTGACCCTGTGTTACCAATTATTGGAGTGGTCAATAAGAAAAATGATAGTATGAAGGGGAAATATCTCTTAGGTCATCCAAGCGGAGGCTTGTTTGACTTATTTCTAAGGCCTGTTTCAGAAAGCAGAATAAAGGATAAATAAAATACGTATCTTCAATATGCAATGGGTTAAAATATGTTCTTATCCGATACTGACAGAAGAAGTTCGGAATTAAATAAATAAACCCTTAATTTTGTTTTTTATGGGATAGAAAGTTATCACCTGATCACGTGATGGCAAGCAGTTGGTGCTGTACGAGCTACAATTGTGCGTTACTGGTCAATTGGAGATTTAGAGATACCCATCTCTATAGGGTATGGATTGCGCCTGCTGTAACCTCACTCACACGACAAAACACCGCACAATTGCTGTTTCACGCCAGTGCTCGGTGTGGCCGTGGTATCATTCGAATCGGCACATTTGTGAAAAGCAAGCATTCCCTCGACACGTGGCGATTCTCGACTTCTCAGTATAAAATGAACTAATTCGTGCGTCACACTGTATTTCAAAGAAATAATAACTTCGAAAGTTTTTGATTCAGAAAGATAAGAAAGAGTACGTTGTTAATGTTTTAAATTAATCTTCACACGAGATCGACATTAATTATTAAAATAATTAACACCATCCCTTTTATACTACGCGGAAATTTTCCGCAATCTACCAGACAGACTTAAAAACTAATTAAGATATCTTCATAACTGATACTAAGTGATATCAAGATCTAGATGTACGGTTAGGCACCTTTATTGGGCACTATATTACTAGAATTGATATAACATGGCGCAGTTATTACGTATTTCATATTCGTATTATATTTACGGCGACCGCAACTGGCTGGCTTCCTGATTTGTTCAAGTAGCTCGTATGTTGTTATCTGCACTTACCTATTTTAAAATCGCAATAGCTTGTGTTCACAATTTGGATCGACATTCAAAAACTTTATCAGTCTGGAGCTGAATGTCATAAAAAGTGTATTTTTTATGATGTAGAGGGCAAACTAGGAAACAGTTCACCTGATGGTAAGCACAAACTAACATAAGGAGTAACAAAAGTGTGTGTCGTATCAATTATACGGGGCCCAAAGACTACGAGAGCCCCCTACACACGTAAGCCAAAATCAATAAAATCTTCATAATTGTTATTTTATTTAAGTCAAAATAAACGATTTTTTACCCCGTAACGCATGCGTTCAAAGGTTGATAGAAACTTTAGGAAAACTAAAGTAATCATAGTTCGATAATTTGGGCAGAAGCAGTTAGTTACCTAGAAAGCTTTCCGATTTGCAAACAAATTATTAGCACCTATTTTATGATTAGTTGTGTTTCGTCGCATGAGTGAGGTTACCGGAGGCCCAATTACCCTCCCCTTCCCCAATCTTCCCAATCCCTGAATCCCCAACGATCCTCAAACTCCTAATCCCCAAAAGGTCGGTAACGCACTTGTAACGCCTCTGGTGTTCCAGGTGTCCATGGGCGATGCCGATTGCTTACCATCAGGTGATACATCTGTTCGTTTACCGGCTTATAAAAAAAATCTCTTGTGAGTAATCCTCCTCCTCTTTTATTTACCTTTCATAAGAGTCCCTAAATATTTTTTTATACAGGGCCCCGTCAAGGCACACTACGCCACTGAATACCACTATCACTTCAGTCGAGTCGACCCATTCATGCCGAAGCATGGTTCTCTTATAAAAAATGTGGAGTTTCATCTACTATATAAAAATAAGTCGAGTTTTCCTTCCTGACGCTATAACTCCAGAATGCACCAACCGATTTCCACGGTTTTGCATTCGTTGGAAAGGTCTCGGGCTCCGTGAGGTTTATAGCAAAGAATGTTACGTAAAACGAAGCCATCTGGTGGCGAAACGGAGTTCGCCGGGTTTGCTAGTGTGATATAATTAAGAAATGTGCAATGAGTATCTTTGCCTGCCTGTCAGGCACCAAAAGGCGTAGTGTTACTTTGTTTAAAAACATAGTAAAACTTTTTATAGACCTTGGACCGACAAATGAGATAATTAATTTTATTTTTATAGCATTACAATTAAATAAAACCAGTAGATTAAGTACCTAAGCGATGTGAATGGTGTGATGATAATAATAATGCTGAATGGGCTGATAAAGTAGCCAGGATATGATACAAAGTGTTGTATTAATAGTCACAATGACGATACGATAGTTGGTTCCTCATATAAGCAAAATAATTTAATAGGAAGTGTGGGAGAGCCATGCTTCGGTACGAACGGGCCGGCTCGACCGGAGTGATACCACGGCCTCTCAGAAAACCGACGTGAAACAACGCTTGCGTTGTGTTTCGCCGCGTGAGTGAGGTTACCCAATTACTCAATCGCAAGTGCAGCTACTGGCAAGGGGTCTCAGGTTCGATTCCCGGGTTGGACAAAGTACAACCTACTGGGTTTTAAAAAAAATATCAGTAGTAGCACGGAGTTTGGAATTGCCACATACTGGCAATAGGTTCACTTTTGAGTCCCATGTAATATACGGGACCCATAACATAAATAGTGAAAAGTGGGTAGGTATTACAGTGGCATTAAGTGTAGTAATGTGCACCTCTGCCTACCCCTTCGGGGTTAAACGTGTGATGTTATGTTATGTGTTAAGTAATGCATTGCCAACCCTAACCTGGTTGGGAAAAGGCCAGGAGAAATGAAATAATTAGTGTCTTCCGTATTTCCAAAATCTATTACGTGATCGATCATCGATGTCACCGTAGTACCTATTCTCATTAAATGGTTGTCGTAAGACAAATGGCTTTGACATTTTATTCATTGTCAAATGTCAAATACCAAATACCTTTTTTTATGGGGGAGAAAGATCATCCAATGATTTCTCCCGCCTTGGTTTAACTCGTCGAGTACCGGTTTTATAGACACAATTAAAGAACAATAGGTCGCGGTCACCGGTGACCGCTTGGTGTTTGACAGATTAAGCGAAAGGGAGTGTCAGACTAACTATAAACCACCCACCTACTTCTACTCTTCGAGCCGGAGCCCCGGCAACCCGTTCCCCGTGACTGCACGGATGGTGCGGTGGCTGGGTACCCGGCTGCCGTGCAACGTGTCGCGGGTTCGATTCCCGCACGGAACAACACTTTGTGTGATCCACAAATTGTTGTTTCGGGTCTGGGTGTCATGTGTATGTGAACTTGTATGTTTGTAAACGCACCCACGACACAGGAGATAATCCTAGGGTGGGGCAACGTTTTATAAAAAAAAAAGAAAAAAAAGCCTTTCGTGGCCCCATGTCATCAAATACCTACAAACAGAATCTTTTGTGTCCAAAGCATTATAAAACTGTTTTAGAATGCAAGTGTCGACCTACATTATACGAAACTTAACCAGTGATGATAAAATAAGGCTTAAAATACTCTAAACATTAAATCTATCATCTTAATTATAAGCACGGATACAAGCTAAGTTCTTATTTGGATCCGCAAATTTTAAATCCCTAACCCAAAAACAGGCCACAATCGTATTCCTCTTTTTTATGGCATAAGCTGGTAAACGAGCAGACGGATCACCTGATGGTAAGCAATCGGCGTCGCCCATGGACACGTGGAACACCAGCGTTACAAGTGCGTTACCGGCCTTTTGGGGATTAGGAGTTTGAGGATCGTTGGGGATTCAGGAATTGGGGAGATTGGGGAAGGGGAGGGTAATTGGGCCTCCGGTACCCTCACTCACATGACGAAATACAACGCAAGCGTTGCTTCACGTCGGTTTTCTGTGAGGTCGTGGTATCACTCCGGTCGAGCCGGCCCATTCGTGCCGAAGCATGGCTCTCCCACACTTCCTCTGGTGTTACAGGCGTCCATGGGCGACTCTGAACGCATAACATCAGGGGTCCCGTCTGGTGGCTTACTCTTGAATCCAATTCCGGTCGATCGACATTGGTATTGTGAAATTTCGTACTCTCGAGTTGCAACACTAGCACCCATTGCATCCGTATAGCGTAGATATTGAATGAACTAAACAGTATTGAGTTTAGATTGATATTCCGTACTCTGAATGCTATTTTAACAGCTACGATAGGAGTTGTATAGTTTTGACATTGAATAATTATTGAAATTTTATTGGACTGAAATTGCATTGACATTGAGATTGGTATTAAGAGTAAGCACCCTGCTCGTTTACCGCCCTACACCATAAAGAAACCTTTTTAACAAGCGATTGTAGATATAAATTCATAAAAGGCGTCATATTATAATTTACCCATTAAACAAGCAACTAATCTCTAATTTATAACCGCCAACAAATTATTTTATACCCATGCCCCAGTTCTGTCAGTTACAAAGTTATGCATTAACTAAGTATGCCATCTTACTTGCGCAGGCGCATGCTTGCTCTTCGTCTCAATTATGTAAGTACAAGGTCAAGAGAATGCGGAACTGTTCAATTATTTTCGACTTACTATTAAAGTATCTTTCTTTTAATGGACAATTACGGGTAATAAAATTATATTGGCTCATGTAAAATATTTTTAGGGCATTTCGTTAAACTATGAATGTAGGTCTGTCTTGTATCGTAAGTACTTAATTTAACTTGCTTTCTTTTGTTATAACAAGTTTATTGTTATGGGATAAGGCGGTAAACGAGCAGACAGATCACCTGATGATAAGCAATCGGCGCCCATGATCACCTGGAACACCAGGGGCGTACCAAGTGCGTTACCGGCCTATTGGGGATTAGGAATTTGGGCGATTGAGGAAGGGGAGAGGGGTAATTGGGCCTCCAGTAACCTTACTTACACAATGCAAGCGTCGTTTCACGTCGGTTTTTTGTGAGGCTGTGGTGTGGACTCCGGTCGAGCCGACCCATTCGTGCCGAAGCCTGGCTCTCCCACACTTAAGATCATATGGTGAAGTTATAAGTACATTTTTTTATACTGTCCTCTAGTCTGGCCACTAATTTCACACTTAACATTTATTTTTATAGGTTCTTTCATATATATTACGTTACTCTCTGCATTTTGAAACATGTAAACCGTATAGTTGATACTGTATAAAAAAAATAAACTAGGAATATTTGCAATTTATGTTATTGTAGGACAATCCATTTACGGCGCATAATCTCATGGAACATGGGCTCTGAGTTATAGCGACCGCCTTATTTTTGTCCTTAGACTACCCACGTGTTGAAACGCCATAATATTTCAAACATAAAGCCTGATGCAGACCAATAGCTAAGCTTATGTTTAGGCTACATTTAAACTTAATATCGTATATATTTAGTAATTAATGCTTGGATTAAATTAATGTTATTATAAAAAAAACAGGACTTAGACATTTCATACCCTCGCGAGACGATCTTCCCACCGTACCTAAGCACGGGCTTGCGGACGATGAGCACGGGTGACTCGCCACCCGACCAGAACCACGTCCGAGCGTACGGCGCGTCGCGTTCCGCGCGCGCCACAAGGAGCCATTAGACCACCATAGATGGGGCCCAACAGGGCTGATGCCGATACAGAGCCGCGGAAGACTTAACGGGTTGCCGGGGCTCCGGCTCGAAGTGCAAGAGTAGGAACGGGGTGGTTTTTAGTCAGTAAGAGTCTGACACTCCCTCTCGCCTCACCCGGACGGGAGAAGATCAATGGATGATTTTCCCCCCTCATAAAAAAAGACATTTCATACCCTAGAAGGTGTGAATTTAACCGTTAAATCTACCCTTCACTAATATTGTCATGGTGGTTTCGTACATGCAAAGCTTAGCATTTGCTATGAAATCACCCTTACGCCATTTACTATCGACATTATTACACGTTATTCAACCAGTAGGCGCCTTTGTGGACATCTATACTTTACCCCCTAATAAATAACATGGAAAAATAAATATAAACATGTATTACCATACAACATTGAATATAGTGCTCTTAAATTAGAATCCTACGGATCTCGTTTTAAAATATTCATTGACAAGTTTGTATTAGCTGATATTCTCTTTATATTTATGACTGGCTGGTTTGTATGGATGGTGAATAGGCTTACACGATATTTATTAATTGCGCTATTTACCTGTGTACTGATATTAATTAAAAAACTTGCCAAGGACGCGTGGAACACGCGGTGTTGGGTTTCGTAGTAAGTATAGAATTAAGTTCTGTGGTAGTCACTGGTTGTTTATTTCGTACTCATTATATAACGTCATGTCTTTTGATCGCGGAGAGGTAGACAGAGATGAATGAATGGTGTACAATCTAACACACACTTTTCGCTAATTATGTTACAATTCTATGTAAATTGGAACTACGTGCTGTCGCTGAGTGACATTATCGAAAAACTCCAATAAATACTTTGCCCGGCTCAGAAGAAGAACCAAAGACCTTACTAAGTAGTCAGGTAACCAGGCAGTTGAAATTAATATAATAAATTATAATTACAGTTAATGCGATAAGGCATAGGCACCACTGTGTCCGTGTAACCATAAAAAAAACTGCGATCCTTGGTAAAGAGGGACTACTGAACCTTAATACCATGACGTTGTCTGATAAACTTACAACTCCAACTTGACTCCAGCCTCGACTAGACATGTTTAGTCATAAAATTATATTAATATCTTAAAAATAGACTTAACATGGAAAGGTATATCGTGGGAAAAATATAAACATTGATATGAACAACGTCGTCGTTCATCGGTGAAGTTGACAATCATTGTTTTCTAATTTTTCATACATGTTTCCGTAGTTTGTTTGTATGATGGAGGTTATGGCAAATCTTAATGCTTGGCAAGTGGTATGGAGATCGTTGTTTAAAAGGTTCAGGGTCAGTGGCGTAACTATATCGTTCGGGGCCCGGAGCAAATCATCAGATGAAGCCCCGGTCCCATTAAAAAACAGAGAAGTTCAGATAAAAACCTTTCAGCTGCGGGCTCGTGGCATTTGGCCTACTTGCCGCCCGGCACTTACGCCACCGTTCAGGATGCTCGATTTCAGGGTTATCAGGATTTAAAGCATACAGTTCCTTAGTCGGGTCTTTCGACGCCGGCGCGAAGGTTAGAGTTGGTGAAGATTGCTACTATGCGCTCACTACAGCCTAGCTATGTAACATAATGTAATAGATGTTATATAATATTTATATTTGAGAACCACGTGAAGGTGACAAAACCACATTATTGAGACTTTGAGACCAGTTAAATAACAAAAATAATAGAGCTATTATTTCTTTATTTTTGTACATATTCTATACCACCAGGTAGTCAGCAATCATTTTGGTGAATCGTGAATTAATTGAGAGGTCACGTTATAACTAAATACTTTGAGGAAGAACATTGGATTGGAGTAAACTATGGGTCGAGGACTTCCAGATTTAGCACGTATTCGCGAAAAATCTTTAATATGGTCATCCACGTAGCTGTTCGGTAACTTACGTTGTTTTTAATTAAGATTTCTTGTGTTTTCCTTGCAATCGAGAGAATGAATATGACTTTGATCAAGAGGAAAGGTCATAACATACTAAAACGGCACCGCTCCAACCCAAAAATTTGTTTTTCATTTAAATTTCAACATTAAATCTTATGTCGTATGATATATTTTTAAAAAGCTGTCAGTACGCCCCTTACAGTCTTTTTGTATAGTTTCAAAAAAAAAAAACGTTGTGCCGCAGCCGTGTCATGTCCGTGCCGTTAAGTCCTGTGTGCGATGCCCCGTAGACTTTGACAGGTACTAGTCCTTCATTTCTGATGAGAAGGTGAGTGAGTTCCTTCCCTATTGGAGCACAAAGTCGACCATTGTCAGACTAGTAGTCAGAATCACCTGATATTGGTAAGGGTAAGTGTGGGACAGCCATGCTTCGGCACGAATGCTTCTCACAGAAAACCGACGTGAAGCAACGCTTGCGTTGTGTTTCGTCGTGTGAGTGAGGTTACCGGAGGCCCAATTACCCTCCCCTTCCCCAATTTCCCCAATTTCTGAATCCCCAACGATCCTCAAACTCCTAACCCCCAAAAGGCCAGTAACGCACTTGTAACGCCTCTGGTGTTCCAGGTGTCCATGGACGACGGCGATTGCTTACCATCAGGTGATCCGTCTGCTCGTTTACCGGCTTAGCCATAAAAAAAAGATATGGATATTTTATCTCACACGTATAACTTTACTTTGGAAACCTCGGAATAGTAAAGTATCTATTGCCTATTGTTGTTTGTTTAAATTTAGAAATTGTCTATAATGATTTCATTTTGGTTAGCCATCATGGCGACCTTCTGGTGTTCATGACCGGTATGACCTTACTGCTTACTGTATTCGCCACTTTTTAGACAAAAACGTGGCCTTACTTATATACTTGTTTAAAGTTATGGGAAGTTAAATGGGAAGGCGTTTTAGAAAAAAAATATGACGATAGATTCAATGTCGAGTTTTTGAATAATACTTACTTATTAATCGTTACTAATAAACTGAAGTCCGTAAAATATTTGAGCCTCTGTAAGTAACGTCACTTCCATGGCGAAATAGACCGCTAGCAGACTTTTCTGTGAGACTGTGGTACCACTTCGGTCACGCCGGTCCATTTGATCCAAAGCATGGCTTTGGACGTGTGAACAATATCGTTTTTTTTTTCAGTGTCATGTTTAGGTCATACTGTGTACCTAGTTACGATTTCATGGCCCGAAGTTACACGATTGCTTCCGATGTTACACGAAGATGGATAGGGCATCCGTGTGAGATCATCATAGCGTATCACAAGGATGTTATAAGATAACACGACCCACCGACGCCATTGAACATTTTCATTATAAATCGTCACGATTTCTGCATATTTCAAAGATTCCTAATACCATAAAAGTCATGAGCGGCAAGCTAATTGTAGTAATTTTAAATAATTATCGTATTTTTCTGCTTCCTTCATACCTATCTTTTATAGGCGCGTAAGTGAATAGATTTTTTTATATAAAACGTTTAGGTATCTTATCCAAGCCCTTTACTTACATATTTCGTGAAGATATAGTTAATCGGCGGTATGTAACTACATGGTCCCTACATGTCGTTCCACATGATATGATCTACTACAATATATTTTACTGTTTTTCTTCGCAATCATCAGATAACAAGGTATTTAGATATCATTATTTTCTGTCCCATTATTTTTTTTATGATAATTCGATAATCGATTGATAGTCATTCGATTACAAATATAAAAATTACGGAAAAAATGGTAAATTAACAAATGACGTCAGCTTTATATGGATATGCCAGTGAGTTAGATCATAGATATAGTAATAAGTACAAATCAGGCAGATAATCATGACAATCTATGTTGTAAACCGGGAATGATACAACAACGCTACAGTAAGTAGCTGATTAATCAAGCGCGGGGCCCATAGCTAATTAATTTTATTATTATTGTACTGAGAGACCCTTAACCTTGTTTATATTATAACTATCGTGAGACATACTAAATTCATTATTATATTTTCGGCTTTATCACGCAACTGTTTGACGGAATGCTGCTCATGAATGTAAGCTTCTAGCATGGCTTGAAACCAATCGAGTTCTTGGTCAAACAGTCAGGTGAGTAACCCGAAGTCAAAGTCAAAGCATTTATTTCAATTAAACCATTGTTTGGTACTTTTGAAACGTCAACAAATACAAAATAAATAATAGTCTGTCAGTCAGTCCGTCAGTAAAACTAGGTGAAAAAATAATTATTAACTAATCCTTAATCTTCTACGGGGTGTCGCTGGAAGTATGAATTGAACTGTATTATATTATTTATATTATGTTGTTTTTTTTGTGTATTTAATTTGTCTTTATATCAAAAACTTATTTCAATTGTTTCGTATTGCACATTATTTTCTTATATTTTGATCATTTTTGTTATTTTCTTTACGCTTTTATGTTTGCTATTAATATTATGTATTTATGTAAGTATCTGTATTTTTATTTTTCATAATCTTTGTTTGTGTGATATTTGCCAAAAATGCTTTTTCTTTCTTTCTTTCTTTCTTAACTGAACAGGAGCGTGGGAATAATTCCCCTAAAAGGATTATTTCCAAAATTTTTAGCTATAAAGCCACCAAGTTACACAAAAAACTACTAATCTAAGGTTAATATGAGATAGTTACGTAGGGCCCCCTTTAGCACGGGACTTCTTTCTGTACGGGGAACTTATAAATGCTACTCTTGCTACATGGTTATCTGACACTGCAACATAAGTGCCATAATGCTATCAATGCGCTAGGCTTGTACATACATATCCTATCATAAGGACATCCTTGCACGCAAAGGAGTATGCTTACAATGTTATTTGATCTTTATGTTTATTTAAGTAAATGGGTTCTAAGTTTACAACGTCGTGTAGTTTTATTTGTCCATTAATTGCACTTTCAGCTAAAGAAAAGTTAGAGATAAGAATAACAGATTAGAGTTTTAAACATTTAGTACGTACGATACGATTTTTTTTATGGCATAAGCCGGTAAACGAGCATATGGATCACCTAATGGTAAGCAATCGGCGTCGCCCATGGACACCTGGAACACCAGAGGCGTTACAAGTGCGTTACCGGGTTTTTGGGGATTAGGAGTTTGAGGATCGTTAGGGATTCAGGAATTGGGGAGATTGAGGAAGGGGAGGGTAATTGGGCCTCCGGTGACCTCACTCACACGACGAAACACAACGCAAGTGTTGCTTCAAGTCGGTTTTCTATGAGGCCGTGGTATCACTCCGGTTGAGCCGACCCATTTGTGCCAGATTATCTAAAATGTTATTTGTGAGGGAGTGCTTAGGTACACACTCATATTAGGTATAGGTAGTACTTGAATAGATAAATTGGTTTTATTTTTTTTTAAGGTCATCTAATCGCTTTTCCCGTTCGGGTGAGGCGAGGAGGAGTGTCAGACTCTTACTGACTAAAAGTCACCCCGTTCCTACTCCTGCACTTCGAACCGGAGCCCCGGTAATCTTTTACGTAATACTTTGCCCGACCTGGAAATCGAACCCGAGACCCCTTACCCGGCAGTCGCACTTGCGACCACTCGGCCAATGAGGCAGTACTACTAGATATGTAGTTTAAAAAAACTTACGGACACAAAAATAATTATGATCAGCAGGGAATTCAGTGGATAGTCTTACGGACGGCTGATCATAGCGATGCCTATTATAGTTACGTAGTTTTATAGGCATTACTTTTACTCGCTCTTAGGAAAAACTTACAAGATACTATGTTATGTACGACTTTGTGGGTACCATCTACTACCAAAAACAAGGTCATGTTACTTGAATGAGCCACATTACAAACAATATTAGTTATAGTTTACGCTTCCTCGTTCTCAAATGCTTCCTCAATTTTTCTAAAGATTTATAATTAAACAAACGATTGATAGTGAATAATTACTATTATAAATGGGAAGGTGAGTTTGTTTGTTTGTTTGTTCCGCTTTCACGCCGTAACTTCTAAACCGATTGCTTTGAATTTTTGCAGACGTAAAGTTAGAAGCCCGGATTAAATAATAGGGTACTTTTTATCCCAGAAAAAATTGATATTTCCGAGGGAGAACAAAAGTATTGGTATAGGTGGCGCTGTATGTATGTATGTATGTCAGTCATATGGTACGCTCCTTTTTATCCTTTTGTGACGCGAGCGAAGCCGCGGGTAAAAGCTAGTTTGAAATAAAAAAAAAAATTGTAGTCCGACGCCAGTTCGTCAAACTATCTTAATGTGGCAGAATACTGGAATAGAATTCAAACTTTATAGTTTTGTAATAAAGTTGAGAATTGTGCCAGAAATAAGTAAGAATTAGTTGGTGCTCCTCTCGTCACGACTCTTAATGGTTTCACGCACGACTAATGACCGTACACAGTTTTAATAGGCAAATATGTTGTTGAGTAATACAACGTAATCACACTTTTACCTACTGCCTGAGTATTTTAATTTGTGAAATCACTAGTTGCCAACCAGACTGCCTCGTTGGACGAATGGTCGTAAGTGCGACTACTGGGCAAGAGGTTTCGGGTTTGATTCCCGCGTCGAGAAAAATACTACAGAGATTAAAAAAAAATTCAGTGGTAGCACGAAGTCTGGAATTGTGCCCGGTATATGGCAATAGGCTCACCCCCTATTACATGGGACTCATAACATAAATAGTGAAAAGTGGGTGTTACATTGTACAGTGGTAGGTAATGTGCACCTCTGCCTACCCCTTTGGGTATAAAAGGCGTTATGTTATGTTAGTTACCAACCACATTTTTGCATTTTCTGTAATATTTACGTTATTTTTTGTAACAGGAGTAAACGTAATCTACCTACATAGTATATGGAGCCTTAACTATACTGTTTCAGCAAAGGAACGGGCACCAACATCCCCTAAAATTTTACTGAGGTGAACATCCAATGGTGTGACACTAGCTAGGTTAGGTAGAGGTTCCTACTAGAGCCATAGTGAGTAAAAATACGGTAGGCCCCACTAAATGTTGAAGGACGAATAATAATAATATGAGACATATCCTTTCCTATCTTTCCTGGCCTTAGGCTGCGTTTCCACCAGAGATGTGCGACAGAAATGTGTTGCGCGAGGACGCATAGGTGTACTGTAAAAATGTGTCATTTGCCGTTTCCACCAGAGCTGGGTTGACCGAGGCGAGGCAAATGAAGCGATTCTATTGGTTCTTCACAAACACATCCCTCGCTACGCATTCTCACACATCTCTAGTGAAAACGCAGCCTTAACTATCTGTCTTCTGTAATTTATTTTCCTTATTTTTTATCGGACGTAGTACTCTTTGGTCTACGACGAGTAAAATAAAACAGCTTTTGTACGTACAGTACGTACGTACAGCATAACGCTTCAATTTATTAGAGCGTAGAAAATTACCTCTAATGTTGTACACAAATTGCTAATTTTATAACTGATTAATTACAGTTACAAAATCACTAAAAAATGTGGTCGAAAAGATTTTGGGACTGCACAAAAACGATGAACAACGAGACTATATAATGAATAGACAGGTAGAAAGTAGATACTATATCTTGTTAAAACAAAACATTGTATTGGTGTTGTGATAAAGTATTTATTTCAGCTAAACTATAATTTGGTACTTTTGAAACGTCAACAAATACAACATAAATACTAATCTGTTAGTCTGGCCGTCAGTGAAGCTAGGTGCTCATTCTAAAATATATATTTGAATGGAGAAGAACGAGAAAGAAACTCAATTCGTTAATCTTTTAAAAAACAATCCGTGGTGAGTGCCCCAACCGCTTTAAAATCTGAGATGATTTTCAGGATGTTTTAGGTACTTATACAATGCTTCTGCTTGAAAATATCCTTATTTTCGTTTTCGAAAACTATGTGTTTCCCAATGAACTTTCTTTCTATATCGTAAACAACTCAAGAATGTCATTAACATTACTGTAAATAATGTACCGACACCCACTCGCAAACTGAGTAAGTACCTCCAGCTTAAAAAATAGTACAGGTACAATTATTGGTTCCGTATCACTTATTATAGGATTCTAAACAATAGTGAGATATGTACCTAATAATTATTTTTACCGTCAAAGGTAAATAAGATATGGATGGGTTAGGTATAAAATGAAATTTTCTAACTAAATGTCTTCAAAATATTCATTCTAGTAGTATTCTGTTCTGAAAATTTATTTCTACTGTGATTCTACTGCGTAATCATTCTAATCTTAATTTAAATCAATTTAAACTTTTTTATGAATCTATCAATTTAGGTAAGTAGTTTTAACGAATTTTTAGTTTGTACAAGTAATAAGCCGTGTAAATTACAATCATAAAACATCAATCGCGATCCCTAAAAATGATGGCGCCCGCTATTTCATATTGCGTCGCAATTGAGATAGTGTCGTGTGCAAAAAATCGTCCAGTTAGTTGAGGCTTTGAAGGCAACGAACCTATGAAGCATAAAAACATTTTAAAAGTCGAAAGTTTAATAGCTACTTATTTAAAAATAACTATTTTAAGTGATTTATGCCTACCATTTACGCTTCTCTGCATCACCCAAAGGCCGAGAAAATGCCTTTTTTATGTCAGGGGAAACCTTCAAAAGGCGCCTAGCTTTTTGGGGAGAAAGACTAGGGAGTGTGGGATTCTTACCTCACTAAACCCACCCAGGTGGCCACCCTCAGCACCTGTAAGGGGCACCGGGTCTTCTGAAGAGACCTGCTCCGGAGCCCCCACGGTGCAAAGCCTGATACAGCACATCCCTAGGGAGACGTGCGTGTCCCTTGATCATCGCTTTGCACGGCAGCACGTGACCACTGAGCTACCGTCTTCCCTGAGGCCACTAGATGGGCATCTAGAGTCTCCACTCTATGCACCCTAGAGAAAATACCTACGGCATTAATCTACCTATTGTACATCGAGTGCAAGAAGCATATTAAATAAATAAATATCTCAAAATCATTACAAAAACTATAGCAGTTTATGTGGACAACTGTTTATTCCTCGAAAACATACCTAGGTATAAAATCGATCGTAAGGGGCAGTATAAAATCGATAACAGTTCATCGCCAGTTATTTTCCAAGTTGCCACGATCTTGCGCCACGCGCGGGCCACGCCGTTTCAAACTCCCTTCTTAGTTACCTTCATTCAGAAGATCAAACCCCAATTGTCAAAACCAGTCCTAAGATGTCTTGCTTCGCTGTTACCTCAACTCAACTAACAAAATCACTTAATTTACTTAGCACAAATTGATTCGTTACACAAAACAAATAGTGATGTACTAAATACCTCATTACATAATGCCTATCCAAGTAAAACAAGAGCAGCTATGACCACATCTCTAGATGCATTACAACAGCATTCGAAATAGTACATAATAAGTACATATGAATAAAAGAACGAGTCTACAAGTTTTGAAATAGTGAGTGGCGGCTGGTAGCAGTGCATTGTCGTGGCTTCCTTCATATTTTGATATTAATCGCAACGATTATCTGCCTGTAATGGTACAACCGAGAGGTAGAGGAGTGGAGTGTTCATTTCAGAAATAGGTTTTTTTTTATGCATTAAGCTGATAAACGAGCAGACGGTACCTGATGGTAAGCCATCGGCGTTACCCTTGGACACCCGGAACACCGGAGGCGTTACAATTGCGTTAGCGGCCTTTTGGGGATTTGGAATTTGATGATTGTTGGGGATCAGGGATTAGGGAGGTTGAAGAGAGAGGATGGCGGTGTAAATGGGCCTCCGGTAACCTCACTCACACGACGAAACAACCGGCCAACCCGGCCCATTCGTGCCGAAGCATAGCTTTCCCACACTTGAAAATTAGGTAAGTATAATTAGTAAGTCATTATGTCAATATGTGCGAAAGTTCATCAGGATACTATAGGTTTCCACTGTAGATTCTAGAAGAAAGGCTGGCAGGAAAAATAATATGTCGCGATTTACATAGCAAAAATTTTAAATGCTTACAAAATTCTGATTCAATGGGTACGGAAATGCGTGCTCTATTTGTTCTAGTACCTACAAATAATAATCAGCCAAATCTCAACTCTAAATTATAACTTAGTAATTTGGAAAAATTTGACGATTGTTACTCCATTAACTGCATTACTAAAGACAATATACACATAGCATCGCTTGTTACAACCAATTTGTGTGAAACGAAATTGGAGCTTATGTTACGGAACCCGACTGTTCCAGTGGTCGTGGTTTAGATGTCAAATGTAATTGAATCAATGTGATTTATGTGTTGTTTGTTACAAATCCGTGGAACATTTTGTCTTTTAAATTGAGTCATATTGTTTAGTTTTTTTTATAGCATAAGTCAAAAAGCTTTACATAGAGAGGTGTGGAAGGAGGGTAGGGAGGCCTTTGCCCTGCAGTGGGACGATCATGGCTGAAAATAAATAAATAAATAAAATAGCATAAGTCGGTAAACGAACAGACGGATCACCTGTGATGGTAAGCAATCGGCGCCGCTCATGGGCACCCGAATTACCAAGGCGTGACAAGTGCGCTACCGGCCTTTTGGGCATTGGGAATTTGAGGATTGTGGAGGATTCGGGGATTCGGGACAGAGAGAGAGATTTAGAGGGGTATAATTGGGCCTCCAGTAACCTCACTCACACGGCGAAACACAACGCAAGTGTTGTTTCATGTCGGTTTTCTGTGAGGCCGTGGTATCACTCCGGTCGAGCCGGCCCATTCGTGCCGAAGCATGGCTCTCCCACACTGTCTTTTTTCTTTGCTTTTTTACTAAAGAGTCACAAAAAGTCCAGCGCATAGGTGATCTGCTTCGTGATCTAGTTCCCCCTACTTTCTTTTGTAAAATGAATGAATGAATATAGTGAATACTTCAGCCTGATTTATAAATGAGTGATATTTTGAATTAAAATCGTCACAATAATATAATTCTATGTGACAATGACACCCACGTGTATTTATGTCCCATTTTATGACGGAAACCAAAAGATAACGAAACACGGAATTAAAAACGAAATAAATGTATATTTGCATACATATTAACATGATGTATCATACTTTTTCGCCTGATAATTCTAAAAGAGGTGTCAGAGGTGGAAATTGGACTATCCAATGTGACATTTCATAAAGACTATTATATCCAATTTGGACCTAATAAAACACTGAATCGAGTCCTGGCAGTAGCACTTTCTGATAAATCAGAATCGCGATGCAACCTGCCTTCCGAGTTATATGTACTTTCTAAGATTACTTAGACACCACTGAGAAACGGTGAAGGAAAATATCGTGAGGAAACTTGAGGTAATTTCTAATTATAAATTTTAAATTGCCTACCGGCAATAATCAAGCGTGGTGATCAATGCTCAAACCTTCTCCGTGTAAGAAGAGATTGTTCAGCAGAAGGCACTTACAGGCTGTTGGTGTGACCACGACCACCAACGCCACCAGCGTTTGTGTAACCTGGCTGCTAACGACAAATGTGGAATATCCACAATATATGCCAAAAATCTATTTTATAAAGAAGGCTCTCTTATATATACTCGGCACACACTTAAAGCGGTAAATATCGAATAATTAGCACTATATGCTACTAAATTCGTAATAATACGAAACACCGTAGAATATTTCATAAAAGACATTGTGTAAGGTAAAATAGTTCAATGTCACGAACGATGGTTTTTGTATCACAATTATGAGAACTATACTCTATGACTTTACAGCATGTTGCTAAATTGGTTTTAACCGACTTTAAAAAAAGAAGGAGGTTCTCAGTTTAACCTGTATCTACGTGTGTATGTTTGTGGGTGATTTTCTCGCGATTGCCTGAACCGATAGCGATGAGGTTTTCAGAAAAGTGTTTCTTACACTTAAGAGAAGGTTTTTGTATATTAATTATCCGACTTCAAAATTAAAAGGGGTTAAAGGTTAAAGTCTATTTTTTAAAACGTAATTTATAACAGAATTATTAATCCAAATGTCAAAATTTTTGATTATTCTTTTAGTGTAATATTATTTTAATATGTTAACAGGTTTCTATTTCTAAATAATCCGTAATAGACGAATGAGTTTAAACACTCTTCAATTACCTGTGTCAATGGTCGAGTGGCCACCAGTGTAACTGCCCAAGTATGAAGTCTCGGGTAAGAGTAAGATTCAAGGGCAGCTAAGCAATTCTGTAACTGTTAATTCGAACTTTCGAAGGGAATGCCATCGTTTACTCGCCTGTCAAGATTAGTCTCACAACCAATGACATGGCGGACCACTATCGAGGTTACTTCGATCATTCGAGTTGAAAGTTAAAGAATAAATAGCCTTTTTTTTTGAGGGGGGAAAATCATCCAATGACTTCTCCCGCCTGGGTGAGGCGGGAGGGAGTGTCAGACTCTTACTGACTAAAAACCACCCCGTTCCTACACCTGTACTTCGAACCGGAGCCCCGGAAACCCGTTAAGTCTTCCGCGGCTCCGTATCGGCATCAGCCTAGTTAGGCCCCATCTGAAAGAATAAATAGCCTAGGAGTGCATTATCAAAACCTTTTTTCAATTTTGATGCGTAGCTAGGGCTCGTACACAAAACTGCGATGCGACGTCGCATCGCAAAAATGTGCGAGCTCACTCAACGCATCGTGAGATCTTGCGAATTGATTCGCATCACGCATCAAAGTCTTATCTTCCCAAAATCTTCTTTGTTTCTTTTTCTTGTATCTCCTAAGCAATAAGAAAACTGCACACTTCTTTTTACGATCCATGTCACGACCTACTTTTCAATTTAAAATACTTTTAGTACGGTTGACGGTCGTCGAAGGAATGGTCACCCTGGGAGACGCCTTGTCAAACGAAATTGCATCGCAGTAATTAGCATCGTAATTTTTTGCGTTGCGAATTCGCATCGCATCTCAGTTTTGTGTACGAGCCCTTTAGCAGTAGGGTAACCCCCTCATACTTGGAAGTATAACGATAGTTATCATTGATTCCGAAAATGTTATCTGTAACATCAAAATGTACAATCTTTTACTGCATTACATTATTTAAATTAAATACCTTTTAGAATTATCTTTGTATATAAAACATTATGAGTAATATTTTATCGACTTTGATGCATACTTAATCAGGTGTCTCATAATCAATGTACTTGTTTTTTTTCTTGGTCAGCAAAATTGCATGGAAACCTTGGTGTCTATTTTTCGTGGCACCTTAGAGTTCAAGTGTTCGAAAATTAAACTAGATGATAGTAGCGCTTCACGATATTTCGTTTTGTATTCTATCAGTGAGATGCTTAATTTTTATTTTAATGCCGTCTGATAGATTATTTTAAATCATTAGACACGTATTTTTATTTTATTACAGAAACGAATACTTTTGACGATATTTGAAATGTCGCGTGACGTCACTTCTATGTACATTTTCTACGTAGAAATGACGTTTTAACCCCATATCCTAAACTTTGATTCGTTTTATCTAAGTATTGTTTTATTATAAGACAAAATAAAAAATACGTGTCTAATATTTTTTTCATTACCTAACTTACGGACTAATTATATTTTTATGTTTCATACCCTGTCATCATCCCAATTATCCTTGCACTATCGCCACATAGGTGTCATGTTGCCTATGTTCTCACTTTTGATGTGAAATTCGATGTATTGTTAACTCATAAAACATAAGATATATTTTAATTAACTTAATGCGCCATCTTCAACAAATGGCGTCAAAAACAGTCTTTTTACAATAAGTATCTCTTTTCCTGTGCATTTTACCAGAAAAAACGAACGCTAATCTATAGACATTCAAAATTAACTCGTCGAGTACCGGTTTTATAGACACAATTAAAGAACAATAGGTCGCGGTCACCGGTGACCGCTTGGTGTTTGACAGTTTAAACATCGTAGCCAATTTAATAAATGAATATAATTAGTAACAAATATCTTTAAACACACTGTATATATTCTGTTACGCGTAGATATTACAAAGTATTTGATAATGGCGGGTTTAATTACATAACTGATTAACCTCAAATATTCAGTCACGGCTGATGTTGATGTGATGTTGGTTCACCTTCACTCGCAGCCATTGTTTATGTGACATAGACACACAGACACACGCATTGTTTCATTCAATAATTGTTAGTACTTGCAGGGACAGTCGTCAACGCAATGATTAAGTTATTAAGTGTATTTGCTATGCTTATGTTTATGTGCTTAAACGGCTGAATTGTTTTTGAGTTTTTACGATGAGGGAAAGATAAATGGGAGGGTTTATTAGTTATTCAAACATACATACATAACATCACGCCTTTTATCCCCGAAAGGGTAGGCAGAGGTGCACATTATGCCACTGTACAATGTAACACCCATTTTTCACTATTTATGTTATGACTTATGAGTCCCATGTAATAGGGGGTGATCCTATTGCCATATACCGGACACAATTCCAGACTCCGTGCTACTACTAAGATTTTTTTTTAAAAACCCAGTAAATCTTTGACCGACCCTGGAATCGAACCCGAAACCCCTTTCCCGGTAGTCGCACTTGCGACCACTCAGCCAACGAGGAAGTTATTCAAATTACTAACATTATCATAGTGAGCAATACCTACTCTATCAATTACTTGATCGCTATTATTTACAGAAGTTTATCAAAGTACTATATAGTGTTAGGGGTTGCCCACACGCGAGCATCCCCTCTGCCCCTCTGAATTTAATGGATCAATGATGATGAAAGAATGATCAACGAAACTGTGTAACCAAGATTTTTATTGTAAACCTGAAAAGGAGTAACCTATAGAGTTTCTCACTCATTCTTCTTCATAGAAATCTGCACTTTGGAACGAGCAAATTGTTTCACTAGACGACTGACCGACAGACTGACATTTCTAATATTTTAATATTTGTTTGAAGTTCAAAAGTGCCTTCTTAGTCTAATTGAAATAAATGATTTTGACTTCGACTTTGCCATTGATGTCTCTAGCTTACTTACAGTCTCTATTGTTGTTCCTTTACTAACTCTTGACTTTGAAAGTTACCGCATCACCGACTAGTAAATAATTTAGAGTATTTATAATTTCGTAATTTTTTGTATTATTATCAAAAACAAATATAAAAACACTTTTGTTAGCGACTGTACATATAACATTATCACGTTAGTACGTGGTCTAACCGCTTGATGGCGCTAATGTGACGCTTAATTGCCGAAATCGGTATGATGCGACTATGCGCCACCAGTTGCAGAGTCACTGTCATCTGAGACAGCCGTCTTGCATCAGCTCTAGAAGCGAAAGTGTTCGTATGCGAAATAGATTGTAGCAAAAGCTATGTAGTTATGTTACGGGGCAATCAGAACATTTTGTAAGCACTGTACTTAGAACATTGGTATCTGACGAACGGTGAGTGTTACCTACATGTGCATCTGTATTCCCTACCTTTTTTTTATACCACGACGGTGGTAAGGAAAGCGCACGGCCCACCCGATGGTAAGTGGTCACCGTGGCCTATGAACACTTGCAACATTGGGCATTACATGGGGCATTACATGCGGCTTGCCGACCTTCAACAAATCTATTGACTCCTTTCTTGAAGAACCCCATATTGTAGCCCACCGGAAAACCTTAGAAGGGAGTTCATTCGACAATCGGAGGGCCCGTTGGGGGAGATTCCTCTACAACCGGACTCTACGGGACCATTTGGGCTTCAATGTGTGAGCGTGAACTCCCTGTCGACGGCGAACCACGGTGAACCTGTTCCTTCGAAGAACGAAAACCGCCATGTTACAATAATAATAATTAAAAGTGAATTCTCGGTAGCTTATTATTAGGTATCAGTTTCTATGAGCGGCCAGGTTAAGATAGACATACATATTACCGTCGCGTCGAGGAGCGGTGACAACATTTTAAGGTCGTCGAAAAATCACGATAAAAACACGCTGTTTGGCATTGTGCTCAGTATATGACAATAGGCGCTCTCCCTATCTATTCACCATCAACGAGTAGTGATAGTTCAGTTCGATGCTGGACTAGCTAGAAACGGAATCATCGAGCCGAGCTGTCAAGATGAAAAAAGTCAGAGACCTTAATACGATTATTATGATTAAAATAATCGAAACGAGTACCCGTTCCTGTGCCTTTAGCCAAACGCCACTTTAGCGCTTGTCTACAGAGAGAGTAGAAAACTAAATGTATGGGGATGACACTGACAAGTGTAAAAATTTACGTCAATTCTATATAATTTTGTTTTCTATTCTACATGTAGACAAGCGCTAACTGGCATTTGGCTACAGCTGTTGATTGGTCGTCTCCAATGAACCAACCAATCAGAATGCCAAACTCGGTCTCGTTTCGATTTTTTTTAATATTTGAGCTATCTCGCCTGTTTGTAAGCGATGATGCGGTCTAAGATGGATTATGACGGATTATATATATTACGACGGATATAGTAGGCAAAGACTACTCGATTACTTAGTACTCGATACTCGATTACTTTAAACGCAAAACAAACTTGTGCTATGCCCTCTGTATACAGAGATACGTGAATAACAAGGAGATATGAGATTTTAGATCATTTAGCACTAATCTAACGAGGAGTTCCGTGTTGCAACATCGCCCTAATTATGAAAGTTGATTAACGGCAGTATACGTTTATAAACTGTGACCTATAATAACTTCCTTTAAAGGCTAGAACTTAAATGCAATCTGACGCCTTTACAGCTAATAAAATAGTTATGAGACATTTAAACGTTTTAGTTTAATAACTTGAAGCAATATTTATACAAAGTTTGTCCATGTCTGCGTCTCTGGATACGGCATGCAAAACTCATGTCAGGATTTCCTTCGCTCTATGGCTCAGGGACAGAATTAAGAATTTTCCCATAATTCCTATCAGGAAAAATAAACCCAAGAATTGTATGTAAATGTACATATACGTAGATAATTAAGCTAAAAGTTGTTTAAACTAAATAGAATAGACTAGATAGACGTTTAGTACTTTGACGCCTAAATTAAGGGTAGGTATAATTTTTGTTGTTTTTTTTACTTATATTTAATACTTTAGTTGTAGTTAATTTTATATTGTAATTTTTTTATGTATTCATGGAAAAAAATGGGTTATTTAAATTCATATAGATGACCTGTAATTTATTTTGTTTTAGTCAAATTATTCTTCCTAGAATACAAGTATTTCCCCATAAAGTAAAATTAATAGAATAGGCGAATGTCGTCGAGTACGAGTAGGTACATGCATAAACTCGTATGTATACGTATTGTTACTGATGAATTTATGTTACACAGTTCAATTGTAGACAACACACGAATATTGAACATAACAAAATAAGCATCCTTGTCCTCGTTTACTATGGTTATAAATTATGTGATTTATAGAACGTAGAGAATCATAGTCATTGGGTACTATTAACTCATAAGTGAGCAATTTACTTTGGCTGGCCACAGCCTCCAAGAAACACTTAGGTAGGTATTATAATTTCCTTTCAACTTTTGATGTGTATGACAACCAGTAATCGTTTTGTAAATATGGCGAAGGAAAAATGTTGGCGTAAACCTTGGGTCGATATATATTTTTTGAAATAACGATGTCGGGTCACTGGGATTCTCCTGTGTCGTGGGTGCGTTTACAAACATACAAGTTTATATACACATGACACCCAGAACCGAAACAGCAATTTGTGGATCAAACAAAGAGTTGCTCCGTGCGGGAATCGAACCCGTTACACGTTGCGCGGCAGCCGGTTACTCAGCCAACGCGACAACCGTGCAATCGCATTCATTGGAGGAAGGCATACGTTCAGAAGTCTTGTGGTCATGCTAGCTAAGGAGGAGGCGGGCCGCGTGAGGCAGCGAAGCGCTGTCTCCTCGCAACCCAGCCATCGCGAAGGACACTCCGGGCGTCGGGGATCGCGGGACGATCTCTGACCACCGCACCGCACCGTAAGCGCGGGCCTGCGGACGGCGAGCATGGGTGGCTCCCCGTCCGACCAGAACCAGACCCGAGCGTACGGCGCGTCAGTTCCGCGCGTGCCTCAAAGAAAGCATCAGACCACCACGGATGGGGCCCAACAGGGCTGGTGCCGATTTGGAGTCGCGGAGAACCTAACGGGTTACGGGGGCTCCGGCTAGAATGATTCCCCCCTTAATAAAATAAAAAAAGGCGTACTGTGCCCGACCAATGCATGCAAACTACAAATGGCGAGATAGACGGATTTGTATGAAGTGAAGAGTGACAGACGTGAATAAATTTTGTTTTTATGGAAAATGCAAGTGTGCGTATGAAGTTCAGCGTACGTGGACACGCCTTAGGCAACGTCTTTGTTTTTGAAATCCGTACATCAATAGGCAATTATTTATTTCACAACGATGCACTCAGTCAGACCCTGAACCATTCACTTCAATTCTTTTCTGATTAGACCATTTTAATGAATGTAGGTTAATTAGTTTACATTTCACATATTAAAGCCAACTTCAAATATTTGAATGTTTCCAAGGAAATCTATAAACCATTTGCAGAGCGGAAAAATAAATGCAATAAAACAATCCTAAATATTTATTTTATATTATGTTTTAATTTTTCGAAACCACTTGATTATTGTTTGTTTTTAATGCATGTTTGAGTTTTATTTATTAATTTTGTATTATGATTTTTTCCGGTAAACGAGCAGACGGATCACCTGATGGTAAGCAATCGGCATTGCCCATGGACATCTGGAACACCAGAGGCGTTACAAGTGCGTTACCGGCCTTTTGGGGATTAGGAGTTTGAGGATCGTTGGGGATTCAGGAATTGGGGAGATTGGGGAAGGGGAGGGTAATTCTCCGGCCATTAGGCCTAAAAAGAGATTGTGGGATGAACTTTACACGACAAGGATTGGTCGCAGAACGTTTTAGGTACACAGAAAGGAGTAGAAAAATGGTAGGAATGTATTTACTTTGCACTGAAACAGGAAAATTACAACTGAAAATAAGCAATTATTATCTTCTTTATTATGGTATGGGCTGGCAAACAAGCCGTCGGTTTGTCTGATGGCAAATTGGTAAACAATCGGCGTCGCCCATGGACACTGGGAACACCAGAGGCGTTACAAGTGCGTTACCGGCCTCTTGGGGATTAGGAATTTAAGGAATGTTGTAGATTCAGTAATTTGGGGTGATTTGGGAAGGGAGGCGGTAGTTGGGCCTCCGGTAACCACACACACGACGAAACATAACACAAGCGTTGTTTCACGTCGGTTTTCTGTGAGGCTGTGATATCACTCCGGTCGAGCCGGCCCATTCATGCCCAAGCATGGCTCGTCCCACACTTAAAGTTAGGTAAAAGTAAAAGAAAATAAAGTCAAATAATTATAAGTGTCATACATACTACGTCATAAGTATCATTTTGTCGAAATTATCTTTTTTTTAACGAAGCCCTTCTTAATATCGATATAGCGACAGAGCCCCACTTGTTTTTTCATCTACTGTTTAGATCATGGTGTCATCCTTCAGTCTAGATTCACAAAGCATATGTCTAGGTCTAGTTAAACTAACACTTATCTTATTAGGTAGATGCTTATTTAAGTCAAAGATATATGTTTAGCAAATTATATATAGGCAATAATGTTTGAGCCACTTGTGTAAACAACATAACAGGAATGGTAACATAGAGTATAGTGATATACAGAGACTGTATTGATCAAAAACTGGGATGATAGCAAGATTGTTAGACAGTTATATGGGCATATTTGTGTCAGAGTTGAGTTCAGAACCAAATTGTAGAATTTGTACGTAATGAACTGCACGGTTGGCGCGGTGCCTGGGCAAATGGCTGCCGCGCAACGTGTTACGGTTTCGATTCCCGCACGGAACAACTCTTTGTTCCATAGATTGTTGTTCCGGGTCTAAGTGTTATATGTATGTGAACTTGTATGTTTGTAAACGACACAGGAGAAAATGCTAATGTGGGGCAACATTAAAAAAACATTTTTTTAATCGTTGAACCAGTAGGTAATGTTTCAATTGAAGTCTTTATTAGACGGATTCCGTCTACTGTTGAACAAAGGCCTTCCTATTTAGAGAGGGTTCCTCATAGTCTCCATATTTAGCAAATGACGCGACGTTGGTATTGTAGTTAGATCGCTGAAAATTTTATTATGCTACTAAACATGGTACAATCTGTCGTGGTTTGACGCAGTTTAAGACGCTGTGTAATGCCCTCTACACACATTACGATCATCGATAGGATACCTATGCATAGTTTATTGTAAGGTGTAGCCTGTTTAAGAATGCCCACAATTTCATCAATTACGTTTCATTTAATCATTTAAAATTAATTTAATAGTATCATAGTATTATGTTGATTGAAAACAAATGCAGTCTCTGTTACATTGTATCCCAGCAAAGGTAACCTGACACTGAAGGTCGGCCCGTGTCGATTTATTTGCATGCACGAATTGACTTATAACTGTATTGTGTATATATTATCCGTTGTATTGATGATTACTTACTTAGGTTATTTGGAACATACTATCTTTGCAATTGGCTGAACGTCTGTACATCTACTGAATTTGTTGAACAGATTGTATGTAAGTACCTACAGCGGTTAAATGTGACAATTTTGTTCCCTGAAACAACAACACTGACCAACAGCCACTTATATATTAAGTTTATGTGTAGACGTCATATCCAGTATGTCCAGGTGGGCAAACGTTTATAGAGATTTTATCCTACTTTGCATGTGTCGTCTCAAAAGTTCGACACTTGATGAAATAGGCTATGAGGTATAGACAAAATGAGGGAGCACAAAGTTACTTCATGGTTACTTGACTCAATCCAATTCAAACATGCCTGTTAAAACAGTTTGTAAATTAAAAAGTAAATAATATATGACACTGTCAACAATTGAACTATGTCGGTCGTTATTGTTGACAACCAAATTATCGTATATACATTTTTATAATACCTATTTTTATCACGACTATACCGATGGCAAGGACCACACGACAGATCCTCGACTTCACTCTCGGTACGTTCTGTTTCAAAATATTTAGCAGAAACTGTTGCAAAACAAAAGTGGGTTATGCAACAAAATAAAGAATGTCCATTTGAACCTAGTTTATTATAATACTTTAGATACTGACGAATATCTTGAAATATATCCGCATTTGGTTTGTCCACAGTTTCTATGAAAAAACTTCGGCCCGTCGTTTCAAAAGTTTGGGGAACAACTAAGGGTTACATTATGCAAACCCGTGGCAAACCGCTCGTGAATAATAGAGGAGTAGATAAATTGGAATCTCTACTAGATATCGCGGCAAGCAAAATATACGTAAATTTACAATCACTCCGGGACAGACAGCTACCTGCAGAAGCTAAATATCTTGAAAAAGAATTAATTACAGTCAGAAGAAGGATTGATGGTTTAGGACAGACAAATGACACAGTAGATATGAAAGACACGACGTCTAAATATAGTGATAGTTCACCAACGGAACACGCGTCGACGTGTAAATGTTGTGGTGGTAGTTCAGTAGAGAAGAAAGAATCGAAAGAATCGTCGTCTAATTGTGATCGTTTTACAAAGTAGGAAGACATGAAGCCTAAATGCTAAGAGTTACAATACAAAATCTCAAATAGTTGCTCAATGTTATATAATTTATGTAATTTGGCTGTGGGCAGGCATATTACCAATGGCTATGAAGTGCCCTGTGAATATTTCAAACAGAGACACTGTTTAAAATCTTCACGGAAAATATTATGTAGGTAGTGAATATTTCGGTGTACCTTATATAAATGAAAGAAGGTAACTTTTTAATAAAACTCAAAAATATTTCAGGTATTTCAAAAAGCCTACGTAATGCTGCTGCTACATCATGGAAATATTTGAAAGTTGAAGCAGTACCACCATTGACTTATGGCTTCTTTAATGGAGCACCTGGGCAGAAATTGGAAAGCGTTGTTGGAAATTTTGCAAACAATATCATAAAGGCAATGGAAACTCGGATCAAAGAAATAGACGCAGCGGCTGAAAGACAAAAGCGTGAGCTCGAAGCAGCGATAAAAGCACGCGAAGAGAAAGCTAAAGCTGATGCAATAAAGAAAGAAGCTGAACGGCTCAAAGCTCAAGCTAAGAAGGCAGCTGAAGCGGTAAAAAAAGCTAAAGTTGAGGCCGAGCAGAAGAAACCTGAAGTGAAAGCTGCAAAAACGAAAGAGAAACCAAAAGAGAAACCAAAAGAGAAACCAAAAGAGAAACCAAAAGAAAAACCAAAGAAAAAGGCCAAAAAGGAAGCAAAACGCAAACCAAAGGAACAAGGAAAGAAAAAGTAGCCATGAGGGAAACAAAGTTAACTCAATATTTTTGTACATAATTGGATTTTTTATTGATATTCTTTACATTTGCAACTTTATTTTTTTAAGTAGATACAGAAGTACCTGCGTAAACATGTTGTTTAATATAATACTAGGCTCAACGATCTAAACTGGATGTTGGCCTCCGATACGAGGTTTCGGTCAATTCTCGCTGTTCTTGGTTGTTTCTTGCCAATTAAGGTTTTTTGATACGTTTTTATTTTGTTTTGTTGATAAAGTTATTTCAAACAATTAATTTTTTAATATTTTAATTTCTGTGCATTGGTTACTTGTTTTTTTTTTAGTTTCAGTCGTGAAGTAGTCCGAATAACTTGATTCCTTGGTATAATACATTTTTAGATAGTTTAAAACATCACGCTACGATCATTAGGCATCGAGCAGAGTGGAGGAAACCGCGTAGTAATAGCTAGTCTTAAATTCCTTCCTAGTCGTCTTCTTCATTACTGAAGGTCGTGTCTAGTCTGGTGCACGCGTCACTTGATGCACAACCCTCCTCCAAACGCCCCTGTCCTCTGCGGTCTTTATGGCTTGTGGAACTGTCAGGCCGGTTAGGTTTTTTACAGCATCCAACCACCGGGTAGGTGAGCGACCGCGAGGTCTTTTCCCGTTAACCCGACCAACAACCACAAGCTTCTCCAGATTGTTGGGGTCTCTACGCGCAATGTGGCCAAAATAAGTTAATATTCGCTGCAGGCATACAGTGGACAGCCTCGTAGTAATTCCGATCTCCTTGAGAATGGAGACGTTGGTGCGACGAGCGGTCCAGGGAATACGGAGCATACGTCTCCAGCACCACATTTCAAAGGCGTCAATTTTTGCTCTCTCAGTTTTCCTTAGGGTCCAGGATTCGGCGCCATACAAGAAAATGGAGAAAACCAACGCACGCATCAGCCTCACTTTGGTCTTGCGACATATATTTCGGTCCTTCCATATCTTGGTGAGTTTCGTCATTGCTGATTTGGACATCTGGATTCTCCTTCTGATCTCTCCGTCGCTGCCACCCCCACCATCGATAAGAGAGCCCAGATAAATAAACCGATCCACAAACTCCAAGTCTCTGATTCATGTGAGCGAGTGCATGTCCCCATTCTGTCCACAACGAGCACCTTGGTCTTGTTTTTATTTATGGTGAGACCAACCAGTTCGCTCTCCTTCTCTACTCTTGCAATCAACTCAGCCATCTCGCTCTCGGACGATGCAAACAAGGTAGTATCGTCCGCATACCTTAGATTGCTGATTCTCCTGCCACCAACAGACAGCCCACGCTCCCACCCCTCCAGAGCTCGTCTCATTATGTATTCCCCATATATATTAAAGAGAATGGGAGACAGGATACAGCCCTGCCGGACTCCCCTCCGAGGCCTAAATGGATGCGACAGGACGCTGTTTACTTTCACCACGGTGCTTCCATCCCTGTAAAGATTAGCAATAAGAGCCACAAGGTGTTTCGGTACTCCCATTTCCCCAGGATTTTCCACAGGCATTCCCATCTTACACAGTCAAAGGCTTTTGAGTAATCGACGAAGCACATGAACATTGGGATGTTGAATTCGCGACATTTTTCTATGATTTGCCTGATGTTTGCGATCTGTTCTCTAGTGCCTCGTCCCTTTACGAATCCTGCCTGCTCCACTGGAATCTGCCACTGCAGAAATGCCTTAAGACGCTCATTAACTACGTACAGAAGAACCTTACTAACATGAGAAATGAGCGCCACGGTTCTGTAGTTTCCGCAGGACTTCGTAGATCCCTTCTTATGTAGTGGAATCAGTACGGATTCCCTCCACTCCTTAGGCCAGCAACCAGTCCTCCATATCTGATTGCATAGATTTTGCAGAAAATTGACTCCAGAATCACCTATTTGCTTCAGGTCTTCAGCAAATATGGCATCAATGCCGGGTGATTTGTTTGCTTTCAATTTCTTTATAGCAAATTCGATTTCAGACTTCAGAATCTCTGGTTCCAGAGGTATGCTGTTGAAGTTGTCCTGGGGGTCCTCCGACGCTGCCGGATCCGCATATAAGGTTTCACAATATTCTCTCCATCTGTTGACCACCCCATCTATGTCAGTTATTAATCGACCATTTGCGTCCTCTACAGCCCAGGTCCTTGGTTTGAACTCACGCGTTATTGATTTTATTTTCATAAACAACTCCCTGGACTGCATATTCTGTGCATGATCTTCAATTTCCGTACAAATGTTGTTATAGTACTTGTTTTTATCTTGCCGACAGCGACGTTGAACTTCCCGCGATAGACTTTTGTATCGTTCTCGGTCATCATCCTTTGAGAGGTGTTTAAGTAGTTCTTTCTTTTCTTTGATAATGTTCCAAGTCTCATCCGATAACCAAGAATAGCGTGGGGCGCCAGATGTTCCAGTTTGACTCTCCCTGTGCGCTACCTGTAATAGTTCCTTGAACCTGTCCCAGCCGTTATTCACGCTCAAACCTCCATCTATCGGTGCTGCTGTTATTTCCTGCTGAAATCTTGCTTTGAACTTTATTTGTTCACCGGGTGTAAGCCTACGTTTTTTCTTGTCAGTGACACGAGGGCATTTTTTCAGCTTGATCGACATTCTGCTTACTAAAAGCGAGTGGTCACTGCTGCAGTCCGCACCCGGATATGTCTTGGTGTTCATAATGCACGACTTCCACCTCTGAGGCACGGCGATATAGTCGATTTGGTTTCTCGTTCTATCTCCAGGTGAAGTCCACGTGTATAGACGTCGGGGGTGGTGTTGAAACCAGGTGTTCATTATAGTGAGGGAATTAGCGGCACAAAATTGTAACCATCTGTCTCCTCTTTCGTTCCTCTCACCCAATCCAAAGCGTCCAACCACCTCTCTCAGATAATCGTCCCCCACAGTAGAGCCTACTTTCGCGTTCATATCTCCCATCACGATATTAATTTCTCTGCGAGGTAAAGAATTGTACGTGTCCTCCAGCTTATTGTAGAATGCTTCAATAGTCTCCTCATCGGCAGCGCTGGTAGGGGCGTACACCTGTATGATGTTCATACGGCATGGTTGCGTGTTCAGCTTGATTGTGATTATACGGTCACTCACAGGATTGTATTCAAGCACACATTTATCCATTTCAGCCGTAACAGATATCGCCACTCCATTCTTGCTTTCACTTTCAGGTCCCGAGAAGTAGACAGTATGCCCTCTGTTCGTTTTGTAGAACCCTGTACCTCTCATATGGGTTTCGCTGAGGCCTAATAAGTCTAGCTTGTACGCTGACTGCTCCTCATCTATCATTTCCCTCTTCACTTCTCGGATCATACCACGAACATTCCATGTCGCAAGCGTTGCCACCCTTCTCAGCGACCGCTGGTTCCTAGATGTTCTCCCACCTTCACCAGTAGCATTTACTCCACACTGCGCCCGATGAGTCACTCCAGTGTGGCCAGTAGCACATTTCACACCATGCGACCTGGGATCGTCATGGCGCCGGGCGGCGGCCGGGTCGCATGCCAAAGCATCTCTAATCGCATTTATGTCCATACTAGATTTCTTGGGATGTTAGTGCAGTGGTTTCCCGTTGCCTTCTGCACCAGGTCTTTCGAGGAGTATTTTCTCCTCAGGCCTCTGTAGCCTCATCCAGATAGTTTCCTTCCTGGGTTTAGGTTATACCGCCTATGCTCGGTCGCCATTGCCTCGTCTGTTGTCTAGCAGGGAGCACCGCGACAATGTTAAATCGCCGCCGTCAGCTATTCTATAAAGAACCACTTACGCGTGCAGGTGAGGTTGACAATTGGGCCGAAGTAGATCTAATTCCAGCCCCTTACTCCCCAGTCTTAAATTTAAATTAGTCTTAAATTATAAAGTACTAATTAAGATTACTTCGGGTATTTTCTCGATTGGGGCTGCGAACCATGAAACTCAAGGTCGATGATTGTTTCGAACTAACCCAATTAGTATTTGTAAGCTAATTATCTTATGATAAAGAATGGTAGTACATATCCGATTGGGACCCGATGTCCAACAAAAAATAAGTATTGGGTTGCATAACACTTAGCAATAGCACGGATTCCCAATCAAATTTGGATGGTGCTCAATAGGGCTACAAAACACGATGTCCAAAAAAAGGTTGACCATCATAGTAACTAATTTGTATTCGTACGCTATTTAATGATCTGTCCCGAACAAAAACACAATTGATTTCATAACATTTAGTAACAGCGCGCAGTCTACTAAAACGACAGCAGGTTTAATGGTATACTATAAGCTGGTACACGAGCAGACGGATCACCTGATGGCAAACAAACGGCGTCGGCTATGGACAGCAGAAACACCAGAGGCGTTACAAGTGTGTGGCCAGCCTTTTGGGGGGCTAGGGGATTCGCGGATTGGGGTAATTGGGTCTACAATAACCTCACACGATAAAACATAACGCAATCGTTGTTTCACGTCGGTTTTCTGTGAGGCCGTGGTATCACTCCGGTAACACCGGCCTATTCGTGCTGCAGCATGGCTCTCCCACACTTTATAAATAAATTCCACAAATTCTGAGTAAGTATAGAATAGACAACCTATCTTAGGCTGAAAATATACCCGACTGATGGTAATAGGCTCAGCAACTATCGACGTCATCGTAAGGGTATGGAATAATGGATAAGTTAATATCGTCCCGAAAACTACTCTGTTATTGAAAGTGCTCAAACTCATACTGCTAATTTACTTACTTGGTATTCTATTAATTTTCTTAAAAGAATCGCCGTTTTATTTCAATTCACGTACCTACCTAAAACATAGTCACGCGCACCCCATTAGCTATCTATAGGCTTAAACGAATAAGGTACTTACATAGCTACAAAAATGAAGTGCAAACCGTAAAAAGGTTACGCTTGTAAACCAAAACCTCCTTTAAAGTCCTTTATTCCCAAAATTATAGAAGTGTAATTATTTTTTATTGAATTTAATTGCATTATCTGTGGAAATCATGCATAGGCGACGTTTGTCACATTTTGTATCATCAAATTATTAAACCTATTTTATTGGAAACAAGGAAAGGAATCGGTTATAATTTACTAATCAATAAAGTTTACAAAAACAATGGCCTACAGCTTAAATTTGTCAAAATTCACAAATGTGTTTCGTAAGTATTTATCTACATTCCTCTTAAACGTAGCTCAGAGTCAGCTCCAGAGTAAGGATATTCACTGAGAGCTGAAGGTCGAGTTCAATGGCGTCCCATTGCAGCATTTGCTGCGGACGAAAACGGCTTGATGGAGTATTCTGTGCTATGATAGTGATGCTCATTATTCACTAGCTTTTAGCCGCGGCTCCGCTCGCGTTACAAAAGAATAAAAAGTAGCATATGTGACATATACCAATACACACAGCGCCATCTATACCAATATCGGGAATATCAAATTTTTTCGGGATAAAAAGTACCCTATTATTTAATCCAGACTACTAACTTTACGTCTGCAAAAATTCAATGCAATCGGTTGAGTAGTTACGGCGTGAAGATGGAACAAACAAACAAACTCACTTTCCGATTTATAATATTATATTATGTGTGTGTAATGTCCTACATCTCGACTCGTGAGAGTCGGTAATATTATATTAGTATATATTAGTATTAGTATATTAGTATTATTAGTAAGGATAGTAAGGATTTAAGATGCAACGGAATAGAATAGGCCACAGCCGTTCTGTTGTAACACAAAAATCAAAAATAATAATTAAAAAACCAAAAAATAACTGTTATTAGTCGTACGTACTGATATGTTACCCATCCACTGATATGTAAGAAGTCGGTGCCACAGTAGTTATTTTTTGATTTTAAACCATATCATTTTCCCCACAACGTATTGAGACTAGCCCCCATAACAAATTATACTCGTGAAAAGATCTTTCTAACGACATACGTCTGTTCGGTATTGGTCGGTAGGTAAACTGATCGTCATCATATAAGTAAGGTAAGTATTACAAACCCCAAAAATGTTAGGATGAACCCAATACAATATCTAGTAATTGTATGAAGTCTGGAATCACCTTATCAGACTTCATGCATTTACATACAAAAAAATAAAAATCAGCAATATACTGCTGTACCTACCTTGATGACAATTAGTTCCTAACCTCTGCCACATATTAAGCTGGTATCCTAAAATTTGTTTTTAGGCAGCAGATTGGCACTGATGGTAGAAATAACTGATGTATACCGACCTCACATCTCGACCCATAAGGAAAAATTGATGGGATTGATTAAGGGTGAGTTACCTTGATTATTGAAACCTTCATAAAGTTCTGTGTTCTGTGTAGTCCATCCTCTGGTTGTGAGTGTCCATGGGCAGCGCTGATCGCTTACCATCAGGTGATCCATCTGCTTGTTTACCTCACATTTCATTAAAAAGTCTCAACACAATATTACGGTACTTGGTTATGTACTCATTCATATTTTAATTTAGAAAAAGCTGAGGCAGCTACCAAATCGGAATTGGCGAAGAAGATGAAAGTTCTTAAAGAGTACAAATTGGAATTTTCACCGCCACGACCGGCAGAATTGACGGTAAGACTTTTAGGTGGTATAGATCTCACGGGTCTTTAGGTACTATACGCCCTTATTTGCCTTAACAAAAATAATAATCAATCATGTATTTTTCAGTCATGTATATAGTGTGTGATATGCTAAACTAGGTAGGTCAGTACTTAATTAAATATCAATTAATAGGCATATGCCTAGACGTGTAAGTAAATGATTAGTTAATAAACCAGAAAATGTAAATGCAGGTGCAAACAGTAATAAAATTGACGATGGTTGCAGTTCTCATAGTAAAACCGCTAATACTTCCACTGGATATGGCTAGGCCCGCCTTGGGATGCGTGTTGACATTCAATGCCATAGTCATGCCAAAGTCACAGAGAGACTGTTCCTCATGAGTAGCGTGCGCGGTTGCGGCGATGTCACGCAGCTTTCTGGCCCGTAGGCTGCGCGACATCGTTGGCATCGTGGTCGGCAACACACTCGTGACCCCTCTGGTATTGCTGATATACGTACTTATGTTATGGTTGGGGTCGCTTATCGTTGGACAGAGCCCATGTGGACCCGATGGGCTCCTGAAACTGAGTGAAACTGATGAGTTTCGTTGCTAACGATGGTAGGAAGAATTATGAAAATGAACTGTATAAACAAATCTACAAAGTCATTCTGTATGTCATTCACTTCAGTTAAAACCCCAAAGGTTATGAACAGAGGGTCTCTACCTTGTAGTCTCAAAAACAGATGAATCAATTTTCATAACTTTAAAGAGATTATGTAATTCCTATGAATTAGATTATTTTTTTAAATACCTTAAAATACTGACACCTACGACTTTCATTATTTATTTATTATTATTTATTTATTTTCAGCAATGATCGTCCCACTGCAAGGCAAAGGCCTCCCTACCCACATTCCACTTCTCTCTATGTGAAGCTTTTTGCGGCCAATCCTTGTCATAGATGTCTAATTCGTCCCTTTTGGGCCTACCGCGACGTCTACTGACGTTGAGGACTTTGATTATGATATTAATTTAATTCCTTGTTCACAGAAATTGTTCGCAGACTTGGAATTAGTTCAAGAGTTTTTCAGCAACAAGTGCTACAATCACATAACAGTTCGCCAAGCCTGGCTACTCTTCTTGGTATGCACCGAAATATCGATGTGGTTCTTCCTTGGAGAAACTATTGGAAAACGACATATCGTCGGATACAAAGTCTAACTGTTACCTACTCGTTATTGCCTATTTGTTATTTTTAAACAGGTAGATATCTCTTTTTTACTTTCTATGTGTAAAATTCCTGTAAAGTAAGTACCTACTAACTAATATTACAATCGTAAATAAATAAATACAAAGTGATAACATAATTGCATAGTATTTTATTCCCAGTCTTAGTAGTTACCATCTGCCGCCCATCCCAGTCTGAATAGTTACCATCTACAACCCTTCAAAAGGTGTACGGTCGCTACACAACATTGTGGTGAACTTAACGGGTTACCCGGGCTCCGGCTTTTTAGTCAGTATCAGTCTGACACTCCCTCCCGCCCTCCCGCCTTCACCCAGGCGGGAGAAGTAATTCGATGGTTGTCCCAACTTAAAAAAAAATCTCGATCTCGCGAGATCTCGATCTCACGAGATTTTTGTTTAATATTAGAAGAGAAGACTGGTTATTTCTTTCATTTGGTAGTTGATAGTTACGTACGTCAATGAAGAAGTATTAACAACTTAAAATTCATTAAAAATCTAGCATCTGCCTCCAACTTCGTCCGCGTCGATAGGAACCGAACCCGCGACATATTGCGCTATAGGTAGTTTCTCGCGCAGGCACAGTATGATCATAGTATCAACCTTGCTTTATAAAAATCCAAGTCCCGTACTTTATTATAATTTGATTAGGTACAAAGATTTCAAAGAAACAATCTAATGAAATTCGATAAAGTAATAACAGTTGTAGAATAAAACATGAAAATGTATTTTTTATGTTTGCCACACCATGTTTTGCAATTTAATTTTTTTAATGATATGGCTCTTTTATGGTCGGTATACCTATTACATGTTAATTGATTAGGTACATTTATATGCTTCGCTCACTACGTAAGCACTTGTAAATTATTTTATTCACATTCACAAAATTACATTTCTAAAACCGCTGTAGAAGTAATATTATAGTACCAGGCGTTCAAAATAGCGGTGAAGGTGCAATGCGGTGTTTCCGAGGGAACGAGAATTATGAAATTATAATTGGAATGCAATTAAATCCAGTAATAAAATCATAGACAGTGTATTCGGAGGGCTTAGGTACGAATGTGTTTTATGTTTAACGATATTGAAACGAGACCGCCTTGGGCGCCCTGATTGGTTGATTCAGTGGAGCCGGCAAATCAGAGCGCCGAACGCGGTGTCATATTCGGTCGGAACTCGTACTAAGCCCTCTGAAAGTGCTCGTGTTCTATATGAAATTATCGTCATCTTTACAGTTCGACAAAAATGTTTTGTTGGTGTTGTAACGTGATGTTGCGGCGAGTTAAGTTTTATTCAATATGTTTCGCATTTGGTATCAGTGTTCTCCTATTTTTTGTTGGAAATCGATATTATCCAAATAATACTTATTATCGTCCGTTTATTGAAAGCCGGAAAAATGTAAAAAACTTTTTAAAAGTTGGAAATGAAGCTTACACGGTACTCAATATTCCCAAAATCTTATATGATGGATCGCCAGACATCAAGATATTACTCGAGAAAACACGTTCCATAATCAAATACGAGCTGTCTAAGTATACATTTTCACAATTTGGTGCTCAAGCTTTGGAAAACTTAGTATTAGAGTCCGGGGGACAGCCTTTACGCAGTTTAATCATATCTACATGGAGGTCTGGTACGACTTTTCTTGGTCAGTTATTGAATGCTATCCCCGGTACTTACTATCACTATGAACCACTACTTAAATATGGAATTGTACAAATAAGGGGGCCACCGGATGGTGATAAAGCTATAGACAATATCAAGTCTATGATGAAATGTGATTATAAAGATTTAAAAGATTATTTTGATTTTGGGAAGAAAAATTTGGAACAGTTTCACCACAACACCAGACTATGGGACCATTGTAAACATAAGAGGAAACTTTGTTATGATGCTAACTTCACATCACGGATATGTAAGCTGTTTCCGTTCCAAACCATGAAGGTTGTAAGATTGAGGCTGCGACTCATCCAGGATGTTTTAAAAGATAAACAGTGAGTATAGTTTTTACAATTTATATATTTTTGCTTTTACAGTGCATGTTTTGAGTATAAATACAAGATTATTTGTAGGTACCTATTATTTTAATATTTAGACAAAGCTTTCACTCACAGTTTAATCAAATATACAATTTTTTGGTAGTCATCCTGAACTATGAGATTGATTTGACATGAGATTTTGCTAATAAAAGCAATAGTTTTTCTAAAAACTGCAAATTTAATATTCTTCTCTGCTGACACCCCTTGGTGGAATTAATCGTGTAAATGTTGTGAAGTAAATATTATTTTATATCTCTAAAGTTATTGTTGAAGTTGGTCCTAAGTAAGTAATAATAAAAAACAATGTATAATGTTCTAGGCTTAATGTGAAGGTGATACTGTTGATCCGTGATCCTCGAGCTGTAATGCAATCCAGACAACACCGTACCTTTTGCCAGACTTCTGCTGACTGTTGGGATCCTCCACTACTTTGTGCCGACATGATCAGTGACTATGTGGCAGCGGCTCGCATACAAAAGAAGTATCCTGACCGACTTATGTAAGTTAGATCATTTTTGGGCAACATTGAATTAGAACAAAAATGCAAAAGTCCGAACTGCAACACAAATTCGGGTCCTAATGATCATATTCATAGCGCGATGTTTTGTTGCCTAACTCAATAAATGCACTACCCAATCGCAAGGTAAACCACCACCCTGATGGTAGGCAATCGGACGCCACCCATGACTACCCTAAACACCAGAGGCGTTAAAATGATTTTCAATCATCGACAATTGTTTACACACCAACATAAAATGAGTTACTTACACAAAGGGAAAAAGTGCTACAAACTTTTACAGATAAGAACCACATAACCACATGTACAATCATTAGCAGCAAGAAAATTAAATAATAATATTAAAATACATGCTGACGTACGCTTTAATTCTCATTCCTCCGTTCCAGGGTGTTGCGGTACGAAGAGCTGGCATTGCAACCTAACGTAACAGCTTATCGAATATTAAAGTTCCTAAAGATTAGTGCCACGGGATTACTAGACAAGTTCTTGGTTTTGCACACTAACGTGGATGTTGCTGGAGTTAGCTCCACGTTTAGAGTATCGAAGGTGGTGCCTTTCAAATGGAAGAATACTCTCAACTTTACTTATGTGGATGAAATACAGGTTTAGCCCATTATATTAAGAAAACTGACACCCCAGTTGTGTGTCTGTGGATGGAATGCCTATAGACAGAAACATCCTGCGATACTCAGAGACATTTAATGATTATTTAAACGCCATTATTTTAATTCTCGTAATTAAGTTGAGTGTTTTAATTGTGATCATTTCGCCACTCGTAAACTATGCTGGAGTTTGGTGTCCTGTGGCCGGCGGCTGTTTCTTTGTGGGTACGCGTCGGAATGAATCAGAGCTCAGCAGAGTTGTCACTAAAACTGTCTTTGTTTGACATTAAAAAATGTGAAATAACCCCCAATTAATTAAAAAAAAAAAGAGTAAACGTCAAAAGAGACTAACTCTTATAATTGCATTTTTACATTTTGTTTGTATGTATATACATGTACTATCGGTTATATATGTTATTCTATTCTCAATTTTTCACACACACACACACACACACACACATATTCAGCTAAATTTATATTATTTATACAATTGCATGTTTATTTTTTGTCTTCATTGAGGGGCGGCACCGCCGTCCGTGAGTCACTGCAGGGTGCCACCTGAAAACCAGCGTTGGGCACAAACGTCCAACTATATGCTGAGGTGGAGGCCCTTTTGGCATTAGCACGCGCAAATTAAAATTAATATTATTATTTTGTTTATTAGATTTTTTTTTTATTGTCTATTCAAAATTCTGTATGTATTGTATGTATTCTGTAGATGTATTTTTATTTTTTTATATTCTTTGTTTTCTGTGCGTGTAATTGCCAAATAAATGATTTTTCTTTCTTTCTTTCTTTCTTTCTATTCCTTAATAACGATTTTGTTCCGAAAACAATTGCTAAAGACTGGATTAAGTAGCCATTAAACTGTCAAACACCAAGCGGTCACCGGTGACCGCGACCTATTGTTCTTTAATTGTGTCTATAAAACCGGTACTCGACGAGTTAAATAATAATAATAATATAATAAAAGATTTATTTATTATCTCTCTACATCTAATCAGATGCAAACTTACTCCTTTGTGAGAGACTGGAGTCCATACTAGGATTCCCTGGGTGACGGATCTCCAGGCTCCCTCCTCGGACCAGTTACAGATTATAAATATCTATCATTTCTTAGATTAAATGACTCTGAGTAAGGCGGCTAGACTCATAGCGTGTTCGATCATCAAACATTTTTGCATGCATACGTTTGTTTAAAATTGTAGTACAATGTTCAAGGCTCCTATATATACTAAAACTGCGTTGAGCTAAACTGGGGTCGTAAATATTTATTTCTAGATGTACAAACTTGGACGTCAGTCCTAAAGTTTAACAAACTTCCTACCAATTTACTTACCTACCGAAAACCTACGGAGTAAATCGTAGTGCGTAGTAACATTATTGAAAAGGTGGGATTATAAAGGCGAAATAAAATATTATTCAGATTTCTTTCAAGCATGGGATCTCAACGTCTTATTTTTGTGTTACAGAGAGCGTGCCAAGAAGCCATGTCTCTATGGGGCTATAAGATGGCGAAAAACGAAACCCATTTGAAAAGCAAAAATTTCATGCCCTTGGACAATTATACGATCTCATAATGAATACTGAAATATCGCAGGATATAAAGAAAATATTTTTTTCCATGTTAAATGTACACACGGCTACACATCGAGCTTTACATAACCAGTATAAACTGAACGTTAAATGTGCGGAAAGATGATGCGACGCGACACCAGGATAAACTGGTTTTGTATAGATTGATATGTGGCCGTGCCGACACCCCTCCTTTATGTCCTAATGGCTCCAATGATGTAAACATTTTATCACGACTGTAACTGCAACACGATTAAAATAAAGCCATATTTTTATTTATTTAATCTTGTACACCATACATAAATTAGTGGTATCTAAATAAGGCGAACCTAATGCCATATGGCATTATCCCCCAGTCAACCATAGGGTTTAAACAGAAAATCTGCGAAAATAAGGTACGGAGAATTAAATAACAGCAGAAAGAAAATATAGGTAATAATTATATAAGTAATACAGGTATATTACATTATAGTAAATATATGTACATATACAGTGTCCCTGAAATCGAGGTAACCAAATGATGATCGGCAACATTCGATAAGTTACCTGAAAAATATAAAAAAGTTCAAGTCAGTAATTATTTAAATTACAGTGGCTTATGTGTTCTTCAGGGAAATGAACACCCTGTTTTTCTGTACCAGTCTTTTGACTCTTGTTGCTATTTTTTTTATTTTTTCGTCTGTAATTTTACTTACGTTATCCTGAATAGTGCTTCAATAATACGGAATGATCAATTGTAAGCTACTAACTGCTTTAGTTTGGAGATGTGAGATATCATGATTCGTCAGAAAATTATGGAAGTAAAATATTCACCTTAATATAAGTGAAAGTGACTTAACTAACTTTTAATATTGTACTGCACGGGCAGTAGGTACCTGCAATTTTTTTTATGAAGGTCCCAGTAGAGTGTTACACATTCTATCCTGTATAGAAAGTCCAAGAAAATCTCCTGTGAAATTGAATCAAAAAGCATTTCTAGAAAGTAATAGTTGATTTCAGGTAGGCAGTAAATAACACCCGGAACAGCCGTTGACACTGATGTGGAAATTTATGTTCAAACTCTCTGGACGGCTATGTAAAGAGATGTTTTTTTTTTATTCTATGGAACTTACTTATAATAGCTACCTACTAACTTACTTACGAATAAATAGTAACGTAACCTATTTAATTGACATTTCATAGGGCCAAGTATCAGAACGTATCAAGTTTCTAATAAAATAATCTACCGTGCAAAACGTTCGTCATAGTTAATTAGGAGGTACCTAGGCATCTATAAGTTTTATTAAATGATACATCGAAGTTTAAAATGCGAAACGCATTCACTCTAGTTTTTTTAAATGGCCGCCATAACCTCCCAAAACTGCTGCATCTCCTGTAAACCAAGATCTACAGTAGATACAACTATGACAACCGCATTCCAGGAACATGAATAACTGTCTTGGTTCCCGCAGCAAAGTGAATCAGAAGATATTATAAGAGGAGAAGAAAAAAACGATGGTTTCAACTTCCCTCGGTGATTTACTGCAGGAGACAGAATGAATCTATCACTCTAGTTTATACTTACTAATTAAGACCGATGCTAGTTGATTTTATTATATTTTATTTAATTTTAAGACTGATCGTTTCTGTAAAAAATTTTATGGCATAAGCCGGTAAACGAGCAGACGGATCATCTGATGGTAAGCAATCGGCGTCGCCCATGGACACCTGGAACACAAATCCTAATCTTCCATACATTATACACCTATTGTGCTTTAGATTAACGGGTCTTTATTTTAGCTGTAGGTTCCCTTATTTGGCAATCATAAGATAATGATCATTATTTTAATTTTAATTAAATATTAACGAATAGGTATGTGGTTTTATTTAATTAAATAGTTGGGATATCGAGAAATGTAAATATAGGTGTAAGTGCAAACAGTAATAACATTGATGATGGTTGCAGTTCTCATAGTAAAACTACTAAAACTTCCACCGGACGTCGCTAGGCCCGCCTTGCGACGCGTGTTGACATTCAATGCACCCACTGTGACCTTACCTAGGTGCTTCTCGCTATGAGTTGCGCAACTATATAAAATATTTTAAAAAATTACAATATTTAATGATGTCCTCTACTTACACGGATTTGATTTCCTCAATTCGTCTATTAAATTAGCCTCTTTTGGTGCAAATGCCAAAAGGCAACATACTGGCAAAGGATGAGTTAAATTCCCATGCCCAATTCCATACGTGTGGGTTTGCTTAAGCTACAATTAACTCATTGTAGGTACCTACTTACTAAATTTGCCTACAACGAAACAATGAATTCGCAACAATTTGTTTTTCACTGGATATCAAACAACAATTTGCACATTTGCGCAACTGTCTTGCACTAAAATTACATAATTAAATGCATCAACAAAAGTATATACAATTTAATGAATGCTTTATCTATCTTGAAGTCATCCGGTGTCATTTTATTCTAATCTATGCAAATTAAAATTGTTAGGTAGGATAATAATTACAAAAAAAAAAAACACCTGAATAATTACAAGTCGGTATCGGTAAGGATATTCAAAGTCAAGGCATTATATTTTAATTAATTTACAGGCACACGTGGAATTAAGGTAGTCAAACAGTCATATCACAATATAATAGATGTTTAGTTTATCTCAGTTATCTAAACAACCAAAAGACACAATTATTTAAAAAAAACATGTTCCTGCGTTTCATCAGAGAAGTAAGAAAACGAAAATGAAAGAAAATAGCATTTATACCGACATGTCAAAGGTAGGCACACAAATACAAAGATTATACAAAAGAAAATAAAAGATAAAAGTACCTTCTTATCTAATACAAAATAATAATAAAAAAACTTAAAAGAGTAAAGAAAAAGAACAAAATAAAAACCACAGTATAACAAAATATGCAAACAATAATAGCAGAAATTAAATATAAAAAAAAAACAAAATGTAAAACAACATTAATGTGCGCGTGCCTATGCCAAAGGGGCCTCCACCTTAGAATATAGTTGAGCGTAAGATTTCCGGCCCGGAGCTGCGAACAACCTGATAAGTTACCAGGGCTGCAGCTTGCAGCAGGAGTAAGAACGGAATGGTTTTTGTTATAACTACCTTGAGGCGAATCACTCTGGAGAACTGGAACGATGTTGTTGTCATTGGTGGTTATAAAATTTCAAACTTGCGATACGCAGATGATACCACCTTATTTGCAAGCAATGCGGATCTCACGCAGGAATTATTTCGCAAAATGGAACACGTAAGCCGGGACTTTGGATTGAAAATTAACCAATCTAAAACAAAAATAATGATCGTGGACCGCGTCAAAGACAACTCGCCAGAAGTTACACATATTGCGAATTGCGACGTGGTTTAATCCTATATATAATCTTGGAGCCTTCATATCTAACAGGGGTGGTTGCGTTGATGAAGAGCCGCATGGCTATGGCCAGAACTGCGGTGGAGAAACTGACGAGAGTTTGAAGGAATCGCAACATCACTAAAACCGCCAAGGTCAGACTTATGCAGGCGCTGGTATTTCCAATTTCCCTCTACGTGGCAGAAACGTAGACAGTACGTGAATTGGAAAAGGGGAAGATAGATGCTGTAGAGATATGGTGCTGGAGGAAGGTGCTTGGTGTATCGTGGACTGAGTTCCGCAACAACGTATCCATACTCCGAGAACTCGGCATCACGAAGCATCTATTAACCATAGTACAGACGCGCATACTGCAGTAATTAGGCCACGTCTCCCGTCGTGATAACAACTCCATAGAACGGCTGGTCGTTCAGGGGAAGGTAGAGGGAACCAGATCACGAGGCAGATCACCTATGCGCTGATTTGATCAAGTCCAATCGGCAACGGGAAACCAGTGTCAGACTGCGCTAGACAATCCACAAACAGAGAGAGATGGCGGTAGATCGTGACGAAAGCTGTATCGACCTCTAACACAAATACGGCCGCCTTAGCGTGACCACGACCGCTCTGCCAAGAGCGAAACGACAGAGAAGAAGAAAGCACCAGAATAGTATGTCACGTCGATTATGTACACAGAAGATCCTTATATAAAGCCCAAGTATGTGCGAATACAGGGGGCACACTCTGTCACAGAATAAAAGTCGCCTCCCCCCCCCCCATGACATTACGATTCTCATGAGTTTCTGCGTTTAAACTAAAGTACCTACCTAATTTAAACGAGACCGCATTCGGTGCTCTGATTGGCTAGCTCCAACGAACTAACAAATCAGCGATACCTTAGCGGTCTAGTTTCGATTACTTTAAACGTAACTAAATAGGTACGTACATACATACAAAGATTTCAAACGAGCATTCTGATTCAATTCATGATAGTAATAACATTTGTAGAAAAAAAAACAGGAAATCGTACTTACCTATTTTATTTTTACTACACCATGTTTTTACAATAACAATATTTTAATGATATGGCTCTTTTATCATCGGTGTACCTATTATATGTTACATGTAAATTGAATAAGTACATTTAAATGCTTCGCTCGCTACGTACTTGTACAGTGTACAGACCGTATTTTATTCACATTCACAAACTCATAGTTTTAATACCAGTAAGTAATACCTCTAATACTACTTCTACCGCGGTCCGTGATAGTCTTGCAAACCGTACCTGCAGATTTGTAATTTTTTTTATTATATTTCTTCTAGGAAAAATTGTTTTAAAGTATCTAATCATTTGTAACCTAAATTCTAGAAAAAAGTAATAGTGAGCTTGAGCTTAAAAGTTTAACGTAGTGATGTAACTTGGCCGTGCTATAAAATTAAAAAGTTATTTTGTCAAATTATACGTCAGTCAGTCGTTCAAAATGGCGGTGAAGGTGCAATGCGGTGTTTCCGCGGAAACGAAAATTATGGAATTATAATTTAAATGCAATCAAATCCAATAAAAAAATGATAGACAGTGTGTTCTGGTAGTGCTCGTGTTCTATAATAAATTATCTTCATCCTTGCAGTTCTACAAAATTGTTTTGTTGGTGTTGTAACGTGATGTTGCGGCGAGTTAACTTTTATTCAATATGTTTCGCATTTGGTATCAGTGTTCTTCTAATTTTTGTTGGAAGTCGATATGCAGATAACACTTATTATCGTCCGTCCATTGAAAGCCGGAGAAATGTAAGAAACTTTTTGAAAGTTGGAGATGAAGCTTACACGTTACTCAATATCCCCACAATCTTATATGATGGATCGCCAGACATCAAGATATTACTCGAGAAAACACGTTCCAAAATCAAATACGAGCTGTCTAAGTATAATTTTTCAGAATTTGGTGCTCAAGCTTTGGAAAACTTAGTATTAGAGTCCGGGGGACAGCCTTTACGCAGTTTAATCATATCTACATGGAGGTCTGGTACGACTTTTCTTGGTCAGTTATTGAATGCTATCCCCGGTACTTATTATCACTATGAACCACTACTTAAATATGGAATTATACAAATAAGGGGGCCACCGGATGGTGATAAAGCTATAGACAATATCAAGTCTATGATGAAATGTGATTATGAAGGGTTAGACGATTATTTTAATTTTGGGAAGAAACACTTGTATCAATTTAGCCATAACACCAGACTATGGGACCATTGTAAACATAAGAACGAACTGTGTTGTGATGCTGACTTCACATCACGGATATGTAAGCTGTTTCCGTTTCAAACCATGAAGGTTGTAAGAATGAGGCTGCGACTCATCCAGGATGTTTTGAATGATAAAGAGTGAGTATGATTGTTACAATTCATTTAATTTTTGCTATCACATGTCAAGCTTTTTATAACAATTTTGTTCTGCTTTACAAGATTGTTTTATGTAGGTCCGTATTATTTTAAAATTTGGATACAAAGTTTTCACTCACATTGTAATAATTGTGTTTATTGGTACTTCTCCTAAACTATATGAGATTTTGCAAAGAAAATCAATAGTTATTCTTGAAACTGTAAATTAAATTTTTCTACCAATCCTTGGTGGTATTGTGTAAATGTTGTGGTGAAATATTATTTCATATCAATTATTCTAAAGTTATTTTTCAAGTTGGTCCTATTTGTAATGTGTATTTTAAATTATGTACATGATGAAAATAAGTAATATTAAATTACAATGTATATTTTTCTAGGCTTAATGTGAAGGTGATACTGTTAATCCGTGATCCTCGAGGTGTGATGCAGTCCAGACAACACCGTACCTTTTGCCAGACTTCTGCTGACTGTTGGGATCCTCCACTACTTTGTGCCGACATGATCAGCGACTATGTGGCAGCGGCTCGCATACAAAAGCACTTTCCTGATAGACTTATGTAAGTTATTCTTTGTTTCTACTCTAAAACATTAGCTGAAAGTGCTTAGTGTCATGCTGTTGTACTTATTGTAGTACAATTTAATGTTGTAGGCTATTATTATAGATAAAAAGTTTTCCCTTTATTTTTCTCTGGATAGATATGAAGAGAAATACAGTTAAACTTGGTTAAGTGGGACCTGGATAAGTGAGAAACCTCCATAACTGGACCTCATGCTGAGGTCCCAACACTTTGCCACTGAATTACCTCTGTTAGTGGGACGAGGTAAACCTCTATATCTGGGATTTGTTCTTTCTATTTATCATCATAGTTACCTCTATAACTGAGACAGCGAGTCAATTTTATATGCATAAACCTCTGTAACTGAGATAACATTGTTTGTTTACTCATTCTTATTCTACCCACAAATTCCACACGTAATTCCAAGTCCACCTCTATTAATGGAACCCTCTGTAAATGAGACAGATATTTATTTATACCTGTATATCTGAAACACTGGGTAAGTGGAATACTCTATAAGTGAAACGACATTGCAGGTCCCTTGATGTCTCACTTAACCAGGTTTCACTGTTGTACTTGTCTAACCTTTTTGTTACAAGTACTATTCTCTATCACTCATTTACTTATTTGTTAAATTACAATTGAACACATGTCTTTTGTAAAATATTCATAAACAGTGTGCAATCATAGCCTCCAAGCTGTTTCTGAGATTTTTTGGTAAATTAAATATATTTTGCATATCCTAAGAAATGTCTATTCTTAAAACTTTTAGTAAGTAGGTAGATATTTCTAATTTTACTTTTTTATTTAGCATCATTTGGTATTCTGTTTGTTAATGCATACTTGCATGCTTAAGTATAATTTATTTTGAATTATGTAATAACTAGTTTCTCTAGTATTGCATTTCCTGTCTTTTGAAGTGTCTTATATCATAGTAAACATCAGATTTCAATACTGAATTAAAAATTATTGATTTAGCTAATAAAAAGTGGAAAATTTTAATTACACACAATATAGTAGGTAAACATATTGCATAGCGTGCTATTTGACTCTTTTAATTAGTTATCATTGTATGTAATATGAGCTAATCATGTGCAATTTAAACATTATTATATTGTTAGGTGTATAGAATATAATTTTATTAGGTACATATCTATCTCAACTGTTATTAGTCCAAATAAACAGATACAATTTGTCCTTCTATTCAGCTGATTATGAAGCATACTAATATTTCTACTCTTTGAATAGGGATGATGACATGGTATGAAAATTGAAAATCAAATTAGTCCTTCAATTAGGTAATGAAAAATATATTAGACATATATTTTTTTTTATTTTGATGTATAACTGTATAATAAAATGATACTTAAATGTAACAAAAACAAGTTTAGGAGTGGGGGTTAAAACGTCATTTTTACGTATAAAATGTACATAGAAATGATGTCACGCGACATTTCAAATCAATATATCGTCGAAAGTATTCGTTTCTGTAAAAAAATTAAAAATACGTGTGTAATATTTTTAAATAATCTACCAGACATCATTAGCCTATTGTCGAATCTCGGTTCTGGATTCCCAGTTAGTGCAAATATAATTGAGGACATTTCAGTTTTTCTAAATTCTTGGTTTGTGTGACTCATCATCATCTTATAGGTACTATTATATCCGTCCCTCGCGACCTCGTCCGCGTATAACAATGACTTCTGGCGAATTTAAGATTTTCTAATTAGTTTTTTCTGAGGTTAAATTCAATGCTGTGTACAACAAAGATTTGTTCATCATCATGATGATAAACAACACCAAATGTTGATGAAGCAGAACAAATGTTTGTTTGTGATGATGATAAGATCATCAGTATAGATTGAGTTATATTTCTTGTAAAATGTTGTTCAATTTCGGGATTTCAAAAAATAAACAATGTCATAGGGTTCTTACCCATATAGTATCCATTCCCATAAGGTTTCAGTGAGAACAGCTCTATTTGAATTGCAAATAAATAAGTACAGCGATTGAAAACTCTCAGGCGTCATTTTCCGAGTCTCAAACTATCCTCGTACCGAATTCTACTCTAATAACTTCAAAAGATAGAGAGACCCAGAATAGGGTAGACGACTAATTTTTATTTTAATGTCCGTCTGGTAGATTATTTAAAAACATTAGACACGTATTTTTTATTTTCTCACAAAAACGAATAGTTTCGAAGATATATTGATTTGAAATGTCGCGTGACGTCACTTCTCAGTACATTTTATACTAAGAAATGACGTTTTAGCCCCCACTCCTAAACTTTGATTCGTTTTATCTAAGTATTGTTTTATTATACGACAAAATACGTGTCTAATATTTTTTCATTACCTAACTTACGGACTAATTATATTTTTAATTTTCATACCCTGTCATCATCCCCATTTTAACGCAGTTCATGTCCTGTGGGATTTCCGGGATAGAACAATCATTCGTCCTTTCTAGCGCCAGTGTCTAAAACACTCAATAAACCGTATTTCCGATTATGATCATCATCGGAAATGTAGGGTTCCAACGGTAAAATAATTTTTCAAATCGGTCCGGTAGTTTCGCCTTCAAAATTTCCATTCAAACAAACAAAAAAACGAATCTTTCCTCTTTATACTATTAGTGTGTTTGTTTGTACGCGCTAATCTCCAGAACTACTGGACCGATTTGAATAATTATTTTTGTGTTGGATAGTGCATTTATCAAGGAAGGCTATAAAACATCACTTTGCGATCAATAGGAGCTGAGCAGAGCGGGTGTTGTTTCCCGTTCCCGTAGAATTTTCAGGATTTTTTCGTCATAAGAACATCCTCCTAACTACAACAAACTCAAAAAATCAGCCAAGTCGGTCAAGCCGTTTGCAAGTTAAAGCGTGACAACGGGAAACGGGTTTCATTTTCAAATATATAGATTTTATTGTTCTTAAAAATTTCTTTTTTATCAAGTAATTTTACACAAAAAATCAATTACTTCATCTTTTTGTTTATCCCTCAAATGAAAAATCTTATGTACTTAATCTAGGTACCTGGAACAGGCAAAGTTGCAGGAAATCCTAACATGTATGTTTTAGTGCAACCTAGACCACAGACAAAATAATGACTAACCATACTCTGTGGTGTTTAGTTGGCATTGTTTTGACCTAGACCGGCAAGGTCTTACATTTAATATTGCAATCACGTTGCGTATAATTGAATGGATGGGTGCCTCACCGTATTCGACATGTCGCAAGCACGAGTTGTATCGTTTACGATTCATAGTTCGACAAAAAATTTATGGGTTTTTAACCGACTTCATAATATGGAGGTTTTTCATATTCGCAGTTGTACAAAGGAGTTAAGAAAAGGTGCCCTGTATCCTATATATGCCACCTGATATTTGTTTCTCTTTATGACTTAACCGGAGTGCAGGGGTTACAGTGAGCAGTGTCTATCTCTATACCTTCAACGGTTAGCTGTCACCTCTTGGAGGTATCCTCCTGTATCTCTCTCCAGCTATCTGTAACCACGGAGCCACAAATGTCTTTCCGGCTCGATAAGCAGAAGTAGGAACAGGGTGGTTTTAGTCAGTAATAGTCTCACACTCCCTCTCGCCTCACGCAAAGCAAGAAAGAAATCGGATGAACGGGGGGTTCCGCCCCTTAAGAACATCTGTAACTATCTCCAAACGCGAAAATTATAGCACAAAATCATTAGATTGTGACGTGAAAACGAGAAATACAGTGTCACATTTATAGTATTACAAAGGATCATAACTAATACGTTTTCGGATTTAATTCTCATTCCTCCGTTCCAGGGTGTTGCGGTACGAAGAGCTGGCATTGCAACCTAACGTAACAGCTTATCGAATATTAAAGTTCCTAAAGATTAGTGCCACGGGATTACTAGACGAGTTCTTGGATTTGCACACTAACGTGGATGTTGCTGGAGTCAGTTCCACGTTTAGAGTATCGAAAGAGGTGCCTTTCAAATGGAAGAATACTCTCAACTTCACTTATGTGGATGATATACAGGTATATGTTCCATTTTATAACACAAACATCTACAAAACTGCTGAAAGCTGAACGGATTTGTTATACAATTTTTGTCAGTTCATTTTTAGTGTGTAATTCGCAACGATTTGGAACAACTGGCTACCGAAACATAGACTTTAGCGTGTTTGTTGGTCATCAAAGAAATTATCCGCGTTTAAAATTGCGCGCAAAAGATAGTTGTAACTAAAAATCAAAAGTAGACATGCATACCTCCCGAGCGTGCGGCGCGTCGCGTTATGAGCGCGCCTCAAAGAGATTGGTCCCTATAGACCACCACGGATAGGTCCCAATACGGCTGATGCCGATACGGAGCCGCGGAGGACTTGACGGGTCGCAGTCTGGCTAGAAGGGCAGGAGCAGGAACGGGGTGGATTTTAGTCAGTAAGAGTCTGACAATCCCTCCCGCCTCACCGAGGCGTTAGAAGTAGATGACTTCCCCCTTTCAAATAAAATAAAAAAAGATATGCATACCTATAGTGTGGTGTAGTAGATACATTTTTCCATGAACTGGATAAATTACTAGAATATTGTTTTTACCCAGTTTTGTTTAAAATACCTAGGCCGAACATATTAAGTTGATGATTGATGTAACACGTGGTTACTAAATCAAAATTATTGTTTGTTTAAAATTGTAGTACATACAATGTTTGATGTTCCTGTTTATACTAGAACTATGCTTACCAGAGCTGCGTTCGCAAATATTTATTTCTAGGTATACAAACATGGACGTCAGGGTTTAGGTGTTGTACCTATTTAGTCGACCGAACTCGTACGGTCAAAATTAATAAATAATCTTACTCCAAAGTCTTTGGATTCATCTAAGTTATAGACAGAACCTCCCTACAACTACATAACGTAACATCACGCCTTTTATCCCCGAAGGGGTAGGCAGAGGTGCACTTTAACGCAACTCATGCCACTATACAATGTAACACCCACTATTCACTATTTATGTTACTCCATGCCACTACTATGATTTATTTTAAAACCCAGTAGTAGTTTGCCCGATCTGGGAATCGGAGCCGAGACCCCTTGCTTGGCAGTCACACTTGCTACCACTCGACCAAGGAATGCAACTACAGTGAAACCTGGTTAACCTTTTCGCCGCCAACAACTTCTATAGAAGTTCAGGATTTTCGTGCCGTCCACGCCACTACTTCTATAGAAGTTCATTGTATCTACCTACTATAAAAAATACATTTACGATACATAAAACATTTGTTTCTTTGTAATTTTGTAATATGGACACGACGAACTATTTTTTCTCATGCAAAACAGACTATTTTCTGTTTTAAAAAGGTAAAACATAAAAGGTTTCAAATAATTTTATATCCCGCACGCCAACGACTTCATATCAAGTAGGCCAGTGATGTGACGCGTAAGGAGCATTCATTAGAATCTTTATTTACTATAATATTTGTTTTCTTTTCCATCCAATAGTTTTTTGAATTCTATGAATAAAAAGAAATTCCGGTCAGTAAATAACGTATTACAATGCGTTTCAAAATTAATGTACATCTACCTATCAAATCATTTCATTAAAATTAATTATTATGTACTGAGGGTTTTCGATATTGCTAGACCCATCTCTACGTAATGGCAAGATGTCGAGTGACACTAGCGCCGTCAACTTCAATAGAAGTAAACCTGTGACGTCGTAAGCGCTTAGGCGTCAAGGTCATTGTGTCATAGTTCCGGGCGACGCGTGCACGCACATTTTTCTTTCCCAGTGCAGTGCAAAATGACCGAATATGATTCGGATGAGTTGTTGCGGCTGTTACAAGGTGTGGAACCTGATTCCGACTTTCATTTCCAAAACTACACATATGTTGCCACTTTTAATCACTACAAACAATGTTCCTGATCGTGACCTGACGTTAGATTTTAAATGTAAACTAAAACCAAAAGCAAACCAAACTCGATAGAAAGAAAGAAAAGCATAGACAACTATTCCTTACGAAATGTATCGTGCTTTGAACGCCAATGACTTGATATGAAGTAAACAGACTACGTTATGAAATGAATAGTGAAGTGGCTAATGTTACGAATTATTATTATTATCTCTAGCAACTCTATGCATGTATCTTCATCTCTGATAACGGATACCCATTTTTCTTAGTATAAATGTTCATAAAATAAAACAAATTACCATTATAACTTAACAGTTTGTATGTTTAATTGTAAATTTGAGTACCAATTTAAATTTACACATATTTTTTTTCATTATCGACATGATGTTACCGCCATCCCTACTTTCGTACTATACATTTATTATACATTTATACGTTGGCGTACGGCGACACATCGTGTTTAGTATAGCTGGGCGGCGAAAAGGTTAAGTAAGACATCAAGGGACCTGCAATGTCGTTTCACTTATAGAGGTATTCCACTTATCTAGTGTCTCAGATATACACGTATAAATAAATATCTGTCTCATTTACAGAGGGTTCCATTAATAGAGTTGGACTTGGAATTACGTGTGGAATTTGTGGGTAGAATAAGAATGAGTAAACAAACAATGTTATCTCAGTTACAGAGGTTTTTGCATATAAAATTTACTCGCTATCTCAGTTATAGAGGTAACTATGATGATAAATCGAAAGAACAAATCCCAGATATAGAGTTTACCTCGTCCCGCTAACAGCGGTCATTCAGTGCCAAAGTGTTGGGACCTTACCATGAGTTCCAGTTATGGAGGTTTCTCACTTATCCAGGTCCCACTTAACCAAGTTTCACTGTAATTTAAAAAAAAAGATCTTGGATTGACGTAGGTGATTAATTTTCGACGTGAGTAGATTACATTTTTCGATTGTCTTAGGTTGGAATCTAGCACAGAATACATCTGTAACCCATCATTGTTGTTTTAGAATAAAAATTAGTGAACACGTGTAGTGTGCTATTTCTGAATGAGCAAAACAACACACACAGATCTGGATGGTGATTTTGTATGTATTTGAGATGTAAACAAACTCCTGACACCAGTCAAATACAAAGTATAGAACAATATTTTTAAAATAATTTTTGTTGTAGAAATGTTGTCACGGAATGGTGGCTACCGTATTTTTGTTCAATAGATTTTTGCGCTAGTATTAAACTCTTGGGCTCGCTGCCATTGCAGCGGTAAGTCCCCTCTTTGAGGAGTGGCTTGAGAGACGCTACGGCGTCCTCACCTACCGCCTGACGCAGGTCCTCACCGGACATGGAAGTTTCGGGAGGTACCTGTGTCTGATGGGGCGGGAGGAAACGCCCGGGTGTCATCACTGCGAGGACCACCCTGAGGACACGGTGGAACACACTGTTGCGGAATGCCCTGCGTGGGCTGAGCACCGCCGTGCCCTCAGGGAAGTGATCGGCGATGGAGACCTCTCGCGTCCGGGCCTAGTTCAGGCCATGATGCGGAGCGAGGGGGACTGGGATGCCGTCTCCTCCTTTTGCGAAGCAGTCATGCTGGCTAAGGAGGAGGCGGGACGCGTGAGGCAGCGAAGCGCTGCCTCCTCGCAACCCAGCCATCGCGAAGGACACACCGGGCGTCGGGGATCGCGGGACGATCTCCGGCCACCGTAAGCGCGGGCCTGCGGACGGCGAGCATGGGTGGCTCCCCGTCCGACCAGAAACAGACCCGAGCGTACGGCGCGTCGCGTTCCGCGCGCGCCTCAAAGAGCCATCAGACCACCACAGATGGGGCCCAATAGGGCCGATGCCGATTCGGAGTCGCGGAGAACCTAACGGGTAACCGGGGCTCCGGCTCGACGTGCAGGAGAAGGAACGGGGTGGTTTTTAGTCAGTAAGAGTCTGACACTGCCTTCCGCCTCACCCAGGCGGGAGCAGTCATTCGATGATTTTCCCCCCTTAAAAAAAAAAAAAAAAAAAAGTATTAAACTCTCGTACTTCGTCCGATAGGGAATTAGATAGTGTCCTATCATTGGACGTTCGATATTTGACAGCTGCAGTTATTAGGCAATAAATCTCTTGCGCAAATGTTTGTGCCATTGACTAAAAATAACTTAAACGACTTGATATCCATGTTACAGAGGGCGTGCAAAGAAGCCTTGTCTCTATGGGGCTACAAGATGGCAAATAACGAAACCCATATGAAAAGCGAAGATTTCATGCCCTTGGACAACTATACGATTTCACAGTGAACACTGAAATATCGCAGGATATAAAGAAAATATTTGTTTCCATATTAAATATGCATACCCGTCATTTTCGTTCAAATGGCTCTAATAAGGTAAATATTTTTATGAAAATATGACAATAATTGCAAATCTATTAACAGCCTGAACGTGTAGTCAGTATATATAGAGGATTTGTTACAGAAACAGCATTAACTACCTATACAAAAATATGTTCAGTTCATCAATTTTTACCATGTCAATTGGCCTCCTAAGTAGCATATTATAATGTCAATTACATTTACGTCAATTCGTACGTTAATTAAAAATATATTTTGTCAATAATAAGGGTATGCATAGAAACAAATGTTTTCGGGATGTCCCATTGAACATGTTACTATAAAAATCGCAATAATTCGCAAGCAAATCCACTTCGAATTTGAATAAAATGTTATACACATGGATGGAGGAAATTGGTTCATATCTTGTAAGTATTAAAGTGTATTTTTAACTTTTAACTTTATTAGTTGCTTTGTAAAATTAAATCAACGTCATTTGAATGCATGTATTCATTATAAGTCACTCTATTTTCCGTAAAAGTGACTAAAACCTGACTATTGACTAATATAAAACGTTTCTTTTCAGAAAAATCCCACTCAATTTGCTCTAGAATATCGAATTGGCTATTTCCTGTACAATTAGAATGGCATTGCTATTGCAACAATCAAGGTACATAATAATATTATTTATTTAAAGCCAACGACTGGCGCAACTTATCATTTATATAGGCCCAAATGCAATTGTATTATAAATATTGTGATTTATAGTTTTAAAATGATCTTCGTAATTTGATAGTTTCAATGAGGTGTTTCGATTTTGTGTCCACTAGATGGTGTTAGTGGGCTAAGGTCGTATTCTAGTCCAATCAGCTTAGCTATCACAAGTTGACAATCAGTGATCTATTGGACTATTAATAGACCTTAAGCCACACTAGTGCTTGAAGTGGCGCGAATAACCTCATTAATGTAGTGGCTGATGAGTCTAAAATTATATCAGAAAGCTGTTACAGACTGTATCGATAGTGATTCGACATCATACAGCACTGCTTAGGTTAAAAATTCGATAAAGATAAAGGACGCATAACATTACTTGTACTACCAACTTTGCAAAGCAGTAATCTACATTTCTAGTACAATAAATAGAAAAAAAATAGTTTTTCATATGTTATATGATGTCGTAACATTATCATCGTAAAGTAGGCAACTATAAATTATTAATGATACATCGAAGTATAAAATGCGAAACGCATTCACTCTAGTTTATACTTAGTAAGACCGATGCTAGTTGATTTTATTATCTTTTATTTAATTTTAAGACTGATAGTTTCTGTCGATCCTAATCTTCCATACATTATACACGAAATGATTGCGCTTTAGATTCATAGTTGAGTAATGTACTCAGTACTTGGTAGCTATAGTTAGATACCTCTGGTTGTGTGAGCACTTCGGGTGTGTCATTATATCAAATTGTAAAAGATGGACCATTATAATGTTGGAGTAAATAAAATGTTACTCCTCATTCATGAATGAGGGTTTATATCTTGTGCCAGTTGACGCTAGTGACGCATAAGAGCCTTATAAGCTGACAAATTGCATGATTGTATCAATCTGTCAATGGATCTTTTGCAATACTAGCGCCCCTAGCGGCGCAGAAATCCTCATTGCATTTAATTATTAAGCTTAGGCAACTTCGCACTCACGGAATTGACCGATGTTTAATGCTTCCATTATAGACACGGATAGTTTAGAGATGCATTATTTTTTAATAAGTATTAACGTGTAAGGGTTAAACAGTGCTCTTCTATTAAACGTAGTCAGGCTGTCTACGGGTTAGCAGTGTGTTTACCAAAATGCCTGTCAGTTGGTCAATGCATTTATTTATTTAACCAAACTATACTTGAAGTGTACTCAGATATTATCAGGATTATCAATCAAAATCGATTTGAAATGGAAATAGCAAATAGTGACCAAATCATGTACATTATCTTTTTTGTCTTTGTCTAACTGACAGTAATTTGTAGATATACCGCTTCATTAGAAGCGTCGCTACAAATATTTATACATCATTTATATTTGTGCAAGCGTTTATGCTTACCGTATATAAAATATGTAATTTACTGTAGAATCGTCCATTGAAATGAAACAATACTCTGTAAACATGACAGTAACTATGTAACAAGAATCTCCAATCCATGACAAAATATTGAAAGTAAGGTGATGACTATACATTAATTAATGCTAGGTATATATTATAGCTATTTTGGGGACCGGAGGCTTTCAGGCGGTTATTGTGATCCAACTCTTTAAGAAGTAATATGAACCCTATTCCATTAAGACAGTATGGGTGGCAACCAATGACCCGGTGTCAACTTTTTTGCGCAACTAACTTGCTGTCGGCAAACAGTATTTAGTACTTGTTTGCGCAATGAAATAGGGTTTAAGAGTTAGTGGTATTCTTCATACATAAACGTAAAGTTTGTATTTAAGCATATCGCATGTTGCCTAAATGGTTCTACTGAACTTATATATAGGGTGTTACTATGTGGAACAATGTATGTGAACGTAATCTCCGTCCATGAGATAATTACGATCCATGATTAAGGCCTCCACACCACCAGAAAGCCGTCGAGTTCCTCCTGTTGTTAATACGTAACATATATTAAAGCTTACCACAATAGTAATAAGGCATAAAATTAGGTGACGGTTTTTTTACGGCTGCCAGTATACATCATGTTAAATGTAAGCTAGTATTTCAAAATGGAGTCATATATTATGTTTTTTATTTTTGTTTGTTGTGTGTTGTATCCGTATTCTTTTATTATGTAAAGAAATAGATTTAAACTTACTGTTTTGAACATTAGACTGATTAAAGCTAAATTGGCAACGTTTGTTACATAGAAAACAGAGCAGATGTTTAAGATTAAGACTTGCCTAAATGAGTCACTAAAAAGGGTATTTTACCCTTATCCTACATTACAGTACATTGAATGTATGAGAATCCGTATAAAAACTCCAATTTACAAATAACATACTAGTGACTAAAGCAATGAAACGATTTTAAGCGCTATTCCATAAACATTATAGACGAAGTTGATTGCAAAAGGTTTTGCATGACCAATTAAGTTAACTTTGGTCTTAAAATCAAGGGAATAGCTACCAAAATCCAGTGACGTACTTATAAAGTGCGTAAAATGCCTAATTTAATTGTACAATAATTTGAATTTATTGGAACTGAATCTCGTTTGGAAAAAGTTGACCACTTTTATCGTTACAAGCACGTGTTGTTGCACGGATTATAGAATAGTGTGTTTTGTTTTAAAATTTTCATCATGTAGGCCATTTCAGAATCTCTAATTGAATCAAAATTTTAAGAAAGGTCTAGTCATTTGCTTTTAGACGAAATTTTGGAATTGACGCTTTATTTACATAAAATTAAGTACAATTAATTTGAAAGTCGTATGCTCATGCTCAGTTTATATATTTAATTGACATAATAATTGCCTACAAGCGTATACGTCATTTGTGAGGTACTTGGTGGCCCATGTAGAATTGGATCCTAGGAATCTAGCTTGGGCAGGAAAGTTCTAGAAGGAATCGTAGGGAACAATATTTGAACAAAGTGCTTTTGCGCAGGACAATACACTAATATGTCTAGTATCGATGTTCCTTTCACGTGGACATTCCATTTACATGGGACATTTAGTATTTCCATAGATATAAGTACGCTAATAATAATAGGGTAGTAGACAGTGTATGAAAATTAAAAATGTAATTAGTTAGATAATGATAAAATATTAGACACATATTTTTTTATTTTGTCGTATAAGAAAACAATACCTAGATAAAACGGTTAAATTCGAGGTCGTTACGTCACGCTACCCTATAAAATATAGTAAATCGTGTCGTCACACGATATTTCAAATCAATATATCATCGAAAGTATCTAATTTTGTAAGAAAAGAAAAATACGTGTCTAATGTTTTAAAATAATCTACCAGAGACGGACATTGAAATATAATGTAGCATACTACTCTATTATTCAAACTAACGGAACTGTAAATGTAGTGAGAATTCATTAAGTGCACTTGATTATAACGTAGTAACAATATTAGGATTAATGTAAATGATTAAATCAGTAACTAGCTTATGTTCCATTTGGATGTATTCAGTTTTTATTCAAGTTTCTCTTTATTTCTCGTGTCATATAGCGGTTTGAAGTTGAACTAAGTGTTCAGTTCTATAACGAAATACTTATTTAATTTTATATTCTAGAATTTTAAGCTGTAGCTTTTAAAGTATGTAACATACCTACCTATAGCCTTAGTAGGTATGTAAGAAGACAATTTTCCTCGAATATTTGTTTGATAATCGTGTTGATTATCTTAGACATGAAATAAATTGAATTTAGACTATTGCTGACTGGAATTGTCAATAGGCTCACCCCCTATTACATGGGACTCATAACATAAATAGTGAAAAGTTGGTGTGACGTTGTACAGTGGTATTAACCGCCGTAATGTGCTACTCTGCCTACTTCTTCGGGGATAAAAGGCGTGATGTTATGTTATGTTAGACTATTACTCTCTTTTCCTACACATAAGAGAGATAACACACAAATTAAAACTACAATTTGAAGATAATTTGCATAAACAATGTGCTCTACAGAGCAACATACATGTTATAGTTTAAATTTAGTTTATGTCTAAGAGAATCTACGCCATTGTCGAAATGCTAGGTAGATATACAATAATTATATTGGGGTATATGAATGTAACACTCCTTCAAATAATGTATGTGATTTTTGGCAGCTAGAACTCGGCCGTATATAAGTCCATTCAAGCAGCAGAGTTCCATAGAAAAGTTTAGTGTGGACTCACGATACTAAGCTACAAAGAAGTAGCGTGATTTATTCAAGAGCAGTTTTCATTGACTGCTTTTATTAGTGATGAAAAAAAGCATCTTGGGGCTTACCTACTCTTGAATTCAACTTAGTGGCAACACTAGCGCCCATTGCATCCGTATTGCGTGGGTAATTAATGAATTAAATGGTATTGTTTGGCTTTATAATTATTCCATGCTATTTTAACAGCTACGATAGGGGTTGTATAGTTTTGACATTGAATAATTATTGAGATTTTATTGGATTGAAATTAAATTGACATTGGTTTCAAGAGTAAGCACCCTGGTCCCGGATCACAGAGATATAGGATTTTGGATCGCTGGCCTATGATTCATTGTCGGCCCTTAAGCAATAAAGTAATGCCTGTTGCGATTTGTGGTATTTCTAGTTCAAGAGCTTGTGTCGTGTTACATCCATGTACAACCAACAAGAGAACGAAGCTTACAAGAACCTAATGTCAATAAAAAGACATCAATTACTAATTAAGATAACATGCTTCCTGATAGATTGGACAATATAATGATATTCATTTATGCCTTAAAATACTGGTAGTGATATAGGTAAGGTTTATTATTGAATTGCATGTTAGTTATATTTAAAAATAATGATTTGTAATAAAAGTTCTGGTGGCTGGCTGGATCCAGTGTAGATTTTTTATCATATCATTAGCATAGGATATATACACTTATTATAATATAGTATTTATTAATTATGAACGTTTATTTTCAAAGTATTTTATTTGTAAACTAATCTCATTGTTTCTATACAATTTTTTGTATCGAATATTAATTATTTTAATGGGTTGTGTATTCTATGTTTTATATTTTGATGTCAAAGCACAAATTAGGCGCGTGCGTAATTTAAATTTGATTTTAATAAGGATGCTAGCGAATTTATATCAATGCATAATATTAAGTGAGGAGTTCCTCTTAGATTCAGAGTCCCAGAGGATTATATCGACTTTATTTATATCGAGCGATTAATAAACTATGCAAGCAATAATATGCATTAATTGGCCCTTACTTAAGAGTGGAAATGGTAGTTTCTAAGGGTAGCCTTATTAGAATAAGAGTTACGATTGAATGAATAAGAATGTTGAAGTTTTAATCTATAGATTGTAATAGCACAGCCGGCGTTATAATTGCAAACATTGTATTATCTTTTTATTTGAAGTTAATAAAGTTACAAGAAAAACATATTGTTTCATTTAAACGTTTTTTATCCGAATACTCATTTATTTTAATTCGTGCTTAAGTATAGTTCTGTCACTACAAATTCATTGAAAATGACAGAGATGGCATGATATTTAAGTACTACTTACATTAAATTGAGTATAGCCATATTGTAAAGTTTTATACATAACTTATTTAAGCGAACCCTATTTTATTAGGATACGGGGCGCCATGATCGCATGACCAGTCGTGCTTGGAACACAGAAACACCAGAACCAACACAAGTTGATTTGATCGCTGACAACTGGTTGCGTTACCAGGTCATCACCAGCTTGTTGTTTGGCATACGACCGTTGTATTGAAGTCTGATGAAATAGGGCTCTTACTATTGGAAATTACTGCTCATTATTAGTACATCTAAATGGTTTAAGTAGAATAAATACGAGTCTTGAATCGGAGTTAATCGCCAGTCAAAAGTTTTAAGATGAAAAGTCCTGTTATAGAAATATTTAACATGTTCCGCCATTACTGGAGATATGTCCGGCTCTTCCAAAATAATACCTGGAATGGAAAGTAGTAGGTATTTAGAAAAATACTTACCTATTAAATACACATTTACAGATTTTTTTTTAAGAACCTTGCCCACACAAGGGTATTCTCCTGTATCGTGGGTGCGTTTACAAACATACAAGTTCACACACACATGACACTCAGACCCAGAATTGTTTTTTCTGTAAATTTGCGTTTGCAGGGATTCTAGAAGATTACGTAAAATATACATCCTAAATATTTTGGTTTTTCAACTCTACCGCAAAGCTTGAAGACAAGTGTTTAACAAGTGCGTCCTGCCAGTTATGATATACCTAGGTACTGAACCTGGCCACTAACAGTGCGACTGGTCCACCAATTTAAGGTGGCACAGCGAGTTATAAAGAGACTGAGATGCTCGGAGTCTCTGAATGATAGAATCCGTAACGAGGTGATTCGACAGAGAACTAACTAAAGGATTAGCAAGCTGAAATAGTAGGTCGGTTACATTGTCGGAGAACCGATGATCATTGAGATTGACGTGTTCTAGAAAGGAGACCGCGTTTAAGCAAACGTAGGGCGCATTGAATGCGTAGAGAGAATAGGCTGTTAATGATGAAGTTTCGATGAACTGAAAGTGAGAAGCTACTTTACTGTCAAGGGTTGATGATTGTTAATGAGTTGATGACCAATAACTCACCAAGAGCGACCAGTATGAGCAGCACATAAGTACAAAGACAAGCGATCACGCCAATTATGTTCAACGCTAATAAGATATTATATCTAGATTGCGAGTGACTGTAAATTGAGTAAAAGAGTATTAGTAGGTAAGTACACAACACACAAAAAAGTTTTTAAAGGCAGTAGAAATAAAGTTGAAATTCTGTTAATTCTGTTGGCGTCTTTGCCTACGTCCATCGGAGACAAGCCTGTCTGCTAAAAACGTCAAATGGTAGGTATACTACCCAGATATGAGTAGGTAGTGAGATGGACAACCGTGGTGGATTCAATCAGTAATGTCTGACAGTCTCCTTTCTCCCCTCCAGGTGACACACAGAGGCAAATGAGCAGATGTATCACCTGTGTAAAAAGATACCCGGAATACCAGAGAAAGTCTACGAGAATTTATCACCTCGCATAACGATACGGTACCTGATGTAGGTAGGAACCCACACACTCACCTAATAACAATAGCAAACGGCATTTTAAATAACTTAAATACAATCGTTATTATAACTAGATATACTTAATGTTATAAGTAGAACCGATTCAATTAAGTAGGTATGTATATTTCTTCTCTTTTAGTGAGAAATTATAGAAAGTCGGCAGGTGCTAACTGATCGCCTCGATTTGACATAGATCGCATTGACAGATGTAAGTAGTTGACACATCCTACTTTGTTGTCTATTATCCACCGCTCATTAGGTTTGAAACTAGCCTCCTTACTTGAGTAAAAGAACCTACTTGAATATTGTATTGGTACGACATTCGGTCTAATCTAGATTGGTTGGCTACAGTGGGCCTTAAAATACAGCTAAAAACTACATAACGCAATCGTTTATCAGTAGCATTACTATTTAAAAATAAATAGGCGCTATGTTAAATTATACAAAATAATTTTCGGAGTCGCGGAGAACCTAACGGGTTACCGGGGCTCCGGCTCGGAAATGGAGAAGGAACGGGGTGGTTTTTAGTCAGTAAGAGTCTGACACAGCTGACACTCCCTTCCGTCCGTCTCACCCAGGCGAGAGAAGTCATTCGATGATTTTCCCTCCTTAAAAAAATACATAATAATTAGGTAGGTACCTACATACTTACTGATAATCTTGCAGATAATACTAAATTCTCTGTGTGTGTGTGTGTGTGTGTGTTTGTATACAGAACTTTTTAACACTAACGAATACCAATTCGTGTAGGACCTCAGTAAACGTACTTACCTACCTAGTACGTTTCTGGACAAATTAATTTGTTCATAAAGGTACTTTCCAAATAGCAATATACTGTCACGGCACTAGACATTATTAGATACATGATAATATATTTACAACTGATTAAATATAAACTTATAACCTATAATTAGTTTATCGAGCTTTATTTACTGCTATAATGGCGTAAACGGAGCGTCAATAACACTGTTATCAGGAGAACTTACGAGTTAACTGTAGGCTGTACGATTTTTATATTTAGACGATTCTATAGACGGCGGACTGTAGCGAGCAGTCGTTGCACGGGCGTGGCGCGACCGGTCACGTACGACGCTAAATCTATTTTGAAATTCGAACGCAGTGCGCGCGCGCGTTCCTTCGCTTTGTTTACTAACAACCAGTGTTACATTAAAAAACCTTGTGATTATTTTAACGTCGAAATAAAAAGGTAAGTCCTTTATATTTTTTTCTTCCTATTATTGTAACAGTGAATTATTATTTTGTGTCTCTTTTTAAGTATTATGTCATTCGTTCCTCGTTTGGATTTTTATGTTAAAATGTAAGCCGGTATTAAACGACTTTATAGTGTACACAACAGTCCATGTAGCGTCACTTGTGGGTTATATGTATAGCTGTTTGTGTGTATATGTGCTGGTATGCAAAGCAGCTTTTGCGTCTTATTTTTATTATTCTGATTTTAATCATGTTTAAAAAGATTTGCTTCAGTTAGCCATAAACAATGGTAAATAGGTACCAATTTTACATTCAAAATTAACTGTAAAATGAGTATTGCGAATCTAATTTAATTATTTTTAATTGGCAAAACAAATTAGGTAATTAAGTGAGCTTAAATGACCGGTATTGTATACCTAATTAATCAATTAAGTGTAATTAATACCTACTATGTCTGCAAATTTTTATATTTTTTATTTTTGTTTTTTTTTTTAAGTACTTAGAATATACCTATAAATCCCTTGGTTTTAAAAAGTAAAACTACATAAACAATTACAAAAATATATTAATCTAAGAATTTAAGAAATTTTGATATAATGCACAGATAAAAAATCTTAGTGTAATTTTGAAGAGAAAAATAAGACACAGATACCTACAGTGGGCAACAGATCAGCCTACTCTAATCTGTGTATTCATTGGATTTTCGACTTTATGTCAATACAATAAATTTGAAGATTTAATTTGATAAGAAAATTGACAGAAAAGAATTGGTTGAGTCGTACACCGTCGGTCAGTCGGCCACCGTACATAGGTTGACTAGACTAGATAACTATTACTCAATTGAACTCTATTCCTGTTCTAAGTTTTCGTGGGCCGATGCGCCAGTAGACCTGATGCCGACATAGAGCCGCGTAGGACTCAACGGGTGGTTAAGGCTCCGACTCGAAGCGCAGGATTAGAAACGTGGTGGTCTACAGTCAGTAAGAGTCTGACACTTCCTCTCGTGTTGTGCAAAGCGAGAGAAGTCATTGAATGATTTTCACCACTCAAAAAAACAAATTCCTTGTGTTATCAGATATTTCATTTTCGGAAGTATGATACCTACACTCAAGGGTGGGTGGTGGGTACTTAATTATGCGAGGATAGACCCAACTCGGAGACAAAGGCGGTGCGGTAGGAATCGCCGTTGAATTTAACTCCGAAAAGATAGGAGGTACTTAGTAACATAATTTGAGTGTCGCAGGTGAGTTCGTTCATTCGAGTACCCAGTGACTCTCTCTTTGTTTTCTGTGATTGAGTATGTGGTTTTAGTCGGTAAGAGTCCGACATAACTGCTGTCTGACGCTCATTGTCTAGACCAGGGATGGCGAACCTTTACACATTGATGTGCCAATTACTTTCAAGAAATTGTATTGAGTTCATAAATGTGCCATCAAATTAATTCTACTTATTACTAAGCAGTAGCAATAAAGTTTACAGTAGGCCTGATGGTAAGCTACAATAGGGTAGATGCCTAATTTTTATTTTAATGTCCGTCTGGTAGATTATTTTAAATCATTCCACACGTATTTTTTATGTTCTTACGGCAGCGAATACTTTCGACGATTTATTGATTTGAAATGTCGCGTGACGTCACTTCTATGTACATTTTATACGTAGAAATTACGTTTTAGCCCCCACTCCTAAACTTTGATTCGTTATAACTTACTATTATTTTATTATACAACAAAATAAATAAATACGTGTCTAATTTTTTTTCATTACCTAACTTACGGAGCAAATAGATTTTTAATTTCCCCGTCATCATTCCAATTCTCACCAATGCGCTGCCGATGCATGTATCATCATATATTCTTTATGTATGATCAAAGTTTTATGTGTTGAGGTCACTGTCGTGCCCAAAATAATGTGTTCCGTGCCATCAATGGCACGCGTGCCAATGGTTCGCCATCTCTGGTCTAGACAAAGGGTATGAGGATTTCTACACGTTAAAAAAAGGTACTTAATTATGCAGATCAACCTAAACATAGGGGGAGTCCGGGAGAGTTTAGCAGGGAGGAGACAATAGCCACTGATCATAAAATCTCTGTATAACTAGATATTTCAAAATTGCCACACTTCTTAAAACCCATAGTCCCCTCCCACCTTGCTCACGTGGCGGCGTTGCGATCGGCAGTTTTGTTTTCGAGTAACACGTGAAAACAGGTTTTTGTGCCCGGTAAGTATTTTTTTTCAATTTTCGAGATTTGGGTGCTATTGCTTACTGTTTATAGATTTCAGCGTGTCATGAATATATATCTATAGTGTAATTATCCTTATAACCTTTACAACAGACAGTTTTTATTTAAATATTATAGTTTTTTTTAGAAATTGAATAACAGACAGCTTGGTGTGGGGTGGGAGATATTACCCTGGCGACGGTGGGAGGCTTTACCCAGGGTAATCTCTCCCTCTGTTTCCCTTGAACTTTACAGACAACCAGTTTTTTTTTGTTTTTTATTCCAGGTAAGTATCCAAAAAAACAACCAGTAATTTCAAAAAGGTCCCAGCTTTATGGACATCGAACAATTGCGCAGGAATGGATTGGTTTAGAGGATTTAGAAGAAGAAACTGAATTGAGTTTGAGAAAAAAATCAAATTAACTAAACAGAAACAAATAGGTAGAGCAATGAAAAGTCTGCAAAAAGACAACTTTTACAGTCAAGTGCCAGTGAGACAGACCTTGAAAACAAACCCAAATATGAAGGTAGCTCTGGTAGTTCATGAAATGAAGTACAAAATAATTGATATTTTGTTTCATGTGTGGAGAAAACTAAGTTATGGATATGAGACTGCGCTTTTTGTGGTAAAAATGTCCATGAAATATGCGTTGGACTGTTTAAAAATGAAAATAAGGAACAGTTCATTTGTCCTAATTGATCCAACGAAAAAAGGAAGACTGGTGATTATGAGATTTTTTTCGAAGATTTTTTTTTTGTTTTGAGTGTTTTTGTTCCTAGTTTTGAAAGTCTTTTTATTTTGCTGCCCTACTTTTAGCGTTTTACTATTTGTACCTTAGTTATTTTTTTAGTTATGACACATATAGAATAGGTTTAGACTGTTATGTTTGCTACAAAGATACCTAGCCTATATTAGTTAGCATTTTTCTCCATATTGATAAGATATTGTTAAATTTTTAAGATAATTTGCTGTAGAAAGACTGTTTTCTTTATAAAATAACTGTTGGTTGTGAAAATTCTTAATTATATTGTTATAAACTATGTTAGAAAGATTTTCAAATGATAAATGTTTATAAACACTTACTGTGATATGAGATAAGTATTTAATTCTTCACTACCCGTATGTCAAAGATACTCAACTATGTAGCTCTTGTTCTCATTTACTACGTTTTATTATGTGCTATGTTTTTTCAATAAATTTATTTATATAATTATAATTAGTTGTTTTTATTTTGCCTAGTTTTAAACCCGGGTAAAGTCTCCCTTCTTTGCGGGTCAAGTCTCCCACCCAGGCGGGAGATATTAGCCAAATCTCATTTCGGTAAAAATCGTTAATTACTTATAAAGTATTAATGATTTATAAAATTTTCTTTGAAAAAAATAAAGCTTAATAATGCAGCTTAGTGTACAATTTGTAGAAAATTATATTTTGTAAATATAATGTGATTTATGAGCATTTTAGTCAAAGGTGGATAAACTCTCCCGGACTCCCCCTAATTAAATACAATCTCGTTTTGTTATTACTATCAAGCCAAGGTGCATGACCTTTAATTTTTTTATTACGTACGTATCTACCTGCCTGCTTGTTTTGATTAGCATCTAAATGTTAACCAAAGAATAAAGTTTAGCGTTTTATTTCTATATACCTAGCTGCCTATATTACTTTTGTGTTTAAGTTTATTCATATTGTCGCGGAGAACCTAACGGGTAACCGGGGCTCCGGCTCGACGTGCAGGAGAAGGAACGGGGTGGTTTTTAGTCAGTAAGAGTCTGACACGCCCTTCCGCCTCACCCAGGCGGGAGCAGTCATTCGATGATTTTCCCCCCTTAAAAAAAAAAAAGTTTATTCATATTATACCTATGTATAGTAATAGTGCATCTAGGCAAGCGTCGACATTAATATTTAGACGGTTGAGGTAGTAGATAGTAGGCACTCGTTCCTCTACGGATCCCAAAAAAACTTGATAAGGCTTCTTAATCAATAGTCAAATTGGTATGTGTGCAACTACTTACCTACACTGCATTAGTAATATATGGAAAACGCTTTTACCCGAGGCTTTGCCCGCGTATTCCTCTTTTATCCCATGGTAGCATTTAATCGGGATAAAATTTCATCAAAACCTGTTAAGTACTCCGTGATTGACGAACAAACATACAAATAAATAAACTTTCACGTTTATAATATTAGTGTGATGGCATGCGTAAGTATAATAAAACAAGGTTTGAGCAACTCCTTGGTTTTCAATTATACGCTTTTGTACTTTTGAATCTTTTTCTACTGGCGTTTATACCATTATCTATGCTATATCTGCTATAGAGGTATAATCTTCCTAGACAAATGCCATTTAAAAAACTAGTCAAACGAGTGCATACCTATAAAAGTCTATGCACCTATGCACATTAGTTTTGATATAATTTTGTAGCGCCGATGCGCCTGACATAATGTATTTTGACATAATTTATGGAATGTCAATACCAAGCCCATAAAACAGACAAACAGATCATAGGAAGTTGTCTTTTATAGTGAATAGGTAATTGTCATTAAACTATTGCCTAGTAAAGATTTTTATATCACAAAAATTGACAAATAATATTCTTTTAGTAATGTCTGAATAGTAATGGATAGAAAGAAGAAGAAAGTAGGTACAACTGCTTCATAATATGTAGTTGTACGAGTAACTTTATGCGCTGGCGACTCTACGTGACTAGCTCCACGGAGACACAAACCCACGTGGGATTTTTATTGACTCAACTGGTACAAAAACTAGTTACCCGTACCGTACCGTACTGTATCCTCTCCTGTCAAACTGTTCATGTTTTTTTTTTTAATAAGTAAGGGTCTCACTCAGCTGCCTACTTTAGATACTACTGACAATAGTTCCAATGGTCCATAGGAATGAATTGCAAAAGTGTGTCTGTTTATTTTAAATGGAACGTTGTTATCGATGATTTTTGTGTCTGGAGGTATTAAAGAGGCTGGAGAGACGCGTAGGTCCTATTTATCCAACCTTTTATCTGTTTTAACGCCGGCTCCCGGTATAAAACACATTACTTATACCCGCAACTTTAAACAGACAAGAGGTTAGAGGCTAAGGTGTATAATTTGAATTTACATAATTATTAAGTGTTATCTATGTGCTTATTAAAACAAAGATACGGATGTTTTTACCAAACATAACATCACGCCTTTTTATCCCCGAAGGGGTAAGCAGAGGTGCACATTTCGGCACTTAATGCCACTGTACGATGTAACACCCACTTTTCACTATTTATGTTATGAGTCCCATGTAATAGGGGGTGAGCCTATTGCCATATATACCGAGCACATTTTTCCAGACTCCGTGCTACTACTGAGATTTTTAAAAACCCAGTTATACTTTGCCCGACCCGGGAACCGAACCCGAGCCCGGCAGTCGCACTTGCGACCACTCGGCCAATGAGGCAGTCGGATATTTTTATATGACAAAAAATAAGAATAAGTATATCTCACAAGATATGTATCCACATTACCCATTAGCAGACAGATAGAGCTGTGCATGACGTCACTTAAAATCGTCTCTCACCATACCCATTAGAACCGAAGTTTTAACAGTTCATTGACTCGTAATAAAGAGATTAACTGGCTCAGGTTGTTCGAGGCCCTTTTGAAGTAACACTTACTTCCTTGTACCTTGGACTATCGTGTTCATGGTCTTAAGATATCGTCATAATTTGATCAGTAAGAATAATAAATCCTAAGTATCAATCAATTACTTAACCAAGTACTTAATAGATACGTATTTATACTTAACAGTTTTATCAAGGTTTGTCTAGAAGTTATACCTATAGGTACCTTAATAAGGATGATCTTAAGGAGGCTACGGAACTGTGCTGTAGGCAGATAACTCTGTAATCTGTATCTGCTTATTAATCTTGAATGCAGAATTTGAGGATGGAAGAGATCCCCAAGCGGTCACCGGTGACCGCTCTCCACTAATATTACATTACATTATAGACCTTATTTCCAATGGTTAGAGATTACTTTTGTATAACCAAATTTAGGGGATGGATTTCAACGGGGTAAATTTGTTAGTGCAAAATTTTCACACCGACGAGCATACATGAAAAGATTGATGACTGTTGATGAAGCGAAAGAGGTATTTAGAAATCGTAGTAATTGGCGTTCCATAGTCTCTGTCTACCCCCATGGGAGACAGGCGTGAAGTTATGAAAGTCTAAAGATTGATAACTTGGTAATAACATTTATCAGTTTCTGCCCGAGGCTTGGCCCGCGTCTCGTAGGATAAAAAGTAGCCATTGTATTATTTTAGAGCACAATTTTTTCTTGTTCCAAATTTCATAGTTGTTTTGACGTGATTGGGTAACGAACATACACACAAACACACTAACTCACAAACTTTCGTATTTATGATATTAGTAAAAATTATACCTAGTAGGATTTCTTCCATCGGAGACAACTATTTTTCTCACTGACGGCAAAGTATAATAAAAAGAGACTATTAGAGTTATTCACTTTTAGTTAATACTAGCTTTTACCCGCGGCGACATATACTAATACATACAGCGCCATCTATACCAATACTTTTGTTTTCCCTCGGGAATATCAAATTTTTTCGGGATAAAAAGTACCCTATTATTTAATCCAGACTACTAACTTTACGTCTGCAAAAATTCAATGCAATCGGTTTAGTAGTTACGGCGTGAAATTGGAACAAACAAACGATCTCACTTTCCGATTTATAATATTAGTAAGGATGTATTAGAACAAGCACAAATTAGTATTTATAATCAGTGCTTGAAGAACATCACAATTATCTTTTATAACACTGTCCTATCAATAAATCGGGTTGGAATGGAAGTCCCGTCTCGATTTAGTTACGTAACGCATAAGGTTAAAAATCTAATAAATAAATTCACGGTTTAGTGATCAAATTGTACCATTATCAGTATCGAAACGGTTAGCATTCGTTGTATTGCGTTTTAGACAAATATTTGACTTTAAAAACGTAACTACTTGTCTATGTTTTTCGAGGCACGACCAACGAGGCGTAGTTTCCGGCAACACTACTATATTCGCGACATTCTTAGACACGTGGTGTGGTAAAAATAATTTACTTATTAATATTATTAGATCGGGCAGACGGATCACCTGATGGTAAGCAATCAGCGTCGCCCATGGACACCTGGAACATCACAAGTGCATTATGGCCTTTTGGGGATTAGAAGTTTGAGGATCGATGGGGATTTAGGAATTGGGGAGATTGGGGAAGGGGAGGGTAATTGGACCTCTCGTAACCTCACTCACACGATGAAACACAACGCAAGCGTTGCTTCACGTCGGTTTTCTGTGAGGCCGTGGTATCACTCCGGTCGAGCCGGCCCATTCGTGCCGAAGCATCTCTGGCTCTGGCTCTCCCACACTTACGTATCCTAAATAAACAGCAGTTTATGTCACTGAACCAACAAAACATTTTAAAATTATATTTAGTTCTAACACGCTACTCATGTGAACTACTTTCGAAAATAGATTCAAAATACAACGTAACAAATGCATCTGTGGGTTAAAATGCCAGCGAAAACAGAATGGGCCACGATCTTTAAAAAATGTGTTGGAATTTAATAATATTTAATATTTATTAATAATAATAAAGGTACATGGTATGCCTTATAATCTAACGCCATGTCCAACAAAACTATATGTAAATAGTTTGACTGTTGGATCTTCTATATTTAAATTACTATTTAGTAGGTATTTGTAGTTTACTATGATAATGGTTATGGTTATGATTAATTTTAAATACATGTGGTTATGGTAGTGTGCTAAACAGATATTTTTTTAATTTAGTCTTAAATTTATTTTTATTTTTCTCTTCCCTGACTTCGTTTGGCAAATGGTTGAGTAAGTACGGGATACGCTTTTTCATTGATCGATCTCCATAAACATTATTAACCCTTGGTACCTCATATTTACCAGACGACATCGATCGGGTGTTGTGTTTATTACAAACTGTTATCAGTGGTGGATTATGTTCCTGCTTGCTGTGGTTATTGGTTGCGAGAATGTATTTATGTTTAAGTCTGACCGGTAATACTTTACAGATTTTAAATAATTTATAGTAGTCATTTTTATATTTATTTTTAGTTTTTTTATCAACCAGTAATTTTAGGAACCTTATTTGTAAATTTTCTAATTTTTCCATGTAGGTGTTGAATGTAAGCCCATAGCAATCAAGATAGTTGAGTTTTAAGTGTCAATAGGAATCATCTACACAGGGTGCCAGCAGTAAAGGTCCTACACTCTCTATCTATTTATTTATTATTATTTATTTATCTTTATATCACATAGGTAAGTATTTTATAATCTAAGCCCCACAAAACCGTTGCAATGGTTTGATTGCGGGGTCGAGATCACGCTTCATAAAAAAGTGACCAAGATTAGACCTAATCAACTTATGAATGAGATCTAATCAACTCGAGTATAAATCCTAAATGTATATTTTAGTTAATGAGCTAAAAAGTTAAAGAAGAATTTAGAAAACCTAAATGCTCAATGGCTTTCACGCTGCCAGCCTGAGACTTCGTGCAGACCAGTCTCTTTAACAAGCTCTCAACTAAAGGTGTCATTATTGACTTCATAAATTATATCATAGAACATAAAGAATGATAAACCATATAAATATAATTTCCTCTTTCTGTACTTGAAACTTCATATCCTATAAAAGTTATTAATGGCCTATTTAACTGCGCTAGTTATTAATAAAATACTAGAATAAATAAATTCACTACTATTAATATCGACCAGTCAATCTGGCCAACCGTAATCAATACAAATAAAAAATGTCTACTCTGTGATTAACATTAAGAATGAATTAAATAAAAAAAAAATTGCAACATAGTCAATGTTTTTTTGTTTTTTTTTTTATCAGACAAAGACATAGTGTCTAGAGAGGTATTAAAATAATGAGGAATACTTGTGATGACTTGTTTTCCCGCCCATTTACTGGGCAATTTTAAAGCCCTCTTTGTTTTCTGTGACAGCTTAGTTTCTCTACGCAGATGTTTCTAAGCCCCCGTTAGTTTCCAAAGACCCTCTATTGCGCTGTGCCATCTGTAATAATACGGAGATGACTAAATGAAAAAAAAATTGAAATTTAAATAAAAACCCTTTGAACTAGAGTCTAGTCATTCTACATAAGGAAATTAACGTACAACAAAAAAAAAATATTCACTGGAATAATTATAGCGGAAGAATGAAAATGATTGTACCTATTTGTAAGTAGCCTTGACGTTCCAAGTTCCAATCCAAAATTGGAATTGATATATTTTTTCTTTTAATAAATTGTAGGCTAGAATGTATAATGTAATGTAACGCCCTAAATGTCGGTAAAATGTTTTCCTAGAATTTATGTTACAATAAATTACAAAAATTCTATTTCAGTGTCAAATTTCATTAAAATCTACTTGCCTAGTGCTTAAATGTCAAGTATCTAAAAGATAAGCAAATGTAATACCAGATTTTCGTATATAATCAGTATAACCAAAGTCAGTAGCGTAGCACGTCCACCATAAGGTGGACAAACAATCAATAAAAGTTTCCCGGGTGCTACCGAATGCAAGCAGCCTTCACCCAGCCAATCTTGCAGTGGATGTCTTGCGGTAGATATAATGATGATGAAGTCGTCCCCAAATCCCCCAATCGTCATACCCCTTACCCCAAAAAGTCCTACAACTCACTTGCAACTCCTTTGGTGTTGCGGGTGTTCATAGATGGCGCTGTTTATTTACCATCAGGTGACCAGTCTGTTCGTTTGCCGCCGTAAACTCGAAAACAATAATGATTTAATGTAGGTATACCTTTATGATACAAATCCATCCATAATAACAGTCGCGGAGAACTTAACGGGTTACCGGGGCTCCGGCTCGACGTGCAGGACAAGGAACGGGGTGGTTTTTAGTCAGTAAGAGCCTGACACCCCCTCCCGCCTCACCCAGGCGGGAGCAGTCATTCGATGATTTTCCCCCTTAAAAAAACCATGATAACTACCTACAGCTTATAACCTACGTAGTCAATGAAACAAGGTTCTTATCGAGCGCTGCAATATTCTAGGAAGGAATTAAGTAATCAATTCATCATTGTTATCACGATTACAATGTTATAACAGTATACCATAAAACTAGCACTGCATTGTATATTACATAGACTTTGTATAATCATAAACAAAGTCCCTTTTATATTAATACTAAGAATAGGAACATGTTAATTCAGTAGATTTCGATTTTCAGAAGTAGTTCCCATTTGTCCCCCCACCGTCCACGTCATTTATCCATTTGTTAATGACATGACAGTTATTGTGTTAATGTTCCCAGCAGTGACTTTTAGGCTCAAAGAGTTTGAAGGCATTAACTAAAAATCGCGGGTTACTCACGTGAATATAGTGAGAAAACACAGTAGGCTGCGCGACATCGCCGCGACCGCGCACGCTGCTCATGAGGAAGCTTAACTCCTCTGTGGTTTGAAACTAGTAGAACTTTTCTCAGTATATTCACGTGAGTAACCCGCGAATTTTTAAATTATTTAGTATGTCTCACGATAGTTATTATAAAAAACAGTGTCTAGGAATCTCTATCTACACTCTCCATTCGAATAACTACGTAGGTACGTACACACGACGCGGCGACAGTCGCGGAATGCTGCTCATAATTATGAGCTCTAGCATGGCTTGAAACTAGTCGAGTTCTTCGTCAAACAGTTTCGTGAGTAACTATTTAAGGGGACTGGGAAATAAAGGCTTTCTAATATTAAAGTCTTTTCTTTAGTAAGATTTTCTATTTGAATCTAAAAACAAAAATAAACAATAACGTTCTTTATTTACCTACGTTAGGTATATTTTGTGTCTATGCCACTTCTAGGAATCTAACTCGAGCTAGCAACAAGATATTTGTGATTAAAAAATTTAAAATTAAATCACTGAAACCAGTTTTTATACGTTTGAATGAAATAACACAAAATGTTATTCTAAAAATACGTAACGCAACATTTATATTCAAAAATAAAAATTAAATAACATTCGTCGAATAAATTAAATCGTTCGACCCACAGAACCTTTGCATAGAACAGAATTCAACTTGTCAATATCTAGGTGTTAAACATACCTACACGTAGGTATCGGAATTTCCGAATTTCCAGAAATTTGTCTCCAAATGTTTCGGTGTTTAACCTTTCTTTAGGTTATGTGGTATACCAGTGGCCCAGTGGGTGTGGGTATTTTAAGTGGAACTAAATAATGAATACGCACAGTACCTATACTGGGGACACCTCTCAACACAACACTTGAAAAAATATAGCGACCCCTATTCTCGTGTCTACAAGTACCTACTAAAAAGGAAGCAAGCAGTAGGATGGCAGCGCCCTTAATACTCAACGCTCCCAGCACCTGGCGCTAGGGCGCCAACAAAGTTTGTAGACACATCCAGTCTGTATATATTCGTGTTCTTTGCTCAGGAAACTTTTGCGTCTTTTCTCCTCGATGCTTTTTAAGGCTTACCTACAGAGGGATCGATTCGTTTGCTGTGGTTAATTTGTTTGATCAGTTCCAAGGAGGAACTGTTTTGTGGTCAGTCAAATGCTGTAGGTTTTGTACAGTGGCCTTCCTTTTTCCGGCCTTGGTTACAAAATCGTATTTAAAACTTCAACTGCGTCATCAAAATGTCTTTCCTTCAGAAGAACTAAAAATATCTTCTCATTAATTTCATTGCGAAATTCAACAATTATCGGGATCCATCGTTTCGACGGTTTGTTGATTGGTTCTTGATCATCCTGGTTGTAAGTAGTATGATTAAATTGGATTTGTTCTATGAGCCAAATGGTCTTTAAATGTTAGTTTAACGAGGAAATATAAATCTCGTATGAACTTAACCTAAGTTTTGATAAAATAATATTTACGCATTCAGGTAGCGCGTAGAAAGATACCATTTAATCTAGTAGGGCTGGCTAGAGATATATCATTTTAATCTTTTTTTTTATAAACCGGTAAACGAGCAGACGGATCACCTAATGGTAAGCAATCGGCGTCGCCCATGGACACCTGGAACACCAGAGGCGTTACAAGTGCGTTACCGGCCTTTTGGGGTTAGGAATTTGAGGATTATTGGGGATTCAGGGATTGGGGAAAGAGGGGGAGGGTAATTGGGCATCCGGTAACCTCACTCACACGACGAAACACAACACAACGTTGTTTCACGTCGGTCTTCTGTGAGGACATGGAATCACTCCGGTCGAGCCGGCTCATTCATGCCTGGAATGCCCTGCGTGGGCTGAGCACCGCCGTGCCCTCAGGGAAGTGATCGGCGATGGAGACCTCTCGCGTCCGGGCCTAGTGCAGGCCATGATGCGGAGCGAGGGGGACTGGGATGCCGTCTCCTCCTTTTGCGAAGCAGTCATGCTGGCTAAGGAGGAGGCGGGACGCGTGAGGCAGCGAAGCGCTGCCTCCTCGCAACCCAGCCATCGCGAAGGACACACCGGGCGTCGGGGATCGCGGGACGATCTCCGGCCACCGTAAGCGCGGGCCTGCGGACGGCGAGCATGGGTGGCTCCCCGTCCGACCAGAAACAGACCCGAGCGTACGGCGCGTCGCGTTCCGCGCGCACCTCAAAGAGCCATCAGACCACCACAGATGGGGCCCAATAGGGCCGATGCCGATTCGGAGTCGCGGAGAACCTAACGGGTAACCGGGGCTCCGGCTCGACGTGCAGGAGAAGGAACGGGGTGGTTTTTAGTCAGTAAGAGTCTGACACTCCCTTCCGCCTCACCCAGGCGGGAGCAGTCATTCGATGATTTTCCCCCCTTAAAAAAAAAAAAAAAAGCATGGCTCTCCCACACTTAATCACATCTAATGGCATAGACACATCTTATACCTAAACAATACAAGAAACTAAGTTTCAGAAATAACAGTAGATACATAGTTTCTGACATTTGTGTCGTGTTTCTTACCGCCAGTAGCCGTACATCGATTTACATGGCATGTCATAGCAATAATAATAATATAAATCGATATGTTGCTAAACAGACGCATAAAGTATCAATAGATTTGCGGTTGAATGCACCTAGTGATAGGGCCCTAAGTATCTACTTACCTACGACTACCACCTACATACATAACGCAAGAATGTGGTTTGGAATCGGATTTCCTATTGCGTTCATGTTTGTCGTAAACATAGCACCACGCCTTTAATTCTCCTTAAGGGTAGACAGAGGTGAGCTCATCATAGGACTCATACTAGGACATTGAGGTTTATTTGTTGTGTTTACAAATGAACTCATCTTAATCTACTGTTGTGAATCTGGTACTTTATTCAGCCTGGAAATTACACCTAGAACTTTAGATTTAACCGGGACCCTTATTAAATCTACAAATTGTCTAAAATACACATTTGAGACAAAGTTAAACATTTTCAGAAAATAAACTTCAATTATGTTCCGAAAAATGTAACAACACGCCTTTATCTCCGAAGGGGCAGGCAGAGGTGCACATTATGCCACTGTACAATGTACCACCTACTTTTTACTATTTATGTTATGAGTCTCATGTAATAGGGGGTGAGCCTATTGCCATATACCGGCACAATTCCAGACTCCGTGCTACTACTGAGAATTTATAATAAACCCAGTAATACTTTGCCGACCCGGGAATCGAACCCGAGACCCCTTGCCCGGCAGTCAAATTTGCGACCACTCGGCCAACGAGACAGTCTTTATTCATTAAGTCCACAAATTGTCTAAAATACGCATTTGAAACAAAGTTAATCATTTTCAGAAAATGAAATTCAATTGTGTTCCGATAAATGAGATGATAAATCTTATGACATTATCATAATAGGCCTAAAACCAATATATAACAAAACAGACAAGTGTTATTCAAATAGTTATCATTTTATTTATGTAGTTAGGTGCCCCGGAGCCTCGGTGTTATCACTTATCTCGAAATATATTAAGCATTTAGACATCACTTACCTCTCGTATCTAAGCAGGGTCCGTACGTAAGTCCTATCTTATTTGTTTTATGTATATTGATGTTGATGCGAAACTAACATTTGTACAGGGTGTACGAAATGCTCCCAAAACGATGACAATAAGAAATAGTTTTTACAATTTAAACCGCTTTTATTTTCGTTTTATTCATGTACCATCGCCTTGAGTAACTGATTACAAATATTAATACATAAAATAAACATTTAAATTCCTTACTGTTATGAAAACACTGCCTCGTTGGCCGAGTTGTCGCAAGTGCGACTGCCGGTCAAGGGGTTTCGGGTTCGATTCGGGTCGGGCAACATATTAGGTACTGGGTTTTAAAAAAATCTCAGTAGAAGCACGGAGTCTGGAATTGTGCCCGGTATATGGCAATAGGCTCACCCCCTATTACATGGGACTCATAACATAAATAGTGAAAAATGGGTGTTACATTGTACAGTGGCATAATGTGCACCTCTGCCTACCCCTTCGGGGATAAAAGGCGTGATGTTATGTTATGAAAATAAAACTTTGTTTTCACCATCACTTGTCAGCGGTTTTCGGGGGTGTCCCGTAAACATGTATAAATCTGTTTATTTCCTTGTTTGATAGAAGGGTCATTAAAGTTGGTAATATTATATTTACTTGGTATGTATATCATAATAATGTTTGTTATTTTATCTCTGAAAAAGAAAACATACAAGTAGAGGTATATAACAGGACATTAATCTATTGATTAATTATCACAGATTGTCCTGTTGTTATGTTAGAAGACGCATAATAATATGTCGGAATACTAAACGCTACTCAATTTTAAGTCGTGCTTAAGTATAGTTCTATCTCTACAAATTCTTTGTAAAATGACACGATATTTGAGCACGACTTAAATTTGAGTAACGTTTCAGTATTCAAAACAGAAGACGCTTAGTCTAGTTATTACTAGACTAAGCGTCTTCTGTATAGTCTCCAGCCTTGTAAGGCGAGATTGGTCGATAGGTGATTTTAGGGAGCTGCTCTGCTCCGAGTCTGTCCATATGTAGTCCTTTAGTTAGACCTTCTTTCAACATTAGTAGGAAAATGGAAGAGACAAACAAAATAAATGTATTTTACTCTCACGATACTCATTCAGAAAGTCATCATTATTGATGGTAGCTAGGTTTTTACTTTAGTTAGCAATTATCCTGTAATATCTACTGTAACAACAGTGACAGCTGCAAAAAATATATTAATAAATGCCATAAAAAAAAGTTATATGAATGTTTTTATCATGAAAGAAACAGCGTTTAGTCGTTTTCTGTCACCGTTTACCATGGAATTATAAAACTGTATAATTTTTGTTTAAACTGTCAGTCGTCAGTGAGTCGTGTTCGTGAAACAAGTTTAGAAACTATTGAGAAACCGTAATATGATGTGGGAACGATTTCATTAGAATTTTTGAGTGCACAGATAATTACTGATGAACCTGTTCAAAAATGTCAATTAGAGTGTGTTTGTATTTGTTTCAAATTATGTGTGTAATAACACGATGTTTGAAGTTGTGATCTGTGTATAACGAGAGTGAAATTGTGTCCGGTGTATGGAAATTAACTGGCCCTTAGCGTGGGTTTAGTAATGTAAAGGGCAAACAGTGGGTGTCCACACAATAATACTCTGATACATCTCTGCCTATCCCTTCGGGGGATAGTAGTGACGTTGTGTTGTAATATTTTTTTATTTATAAAAGTGATATGTTTGTAGAATACGGAATAAAGAATGTGCTTGTCTGGAGCGAATTTCGAATTGCCAAAACAGTGCCGCTTGTTTATCTATCAACTATCAAGTGAAAAATTTGTAATTTAGTCACAATAGGTACTTGATGAGTAACTCAATTTCCTTTCTTTTTATTGTAAGCAAAAAATTTGTGTGTACTTGATAGGTTACATTTTGTTAAAAGGTATGATGGGGTTGGCATATCAAAGATAAAAACCCCTTAATAAAAAAAACAGATTAAAAAAAAACTATCAAGTGCCATCTAAGTATTTTGATTACGTGTTTGTGCAGTTGAACACACAAACTAATTAACTACCATATTGGTTGAACTTCAAAATTGTGAACGAAGGTCTCAAGGCCCGAGTGAATGGGTTGCTTATGGGTCGACGTGCTTCATCGTAGACCGCATCATCGCTTGCCACCAGGCAAAATAATGGTCAAACGTCGGCCCAACATATATATATATATATAAATATACTTCGTGTCACCTGCTTACTACCTTCCTTCTAGTATTTAACAATACGTTCGTTCTATAAAACTGCATTAGAAAACAATAGATATCCTTTAAAGATATCATTAAATTACTAGTCACGATTTCTGTAGCCATATTTGTTATCCACTATTTTTTAAAGGTATAATTAAATACATAGTTATTTTATCAGCAACACTGAACGTAGGTCAGTCAACAACAGATATTAGTAATGATGTTGCTACAATTTACATAATATCTTTATTATCTATATCGACTTTATCAGTACGCTCTTGACCGACAGCTATTTAGTGATCGATAAACTAAAAAACACTAGGATCAAAAGGCCCAAGTACTGTTCGGTGGAAATCGATGTGTTAGTTGCGTTGGCCCTAGGATCGAACCTTGTAGCACACCAGTATTCACTTTTAATGCTATTTTTTTATATAGAGTGGAATTACTCAAGAAGTGCCTTTGGCGCGGGTATTCCCTTCTATTTTATTATTTCAGATGACAATAAATTTTTACAATTGAAGTACAAAAGTGCTACTTATTCCAGTTCGTTTTTTTTCAGTAGACCTGAAACAGAAAGAGTAATTAAGATTAAGTGTGTAACAAAAGAAGAAAATATGGAATTAGACAAAAGACACTTAAACTGAAATAAAATAATAACTAGGTACTTATAATATACAATATTTAAAAAATGCTTAAGTAATATATAATGATGTTATATAAAATACAGATATAAATGAACGACTCGGTACTCATGAGGAAAGGTTAGTCTTTTATTTGTTTTTTTTAAGACTGGGCTAGATTAAGCGTCTCGAATGTTAGGTGGGAGGGAATTCCAGTCTCTTTTTAGTGCTAATCAGTTGTGTTATTGGTAGGCATAATAACCTCTCCATGATAAAATATAATAACACAACATGACAGTCACGGAACATCCTTTAATTAAATAGTCACGGAATATAGGTAATAATGCTATAATGATTTCAGAAATAATTATTCAGTGTAATAAATAATTCATGTAAGCCATGGATTTCCTCATCTTGCAGAAATATATCATCTTGCTTTTCCCAACAGAAGTACCAAGGGAGATACAGTTACAAAGCGTTATGATTGCAGGATTATTTTTAGATCCAAATAAGCAAATAAGTATTATCTAACCTCAACGTCAAAGTCAAAGCATTTATTTCAATTAAATTCAAATTCAAATTCAAATTCAAAGTCTTTATTGCTTCATGTGTGGGTACCAAGGTGTTATACATAATACATATGATTTTGGTTAAGCAGTATCAACATGACCCTGTAAGGGCGCTGCAATTTATATTTAATAATAAAAAACACTATATTATTCAAAGATTGTACATAACATTTAAAGTTTTACCACGATTGCTTCAATTGATTTTCGTTTACATTCTACCTACATATTATACATATCTACCAACTCTTTATTAATCCCTAATTAAGCACTTTTCAAACGTCACTATGAATGAATGTTTCAAACATAGTGCTCACTTAGGCTAGGCTACTATAAAAATAAAAATACTTGATGAAGTCTTTCAAATAAGAACATAAAGAAATGCTCGATGCCACAAGATATCTGGCCCTGATCTATAGTGTGATCGTGACGTCATTTTAACACTGTCGTGACAATTTTATGGTATCATAATGCAGCTAACATCTGTTATCTTTTAGTGCATTTGTGCGTCTATAAACAACAAGGTCGATTGAATTAGTATACTGATTAGTAATTGGTAAACAATGCAAGGAGGTTAAATATTATGTCATTAATGTAGAGCCTATAGTTTGTTTAATTACCTGCCTGATCAATTGTCGTTCGACGCCGTTAGTAAGGGTTTTTTAAGGGCAGAAAATCATCGAATTGCTGCTCCCGCCTAGGTGAAGCGGGAGGGAGTGTCAGCCTCTTACTGACTAAAAACCACCCCGTTCCTTGCCGTTAGTAAGGGTACCGACCCAATACCGTTAAATTGGACAGCTTTCTTCGTCTGAGAGTCCCCATTTCCTCTAGCTAACTAGTGCATATAGATTCGTCGCTCTGAAACCTGAAAAGAGGTTATTTCTGAGATTGTAGTCTATAAGTAATCGATTTTAGTCTATAAACCTACGAACGGCAAGTACCATTGTGACTTTTCCGAGTTATATACATTCTAAGATTATCTAGACACCACTGACAAACGGTGAAGGAAAACAGTGTAAGGAAACCTGGGCTTATAATTCTGTAATATAAGTTTGTAATCGCTAACCCCCATTGAGCAAGCATGGTGATTAATGCTGAAACCAACAGCAGTGGCCGCTTATAGGCTGTTGATGATGATGATGATAATCGATCTTAATCAGCAGCATGCAATCATGACACCAGTTAGACAATCACGGTGGACGCCATTCTTAATGAAATGTTAAACTATTTCAAAGAAATAAGTAATCAATTACAATTTGATAAAAACGCCATTAACTTACGATTCCAAAAAACTGTATACACAGAAAAGGTGGAATTCTAGAAATATCATTTCTTGAGCATTATTTAAGTTGTTATTGATCACGCTAACCTAGAGTTATAAGATTAATGAACAATACCTAATTGCTAAGACCAATTGATGAGATGGTCGTTTTGATTCATGATGTAATAGTATTGCAATTATTTCCTGGGTAAATACAATGGGAAATATATTATAGGTACTTATAAAACTTATATTTTTATAGTAACTCTCGCGAGACACGAGATAATACTGAGCTTGAAGTGGTATCCAGTGGGTGACAATAAGTTCACCCACTATGTAAAAAGTAAGTTTTATATAAAAACTAGCGACCCGCCCCGGCTTCGCACGGGTGCAATATGTATATACATACAAACCTTCCTTAAGAATCACTCTATCTATTAAAAAAAACCGCATCAAAATCCGTTGCGTAGTTTTAAAGATAGAAAGCATACATACGGACATACAGCGAAAGCGACTTTGTTTTATACTATGTATTGATAACGGTTTGCTACCGGTACGGTACACAATTAGGTATAGTCGACCTTGAAACTTTATAATAAAATCTAGTTGACATTGAGTGAATTATTTTTATCTCTCAAGGACAAATGAGTTTATGACAACATTCCTAATATGTTTGAACTAAATATGGTAGGAGTTACACTGGCAAAATATTTACAAATCTATGTCTTATTACAATGCATTAAAGTCGAAAAAATATCTAGGTACTGAATGAAACTGATAGCATTTTTTTCCTCATGTTAAGTTTATTTTTTATTTTGAGTCAGAAATAAACTTAACATGACAATCGTGATAATACTCGGTTTCTCCTTCTCTCCTCATATCATTTTTTTTTACAAATTAAAGTACCTACTTGTCCTGAGAATTTTTTCATCTAACCATGAATCATTAAATTACCAATATTTGGGTACAATTGATTGGTATCTGACGTTAAAAATAAATAAAGGAATAACAATAACAACATAACAGCAGGGAAGTCACTGAAACCGGTAGTTAAACACTCAAAACCTTCGTTAACAAACACACAATGCATTGTTAACAAACACTCTAACGATTGTTAACAAAGTGACTACTAAAATACAATTGACATCATTTACTTTATCAGTTTTCTGTGTAACATCTGTGAAGTGATGCAATTTATTTGATAAACTGTCCGTGTGTATGTTTATCGCGAACTTTGTCGCTGTTTTGGATTCGAACTCGCTCTATTTACTTTAGGTATATAGATCTGATAACGATTATTACGAAGTTTGTTGTAAACATGGACTTGTGTTTAGTGAAAATGAGAGTGTTGTTTAAGTGTTTTTTAAAAAGATTTCATCGGAAAAGAAATGCAAAAGTCGTGGAAGTTACTGAGGTAAAGATTAATTAAGTTTTTACTCTTACACACGAGCGGTTTGTTGCCAACGGCAGAGGTGACTGCGGCCGTCGACACGTGTCAGCGGCAACCGCTGACGCGTCGACGGCAACAGTCGACCTATAGAGACTCCTGCAATTGTAGCATTCTTCGAAGTTAAAATAAGACAGTTACCGTCGACGCATCGACGGCTGCCACCGACACGCCTCAACGGCTGCAGTTACCTGATTACCTTTGCCGTTGGCAACATGCCGATCGTGTGTAAAGGTGCTCCCACATAGCATTTATATATCTAACGTTAGAGTCTGACTTAACATTTGTTTTTAAACAAATTATAACAAAAGTTTTAGTAGTAACTTGATAAGTTGCAGAGTAAGTTACACGCTATTATAAATGTTATCGTTTTACACAATGTGGTGTAACGTAACCCTAAGAATTTTCTCAGATTTTATTCTATAAGAACTTTATCGACCTTAATCTTAGCAGCATCACAGCATGCAATAATTACACCAGTTATACAATCACGGTGTCATTCTTAATAAAATGTTGATTTCAAAGAAATAATTAATCAATTACATTGGACAATTTAAACTGAATAAAATTGATATTCGTAACATTGTTACACTCGCTTTTCCAGTATCTTATAAAACAAAAATATATTTGCGTAAACGAACGTAGTGAACGTTACTTTATTTCGGTTGTTTTTCTCGTACTGCGCAATGTGGTATTTACGAAACAAACACCATTATAAAAAAATAAAGAAAAGATTATTGAATTTCATCTTATTGGTAGGTCGAATATCATTGTTGCAGACGGATGGACGATCGTAGTTTAAAGAAACGAGGTTTTTGTATATGAGCAGCGTGATGTCGCGCAGCTTACTGTACTGTATAGCGACCGCAGCTTGCCCATAAGCAAGTCCCTCTGTGACTCGAAACTAGTAGAGCTTTTCTCATTATATTTACGAGAGAAACCAGTCATTTTTATTTAGAACCAGGTTTATTAATCGGTTTCTGTTCAATTCAGTCCTATAGTTAGCTCTTATGACAACCACAAAAAACTTTGGGAGTGATGGTAAATAACCTCTATTTTCACACACACAGGTTACCGAATGCCTTGTCTTTCGTTTTCAGGGTACAATCAAACCGAAAATGTCGGTGATTCTGGATGCAATCGACCTGGAGAGGGAATACTCCCCCAGTCGGTGGTCGATCAGGTTTCCTACGGCCCTGGAAGTACTGCAAAACCACGTGAAGCATGTGACAACAGGTGATAACATTTTAACGACTTTGAACCTTCTAAACTTTACAAATTACGTTTTAAGATAGGCTAATGTAGTTATTTCCTTTTCTTTTTGATAAGTGTGAGAGAGCCATACTTCGGCACAAATAGGCCGGCTCGACCGTAAGAGCTCTTGCACATTATAAGATACGGACACAAGACAAGAAAAATGTCTTGTCTGGTGTATCGTACACATTCATGCAATTCGTCTTATCCTCAGTCTGTAGCCACAATTCACGGAGGATACACGTGTACGAAATGGACAGACGACAGCGTCTATTATTGATTGCATACTTGTACCATAGAAAAAAACGCCGTAGTTGTAGGCGCCATTGGATACATCCATTAAATATAACAAGAATCAATGATGGGGCATATACGAAGTTGGTACCAAAACTATTTTCCGCTATTGGCAATTCTTTGAAATTTTCTATTAATATGAAACATATTTCATCCCATGCGGCTGTCTTCAAATTCCTAAATTTATATTCCTCACAAGTTTTGTCCCAAATTACAGGTCTTTCTTCTACTAGAGCTATTAGATGTTCCATGTTCACTTTTATGGCACTCATGTTTGATAAAAGTTTAATTTAAATAAAAGCATGGACACTACACGTCTAATCGCTAGCGCAGCCGCGCCGAATGTGCACGCGCAAACTTGTTTACATAGCTGAGTAGATGTCGTGTCTAAGCAAGACGTCTTGTGTAGACACGACATCGAACATGCAGCCGACAAAATGTCTAGTATGTGCGTGTCTTATCCGACATAAGAAAAAATATCTTGTAATATGTATGGTCTGATATAACAATCATTGCGACTGAATTTCTTATAAGACATTTCTCATAAGACACAAGAAAGTTTCTTATAATGTGCAAAAGGCCTAATGATACCACAGCCTCACAGAAAGCCGACGTGAAACAATACTTGCGTTGTCTTTCATCGTGTGAGTGAGGTTACCGGAGGTCCAATTACTCCTGTCCTCTCTTCAACCTCCCCAATCCTTAATCCAACTATCCTCAAATTCATAATACCCAAAAGGCTGGTAACGCACTTGCAACGCTTCTGGTGTTCCGGGTGTTCATGGGCGACGCTATCAGGTGATCCGTCTGCTCGTTTACCGGCTTATCCCATAAAAAATTCAAATCAATTGGTTTTGATATCTGCCGTTTAATAAAGTGTTCTTTGTCCCTCCAGTGACGTATAATGACTGAAAATATAATGAGTACATTTTAAGATTGAACTCTTCTTATTGCATTGTAGGTATATTTCAGCTTGTATGACGTAAGATATAAATGACGATGACTAATGGATGATAAATGTTATTACAGCCAGTGAAGAAGCGACAAATAACATTCCACACAAACTGGAGATCGAGTATGGATCGACACCTGGACAAAAACTCGACATACTTGGAACTGATTTACCAAATGGTAAGAATTTTTTTGAACCTAACAACAGTAACAACATCCTGCAATGAGGTAACAAACATTTTTTCTCGATTTCTTTACTTTTAAATAGTATCACCGGTCAGAGATAGTGACATCAAAATAGCAATTGTAGATAATAAAGTTACATTACTGCACGATGACGTCATTATTACAAATACAATAAGTACTTAACAGAAAGGATAAAGGAACTTGATTAATAATATATAATAATAGATATACATACTCATACAAACCTCATGACAGTTATATAGTCATTTGGCAATTCGTAATAGTAAAGTCCTCTAGTACCCTTTTACCTATCATGTCATAAGCTGAATTGAATGATTGGTCTACAAGCACTTAAGAAATTGAACACACTGTACCTACATATCTACTCACCTCAAAGAACAAGAGGAGTGCACTAGCGACATCTGGTGAGCAAAACTAGTATAGAGAAAAAATAAATAGTAGGTATAATATAGAGTGTTGTAGGTTTAATTTTATCTGTAGCCTAGATGAATTACAATCTTACTAACAACCTTTGTCTGTATTTTCTTAATTTGATGATATATGCAAATGTAAACTTATATAGATAAGTGAGAGCACAAAGCAAATGAAACACAGATAATAGTGACGCTTCAAGGTAGCTGTAGATAATGACAAAGTAGACTTTAAATGATATGCAAGGTTATCGAACCCTTTGTTCATATAATATGTTAATGCCATCAGTCCAACTCGATGAAAGCGACCTGTCATTTTTTTTTAAATGTGGCTGACACTAGTGTTTTCTCCTGTGCCGTGTGTGCGAATACAAAAAAGAAACTCAGACCCAGACCAGGGTAAGTTTTGAATTGATTCCGTGACAGATAGGACGGTGGGCAGCATCCTGTCTCCCAGCCATTGTGTTAACCATGCAGTCGATGCAGTTACTACTAAAAGCAACTGTGATATAGTGCGTGTGGTTAGACCAATGGTCAGGGCTGCGAGATTTGAAAATGACCTCATACATCTTTATTTATTTATTTACGGTCACAATAGTTGAAAACGAAAACCAATTAGAGTAACTGGACACATTAATAAAATAAACGATGAAATAATAAAAGTAGAACAAAACATACACAACGAACCAGAAGACTATAACTTATTTAAAAAATGGTAGCATTCATAAGTTCCTCTCGCAGTAGTTCCTACCCGAACAGAGGAGAACTATTGTCGACAGCTAAGTTAAGCGTCCGTAGATATAGCACTATATTTTCAATAATTCCTCAAGTGGATATTCCGGCTCCAAAATGTGTGTATTTGATATCTAGAAACGCGATACAAGAAAATATCCTAGTGTTTTAATAAGGAGTTTCGTAAACATTTTTTTTATCATCATCATCACCTTAGCCACAAGACGTCTGTATTGAACAGAGGGGCGTAAAGTATGGGCGTAGCCACACTGAGGCAAGCTGGGGCACTTGCCCTACCCTGGGCCCTGGCTCTGACCGATAAGGTGTCTGATTAAACAATGTTTTTTTTACTAACTCTAACTAACAACATCAACAATCATACTATCATTATATATGTTACCGGCCAAACCCGATTTTAGGACAAACTAGTTTTGCCTAGGCCAAACTAGTTCTTCCTATACGCATTAGGATTAACTAGTATAGCCTAGTTCAAACTAATTTGTCCTAAGCCCGATAGGATAAATTAGTTTAGGCTAGGACAAACTGGTTGATCCTTGGGGGAGACCATACAAAGTGGTTATGAGAAAATTGCGTCCTTGGGTTCCGCCTCTAACGGAAACCTTGAAAGCCGAATTTCTGAATCGAGTCATTTCTTGTCTCTTTCCAGATGTTCAGAGTGTTCAACCAACATTGCATACGGACTTAGGTTGGAATGATAATTTGGAGGTGACTGAAGGAGAATTAAGCAGGACTATAAGTCGCTTAAAAAATCGTAACACTGCGCCTGGCCCTGATGGAATCCCCGGTCGAGTATGGGTTCTTACGATAAAAGTTTTTGGAGATAGGCTGAGGCGACTTTACACTAGTTGTTTGAAACACGCCATCTTTCCATCAAAGTGGAAGGAAGCTGGATTAGTGCTATTAAGGAAGGCTGGTAGAGATGCTGATTCTCCCTCTGCATACCGTCCAATATGCTTACTTGACGAAGTCTCTAAACTTTTCGAGAGAATAATATCAGTTCGACTCAACGAGCATTTATCGACCGCTGGTCCAGATCTTTCTGAAAATCAATTCGGCTTCAGACAACAGCGGTCTACCATTGACGCAATTTTGCGGGTTCGTATGTTGACGGAGCAGGCGGTGCTTGACGGTGGGATGGCGTTAGCAATAAGTCTTGACATTGTTAATGCTTTTAATTCGTTGCCCTGGCAGGCAATCAGAAGCGCTCTTGTATACCATCGTTTTCCTATCTACTTACAAAGGATAATTGGGGCTTATCTTTGTGATAGGCGAATCCGTTATGTGGGACGAGATGGGAAAGTTTACTATAGAGAAGTGAATTGTGGCGTGCCACAAGGATCTGTACTTGGACCTCTCTTATGGAACTTGGCATACGATGCGGTATTGCGTGTAGGTCTTCCTACAGGCGTTAGTGTGGTATGTTATGCGGATGACACGTTATTATTGGCAACTGGAAATACATATGAGAGTACTGTTCAACTGGCGGAATTGGGAGTGGCTATCGTAGTGTCTGCTATTTGTGACTTAGGTCTAGAAATCGCACCTCATAAGACAGAAGCTCTGTGGTTTCATAAACTGCCGCGAGGTCGAGAAGCTCCCAGTTTTTCTGTTCGTATTAATAATACACAGGTTCAGGTTGGTCAATACATGAAATACCTTGGCTTAAACTTAGACAGTCGCTGGGGATTTGAAGAGCACTTCAACCGCCTTGTTCCCCGGATTGATAGAGTGGTGGGTGCATTGCACGGCTTACTGCCTAATCTAGGAGGACCTCGAGAGGAAGTCCGTCGATTATATGCAGGCGTTGTGCGGTCAATAGCCTTATACGGAGCGCCAGTGTGGTCACACCGACTGTCGAGAGTACGTCGTTGTAGACTTAAATTTAATAGCCTTCAACGTAAAGTAGCTATTAGAATTGTTCGAGGATATAGGACCATTTCTTTTGAGGCAGCTACACTCCTTGCACGTTTTCCACCTCTAGACATTTTGGCAGAAATGGATGCAAAAGTTTACCATCAAATTCGCGAGATACGTCATAATGGAGACAATTTTCCTCCGAGAGCTTTTGAACTACTGAGGCGACAAGAACGGAATAGCGCTCTGCAAAAATGGCGTGAGCGGTTGGAGGTTCAATTTGGTCATAAACGAGTGGTTGAAGCTATCTTACCAAACTTTGAAGCATGGTTCAGGAGGAGTGACCGCATAACCTATCGGCTTACTCAGATTCTTACCGGCCACGGGTGCTTTGGTGAGTATCTGAATAGAATAGGTCGTGAAGCCACACCTAGATGTCATCATTGTGGAGATGATCGAGACACCGCTCAACACACGCTTCAGGATTGTCCTGAATGGCTTGGCGAGCGACGTGTTTTGGTTGAAATAATCGGCCACAACCTTTGCTTACCGACTGTAATCTCAGCTATGTTAGCAGATCCAACAGCTTGGCAAGCCGTAGTCACCTTCTGTGAAACTGTTATGTTTCAGAAGGAAACTGCAGAGAGAGATCGAGAGAGGATAGACCCAACTCGGAGACAAAGGCGGCGCGGTAGGAATCGCCGTTGAATTTAACTCCGAAACGATAGGAGGTAGTAACATAATTTGAGTGTCGCAGGTGAGTTCGTTCATTCGAGTACCCAGTGACTCTCTCATTGTTTTCTGGGATTGACTGTGTGGTTTTAGTCGGTAAGAGTCCGACATAACCTGCTGTCTGACGCTCATTGTCTAGACAAAGGGTATCCATGAGGATTTCCACACGTTAAAAAAAAAAAAAAAAGGACAAACTGGTTGATCCTGACATAAATACGCACACTGTAGGATAGACTGGTATGGCCTAGTCTAAACATTCTAATAAATCTAGAAAGTCAAAATAAATAGATAAATTGAATAAAATACTCCGTAAATGGAAAAATAATAATTTTTATTAAACCATTATGATTCGTCATTAAAACTTATGGTTAATTGGTAATACGAACAATGATCCTATAACAAATAATAAGTGTTTTTTGAAAGAAGCAATAATTATTTTTTATCACATAACATCACGCCTTTTGTCCCCGAAGGCACATTATGCCACTGAACAATGTAACACCCACTTTTCACTATTTATGTTACGAGTCCCATGTAATAGGGGGTTAGCCTATTGCCATATACCGGGCACAATTCCAGACTCCGTGCTACTACTGAGAATTTTTAAAACCCAGTAACACTTTGCCCGACCCGGGAATCGAACCCGAGACCCCTTGCCTGGCAATCGCACTTGCGACCACTCGGCCAACGAGGCTGTCACACTGTTTTTTAATAGATGCAATAATCATATTATGACTAGGCCATACCAGTTTATTCTAGAGTGTGCGTCTTTATATCAGGAACAACTAGTTTGTCCTAGCCGAACCTAACGGGTAACCGGGGCTCCGGTTCGACGTGCAGGAGAAGGAACGGGGTGGTTTTTAGTCAGTAAGAGTCTGACACTCCCCTCCGCCTCACCCAGGCGGGAGCAGTCATTCGATGATTTTCCCCCCTTAAAAAAAAAAAAAAAAAAAAAGCCTAAACTAATTTATCCTATCGGGCTTAGGACAAATTAGTTTGAACTAGGTTATACTAGTTAATCCTAACGCGTATAGGAAGAACTAGTTTAGCCTAGGCAAAACTAGTTTGTCCTGAAATCGGGTTTGGCCGGTAACATATATATACTGGGGATATTATCAGAGATGATATCACTGACTGCGTGAAAAAATCAGAGGGATACAGTATTTTGGCTGATGAAAGCTGCGACATAGCAGGCAAAAACAATTATCTATTGGCGTCAGAAAAAATAGCGTTTCGAGAAGATTTTTTAGGGTTCGTCGAATTGATAGCCATGGACGATATATCTATTGCCTCTTCCATAGATAGTTTCATTACAAACGTGAATCTGGATCCAGAAAAATGTGTTGGGCTAAGACAGGTGCTCCACAATGTCGGGGAAAGATGGTAGCGTTCAAAAATTTCTTCAAGAAAAATATAAAAAAGCCCTATTTTTCCATTGCGCCAGCCATAAATTTTGAATTTAGTGATTCATAATTTAAATCAAATGACGTATTATTGCATTTGGCTATACGTAATGCGATCGGCACAAATAAAATATAAATAATAAAATTCTTCCGAGAATCGGCTCAACGCCGTAAGCTCGTGCCAAACATATCAATGCTCTGCGAAACGCGCTGGTCGCAAAAATATAATTGCATTGCCATCTTTAAGGAAAATTATATTAAAATGATCACGCCACTTTTGACGCTTTCGCAAGAAAGCAAAAGTGCAACAAGGTAGACGGCTTATCAGCTTTACTGCGCTGCTATCAATTCCGAATTTATTGTATCTGTTTGCCTCATTCCGAAATATTCTGCGCTGCTTTAACCAATTGTAAATAGCTTACAATCGAAAAGCATTGACTTGTTCCAGTGGGCGAATCATTGTTTGAGTTGTCAAGAATTGTTGATACTTTAAAAAAACACAGAGAAAATATCGACGAACGACGGCCTCTGAGAGGCCTGTGTCACTAAAAGAAGTTTGCTCTAGTAACTCGGAAGTGACTTCTAGCACTGAAAAATGTATAGGTACTTCATTAAAAATTTTACACATAACAAAACAAAAAAAGAACCTCGTTTAACGATACCTCTCCAAAGGTTCTGTTTAAAATTTATTGCGGCACCCTGCCCTCCATTACCATTTTCAAAATGAAACCGGTACTAATTACGAGTGCTTTAGGCAATTAGCCTGGTTTATGTAACAAGAGTTAATGATAATTGATATTTTTTCTACCAATACAATGTTACAGAAGACGTATTTACTTAGTAGCTGCAATTTAACACAGTGTCCATATGTTGTTTAGGTTAAAATATCACATTAAAATCGTTTTCGAGACCCGAGCGTACGGCGCGTCGCGTTCCATGCGCGCCTCAAAAAGCCATCAGACCACCACCATAGGGCCGATGCCGATTCGGAGTCGCGGAGAACCTAACGGGTAACCGGGGCTCCGGCTCGACGTGCAGGAGAAGGAACGGGGTAGTTTTTAGTAAGAGTCTGACACTCCCGTCTGGGTGAGGCGGGAGCAGGCATTCGATGATTTCCCCCCTTAAAAAAAAACATCGTTCTTGACTCAGCCACGAAGCGTCTACTGGTCAACATAGGTCTCTCTCACTCCAGATTGGCTGGTTGGATACGACCTGCATTCTGTAGTTCCCTGCACACTATCAGATATAAAAAAAACTTTTACGCAGTCACTTCCCCATACCTATTTCTAAAGGAATTTACTGGCGCAGAGGTAAACTCTGCGGATCCGATAAACCAATTCTTCTTCTTCCTATTCGTTTTCTTCATTACTGAAGGTCGTGTCTAGTCTGGTGCACGCGTCACTTGATGCACAACCCTCCTCCAAACGCCCCTGTCCTCTGCGGTCTTTATGGCTTGTGGAACTGTCAGGCCGGTTAGGTTTTTTACAGCATCCAACCACCGGGTAGGTTCATAGCGACCACGAGGTCATTTCCCGTTAACCCAATAAATCAATTAGATAACTATTAATAAATTGTACTCGTTGACTGCCTCGTTGGCCGATTGGTCTCAAGTACGACTCCGGGCAAGGTGTCTCGGGTTCGATTCCCGGGTCGGGCAAAGTATTACTAGGTTTTAAAAAAAATCTCAGTAGTAGCACGGAGTTTGGAATTGTGCCCGGTATATGGCAATAGGCTCACCCCCTATTACATGGGACTCGTAACATAAATAGTGAAAAGTGGGTGTTACATTGTACAGTAGCTTAATGTGCACCTCTACCTACACCTTCGGGGATAAAAGGCGTGATGTTATGTATGTAATAATTTGTAGGTACTTTCGGTCATGTTATGTGTTTATCAATCACTTAATCGCCAGCAACGGAAGAGTTGAGTACATGTTAATGGAATCTCTCCGGAAGATTGACACTTGTCTAAAAATCTCCTCTAATTAATGGATCAGTCCCCTAATTATATTTGCTATTCAATCATTTATGTACATTTACGATAACTCAATGGTTTTATCCTGTTCAAGGTTCTAATTACTTCGTTGTTTGTATGTTTAAACTTATAATAGGTACTTGTGTAAGTTTATGTACTTCATCACTACATAGTATAAAACAAAGTCGCTATCCGCCGTCTGTCTGTCCCTATGTATGCTTAAATCTTTAAAACTACCCGACGGATTTTGATGCGGTTTTATTTAATAGAGAGAGGTTTCTGGTTCGATGCCCGTGTCGGGCAAAATATTACTGGGTTTTTAACAGCACGGAGTCTGGAATTGTGACCATTACATGGGACTCGTAACATAAATAGTCAAAAGTGTAGTACTTACTCATAACATTAGGTATACAGTGGCGTAATGTGCACCTTTGCCTACCCCTTCGGGGATAAATGGCGTGATGTTATGTTATGCTCTTTGTTTTCAATGTTTTTCCTGGAGTATCTACTACTACTACTAATTTTGTAAACGAAATATAATTATTTACTAATTAAGCAAAAACACAGGATGTTTTTACTTATAATTTTTATTTATGAAATATTAAAATAAATGAAATTCGATCCGAAACGTGTGGCCCTAACGAGTATTTATTTAAATATTTTTTAATTACATATTTCTTTTTGTGTAGGTCAACCAAAGGTTTAGATACCTACAGACCTTCTGGTCTTAATTATTGTCGAAAAACATTTCATATTTTGTCACTAATTTTCGCCAATGGGTTTGCTTCTGTCACATTTAAGGGATATTGTTCTTTTTTTATGGCATAAGCCGGTAAACGAGCAGACGGATCACCTGATGGTAAGCAATCGGCGTCGCCCATGGACACCTGGAACACCAGAGGCGTTACAAGTGCGTTACCGGCTTTTTGGGGATTAGGAGTTTGAGGATCGTTGGGGGTTCATGGATTGGGGAGATTGGGGAAGGGGAGGGTAATTGGGCCTCCGGTAACTTCACTCACACGACGAAACGCAACGCAAGCGTTGCTTCACGTCGGTTTTCTGTGAGACCGTGGTATCACTCCGGTCGAGCCGGCCCATTCGTGCCGAATCTCATTTTACTACTATAATAATTCTGTGCAAGCATCTATACACTTAGTTGCAAAAAACGCTTTGACTTTAACATCTTAACTAGTTGTACCTATAGAAGAAAGAGAGAAAGAAAAAACACGAAAAAATAGTTAAGAAAAAACAATGAAAACGGCACAAAAGGGCCAGTGTTTGACTAAATATTTATGCCTTGTTCGCATTTAATTTAGTCATTCGCTGGTAATTTAGTCGAGTAGCTCAATCTCTCTTTGATACAGAAGCCAGAGAGAACTACTAAATACTCGCTACTCGACTGAAATACTAGCATAGTGCGAACGAGACATGCAAGCTGTCCTTTCAGTCCTCATTTACTTTTATGTGTGTAAATATTTTTATGTAACAATTCCAACCCTTGATCGGAACGAACAAAATATAAAATCGTACAATAAAATTCAGTGTAGTTACCTACCCTAAAATTTTTAGGTTAGGCTGACTTCACATTTGTTTTGTATGCAAAAATATGTACCCATCTCGACATCTTTTGAAAATCGGTTTACAAGTAGACAAACAAATAAACTGAAAATCTAATAGATTTATAAGTCCTTGGTATTTAAAATTCCGAAAATATATTTCAAGGACAACACATAATACAACACAAAATAGAAATCGTTAATAAAGTTAGCTTACTTTTACATTACACATACGTATCAGCTACATTATAAATTTGATCCTTGAATACTGAATTTTTTGATCCCAATAACAGGTCAGGATCAAATATATCACAAGCCGGTGTAAAGCCTCTCTAAGTATTTGTGACACGTTATAAAATGTCTTGCTATTGATGCTACAGCTGTGGCTCGCATTACGAGCTGGACATAAAAATAAAACAATAACAATACGGAATGTCAGTCTACTATACTTACTTATTTTTATTTGACTACTTTGTTGTATTTAGTCTACTGGTCGTCAGTGCAAGTGTGGGCAAGGGTTTGGTTACTAGATGAAGCAAGATATTATGTTGTAAGTGCCCTATGATCAATGATGGCATAATTCTAGATTCCATGCTGTTATTACGTAATCAAAATCGTCAATACATAATCTCACCCAGGAATCGGACCTGAAACACCTCACTATTATGTCAGGTATAGTTAGGCCATTATAAATACGCATACCGTCAAAGTCGTTCTTTCTTTTTTTTTAATTTTCTTTTCTTAAAAAAGGTTGACCAACACTAGGATTTTCTCAAAACAACTTCACATGTATACTTCACATCACATCCAGACCCGAAAAACTATTTGTCGATCACACAAGGAACGTTTTTCTCTGTGCGGGAATGGCACCCGCGAAACGTTCCGGGGCGGCCGGTTGCCCAGTCTTTTTTATCAGATCTCTCGTTCATACATATGCAAGTTGTGCGGCATTGTCATATTCCTTTGACCTGACAATTCGCACGTTTGTTATGCCTCAACCTTAATTACTCATCAGTCAATGTAAAACACTGGATAAATCATACTAAAACTCGCAATTCACAACAATGAACACGCACAATATTTTAATTAATTTTTAGTGACGCACAAGTTGACAGCGTCATTTTAATTAGTTACAATTTGACGTGCAACTAGTGAACGCAATTAGAATTTGATGGCAACCATTGACACATCTGTTACGATTATCTGATTACTGATTACTAATTATTCTGTGTAGCAATCCGGTGCTATGTTAATTGATATTAATTATTATTTTGTTGGATACGGATTTAAATCAGATGTTTTATGAACTTGTAAAAAATAAAGTAAACATTGTGATCGATTTTATTAAAATCAACATGTTTAAGGACTAAACAAACATAACATGTTGAAGAGATCTTTTTGACTTTAGTATTAAAACCATTACAAAAGCCGACATCTAAATATTTCACGTAGGTACATCTAGAAAGTATCTGTATAAAGTATCTCATGAAATCATTCTTCTTTCTTCAGATACACCGATCCTCGTCTACATTCACGGCGGCTACTGGCAGGAGCTTTCAAGAGAGATCTCCCGCTACCCAGCCAGTCCACTCCACAAGTGCAAAGTGAAGACGATTGTCATCGGCTACGATCTGTGCCCCACAGCAACCCTCGCAGAAATTGTCAGTCAAACAGCTAAAGCCGCCAAATTTGTCTTCGAATACGCCGAAAAAATGGGATCAAAGTAAGATAACCTTTCACCTTGATAAATAATCGGTACTGTGATGTAATGAAGCTGAACAGTGATAAGATTGAACAAGTTAAATGTTTCATTTGAAAAATTGTTGATTTATTTAACTTTGTTCGTTTGGATAGGCTTTCTAAATCTGTTTCCTTAGGACGACGATGGAATGAAATGTTGTTGATATAACTGCCAAAAGTAACTTTTTTGTACCTTGAAAATTTTTGATGGAAATTAAAATTTAGATCTGTAATATACTAAAACATTTTACATTAAATCGACCTATCTCGTTTCCAGGGGCATATACTTCGCGGGACATTCAGCCGGTGCCCATCTAGTTGCCAAGTTGCTTTCAAATGCAGACTTCTTCGAAAACACTCCGGGCGCTACTCGTCTCCAAGGAGCATTCCTTGTGTCAGGGATTTACGACCTTCGGGAGCTCGTCCATACGTCGGTAAACGATGCTGTCCAGCTGCCAAACGAATGGGCCATTCCCCTATCTCCACAATTTGACGACTACACACACCTTCAAGGTAGAAGGATACGCTTATATATCCTCGCTGGACAACACGACAGTCCTACTTTCAAGAAACAATCAAGAGAATTCTATGAGATCCTACACAATACCTGTCTCATGCAAAATATGTATTTAGAAATCAAAGATGGGATGGACCACTTTGATATTGTTGAATGTTTTTCAAATGATGATAATTATCTCAAAAATTTATTGGTACACGATATTCGTAAGCATTTGAATTAGTTTTTAAGTACTCTATTGTTTAAGCCTTAAGACATAGGAGAAGCAGTCTTGTTGTAATGTGTAGGTATAGTTTTGTAAAATTATTACTCTGATAAATTGATACGAGCTTTGCTGTCGAATTTATGTCTATGCATTTTGGTTTCTTTATTAGCACTTGTCAGTCCAAGGATTTGTTAACATAAGTACAGTCAACAAATTAATTTGATACCCAGGTAAAAAAAGATCGATTCACTACAGACTCAATAGTAGTATTTTATAATACCTAATTATTAACATATTGGATACTGTGTCGGACAATGATGTCCGACGCTAGCGGAGGATTAACCCTTTTAACAGTTTTTATCAGCAGCTATTTATTTTATTTATTTATTTATCGTATTTACAATAAGTACAGGATTATCCATTTATTTAATAGCAACCAAAATCCACTAAGGTTTAAACTTGTGCTATCGTATATCAATCTCGAAATCGAATTTTTATAAAATGAGATAAAGTCTTAACCTAAAATATCAACCAATGGTTACTGTTTATTTTCCTATCTTCCTACCAAAAGACTTGGCTGTCTTTGTCTAAGATAATTTTCATATATGTTAATAATATTGCTATCATTTTCACGTGTCAAAGAGTGACAGAGACCAAACGATTATAAAGATATTAAATGTTTTATCATCCTAACGTTAAACCCAAATGTTAATGATGTTTAATGTTTAAAATTTTAATTAAAACTGTTACGTGAATCATGAGTCAAAAATTAATATAAATGATGTATAAATTTTATTCTTCTGACGAAAAATCGTTTATCAACGTTTTGGCGAAGTGAGAGTTTTGGGAAATGGTTTATAAAGTTGTAAATAGCTAACTGTAACTTCGTGTATGAATTTTCTTTATAATTACAAGGGATTTTATATCGAGACTGTCAATAAAAATTTTGTAGATTTTTGTAAAAATACAAAATAAAGAAAACAAAATGAATTTAACTATATAGGTAATTAACGTTAAGAATAAAGAAATGGTTGCTATTTTCCCGACGGATTTTCCAAAGCGTTCTTTCCTAAGAACCTCTTCTACCAATAGCAAATATAAGAATGTATAAATGTATACTTATTGCCTAGTTTAGTGTTATAGAGTAAAACTTATAAATGTATGTATCAGCTACAAAACTAAGTACAATCAGCTACAATAATTGACCTTTGTTGTTTTTAAATTGATAATTCTTTATGTATGTATAATATTAACACGTTATTACAAGTTACAGGTCAAATTAGGTAACCTCTGTTATAACATTTTGCGAAACGTGCCTGACACAAAATGTCGTATGCATAAAAAATATTAAGTTTGACAAAATGTGACTAACAGAAATCAAGTCACGAGGCGAGTAAAACATTATTGAGTGTTTTGATTTCTAAATAGTGATAATGACATGACCTCTATTACAATTTACAATGTATCGTAAAGTAACTGGCGTAAAATTGAAATACTTAAACAACAACCTATTTCTGAAAAAAATTAAGAAGAATATCTATTCTGTATGATTCGCTGATTGTACTTTAAGAGCCATACCAGACGGCGTATTTTATACACGACATGATGACACGATGCGCGACATCGCGCGTTTTCGGCGCCATGAACACTGATTGTTGCGTTTGCATTGATGACACAAGCGCGCACATAAAGCACATATACGAAAGTTTGCAGCGATACAAACTTGCGTACAAATAAAGGGGCAGAAAGTTAGCCACTGATTCAAACGCGCCTCAGTTGTAATTACTTTATTGTGGGTTACGAGCGACTACAGCTCGTATACGCTCGGCGCGTCGCGTTTCGCGCGCGCCTCAAAGAGCTATCAGACCACCACAGATGGGGCCCAATAGGGCTGATGCGGATACGGAGCCGCGGAGGACTTAACAGGTTGCCGGGGCTCCGGCTCGAAGGGCAGGAGTAGGAACGGGGTGGTTTTTAGTCAGTAAGAGTGTGACACTCCCTCCCGCCTAACGTAGGCGGGAGAAGACATTCGATGATTTTACCCCTTACCAAAAAGCTCATATACGCTCTGGAGGCGTGTATAAGCACAGTAGAAACACCTTTCATCGGTTAGGTTACAAGGTTGCATTCGAATTTCGTATGAATTACGTAAACGAGCGTCATCTGCGCGTATAAAATACGCCGTGTGTTATGGGCCTAAGACCATTAATGTACCTTACATCATGTAGGCTAGTCGTTAAATAATAATATTAAATTTGTTTGTATGTTTGTAAGAACATAAGTACGAACACGGTTTTTAAACTTTAACAAAAAATAATGATGATTATATTAATCAAACATTAATTAGGGGTGTAAGTTTGTAAAAGGTCTGTGAATGAATATGAATCTAATTTCTATTTACCATAAGATGCATTTTTATCTACTTACCGTATAATGTTCTTATACATGATTATCAAGCATAGTTATTGGACTTTTAGAAGTTTACCTTGACTTGTTAGTATAAAAGTTTATACATGTTTAAATAAATTGTATAATATTTACATTACATACGTTTTATTACTATAACTTTCTTAATTTCCACAAACTAGCAGATCCTTCGTGAAGAAGTTGTATTAAATAAATTGATATCTAGAATTTCAGACTGCCACAAACACCTAAGACATAAATAATACCTAAGCTATGTTTTTTAATACCAACTTTAAGGTCAAGCTTTTACGGTATATTCTTATTTGTTAATTTGTCACCAAATCAAAATACTACGTAGAAAATAAGCACTAGTCAACTCGTCACCAACACGTACCGACTTTGATCGCTTTGATTTCAGCACTGCGAACTCCGAATTAAATCGAAATTAGTATTTGCGGTCTGATACCTCAAATCTATGTCCAGATATGTTCTACATACACACATAACCTCACCCCTGTTCCCCATGGGGGTAGGCAGAGACTATAGAACGCCAATAAAATTGCTACGATTCTTATATGTATGTCTGTCGCTTCCTCAATAGTCATCAGTCTTTTAATGCATGCTCGTAGATTAAGGGTATATATTATACTAAAAAAACCAGGAATATATATACATATATATCGGCATATTTAACATGTTCAATTGTTGATGTTGTGTGACGTTTTACTTTCCGACATGGGCTCCTCTAGTGGGTTGCCACAATCATCACGCCAGAATCTTCATCTTTGATTGACAAGTTGATTGAATGTTGCAGTATAAAAGGTTCAGGTTTACCAAAGCGCGCTGCTAACTGTTTCGTCAATATGCAATCCATAAGTAGGCTATTATGATCCTCGCCCCGAGCGTAGGGCGCGACACGTTCCGCGCGCGCCTCAAAGAGCCATCAGACCACCACAGATGGGGCCCAACAGGGCCGATGCCGATTCGGAGTCGCAGAGAACCTAACAGTTTACCGGGGCTCCGGCTCGACGTGCAGGAGAAAGAACGGGGTGGTTTTTAGTCAGTAAGAGTCTGACTCTCCCGCCTGGGTGAGGCGGGAAAAGTCATTCGATGACTTTCCCCCCTTAAAAAAAAATTATGATCTTCGCGGAAAAAAGTAGCAGTGGGTGTACTAAAATGTTTTCTACCTTGCCGTCAATTCATTCGTTTTGGACTATGTATGGTATGGTTATCTTAGTAATGTTCTTTGAGAGGATTCCCGAAGCAGTGTGTATCCAAAAGCCAATTTACAACAATTCCAATTTTAAGTCTTAACTTTTTGTTTGTTCACGAACGTATTTAGCATATTTTTGTAATATTTTCAACTCTTCAAGTATTCCAAACTTTCTTTTATTTATATTAATTGTTTTTATTTTTGTTTCGAAACAAGTTTCTAAGTAATTAATTTCTAATAAAGACTTGTTTGTGTTTAGATTAAAATGCTACGTTTTTGTTGTTAATGTGTATAGTTTTTTATCGATCGTAATTCTTACTTGAAGGTTGTTCGACGTATGACAATAGGTTTACCTTCTATTAATAGCAAAGTAACTGGTCTAAAGTGAATGTAAGTAGGTACCTACTTCTAAGTAATATCATCATCATTATCATCAAAAGCTGGATGATGTCCACTGCTGGACAAAGGCCTCCCCTTTAGTCGTCCACGTCGAACGACAACTCGCCACATGCATCCACTGGCTCCCAGCAACTCTGGCGATGTCATCGGTCCACCGGGAGAGGACTTACCTGACCCATCTGCCGTCAGTCCGTCGATAATATTATATATTCTAAGTAATATATTTTCCGTATAGGTCAATGCAATCAATAGACTGTGACAATTCACTAAGTATTGGACCATAGGCCACTACACTATCTATCGTTTTGACTAACATACATATTCACACAATTTGCATATTTAACCACTCTATAAAACCCAATAATCAATACCGATGAACACCCAATTGATCAGTAGTTCAACAATTCAATATTTACATTTAATTACCAATACCCCTAACTACAAATTACACAAAAAAAGGAAAATCTTTGACACTTTGTAACTCCTGTAAATGTCAGCTGGCTACAAAGTTCCCTCACTTCGTTAGGTGTTCTTGATGTCCTCTACATCTTATTTACGTCTCGGAAATTACTTCTCCCCTAATTCAGGGGACGAAACGACCATTCCTTGACGCTTGAATTAATTCTCCACACTCCAAGGTGATCCTCCTTTTGATCATAAAGTTTAATTGAATCGCACCTTACACATTCCTTAGTTACACTTAGGCCCTATTTCACAAGGCCTGGATAGTCGCTATGTACCAGATACATTCGAATATAGAGGTTATTTTGTATGAACTATTACGTATTGTGACTGCCTCATTGGCCGAGTGATCGCAAGTGCGACTGCCGGGGCAAAGGGTCTGGGGTTTGATTCCCCGTTCGGGCAGAATATAACTGGGTTTTTTAAAAAAAAAAGATCTCACTAGTAGCTCGGAGAATGGATTTGTGCCCGGTATATATGGCAATCAAATCGTCGTGGTGGCCCGGAGGTTTAAGACGCCCACTTCTCATGCATGAGGGTGCGGGTTCGAAACCTACCAACGGCAAGTACCAATGTGACTTTTTCCGAGTTATATGTACTTTCTAAGATTATTTAGACACCACTGACAAACGGTGAAGGAAAAACATCGTGAGGAAACCTGGACTTATAATTTCTAATTATAAGTTTAAAATCGCCAACCCGCATTGAGCAAGCGTGGTGATTAATGCTCTAACCTTCTCCGTGTGAGAAGAGGCTTTACTCAGCAGTGGGCAATGGGCATTTATAGGCTGTTGATGATGATGATGATGATATGGCAATAGGCTCACTCCCTATTACATGGGACTTTTAACATAAATAGTGAAAAGTGGGTGTTACATTGTACAGTGGCTTTAAGTGCCGTAATGTGCGCCTTTGCTTACCCATTCGGTGGTAAAGGCGTGATGTTATGTTATTTATGTCTATGAAGGTTCATTAGTGAAACTGGCGTTTACGGTTTGCGTCAGTTTTAGGTTTTATGCGTACTAATGTAGTTAAATTTTTAATTTATTTGCTGGACAGGTACTCTCTAGAGGCTGTGAAGTGTGAAAGCTTGTACGTGTTAGTATTTTTGACTTTATTATAACTTTATTCTTAATGAATGACCATTATTTATACTTATTCTTAATGAATGTCTAGTCGAAAAATGCAAGTTAACAACAAAAGTTGATATTTCGACAACATATATTTATTGGTCTATGTCAAAAGTATGTAGGTACTTAATGTATCTTCCTCTTTAGGGAATAACCTTAATGTTAACGTCAATTTCATATAGTTAGTTACGTTAAAGAAAAAGGGTCCTGACAGCCGGACAGGCAATGAAGTGATCCCATAAGGATTTGTTCTCTTGAGAAAGACAAAATGAATACTTGCCGCCTTCCCCAATTCTCAAATCTCTCATTTCTAAAACCTTAAAGGTCGACTACATACTTGGAACCCTTCTAGTGTTGTGGACGGGGCCAATTGGGTAGTTTTCAAGGTATCAAAATTAAAAATGTAATTAGTCCGTCAGTTAGTTGAAAATATATATATTATTTTTTTTATTTTTTCATATTAAGTTGCAAATGCAATACTTAGATGAAATGGCACTAAGTTTAGGAGTGGGGGGTTGTTACATCATAACGTGCTACAAAATATGGCACGCTGTGACGTCACACGATATTTAAAATTAATATATCGTCGAAAGTATTTATTTTTGTGAGAAAATATAAAATACGTGTCTAAAGTTTTAAATTAATGTACCAGACGGACATTAAAATAAATTTTAGGAAACTACCCTATTGCTTACCATCAGGACATCCATCAGCTCTTTTACCAGCTCATAAGAAACTGAAAAGAATATAGAACCACTGATGCAAGTCCAAGCAAGAAATTTGGGAATTAATGACCCGATTATGGTCCAAAAAATGATAAACCCTACTTGGATGGTCATAATATAATTACATGAAAACATTATATAGGTAGGTATTTGGCAAAAACATGTCATTTCGTAAAGGAATTCATGTCATTTTCTCAGATGAATAGAATGCTTGTATAAAGATGAGAGTAGGTTATTAACCACCCACGCGACATTAAAATGGGAAGATAATTGCTACTGCTAAAGAAATAGGGTTTCTTTTTACACCTCACTGCCATAGTATAAAGAACAAAGTAGGTTATCTTCATACAAATGCTCCGCGCGCGGCTTATATGTGTGCGCCATAGTATCTATGCGTCAACGCACGCACACTTTAACAAAATCTCGACCCGTTTCTCAGTGCGCCAGGCAGGGCTATCACTGCACGAGGTTCGCGCGCGCATAACTTTTCGGCACTGTTAAATGAAATAAAAAATGTCTGATAACCGTAGAAGAACGTATTGCTGTGTGTTTGGGTGTCTTAATAATTAATCGATTCCAGAACTGTCTCTGTTCAGATTACCTATTGAACAGGAAAGGTAAGCTAGTCACTTTTTCTAGCATATTAATTTAATTTGTAGGTACTTGATTATGAGATACCTACTTACTTATTCTTACTCTTATCATTCTTCATAGTTCCTACTCAACCAGAAAGAAGAATTACCTACTAACTACTATACTTAAATATTATAAGAAAATGTGGTATTGTATTGTTTATTTCACAGTTTATCTGATTTGTTAAGAGCGTGGCCGTGTCGCATTTTTCCATATAAATGTATTCCCAAATTTACTTTCTTTATAAGCTTTTTATTTTTACTAAATTTATAAATTGATAAAATATTCAATCATAATATTATGTTTTTCATTTCATAAATTTAGATCAAGTGCTGCTTGTTCGAAAATATTAACAAAAAGTAAAAGTGACAACCCTGGGGATCAACGCAAGAGTAGGCTAATAACTCGGCGGGCGGCCTTAGATAACCTACTGTGTTCTTTATACTATGTCACTGCGCCATTATTTATAGGTATGTAGTTGTCTTTTGTTTATACGTAGTACCTAAACCTAGTTGCCGTCAAGTTTCATTAGTAGCTATCAAAGTCGAAGTCAAAATCAAAATCATTTGTTTTAATTAGACCAGAAGGCACTTTTGAACGTTAAAAGTGAAGCTATTTACATATTTCAAGGTGTAGATTCCTATGGAGAACAAACAGCATGAAACTCCATAGGTTACTCTTTTTCAATCAGCTTCACAATACAATTCTCTAGTAACATTGTTTTGTTGGTTCAATTGTGTGAGAACAATCTAACACCAAAATCCAGTCAAAGAGATCGAAAAAGAAGATAACCTTAAGAGCAATAAAATAATATAGTCTGTTTCGGTCATAGAGTTTTTAAACTACCTAAGTCTAATCTACCTATTATCTACTGACTAAGGTATATATTTTAAGGGACTTCCCAAAAAGGAGGAAGTTCTTTACCAATAAATACTGGTATGTCCTTGAGACGATACCCAAGCAAATTGAAATACTTATAAGTTTCACACATAGACTAGATATTTTCTAGTAGGTAAACAAAAATATTAAATTATGATTTACACCATTTACGAGTCACCTTTAGCATACTACGCAACTTAGCTAAAGAATTTACAAAAATATTTCCCATTTACTTATATTACACAAATCTTAGAAGTCACTCTCATATTTATTTGCAATCAAAAGGACTTTCATCTGTAGCGAGATTTTTAATGAATTTTAAATAAAGCGGCCGAGAATCTAAGTAAATGCGTTCTAAATCCAAAAACAAAATACCTTTTAGAAACCATATTACTGTTTGCTAAGGTACGACCATCAAAGGAGGAAGGAGACCGCATAAGGACTTCCATTTCACTCCGTCCCAAACAAGCTTTTAACGCGATAGATTATTTTAAAAGACAAATATTTACAAAATTATCTGTACTGTTTACTTTGTAAGGCTCAAAAATAAATTACTTATTTCGGAACGAATCTCTTGGAAAATTGTAATCTGAATCAAAATACTTTAGTCTTCGGAATATTTTTTAAACGTTTCGTGGAAGAATTGCAAAAATCAAGGGTTGCTTTTACATTTCGGTGATAAATAACTCGGTTTTTTTCGTCTCCCTCTCGTTTTGTGTTTGACGCCAATGTTTAAGTGATCTTTAGTTATATTTGTTTCTTTTTTGGTTCGTCTACAAATGCTACTTGCTACTTGGAGTTCAGAATTGGATGTATAAAATATGGCAGTCAGTTCAGCCTGTGTTACATGGGCCTCATAACATAATTGATGAACAATTACATTGTGAAATATTTTTTTTATGGAATATGCAAACGAGCAGACGAATCACCTGATGGTAAGCGATCAAGATATGGATTATTGTACGTAACTAGGTAGCTTTAATCGGCCTATCTGGGAGTTATTGAGGGAGGCCTATGTTCAGCAGTGGGCGTCCTGATATGATGATGATGATAATGATAATGTAGAATATGTGTACCTACCCTTTCAGGGATTGAAAATGTGTGAATGTTGCTATATGTTAAAATTTAGAAATAGGAGAAAATAATGATGCTAACAATAGTTTGAATGATCGTTTGGTAACGATTCGGCATAGTGTGTCCGAAAAATCGTATCAAAATGCTATTTTTGTAGTCAATCGACTAACGGCAATCGGATCTAATAAAAAAGTAAATAGCAAAGTAGATCTAAGGCCATTTTGAACCGTATTTGCACAAAATCGGATCGGATGCGACGCAAATGCATTTTATTTTTCCGTGACAATGTGAAGAAAAAGTCTACGCTTCGCAGACTACGAATCTACACTGCAAACCTGGCAATGCTACTATCAGGACTACTGCAGTTATATTTAAATCATAATCCTAATTAAGTAACAACTGAATAGCTACTTAAGTTAATATTTTTAATGTTTAACTTAGGCACCTATATTATTTTACAGTCTATAAGATTTTATACCAATACCATCAAGCTTAGGTATCATCTTCATCATCGTCAGCTAGAATTCAAGGTACCTATACTATAATTTAAAAGGGTTTTGTATGTGTCCCATTAATATTTTGACAAAAATATTCTATTAAGATTTATGAGGTGAGGATGTTAAATAAAATTGATAGGCAAAATCTAAATCGTCACTGTAATGTCTCAACAAATAAAAGCAAAGTTAGTTCTGTATTACCAAAGGTCTTTTACTAAATCGTTTTAAGTACTTTTCGAAACTGCTTTTGAAGTTTTGCATTTTTTATTAAGACGAACAGCTGCACATTACTGAACATTTTCAACAGTTTGCTTTGATTTCCCGAGAGTAAGTGAAATTTGTGAGAACAGTTTACCAAACTGAATGTAGAAATAGGTACCTCAACAAAACAAGTTTCGAAGAAACTTTTCTATTACAATGTGAAAAATTATTCCATTAGTGAACTCAGTAATCGTTTGATATGAATTGCTAGCTCAGCATGTTTTCGTCGACTTCAACGTTCTATAGCTATAGAAGAAGCTAGCTTGTACCAAGTGTCGACAACCAAAAGCAGACCCCATCTTTCGAGAGAGTATTCAGTAGCGATTGCATCAGAATGCATCACGCACGTAATTATTTGACGAGGAACTCGACTAGTTTGAAGCCATGCTAGAGGCTCATATTCATGAGCAGCAATGCTCGACCCGCGACGCGGCGACTATCGCGCTTTCAGTAGTAGTGAGCCTCTACTAATGTAACTAGTCAAGTTCCTCGTCAAATAATTACGTGAGTAAGCCGAAAAACATAATAATTAATTTAGTATATCTCACGAAAATTATAACTTGAACATTAACATTATGCTTTAACCCGTCGTGTGCCGGTACGTAGATCTACGCGAGACACAATGCATTTTCTATTGTGTCCTATATACCGGCAGTCAAGAGGTTAATTCATATTGGTCTATTCATAATTTACTGTCCCAGCACAGTTTAAAAGGAAATCATAGTTATGATTGATTCCTAAACGCATTAGTAAAACACTACTTGAACAGGACACCGTACCCACATAAGTATACACTGAACAAAAATGCCAAATTAGCGGCAATAACTTCACCAAAGCTAACTAAAACTGTGGTAATGAACCGTGGCAAACTGAATAACAGACAAAGTTCAAACGAAATGGACAAACGATGTGTAAACATGGCCGGTGTAATGAAATTATAGACTTTTAAGACAGACGCCTAAATTCGTGAAAGTACTTAGGTACTTAAGTAGGCAACAGTAACGTAAATAATGACACAAAGTGTTACTCTGTTATTCTGAAGAGGGATCTATCCCTCTTCTACCTATATCTACCTCTATCTCGGCTTCTATCTATAACTCTATCTGTAGACATAGGTGTACTAAGAGGTATTTGTACTTTAGGTACTTTTTCTTCCCTATTAAAGTGTTGTAACTTGAAAATTTACTTTAGTGAGTTCTATTGTACAAGTCTACAATTAGAAACGTACAAAATTGTAATTGTATACGTCCACGACATTTCAAATCGCAAGTTTGAATATTAATATGTATTGTGCACCAACGGGAATATAAGATTTCTAGTTAAGACACGCCTGTTTGCAACCACTCAGTCAATGACGTAGTCTCATGAAAGCACCTTAATAGGAGTGACGTCACAACTTTTTTTAGCCCATCTCAACCTTAGAGTGGGTTTTGTTAACTAAAGTTTATGACGTTATTAATTTACCAGAATCGACAACGATCTGCACTCTGATTTCGTAGAATCGTGCCTAAAATTGATCCTAATTAACGCCTATCTACCTGCGATAGCCACTATTGGCTTGTTAAAAATTCATAACATCAGCGAGATAACTTGAAAATCGTTTGAGTAGATAAAACATTAATAATCTACTATATAAAAATAAGTCGGGTTTTCCTTCCTGACGCTATAACTCTAGAACGCACTAACCGATTTCCACGGGTTTGCATTCGTTGGAAAGGTCTCGGGCTCCGTGAGGTTTATAGCAAAGAAAATTCACTTTGACTCACCAAACGAAATCTTATACTATCTTATACTATTATATAAAGCGGAAGAGTTTGTTTGTTTGTTTGTTTGAACGCGCTGATATGCGTAACTACAAGTCTGATTTGAATAATTCTTTTTGTGTTGGATAGCGCATTTATCGAGGATGGCTGAACATTACGCTACGACCAATAGGAGCTGAGCAGAGCGTGTGAAACCGCGCGGAAGTAGCTAGTGTTACATAAAACGAATCTGGTGGCGAAACGGAGTTCGCCGAGTTTGCTAATCGTGTCATAGTTTTGGAATTGACCTCATCAAGAGCTTTCATTATTAAGAAAAATGTAGATATTAAGTAAAATCACGGTTAAATCCTTTCTTTTTCAACACAATCACAAAATCCGTTAGCAAACAGATGTTCACACGTAGTTTCTGTGACATTTCTGTAAGGTTGAGCTCTTTCGCCTTTACATCTAGTAATAATCATGTTAGGATACACAAATCTGGTTTGGAAATAAAATATACATTTGGAGCTGACTGTAGACAAAATCAGGGTTTATAGGAACTGATATTTCAATGTATTGGTATTGGTAGGGATTTTGACGAGCTAACTTTGTGTCTGAGATTTGTCAAACGAAGTGAAGACTTTGCCAATTGAACTAATGGAATACCTCATAGACTTAATTTGTGAAGTGGTCACAAGTATAGATATAACATAACAAAACATAACATCACGCCTTTAACCCCCGAAGGGGTAGGCAAATGTGCACATTACGGCGCTTAATGCCACTGTACAATGTAAAACCCACTTTTCACTATTTATGTTATGAGTCCCATGGAATAGGGGGTGAGTCTATTGCCATATATCAAGCACAATTCCAGACTCCGTGCAACTACTGAGTTTAAAAAAAACCCAGTAGTACTTTGCCCGACCCGGGAATCGAACCCGAGACGCCTTCATGGCAGTCGCACCTGCGACCACTCGGCCAACGAGGCAGAGATATAATAATGAAGTTTTTAATATTGATGTAGTCACACGTCAAAACCGCAACATCTAAATATTTTAGGTGCGATAGGCGGAACACAGAAAATTATCATTGAGCTTCTTACAGTATTACGAAACTCGCTTTAGTAGCACGGAGTCGAATTGTGCCCGGTGTACGATCACAGACTCACCCCCTATACCAAATAATATTAAACATTAGCTTTTGCCAGCTGCTTCGTCCGCCATCCTATGCGATAAAACGTAGCCTATGTATTATTCTAGATCATAATCTGTTCCCCCTGTTCGTTAAATTTCGTTTCGATCTCTTCAGCCGTTTTGGAGTAAAGTAACATACAAACTTTTACATTTATAATATTAAAAGAATAACTAGTAAAAACCGACTCAAAAAAACCAAAAACTAATAACAAACAAATAGTAAAAACTAAAAAGAAACAAATATCTATTATTAGTACTGATAGGTAACCCACCCCACCCTCTGATAGATTTGAAGTCGGCGCCATAATAATCGGCGTACAAATAAAAAAAAACAATCAGCCGAACACAGTACCTCCTCCTTTTGTTGAAGTCGGTAAAAATTAAGAACATTATACAGCCATGTCTACATTACATAAATATGTCCACTTCTGCCTACCTCGACACGGATTAAAAGGCGTGACGTCAAGTATATCTTATTCATAGATTAGCCCATTGACTGAATGCTCACCGACGCTAGTTTCTTATACATAAATGTATAAATATTATGTCGGCACACAATCCAGTGGTTTCGTTTCACAGTCGAGCAGCTTTTGATGTAGTCTATGTAGTGTAGGCATTGTCCATATTGAAGTTGAGCGCACTTGAATCTAGGCGGGGTGTAATCAAACCATTTGAGTGGAAAATTATGTCTTTACTTGTAAGTAATTATAAGTGGGGAGAGCCATGCTGCGGCACAGTTACCCCCCTCCCCAATCTCCCCAATCCTAGATTCCCCAAGGAACCTTAAATTCCTAATCCCCAAAAGACCGGTAACGCACTTGTAAGGCCTTTGGTGTATTGGGTATCCATGGGCGGCGCCGATTGCTTACCATCGGGTGATCGGTTTGCTCGTTTACCGACTTATTCCATAAAAAAGTTATATTACACCTGTGTTTCTAGAAAGAGGTTGGTAGAAAGTTGATGGACATAATTATAATAAGTTTTCTTTTGAGGGCAAAATCATCCAATGGTTTTCCCCGCCTTAAGTGAGGCGAGAGAGAATACAGACTCTTACGGATTAAAGACTACCCCGTTCTTAGTCTTGCTCTTCTAGTAGGAGCCCAGGCAACGCGATAAGTCTTCCGCGGCACATGTTATATTCACTACAAACAATCTACAATGATATCATCATCGGTCGTTATCAAATTGATGAACTAAGGTCTTGTCTTATATGGAGTCGCGGAGAACTTAACGGGTTACCGGTGCTCCGGCTCGAAGTGCAGGAGAAGGAACGGGGTGGTTTTTAGTCAGAAAGAGTCTGACACTCCCTCCCGCCTCACCCAGGCGGGAGAAGGCATTCGATGATTTTCCCCCCTTAAAAAAAGGTCTTGTCTTTGAGGGTAGTTTCCACAACATTGATAGATGTAGCTATTGGTGACAGCAGTTTGATCAAGCGGGCAAAGCAGTTTGAGCAACGACGGTATACAGAGTGCAAAGCACGAATTATCGCATTCGTAACATAGTATCGAGCGCGTTCGGTGCTCTGATTGGCCGGCTCCAGTGAATCAACCAATAGGCGATAGTTTTTTTTATATTTGATGGGTCGAAATTTAGCCACTATCTCGCCTGGTGGTAAGCGACGATGCGGCCTACGATTGAGCACATCTGTTGTCATAGTTATTAGTGTTAGGCACTCTGAACGCTGTAACCCATTCCTCAGTTGGTAGCCTGGTCATAGTTTTGAGATGTACCCAGGTCCAAAATTGTATTTCAATACTTTTACTTAGCTTTAATATTTTGTATGACACAATAGTAGTTTGTACTTAATGTAGGTGTATATATGGTGTTAGTAAACGCACTTTATAGCAGAATAGTTTGACTTTACGTTACTGAATGAAATAACGCCTCATTACAAGTCTCTTGATAATATTAGCAATAAAGGACAGACCTATTTACCAACAATGATCAAAATTTGACATTTCACGCTTTTACTAAGAATCTGAAAATACACAAATTTACCAAAATTAGGTAATGTGTGACGTGCACGTCAACAAATAATGTTTAAGTTGGCCTGACATGCTACATGAGTCATAGATCACACATATTAAGACCACCTTTTATAAGAGGTAAAGGGGTAAGCAAAATGCATGTGTCATCCTATGTAGGTACTTAAGGTGAGCCTATGGCTATTGCCATCACCGAATACAATTTCAGGCGTCAAAGAGACTGAGAAAATTCGAAAAGTAGAAAACATTAATATTTCAATAAACAGTTATGAAAAAATAATATCTCCAGTGCACATATTATACAATGTGTAGTTTTGAAACCGTGACACTTCTAGGGGCATGTCACAGAATCATGAAAGTTCAATGTAAGAATAAGTTTCGGGCCAATAGTTACAAATACGGGTATAATAAATCGTTTTACATTGTAATCAACATTGTGATTTCTTATAATCGCCTAAATTCTCAGGAGTAGTACCCAAATGCAAGTTTGACTTAGCTTAGTTTAAAATATTGGCACGACAACGAACTATTTTGTAGTCTATTTTGCGAAAATATATACCATTAAAGGTATATTTTACCAACAAAAATACTTGACGGAGGCCCAATTATTCGTCATCCCAAAAAACCTAACACACTTGTACCGCCTCTTGTGATCCAGGAGTCCATGGCCGATGCCGATAGCTTATCATCAGGTAATCCGTCAGCTCGTTTACCAGCTCATCCAATAAAAACAAACTTATTACAACCATAATTGAGTTACCCTGTATAGCCCATATTTAGTTCCGTATTACCAAATAAAACTGCGTGTCTATCCACAAGTAATAAAGAGAGACTAATACGCACACTTAGCAATAATTTATGAGGGTGAATCTGCAACTTTCCCTTAGTTTTCTTACCACAGTAACGTTTATTTGTTGTCTGTATGTTCACTGGATCGTGAATGTGAATGTATTTATGCACCATGTCACTATGATACTGATGTTTTTCTTGTGTTTCAGGGAAGTTTTTTGCATTTCTCCAATAATAAAAATGCAATTTAAAATTACATACAATGTAATAATTATAACATGACGCCATTTATAACCAAAGGGGTAGGCAGAAGTGCACACTACGTCCTTTAATGTCACTATATTACAATGTTACACCCACTTTTCACTATTTATGTTATGAGTCCCATTGTAATAGAGGGTGAGTTTATTGCCAGTTCCAGACACCGTGCTATTACTGAGAATAAAAAAAAATCCCAGTAATACTTTGTCCGACTCGGGAATCGAACCCGAGACCCCTTTCCTAGCAGTCGCACTTGCGTAATATAACATTTTTTTATCCGAATTGACTGTAACCAGAGCTAATTGATAGGGTAAAAAGTCTGCTTAGATTCAATTAATCAATGAGTCATATTATCAATTTATAAAAAAATAACCAACGCCTTCGCTAAAGAAAGTCGATAACTCATGCTGGACGGTTGTACTCACATCAAGACATTACAGTTGTGTACATTTCTTAAACAAAAATAAATTATTTATTACTGTCCAATACAATAAAACATTTAAAAAATCACACTTTCATGAACTGATTTTATGACCAACTTAATTTTATTTTTTTTCCAACAAATGTTAAAAAAATAAGTATGTTGTTTGACGCTAAAAAAACGAGACGTCACAATACACAATTACGTACAAAATTCATAGAAAACTGTCATTTTTGACAGTTCGAAAAAGGTATTGAATTTGACTAGTGTGCAAGTACCCAATTCATAGACAAAAGCCGATTACAATGTTTAAGAACTGAGTTTCAATTACATGCTTAATTCTAATGAATGAATGACTCATTTCTCACAACCTACGCTTAAATATTTCATAAACGTTACCCAAAAGTCCGCCAAAACTGCGTACGAAAGTTGACATGCAAGTTACCGTAGGGCGGGCTTTGGGCGGGCGGCATATAGACGCGAACCGCCGCCCGAGCCGCACACCGCGCCCGCAACATGTGAACCAACCATGCGATCGTACAAAAAAACTTATATAACTTAAAACTTATAAAATAAACTCCTTACTTATATTTCTCATCACCATCTGTGAGGCTGCAAAGCAATACCACACTTATTCTATTATTAAAATAAAGTTTAAAGTAGTTTTTAAAGTTTAACACCAGTATTATTACGTGTTAGTTATCGTCGGTATAGTTGTTGTTGTGCTTACTGTCTACTTATTAAAGGTAAGTTTTTGTTAACTTATATTTTGTAAGTTAGAATTAAGTTTTGTTTTAAGTATCTATAATAAATCACGTTGTCCTGAAATAAAATACGATATTATTTGTTTTACGACATTTTGTTGACGAAGATATTATTAATACAAATTAAAAAGTATTTTCTATTATTTGTAAATAATTTTTGAATATGAAATTAACTCTAAACGATTTTAATATAATATTTTCTACTGTATTTTTTCCAAACACTAATTATCATTATCCTGGTAATTCAAAACATACTCAATTTCTTGTGCAATTATGTTCACTTTTAACTGCCAACAAAAACCAGCGTTGTCGTTAAAAATTACATATTTCTAAACGTTTCTTTTACTTGTAGCTTTTAGTAATATTAAAAAGAAAATATTGTTATAATCTATAATGAACGTTATACCGTATAATATTACCTATTATTGTTATGTTGACCCATAGCTACGTATTCATACATATAATATTTATACGCATTCGGAAAACGTATCATTAATTATACGAGTGTTAGGTTTTCATGTACCCTACTTAACATGTTTTGTTGATAAGCTCATTAGACGCTTTATATTATTGCATTACGGTTGTTAAAGAACATTTGATGTCGGAAATAAGAATAACAACAAAATTATGCTTCGTAATCACCTACCATTGCTACAATCACTAGGTTACCTATACAATTCATAGAAAATCAGCTACAGAATGACTGGAAGTCCTATTAATTATTATTGAAAAGGATACAAGTTATTAGACACTTTGAGATAATAAAAAGATAAAAAAGAATCTGTGACTTTTTAGTATTTATGAGACATTTCTTTAGTTTAGTGAAAAGTGGGTGTTACATTGTACAGTGGTATAATGTGCACCTCTGTCTACCCCTTCGGGGATAAAAAGACGTGATGTTATGTTATGTTATGTTCTTTAGGTTCAATAAATATTGCCGAAAATTGAACATAGCAGGAACACACACATAGGCTCAAGTATTCAGAATGTATACTCATATAAAATATACTATGTTCTTACCGAGAAAATCATACTCTCACCTCACCCAAGTGGTAAGTTACTCAAAAAGTGAGTCTGTTTTTGAGTAAATTACCACTGTTTATTCTATTCTAGCATATATATAGGGATTATAGTTGCAAAACACATTTTCTTGACCCCAATACGTTTGTAGATATTTCAAAGGCTCGATTGTGACTGTCCAATTTTTTATAGTCAAAGAAATTTTTCTTGTTTTCTTTAGGCATACGTGACCAATGCTCATTTATAGTGTTCACAGAAGGTTTTTGCCCAACAGGGGGATAATAGATAGAGATTATTTTCTTTCTCTGCCTCGTTGCTCGATTGGTCGTAAATGCGAGTGCCGAAGAGAGTGTCGGGTTCCATTCCTGAGTCGGGTGAATCATGGAATTATGACCAGTGTATGTTAATAGTCTCACCCCCTATTACAAGAGACTTAAAGCATAACTGATGAAAATTTAGTGTAATCTTATACTGTTACTAGCTGTGCCCGCAACTTCGTCTACGTGGGATAGTAATTCACAGCTCCTCCCCCGTAGGTGATAGCGTAATAATATGTAGCCTATATGTTGTTGTTGAGAGTAATATTCATGTAAAATTTGAAGTAAATCCATGTAGTACGTTTTGAGTTTAGCCCGGACATACATACAGACAAAAATTCTAAATTTTCCTTCAATAAGGTAACTAACTAGATAAAGCGCCAAGTTTTCTTTTAAAAAAATTCAACGTACAGTTTTCACTTTCTTACGATTTTATTACATGTATAGATAAGATACGTTTAAAAAACAAACGGGGTTAGTTTGTTTGAACGCGTTATCCTCAGGAACTACTCGTCCGATTTGACAAATTCTTTTTATCTTGTATAGTCTATTTAATGAGGATGGCTATAGGTTATAGAACATCGCGCTACGAGCAATAGGAGTCAAGCAGATCAGGGCCTCTAGCCAAACGCCACTTTAGCGCTTGTCTACAGTGAGAGTAGATATCAAAATGTATGGGGATGACACTGACAAGTGTCAAAATTTACGTCAATTCCATATAATTTGGTTTTCTATTCTACATGTAGACAAGCGCTAAATGGCATTTGGCTAGCACTGCAGGTGACACCGTGCCGGAGCTAGTATTGTACATTTACGTGGGACGTGTCCACTACCCATATCTACTTATAAGAATAAAAATTAATTTCCGTTCGTTAATCTTGCTAAAACTCGAGAACGGCTTAACCGATTTGGCTTGGAAGATTTAAAAGATGAGAAAAAAATTTTAGGCAAAGTTTGCCGGGTTAGTTAGTATATTATAACATCCACCCCTTTGGAGATTAACAGGCGTAACACTATGCATGTGAGGTACAATCAGAATGTCGGTCTGTACGTCTGCAGTGAAGTGTAAACCTTGGTTTTGATCCATTTGAATTAAATGGTGTCAAGGCTCATACTTACGAGTGTGGCGGTGATGTCGGTACCGCAACGGACTGGTAGATTATACCTCTACAGTAAAGGCTTTTTTCAATTAAAGATGATATGCAGAGAAAAATATACTTTATGTAGATAAATGTTTTGACGTTCAAAAGTGTCATGATTTTGATTTTACAGAGATACTTTGGAAATTTGTAGTGTTAATATTTTAAGTCTCCAGTCCTAACCCAGACCCGAAACAACAATTTGAGGAGCACACAAAAATTTGCACCGTGCGGGAACCGAAATCGCTACTATTTGTGTAAACGTAGCGGGCGTGTGTCCGACATGGAAGTTATCAGTCTTTCGGACCCCCTTATTACTTCACTTTTTTTTTGTTGACGTTCAAAACTGCCTTTCTGGTCTAATTGAAATAAATGATTTTGACTTTGACTTTGACTTATGGTAAAGACAGTGCTGACTACAATATTTACTTAGCTATTTACTTATTTATCCACCGTATGCATTAACGCCAAACTAAAATAGAGATTAATAGCAAAAATAAACTTTCCCCAACTTATATTTCATGCAACACTTCATTAATCATGCGATATAGGAAGTTTCATAAAAATGAGGCATTAGTCTAACCTTTCAGGTGTCATTCGGTGCCTGTGTGAACATAAATCAATGTCTATCATAATAAAATATGATGATGAAATACTTATCGTTGCAACTTGATTTAGGAACTTCGCGTCGTAGTTAATAGGTAAAGCTAGCTAGTGGGTTTAAATTGAGTAATTATGGTTAAACATAGACGGCCGAGAAAGTTTTTTTTATGTTTGCCCCACACTATGTTTTCTCCTATGTCGTGGGTGCGTTTACAAACATACAAGTTCTCATACACATGATATCCAGACCTGGAACCACAATTTGTGAATCACATAAAGAGTTGACTCGTGCGGGAATCGAACCCGCGACATTTTGCGCGGCAGCTGGTTGCCCAGCCATCGCGCCAATCGAGTAATTGTGGCCAAACAAGTAATTATGGGCAAGAGGTTTTAACTATAATTTCCATATTGGCCAAGGGTTTTTTTAAATCTTTGCGTTTTTTTATAGTCATGAATTAATGCCCGTTTTGTGGCCATAGACTCAATTTGTGAATCACTCATAAAAATTGTTCAGTGCGAAAACTAAACAACAGCCACTGCGCAGTTATCGTAGTTCCGGGTCTGGGTGTGATGTGTCGATATGTGTTCATGTTTGTAAACGCACCCACGATTTCAAAATATTAGTGTGAGACAATGTTTAAAAAAGTTTTCAGCGGTTGTAATCGATACTAAGTAAACAATAAAACTTCTAATCGATACCCAGTAACATACAATCTTTTAGTAAACGTTAGTGACCTCACACAATAAACGGCTTCTGTCACCGGTGACCGGTGGTCAGCAAAAGGTTTTTCTATCTACATCGTCTGGTCAGTAAAAAACTTAAATTATTACTATTGAGAAAAGTTCAAGGTACCAAAAGTTTTAGTGTAAGAGAGCCATGCTTCGGCACGAATGGGCCGGCTCGATTGGAGTGATACCACGGCCTCACAGAAAAACGACGTGAAACAACGCTTGCGTTGTGTGAGTGAGGCAACCAGAGGCCCAATTACTCCACAATCTTCAAATTTACAATTCCGAAAAGGCCAGTAACGCACTTGTAACGCCTCGGTGTTCCAGGTGTCCATGGGCGACGGCAATTGCTTACTATCAGTGATCTGTTTGCTGGTTTACCGGCTTATGCCATAAAAAACAAAAAAACAAAATATTATAATAAACTCCACAGATAAGTAGAAATGACGTATCTACCCAGGACCAGTACTACCATAAAACACACCTGCCAAACTAAAATCGCCCAACAGGACCTTTGACATTTAGACAGTAAAAACCAATTTGGTTTAAACGATTCATTTTTCCCTCTAAATCCGATATAGTCTGTTCTCAATTTGGAGCGATATGCTCTTAAACTTTGGTACGATGGCAGGATCATTACGTACCAAAAACATGAGGGCCCTACGTCACACACTTGGTTGTCAAAAATGTAATTGGGAACCGTAATGTCAGATTCGATCCTGAATCGATTTGGAAATTGAATCCACGGTACTAAATGTACCATTGGGTCTGTGGAACGATTTTGACAAGCTTTATAGCTTTTCCGTCATCATAGTTTGTTTGCAGTGATTTTATTTGTTTTGTAGAATGACATCCACTATGTGGCTATGTTTTTTATTGTGCGAACATAACTTGTGAAAGTAAATACATTTATGAACGTAAATATTTATATTACCTGACTCTTTATGCGGATGTTCAAATTCAAGTCTAGGAAATCACATTAGATAGATATCGAGCAGAACAGCTCTTTCAGAGTGCAACTTCCAAGTCGCCTATAAAGCGTGGAATTTTGGCAAACCATCTTCAAAGGAGGCTCATAGACTTGAGACCTCGTGGACCACTGTAACGGATCGCGGCCTATCATTATCAACAGCCTATGAGTGGTTACTAACTGACCAAAGGCCTCTTCACATGGAGAAGGTTTAAGCATTAATCACCACGCTTGCTCATTGCGGGTTGACAATTTCAAATATATAATTAGAGATTAGAAGCCCAGGTTTCCTTCATGATATTTTCCTTCATTGTTTATCAGTCGTGTCTAAATAATCTAAGAAAGTATATATAACTTGGAAAAGTCACATTGGTCCTTGCCGTTGGTAGGGTTCGATACAAATGATATATTTCTTCTCTTCTGATTGACTTCGTTGCGGGAACCAAGACAGTTACTCATGTTAGTGGGATGCGCCGGTCTTCATTGTTCCGGTATTTTCATGGTTGTATCTACTGGCTTACAGGAGTTGCAGCGGTTTTGGGAGGTTGTGGCGGACTTGTCCCATTAAAAAAAATACTATCGAAAGCTAATTGTTACTTTTTTCTTTTAAAAGGCACCTTATTTCTACCTTCCTAAAGTAGGTCTTAGCGTAACCCGGAACTTTCTCATGAACTATATCTAATAAAAACTAAATGACGCAATTATGGGAACTTACATTGAAAATATTGAATATAAAGTTGAAGTATGTTTGTATAAAGTAAAGTGTATAATGTATGTAGGCCGATAGTTTCTGTTTTTGTTGTAAACTAATAAAATGTATTCGTTTGTGATCTAATTCTTGTATATCCTACTAATGATATAAATGAATGACTGGAAATAGTTAACCGCCTGTTGGTATTACTGTCGTATCTAGAAAAAGTTAAGATGCTGGATACCGATGTAGGTAGACTTTTTTGTCCTTTTTAGCCGATCTGAGTATTCTACTTAGATTTCTCCCTCTTCGTAGGGACTCGACAGTCACTTACATACCACTCAACTGTGCTCTCAATCATAATAGACCAACGAGATCTCATTCAAATTATCATACAGTTAAAATAAACATTAAAACATTGACGTAACACTTCGTTAGTTCCAAATTACCTGCAGCTCTAAAATTGGGTGTCAGACGAACGCCAACATGATCTCTCCCCTTCCCCTCCATCAAGGGGTAATGAGATCCTCGGAAAGTAAGGAATCTCCCGGAAATTCCAAGATCAGTCATTAGAGCCGACTGGAGACTAAACCGTTAATGATTAGAGGAATATTGATCTGCATTTTTCAGTCATTAGCGGTTTTTTTGACATATAGGTTTTTTTTCTAGATTAGGGTAGTCTTGGGAGGTTTTAGATGAGAGATGAGATGGGGTATTCGATATCATACTAGGTGTAATAGGGTTATTTGATATCTTATTGAGATTCAACGTACGGGAAATTAAATTTCATTTGTCATATCTGTACAGACACTTTTAGATACTTAACTAAACGTAGGTAAAATATAATTAGACTGCACGATTGGTAAGGAGGTTCGGCAACTCTTTGTGTGATCCACCAATTGTTGTTTCGGGTCTTAGGTGTCATATGTATATGAAATTGTATGTTTGTAAACGCACCCACGATACACGAGAAAATCCTAGTGTTAAGCAACGTTTTATTAAAAAAAAAACTACTGGAGTCCCTAGAAAATTGAATTAACATGTTAATAAGTAACATAATACTTACTTACAAAGTAAAAGTAACTTATTATCGACAGGTTCGACATAACAACTTAGGAACTTTTATCGAACTTATAACAGAAATTGGAACTAAATGCTGCAAGGGCAGTTCGTTAATTACATTGACGCAGATTGGACAAAGTACGGACAACAGCAAAACAAACTATACTTCCAGTATAAACTGACATCTCCATACAGAGAGAGTTTATACAAAACGCGGATCAACTTGCAATGGTGAACATAGGCTTTTGAAATCAACCATTAAAAATTGACATCTCAATACATAAAAAGTTATATAAAGCACGGCTCAACTTATAATGGTTGTTAAAATAGTCTGAAATGCTATTTATGTTACCTGATTTTTTCTCTAAAACAAGATTTACTTTCAATCTTAAAAGTGCTTACAAACACTTAAAGATTTATTCAGTGCCTGAAATTTTCATAATTCACGAAATATAAACAATTTTCTCAAATGTTTTTTTTATTCTATTTGTAACTGATGCTTTAATGAAACCTAACGTTGAAGAAGCCTTTACTGCATTCCCAGTCTAATTAAAAGACGTGTGTCACTTTGATACTACCTTTAATTATTTCCTACAAAACTTGCTTATATAACATTTGTATTGTTTTCCTCCAAAAACATACACATACACAGGTTTGTGTTGTTATGAAACATTCAGTTTTCGTTTGTTATTAGATGTCATGTCAACGCCTACTTGTGAATTTATGTTATGTATGACTCCCATGTAACAGGGAAGAGTCTATTGACGTAAATGTTCATTTCTTGTATTATTATTTTTTCTAATAATTGCAAATTATACAGGTGTTTGATGCATCGTATACCACATGGAAACTGTCGATTGAAAGGGTTATCTGCTAGCGCTTCAGACCCTTTACACTCCTTATTTTTATCGACTATACGGGGTCCAACTACTAGTCCGATTTAAAGTATTCTTTTGTTTGTTGGATAGTGCATTTATCGAGGAAGGTTAGAGGCTATAAAACATCACACTACCATCAATAGGAGCAGAGCGGGTGAAATCGCGTGAGAGAAAAGAAACAAAACTGCATTCAAAGATTTTTAAAAAAATGCTTGCACCACACGGTAATCGAACCGTCTTAAATCTGTCAAAGTTTACACCCTGTACTTTTATTGCAATCTTTCTTTTCAAAAATTATAGAATATTTTCTTTGAGTATAATTTTCTATCTTAAGTATTAGAAATTCGGGTGAAATTAAAACTTCTCCTTCGGGTGCCGGGTGGCATTACAAAATTCTACCCTGTATACCATCATTCAAGTTTTTTAAGGAGTAGGCTTAGAAAAACATCGTTTATCTAACTTATATGACTAACTAGTCATTCAGTATGTAAAAAACAAAAGCATGGATTAGCGATTACTAATGAGCGGAACGCCAGGTTCATTAGCGAAGCCAACCGAAATTATCTTAACTTTCTGCTTATTTTCTTAGCTTAGTTGAGCTTACCAAAATAATAATTATCTACGATACTTTAGCCACATATACAAATAGTTCAGAATTGCACATCATTTGAATGTGGGCAAAGTAAAAATGTTAACAAATATTTTTTTTTTTTTTTTTTTTTTTTTAAAAAAAAACGTTGCCCCACACTAGGATTTTCTCCTGTGTCGTGGGTGCGTTTACAAACATACAAATTCACATACACATGACACCCAGACCCGGAACAACAATTTGTGGATCACACAAAGTGTTGTACCGTGCGGGAATCGAACCCGCGACACGTTGCACGGCAGCCGGTTGCCCAGCCATCGCACCAACCGTGCAGTCTCCAGCGTCCTCTGTTTTCGCCAACAAACAACATAAAAGAAAGACAAATAGACACATTTACGCATAATTATGATAATAATATAGATCAAGCTGCATAATAGGTGCAATTAAAAACACGAGTTTCGGTATTAATTCTATGAATGCATGACCTAATTTTGCTATGTTCCTTTTACAAAAATAGGCAAAGTCAAAATTATTTATTTCAATTAGAGTAGGAAGCATCAGCAATTACCAATATAACTGCAAGTACCAATGTGACTTTTCCTAATTATTTGTTTTTTCTAAGATTATTTAGACACCACTGACAAACGGTAAAGGAAAACATCGTGGGGACAACTAGGTTTATAATTTCTAATTATAAGTTTGAAATTGCCGACCAGCATTGAGCAAGCGTGGTGATTATTCTCAAACCTTCTCCATGTGAGAAGAGGCTTTGCTGTGATGTGTGTGAGACTTTTTTTAAGGGGAGAAAATCATCGAATGACTGCTCCCGCCTGGGTGAGGCGGAAGGGAGTGTCAGACTCTTACTGACTAAAAACCACCCCGTTCCTTCTCCTGCACGTCGAGCCGGAGCCCCGGTTACCCGTTAGGTTCTGTGAGACTAGAAGGCTTTTTAGAACGTCAAAACAAAATATTGAAATATTTAAAAAAATGTCAGTCTGTCGGTCAGTCCTCTAGTGAAGCTATTTACTCGTTCCAAAGTGTAGATTCCTATAGAGAAGAACGAGCAAGAAACTCCATAAGTTAACTTCATTAATACCTAATTTTGCGTGTCCTGTTGCAATTCCCATTGTACTGTGATTAACTTCTATCTATCTCTATCATTTTCCAGAAATATATTAAAGTAATGATTCCCAAATTCCCAACAAAACGGGTACGAGGCGTAATGAAATACCGTTTATCCCCACTGAGCTCTTTAATATGAGTGTACTAAATTATCTCCAGAACAGCAGTTGAGTGGTAATCACCACTCTAGAACGGTACCTACTCCGTTCATCGTATCGACTTTTCATACAAATTGTGACTGTTTTGTTCGTCACGCTTGCAATAACCAATACGGGTATTAACATTCCGGATTTTAAGTCTCCTTTGTCCATATATAAAAGTCTTGGGGTCTTGGGGTAAAAGAATTAGATCTTGGGGTCAGCCAATAATATGACTGTGATGGGTTTTTTTTATACCACGACGGTGGCAAAGAAGCTCACGGCCTACCTGATGGCAAGCGGTTACCGTGGCCTATGTACCTATGTATGGGTCTAGAATTGTGCCCTCTAAGCAATGCTTTGTCCTCGATTGCATGAGATTAATTGCACACAATTGTTATAAACAACGTATATGATTTAGTGCCTTGTGACATCACGCCTCTTAGTTTTATTATAACTTAAGAAAAACGTATTTGAAATCGACAAACGGATTTAATATGCACTTTCCTGGACTATCAACTCTTGTACGAAAATCTTAGCCAATCAAATCGTTTGAAACAGACAATACGAACGTGTCTCCGAGGCCTCACAAAACCCTTCAAACGCCGTTGGCATAAAAGACAATACACCCCCTTTATCCTGGCAAATTGTGCCATATTTATGAAACCATTAACTTGACATCATTCAAAGCTTTTATGTCTCTTCATACAAGTTTTTTGTGTCGTAATGATGCTCGTATTCTTTGAGAGTGTTCGATAAAAAACGATTGAACGATTGATATTATCTGAGGGCTTTATTATTTTATTTATGTAATTGAAAAGATGTAGGAATAATGTTGAATAGCTATAAATATGTTACATAATTATTATTGGGTACGTATGTATGTATTGTCATTTAATAGGAGAATTCTTATTATAATAAATACAGTCACTAGGTATTCGATGTTCGGTGTGTGTTGTACTTAATAGAGCTTGAATTTTTCACCACTTCAGTTATGGTAAGCTAAATTCTACCTAAAGGCATGTATAAATAAAAGTGTCAATTGTACCTACCAATTTTAATTAGACTGACATCATCAGCAGCTGTAGCCTAATGCCATTTAGCGCTTGTCTACATGTAGAATAGAAAACCAAATTATATGGAATTGACGTAAGTTTTGACACTTGTCTGTGTCATCTCCATACATTTTGATTTCTACTCTCTCTGTAGACAAGCGCTAAAGTGGTGTTTGGCTAAAGGCCCTGAGCATATTATTTTTGATCTCTGGCACCGCGACGCGACGTATAACTTTCGGTATGTCCAAAGTAATGAACCCTTTTAGTTTATCTAAAGAATTCGTATCACGGCACGGTCTAAATATAAACTTCTCAGTATAATTTGAATTTTTCGTTAGAAATATAAACCTTTTTCGTGTAATTACTTGCATTCCTTCCTCTCGCGTAAAATGTCGTCGAAAACGTAGCAATTTCGACAGAATTGCTCAGAAGCCCTTGGAAAATTTGCTGGACAGGTGAGCAGATAAAATTGGCGTTGTTTTATTTACCCAACTGTATATAAACATTGAATCCTTTTTGTTTTTTGTTGAAGGTACACGCTTTGGAATTTAAATTAAAAATCTCTGTAATTTGTAAATGATTTTTATAACGATATTAAGATACTTGAAATATCGTCATCCCCACTTTTAACACAAAGATAGAGTTTAGTACACCAACACTAAACTATAACAATTTATTATTTATTTCTAAAATTGTAGATTTGTACAGGGTGTTAACGGAATGCTCTCGAAAAACGCCGACAGATGACAGTAAAAACAAGTTTTATTTTATAAAAGTAAGGAATCAAATGCAATAATAGTTTTTTATGTAATAATAGTTGTAATCAGCAGCTCAAAGCTGACGTTGCATGAATAACTCGTAAACAAAAGCGTTTTTGTCAGCGTTTTGGGTGCGTCCCCTTTACACCTTATATTTTCTAAAAGACGTCTTCAAAGTCGAAACGAGTATTAGTACCTAATTTTCTTCTTGCTTACTTCTTCTTCTGTCTTCGACTTTAAATTCAGTGGATCTGAAAAAAATTACATTCATAAAAATCAGTTAAAGGCTCGTACACAAAAATGTGCGAGCTCCCTCTACACATCGCAAGAACTTGCGAATTGATTCGCATCGCGCATCAAAATGTTATGTTCCCAAAATCTTCTTTGTTTATTTTTCCTGTATCTAGGAGATACAGGAATGGTGGAAGGAGCAATAACAAAAGTGCACACTTCTATTTACGTAGCAATTCGTGTCGTAATTTTCTGCGTTGTGAATTCGCATCGTATCGCAGTAACCTAACGGGTAACCGGGGCTCCGGCTCGACTTGTAGGAGAAGGAACGGGGTGGTTTTTAGTCAGTAAGACTCTGACACTAAGACGGGAGCAGTCATTCGATGATTTTACCCCCATAAAAAAAATCGCAGTTTTATGTATGAGCCCTTACTCTTGCTCAAGCCACAAAAAGTATGACTAACACATGCCATGCCACACTTTGTTTTACATAATACATAGACAAACATTCCATTAAATCGGAGTTACAATGATTACTACCTGTCGCTTTTAACCTGATACTGCATGCAACTTCATCGATTTTCTATAATCGCTGTGCCGCCGTACTATTAAGTAAATAACTGTTATTGATTTTATAATCGCCATTGTGCTATTTATAAATTTATAATAATTGACTGGCTCTTGTCCACGACTTCGCATAGAAAATTAATTTTAGAACATGACTTTTATTTGTTTTCATTTTTCATAATAAAAATAGCCGTTGTTACTCCTTAGTCCATCAGCTACCTGCCAATAAAAGTCTTGCAAAATAAGTTCAGCCATTTCAGAGATTAGCACGAACAGACAGACAGACAAAAATTGTAAAAAAAATTGTTTTGGTATGTGTATGCATGTAGTAAAAAGCGGTTATTTTAATATTACACATAGACCGCCCAATTTTATTTATCTGTATACCCTAGTGATCCTAGAATTAGGGACAAATCTGACGTTATGCATAAACTATGATTATATCACAGGTAAATTATTAATATTTTATACTGGCAAACGGTAAAGGAAAACATCGTGAGGAAACCTGGGCTTATAATTTCTAATTATAAGTTTGAAATCGCCAACCTGCATTGAGCAAGCGTGGTGATTAATGCTCAAGTCTTCTCCGTGCAAGGAGATACCTTTTGTCAGCAGTGGTCACTTATAGGCTGTTGATGATGAAATTATTGGCTATAGTAATTAATACCTTTACATAACATTACGCCTTTTATCTCCGAAGGCAACCAAGGCCACTGTATAATGTAACACCCGCTTCTCACTATTTATGTTATGAGTCCCATATAATAGGAGATGAGTGTATTACCATATATCGGGCACAATTCCAGACTCCGTGCTACTACTGAGAATTTTTTTATAAAAGCTAGTAATACCTTGCCCGGCCTGGCAATCGAACCCGAAACCCCTTGCCCGGCAGTTGCAGTTGCGACCACTCGACTAACAAGGCAGTCAATCGATGAATCTAAACTACATACATATTTGCCGTTCGTCCGTCTATACAAAACAGTTGCCTACAATTTTCTTTAAAGTGTCACATTTGGTAGGTTTCTCGTTCAATAGTTCACAAAGAAACGGTTTGTGGCCATAGAAATAACAATAAAAATACTGAAGTAATTTATAATCTACAGAACAATGTTAATTGTTACAAGTAAGTATAGACCCTTCGGGGATAAAAAGCGTTATGTTATGTTAAGATATTCATCGATTATTGGGAGACTGGCTTTTTAAATAGAACCAGTAGTTACTGAGATTAGGGCGCTGAAACAAATAGACAAACAAATGCTTTATATAACGATGATAGTTCGATGATACCTATAAGATGAATATACAAGATACGACGTTCTTTCTATATCTACAAACTACTAATGCCTTTTGAGTATCATCCCTTCCTCTTTCATATTAAAAATGTAGGTCCTTTTGCAGTTTCAATTACCATTTATTATAATAACGTCGGCGACTAAAACATACCTAAATAATAAAACTGAAACATATTGCTGAACACTGAGTTGTCTATTAATAATCTTAGAAAGTGTTAGATGAATTAAATAATATAAACATACGCAATCAAACCCACGAACCTACCCCAGTAAGTATTAGATAAAATATAACGATTACATTACCAAAAAGATACTAACAAAACACGTAAACAAGAAGCGACCTTGTCCCGATTTTACGCGGCGATTACCGTATAATGAAAACAGTTCCCCGTAGTTGGTAAAACATATTTTCTTTTGAGCTACACTCTAAATGGTGATTAATCACTCAGGCGGAATTTGTAGTGAAATTAAACATGACGTTAATTATTATATTGCTGACACTGATTCGGTAATTGAAAGGAGGATAGACATGTAGTAGATGGGAATAATGGCTTTTGCACATGATTTTGATCGTATGGAAGTCTAAATCGTAAGTAATATGTATTCACTATAATTGGGATGATGACAGGGTATGAAAATAAAAAATCTAATTAGTCCGTAAGTTAAGTAATGAAAAAATATTGGACACGTATTTTTTTATTTTGTCGTATAATAAAACAATACTTAGATAAACGAATCAAAGTTTAAGAGTGGGGGCTAAAACGTCATTTCTACGTATAAAATGTACATAGAAGTGACGTCACGCGACATTTCAAATCAATATATCGTCGAAAGTATTCGTTTCTGTAAGAAAATAAAAAATACGTGTGTAGTGTTTTAAAATAATCCACCAGACGGACATTAAAATAAAAATTAGGCATCTACCCTATTACATAACGTGAAATCAATTTCGTTTTTGTCCCTAGGTAAAAATGGTTGGTTCTGTCTTAGTAATACAATAGTTTTACAAAGAAATAAAATGATTCTAACAAAAAATAACTGATGAACCATTACTAAAACCAATCATCGAAAGCGAATATGAACTCATAGTAGGTATATTATCAAAACATCACGCCATGTAATTCTCAAATAGGTCTTTCTCGTCGGGTGGCCCGATGCGAATAGTGCCTATAAATTTACATCTAGTGTTTCATGTGCGTATTCCCATGATTTTTATGTAATATGACTTTTAGTTCCGTTTAAAAAAAACTTATTGAAATTAGGTAACACTCTTAGGAGACATTTTAGTTTTCGCCAACCTATAAACGACCCCTAAAAGTAAACATAAAATAGTTTAGTTTCCTCGTGCAAAGTAACTTTTATTTAAGAGATGTTTCAGGGGTGGTAAATGTTGCAAACCTCTTTCGTGATGTCTGTCTCGATGTATTCGGAACCCTAATCTTCTCCCCATTTGTACCAGTCACAAGCAGGCGAAGCTTGATTACTGAACTCTGTCACACCTGAACGGACCATTACGGGTTTACGAGCTCAATTTATTGTTTGTTATTAAATCTCTTGTGCTTCGATTATGGCATATTTTGATGGTTTTTAAAACTGTTTTTTGTTATTATGTTGTTGTGTTTTAATCGATGTTTTGTAATGGCAGTTTGATAGGTTTGGAGTTCTTTGATATTTTTTTCTTTAATTACAGTTAACGACAATTTAGAAAACAATTTGATTCAGCTTTTCTGGAATATTTGACATTATGAAACACATACAACTATGTTTTTTTATATACATTTAACTATTTATTATAATTGGTTTCATTCGCATTAATGAATACAAATGTCATTAAGAACGGATTGAGTGTTATTGCCAAAAAAAGTGACATTTTCTCTAACATTTTTCTGTTTCAAAAGCCAAAAAAAAACTGATGATCAAATTTAGTATTTATGCATTTCTAATAACCTCTGTATTCGTAAACTTCTAAATCACCAAATGCCCATCTACAGCAGCTTAATATCACACTAAAACTTAGTAAAACATTCAAAAAGATTTTCAAAATTGAAAAAATGTTCCAGACAGAAAAATCTTGAGTCAATGATTAAATTAAGTCCCGTGCGAGACTAATGGAATCAGTCAATGCGAGATTTTTAAAAAAGTCTCACATTGGCTTTGATTTTAATTCTAATTTGAGAGACTAATAATTAATTTTTACTAATTGCTCATTTCTTTTTAATGTTCATCGTAATTTTGTGACGTGTCTCAATCAAGTGTTTTATTTTAAGAATTACAAATTAAAAAGTTTGTTCAAAACTTTAAATTTTTTAAGAAAAAAACACATTTTTTAATTGTCAAGCTTCAGAAAAAAGGTTTTTCTTTTTTTTAGCTGTTAAGTTTAAATAGGTTGAATAGGTACCGATTCATAGACTTTACAGTATTTAAAAAAATAAAACAACATTCTTTACATTTTATTCTTAGAAGCGAAAAGAAATTAAGCGTTAATTTCTTTCTTATTTTTATTTTTGGCAAACTTTAAATGCGTTTATTGTAACCAGCCTGATTGTTCACCGTTACAACAAATATTGATTCAACTACAGGACTGACTAATTGTAATTACTTCTATGGTAATTGATGCTTACCATCAGGTGGCCAATAAATATAAACTTTGCTACAAATAGGAGTATAAAATTTTAATTACACTAAAACCCCAAAATCCTCAATCCCTAGCCCCCAAAAGGCGTCGCGGAGAACTTAACGGGTTACCGGAGCTCCGGCTCGACGTGCAAGAGAAAGAACGGGGTGGTCTTTAGTCAGTAAGAGTATGACACTCCCTCTCGCCTCACCCAGGCGGGAGTCATTCAGTCAGTCAGTCATTCGATGATATTCCACCCTTAAAAAAAAGCTCTCAAAATGCTTTGGCAACTTCTCTAATCTTGCATGGGCGACGCCGATCCCTTACCATCAGGTGACCCGTCTGCGTTTGCCGACCTAGTCCGTTAAAAACATACGTAATTGTACTTTACCATGAAAAGTAAGAACTTTACAACTGTCACACCTACTACAATAGAAAGACAAGTTACTTAAACACCTCGTTTGGTTAAAACAAGGTGGTTTAAGAGCCAATAAAATAGCAATACCACGTAACATCTATGTACTAGGTTTATCACCTCATAGATTTTACGAGGGAATAATAAACAGGTCATAAATAAATTCATGAAACATGGGAATAAACAATAAGAATGAGAGAAATGCCTTAAGAAATAGCTTTGTTATTGTATTAGATGGAGATGGTAGGAATGTCCATAATTATTATGTCTATTAGAACAATAAGCGTAAATATTTACATTGATAGAATGTATATGGATCGTCATGTGGTAGGTAAGGTCTATGTTATGTCTATCGTTATGTATTGTCTGGTTCTAATGCGTTACTCATTCTCATTCATTCTCATAATTGGGATGATGGAATGGATGAAAATTAAAATCTAATTAGTCCGTAAGTTAGATAAAACGAATCAAAGTTTAGAAGTGGGGGCTAAAACGTCATTTCTACGTAGGTATAAAATGTACATAGAAGTGACGTCATGCGATATTTCAAATCAATATAACGTCGAAAGTATTAGTTTCTGTAAGAATATAAAAAATACGTGTCTAAAGATATAATCTACCAGGCGGACATTAAAATAAAAATTAGGCATCTATACTATTGCCTCATTGGCTACAAATGAGATAAATAAAAATCGAATATGTAGTATTGATTTACTGGTTCGAGTATAGTCTTCGGTATTTGAATAGATGAATCATTTTACAGCTTCCATGAAATAACTATACCTAACGTTTTCGTAAGAAAAAAAAATTACATGTTGTGATATCACCCAGGTTATGAAAGGCGAATCACAGTATAAATGTAAAATAAAATGCTGGCATTGAGTCAAATTCTGTTAAGATTCAGTACTGACTACAAAATGACCTAGGTCTAGAAAAAAATATCGTTTTACCAGGTATGATGGCCAAATCTAAGACCTCACGACCCACAGTAATTCACAAACAATAAGGTAAGGTCTATAAGACATATTATTATGAATCACAGGTATGTGTATTGTCATAAATACGTCATAGTTCGTGATATTTTCATCCTTATTAACGGATAACTATTTTCATCTCATTATGACGATCTCATATCTCGCAATTGTTTGGTCTCACGAAGAATGATATTTCCGAATAACGCATTGTGTAATATCGGTTGGACTTTTGATAGCTATTGTAATCGTACGCATATATACATAGGTAAAACAAAATAATATCGACATTGTCTAGCCATACCAGACATACTATAATAATGATTATGTTTTCGGCTTACTCACGTGACTGTTTGACGAGGAACTCGACTAGTTTCAAGCCAGGCTAGAGGCCGTCGCGGGTCGCGGAATGCTGCTCATAAATGAGGCTCTAGCATGACTTGTAACTAGTCAAGTTCCTCATCAATATCGATATTGTTTTTGTATGAAAAGTAGTAATTAGTACAATGGAGGATGGTATTTGCTGCCGCTTACCAAAGGTTTGAGCATTAATCACCACGTTTCCTGAATGTGGGTTACTTAGGCAACTTAGGCAAACTTAGGTAAATAATTAGAAATTATAAGCCTTGGTTAACTCACGATGATTTCCTTCGCCGTTTATCAGTGGTGTCTAAATATTCTTAGTACATGTAACACGGAAAAGGTCACATTGGTACTTGATGTTGGTAGGTTTTGAGTCCTCACTCTCATGCACGAGAAGCTGGCGGGGCCACCACGACGTTTGGTTGTAAAATACTTGCCACTTATTTACTCTTAGATAGGTATCTAAAAATGAATTCCTGTCTAGAGGTATACTCTATTCTTCCGAAATCTACATCAATCTAAAGATTTTTAAGACAGATTGGTTAATAATTTCGGCCATTAGAAAATAAATAACCACAAATATTCGATACAGCACACATCAAAACAAACTTATCAATCGAAATAAGTTGCTCAAGGCCGATTTCTCAATCATCAGTTAATTCGTAATTGTATAAATATTGTCATTGGACAGTTTTTAGTATGGAATAATTGTCAAATATTCAAAGTTATTCCATAAGTTATTCTCGCATCGGTAGGGACTTTGGTAAACAACAATATTGCAGTTCTATAATGTGAAAATAAATTCAAGAAACAGACGAATACAATATCTATGAATTCAAATTCAATTGTTACTAAAGAGAATGGTATTGAAAGCTCTGCTCAGTTGTAGATAAAAGCAAAGATATTGCCTAGATATTGTTTAAGTCTAGATATTGTTTTAAAGGCTGCCTTGGAGAGCAGCGTCCACCACAAATAAACTAGATTGTACGATGAGATTTGCCTGCGACTGAATTAAGGCAAGATTGCGCCTAACTGCATTTGTTGAAATGATGCTTCATGCCCGAGCGTCGCTCTATTTATATTTTTACATTAAGTTTTTTTAACCGACTTCAAAAAAGGAAGGAGGTTCTTAGTTTAACCTGTATGTATGTGTGAATGTATGTGCGCGATTATTTCGCGACTAGCTGTACCGATTATGATGCGGTTTTCAAAAATGTCATTTACACTTAGAAGGTTTTAGTATATAAATAACGACTTGAAGTCGGTTTTTTTAACGTAATTTATAAAAGGATTATTTTATAAAATCTTAATAATTTGAATTGACATGTAATCGTATAAAAATCAACTTGACATGATTGCAATAAAGTTGATTTTACTTTGATTGTTTAATATTTTTGAAGTATCGACTTAATAACGTTTTTTTTTTGTAAATTGTAAAGGTCTCCTATGTTTCTCATATCGTACTATACGCATCGTATATAGGTATTAGGCATTTATATTGTGTTACATTTACTACTATCACACTACTTAGAACTTGATTGAAAAAACAATTTCTAAACTTAAATCATTTAACCTAAAAACACATCACAATAAAGCATAAAACACGTTCAAACTAGCACGCACCGTGTTCGTATCACAACAAAATAGTGATATAACAATCAATAGTATGCCACAGCCTACGACCACGTGTAGAAATCGGTAAAGGTTATCAAATGAACATGTCGATCCATTCAATAATACATTAATAGCGTCATTTCCCCCCAACACTTTCCATTACACATTTTGTGTCACATAAAACCTATTTTCAATGCTACTACGGCACAATTTCAGTAGTTAGTGATAAGGTAAGTTTGCCTGTTCGCGTCAACCACCCAACTTGCGTCCATGTTACGGAACGCCCTTTAAAAATTCCCTAAAATAAGAAAACTGTTACCATATAAGTGGTATTTAGTACACTTATGTTTGACCTTGTCACGTTTAAGTATATTACATTCATATACATCAACAGCCTATAAGTGGCATTGCCGACCTCTTCTCGCACGGAGAAGATTTGGGCATTAATTACCACGGTTGCTCAATGCGGGTTGACTCAATTCATGTTACATTCATAGCGATGCATGATAAGGATGATGACAGGGTATGAAAATTAAAAATCTAATTAGTCTGTCAGTTAGGTAATGAAAAAAATTAGACACGAATTTTTTAATTTGTTGTATAATAAAATAATACTTAGATATAACGAATCAAAGTTTAGGAGTGGGGGCTAAAACGTCATTTCTACGTATAAAATGTACATAGAAGTGACGTCACGCGACATTTCAAATTAATGTAACCGTCAAAAGTATTCGTTATTGTTAAAAAATAAAAAATGCGTGTTTAATATTTTAAAATAATCTACCAGACGGACATTAAAATGAAAATTAGTCATCTACCTTATTGGCGCGAATTGGTTGGTGGATGCAAACAGGCGAATTTAAGTTGGGTGGACGTGAACAAGCGAACTTACCCTAAGTAGTTAAGTATCTGTGGCTGACACAGGGTCGCCGATAGATATTCTATCCAATCAAGGCCCGATACATAAATATTTTGAGTTTCCAATTACGTCACTTGATCATTCAAGTACGAACGACGCCAGTATGATCAAAGAAATCGGGAAGCGATCTTAATTGATTCTTCAATGAAAAGCTTTTCAAATATTATTATTATTTATATTTGTATACAATTGTAGGTATTTTATGTTTAGATTGGACGTACCTGTACTTCAATTATGTAATTTTTTTGAGTGGTCTGCATAAGGCTCTCTTTTTAGAGAGTCGCGGTTTGACTAACGTCATCGGACGAGCTTTATGAAATTATTTGATATCAAAATCCTTAGAAAATAAATCTATAGAGGATTTCCCTACAACTATAATTAATACATTATCGCTTATGGTACGCATTAAGTAATAGGTATACAATCTTAATTGACTACAATAAATATAATTTTTCATTACCAAGTCGCGATTTGGTATGAATTTTATAGAAATGTATAAAAAATACTCTGTATCAAGATTAGTTCAATGTCCTGACCCCGTTCTCTTTAATTTATAATGTAAATGGGTCCTAACTAGCGTAGAATAACGTGGCAAGTGTGAAATTCTCGTACACAGGATCGATAGTGTATGGGGGCATTAAATTTTTACAGTTGGCCGGGCCGCTGTCCATCGGCGCCCGAGTTTTATTGATTTGACATTAGACGCTTCATGAATGAACTTATTAATAAGATGTTCCATCTCTTAATTATCTAGGACTGTGGAATGATTTGTGAATTTTTTAAAAAACTAAAATAAAATATATTTTTCATAAACTACGTTTGAAAATACAGACTTTAAATTCCTCTGTTTTTGAAGGCGGTTTATTAATATAAGTACTAAATTCTTCTCCTAAGTTATACTAACACTTTTCTGAAAACCGCATCAAAATCGGTACAGCCGATCGTGAGATAATCACGCACAAACATATATACATACATAGGTACAGGTCAAAATAGAAATCTCCTTCTCTTTTTGAAGTCGGTTGATGATAAAATTATTTGTATTTGTTTGTAAAGACAGTTTCGGTGATCAAGCGACCGCTAGCTTTACAAGCATCGATTTCCAGAATAGACCACATGCCAACTTCTGTTGGTGTCCAATTTTTTCTATTTCCGTTTTAGGAAAAATTTCACACGGCATAGCATAGCACGGCGCGCGGCGCTTAGATTTGTACCCTGGTGACTGATTTATTTATTTATAAACTATGTACATACATACTACCTCTACTATCATGACAGGAACTAATACCTAATGCAATAGTGTATGCTAATATTTATATAATTAAATTACGAAGTCTCTAATCATGGTAACAATCATATTCCTTAAGCTAAGTCACAGATGGGTACAGGTACAGTAACGGGCTCTTCTGAATTCGTTCAGTGTGCAATTAAATATGTCAATATATACTTACACAACTTATGAAATATGGCTTCTACATTATAAATATTATATTTTCTCATGTTCTGTAATAAAGTACCAAAAGGTGTGTATTGAGCACAATTTTCTTCCTACGATCACAAACCCAATGAGATTGTCAATATCAAATCTCAGTCTCTTTTAGAATGAAGGCCCAACGTAAATAGCTTTATCTGTAGATGTAGAATGTATTTGCAAGTCATACTTAGTATTATGTTATTCTTTAGCGAACTGTGTGGGTGACTACATAGTAGAATACATTTTATCACCAGCCTTACTCTTCTCATGGGTATCGTCCAAGCAAAAGTTACGGACACACATAACATCACGCTTTTTATCCCCGAAGGTATAGACAAAGGTGACATTACGGCATTTGTGGGTGGGTAACGTATCAGTACTAATAGTAGATACATTTTGCTTTTTACTTTTTCTTTGTTTTTAGTTTTTGGGTTTTTGACGTCGGTTTTTAAACGCAGTTTTCAATTAAAAACAAAATTCCAAACAAAAAAATATGCATCCACGTGAACAAAGTCTTAGCCTTAATTGTATTTGTAATTATAATAACTTTTTTGTTTGTTTCACAACCCTACATCAATGTCAAGCCTTTACCATCGACCCTTGGACACAGTTTCATAAATTACGCTAATTATACGAAAGCCTTCACAGAATTTGCATTATTAGACAACAACGAAAGGGTTTGAAGACAATAAGATACACAAATATACCTAATTTGAAAATATCACACAGATATTATAAATACAAAAGGTTCTTTGGTTGGATGTTTGTCAGTCAATCGCGCTGGAACTACTGAACAGATTTTGAAAAAAATTAGACAGAACCTACAGACAGGGTATGGGTCGACTTAGGTTATAGGATAGGACTTTATATCCTGATTAAATGCTCCCATGCAATAAAACCGGAACACACGTACAAAGCCCGGGTAAAAGCTAGCATCAATATATTTAGTGAGAAAATTACTTTTCTTATTTAGATTTAATTTTGTGAAGGTTAATTCTTGTAAATCAAATACAGCCCTGAAAACTATATTGAGAGTATGTAAAATATAACCCGTAGTTCTATGTATATATATAGCTAGCCAAATATCTCAAGGTTTCGATCCTCGAATCTCGATTGATATTTTATTTCCCTTCATGTGACTGTTGACTGTATCTACACAAAACATAACATAACTTCATGCGTTTTACCCCCGAAGGGGTAGGCAGAGGTGCACATTACGGCACTTAATGCCACAGTACAATGTAACACCCACTTTTCACTATTAATGTTTTGAGTCCCATGTAATAGGGGGTGAGCGTATTGCCATTTGTATATCTTCATGTTTCTAAAAATAACAAAACCAGACTACAGAAAAGTAGTTAAGAAACGTCACTTGAAGTTTAAGATCCCATACAAGGTACACATAATGAAACCATCTCTGATATTCAGACGTAAAGGCAGAATAAACAAACAAACATACATACAAACTCCTCATTAACGATATCAAAGTCAGGATAGAAGTACAAATGTATGTCGTAGGTCAGGGCTGTCCAAAGAGAGGCTTGTTTTCATATATCCTATGTGTCACAACAATAATAAAATTCAGCATATGATTTGTATAAGTTTAGTCTGCGAGTAAAGAATACAATGTTAAACGTCATTATACAGCTGAAAACATTTTTCTGGCCCTCCAGTTTTTGTAAGAAATTTAATTAGTCTGTGAGGGTATAAGTACCTATAATTTAGACAGCCCTGTCGTAGATTATAATATTATCGATACAAAATATTATGTTTCTAAATGTAAAACTTTCACGAGGCTTACTAAAGGAACTAGTCGAGTTTCTAATCGAACAGTTACGTGAGTAAGCCGAAAACACAATAATTAACAAAATATTGTTTCGATTCCAAAACTTGTTTCTTATGGCATATGCCGTTAAACGAGCAGGCAGATCACCTGATGGTAAGCAATCGGCGTAGAAGCATCGGCGTAAGAGTTACAAGTGCGTTAGTAATTTTTAGTAATTTTTTTTAGTAATTTTGAGGATTAGGAGTTTGAGGATTGTTGCGGATTCGGGGATTGGGGAGATTGGGAAAGCGGGGAGGGAGCTGGGCCTCCGGTAGCCTCACTAACACGACGAAACACAACGCAAGCGTTGCTTCACGTCGGTTATCTGTGAGGCCGTCGTATCACTCCGGTCAAGCCGGCCCATTCGTGCCGAAGCATGGCTCTTCCACACTTAAAAAACTTAAAACTTTGTACTACTTTCGTAAGTTAATTTAGAATTTATATACAACCGAAACAAAGCCAGCCGAAACTAAAGTATGTAGGTCCTACAAAGAATCAAATATATGACACAAAAATCCGAAAGTCCTTAGGGTATCGCTAAACAAAGAACAAGAATTAAGTAGTCTTAGAAACGTCTATCAAATATAGTTTTTTAAAAAGAAACACACTGACAGTCCTAACCTCTCTTTAATTACAATTTTAACATAAGCAAAATAACCTAAACGAGAACTAAAAGTAACAAAACTACAAATAACTATAATTCAGACTAGCGGTCACTAATGTTCCAAATTGCCCTTGAGAGTACAACCACACAACCATCTCGTCCGAGCGCCAACGCAAAAAGAGGGAACGGCTGCATAGCACTGCTCCGTTCTCGTGTCACTCCTGTCAACCCTTCCAGCTGACGTCATCGCACAAATGTACTAGGCTGAAAAGGATTTTCCTCTAAGAAGGATTTATCTCGAAGAAGGATTTTCCTCTAACACGGCCGTTCCTGACAGCTGAACGGCCTCGTCAGCTTGAATTTCTACAACAGCCTCATTTGATGGTTCTTCATCAACATCATTCTCTTCTGAAATGTTAAAACAACATTGTAGTGATGTATTATTTTGGCTTTGGTTCACTTTGCAAACGGATAGCAAGCGTGCACTCAAGCAATCCAATTACAAATGGTAACCAAAGCAAGAAGGCATCGTCAATGAGGAGCTCTACTCATGAACGATGTCAACAAACATAATATGAGCAACAGTAAAACAAGAAGCACTCGTAAGTGGCCCTCTGGCAACCGCCAGGACAAAACATAAATAACAACAAATCAAGAAGCCACTTACGAAGCCCTCTGACAAACCTCCGCATCGAGGAGTCAGGACATCTCCGTGGCGTTCTGGCTACCCCACATGGGTACCAGGTAAACGCACTCATGGTCACCTACGTGACGTTCTGGCTACCCCACAAGGGTACCAGGTAAACACAAACATGGTCACCTACGTGACGTTCTGGCTACCCCACAAGGGTACCAGGTAAACACAAACATGGTCACCTACGTGACGTTCTGGCTACCCCACAAGGGTACCAGGTAAACACAAACATGGTCACCTACGTGACGTTCTGGCTACCCCACAAGGGTACCAGGTAAACAGAGCTCACTCACCAGTCCCGGAAAATGCCTCGCATGTATCCGGGATCCACTCACCCCACCACTGAACCATATGTTCTGCGGCGCTCTGAGTCTTTTTTCCATATGAGCCTGCTAACAACTCAAGCTCGTAACGGTGATGAGGCAATGCCCGGACAACTTTGTACGGACCACGCATCCCGGAATCGAGTTTGCCGGTACTTTGTGAACCCTTGCTGACGAACACGAAACTGGCAACAGAAAAAGTACGGGGTTGTCGACGACCCTCATTAACATAGGTGTCCTGTCGTTGCTGATTGGCAGCAAGCAGTTCCGAGACCTTCTGTCTTCTCAAAGTCTGCAGGGCTTCTCGGTTCGGACGAGAGTCGCTCAGCGCAACATCTCGTTTGGTCCCCAAACAAAAGGCACGCCTTTTCTCAGTAGCTTGGCAATACAAGCAGTCTTCGAGGCATATCCAGCAATGTACCTGCGGAAATAACCTGCCAGCCCCAAAAACTGACATACAACTGACTCTTTTACATTTGTGGGTTTCGGGGACTTAATTAGAGCATCAGTTTTACTCGGACTCGGCCGTACCTGACCATGCCCAATCAGCCGTCCTAAGTATTCAACCTCCGGATCTAAAAACGTACATTTCTTCAATTGACCGAGAAGCCTGCCGCTGAGAGAGTTTTTAAAACCTCACGCAATATCTTTAGGCCTTCCTCGATTGAATTGGACATGATCAGTACATCATCAATATAGGTCAATACATGGCCAGTGTCCATAAAATGCTTGAGTGTCTTTGTGATAACGCGTTGATACGACTGGGGCGTTAGCCAGCCCATAGGGCATTTTGAAATACTCATAATGCCCTTCAGGCGTCACAAAAGCAGTTTTACTAATGGAGGCATCGACTTTCATTGGTACTTGATGAAAGCCAGTGGCCATATCTAGACTGGTAAAATACTTGGCGTTGCCCAATTTATCGATGTGGTCATCGATTAGTGGTAATGGAAATCTTTCTTTAACAGTGACAGCGTTTAAAGCTCTGTAGTCTACGGCACATACTATCTTCCGCGTTCTTTTTCTTTACGAGGATGATAGGACTTGCATAGTCTGATTGGGACTCTCGTATGATGCCCTTACTCAAAAGATCACTAATTATGCCGCGAACGCGTAACTTCTCGTCTATAGAAAGCTTGTACGGTCGATAACTTATCAAACTGTCACTGCTAAGCCTAATCTCCATGCTCCCTGTGTTTACTGTGGAGATCGCTGTGCCAGTGGTGAACGTTCCAGAAAACTCGTCAATCAAAGATAACAAACGTTTCTTGTCATCCAACTAAAGGTGTCTTCACTTGGTCAGCCAGCTCCACAGACGACACATTGTACACTTGATCAACTCTCATCAATCGTTGTGAGTCACTCGTTCTAATGTTGGTGACACTCTCTCGATTTAAAATGTCGGTCCCTACCAAGACAGGTGCCTGAATGCAATCTGGTGGTACTACATAAAGATCCGCCTCTAATGAGAATTGAGAGAACTCAATTATAGTCTTAACAAAAGAAGTAGACTCGATATCTTGACTGCCGATACCTCGCAATCTACGACAGGTTGGCAATTGATTAAAACTAAAGAGCTTTAAAAACCGATCTAGAAATAAGTGAAATTTCAGACCCAGAATCAATTAAAACATCTACGGGTAGTTTTTGAATAATCGCCGTCATCACGTTGTTTCGTCCGGAATCGACACAGAGCAAAAATTTACGTCACTACTGTTTTTATCATTGGACTTAGAAATCCATCCGTTTGTAAGAATCCATTCGTTGCAACAAGATGACCGGTTTTCCTACAATAGGTGCAAATCACTTTGACTGGTTTTGAATTATACTTCATATCTTCAACATTTGAAGTCTCAGAGGAGGTAAATCTAGAATTAGAAGTGGCTGAACTTTTGATCTTTTAAAACAATCAGCTTATTTGTGACCGCATTTACCACACGAGAAACATGTCGCCTGTCCTCTCCTAGTTACGAGGATTGGACGTTTCAGCAGCTGACGAGCGTATGGGATTACCGGTAGCACTTTGCGTATTCTTAGGTTTAACGTACACGGACAAAAATTCGACCAAATCTTTTGGCTGCAGTTTATCGTTGGTAGCCGCGGCTTTCACTTGAGGATCGGAGATGCCACGAATTACTATGGCGGTTTTGAGCTCATCCAAAAGCCCTCGTACGATATTTAACCGCAGTAGGGACATTCGAGCGTACTCTGTATACGTAGTAAACTTGTCAGACGTTGAACTCATAACTTCATACAGCACAGTTGCTATATCAACTTCACGTGGACACAACGATCGGAACTCGGCTTTAAAATTCGACCACGAGCGATCGCTTGTTACCCAATGGTTCAGCCACGTTTTGGCGTCACCGCGTAGGCAACCAGCAATACGCCCAAAACACTCATAATCATCTCAACCGTTCAAGTTTCGGCCTCGGTCTACCTCCGCCCCACACATCAAAATCATGCACACTTGGATCGAAATTCAAAATGTAGTAATGCATAGATCTTACGTTTAACAATGAAGAGAGTGCACCGACAATCCGACAATCCCATCCGCCATGCTGCTGGTATCGCGTGGCGTTTCCGCAGGCTGGCTCGTAGAGGGCGTCGCCACGCCAACCTCAGCAGCAGTCTCGGTGACGTCCAAGACCACGGCCGAGGGGCTGCTTCGAACGCGAGGACGAGACGGAGCGGTCAAACTAGTCGCCGTTACCGGCAGGCGCTCCTCAAGGGCATTCAGTCTTTGCAAAATCAGATTTAACGGATCGCGTCGTTTTGAACGACGGTCGCGGCGTTTATGTGAACCATGCCTACGTTTTCGACTATCACGACTCCTATTTCGACGCATGGGTGGCGTTTCACCACCAGAATAATCACTACTCGGCATAATTACTAACCGCAACTATTTACAAAAAGAACAAAGCACCAAACTACTAGAAAAAGATTGATCGACACGTAGTTTTTTAAAATAAGAGGATGGAGAACGATCAAAGTCGCGTAAATGATAGTAAATGATCCCACTTCTGATCTTAGAAACGTCTATCAAATATAGTTTTTTAAAAAGAAACACACTGACAGTCCTAACCTCTCTTTAATTACAATTTTAACATAAGCAAAATAACCTAAACGAGAACTAAAAGTAACAAAACTACAAATAACTATAATTCAGACTAGCGGTCACTAATGTTCCAAATTGCCCTTGAGAGTACAACCACACAACCATCTCGTCGCGCGCAAAAAGAGGGAACGGCTGCATAGCACTGCTCCGTTCTCGTGTCACTCCTGTCAACCCTTCCAGCTGACGTCATCGCACAAATGTACTAGGCTGAAAAGGATTTTCCTCTAAGAAGGATTTATCTCGAAGAAGGATTTTCCTCTAACAGTAGGTATAATATTTTACTTATGTACTTTATTAATACTTAACTATTTATAGGAATACACCGACTTCCAATATGGCCGCCCCAATTTTGGGGTGCCTCGTTCATTCGTGGCTACTTATTTATTTGTTGGTAAACAAATAATTTTGAATTTGTAACGACTTTTTGTCTTATTTGGGTACTAGGTAACAGTACTCACCTTTTTTTATAATTTTCTTGTTATGTGCAAAATGTTATTAGTAATTTTCTAGCTTTGAATGAGGCAAGACAGATTATCTTGCCCCATTGGTGAGGTGGTCAAAATAAGACTTTAGGACCGATTTTTCGACCACGTTTTTACAGTAAAATAAAATTGACATTTGGTAGTTTTTACTATTGAAAAGTTGACAAATATTCAAAGTTATTCCGCTGTTAAAATTTATCTGGCGTTAGAAAAATCGGTACTTATCGAGTTTTCGGTGTTCAAAAATTATCAAGGTTAATAGGTCTGGGCCCTATTACATGGAAATTCATAGGATTCATAATATTGTTAACAAACGGAAAAGTGCAAATTACATTTATTATTGGTAATTAATAATAATGTGTGCATCTATCTGCTTACCCCTTCAAAAAGAAGATAACTATAATATGATATTGTATTTCTATTTTCCAAAATATACTTAAATGGAAACATCGCGTTGAATAAGCGATATCTCAGTCGAGAAGCAACTTGCTAAGTCTCTGTAATCCGAAGTTAATTATTTTTTAAATAATTTGAACTTTCTGGCGACACAGCGACTGCAATATGGTCGTCTGAAATAGAACTATAGCTTTCAAATGAAGTTCGCTACGAAATGAGGTTTTAGTCTTTTATTTTTTTTCTTTTCATAATATTTAGTCTGCTTCATTGGTCTCGGTCTATAATGAGTTCACACTTGAAATGACATAGGATAAGTAATAAACGCAACAATTTATAATAAGGAGAAATGAAATTGTATGCAGTGGTGTAATTTTGAATAAAATATTAAGTACCTAGTGAGTTTGTTTGACAAGAAAAGAGCGTATTCCTTTTTAAAAGGCCGGCAATACACCTGTGACTCCTCTGGTATTGCTGGTGTCCATGAGCGGCGAGGATCGCTTACCATCAGGTGATCCGTCTGCTCGTTTGCCTCCTATTCCATAAAAAAAAACACTCATTATCCTATACTAAACCGATTTACATCTTAAATTAAATAAGATGCCATAGCAATTTCTCTTGTGCCATTATATTACCTTTTAACATTTAAAGTTGCATACAGTATTAGGTACATATGAACTCGCCTTCGGGGGAATACAAAACAACAACTGTTTTACCGACTCATACCATCCTTACGCATTCGTTTCCCTATTTACAAATGCACTTTAAACCGCTTAAACCAGCTCTAACCGGTAAAAACCAGCTAAACACACATTCACGAACACAGATAATATCATAATTAGCAATGCTCAGGTGCATCATCACTTAAGACGTTAATCATAAGCAAGTAGGTCGTAATTAGGTCGCAGACACATGTCTTAATACAATGCAGTCTAAAGCCGTGGAGATTGAGGATCTTGTACTGAGTAATGGCTTGATTACATGTCTAATGTGACGTTTGTTTAGCCTAGACAACTAGCTTCTGCCAGTGGCTTCGTCCAAGTTCACGTGGAATAAAAAACCTATGTCTTATTCTACACAATGATCTACCATGATCCATGGTGTTCCAAATTTAATTTCGATGTTTTTAGTCGTTTTGACGTGATTAAGTAATACACACAAAAGTGAATTTGGTTGTCTTTCTTTCACGTCGTAATGGAGCCATTTTATGATAATTTATTCAAATTCAAATTCAAATTCAAATTCATTTATTGTTTGTTACATGTTGACAATAGATGTTATATATATTAGAGGTATAATAGTAGCATAGTAACATACCTATAAGGTGTACAATAGTTTATGTTATTTGGATTATTCTACTAGTCTCAAAATATTATTAATTTTTTTGTTGCATCAGTTAAATCATTACAATAAATATGACAAGTCCTTACATTACCTTACATTATCGAATTTAACTGAATTATTACATTAATTTATTAAACCTTGGTCAAATTATTATATTAAATTTATTGAAACATTTAGTCAACTTTAATTTTTTAGACAATATTAATCGGGTAATTAGTCAGTGGTCAAGTTGTACCACATTGGTCCAAATATTAACATTTGTCAAATGCCTAATGATGAAGTCCATAAATAAAGAAATTAAAAATTAAAATTCATGAATATAAGTCAAAATTATACATAAAATTGTTGTACGTTGAATATTGAATATACATTTACTATCAGTTTGTCAGAATGCAGCTATCCCAGTGTCTTGTCATTTAAATAGTCCTTTATTGTGTAATATGCTTTATTTATCAAGAACTGCTTTAGTTTAAGTTTAAAGAGATTGATAGCTGAAATATTCTTCATACTATTTGGTATCTTATTATAAATTTTCACTCCAATTCCAAATACACTAGATTTGAATTTAATTGTCCTACATCTAATTTCTGATAATTCATTTTTATGTCGTGTACTTCTAAGCATTTCATATTTGTTGATATCACTTTTTACCATTATTGCGGCTTCATAGATAAATAATGAAGGCAGAGTTAAAATTTTTAATCTCCTGAACATGTCTTTGCATGACTCAGTCTGTTTAAGTCCCGTCATACTTCTAAGACACTTTTTATTACTAGTATTTCCCGATCATTACGGAGAGTGTTGATTTTTTTTTATACATAAATAATTTGTTCTTTGTTAAACGGCTATTCGCAACACACAAAATACCTCTTAACATAAATCATATTTGTACATTTATCAAAGAAGTCTGTATACCAAACAAATGTATTCTTAACTCTAAGTACAAAAACGAGACAAGGCATACCTAATTTTTATTAAATGAAACACGGCAATAATTTGAATTTGGAAAGAGAACACGTATTTAATTTTATATTAGCCCTTGCCTTGTTGAGTCCGACGTCACTGAGGTGTCATTTGTTTTTTTTTTTTGTAATGTCTAAAGGCGGCAATAATTTGGATTTAGAAAGAGAACCCGATATGTTCCTGGCCTTGTCATTTTCGGTCTGACGTCATTGACATGTCAATTGTTTTATTTTATAATGTTCTAAAGGCGGCAATAATTTGGATTTAGAAAGAGAACCTGATATGTTCCTGGCCTTATCATTTTTGGTCTGACGTCACTGAAGTGTCATTTGTTTTTTTTGCTGATCCGGCTAACTATTCAATAACCACTCATTTGTTCTATGTCATAATCTAATAGCATTTATTATAGGGCAGTTTGTCTGAGAAAAGAAAAGAAAATTGAAAATTTATTTTAGTAATTTCCTTGCAATTGCTTATTTTACATTTTCCTACCTTTAATCTTCACCGGAACTTTCACAATTGTTTTCCAAATCAAAATTACCCAAGTCCTTCCATTTTCGAGTTTTTCGAGAACAACAAACAGCAATTGATTTAGAAGATGCCTATGGTCATAGAACATTTTTGTGCCTGGAGCTTTCTCCTATGAAACTGGAGATTACTTTTCATTACTCACTTATTGTGTTTCTTATTATTTTAAGTATTTGTACTACTAATTATGTGCGTACCAACATGTGCTATAAATATCAACTAGGTATCAGGTATCTCAGGTACTTAACCACCAACAGCCAGTGAGAGTGACGGCACGGCACGCGGTGGCTGAACGAACAACTCTTTGTGTAATCCACACATTGTTGTTCCTGGTTTGGGGATCATGCGTATGTGAACTTGTATGTTTGTAAACGCACCCACGACACAGGAGAAGATTATCTCAGAGAAGGCCAACGTTATCTCAAAATAAAAAAAAATGAAAGAATCCTGTGCCGAACTATGCCCTTCTCTATAAAAGAGCGGTTCTCCACAATCACCACGCTTAACCAAAGGATTCGATATTTATTTATTTAAAAGGGATCTCTAACAGAGAAGACATGCAACATTCACAGTGATATTGCAAATACATTTGGGTTTATCACATGACGCTTTTGACCGGTCCCAGTCGGGTTTACGACATTCACGGGAACAGTCTGTTATGACGAATGTACTCTAATCACCTATCTTTACATAAATCGGTATACTCACATCAGTGGAAACCTCAATCGACTTCTATTTTCCGGTCAAACCAAAGCTATAGTACCTACACAAAATATATATCGGAAAATTCACCAGGAAAATGGGGTCACTACTGCAATAAACCCGGAAAACTGTAAATAAATATGTTGAATAAATAAATAGATTGACATATATTTGTCGTCCACTTCTTAAGCAAGACGCGGGTTCGAAGCCTGACAAGTACGTTTGCAACTTTTGCAAGTTAAATATATTTTATAAATTACACATGGACGTTACTGATATAGAGTGACAATCACTTGACAATAAATTCCTTTCTAAAATATACAGAAGGCTCCCGAAAAACACTGACAAAAATTATTTTTTCGCGAATGTTTTCGAGTTATACATTAGGTAGCTACTTCTAAGATTATTAAAACAACACTTACATACAGTAAAAGAGAACATCCTGAGGGAAACTGGACTTACAATTTCTAATTGTAAGTTTGAAATCGCCAACCAAATTGAGCAAGCAATAAGCATGGTGATGAAAACCTGCTCCAAGCGAGAAGAGGCCTTTGCTCTGCTGTGGCCAGTTTATGAGCTGTCGATGTAATGTGATCTGTGTAATATATTCATTCATAAGTAACTAATACGATTTCCTTTTGGACCTCTGTGGCGTAAAATCTGTCTCCTTGTCTAAAAATAGATACATTATTTAGATGTTTCCCGACTGTCTAGCACACACATCGACAAAATAGGGAAGATCGAAACATAAAACTTCGGGATGTGTGTCCCTCGATCCCCATTGGTGTCAAAAATATTAAAACTTTTGTCTCCAACAAAGAAACTGATACTCTAGTGTTGCATGTTTAAATGATAAACAAAAGTATGTGATGGGAGTTATTAACTTATTTTGAAACTAGCTTTTACCCGCCGCTTTCCTCGCGAATTCCAGATTTATTCCATGAGAGCACTTAATCGGGATAAAATGTCCTATCACCTAAGTCAGCCCTGTATATACCTATGCCAAATTTCATCAAAATCCGTTCAGTAGTTTTAGCGTGATTGACGGACAAACATCCAAACGTCCAAGAAAAGAAACATTCACATAACGTCACGCCTTTTATCCCCGGAGGGGTAGGCAGAGATGCACATTACGGCACTTAATGCTACTGCACAAAGTAACACCCACTTTTCACTATTTATGTTATGAGTTCCATGTAATAGGGGGTGAGAAACTTTCACTTTAATGTGCCTTTAACACTTTTTACTGTAAAAAATAGCACCCATTCATAGTTTTGCAAAGCTACCAGCTACCATGGTTTTCCCAAGACCCCAAGTCGCCGGGCATGCGTAGCTTCATGACGCGCTGTTATAACGGTTTCTGTTCAAAACAAACCATTTCAAATCTTGTCAGAATAGTTTCAGATATCAAAGATCACGGGAAAGCAACGAGCCTTTTTTTATGAGTTGAAGTTTTAAAGTAGGTTCGTCAGTCACTCTATCAATTCACTAAAATATGAATAAGTAAGAAAGAAACTAGACATTCACAATAAGTAAATAAACATTTCAATACCATGATTTACTCTAAATTCCAACTGAAGCTCAGTTTACACGTTACAATAGAATTAAGGTACAGTTCCACAAGTTAATTTCAAGCGCGAAAGCATGCTTTTATTGAGCACTTACCACTAAGTAAGACATACATGCCGGAATGTTGCTCAAAATTAGCATTTTATTATTTTATTTATTTGTCTTTATATCACATAGGTAAGTATTTTATAATCTAAGCCCCACAAAACCGTTGTAATGGGTTGACTGCGGGGTCAAGTCGCTAGTCGCATGCTCATTTCAGCAGCTGTAGCCAAATGCCATTTAGCGCTTGTCTACTTGTAGAGTAGAAAACTAAATTATATGGAATTGACGTAAATTCATCCCCACGTTTTCTAGTCTCTCTTTCTAGTTTTCTACTCTCTCTGTAGACAAGCGGTAAAGTGGCGTTTGGCTAAAGGCACTGGCATGTTTGCGAATCGACAAGCGTTCGATGTTTGAATATTTTTGAGCATGCTCAATGGAACGCGTTTTTAGAATGCTATTTTAGAGTACCTGTGTGTAACAGTATATTTATGACTATGACACAATAACAATGTACCACAAGAATCAGCCATATTTTAATATTATTAGTCAAATATACTATGTCTTCGTAGACAAAAAGAAACGTGATAGTACGTACATTTCGAATAATGATGTTGATCGTCTGTAAGGGGAGATGTGAAGTTGTATTAGTTCGCTTCTAATACATTGTTATTTTTACATGTTCTACTGACACTTATACCATCTTTTTATCCTTAATTGCAATTTGGTATTCGATACAGGAAAACAGTTTTAGTTGATATACCTTTTTAAGATTCGTCAAATACGAGGTGTATACCACTGTACAATGTAACACCCACTTTTCACTATTTATGTTATGAGTCCCATGTAATAGGGGGTGGGCCTATTGCCATATACCGGGCACAATTCCAGACTCCGTGCTAATACTGAGATTTTTTTAAAAACCCGGTAATACTTTGCCCGGCCCGGTAATCGAACCCGAGACCCCTTGCCCTGCAGTCGCACTTGCGACCACTCGGCCAACGAGGCAGTCTTCATCAAATACAGTTATTATTATTATTGTGTAATTTTACTTAAGTATCTCATAATTACATTGCCCAGAAGGGTCATCATCATCGTCATCATCAACAGCCTATAAGCAGCCACTGCTAACCAAAGGCCTCTTTTCGAACGGAGAAGGTTTGAGCATTAATCACCACGCTTGCTCAATGCGGGTTGACGATTCGATTGATTTCCTTCACCGTTTGACAGTGGTACCTATCTAAATTATCTTAAAAAATACATATAACTCGGAAAAGTCACATTGGTACTTGCTGGTGGTAGGTTTTGAACCCGCACTCTAATGCATAAGCAGCGGGCGTCTTAAACCTACGAACCACCACGACATTATCCTAATTGATAATCAAATATAAGTATTTACTGAGACTTTTTATTTCGGAAATTGACCTTAATAGCAGGACATTAGGAATCGTTTCAGTTAACAATAGATTAGGCACGCTTCTAATGAAAAATAAATAGAAAATGTAGCTATGATGTAGTTGTTTTAAATACCTGGAATGAAATATATAAATCTTTCTTTCTTTTGATTGCACTGTTGATGCGGTGTCGTGTCGCAGGTTAGATTCCCGCTCGGAACAACTCTTTGTGTGATCCACAGATTGTTGTTCTGGGTCTGGGTGTCATGTGTATGTGAACTTGTATGTTTGTAAACCCACCCACGACACAGGAGAAAGTCCTAGTGTGGGGTAACTTAAAAAAAACATATTTCCGTGGACGTTGTATTAATTTTTTTTTAATTCGTGTCGCTGTTATTACTTTTTATTATTATTACATTTTCAAATTGCAAACTTTCCATCACAACCTTCGTAAAGCATTAGGTAGGTAGTACTTCTATATTGAAATTGAATAACTGAAAATACTTCAACATTGAATCGAAACCTACATATGTATGTATTTGCAGATTTACATTTATCAATACTTTTTCACATTTCTAAACTTAGACGCACATACAAGCTCTCATTTTTCGAACACGAAATGCGATTTATATATTCCTAAATTCAATCTGTAGCTTTATCAAGTGGATTTGTGAATATTTTTTCACCCTCCCTGTGAATTCTGGCACTTCGTTCGTTGCTTCAATCTCAGATGACACAATTTGTACAGTCAATGTCATATTGATGTCTCTGTTAGATATCGTTGAGCTGATTTATTTTTGTTTGAATCCGCCGCCATATTTGAAAGCTTCATCTTAGGCCATTGATAAAAAAGTAATGTAGCACGTTCATTACACAGGATTATTGATCAAAGTAACTAAGTCTCGAAGCTGAATTTTGTCTGAGATGTTCTGTCTGTCTTTAATAAATCCATCGTTAATTATTTCATCTTCACATACATAATTTAAGCACACTTGTGTTCTTTAATTCGAACCTCAACCAAGATAACGCATTCAATGGCTTTTTATAACTGTTTGAGAAAGTATATCGATTAATTTCGAGCGGCGACGATTGGGCCCATAATGAGTTGGTAGTATGCGTACGTATGAACTTCGTGCAACATCTGGGCGTTTCTTTTTTTCATAATTTTCCAGCTCAAACGCACTGCATCTTTATGAACCAATCTACTATTATTTTAATAAAATAATAGAAACAAAACGTCCTTCAATAACTCCGTAAATATGTCAAGACACCGTTTAGATGTCAAATTGGCTGTCAACCGAAGCTATTAACTTTTGTTATTTATATCTATCGTTGGATCAATAGCCTGTGATCTGCAGATCAAAGGATTGATAAGCCTTTGAGTAGATAATATAAATAGAATGGGGAAATAACAGCTTGACATCTCTCTATTGTAAATATAGGTTTTTGACCGGGGCCTCATGTGCAAGGGTGCCAACTGAAAACCAGTGTTGGGTACTTATTTAATTGTGCCCAGTTCATACTGAGTTAGTAAACCCTTTCGGTATGGGCATATTGCCACCTTGTGCTATTTTTATTTTTTTGTTGTTGTTTTATTTGTTTGTTTGTCTTATGCTTATTCATTTTGTCTGGGTGTAGCATTAGCATGCCCAATGGTGAATAACTAACATTTAATTTTCTTTCTTCTCCTTTATACCATAACACATCATTCTGTTGATTATTTCCCCATGGGTATGCAGATGTGTTTCAGATACATTCATTTTCAACCGGCGACTACGTACCTACTGTTGGAATTTGGTCTTCTTCAAGAGGTATTTTCCTCTTACGAATAAATTATTACATTTTATTTTTGAGTGCGAAATATTAATGATTTCTCCCGCCTTAGACGAGGCAAGAGGGAGTGTCAGACTCTTACTAAACAAATATCATCCAATTCATATTTCTACTTCCAGCCCCGGCAACCCAGCCGCGGAGGGCTTAACGGGTTTCCCGGGCTCCGGCTCGAAGTGCAGGAGTAAGAACGGGGTCTTAAGTCAGTAAGAATCTGACACTCCCTCACACACGTCGCTCGGGCGAGAGAAGCCATTGAATGATTTTTCACACTCAAAACAAAAATTTAATAATTGGATGATTTTCCCTCGTTCAAAAAACCCTGGAAACTTTTTTTCAAATTATAGTTTTCCTTAGTTAAAAGGAATAGAAGTTGATATTATTTATATCTGATGTCCACATTAATGGAAGAAATTAGATTGGTAATAAATAATTAATATAAAATTTTCGGATTAAGATTTGAAATTGTGTTGTAACTATTTGAAATTATGTTGATTTGAAATTATTTTTTTTTTTTTGCCTTTTTTGCTCGAATTTGGAAGATCGATTTTGGACATTAAGTCGTTTTATGTATGTAGTTTCTTTGTGCACACAAATAAGCACATGGGTGGGCTTAATGCCACAGGCATTTTCCACCAGTCTGACCCTTGGGTGATGCAGAAAAAGCTGAGAAAGTAATCAGCAGGTACAAAGAGCATGCATTGAATTTAACTATTTAAAAGAGAACAAACAAACACACACATATTTCGACAATATACACATATATGTAGTATTTAATGTAATAAAAAATTGAAATTAATCCCGAGATTTAAAATTAATCAGTTATACATATCGGCAATAAGAAAAAATATACGATATCACATTAAAAATAGTTGTGGAAATCGATTATCAAGTGTATATTTGTATTGCTATCCAATAATTGGGTAAGCACATTGCATTCACGCGGCCGATCCACACGCGCGAATAAATACAGTTAACATTGACATTTTAATTATTTAATTAGACATCAATGAATATTACGTATCATGGAATAATGGAGTTTTAAATTGAGTTTTTATGTTTTGTTGTGATGATTTTAACACATTTTATATGTTAATACTTTAAGTATTTATGTTTTAACTTTCGTGAGACATACTTAATTAATTATTAGATATGTTTTTCGGCTTACTGACGTAACTGTAGCAGCGACAGTCGTCACGTCGCGGGTCGTGGAATGCTGCTCATGAATATGAGCCTCTAACATGGCTTGAAACTAGTCGAGTTCCTCGTCAACTACTTACTAAGCCCATAAACATAATAATTAATACTTAAGTAAGTACCTACGTTAAATTTTCCGTCAAGGAGACTAACTGGAACTTAATACCTCGTTAATCAGATATTCTTTAATTAATCAGATATTCTTTTATACTTTGGTAAGTACAAACTTTAGTATGTATATGTTAGTATAAGAGACTTTTTTATTACTGCCAGTAGCAACAAAGTTGGTAGAAGTAATGGATCTCATCTAAAATGATGGCGCGATCAAACAACAGATTGTACATACATCCGGAAACGTGCCTTCATATAACGTAATAATAGGGTTTATTTCAAAATGAATTAATATCTACATATAAAATGTAAACCAAACATCCCCTTAAATCACTCCATCGGTTACGTCACGAACTTCTAAGAATACACACACGTCTAAGCACCCTATTTTTATACCACACAACGAAAAATAGAGAATCCAAAAATACATTACCACAACAAAACGTATTAACATCGGTCGGACACAGCCATTGTGACAAAATATCCTTTATGATATAAAAGTCACATATACCACTTACACTTATCCCATTGTCCAAATAACACTGATCTACGACCCACATACAATATCTTATACTTTACGAACAAAATCATTTCTCATACAAAGCTCTCAGTAAGTGGTCTTGATTGAATAATGCCGGGTAAGTCGATTTTAAACACTATTGAGTTACGCCCCCTAAAAGGATTCCGGTCCGACCTTTATAAGGCACTGAAGGGTTATATCACACCGAGTAATTACTCATAAGACGTTACAGAACCGCTTCAAATTCAAAAGGACTTATGTTGCAAGAATTTTCTTGCCATTTCAACGCTTATGAACACGTCGAAGTTATAGAAATTGATTAAAATTAGCTTGTTAATGCGTGGTCCAATGTAAATGCTATCCATATTTACAATTAAAATAAAATAAAGATTGTGCTCGACAGGGTCCACATTGTGTCCACATTATGTTTACCACCAAGATATACCTACATGTGAAAAGCAATAAAGTATTGAGTATTGAGTAATCAATGATAATGATACCTACAGAAATCTAATCCAACTTAAAACAGCAGTAGGTAAGTACACTACACCCATATAAAGTATTAAAAAAATGCAACGCAATAGTTAAATTAAATGTCATATTATCAAGGTCATATTCGCTAATAGGTAAATAATACACGCTCTCAATGCTTATTTCTGTATTAGCCTATTAGGTTCTGGAATTTGAATTTGTAGTTCCCTGATTGGTTAGCATTAACATTCCTGTTTTGGGACCTTAGTTTGGGACCGAAACATTATTAGATATCCATTTCCAAATGGCACAGACTGGATATTGTCCCATTACCCTTCAGGATAGGTAGGCGTAGAATACACCTACGCTTACCAGTATCCGAAGAGCAATCATAATGTTTCCAAAGATCAATCATTTGCTCTAACCCAAATGTATGTGCTATAGGTCTCCTCACTCACAATGATAGTCGTATAAGTACGCGTTATCAGTAGTGAGAACTGTCAAACGTATCACATTTCAGAGCGACAGGCCACATGATTGCTTCGCAAAAAATACTTGAACGGAGGCAAAGTCGTTATCTGAAAAAGCCTGATTCAAAAAGGTTAAACGCAAATAAAAAAGCGATTGAGAAAAATGTATAGGTACAACATAATTCTCTCAACGCGACAACTTTTAGTATTCAATATAAACTTTTAGTGCATTTGACTTATGGCTAACAATTTCCAAATTATAGTCAAATCCGCTACAACCGCTTTATTGAAACACAAAAGACCAAATTACACAAAAGAAAAATACAATCTGGTAAACGTTCTGTGAAAGGACAAGGAAAATCAAGGGATTACAAATTCCATTGTAAAAGAAAAAAGAATTAATAATCCTTTGAGAGGATTCAATGGATTATTATAATAAGAATTACAAATCCCCACAATGGACTTAAAAAAACTCAATTTCAAAATGTCGACTATATTCCACCAAAATCTTTAAAATTAAGTTAATCCGCCTTAGTAATTCCGTTTTAACGCATTCTTATCGTTTCTTGTTCACTCAATCATTCACTTCGCAATTACATTGACTTGAAAAATTGAAAGCAGCTAAATACGAAGCTAAAACCAATGTTAAATACCTCGAATTCTGTCTGAATTTAAACGTGGAGACGCGTCTCCCCGTTAATCTTGAGTAAGATTAACTTATGAACTTACTGATTAGATTAGAGTATTAAGCACCCAAGATCCTAATCTGTACTAGGCTTGCGTTAAATGAAAGTGTAGTTTTCATTGATGAAAATGGTCCAATCAAAGTTGAGGGTTAGAAATGGACTATTTCGTTCTCTATCCATTTTATGCTTAACAAACTCATCCACAATTTCACTCTCATTATTCATTATTGCGTCTAGTCAAGTTTCTTTAAATTAAATTTCAGAAAAAACTACCAGCTACACATTTAATCAATCTTTAGTACCCACTGAAATAAAATCAAAATTGTTTAATCGATTCAGTCACACTTTTACTAAATACTTTTTCAAGGGAGTGCGCGGTGTCTTTACGAATATTTATTGGATTTTTAATCTGACAATTTTATACAAATAACTTGGATAGGAAAACGTATCTAGTCAGTTAGGCTTTAAGAATGAAACCTCTAAATGAAATTGCTGATATATTTCCAAAAATAACATAAGTATTTTCTATAGCATTATATTCAGAAGAAAAGGTATATAAAATATCAAAAACATACTTAGTATAGCGAAATATTAGCGAGCGATGCCTCTAGCATGGCTTGAAACTAGTCCAGTTCCACGTCAAATAATTACGTGAGTAAGCCGAAAAATATAGTAATTAATTTAGTATGTCTCACGAAAGTTATAACATAAAAATATATATTAGCGTTTCTAGTAAATGCTAAATCTTTTTCGACGTCATTCGAATGGAAACTATAGCTCAACAAACTCTGTTAATTCAGCTCTGCCAGTCAAATGTAACTTTATTTATATAGCAATTAACTCTAAATTAAGTGTAACGAAATCATTTAAGTATAGACACTAGAGACATTTCTGCTTTGGGATTTATACTTGGAATATTGCTGTGCAAATGTGTCTTTTTCTCAAGTTATGTGAATAATTAGACTGTGCAAATGAACACTTTTTTCAACCATAACATCACGTCATATATCCCCGAAGGAAGGGGTAGGCAGGGGTGCACATTACGGAACTTAATGCAAATGTACAATTTAACACCCACTTTTCACTATTTAATACTATTTAGGGTGAGCTTATTGCCATATACCGGGCATATTTTCAGACTCTGTGCTACTACTGAGATTTTTTTTTAAACCCAGTAATACTTTGCCCGACCCGGGAATCGAACCCAAGACTCCTTGGCCAACGAGGCAATCCATGTGTACTATTTGTTAAAACGTTATTCTTACAAGCTGTCCAGACTACTAATAATGCAGGAGACAAAAACAAATGGCCATACTTAAGTAACTTAACTTTTTAATTACTTTAGTTAAGTCAATTAATTTCACTAAACTGACAATTTACGTATCCATTAGTTGGTTTTATTTCTACATTAATTTTACCAACAGCGCGCAGTTCACAGCGCCATCTAGATAAGAGGAAAAACATCAGAACTAGGATGATTGATGAGTGTGTGCGACGGTATAAAGTGTGACGCATGACGACTCAATACGAGGACTACTCCTATGTAGATTGAACGGAAATCGTTTTAGTATAATCAGGAATCTGAAATCTCCATCACAATAACCAGTAAGCCCCACGTGCTTTTGTGACTTGCGACCCAATTCGAATGGAAATGCGTAGTGGCCGTAAAATATTCAAATGATACCAAGAATGAAAGTTAATAAGTTTGTTGTGGTTTTGGCCGCCATGTTTTTGTTGATATACAATATTTTTTGTTGATTTATTTACTTTATTTTAGTTTCGTTTCGGTCGTATCGTTGCGTTTATTAAGAGTTTGTGCACAATATTCGTATTGCCTAAAAGAATGACATGTCATACGCCACTAATGACATCAACCATGCATACATTTGTGTAAGATAAACTTTAACTTGCTTGCTTGACAAGCGCAGCGTAGGACGTCTATCCGCAAGGTGGACAGACGACCTGATTGAAGTTGCAGGGAGCGGCTGGATGCCAGTCACTTCCAACCGGCCTATCTGGAAGTCATTAGGGGAGACCTATGTTCAGCAGTGGACGTTCTATAGCTGATATGATGATGATGTTAATCTAGTGTGGGAGAGCCATGCTTCGACATGAATGGGCCGGCTTGACTAGAATGTTACCACGGCCTTACAGAAGAAAACTGACGTGAAGCAACGCTTGCTTTGTGTTTCGTCGTGTGAGTGAGGTTACCGGAGGCCCAATTACCCCCCCCCCCCCTTCCCCAATCTCACCAATCTCTGAACCTCCAACGATCCTTAAACTCCAAAACCCCATGAGCCGCACTTGTAACGGCTTTGGTGTTCTGGGTGTCCATGGGCGGCGCCGATTGCTTACCATCAGGTGATCCGTCTACTCGTTTGCCGGCTTATGTCATAAAAAAATGATGAAACTTTAACTTAAGTATTACTAACTCGTTTTGTTTGTGTGTTTAAACATAACAAGTTACAGATTAATTAGCTAGAGGCTTAAGAACAAACGTTATTTTCCTATTCTTATTTCGTAACTTTAATAAATCTCTAGTATACGATGACGATTAAAACCTTCATATAAGTTACACCATTCAATTCACCCTCTCATTGAATGGGGAAAAAAGAAAAAGTATTACAGTTTTCAAAGTTTAACCGTTAATGAGGAAGTTGAGAAGTTAGTTGCGTGCCTTTTATTTGCTCGACGATTTACTTTGTCAATTAATTAGATCTTTAACCCGTTTAGGGTTGAGACACTGCAGTAATTAGCTTTGGAGGTTAACCTATTTATTTTGGAGGCCATTTTGTAATATTATTACCAGACTTATTTGGAAATTGTTAGCGGAGGCTTTTGATTCGATTTTTCTACTAGGAATAGGGAATGTTAACGCTGGTTTGGACATGAAGAAAGGATGGATGAAAGTAGAATAACGAAAGAAGTATACAGAGCAGATATGAATGGGGCCGTCGGTAGAGGGCGCCCTAGACGGACATATACTGACCAGATTGGCGATATTTTAAAGAAGGGCTAAAAGTACTCTTATCCGACTTGCATAGGTACATGAAAAGATTGATGACTCTTGATGAAGCGATAGAGCTATGTAGGAATAGTAGCAATTGGCGTTCCATTGTCTCTGCCTACTCCCGTGAAAGACAGGCGTGAAGTAATGTATGTTTTCTACTAGGTCATAAAATCTTTTCTGCTTGTGGCTTACCAACATCATTTTAAAGAATTCTTTTTAAATAGATATCCATAAAAGTACCTACTTAACCGACTTTGTTATCACGATTCTCATCTAATGAAAAATACATCAATTGACTACTAATATTAACCAAATATGTATCATCGACTTCATAATAATAACTGCTACCTACCTATTAGAACATGAGTCTGTTATATCCAGGTAATAATCGACATATAACCCATTATAGAAGATTATTACGCCATTATTATAGTAATTTAATTCGTATTCATGTTGTGTAAGGTTATCACATTAGGGAGAATACATGTTTTGGAGTGTAATTTCGGTTTTGTGTAAAATATTGATATGTTTCAAACGTAATACTTGCGTTGTTAGTAAGTACAACTTTCGATTAAAATAGGTACAAATTAACATTCTATTGTGCGAATGAATAATAAGCCTTCTTTTTGAAAATAATATAATTGTTTTATCCCATGTTAATTAAAAAATCTGCATAATACTTAATACCTCTTTTGAACAACCTGGATTATTTTTCGAAACCTGCACTTCCACTGCTTTATTATTATTAAAGGATCAACCAGAGATGTCTGAAGTAAGCTACGTTTTTAGACACTTAAAACCTCTTCTAATTCAATAGAACAGTAACCTGAGAAATATCACCGACTAAGAATAAAAAATATAAACGATTATATCTCTCTCCCCTCAAAAACATAATCAGCGCCATCTACCTGAGCAGTATTTTCGGAATATCATTAGTTATTTCAAAACTGAATGACTTCCATCAAACAAATTCTAACGGTATGACCTCTTCTGCAGTAGCTGCGGAGGAAATACCCTTATCATTGTCAAACTTCCCTACTATCCGTGCCCTAATGATTGACGTAGATATTACTCTATTTGACATCTTCATTCAAATTGCTTCGTCGCTGCCTTGACGGGATCTTCACGAATAGTGCAATGTTATTGAAAGTTATCAATACATTTTTTATTTGTTTATTGTTGACACCTTTTCTCTTAAAATTTTGGTAAATCCAATTTATTTCAACTTGCTTCTACTTCTAGAGCTCGTCTTCACAGCAAAATGCCGTAAGGCATAATGCAGTGAAAATAAATAATACAGACCAACCTTGCTGTATTTTTTACGTCCGCGAGCTGTCTAGTCTGTCTAACCGCAAAAGTAGTTGAGTTTAATCTCCCATAAAGTGCTCCTTGCGTGAAACCTTGAATACAGTCTAACATTTTCCAACTTTTAATCATTATTCTCTCTTAGTAAATAAGTCAAGATTTACTAAAAAAGATTTTTAAGAAAGTGATGGGCATGTTTAACAGTTACTAATTAATTATCAAAAAACATTTTGAAAAATCAAGATGTTGCCAACGATATGAGCTTTTATCTTTTAAAGGGTAGTGTCTTATGTCTAAATAAATATACAAGAAAATATTTATGGTATTAAATATTACTGACAAGTAGACAAATTTGTACAGTTGGCACATCAAGTGTATAATTCCCATGATTCCATTGTTCGAACTCATTGCTATACTATACGCAATTCTTGACTGCACGATTGGTGCGGTGGCTGGGCAACCGGCTGCCGTGCAACGTGTCGCGGGTTCGGTTCCCGCACGGAACAACACTTTGTGTGATCCACAAATTGGATTGGTTTTGGGTCTGGGTGTCATTGTATATGTGAACTTTTATGTTTGTAAACGCACATACGACACAGGAGAAAATCCGAATAAAAAAAATTCTAGACTTTGAAAACTTTTAAGGAATGAGGGGTTATTTCTAAACTCCTCAATTCCAAATTAATTTCAATTTTCTCTAATGAAAATACAATTCAAAACTTATTCTAGTTTCTATCACTAACATCCATCCAAGAAGTCAATTCACAAACCAAATTTAATTCAACTGGGTCATTCACGAGCGGTTTTCGAAATCAAATAACACAAAATTCAATTGTGTATTAAGTAAATTGAAACTTTGCTTGAAATAATACCTCAAACCGCGCGACACTTAGTTTTCCGAGGCAGAAGCCTTTGTGGGCTCATAATATTTAGCTTACAACTGGTTTATTTATAAGTCAAGACTAACTTTATAAACTAACTTGGAAATCCTTACTAATATTGAATAAGAAAGCATTTGTTTATTAACTGGAAATTAATATATCTCACGATAGTTATTATAAATGTAATATCTATGGGTGTTTGTTTGCCTTTTTGGAAAAATTCTTTGATACGATTTATGTGTCTGGAGATAGTTAGTGGACTGAAGAGTGGTTTAGCTTTTGAAGCATAAATACAAATAAAAAACTTCGTTCCGTAAAACCGACTTCAAAAAACCAAAAACTAATAAAAAATGAAAAGCAAAAATAATTGTTCTTAGCACCTACTGATAGGTTACCCACACACTGAAAGATCTAAACGTTAAAGTTTTATTATAATTTATTAAAACCTTATTATACTTACCTAATATTAAACTGTTTACAATTTTGTGATCATTAAGTTATAAATCATTTTGATATGAGCTTATGGGGCTTTTCTTTGAAGTCGGTAATTATGATAAAATTGTCATGTTAGATTTGTTGTAAAAACGAAGCTAACGGAAATGATAGTGATTTTCAAATAGATTGATGATGGAAATTGAATATGTTAACAGAATCTATACTAATTAAGTAACAGCAAATCTATTGATTAGGCTCAACTACCCTAATAAACCCTAAAAACCAAATCCTGTATCCAAATAGACACCTACTGCAAACTCGAGGGCAATAACCCGACTTCCAAACGGACCAAAGCAGACCCTTTTAATCTACAAACTGGCCACGACATAGCATTTAAGTGCTTAGAATATCACTGAGTTCAACACATATTCCCTAGACTTAAGCAGGGCTCCCCCAATGTAACATAAGTTACCAACTTAATAAATAGCTCTGAACGGAGCTAAGCTCACCAACCGTGCATGATTAATCAAAAGTTTTACTTTAAAGGCTTGTACAGACGAGAGGTTTTTGAAGACAATAAAATAATTCAGCGTGGTCAAAAAGACGAAGGAAAAATGAAAGAAGAGTTCAGAAAAAAATCAATATTATCAGGGTTTATATGGTATAGCATATTATCTCGTGGTAAGTGACCAGATTGGTCGTGGTGGCCCTTAGGTTTAAGACCCGCTTCTCATGCATAAGTGTGAGGGTTCGAAACCTACCAACGGTTTGCCGTTTGTCACATTGGTACTTGTTCCAATGTAAGTTTTCTGAGTTATATATACTTTCTAAGATTATCTAGACTTCACTGACGGAAAACATCATAAGCAAACCTGGGCTTATAATTTCTAATTATAAGTTTTTAAGCTTAATGTTGTTCAGTTGAGCAAAAATGGTTCGTCTGTTCAGGCCCTGAATTGTGCTTGAAACATTATAGCGATTTAATGGTCCTGATCAAAAAGTCATTGCGGCACACACGGAGAATAGGGCATGAAATAAGTTTGGATTTAGTCGTTATATTTTGAAGACTTTCCCGTTGGTTTGTTGTGGAATGAGGGCCGTAGCGGCAGTCTCTTTCGTTTTGTAGTTGTTTTCGCACTCATTAATTATATGTAGTTAAGGCAAATGGGTTTATATGTTAGATTGGTCACAGATTTAATTCTATTCACCAATAAATATTAGTAACTTAACACAAACCAATTTCATATCAATAAGTGATGCTATTATGCGATATTTTTTATTGTAGGTATTATTGTGTTGCTCGAAATAATTCACTTTTCAGGTAATTGCGTAATTTATTTTCCGTGGCGTGGCCCACCAAGATACCATGTGATGTGTTTTCTTAATAATTAAAGAGTCAAGAAACAAAGTCTAGATTATAATGGAGTTCTATGAATTCAGTTTCACGAGGAATACAATCTTCACCCACCAGAAGAGAACCGATCGAAGAAACCTCAAATTTAATGTTATTATTTTACTACCATATTTCCCTTACGTCAACATCAGCTTATATGTTTTCTTCGTGTTTTATTCTTTCGCCCTTTTCCATGCGACAGCGCTTGACAAAGTACCACAATCCGTTTTTAAAGTTGCGACAATAAAATGCACCCTTCGATACGATCGGGGCTTTTAAGAGCCTGTGAACGATAAATCATAATGGTTTTTATCGGTTTTCGCTACCAAAGACCCTGTAAGGCACCTACAAAAGTATAGAACAAAGATTTTCGCAAGACTAACTGAGAATCGAGGTCAAATAATATGTATTAAATCGGAGAAATGGCTGAATCGGCTTACTTTAATCTAATAGTACCGAAGTGATTTAAAGGATACCTACCTTTTCTCTTTGTGTATCGATAAGCAATTTTGTTACGTTTCGTTGCAAATTCGACTACCTACATAGTCGATCTTGGGTTAGAACATGAAATACTCAACCTTACCTGAAGATCATTAGAACACCTTTTTGCACAACACATTCAGGTAAACCTAAATTTCAAATAAAGAATTCTATTTACCGTTGTATTGAAATCAACAATTTCTGGCCGACTGGACAATATTCTGCGAACTGCATCGGCAGACACACAGCATTTTAGTCCATTGATCGGTCGAGCGTAAGACGCTCGCTCCACCAATGCACGTGTACGTGTACATCCAATGAGTTTAAAATCAAGTTGAATGGAACTAGATATCATTCATTACCACCATATCAGCCAGAGTACATCCATTGCTGAACATAGGTCTCATCAAATGCATGCATTAAGCGACTCCCTACCTGCCTATGGACCTGTATGTTTAGCTCGTTTTTGATCCCGAAAAACCTTTAAAGTTGTACACTCACATAACTCATTTAACCCTTTGAGTACAATTATAGGTACAACTAAAGAACAACGAAGAACCGGTGTCCTCGCGGTGTATGACAGTTTAAACAACGATTTGTAAAATATATAGGTACTTATTTCAATATCAAAAACGTTCATTAAAATCATTCAATAAGTACTTGAATCATATCAACGGATTGGCTAAAGTTAATTTAATTTGTGAGACCCACGATTTGACCTTTGGTTACAAAAGTAATAGGCAATAAGCCAACGTCAATACATGGGAAAACTTATTACCAAACACCCGGCACAAGTCTAAATTGCGTGCTATTATTGAGAATTCAAAAGGTTCACGAAATTGAAAATTATTTGCCTAACAGGAATATAGATACTTAGGACTGTAGGACGATTGGTCTTTCAGAATTAACAATGTATTTAATTACAGTCTAAGGAAATGAAAAATAAATATGTACTTCTTAAGATACAATAAAACTAATAGAGAAAATTAAATAAAATAATACTAAAAATTACTATTTACAGAAAGCATCAAATATTTCGTCTGCATAGGTCTGACGTCGGAGCCGCGGTGAACTTAACGGTTTACCGGGGCTCCAGCTCGAAGTGCAGGAGTAGGAACGGGGTGGTTTTTATTCAGTAAGAGTCTGACACACTCACTTCCGCCTCACCCAGGCGGGAGAAGTCATTCGATGATATTCACCCCCTAAAAAAATAACGTAAAATCCGTCTGACATCAATAGAATAATTTTATGGAAATAAAACATAAGATTTTGTTTTTAATTGTAGTCGAGGTCAAAGTAAAAAGAATTATTTCAATTAGACCAGGAAGGCACTTTTGAACGGAAACATAATCCTTGCCACACATGAATAAACCTGTCGTTTGCCGAGTGATCGCGACTGCCGGGCAAACAGTCTCGGGTTCGATTCCCGCGTCGGGCAAAATATTCCTGGTTTTTAAAAAATGTCAGTAGTGGTACGGAGTCTGAAAATGTGCCTAGTATATGGCTATAGGCTCACTCCCTATTACATGAGACTCATAACATAAATAGTGAAAAGTGGGTGTTACAAAGTACAGTACCATTAAGTTCCGTAATGTGCACCTCTGCCCACCACTTCGAGGATAATATGCGTGATGTTAGTTATGTTATGTTATAAATAAACTTTACAACAGGGTTAAGCAGGTAACAGAAACGCTCCCACTATTTTGATGTCATTTTATAGGTATACCTGTCACAATTATATTATTTAAAGCACAAAACCTTATCTATAATTACACCATGAACGGGTCCAATTTTATAAACATTCTATTCTAGAAGATTTATTTATTGTTAAGTAAAACACCTGACCCTTTCAAAGCTTATAACTTAATAAACCCTACATAATACAATAATTATGCTTCAATGCCCTTTCAAAATCGATTCAGCATTACCTTCAGATTATATTATCCTTTTCAGCTTTACAAATGAAGCAAAAACGTTAAGAAAATAAGGAGAAATGTACAGCAATTTCGTAATTATTTGGCGGTACCCTTATTAAGGGACCGAAAGGGGTCATACTGGAGGAGATTAGTGGGTCGGCTAGCAATAAGTAATTTACGAACTAGAAGGCACAATTTCCTGTCTGCCACTGGCATATACATATAATAGTCATGTGTGCTAAAGTCGCCTTTTGTAAAGGCCTGCGCAAACAAACGAGTTTTGTCCAGATGAAAATCAATTCAGAATAGGGTAGATGCCTAATTTTTATTGTAATGTCCGTCTGGTAGATTATTTTAAATCATTAGACACGTATTTTTTATTTTTTTACAGAAACGAATGCTTTCGACGATATATTGATTTGAAATGTCACGTGACGTCATTCTATGTCCATTTTATACACTGCTAAACCTTGATTCATGTCGCGGAGAACCTAACGGGGAACCGGGGCTCCGGCTCGACGTGCAGGAGAAGGAACGGGGTGGTTTTTAGTCAGTAAGAGTCTGACACTCCCTCCCGCCTCACCCAGGCGGGAGCAGTCATTCGATGATTTCCCCCCCCTTAAAAAAAGCCTTGATTCATTTTATCTCAGTATTGTTTTATTATACGACAAAATAAAAAAATACGTATCTTATATTTTTTTATTACCTAACTGACGGACTAATTAGATTTTTAATTTTCATACCCTGTCATCATCCCAATCGTGACGAACATTCGCCGAAAACCTGTCTCAAAATTACCACGGTGTATTTTTATACCTTATAAAGGATGCCGTGGGCAGCCAATAGATGCAATTGACGAATTCGTTTTAAATGGAGGACTAAGGAGGAGGCCTTTGTTCAGCATTGGGCGTATGGACGTATCACTCAGTTGATGATTATGATGATGACCTAGTCACAGCGCTACTCCTTAGTTCCCAAGCAAGAAGTTTTAAGTTGAATTCCTGGGTCGATTAAAACCAATATTAGATAAGTTGTTGCGGTTTTTATAAGTTACTTTTTTAATTTCTCCTGTGTCGTGGGTGCTTTTACAAGCATACAAATGCACATACACATGACACCCAGACGCAGAATAACAATCTGTGCAGTTACCAGCCAACGCACCAATCGTGCAGTCTTAATAATAGTGTCTTGAATAGTGACACAAGACTTGTAACATAACTGGTGGATCATTAAATAGTTGATCCTCTCTGCCTCATCAGGAATGAAGGAGCGTAACGTTATGAAGGTACATATGTACCTAGATATTTTTGTTTTGAATTGGTATCAGTAAACAAGGAAAATGGGCATAGTAATTATTCCAATGAATTCAAAGCATCATGAGAGACAAGTCTATTATTATTTATAGACAATAAATATTCATTAGACCCTTCAGAGGCCGAAATACTTACCTTGTGGATGTGGTATTTTGGAACATCCTTGGGTACATTTGCATAAGGATAAACCTATACTGTACCTAGTGAACTAGAAACTGTTTGATTCTGTCCTAGAGAATAGAGATTAAATGATTACCTGTTAATACAAAAAAGTTAAAAGCTTTGCCTTTTTCTTGAAATCAATCAAATACTATACATACTATACATAATACTAACCAAAAATCAAATTCGAACGATGTTGGAATATTTAAAGATGTACCTACCTATAGTAACGTAAACTCAGTCTGAATATAGCAAGCTCATGGTAAAATGATAACAGTGTATAATTTATGAACTTTTCATTTTATTCATTAAAATAATCAAATAACAATATCGAATCACATTTAGTAAAAAGTCCTCACAACCACACATTAAGGAATATTAAACATCTTAAAAACGAATTGTCTTTTATTAAAAAAAAGAGGACAAAATAGATTAGCACAATGAAAAATTATGCATACCGACCTCAAAAAATTTAAACTCAAAATAAGGTGTAGGGTAGGAAGTTTTAAAAAAAATCGTTCTACGATTAATGAATTACCAACTAACAATTATAAAACTGACAATAACATGACCCTATTAACCCTTTTCTTTCATAATACTAAGTTCCATATCATTAACCATGCTATAATTTTCATTCGCACTTCTGCTATCTTTTCTAGTGGAAAATTACTCACAATATCAGCCATGCAAGAAAAAAATTTATGAGTAGATGTTTGCCCACCAAAATTTCTATCAACAAGGTTTTTAAAAATTTCATTCCTCTCTTCTCTGTCCTTCTTCATTTCGTCTACAATGGTGTCTAGTTTTCGTTTATACGCTCTTCTTGCAGCTGGTGTTATCTTTCTTGGTACAGCAGGGGTGACAGAAGTAATAATTGGCAAATTGTCTTTATGGTGTTCAGAATTTCCAGGACTGTACACAAAATTAGATTCTGATGGCTGTTCTTCTGCAAATGCATCGTATTCCTCTTTAACAATAATGTCAAATGACTCAATGTTCGCTGAAGGTGGACTTGAACTCTCATCAGCAGACATATAGTTCGAAGTATCTCCAGGGTCGTAGGCTTCTGACAGAAAGTTCAGCTTTTCATCGAAGTATTTGGAATTCGAAGGACCGTCGCCTGACAACTTTTTCTTTTGGTTCTTTAAGTAGCTATCCCGTATATTCCGCCATTTTGATTTGCATTCTTCGGCTGCAAAAAATAATTTTGGTTTTAGTTATACATAAATTATATAAAAATTAACACGCATTGAAATAAGGAAATAATAACTAACACATGTAATGTAAAAAAATATTATAATAAAAATATGTAACACTTATACTTATACCAACTATTTCATTTCCGAAAACATAAACTCATATACATCATAAGTTACACAAACATAAAATAAACAGTACGTAATTATTACGTAAATACAGTAAGTAATTTAGTAATATTATGCTTCATTTTATCTAGATACCTACATAAAACTTTTTATAAAAAATAGTTTGTGAAAAGCAAGTGTGTATTTAATAAAGTTATTATGTGCATTTCAATTTAACCATTCAAAACAACAAATTGAATATCAATAATATCAACGTCATACACGGCACTAATGATTGTTATCGGCACTCAATATAAAGATAACGTAGGTAGGTACACAAACTACACAATATTACATAAAACATTAAAACTAAATGCATACAATATTAGCCACTATTGTAAAAGTGTAAGTTATGTTCACGCACGAGAATGAGCGCTGTAAATAGAGTTTAAATTCCCGTGATAAAAACACAACCAGTGTCCGTAAACATCGGCGCTGCTGTTGTGGGCTAACTTGAGCCGCGCGACCGCGGGGCGACTCGCAAACATCAGAGTTGAATGGATCAAAATTCAACGATATGCGTTGCACATGCTTTTGTATCACAACAATATAAACACATACCTACATACCTACATAAATATTAATATTATCGACAGGAAAAAGATTAAAATTAATAGGAGGTTATATTCTTACGTGTTTTGTTCAATGCAGCAGCGATTTTTATCCAACAGTTGCCCTTCTTAATGATATTCTTGTAATGTTTCCTTTTATCTCGGTATAGTACAGGATATTTCTTTACTTGGTCTATTAAATCGTCATCGTTCCAATTCATTTTAGCTTATGTAATGCGAAATAAATGGGTCGCGCGGCGCTCACCGTGACGTTGAGCGAATATGACGCCGTCGCAACGGTATGCGGTGGCGTGGCGCGCCGCTCCCCTCTCGGTCGCGTTACCTTGCCCCGCGCCCCCGCCTGCTGTACCCCTCTCCCCTCGTCCCCGCAACCGCAGACAGACGCCAGCTCAACGTGTGCCGCGTCGAGCAAAACCGTACAATATTCAACAATATTACTTCGCTCGCACCGCGCCGCGCTACTCATTGCGATGCGGTGGACTATAACAATCGCCCGGCATAACACCACACATTGTTTCTCAATAGGGTAGGCAGAGATGAAGACATTTGATGCAACAACCACTTTTCGACACTTGTGTTATGATTATGAGTTCTATTTATTGTTATTGATACCTAGTGTTGGATATTTGATTGATAAGCTGATTTAAATTAAAATTTTAATAATATACATACTCATCCAGGTAATTACGTAAATGCCCTTAATCAAAATAGGTATTACAGGACATTATAGTCCCCGGTAGATTGGATTCTGTTTAACATAGTCATAAATGATATAATCAGCTAACAAGAACAACCTATTAATAACCTTAATCTACCTAACATTGATCAAGAATACCAAGTTGCATTCAATTAAATAAGTATCTAAGCAACGTAACTAAATAAATGAAATAGCAACAATCCAGTTCATTAACATTAAATTGATAATTAATTACACTACTTAGTTTAAAACACGATAATAAATTGAAAAGTGAATCACAAACTCATTTTAGTAATTTTAGTGTAACAAAAGAATAGTTATGATGACAAACTGTTGATAGTTGATACGGGTATCCGTTGCTAAGCAACGCTAACAAAAATATCGATACAATAAATAGACGCACTTCTAAGAAAGTTCGTCACTCTTCCCGAAAAACCTGAGTCATTCCGTTCACTGAAACAATTTGTTGGCGATAAATTTTCGAGGTCCCTAATCGACATTATTATATTGATAGATTTCTACGAAAAAAAAAATTATTAACATAACATAACATCATGCCTTTTATCCTAGAAAGGGTGCACCTTTAATGTGCATATTACTGCACTTAAATTATATATAATTAGAGATTTGAGAAGTTTTGACTTATTATAATACATACACATATCATAACATTACGCCTTTTATCCGTGACGGGGTAGGCAGAGATGCTCATTACAGCACTTAAATGCCACTGTACAATGTAACACCCACTTTTCAATATATATTATGAAGCCCATGTAATAGGGGGTGAGTCTATTGCCATATACCGAGCACAATTTCAGACTTCGTGCTACTACTGATTTTTTTTAACCCAGTAAATATTTGCCCGACCCGGGAATCCCGAGACCCCTTGCCCGGCAGTCGCACTTGTGAACACTCGGCCAACGAGGCAGTCTACGTAATGCAGCAGTATTATAATACATACTTAGATAATAAATAAATTACTAATTTCACCTCTAGAAGTAATCTTCCGTTGGCCATCATGAAAAATGCATTTTATGAGATGAAAGTGGAAATGTCACACAGACTTTTAGCTATTTGGAGTAAGTAATAAAGTTTTACGAGACTTTAAAATTTCCAAATCATCTATTTTTATGAGTATTCCTCAAGTCATTTGCGCAGCGGTTTGCACGGAGCGGCGAAAAAAGTTATTACCTAAAACTAAGTATAATAACTTGTATAAAATAGTGAGTGCCTATAATACTCTTAAGTTTTGTTACAAAAAATTCGTAGGAAGGCTATAAAGTAGGAAAAATGGTCATTCCGTGAATTAGTTCTATATGAACAAAGAACAGTAACAGTACCTAAGTACTTGAAAACCTAAGAATAACTGAATTTTTTTCGTATTCATACTTTCATCGCTGATTCTAAAAATGATTACTAGTATTTGAAAGAAAGAAAGAAAAACCGTTTATTTGCACACCGTCACAAGGTACAATGACACAAAAAAATAAAATAAAAAACAATACAGTAAAGACGGCGCAAAAAGGCCAGAGCTCAGCTTAAATGCCGTGACACGAGTGTGCTCGAGTCGCGGCGCTGATTTTCAGCACTTGCCCGTGACTATTATAATATTATACATATACTAATAATAATAGAATAACAATAAAAATATATATATACAATGATAATATTCTAACATTTTTCAAAATTAAATAAGAAATGTGATGGAAAAAAATAGAATTATTATTTGTACAATAACTATTTGACTAGACTGCTCTGCTTTTATGGGACTCTTATAACATCAACATAAACAGCCTATAAGTGGCTACTGCTGACCAAAGGCCTCTTCTCACACGGAGAAGGTTTGGACATTAATCGCCACGCTTGCTCAATGCGGGTAGGCGATTTTAAACTTATAATTATAAATGATAAGCTTAGGTTTTCTCACGATGTTTTCCTTCACCGTTTGTCAGTGTTATCTAAATAATCTTAGAAAGTACCTTCATATAACTCGGAAAAAGTTACATTGGTACTCAATGTTAGTAGGTTATGAAACCATATAAACATCCATAATAACCTCTTATAACACATACTAGCTGTTGTCCGCGACTTTATCCGCGTAGAATATGATTACAGTTTTATCCCATGGGAGCATTTAATCGGGATAAGTCAGCCCATTCCCTGCTTATATGCCAAATTTCATCAAAATCCGTTCAGTAGTTTCAGCGTCATTAACGGACAAACATTTAAACATCCAAATAAAGAAATATTCCCATTTCAATTATTAGCGTAATATACCCGAATACTGAAACGTCACTCAATTTTAGGTCGCGCTTTAGTATAGTTCTGTCTCTACAAATTCTTAGTAAAATGATAGAGATGGCACGATATTTAAGTACTACTTAAAATTGAGTAAGAAGCCTTTCAGTATTCTGGTGTCACTTACATTTAAAATGCATACCTACGCTTCGATATATAAAAGCTGTTTCTCATTATGTCTAGAAAAAAAGTACCAAACCATTCTGTACGAATTTTATGTAATATCGCATGTCTTTAGTACGCCATGGAAATTAGTAGGCACTCAAGAACAGATTAAAGTCAACAAAACAGCTGTAAAACATGTTCTACCGAGTATTAGAAGTTATTTTAAACTTCGCCAAGTTTCACAATTAACGTTACCTTCGTATCATTGAAAACCTCATTTATGTTAACATTCCGTAAGTGGGGCATCAAAACTAAGTATCTCTTACTGTTTATTTTGATCTTAGAAATGTGTTTGCGTGATTTAATTTAATGTTACTAGGATTCATTCCCTAGAGCGTTTGATAGTTTAAATTTCAAACCTAATGCCAACCATATCCATGATACAAGCTTAAAATTTTATACCTAGGTACGTCTATTGCCGTCATTAGCTTGCAGAAGCAAGCTATGGACAATATTTTTTTATGGTATAAACCGGTAAACGAGCAGGATGATCACCTGATGGTAAGCAATCGGCGTCGCCCATGGATACCTGGAACACTAGCGGAGTTAAAGTGCGTTACCGGCCTTTTAGAATTAGGAATTTGAGGATTGTTGGGGATTCAGGGATTTGGAAAGGGGGGGAGGGGTAATTGGGCCTCCGGTAACCTCACTTACACGACGAAACACAACGCAAGCGTTGTTTCACGTTTGCCTCTGGTCGAGCTGTCGAGCCGGCCTATTCGTGCCGAAGCATGCCTCTCCTACACCAATACATTTTCTGGACAAGCTCTTGATCAGTTTCACAAGCAACCATCATCTGACAAATTACTTAATATAACATTTTCAAATATCGAACAAAAAAAAGAAATAATATCCAGCCAGTATTCCGCAACAATAGTACACAAGAGGTCGAATCCAATATTCCTTGGCCCTCCAATGGCGGAAGACTTCGGGTCGTTAATTATGAACATCTCTAGCGTCCATTAATAACCTTTATTGCTTTTTAATACCGACGCCAACTGTCTGCCTGACAAATACGAATGTAAATAACGTAGAATGACTCGTGACTTCCAAGTTAAATGCGGAGTTAAGGTTCATTCCTGACTTGCTTTTCCTAAAGTTAATAAGGAAAGGAGTGAAGCCAGTAAGTGATGAAAAGTCACTCATTCACTCATGTGTTTTAAGGTATAAGATTCTTGCATCGTCATTAGACTGATGTTTAAAAGAACGGCTACTGAGAAGCAAATTCTAGGTGCTTACTCTTGAAACCAATCTCAATGTCAATGCATTTAAATTCAATAAAATCTCCATAATTGTTCAGTGTCAAAACTATACAACCCCTATCGTAGCTATTAAAATAGCATTCAAAGTATAAACTCCTATGAAGCCAAACTCAATACCATTTAGTTCAATAAGTATCCACGCAATACGAACAAAACTCAGGAATACGAAATTTCACAATACCAATGTGTGTTGGTTGGAATGGTATTCAAGAGTAAGCCCCCTGGACGTAATTCGGTTCCGGATTTATTTCATCAGTGAATTATCTCTAAATTAGCATAGCACATAGGTACTTAGAATGTTTTTTCTAATAATGTCTCGATAAATGTCCAGTGTTAATAATAAACTTGACTCCAATTAGATACCAAAGCCTACCAGAGCAGGTACCTAAGTGTCAAAAATAATGACACTTAGGTATACCCTTTTATAAGAGGTTATTTACCTGCTTTCCATATTATATTTGCAGAGACCTTTACCTATTTAAAGGTTGCTATAAAAAGTATTAAAGTACTTCAGACAGTTTCGGATACTTGCACTTCTCTACGGGATAACTTTCTTTCATAATTAATGTATTACTCTCTTCAGAGAAACCTTGTTTATTGGTGAAAGCCTTGTTTCAAATTTACACGCTGATAGTAAGCAATTCTTATAGCTTCCTGAGAATTCTCTAATAGGTACCTATGTTTGCCGCTACAAATTATACTAAATTACTTCGATAAACGATTACAAGAAGATTGATCCTTTAGTTTATCGGGCACGATATTTTGTGTAGTGTTGACTGCTTTAGTTCCAGCAAAAATGCGCACCCGATCACGAAATTTATGTGATTCCTGCCAATTCGCGAATCATATATAATACTTTTCTTTTTTCGAATCCCAATTTATTCGCAGCTTCGAACTTGTCAGCGATGTGAAGCAATTATTTTGTTTATGTAACAACACAACTGGTTTGCAGTGGGTGTACATTTGTACAATAAAAATTACACCTCTACCCACCTCTTCCACGAATATCAGATGATACGCCCAATTACGCACAAGAAAGACACATTACGTCAAAATATTTATCACTGCTCTCGTCGTAAACAGAGTAAACTTTATACAATTTAACGAGGCAACCTAAAAGTTGGAAATCTTACCGCGGCAAGATAAATAAACGTGAATTGATTTTCTCTTAGCGGCTGGTTGTTTGCGAAAACCTTATTAATGTTGAGGGGTTTGCACACAACTACGCCATGTGCTTTATTATCTCGAGAACACGACCTAAAGATATGCAAATCACCACTGAACGATGCCACTCACTCCACCGAACCGACTAATCTTTGAATATTCTCTACTAGTCACACATAAATCAGATGACATTAGAATTTTAATTAATAAACACAAAACTTCTCCGTCGTCGCGAGACGTTTACTTAAGCCAATTAGTTGAGATTTAATTTACTCGCACGCATTCACAAACTACGTTGTCTTGTTACAGATGGGCCAATATATCGTCCCCGTGCTGCTCCTAGCGATTGTGGCTCTCTCCTCCAGCAAAGGAATGTTCTTCCAGTGTCCATAAATGACTTCAACAGAGAACAACTGGCTATGACAGCCATAACGACAATACATTTAGTGATAGATTTGAAAGAAGAAACGTACTCGATCAAATATACAAGATGTATGTCGCACAACAGCTGAAACCAGAATCTATAAATGATTTACGACCCAAATACGCAGATGAGGACAATAATGAGAATGATGATATTTTCAATATTCTCAGCAAAAACGATAACTACAATGGAGAGGGTTTCCGGAAAGAACAGTGGCATAATTATCCGAGACAATTAGATCGCCTCCACAACTTCTATGGTCGTGATACCGACAAAAGGAATTTCGACCCCGACCCGAATAAAGAACGATACCCTGATGAAGTTGCACCTGATAGAACCAACGAAATTTACTTAGACAGCAAACCTGCGACGAATAATGTCTACGATGCAGTGGCAGCTGCGCCTAACCCTTTATTTATATTAGAAATGCGTTTAGCATGCTTAAATAAAGATATTGGTAACGCCAATACCCAATATGGTAATCTCATAGATACTGGACTAGAAACTAATGTGAGAGAGGACGATAAGAATGAATTCAGGAATGAAAACCCCGAAGTGAGCGTAATTAAAGTGAAACGAGAAGGTGTAACTAGTTCACAAAGTAATGAGTCAACAGGTGAGTATGACATGCCAAAGAAAGAATCATGCTTTATCATCTTATGAAACTCAATAACAGATAATGCCGTTCAGGGACTTACTGAAATAATATCAAATCATTGTTAAAATATTTACTTATTCATTGCCTCTAAATTCAAAGATAATCTCGATAACACGGCGTTTTGGTGACTATAAAAATCATCTTAATTCCTACCAAATCCAAAATTTAGTTGATAAATATTTAGTTGCAAAAATCTAAGATGAATTTTAAACATTAACTAGTTGAGAATTACGCGACAAACAGCCATCCAAATTTAAAAAGTCCAAAATATAACCCAACTAATTTTATTCTGATATGTTTCAGACAATCAAACGCAGAACAAAGCAGTGAATAAAAGGATCTTCTCATTATGGAGTCGTCTGCAGAGCCTCAACCACAAAGGTCATGAGCTTGTAGCACATCGGCGACATCTACATTCGTTCACCGGTCAACTTGATTCTGATGGCGGAGGAGCCCTCACTGCAGAGACTCGTGCCACATTTCTACGACCCCCCGGCTCCCCACTAAGATGGGGATAAATCTACAAGGAATTGTTAAAATGGCTTTTATAATTTCGTACTAATTTGCAGTAACGCATTAGTTAGACCAGGAACGTGATAAGTATATCGGATGAAAGTAGTCCCATTGTTAAAATAGTAGCAAAAAAATTGTAACTGGCTGAAATTGGTCTATTAAGTACGACTTTTTTTTTAGAACCGCAACGCTTTTATATGATATTAATTATCTCTGGCCAGTTATATCATTGTCTAGTGATAGATGTGTGTGTTAACGACAAAAATGTGTATTTAAAGCAATAATATTAATTGGAATGCTCAGGTTTATACTATGTTCGATTAGCAGAATATAATAACTCGTGTTTCTTTACATGTGCTTGAATTTACTAAGATATTCATTTGAAGAAATATTTAACTCTCCGTTTGTAATAGTTATCAAAAAATATGTATTTTTAGTAAGTATAAAAAATGGGATCCCTTAAAATGCTGAATAGTACAATAAAACGACCAAATGTTTGCTATCGTTTTTGATGGTTGTCTGGTAGTAAATAACAATTTATAACAAATACTTATATTGACTGTTTATACATACGAGAACAATATTACTTTAAGTACCTATGTTAATCGAATATTAGATTTTAAAAACTGATTATGGACAGTACTGTACTTACTTTCGTTCTTGTGTGCAAAATTTCAATGCTTATTGTCTTCTGAACTAAAAAAAAACTATTTGTTAATAAATAATCCATAGAATATATCTATATAACTTCCACGTCTATTGTGTCTATAAGGTTAAAAAAACAAAAAGTATTTAAATAATATTAATAGTGATAATAAAGTAATTACGTATATTGCCATTATATATGTAAATAAAAAAAGTATTATCAGCTTCCATGTTTTATTTATCACCTCGAAGTATAATAACTTGAAAATTGGCGCCTAAAATGGAAATAGATTACAGCGACATCTAGTTGTTTAATGTGGAACTGTTTGAACAAATCAATAACCACAGATACTTACATGACAAATTAAGTTAGCTTTATTATAATCTTTTATCGTTCATAAAAGTATCAATCGATACCTATAATTTAATGAAAGTCATGCATAGAACATACATACTTATATAAAATGTAACCTTGGGATGATCGGCGTCGAATCGGACTGTCATGTTGACATAATAACATCAACATTGTTTTGATAAGATTTATCACGAAATTATTACATAATAAAAGTTATTCAAACAGCTGAATGGTAAGTAACAAACGTCTCTTTATTAAATAAAAACCTGAAATATTTCCAGCAACAAATTCGGGCGCATTAATAGTTAATTAGCTACCTTAATCATGCAGGTTAATTTATGTGTCAGTTGTAGGTAGATCACGGACGTAATCACTTGATTGATTTATGGTCAGTCTTGACAGGCTGTTTGTTGTTAAGCCTGTGTCAGTTTGTAATTAGATGTATATAACACAACACCTCATATTGTCATTAAACAATATTGAAAACGACTCGATTTTCTATCTAACTTCTTTGTGACATTGATTTTGACAGATCTGGTTATTTTAATTCAATTTTTTGAATTCCATTTTAGCTCCTATAATAAGATTTTAAGTGTAAAATAGTCGCCGTGTATATAAATAGGTGTTAGGTTAATGAACTTTAAACCTAACCTCAAAATATACGGAATAACTAATACCTGTCTATTTTGTTTATGCTTTTTGTTTATTAGCGGTTCCGTTTTATTGTGAGATACAGATAACTACTTAAATATGAAGTGTAGGGACTTGATAATAAAATATATACATAGTTATTTTAAACACCTATTAGGCGGCTAATCTAATGACCGTCCGGAATTTAATCATTATTTTAGACATATTTCATTATATAGGTAGGTTGATTAGTAAAAGACTGTTTGAAGCGTATTGATCTTATGATATAAGTACAAATGACTATCATAGTGTCTGTGTCATTTATAGGGATGAAATAAAATCACACTCAAACAAGAATTGCAATAGAATTTACAATTCTAGAACGAGTAAAATAAACGTATCTGAATGTCCCTTTCCTTTAAAACATGTTCAATCAAGCTTAAAGCAAATAATTCCCAAGTACTTATGTCTAGACTAGACACGTTTTATTTGTTATCGAGTGGATCTCGCATTACCACTATCAACAATACAACGATTGGAAATGTAAGATGTTTATTTTGCGACAGTTCAAACGACTCGTGTCGCGTTTGAAATACAAAGAAACTTTATATAGATAGGTGGTAGTTTTTATTTGTTTTGTTATCTTCCTAATATTATAAGTGCGAAAGTCTGTGTGTTTGTTTGTTTGTTTGTTACTCAATCACATCTGGATGCTTACTCTTGAAACCAATCTCAATGTTAATGCAATTTCAATCCAATAAAATCTCAATAATTATTCTTTGTCAAAACTATACAACCACAATCGTAGCTGTTAATATAGCATAGAGTACGAGATATAAAGCCAAACTCAATACCATTTAGTTCATTCAATATCCACGTAATACGGATGCAATGGGCGCTAGTATTGCAACTCAAGAGTACGAAATTTCACAATACCAATGTCGATCGATCGGAATTGGATTCAAGAGTAAGCCCCCTGAACGGGCGAATGGATCGGGTTGAAATTTGGAACAGGGTTAGATTATGGTCTGTAACACTGGTCTGTAATAACACATTGGCAAACCGTAGACAGTCGCTAATTAGGATTAAAGTATAATTACCTATCCGTATGTTGTCTAAAATTACAGTATTACAATACAGCTGTAGCTCACATTCAATGTGCTCTGTACTGAATCCTAACTTGATACGCCTTAGAATGAATAAATAGATAATAAGTAGACATTTCCTTACACACAGGACCGCCTCAATCACATCATAACACGGCCTCACTGTCCAAAATCTTCATTCTGGCATAATTCTAGGTAAAAGTTCCTTAATCATATTTTTTCAATTAGGTAAACTAAAATGCCGTTTTAATAATGTATTTAGTTATTATCTGGAACTGCTGTAGACTTAACGTATTGGCAGGGCTCCGGCTCGAAGAGCAGGAATAGGAAGAGGGTGGTTTTTAATCAGTAAGAGTCTGACACTTCCTCTCGCCTCACTCAATGCGGGAAAGTAACTGGATGATGGTCTCCTTAAAAAAATGTATTTAGTTTCAAAAACATTACCTCCTTTCTAAGGCTGAAAACCGTGCAATTCTCTACGCTTACTGGCTGTCATCATGCTCATGGAGGGTGCGGGCAGCTCTGCATTTCAAAGGCATTCCTTTCGAGGAGCGATCAATTGATATTGTCAAGACGAACCAGCAGAAGACTGAACAGTTTCGAGCCATCAATCCTGCGCAGAAAGTACCGGCTCTAGTAATAGGTAAGTCAAGTATTTCATATCTACATATTTATTAATGAGTACTTTATTACTTACCTACTTAGTCATTATCTGATGGAAGACGTCCATTACAGAAGATAAGCGGATGCCTATCTTCATAAGGAGGATTCCTTAAAGGAAGGTTTGCCATAATCTCTACTCTTAAGAGATCTTGAGCTCGCACTTAAGACTTGGAAAAACACTAGTGTGCGTCTCTCAGTTCTAAAATTTACCTAATCCATATCGCATCGTGTTTATTATATTCACAATAAAGATCTTATGTCTATATCTATTTATGTACTTAATTGAATAACAGCAATAATCTGCAATCATCAATTACCTACTCAATTATACAAAACTTACGCAGTAATGACGTAAGCATAACAATTTACGCTGACCCATCACAATGCGAATAATGTCTTTAGTATGTACTGTAGTGTCAGCTTATCTTGGCTGATTGTCTCAGAGTCTCAGAACTTTATCATTTATAGTAAAGTACCTATCCAATATTGTCTATCTGTTATTTCTAATATTCACTTCAGAATAGAATTATTCATTTGTCATTTTTTATAGAAGATCAATTTCTAAAGGCAGGTTTTAGTGTCGCACTGACCGAACGCTGACCGTCGGCGCTGACATCCGATATTTATGAACTTCGAAGAAGCGTTTTTGATTGACGCATAGCTATCTGCTCACACAATGGTCAACGCTGACAGCTACGTGGGCCCGAAGCGCAACACGTATGGCCTAGTCAGGACGATACTAAATCGAGCCACGTTTATCGTCAGCGCTGGCGGTCAGCGTGACACAAAAATCAGCCTTACGTGAGATTAAAGAAACAAATAACCAAAAAAATACTGCATTAGTAATGTCTCATAGTTTTTATACATATAATCAGGCACAAATACTCAGTAGCTTTATAACTTGTATTATAATGTAAGTACAGACGACATATTTATTGTCATCCTTTTGAACTATCCACACAAAGAAATATATCTAATCTTCATACTACGTTACTGGTTTTTGCCCAACATGTAGATGTTGACAGTTCATTTTTGTTAGTTTAATATCTTTTCAAACATATCTAGTTAATATTGAAAGAAATCAATAAACATACTCAGATACACACAAAGTTACGTCCTCGACCATAGGTTGGTCCTGAAAATAAATAATTCTTCGCCATCGTGATGAACATAATATAATGTCACTCGTTTTCGTTGTAAATACATGTGGGTTGATTGTACTCACAATATCCCAAAAGGGCCAAAAAGTAATTTCCCCTAGGCAAAAGAAATAATAAGTCATTTTCGTCAATTTCGCAGAAGATTTTACTACAAAATAATATGATTAAAATACGCGGACATATACATTTGTTGTTATGTTGAACTGTTTTCCGAGAAAACGTTGATTTAGTTCAGCATTATGAGGCAAATTTTCTTTTTGTGCCATGCCAGTACAAACCAAGACAATCATGAGGTCTTATCGACGCATCGGTGAGATGACATTACAGCAAAAATGTGAAAGATAGATAAACTACATCATACGCATACTTATTTAGAAACTAGTGAGTTGTACCTATATGACTCAAGAGACACTATGTTGTTAGGATAAAGGATTGAAGTTATGAATGTCTGAATATAAAAAAAAAACATCCCATGACCACCCATGTCAAAAAAGAACTTCATAGAAAACTATAAAATACACAAATACTCAAGCAAGCAAAATTCAAGAAAGGTGTAACAAATTCCCATAGAAAATCAAAGTCTACATTTTCATGTTCGAATTTTTTTTTCTTCGTTCCTTATACTTGCAATGTAGTGATTTACATCGTTGAACGTATGGTATGAGGCAATTATATCGACACGTTCATGTCGATAAAAACTCCTAATATACCAATATCCGTTCGATTTGATGAAAAGGAAATGAGTACAAAATATTCAGCTTTTCATGTTGATGTCGGTTTATCGATATGTAGGTAGATTTTAATTTGACAGAATGCGATAACTCTATTATGTTTTGGAAAAGGGTTAGTGGAATGTTTACGTGGATTTTCTACTCGACTATAATGATATTACCTGTAGCATTTATATTTAGATACATATAAAAAGTGGTTTGAACTGTTAGATTTGCTAGAATTTAAAAAGTCTGAAATATTCACGAATCGTGTAACGAAAACTTCATGTTGTATAGCCATATTAGCCATTAACATTATTAAGTTGAGTATTGTGTAATCATATCAACAGTAGTAAAGGGATAGTTTTAATCTTCCTACAATAGTTGTTAAACCCTCTTTTGTCAATTCTGTATTAACTGAAAGTCAGAAATAGTTGGGCTTGGCTGGCCATTTTCTACATGACTTCATTTCCAAATTCACTCTCCTTGTTTCGACCGTATTGACATTGTTGTTAGAACTATATTTAGAACTTTCCTGTGAGACATACCTTATATGTGCTAGTCAGAATGTTTCCTTAATATTCACTTCAAATATTTGTATTATAATGAAATCTGTTCAATTTTTATGTCGCAAAAGTTATTGATATATTATAATTACTTGAATTGCTGTTTATATTTAACGGTTTTAAAGTAAGAGTGCTAATTTGCAGCCTAATTTCAAACTAAATCACTATCGAAGCACTTCTTGTAAAGTTGTTAAGGATACAAAAGTAAAGATATGCAACCAAACAGTCTACCCATAAAAACTAAACCTTTCAATGAAAATCTCAGAAACCAAATAGAGAATGCTAATTACTCTCCTCCATATATCAACATTAAGTCCCAACCAACAAGTACAAGTAGACACAATAAATCTGCATAATCATTGGCTGACGTGTTCCTCATATTAGGCCATGTTCGGACATGCATTTAGTTCAATATTCGCTGATGTCATGCTGTCACAATAGCCTCTTGGCCCGATCGAGTGCACTTTGGTCCCGGCTAATAACCGGCTCATTAACACGTTTAATATACACTTCAATCACACGTAGGGTTGGCTACGTCCGGAATTTTCCAGACTTGTCCGAAATATAGGTCCTTGTCCGGAATGCAGGGGTATCCTTAGCCGTCCGGATTTTTTTTAAGTTACTTAAGCATCGAATAACATACGAGTAAATGTGGTTACTCTTATCCAGTTAGCTACATTTTTCTTTTAAATATCTGATGGGTCGATTTTTGATCACTATCTCGTTTTGTGGTAAGCGATGATGCGGTCTACGATGAAGCACGTCGTCCCATAAGCAACCTATTTTATTTTTCATCATTACAAATTATTGCAATTATTGTCAACTTAGTGGATGCCTACTAAGTTATGAAGCTTCATTGCTATTGTTATATATGTAATATTCAGGTAGACTCGACCAAAAGAGCGTCACACAGAGATATCCGTAAAAATATAGGTAAGCGAGTGCAAGTCCACTGGCGAACGTGGTCGATGGACAGGCTCCTCAGCCCTTCTTCGCATGTGCACGTTGTGACCGTTCATGATGCATAATAACATGAATTAAAAATATCGGAATTTTCACCAAAAGTCAGGAACTTTCTCCGGTATTTTGATGTTTTGATCTGAGAACCCTAAACACGCGTGATACTTTCACGCTTAAATTTGATTTCTCGTTTCGGATTGATAAGCTGTCAATCAAGGGAATGCGGTCAATCTGTGCTCGTAATTACAAGTGTTGGTCTGTGTTCGATAGTTTGTTGTGAACTATGTTTTGATTAATGATCCTTGTTGACGATTTTGTTTGATTTAGCGTGAATATCTGAGGGTAATTTGGTTATGAGAGCATTGAAAATTAGACTATCTAGAGCATAATATTATTATATTTTAAGCACGGTCAAGAGTTGCAAACTTTTGGAAAGCAAATAGATAGATTTATTTATTTATTTATTAAATGGTGAATCAACAGCTACATTACACAGATTTAGCAGAAAAATAGTAACATTGAGCCTACTGACAGAATTAAGAATACTGACTTAATAGGCAACAGCTAAGACAAAATTAAAATTATAAATATATCGTACGCACACAGCAAGAAAATTATTTATACATATTATTTGTATATCCTCTTGTATGTTGAAAGTTGCGGGTATAATGTGTTTTATACCGGGAGCCGATGTTTCAATAGATAAAAGGATATTTTACTTATATTTAATGAAGTAATTACAATGAGTAAATATATCAATTCTCTGCTACTTTAAAAAAACGCCTAGAAAAATATACGAGATAACCAAGTGTGAAGTATATGTGGTATGATATTATGATAAATAAAAATAAATAATTCGTAAACTAAAACAAGCAAAGAATCCTTTTATATCGTGTACTATATATTGTCATACATTGTTTTACTATTTAATTGCATCTACTCATGATTCGTGAACCTCCAATGGACTAAGTAGAAACAATTAGAGGCTAGACTCCAAGCTTATCTATGCCACAAGACAATCTCTTTACTCACAGATATAAATAGCAATAATTGGACCCGCATAGATTACATTCTATACTTAGATATTGCAACTAGTTTGTATGAAGCTGTATTTGAAACCTCGTCGATTTAGACTAGGCTTTTTGGCAATTATATTTTACTAGCTTTTACCCGCGGCTTCGCTCGCGTCACAAAAGGATAAAAAAAGCCAATATGACATATACGCACAGCGCTATACCAATACTTTTGTTTTCCCTCAGGAATATCAAATTTTTCCGGGATAAAAAGTACCCTATTATTTAATCCGGACTTCTAACTATACATCTGCAAAAATTCAAAGCAATCGGTTAAGTAGTTACGGCGTTAAAGTGGAACAAACAAACAAACTCACTTTCCGATTTATAATATAAGTAAGGAAGTAAGGATTTAATGCTTCACTAATAAAAGAGTTCACATCATCAGCTTATAAGTGGCTACTTGCCTACTTGTGACCAAAGGCCTCTTTTCACACGAAGAAGGTTTGAGCATTAATCGCCACGCTTGCTCAATGCGAGTTGGCGATTTTAAACTTATAATTAGAAATTATAAGCCCAGGTTTCCTCACGACGTTTTCCTTCACCGTTTGTCAGTTGTGTATTGATAAATCTATATATAATAAGAAAGTACAACATATACTGCCTCGTTGGCTGAGTGGTCGCAAGTGCGTCTACCGGACAAGAGGTCTCGGGTTCGATTCCCGGGTCGGGTAAAGTATTACTGGGTTTTAAAAAAAACTCAGTAGTAGCACGGAGTCTGGAAATGTGCCCGGTATATGGCTATAGGCTCACCCCCTATTACATAGGACTCATAACATAAATAGTGAAAAGTGGGTGTTACCTCTGTATGCACCGCTGCCTACACCTTCGGGGATAAAAGGCGTGATGTTATGTTATGTTATGTTATGTTACAACATATAACTCGGAAAAGACACATCGGTACTTGCTGTTGTACGCAGAACACGGATGGGTACAGAAGGAGATCTAAGGAGACCGATATAAACATATAAAAATTATGTTAAAAATAAAACAATTTCGTACAATGATACATGCCTTTACTCCTACTCGTATGCTAAGCCCATATACGATATACATTCAACAACCTCAGATATACATTCTTGATTCATTTGTTTCATGGTTTGAGGATTTCAAATTATTTTCCTGGTAATAAGCTGAAATGAAACTGCTTATGAAAAATTGCGGTGACATTTTGTTTCAAGAGATTTTGTGTAATGGAAGCGTTTATGAATAAAATAAATAAATTCAAGATGTAGATATAGTAGGTATCAAATCCAAGATAGATAGATAGAAGATACATAATTATAGTAGCAATTATTACTATTTATATAAAACAGTCAAGTGTGACTTTTATAAATAAAAATAGAATTACTTTTGTTTGTAAAGTATGTTTAGTATTTATATTTTTTTTAAATAACCAACTATATGGGCTTACCAACCCTGAAATAAATGGATACCCAAATACTGTCTTAAACATGGAATAGTAAAAGCTAGCTTTAAGTATTTAACCGCGAACAACTAGCAATTAAATACACTTATGAAATAAAATTAAACGTTTAATGAAAAACATCGCAATTAATTAAAAACTTTTCGGTTTCAATTATCGCAAAAATAAATATATGTATAATGCACTCAAACAAAATGAATTCCAACTAAAGTATTCTTAGATTCACAACCCATCAACGTTTACCATCAGTTGATAAGTGCAAGTTAATGGTCAATGCAGACCAAACAGAAAACTCATTAGGGTTGCTAATCTCCACACCCCTATAATTTACTATCTTCACCATTAGAGGTCCGTTACTCGTTTTGAAACGATTTACCAAAGATTACAGACTCTGATAAAAGGTTTATAGTATTTGGTAAAACAGGTTATATATGATAAAGATGTAAATTCTGTCTAGAATGTTCGACGAGTGTTGATTGTTTACGAGAAGTTTGCTTGTTATGTTTGTGTTTCGTTTTATAGCTAATTCTCATTCTTTAACCTAGAAATTAGTTGAATTTGTTTTTTAAACTTTTTATCTATAGCAGATCTGTGGCGGAGTTTTTAATATTAGACAACCCAAAGGTGAACTAAAAAAAAATCAAAATGACAATCATGGAACAATGGATGAAAAAGTAAGCACCAAACTAATAAAAAAAAACAGTTCCACAAAAACCGAATTCTATTTTCAAATCATAATGCTGGCCGCAAACAAATGGAATCATTACAATGCAGTCTAACATGGACCAAAAAGTTTTTAATCCTTGCTGAGTCAGTTGGGATTTATTGAGATGTCAAAAGCTGCAATATTAAAAATTCAAGCATTGTCGTTGGTGCGCGGCCTGCTACAATCAAACATCATTTGCGTGCTCGAGGCAACCGACCGTTTGTTTAAGTGGACCGGTCAATAACTCCGCAAATAGCTATTTAATGAATGTGTCGCCATCTAATATCATCGTACATAGAAAAACTCTGACTGAATTGGTAACTATTTGGGTCATTGAATCCTGTAAAGTGCCTCGTAATATATCTTTATGTTTACAGTTTGTTCAACTTTACACAGGCTGGCTAATAAAACTGCTATGTTAATTTTATACCATCTTTGAAGCAATGTTATTACTACAGCTTTATTTGAAATGGAAATAGTTCATATTTTCTTTATTAATAAAAGTTATTAGGGCTCAATCTGTGTGGAATTTTAATCTCAATAGATAGGCACCATATTGTGCTGAATATTATGGATATTGTCGAATTTAAGTAATTTTATAGGAATGTAGTATCTGCAAGTACTCTAAGTAATTTGTATAAACAGTTGTTTACCTCGTGGGTTTCAAACAAATGGACACAATAATATCTATCTGCGCAATCCAATTCACTTGGAATATTATTTGAAAACTTTTAAGAAAATAAGAAAAAGAACATTGTAAACAGAGACATAACGTACAAAATTATTCGCTCACTAAAGCCAAGTTTCTATGCAGAAAACTAGTGACGTAACCAATGTTGACGGCAATTATGTATGTGCTTTCAGGACAACGATCAAAGGTAGAACAGAAAACAAGAGCTAGCAAGCACAGCATAAACACATTTATCACCACACTACAAGGTTCAAATTGTCACAAATGAACTCGTGAAAATAATTTACCACTTGACAGCCTTATTTGTTCAAACTTTCCGCCTCGAGGAATTTCTAAAGTTCGCTTAATTTACCTGTAAATCAAATACGAGACGAATTAAGTGAATTATTTGACTGTTCAAGGGACACTGTTAGCGGCGGATCAATGAATAGTGAGACCTTCTAGCAAATTTAATGGTTCTGTAGTCACAACGGGACCAATCAACCGAGTTCCGATCAAATCGGTATCAATCGGAGTGGATATTTTTACAAAATCTTCGCTGGATTGAAGCGTTGATGGATCAGTGGCCTTTACCCACGCGGACTAGGGAAGTTCGTAAAACATTTCTATTGAAACCAAGAAAGGATTCGTACGCTGAACAACCCTATGGTAATATGTGTAGGATGTACCTACCCTACTGACAATGCCGAATGTTGATATTTTTGACTTTCGCAGGACATTTTAATTACTTTGAATGGAACATTAAAAATGCACAGAAGTAACTATTTTATTCTTTAATTGCAAATTATTCTTAAGTTTTGTTTAATCTGTAAAGTCGTTTCTGTTAAGTTAAAGCACGGCTCCGGCGTGGCGTTTTTTGGTTTGGAAACAATACAAAACGGCACCACCCGCGCGGTTACAGCTTTTTTATATTGATATTATGAAATATGTCATACGCCATATGATTTAAAGTTCATATTGAAAGGACATGTTAATTGCTGGGTTGGAGCTCTGCCGGAGCCGTGCTTGTTAGGTGTGTTCAAAGTGTATTTCTTCTATATATGCATATTCACATAACAAGAAGTCAGTATCTCAATTTTTTCATCAGCTTTCTATTCATCAGGGTTCGATTCCCGGGTCGGGCAAAGTATTACTGGGTTTTTAAATATTCTCAGTAGTAGCACGGAGTCTGGAATTGTGCCCGGTATATGGCAATAGGCTCACCCCCTATTACATGGAACTTATAACATAAATAGTGAAAAGTGGGTGTTACATTGTACAGTGGTATAATGTGCACCTCTGCCTACCCCTTCGGGGATAAAAAGGCGTGATGTTATGTTCTTTCTATTCAGGCACTTTTATAGGCGTTTATAATAAAGACGAGCCTTTTATCAAACCCTGGCCCTATGTTAGACTACGTGCTCTCTTTGTGCGTTCCTTTATTCGGTCCCCTATTGGTAAATACTCGTCGCTATCATTTATTTATTGGCTCAATTCAACTCACACTATTTGTCAGCATTGATTACGTCCTGTCAATGGTCAATCAATAGCTATCAATTCTTAACGTCGTGTTTATATTTAAATTCTTCATCTGCGATAGGATTTGTGATAATTTTGGTGAATTACTTAGAACAATAATAATTCATTTTGGTGAGCTTCTAACTTGTTTGGTGGTAAATCAGTTAAGAAATCAATAACATAACAAGAATAATTGCCGACACGGTTGATGCTGTTGCTGGGCAATCGGCCGCCGCGCAATTTGTCGCGGGTTCGATTCCCGCACGGAACAAGACTTTGTGTCAACCACAAATTATTGTTTCGGGTCTAGACCCGACATACACTGGCCGCCCAGTGTATGAGAAAATGTATGTTTGTACCCACGACACAGGAAAATATACTAGTGTGGAGCAACGTTATTAAAAAAAATTAAGCTGTGTTTTCTTGGCAGAAATGGCAGAAGACCACTCACAGTCTCCTACGTTTTTGCTAACAAGCTTTATGTTCCATCGTACCAGGCTGTGATCATGATGATACTGGGGACTGTTCCAGACTTAAGTCGTGTAGTCATGATCGTAAAATTAATCTCATACTCTGAAAATGACATTAAAAACGTAATTAGGCAACTAATGTCCAATTAAGGATTAATTACTTCCTTCCCCAATCCCTGAATCCCTAACAATCCTCAAATTCCTAATCCCCAAAATGTCATAACGCATTTGTTACGCCTCTTGTGTTTCGGATGTCCATCGGCGGCGCCGATTGCTTACCATCAGGTGATGCGGCTGCTCATTTACCGACATATCCTATAAAAAAATAAACAATATCTTATGTTCAGACAATGTCACATTGGTGGAGTCGATGGCTATCGTGCAGTACCTGGAGGACACTCATCCTGAACCAGCCCTGACTCCGAAGACACCTGTGCTGAGGGCTAGAATGAGGGAACTCTGTGAGGTAAGAACAAACTCAGACCAGGTGGAAACAAAAACAAAAGTCCCTTCATCTGCAAAGCGTGCGTGCTTATGAATGGAAGAATGGAGATCTTCAGGAACGTCTACAGTAATCCTTAATTCTTTTATCCAATTCCATTGTGTATTAGAACCTAAATTCTATTCAGAACTCATTGGATAATAAATCGGTGGATATAAGCACTGTGACTAGCTCTTAACCGTCCAAACTAATTACTAAAACTAAATAGTAACTAAGTAGTACCTAATTATCCGCTCCAGAGGATAAATCCTTATTTGTAGTATCTTCATAAATATCCGACAAATATTAAAAAAACAGCTTAGAGTGGAGAACAATATGAGAGGATCACACTGATCGACTAGAGATACACCTATAGCCTAAAAATCCTAAGTTAAAACATGTTTAATAACTTTTATAAAAAGGGTTCAAACTTTAACATAAAATATGAAAGTAAACATTTATAATTATAAACTTAAACGGGTAAGGAGTCTCGGGTTCGATTCCCGGGTCGGGCAAAGTAATACAGGCATTTAAAACATTTTCAGTAGTAGCATGGAGTCTGGAATCGTGCCCGGTATATGGCAATAGGCTCACCCCCTATTACATGGGACTCATAACATAAATAGTGAAAAGTGGGTGTTACATTGTACAGTGGCATAATCTAACCCTTCGGAGATAAAAGGCGTGATGTTATGTTATGTTATTAACTTAAATCACACTTCATTATATTTTATTTGACCCATATAAAGCTAATATCAAACCCTTTTAAAGACCGTATTACGCAAAGATAATAAATTCCAGCGCTAATACGCTGACAAAACATAAACCAATAATAAAAACGGTTAATGGCTAAACTTTCACTAACTGTTCTCTGAATTAGATAATTAATTGAATTTATCATTTAACCTGTCTCTGCCCCTATTAAAGGGGAATTTTCGAGGTGCTAGCTCCACTGGCGACACCTCTTTCACGAAGGGTCGGTAATTAGCATAAAGCTTTAAATTGTCAAGGGTCCTTCAAATTGAGTCAGCAAAAAATAATTCGTAAGAATTTTTTTTTAACTTAACACAACATTTTTAGGAAAGGGTTTACGTAAAATCTTTTGTCTTTTCCTTTTTATAGGTACCACTTTTAATCTTTTATCATACCTTTAGCAATGACAAATTTCTACTAAACATTATACTGTTAACGGATTTTAAATCTAACTAGCTGTTGCCCGCGACTTCGTCCGCGTAGATTAATGACTTCTGACAGAATTAATCAGAATCAATTCAGTGCTCGAGTAAGATTTACCTATTTTGAAATGATTTATCGTAGTTTCAATAAATAAATAATCCCGCAGGGATCTTACCAGTACAGTGCCCAATCACGTAAGGTTTGGGTAATAAAAACTATTCTATCGACTATTGTTGTACCGAATCTCTCTAAAATAAGTTCAGTGGTTAAGAGTTAGAGAGCCCTGGGGCATTGACGCATAGTTCCCGTTCCCGTGGGACATCTGTGATAAATACTATCAAACGTTACCCAGGTCCCAAATCATCGTTTTACCGAATGTAATTCTAAAAGATTCAATGATTCTACATTCAATGGCTAAGAAGATTTATACAAACTCTAATTCCCTATTTTATCCCTTTAGGCCTTTAGGGGTGAATTTATCATATCCTTTAGATATATCCTAAGTAGATACCTATGTCATAGTAACTTTATGCATGCAAAGTCTTAGCCCAATCGGTTTAAAACTGGCAAAGTATCATACAAACTTTCACCCCCTATTTTACCCACCTTGGGGTGAGTATGTTCAAAAACCTTTCTAAAGGGACGTTTACGTCATAATATCCATCTGCACGCCGAATTTCAACCCGATCGGTGTAAAACTGACAAAGCTTCATACAAACGTTCATCCCCTACATTACCACATTGGAGGTGGAAATGATCATAAATCCTTACTTGGGGATGCCTACGTCATAACGTCTTCCTGCATGTCAAATTTCAATCCGATCGATTTAAAACTGACAAAGTCCCATACAAACTTTCATCCCCTATTTTACTCCCTTGGGGGTGGAAATTATCAAAATCCTTTCAAAGCGGATGCTTACGTCATAACATCTATCTGCATGCCAAATTTCAACCTGATCGGTTTAAAACTGACAAAGGCTCATATAAACTTTCATCCCCTATTTTACCCACTTGGGGGTGGAAATTATCAAAATCCTTTCACAGCAGATACCTACGTCATAAACATCTATCTGCATGCCAAATTTCAACCCGATCGATTTAAAACTGACAATGTCTCATACAAACTTTCATCCCCTATTTTACCCACTTGGGGGTGGAAATTATAAATCCTTTCACAGCGGATGCCTACGTCATAACATCTATCTGCATGCCAAATTTCAACCCGATCGATTTAAAACTGACAATGTCTCATACAAACTTTCATCCCCTATTTTACCCCCTTGGGGGTGGAAATTATCAAAATCCTTTCAAAGTGGATGCTTACGTTATAACATCTATCTGCATGCCAAATTTCAACCCGATCGGTTTAAAACTGACAAAGTCTCATACAAACTTTCATCCCCTATTTTACCCCCATTGGGGGTGGAAATTATCAAAATCCTTTCACATCGGATGCTTACGTCATAACATCTATCTGCATGCCAAATTACAACCCGATCGGTTTAAAACTGACAAAGTCTCATACAAACTTTCATCCCCTATTTTACCCCCATTGGGGGTGGAAATTATCAAAATCCTTTCACATCGAATGCTTACGTCATAACATCTATCTGCATGCCAAATTACAACCCGATCGGTTTAAAACTGACAAAGTCTCATACAAAATTTCATCCCCTTTTTTACCCCCTTGGGGGTGGAAATTATCAAAATCCTTTCACAGCGGATGCTTATGTCATAACATCTATCTGCATGCCAAATTTCAACCCGATCAGTTAAAAACTGACAAAGTTTCATACAAACTTTCATCCCCTTTTTTACCCCCTTGGGGGTGGAAATTATCAAAATCCTTTCTTAGCGAATGCTTACGTCATAACATCTATCTGTATGCCAAATTATAGCCCAATCTGTCCAGCGGTTTGGGCTGTACGTTGATAGATCACTATGTCAGTCAGTCAGTCAGTCAATCACCTTTGAATTTTATATATATAGATGTTGTGTGTCTAATAGGTCTGGTTAGATATTAACAAGTATTCGAATTTTGCTATGCATAAAGATTATAATAGTTTGTTAAAGTTAACACATTTTATGGTATTAACCCCTTGGTTGCCTTGGCCCTTGCCACGGCTCTTGGTTACTATAGAGGTAGACTAAGACGCAGAATATACACACATTGACACAAAAGACATCTATCTGTCATCTATCTTAACTCTGGTAACGTGGTCACGCATTACACACGCACACATAAATGACCCACTGATATTTTAGTGCCTCAATCGTTTCTTAATGTCATTATGTCCGCCTTTTTTCTATTTTTTTTTTCTAGTGCTTGGTATCAACTTTAAACTTTTAAAACCTAATTTTACACATAAACACACTACAGTCAACAATTAGTCTCAAAAATCTCTCTTCTCGTCTATTCACAAAAGATAAGTTTACACAAATACTTTAACAGGTGGTAGTCTCCGGCATCCAGCCTCTACAGAATATCGGTCTGCGATCCCATTTCGACACGACAGAACAATACACGAAATTCACAAAATACTGGACGGACCGTGGCTTGAAGACCTTGGAGGATCTTCTGCAGAAATCTGCGGGAAAATATTGCGTCGGAGACCAGATCACGTTGGCTGATTTATGTCTGGTGCCTCAACTGTACAATGCTGTCACCAGGTAAGATAATGGAGATTTTATCTTAATTACGTTAGTCATAAAGTTTGTTTTTGTAGGACTGTAAAGTTAGGTCTCCATACAGAGTATGAAGTGTAAAAAATATTTTCAACTTATTTTACTTTATTATTCTAGTCAAGGACGTTCTCATTTTAGAGGATAATGTTTCTAAACAAAACGGAAAGGTGAACCTTAATAACAGTGGTAATTATTTCCAGAAAAATGTACGCGATATCTCATTCGACAAGCATAATTATAATGTAGATTTTAATAACTTGGGGTAGACTACGAGGTGGGCTTGCGAACCACTTCCCTCGAAAATTGCCGCGAGACACAAAGCTAACAACCTATGTTTTTATTCCATTACATACTTTTTTCCACAGATAATATTTTATCAACTAAACATATAAGACCTTAGCCATTCTTTTTTCACAAAGATCACGAATATTTACATTCAATTTCTTCACCGTATCAAGATTTAAGTTCAAGAAAAGTTTCGATTGAAAAAAATTACTATGTATTATAGTTAAGTACTTTTATCTTTTTCAGACACGCTCTGGACATCAGTAAATACCCAACAGTTTCGAAGCTATACGAAAGTTTGTTAAAAGAGAATGTTTTTAAAGAAACTCACCCTGAAAGTGTGAAATCGAAAATGTAAAATACTTACAGTACATTAAAGCGTAGAAGCGCGCCGCGGCCATATTAATAATTCAGACACGAAAATTGTATTGTACTTTCGCTACAATGTGTAGTTAATCCTTACAACACAAAATCAGAAATAACGACTCGGACAGCTTTCCAGAATAAATTCGAAGTACATTTAGACAGCTTCAGATGAGAATTTTTGAAATAACATTTTAATTAAAATAGTATCAGATTTTTCTTTAAATTTTGCCGTGTTCTGTTGTATTAACCGATATATGAAACTATAAACCAATTCATTTACAGTATTGCTTTTCATTTTTAGTTTCTTTCCTTTAACAATATATTGGGTATAGCTATATTTGAGAACGCATCCACGACGGCAAGACGCAGGAGAAAATTCTATGGTAAGTCAATTTCAGGTGTTTCTTGATTCAAAACGAAACAAGTATACAATTAACTTTGACTAAATCAATTACACGCTTTATTGACCTCATTGGCCCATATCACAGACACGCACAGATTCAATTCAAGGTTGGGCAAAGTGTTATTGGTCTATTAAATTTCGAAATACTCATAACTGGCGCGCTTCTGTCCAGTTGTATAAATTAATGGTGATGTAAGCTGAAGAACGGACATAAGGTAGGTGGACAGATGACCAGATAAATGTCATAGGAAGCTACGAGATGCTGGTATCTTCCTAACATCAAAACCGAAGGAACCGGCAGAGACCTGTGATCAACTGAAATGGCAACTAAAAGAATTTGTGGAACTGTACAACGTGCTCATATCAAAAAAACATTTACAAGAGGCATAAAACATATTTTACAATGTCAAAACAACACACACAGACAAAACATATTATCGTATTCCTGAAATCTTTTAACTCTGCCTAATGCATTTCCATTTCCGTAAATATATGAAGCAAAGTTAACAAAACAACCCATAACATAACTACCAACACGTTTGCCTTTCTTTATAGAAATTTCCAACATACCTATCTAGTTGAAGTGGTACTGAACTTACATAGAATGCTATCAGATAGAATAAAGCAAGTTACGACTGATTTTTCTATTCAGGCGAAAACAGTATGTATGTTACTATTACATGTTTACAAAATAACATGGACTTTCTTTTCAGTAATTTCTGAGTTACACTTTATCATAAATAACATAGACAAGAATTGTTCCTAAATTATACATTAGATAAGGGTTCCTTCAATAGTGTTGTATATTATATAATTATAATGTTCGTCTGGTGGATAATTTTAAAACATTAGACACGTATTTTTTCTTTTCTTACAAAATTAAATAATATTGATTTGAAATATCTTGTCACGTCACGAATCACTACATGTCATAGGGTAGCGTGACGTAACGACCTCTTCACTCCTAAACTTAACTCCGTTTTGTCTAAGTATTGTTTTCTTAAACGACAACAAAATGAAAAAAAAATATGTGTCTAATATTTTTTTATTATCTAACTGACGGACTAATAACATTTTTAATTTTCATACACTGTCTACTACCCTATTGTATGCCAATGCCGACATAATAAATAAGTACTGTGTAATGTGTCGTATGTATGTCTGCTTGTCTATATATAGCCAACTAGCGTCTGCCAGCGGCTTCGCTCGCGGTCCTGGGGGATAAAAAGCAGTATATGTGTTAGTCCAGACACAGACATAATCTATTCCTATTCCTTTCATCCCGATCCCTTCAGCCGTTTTGCCGTGAAGGACAAGTAACAGACAAACAAACAAACTTTTGCATTTACAATATTAGTAGGATGAGGCATTTTTTTTTAAGGAGGGAAAATTATCGAATGACTGCTCCCGCCTGGGTGAGGCGGGAGGGAGTATCAGACTCTTACTGACTAAAAACCACCCCGTTCCTTCTCCTGCACGTAGAGCCGGAGCCCCGGTTACCCGTTAGGTTCTCCGCGACTCCGAATCGGCATCAGCACTGTTGGGCCCCATCTGTGGTGGTCTGATGGCTCTTTGAAGCGCGCGCGGAACACGACGCGCCGAGGATGAGGCATAGCTTCCTCACCGCCTACAATACGATACATACATAAAAGATACTATCATAAATTGTTGAATTACTAACTCCGCATATTTAGGTCACAGCTGCAATAAGAAATATTACTCCTTGTGAATACTAACACGAATTGTCTACATACTTAGACAAATGGACAGATAGACGAATTTATGAACCATTATTCTTATTGTTCCTAATAAATACTGCCTCGTTGGCCGAGTGGTCGCAAGTGCGATTGCCGGACAAGGGGTCTCGGTTTCGATTCCCGGATTGGGCAAAGTAATACTGGGAATTTTTAACATTCTCAGTAGTAGCACGAAGTCTGGAATTGTGTCCAATATATGGCAATAAGCTCAGCTTCTATTACATGGGACTCATAACATAAATAGTATAAAGGTGTTACATTGTACAGTGGCATAATGTACACCTATGCCTAACCCTTCGGGGATAAAAGGCGTGATGTTATGTTATGTTAAACAAAGGCGATAATAAAGTATATTTGAACAAAGAATAAAATAGCAATAGAATATTATAATAATAGTTTATTGCATATGATAAGTATCGCCATATTTTGCACTGAATAGCTCTTTATACATGTCTATTAAAATATAAGTCTATTGAAAATACCTGGAGGTCATCCAGGGTTCTAGACTGACCTTAGGTGCTCTTAGTGTCGTAAATCAACGAATAGATTACTATACTTTAATGTAGTAACCAAGGTCCAATGAAAAAATAAATAATGGTTATTAGAATATGTTTTAACATGAGTCAAATAGACTTGGATTCCATATGTAGTACTAATCTAATCAAATAATTTAATTCAGTTGCAAACATGGGTTAGAAAAAGATACTATAGGTGTTTAATATTTAATTTTATAGTATGGTTCTCCACATTTTGCCGTTATGCCATGCAAATAATATACAAGTATTTCCTAAACAATTTATCTACAAGTTTAACTTGCACAACCACCGATACCTATATTCTCCGAAGGGGTAGGCAGATGCGCACATACTTTAACACCCAGTTAGTTATGTAACTTATTATTATTGGAATACGAGTTCACAATTTACAAACTTAAAACCAGCCCTACCCAACTGTAATAACGACGACCACAATTTCAGTAATAGGTATTGAAATTCCTTCCATTGATTACATCCAACAATTGATCCAAGGTTTCTTCGGCAAAAAGCAATTACGTTGATGAGTAACGTTTCTGTTTAATTCAGTAACTATGACAGCTATTGACATCGTTTTTATGTCTATTCATGACACATTACACCGACAACACAAAGAATTTTCAGGTATTTTTCATGAAATTACATTGAATTCAATAATTTTGAACATCGTCGAACTCGACCTTGGAATCGAATTTGTATATCAGTCGTATTAATGGTCTAAGAATATTGTACTGCACATATTTTTCTGAGAAAAATGTTTCATACGAGTAGCTTTTTTTAGATAAACCCACACAAGGCATCATTCACTTCAGTCAATTTCAGACAAGATGCATAACACTGGTATTCAAGTAGCGTCATATGTGTACCAATAAAAATATTACCAACGCCAACGCAATACTTCAATCGAAACACTCAAAACAGAAACACAGAAATAATATAAATACATTTAATTTTCTTTGTGTGTACAAAATCCTACGATTTCTGGGAAAATTTGAGGGATAATGTTATAGTCGCAAGTCAAAAGGGGGTACAACACGTGCAGTGAAGGTAACACGCAAAATGCTAGCTGATTCATACTTTTATTTAAGAAAAAAGCGGTCGTAAATCAGATCAATAAAGTCGAGTCATATGATTTTCATTCCTAAATGCCAGCGGGTTCCATACCTTCAGATGTGACATTTATAAATGAACAAAACCTTTTGCAACTGCTCCGTAAGAAAGAAACAATATTTATTTTTAGATTGAACGTGTATTTATGAATTCAGTCGGTGTAAATTCAGTACCTCACCGGTCTAGCACCGATCAGTCAATTTCTTCAATCATAAATATAAAATGTTAATAAAAATTTAGTTTTATAATGCATATTCCTTTGAGAATTTCATCAAGTTGATGGCAGTCAATAATTTTATATTATTTTAACATTTGAAAATGATTTTTTTCTCAATAAATCATCATTGTGACTTCAAACTCTACGCAACATGATGACGTCAGTAATCCCGATTTCGTACAAAATTCATAAAATATATACACGTTTGACAGTTCCAATAAAATAGTGGATTTGATTACATACTTGTAAAAAAGCAGTATCACAGAGAGAGTCATGAAAATTCAAAATTGTCAAAATCGAAATTAAAAATTCTCAAAAATCTTTATAAATTGCAGATCAATAAATAGCTTCGATTGAAAATGTCTCAAAGTCACGCTTTATGCTTGAGAATTGAATTGACATGTAAACTATCAGAAACATTTCTAAAGTTCGTTACATCAATTCAAGAAGCTGTTGACCGCAGGGACTGGTGTATCGCAATTATTTATTTTCATATATTTAAAATACATTATATAGTAGTATATAGTATATACACACATAGTATTACTGGGTTTTTATAAATCTCAGTAGTAGCACGGAGTCTGGAAAAATGTGCCCGGTATATGGCAATAGGCTCACCCCCTATTACATGGGACTCATAACATAAATAGTGAAAAGTGGGTGTTACATTGTACAGTGGCATTAAGTGCCGAAATGTGCACCTCTGCCTACCTCTTCGGGGATAAAAAGGCGTGATGTTATGTTATGTTGTTAAAATACATTATATAATAATACATTTATTTTTATCAAATAAAGAAAAAAAGACTTAATTCACGTAAAAAACCAAGTGACATGTGTTATTCTATTAGTAGGTATTGATGGATACATCTTCAAATAGATAATCAAGTACATATACACATTATGGAAACTTATTTACATCTAGTGTTACCACTTACTAAATAATATATATTTTGGTTATAATGTAAAATTGTAAACCACAGCACTAACTACACGTAGACATAGATATAGAAGGAAACAAACACATAGCGTTTAGAAAAAAATATACATATACATAAAGTATGTATGTATGTATGTAACACAGTAAAGGTCTGCCTAGGAGCTATTAATCACCAGGACACACGGAAAGGTACTAGCATAGCCTCTTTTCGCCATTAATGATATTAGATAGTCTTTATTGTAATAAATCTAGTCTACTGCCACTTATTTATTTATATTGCCGCCATATAAACATTGATATAACTTGTAGAAACTATCTTTTACTGAGAATTTCGAAATCATAATACAGTACAACATCATGCCTTTTAATCTATGGAGGAGGTACATATCTGAGTGAATAGGTTGCTTATGGGACGACGTTCTCCATCGTGACGACAGCATCGCTTACCACCATGCGAGATAGTGGTCAAACGTCGGCCCATCAAATATATATAAAAAAATCTCTAGTACCGGGCCTACATTGCAGTGTACGCCAGGACATGGTTAAGGAGCCCAATTCCAGGATCTATATTACCAAAAGGGAAGGAAAGAGTAGCAGTGGGCGAAGGAAAAAGTCGTGGCTGCGCAATATTCGGGAGCTCTGTGGAACAACTTTTCCGCCTGGCCAATGACAAGGACCAATTCAAAAACTTGACGGCCAACCTTCAGGAATGAAGTGGCACCATAAAAAGAAGAAGAATATTACCAAAAAATCAAAAATAATCCCAAACTTCTCAGTTTTAAAAACCACTGAAAAAAACATATTATTTAGAACATTGTGTCATTTTCTCTTCCCGTTATTTCTACCAAACTACAAAGCTGTTTGTTGGTAGATGAAAAATGCTATGTCTAATATGCGAAATAAACTTGAAGCAGTTGAATGAAATGAAGTTCAGCAGTCACTCAGTTCAGCTTGAGATCGTCGACATACACTCGACGATCGCCTACCTTCCTAACTTCTAAGTCAAACAACATTAGAAACGCGTGACGTGAAATTCTAATTAAAACTTAAAACTCGTCAGGAGCTGAAATTCTTAAGCAAACGTGTGTTGATCGTCATTACACTGAGAGTATCGTCGGTTGAATGCCAGTAAGTCTGCTAAGCAAAGGGTCTGAAGTTCAAGAACACTTAGAAGTCCTAGAATTGGGAGACTAGAAAGTGTAAATGATAATTCGCTCGATAAAATATTTAGTTATAGAACTTTGTTCGGTTTTACATATTATATTTTGCAGTAGAACCCGACCCGGCTGATTAATTCAGAATATGACATGTATATATCCTCGTAGTCCGAATTTTAATGTACGGTGATTAACCATAGGGTGCCTCATTATATAGGACTGATACAAAATGGGTATCAAAACATGCTACGTACACCTCACTCTATATGTTCCTACAGGGAACATAAGGGCGTAATGTTATTTTAGACCACTTATTCAGGAAAAACCAAACAACAAAACAGATAGGACTGTATCTATACTTGTACCTAACAGCTTCTTACTTTGATTGCACACACGGGAGCTATAAACTTTTATGGGAACTACAATCGACGGTGTTACAACTATTTTTATGTTTCAAGCTTTTAAACCTTTATTTTTTCGATGGCAACACTTTGGACAACACTCAAGGTAACTTACTAAAGGATGACCCATTTTCCGGGCCAATGAATCCGTATTGTTGTACAATAAACATTTGGAGCAGGTATTCGTGTGAAAGACTTCGTTTTGTTCTCTAATTACTTTGTAATCACCATCAAGAGCCCTTGACAGTGACAGACCATGGACATCCTATTCTTACGAGGGCTTGCTATAATCTACACGCTTGGCAGGTGGATTTAAAGGTTCTGGTTTACCAGAGAGCGATGCTGTCATGTCTATACATGTTACGATAAACAAAAATAAACTTTGTTAACAGTCTACAATATCTTAGGTAATATCTTGATAATTAAGTTCAGCAGTGCGTGTGAGAGGCGTGTAATTATCACACCTCATAACCACTCAATATTAGAGGCTGTCTTTCAACCTCCGTATTATTATTAGCAACACGTCTAACGAGCTCCGATCACGCACGGCAGAAATATGCTGAAAAGCTTAAGTGTAAAGTGGAACCTACGAAGGAGGAGCGCGTAGGTAGTATCTCTCGGGGAAAAGAGAAGCCTAATAATTTTAAAAAAAGTATAATCTAGATATACATAGTATAAAACAAAATCGCTATCCGCCGGTGTCTGTCCCTATGTATGCTTCGATCTTTAAAAATAAGCAATGGATTTTGATGCTGTTTGTTTTAAAAGATACTAGTGTGATTCTTAACTCGTCGAGTACCGGTTTTATAGACACAATTAAAGAACAATAGGTCGCGGTCACCGGTGACCGCTTGGTGTTTGACAGTTTAAGGAAGATTTATGTGTATAAATAAGCATTTTGCACCCGTGCAAAGCGCCCCCGCTTTGCATATAGGTCGCTAGTCTGGGTATAAATTAAAACTGTTTATTACGCCACGACACACATACAGACAACAATGCAAGAACACACAAAAAGAAGTTCATAGTGCGTCGCAGCGCAAAAGGCCGGAGCTCAGCTTAATGCTGTGGCCTGGGCACGAAGGCTCTAGTCCACAGCGCTATAGGTCCTGATAGCACCTATATCAGGCGACTAGACAATCAAACGCTGACCTATCATGCAAAATAATGTTCTTCAGATACTGCAGCTGGATTCAAGTCTTCTATATCCACGCTTTGATTACTACTACACAGATGAATTGCTAATCATGATACTAAATCTAATCTTAACGGTGCAAAATTGCAAAACCGAGATGTATCGTCTGATGGGGATTAGGCTACCAAAATGGTTACATTTCATACTGATATTTTTTTAAAAAAAAACGTTGCCCTACATTAGGATTTTCTCCTGTGTCGTGGGTGCGTTTACAAACATACAAGTTCACATACACATGATACCCAGACCCGGAACAACAATCTGTGGATCTAAGAGTTGTTCCGTGCGGGAATCGAACCCGCGGCACATTGCGCAGCAGCCGGTTGCCCAGCCACCGCGCCAACCGTGCAGTCTGCAGAATATGAAGACATGTAAAAAGAAGTACAATTTAACTACCTACACATTTGTATAGAAATATTAGATACGTTCAATATGTGTATTGCGGGTTCATTTAAGTCCAATGTTATTTACACAATGTAGTCTAGCCGTCCAATAAAGTTAACAAATTAATTTTGTATCTATGTAGGTAGTTATTACTCACATGTCAACGATTATATGGTTATTGAAACTATCACAAAATTATTTAGTCACTAGTGAGATGCATTGAGCTGAATGGGGATGATGACAGGGTATGAAAATTAAAAATATAATTAGTCCGTAAGTTAGGTAATGAAAAAATATTAGACACGTATTTTTTTATTTTGTCGTATAATAAAACAATACTTAGATAAAACGAATCAAAGTTTAGGTGTGGGGGTTAAAACGTCATTTCTTAGTATAAAATGTACTGAGAAGTGACGTCACGCGACATTTCAAATCAATATATCTTCGAAACTATTCGTTTCTGTGAGAAAATAAAAAATACGTGTCTAATGTTTTTAAATAATCTATCAGACGGACATTAAAATAAAAATTAGTCGTCCACCCTATTCCTTGGATTCACAAGAAATCCTAAACGTCAGCTAAGTGCCCAGTCTATAGCCAGACTCCCTACTAATGTAGCTCTAATCTTAATAGACTTAGAGCTTAGACTCATTAACAAAGTACTCATTATTTTGGATAGCAATGACTGCAATATTATAATCACTACATAGTATAAAACCAAATCGCTATCCACCGTCTGTCTGTCCCTATGTATGCTTAGATCTTTAAAACTACGTAACAGATTTTAATGTGTTTTTTTAAATAGATAAAGTGATTCTTAAGGAAGGTTTATATTTATAATTCATGCATATGGCACCCGTGCAAAGCCGGGGCGGGTCGCTAGTAAATTATAAGTACAATTGCAAAGCAACAGACACAGACAGTCTTCTTTTTGTACCAAACAAACTTACTTCAAAGAACTATTAGATCAAAACTTCGCTCCGTGACAAATGTACGCAGAACACTGCGATACTGCGTATCTAGTGTGTAATGAGGCAAACTTTACTTCTTTGTTTTGTTGTCACCATGTGCCATGGGCATTATCTTTCCCATCAGTTACAGTTAGTTGTTCAAAGTACCTAGCTAAGTAACCCAGAGCTAAGTAAAGAAATTCCAACAAAACACACGAAGTAGAAAAGCGTACACTTTAGATATTTTAGTTTTATATTTATTTAATAAACTTTTTGTTTTAGGCAACTATGGTCTATCAGTTCAGTCTAGCTCTAGCATACTATATGCTTATGTAAGGCATATATGTCTATGTTATATATGGTATGTCTATGTTATATATGGTATATCTATGATATACATATATGCCTTACAGACTAGCATAAATATTCAAATATAAAATTGATGTTAGTAAATAAACTTAAGTTTTAAGGCTTAAGATAAGTACTTGTTTGCGCTTTGTATATACTTTTTTTATATATTTTTTTCGGCCATACTAGATTCTATTTTCTTCATTTACTAATAACTTAAGTTTCTGTCAGGTTAGAAGAAATAGCATTATATAGTGCAATGCAAAACTTATCATTTTATGCTAAGAGGCGAAATTGTAGAACTTACAACATTAATGCTTAAAGTTTTGTTTATAAATGTAAATGTGTGATCATCTTGTTTTGTGTAGATATACAACAATGTGGCATCTAATATCAAGTGGCAACTACTTTAATGTACTCGAGTACACCTTCATCTCACCATTTCGAGACTTTTGTTACACCTTAGAACCCGAAATTAAATTAGGCAAATTACTTACATAACACGTCGCGGGACGTTTGAAGTAAGCAAAGCGTACGGCAACACCTACACATACTTTCGCACTAGTATTTTTTAATACTGAATAAAATTGTATCAATATTCCCCTTTCGTGTTTATGCTTAGACCAGATATCGTACTAAAACTATATATACATATACTATAATTATGTTTATTTTTGAAATATGTAAGTGAATCTATTTTATTTGCCCAATCAAATAGTTGCTTGCTTCTTGCTCCCATCATTAACTCTTCTCTGCATCACCCAAAGGTCAGGCTGGGAGAAAATGCCTGCGGTATTATGTCCACCGTATGTACACTTTGTGCATGAAGCTTAAATAAATGAATAAATGAAAACCTTGTGTTAGCCTGCCGCACGTAGAACTAACCATTGAAGCTATCGCAGCTTCATTTACACAAACTCAATTTCGACTCTCGTCAAAGAAAGACGTAAAAAGAAAATATCATTAGACAAATTCCATAAAACTATGTTTTATTAGAACTTATAGTACAACGACATCACCATTTTACTACTCGAACTGGGTGATCATAAAATGGTTTGTCTAGTCGCAAAACAAATGAATCTCTATTAAGGAGCTGATAGAGGCGAATTGAATTTGATCAATATAAGCATGGCAGGCGACGACAACATTTTACAAAAGTAAACAGCTAACGCACAATATTTGTCGCCTTTGTTTACGTATTTTGATTCGTATGAAGTTTGCTTTTAACTTATTTTTTTAGGTAATTCAGTTTCCATTACAAACCCAACAAGTAGATAAGCTAGGTGAACAGAACAGTTACCTTTGTTTTACAGAACAACTTAGGAATAATTGAAATGCGTTTGTATGGACGTAGTTTACGATCCCTGTCGTTTCATTAGCGTTCATTATTTTGACACCAATGCAATAAAGCTGGCTCGCGATGTGATGTGGTGCGGCGGCGGCTCGGAGGCTCAGTATCATCTCCGCCGGCGCTGGCTGGCCGACATGTCCCGCCGGGCCCGCGAGGACGCCCAGAGGCTGATACTCCCCACAGCCTCTAAGTAACGCACCCCTTGACGCGCCCTCCGGGATGGGACCGAATGTAAATATAAACCACCGATCATATTTACTTGGGCCGCAATGGCTCCACAGACAAAAGGACTATTTCTCCTTTTATTGTTTTGCGCACTCGGCGGGAGCAGCGGGGACGGTGAGTAAATATTATTCCTTTAGTTTAAATGCTTTTATTTCTATATTGAGATGCATGACTACGCATATAATTTAGCAAAATAAAGTTGTTAGCACCTCATCACGAAACAGAGTAGATCCAAAAATAAATGTGAGTAAAAAGTTGTAAGTGTTAGTGATGGTAAGATCAGGGGCATGGTCCTCTGGGGAGTCGAAGTTATTGAAGGGGCGGTCAACTGGATTAGGTCAGAGTTATCGACATCGCATTTGTTAGAGTATCCGACGTCAGCAACTATACCGGTCCGTCTCTTGGGACCAACGTTTGTATTATCTCGATAAAGAATTGTAATGTATCTTTTTCAGATGAGACAGAATATTTCGACGTTTTGTCTCTGGTTAGGGACAGCGACGAGCTCCCTGAGGGGATCACTCGCGTCCCGGGGCGGTGCCAGTCCCCCCTAGAGAACTACACCGACTACACAGCCTTCTCCCTAAATGAAAATGCCACCATGCACAGACTTGCCGCCGGGATGTTCTACAACACTTTCCCCGAAGATTTCTCAATAATGGCTGTAGTTCGACTACCAGGTATAAAAAGCATTTTATTTAAATATTTTCTACTGAAAGACAAGTACTTTTTCCTTCACCTATCTAAACGCCTCTCGGGTACACTTTAAACAGCATAAACACCTTTTTTTCTGAGATTTTCCGGCTTTCCGACTATTAAGAGGGTCTAAACGGCCACATTACAAAGACACTTCAAATCGTACAACAATACACAACAGTGTAATAACGAAAAGGATTTGCTTTACACAGAATTTGTGTTCGTTATATGAGAACGAATTTGTTTCATTATTGTGAAATTAAGAAATTACATTAAAATACTGTCTATTCTTGGAAGGTGGTACGCCCCAGGTGAAATGTATTTCCATTAACACATATTCCAATTAAGCCACTATGCATTTAGAATACGATCTATTTTTAAAAGGCTACGCTTTCGCCACCTTTGCTACGCCAAGGTAGGTACGCGTAGCGCATACTGTAGCAACCACAGTGCTACGAATCTACATTACGCAGATTTTTTATGGTATAAGCCGGTAAACGAGCAGACGGATCACCTGATGGTAAGCAATCGGCGTCGCCCATGGACACCTAGAATACCAGAGGCGTTACAAGTGCGTTACCGGCCTTTTGGGAATGAGGAGTTTGAGAATCGTTGAGGATTCAGTGATTGGGGAGATTAGGGAAAGGGATAATTGAACCGGTAACCTCACTCACATGACGAAACACAACGCAAGTTGCTTCATGTCGGTTTTCTGTGAGGCTGTGGTATCACTCCGGTCGAGCTCATCCATTTGTGCCGAAGCATGGCTTTCCCACACTAATACAATTCTAAAGATTAACACTTTACTGAAGATAGAACTCTTATGTGGTGCATATAAAACGTATAATATTTTACGTACTTACTCCATGTAAAACTAAAATATATTTCCAAAACAGGAACGGAACAGAACCCACTATTCATTCTGTACTCGGACGCTGGTGACGAACAGTTGCAGCTGGTAGTCGGTAACTTGATAGAGCTGTACTATGAGGACACGAGAGGAGATCCCCCGGACAATGAACTCCTCACGTATAGAGTGGATATCGCTGATGGAAGGTACGTTCCCTAGACCCAGTAGCATGCAGTCCATATAGGCAAAAAGGCTTTGCTTGACATAAAATGTACAAACGCGTTTATTAAGATTCAATAATATAACAAAAGTTTGTAAAAAAACGGCTAACATAAATATACATTCACATATACACGGACCGCACGCCTTTGCCTAGACCTCATATTATAATGTTATTATTATATTAATAATGGTAAGTTTAGTGCATTTTAATAGTTGTACGAACGTGACATTCAATATTCATGTGTTCATTTACGACCAGTACGTGCAAATGTAATTTAATATTTAATAAAGATTTTGTACTGTACATTGGTTCTTAATAGACAGTTCAATGATGACAATGATTACGTAAAACCATTTTTTTTTATTTTAAATGCCCCACACAAGGTTTTATGTTGTGTCGTGGGTGCGTTTACAAACATACAAGTTCACATACACATGACACCCTGACCCGAAACAACAATCTGTGGATCACACAAAGAGTTGTTCCATACGGGAATCGAACCCGCGACACTTTGCGCGGCACCGCTCAGCCACCGCGCCAACCGTGCAGTCTAAAAAATACTATGTCTAGAAAATAGGGAGTTCGAAAGTTTGTTTAAACTAAAAACAAATTCCTTGATACAAAAGCTAAGGTACACACAGACAGGTAAGCACAGGTACTACACAGACATAAGTATTTACTATGAATACAGAGAATAAAGAGCATACAATAAAAACAATCCGTGAGACATCCGCAGTCGTGACAACGATCACAAAAGTATTTCAATCGGTCCAAAGTTCAAAGTAACAAGTCGGGTAAAAGTTATTCAATAAGATCTATTGTTTGTATAACGGCTACCGAAAACTTTGTATTAATCTATCTAATGAAAAATAACTTCAGGAAATGTTTAAAGAAACTTTGAATGATCAAAAACGAATAAGATCTAAATACACTTGGGAGTTTTGCTCCCAACGGAGCCACTAGCATTTTTTTTACATTCTATCAAACTCTCTATAGCTTTAACAAAAAATTATCCTTTTACAACAAAATGCTCTCATTTTAAAAGTAACTAAATTGCCTTTTATACGACATGTGTTACCAATTAATAAAATAGGTACTTGTATCAAAAAAGATTTAGATCTCAACTTAATACAACAAGTGTGTACAGGTGGACTTATTGCCTTGGGCATTGTCTCAAGTCTTTTATGAAGAAATGAAAAAGAGAAAAGGCCATTGGCTCTGGTTTTTAACCGACTTCAAAAAAAGGAGGAGTTTCTCAATTCGACCGTATATATGCTTTTTTTATGTTTGTTCGCCGATATCTCCGTTGTTTATGAACCGATTTTAAAAATTCTTTTTTTGTTATTGCTCTTAAGTACGTAATAAATCTCATTTAAATAACAATGATTAAATAAAATGGTTACTAGTGTAATCTCCCTGAAACTATTGAAACATACTAATTCCGAATGTTATAGACGACTTGCGAAACAGTCCCTTGCAACTTTGAGCGCTGCAACCGTACGTTACGTTCTTGTTCTAGCAATAGTAGTAATCAACAAACCAGTGAAAATAAATATAAAATCGACCGATTCAAAAACTTATATTTTGTAAATCTACTTTCCCACTATCCGCACAAAAGTAATTCCTAGGACTAGACAGACTTTACAGAATCGACTATATCAAGCGTTGTAAGTGGTGAAATGAATGGCTCCATCGAAATTGTATGACGCGCACACTCTCGCCATTTACACGGCCCCTCGTCAGCCCATTAACGTGTTCGCGCCATGAATCCGAAACGTACAAGTCTAAAGGACATTAATGACGTAATTATTAGTCAATAAAACGTATCCGAATACAGTAAGATTGCTTTTAGTGACGACAAAATAAAATGTCATCGCACGGGTGGCGTAAGAGTAGACTGTATTTAACAATGATCTCTGTTTTGTTCTGTTACACCTGATGCTTTTAAAATGAGATCTCTCTTATAGAGGAGACCCATAGTTTAACAGTAGACGCTCACAAACCGATAATGATTGATGAAGAAATGTCCGCGTCAGGGCTGACTACCAAATGTGACGAATAGGGACAGCAATATGTACTTAACAACCCTAATTTGTAAAGTGCAGTCAACCGCATGCTGGGGGTATCAATTTGACGGTGAGTAATATCAATAGTTTTAAGTCATATCAGCAATTATCCCATGAAATTGGCTAGATCAAGGACCCGGTGTAGCACTTTACAGCAGATACTTTTAAGTATTCATTATGAAGGCCACTCTGTTTAAATAGTGGCTCATTCTGCCTTGGCTAGATTGCTTTTCTATAGCTTTCTTTACTTTAAACACTGTTCAGTAATGAAATCGAACATGATCATGGATACATGGTTGACATGGTGGTTAAGTGGTACCTACATAATTCACTACTACAACTTTCCACGAGTTCTACGTATCCATCTATTTTAACAAGTAATTTTGGCCGCGGAGGACTTAACGGGTTACCGAGGCTCCGGCTCAAAGTGCAGGAGTAGGAACGGGGTGGTTTTTAGTCAGTAAGAGTCTGACACTCCCTCTCGCTTCGCCTGGGCAGGAGAAGTCGTAGGATGATTTCCCCCCTCAAAAAAAAAGCCTGTTGCTCAACAGGAACTGTGATATTAAAAGGTTATTTTCTTCAGGTGGCATCGCATTGCTGTCAGTATTAAAGGAGACTCGGCGACTCTTTTGGTGGATTGTGAACTTAAAGAGACTTTGCGATTAAATCGCCAACCTGGTAGCACATTCAACCTCGCAGGGGCCTTAGTTGTGGGCTCACAGATCACTCCCGACCAATATTATGAGGTAGGTGAACAAGAAACTATTTAAATTATGTAGAATGATCATCACAAGATTTCTAAATTAATAAAACAATATTTTTTATTTCGTTCACTGAAATTCACTGTATTCCATGCTATAAGCCTGCTTCTTTTATTTTTTCTAATAAAACTATTGTATTTGACTAGTTGTCAAATGCTGTTATATTTCCAATTTTTCAATGTTTAACATCAATTTGTTACGGACAAGTCTTTTTATTGAAAAACGCAACAAAATATAAGATTGACGTTCGATTTAATGGCAATACATTTTACATTTTATAAGGACTTAGGAGGGGCTTACTTAAACTAATTCTTTAAACAAACTTTTATTCTTTCATTAAAATCACAGTTTAGTCGCTCTCTACAGTGTTTTACATTCATTAACATGAAATAACTTCATTTACTTAAAAAGGACTAAAACGATTTTTCTTTCGATTCGATTGACACAATTAACAAAGATAATAGAGCGTCTCTAGTTATTAATTAAGAGAGAGAGTAGTCTTAATAAATCTCAGTGCTTAGCTTTTGGCACTTGAAGATGTCATTAATTAATTTTATACCATTTTTATATTGATGTAAAATCGTCTAAATACGTCGGTCTTATGTAAAAAACTAAAAATCACGTATTACTTCTCGTGGTCCGTACTTTGGTCTACAAACAAGCGTGCAGGCAGACACTAAAGTGTACACATACACGAGAGTTTTGATAAATGAAACTCAATATTACTCGAACGTAAGGACGTATTAAATAATTAAAAAAATAATCAAGTAGTACCTAAAATACGAAAATAAGGTCATGCGTAACGACTAAACAGCTCGACCGTTTATGACTGATTTTCGTGTAGAAATAAACAAAGCTGAACGCTACGCTTACGCTAGAAATCTGAAACGAAGTCACATTGATGTAGGTAGTTATTAATATGAATCTTAATGTCTTAGGGTGAAATCGAATTACTGCAATTTGCAAGCACACCAGATGCAGCCTACGACATGTGCATATCAACAGCTCCTGACTGTGAAGGAGGATCTGGCCTTCCATACATTCCTTCACCACAAGTGTCAGCGGCTCAGATTGAACCAGAAATTAAACCTATACTATATGTCGAACCACCACCACAACCCACAGACGTACGTTGACAGATGATATTGTACGAAGGAGGTACGGCATCGGATCATATGGCGCGGACAGATTTGACAGAAATGACTCAGATAATCCATGGCCTACTAGAGAAGCCACCACTCCAGAACCCCAACCATCATGGCAAATATCCAATTCATTCCCAATCGCAAACCAATTCTCGCCTACGGATTCAGGTATCACATTCATATATGTCACTTATATTCTAGTATCTTTGAGAGTACTAGTTTCTGTTTTTGAAAGCTCAACCATTTGTTTCAGATGAAAACAGCATTTTCGGTAGATTCACGGACGATAATGAGTACCTGCCCCCGTCGCCGTCGCAGACTCCTTTTGAAAACGAACCTGTTGAACCCATTGAACCCGTGGACTCTCTAGATCAGACGACTCAAAGAGTAAGTCAAATATAATCAGCAAAATACAATTAATACTGTTATTTAAAATAAATTGAAACGTGAATTTGTGAACGAACCGAACGAGCTTACTTCGGAAATGAGAGATAACGCAAATAGGTTTGTCTTGTCAATTTTAATGAACGACGCATTTATGTGGTGCGTACAAACATTTTTTCGTAATATTCCGACGGCACACCTCAACATTATAAGGGTTTTTAATGGAATTATCATGTTTTTATGACATGTGACATGATTACGTAACGTATCTGGTTTCAGTCTAAACGAGGGGACGATGATGAAGCGGATGGGTCTACGACAACCCTAGCTGTGACGGAGACAACATACAGCCCTATGACGACTACAGAAGATTCAGATTGGCTCACACATCCACCGGAAGTTTACGAAGTGAGATAACATACAGCTTTCATATTTGTTTTAAATGTTACATTGGTACACTGGTACGAAAACGTTTTTACGTTTTCGGTGAAAACGATTTTATTAACTGAGTAAACGTAATACCATTTCATTTTACAAACCGCTAATTTTACTTGTATTCTAGGGCAATTCAACAACAAATTACGATTCATCAGAGACTACTACGACTACGGCAGTTCTGGTACCTACATGGGTCCTCGAGGATACCCTGGTCCACCTGGCCCGCAAGGTCCAAGAGGTCCTAAAGGGGAGCCGGGCAAACCAGGCTTTGAAGGCTCACAAGGATTCCCAGGGCCGCCAGGCAACGTCTTTGTAATTCCTGTAAGTAATTTGTTGGTATTAATACCTATTTATTACATGTCGTTGATCGAGTCGCGTAACGCCATCTATTGAATATGACGTGTACTACTCACTTTCTTGTGGACAAAGGGGCTAGCGAAGTGAAATTGAACTTAAAAGTCATGAACTACAATACCATTTTTTTTTTTACTTAAAATTGAAAACAAAAACTGTCTTAAATAAACCACGTTATTTCAGCTACAACAATCGGGAACTGATAAAGGTCCTGACGCTCAATCGGAAGCTCTTCGACAAATGTTCTCACAGCATATGGTAAGTACGTCATCAAAAATATAAAAAAAATGAGAAAAAGTAATCAATCGATATTATAAAATATTAATTTGCAGGCTGCAATGCGAGGAGCAGAAGGTCCAATGGGTCTAACAGGCCCACCTGGTCCAGAAGGTGATATTGGTCCTGAGGGGCCAAAAGGAGAACAAGGAGAGCAAGGGGAACCCGTAAGTTTATTATTTAACTTTTAACATACTAATGTTATAAAAGTAACTAGGTATACTTTTATTATTGTATCATTTTAGATTTACTTTATATTTTAAATTTTATTTTTCTAGGGTCAACCAGGTCCACGGGGTCTACAAGGCCCACCAGGTAGATTGGGACGACGAGGTCACGCAGGAAGGGATGGAGAAAGGGGATCGCCAGGAGCTCCCGGAACGAAAGGTGAACAAGGCTACCCGGTCAGCCCGGTATGCCTGGTGACAAAGGAGAACGAGGCAGTGCAGGCTTGCAAGGCGAACCAGGTGCACCGGGTCAAGATGGACCACCGGGAGATGATGGTCCTCCTGGACCGCCAGGAATTCCCGGAGAACTGGTAAATAAAACAGTTTTTGAACTGTACAATTATTTATTTGAAGGCAAAATAATTAGACTTGTTTTTCTGCAGGGACCACGAGGTTTCATGGGACCAAGAGGTTTTCCCGGACTTATAGGTTACCCAGGTATACCTGGTCTTGAAGGGCCACACGGAACAAAAGGTGCTACTGGTCAACCAGGTGCCCCGGGCCCACCTGGACAACCAGGAACAATTGGTTCTCCAGGCTCACCTGGTCCACAAGGCCCTACTGGAGCTCCAGGGATTCAGGTAAACTTGTAATCTTTCATTTAGATTAGAATAATGACAATCAACATGTTTATCGGAATCGGAATATGTATTCAACGTTTTGTATACTTCTCAGGGCCCTCAAGGGAAACCAGGTATTTCTGGGTTACCTGGTCCGGAAGGGTCTCCAGGTACTCCTGGAAATCCGGGTCAACAAGGGGCACCGGGCGACGTCGGCCCTCAAGGTGCTCAGGTTGGTGCCAAAAATATTATTGTAGCATTTACCATTTATATTTCAATATAAAATGTTAATAAGTACTATGGCAAAAACTTCGCAGGGTATGCTCGGATTTCCTGGTAGTCGAGGATTGAAAGGAGATGAAGGACCACGAGGTTTACCCGGTGACAAAGGAGACAAGGGAATTAGAGGTACGTATATATTTCATCCTTAATTCCACCACCAGGATACTAAAGATGACGACATAGATTTTGTATTCTAATTATTTTTTATTATTTAAGGCATCGAAGGAGAAAAAGGGGATATGGGACCAAAAGGAGAGCGAGGACTAGCGGGAGAACCTGGTCCTCCTGGAATCGAAGGCCCTGAAGGACAGAAAGTACGAAATAAATCTTATCGACCACAATGCGACAAAGGATTTGCTAAAACTTTACCAATCGACCGATCACAATTTGAGTGAATAATATGGTTTGTATTTTTAGGGTGTAGAAGGACCACGAGGTGAAACTGGGCCTATTGGTCCAGCTGGTGAGAAAGGTGCTACAGGTGCTCAAGGCCCACAAGGATACCCAGGTAGTCAAGGCGAAAAGGAGATAAGGGAGCATCTGGAAGGAGAGGCAGACGGGGTACTAAAGGATTAATGGTAATTACTGCTACACTACGAATTGCAAGAAAAAAGATGATGTTAAGTTTAATTATAGTTCTCCTAATGTATATATTTTGATCACAGGGTTTAGTTGGACAACAAGGAGATCGGGGTGAAACTGGACCACGGGTGAATATCTATTAAAACAAAATAAAAAAGTAAAATTGTCTGAACTAAAACATAATGATCGAATTAATTACTTTGCGTCATCCAGGGCTACAGGGGTCCACGTGGACGCAGAGGTTCAGACGGGCCTCCGGGGCCAAAAGGAGATACAGGTCAACCAGGTCCTCCGGGAGCAACAGGCGAGAGAGGACCACAAGGGTTAGAAGGCGTACGAGGATTCCCAGGTGCTATGGGCCCCCCTGGACCTGATGGAAAAGCTGGCTTGCCTGGCCCACCAGGAGAACGTGGACCAACGGTTAGTAACAAAAATGAATGACACTATCAGGAGCTAAAATACTTATGAAGGACTATCTAAATAAATAAATTATTCTAACTCTTTAATAGGGTGAACCTGGTGCAACAGGATTAACAGGACCCTCAGGCCCTGTTGGCCCACAAGGTCCAAATGGTGAGCCTGGGCCACCAGGGCCACCTGGTGCTTCAGGCATACCAGGAACACCTGGTGATGTGGGCACTCCAGGAGAAGTAGGGAAAGAAGGTCCACCAGGACCACCTGGCCCCGAAGGAAAACCAGGACCAGTTGGATCACCAGGCCCAGCCGGGAACAATGGAGAACCTGGATTGCCAGGAGCAATTGTGAGTATAAAATTAATTCATTAATTTGTCGCTGCTTTGGGAGAAAATAATATGGTATACAAATACACATAAACGTTGAAATAATTATGGTTAATGTGTAATATAAAAATAGTGATGTTTTTGTAACAGGGAATACCAGGGGCTAAAGGCGACTTGGGGCCACCCGGTCCCCAGGTATCAGAGGAGATAAAGGAGAACCTGGTGAAACTGGCAACGAAGGACCACAAGGACCACAGGGTCGTGAAGGCCCTCGAGGATCACCAGGACCAGGCGGACAAAAAGGCGAAATCGGTGAACCAGGCCCAGTAGGTCAGTAATCAATAGATAACCAAAAAGTTCGCACAAATAAAGATTTTGCTTTAAGGTCAACATATGTACTAATGTATTTTTGCTGTCGTATTTAGGGCCAATCGGTCGCGACGGATTACCTGGACCAAGAGGTTTAACTGGAGTACCAGGCCCAGTTGGACCACCTGGTGAAGATGGAGACAAAGGAGAAGCCGGACCACCCGGAGAAAAGGGATTTAAAGGTGCCATGGGAGAAGCTGTACGTACAACAAATCAGAAGATCTTAATTTTATAAAACTTGAACTAAAGATGTACTCAACATTTTTTTTTTCTTTTAAAGGGACCACCTGGCTCACCCGGTATTCAAGGCCTCCGAGGAGAAGCAGGGCCAGTTGGTTTACCAGGTGATAAAGGGCCACCTGGTGACGCAGGCCCTCCTGGTCAACCTGGCACAGATGGCGTTCGTGGCCCTGTCGGGCCCGCTGGGCCAGCTGGACTTCAAGGAGTCAAAGGACAACAAGGCTTTAAAGGAGATATGGGAGACCCTGGAGCTTTAGGTGTGAATTCAATGAATATAATTTGTTAAAACCAATAGTGATAGATGGTTTTCCATTAAAAAATAATGTTTTTTATGCTTTTTATAGGAGCAACTGGCCCAGCTGGTCCCGCAGGCCCACCTGGACGCAGAGGAGCAAAGGGTGTACAAGGAGAACCTGGACCCCGCGGAGCTGAAGGACAACAAGGAGATATCGGTAGCCCAGGACCACCTGGAGCTCCAGGTGTACAAGGCCCTGAAGGAAAATTGGTACGATACAATCAAGATTCCAGATCGTTGATCAAAATGATGAAACTTAAGTTAATATTACAATATATTTGTACAGGGACCTAGGGGACCAGTAGGTCCAAAAGGTGATGATGGGTTACCTGGATTACAAGGTGAAACGGACCTAAAGGACCACCAGGCCCAGAAGGTCCTAAAGGAAACACTGGACCTGCTGGATTTCCGGGTGAACGCGGAGAAACGGGACCACAAGGCATCAAGGGTGAGCCGGGATCAGACGGACCTGAAGGAAGCACTGGGCCACCAGGAGCACCAGGTCCTGTAGGGCCACCAGGAAAACCCGGAGAAACTGGCATGCCCGGCAATCCGGTAAAGTATAACTTTGAATATATTAAAAGTATTCCTCTAATGTATAATTAATGCATACTTAATGTACTTATGATCTGATGTAAACTTTGTAGGGTACAGAAGGGCCAGCGGGTACTCAAGGAAACCCTGGATTAACCGGAGAAAAAGGTGATATGGGCCCGAAAGGGGTTCCTGGCGAACAAGGACCTAATGGACCACCCGGACCACCAGGGCCAGAAGGACAACGAGGTCTACGAGGACTACCGGGTCCCATTGTGAGTATACAAAAAAGTACATTTAGAATAATTGAACGTGAGGCACTGAAAAAGGTTCAAAAAAACAATTTGAATATAATTATCTTGTCATTTACAGGGTGAAAATGGCGCTCCAGGTATAATGGGACCTGCTGGTCCTCCAGGCAAGGCGGTCCTCCTGGTAATCAAGGTATAAGAGGCGAAAAAGGCAACAGGGGTCCAAAGGGTCATATTGGTGATACTGGGCCAATGGGACTGAAGGGCGACCAAGGCGAGGTTGGCAAACAAGGCTTACCTGGCCCAATGGGACCTGCTGGCCCCAAAGGCGACATGGTAATACCACCACCATATTATTTCAGACCACCGTATCCGCCTAACCAACTGCATTCAGGAATTCAAAATTAACGCTTATTTCCCAGGGCCCAATCGGACCTCCTGGACCAAAAGGTGACACTGGGCCAGTAGGACCTCCTGGACCTGAAGGTCAACTTGGACCGAAGGGTTCTACTGGACCAGAAGGACGGCCAGGTACTCCTGGACCACCAGGAACCCCAGGACCACCTGGTCCACCAGCTCCAGCGCCACAAATACCCGCTGAATTATTCACATCATACACTAGACGGCGTCGAAGTGTGGAGTTGCAATCTATGGAGTCCGTCACTGAAGATACTTTTGAGGAAGGTAAGTAAAATCAGAACCCTCTCTCGATCTCTCCCGTTGACGAAGAACCTAAATACAGAATGTACAAGAGGACAAAATTAATCAACTTGGATCTAATTCAGAACCTTTACGTACCTAATAATGAAAACTCAACCTCATTCATGCTCTTTTCACAGAGGAGGACATAGAATGGGTAAAAGAAATCATGACCGGTGTGTTGTCTGCTCGCGGTGCACTGGAAGCAGCAAGGCGGCCTCGAGGGACCAGGAGTTATCCAGCATTGTCTTGTCGAGACCTCAGAACTTCTCACGTCAACCTGACTGATGGTAAGAGCAAGAACATCTTGAAATATTGATATAAAGGGTGATTTAATTGGTACCTAAATGGATAACATACTAAAAAAACAATTATTGGTAAATCACACGATGAGTCGTTTCGTGGTGAATCCCTCTCCCTGCATGATCAATAAAGAAGTCTCCTGTCCCGCTATCTCTTAATTTTTAACACCTAATGATGGGATTAGATATACATATGTATTGGCCTTCACGCTCCATCCCCAATTATGGCGATAATAATTATGATAATATCTAGACTTGGCTCACGAGGTTGTCGACATGTGGAATGTGGATTCGGCTATCATTGTGCCCACAGTAGTGTCGGCCAATGGGTTAATTCCTAACAGCCTCGAAATCCAGGTGGTTGTGAGTCTTCTAAGGTTAGAAGGCTGGCGTGGGGCGGATGGGTCAAGGGTTGATACAGAAGGCAGTTCTCCTTGAAACTCGCATCCTGGGGTTTCTGTTTCTGGAGCCCTAACCACCGGTAACTTGGACCGGACTGTGCTCCAGCTGGTTGGCTCCTATTTTTAAATATTATTCTTCTGTTTTTTTAGGTAGTGTTTAAATAATGTATTTTTTTTATAATTTTAGATCTACAGGGAGCCAAAATTCAATTTGTTATTTACCTCTTCCACAGGCTACTACTGGATAGACGCTCGCGGGGGAGCAAGCAGCGGACGGCCCATCAAAGTATACTGCAAAGGTCACAGCACCTGCATATACCCGGATGAAAGAGAACCAGCTGTCTTTACTACTGATCCTACTGCACACAAGTTCTCACAATCTGAGAATGGCTACAGGGTAAATATCTTCCTACAAACTTCATAGGGGATTTACATTAATTATAAGCAATGTTAGATCTAAACTTTACCTAAATTTTTCGAAATGAAAAACTTTATAACACTGCCTGAATCGAATTCATGTCTTTTTACTTAGTAAAAACATGCTATTATACAAAGCATGGATTGTTTTAAATAGACAGTAAAGAGCTAATTACTTCAAAGATAAATGTAGCATTAGAATCAATTAGAATAATAAATTAACATCAGATATTTCGAATGTAACATAACGTTTTCCGTAACTAAAATGGGAACTTATGTTTTTCAGCTTACATACGAGGGTGAAGGATCTGGTGCCATACAACTTCGCTTTTTGAGATTATTGTCGAATGGAGCGAGGCAGAACTTTACATATTCTTGCGTCAACACCCAGGCTCCTCTGCAAAGGTACCATTTTTATTATAAATAGAGGTACACTTGAGCGCAAAGAAATTGAGTCACAAACATTTTTCCTTTTTTATTTCTTTTTAAATATTTTCGGATACAAGTACGTTAAAAGGCAATTTAGTTACCTTTAAAATAAGAGCATTTAATTGTAAAAGGAATATTTATTAAAAGATAACTTTTCAAAAGAGGTTTCTATAAATTTTAAAAAATTCTAGTGCTTCCCTTTTTTTGCTCCCAAGAGTCCCAATGTCCCAATAATCTATTATAATAGAATTATATTATAATAATAATTATTATTATTATAGTACTGAATGTAATCAGCCTAGGGTCTGAATACTGCAATGCTACTCAATAATGTCGCGCATAGTACTGTCACTACAATATTTGTAAAATGATAGAGATGACACCATATTTGAGTAATGAGTACAACTTAAAATTGAGTAACCATTTAGTATCCGAGTGTAGAAGTTCGGTATACAGATAAATTACCTGAATACCAAACTACTTGGCCAACTACAACCAATAACAAATCAAAGAACATTTTATAACAACATGTAAATAGATTATTATAATAAAATTCTTCCTTATACGGTTTCAGGTCCGACATTCCCAGTGATTTGACGAGGCAGAACAACTTGAAACTTTTCGGTTACAATTCCGTCGAATTCCGTGAACCGCTATTGATCAGAGACGACTGCAAGGTACAGTATTCAGTATTTTATTATGTAGGTACTACTATCACCTCACAAGCACATTTCCATAATAGATACTTAATTAACTCAGGATAAAATCTAACGCATATGTTAGTATTTATTATACTCGCTTCTGCCTACGGCTTCGCCCACATTCCCGCCGTGGAATAAAAAGCAGCCTATGTGTTATTAGAGTTTTACAGATCATAATATGTATATCCCTGTTTGCAATTTCAACTCGACTGGCCCCTTTCACCCGATTTCACGTAATTGAGTAACAAACATACACACAAACATTTGCTAATGTGTTCACGACACTTGCTATTCTTTTTTGTGGTTTTTCTCCCTGTCCCTAAGGGGTCATCCTTAATTTACGTCACACGAGTTTCATGATTTTTTGCCCCTCCCTGTCCTTGTCACAGTTTGCAGAATTACGTACGTATAAAAATTATTGAATGAGAACAGCAGTTGCGAAATCAGTTTTATTTCTATTTAAATTACTTTAAAAAAATATTAATACCAAATCAAACAAAATAAAAAACATTAATACTAATTATATTTCGTGTTTTATAATAGTTTTTGAAATGTGACATCACAAAGTTTAGGATCCCTCCCTTCCCCTTGTCACACAATATCACACTTCGTCGACCCCCTCCCTACCCCTTAAAGTGTGACGTAATTTATGGACGGCCCCTAATCAAGGTTTTAACGTCATCTAGAACAACTTTCTTATAATTTTTGAGTATTTTTTAACCGACTTCAATTGATATTCCAGGAGGGCACCGGCGAAATAGTGCTTGAAATAAAGACATCACGTACTGATAGACTGCCAATTAGCGACTTCCAGCCTCTATCGTTCGTAGACGCTGAACATCAGTTCACGTTCACTCCTGGACCAGTCTGCTTCACATGACATTTGAACTTCATAAACTTTGCAAAAACACATGTAAATAAGGATAGTTTTAACATTATGTACTTAAGAGAGAACCTTTGTAAATATTGTAAATAAATGTTGTGACGACCTTTACTTTCATTCAATATTATTTACAAGCCTATAGCAAGATTAATAACGCTAGTTAGTATAAGCTCGCCCCAGTGCGTTTCGCGTTCTCGTGTGCGCTTTAGGGTCGTCGAGTATTGAGTGTACGCTCGCGCGCGCGCCGACTTCAACTCTCGACAAAGAAGGAACCACAGAACGCCTGACGCGTTGCCAGGCTGGCTTCAGTTCGAAGAGCAAGAGTAAGAACGGAGTGGTTAATAGTCAGTAAGATTCTGACTCACCCGCTCGTCTAACCCAGTCATCCAATTACTTCTTCATTGTATGATTTTCCCCCTCAACAAAACTAATTAAACCACCACAGTATGTATAAAATGAAAACAATAACGTATCGTTTCTGAAAGACGTATTTATTGCTATGATTATGATGACCGTACTGTAACTTATATACTTTAAAATAAAGTTAAAATTAAACTTACAATTAATATTGACATAAATCAACAGTATAACTTTTTTATAACTATAACCTGTAAACGTAAGTAAGATGTTCCAGTTTCATTAAATGATAATAAAACAAAAATAAATTATGTATTCGTTTCAGCGCATCCCAAATCAAATGCCAAATATAAGGCGCAGCGCAGACGACACACTATCCGTGACGCATTTTTTAGTCTGTGATAATAGAACCCATGCAATTATGCACATAACGCGCAAAAGGTCCGGCGTACAAACAATCTGTATCTAAAAAACTTGAACGCTTGCAAAATTGAAAGTTTACTTCAACACGCGCTGGCGTAGACGGCGCAAACTTTAGTCGGCAATCTGCATTTGCTAGGGGTGGACGTAACGCACGCTATTTATTATCATGGTGCCAGAGGTCGATGTAACGATGTTAATTCAATAAATAAAAAGCAAGAATAGCAATTTATGATTTGTCTTAAAATAAATAGCAACTTATCAAATGTAGTAACAGACATTTATAAAATTTGCAAAATTTTTCCGGATGTTGTTTCAGAGTTGTCCGTCTGGTAGATTATTTTAAAACATTAGACACGTATTTTTTATTTTCTTACAGAAACGAATACTTTCGATGATATATTGATTTGAAATGTCGCGTGACGTCACTTCTATGTACATTTTATACGTAGAAATGACATTTTAGCCCCCACTACTAAACTTTGATTCGTTTTATCTAAGTATTGTTTTATTATACGGCAAAATAAAAAAATACGTGTCTAATATTTTTTCATTACCTACTTACGGACTAATTAAATTTTTAATTTTCATACCCTGTCATCATCCCAATTGTGACTTCAGTAATCTTTCTCTAAATTCTCTATTTCTTTTTCTTTTGTGTACTTCATGTACAAAATAATACTTCGCGATCTCTGCACGATTTCCATAGCGTCTACGTCACTACAGCTAAGCTCTGCCGACAGAATGATCGAAGATAAGATATGCGTCGTGTGCGTTGACTCTGAAAAATCCGCGATTTTTTGTGCGCCGCAGACTCAATCGCACAAAAAGTGTGCTGACTGCGCTGCACCTAAATCTAATTTTAATTTACGAATGACTATAAATATCTTCATAAAAATCAGAACATATTGCATTCGATGTGGCGTAGGCGTGGTACACCTCTATCTACGTACCTACCTCAATTAGTTATACAAAACTAGAACTGACAATCAGATTATCCAGATATATCCTACATAGCCAGTATATTGATATTTTATAATAAATATTTATTTAATATAGTTATGTATGAACAAAAGTAAAATTCTTATAATTCAGCCATCGAAGATAAACCAACAAGCTAAACAAGTTGCAATATTTGTAGTACTTCAATAACTTTTATTAGTTTTATATTTGTTTATATATACATGCACACAGCACAACAAACTATACCAAACCAGTATAAACTGGCCATTGAATGTGCTGAGAGATCATTACAAAGCATAAACTGAATTTGTATAGTTCGAGGTGCAGCCGTGAATACCCCATACTAAGTAACTGCAGAGCACCACACGCGATTATATACATACATCTTTGGCTTCCTCGACATCCACGCATCACGTCACTCACACATACCAACAATAATTACTCTGCACTAACACTTCAGTCATATTTAGCAAAATAAATTGTAACTACCCGTTTAGGTACTGATTATAATGCTACTTCAGGTTTTCCTGTATGTGAATGGGCCTCGACCGTCTCTGTAACAAGAGGCTCATCAACATCCATAGGTTCTGGTGGATCCAATCAGGACAGACAGGAGCACTACTAACAATGTCCTCTTGTAATTCTCTGATGCACCATGTACTTCAACTTGTAATGAATCTGCCTTGATATTACCTCTGTTCTCTTTTCTACTATTTCCATCTTTAAATTTTACTTTATCATTAATTTCTAGGCACTAAGTTTATCCTTACTATTCTCTGTTTCAAATACTATCACAGGCAATTCATTATCTGTATTTTCTTCCGGGTTAACGGCTACATTTCCAACAACTGTTTCATCGATTGAAATGAGATCATCTTTAAGATTAATGCAAGTATCGCTAGGAGAAAGTGCGTCTACTTGAGTAGAGGGCGTGTCCACATCTTCGCAGGGTATTCAATCTCTACAGCAAGTGTATTGTGTTCTGCCTTCTTATTTTCGCCACTTTCGTTATCTGAGGACGCAAGAAGATTATCTTCAACGGATTTAGAACATTCCACAGTCATGTCATTTGCAGGGTTCATGTCAGTATCTTCCAAAACAAGTTCAATTTCATTACTTGGAAGGTCAGTTTTATTATTTAGCTGAACATCTAGTTTTTTAGATGACACACTATTCATTTTATCAGCTTCACTCTCTGAATAGCTCGAATTTTCGATACTAATTACGTCACTTAGTTCTTTACTGTCATTGTCAGAGTCCAGTGAGTCTGAAATAGCTATTAGACTATCAGAGTCTGAAGATTCCTGTGTGGATGTATCTTCATTACCTTTATGCAACTTTTGCAACAATTGAAGCTCATCTACATCTGACTCTAAATCTAAATCTTTACTATTTTCACTACTTACTGAAAATGTTTCAGCATTCTGAATGTCCTTGTCTGTATTTTTACTTGAAACCAAAGTTTCAGTGTCTTCTTTATCACCTTTAACTTCTGTTCCTTTAGTAGTTTCCTCTGTTAGACTAGTGTTAGGTTCTTCTAACGGTTGGTTCTCTTTTCCTTCACTAGGGCCTTTGGATATCTCCTCTATTAACCGCTTCAATCTTTCCTTTCTTTTGCCCTTGTTCTCTAAAGAAACACTATTATCATCATCATTAGCATCTTCATCTTCACTTTCTACTGGTGACTCTTCAGCTTCCTTATCTCCTATTTCTTCAGCTTCCAATTTCATTTGATTCTGTCGGTCAGCAAACCTGGAATACGCAGAATATTTCGTTTATTATAATGACCATTTTGAACATAATCTTACCAGTATTATAAATGCGAAAGTTTGTGAGATTGTGTGAACGTTTGTTACTACTCAAGCACGTCAAAATGACAAAATTTGGAACAGGAGTAGAATATTATCTGGAATACACATAGGCTACTTTTTCTGCCACGGGACCGTAAGCGAAGCTGCGGGCAAAAGCTAGTTTTGTATAAGAATACCTTGAAGGTTTTATGCCATCGTTTTACGAAATTAAGACAAATAAAAAAATTATGAATCACTTTGCATATAATAATTTTACATACAAAAACTTGAGTCATCTTAAATACCTTTTTAGAATAGTAAAATTTATAAATTAAATAAAATCGCACATACTTATTAAATATTTCAGTCTCTTTATTGGATGCGAGCTTTCTGTTCACTTCAAGCTGATGCCTCAGCTGCTCATTATTTTCAGCTGGGTCTCCTACATCTAACGTAAGTCTTGAAGCTGCTAGCCGCCATTCATTCTCTTGTCTACGCCTTTGTAGTTTCTTACCGCATCTTGTGAACAAGTCTCGAGCTGTAAAAAGTAAAGTTTAGCTTAACGGTGTTTTTTTATAAAACGTTGCTATGGAGGATAGGATTTTTTCTAGGATTCTTTCTTGTGTCGTGAGTGTGTTTACATACAAATGACACCCGGAACAATAATCTGTAAATCACGCAAAGAGTTGTTCCGTGAGGGAATCGAACCCGCCACACGTTGCGCGGCAGCCAGTTGCCAACCACCGCACCAAACGTGCAGTTGTTGATATGAACTAAAAATTATAACAAGAACAATATTAAATTTGTCCTCCACAGTCTGTGTCGAACTTGTATAATTTTTTATTGCGATTGTGATAAGATTTTAAGCAACTAGTATGAGTTAACCTTAGATCCTTAACTGATATCATCAGTATTTAAAAAATATATAATTATAATAAAGTCAGTTTAATAAACATATGTCCAAATATTCAAATGCTGCTTAATTTTATTTGAGCTTAAGTATAGTTCTGTCACTACAAATTCTTAGTGAAATGACAGAGATGGCACGATATTTAAGTACATAATAGTAACTAAGACAATATGGATTAGCAAGCAAAGTACTATATGGATTTACTTTAAATTTTGCATGAATATTACGAACAGGTCGGTTCAACATATAGGCTACATATTATCACGCTATGATTTCTGGTCGAAGTCGCGGGCACAGTAAAATATAAATAGTAAATATCCTTACCCTCTTCCATAATCTGTGCCTCGTTCCAACACAATTTGTCTTCATCATTTGCCTCTCTTACACATCGGAGCACATCGTGGAAATCTGGGAACGGCAGTGGAGTGCCAATAGGTACCTTTTTGTTGACCCACTTTTCAAGTCGTTTAGCCGGACCAGCCGGTTGCCCTGGTCGCGATTCCACTGTAATACGGGGCTCAGAAGGCATTTTTGTGTTTGTTAATTGACAGAATTTCGCGTAAACTCGTACCATCCTTTCTTTATACCTAGAAATAGAAAAATTAAAACATTAATCATTGACAATCTATAGACAACAAAAACCAGTTTTCGTGTTCCCTTTTCATCGATGCTGCGGATCCTTTAACAGATCTACAACATAAAACAAATGTACATCATTACCTCAATAAGCGAAGAAATCGGACGCCTAGTTTTTTCCAAAATTTTCAAAACATGACATTCTACAACAGTACACTTGACCTAGTTTTATAAATGTACTGATAATTTGATAGGCTGCTATGTTTATTCATAATTTACAATTACTCAATCAACTGTTCGAATAATAATAACTGTAGAGAACCTACTAACAAGTAATAAATAATTTACGGCGATATAAAGTACCTTTCAGTCATAAATAAACTGAGTCGTCTTCATCATCAAAGTCAACCTCATGTTCTTCCAATTTCTGTATAGCTCTGTGTAGTTTCTTTATAGTCTTCTCTAGTTTACGTATTTGCCTTTGACGTTTTGTATCAAACTCATTTTCATCTCCAAACTGAAACTGATCTGACTCTGGAAAAAACAAAATGGCAATTAACAATATAATTATGTTTATTACTCTTTTGAAACAAAAATCGATAGTGTTTGTTTGTCAAGTTTTACTAAAAAGACATTATAAACTCCATAAGACTCTATAAATACCAATGTGAAAGTTTCAAGTAAAAGCTTTCTTGTTTAAATTAACCCACAAAATACTTAACCCAATCAGAATGGCTCAAAAAACAACATGAAAAATAAAAGGCTTTCAACAATTAAATTAAGTCACATTTTATAAATATAACAATACATAACATAGTTACCTTCAGGTACTTTCTCCAAATTCACTACTTGTGGTTGTGATTTAGTTCTTTTTCTCTGCATATTAAGTTCATCAACAATATCTTTTATAAACAAATACATCTTTTCAGGGCTAGCTTTCATTGCAACTATTTTACTTTTAACCATGTCAATGAACTCCTCAGATTCTGTGTATTCTTTTGGGACTTGTCTGTAATAACCTTTGATTTTCTTTTCTACTATTTTATTCATATCTTCAGAATTTTCTAACTGGAAACAGACATCAATAAAGTTCTGATATACAGGATGAAATTCACCCTGGACACTAGTACTAGGCACTTCAACTGCTTTTTCTCTTGATCTCGAGTCATTTGATACTTTAGAAGTACCATCTCTTTTACTAGATTCTGTCTGTTCAGTCACAACACTAACTTCAGGAATATCATTATTGTCATCTTTATCTGCACTCTTTTTATTTAATTCAAGACCTTCCCCAGTAGGTATTTCAATTTCAATTTCTAGCGTTTTTCTACTCTCTTCATCTTCTTTAGGATACTCCAATCTCTTTCTACTGTTTGGAGATTTAGCAATAATAGATTCTTCTTCACTCCCACTGTGAGATCCATTCTTATTTGCTACTACTTTGATAGGACTGTCATCAATGGTAATAGCCAGTTCAGTACCAATTTCACAAGTCCTTTTATTTGTCATTGGTTTAATGGGACTATCCTCTATTGTTATTTCAATCATCTTAGGACCTTCTGGTTCTTTGTTATTCTCTTCTTCTAATGTAGAAGTTTCTTGTTCTTCTGGTCTTAAATACCATGCAGGGCCAGGAGGAGCTGGTTCATTGATAGAGCTTTCATCATCATCTAATTCAACTGTAGGGACTACTGGTTTTGTGTTTGTAATATTTTTATTAACTTTCATATAAATAACTGGTTTATGAGCAGGCTTAGGAGTTCTCTTTACAGTTATACTAGGTGGTAATTTGATTGGATTAGTTGCTTGATTTATATTATTCAAAACTGCAGGAGCAATATTTGCAATTTTTATTGGATGTCTAATAAAAGCCGCTTTGTTGGCTGGAGCGTTTTGAATTTTAACAGATTTAGGTAAATTATAAAGTGGTTTTGAAATCACTGTTTGTAACGGTTTACCATTGAGTTTAGTTTTGTTTGCAAATGGATTGGTTAACAAATTTGAAATTCTAGTAACAGTTGTTTTTTTCTTAGCTAAAGGGGTAGCTGGTTTTAATATTCCAGATGTTTTTGATGTAACAATTTCTTTTGGAGAAAATACTTTTGTGGCGCTGGTAATCTTTTCAGTGGCGTTGCTTTGGCAATAGTTACTCCTTCTGTCGCAGATAACGTTTTTAAAATAGGATCATTCTTTTTTGAGGGCCCAGATTTTCCAGGTCCTCCAGTTACTTTTAATTTAGTACTAGTAGGCTTTATTGTGACCTCATTAAACTTGTACCTTGGTATGCACACCATTGCATCTGGTTTGGGTTTACTCTGAAACAAAATTATTACTTCATCAAAACACTGATGGTGTTTATTTTAACAACTTGGTATGAGCAAATAAACCTCCCTAAACGTGAATGTAAAATAGTCAGAAAACATGATTGATACCTTTTTGGGAGCCGGTTCAGTGTCATCGTCCGAAGATCCTAATTCTATCACATCTTCACTTGCCATTATGCTTCAGTTATACATCCAACGAGGTTTCAACATTCAACATCAGAAAACATATACAAACATCAAGATAGAAATTTGCCCATTACACTAAAATTATAGTTCAAAGGTGGTTTACAGTTCAAATAATAAATTGTCTTTCAGCGACACCCAACACATCAGAATGAAAACGAAAAACATTTGACATAATTTTTGGGGGCTGCCACTTCATTGACGCTTGATTGAAGCATTATGCAGCAATAGTTGCCATATCTAAATAATATTATATTTTTAATTTTCTTTAACCAGCTACAATTCTTAGAACCTCTACAATACCTAATTTTTCAATTAAAATATATTTCTATTCAATTTTCTATTCATAAACACATTGATTTTCAACAATGACCACCTATTGTGTGTGGTTAAAATTCAATTTATTCTTCATTTGAAGAAAATGTGTTTATTTTTCTTTTACAGTCGAATAAAAAATACAAACAATTTAATAAAACTCTTGATTTCTAACCACCTTGTTGAATATCCACGTTTACTGTCAGTGTCACAAAAATTATGGGGTTTACTGCTTGGTGATTGGTCCATTTGTCTTCATATTTTTTCTTTTTGTTAGGTTTGCCAATAAAATAAAAGAGCTGATTATTTTATTTACAAATTGCAATCTTCCTAAATTGAAGTTTCGTACAAAAATTTAAGCTGTCAAAATAGATCGTGGTTTTATTTCTAATAATTTCTATTTTATCGATTAGTTAGGACAATGATTAAACTTTTTTCATTAAAACAACAAAAGAAAGATGAGGAAGGCTCAGCAAGAGCAGGAGGTTCACAGAAAAAAGCGTCAGCCGCTCAGTTGCGGATTACAAAAGGTAAAGTTCAGAAATTTTAACAAATATACGCGTTGTGTACTCATTGTTGGTATAATAATTTTGTGAGGATTTCCTACGCAAAATCTAAATAACCTACTTACAGTTAACTGTACGTTGATGTTAGGGGGTAGATTCTTATATGTTAACATCTAATAATTTTCTAATTGCTTCCTCCAGACAAGTCTTACTGTACTGGATGACTGAATTGTTTACAGTATTATTGGCCTAATAACTGTTTTTTTCCTTCCAGATTTGAATGAATTGAATTTGCCCAAGACATGCAATACAGAGTTTCCAGACCCAGATGATTTACTTAATTTCAAACTAATCATATGCCCTGATGAAGGATTCTATAGAGGAGGGAGATTCATATTTAGTTTTAAGGTAATGTCGCCTTGCATGAAACTGGTTTACAAATGATATGAAAATTTCAAAACCATGTTAGACAAAATAGAGCATTGTAAGCAAACATGTTTTATGGTTGTTTTGTGACCTATAAACTAGGAGACAGACTATAATGCTTGTATTTAGGTAGGCTTTAAGATCTATGAATCACAAGTGTTATTCATAACATTTACATTATTTGAAACTGCCTAAGACACAAATTTGTCACCCAAGAGTTTTGTTATGTTCTTGTCCTCTTTGATTTGTGGTATTTAGTTATTGTTCTCCAATAAGAATAATGTAATGATTGACATTAAAACCTTCTTTTATGCAAAGACCAACAAATATATCTTATAGAAAACCTTAGAAACCTGCAATTCATGTTTTATATATCAACTAGTGAGACTTACAGAACATAATGAAGTTTTCCTAATATTTTAGAACTATAATTGTATTGTGTATGTTTTCCTGCTATATATGTTTGAATTGGTGTTACAGGTAGGACCAAACTATCCTCATGAGCCTCCAAAAGTGAAATGTGAAACAGCTGTATATCATCCGAACATAGATTTGGAGGGCAATGTGTGTTTGAACATCTTAAGAGAAGACTGGAAACCTGTGCTTACTGTCAACTCTATAGTTTATGGACTCCAGTATTTATTCTTGGTATGTTTGTGTTACTTATGTCTAAAATATAACACAATTAGCTGGTATCAACAGCCTCAACCTCTTGTATGCTGTTTTATGAGGCACATTGTAACTGGCACAGATCTACATTCCGGCATACCACGGGTAAACTGTTTGTGTAAGGCAGAAGAGTAGCCTATATTAGTCTCCTACCCCTAGTTATACTAAAAATGCACCCACATTGTGTTGTGAAAGAAATATAAACAAAAACTTGCATTTCTAATATTAGAAAAGGCAACTTTTTATAAATAAATTATCAGTTCACTTTGCACAATGTATAAACTGGACCTTCTTGTTGCAAAAACGTAGCCTGTTAGCTAGAGCCTCTTAAATAGTTACTAATCTTCAGACACAAAGATCATAACTACTTACTATAAAGTTTGAATGACGATTTGATGTGATAGTATGTCAATTACACACACTTTCATATATAAATGCTTCATTGCGTTCCACAATGTTTAACTTAGCTATACATAGAATATCTATAATACTACTAAGACAACAATACCATAGCACAGTATAATTACATATTAATCACTACATAGTATAAAACAAAGTCGCTATCCACCGTCTGTGTGTCCTCCTATGTATGCTTAGATCTTTAAAACTATGCAACGGATTTTGATGCGGTATTTTTTAATAGATAGAGTGATTCTTAAGGAAGGTTTATATGTATAATACATGCATATTGCACCCGTGCGAAGGGGTGAGTTGCTAGTAACATAATATAAACAACACTTCAAAATTCCTGACAGATTTTTTTAAGGATTCCATGAAATAGAATTACAAACTATGTATGGTATTTTTTGGTAACTGGTTGTACCTACTTAATGAAAATCTTTCAGCCTTAGTATGATTTGTGTTTAAATTAAAAACATGATTATACAATAATTTCGACACTGATAAAAGACAATGACTAATCATTTCGAGAACTGATAAGTTCTCAGTGGCACTCTAAAAGCTATTAATGTAAAATTATGTCATGTATTGATGCCCAGCATTTAAATTAAAGGGGAAATTACCTTGTTTTCTTTATATATGGTGAAATAAAAATAAGTACCTATTTGTGTAACTATACCAGTATAGTTCTGATTCTGTGTCAACAATTTTTATCATAAATATTGTATCTTACTAATATTAAAATGTGTTGTTGTTTGTGTGTTTGTATGTATGTTTGTCACTCAAATACGTCAAAACGTTGAACGGATCGGGATAAATTTGGAACAGGGATAGGTTATGGTCTGATGCAGCTTTATCTGCTACTGCCCTGTCTCTGTGAAATTTTAATTTGTAGTTCTTATAACACCCGCTTAGATGGTTAGTAGGTGTGAAGATAAATTTATTATATTTAGTGACGTCTGTATATAGGATAGAAAACAAAATCGAATAAATACAAGCAGTCTACAAAGGTTGAAAGGTTTTCATCTGAACTGTATTTTATTGGAAACAGGGGCCCATCTAATGAATTTGCAACGGGTCCCGAACTGTATAGTTACGTCATTGCTTATAACACCTTATTGACTTTATGCTTTCCCATACTTCGCATGTATGACACATAGTTGACTAATAAATGAATGTTTTGCTTCATTCCTTAGATTATTATAGTTAACATACAAACCATAACATCACGTTTATTGTTTCGTAAGGATGTGCAGAGTATTGTATTGAAAAGTGCAGTTATACCCATTCTCCAAATTGTTATTAGCTCTAGTTCAACTTCCTAACAATGTCGAAGATTTTATAATAGAAAAAAGACCATAATGCTGTTCAGGTAGAATTGTGGGATTTTCTATCCCATGGCGGTAGTACCACCGCGACATTGAAATAACAATTCTTGGTCGTGAATTTCTTTTTTTTAATCTTTTTTGTCGTCTAAGTTAGCGATCGGTGTCTATCGAGTCGAGAGACCTCAAATTCGGTGAACTTGCGAATATTGTTATGTAGCTATTTGTGTTTTATAACTTGAATAAATATATTTGTGTTTTTTGCAGGAACCAAATCCCGAGGACCCTCTAAACAAGGAGGCTGCGGACGAGCTGCAAAGTAACAGGAGGTTGTTCGAGCAACACGTGCAGAGAGCGATGCGAGGCGGGTACGTCGGCTCTTCCTACTTCGAGAGATGCCTCAAATGAAATCGCAACACAACTGTAAATTAATGCTACCAACCCTATATAAATAAAACAATCTCACTTTAAATTAAAGTATTTGATTATTTATTCAACAAAAACAAAAAGTAAGGATTGACGTATTTACAATGTCAATATCATTTATTTGTATTTGAAAGAGTTCAGAATCCTATATTTTTATACACTATTAATTTAACAAATATTTTCTTTTTATTATATTCATGCGGATGTGCCTGTTAACGGCTAAATCTCGTAGAATTTTAAATTATAAACCACTAAATTAATTCGATTTTTTTATTTTAGTTTGTAAGTTTGCGTGTAGATGGCTCTTATTAGATTATTTTTAAATACACACGTAGATGGCGTCACTTGATAGTTTCCGATAGTAATGACTCTCAAAAATAAACTATCAACCCTTTAGGATGACAATGCAACTCCATGCTCCTTGCATTGACTATGAACATCCCCTAATATGCTCTCTGATTGACAAAACCAGTAATGTACTACTCAATTTTACTGTGTGGACCTTACGTATGCCACATAAGACACAAATTAGCTTGTACAGGTGGCAATAAGGTTTGACAACCCACGTTTACTACGTTACGAGACAGGCGAGTGAATGGGTCGTGAGACGAGGTTATAGTTGGTTCGAAGCGCTAACACAGGGCAACGGCGCCGTGGCAGAGTGGCGCGAAGTGAGCCGCGATCAAGGGCCGGCCGCGTGAGTCAGTCGCGCCGAGTGAGCACCGTGAGCAGCGCCCGAGCGCCAGTCGCCAGTGTTACTCTGAACGCCGAGCCATTCGCGCACACCCGTCACTCAGTACGCTTTCTCCACACGGCAGCGTGCTCAAGGCAGAGCTGTTTCGACACGGCACTCGGTTGCGAAAGTGTGCGCGATGATATACAAGTGAGAGCCGACATCGGACGCCAGGGTAACGCTCATCGCACACGGTGAGCCAGTTTGTTCGACGAGAGACATTCGAAACTCGCCAGCTGTGAGGGACGGGGGGCGCGCGACGCCGTCGGGTCGTACACGCGGGACCAACCTTTAACACATACTTACTTACTCCGAGAGAAGCAACGGAAACCAATTTTTAATGTGTCAAGTCAGTATAGCTTATTGCTGCTACGTCAGATCGCTGAACGCCTCGAGCAAGAACTACAAGGTTATGCAAATGAGTTCTGAACGCTTCTATACCAGGAATAATCAAAAGACCATTCATAACTTCAATAAACTTTAACGTTTACGTTGTACCTTACGGTGTATAAGTGCTTATCTATCGTTTCTCTACCTTAAATTATCTTTCGGTGTCGCGTTCGCTAATTGCTAATTACTGTGGAAGTCGAGTGATAAGGAGTGTTGACTGAACGAGCATTCGTCGTACGGAAATCAGAGCTGTTGTATCCAGCGACGACAATGGCGGCCCAGCAGGAGGAGAGCCTGCTCTCGCGATGCGAAATCCCCATCATCGACCTGGCGCATATAGGTAAGCACCTGCAGCCTACTACATGCAACCTTCACAGCAGCGCCGCCTGCGCCGCTCTCATCAGCGAAAGTCCTGCATTGAACACTACATAGGTATATACACCTCACTATACATTCACTTGGAAAAATTTTCGGTTAGTGCCTGTCGGTATTGCGTAATTTTAGTAATCAGTTAAGTATACCTACTTAATTTAAATTTCAATGAGATCGCAGATAGAATTTTTTTGTCAAAACTGCTTATAAAATGTCGAGGGAAGTAACATTTGTTAGCGTCAAGTAAAACGCGTCTACCTACGACCTTCCCAGCTTTATTAGAATTTTTATAATAAAGAATGTTAAGCCAGATAAATACAAATCCATCAAGTTGACTACCTGCCGACCCTTCGGTATAATAAGGGGACCCTCCCGGTGTCTCGCGTGCAACCCGACAGTCGACCGACAGCTGTGCACCGATGGTTTATTTGTTGTCATTAAACAATCTCGGCATCCCGCTCTCGGGTTCAAAGACCGGACACCCAGATCTGAACCGTTCATCGCAGTTCATCCGCCTAATTCCAAGATAAATTAAAGTTTTATCGTTAATTTATGTTATCCTAATGGCTCAAGTAAACTGTGGACGTCTAAAGAGGGCACTACCTCTTATGAGGGCTATAAATGTTTATTGTAAACAAAGGAGGGCTGCTTTGAAGCGAAGCGATGAGTAACTGGGATTTGCATGCGTTTACTTACGTTTACGTGTCCTATATTGGATCAGTTTATATTCAGCACGTGTTAAATGAATCAACAGGAGTAAACTAATCCGAAGGGAAATAGCAACTTATTCATACACCAATAATATTTACCAAATGCATTGATTGTCCAATAGTAATTGTCGATTTCTTTGTAATAAACTAGAAATTACCAATTACGTGTAAACGATCCACTTGCTAAGTAATAGATAATGTTGATTATGTCATTAACAATACGCAACAAGTGCACTTTCAAGATAGCAGACAATATGCATGCACTTAGCGATCTTATAATAGACTAACGTAGGTATTACTAGGTATGTTATGAAGGCGATTCTAATACAAAATTCCCGTTTAAAGAACTGTTATGTTACACTAACTCGGTATAAAAAGTTAAGTAACAGTTGGAAGTATGCAAGGAATCCTAGTTATTACGCTTCAACGTCAATTCTTATGTCAGAAAGTAAAGTAATTCTAAGCGAAGGAGTCATAAAAAGCATCCTTTGCAATGTGAGGAGGGCAATGGCCGATGGGCCCTTTGTAACTCCAGCCGAGCGCAGGCTCAGCGATATCAATGCGTTTGCCGACGCACCACGCCTTGCACTCGCGTGTCAGCACGCATCTAAACATAAAGCATTTTCTACAATATCAGGTCATAGTTTCTACTCATAATAAAAACTTTTCATTTACAATAAAGACGGAGTCTAATCGTCGTTGTAGTTTTCTGGATAATGTCCATGATTCACTGTCCATGGTGCAGTGACGCAGCTCAGTTATTGTTCAAATATCAACATTGAATTTCCAGATTCTTTCGGGTTTCAGTCATATCGATAACTGCGGTGGTGCAACGTCACATCCGCAAATTAGTTGATACCTATTTACGTAGTTAGTTATTGTTTAATTTACATAAATGAAATATGTCGAAAGAATTGGTTTCATTAAACTTCTTACTATTCATTCTGAGCTGTAATTAAACTCTGAATTAAACAAAACGATTGTTTAATGCTGAGACTAATTAAGATGAAGATAATTATTTGGTAGCCAATAATAGATCTATGTTGAAAGTTTTCTAATAAGAATTTACAAATACTGAAGAGATAAATAACATGGGTAGGTAGTAGGTCCCTTCTATGAACAAAGACAGTCGATCAAGTTACACCCAAGTGGCTTGTCACTGAAGGACAACAACGGATAAGATAAATAAACCAAAGTCGTGTTGCAAAATAATAATCAAAAACAACCACATGATTAGATTAGATATATCTTGTTTTTAAAATCCAAAGTTCTACGTAGGCACTGCTTTACTTATTTTGAAATGTTACGTATGTACCTAGTACATACATAAGTAATCTCGTTAGTGATACGAGTCAGTATTATCGAATGCGTTATTTCGGCGCTGTAGATAGCTAATCAACTTCCACAACCTGAAAGGTACCAAGTTTTTAAGCACACCTTTCAAATGACAGACGATATTCTCAAATAAAAACATGACATGCACTAGACAGCCAGAACACGTCTAAAATAAGTTTATCAAGAGATCGACTGCCTCCATAAAATAAAATAAACGAAGTCAAGCTTTCTAACTAATTACCCGGTTGATTCGATAAAAACAAACAAACACATTTCCCGACCCTTTGTTTTATATCAGATAACAAAACGCGATTAGATTTACCGTTACAAGCTCATAAAACCGTCACCGAGGTAGGTTATGTACACATAATACATTATACATGTATTTGCATAGCATTCAAAGCGCAGTGTTAATTGGTGTGTCACATTTGATCCTGGCTTTCGACCAGTGACCCAGATACGCAACCATTCATCACTCGAACGTTTGACAGACAAAAAATATGAGTTTATTTCTCTCGAGATGCTCTCGAAATGAATGTGTCGAGACAGAAATGACTATCAACTGTTTTGGAGTTGCATTTTTAAAAACCGCTTATGATTTTAGCCGTGAATCTGTGTTATGAATATGAAGAGCTTTTGAATTCCAGAATTCTGTCAGTTAGGCATTTTTTGTTTTGGTTTTTTCGTCGTCCATTTTGATGATCCCTACTTTCGTTGTATATAATCAATGTTGAATACTATAGGTAGGACCTATATTTTTCCATAATAAACACATCATGGTATAATAAAGCATGCTTCTATAAAAACTTGTAGAATAGATATAAATAATAATTTTAATCGTCTTAATGAATAAAAGATTGTCGTGTCCATAAGTAACGACAACCATTAACTAGTTAATAATTGGTTAATAATATCACTTTACCTATTAACTTTAATTACCACGTGCATTGAACACGGTGAACATGTGACCGGTGTAACATAGGTGGGTATTTCAAAATGTATATGTATGTAGGTAGGTATTTAAAAATAATAGGTAACGTACTAAAATGTCAGACAGATCATTATACCTACAGCTGAAATGTTGCATGTATATGTATTGTGTAAAAGATAATTTAACAGTCTAGCTGTCTGCACAGTATACCTAAATAGACCGAGTCTAATTGCTAATTTCCCCCATTATGTGAACCGCCTTATTGATGATGTCTCACGCCGTTTCCTAGACGCCAGTTGCGTCACGCCACGCGTTTTACAACCAACTGAGTATTTTTATCACTCTAAATTGCACGTCAATACAGCTATTTTCGTACAACATCGTTAACTCCGCTGAAAGTGAGTAATTCCGTAGAAATTGAGCCGTTAGAAGCTAGAGCGTAATTAAATGATAAAACTTTAATGTATTGCATAGTGATAGGTGCAAAGCATTCGTGCGTTCAACACGCAATTTATAATAGCGTGCGTTTAGGGTGTCAAGACCACATTAATGATTGCCTGACGTGGACATATTGTGAGCGAGATGGCATCTATTCGACAGCTGCAGGATGCTGTGATGCGATTTGCGCACGAAGCGTCTGCGCAGCTCAATATCCTGCGCAGGGCAACGCCATCGCCACTCAAAAACCGTAATAACGTTCCGCTACTTCCCCGAATTTGTTGAACTCGTTTATATTTCTTTTTATCTTTTGGTAACATGTTGCAAACGCTCCAAATCGGTTACTCGGCCACGCGGCTCACTCGCGCCGACAGACGTGTTATTCTGCTAAATAGTCTCTAATCACGAATTTTTAAACCAACACGCGGACATGAAACTGTTTAAGTCACTAGACAGTTATTAACGTACCCATATTAATATTTATTACACACGGAAACCGTTTATTCATTGTAGTCTAACATGTAACCTAATACGATTTTGCTAGTTGAGAATGCGTAGCTCTAAATAAACAAATTCGCAAATTAAGTGTGTAACTAACTACGTGTACACAATAAAGATAATGGAGCAGGTATTATATCACGGTTTGTGTCAGCACTTATTTTAAAATGGCTCTGAACAATATAATTTGCCTGTTATCAGAATGTACCTAATGTTGTTAGATATGAGGAAGTCGAGACTAATGGCACTTGACATGAGCACCTGAGTAGCTATAATATTGGCGAACAATTTTATGCATAATTTGAAGTAAACGATGGAAAATGCTGCACGAGGAAGCGGAATAAACTGTCACTATTGTTTATTACGACCCACTTAGATACTTCTAAGTTTCCTCCCTTACCGTGTTTTTAGAAGTGTAAAATACGACAGGAAATGTGTTGTAAAAACATATCATTTCGCGGAGAGGTAATCTTGACTTCCAATTAAAAGCAGCAGTAAAATAAAGTGGCAATGAATGAGGTTCTTTGTGGCACATTTATGACATATAGTGAGCATTTTATGAAGGAGCTCTTTCGGAGAAATCGCTACCAAAACGTGTGACAAATAAGGTTAACAAAGTTAATATGTTTTCCTTTCCTAACAATGAGCCTAATCTATGAATTATACCTTCGTCAAAAAGAGGGAAGGAAATGCACACACAGCAGGAAAGTCAATAATGGGAAATCCTTTTCATCGCAAAAGAAATTCTTAAATCACGGTTTTCCTTTTCCACACCCTTGGCTCGATAAACAACATTGTTTTACATAGAAACATGTATTCACAATGGCTTCTTGAACGCATTGTACAGTCACTTTATGTTCAAACAGCCTTTTGCGAATAAAAATATGGATCATCAATATTTATTACACTCAATACTTTCCCTCAGACGACCGACTTTTTCTGTAATGTAAAACAGTCTGGAAAAACAGTTGCATTAGGTCAAGGCTCGCACAGATTACAAAGGCTTAATCACCGGTGATAAAACTGAATAAGTTGCTAACATCTTTTACAGAATAAAATAAAGCTAGTGCGAAGTAGGTGCAAAAACGTATCTTCTTTTCAAGTTGACTTTTCTATTTACAAACAAGGTACATGCCTGGATTACCTGGATTGTCTATCTAAGTACAAGGATTTAACTGGAACTAGACCTTTCTAGCTGAGGTAGCCAAACGAGTCTATTACTAAGACTAAGAGAAAGCTAACTGGTAACAGCAATAAATCATTTTATTATTATTGCACCAGGAACAACATATTTTAAAATTTATATTATTCATGAGAAAAGTGAAAATGAAGTTGTCGCTACGAATTCTCGTTTTTCGTCTTTCGTTTAGTTCTTAAACAATTTGAAATTGTAGTAGTTTATCAATATCTAGGCAAACACTTTCATTATTATTTGAACACCCGATAATTGTAGCAAACAATGTTATCGTTCGATATATTTACTTGTAGGTTTTTGAACCGTTTGTCATATTATCACCTTCACGCTTTTTACGCACAATTTGATGACAATCTTTGCCTCACAATAACATTGATAAATAACACAGTATAGGTTGCACTGAACGGTCAAATAAATAGTTTTACCTGTCATTATTATTAACTAGCTAATCGCTTTATAAATATACTACAGACGCCTTTGTTTACTAATGGCACTCTTCTATGGTGTTGTCAATTTAACTAAAATAAATCAATTCAATTATCAATTGTCTTCGCGACACATTCATTTAGATGTCACATACTAGAGGCACCTAATAACTGCTTAAAAATCAGCCATCTAAGGTGCGTATTGACAAGCCTTCGTGGCCTCTTAACCATATTTGTTGAGACAACAGCCGACGTGTTCAAAACTTAACGACAAATTGCCAAAACATACTTTAAACTGTGAGTAAGAGGGTGTATTTTGGTATACTAACCGGAAAAGTACGTCCGATTTTGGCGGATTTTCCGGGTATGGGTGTCGATTGGTTCACGGTTTGTACATAGAATAGGTTGCCTCGAGCCAACCATTGTCCTCCAGCTTCGACAAATGCTGTACATCCTAATGACGTCCAACTTGCTATTGTTTACTGTACCATCTGTGTACATGAAATTCGCTGCGAATATTTGCATGTATTGTACATAACACACGTCATTAAAACATTGGAAAAGTTATAAACTTGTTATTTTCATATTTACGCAGCAGTTTCGTTTACAACAGTGTTGTTAGTCGTTGATGTAGCTGTTATTTTAGGCAAATCGCTGTTTTAGTAGCAAGTTCTTGAAAATGCCTGAGTTAAGGACCAAGTCTTTAGTGCCAATATTTAAGCAAAGACCTTTTTGAAGCAACGCATTGACCTTTTTGATTTCGAAATTCTTAGTAGGTGCTTGGTACATAATGGAGTCTAGACTAGAATGTTTAATGTATTGTTTTGACCCTGACATAACCACAGTACGACCAATAACATAACTGGAGAAAGTGGACATACCTAGGAACCTTTGTAACGCAACTTTTCCAATTCGATCGGGAAATAACAAATAGCATGTTTTAATATATTCAAATATCTGGATCTTCTCTTGCATCATAATTTTATTACTATCAAGAAGAAGTTCTTAATATTTTAAATTACATTTCGGGGTCGGGGGATTTCCAAACAGATGACGTCAATGAATAAAAACAAAAAACAGTTGCCTAACTCCCGAACAACATACAAAAAGTTCAAGAGCTTACTTATGAACCTAACAATAAACACAAGAGGGCAGCACTGCAAAGCATAACTTCGAAATTAAGGTCACACGTCAATCATTCTTATCGTGTATTAGATTCGGTGATTCGATGCATACATGCAAGTGCATATGCATCGATGCACTTACACCTTGAGCGTTGTATTGGTTCAATTTGATTTATGAGTAGTTTATTGAATCGGCACGTGTATCATGAATGCGTCCTCGTGAACAGTCAGTTGCACATACTACCCATGTAGGCATAAATCATGAATTAACGAGGTCTATGGCAGGCCTCTGTTTTCTTTCATGTACCTATGTACTTACGTAAATAGATACAGAGTGTTCAGAATAAGGTGTAGATATAAACGAACATACTATATCTAACATTACCTATCATCCTTTTTACTTATATTCGCTAGCTAAGCTATCAATCAATCTCCGATTCGTTTTGTGATCTGAAGAAATTTATTATCAGGCTTTTTCCGTTTTCGATGCATGCAAAAACCTTTGTGTTGCATTTTCCTTAAAGCACTTTATTCAATACATCTACAACAAATAAGTTTAAACGTTTCGAAAGCCATCAAACGGGTATTTCTTAGCTTCTGTCTTTGTCACTCCGTGATTTGTGTGAATGAGGCTAAACAAGGTTCTCCGTTAGAGTAACCGCTTATCGTTCAGCTGTGCCAAAATTCTATTTACTGCACTCGTCCAATTATATTACATCTTGGTCACTTTGTTTTGCTTCTACATTCTATCCTTTCACGATTCTGGCTCATACTTACATGACTACATTTAGTAGATCGGTTCATTTGTCAAAAAATAACAGGAGCTACAAAGCGCTGTTTACTGCACTTCTTGTATGGTTATTTAGCTTACATCACGTTCAATTCTTTGTTTTGATGAAACATTCAAATTCTTTACAAGTTGTTCTAAAAGTTCATGACGATTCAACAAGAATATAACTAATGGAGATTTATTGTTTCTATACTTATCCAAACATATATCTAGTTAGTAGCGTAGTGAGAGTCAACTGCCAAGTTGTTACCTTTACTGGCTTGCTGGAATAGGCCTATAGCACATATATAATATTAACAATAGCCAGACAGTATTGAATATAATACTTACTTACAAAGAAAATTAAAAAGTGTAAAGACGCCTGCTTAAGTATAAGTTATTTTCCTATAAAATATATCACGGTATTGATATATTTTATAGGAAAATAATTTTCCTTTACTGTTTATCTAAAACTCACTTCTAACTTCTAATAAACCGCGTGTCAAAATCCTGCTTTAGATACACTAATCCGTTGATAAAACCGGCACCGTGTCTAAGCTTACATAATTCGTTAATACATTGATACTATCAAAGCAATAAAATAGCTTGCTAATAAAATCTATTTGCTAAACTATAGGTGCTAAACGGACATTATTTTTCTACCGACTGGGCAGCCATATTACAAAAATAACCAATTAACCATACCATATATTGAAGTTATATTATTCAGATATTTTCGGTATGATGTGACTACTATGATGGCTGTGGAATCAGGTATCAATAAAGTACTATGTAGATGCTTGCTGAGGTTAAAGCCAACGATACACTACTCAGGGGATAAATGTCCTGCGACACTCGTCGCCAGCGACGTCGGGTGAAGTAGCGCGACGTTGCCGGAGTTTGGTCGACATATCTGGAAACATCAACGTCGCTGTGGTATCCGTGTCGCGCGTGCGAGGCGACATGTGTTGCACAACATTTGTCGACTGTGTATCCTCGACTTTAAGGGGGATACCTAAAAACATACATACTTTTTTAAAAAGAGTAACGAATAGAGTTTCTTGCTCGTTCTTCTCCATTCGAATCTACATTTTGGAATGAGCACCTAGCTTCACCTAGCTTCACTGACTTTATTTTGTAATTGTTGACGTTTCAAAAGTAGCAAATTTGAAATAAATGCTTTGACTTTGACTTAAAGTACAATACAAGAAAAAATAATGCTCGTTCAGAACAAACTTTAGAATCTACATAAAAACTTCGGCACACTTCTAATCTTAGGTAACCGGATTGTGTTTCTCTTGGCAAACAATAAACATTCGCAAATAGTTACTGCCTTAAAATAAATACAAGCAGCAAGAAATGCTAGCGGTGAACGGCACTTCGTAAATAGATTTCACTTTCCATCCTTGTCTTGTCACCTTGGTCTTTATACTGGTATAAAAATAATTGTTTAAAAGGTAATTATTCTCAAAATGGCCGCGTTGGTTCCTAGAAGACAGACTTATTAAATGTAATTGGGAAGGACGAAATAGAAATAACGGCTTTAAAGGTAGGTACTTATTAAACCTATTTATAGTATTAAAGAAAATATCATTGGATTATTAATCCTATATTTGCTTGGCGAAGGCTTGCTTTAAGGCCTGCATAAGGGACTTTTGTATGAAGGGCTTTGCTCAACAGCACAATGGCGCACCCTTAGTCCTTTTCGTAAATTATTCAATATGGTTTATAATGGATCTATATTGACAAAGAAGTGCCGCGTGCAATACAAAATTAATATTTTGTCTACAGGGTCCTCCTCTTCTAGAATAATGACAATAACACAGTTATAGTTAACCTTCCTATGTTCCTCTTGCCGGTAAAATCGAATATAGAATATCAGGTATCATCAATTCCTAATTAACAAAAGAATGACGCCAGCTTCTGCATTTAAAATGTTAATTACATGCCTCATTACGAGGTAACTAACTGTTAATACATTCTGCTTTATGTAATAGACAAACGAACAATGTTAAAATGCCTTCTCATACACCGACATCTTATTTCGAACACAATTTACATTATCTATTATCTACGATCAGTTGAGCAAATAAATGTTTAAATATGGAACCTGATAGAATTTCGAAATTCGAATTGATATTTCGAAGATACCTATCTAGGTATATTTTTTCTATTTTAAATATCAAGAGTATCAAATATTCGTATTATTATTCCATTTTTTAAAACAACAGAGTTTTTCGCATGTTTCTAGAAGTCTCTTTAAAATTAACACAGGTGCCTTGAATTTTAATTGCCTGTCTAAATAGGCAGATAAAAAAAGAGAAACTAGTCTAAAACCGAAAACGATGTTTTGTATAAGTGAGTGGATGAACAGGTAAGTATGTTCACCCACCATCTTTAGATATTAATAGACTTTATGAAAAAAAGCGTCCAAAATAGTTTAAACCTTGAGTCTAATACACTTAAGTCTCAATTCCACGTTTACCTCATTATCTAAGTACTTGTTAAAAGTCTATACATAGTAGGTCTGTCTATCACCTAGAGCCCGTTAGTCATGCTAATTTGAATCAGTTTCATTGTCATTAAATTAATGTTGAATAGGAAATCGATTCAATGACTATTCAAATTCGATTCTGTAGAACGCACCCTTTGTAAGTACCAACAATAATTACAAAGATATCGAAAAATATCAGTATTGTATCCGCCATTGTGTTACAAAGTTCACAGTAATAACATGTCAATGTAACTTTACAGTAAATATACAGTTTCCATAATAATTCCGTAGTATTTACGTTAAAACTTTACAATGTTTATAAGTAAACAATATTTCATTCAATTATAATTATTTATTACGCATGTATATGTATACGTATGTTTAATATTATGTTATTGAATAAATATGGCCGCACGATTGACTGATGAATCAATCTGTTAGTTTGTTTAACTGATACGCATCGAAATATAATATCATCAATCAAACGTACGATTGAATCCAAAGATATCTAGTAAACTTTAGATTGATATAACAATAATATCTTTATTTTCCTTAACGAAGAAAAGTCTTTAGTTTATGTATTTCACTTTTATTAACTATCTATCTGAGGTGTGGATTGAAAGACGATGTAGTGACAAGGATTGAAAAGGGAATGTTACGCTGGTTTGGACATGTAGAAAGGACGGATGAAAGTAGAGTAACGAAAGAAGTATACAGAGCGGATATGAATGGAGCCGTCGGTAGAGGGCGCCCTAGACGGACATAATATAGTGACCAGATTGGCGATATATTAAAGAAGGGCTAAATTAAAAGTACCCTTAACCGACGAGCATGCATGAAAAGATTGATGACTGTTAATGAAGCGAAAGAGGTATGTAAGAATCGTAGTAATTGGCGTTCCTTAGTCTCTGCCTACCCCCATGGGAGACAGGCGTGAAGTTATGTATGTATGTATGTAACTATCTATCTCTCCTTTTCTACCTTTGCTAACAAAATTTTGATTATGTTGTTCCCAATTTCAATCTCATAAAACTAAATAAATGAAGAAATAAGAATTATTGACCTCTATAAATCCCCAATTCCCTGAATCCCCAACAATTCTCAAATTACTAATCCCCAAAAGGCGGGTAACGCACTTGTTACGCCCCTGGTGGCTCTGATGTTTCAGCCTCCAGGTGCCCATGAGCGACGCCGATTGCTTACCGTGATTCGTCTACTCGTTTACCGGCTTATCCCATAAAAAAAACCTATTGCGCTTATTCCAGCTTGTAGTTCGTAGCTCAATCTTTTCATGACACTTCGTAGACCTTAGATAAAAAAAGTCCTCACAAGTAGTTATTTACTTATTTCATTGATTTAATAACAACATACAAAACAATAAGAGGTGTGTTACCTTATCAGACAGAAGAAATTAGAACGTATTTCTATCACATGACATTCTAATCTTCAATGAATGACTATCGTAAATCGCAACCGATAATAAGAATAAATATAATAGATAAACTATCTCGAATGTAACAAAGTCTAAATAATGCTATACATACGTTGACTGATTAAATATTTATGTTATAAATTTTCCTCAACATTTCTGATGGGAATTCCAATGTTTCTGAGAAACTGACTGGTTGCTTGTTGAAGTAGCTAATATACTTAGTAATATAGGTATGTCTTAGAACCGCAAAGTAATTAAGGACATACTGTACCATGTTAAAGTACTTAAATGTTATACCATTCTTATGCCGAAATACTGAAACGTTACTCAATTTTAAATCGTGCTTAAATATCGTGCCATCTCTGTCATTTTACAAAGAATTAATTTGTAGAGATAGAACTATACTTAAGCACGACTTAAAATTGAGTAGCGTTTCAGTATTCCGACATTAGAATGCTAATTATACCTAATACTTTTCAAGTATCAGTCTTTTTATTTAAGTGGTTGCAAGCGCCATTGCCGAGCTAATATAGCTAATAATGCCAAGTGCTATACTGAACTCTGGATCTTTTCTACATTAGAAAGTTTTTAAAAAGATCTAAGGGCCTACTCTTGTATCCAAGTCCAATCCAATAGTAATCTTAGCGCCCACTGCATCCGTATTGCGTGGATATTGAATAAACTAAATAGTATTGAGTTCGGCTTGTACAGTCGAACTCAATATCTCCGTACTCTGTATGCTATCTTAATTAACAGCTACGATAGGGGTTGTATTTGTATAGTTCAAAACTATACAACCCCTATCGTTACATTGAATAATTATTAAGATTTTATTGGATTGAAATTGCATTGACATTTAGTTTGGTTTCAAGAGCAGGTAAGCGCCCAGATTGTACAAAGAACGTATATAGCTGTTCAGTATCTACTTATCAAATGAGTATAGTTGTTGGTGGTGGAAAGAGCTGAAGATGTGGTGAAGTATAATAATACCTATGTAGTCTATGTCTACTAACATTGCTTAAAATAAGTTTATGGTCAGTCATTGAAATTAAAAATAACTGTAAACGCGACGTTAATTATTATTAATGTCAAATTGTCAATTATGATATGTATAATCAAAATTAATTTTAGGCCCGTATCTAATAGCGTACAGTAATCAGACGAAGGCATTGAACTAAAAAATTATATAATGGTAAAAAATAATATTAAAAAAGCTAAAGATAATTTTTGATACTTAATAATCAACCTCAAACTACGCAATAAGTAAATTCGAACCTTATTTTTAGTTTGCTAAAGTGTTTTTCTTTTACAATCAAGGTTTATAAACATTTCCTTGAAAGATGTAGTATACCTAAACTATACCAGATGGGTGATTCCCGTATGTTATAAAAAGTAGGTACGTCAAAAACAAAAATAAGACGTACAGAACCAACTTCGTGAAAACATACTGGTCGAAAAAATCTCGACTAGCACTACTTCTAGTGTTAGTCTTTTTTTTTATGGAATAGGAGGCAAACGAGCGGCCTTTGACACCGTCAAAGTTAACATATAAAAAACTATTTTTTTTCTGTAAAGCTTACATCAATACGACCTATTTAATTTAAGATTTGTGTAGACATACTGATACTGCCATTTCTGAAAAATCCGAGCAGAATTTCACATCCTTATCTATTATTAAAAATCCTAACGACATGAACACTAAATAACATTTTCTATAATCATGTCCATGTCCAACACTCTCCATACATGCATTTATAATGCTGAACTTCACAATAGATTTTCCTAAACAAAAAAAAAACTTCGACGCTTTTGAACTCAGCCAAATAGGTATCCTAAACAGCTGACCTAAATCTAAACCGACAGCTAAACAGACAGTTTGTGTACTATTAGTGAATGAATCACGTAAATTGTATTACTACGGTACATCGAACGTAAACACACGTACCTACTACGTAGAGAGCGTCTTGCCAACTGTTTCATGAATGAAAGTAAATAAGCACTTATGGTGAGTAAAGAGTATAAATAGCTAATAGTATGTTCACATATTGCTATTGGTTATTTAGGCTGTTTGTCGTGTTGACCGCACGCTGACCGTCGGCGCTGACAGCCGAGAAATAATTATGAACACAGAACCGAGCGCGCTGATAGCTACGCGGCATTCATAAATGCTACCTAGAAGTTCATACATCTCGACTATCAGCGCTAACGATCAGCGTGCGGTCAGCGTGTCACTAAAACCAGCCTAAACTCTGAACATATCGTCAGCATCGTCTTTTGTTTCTTACACTGTCAGACTGCGTTTATTTCAATTGATCCATAAATAGGCTAAAATAGGCACTTTTCGATGTGTTTAGTTTAGTACCTTATTCTTGACCTATAAAAATACCTAATACCTGGCGACGTCACGCAGCTCACTGAGTCGACGCGACGTCGCCGCGATCGCGCACGCTGCTTATGAGGAAGAACCCCTCTGCGGTTCGAAACTAGTAGAACTTTTCTCAGTATATTCACGTGAGTAACCCGCGATTTTAGTTATTACCTGATGAAAGTTGAATGTTACATATTCCTATAATATGCGCAATTTTAGGCACGTAATAAAACGTATGATGTTCTTTATGTCTAAAATGAAAGCTAACAAAATAGTCATCAATCTCTTAGGCCATAAATTGATAACTACATAAACTAATAAAGATAGAACAACACGCGTTACGTAGATTATCTAATCCTTATTAAGATAACTGACGTATCGTTCATATTTATTTATGTGTAGATAAAAAATATGAATTGGTTTTTTAATCAAATTTAGTTGATGACTTTCTTTATTACCCTTGTGTTGACTGATCGTCTTCGATAGCAACTAACAATTCGGTACCTATAGTTATTGTCCATGGCGTTTACATTGTTAAACTTTGATCATTACCTCTATATATATTAGATAGTGCCGTCACTATACCGTTCGCGGCCGTTGCAAATTCACAAGATAAGCCCATACATACATAACCTCACGCCTGTCTCCCATAGGAGTAGGCAGAGTATATGGAACGCCAGTTGCTACGATTCTTAGATAAGCTTATCTTCCCATTAAAAAAATAATAGTTTAGATGAGAAGCTCTGAACTAGGGTCCCCCCGGCTTGGGGCCCGCAGCAATAAGTACATGGATTTAGATTACCGTGTAGCTAGAGGGCAAACACCCATTTTTGGCTTTGTCATGTTCTTGATAAATATTTAGTGAGAAAGGTGACCCTGTCAAAAGCGCTTTTAGTGATTAACTATCTTCTAGAATTAATAGAATTGTTTTACTACATTAAAGCATTATTGTTTACAAAGACACCTTCTTACCCACTTAGGTACCTACTGTAAGTATAAACGACGATCTACATTAAACACTAACTACAAAATAATCAGAAACGCAGTATATTAACTTTTTAACTTACGCTTCAATATACCCAACAATATAAATAAGTATTGAATAATACAAAACATATTTTCTATCACCTCAAGAACATTGAAATTGTTAAATCGCCTTGTACCTACAAGCTAGCACGACCAGAGTGAAGGTGCCAAGTGAATCCTCATTCGCGTGTCAAGGCAACATGTACAAATACGGATTGCAATTCTAAATGTTGCTACTTACGTCACAAAATACAATGCATTACCTATCATTTTGGGGTACTCCGTCGATAATAGGGAAAATTGTACATGGACGGACCGTGTTTTACGTGGAAAGTGTATGATCACATTGTCTGCAATCTGCATACATAAACTTGTACGGCAATACTGGTGTATGGTAATATGGCTAATATGGCAATATCGGTATATGAAAATATGGCAGAACCATTTTTGGTAACATGACAATTGTAATATGGTAATATGGCAATATCGGTATATGTTAATATGACAATATCGGTATATGGGCATATGGCAATATCGGTATGCGGCAATAGGCTCACTCCCCATTACATAGGTCTCACAGTAACGGGTAAAAGTGATTTTGAGAGTGACTGAGACTATAAAAATGTAATACCTATTCCATCAAAATTAAAATCTAGACATTGTGTAATTGAGCCGCGGAGGGATTAACGGGTTGCTGGGGCTCCGGTTTGAGGTGCAGGAGTAGGAACGAGGTGGTTTTTAGTCAGTAAGAGTCTGGTACTCCATCTCGCCTCGGTCTGGCGGGAAGAATCATTGGATGTTTATCCCCCCTCAAAAAAGACCTTGTGTAATTATCTACGTAGGTGTTATATTTCATTTTCTTATCTTCTATCTTCTATATATATATAAAATTCAAAGGTGATTGACTGACTGACTGACTGACATAGTGATCTATCAACGCACAGCCCAAACCGCTGAACAGATTGGGCTAAAATTTGGCATACAGATAGATGTTATGACGTAGGCATCCGCTAAGAAAGGATTTTGATAATTTCCACCCCCAAGGGGGTAAAAAAGGGCATGAAAGTTTGTATGAAACTTTGTCAGTTTTTAACTGATCGAGTTGAAATTTGGCATGCAGATAGATGTTATGACGTAAGCATCCGCTGTGAAAGGATTTTGATAATTTCCACCCCCAAGGGGGTAAAATAGGGGATGAAAGTTTGTATGAGACTTTGTCAGTTTTTTAACCGATCGGGTTGTAATTTGGCATGCAGATAGATGTTATGACGTAAGCATCCAATGTGAAAGGATTTTGATAATTTCCACCCCCAATGGGGGTAAAAAAGGGGATGAAAGTTTGTATGACACTTTGTCAGTTTTAAACCGATCGGGTTGAAATTTGGCATGCAGATAGATGTTATGACGTAGGCATCCGCTGTGAAAGGATTTAGATAATTTCCACCCCCAAGTGGGTAAAATAGGGGATGAAAGTTTGTATGAGACATTGTCAGTTTTAAATCGATCGGGTTGAAATGAAATTTGGCATGCAGATAGACGTTATGACGTAAGCATCCGCCGTGAAAGAATTTTGATAATTTCCACCCCCAAGGGGGTAAAATATGGGGTGAAAGTTTGTATGAGACTTTGTCAGTTTTAAACTGATCGGGTTGAAATTTGGCATACAGATAGATGTTATGACGTAGGCATCCACTGTGAAAGGATTTTGATAATTTCTACCCCCAAGGGGGTAACATAGGGGATGAAAGTTTGTATGAGACTTTGTCAGTTTTAAACCGATCGGGTTGAAATTTGGCATGCAGATAGATGTCATGACGTAAGCATCCGCTGTGAAAGGATTTTGATAATTTCCACCCCCTAGGGGGTAAAATAGGGGATTAAAGTTTACATGACACTTTGTCAGTTTTAAATCGATCGGGTTGAAATTTGCCATGCAGATAGATGTTATCACGTAGGCATCCGCTAAGAAAGGATTTTGATCATTTTCGTAAAGGAGTAAAATAGGGGGTGAAAGTTTATATGAATCTTTGTCAGTTTTACTCCGATGGAGATGAAATTCGGCATGCAGGTAGATGTTATGACTTAGGCATCCCCAAATAAGGATTTTGATTATTTCCACCTCCAATGGGGTAATGTAGGGGATGAACGTTTGTATGAAGCTTTGTCAGTTTTACACCGATCGGGTTGATATTCGGCATGCAGATAGATATTATGACGTAAACGTCCCTTTAGAAAGGTTTTTGAACATTCTCACCCAAAGGTGGGTAAAATAGGGGGTGAAAGTTTGTATGATACTTTGCCAGTTTCAAATTAATCGGGCTGAGACTTTGCATGCATAAAGTTACTATGGCATAGGTATCTCCTTAGAAAGGATTTTGATAAATTCCTCCCCTAAGGAGATAAAATAGGGAATGAGAGTTTGTATAAATCTTCTTAGCCATTGAATTTAGAATCATTGAATCTTTTTGAATTACATTCGGTAAAACGATGATTTGGGACCTGGGTAACGTTTGATAGTTTTTATCACAGATGTCCCACGGGAACGGGAACTATGCGTCAATACCCCAGGACTCTCTAACTCTTAACCATTGAACTTATTTTAGAGAGATTCGGTACAACAATAGTCGATAGAATAGTTTTTATTACTCAAACCTTACGTGATCGGGCACTGTACTGGTAAGATCCCTGTGGGATTATTTATTTATTGAAACTACGATAAATCATTTCAAAATAGGTAAATCTTACTTGGGCACTGAATTGATTCTGGTTAATTCTGTCAGAAGTCATTAATCTACGCGGACGAAGTCGCGGGCAACAGCTAGTTCTTTGTATAAGTAAATAGCTTCCTAAGAGGCTTTACATGATTTACATTTGATAAATACATTGAGCAAATATTAATTGGAATTTCTCGTATTTTATGTATAGATGTGATGTGTTCAAAACAAGTTAATAGAAACTATAGATACCTGAAGTATTAGTTTGTTACATTCAATTTACTAAACATATCAATGTAAAAGTGATTCTTTAATGCCGTAATTTATTTTGATATGAGAAATTTAGTTGACTTCACATATTCATCAATCATTTTAATTCTTCTACCTAATCAATATTCATTAAATCTTTTCGAACTAATATTTATTTTATTTACACTAATATTGTTATCACAGCTATAATAACAAACGATTACTGAATACCTGAAAATAGGCAATGATTACTTTTAAATTGTATATTTATCACATGTAGAAAAACCCAATTGACTAATAGGTTTTTTTACCGAACATTTAGTAGATAGTTGCATATTTATTTAATAACCGCAGCCGAAATAAATTGGTTGTTGTGTGGAAAGAAATTATATTTTCCTGTTCGACACCGCATTACCTTTTAACAAACATCAGTGATGTGTTAAGGAAAAATATTTTAAGGTAAATCTGAGAATAAATTTTAAGAGACATACGCTTGTGGCATTCTCGCGAGTTCTACGGATCGTAGATTGCATTCGCAAGATATTTTATAATTTAATTGTAATCAATTATAAAAAGGTTGCATTGCTATTTGAATAGGAGTTACGTCCAATCCATTTTCAAATAGATAAATTGTTATTAAGGTTCTGATAGACAGTTTGCAACAAAGTCCAGTGGCTTGACCAGTAACCTATAGCAATTAATAAAGAAGGACTATGTATGCTGCACACACGTCACACGGAAATCACGTGAATAAATAAATGCCGCGGAGTACTTAAGGGGTTACCGGGGCTCCGGCTCGAAGTGCAGGAGTAGGAACGGGGTGGTCTTTAGTCAGTAAGAATCTGACACTCCCTCCCACCTCACCTAGGCGGGAGAAGTTATTCGATGATATCCCCCCTTAAAAAAATCCCTTATTAAAACCTTAACATTGTGGTAACCAAACAATAAATAAGGTAAAGAGTTAAATAAAGACTATAGGATGCAAGTGGCGAGATGTTGTTCGACGTGTAGGACCAAGGGGGAGGCCTTTGTCCAGCAGTGGACGTCTTTCGGCTGTTGAGATGGTGATGATGATGAAAGACTATAGGAGTGAAGACTACTTATTTGTCCTGTAATATTTATGAACAGTAAAATATTTATGAATATTTACAAAGGTCTTCTTTGACGAGTACTTTGATGCCTAATTGAGGGGATTTTTTGTCGTTTTCTTTCTTCTTTTTTTATTCACTGTTTTAGTTAATTTTAAGTTATATATATTCGTTCGTAATAGTGTTATTTAAGGTTCTTATATTTAATTTAAATAAAGTCTATCGAAAACAATCCCTAACACTTTACGTCTAATGCTTGATCAACAGCTTAATCTCAACCAATTCCTCGAGAAGGTCCAAAATTTGACTATAGTATCAAACATTGTTTCACATCACAATTGCTTATAATTTAGTCAAGCTGTACAGACAGACAGGCAGACAGAATTGACAGGGGGTCTAACCTTACAATGTGAACGCCCTTTTTTGCAAGGGATTCGGTTTGGTCCTTTGTTCCGACAGACCTGACCTCGGTCAATGTCTCTCCAAGGACAAAGGGTCAGTAGAACTGATTCCATTCCCCTTCAGTGTGAAGTTATTGTTAAACAGTTACTGTTTTGTATTTTTATTGAGTAGCAAGTTCTTTGTGTTTGAACACGTTTTGTTAGTAAACATGTTATTTTTATTAGAAGTTCTTGTTGTTAAGTGGTGTGCTTACCTAATAGAGATGTTGAGACCTAGGCAACTGGTTTACAAAATTGTTCTATGAAATTCGGAGGTCGATGACGCAGATGTTCTAGTTTTTATGGGGACTTACATTTTTATTTGTGTTTCGTTAAACCAAGTGAATGAATGAAAGTTTAATGTTTAGTGATAATTATGTAGATTAATAGTTACCTATTGACTACTGAATAAAGATTTTAAAATATCATTAGTACAATAGATTTTCCAAAATAATCTCGCACATTCAAGTTTATTTTAGAAACCTATATTTAGTAGACATCGTAAAAACTGAATTTACACGCATCAGTTTTCACGGAAAATAATAATAGTCGTATTCAATGTCATACATAATTACTTATTTTTTATTGTAACTTCTTGGTACATTAAAGGAAAACGTGACTGGCCATAATGTTCCTACATGATATAAAATGAATATTCAATAATTCGATACCGGCATGTGTATAGAGTAATAACTGGCTGGATTAAAAAATACAGGACGTTCAACGTTGGAAATAAAAAAGAATAAAAAGATATAACCAATAACAATTGCCTAAAGAATTTTAAACAATCGTACATTTATCGTAATTAAATATTCTTGGTACCCTTTACGATATCTTAGTCAATAGTTGAATGAGCACGTTTTTAATGTGATTATACGTAATGAGTACATAGTTGAAACCTTTTATTTTTATCTGTGACTCTTCGTGTTGACGCAGACAGGTCATATCTACTAAAACAATGGTTGTAGAATCCTTTTGTTCGCACACTTCCGTCTGACACACGAACAAAGATATATCTAAGAAAATAATTTTCTTAAACAAAGCCAAGTGGAACCAAAGATGTATTTTCTACGGAGTTTGTATCTGCAGTAAAAAGGAATAATAACAAAAACATATTGTGACTAAAGTGTCGTTTGTGTCACAAAAACAGAATAAAAATAGCTACCAACTATGTTCAATATAAATTCTTAAATTGGCTATGAGTAGGTACAAAAGAATGGCAGTTTATGGAATATGTGAAGGCGGACTAGTCTTTGTTGTTTATTAAATTACTCAATTGGTTTACTGAATTAGTTTCTACGATATTTTAACAAAAGCAAGTAAGACTTTTTCAAAGTTATTAGTCTAAAACTTTCTCCTTTGACAAAACTCCTTTCGCAAATTAATTATGACAGTCATTATTCACTTCAGAAGGATTCTATAGGTAGAAATCTTTAGTGAAAGTAGATATCTTTAGGTATCATATTCCTGCAAAAAACTTCTTTTGATTTCAAAAGATTAAGTTTTCGAAAACTGTAGATAGATATCTTTATTGAATGTCTTCAACAAATCGAACAACTGAATTGAAATTATCACGAACCTCATCAATCATTTTTTTAATCTGGAAATTCTAAAACTGGAATCCAATCACATCATTGTTGCTGTTTCAGAAACGTGTTTTTGCATTGCCTTCTGGTCTCTGATAAGAATTAGCATTCACGTTGATCACTGCACGTGTCCAATGTCGTAAAGCGAATTCTTTGTAAACACCATAGGTACAGTCTTTGTTGATATCCACAGGTAACTCAGTACTTGGCACAGGAAGACAACGTTTTAGAAACACAGATGTTCAAAAATGCTTCTAAATAACGTTTCGTTCGTTCGTCTAGCGTTCCCTAAAACGATCATGTCGTGGGAAAAAAAACCATTCATTTCCTTTGTATCAAATCCACTGTCGACAAACTACGCAGTCCCCATTCCGATTGAATAAATAATCGATATTTTTACGGTTATTTTTAAAGTAAATTCACTTCGGGACGTCATGGTATAATCTAGCAAGCTGTTCAAGTTCTTTTGTCAAAGAATTGTGAACACCATGAGTGGTTACCGAAAGTCTAACTTTGCGTGTTTCTTTACAATAAATAAGATACGACCCCTCATATTTTATTAATAAAACACTGTTTAGAATATTGTTAGTTTCTTTTTTTGTTAGTTTTTTTTTTCTTATAAAAACATACCTAGCTAGTTTATTACAAAAAGTGCACCTAACGTTCGACATACGATTTTATTAGCTCCTTATTGAATTATTTCGTTACTAAAAACCTAATTGCGTATAACAAAGCACGATAAACATAGTTACTCAGTAAGGAAATACTTCTAATTAGTTTCAAATGCGTTTTGAATTAAATTTACGTGATTGAAAAATAGTCATATCCTGTTTGCTTCTGTGTGAGTGTGTATGGTCGTAATATTAAACTGTCAGTGATCTTATCTATCTGTTTAAACCTACTTCAACATTTCCAAGAAATTAGATGAACACCCATCAGCCTGCGAAGGTTAGCACACGTCTCGTGACGAGGTTACCATATTCAAATAAAAAATCCTAAGAAACGAGGTGTTGCTGTTTACAAAAAACAAACGAGCTTGTAAATATTATTGCAGTTTCCACCTTCTCTTGATATTGAGACTTAAGTAGCATTCATTAAGTTCTTTTTTACTTCAACCATTCGTTTACAAATATTATGGTATATAATATCCAGTTTTTTTTTTCACACAAAATATAAGAACATTTTTTATTTTGTAATTTACCTTCAAACTTGGACGAAATAGAAACCCGTGTTTAGAAAGTCACGTTGCAGAATAACGGGTAAAATATCGTCCATTTTGTTTATTTAGCGTGTCATACAATAGAGCACGCAGCGTTGCTGGCCCCAATAAAGTCATTCCCACCATATAGGTAATGCTTGAAAACTGGCACAGCGATCCTTATCGGTCAATTACTAGGATTAGCTCACAAATGCTCAAACGGCAAGCACTTGAATAAATATACCCATTCAATTTTTATCGAGATCCTATGCACGCAACCCGTATGATGACCAACCTACGCCCTATTCAAGTAATTACAATAGATCTGTTTATTCTACGCTGCCTTTGTTCAAATTATGCATTACCATTGATTGCAACCCGGTTCTTGAAAAACGATAAGTACTTAATCATAATTACTAGCAATAAAAGGCCTCACAGATAAAAGGAAAACAATTATTAGATTTGATTATTTTATTATTGGGTTGACCCAGTATCGCCCCTTGCGGCAGTCCATAGAACTTCAAATCAAAAATTGCCATTATTGTTATTATGAATTGCGTGTGAATTTGTTATCGCAGTAGTATTTATTATTGGGGTAACCTCGTATGATATGCCTGTAACCTGCTTCCTTATCTTCACTTAATCATAACCATAAAGATAGATTTGATATGAAAGTGTCAAGTAACTCAATCAAAGGTCTCTTCAAAAACTTTGGACTTTAATATTTTGAGTAGGATTTATCCAAATCCATTCATTGAGGCTTAGGATTAAGAAATTGCCTACTTTCTAATGGAAGTTATAAATCAATCTGAACGTTTGGTTTACACGTAGGCGTTGATCTAGAATCTAGATAGGTTCAGTTGTAATTTGTCCTACATTGTAACAAGAATCGCATTTAATTCTTACAGTATTGTTTTCATCTACATCTACTTCTATTTCAACTAGAAAACTACGTATCTACAATATATTCTTTCGTTTACCGAGCACACCGATGTGTAAGTATGTATTGACGAATTCTATTAACATGACATAGTTTTCCATTCTTCCTTATTTCCCTTTTATCTGTTCCTTCGCCATCACTATCAACTATCACTGATCTAAAATGTAAATGAATTGAACCCGGTCGTCGAATATTCTATGATTTTCTAATTCCTGTTTATAAAATACTTCTAAAGACGTTCACAAAAATCCAGTGTGTCGACATTTTAAGTAGGTATCATAAGTAAAAAAAAAGTAAATTAGCAGACCATAAAAATATAATATTATTGTGTATTACGAACTTTTTTTATTATAGTGCGACGTCTAATATCTGCGTCATTAACCCGTGGAAGTTGATCTGTATCTTTTTCATTACGATAACCCAATGTAAAACTTGTCAGGCTTCGTCCTAGTTTACCTCATTGGTATCTTTAATTTATTTTTCGGCTTCTTTTCCATTACCCATGTTGATGGTTTGATTACATTGTTGCACGCCTCACTGCGTGATCAATCTAGGATTTTCTGCTATATTGTCTTTGTTTAATCAGTACCTTCGCACGGTTTACCGCAGGTGCATTGAAGTAATTCGATTCTCATAAAACGGAATGTAATACACATTTTACTTTGGTAATAAAAATTTTAGTGGCAGTAGCTTTCTCCCATCTTCCAAGGCGTAACTTAAATGTGACTTTATAATAATGACGTGTAACTGTAAGACTCAGTAACAGAGACCTACTAACCTAATCAAACCCACAATAGTAAAGCGGGCGTGCGATTTCGACACGACACCCGTTGCGGATACCGCCTAACAACTACTCGTAAAGTGACATTAGTCATAGCATGCTGTTAGATTTATGTACCTAGTTACCAACTGCACAGTTCTAGGTATTTCCAAAGGCATGTAATCGATTGTAGACCATATATAAACATTATATAATACAGAATGCATTGTTTTATAATTTCGCGCACGTGATGAAATCCACAAAGGACGTAGGACAAAATATTCCTACGAAGTACATACAATTCTCACGATAATGGCAGTAAATACAAATACATGTGAAGTGTGTAATTATAAAAGATATCGCAAGAGACGAGTATGAATGTTTCGACTGCTGTAATAGTAATGGATGGAGCATGATGACCTTCTTCATTTCGTCACGTTCTGCAGCATACGTAGCCATATTAATTTAGGCTAACACTTCCGTGAGTCTTTGTTTGAAGCTATTACACGTCATAGTATAGTATAATTAGTTATCTAGCCACTTCAGTTTTTATGCAGCATTTTAATTGTCCTTCGATTAATCCGGGCAATAAAGATTGAACGGATTAATGTGCAAAATTAGGTACTAATTGCAAAATTTTAACACGAATAAGAATCAAATGGTTTTAAAGTAATTTGATGTTAATTTAGTTTTAAGGAGATTTTTGGAGCATTTATTTATAGCTACTGTTTTATACGCTGTGGTAATTTTCATTGCTTTAAAAGTATTTATTAAAACCCCGACAGCAATTGTATGGGCATCATCTAAGCCACTTTTCATAATAAAACCACCGTACACATAATTTGCTGTTAAGTTACAACATATAATTATTCGTTGACGCATTGTTAATGTCATAATCATTTAATAACAGTTTAGGTAACATATTACAAATTGCAGTTACTGCAGTTCGTCCATCTTTGTTATGTAACAGCAAACCATTTGCATTCTCCTGACTATTAAATTACTAATTACTTTGTTATGCTTTATCATCAGGTCCAAAGTTTAACTTTTGTACTTTATTTTTATTTTAATGACAGCCATTTTATGGTGAACTAGCATGTGTATAGCGCATGTCATAAAAAGAAAAGATTTGATTGTTTATTCATTTTAATTAATAGGTTGAGAAACTGCTGGGCCTATGACAAATATTCTTACCTTTCAAGGAAAATGTAGAGTTCTTTCTAATTTCTGTAATCCTGGTACATTTTAAAACAGTCGTTTATGAAGTTAGTGCAGATATTGTGCGTTAAACACAAGGAGACCTAAATAATATGAAGAGAAAAACAAAGCCACAAGTGGTTAATTATATGATAAAAGGCGCGTGATTTTATGACCCATGTCTTGCCATGATTAATTACTATGTGAATTTTATAGTTCATAAATATAAAAGCGTAACATATTAGTCGCTTGTAAATATTTTGACAAGTTCAAGTTATTCGTCATCAGCCGTTTGAAAAGTTTTATAGATATTGACTCCTAAACTGCGCATTGAAATGCCGCTTTTATTATCCTTTTATATGGTATTTGGTTAAGTAGGGAAAAGTTTTACCTAATATGTATGGTAGACGTAAATTTCTTTAAATTTGGTTCTCCTAAATTATAAATACATTTCAGTAGATTCCTACACCTAATTTTCAATAAATAGGGAAACTTCACCAAAATAATCATAGCTGGTAATTTAATGAACAAAATGTATTTTATAATAACTATCGTGAGACATACTAAATCAAGTAAAAACGCGGGTTACTCACGTGAATATACTGAGAAAAGCTCTACTAGTTTCGAACCACAGAGGGGTTCTTCCTCATGAGCAGCGTGCGCGGTCGCGGCGACGTCGCGCAGCTCACTGAGTGAGGCGAAGAACCCCTCTGTGGTTCGAAACTAGTAGAGCTTTTCTCAGTATATTCACGTGAGTAACCCGCGTTTTTACTTGATTTAACAAAATGTACTTTGGATTTTTTTTTATGTATTTCCATTTAATGAAGATATATAATTTCTATTTACACAAATAGATACTGTTTGAGCAAAACACCTCTTGCGTTGTAGTTGTACGGTTAGAACGTAGATAGGTAGGTAGGCAGGTACACAGTAAATATTTTCTATACGACATATTTATATACATACATATTATATTATACATACATTCATGTACCTACCTGATATATAAGTTTTGTAAACATTAATCACGTTTCCCTATATACATAAGAAGAAAGAAACAATATATTGAAACGAAGCATATTAACCTGTTGAAATATCGTACAGTTTTGTTTAAACAAAAGTAGTCTCTAAACATAGGAAATAAGGTCTATAATGTAACTACATTATAGACCACTAACTAGTGGAGAGCGGTCACCGGTGACCGCTTATACTTCTATTAATAAATCCTTAGGATTTTACGATTATTACATACTTACGTAGCTTCTAATTCTAACAATTAGGTGATTATTAAATGTAGTTAAGACTGACAAACATATTTTACACAATTGATTAAAAATATACTCTAAAAAGTGATACATAAGGTTTAGATTTGTTTGTGTTGTGTCTAAACACAGGAAAATTAGCTTGTTGGTGACATACGCAACGGTTTACCTAAATTACTGCATCTATGACCATGTATCGTATTTACAAGGTCTCTACGAACCTAGTGGTAGCTGACCATCAACGGCCAATGAAGGACAGTTTCAGACCTTTCAGTAAACTGTGTCAATGCAAGCACTAAAAATCGATACTGAATCGATTCAACACACATATATCGATACTCGATACTCACGCAACAAGGATACTTGTAGGAAATCAGTCTAGAATTACATAGCAACTTGATATTCTTGAGAAGACGTGATTACGAGAATGACTAGAAATATGCTTCAAGTAACATTCGCCATTAAATCTCAGGTAATTGAGATCAGTATTCCATGCACATGCAAGTGCAGCTTTTAGAATATGTAAAGAACATCTAAATAACAGATCTTGTGAATCTAGAGAGCGTGGTAACAAATTCTAGAATGATTCAGAACGTGGGATCGTTAGACGTGATTGCTGGAAACAGACAACGATCACAATTATAATTCTAAGGTAGATATTATATTATGCACAATGATAACCGGTTTTCCCAAACTGACTAGCGACAGAGTGCCTAGTGCTAGTTTATTTTATGTTTTACGTTAACACGATCGCAACGTTACCGTGATTAGCGCTCTGATTGGTTGCTTGACTTGCAGCAGGCCAATCAGAACACCGATTGTGTTGATAGACATAAACGTCTGCCGCGGAGACCTTAATGGGTTGCCGGGGCTCCGGGTCGAAGTGCAGAAGAAGGAACAGTGTGGTTTTTAGTCAGTAAGAGTGCGGTACTCCCTCCCGTCTCAGCTAGGCGGGAGAAGTCATTCAATGATTTTCCCCCATAAAAAAACATAAACGTCTCGATCACGTTAACGTAAATAAGCTTCGCACTAGACACTCCAATCGCACATAAAACGTGTAATATTTAAAAAAAAACGTTACTGTGTGACGGAATCGCTTCAATTGCCTTGACCCTCGACCGATACGATGCGATAAGAACATGTTAGCGCCAAACCACCGAAATTATGCACACATGATAAAATTAGACGTCACGGTAACATCGACTATATATTTTAATATAGAATATTAACGATAAAACACTTTATTCCTAGTAACACAAGGTAACAATTCAAAAGACGCGCGTCGAAACTCTCTATTCTTCATATTTCTAGTGAACTTTGAGTTATAAGTTGATTTGAATGAAAAAACCAACCGTAACGTACTTATTTTAACGTTCTATTTCAAAGTATCAGTGTCAAACGCCAAACGACACGGCAATCTGTTCGTGTTACAATAGTAAAAGAGTAGTGTTACCAGCTCGCCCCACGCGACGACCGAGCTCGTATCAAATGTAGGACAACTCATTCCTATTATTAAATTAGAACAAATTACATAACACACCTACGACGTAATATTATATCATATTTCTAAATTCAAACTCATCAGTAAAAAAAATTGAATTTAAGAATGTGACATCACCGAACTCATCATTTGAACACCAATAACGTTATTCTACGTGCAGCTGTAGCCAAATGCCATTTAGCGCTTGTCTACATGTAGAATAGAAAACCAAATTATATGGAATTGACGTAAATTATGACACTTGTCAATGTCATCCCCATACATTTCGTTTTCTACTCTCTCGGTAGACAAGCGCTACAGTGGCGTTTGGCTAAAGGCACTGAACCGGAGTGCTCGCAAACCTGGCTACTTCAATTCCCGAGTATAGCATTATAGTATTTGTCTGGATTTCCGCAAATTATTCTGTTGTCACATTCGAGACTTAGTTTGGAATTAAACCCGTGGCTCATTTCCTTCATAGGGCTCAAAGGCACCTGGTAAAAAAGATAAGAATTAAAAACCTTGACGGTAAATATGACGTTATAATAAACGTTATTCTAGTTTCTAGAAATAGGCGTAAAGTGTGAAACTATGCATCATCATGACCATTGTGAAATCACAATGAAATTCTTACAGGAGATCGTGTTATTTATATTTATTTATTGTTAGTACTATGGCCATGAATCAGAGTAACTATTATAGCAATGAAAAACCTATGCAGGAGAAAATATGAGTCATTTACGAGTGACCAGCACCATAGACTGTAATGAATTGGATTGTAAGAATGAGGTTTATTTGCCGTAAACTTGTTAGATGGCCGTTTACTATTGTGCTCGTTTATTTACGATTTGATTGAAATGTTCACTATCTCAGCTCGATCTTTTGTACCATTGTACAGTATAAGTCCAAATAAACTGTGTCCCGAGTCAATACGAATGAATTGTGTTGTAACTGTCGATTGTGATTTAAATCTTCAGTTTCATGTAGATTTGGACTACGTAAAGTACCTAGGTAATATGTTTGTTATGTTCTCTGTCTGTCTTCTCACAATTCACACATCTGTTTCACTTAAACTACGAGTAGCCACGGAAGGGTAGCCGGGGCTCCGGCTCGAAAAGCAGGAGTAAGAACAGGCTGGTTTCCAAGAGTTTGACACTCCCGCGACTAACCCAAGGCAGAAGGCATAGTATGGATGATTTGCGCCCTTAAAAAAAAACTAAACTACGAGTCCATTAGTCAAAGACCATCCTAAAAAATAACTGAAACAATAAACTATTTTGTTTAAAATTAATCTCTGCTGTTCCTTTCGACGAACAGTCCAAAAGCTACCATATTTTATTATGAAATGTACCATTGTACAAGACAGTAGGCGTTATGACGTCACCAACCCATGACGGTCATCGTTAACGGTCAGATCTTATCAGAAAAGCGGTTAACTGTTGATAAGTGACCCGTAACACAATGGTCATTGTTCCCTTGCAATAAGTTGAAAAAACTAATGAGTATCGGTATTTAATTTATTCGATATTGATTATGACCTTGACTTGGAAACAACAACAAATAACATTAGCCTTCTAATAATGCATTATGGACGATCACTTACAAAAAACTAAGAGATTAATAAAAACCATATAAGGTACCTGCATATAAAGTTCTCATTCGATACAATAGAGTCTGGAAATCTTCTTAGTCTTGCCAATAGATCTGTATCATTTCCAAGAGTAGGACTTTATACAGGAACTTTATCTAGAAACAGTGTGCCCTGATAAACCCTATCTTTGTAAACTGTGTTCTCCAACCCGACTACCAATGGCAAACCCTCTTATGTAGCGAGCGGAGCCAACAGTAGATAGACTGCCGCAGGCTGTTCATGAACTAGCAGGCCTAGTACTTTTATCTACCCGAGAACATAAAGGTCACTATTCAAAGCCATAAAACGAAACGTTTAGCTTAATTTGTATTATTATCATAAGAAAAAAGAGCCCGCATTCTGAAGTCAGCACAAATGTATATGCCATCACAGATCGGTGTCACGGCCAGACCTTCAGCTAACTCAGAACGTATGTATGTAAGTACAGGCAGACAGACATATTTTATTCATATTGCACAAGACGAGGTGAACCGCCATTTTATATGCAACATCTTTCAGGTCAACGATTATTTAAGAACTTGTTAATTCCGCATGTCTTATTGAAAAATGGATTTGTCTCGAATGATGTATTTCGATGTGTATTGTTGAAATATAACTGTATCTTCTATGTCTCCTCTGATCACAATTTAATTGATCGGTAAACAAATTAACTTTTAAACGATTTTACAATCAACAACAAATTCATAGCTTAAAACGTTGTGTAGGTATTTAAAACTGTATAAGATCTTAACAAGTAATATTTGTAAAATAAAAATGCCACGGCATTTTATACTGCATTTTTTATAACAACACTACGAAGTCTAGCACCAAAGTACTCACTTCGTCTAAGCCAAAACAGGTTGGGTTAGTTTTTAGTTTTTATGTATACTTACTCTCACTTTTAGTTACAACTTTCATCGAAAGCACTAACGCTATATTGTACAGGAAATGGTGTTCATTCTATCATCTTACTAATAAATACTTACTAACAGCAACGAGTAAAGATTGTAATTGGTTTGCATTGAATAGACTCGGAACTGCTGACCGATTTGAAAATTCTTGAACCGCGTATAGTCGAAAATATTCCTTTTTAGAAAGTAACATAAATATAACATCACGCCTTTTTATCCCCGACGGGGTAGGCAGAAGTGAACATTACGGCACTTAATGCCACTGTACAACCCCACATGTAACATCCACTCTTCACTTTTTATGTGATGAGTCCCATGTAATAGGGGTGGGCCTATTGCCATATACTGGACACAATTCCAAACTCCGTGCTACTACTGAGATTTTTTTAATTTCTTTACTTGACCCGGGAATCGAACCCAAGACTCTTTTCTGGCAGATGCACTTACAACTAATCGGCCAAGGAAGCAGTCACAGATACTTTACTACTTGACTTGACACTTGGCTAATTTAGATTGTACTTAATGTACTTTTTCCTTACACACTACTCGAGATAAATCTACTAAATTATAATAATAACGATATCCTTTATTTTTTTAAATGTGTTTGCTATTACAATTAATAATACTAAGTACACGTACACACTTACCTACCTGTATGTTAAACTTATTTGTAAAACATAATATATGTAGCAATAAATAATTACTACAAGAATCACAATCATTACAAATGATACCTACGCTTTCATTATTATACTACTTTCCATAGATTGTCATGCCAACTAAACTATGTATTATTGTTTAATTCCCGGTCCATTTTAATTACCATGACATATTATATAAGTAATGTTATTATGGCATAGCTAATTGCGAAAAATTCCATGCATTTCACATCATTCTAGCTGCAATTCTTTTCTTGTTTACTGAATAAGTAGCTATCTAACTATAAATAAGTAGTAATTTATTGTTTTTTACTGGCCACCTATGTATTATTATAGTTAAGTACAAAAAGCTGTTCTCATAGCTTCGTTCGCATATTAATCGTTCCCATGGAACAAAATTATATTCCCAAGTTATAGCACAATCTATGTGTGAACACATAATTAAAACTGCCACAATCACTCGCAGGCTATACTTATAACTTCCATGCTACATAATATACAAATTCATGATAAAAATCCAATTAAAAATGTCATTCTTCCAATAGTCAGAAGCAAAAATCTTACACTATGCTGCTAGCATGTCCTAAGACCTATGAAAACAAAGAAATAACGACTGGCCCATATTTACCACGTATGCTTGTGCTTGTGTCTTCTAAGGCCCGTATAAACAAATGAATAACGATTTATTTTCTTTTCTCCAGGTACGGATGTGTGCCCCATGAAATCAGTGCTGAGACGCATTGGACAGCAGCTGTTCACTGCACTCAGCACCAAGGGACTGGCGGTGCTCGTCAACCACGGTATCGCTGATGAAAAGGTGAGTCCTCATTTTTAACAGGTCATATTCAGCTTTAAGTATAGCAGTAGATATACGGTTATCAATCGATTGTCGATACTTTAGGTAAGGAGGTCATATTTTTGTAAACTAAAATCTCTTTGAATTGAAAAGAAAATAATACATAACGAACAATAATAGATGACCAATAAAATAACAAACACTAACTCCCCAATTTTCGACAAAATCAAAGGTATTTCTTAGTCAAGTTAAACCAACGGACCTCATGCAGGAGACACAATACTCACTTTAACTTTCAATCTATATAATGAACTAAAAATTGTGGGTTACTCAGGTGAATATACTGAGAAAAGCTCTACTAGTTCCGAACCACAGAGAGGTTCTTCCTCGTGCGCGGTCGCGGCGATGTCGTGCCTACTGCTCGACATCGCCTACCATCGACATTTACCTACGTGTCTGTGACTTCGAACTCATAATAAGTAAAAGAACATTGTCGAATGATCATTATGACTAAAACGATATTGTTTCCTCATGATTGACATCGACCTCAATGACTATACCAATTAGATACATAGGATTCTTGCCGTACTAGTTCTTGGAACCTATGCATGTTACCAACCACTAGGCTCAATTTAGTCATTCCCAAGGCCAGGAGTCAATGGTTTATAGAAAATAAGGAAATGTAGAAGGAAGGAAGTCTTATCAACAAACGCATCATGGTGTTTTCCTGAATGAGATGGACGAGTATGCGGAGTATGACTCGAAATGGCTGACTCAAGGCTTGACCTGTATTGCTTGATCGATAGACTTCAATGCGTTGCGTATTGTAATGAATGTTACCAGTACTTTTAGATATATGTATGTATATAGGTATTTTACTGACTGCAAAGACAATATAGTTTTTCATGCGTGTTGTACCGTGAATGTAATATATTATTTTAAAAAATGCTCGTTATTTAGCGTCGATTTCGTACGTATGAAAAGTATAAGGAATACCTACTTAGATACAGCTTGAGCCTCTTGTCTGTCGATATATGAGACATAATAGAACATACATTGTGTCCCGCGTAGGTCTGTGTTTCAACAGACAAGAGGTTAATCAAAAATATAAACACAATTACTTTCTTATTTATGTACTAGCTGTTGCCCGCGTCTGGGTTCGCGTGAAATTGTGATTCACAGCTGTGTAGCCGTATTATGTAGCCTACAAGTTGACCCGACCTATTAGTAATATTCATACAAAATTTGAAGTAAATCCATGCAGTACTTTTGGTGACCTGTGTATGTATTTTTCTAATGTTTTGGCTTCGGTATCGATTGTAGATCACGCCTCATGTATTCTTTTTAAAAATTATTCAATGTACAGTTTTGACTTTTCTACGATTTTATTATATGTATAGGATAGATAAGTAATATTAATTACGATTATGGAAATATTAAATAATGACCCGGTTTTATAACGTCATCTTCTTGAAGGTTGATGAAGGTACCAATAGCGGGAGTATAATTTTTCGAAAAACTATTTTTTTTTACATCTTATTTGTCCCTCATCCTCTTGCATTAAATTGTGCAATATTATTTACTGCAGTTAACAATATTTAAAAGTAGACTTTTCCTTGAACGTGTATATAGACGTCAAAAGTAAATAACAATTTTACCTCTAAAATGCGACACGACACTCAAGGCAAACTTGAGTGGACAAATCTTAAAGTTAAGGCACATTTATGTTTAATTTCAAATTATATTAATATATCTTATCACATAATCTTGACAAGTTGACACACACAATACACATTTGATCAAGGCCTGCATTAAAAATGGCCTTTCGAACACTTGAAACAACTGAATGCGAAGTTGAAATTAGTGGTTGCTCTTGTTAAGTACTGAGCACAAAGGTGTCCTCCATTAATCACGCAGGCTCGTCAAAAAGTCACGAAATCTCACTAGGGCGGACAGGGGGCGTAATACTTTTTACTTTATTGAAACGTTGCCCCACACTATGATTTTCTCCTGTGTCGTGGGTGCAATTACAAACATACAAGTTCACATAGACATGACACCCAGACCTGGAACAACAATTTGTGGATCACACAAAGAGCTGTTCTGTGCATGAATCGAACCCGCGAGACGTTGCGCGGCAGTCAGTTGCCCAGCCACCGCACCAACCGTGCACTCGATTGAGACTCGTAGTCACACTATAGAGCTCAAAGTCCAAGATATTATTTATATTTATTAAAACTTTTATAACTTATGTATGTATTACATATTTATATTGTGTGTGTAAATAACCTCTAAGTACTCCTTCGAAAAGAAAGACATGAATCTATTATTTAAGGTGGATGGATGATGATCTCAAATGCCATTTTGTCGCTAGATGGCGTAACTTCCACAATTTGGAACATTTTCACGTTTTACGCCTAACTTCGAAATCTTTAATAGATAACTTTGTTGTTCGCGAAACCTAGGGCATTAACTTGATTTTTTAGATAGTCGTTGTGCTTGTTATCTGGTCTCATACAAAGATTACTACAAAATAAAGATTTAGCCGCTTCACTTTACTGTTTACACACACATGCAAAGTAAATAGTAGTAACTTTCGACACCACCAGATGTCGTTATACTATAAAAATATTAATTTACATACTTGAAATTATGTTCCCATCTATTTCTTATTAGTATAATAATTGGTCTAAGTATACTTTTGTTTCTAGACTCGATATCTAGCAAATTATTCATAAAATTTATTTTAGGTAAAATAGGTACCTACACTGTACTATATACTATACCCCTAGACCCTACACCTGTCGCGGAGAACCTAACGGGTAACCGGGGCTCCGGCTCGACGTGCAGGAAAAGGAACGGGGTGGTTTTTAGTCAGTAAGAGTCTGACACTCCCTTCCGCCTCACCCAGGCGGGAGCAGTCATTCGATGATTTTCCCCCCTTAAAAAAAAAAAAAAGACCCTACACCTAAAAAATTGTTGTAATGTGACTGAACCTAAATTGTAATGTGTAAATAGTGACTTTACTAAATAAATAAATGAAAGACTATTTATTCCATTGTAAAGCTTTTTATTGTACCTTACTATAAATTAATAATATTTATTTAGTAAAACTAAGTTAACATTTTCATAAAATAATCGTTTTATTTACTCTCACTACATTTACTTAGATAGTTTCCATCTGGATTCAAACCATGGAGTCATACCACCATACAAAGATAACATAATTTTTTAATTGTTTTGATATTTACTTAGTTTTATAATTTTAAATTTAGTATTATAAAGAATTATTATGTATGTAGATCACAATATAAATAACATCATAAGTATATATAACGGCACATGTAAGTTTGCAAGTATCTTACATTTATTTATTTCAATTAATTAGTATAACATTACAGTCATAAAACCAACAACAAGTGGTTGCTAGCTAACCATAACATTTATTTATGTTTCAAGAATACATGTTTATTATACAATTTTGAACTTAAATAAATAATGTTTTACAATTGAATTGTTAGGCTGGTACCTAAATGCATGAGGCAAACTTATATACACAGAAAAATCTTATGGACTAACAAAATAACACAAACTATACATCGCACAAGTGGTTGCTAGCTAACCATAACATTTATTTATGTTTCAAGAATACCTATTTATTTTACAATTTTGAACTTCAATAAATATTGTTTTACAATTGAATTGTTAGGCTGGTACCTAAATGCATGAGGCAAACTTATCTACACAGAAAAATCTTATGGACTAACAAAATAACACCAACTATACATAGCTACGTGCAAAAATAGCTTATTAATTATTCTATAATGTTCACACTGCTGAGAATCAGGCTACACAAAGCAAAGTGCCGGCTTGGATTCGAACAATCAACTCGTACCACCATACAAAGATTCTTATATATATTATAATAAAATGTCTTCTTTTTGCAGTCACCGCCGCCACCGCCGCGCCATATCAGTCTTCTGTTTATCGCTTTTTACTTCCATTTATAATTTCCGTGCAATCTGAATCAAATGCTGGAAGACGCAGTTTTCGCTGCAACAAATGAATTTACACAGTTTTGTTAGACTATTCTTACTGAACCCACACCTCAGAGCCCTGAGAAATAAGTTAGGAAATGAATAAGACTTATATTTTTATACCTTTTAATTCCTTGATGTCCAGACATTTAGCATTTTTCTCAACTCTTCTCAAAATAATTTCTGGCAGTACACATCTTTTAAAAACTGTCACCAACTTCGGCATCATAGTACTGATAAATTCCTCATTCTGGTTAACTTCTATGACAGTCAATGGTTGGGTGACTGATATATAGCAAATGAAGTAACATTTATTCATTTTGGTAATTCGCAATTGACCCTGGACCTAGAATCAAAATAATAATAGCTGTTAAAAAGAAACAATCCAAGAAATACATTATTTTTATACATACATACCAAGAAATAATGATATTTGATAATAATGAAATAATAATAATGATATTTGATAATAATGATATACTTACTTGATAATAGTAATTATGCTTTTTGTTCATAACTAAAACATCATTTTCCAAATGAATAGGAAAATTTCTATTTTCTGATGCTTATCGAATATTTTGAATATCTGTAAAAAAGAAAAGTTTTTAGGCTTACGCTACTGAACCCTATTTAAAATATTCACGCGACAAAAACTAGTTATTTGTATATTTTTATTATCGAATAATTTTACCATCAGGGCTAGCTACTAAGAATCCAAATTCTTCATTAATGAAAAGTCCTGATGGCCTGACTATTTGCCATATTATTGCATAAACATGCTCTATGCAACATGTTCATTTTGTTTTCCATACATCATATCTTTAGTACAAATATTATTTTTATAGAGAATGCATTTCACATGATTGTGACATGGTGTGGCATTGGTTGGAGTGTAGCAAAGGGTGTGCAAGGAGTTTAGGACTTTTCGGTTTAAAGAAATTTATTTCTCATAAGAACATACAGTCCACTTATAATGAGTTACAAAGTAATAAACAAAAATAGTAGGTACAATACAAATTTCCTCCAAAGTATTAGCAGTTACAATGTACTTAAATGTTTCTTTAGCTTATATTTAAATGTGTTCACGTTATCGCACTCTTTGATATCGTCGGGTAATGCATTGAACAGATGTACTCCTTCATATAATAAAGTCTTTCTACCGTAATTCGTGCGTACGCTAATGACTTCCAGTTTGTTTTTATGTCTATTTCTCAAATTATGTGACATTGTTTTTTTCTTTAGTTGTATGTTAGTTTGTATTGAGTTTGAAGTTATGTTTTTAATAAGAATGCAGGTGTAATAAATGTATAGTTGTCTAATATTTAATAAATTTGTTTTTTCGTATATGGTCTTTGTTGGAGTATGATAATTATAATGGAACAAGGTTTTAATTATTTTCTCATCAAAAATGATAATTCTTATAAGTGGCTCGGTTTTTCATTTCTATCGTTTAGTATACCTAAAAATAAGATGACTATTATCTAGGCACTTTTTATCTAGATAAAAGGCTTCAGGTTCGCCTGAAATTGAGCCCTAAAGGTCAGTTGGGGGAGTATGTAAAACACTTTTTGGGCACCCCAACACATTTGGTTAGGTTAGGTTAGAACTGTGACCCTCATAAGGCCTAGATAAAAGGTGTCCAAATGATTTTCGCTTTATTATTAGGTATACTAATCAGTGAAAATGAAAAACTAGCCATTTATAAGAATTTTCATTCTTGATGAAAATGAAAAATAAAGTCCTAAACTCCTTGCACACCCTTTGCTACGCTCTGACCGTGGCAATACGACGTTTGCATACCTAAAATGAACAATTATTCTGCAATTTGTTAAAACTTTCTCAATACATAATAGGTACTAACCTTATCGAGCATAACGACCTTTTCTAGAACATAAACCAATGAGTATCAAATAAACTTCACTCACGTAAATCTGATTTGAAATCCTATAGTAATCTGATTTCTTCACTATAGATCACTAAAAGAACTTTCATGATGTCTTATGAATGCGGCTTGCACCTTTTTCCTTGAATTTTGCGGCCCTGAATATATAGTATGTCGTATACACGCAAGTTTATTAGTCGGGTTCATTTTAGGCAGTTCAGTTGCAATTCAATCTCAACATCAAATGTATCTTATTTATAAAATGTTTCAAGAAATTTGTAATAGCAGATCTAATCTAACACCACCATCAAGTTGTCAAGTGCAGTCAAGTTCTATTAAGCAGTGTTGCCAATTGCCAACACGACTAATACAAAATCTGGGAGACTGCTACTGAATTAAAATGTCAAAATTATTCTAAATAATATAAAATTCTTCAGTGTGAAATAAAACATCTTTTAATTTGAATCTTTAATAATCAAGAAAATTCGAGTAAGGAGCATTAAGAAACATTATAATACAAGTATCCGTACTTGTTGTTATATGTACTAGTGTTTATTAATATATTTTTTTAAAGTAATAATAAACATGGTAAATATCCCGTTTAAGTTGTAATGATACTGGTGTTTATTGTTTCGTGTGGATTTCATGACAAAGTCTCTTCCGAGCCCCTTTTCTTTAGTAAATAAAGCTCGTAGTAAAGTTTCGTTGCTAAATTGGTGTACGGATTCTTAAATATTATACCAAAAGGTTAAATTTTGCGTTGAAGTTATAGTAATACCACATTCTATTGCCATTTATTTTTTAATTCAAAGTACGATCTTTTAAAATGTATGGTACAATCTTCCAAAAAAATAAAGTTGGCAACCCTGCTTGACGCACTTTGTGTATGTGTATACATGCTAATAATACTAGTAAAATAAGCAATTAAGAAAAATTTAAATGGTTTGTCTGTATATTCACTAATGTTGCTGGTTTCACATGATTTAAATATGATTTAATCAATAGATGTACGTAGTACCTACGTTTCATTATTGTGTAGGTAGCTTCGCTAATCACCTGATTTATAACTTACTTATACATCAAATTCTATTCTCTGATTTTATTCAACCCAAACCAATGGATTAGTACCTAAGAGTATCAGAAAATGTGTTATCAGTATCTTCTTACATACATTACAAAGATTTTTGAATCTGCAGTCAAGGAATGTTAGTCTGTACTAGTACAGGCAGGCTGCAATCACGGCGTCCTGACCTATCGGTTGACGCAGGTCCTCGCCAGACCAAGGACACATCGCAGAGATATTTTTTTCACTTTATGTAAAGCATTAATTCTCATCCCATTATAAAAAACATTTTATCAATCGTTAATTTTAACTCCGTGGGTAAACCCGCGCGCCCGGTGCTAACTTGCTAGAAACACAATATTCTGGAAATGATTCGCAAGTTGTCAAGATTCAAGACATCACGCATGGACGGAATGGCAACAGCGCACGCGCTGCTTCTTGACCGGCAACGTCGCATTCCCGCACGCGTCACGCACGTCACATTGATGCTTGTTCGAATTATCGGACAGCGCCATCTATTATGAATGTTTACCAATTGTAAACTCGGAACACAACAGCAACCAAATTTCTCGGTGGTTCTATAAATTTCTATCAGATGGCGCGATTCAGGTCACTCACACATGCAAAGACTTATCGTTTTTTATTCGGTCTAATGCTCCTAGAAATACAATTTTTTAATAAAATTTGGGCTATACACAAACATAATACATTATAAAGTCTCATTATAGTTCCTTTTCTTCTGCAGAAACTGTTTATTTACGAAGATTTCCGCACCTGAAAAATGTATGGCGAGGTCTAACTAGGCATCCACCTTAAAGATACGACGCAATTTTTAAAGTCCTTAAACTAAGGTTAAATAACGGTAATATAAAGAAGCGATGACATTTTTAATTTCCATATTTTAACGCCTACAGCTCTTTTTAAGAGCCTTTTTTGACGTCTAAAAAGTTTTGCGTAGGTCTTACTTTTAACATACCTAATGCTATCGAATAATGGTAAACTAGCCGCCATCTCTTTCACACGGTTGATATTGTTCTAAATGTTACCTTCATGAAACCGTGCCCAACAAACAAAACAAAAAATAAGTAAGCAATTCGGTGCAGTCGTTCGGCAGTTATACGCATACATACATTTCGAAGATTCATTTTGACTAACTAAACTATATTCATCTCTGTCTTGCACTTAGGAAAACAACGTGTATGAGAGTGACAAGTTGAAATACCACATCAAACAATATTTATCAGGAATTAATTTAAAAAGAGTGTCATATTTATTCCTGCTGAATAAACTTCCCATATGCAAGTAAAAAAATATGCAAAGACACGTAAGACTTCGTCAAATAAAAAAAAATGAAGGTTAGCAGCCTAGTTGTTTTCACCTAAATGATTGTCAGATTCGTGGCATTTGATTCTAAGGTTCTATTCCGGTCAATATTTACGAAAATAAGAAGTATTTGCTTCCCTATTCTCTTGGAGCGGATCAGGGTGCTTACTCTTGAAATCAATCTCAATGTCAATGCAATTTCAAACCAATAAAATCTCAATAATTATCCAATGTCAAAACTATACAACCCCTATCGTAGCTGCAAAAGTAGCATTTAGAGTACGGAATATAAAACCAAACTCAATACCATTTAGTTCATGAAATATCCACGCAATTCGGATGCAAAAGGTGCTAGTGTTACAACTCAAGAGTACGAAATTTCACAATGTCAATGTCGATCGATCGGAATTGCATTCGAGAGTAAGCACCCAGGGTATATGATAAAACTGCGACTAGCCAACAAAAAAATGTGACCTAAGGAAATCATGATATAACACCTCTTAACATCAAAGGCCTTAGTACGAATTTCTTTTTCGTTTAAATTAATCGTAACGAGTACGCCTTCTGCGTTGTGATTGGCCGGCTCTAATGAACCAACCAATCAGAGCGCCGGACGTCGTCTTGTTTCAATTACTTTAAACGAAAAAGAAACTCGTACTAAGGCCTAGGTGATCCGTCTACTCGTTTGCCTCCTAATCCATTAAAAGGGCCTTTGTTCAATTGTAAAGTAAAATACGTCTACAACGATTACTCATAATCTGATGTTTGTTCTTTTCAGTTAAAAGCAGTGTATGCGGACCTGGACAACTTCTGTGCTCTGCCAGAAGGTTGCCAGGCGCAGTATCTTCGCAACCCGGTGAGCAACCATGGGTACGTGCGCCCAGGCATGGAGCAGTTTGACACTACTAAGAAGGTAAGATTTTAATCACATTCCTATTATTCCCTCACAGATATTTTAACCTCTTTGCTGTCAATATATGAGATACACAATAGAATACACATTGTCTCGCTTAGGTCGGCGTTCGGACACCTCACTGGTTAATCCCCGAAGACGTGAGCAAAGCTTTTACTGCCAATTTCAATAGCATTATAAGGATCGATTTCTAACAGTAACAGTTGCATGAAGTTTCTGTCACAAATCGATCTTAATCCACCAATTTTAGATGGAGATGGGTAATTAAAAGTTGACAGTTAGTCAGTTTTGTTACAACACTCACGACCCGTTGAAAGATAAGTTCTCTAAACGGGGAGTGAACCTATTATCATACCTACATCGAAACCGAAATATCCAATCATATTGATTGATCGTTTTTAACCGACTTCTTTCTGTTTTTACATTATTTTAAAGTTACCGTGGAGGTTCTTCCTGATAGAACAAGCATTACTTATTCACAATTTGCTAATTCATTCGACTACAATACTACAAATAGACTTTTGTCTATTAAAGTTTTAATCTAGAATTAAAAGTTATAAATAACGTGTTTTGAAGGCCAGTTATGAGTAAGAAGAGCTCTTTGGTCTCTGTTTCAGCTTATTAAATTCTGATTAAGAATAACAATAATACATGGTACTTAAGTATACTCAAATACAATCTAGGCGACGGAAATACTTTTACAAAAAATACGTTTAAATACCTATACTAGAATTGTAAAGAATAAAAACTAGAATTGTATGTTTGACGGGCAACACTAATGATATAGTACATTATATCCATCTTGAATGTTCATTAAACAACAAATATTTAGTATTTCCTCCGAAACATTGCATAATATTTTCCGACAAAGAATGCATTTAAAACATGGCGGCACAGCATATAACAACTAATGCCATCTAGCGAGTGAACACTTAATTAGCATAACCCGAAAACCTAGACTAGACTTTCACTGTAGTTATTGTCATCATTTAACACAATACTCGATTTCAACTCTCACACGACTTCTGTTTGTAGTATTACGCATTAACATCTGCTTAAGTATTTTTACAAATTAGTGTAGAATTTCACCAAAAACGTGTAAAGTCAGCTCTAAAGAAATGAAAACTGGACTTCGTCATTATTTCGTCAATAGGGTACTTGTCCGGGTATGAAAATTAAAAATCGAATTTGTCCGTCAGTTAGATAATGAAAAAATATTAGACAATAGACACGTACTTATTTTTTTATTTTCTCGTACCTATAAAGTTACAATACTTAAATAAAGTGGAGTTAAGTTTAGATGTGGGAGGTCGCTACGTCACAAAGTGCTTCAAAATGTACCGCATAATGACGTCACACGATATTTTAAATTAATGTATCGTCGAAAGTATTTAATTTTGTGAGAAAAGAAAAAATACGTGTCTAATGTTTTAAATTAATCTACCAGACGGACATTAAAATAAAATGTAGGCAACTATCCTATTACGTTGTACGTACTACGTAGGTAGGTACTGAGGCCTAGATCAGTTAATAAATCAAGTCGTCTATTAGTCTAGACAAATGTTGTTAACGTCACTACAATAGAATAGGTAGTTAACTAGTTATTTTCTCCGCTATTTTATAGACTAGCTCTCTTTATTCAGCAAGTTGGATTAATAGCACAGTATCGACCCAAACAGGAAAATAACCTTTCTAAAATTCTAAGTAAAACCTCTCTTTCCTTTTCCAGGAGTTACGTCACTCATTCAACATTACCACGCTGTCCGCGTCATCGATGCCTGCGCAAGAGGAGGTGCCAGAGTTCACGAAACATGCCATCCCTCTCGCACAGGACCTCACCAACCTCTCGCGTGTTGTGCTGCAGCCCTCGCCTATGCTATCGGTAAGTTATATAAACTTTCTTGAAGTCTTTATTGAGGTCATTTCTATCTAAAGGCAGCGCACTAGACAATATTATAATTTTCTTTCATTTTAAAATTTACACTTAATTTCACACTGGCACATAATTCTAGTATAGACAAGGTACTTACTACATTAGTATTTGGCGCCAGCAAAACAATTTGAATTAATTTCATAAACACAAAAGTCATTTGAATTTCGCATTTTTAATTAGCATTTAAAGGTCAGCCGCTGCCAAATCGGCATTACAAGTTTGCAAATATAATGATCTCATTTCTAGGTTAATTACGGCACTTATTATTTAATGACTATCCTAAAACATTATTTGGAACTCATTACGTTTGATTGACAAACACGCCATCTGTTGACTGTTTAATTACATTCGTATAACTGAACGATGAAAATCTTGACTTCCTTGTGAACACATATCCTGGTCAAACTTTTATTAGCATAATAAAAGTTTTGGTAATAAAAACCTACACAAATACGTTACTAGACAACAAGACTGCTTTAAGAAATCAAAATAGATAATTCGTCTTGTTTAAAACACTGTCTCTTTGGAGTGCACGGGGCCCTCGCTTTACAACCAAAGTCTTAGATCCGATTAAGCTGAAATAAGGACTTTTATGAATATTATGTCAAGTTCATAAGTTTAAAAAGGTTAATTATTATTCCAGGTGTCCCACCGACTTCGTTGCTGGCGTGTCACTCAGGTATGCTGATGGCGGAAGGTCGCAACCCTTCAACGATGCGGTTGTTGTACTACCCACCAGTGCCGCCTGAAGACGTGGGCCCATGTTGCCAAACCGACGCAGTGCATTACACGCGTTGTGGCGCACACGCAGACTACGGTACTTTCACTCTATTGGCCCAGGATTCTGAAGGCGGACTCGAGGTAAGGATTAGCGTCATTTTATCTTTTAATGCTGAATGCGCAAACGCATGTTTTCATATTTGAGCGCGAGTATGAGTATTAATCACACTTGATAATTAAATATTAGTTTAGAGGTCCTCGTGATGTTTTTCCTTTATCGTGTGTCGGTCGGTCACTAACGTCACGCGACCATACTAACTAAATACCTGGTAAGTACACGTCACCCACTGCAGTAAAATTACAATTTTCGCGTTCACATCACATGACTCATTCTCGATGCATCATCCTCCGTCATTAGGTATGTCTTGCAATAAAATAATTATTTGACATTTACGTGTAATTTAACGTAATTCTATGATCGTTATTATTATTTGCAATGACTGTTCTTAACTTTTGACGCCATTGTACCCAATAGAATAATTTAAATCTAGGTATTTTAAGAACTTGTTCATGACTGGGTTCTTTTATTTGCAGGTGAAATTGAATGGCAGTGACAAATGGGAGAAAGTGGGTCATCTCCCTGGAGCAATCCTCGTTCAGTCAGGAGAGTTCCTTGCCGCTTGGACTACTAATCTTCTCCCAGCACTTGTAAGTATTTAACACCCACAGAGGTTTTTAATGGTTCTAAAGAAAATAGTACCTACTAGGATAAATATCTGAAGACGGACAAAAAAGGTTTCTATTTGAACTAACAATAACGTTTGTGTCCACAGGTGCACCGCGTGGTAGTACCCACGGGAGCGTACGCGCGCGCTCGCGGCCGTCACTGCGTGGCTTCTTCTGCCACCCAGACAACGACGCCGTGCTGCCGCCGCTGCCATTACGCGCCGTGGCCGCCCCCGCGCCCCCCTCCTTCACCCCGCACCCCCACCTCACGCTGCACCACCGTCTCCTCAACGCGGCTCACCATCTCCAGAAACGTTTTCGCGAAACGTACGCGTGACTAGCGCACAGCGGTGGCGACAAGCAACCCGTCTACAAAACGCAGCTTGCACGCCGCCACACCGCACCCTAACTTGCCGTGGTTATGCAATATTTTCTATCCCGAAATTAATAGTACATTAATCCTACAATCAAGTTATAAGTGTGTGATTTGACATCTCAAAAGAAAACTTTACTGACTGGCTAATTATAAACAAGAATGTGTTTGGCAATTAACGTGTGGAGGGATTAATATTATTAATATCGGGTGTTATTAGAAATCTTTGATATTACGCACAATGCACTTACTCGTATTGCACAGTGAATCGTGACGAATTGGACATTAAGTCATGATTCCTCTTGCTATTTTCGGTAAACATGGCGTAAACTTTGGTGACATGGAAGTGTAATTAGGAATTGAATCGGCTCTAAGTTTGTAATTTTACTATATTTTTTATATTTGTATCTGCGATTAGCAAAAGTTTTACAAAAAAATATGCGACTGATACTCTTATAAATCGTGTAGACATTAAAAGACCGTGGTAAAATGTACTTAGTAGAGGCACTTAATTATATTGAAACTATCGTAAGGATGCAAAAACTGAGGACAATAGAACAATAGGATTGAAGTGCACATTTCTCTCATTGCGCTGCTTATTAGCATTTGAATAAAGACCGAGCTCCCACGGAACTTGACTTCTCTGTTACATTCTAACTGTAACTTCTGTACATCTAAAAACAAACAAATCTATTCTCTTTACACTTTACATGTTTACATTATTGTATTATTATGATTAGTTTCAAAATAATATAAGAAGTCACAAAAACTACTTCAAACCTTGTAAAAAGTACTTAATTTGTAACAAACCCTGGTTTAAGCAGATTGCAATTTTTATCACAATTTCTATATTTAAAAAGTCCTAGTTAGGAGTGTTGAATTCCTTCAATGTGTTATGAAATAGATAAGTCGTAAGCACTAAAGTCTAGCATTTATTTTGAAAATGTTTTTGAGCGACTCAACATTTTACATAAATAAATAAGAAGACTTAATTGATTCATTCCCGGAATTAAAGCATTTTGTCATTTTCATCTAGAGAATCTTATTCATATAGACCTTATCGCCAGATTTTACTTGCTAGCTTATTTTATAAATATTCATTTATTCTTAGCAATTAGCGACGTGAAGTCAATTTATATAGTATTCTGCTTACCTATATTCATATATCATACTTCGTGATCGTGTTCTTGCTATAGCATTTTATACCTAGTTAAGTATGAAATATAGTTTCATTTTCTATTTATTATACACTGTCCATTTTCACGACTACTTATTGTATTTATTAAGTAATTCGTGTGATAACTTTGTAGCTCAATTTTATATCTGTACTTAAGTATACGATAATGTGTTCGAACATCGAAACTGTGAGGGATTGTGTGAGACATGTATTTACTGCCACACCCAGAGACATATGATAATTAAACTATTCCTTACAACGATTTTGTATCGAAAATTAGTATCGGACTAAGGTTAAGTAATCAAATTACTCTGAGTACGGCGGTTAATAACCAAATGACGATCAGTACTTAAAGCCCAGTTACATGGATACTTAAATAAGGCTCAAAGCGGAGTTACATAAACATTACTAGCACGTACTTCACAAGCTATATTTCCGTCTCTGTCTAACGCTAACTAAACAATCTTGCGTGACAGAGACAAACTTAGCCAAAGCACGCATTCAGCAATGTTTAGTAATCTCAACTTAAATGTATTGAGAAGGTATTATTAATAATAAATAATAATAAATAATCTTTATTGTACACCAATTTGAGACAGTTTATCCAGGAACAAATAAAGAAAATAGGGTACAAAGGCGGCCTTATCGCTAAAAGCGATATCTACCAGGCAACCTTTTATTATTATTTGTATTATTAATGTCATTTATATTTTGTGTGTCCCAATAATATTAAATTTAACGAGGCCTTCGGGCGGTATTGACTTAAATGTATGATTAAGATTAAAATAAATATAGGTACAAAAATATTTGTATGATGAAGAGACATAAAGAAATAACCTGCATCTAAGTATATGACAAAGTAAATTAGGCGATCTGTTAACTATAAACAATTTAAACCTAAGTAGATAATACAAATTGTTAACTACGACACAACTATATTAAATTAGTAACTTCGTTTAAAATGAAAGAGATTGAAAATCTATGAATTTTGTAAAACCGTACATTACCTCTGTCTGCAACGTTCCTGTCGGAATGACGGTTGACATGTTTACAATATAAATGATAGTGAAATTAAATAATATGCTGATTAAGATAAACGTTTGTTTTATTTGGGTACCGTCTCGGAACTTATGGAAGGGAAATTATTTTACCTATTAGAACTAAGAAAAGGAACTAAAGAAAACTGCTACAGCGTTACAAAATATACTTCAGTAACGCCGTAGCATAATGCACTACGGCTAAGGCTCTACACCGGTGCTACATCACATGCTACATAGCTCCGGAATCTGCTACAGCACTACAAAACATACTACAAAAACGCCGTAGCAGGGTCCATTACGACTACGGTTACAGCCCTAGCCTTTTTTTTAATTTTTTTTAAGGGGTGAAAATCATCGAATGACTGTTCCCGCCTGGGTGAGGCGGAAGGGAGTGTCAGACTCTTACTGACTAAAAACCACCCCGTTCCTTCTCCTGCACGTCGAGCCGGAGCCCCGGTTACTCGTTAGGTTCTCCGCGACTCCGAATCGGCATCGGCCCTATTGGGCCCCATCTGTGGTGGTCTGATGGCTCTTTGAGACGCGCGCGGAACGCGACGCGCCGTACGCTCGGGTCTGACAGTCCTAGCCTAGTGCTACAAAATGTGCTACATTGCTACGGACTCTGGTACAGTGCTAGGAATAATGCTACAGTGCTCCGGACTCTGCTATAGCACTACAGAATATACGCCAGCAACGCCGTAGCAGCGTCCTCTACGACTACGGTTACAGCCCGACCGTAGTGTTACGAAATGTGCTACATTGCTACGGACTCTGGTACAGTGCTAGGAATAATGCTACAGTGCTCCGGACTCTGCTATAGCACTACAAAATATACGACAGCAACGCCGTAGCAGCGTCCTCTACGACTACGGTTACAGCCCGACCGTAGTGTTACGAAATGTGCTACAATGCTACGGACTCTGGTACAGTGCTAGGAATAATGCTACAGTGCTCCGGACTCTGCTATAGCACTACAAAATATACGACAGCAACGCCGTAGCAGCGTCCTCTACGACTACGGTTACAGCCCGACCGTAGTGTTACGAAATGTGCTACATTGCTACGGACTTTGGTACAATGCTACAAAATGTGTAACATAGATACGGATTCGGCTACAGCGCTACAAAACTGTAATATTGCAGTGGATTTAGCTAATAAAGGTAGTGCTACTAATAATGCTTCACTGCTACGGATATTGCTACAGGGGTAAAAAAATGCAACGATACTACGAATTCTGCTACAGCGCTACGAACTCCTATACAGTGCAACAATGCGTCGTATTATTACAGTTTCTAGAAAGTAGGCTGTAAAACGTCCTATTTTGCTACGTATTAATATTTTGCAATATAGCAAAGTCTGTTAAGTGTTTTCATACTATAGAATTTGTAACATTATTATATAACTGCACTGACTGCACTCCCATTAATAATGAAATGTACTACAAATATGTAGTGCTACACATGTTACATTTTTTTTGCTCCACATACTACTACAGGCGCTCCATTTATATAGTATTCTCCGCTACTGCTACGAAATAATAACTTATTGCTATGAAAATTGTTACAATATTGTATTTAATTATATTGTTCAAATTCATAATAGTATTTTCAAGACTACCAACTCTCCTGCATAACTTACTTCATTGCTATACTGTCATATTATGTATGTTACAACGTCAACTTTACAGCCAATGCTACAAATATATTGTAATTTGCATTGCAAGCAACATGCAACGGTACAAATATAATTACGTGGCTACACACCTCGCTACAGGCGTTGCTACAGTTGCTACGAACCATGCTACGAGTACTACGACAAACTGGTCGGTCAGTTGGGAAATCGCGACTAATTCGTAATGTTAGGTAATAAATCTGGAAAAATAAGTACAGGCTGAAAACTGCAACTTAAAGTTACCTCGAGTAACCCACAGATGGCACTATGTGTAGGTATTTGTGAAATTGAACCACCAGAACAATTATGATAATAAAACAAAACTAAATAGTGTATTTAATAATCAATTATAATACTAATTTTATCATTATACATAACGTAATAGTCGTGGTGTGGCACTGGAGTCCAGGAGGTGGAGCCGCCCACTTCTCCCGTATGGGGGTTCGGAGCCTAGTGCGGGCCATGATGCGGAGCGAGGGGGATTGGGATGCCGTCTCCTCCTTTTGCGAAGCAGTCATGCTAGCTAAGGAGGAGGCGGGACGCGTGAGGCAGCGAAGCGCTGCCTCCTCGCAACCCAGCCATCGCGAAGGACACACCGGGCGTCGGGGATCGCGAGACGATCTCCGGCCACCGTAAGCGCGGGCCTGCGGACGGCGAGCATGGGTGGCTCCCCGTCCGACCAGAAACAGACCCGAGCGTACGGCGCGTCGCGTTCCGCGCGCGCCTCAAAGAGCCATCAGACCACCACAGATGGGGCCCAATAGGGCCGATGCCGATTCGGAGTCGCGGAGAACCTAACGGGTAACCGGGGCTCCGGCTCGACGTGCAGGAGAAGGAACGGGGTGGTTTTTAGTCAGTAAGAGTCTGACACTCCCTTCCGCGTCACCCAGGCGGAAGCAGTCATTCGATGATTTTCCCCCATTAAAAAAAAAAAAAAATGGGGGTTCGGAACTTGACAAGTGCTAATGTCACTTTTTCCGACTTACAGATACACTTTTTGTGTTAAAAATATGTTTATACGTACATTATTTAGTCGACGATAAGTTTTAAAATGCACGTCAGTGATTGTCTAGTCTAGTTGCACAGAATAATGTATGTTCTGTGCTAATAGGGTCGTTTCCTAAATTTTATTTTTATATCCGTCTGATGGATTAATTTAAAACTTTAGACACGTATTTTTTCTTTTCTCACAAAATTAAATACTTTCGATGATATATTGATTTGAAATGTCGTGTGACGTCACAGCGTGCTACAAAATGTAGCACGTTGTGACGTAAATACCTCTCACTCCTAAACTTAACTCCATTTTATTTAAGTATTGTAACTTTATACGAGAAAATAAAAAAATACGTGTGTAATATTATTTCATTATCTAACTGACGGACTAATTAGATTTTTAATTTTCTTACTATGGAAACTACCCAATTGTATCATAGTTTTCTTTCCTGACCAACGATTACAAGAATGAACTTAAAGATCATTCAATAAATAAGTACAATACATATATAAGCATAGTACATAGTCCAATCATTGTAACAAGTACATGGTAATTTTAATCTAGGCATGTGCCCATAATCTCCTGTAGCCATCAATTAATTCATTGATTGATTAATGAGGTACGGCTTAACAAAGAAATATGGCGGGGAATTTAATGAAAAATTTGGAGTATACGTTTTTAACAATAAATTACTATCAGTCTAGTGTCTATAAAAAATAATGATTTATCAATTGGTACCAATAAATAACTCTGCGTATGGCTTAGTACACGCACGATGTTTTTTTCTGTTTCAATTTTCTCTGGATTTGCACAAACCAAATCTAGGCATTTTCAAGGTTCAGTAGTTTTAAGTGTAGGAGACACGAATGGGCCGGTTTGACCGGAGTGATACGACGGCCGAGCAGAAAACCGACGTTAAATAACACTTTTTTTTAAGGGTGAAAATCATCGAATGTCTGCTCCCGCCTGGGTGAGGCCACCCCGTTCCTTCTCCTGCACGTCGAGCCGGAGCCCCGGTTACCCGTTAGGTTCTCCGCGACACGTTAAACAACACTTGCGTTCTATTTCGTCGTGTGCCTGAGGTTGCTGGAGGCCCATTTACCCCCTTCCCCAGTCTCCCCAATCCCCGAATCCTCAAAAGTCCTCAAATTCCTAATCCCCAAAAGGCCGGTAACGTAATTGTAACTGTAACACCTCTGGTGTTTCGGTTGTCCATGGGTGGCGGCGATTGCTTACCATCAGGGGATAACCGTCTGTTCGTTTACCGGTTTACTTTATTTCATAAAAAAACAGATTCTTTAATATTATAAGTACTTAGTACTTACCTAATATTAATTTTGTTATGACACATACATTATAGATTTTAAGACAAAAGTTCTTCTGACTTAAAACATAGGTTCTTCTGACTTAGAGGCTAAAACTATTTCCTTGCTACTTTTGAGCTATGCAGACGCTTTTTTACGATCGCGTATCTAATTAACTTAAAGTTATTAAGTTTGCTTTCTTTATGGTTAATAAAAAAGTCGTGATTACTCTTTTTCTTGTATTGAAAGAGTACCTACATGCTTAGGTACTATAAGGCGGCCCGTGTTTACTGCTACCATATTGCTACTGATTGCAGTATAAAAAACTTATTTCTACAATTCATTAATTCAGAAAACAGTGTTTTAGTTGGTAATACTTAGACTAGGCTTTTTTGGTGTTTATAATATAGTCCTATCTTAGTAGATATGTATTATTTTTATTGGTCATCTTCATCATTATCATCATCAATCTGCCAGTACCCACTGCTGTCAGGGCTCGTACACAAAACTGCGATGCGATGCGAATTCACAACGCAAAAAATTACGATGTGAATTGCTGCGATGCGATTTCGTGCGACAAGGCGTCTCCCAGGATGACCATCCCTTCGACGACCGACGACCGTCAACCGTACTAAACGTATTTTAAATTGAATATAAGTCGTGACATGGATCGTAAAATGAAGTGTGCACTTCTGTTATTGCTTAGGAGATACAGAAAAAAGAAACAAAGAAGATTTTAGGAAGATAAGATTTTAATGCGCGATGCGAATCAATTCGCAAGTTGATTGCGATACGTAGTAGGAGCTCGCACATTTTTCGACGTGGTCGCATCGCAGTTTTATGTACGAACCCTGACTCTGAGAAAAGCCCACTTCTCACATAGAGAAGGAATGAGCATTAAACGTTTTTTTTTTTTATTAAAACGTTGCCCCACACTAGGATTTTTCTCCTGTGTCGTGGGTGCGTTTACAAACATACAAGTTCACATACACAACTGTGCCTGAAATTTCACAAATATTTGTAGACCAAATTAAATCAATGAAATAATTAAATAACTGACTCTAAAACATTTACATGTAATAAAACTGGGCGCCCGTTTTTCACGCATGTAAATGCGGATTTGAAACCTAGCAATGTATCAGCGTTAGATATATTTGTGTACCTAAGTAATTTCTAATATCATTTAGGGCCACTGAAATACTTTAAAGAAAAATATCGCGAGGAAACCTGAGCTTCTAATTTCTAACTATAGGTTTAAAATTACCAATGCGCCTTAGATATGGTGATAGACATCAAAGATGAGATTACATTATAAAGAAGTACAAATATAAATACAAAATACAAATATTATTTATTTCGTCAATGTAGGTATGTTGTAATAGATGGTAGACAATATTATGGTAGTGCGCCACATTGTATCTGTACAGACATAAGTACAATTTTTTTATAATAATGTTCTTAATCTAGTGCAAGGAAATTACTTAAATCAACAATTTTCTTTTCTCTTACAACATAAGTGTCATTCGATATGTGACATGGAACAATTCATGACGCCAATTTGTTCACCGGGTAAATAAAAAAACAAAAGACACGTCAATGACGTCGGGCTCAAAACGACAAGGACAGAAGTATACGGTGTTCCTTTTCAAAATCCAAATTATTGCCGCCTTTAGAACATTACAAAATACAGTGAAACTTGGTTAAGTGGGACCTGGATAAGTGAGAAACCTCCATAACTGGAACTCATGCTGAGGTCCCAACACTTTGGCACTGAATTACCTATGTTAGTGGGACGAGGTAAACCTCTATATCTGGGATTTGTTCTTTCGATTTATCATCATAGTTACCTCTATAACTGAGACAGCGAGTAAATTTTCTATGCATAAACCTCTGTAACTGAGATAACATTGTTTGTTTTCTCATTCTTATTCTACCCAAAAATTCCATACGTAATTCCAAGTCCACCTTTATGAATGGAACCCTCTGTAAATGAGACAGATATTTATTTATACCTGTATATCTGAGACACTGGGTAAGTGGAATACCTCTATAAGTGAAACGACTTTGCAGGTCCCTTGATGTCTCAGTTAACCAGGTTTCACTGTAAAACAAATGACATATCAATGACGTCAGACCGAAAATGACGAGGGCAGAAATATATCAGGTTCTCTTTCTAAATCCAAATTATTGCCGCCTTTAGAACATTACAGAATAAAACAAAAGACATATCAATGACGTCAGACCCAAAATGACAAGGCCAGCAACACCATGTTCTCTTTTTAAATCGTGGTTATCACCGCCTTTCATTCATACATGTTAATTTGTGCATTTAATTAAACATATACATGTACGAACTCATTTGAGAAAACTAATTTACTTATTCACGTTCACCAGATGTAGGTTCCAGAAAATAGTACTTGAACGACGCTGAGTCCGCATGCCAGTACTTCATAAAATTAAATATTTATTGTTAAGATAAATTGTTCAATAATTAACAGTATGGTATTGAAGTTAGTAAGTACCTTATATCACGTATATAAATTGCATTTTTTTAAATTAATTAGGTTTTTTATTTAATATTTTATATTTATTTTATGTCCATTATTATCTTAAATAAATTACGTAGGTATATTATCAAAAATTTCCCCCGCCTCAAAGATAACAATTTCTGCGTTTCAGGATATTATGTTTGACGCATTTGGATATTTTTATCGTAAAATATCATAAACACTAGATTATCTTTACAACCTTGGTGCATGCGCATCAATGCACGACCGAGTTCGAAAAATATCTCGCATGATTCATTGTTTGTTTGTAAACTACACAACCCTTAAAATATCAGTTGCTTTCTTTAAATGACTTAGATTTATCTTTAATCTGCGATAGTTATTTATAGATAGTTCAATGCTCATTAGAAATAAAAGATATCATTAGAAAAGAATACTTTTAGACATAAAAATTACTAACTTCTTTACCCGTGGCTTTGCGGGCGTTAATTATACATGTAAAACTTTCTTTTGAATCAAAGAAGAAGAAAACAAGAAAGAAAGTAATGCAGAAGTCATCTGTAATCGTATTGCTTGGTCGGTAACTTGAAGTACATAAATCACTACATAGTATAAAACAAAGTCCTTACCGCTATCTGTCCCGGTGTATGCTTAGACTACACAACGGATTTTGATGAGATTTTTTTTTTCAGTAGATAAGAGTGATTATCATGTCTGGCTGGTGCTGAAAATGCGCCAGCGCTATGGACTCGACTGAGCTCCGGCCTTTTATGCTGCGACCATAGATATAATAAAGAATATTTTTTTACTGGCATAAGCCGGTAAACGAGCTGACGGATCACCTGATGGTAAGCAATCGGCGTCGTCCATGGACGCTTGGAACACCAGAGGCGTTACAAGTGCGCTACCGGCCTTTTGGGGATTAGGAGTTTGAGGATCGTTGGGGATTCAGGGATTGTGGAGATTGGGGAAGGGGAGGGTAATTGGGCTTTCGGTAACCTCACTCACACGACGTGTGTCGTGGCGTAAGAAACGGTTTATCACGCCACGACAGCCTGTATGATAATCACTCCTATCTATTGAAAATTAATCTCATCAAAATACGTTAAATGATTTAAATGTAGTTATTTCCTTCAAGTTACCTATATTTGGGCACTGGAAGCAACACGATTACAGATGACTTCTGCCCAAATTATTGCGAGTTCTTTTAAGAATGTTCGGGAACTGAGAACTTCGGGCTAAATAGGTAGGTAGTTACCATAGACATCAACAACAAAGTTTAATTATTATTGATTATCATCACTAGTACCTAAATGATAATTAAATTCTACTAATTTAAGTGACTAGTACCCAGTATGTAGTTAGTAATAGCAAAACAAATACAAGGTACCTTTCGACTTCAGATTTGTATGATATTGTTTGATGACATCGTACTTACTAGTTTATCCCCGAAATGGTAAGTTACATGTAGTCGTCACGGCATCACGCAGTGCATTTGTTTGTCATATATAACATAATATCACGCCTTTTATCCCCGAAGGGGTAGGCAGAGGTAGGAGAGAGAACATTACGGCACTTAATGCCACTGTAGGTACAATGTAGGTAACAGCCACTCTTCACTATTTATGTTATGAGTCCCATGTAATAGGGGTGAGCCTATTATTACCGGGCACAATTCCAGACTCCTTGCTCCTACTGAGATTTTTTTTAAACCCAGTAATACACTGCCCGACCCGGATTCGAACCCGAGACCCCTTGCCCGGCAGTCGTACTTGCGACCGTTCGGCCAACGAGGCAGTCGTTTATTTTGTTTATCACTATGTTAAAAAGTTATTAATTACTAATGCCATAATTAGCAATAAGCCAAATAGCGATATATTATGAGACAAAACCTACCAAATGATTTACAAGATTTTCGTATTTTTTAAATTTGGTACCTACTTAAATCATAACAAAGATTCTTATTACGTAAATAAGTGCAACATAAGATAAAGGGGACCTTTGTTCAGTCTTTAGATATCCTTAATTATATCAAAATCATGCTGATTTCATCAAAAAGTCCAGTGGAATGTTAAGTTAGTTAAAACCAGTTTTTACCAGTTTTGTCACCGATTGATATTACAGAGGGCGTGATAACGTCCACGTTTGGGTAATTTAGGTAATTAGGTACTAATACAAAAATATGCTCAATCAGGTTAATCATAAAAGAACACCTGCGAGATATCGTAAATGAGAGATTTTAGTAACTATCGACAAATATACTTATTATTTGCTTAGGTACCTATTACCTAAAAGTGACAGCGAGCACGGGTGACTCGCCGCCCGACCAGAACCAGACCATTCTGCGCGCGCCTCAAAGAGCCATCAGATCACCACGGATGGGGCCCAATAGGGCTGATGCCGGATACGGAGCCGCGGAGAACTTAACGGGTTACTGCAGGAGTAGAACCGGGGTGGTTTTTAGTCAGTAAGAGTCTGACACTCCTGACTGACTGACTGACAACCTCTCACCTCACCTGGGCGAGAGAAGTCATTGGATGACTTTGCCCCCTTAAAGATAAAAAAGATATACCTACCTAAAAGTAGAAAAGAATCATGCCCAAAGAAAACTCAGTTGGGGGGGAAAACACGTTACGCTGTACGTCATAATACGTATGACTATTTTAATTTCGCTGCGGTATAATCGAAGCGGCTATTTTCGAGTTTTTATTTTGGCGTAGTTCGCGTGTGGTCGAAGCCGCCATCGTGTTTTGGCGGGAAAGTCATAATGGTTGACGTTGGCCGCCGGTGCAGCCGCTGACGTGAAACCAAAAAAGTCTGATTTTATAATAATTTTGTGAAACTGCATAATATTTTATTATGGTGAGTCCAGATATCAGTATCATACATACATAAGTACTAACTTTAATCAATTTTAAATATCGTGTGTGACATTGCCATAATTTTATTAATCGATTGTCATATTTTCTGGGAACATTTTTAACCGAATTCATTTACGTTTTATTATCAAGTTTTAAGATCTAAGCACTACGACAATAAATTGTGAAAAATGTCTGAAAAAAATACCTTTTGATAAATATAACGTTTACCACAATTCTATTCTTCCTATTACGAGAAAAAATCTATCCAACATCACGCAGATGAACGCACATACATAATGTTCTAGATAGGTCATATTTCCCTTATATACGCATAAAACTCAAGTTTAGATTACATGGAAAATAATTTGGTATCGAGTCGCTGAAGTACCTACCTGAGTCATTTCTATTTATACAATAACACTCGATAGGTAAAATCGTATCTGTATTATCTAGGCTAGACTATTATATCGTTCATCTTAACACAGAAAAAACACATATAAGTTCGTATACTTATTCGATATGACGAATGTGATGAAAATCACTACAATACAAAAAAAATACCGCGGTATTAATAAGTACCTAATTTAAGAAATTTTCCCAGTATAATTTGATTAGGTATGTACAATCATTATTCATAATAATTGATTGTTGATAAACACTAAATTAATGTTTAAAGTTCAATAGCTATAGGTAGATAATAATATCATTGCATGTAGTATTTTTAAATGTGTGTGTAATATAATTAATCATCCAGATATTTAATTCTGTAACAACGTGTAATTATTACGTCTTTAATAAAAATGCCTATATTATAAATTTTGTGAGACATACTAAATTAATTATTATGTGTTGTAATGAATATGAGCTTCTAGGATGACTTGAAACTAGTCGAGTTCCTCGTTAAGTTAACTACTAATGTTTAAGACGAAAACATAACAATGAATAAAAAATGCCCTTATATTAATCCATTTAGATACTTATTTTACCTGTTAAATTAATATAAACAGAGCTCAACTTGCCAAAAAATCTGTAATGGTCATAATAGCTATATTTTTTTTCATGGGACAATCCCGCCACACTCTTTCAAAACCGCTGCATACTCCCTCATTATATCGGCAAAATAATAGCTATATTATAAACCTAAAATGTTTCTAATACCTTATAGAGACGATATTTACTACTGCAGTATAATTACACCCACTTTGTCTAAATTTGCAACCCCTATGACCCACTAAGACGAGATTTACACCCCACAAGGGTATCCCCAGCAATGCCTTCATTCAGCTTTCAAAACCATTTGTTGCCCACGCTGGGCGCTTTAACTTCAAAGCCACTAAAGGGCTTGGTCTAGTTGAATATCAACAGACCGTACCGGGAAAATTCAGAGGTGTTCTTTAACACATTAACCTACGTCTACGGATTTTTCTTTAACAATTTTCTATCGGCAGTTAAAGACTCAATAAAAGAACCATCCTATCCAGTCTAATATAGGATTACCTAATCTCAAATGAGTAGGTACAGTACCTAAGACCTCTCACGCAAAACCTACGATATCAGCTTGTCACGAGTATCAAACACGCCAAGTACACTTGATACACTTTCAAATGCGTGCTACAATTAAGTAAATCACGCAATGACTGCATGACTATACTGCAACATGATTATGACATCAAAAACTGAAGGATTAGGTGTTTAGTTATCTCTTATCGCCGTTATCAACCGCCATCGAGTACGACCTGAGATTGGTGTCTGGCTCATGATTTGACGCGTCATTTAATTTAACCCACCTACTACTTCTACTAGTAATAGATATTTAGCTGTTTAGCAGGGATGTTAGGGATATGAAATTTCGGATACGGATTGGATACGGATATAGAAATGATTATTATACTGGATACGGTTATGGATACGGATATGAAATTATTTCGGATTATCCGTTAGTTTCGGATAATTTCGGTTAGGGATATCTATTAAAATTTTAAGGAATTTCAAAAGTCCCATATAAAAGGGGGTGAGCCTATTGCTATATACATTTCCAAACACCATGCTACTGCTGAGATTATTTTTTAAAAACCCAGTAATTCTTTGCCCGACCCGGCAATTGAACCCGAGACCCCTTGCCGGTTTGCCTTCGGCCGCCTTGTCGGTCGGCATTCATTAAAAAAATTAAATTGGTACTAGCACATAGAATCTTATTATGCTCAGTGTTTGACTATTAAGTTCATCCTTTCATTCAGGGACATTAATAACATAATTGGATAAAAGTGCGAGTTTATCCCCTGTAGCGAAACGATATCCTATAGAAATCACTTTAACTTATTTTCCATTAATAAAATACGAAAGTAATTCGTGTAAAATTACGCGAACAATTCGGATAACTGAAGTTTCGTGTATTAATAAATAAATCTGAACATAATTGAATCAAATCTGAAGGCGTTATCAGCGAATAAGGATTAGGTACTGTTCTCATAAACGATCATGTGTTAATTAGGTACGTATTTTTTTAATAATACAAAAGATTGTTACGTTTAATTACGAAAATTGAGTACCTACCTAATCTGTTAGGATTAACTTAAACTAAATGTTAATCTGGCACAGTTGAACTGTTCACTAACATTTTGCTTAAAGATAATGAAATAACGTTGCTTTTTCTTAATTACTTTTAAAAGTACCTAGTATCTAAAACAAAGTATTTCACTAAAGACTGTTCAATCACTAAATAAGAAGGGCTTCATTTTTGACAAAGACAATCATTCTCTCACTAAAAATAACTACAATACTCAGAGCGTATTTTAGAATCAAAACACCCCCATGTTGTTTCGAAAATATGCTCGTAGTACTTATAAATTTGTAGTTAAATATCAATATCATTACTTCTAGATAAAGGATGGCTTGTAAAAGTGGTCCAAAGATTTTTTTCAGCTTGAGAGCATCATGAGAGTGGTAATTTAAAAAATATTTCTTTATAATTTCACTAGCTTTTACGCGCGGCTTCGCTCGCGTCACAAAGCCTATGTGACTATCCATCCCTTCAACTACCTTCAGTTAAAAAATCACGTTAATTAATACCTCCGTTCTGCCTTTAAGACAGGCAAACAAACAAATAGCTTTCAGCTCGCGTGGAATTCGGTTATATCGCGCTATTTATATTTTTCCAATAAGTAGGTAATTCGTTGACTGGTATTAACTCGTCGAGTACCGGTTTTATAGACACAATTAAAGAACAATAGGTCGCGGTCACCGGTGACCGCTTGGTGTTTGACAGTTTAAATGACATACAGCGCCATCTATACCAATACACACAGCGCCATCTATACCAATATTTTTGTTTTCCCTGGGAAATATCAATTTTTTCCGTGATAAAAAGTACCCTATTATTTAATCCAGACTTCTAACTTTACGTCTGCAAAATTTTAAAGCAATCGGTTTAGTAGTTACGGCGTAAAAGCGGAACAAACAAACAAACTCACTTTCCGATTTATAATATAAGTAAGGATGTACCTACACCATGCAACAGACAATATTACAAAGGACAACACATGACAAGCATGAGGTACTTAGGTTAAATACTTTTTTAAATACTTTTCAGCGAAAACTTGTGGTTTAGAAATTAAATTAAATTTTTAAACTAATCCGATGCATATTTGCATGGATATTTTATAACCCAGTCATTACCGACATCACCCTTCATTGTTTCAGTATATAGGCATTATCTTTTCTATTACAAAAGTGCCTCATTTCGGAATTACCCATTCACGCAAAACTAGTGTAATGATATACATTAAATTAAGCATAACTGATAGATTACAATGACTTGCTAGATTAGGACGTAAGTACCTTTATTTCTTGTAGATACTGATACGGATAGTAGGGGGAGTCCGGGAGAGTTTAGCAGGGAGGAGACAATAGCCACTGATCATAGAATCTCTGTAAAACTAGATATTTCAAAATTGCCACACTTCTTAAAACCCATAGTCCCCTCCCATCTTGCTCACGTGGCGGCGTTGCGATCGGCAGTTTTGTTTTCGAGTAACACGTGAAAACAGGTTTTTGTGGCCGGTAAGTAATTTTTTTCAATTTTCGAGATTTGGGTGCTATTGCTTACTGTTTATAAATTTCAGCGTGTCATGAATATATATCTATAGTGTAATTATCCTTATAACCTATACAACAGACAGTTTTTATTTAAATATTATAGGTTTTTTTAGAAATTGAATAACAGACAGCTTGGTGTGGGGTGGGAGATATTACCCTGGCGACGGTGGGAGGCTTTACCCAGGGTAATCTCTCCCTCTGTTTCCCTTGAACTTTACAGACAACCAGTTTTTTTGTTGTTTATTTCAGGTAAGTATCCAAAAAAACAACCAGTAATTCCAAAAAGGTCCCAGCTTTATGGACATCGAACAATTGCGCAGGAATGGATTGGTTTAGAGGATTTAGAAGAAGAAACTGAATTGAGTTTGAGAAAAAAATCAAATTAACTAAACAGAAACAAATAGGTAGAGCAATGAAAAAGTCTGCAAAAAGACAACTTTTACAGTCAAGTGCCAGTGAGACAGACCTTGAAGACAAACCCAAATATGAAGATAGCTCTGATAGTTCATGAAATGAAGTACAAAATAATTGATATTTTGTTTCATGTGTGGAGAAAACGAAGTTATGGATATGAGACTGCGCTTTTTGTGGTAAAAATGTCCATGAAATATGCGTTGGACTGTTTAAAAATGAAAATAAGGAACAGTTCATTTCCTAATTGATCCAACGAAAAAAGGAAGACTGGTGATTATGAGATTTTTTTCGAAGATTTTTTTTTGTTTTGAGTTTTTTTTTCCTAGTTTTGAAAGTCTTTTTATTTTGCTGCCCTACTTTTAGCGTTTTACTATTTGTACCTTAGTTATTTTTTAGTTATGACACATATAGAATAGGTTTAGACTGTTATGTTTGCTACAAAGATACCTAGCCTATATTAGTTAGCATTTTTCTCCATATTGATAAGATATTGTTAAATTTTTAAGATCATTTGCTGTAGAAAGACTGTTTTCTTTATAAAATAACTGTTGGTTGTAAAAATTCTTAATTATATTGTTATAAACTATGTTAGAAAGATTTTCAAATGATAAATGTTTATAAACACTTACTGTGATATGAGATAAGTATTTAATTCTTCACTACCCGTATGTCAAAGATACTCAACTATGTAGCTCTTGTTCTCATTTACTACGTTTTATTATGTGCTATGTTTTTTCAATAAATTTATTTATATAATTATAATTAGTTGTTTTTATTTTGCCTAGTTTTAAACCCGGGTAAAGTCTCCCTTCTTTGCGGGTCAAGTCTCCCACCCAGGCGGGAGATATTAGCCAAATCTCATTTCGGTAAAAATCGTTAATTTCTTATAAAGTATTAATGATTTATAAAATTTTCTTTGAAAAAAATAAAGCTTAATAATGCAGTTTAGTGTACAATTTGTAGAAAATTATATTTTGTAAATATAAAGTGATTTATGAGCATTTTATTCAAAGGTGGATAAACTCTCCCGGACTCCCCCTAAAGTAGGAGTTCTATGTAAAATCAGTAAGAATTTAAATTTATAGTACATTCCCGTTAAGAATGTAGTAAATCATCATTACTTGTAGAATTAGTAACCGGAGACAAATTAAACATTCAAAAAGTTAACCTTCTTAGCAACACAATACGCCGATACTAGGGCGGCTGAAAAATTCTAAACTTATGACCTATTTTTTAATCATACTTATAATTGGCGCATCATATCACTAAAGGCAGGTCAATTATTAACAATTTCCATGTCTTTAAGATAAAACGTCATCATAAACATCTTCAGGACGTAATCTTTTCGTCGCCATCGTCGCCTTCGACTGAACCGTAAATGTCACCATAATCATCTTCAACATTTTCGTCGTCGCCTTCGCCAGGAGCTGCAGACACGGCAGTCTTTGGTCTGACACACTCTCTCTCTTCCTCTCACCTCACCAAAGGCGGGAGACAACCTTAGATTTGCCCCCTCAAAAAAAAGTAAAACCTTTTTAACTGCACTAGAACCAAGTGCTGAATTTTTACGCTGATGAACGTTTTAAAGAGGATAACTAAACTAAATATTAATGGACTTTGTACGTAATGACAACACAGAAACTGCAAGTGATAAGATATATTTTGGTGGAAAAATAAATAAAAGACGACATACCATCGACCCCAAGTTAGATGCTTTAACAAGAAACCAAATAGCCTTAATATAGCATAAGCCGGTAAACGAGCAGACAGATCACCTGATGGTAAGCAATCGGCGCCGCCCATGGACACCCGAAACACCAAGGCTTTACAAGTGGAATTGGGAATTTGAGGATTATGGACGATAGCTTTATTTTAAATCTCGATTAGTGTGACGGAACTTAAATACTCCTAAAAACAGGCATTTCGCATATGAAAACTCGCATATTGTATATCTTTTATATGTATAGACCTGTGTTGAACTGTGCAAAGTTCAGGATTCAACGCATAACTTTAAACATGACGTAGGTAGTTGATAAGTAAGTATTTAAAATTATACTTAACTGGATATTTTGTACCTATATATATTATACACCTAAATAAAGAACTTAATTAAGTTAAAAAACTTTTATTAACTCATTTCTTCACTGTTTTTTAGAAGAAAAGTATTAGATTTTCGCCTTTAAATTCCAATATGAAGTCAACCTGTTTTTTGTAAAATGTACCTAATTTACAAAAACAACAACCTAAAAATAATACAGACATTTTACCTACATCATAATAATATATTTACTTTGATGATTTCATAAATCTTCAAGTGATATAGTAAAAAGCGCCGCGCGCCGCCTTGTTTGCAAACTCTATCTAAGAACACAATACTTTGTTTTTCTTCACTATATTTACAGAAGATAACTTGAGAAACTATCACCATTACATAACTGTTAGATACTATCTTAGCTTAGTTTTTCAAAAACATATATAACATGACATTATAGTTACTTAAGTTGTGTACAGTTGCTCATTACGTACACCTATTTTCAACCCCATTGCCATAGCCCTTCCAGAGTTCGTACTCCATGTTAAGATAAAAAAGAATCAAAATAAATAACCGAAAAACTCAAGAACGCTTTTCCTGACCTTGAAATAAAACTCAAAACCCCATGTTCAGCTATTGCACTTGTAACCTTATAACCAGTTAACAAACAAAGGAATTTATAAAATTACCTACATATCTAGTATTTGAAGTAAACATCATTAAACATCTTTTCATAGTACAAAGAAAGATATGTTTGAACTATAAGCTGTTTATAACATGGGCATGATGATGAAATACATTAAACTGAACGCTGGCTGGGTGTGATAAGGGGTAACCGGCGCAAACCGGCGGTGGCGGCCCGTTCGCCTGCCCCCGGCGGACTTTACGATACGGACAAGTAAACACGTCTACTTTGACGACACGTGAACAAATATTGCTATATACTTGCTAATAAACCTTAATAGAACCTCTATTTACATAAACCCTGACATCTGTTAACTGTACCTATGTATTATTGTTATAAAATTACAAGGACCCCACATAAATGCGAATCAATCGTCTCAAATTGAAGATGATCTGTGCTCGAACGGATATTGCAATTGGCGACAGATCAACGCGGTTTATAAAGAAGAATCGCTGCAGTTCCTTTGTGATACTATGTTTATGATACTGAAAGATGTATCTACTCAACTGTGGATTCATCCTTAACTGGCACGTTTTAGGGAACACGTATCATATGAACCTATGTGTTCTAAACAAATCTATTACAACGACGAAGGTTACATTTTTCAAAATCTGTTACTCGAGATAAAGAGCTTTGAAAAGTTGGGAACAAGAACGTGAAACTACGCTTGCGTTGTGTTTCGTCGTGTGAATGACGTTACCGGAGGCCCAATTACCCCCTTGAATTCCTTTCCCTAAATCCCGAACAATCCTCAAATTCCTAATCAAAAGGCCGGTAACGCACTTGTAACGCCTCTGGTGTTCCAGGTGTTAATGGGCGCCGATTGCTTACCGTCAGGTGATCCCTCTGCTCGTATACCAGATTAAACCATAAAAAAACAAGAGATCGATTTTTGACATACCTAATCCTAATGTGTTCTGTGTTCTCTAATAGGTAGGTACTTAGACAAATCTATATTAAACTGACTGAGGAAATCAATCTAGGTGCTTGAAAATTTTTCAGATAAAACTTCTTATAAGTAGGTAACTATATCCCCAAAACCTTGATAAAATAATAATAGCTAAAGCTACAAAAAAACAATGGAAAAATATGAACGACACTTCGTCTGCAAACACCTTATCGTCAATTTAAATATTCCGAATTTATTAACCTCGATATCGATATTATTGTCATTATTAACTAGTAAAAGATAAACTTGGCAAAAGACCACGTATTGGACACACGAACTGATATATTCTTGTTATAAAAACAACAATTTAACCTAGCCGGCTAAGTAAATTATCGTAGTGTTTTTAAAATCGAGTATCTGTTGATGTAAATAGAGGTTCTGAATACCACCCTTAACCGCTTATATGCAGCGATATGAGAAACAATAGAAAATACATTGCGTCTCGCGTGGATCCATGTTTAGACATACGATGGTTTTAATAGTAAAAAAAGATGTGGTTTTCGGACCGCCAAAAATGTCTTGAGCTACCCTACAAAGATGAAAAATGTGAAAATTACTCATTTCTAAACTTTTTTACTCCTAAACTTTACTACTAAATACTATTTAAAGGACATATAAAATCAGCAGTCTCAATAGCGCAGCGTAATCTCCATATTCATACAAAAACGAACAACGTTAATGTAGCTATTAATCATTACACACAACGGTATCGTGGCACATATATTTTTATTAAGTCCTTCATAAACTTAAGTACTGAGACTGAGCGTTGAAGACGACAGCAATGATAAGAGAACCGGCTGAAACCAGCGCACGCGCCGCGCGCCGGCCGCAGGGGGCCGTACGTACACACACGACTACGCAACCCGTGTCCACACACACAGCGCGCACGCACACAACCACACAACACCGCTGATAACACTATCATTCGTTTGAACAAGTATTCAATGACGCACAGTTTTGCAGTGTATGTCCATATTTACTCGCGGTATGATGTTAACGCAGAATTAGGCGCTTCGTCACGTTTTGTCTACTGTTGCACAACAAAAAATACCAGAAATTTTCATGAAATTAATTTTAATACGCTCGCAAACAATGAGTTGGTTTATGCGTTGGTTAACAAAGTTGACAAATTATGTAATGTGTAATGACCTATTTATCTACACTTTGTTGTTTGCTTAAAACTGTTGATGTTTATCTATAAATAAACTATTTATATATACTTAATAGATTATGTACATATTGTGTATAATAACAAAGTAAAGGGTAAAAAATATTTTAATTGCGCATGAGCATGAGCTTTCTTACAAATAGGACTTAAAAGATGACGCGTGCATGCTTATTCAGGCTGACCTAGATCACTTTTCGACATTTATTTTTAATTTTACATAATATAACATCAGACCTATTATTCCCTGGAGGGTTAAGCAGAGATGCACATATCAGATGTACTACCCAATTTTAAGAATTCCACGTTATTGAGGTGACCCAGAAATTGGCGTCCCTCCCAGGGGGGAAAGGAGGCCAAACTGGATAGGGAGCCAAGAGACAAAAATCCTATTGCACTTATACTCGACCAACGATTGGAGTCAATTAATTCTTTCCTAAAAGATATAATATTTCAGGGGTAACTCTGATGCCCTATACAGACGGTACAGACCCTCTACTAAGAGTGTCACTAGATAAGGTCAACAAGGGATATCTGAATCAGATATTGAATCATTTAAGGAGCTATTAAATTTATTTATAGTCTCGCTTGGGCGCGAGCTAGGGTTAGGGAAGGAAGTGATTGCCTGCGTGCTTAATTTTCAATCTAGGACAGACCGATTAATATGACCTTGAAGATGCATTTTCAAGGCGCCAAAATGTAGAATAAAGTGTTGTAAAAACTATGGAAAAAGTTACGACAAATCTTTGTCCCTGAGTAATTTTTATGGTAACTGTCAATGACATGATCCGTAATTCCCCGTTTTGAAAAAAAAACTTTAATATCAAAAACAAAGACACAAGTAATTCATCTAAGCGTGTCTATCTAAAGCCAAAAGAGAAGATAATCCAGAAAATTCGGATCCTGTTAGCCAATCACATGATAAGATAAACTTGCGAACATGCACAATTCGGCCATTAGACTCTTCGATCAACTGTAAAAGCACAAATAGACGAACGGACGGAACCGTCACCGCACCGTCTTTTCGGGGTCCGGTGGTATCCGTTGAAAATGTGCGACGGCCAGCTATACATACTATCGAATATGCTAGACTATATTGTAACTTTCAATTTGAAAATTCGAAGTTAACTCGATCGCAGTTCGCCATGTTATTGGTTGTGAGAATAATCCCGTCTAATGACGAGCGAAAATCAAGCAATCGAGATTACTTCAAGAATTCGAATTGACAAGTAACAGAATAGCCGAACTGGGTCCGGAGCGAACAAAAGTGACGGGTTCGGTTCGATCGTCTATCTGTGCTTTAAGAAATAGCCGATGGAAGATTAGCCCTGAACACTTTCGCGCCACGCACTCACGCACGCACAATCGCTATATAAATTCGTCTCATACCTCAATTTTTCCGATGACCGAGCTGATATCATATCCTTATCAAACAGCTAGATATAATTATCTGTCTGGCTGAATGGAACCAGAAACTGTGGGGAAAGGTCGTTTGATTGAAAAACTGGTATCTTTAGTTAGATATTTAATAAATCACGCGTCGGAGACGTGTACATCCGAATTTTTACGTCGCGTCGTCGGTCGTGTATAGATAATTTGACCTAACATTTGACGTTCGATGTGAACAGACGTGTGCATTATACATACTGTTGAATTAACGCAAGAGTGACCTACTAAATTATTTTTGCTTAGTTTGAAATTTAGTATTTTATAATGGAAACATAATCATATTTGAATAAAAATGGATAAAAACCCGAGCAACCTGGCTTCCTGTGCCTCACCAATAGAAAGCAGCCGTAAATCTGACTTCTCTATAGAAGCTGTGTCCACGCCCGACATTCAGAACTGGATGGCAAGCATTGAACAGCAGTTAAATGAAGTATGTGTCATTGCAACGGAAGGCAAACTGAATTCGGAGCAAAAGCTTAGAATATCAAACCTGAGCCGTAAAATTGGAGCTGATGTCTCGCAAATGGCTGTCCTTTATCAAGCTCTGAAGCAGCAAGCTCGCCTAGCCGTCAACATAATTGATGAAATGAGAGAAAACTGTGACCTTTCGGAACAAATTGACGAGATTAAAAAATCTCTCAAGGACTCAACTACAGCCAAGACTGTGTCTTTTGCGGACATGGTAAGAAAAGGATCCGATTTCGTTCGACCAAACAATCTGGCCTCTGTCGCTGTGTATCCGGCCAATAAATTGAAAACTAGCGAGGAAACTAAAACTATGGTGCAAACACTTATAAGTCCTAGTGAGATGAAGCTGCACGTGCGTGGAGTCCGCAAGACACAAAACGGAGGTGTAATAATCAGCACTGAGTCGAAACAGGATGCTGAAAAAGTGAAGAATGCAGTTGGCCTGTCGTTATCCGGTCTTCTCGCAGACGAACCTAAGAAGCGCAAACCACGAATCGCAGTTATAGGAGTGCCGTCGACAATGACTGATACTGACGTCTTCAGGTGTATTTATGAACAGAACGTGTCTGACAAGCTCCCGGAGATGACAATGGAGTCTTTCTTAACATCAGTCAAGTTAAGTCACAAATCGGGAAGAAAGGATGCACCGACCTGCAATTTCATCATCGAAGTTCCAGGCAAGATACGTAAAGCCCTTATATCCCAAGAGAGAATTTACATCAATTGGACTTCTTGCCCCGTCAGAGACTTTACGCTTGTAACGCGATGCTATAATTGCCAACTATATGGACATGCAGCAAAATCATGCAGGGAGATCAACTCATCGTGTGGCCATTGTGGAGAAGCAGGACATGTACAATCCTCGTGCACTAAAAAGTCGGAATCCCCTAAATGTGCTACATGCTCTCGTTACAATAAGCCGAATAACCATAAAACCGGAGACACTGACTGTCCGGCTAGGAAAATAGCTGAATATAGGTACATCAACTCTATCGATTATGAGGACGCGTAAAGTGTCATACTCTCGGATTACAGAGTTGATTAACCTTCCCTTGCACATTAGTTAACATCGTAATAAGTTGGCGTACTCAACAATTTGTTGCTGTTCAAGCGTATTTTATTGTAACACCAAGTGAATGACCGTTTGGACTGTAAACTAGATTATGTTTCTGTTGATGTATCAAATTCTTCAGTACTATAGTTCCTCCAATGTTTTATATATATATGTATATCTATGTTTTGTATTTAAGCTAATATAATTACTTGTTTAATAAATGTACTTATACGATAACATCATAACATCACGCCTTTTATCCCAGAAGGGCTAGGCAGAGGTGCACACAGAAGTAACACCCACTTTTCACTATTTATGTTATAAGTCCCATGTAATAGGGGGTGAGCCTATTGCCATATACCGGGCACATTTCCAGACTCCGTGCTACTACTGAGATTTTTTTTATAAAAAACCCAGTAATACTTTGCCCGACTCGGGAATCGAACACGATTATATTAATATTTAGAATCGAACTTATACGATAATATTAATATTTAGTTGTATGTTGTTTAGTATGTATGTATGTATATTAAATAATCAACTTTACTTTACTTTTGATCGATTACTTATGTTATGGAATTTGTTTATATAAATAACTTGTCCTAGAATTAGTAATGTTGTGTGTGCTCCTTTCGCCTGTGATACAGGATATTTTTCCTAGTACAGGCACTCAAACCTAGTGAGGTCTCTGATTTAAAATTAAGATTTTATCTGTACTATGACCAATTTCTTATAATGAATAAAGATTTATTATTATTATTGTATGTCTTTACCATTCACGGGACCACAGGGTCCCGGTCATTTGGGAGGCATGCGAGGGGCCGAAGCCAACTGCGCAGAGGCCCTTTAGACAACTTTAATATAAATGTAATGGACACACAAACCGGCGACTATCCCTGTATGCACTATGAAAATGCACCCAAGGACAGTCTCCGGTTAGTGTAAAACTATTGAGGATAATGGAAAAAAAAGATAGGGCTATGGATGGGTTGCTGTGGACTGGAAAATTGGGAACTATGGATGACTATGGCACCTGCCGAAACAATGTAATTATTACACGTAAAAATGGCAGGCGGAGACTCGCCAACTCACCGACCGGGCCCCGGGAATGGCTGCTAGATATAGCAACAGAGGGGCAACGAGAATGTGAGTGGCTGAAGGGTTAAGAAACTACCACCGCTTTCTACTCAGATCATCTGCTCCAGCCGAAGCTTCCTGCATCCCTGGCCCACTCGCGACTTACGAATAGTTTCTTACCCTCCGAGCAGGATCACTGCTCTTGCGACTCCACTCTGGACGGCCAATGAAGGCAAGCCAGAGGTGGGAGACCTGTTCCTTGTCATCGTTCACTCCAGCCAGCCAATTAAGGCAAGCCGGAGAAGAAGGAACGGTGACTTCTCCCTGGAGCACTCGGGATGATGGTAGCCCGCGGGATCGCTAATGCCCGTCACCTCGCCTCAAGGTGCCCTGCGGGCTTTATTATTATTATTATTATTAATTCAGTTTGCAATTTTCAGTTGAGTGGTATACCACATACTTACTTGAGACATTTTGAAAGAAAATTAGACTTTGAACAGATTATGATGGGACGGATAACAATGTATAAAATTTTATACGCTTGAAAAACTATATGTAACTTGCCTTCAGGAACATTTCTAAGTATATTAGGTACTAAGAGAAACATCACTTATAGCTTTATATGGACCTCACTTACACTAACCGTGGATGAGGACTTTTACCACCAGAGAAAAGCAGCCAAGTGGTCAAACGCCGGCCCATTAAATATAATTATGTAAAAAACGTAGACACTTGGAACAAAAAGCAGTCATCGCTTCAACATTAACATACCTGCTGACTATTATCATCGGAAATCAACGCTTAATAAATTATTTCTAGCAATTATCGAAGTATCAGATTAATATTAAGTACAGGAACATTCGAAGTACAAGGTACACCGACCTTTGATCAAAATAGACATCAGTACTTCTGATACAATATTGTTGCAATATCGATAATTTTTACAATATCATGCTTCGTCATTTTACAAAGCGAATTTAACGGACCCGGAATTACGCAACACGCACTATTTATTGCCTATCGATGTGTATTGTTATAAAAAAATATGCCAATGTCATTCTCAGACCATAAACAATACATTTAAAAAAACATATCGATCATGTACATGATTCTTGATTGTCAAATTCAGGTGTTACCTTATCTTTAAAAAAAAACTAAATTTGTTATTATTTTGTACTAATGACTTGCATAGTAGTTACACTCAGAAAAAACAATAAAAAAAATACATTTTTGCTTTAATTCCATGATGGACTATCACCATTGCTTTTTTGAACGCTTAAAGGCTAGAAATAAAAGTAAAAAGAAATTACCTATATCATCAATTTAGATATAAACTGAAAGAAGCTCTTTACAAATTTTGTCATTCCCTCTAATTAATGGCAAACAACACATTTATTTAATTTGATAATATACCAGAAATACGATGCGCCGACCAAACTGTCGTTCTTATCTCACACGAAAGATGCGACCTTTGGGAATGAGCTAGAATCATCTTGTTTTGTACAAATTAAACATGAAAGTGTTGTCAAGTGTGGTAAATAACACATTATGGACGTATTTCACATAATTACCAAACATTCAAGAATAACCACTTCAGTCTGCTTTGTAACAAAAAAAAATCTCTTACATCATGTATTTATCATAACTTTATAAACATTACATTCTTTATACAAATGAAGTGATGATAGCGAAATGTTTTAATTATCTAATTCTTCCGCAAACTCCTCTTTCCGAGTGGATACTTCCGCGATGTAGCTACGTGAGCACCACCACGGCACACACACGCTTTGTTCTTGAGGCTAGCGTCTTGAAGGCGATTAGTAATGAGATCGTCAATAAGAACCAGTAAGAGGTCGCTTCACACCGACATTGCGATATCAGTCACCTATTGAACCGCGGCCTATCGTACTGGTAATAACTGGACAGCAGCCGCGGCAGGCGGCTTCTGATAACGCTCCCACATACACACGGTCCTACGTGAGTTCCACGATACAACGCGCTCAAGCCAAACTCACCCTTATTGCATCAACTTTAAAAAAATAAAATAAGTTCCGATAGACCCCTAATACACCTGTAGATAGAGATGAATCAGTTTAGTGGTAAGAAAAAAATCATGAGAAATGTATGGAGCTATCATGTTCGCGGGGGACTCGTCCTCTTATCAGCGCGTTGTCACTCGTAGACGTTTTATAAGTAGGCGACGCGAGCGCCCGCCATCATTGTCCGTAGCGACCGCGCGGTGACCACAACTACTTTTTATTTGTTAACATTTATTTAGTGAACAGTGTTACGTATTTACAATGTTAGTGTTTCCGGCTTGGAGATCGGATTTGCCCCGGGACGGGTGTAGGGTGCCAAGGTGGATGCCCGCTGAAAGATTCGCGCCTTATTTCGCGAGAACTGTAGCTTTGCCGCCACATCCACCACAGGTGCGACATTTTCTTAAAAAAAGAAAATATTTTTAATTTGTAAACAAAACCTTTTCCGCATTTTTTTTTTTTTTTGATAAATTGTTTTATAATGAATTGTTTTTTTTGTCTATACAGTTGGAAGATGATGATTCGTCTGGTGGATCGTCCCCTGACAGAACCTCTACCGACACGGTTGAGAATGCGGAGGGAGTGTGCCAGTGGCGAGGGTGCGGCGCGCACTTCCCGAGCGTGGCACGCCTGTCCGCGCACGTCGCACGCGCACATGCGCTTGCACACAGAGATGGACTCTTCTACTGCGGGTGGAAGGGATGCACAAGACCACAAAGAGGATTTAATGCACGGTAAGTGTCCCATATACAAAACTTTCACAAAAAATAAAGAAAATATTAATTTTCTTGCAAGCTTTTTAATATTATTTTACTTATCCTTTTTTTTATTTTTGTCAACAGATACAAAATGCTGGTCCACGTGCGAACACACACAAACGAACGTCCACACACCTGCAACCAGTGCAATAAGAGTTTCTCCAGAGCAGAAAACTTGAAAATTCACCTCAGGTCACATTCTGGAGAGAAGCCCTACGTTTGTCCTTATGAGGTAAATATCAACGACATTACTAACATGAAAAAAACATATCTTCTTCTTAAATCATATTTCATTACTTATTTGCACCATGTTCTAATTTGTGTTTCTTTTTGTCATCAGGGTTGCGGCAAGGCATATTCAAACTCCAGCGACAGGTTCAAGCACACAAGAACACATGCTGTAGAGAAGCCGTACTGCTGCAAAGTCCCCGGCTGCAACAAGCGATACACAGATCCGTCCAGTCTGAGGAAGCACGTCAAGACATACAAACATTATACAGCAGAACAAAAGGCACGCCAGGAGTCATCGGATGAAGTTTACAGCCCCGAAACGTACTCACCTACAAAGGAAAATAGCTCTTCGTACACAGTTATAGAGCCCACATCACCGCTACACGCCAGCAGAGCGTTCAACGTGCCCGTCAGCTCTCTATCCCCGACACTACCGACATACCCGCCGATGCTGGCAGACACCTCCGTCCCTGCAACCATGCCGTACTCTCCCATGGAACAAGTCACCTACATCAGGCCACTTGAAACCCTCTACCCAGTGAGAATCCCAACAAATGAGATGTCCTACATGGAGTACACACAAATGTATGAGCATGCGTACAGAAACTACTACTCCAGCACACTCTCCTACCCACCATTGGGACCAAGTATTAGTGACAAAGTATTTACTTATGAGGAACAGCCTCGCCTTGAAGAAGTGCCCGTCAAGAAAGTGGCGGAGAGTCCCAAAATGTACAATCCAATGGACGAGGACATGCCTCTAAACCTTATTTGCTCAAAACGACGAGATTACAAAACTATTGAAGAACTAGTCAGACGCACAGACTTACCTTTAGATTTAAGTACTAAAAGTTAATATTTATTTTGTAATAAAGTATTATAGCTGCTTTTCTGATTTTCATTCATTTCCATAGACACGGGTACAAAGTCTACAACAAATATTAGCACCTGTTTGGTATTGTTCATCATATTCAGCACATCTTTATCACAGTACAAACACAGTACCTACCTACGTGACGAGACATACAAGCGGATTACTTCCTTATCTGATGACAAAACTTATGTTTACTTACACAAAACAATATAGTACAGGATGAATTTTTGAAACGGATGTATGTATATGGTCAATTCCAAAAATTTTGATTGACTAATATATTTTTTATATTAAAAATCTGTCACTGCCATCTTCATTGGACTTATAGACCAACGAAACATTTTTAACAAAAACAAGTTACCTGGCATGAACAATGAATTAATATTGATAAAAATTCACCTTGTACTGCAGACAGACAGACAGACGGATGCTCTAAATCTCATTATCTTTTACAAGGGTATCTAATACTTTTGTTAGCTTTATCCAAATTGTAACAAAATTGTTAGCTACGGCTGTGGCAACGGCCTTTTCCCAACTAGGTTGGGGTCGAGTCGATAACCAGTTACAACTGGATTTTGGCAATTTAAATGGAAGTAATGTCTGCCCTCTGCAACCCATCTTGAGACAGACCTCGCGTTTTACTTCAAAATGCCCACTCGATTTTATCTTGTTTTTACCATATAATAACTATCGTCAAACATACTAAATTAGTTAGTTACTAATAGATTAATACTAGACAAACTAGTAGAGCTTTTCTCAGTCTCACGTGAGTAACCTGCGATTATATCTTGGCCATTGACTTTTCCAAAACGATAGCACAACGAAAATAGAGCTTGCTAGGAACTGATGATAAAATTCATTAAGGGAAATGAGCTGATGACAGAGTTAACCAATGTGTAAGTATCCGCAAGGCGAATAGAAGACTAAATAAAGGTTGCATATTTTATGGTATGGTAGAGGAACAGACGAATCCTCTGTGATAGTAAATGATCAGCGTTACCCCTGGATTACGGACATCGGTAACATCAGAAGGATAAAAGTTTTGGGCCTCCAGCAACCTCACTTACACGGCCAAACACAATGCTTCCACGCTGGCGCCGCGGTATCATACGTGTCGAGGAGCGGTACTAGTTTGGTATTATCAGCGCAATGCACGCAAAGAAGCTAATGAACCTTAATTATAATATGTGAGTGAAAGATGTCACCGACCTGCAATATCGCAGAAAAATTTTGTTTTTCAAATCGTTGAGAGTTTTACTGTCAACCTGATTTTCATTGGTTAATTTATTATTTATTTATGTTATTGATATTAAATGTTATGATAACATAACATCAACATAACATCACCGAAGGGGTAGGTAAAGGTGCACATTACGGCACTTAATGCCACTGTACAATTGTAACACCCACTTTTCACTATTTATTTTATGAGTCTCATGTAATAGGGGGTAAACTATTGCCATATACCGGGCACAATTCCAGACTTCGTGCTACTACTGAGAATTATTTAAAATACCCAGTAATACTTTGCCCGAGCCGGGAATCGAACCTGAGACCCCTTGCCCGGCATTCGCACTTGCGACCACTCGACCAACGAGGCAGGAATAACATTTATAATAGAAACACAATGTCGGAGTAATGATAAATATCAAGGATATATTATAATTATTATAGATTCTATCTTTAAGTATCGACCGGATCAAAGGTGGCATTGTTGTTAAACGGAAATCGGCCGCTTAATGCGGATACTATTAACCGATAAGTCTAATTTGGGCGTCTTACTTAACATAATTATACACAAAAATAACTCCAATCAACTTTATTCAATACTTACTTATAATAAAGTATACAAAAATAGATAATCAAGAAAAAATTTTTTGAAAAACAATACATTTATTTAGTAAGAAGTCAAAATAATTACGGAATACGTTTTTAGACATTATTTAACAAACAAAAATCCATTCCTTAAGAAATAATATTGAATGTATACTGCGAAACAATAGGGTAGAGACTAATTTTTATTTTAATGTCCGTCTGGTAGATTATTTTCAAACATTACACACGTATTTTTTATTTTTTTACAGAAACCAATACTTTCGACGATATATTGATTTGAAATGTCGCGTGACGTCACTTCTATGTACCATTTATACGTAGAAATGACGTTTTAGCCCCCACTCCTAAACTTTGATTCGGTATATCTAAGTATCATTTTATTATACAACAAAATAAAAAAATACGTGTCTAATATTTTTTCATTCCTAACTGACGGACTAATTAGATTTTTAATTTTCATTATCCCTATTAAGTGCCACCAGCAGATCTACGAACTTTTTAAAGATTTTCAACCATAAGCTTTCGCAATAAAACTTAAACTCCATTAGACAGGTAAGGCCTTGATCTGCATTATTGATTTATTGGAATTTTAATACACTTTCTGCCTTAAACTTTTACAATAAAGTTCAAACTCCATTAGATAGGTAAGGATAGCGTGTCTATTATTGACGGATATATAAAAAAAATGTCAGGATATTTACATATTTAAGCTCGGACAAGTCGCGACATGCCTTCAGCAATGGTCCCGAGCGCCGCAAGGTCCTTACGGGCGGTGTCCAATAGATGAGCCATTCCCTTCTGCTGTAGAGACAGGAACTGCTTCACGTCTTCTTGTGCACCTGCGAGGTATAAAGGAATTATGTATTACAAATGTCATATGACCACGTCAAGGTAGAATGCATTTGTCACTACACGTCCCACGTCCCATTCTTCCCGAAAAAGTCGTAAAAGCGGAGTAAGGGACTACATTTTTTTTTAATGTTGTCCTAACTAGGATTTTCTCTTATGTCGTGGGTGCGTTTACAAACATACAAGTTCACATACACATGGCACTCAGACCCGGAACAACAATATGTGAATCACACAAAGAGTTCTTTCGTGCGGGAATCGAACCCGAGACACGTTGCGCGGCAGCCAGTTACCCAGTAACCGCGCCAACCGTGCAGTTAATATTGGATGGCACTATTATATATACTCATATTTCTGATCTTTAGGTATAGTTTAGTTATATGGTGGCTTATTTCAGTTCCATACATTTATTAGCGTTTATGCCAATTGTCTAACCCCCAGTAATCGCATGAAATATTAGAACAAAATTTGGATTCTCTGAAGAACGAAGTCCACTTTCTTCAATCTGTCATTAAATTCCCAGCTTTACATCTTCGTAATAAAGTCGAATATCTACCCACACGTTTGAAAACAATACTAATTATAAGGATGACTTGCTGATTTCTATACATGTCTAAACTTGAATTTATTTTAATGAAACTTTTCTATTATATCAATGCTTGTTAGATCGTACGAAATAAATGGCATAAACAAAAATAATATTATTTGATAACACAACACTTGTGTGATCTACAAATTGTTGTTTCGGGTCTGGGTGTCATGTGTATGTGAACTTGTATGTTTGTAAACGCACCCACGACACAGGAAAAAATCGTAGTGTGGGGCAACGTTTCTTTTAAAAAATATAACATCACCGAAGGGGTAGGTAGAAGTGCACATTACGGCACTTAAATCCCACTGTACAATGTAACACCCACTTTTCACTATTTATTTTATAAGTCTAATGTAATAGGGGTTGAGCCTATTGCCATATATTACTATAATACAATAATCTATCTAATATCTTACCAGGATCCAAATGGTACCGCTCATGCGACGCCCCTGCGCTTGCGCTGCGTTGCAGTCGTACTGCACATAGTAGTTCATTCAGGCGACCCTAAACAAACAATTTTTTATGTAAATACTTAATTATATAATTTAATTTAAAAAATCGCCTTTATTACGCTAAAATAGTAATATAAGTAGGTTTAACACCAGTGATGTATGTATTAGTTTGGCATCGTGGCCTCTCAAAAAGATGGGACAGACATACTATCTTATGAGTATTTGTTTAATCAATTTCAATATTGTTAATAAATGACATAAAATACAGTATTAGAGGTAAATAAATATGAAATCTTGAATTTTTATAGCATCTTAAGACAGAAAATGCATAGTCATAGAACCTTACTGTATAAAATATACACATTTTTATTGAACACTAGCGACCCGCCCCGGCTTTGCACGGGTGCAATATGCATGTAAATATATATAAACCTTCCTTAAGAATCACTCTATCTATTAAAAAAACCGCATCAAAATCCGTTGCATAGTTTTAAAGATCTAAGCACACATAGGGACAGACAGACGGCGGATACCGACTTTGTTTTATACTATGTAGTGACTATGTAGTGATAAGGTGCGTATATTCTACCACCTAAGTAATAATAAAACTTATTTCATATCGAAATCTCACGCTTGCATCGCTTATTACGCCGCACATAATGTATGAAAGCCTAGGCGTGTCAATATTATCTTAAACATCTAGAAGTAAGTTCTATGGGCGAAAATTGTCTGATGTATCGCTATATCACTATATCTATCTTGTCTACTGCAAAGTCACGCACGATTTGTTTTGATATAACACCTTAGCAGTGCGTGATAGAGATGTGGACACAACGTGATACTCCTGTACCTCCTAAAACCGATTAATTAATGATAAACTATCTTTTGGTTTACCCGCACGTTCGCTATTAATCGTAGAAATTCGTGAACCAGTTACAACCGGATAACTCGATTACGTTGACGTATCACTGTCAATTTTGCAATGTTGTGCAATACTTGGTTTTGTTATGGGATGCGATGTGGATATTGCCGCAATATGTGGTTGGTGATCTTATTTTAATTTATTGTTTTTTCATGGACTAAGCAACTACACTTAGACAAAGATCAATGTGAAATGTTTGTAAACATACCACAAAGGTATGGCTATTCTACATTTGACCGCATCATCTACTAGCACATTATACAAAGGTTTATAAGTAAAACGCAGAGCCAATGTATAAAAATAATCATTGGACAATAGTTAAAAAGCTGTTATAATGAGAGAATTATTAGTGACAAACCGATAGAAACAAAATTATTTTAAATACATATTTCAGAATACTACAACTGCTATATGATTTTATATGGTCATCAGCTTTCAGTAATCCATTTGCATTATTAGGCTACTCGTAAGCAAGATGCACTCGACAATATTGAAAAATAGTCATTCATTGATTTGCCGATATACTTAATTTTCGATTTTTTAGATGTAAGTGTGCTATTTGACGAGTAAATATGATGACGTCATAAGATGGTATTTTGTACAAAATTCATAAAACAGTATCGTTTTTGACGTTTCGATAAAAGTATTAAATTTGACTAGTTTTCAACTACCGTATTTCTAGTAACGCTTACTACTACTGTACCTATAATTGTAAGTCAAAACAATAAAAAGTTTTTAATATAATCAAAATTTGTTCACATCATATACAGCAAAACTTTAGAGACGTACCAAGGCAAACATTAAACACATTTCCCAATAGCACATTGCAAATATACAAAATGATATGAAAATTTATTGTTTTGTCAGCGCCATTACACAAACATTTACTTTACATATTACTCAGTATAATGATTTAATAAAAGCAGAAATAACAATACTTCAAAAACACGTATTTTTAAAAATAAGTAAGTAGTAAAAAGCCTAGAATGTTTTAAAGCTCAAATACAATGAAAAGACAACCTTATACCAATAAAAGATTAAGGTAAATTTTTATCACAGCTCCATCATAGGATTAGACATACCCATAGCTGGATACAAACAGTCTGTTACTTTCTCAGAACAAATTCCAAATTAAATATTTTTTCTAAGATCTGAAAGTAATCTTACAATCAAATAATCAGTCACTTTGTTGAGTAAATATGTCTAGACCCAAGGAACACTAGAATGTATGATAAAACTGGTGAACTTTAAGGCCTCGTTTACGGAGACGCGGCGCGTCAGGCGTCTGTCGTACATTGCTCTTTATGTTCGAGTCTGCGCGCGCGATGACGTGGCCCGCTGCAGTAATGTACGACGAACCATTCAACGGCCGTGTCTCTGTACTGAGGCCTAGTATCCTTACTAATATTATAAATCGGAAAGTGAGTTTGTTTGTTTGTTTGTTCCACTTTCCACGCCGTATCTACTAAACCGATTGCTTTGAATTTTTGAGATGTGAAGTTAGAAGTCTGGATTAAATAATAGGGTACTTTTTATCCCGGAAAAATTTGATATTTTCGAGGGAAAACGAAATTATTGGTATAGATGGCGCTGTGTGTATTGGTATATGTCACATAGGCTACTTTTTATTCTTTTGTGACGCAAGCGAAGCCGCGGGTAAAAGCTAGTCTTTTTATATAGGGACATTTCTCTGTTAGTCTGTGTTTGTTGACGCACTTAGTTACATCTGAGACACGCATGTCCGATTGCGTGACTTTTTGTTTGAAGATAAATAATAATGTTGCCATCAGCCTGGTACATGGCTGTTGCTAGTTGATTTATAGATTTTAAGTTTCATCGACCTTTTATTGCACAAGAGTGAAGAAAGATTGGACAATAATAATTAAATATACAAATGTATATAAACTCATGGGTGATCACATCACATGAATTAAGATCACGGATGCCAGAACCCATGAAATGAGAACATGGATGTTACCTTGCCATGGTATCGCCTTAGGCATTCATTCGATGGCTTTCCATCCATCAAGAAAAAAAATATAGATTTTATACACCGGAGATGTTCATCACGCACATTTCGTCATTTTCAAGTCATATGGCCCCTTGCCTATGCTAATACATTGCTATTCCAGTAAATTCTGAAGCTGAATATCCAGACATTTTACTAAACCTTAGACACAAACTAGAGCTCTCGTCACTACTTGACCAACAAAACCTACACGTGTACACCTGGACTTACACACCGGTTATAACTGAATCCAGTAAATTCCCGCCAATCAAGTACAAATCCAACGTTAATACGCAACATTGATACGTATGACGTTGCAAAATATATTGTACAACAATTAATCATGAAACTGATAGTTATCGCCCACTTATTTAATTAGGATATTACTAAACCCCCAATCGCGATACGTAACGCCTTAAATTGTTTGAAAAATGACCAAGCATAAATAAATCATACATTCCTAATCAATAATTACCTATATATAGATTTTACATAGAAGATATTCAGAGATAAAACTCCAGTATCTTTGTTACACTCGTTTCCTGCATGATAATCAAACCATTTCATTTTGATCCAAAGTCACATTTTGAACCGGTTTTTACTGGTTAGGGGATATTTCATAACACTTTTATAGATAGTACTATTCAAATAAGTCGAAAAGATAGCGGGTATTGTTGTTTTATGATAGGTTTATACTATGTAGACATAGCGTTATTTGCATTAGAATGAACGACTGTTTATAAGACTTTAAACCCCATAATAAAGCTACGATGCTAGATCGATTTACGTCACAGGTAAGAAAACTTATAAATTCGCCAAAAACAAACACCATTGTTATTCTTCGTTGGTGTTAATTATTAGTTTATCAACAACAGCGTAACGCCGATATATCTACTCGTGCTATAATACTGTCTGGCGTCTGGAGATAACGATAAGCGATGATAAGGGAGCACGCGGTGGCCGAGTGTCCCTACATTCGGCCAGACAAGGTCATCAAGTACTAAAATTAACGTTGCAATAGTGATAAGGCGCCTGATCCCATGCGATAACAGACACATGCTAAGTACCGTACGTGTAGATGAGCCACAGATCTACAGATAATAACAATCATGAAAAACCAATTTTTTCGGTGTGTCATGGCCTCCGAATCTATTAGCTCTTTTACCGTTTTGTAACATTTGTTTTTTGTAAAGTCATCAATGTTCGTAGGTGATACGGATTTTGCTATTCACTCCCTATCATTTTTGCAACATCTTTGAGACAGAGTAATGATACCAATCACTTTGGGATATTGAGTGAGTAAGCTAATTCCAACTCGTCATCTACTCATCAATTTTTTTTTCACCTGTGTATCAAGTACACATTAACTCGTACGAATTTTGTGTCAAACAAGCGCTCATTGATAAACCTAAGTGTCTAGTACAATGGTTCCCAAAGTTGTTTATATGACGACTTATCTAAATCTAAAGTTCCTAATCTTAGAACCTACATTTAGATTCTAAAGGTAGATCCTAAGTTTTAGTCTAAAGTTTAGAATATAAAATTGTTAGTAATATGAAAAATAAAATACCTAGAACAGTCGGTTAGTGCGTCATTCCACAGGCCCACCAACGGGTCGCGACCCATAGTTTGGGAAACCCTGGTCTAGTAGTTAACATAGAACAAATGCAAAAAGCACTCTGAATATTTTATGCAGGGGCTGGTCCATGACTGGTCATTATTTCAACTTTAGTTGTCGACTTTTAGTAAAAGAAAGTCGTGTTAATTACACTATTTATAACTCAAAAACGGCTAAACCGATTTGGATGAAAATTAGTGGGGAGGTAGATTAGAACCAGGAGACGGACATAGAATACTTTTTATCCAGTACTTTTTTGGTTTCTACCGAAAATCACGAACGAGATCGGGAAAAAACGGGATTGCACGTACGAAGTCGCGGACGGAAGGTGGGTGAATTCATAAAGTATGAGGTACTTACATTGTATAGCGGTGGTGCAGCAAGTTGTGACGTAAGTTCGTGCAGGCGGGCGCGCGCGGCCTCCTCCTCGGGGGACAGCGCCGCGCCCACGCGACCCACCACCTCGCGCCGGGCTACCACCTGGGATAACAAAAATACATTATCAAAAAGATACTTTTGGATCTGGAAGTCGTTGGGGGAAGCCTATGTTCAGCAGTGGACGTCCTATGACTGATATGATGATGATGATGATGATGAAAGATACAGTAAGAAATCCTAAAAGCTTTTAGTAGTCAAAGATGACTTCTGAGCTTCTTAAAAATTTGTAATTGTATCAATAGATTCCTTATAATGCACGAATGGTATTTCATGTCTATAGCTTTCCCAAACCAGAGAATTCAATTAATTATGTTTTACGGCTTACACCCGTAACTGATTGATGACGTAACTCCACTAATTACAAGCCACGCTAAGGGCTCATATTTGGGAAACTAAAGACGTCATAGTATATTAAGTACTCACGTAAGTAAATTAATTAGCTGCTGCAATCGTCTTACCTGCAGCAAAGTATGTCGGCGAGCATGCAGCCTGGCGGCGAGCTGCGCCAGCCTGGCAGTGGAGGCGGCGCGGCGCGTGCGCAGCTCGGCCAGCTCGGCCGCCGCGCGCTGCAACCACTGCGCCTGCAGCTTCGCTTGCTCCGACTGGCAGCGACTGCGGAACTTTATCTGGAACACAAAACAAACAATTAGAAAATGGTTTACTTCATCATCACCATCAGCCTGTAACTGTGCACAGCTGGACTATCAATGGGTCTCCTCTTAATATGACGAATTTACCATAATATCTATGGTTGGCAGGCATGTTAGATATCTCCGCTTAAAACAGTTCAAAATAGACTGTCTCATACACTTGTATGAGGAAGTAATAGTTAAGTGTCAGTAAGTTAGGTTAGTAAGTATATGTGGGACTCTCCGGGTGAAGCCGGCATACCCACTAAAACCCAGGAGGAAACCAATACTTCCTGAGGTTAGCATTCAAACAAACAAATTCTTCAGCTTTATATAATACTATAAGATTATAAACACCATGCCGCCGATTTATTGTGAATTCACGACTTCTTCTTATTTTGTATGAGACAAAATATTGCTTACCTCAGAAAACCCTATAATGGGCACAGGAATGTAGTTTTCCGGGTCCGGATTGTCAGCCTGCGCTTGCTTCCAGAGTCGCATGTCCATTCCTAGAAACACAGTAACGTTTTTATTATTTATTATTGCTTGTATAACAACTTGGCATTGACCATTATTGTCAACTACATAAGTATTATAATCTTGGACTACAATGACACATTGTTATAAGTAACTAACAAAATGTCTATAGTTTATAAGTGCAATTTTTAAAAAGAGTAACGAATGGAGTTTCTTTCTCGTTCTTCTCCATGACTGACAGACTATTATTTATTTTGTATTTGTTGACGTTTCAAAAGTACCAAATTATGGTTTAATTGAAATAAATGCTTTGACTTTGACTTTGAATTGCTTCGTTGGCCGAGTGGTCGCAATTGCGGCTGCCAGGCCCTTGTCTCATGCTCGATTCCCGCGTCAGGCAAAGCATTACTGGGTTAGCAAAAAATTCTCAGTAGTAGCACGGAGTTGGAATTGTGCCCAGTATATGGCAATTTATCTCACCCCCTATTACATGGGACTCATAACATAAATAGTGAAAGGTAGGTGTAACATTGTACAATGGCGTTAAATACCGTGATAGGCTTCTCTGCCTACCCCTTCAGGGATAAAAAGGTGTGATGTTATATTATGTATTACATTATGTAAGTGTACGTACCAGGCGGTGCAGTTTGTAAGTACTGCGCCAACATTTGCGGCGAGGGCGCAGTGACAGGCGACACGGTAGTACAACCTGCGCCGTTCAATGCGTTGCGAGCCGCGCCCGCGTTCAAAAAGTTACTCAGCTCCGACGCAGATATATGCGTGTTGCCTGCTCCTTTGTCCACTACGTATATAACAACCTGAAACAAAAACCATAAAGGATATTAGATGATACGCACATACAGTTTATGATCTATATATATGTTACCGGCCAAACCCGATTTCAGGACAAACTAGTTTTGCCTAGGCTAAACTAGTTCTTCCTATACGCGTTAGGATTAACTAGTATAGCCTAGTTCAAACTAATTTGTCCTAAGCCCGATAGGATAAATTAGTTTAGGCTAGGACAAACTAGTTGTTCCTGGGCGCTTACTCTTGAAACCAATCTCAATGTCAATGCAATTTCAATCCAATATGATCTCAATAATTATTAAATGTCAACACTATACAACCACAATCTTAGCTGTTACAATAGCATTCAGAGTACGGAATATAAAGACAAACTCAATACCATTTAGTTCATTCAATATCTACGCAATACGGATGCAATGGGCTCTAGTATTGCAACTCAAGAGTACGAAATTTCACAATACCAATGTCGATCGATCGGAATTGGATTCAAGAGTAAGCCCCCAGATATAAAGACGCACACTCTAGGATAAACTGGTATGGCCTAGTCTAAACATTTTAATAAATCTAGAAGTCATAATAAGTAATAAAAAATTGGTCATAGGTCATAAAAAATTGAATAAAATACTCCGTAATTGAAAAATAATCATTTTTATTAAACCATAATGATTCGTCGTTAAAACTTATGGTTAATTGGTAATACGAACAATCATCCTATAACAAATAATACTACTAAACTGTTAATATTATTTAAAAGTAGGTCTCAGGATAGTTGTTCCCCAAAAATCGATTTCTTTACATTCAGCTTAAAAATCTAGGTTTCTTAATTAATCCACAATAACCAGAAGGAAAAACTAGAATCTATAAAAATTGTCAGAGAGCAAGCGTGGTAATTAATGCTCAAACCTTCTCCGTGTGAGAGAATGCCTTTGGTCAGCAGTTGCCACTCATAGGCTGTTGATGATTGATTGATAAAAATTATCAAGTAATAAAATAAGAAAGTACCTGAGTTTTGCTATCAGAAACAGCTTTAACACATTCTATAGTGACGGCTAAATTAGGTTTGTTTCCCATTAAACCTTGCAGAGATGTAGTCAGGGCCTGCTGATTATTTCTGAAAAAAATAATATTTGAATTAGTTTATTTTTTTAAATTTACCGTTATTAAGTAACTATAAAATCAGAATCACTCTGTTGCGACACGAAATTTGGAAACCGTCGAACAACAAGCGTAAGTTAGTATTACTAGGATTTTCAGTTTTATAAATAATTCTTATGATGTTCAGATGATTACCTCACCCTTATATAAGAGTCGAGCAAGAACATACTGACCCATTAATGATAAAAGAAGTACTAATTTTAGTTAGTAGTTTAGGGTCAATATTTACCCACTATGTAATGGTGAGCTGTGACGTAACCAACGATGCAGTATCGTGTTTTGCAAAGAGCAATAATAATCCTTACTCTCTAAACAATAAAATTTAAAACATACTTGATCTCCTGTTCAGGTTTGTTGAACAGCATGGCGACGTGACCGTCCTTGTCCTCGCGGCCGCCGAGGCGGGAGTATCCTACTGCTTTGAACCTGCATAGAGGATTCTGTTCGTTCAACTCTAAAGGAGGCGCGTTACGACTGTAATAGGCTTGACCTGGAAAGTAGAATAACGGATTTGTTTTATACTTTACTTATTACGTATTTTACATAACATCACGTCGTGCACATTATTTACGGCACTTAACGGCACTGTACAATGTGACATCTACTCTTCACTATTTATGTTATGAGTTTATAAGTCCCATGTAATAGGAGTCCCATATACCGGGCACAATTCCCGACTCCGTGGTACTACTATACATTTTTAAAACCCAGTAATACTTTGCCCGGACCCGGGAATCGAACCCGATTAGTATTACTTTTTTTTAAGGTTTATTCAGTACTTTGTGGTATTACGATTATTAAAACTAAAAAGAAAATTAATTAAAAGATGTTCACTGCTAGCTTAATTGATACCTATTTGACACTTTCTATGGGAAATACGTAAAACCTTTATGTACGGTAAGTTAGTTAACTAACAGAAGTTTATTCAGACAAAATAATTTTTACATTTTACTAAAACACGAGTTATGATAGTCAAGGTAATTTAAATAATAAAAAGACGCTAAAATCATCAAATAAATATCACCTTAGCTTTACTAATACTGGTATCGTATGCCTGTTGCATACCTTACATGTAGTGGTACACCTGTGCAGTTTAACTGTACAGTCGAACTGTACATATAAACCGCAGGCCCATACAGCCTACAAATTAATTTACAGTAGAACTGTACAGTTAAAAGTGTGTAATGTGCATTAAAACACTGCATAACTCACCAGTGCCCCACTGAGCCTGTATGAGGTTCCACTTGGCCAGCACTTGGTCCCTCTCGTCTCCGAACACACAGCAGTTGAAGACGGCGGCCACCAGCGCCTCGTGAGCTGATGTGGGACCCTGCGCCTGTTGCTGTTGTTGCTGCTGTTGCGCTTGTTGCTGCTGGAAATGCAAAACATTTTACATTACACAATTTTTTTAACACTTAGGAAAACAACGGTTATTCAATTTTATGAAAAAAGAATATGACATGCAACAAAAAGCCAATATTGATTTCCACAATTACTAACACCATACATAAATGTTTAAATAACAAGCCATGAGGTGGCAGCGGAAGCCAGAAGTAGAGTGGACCCCTAGTCTTCCCGCATACAAAATACCTACATAGTTGTCTCTATTGCATATTTCATATTTCCTTACCTGTCCGAACTGCGGTGTTGCTCCGAGGTTACCGAATCCAGCGAACCCAGTTTGTGGCTTAGCTCCAAACCCTGGACCAATTGAATTGGCAGCACCACCAAATGGTGCGCCAAAGGTATTGGAGCCAAGCGTACTGGTGCCAAATGTTGGTGCAGTGCTTCCAAATGTAGATTGACCAAATGCTGGAGTGGTACCAAACGTGCCTGCACCAAATGAAGTATTCCCAAAACCTATGGAAAGATAAATAATATATACATACAATATCAATACCACTTTAAGACCAACTTCTTTCATAAATTTTCAATTCTATTTCAAGAGTAATTAAGTAGAAAAACTTATAATGATATTAACTGTAAAAAAATTGTCAACAATTGTATGTATGTATTTAGGAAATACCAAAGTAATAGTATTTATATTAATGTTCGTCATTATCTTACTATGAGAGGCGGTACAAAGGCTTTTTCAGATTCAATATTGATTGTCAACAGTGTTACGAAAACAAACTACGGAGTTCTAGATTGAGTTCAAGCATTCATACTAAAATAATTTTGTTAATATATTAGTATTATTGTACCTGTCGCTGGTTTAGCAGCTGTGGTGCCAAAGCCCGTTCCTCCGAACAAGGATGGTGCAGTAGATGCAGGTGTAGTTCCTAATCCTCCAAATGGTGTAGCTGTGGAATATAACCACAAATTGAAGTAAAGACATTGAGAATGTTATTTTGTAATGAACATCAGTAAGTGCCATATTATAAAAGAAGGAATTTCTTTGTTTATTGCATTTCATACTACTACCATCAGGCAATCCATCTGTTGGTTTACCGGCTTATCCCATAAAAAAAACTTCAAAGGTTTTCTATAACATAACATAACATCACACCTTTTTATCCCCGAAGGGGTAGGCAGAAGTGCACATTACGGCACTTAATGCCACTGTACAATGTAACACCCACTTTTTCACTATTCATGTTATGAGTCCCATGTAATAGGGGGTGAGCCTATTGCCATATACCGGGCACATTTCCAGACTCCGTGCTACTACTGAGATTTTTAAAAACCCAGTAATACTTTGCCGACCCGGGAATCGAACCCGAGACCTCTTGACCAGCAGTCGCACTTGCGCCCACTCGGCCAACGAGGCAGTAAAGGTTTTCTATTATTTCATTATTATTATAAGTAATTAACTAGCTTTTGCCTGTGACATCACCCGCGTTTCTGCGGGATTCAAAGTGGCCTATGTGGTAATCCAGACCATAATCTACTCTACAAATTTCATCTCAATCCCTTCACAGGCGTTTTAATGTGAAGGAGTAATAAACATTTCCAATTATAATATAATATCAGTAAGATTAACAATAGATTTTAGTGGCACACACATCATGAAAAATGATATTTTTGTTCCCATAATGAGTAGGTATTTAAAAATAACTAATACATTGATACATACTCAATTGATAATTGATATATGTTTCAATTTTTTTTTTAGTTTCGGTTAATATTGTAGTTTATATTTTGTTATGCTTTAATGATTTTTTGTTGATGTTGATGTTTTCATATGCACAATGGCCTAAAAATGCATGCATTTTTTATTTTTTTTTCATACAAAATAAATGCATTTTCTTTTCTTTTCTTTCTTTTTTTCTTTTGATAATAACATAACTGGCAAAAAATAGTAAACAGATGTTATTCAAGCATCACATTATTTTCTCGTATAGGATTTTTAAACATAATGTTTAACAGTAGATAACCAACTCACATTCTATGATAATATCAATAGAATACAAAAAACTAATGACTGTATTCCCCAACCATCTCTAAATGTTACTTAGTGTGACGCAGCACCTAACCTAATTCCTTACTTGTAATGCTAGGTGTCACCTATAGGTATGTTGGTAAAAACCATAATGTTGTAAACATCATCAAAAACACATGTTTTTGATGACATTTACATCATTATGGTTTTTACATGCATCTTATATTGGGTCTTCCATAAAATTTAGGAGAGGTAAATCCTTAGTTACCTGTACTAGTTGCTGGTGCACCGAACCCACCAAAACCTGTTGCAGTAGATGTATTTCCAAAACCACCAAATCCAGAGCTGGTTGTTGTTGTGGTACCACCTCCAAATGAAAATGTGGCTGGAATTAGACAACATAAAGATATAGATTAAAATTAATCACAATTTAGGAATGGTAACATAGATTTTAACAATTATAAATTTATCTACCATTCAAAACAATTATGTTAATGTTAATGTTGATATGTGTATAGATTCTCATTTCATTTTCACCACAAATAGAATTGAAACTGAACAGTAGTGAACTAGAAACTTCAGTTTAGTGATAGTGAGACACTATTTAACTTTTTTATTTGAGTTAACTATTGTACTTCAATAGTAAAGTCTATGCATTTTTACATTTTTTCTAAAGTTGTGTTAAAAACATGATATCTTTAAAATATCGGAAAATTTACTTACGTTTTGCTGCAGCTCCGAAGGTTGAAGTTTGGGTACTAGGTGTTCCGAACGAAAAAGCCATTGTTGCTATTTATTTTTGTATGTTTTTAGTGATTCACAATCTACTTAAAAATCGAACTTATCGCATATCGTAAACTTTGAATGAATTGTTCTGTTTCTTTTTATTAACACAAAATAAGTTACTTTTGACAATAGAAATGTAAACAATTAATTAGCTATTACGAAAAATTAATTAATTAAAAGAGGTTATTTTCACAACAGTAAACAACGGGAAGATCCGTGAAGACCGGGGGGAATGGGATGACGTTTAAATTTGACGTTTGACATTAACGGAACACAGATTTTTTTCACTATAGAATAATAGGGATGAACTTAGTCAAAAACAAATTAGTAATATAATTTCCTAAAAAAACCACAACATATCTTTATTCAGCAGGTGAATTCACAATTATCCCCCATTAACAAGGAATTCCCAGTAAGCGCGAGTTATAAGCTCACGTTGATTACGTCTCTGTCCTTTATACTCACCGCCCGTCGCTACTACCGATTGAATGATTTAGTGAGTTCTGTTCGGTGTTGCTGGGAAGTTAACCAAACTTGATCATCAGAAGTAAAAGTTGGAATAAGGTTTCCGTAGGGGAACCTGCGGAAGGATCATTAACGTTGCTTACGCGAGACGTTCCCAGTGCGCGGATCCGAGCGTGATCACACTGATCACAATAACGTAAACACAATCCATCCAGGGATGGATAACCAAATGCCTTCCAAATAAATAAGTAAAAAACACGGAATATACTAATAATACTTTTGCCCGACGCAGAAATCTTACCCGAAATACTAGTGGAGTGGTCACTTCACCAACGATAAACATTCTAATATATTGTTTACAGACATAATAATTTCTACTATTCTGGTTGATAATTATTAAATTATCCTAGAACTTCTAAGATTGTTTCTCGGTATATATCAAACACATTTTGAATGTCCTTCTGTAAGTTTAAGCATGGATTAAACCACGAAATAGAACCTACACTTCGAATATTCAACCTTGGTGTTACTTACGATCACCTCAAATGATATTCATCATTCTATTTTTTATACTTCTTCAGAGATATTAGAAACACAAAATAAAGACTGATCGTTTGTTTCAATCACCATTATTTACGATTAGTTTCCGAAACTTACTAATCGTAATCCGAAAACTACTAGTAGGTACTACCCAAAGGTAGGGTTGGGATTTGGAAACCGTAACAATATACTCTTTGATTTAGGCATGCACTCACACCACACAAGGTCACAACAGCTGATACTGACGAAATATCAAAACATCTTCAAAAGTTTCATCTAAGGTTTTGTTGTCAATAAGAAAGGCATATTAATTTATTGAAAATTCGAGTATTATTTGGATTAATTTTTTCATTTTTATTCAAATAAGCTGATAAAACTATAGAACATGTCAATCTGCGTGTAACCTATTTTTCATTGTATGTAGGTACATAACCACAGAAAACTAACATAACCTACAAAAACTACCTACATTCTTCGAAAGTATTTGCTTGTTTACAAATAAAAGATAAACAATCATAAATAGCTACTTTATTGCATATCACATCACCAATCCACCACTATCTCCAAATTCATTGTGAACATTTTCAGTAATCTGATAGAACATTTTTTTCCTTGGTGGTAACACATTGTAAATCACAGATGGAACATTCCAGAGGAAAAATAAATGCTTACATCATTTTACTTTTGTTAGTTTAGTAAGTATACAATCAATAAAAGAACACATTCAACAGCAAAAATGAGATAGAATTAAAATTATGCAATAAACAAATCGGAGTTAAGTCTTCGCCTCCCAGGGAATCCGTTATTTCTTTCCTCCAGGAGGCTGTAGTGGCTGGCCACGTTCTTTTCCTCGAAGTTTTATTCCAATTGCCCTTTCTATCTTACCAAGAACAATGTTGTTTGGAATGCCACGACCGGCCTCATAGTCATTGACAATTTGAGGTTTCTCGCAGATCTTTGTTGCCAAATCCTTTTGACTCATGCCTTTCGACTGTCTTCCTTGCATTATAAGTTTTCCCAGGTCAAGAGGTACTTTTTCATGACGCAATTCTTCAGTCTCTCTGTCGAGTTTAGCCGTATTTTTAGTAGTAACGTGTTGTTTATTAGTTCCAGCTCCATATTTTTGTTGAGTTTCAACTGGTAGGCCTTGACGGCGTGCCGCATTTACGGCTTGTTCAGTCTTCAAAGCCGAAGCTTTTGGTGGTTTCTTACGAAGAATCGTGACCGTATCCCAGTCAGACATTTTTGCGCAGCTGATATCACTGGTTTCACAAAGAAATGATTAGGTATACGAAAATTTATCTGCGTTTTCGTGTCTGCCGTGGTGTTCTCTCTATGGCAGCTAATTCAATGACTAGAGATGGGCACCGATAGTTTCCAAGCAAACGATAAATTATATAATACCGGTTTCTTCTCGTAGAAAATTTACTAACCAACATTTTATTACGCTTCTATGTGAAGATTATCAGAAAATTATAGAAACAATCAATTATTGGCCAAATTAGTGTCAAGAAGTTATTTTAATTCAATTTTCATGAACTAAGATGTAGCTTTGCTCACAGACGTATATTCTGTGGCTTTGCTTATCTGCGCCCACGTCTCTTCAAGTTCAATTTTCATCTTTTTTTTGACATTGACATAAAAAACAAGCATTGTTATGTTATTGTTTTATGGTTATTCAAACTAAAAAGACAACAGTGCAGGTGCAGTTCCTAATTCTCTTTACATTCCCCAAAGTATTGAACATTTTAATTGTAAATAAGGTAAACAGCATGGCTGAAGTGAAAAATGAATCTGAAGAAGAGGAATTTTTAGTTTACGCAGAATTTGAAGACACTGTAAACATTGAAAAATATCGAACTGTTCATATACTGGGTGTTGATGGAAATAATCCTATTATGCAAATGGATGACACGTTTTTTACAGGTATACCTACAATCTAAAACCTTTTTTGAAATCACATACTATGGCACTTATTCAGAGGTTATGATAATGTAAAAACTTTATTTATAACAGGTAAATATGACAACGCACTAGGAACGTTTATGTTTTTCGAAGAAGATCCAGACCCGAAATCGGAAGACTCGTTATTTGATAAATTACCTGAGAAAAATCTGAAATATGTTTGTAAGACAGGAAAATTACTGACCATGGAACATGCTTATGTTACTCCTAAAGAAGGTAAACACACAAAGCTTCAATATTTATTTAATATATCTTTACATCTCTGTTATAATGTAACATAGCTGGTCAGCACTGACAATCATCTTGACTTGCTATACCTCATTTGCTTGACTCACTATGCTCACGGGTTGGCCCCGCATAGCTGTCAGCACTGACCACCTAACAAAACCAGGGAAACATTGTATAATGCTAACTTATATTTCAGGCCATGATCTCCAAAACATGAAACTAGAAGTAGAAGATAACATAGAACCAATAAATTTTAAAACATTACAAGAAGCTATTGAAAAGTTTAAGAGTCATTTCGAAGAAGAATCAAAAACAGAAGTCATAGATTAATAATTAAGGTGAGAAAATCTGCGATAAATATTGAAATTTGAATTATAAACTAAGATTATCATACCATAATTAGTTTTTTTTTATAATGTCCCTCGTTAACAACGGTATTGTAAGCCAGATTAATTGAGGCCGTATTCTGTCTCTTTTATCCAAATCCTTCCAATAGTTTATTTAAATCAAATCAAATCAAATATCTTTATTGCTGAACACAGTACATTTAGATGCATTTCAAGATGTTAGATGAATGCGCAGTTGATCATGTTCCGCCAATCAAGGCATGCAACTATTATTCGTAAATTACAATTGACGAGTTCCTGATTACAGCAATTTTATGAATTATCAGTTCATTAACTTTCACACTTGTGATATTAGTAGGATTTGAAGATGAAGACAAAAGCTACTTAGACATGGGGCCATGTATTGCTTGACTTTTAAATTGTCTGTTATAGTATATTACAACAGAGGTTTAATGGGGCTGGCGATTTGTTTCTGGAAAATGAATCTTATTCAACCTTACCCCCAGGGTATAACGGGTGTGATTTTATATTCGTTAGATTAGAAAATGATAATTTACAACATGCATTCAATAGTAATGTTATTATGAGAATATAAAGTAGTACACATTTTTTTATAAGAACAAAACAATTAATCACTTATCTTTTAATTGCATAAAACCAAGTTAGAGTTTTTTTATCAGATGCACTACAGACATAACTTTGGCACACTTTATTGGCACATGCAACACTTGAACAATATTTATTAAGTATAATACTCAATATCTACTGAATATTTTTACCTAGAAAGTAGGTACAAAACTAAAACAGAAAGTCCCCTTTCACCTAAATATTTTTATTAATGTAGCAACACTAACGCGGGGAAAACCTTGGGGTCCTACATATAAATATAATGTTCCCAGCTAACATAGGTAGGACGCCGATGAACTGTATAATTAGTTCATTCGTTCATACTACTTTGTGTCGTGCTCACTGTTTATTGGTTGGCTGAGTTTATTGCGTACTGTGAAATAAGTACGGTACGACTACATAGTATTAATAATTGTACATTGAGCACTGAGTTTGTTCTTTGGTGGTGTATCTTGGTTTTTTGATTTGACAGCATATTGTTGTGTCGAAGTATTATACGTGTATAAAATTCAAGCCCTTTATAACCCTTTTCCCTGCTGGAGGTTAGTAAACATTTGCGGAATTAAAACATACCTAAGTATAAACCATAATATAAAATACGCCAATTTGATTGTGTTGAGATGTTCAATATTCAATATACATATACATTTTCTATCTAATAAAATATCTTCGGTGACTTCCTTTCAACTTATTTTAACTTCATAGTTAATACCTACTTTTTCCGGTACCTATACAGTTGTCAGTTAGATAAATAACTAAGTATGTATATGTACATACACGATGTTTGCGAGATTGCGAGCGCAGCGTACCAATGTATGCTAGGTATCTATAAATAAATAATGATTATGTTTATGGCAATGAGTGCGCAACCGGTCTCAGCTGTCATGTTACGCCGCAAACACTGGTTTTGGTCCATTATTTGAGCGATTTAAATAGTTTTGAATTCATATTTTCATTACAAAAAATTATATATAATTTTATTTGTTTCAGCAACATGACAAACACAAACAAGCGGCCTCAAAAGAAACCTACAAAAGCGTTGGAGAAAATATTTCAAGAGATAAATAGAAGACATGTACGGATTAAAAGAAAAGAGAGGAAAAATAATAACTCTATACTTTATAAAGTGCTGCAAGAACTTTTGAAGATAATGCGTAAATGTGACAGCTTGTTTGATAGCATGAAACCAAGATTAGAATATTTGGGCAGCTACTTTGATGGGTTACGCGTGGGACAACCAACAGAGTACGACATAAATGTTATTTTGACTTTTCACATCAATTATAATAGAATCGAATTAGATGCTAATTGTACTGAAAATGGCTACACAAGTATAATAATGCCAGAAGAATTTCGTAGATTGTCAAAAACTCCCGCAACGGCCGAAAAAGGTTTCAAGAAAACTGAATTTTGGTGTGATCGTTCCTACCATCTTTTGGTCAAAAACTTTCGTTCATGGATGCAGTGTTGTAGATGCTGCCCTTAATAAACTACCCTTAGAAGACGGTAAGCGGATATTAAAAGTAGAAGACAAGTACTTTAAAATTGCTTACAAGATGTCTGGACCTGCTAATACTATAACAATATGTATGAAAGATGATTACGTAATTGATGTCGATTTGGTTCCAACATTATCATTTGAACTACCTAAACAGCCTTCTGATACAAAAATAGATTTTGATAAAGTAAAACAGACTAAAATTTCCTACTATTTTGCAGTACCAAAGCCAAGTAACAATGATCTAAGCTGGCGATTAGCTTTTCCATATCAAGAACGATATTACACGGATAATACAAATAACTTAAAAAGTGCATTAAAACTTTTGAAACTGTTTCGTGATATTCAGGGGTTTAATAAATTAGCTAGTTATTTTATTAAAACTTTGTTTTTGTGGGAAATTGTAGAAAATGATCGGGAATTTTGGAAAAAAAATTCTTTGAACTTCTTAGTACTCCATATGCTGAAAAAGATGCGAGACAGTTTGGCAATTGCAACAATAAAAAATTTTTGGTGTCCTGAACATAATCTTCTTGAAAAAATTAAACATGAAACCTGTGAAAACTGGAGTAATCGCATATCTAATATAGTAAATGATATAGAACGAAATAAGGTACATAATCCATATATTGTGTTAAAATACTTCACAAAAATGACGATACCGTGCACCTAAACACGAAATATTTGTTGATTTATCCAAGTAGGTGCACAGTACACAAACAAAATAATCTATGAATGTAAATACACATAATTTAAGTTAAGGCGTTAAATTAATTATAATCGTTAATCTTGTTCGTCATTTTTAAATTACTATGACTAAATGACAAGTGACTATCCCTGATTGACAACGGTGAGGACGGACTGTAAGTTCTCATAATTACTGTTTTGAAAAATATGTGGGCGTAATGTGACGAGTTCGTCTTAACTCTATTGAGGAGGGAATGAATCGCACGTTGAAAATAGGGGCCATGTCACCATGATCATCGTTTTGGTAACATATAAAATCCCTTAATAAGTGTGAAAATACTAATATCACACCTTGCCTATATTACTTAACTGGAATTTTGAAATGTACAAATATCTAATGAAACACCCACTTTTCATCAATTAGGAAAAGATACTATATAGGCGTGAGTCTGTTGCCATAAACTGATTCAGTACTATTATTGAGATCTTTCGAAAACCCAGATGACACTTTTCGACCCGGGCATTGAACCTGAGATCTTTTGGCACGGAAACCTATTGGATTAAATATTTCCTTGAAATTAAGTGCTGTCAAGAACTAAAGAATTTAAGGTAGGGCTTATTTTTGTTAAAATAGCAGTACTCGTTGTAATCGTGAAAATTGATGACAATTATCTGCACCGAGAGGATCAAAATCATAAGGTAAAGATAAATAAACCTAATAAACCCCCCGTAATACCTATTTGAACCATCTCCGCATCGAACCTTGATGAAACATTTTTCAAAGTTACATACATACATACATACATAACTTCACGCCTGTCTCCCATGGGGGTAGGCAGAGACTAAGGAACGCCAATTACTACGATTATTTTTCAAAGTTAATGGTTGTAATTTGTCAAAAGTAAGAGTAAAAAAAACGATATGATTCAAAATATTGCGATTAATTTCGAAGATATTTTTTTGCAGCTGGTAGTATAATTAAATAATATTTTTCGTTACTGGCAATGATGGCTTACGCCCCTCCTCAATCAAAGCCGCCATTTTATTTGTGTTGTATCGCCATTTCGTTCCTTTCGTGAGATGGAGAATTGGACAAGAAAGTGAGACAGAAATAAAATATTCTGAATCCTTTCCTAATAATTGTGCAATCAAACGTTGTTATAAGTAATATAGGCACGAAAATTATAAGCAGGTTAGCAATTTTGGACTCTTTAAAATACTTCCCATCACATTTTTTTTCATTTTCGTGACCGCGTCTCACCTCTTGTTCGAGTACAATGGCGTCCGTTTACTCGTAGCGCGTATGGATATTCCGTCATCCTTTTCTTGCATATATCGACTATTCAGGAGACACTGCCTTTCTAACGAATGATCTTTTTACGAGTAGAGTAGACTGATAAGAAATATTCCCCGTTACCTTCGCACTTTATGTTTGAGTTTCGCTTTCGCGTACAATAAAATTAGCCGCGCTTTTGTCGGACGCTTAAAAATGTTTTTAAATATATTTTTAGAGCGTATTTTATGTTATAACAGACAGACGAGATGTACAGCTGATTGAAATTGTGTGATGAAATAATTGATGTGTCGATATGTTCACTACGAACACCGTACAAACCGGCACGGTGCCGACGCTGCAGTATCAAGAGCATCCAACCCAAAAGTCACAAGGAAAAAACATTGAGAACGTTCAACAAAAGAATGCTCAACAGACTCAACAAACTCAGCAGCAGCAACAACAACAGGTATAATGTATTCTGTACATAATATACCATGTTAACTTACTATTAAATATTAATGTTAACTTACTCATAATACTTTGACACAACAATAACTGAAACATTCTAATTACCACTATAACCAAATATTTGAATTGCCTAATAGAGTTTATTCCTATGATAATCAATATTGCATTGTCCTATGCTTACACTGACCTGACTATTGTATAAATCTGAATATAGTGGAATAATTTTACAAGTAAATAAAGGAATGTACCTATCTACATTACAATTTAATAAGATTGTATAGCTTTGATTGTGGAAATGGATTAACAATAATGCTTGCCTGCAAGCTTACAGTAATGCTACAACTTTTTGTGACTTATACTTATTTACTTTCCATTACAGGAGTTCCCAACATTCTGTTATACTACAAATGTCAACATGATTGGCAAATTAGGAACTGGTACCACAAGTGGGGCTGGTAACGTAACCAGTGGAGTAAACATAACTCAACTTACTACGAGTGACGATAAGACTTGTTACATAGCCCAACCATTCTCATACAATTATGCATTAGTTAATCAAATGCAAATAGCTCCTAATGGAATCCAGAATACAATATCAAATATTAGTTTTAAGTGTGATGTCTGTGGTCTTATGTTTGGGCATCTAACTCTTCTGAATGCTCATAAACGGATACATGCTCAGGATACAGGTAATAACAACTTTTAAACATACCAATTGCAGTGGTGCACAGTCCATATATGCAGTATACATCTTGAATAACAATTAAAATTATGTTTAGAATAGTAATTAGTATTCTATAGTCAAAGTCAGTATTTGTGTTGCATTTATTGACATATTATTTACTAGAGATGTAAAACAGATACAACCTAACTGGTTATATGAACTGCACATCACTATATCACATAATACATCATGTTTTTCAATGAGATGATGATAACTTTGTTTGTTCACTTTCAGAGAGCAATATAACAGTTGTAGCGACTGGTGTAAGTACTGGAAATGATGTTGCAATGCCACCACACATTCAAATCCTCTCCTCTGATCCCAATGAGCAGCAGCAACACCATGTGCCAATTCAAGACAGTTAGTAGGCAGTCTTTTATTTTTTTATGCCTTGCTTTACTTTGTTACCTCTCTATTTATTACCTTCATACCTCTTTTTAACCTGGCTATGTAAAAAATAAAAAATGTGTTTTATGTATAAAATTCTAGGCCCTTATTACCTTTGCACCGCTTTTGTAGTTTATTTAATTTTATTATGTGTATGAATTAAACCCTAAATAAAATTGTAGTGTAATGGAGTACCTAGTAAATTCAAATTAGTCGTATAAAATCAACAAACTAATGAAAAGCATAAAAGTTAACTATACTCAATAATATGCTTAAATAAATTATATTTTAATTAAAAGAATAGATGATTAATGATCATATAATGAGCTTTAGATTGTATAAGCTACCTTACCTGCATGTTTACACTTTTACAATAGAAAAGATGTCTGTATTTTTATTAATGTGTTAATAATTGTTCCAGCTAAACCAGTCATAATAGAAAAAGTACAGAAATGTATTACTTGTGGTGGTCCTATACCCAATAATCCTAAAAGAAAGGGACCTAAACTAATACGCTGTGAAAATTGTATTGCACAAGATTCTGTGGATCAAAGGAATAATCAATGTGAGTATAATATAATACTATTTTATATAGGACCTTTTTCAGAACCTCTAGTTAAATTTTGATCCAAAATGAGTCGGTTAACAATACTGAACTAAAACTTGAAAATTGTTCAATGTACTGTTCTATAAATAATGCAAAATAAGTAGAAAGCTTAGCTTAGTTTAACCAACATTATATTTTATTAATACTATTAGAAATAATCCTCTAAGAAGCTGTTATTATTTTTTATAATAACCATCATTATTTTAGTTATTACGAATATTTTAATAAATACTATAAAATAGATACCATTTTTATATCATCATTGAACATTAGATTTAAAAAATAAAACAATAGTGTGCTAATTAATTTTATTTATGTTTATCAGTGAATGCAACGCAAATATTTGTGGCGGCGGAAGACAATGTGAAATTTGAAGTAAGCAATGTTAGTACAGTGCAGACATCTGCTGACCCTCTGTCAACCACACAGAGCAATCAACAAACGCAACAACAACAGAAACCTTGTGAGTACAATATTTACTGCTGAAACTTACCTACCTACCAAATACTGATAACTGGTTGGAAGAATCATGCCTGTCTCCCATTGGGGTAGGCAGACACAATTGAATGCCAAAAGACATGATTCTGGCCTGGCATAATACCACCTTTGCTTCGTTTAGATGTATATTGATATCTCTCTTCAAGCACCCTCATGTGGTGCTTAAAATTTGCTCCTTCAATTTTATATCGCCTATTTGGTTTTAGAAGAATATCAATGAAAAACTTGACAGATTAAAGACTTATTCCAGTTAACATATAATAATAAAAAACCCATTATTCCAGTACCTGGACATCATCCTGTCAAGAGGAGAAACCTAGCATCAGTAACAAAATGTCAGAACTGCAATGGTTCAGGCATTATTTTCGTAGGCGGCAATAAGAATAAATTAAGTAATGCTAATTTGGATAAGCCATTCCACTGTAATATTTGTGGAGGATCTTTTGCCAGATATTCCTCATTATGGTCACACAAGAAATTGCATTCTGGTGAAAAGAATTTCAAATGTGGGATCTGTGGAATTGCATTTGCTAAGGCTGTTTATCTTAAGAATCATTCAAGAATACACACTGGAGAAAAACCATACAGGTATGTAATTACCTTTATATTATGTAAATAGATAAAATATCGGTGTTTGTCAAATAGTTGTGAAACTAAGTAATTCATTTCAGATGTAATACTTGCGGAATGCAGTTTTCACAATCACCACACTTGAAAAATCACGAAAGAACTCATTCAGGAGAGAAACCATATGTTTGTGAAGTAAGTGCAAATGAATACTATTCCAGTATAAGTTTTGTAGTTTGTAAGATTATGAATAAAACAACATACATATCCTAAGTATGGGAGGGCCATGCAGTGGGCAGTCTCTGCCGGAGTGATACCACAACCTCACAGAAAATCGACATGAAACAAGCCTGCGTTGTGTTTCGTCGTGTGAGTGAGGTTACTGGTGGCCCTCTTCCCCAATCTCCTCAATTTCTGAATCCCCAACATTCCTCAAATACCTAATCCCCAAAAGGCCGGTAACGCACTTGTAACGCCCCTGGTGTTTCCGGTGTCCATGGGCGACACCGATTGCTTACCATCAGGTCATCTTTCGGCTTACTCACGTAATTATTTGATTAGGAACTCGACTAGTTTCAAGCCATGCTAGAGGCTCATATTCATAAACATAATAATTTATTTCGTAGCTCACGAAAGTTATAATGTTTTTGAAGTGTTGGTAGATATTATCCTTTATGACTAAATGGCATGAGATGCCACCATCCATTGGAAATTGATAATAGAAATGTATTCAATCTTATACCAACTTATCATGTTCTTATAATTCAATTAAAAATTAGTTCAATAAGTTTTTATTAACATTTACATTTTCATTAGCATAAAACTCAGTGCGCCTGCAAACGCCTGCCTATTTATGAATAGAAAAAGTTTAAAAATATTAACACCATTGCATTTATTTAGGTATGTGACAAAGGATTTGCGCGGCACGCTACTTTATGGAATCATCGGCGTATACACACCGGAGAGAAACCATACAAGTAAGTTCACTGCATAATTACAGAAAACATGATTTTAAAACACTATTTTTTACAGGCACTTATATATTTGATGATAATTAAAAACAATAACAATACAATAACATCACGCCTTTTTATCCCCGAAGGGGTAGGCAGTGGTGCACATTTCGACACTTATTGCCACTGTACAATGTAACACCCACTTTTCACTATTTATGTTATGAGTCCCATGTAATAGAGGGTGAGTCTATTGCCATATACCGGACACGTTTCCAGACTCCGACCCGACCGACCCGACCCGGGGAATCGAACCCGAGACCCCTTGCCCGGCAGTCGTACTTGCGACCACACGGCCAACGAGGTAGTCAGATAATTTGTATATGGCAATAGGCTCACCCCCTATTATTACATGGGACTCATAACATAAATAGTGAAAAGTGGGTGTTACTTCTGTATCTTCTGTGGGATAAAAGGCGTGATGTATCTGTATGGTCTGTCAGTTAGGTAATCAAAAAATACAAATTATCTTCAATAAAAAAGAATAACAAACCATTAATATCTTTCAAAAGAATATAACTACTTTCATAATAGTTTATAGGTCAACTTTTTTAAATGTCATCTTTTAAAAAACTTATTTTCTGTTTTATAACAATGTTTTCCATGTAATACAGGTGTGAAACATGTGGGTCAGCATTCAGCCAGGCAGCCCACCTTAAGAACCATGCGAAAGTGCATTCCGGAGAGAAGCCTTTCAAGTGTGATATTTGTACGGCTGCCTTTGCAGATAGATTCGCGCTAAAGAGACATCGGGGTATTCACGACAAATATGGTATGTATGAAAAGATTAATGAATGCTCACAAAATAATAAATATGTTAGCTGAAATATTATATTATTCGTATTATATTAAAATAATTCCTATTGCAGGTCAAACAACACCACTACCTTCAAGAATACAACAAAACCAACAAGAGCAACAACAACAGCAAACGCAACAGAACAGTGACCAACAGAGCACACAACCAGCTGTGGAAGTGGAACTCCATGCTGAACAAACACTTTGAGCTTCATGTCTTCCTTGTGTTTTGAGATAATCCCACCCTGTCATTAATTTAACAACATTGATGACAAAGATGTCTATAGCTCAAGCAACTATGACTGTGCGATGGCCAGAGACATGTTATTGTGATAAAGATGGCCGAAGTGTATTCAGTGATCAATAGTATTTCTCATCAATAGATATTTCGAAAGATATACAATTTTAATATACATAGTTAACGCAGCGGCATAAATGACTTACATGTTATGTGTTCATGTAATAATAATATGCAGGTGATACAACATAATAATATTTAAAAGTTTCCCATTATTAGGAGTTTGTTTTACATATTATTAAGGTATTACTCTCCGGTTGTTCTTAGCAGTCTCTTCTAGCTCTATCCCTTGAAGCAGCAACTTCCGAGCTATCACCCAGGTGTATATTTGTTCAACTGGTTCACTTCCGAATCGTAGCAAAAGAGACTACTTACTGGTATTTATTCTTCTCAATATGACTGGTTTTTTATTACTGTGCTCAAGGGGACTACTAGGAACAATTGATCATCTCAACGATTGTTTAGCCTTTTAGAATAATTGGCTGTGGAACACAACATTTTAATTTTTATTGCTCCAATATCTGTTGTGATTTTTATCAAAACATTGTAAATAAATTGAATTCAGGTGCGTCACTAAGCCTATGTGATTTAGTATTTGTAGCATATCCAAGAGATGTCAATGAATCTTTGTTATAGAGAAGTTGGATGGGATGAACTTACTAATATTAGAAGCAATACTTTGTTATTATAATTATGTAGATAAACGGTTCTCTGCAATATTTTATTCAGTATAGTGGATAAACAATTTACTCTTTATTTTTTATATATAGAAGTTAATTATCTAATACATTTTGAAGTAAGTGCAGCTCATCCAGAGGCACCCGCATCACAGTGATGCATTTTATAAGTTAAACCTGGAATTTTTGATTATGGAATATAGTAAAATTTTTGTCTATAATTTTGGTTTTATTATTTACTAATTTGAAGAAAGATTATATTTGTATGCTAACACCTATAAAAATAATGTCGGAAGTAAGCTAAAGTGGTGGCACCTTCCATAAATGGTGGGGCGCAGACGCGAGTAACGGCCACAGATAGAGAAGGAACTCCATTACGTCAACATTCGTTACCTCGTGCGTACCTACCCTAATATTCGTAATCAAAACTAAATATTTACATACTCTTCCTGGTTTTTAAATCGTAACATTTTCATGTCATTTCGCGCCTTATCAGTTGCACATACCCATAATCTCAAACAAAGACTACTATAGTATACTGGAATCTCAAAGAATACCATACCAGCCTTCACACTCACTACCATCATCAAACCTTGATTTGGCATGCACCGAAAGGCACCATTACTGAATTTTGATCTACTATATACGTTATTTCTAGAATTCGTTTACCACATCAATACAGCTATTGTTTCGGAGTCGCGGAGAACCTAACGGGTAACCGGGGCTCCGGCTCCACGTGCAGGAGAAGGAACGGGGTGGTTTTTAGTCAGTAAGAGTCTGACACTCCCTTCCGCCTCACCCAGGCGGGAGCAGTCATTCGAAGATTTTCCCCCCTTAAAAAAAAAAAAATACAGGTATTGCTACCGCGTCCACACACTTCATGCCTACGTACTCAAGTAGGTACTCAAATTTCACGCATGTAGGGTATAGTAAGAATTACCTATCGTAAATTATTGACTATCTGTCTACCCTCTTACTTGAGTTTGTGTAGGCATGTTGGTGTTTATTTTCTAATGTTATTCTGCCTCACGTGTCGGAATAATGTATGTACAGTTTATCTATTATCATTTTACTTTAATCAATAGTCAATGCAGAATTATACACTTATCTTGGGGTCATCAGGAGCATGACATCTAATGAGAATAATACTGCACAAAATGACTAGCAAACCGCTAGTGAATCTATCACTGAATTTCAATTTAGCTCCTTTCCAATCATACTAGCATGACTGAAATCGAAACTATAGTTTTCTATTGGTCCCCTGAGATATGGCGACTAATATATTGGAGTATTGGCTAATTTTTATTTTAATGTCAGTCTAGTAGGTAGCTTATTTAACATTAGCCGTATTTTTTGTTTTCTAACGGAAATACTTTGGACGATAGTTATATTACGTTTGATACCTACTCAATAAACGTAGTTCCCACTGCTAAACTTTGTTATGTGGGTATAGGTATTGTTTTCTTTACGACAAAATAAAAAAATAGGTACGCGTCTACTGTCTTAATATTTTTTCATCCCCTTTTTGACAGACTAATTAGATTTTTTTCGTTTTCTTAACCCTGTCATCTCATTATGATGCTAATCCTTGTAATAATCTTACTGGATTCTTGTAGGAAACCTGCATTTGAAATGTTTGCAGAATTCTTTTAGTCTTTCCTATTCGCATTGGAATTTTGTAGGCATTTGGCCATAAATAAGACATGCGTGATTTTTTTTTCTAATTTAGGTATTTTGTCCTAAACACATATTTCTAAATTCTAAGCTCTTGCAATAGGTACCTTTGAATTATAGTTAATTATGTACCTACTTGTTGTAATGGAATATTTAGTTTCTGTTTCTGTCAACCCCCCCATATCATATGGGCCATATGGGACAAAGGCATGAGTTTATGAATTCAACACCCTAAATGAGTATAGGTTTCTACTGTACCTTCGTAAGTAACAACATGATGGTACGGTGTTCATGGGGATGGGGAAGTACTTACGTATGACAGGGTGATGTGTGCTAAATACATTACTTACTTACCCTAAACTTATGTTTCAAGGTTAGCAATAAGGTATATAATTTTATAGGATTAATGACACTAAATAATCATGATAAATAAAAAAAAAGAGTAAGGGTACGAGTTTTTTAATATTAGATCACTGTATGTAAACTTAAACGCGTTTACTAACCTATTACACGTGGTAAAGGTTATAACACTTATAAATGGAATTATGCTATAATTTATTCATAAACCCAGTTTTCGGCAGCTGGTGTCCATCCGACGACTTCTTTATCTCCAAACCAGAGTGCGATTTCCTTCTTAGCAGATTCCACACTGTCGGATCCGTGGATAATGTTGCGGCCAACTTCGATGCAGAGATCACCACGAATAGTGCCGGGTTGTGAGTCAGCTGGGTTTGTAGCTCCAAGCATCTGACGGCCGGTTTTCACGACGTTCAGGCCCTCCCATACCATGGGAACTACGGGTCCAGAGCTCATGTATTTCACTAGACCAGGGAAGAAGGGCTTGGACGATAAATCGCTGTAATGTTTCTGAAGCAACTCTTCTGAGGGCCACATGAATTTGAGGCCGACTAACTTGAATCCTTTCTTCTCAAACCGTTCGATAATGGTGCCAACAAGTCCACGTTGGACACCATCAGGTTTAATCATGAGGAAAGTTCTTTCACGTTGTTCCGCCATTATGACTTTTATTAACGTGTAGCCGGCGCGTCTGAGATGGATTACAAGGTATAGCAAAGTGGCAATCATACGAAAAAGGATGAATTCCCAACGCGTCACAAAATCAACCACAGAATGTATATACCGTTAAATGATTTCATGTATATCTATAACTAGCCGCGATTAGGGTTTGGTACCAATGAACTTTTAGGTAAAATATTTATTTAAACGGCATTAAAAATGTTAAATAATTTCCATTTGTATTTAGTATAAGGTAGCAATTTTACGAAAATACGTAATGTCATAATGTGCTAGTATTTTTACTGTCTTTTTTGCTAAACAGATGCCATATCGCGTTTGTGTATAAAATCAATGGATTTTTTTTTATTCATGTCTGTAAAATCGATTGAAAAGGAGAACCTGTATTCTTGTTCTTAGTAACAATATTACTAAAAAGTATCTTCAATATTACTAAAAACGAAATAATTGGATTGATATTTAGGTCTGCTATCTCTGCTATTATTACTTATTCTTAATATTAACTATCATAAAAATAAAACTACTGAGGTGATAGACCGACAAGTGCGCTGCACGAAGATAATAATCGATGTCACCATTCTCCATGACGACAACCTCGCAAAAGCTGAGAAAGATAAATAAATAAAATATCTAGGCTTAGCTCACGAGGTTGCCGACATGTGGAGTGTAGATTCAGCTATCATTGTGTCGATAGTCGTGTCGGCCAATGGGTTAATCCTTAAAAGCTAGACATCCATCTCAAGAGGCTGGCGTTAGGAGGACGGATCTAGGTCCTGATACAGAAGGCAGATCTCCTAGAAACGGCATGTATCGTAAGGTTTCTGTCTCTGGAGCACTAACCACCGGTAGCTTGGACTATGCTACCGCTACTGGTTGGTTCCTATATTTTTGAATATAATTTATTTTGTAAGTAGTATTTAAAAATTTTAAGAGAATTTTAAACAAATATATGAAAACTACTGAAACCAATAACGTTGAAAAAAGCGGCACACTGCACAGGAAAAATTACTGTGGCACCTGGCTACTATAGTCTTACACGCAGAATTATACACACATATTGACAAAAAGGACATCTCTCGCGTGATATAACCCGTCATTACGCTTGACATAAATGCACTACTGAGATTTTGGTGCTTCAATCACTTCCAAGTAACACTATGTCCGCCTTTTTAACGTCCTTGACTGAAACTATCACATGATAACACAAAATTGCCATTTTTATTGCCAAAATAATAGGGATATTTTTAGGGATAGATTTTTTTTTGGGAATTTTTTAGGGGTTTCGAAATAATTGCAATGTTTGCATCAGTTATATGAGCAGAATGGTATAGTCAAGCTTTTTGTTGTTGTAGCTCTGGTATCATTATTTATACAACAGCGATATTTCTCTACCGTGTAAAACAAGCCGTATGCACAATTGCACACTTTTGGAAATTTTGTATTGCAATGTCTCTTCATTGTGAGATTACTCTGAAGAGTCAGAGTAAAATTATATAATTTTTGATAATTCATAAATAATGAGTATAAGCAAATAGTACTGCATGTTACTTATTGTTGTTATTATTATTAATTTATTATGAATTAAGTATATTGGTTAGATATACTTTTTAGGGGAATTTTACAATAAATTATATTGAAGCAATTTTAGGAGGTTTTGACTTAGATTTAGAGATAACTAACTATTGGTAGGTAACACTGATTGATAATTAGTATTTTTGTAAATTTAATTAAGTATTTATTTCAAAACAATAAACCACTGAACATAATACCCTAACGAGCACCTTCGATAAACATTCAAACAAACTTACAAACAAGGACGTTAATATGATTCGTCAGGAAACGGCTAGAGTTCTTTGTATCTGAGGTAGGATTGTAGGGTTATTATTTGTAAGTATTAGAACACACACAGTTAACAACATGATCATTGACAAGACCACATGCTTGCATGAAAGCGTAACAAATTTTGGAGCCCACAAACTTAAAACCTCTTTTTTTCAAAGCTTTCGATAAGGCTGCAGATTCTGGTGTTTCGGGAGGAATATCTGTGTATTTTTTCCAAGAGTTGATAATTGGTTTTTTATTGACAAAACTCCAAATAAAAGTGGAAAAATCTTCACCTTCGTTTTCCATTTGTAAGTAACATTTAGCATTGTTTATTATTGAATCAATTTTTCCTTTATGCCTTACAATTCCGGATTCATTTAAAATTAATTTTACATTCTTTTCTGTTAACTTTGATATTTTGTGAGGATCAAAGTTAAAAAATATCTTTCGATAGTTTTCCCTCTTCTTTAGTATCGTTAACCATGACAGCCCTGCTTGTTGGCCTTCTAAACACAACATTTCAAATAAAGCTTCGTTATTATATTGCGGTTTGCCCCACTCTTCGTCGTGATATTTTATGTATATCGGGTCTTTAGTTAACCATCCACATCGGAGAATTTGATTTTCTGCCATTGTCACACTCTCACTCTTTGCGCTTGTCATAATAGTACCTACGGTTTATACAGAAATGTACCTATTACTTTAATATAACAATATGTTTATAACTTTACTTCAAATATCTATTGAGGTTCTGATAAACTGATAAAATATTATCCTAACCTAACTCCTATAAAACCATAGATAAATAATTTAAGTTGATGAGTACATGGTTGGTAGCTAAAACTAGCAATAACATGTTTTGAGAGGACAGAGACCTAAGACCTAATTCTTCTTTCCCTTTTTTCCCTGGTTTCCTGGATTAATTACGACAATCGTTGTCTAGTTTGGTCACGTTCTGGCGCTAGTTGCGAGAGATTGTTATTGGTGTATAATCTATGCGCGAGAGCATCGTGAAAATTAGTACATATTATATTTCGACGAACGTCATTGTTTTATGGATGGAAGCAAAAAATAAATATTTCCTCTTATTTCAAATTCAGTTATTTATTGTTTTGCGTAAATTATTACATTATTTTTGCATTTATAATTATAATATCTAGTTAAGTATGTCAGCAACCAGAGCTATTCCATGCAACTCGGGAAGCCAAGATCTTATTAAGTTTAGGTATGATAATGCTTACAGATATATTTTTAACACTGAGGTTTTGATAATATTCTTGATGTGGATCTCTTAACAGATATTTTGACTTAAAATAGCTGTTATTAGATGGGCCAACTACCTAAAGTATTTTTTAAGAAAAATATTTTAGTTAGAAGTGCCTGTAGTTTCTCTAAACCAGCAAAAACATAAATGTAAGAGATAATGTGCGAGAACTAAATTTAATCATATAAACTAGCTGCATTTAAATTTAAATATCCTGTACAAACTAGCCATTTGGGGCCTCCATATACTTTTGCTAGTTTGGACTGGTGGTTACACCTGTGAGGTTTAATATATCTTCGTGTTTGGGGTCCTGATACCAAGCTGTTCACAAGCCTTATATTTTCATCACTGAGTGTACCTTCAGATATTTGCTGCAATAGTGGTATATACTCCGGTTTCGACAGTTCGTTTGTAATGCGCATCATCTGGAAAATATCAAAGTTTTTAACACAATGATCTAATTGATTTCCGTCACGGTAGCTAACTATCTCCCTCATTCTGATTATGCGATGAGCAGAGACTGTTTAAACCACTTCATAGGTGTCCCAATTTTAGTGGCGCCACCGTCACTCTATGGTCACGCGCGTCTCACTGCATCGCGGCGCTCCCATAGAGCAACACAGGGCACCGTTGGACCGCTCCTATAGGAGCGCCGCTCCGGTCCAACCCAGTAACCAGTGGGTTATAACCCAGCGTCGTAGATACTTGCCTAGTTTACCTTAGAGATAATACATCTCTGGCGATGAGGTGATGACGCAAGAATCGAACCCGTGAGACTCAACCTCTGTACCAAAAGTGCAGTTAAGTACTAATAACTACTTCGTGTGTGTGTATTCATTTTTGACATAGGTACATACCACAATTTTTAGCTGTGCTTCGGATAGAGGTGTTGCTATGGGTCCTAGTAACATCACACTGCTGTTTGAACCAAGACTCTCTGGATCCACCGATATAAGTCCATCGTCACTTCCATTACTTTTAATTTCGTCATTTATTATTAAAAACATGTGTTCATTTGGCGTTGTGGTTTGTGAGTATTTGTGTTCCGGTACATAAGGTTTCTGAATAATTGGTTGTGGCATAATGTCGTTCAATAAAGCCTTGAGTTTCAATTTAGTTTTATCCTTCTTTTTAGAGGGCTTATTACGTTTGCAACAAAGTGTTTTTAATTGAGCGACGAGTACATCAAATAACAATTCTTTCTTCTTATCTTCATCATCGTTCTTTGTGTCTGATTCCACTTCTGAAGGATGACTGTACAATAAATTGTTCAGTTTTTGTACAGCGACATATTGAGGATCAGCACCTCGGTTGGAAGCAAATGGGTCTAATTCTTTATCTTCTAGCCGAAAGACTGGCCCTTCTTGTTTAGGTTTCTCTAAACTTGTTGAAATTTTCTTATTTTTCTTGGGACTCTCAAATACGCTTTTAAATTGTGCAAGAGATTTACTCAAGATAGTCTCTTTATCTTTAGGCGGGGCTAAGTTAGTCGTATATTTAGTAGCAAGTTTGACGATGTCATTTATATTATATTCAGATTTACTGGGTTGTTCATTTAGTAACTTAATTAATTCGTCGTCGGGTAATTTCGAAAGAAGATACGTGACGTCGTTATCTGAAAAAGGTATACAATTTAATAACCACCAATATTTTGCAACTTTCTAAGTATTCTCACAGAGTTTTGTTTGTAAATTTCTCAACTTAGGTGGCATTAGCGGCATTTTTAATTTGAATTAAATCACCCAAAACTCATATACCTAAACTCATAATCATTCCAATTAACGTAATTTATAATCTGATCATCTCAGCCAGAGCAATACTGGTGAGATCGATTATTAATATGATAAAGAGTTTTTGAAATTTAATTAGTTTGTTTGTACCAAAACAATTTATTTACAACAGATTTTATTAAAGTACACAATACACGTAAGTTCCATTGTTAATTAACTTACCCATGTCTTTTACTATCGATGCGCTTGCCAAACTTTTCTCATTTGGTAAATCTTTGTCATTTGGCACTAACCCTTTTACAACTAAATATTCTGCTATATCACTGTTCCACTCAGCGGGATACGACGCTGGATTTTTATCTGATATTGAAGACATCGGAAGCACTGCATGTATCTGAAATAAATAGTTTTAATGCGCCTTAATAAGACAGTTTAATAAATTATTTTGATCATTATATTCTTGTGGGCAGGACAAATCTGTTTATAATTGTATAATTTATAATATGATACGAACTGATTGATATGTTTTATTATTGTATTGTAATGTGATGTCACTTACCCAATATGAGAAAATTATTATTTTAAATTCATTAAAATACGGAAACATGTTCGTTACGAAAGCAATATGCGGTCAGTGCTAGTTTAATTTTACGGCTGAATGCTCAATAGCTTCTTCCTCATAAAAAGTAGTTACCTATCTTGTTATTGTTTACGAAATTAACAATGAACAAGTGCTCGTTAAAAAGTTTACGATAGCGATAAGGATTCAGTCGTGTTGAATGGTATGTTTTACCATGTCAAGGACTTATTATGCTTTATTTGTTTATCTACACAACAATCTGCACTTGCAATCATTAATGCTGAATGAGATTCTCTTCTCGAGGTATACCCTGGATGTGGTTGTGAAATAAATGACTTGATGCAGATAACCGAATGCCCGGTACCTATACGGCAATAGGCATTTATTGAATGGAGCTCATAACTATTAAAAAAAATTGTTTATTTATTTATATTTAAACATTACATTTATCATCACAGGCACACCTAATACAATAAATGCAGTTACACATTATAAGTATATTGTACTTTGTATTCTCTTTCTACCCCTATTCCTTCGGAGATTGAAATTCGTGTCGTTATGTAATTTTAATATTTATTTAAAACAAATTCTGAGAACTAGCATTTTCTTGGAAAGTCGTAGGATTTATACTTGTAAGCAAAAATTCTAGTATTCAGCGACAAAAAAAATGGTTACTAGTTGACACTTGACAGACAGACATTAGTGACATTGACATATTTAACATTGTATTTGTATGTATTGTTTGTGTTGCAGTGCAGTGCCGTCTCGTCGTTACGAATAAAATTATATTCTTTATTATTTAACAGTGACTTTAAAAACAAGGAAAATGAATATTCCTTTCCCAGTTTTAACCCCACGTTTAGTAGATCCCTTGTGGTTTAACGCAGACAGTCCATGTGACGAAGAAACTGAGTTAACTGCTTTAGAACAAGCAAATCAACTTTGGGTTAGTACTGTTGTTTGTATTTCATAAGCTTTACGATCTGTATAGTTTACAATTATTTTTGTTACAGTTATGAAATCTTTGAATTTAATTATCTTTGAAATTAACTACCGTAATATGCAAGAAATAAAAATATTATCTTGAATGAATGGAAGATTATTGTTACCTACTTCTAAAAACACAAATATTTATAATTAAATACTAGCTTTTACCCGCGGCTTCGCTCGCGTCACAAAAGAATAAAAAGTAGCCTATGTGACATATACCAATACACACTGCGCCATCTATACCAATACTTTTGTTTTTCCTCGGGAATATCAATTTTTTCCAGGTTAAAAAGTACCCTATTATTTAATCCGGACTTCTAACTTTACGTCTGCAAAAATTCAAAGCAATCGGTTGAGTAGTTACGGCGTGAAGGTGGAACAAACAAACGGTCAGAGTGTAGCAAAGGGTGTGCAAGGGATTTGGGACTTAGAAAATTTTTCAAAAAAATTAAAATTTTTAAAAATGCCTAGTTTTCTTTTTCCGTCGCTTAGTAGACCTAAAAATAAAGCGAAACTCATCTGAGCACTTTTTGTCTAGGACGTCAGGTTTGCCTGAAAATGAGCCTTAAAGTTCACTTGACGAAAACACTTAGAAAATTTTTCAAAAAAATTAAAATTCTTAAAAATGCCTAGTTTTCTTTTTCCATCGCTTAGTACACCTAAAAATAAAGCGAAACTCATCTAAGCACTTTTTGTCTAGGACTTCACGTTCGCCTGCAAATGAGCTCTGAAAGTCGCTTGGTGAAAACACTTAGAAAATTTTTGACCAAAATTTTTTTTTACACAATATGCCTTCGTTTTGATTTCTATCGTGTAGAGGGATGAAAAACAAACACTTTTCATTCTGATCATTTTTCGTCTAGCGTCAGCCGTTCTCCAGTTATAGTGAGTGAAAGGTTGACCTGAAAACTGAAAAGTTTCAGAAATCTCATTTTCTTTATACCAATGTCTAGAACACGCGAGTACAATTATTTTTTGTTCTGACCATTTCCCGGTACGAGTTAGCAATCGACAGATATTAGCAGTAGAAGCGTCCAGGGACTTGTAATTTTTTCATGATTTGACGCGGGCCATTTACTTTAGGGTGTGCAAGGGATTTGGGACTTAGAAAATTTTTCAAAAAATTAAAATTTTTAAAAATGCCTAGTTTTCTTTTTCCGTCGCTTAGTAGACCTAAAAATAAAGCGAAACTCATCTGAGCACTTTTTGTCTAGGACTTCACGTTCGCTGTAAATGAGCTCTGAAAGTCGCTTGGTGAAAACACTTAGAAAATTTTTGACCAAAATTTTTTTTTTGCACAATATTCCCTCGTTTTGATTTCTATCGTGTAGAGGGATGAAAAACAAACACTTTTCATTCTGATCATTTTTCGTCTATCGTCAGAGGGTTGGCGGGAAATAGTCGTCGAAACCTAAATATTGCTAAAAAAAATCAAAAACAATATTTATTTATTATACAATGATTAAAAACGTATAGAACACAAAAAAGAATTGATATTTCCATTGGAACTTTTTAGCTGAAGTTAATAAAAAAAAAATCATAGAGAAATTCCCGACACGTCTTGTGCGTGTGCCCGCTCGCGCGGGAGTGCCCGCGCGACCCGGTGTCTGCGTGATATCGATGTTTTTGCCAAATTTCGGCAAGTCGATGTAAGCGACGCATTTCTGAGCAAATTTTGCTCTCAAATTTCGATTTGTTTGTGCGTTTGGTGTTTGAAAATATTATTTTGCGATCGTAGATTTTTAGTTTTTCTTATTTTAGTTTAGTTTAATTATTCCTTTTTTTAATATTTTTAATAGTTAGTAAGTACGTAGTTAGTTAATTAGTTAGTTAGAAGTAGATTTTAGTTTTAAGTTTTCTTATTATTTTATTTTAGTTTTACAGTAGATTTAAGTTTCATTTTTATTATATTATATATATTTTTAATTTATCATGGACCCGCTGCAGTTGATTTTGGCGCGCAATTTCAATTTGTGGAATTACGCTTGCGCAATTCCTAATGAGGAGACTGCTGTGACTGCAGCCAAAGCGTGGCTGCTTATTCCAGCCCGGACGCCTAGGTGTCCAACATGCAGAGGCCCCATGTCTAGAGAGGCCAAAATGAGCTACAAGCTTAAGTACCGATTAAGGTGCTGGAGGTGTGCTAGGGAGGGCAGGCCGTCCATTAGGTCCCCTCTTAAAAATACGTTTTTTGAGAGGGCCCACGTTAGCGTGTTAAACACGCTACGTCTTATGGTACATTTTTTGAGAAAGGATAAAGTGTCGCAGGCGGCAAAAGATGTTGGGGTTACAAAGAAAACGGCAATCCAAACGTATCATTACCTAAGAGAGGTGTGCGAGGTGGCAGAAGCCCACGACAGAGACTTGTTAGGCGGAAGCAACGACGTAGTAGAAATAGACGAGACACATTTGTATACAAGAAAATACCATAGGGGCCGGCTGTTAAGGCGGCAAACATGGTCGTTTGGGTGCATAAGCCGCCTTACCAGACAAATACACGTAGAGCTAATCCCAAACAAAGCGCGTACGACTCTGGACCCTATAGTGGAGGCAAACGTTCGCACAGGGTCGTACATTATGTCCGACATGCACCGCGCCTACAATAATATACATTTACGGTTGGGCATGAGGGGTCACTCAGCTGTCAACCACAGCCTGAACTTTGTCGGGGCACGGTTGACATTCCCGTAGATACCTCCCTGGGGGCACCAGCTCCAGGTGGGAACGTAAAGGTAAAAATCCACACCAACACCCTGGAGCGGCAGTGGCTAGAACTAAAAAGGCATTGTCGGACATGTCGAAGCCAGCGTCGCCTTAAGTGGTACATGGGAGAATACATGTACCGCCACAACATTTTAAGACAGCTCCCATCAGACGCGGCTCGATTTCGCCGGCTACTAAGGGATATGCATAGGGTCTATCCCGGTTTAGGGAAAAGGGGCATCAAGAGTAGAAACTGCCGGTGTAGCAGCCCCAATTGTCGCCGTCGCAATTAAAATCTTTTTTCGTACACCCGGTACGAGTAATCTGCCGCCTGCGACCGACGACGCCATTAATGTAGCCGTCATTTTTACAGCACCTCCACCCCCACGGTATTCGGCCTCCACAAATTTCCCTCTCGAGTCTCTGCCCCTTCATGCTACCCCCCTATGCTACAAGTCCGGCGCCCCTCGCACACCTCGTAGGTTACCACACCACCTATCCATTATATTATCCCGCTTTTATCGGAGAACGGCTGACGATAGACGAAAACTGATCATAGAGTAATCTGCCGCCTGCGACCGACGACGCCATTAATGTAGCCGTCATTTTTACAGCACCTCCACCCCCACGGTATTCGGCCCTCCACAAATTTCCCTCTCGAGTCTCTGACCCCTCATGCTACCCCCCTATGCTACAAGTCCGGCGCCCCTCGCACACCTCGTAGGTTACCACACCACCTATCCATTATATTATCCCGCTTTTATCGGAGAACGGCTGACGATAGACGAAAACTGATCATAGAGTAATCTGCCGCCTGCGACCGACGACGCCATTAATGTAGCCGTCATTTTTACAGCACCTCCACCCCCACGGTATTCGGCCTCACAAATTTCCCTCTCGAGTCTCTGACCCCTCATGCTACCCCCCTATGCTACAAGTCCGGCGCCCCTCGCACACCTCGTAGGTTACCACACCGCCTATCCATTATATTATCCCGCTTTTATCGGAGAACGGCTGACGATAGACGAAAACTGATCATAGAGTAATCTGCCGCCTGCGACCGACGACGCCATTAATGTAGCCGTCATTTTTACAGCACCTCCACCCCCACGGTATTCGGCCTCCACAAATTTCCCTCTCGAGTCTCTGACCCCTCATGCTACCCCCCTATGCTACAAGTCCGGCGCCCCTCGCACACCTCGTAGGTTACCACACCACCTATCCGTTATATTATCCCGCTTTTATCGGAGAACGGCTGACGATAGACGAAAACTGATCATAGCGAAAAGTGTTTGTTTTTCATCCCTCTACACGATAGAAATCAAAACGAGGGAATATTGTGCAAAAAAAAATTTTGGTCAAAAATTTTCTAAGTGTTTTCACCAAGCGACTTTCAGAGCTCATTTTCAGCGAACGTGAAGTCCTAGACAGAAAGTGCTCAGATGAGTTTCGCTTTATTTTTAGGTGTACTAAGCGACGGAAAAAGAAAACTAGGCATTTTTAAGAATTTTAATTTTTTTGAAAAATTTTCTAAGTCCCAAATCCCTTGCACACCCTAAAGTAAATGGCCCGCGTCAAATCATGAAAAAATTACAAGTCCCTGGACGCTTCTACTGCTAATATCTGTCGATTGCTAACTCGTACCGGAAATGGTCAGAACAAAAAAATTGTACTCGCGTGTTCTAGACATTGGAATAAAGAAAATGAGATTTCTGAAACTTTCAGTTTCAGGTCAACCTTTCACTCACTATAACTGGAGAACGGCTGACGCTAGACGAAAAATGATCAGAATGAAAAGTGTTTGTTTTTCATCCCTCTACACGATAGAAATCAAAACGAAGGCATATTGTGTAAAAAAAAATTTTGGTCAAAAATTTTCTAAGTGTTTTCACCAAGCGACTTTCAGAGCTCATTTGCAGGCGAACGTGAAGTCCTAGACAAAAAGTGCTCAGATGAGTTTCGCTTTATTTTTAGGTGTACTAAGCGATGGAAAAAGAAAACTAGGCATTTTTAAGAATTTTAATTTTTTTGAAAAATTTTCTAAGTCCCAAATCCCTTGCACACCCTTTGCTACACTCCAACCAAATTAAATACTAAAAGACGTCTTACCCCTTCTGAAGAATCACTATTCATTTATTTGTTTGTAAAACACACTTTCTAATAAAAGTAAATAGAACGATGTAAAATTGTAATGAAGTTTGACATGTTTAATACCCCCAAAACACAATCACATTCAGTTCCTTCAGTCCAGTCGCGCACACTGCGCACAGTGACACAATGATGTCAACAATGTCAAAATACGAATTTTGAGTTTACATCTTCAAATTGAAATTGACGTTGATGGATTTCTATAAAATTGCCAGCACACGAAGTATCATAACTCACTAATATTATGATGCGCACGTTTGTGAGTTTGTGTGTATGTTTGTAACTCAATCACGTCAAAACGGTTGAAAGAATCGGGATGACATTTGGAGCAAGGCTTTTTATCCCACAGGAACGCAGGAGCAGCTAAGGGCAAAAGCTAGTTTTAAAAATGAAAACCACTTTAACCTATCCTATAAAGGAGCATCACTGTCTACCTACCCTTCAGGTATTAAAAAGCAAGGTAAAAGTACCTATGACTTTTTCATTGACCACATTGGACTGCATGGTATAGTCCAAAGAGTATTTATGTATAGGGGATAGTCGTCTAAGCGATTTTATGTAGGTATTTTGTCTACAAAATGTATTATGTACGTTACTTTCTCTATTTCTCTCTTATTTATTTCTTTATTTAGGTGGCAGCCAACAGTACCTACAGTTTCACCTACATAACACATTCGACAATCTAGGAATAACACATGGGCCATGTGCTATTTTTATTTTGTGAAAGCAAGCCCCTTGCAAAAATATAGTATTTGCGTATTTAAAGGAGAATGGCAGGTTTGTATGGAAGTTTTGTACCGCTATAAAATTTTGTATTAGTCATTGTTTTAACCAAGTGAATAATCTGAACGATAGATATTTTTATTATGAAGTTTAGAAAAAAATTACATATTTTTAGAACTTGGGGTTCAAAAGTTATTTCACTTTGAAAATGTGCAAAAGGTATGTTAAGGTGGTACCACACTTGACATTGCGTAGTCGCTTCATTTGTCCAAATATTTGTAGACTACGTACAAATGGCGTCCAAATAGTATCTCTATATGTAATGGCGTGCAAATATATAGCAAACAAAGAAGAATAAATCCTCCAAACATGTTCTTTTTTGGCCGAACACAACAAATACGCAACGTCAAGTGTAGAGCCACCGTAAGCAAAATATCTATTACAAATGACAGATGACAGTTAACTGAAAAATGTCAATGTGCTCTCATGTGGTTGTTTATTTACAAAAAACAAAAATCTAAAAATACTGCTCGCTACTCAAGTGACTATTACACTTTGTATTATTAGAAAGAAAGAAAAACCATTTATTTTGCTACGACACACAACAAGAATTTAGAAACCCAAAAAATAACCTATGGTGCGTCGCAGCGCAAAAGGCAATTAGGAATGATCCTGTTAATTCAGCAAGCATGATGCACCTATAGAGTTTTAAAGAGTATGCCTCACAATCTTTTTCATTTCTTAGGTGCCTACGAAAATGCAAATTCATAATGTAAGCGACTGTCATTGGGTAGAAGGCCTACATTTAGCAGTGGAAGTCTTGTGGCGGATATGATAAAACTAATGTCTCACTTCACCTTGAATCTTGCAGGTAGATAGTCTCAAGGGTCTCAAGTTAATTCGATTTAAACTTAGCTTAGCTCTTTGAGAAAGTATTTCTTCTGAAAACTGGTTGCTTAGCACGCATGTAAGGATTAATTTCTAATAAGTAAGTCAAATTAGTAGAATCATCAACATTTTCATCATTAAGTCTATAAGTGGCCACTGCTGACCGAAGCCTCTTCTCGCATGGAGGTTTGAGCATTAATCACCATACTAGCTCAATGTGGGTTGGTAATTCAAACTTATAATAAGAAATTATAAGCCCATGTTTCCTCACAATGTTTTCCTTCACCATTCGTCAGCGGTGTCTTTGTACTTTCTTAGATTATTGAATATACCAATAACTCGGAAAAAAGACACATTGGACAAAAGGTACTTTGCCGTTGGTAGGTTTCGAACCCGCACTCTCATGCATGAGAAGCGGGCTTCTTAAACCTCTGGGCCACCACATTACAACTAAAGAAAATGTAAAATGAAAATGAACATTTTTGGTATAAAACTAAAGCTATCTAAATTAAATATGGCATTTATTTTATAGATTGATTCTTAAAATCACTTTTATCAAGATGGAATATATAGTTACTTACTAGGTTAAAATAAAACAAATGTATTATTTTGAAATACTTTTATTTCATTGTATTCAGGTTGTTTCTAGGAGTACTTCATCTAAAAAGAGAACAGGCCGTGTCATAGGTACAGCAGACATCAATTGCTGATATCTGTAAACAAGTAAGATAACTGTAAATAAAGTAAACAAAAGTACATTTTTTTCCTTTAGTTTTATATGTTATAATAATAAGTCTGATTCCCTATCTTAAAATGGAAAAGATAAAAATAAATATTTGATTACATTACTTCATTTTATAACATTTATTATAGTTATTCGTATAACACAGATCATAGGAGCTCAAACAGCATGCTAATTAATAAATTATAATTATAACATGAGTATAAACCTATTAGAAACCGCTTATATACTCCACATAGATACATAATTATGTAGGTACATTATATTGAGAATGCATACCTGTTGAAGCTTTGAGAGCCGAACAACATCATCCGGCCTCATCTGTTCTACAAATGGCAATGTTAAAGTGAGGCTTAGTCCATGTTTACATAATACATTACTTCCTGATAGTGAACACTGTGAGGTGGTATGTCAGGTTGTGGTTTTATAGTTTCGACTCTTGTACGGTCTCTCAGTCAGTATGGAACATGATCTTCATCATGGGAAGTAAGCTAAAATAAGTAATATTATTAGAATATGATATTGACTTTAGATTACACTGTATATAGATAATAGTATGGTTAAATTATGCTTTATTACCTCTTGTGGCTGAATCCAATCAAATACTATATGAGCCAGTCTTTACTCCTGTTTGTTGGCGCCTTCAATTAAATTCAATTAAATATACGACACAAACATGCCAGTGACCAATTTGTTTGCTGGACATACTTTCAGCAACATCCCGATACATTGCTAATTGCCAGCAAGCATTGCAAATATGGTCGGTAGGAGAGATCTAGAATAAAAAGAATAAAATGATACATTATGGGTAGATAACACTATGCGCCTTCTTTTATTCAGGAACATGGTGACTTTCGATATGTTATGGGTAAACTAGGTACTTACATCTCTAGGATAAGTCCACATTGGGATATTGTTGACCACGTCTAATCTTCACTCTCATTTTCTAGAGCATGCCGTCTCATGTGCGACAAACTCTGAATGCAATTAATACACTGTAAATTCATCATCGCGACAAATAACAACACACTGCACAAAAAATGTAAAAAGTGTCTTTTCGCAATTGTCACAACAATGATGCCAATAATACCAATTTGGGCTACGGAGGAACGGTTGCCAAACTCAACGTATCACCAGATGAATAAAATAACTTCAAATTCAACAAACACATCATAACATCGCATTTGAAACAAACAGCAATGCGCCAGTATTGACAAATTAATTGTCAATGTCATCAAGACAAATGCCAGTTCAACATTGCCATAATATTCAAGTTTGTTAAAATGTTAATTATCATTAATAATCCATGTAAACGTAGATTTAGATTGGATGTAGATTTTTATATTTACTTATAAAAATGTTTGAAATGGAAAGGAAAATATTTCATTGATAGATATTAAAATAAATAAGTTTATGAAATAGCGAAATTCAATATGCTCTGATTTCATCTTTACGCATGGCAACTTTGTAAACGTCAATCGCGGTTCGTTTTACGTATAGTGGATTGCTTTTTATCATTATTGAAGATCAGTTTTTCTAGGGTTTCCCAAGTTTTAAAAATCTATTAAATATGCTAACATAACGTACTTAGGAGGTTCTATAATGACCCAATTTTTTAATGACAAATCTTTTTTTAGCGAAGCGGTACAAAATCTGCCGTTCTCCTTTACAGTTTCCTAATTTATCTTGAAAGTATAATGTCATAGTACCAGTCCAATAATAACAGAAATAAATAGAAAAGCATTCTCCAAACAAAAAGGCTATTATTAATTCACAAAAAATTTACACGATTTTACAATAAAGGACAAATACTTCAATAAAGTGCAAAGACACACACAAATCCTGTAAAAATATGCGCTGGAGTTGACGTAATGATTTCTACTCTCGAACTTGTGAACTTATGAAGACCGTCGTTTAAAAGTGACCTTCTAACTGGTTGTCCCGGATAAGCCACTAGCGCAACTTGTTCTTGTTCATCATTCTTTTTTATTTTTTCATCTAGCCACGCCTTAAAAGCATAAGTCGGTAAAACATCAGCCATCCTTTTGTTTACAGCGTACGTGGATGACATTTCTTTTGAACATTCATCTTGACCTTTTATGACAATACCCATAAGCTCCTTATCATACAAAACTGGGCCACCAGTATCTTTGAAACACGTTGTTACCTTAGTTTCAACGCAGTCAAAATAGACTTTCAAAACGTCTGTTACTTCTTCTGGTGAACGGTTTTCCATGCCAACATACTGCAGCTCTTTCGTTTGTCCAACATCAGCGTTTAATCCAAATCCTATCCCTTCCAAGTCGAGGACATTGCGAGGATTAGTGTAATTGCTAAGAACTATTTTGGTTGCGATACTATTATTGTGTTTCTCCGTATACACAATACCAACGTCTTTTAGAGAGTCCGTTCCAGTAAAAGTGGGGAATCGTTCAGTTTTTATCACGTGGAGAGACACAGTCGTGTCGTCTTTTTTATCAGTTGTTGTATTTAATAGAATGTAACTTAGTGGTTGTTGAGTACACTGCGCTGTTGTTAATATTAATCCATTGGCGACCACTACACCAGAACACAAGTATTCGTTTTGTTGAGACATTATAGCGGCCATGAATGGAAATTGCTGATGACCTGCCGCCAGTAACTCATGCATTTGACTATTTTGTCTTCTTGTGCACGTAATATTGTTGGGTTCACTTTCAACGGGAATGTCCAGGGATTCGTCTTTGGACTCATCGTTTGTTTCGCCGTTGTCATCTCTATTATCATCAACACTTTTTTTTACATTTTCACCAGCACACGTAGTAATAAAACCAAATGAAAATACAATGGGAATTAGAAAATGCAGAAAAAATGATCTAATCTTCATCATCAAAATTTGCTATTTTTTCCTAGAGGAATTCTAGTTCTTTTTTCGTATCTATCATGTCATGATTGTTTCTTTCTATTTCACGTTTTTTTCAAGCTGCCAGCAAAAAAATTAATTGTAGTTTCTTATCTGTGTATTACTCTGGTTTATTTACACGAACTGTTTCAAAATTAACCATTACATTGTTCTGTAAGTTCTAGCAAAAAATAGTACCTCGATGGTTATTAATTGGTCAGCAGTTACTTTATCCACACAACTTCTGATCACGAAGTCTCAGCCTCAGCCTGGTTTTCTTTTTTAGATGAAAAGAGCCTACGCACATTTACCCTGTTGGTAGATCCTACATGAAACTCATGCCAAAAAATTAGAAAGGGATAGTTTACTAGGTACATATTATTTCATCATGTATATGGTTTTGAACGTGTAAGCATAACGTTAAAGAAGTACCTTTCATAATCCTGCTTTCGTCCATTCTCTCAACTTGGGAAACTATTTTAGTACTTTTTGTTATCCGAGTTATTAACTAAATGAAGCGGCAGAGAGTGTCCGATTTTTGATTTCAACTCTTGCCCTGTGCTGTGTCGGGGCCACGGTATATATATATATTCTGATTGGCCATATGGCTGGCCACGTGTGCTCGCAACCCGGATGGGTTACATAGCATACAACTGTAAACACCTATACTTTTTACACACTTTGTCTCTGTGTCATCTTTTATACTGAACAAGTTCCTTTATCCAGTTATTCCTCACACTATCAGACTAATTAGCTTTAAAGTAAAATCAGAAATATTTACAATCAGTGAACCAGTACTTTTAGTCATTGAGTCTGTTAGTCTCTCCCTATACAAAAGAAAAGGGGGCGTTACCCTACGGGGCTACTATATTTTTCTCTCCAGGTGGCGCTACTATGGATCTCTCGTTTCTCGTATTTGACAGCGACCATGATGGGACATGAAAACCATATTATTATGAAAACCTCTTGTTATATTTACGCCATCTGATGACCAAAAATACGTAGCCCCCATTTATGTATCTAGCGCATATCTAGCGTTACCTTGAGACAAAAAATCCTTACCGTATATGAAAAAAAATGTATGGTCAATAAAAAATTGAGACTTGTGTCATTGCATGACATTGTCACGATGACAACAGACTACTGTCATCTGTCATTACCACACTTCAAAGGTTCACACTCGCACACACAGACGAGTTGATGATTTTATTTTTCTAGTGAGTTGGCCGATTCTGTGAGAATTTTTGTTTTAAATTAACATTGGCATACATCACCAAAATGTCGAAAAAGAAGGGAAATAAGAAAAATCAAGATTTTGATGAGGATTTCGAAGAGAAAAAGACTATTACAAGTGATTCTCACGAGGTAACCTCTAAAAGCAAAGGAAAAGGGAAAAAGAAGGGTAAAAGCAGTGCAGGAGACTGGAGTGATAGTGATGAAGATGTTTCGAAGAAGGTGGTAGCATCTGATGACGAGGATGTTCCGAAACCAGCGGCTAAAAAATCACAAAAGAAAGGTACAGACGGGCATATGTTATAAAGTAGCTTCAATCTTTTACGATACATAATTGTGATCTATTTTATAATATTTTATGTTTAAGCTAAACAATTTGAGTAATTTATATCTGTTTACTTATATTTTATTTACACCAGTACTGTTGTCACAGACTGTATAAAATGTATCATGTTTTATGAGCTTGTCATAACCATTTTATTATTTTTTGATTAATATTAATCATATACAAGTCATGTGAGCTCAATCTGTGGTGCAAAAAATGGATTTACAACTTACATTTTACAAAACTCTTACTAAGAATTCAATGTAGTACTTAATTTTAAATTTTTATAGTAATATTGCTCAATATTGTGTAATTTTAGCCAAGAACAAGAAGAAGGGTCATGACTCTGATGATGAGCAGGATGATACTAAATCTACTACCAGTAGTGCCACTAATGCTGCTTCTAAACCAGCAGCTAAAGGCAGTAAAAAGAAGAAAGGTAGGAGACTGAAATTAAAGTACATTTATATTATCAGATCAGTAGCTACTTCTGTGCCGTTTCACCTGCTCTGCTTGGCTCGTATCGATCACAGGGGCGTAGCTAGCGCCATATCTGCCGTATCAATTATACGGGGCCCCCGGAATAGGGGGCCACCAACGTGTGTAAGCAAACATCAGAAACTTCTCAATTTATATTTTATTTCAGTAATCACAAAATGCATGCGTTCAAAGGTTAGAAAACCTGGAATAAGGAAATCTATTCCATGGCAGAAACTTTGTTAAAACTATAGTAATCATTGTCAGATAATTTGAGTTGAGGCCTGGCCCGATCTGGAATGTTTTCCGGTTTTAACACAAATTATTATTTTATTATGTAAAAAATCTCTTCTTAAGAAATTTTTAAGTACCTTTCATAAGGGCCCCCAAAAAAATGTTCATATGGGGCTCCGCCAAGATACACTACGCCACTGATCGATCAACATCCCCTTCTGCCTCACCCAGGCGGGAGAAGTCATTTGACGACTTTCCCCCGTTAAAAAGAAAAATTTATTATTATTTAAATCGGACCAGTAGTTCCAAAGATTAGTGCAATCAAACAAACATACTCTTCAACTTTACATAATGGTATAATATACAAGATACATACATGCATATTGTCACACCTATCTCCCTGGTGCAGGCAGAGACAATGAATAAACAATATGATTTTTTTTTCTATCAAAAAGCAAAGGTTCACATAAGATAAATATTGTAATTAGTAAAAAATACACAACATTACCATTAAATTAAAAAAAAAATAGAGATACACATTACCTTTATGAGCTAGAGATAAAAAGTAAGTAATACATACTGGCTGTACTATATTTTTCGCCAATTTCTTGATAAAAAAAGTAATTTTACAAAACATTTTGGTTTGAACTTACTTTAGGTTTTAGTCATGTAGATACTAGAGAAGACACTACCTACACAAAATTATAATTTTGATATCCATTATGAAAATTTTTATTTTGTAAGTGCAGTTTTAAACAGATTCCTTCACATACTGAGCATTTTGTGTTACTTGGCAATATAAGATGTTTGTACTTATTTATATGTTGTTAGGGCTATATTAATAATATTGGCGTCGTATCAAAATTTCCGCTTTGCCAATGCTTTTTATGGAATGCTTGTTTTCAGGCAAAGGTAAGAAAGACGATGATTGGTCTTCTGAAGGTAGCGATGTGGAGCTCAAAGAAGTATCAGAAGAAGAAATTGTAAAGCCTGTTAGTAAAAAGAAAAGTAAGTTTAAACCTTTATTTATTTATAGTTTGTTAAATGTAACATTGTAATGTATTCAAATACTTTTATTGCTATATATAAGAACTTGTATGTGCCTTTTTAATTATAGAAGGGGTATATAACGAGGCAAACATGCAAATTGTGCACATAGACAATGTAACTTCATTTTTAACTGTAACATTTTGAGTTTTATATAGTAAGGGATGACCTTATTCACAACTGGGTCTAATTTCAACCTTTATGCTATTATTACTGTCATTTTCGGCACATTGAAAAATTGACAACAATACTTTGTTCCCCCAGAAGTTGAATCTAAAACCGCGACCAAATGAGGCAGTCAAATTTTAATTAACAATCATAATAAATACTGCATCTATTTATATATTCTTCTTACTTTCAGCTAAAAATAAAAAGAAAAATATAGAGGCGGAATCTTCTGATGAAGAGGATCATGATGATTCTAAATCAGTAGTTAGCAATGTCTCTAGTAATCCAGCTAAACCAGCGTCTAAGTCAAAGAGCAAAAAAGGTTGGTATCAAACATTTTAAAGTGAAAATAAAAAAAAAACATTTTCCTTTTACTTCTACGAAAGAGGTAGGTCCAGCTGCACATATTAATAAGTATTCATTATTCCTTGTTCAATTTTCCATGTAGTAAACACTAGCTGTGCCCACAACTTCGTCCGCGTGGAGTATTGATCCACAGCTCCTCCCCCGTAAGTGACAGCGTGATAATATGTAGCCTATATGTTGGCTCGGCCTTTTACTAATATTCATATAAAATTTGAAGTTAATCCATGAAGTACTTTTTGAGTTTAGCTTGGACATACATACAGAAAAACAGACAAAAACGCTAAAAAATATATTTTTGTGTTCAATATCGATTGCAGATCACTGCCCAAGCATATTTTTTTTTTTAAATTTCTTACGATTTTATTGTATGTATTACCATTCCAAATAATTGTTTTTTGGATAATAACTGATTTTTTTCCTTTTTAATAAAATTTTCTCTAAATGCCATGACAATTGAACAAGAATTCAAATTGCTCTACTGTTATGCTTGCCACCACATTACTTATACAAAGTATTCAAACAGTCCATAGAGTAAATATTTTGAGTTACAATTTTATTCATTTTTATTCCAGGTAAAGGTAAGAAAGAAGACTGGCCAGACGAAGAGAGTGATAAGGAATTAAAAATGGAACCTTCAGAGGATGAAGAAGAAATTGTTATCCCTGTAGCTAAGAGTAAAGGTAAAAATATGAAATATAATGCTAATTTAGTTACTTCTTGAGATAGCTACTGGTCATCCAATAGTCCCATTATACAGGCTGGAGACAATAATGGACCATTGTTGGAGACTAATAATACAATATTGACATTAAATTTATTGCCTTTTATAGGGAAAAATAAAAAGAAAAACAATATTGATGACATAGAGGCTGAGTTGAAGAAGTTTGAAATGAAAGACCCCGAGCCTGAACCAGAGGTGCCTGTTAAAACAAAGGTATGACAGACAATAATAATCACTCTTGAGACACACAAAATGTACACATAAAAATCACTCTATTTCAACAGTAATTAAGTTTCTTATTGTATTAACAATTGCTTATTTAATATTTGAAACATTTTATAGGATAAAACAAAGAAATCTAGTAAAAAAGAAGAAATAGTTGAACCAGAAGCCTCCCCTGATGAAGCTTCAATGGAGACTGAAGATAAAGTACCAGAGTTACCAGAGAAGGAGAAGGAGGAGCCGGCTGAGAAGAAAATGAGTCATAAAGAGAAGAAGAAGTTGAAGAAACAACAAGAGTATGAGAAGCAGATGGAGTTGTTGACTAAGAAGGGAGGGCAGGGACACAGTGATCTAGATGCTAATTTCACTGTTAGTCAGGCACAGAAAACTGCTGGTAAGTACTTACTTATTATAATTTTTAAATATCTATGTATAACATAATAATCGGATAGCGAAGTGTTTCAGAACACTTAATTAGCGCCACTTATGTCTAAGCCTTATACTATGGGAGGCGAAGTTGAGTAAGAATTGGATTTATATTACTTTTCCTTACTCTGACATAGAACCCAAAATCTAAGACAAACTTGCTTGACAGTTAAGCTTGAGACTATTAAATCAACAGTTTTGTTTTTTAAAAATAAGGCAAAAACATAATCCAAGCTACATCAACACATCAACCTACAAACCTTTAAACAATAAAACTAACAGTAAATTACTATTTCAGGTCAAATGGCAGCATTAGAAAACGCTGTGGACATAAAAGTCGAAAACTTTTCAATTAGTGCTAAGGGCAAAGATTTGTTCGTGAACGCTAACCTGTTGATCGCTAACGGTCGAAGGTACGGTCTAGTGGGCCCTAATGGTCATGGAAAGACAACGTTGTTGAGGCATCTGGCCCAACGTGCCTTCCCTCTCCCTCCTCATATAGATATACTGCTGTGTGAGCAAGAGGTCACTGCGAGTGATATGAGTGCTGTTGATACTCTCCTCGAGGCTGACGTTAAGAGGACTGGTAAGATTTTTGTTTTGTTCATATCACTTACAAATATTTAAAATTAGCAGCCTGCTTAAATAGTTTCTCTAGTTCTCGGTTCTAGTTCTCCGATTTACCAGGTGAATTTTGCTTCAATACAATAAAAATGGTCGCTAATTACAATCTTTGTGGTGTGTTCCATTTTTTAATTACAAGCTTCTTCGTGCTTTCGATATTACAGTATAAAAAGAAATTAATTGTTAATCCTCAACCTTTTGCTAATACAGTATCATTTTTCAGAATTGCTCAAGGAGTGTAAAGAATTGGAAGCTATCATAGAAAAGGGAGATCTTAGCAAACAAGATAGGTTAAATGAGGTTAGTATTTATGTATTCAAAATTTCATTATATAAAGATAAGTCGGGTTTCCTTCCAGAGTGGCAAGCACGAATAACTATCGCATTCGTAACGTAATAGTATCGAGCACGTTCGGCGCTCTGATTGGCCGGCTGGAATGAACCAACCAATCAGAACGCTTAACTCGCTTGATACTGTTACGATACGAATACGATAGTTATTCGTGCTTGGCCCTCTGAAGCTTGAACTCCAGAACGCACGAACAGATTTCCACGGTTTTGCATTCGTTGGAAAGGTCTCGGGTTCCGTGAGGTTTATAGCAAAGACAATTCAGGAAACTTTTCTTCATCTTTTAATCACCAAACGAAATGTTACATAAAACGATTCCATCTGGTGGCGTAACGGAGTTCGCGTTTGCTAGTTTTATTATATTAGTATTGTATTAGTAGTTGTTACCTTAGCAATAACATTAATATTTTGTATTCCAGGTATATGCAGAACTGAAGGCTATCGGCGCTGACTCAGCAGAGCCACGCGCGCGCCGTATCCTGGCCGGTCTCGGGTTCAGTCGGGAGATGCAGGACCGTGCCACTAAGAACTTTTCCGGAGGTTGGCGTATGAGAGTCTCACTTGCAAGGTATTGACATACTAATATTTTTTTATATTAAATTGATTTATTACGAGTCTTTTGGGCCTTAAAATCAGCGTTTCAATATAAAAAAAGTGTCCAGGTTTAGAAATAAAGTCTATCCCTTTTAATTGCAACTTAAAACCTATGGGGAAACGCTTTTTACAGAAAAAGAAATATGTAACATCTGGAATAGGTATCACATCTTGGTATTTTGTTTACAGAGCGCTGTATATAGAACCAACGTTACTGATGCTTGACGAACCTACAAACCATTTAGATCTGAACGCCGTCATCTGGTTGGATAAGTAAGTCCTCTTATAAATTCTTTCTACATTATTATGAGACCCGGTAGTGGTTCGAAACTAGTTGAGCACCCTCGAACATTTACGAGATAAGTTTATTCTATAATTTTTTTCCTATAAGCATTGCGAACTAAAGTAGACTTCTTCGATTAATTTGTAACTTAAATTAGGAAATATCAAGTTCAATCACCTAACCTAACATATTATTTCAGCTACCTCCAAGGTTGGAAGAAGACACTCCTAGTGGTGTCCCACGACCAGTCTTTCTTAGACAATGTATGTAACGAGATCATCCACTTAGATACACAGAAGTTGTACTATTACAAGGGCAATTACTCCATGTTCAAGAAAATGTACGCACAGAAGAGAAAGGAAATGATCAAGGAATACGAGAAGCAGGAGAAGAGATTGAAAGACTTGAAGGCTCATGGACAGTCGAAGAAACAGGCTGTAAGTTCGATATTACTTATTTTAAAGTGAAATTATTTATTTAATTTCACATCATATTATTACGCTATAATTTTATGAATGCATGGGTTTAGAACTCATAATATTCCCAGGCACTGGCACTAAATGATGAACACGACTCTTATAAGCTATTATCTGTCTAGTCTGCTAAATGTTGGTGATCATAGTAAACCCTAGTAAATCCTATGTAGATGGAATTCATAGTCCAACAAAAGACTGGCGCATCATCAACAGCATATAAATGCTCACTGCTGAGCAAAGCCTCTTCTCACACGGAGAAGGCTTGAGTATTTATCACCATGCTTGCTCAATGCGGGTTGGCGATTACAAACTTATAATTAGAAATTATAAGCCCAGGTTTTCTCACGATGTTTTCCTTCACCGTTTGCCAGTGGTGTCTAGATAATCTTAGAAAGTACACATAACTCGGAAAAAGTAACATTGGTACTTGCCGTTGGTAGGTTCCTGCACCCTCATGAGAAGTGGGTTTCTGGTGTAATTGAAATAAATGATATTCAATTTTGACTTTGACTTTGGCTCGATTCATATTGAGTGGACATCGTAAGTTAAACTGCCTAAGTTCATTTGCAAAACCTTGTCATTCAAGAGGTTCTCACAAATTCCTTGCGGATCATGTAGGAAACTATTTAACGGCTCCATGAAATCAACCTCCTTAAATATTTTCATGTCGATCATTAACAGGAGAAGAAACAGAAGGACGCGTTGACTCGTAAACAAGAGAAGAACCGAAGTAAGGCGCAGCGCGAGGACGAGGATAGCGCCGCGCCCACAGCACTATTACAGCGGCCCAAGGAGTACATCGTCAAGTTCTCCTTCCCCGACCCACCGCCGCTACAGCCCCCTATACTTGGGTTACACAGTACGTACTACGTAGATAATTCCATATTATTTTGGATATTAGTATGAAGATTAATCCGCGGGCGACTCGAAGACCCATTAGACCACTATAGATAGCGTCTGTTAGTACGTTTGTAGTAGGGTTGATGCCTGATCTGGAGCTGCAGGCAACCTAACGGATTATCGGGGCTCCGGCTCGAAGCAAGAGTAGAAACGGAGTGCTTTTTAGTCGGTATGAATTTGATACATTTTAAAAGTACCAAATTATGGTGAAATATGATGAAATACATAAATACTTTGACTTTGACACTTCCTTTCGCCTAACACAGGGCGGGAGGAGTAATTTGATGATTTTGTACCAATAGATGGCGCTATGCGTCTGTTAGGGGTAAGAAGAGGGTTTGAAGTTTCAACTGATGGAATCGTGGATACGATGATCGTATACCCGAAACTCACAAACAAACATACATATAAACATGTAAAAGTTCCCAAGAAAAAAAAAAACAAAAGTCAATTTACCATTTTTAATTAACAGATGTGTTCTTCAACTTCCCTGGTCAGAAGCCTTTGTTCAAAGATGTGGACTTTGGTATTGATTTGAATTCGCGTATCGCCATCGTCGGCCCCAACGGAGTGGGCAAGTCCACTTTCCTCAAACTGCTAGTGGGTGAACTGAACCCCATTCAAGGAGAACTTATTAGGAATCATAGACTGGTAAGTAAGATTAGATCTAAGTTTCTCAAAATAAAATGTACTCTATAAAATGCGTAGTTATATAGCGTATCTAAAATACGCTGATTAAAAAATGGCTAAACAGTAGTAATTGAGTACTTTCCTTAATCAAAAATAAATAATGTCGACTGTTCAATAAAATAGAATATTAAAAAATAATCACACTTTCATTAACTCGTCAAGTACCGGTTTTATAGACACAATTAAAGAACAATAGGTCGCGGTCACCGGTGACCGCTTGGTGTTTGACAGTTTAATTGGTTGTATGACTAACTTAATTTTAGTACATATATTTCCAGCAATTTTTTTAAGAATTAAGTATGCTGTTTAAGTTAAAAAACGTGACGTTGCAACACACAATCTCGTACAAAAATCATAGAAAACTGTAGTTTTTGACAGTTCGAAAAAAGTATTGAATTTGACTAGTTGGCATGTACCCAATTGATGTTGGTGGATTAATAATTAAATGACTTGCATGACAGAGCACACGTCGAGTCCACACACCAAAGTATGACAGACAGACAGTGCACTCTGTGACAGCTGTTGACCTTATATAGTACGATATAAAGTTGGGCCCATCACTTACTAATTTAGCAATGTTCATACATGTAACAGTAATAAAATCAAGTATATGCATCGTGAAACCGCGATGATATTGAACTAAGGATTAATCGGTTTCGATTTCTGGGTAATACAAAGTACTAATACTTGCATAAATATTGCGATAAATCATCTCATATCACTTGAAATCAATAACAGTTTTAGGTACACTTTTAAGCAAAAATATTTAGTTTACAGAAGTACCTATTTAATTAATTTGCAACCTTTTTACCCCCTACAGAGGATAGGTCGCTTCGACCAGCACTCTGGCGAACATCTAACGGCCGAGGAGACTCCAGCCGAATATCTACAGAGACTGTTCGGCCTTCAATACGAGAAAGCTCGCAAGGCGCTCGGTACATTCGGCCTGGCTAGTCACGCGCATACTATCAAGATGATGGATCTCAGTGGAGGACAGAAAGCCAGGGTTGCATTGGCTGAATTAACCCTAATGGCACCCGATGTTGTTATTTTGGTAAGTGGTTTTGAACTTTATTGTAGTTGGATTTAGGTTTAAATTTTATATTCAATAGTTTTAGTATTCAATGAACCTGGTTTGTGGGACGGATTTGTATTGTTAAGATAATAATGACTTAAATGACATTATAACCATGTTTTTTAATCATCGACTTCAAAAATGTGATCCATTTGGAACTGATTTGTTTTCCCACCATTAAAATAATTTTCGTAAACACAGGACGAGCCTACAAATAACTTGGACATCGAGAGTATAGACGCGTTGGCGGACGCTATCAACGACTACAAGGGCGGCGTGGTCATAGTGTCCCACGACGAGCGACTCATCAGGGAGACTGACTGCGCACTCTACGTCATTGAGGACCAGACTATCAATGAGGTACTAGCGTTATTTGTAACTTATTTACTACCAAGCTAAGAAGTGGCTGTGTTTTTCGCAACTATAATCTATATCTGTGCCAAATTTCATCCAGATTCGTTCAGTAGTTTTTTGTAAAAGATGCACAAACGTACACACTTACATATAGAATAGAAAACATTTGTCTCCACCTCTAACTTTTCCCGCAGTTGTCGTTATAGCCGATTATGAGACTACAACGATTACACGTTTAACTGAAACTGAATAATAATGTATTATATACTAGGCGTTATTCCAGACACACCAGACACACACACAGATAAAAAAAAACTAATGGAACTTTATCTTATCCCGATCTAGGAATCCCTATGACCCATTAATTACTCAGCAATCGCGCTTGTAGCCATTCGTTAATTATTAATAATTATATCGTTAATTATTAGCCATTTATTAAATAAATAACTACTTTCCCACAGGTGGACGGTGACTTCGACGACTACCGTAAGGAGTTGCTGGAGAGTCTCGGCGAGACCATCAACTCACCTTCTATTATCGCGAACGCAGCGGTCCAACAGTAATACGAATAAAAAACCCCAACTCGTTGTACGATTTGTTAAAATTATCTTATACATGTACTTATTTTTCCTTCCACTACTATGTACTATCATATGTACACAATACACTATGTATTATTATATAATGATCATCATATAAGCTACAAAACGTCAAGTTCTGCAATATTGCAGGAGACCCATATGGGTCTCCTTCAATTAACTTTGAGATCCTACATCTATTTTTGCTTAGTGGTATACCAACTATTTGTCATAAAACTCATTTATAATAAACAGATTTTAAAATGAATGAGGTTCTGAATTTGGTTTGTAGGTTTTTTTAGTATCAAGCGATTTGAATGGTGCTAAAGATTTGTTAACCTGTGCACATAGGTTGTGAATTCGGACTAGATAATGTTTAGAAATATGGTCTGTAGGTTTATTTCTTTATGTTCCTTGTACTAAATTATTTAATTTCAGTGCCATAAGTAATTTTGACAAATAGTACAGCGTGTGTATTGTTGAATATGATAAACTTTACTCAATCATTATCGAATTCATTAAAGTTTTAATGTAAAACAAGCTTGTATAATATGAGATTATTGTCATACAATCTCCAAGTGCCTATTTATATAGCACTCTTAAGTTCTAACACTGTCCATAACCACGATTTTAAATAAAAATTAATTGTTTTAGAATAAAATATAGTATTATTTTACATATTAAATTTTTGATATGTGTCAACCCTTATTCTCTGTTAAATGGCAACACAGACTTTCAAGATGTCTTCCACTAATTTCAGCTTAGAATATGATATCATCTATTGTTTATGGCCTGATGTTTGAACTTTTTATTAATTTTAATTTGCTACAAACTCACCCGTAGTTAGTATAATAAATTCAGAATAATCTAGAACAAATAAAATATCACACAATGTAATCGATTATAATAAAACACAGCGTTTTATTTCCAATTGTTTGTTTCTATCGAATAGTATGATATGTTGGGCAATGTGTCTTTCATTATTGAATTTAAATGTAACATATTTAAATAAATATTTATATACATTAATAAATTTTGTTACAAAATGTATTTTTTTATCTTTTATTTTTATGTCTAGTCTAGTTCCAAACCCCCAACGTTCCAACTATGTTTCTTGTGATTGCCTTTCTTAAAAAGGTACCTTTTGTTTTAGGAAATTAAAAATGTTTAAGTTTGACTGCATACGGTTGTTGTAGTAGCTGGGCAACTGGCTACTGCGCAATGAGTCGAGGGTTCGATTCCCTCACGGAACAACTCTTTGTGTGCTGTTAACAGATTCTCGTTACGTAAATCCATTTTTGACATTGCACGAGTTATAATTTTACGAGAAGTACATTTTTATTTGAACTCTCAGAAACAATGAACAATTCAATATTCCCTTCAATAAAATATCACAGTTACGGTGCGGTGCGGTGCGTATATAAAATAGTGATGTCACATTTGCTACGAGCACGGACTACGAAGTGCGTAGCCAACTATGTAAAAGTTTCGCGACATGTGCTACGGCGTAGCAACAACAACGAATTCAAAGAAATTACATCTTTTTGGTACTTACAGGTTTCTTATTGTGTACGTCAATACGTACTTATTTATAAGTTAGGCGTACGAGCATAATAGTTATCATGTTATAGGTACTTAGGCTCATTCTACAATGCCCGATCAGATTTCTGATAGTTAAATTGACGGATAATTTGACAAAAGTATTTTTTATGTATCAGTTAGGCTCTCAGAAGCTTAAAATTAAGCAACACTATGAAAATAATATATGCCCACTACGTAAATGTGAAGTCGTATCCCAATACAATATTTAAAGTATCAGAAAAAGCTAGTTTTTTTTAGGGGGCGTCCATAAATTACGTGAGGTGTTTTTTTAAATTGTCTGTCCCTCCGTCCCCCATGGTGAGATTTCGTGAGATTTTTCAAAATGTTGGTTTTTCACGTAATTGCGTTGGATTGTTATTGCAAAAAGAAAAATAATCCTGTGAAATTAAGCATGTAAAATCTGGAATAAATGAACTATGAAGTCGATAAATATAGTACATTTTTCTTTGTTTCTATGAGAAAAACAATTATGTGATATTTGCCGAGACTCCCCCTCTCTCCAAAGTAAGATAAGATGAGATTTGAGTCTACCCCCTCCCCCCTTAAACATCTCACGTAATTTATGGACACCTCCTTACTAGGTTTATTCAGAAAATATGTACCAAGAAATATTAACAGGATAAATACTTAAATAGTCACTAACTGGCAAAGCGTTGTGTTGTCTTATTAGAGAACGTATAAGCAAATGTCTAGAGAACAATGGGTGCGCATTATTAAAGCTAACAGATGTAGGTTCGAAGCTCGATCGGTATGTCCCCAGTAAGTGTTCGTTAAAACGTTTCGCGAGCCACCGTGCTATTAACTACGACATTTGTATTATGTTAGGTAGGATGCATATTTACTAGTAATTACAAAAGTATAGTAGTTATTTCTTTCCTATTGTAAAACCACTGAATGGGTATTAAAATGTTAGTATGTTTCGAAAAAACAAAATAACAAGAATATGGGGGCTCCGGCTTGAAGGGCAGGAGTAGGAACGGGGTGGTTTTTAGTCAGTAAGAATCTGACACTCCCTCCCGCTTCACCTAGGCGGGAGATGTCATTCGATGATATTCCCCACTTAAAAAAATGGCTCAAACTCACGAACTTACTTTGTCAGTGCTTTTTCCAACTAACCTTTTGTGTATTTAGTAGATACAGTTAGTAGGTATCTACTCGTATCGTACTGTTTCATTTAGGTAGGTACCTACTTCGTATCCTCGTATATGTACCTACACAGCTCACAACTACCTACATACCTACTACGTCGAATACTTATAGATATGTACCTACATAAGAACTCCATCTCAATCAATACGAATGCAATTATTTCAACGAAAGCATTCCGATTAATTAATTTTTCTATGTAACAATCTCGGTTCGGAGCGCAAGTTTTTTCCTCAATTTGCCAGCAGCCTTTCGCCCCTCCATTACAAAGTTCTCAGCTTCATTAGAGGATTTAAAACGCAAATTTCCTTTTCGATTGTAACTTTTTTCTACTTCTTGAAAGGAACCTTCTTTTAAAGTTGAAAGAAAATTAGTGTCCTCCCCTTTGAGGGGCGCGGATGTCTTTTAAGAGTTTCATTTGGATACTCGACTTAATCTGCTAGAATAATAATGTTTCCGCTCGTGAATTACGTGAAAATATTGTACGTTCTCGTTTTCTTTGATTTGGGAGGCACATTAATATTGTGTGCCTGTCTATCTGATGGACAAATGCTCGGTAGAAAGTTTGCAGTGCATAATAGGTAAGTAAACTGCTCAGTGAGAATAAGCTCTGTCTTTAATTATTTACGTGAATCGTGTTTTAATTTAAGAAATAAATACATTAAATAAAAAACAAAATAGGAACTACATCATTTCAAAATTGTTTACTTAGACAAAAACAAATACCACAAGACCGCACGAGATTTCCTTTCTACGCACGCTAAACACATTACTGCGAATTATCCACTAACAAGCTAACAATGAGAGGCTTATCATCACCGCAAGAGCCTATTACTGTCTCGAGAGCATCCCCGCCCCTCCTTACGACGTCACTAGCCCCTGTTACCTTGTCACACTAACCATCCCTCACATAAAGCAAACAATATGAGGGACCGACACTGCACTCGAACTGCGACAGGGTTGTAAAACTTCTCAACGAAATAATTTCATACAATGTGTACACAATAGAAGCGATTATACTCTCCCCCGCGACATGATTTTATTTGTGCAGTTATTGCGTCGCCGAAAAGATATTTAAATTTCATTAGGTTTGTTTTACACTTAATTTGTGAGGGGAGTGTTGTATTGTATCGTAGGGGTGGGGCCCCGTTATTGCTACATTCGTGTTGCCCTCTGTATTCCGACGGCGATTTGAATTTAAGTAGATACATGAATCAGATAGTCACCCTATTACAGCGTTATCTAGCTATTGATCACTTTTAAACTAAAGATTAGTGCGTTAACAACTGCCGTGGAGGTTTTGTATATCATGGACAATGGAACATATTAATAAAATACGAGTGTCATAGTTTTTTGACTCGTTGTTTTAATAATAAACGGGTGTAAAGTGCTGATCCAGGGTCGCCTCGCCTCATGTAATGGAGTGGGTAGGTGGCCAGCTACCCACTACTGGTCTAAGTGGGGATATTTCGCAGACGCAGACTCCATTAGTGGTGTTCGCCGGACTGTCACAATCATTTTTCTTTCCCGCCGCCGCTAATTCTCAACCGCGCTTCGCTGGGCAAGTACAGCGACCATTGTGTTTGATACTTTGACAACTTATTTATGGAGCTTTAAACCTGACAGTATCTACTCCATGAAATAATGACTGACGAAAATCAAATATTATTCTTCTATATTATGTTATGTTATGAAAGCTAAAGATACTTCTATGCAAGAATTACAGAGTAGAAATTCTGATAAGTCCTATATATTTTGATGCCCTATCCTCAAACTACTTTTTCAAATAACAACTTAAATTTTACCACATGGAGTGCTTTGAGGACCACGGGGAATGCTTTGAGGAAGTGTTTGACCTGATACCTGCTGCATCTTTTCGCCATCGACTCCCACGACAGCATATGCATCCCCATCATATAGATAGTTGGCAGGCAACAACTGTGCGCTTGTCATGTAGCTTTCTGCGTCGCACAGCAAAACTGTGGAATGATCTGTCGTCGGCGGTATTTCCGGACCGATACGACTTTCAAACTTTCAAGAAAAGAGCGTATTCCTTTTTTAAAAGCCAACAACATGACTCTTCTGGTGTTGCGGGACTCCATGGGCGGCGCTGATCGCTTTCTTTTTTACATTACCCCCTGTATGTCATAATATAAATTTACAAAATATAAAAGCTATGAACCGGTAAGTAGAAAAAGCGAAAGTACCAAGATTATTCAGCGAGAAGTCGTTCCAGGGAGGCTGATATCGACTTTTATTACTCCAGAGGGGTTGGTCATTAGCGGGATAAAGCGGCCGCCACCTGATAAAGTGCGTTTTGTTGCTCGCTTGCTTATTTCTCTGTTCTATAAAGCTGAATGTATTTTTTAGGGTTGAAATCTTTACCCTTGAGTCAGGTCGGAACGTTATTTATCGAGAGCGGTCTAGAACAGATTTTGGGCTTTAAATAAATGATCGTGGAATGGCATGTACCAATGTTGTTTAAATAGGTAAGTAGGTAGGTACTGTTGGTTAAAAGTTTTTGCCAATAAGCCTTGTATTCGTAGCGGCATAAACAGAGTTGTTGGTACATAGAACGAGACCAACTAATAATGTACTACTCACTAGATCACAAGACCCTTGTATCTACATGATTCAACATTGCACTTAATAGTCTCAAATCATAAAGAAACAACTGCTGAAACCGCAGCCTAAATAAAAGTTTCATTATTTAAACACCACTAACCGCTTATAAAGCTCCCATACGTCAGGTTAGTGATACGTGCTATCATTTTCTACGTGAATTTAGTTAGAAATGAACAATAGTGGCGGTAGCGATTATTAACACTTTACCCATTCCTCCCCGCTCGTACTAAAATGATTGATGAGCTAGGCTCCCGGCTCCTATGACTAATTGTGTCGCCCCATATGATGGCGCTCTCTACGAACTAGCAACCACCTCCGTTCATAAACAACGTTATTATTTCAATGGATAAGTGTCATAGGTCGCTCTAATTGAGAGAGTGATATTAATAGCTGTTAGAACGTGTAGTAATGTTTTAATAATGGGATTGTGTTTGTTTCTTTGTGGTTCCTGATGTGTGGGATTGGAGATGTTAGGAATGGTTTTTGAATGTTGCCAGGTTTAGTATTGAGACTACGATTAATATAGGGTCAATAACGATATATAATGTTTTTATAATAACTATCGGGGGTCATACTAAATTAACTAAAAATCGCGGGTTACTCACATGAATATACTGATAAAAGCGCGGTCGCGCTGGTCATGAGGAAGAGCCCCTCTTTGGCTCGAAACTAGTAGAGGTATATTCACGTGAGTAACCCGCGATTTTTAGTAAACAATAGATAAATCTATTACCTACTATTATAATATGCCATTCAGTGAAATATTTCACAATATTTCTTATTCACTTATTTATGTGCAGTTAGTTATCTAAGTTATATTTCTCCACCTATAACTTACCTACAGTTTAAGTAAACATTTTGGCTTAAAACCACTCCACTCCATACATTACAAATGTACATTTAATTTAGTAAGTGAACAATATTTGTTTTTATTCTATCTTTTGTGCTGTGTCGTCTTCAAGACTTTATATTCGTTTTCATAACATAAATAGTTGTTTTTATACAATATCGGAGTACTTATTACGTAGTCGGCCTCACCCCAGTGTGCTGCGGGGCGCAAAATTCCGGGTCGGGCAATAAACGCGATTAGACAAACATTTCCTGACGCGCGCCACTTTTTCTAAAACTTAGCGAATAAATCAGATCGGTGGTGCGTCGCAGTTTTCTCGTCGTCTTGCCAAATTTATGTACCGATCGGCCCTTTCGTATGGAGATGTGGCTCGCTATTTACATATAAATACCTCGATTATTTGAATTATTCAATCGAGAGGGGGCGGCGCTGACAAATCACTTCCTAAGAGATGGCACAAGTCGGTGGGCTCGAGATCAGCTTGACGCGTGTAGGATACATCTCCGTAACCAGCGTCCCTATAAGTTTTTATGATGCCTACTTAACATTCTTGGATTTACTTAGTATGACTTAACTGTGTTGTTAGACCAATTCGATTTATCGACTTCTATGTCGTTGCTACATAACGAATGTTTTTCTTGATGTTTTTCTAACTTTTGACGTGTTTTCGTCAACTTCAGGAGGTATTTTTGTTGTAAACAGTCGCATAGTGGGATTCTCAACGTAGGCAGAAAATTCATCAGATCTTTTACAGTTACCATAAAAAACGACCACTTTTAATTTTGTTTTAGAATTCCTAAATTCCTATTGTTGATTATCAAGCTATACGAACTAAAAGGTACTAGATCCCTAGTATTAAGAAATTAATTAAGTTCAACAAAATTAACATATCCTTACCAGCGGTGGCCATCACTGATTACAAACAGTCGCTAATAAATCGTAGCTGTCGGCTATTTATCTTGTTTATAAAGGGTGAAAATAAATAAAAAGTGTAGTTAACTATTCGGTAGCTAGTTGTAGTTTTCCCGCAGTTTTATGTCCTCTCACGTGCCATTTAGCTGGGGAAATAGAAGTTTTTGTATGGAAATCGGACGCACTAAACCTCCGGGCCTCGGGTGCGCACCGCCTATTGTTGCTATGTAACAACCTCATAAAAGTTTATCATTCGCGTGAAAAACGAATTTGGACTGTTATGGTTTTTTGCAAGCCTTGTTTCGGATGCGGGAAGTAGAATTTGTTCTTGGGATAAACTGGGATGAAGTTGGATATTAAGTAGAGAAGCAAAGGTGTCAAATAGTTTATTTTTGAATGGAGAAGGTGGACCTCCTGCCATTTTACTTATATGAACTGGACACAATAGAGATGATGATAGGGTATGAAAATTAAAAATGTAATTAGTCCGTCAGTTAGGTAATGAAAAAATATTAAACACGTATTTTTTATTTTGTTGTATAATAAAATGATACTTAGATATAATGAATCAAAAGGAGTGGGGTAAAACGTCATTTCAACGTATAAAATGTACATAGAAGAGACGCCACGCGACATTTCAAATCAATAGATATATCTTAGAAACTATTCGTTTCCGTAAAAAAAATAAAAATACGTGTTTTTTAAAAAATCTACCAGATGGACATTAAAATAAAAATTAGTCATCTACCCTATTACCTACTTATCTGCATTATGCTAAGTTACTTTTTAAAAGGACCAAGACACACAGAAGTAAAACAGTTTCAGGCGAAAACCCTTCATTAACGCAACAACCGATTCTTAACAAAAACTTAGGTCGGATACTTCATACTAAACATCCTGCAACAATAACATAAAGTAACAAGATACCTTTGAGCATCAAAAACATATACTTTACCCTTGTAAACGCGACGCCTGATAACAATCTACGTATCCTGCTAAAATCCCTTGTTATGCTCTTGTAGTGTATTTATATCGCTAATCGTGTTATTGTCTCGTAGGAGCATTAGTGGCGCAGTGGTCGAGTGCACGGGCACCCGTTACATCAGATAACGCCATTTGATATGCTAATAGTGGTAGCAAGCAAGCAAATGTTCGCGTAATGAGCGTGCGACGGTTTAGCGCCTGCGATACACCCTTTGTGTGCCCAGAGCTTTTCGTAAAGGAATGACTTCTATGTAATTTTGTGCAGTTAACGAAATGTTTGTGTTTGTCGAGACGTCTGTGGGTACTAAAGTGTTCATTTTGTGAGAATTATTTATTATTTTTGTGCATCAAAGGATAATAAGCTCGATTCTTTGCTTACATTTATTGCCTAATCCATTGACTTGTGACAAAATTAAATGAAAGTAAAAGAAACTAAAGAAGACCATTCTAAAGTGTAGATATACGAGTAGAGTGTGGACGTGGTGTATTTATTTCACCATATTTATTCTATTGAAAGGTTTAAAGATAAATGCTCTTCACACATGCGTACAATGAGCCGTTAGCTGAGGACGGATTAAGATGATATCGCGGGAATTTGACGCTCGTAACCGCCGCGCGGTCTTCCATCAGTCAGTTTGATCATCAGTTAACAACTAATGCGGTGTAATGCGCTCTTTGTTCACGTTACCGTATTATTTGCAGTATTTACCACATGTACTCTGATATTGCTAAGTAGTGACTGCGTATATATATGCGTACTTAGGTAGATGATGAGTAGATTTTATTTCTTTCTACCTTAGGTACTTACTAACAAGAAACGAAAAACAAGAGTCCACTAAAAAGCTACTTGTAAATAAATTATGATGTCTTGTTTACGAACAAATAGCTATTTGAGATCACTTCCGATCGCTTTGGCTACTGATCGTGATCAAATCTCTCCGGCTACTTTTCCACCCTCTCTGCAAAGTAAATCGCATTTACAACGTTTCAACCTCGCTAACATGTTAAAACAGAACTAATGGACATTCGCTCCAGTCTCAGGCCGCAGGAGACGAATAATACAAGTAAAATGGTCCCATCTCCACGCTTCATTAATTTTATTGCCCCGAGGCGCTCCCGGCTCAAGTCGGAACGCCGCGCGCCACTGCCGCTGGCGAAAACACACCATTATTCTATGTTGCCAGTGACTTAAATTAAATAAACACAAACCATTATGCGTATATCGAAATGCACTCACTTTTCTTTTGTCTATGCGACAACTGTCAACATTTTCGCGCGTAATCTTTTTCATGTAGATCAGTGCATAGTGCGGATAACAATGAAGTTCTACACTACACTAATGTAATGGAGATATTAGCGCGAAACCGTGGCGGAATAATTCAGACATGGTTTTTTGTGTGCGCGCGACACAATAGGATTATTCTCCATTGATCATTGCTTATTATAAGTAGTAGTAGAGGGTGCGTAACATGAAAACTAAATTTGGTTTATCGGCTATTATGGAAAGTAGGTGTTAATGTAAAAATAAATTTATGGTAAGATCGTGACTTCTACTGTTTGCACAATACTTAATGTTTATAAGCTGACTCATTGCCGTTTTTAATGAATAAAACATAAATAGTTATTTATTGGTTATATAGTAAGAAATATGATCCTATCCTAGGGGATAGAGTGGATAGGTTCATTTAAGAACTAGATAAACCAGATATCTACGTGGTCTTAGCTACGACAAATTAACGAGGCTATCTTATTAAGTATAAATTATGTAGATCTAAATTCTTAAATAAAACAAACAATTCTTATGAAACAAAAGGTAATGAGGGGTAAGTGGGAGTTATCTGGCCGTAAACTGTTAAGCCTGGAGTCGGCAGAGCGCGGCGGAGGCTTAAAGGAGGTTCGGAGGCGGAGGAAACCTCTCACAATACCCTCAACTACTAATGTTTACTCAACTCCGAGTGCGACAAAGGACCGGAACTATTGTTTGTTGGAAAAGCTTTATTTTGCTACCCTCGACGCTTGCCGCGACAATAGGTTACCCAACTTAAAAATATATTATCTTACTTTACGTTGGAAATGTGTAGACATGCTTGCTTCAAGTAATATTTTTGGATAATGCAACTCCTTAATCTTCAACTTCCTCTTCTTCACCTTCTTTACCTACCTGTAAATGATGCTTCTGCCAATATTAACTCCAACTACAATTAGATAGGTATTAATAAGTTTCTAAGTGCTATGGTTATATACTAAGTAAAGAAGAGTTAGTTTACTTATAATGAACTTAATATTATAATGCCCCTACTGATAAAATTTGAAAACAAGGGAAATAAAGGTCACGTCCACACTAATTCCACATCCGCACGAAACGGGGGCGCTGGAGAGTTGAAAATTATCCTTTTCACGAACGACCTTAAGCATAATAGAGAAAGCACTTAAGCCATTTTCTCCGCCTTTGAGTGGCGTAAGCGCGACCGTTTGCTGGGGATACATCTCGTGAGCTAGAAAATCAGCCATTATAGTGGAATATATAGGAGTTTCACGAGTTTACCGTACAAGACTGGCCGGGGGCGGGCCGGTCGGCCAGCGTTTTAACCAAAAGGGACCATTGGGCGGCGCTAACGGCAATTAGGCTACATGCGAGCAAATGGATTGTGCATTACCGAGGACATGAATTGATTTATTGGCTAATAGAATATAAGCCCGATTGATACCAATTTGTCTATGACATTAAAGGATTTATTGAAGTTCTATATAAACATTTAATAAAAACCAAAAAGCACCTGGTACGATATAGTCATTACAACATGCCTATCAATCGAATCAAGTATTAAATGCGATCAGTAGCGTGACCTGAAGTCGATTGCTTGCCAATACACTACGAGCTCCATCCCTACAATATTAATAGCTTTTCAGAAACAATACCGAGTCAAATTTTCAATAACTGAAATGAAAACTCATTTCCCGATACGGGAAAACTCTGATGTCACGCGATTGAATACCTTATTTGTGAATGTATTTGGACTTTCTTTTATACTGCCCGAATATTCCCATAAATTGGATTCACATGATCTTATATTAAATTCATGTCCGTTAGAATCACTGCTCTTTATATCGAAGTCATGTTTTTTGATATTCCTTCACGTAAAAGATCACATCTGTTAGTGGCCGGGCATCTAGGTACCGACCTATGAATAATAAATGTGTCGAGCTGGCCGATTGGGGAAATTGAATTTTATAGTTCGTAACACACTCGAGGACAGATGTCACAAAATGGCTGCTCGCCGGCGGCTACGTGCCGCGTAATCGAAATGTCAAATAGAAATCAAAATTAGGTCGATTGTAGTGTTAATAATTAAATAATGGCGGGCTAGGTGGCGGTCGGCAGCATTTGTACGCATTAACGAGGGAGCTTACTTCATTTATAATGCGTAGGGAAGGTGCGAGCTTCATTTTGATTAACAGAGTTACTTCTGTTTGGATGGACAATTATCGCTCCATTACGCTGAGTACACAATGACCGGTTTCCATTAAATTATTGAGCGCTATTCAAATATCGCTTACGTGGTACCTTCACCTTGCTTGTGATTAAGTACATAAGCCACGTTTACATAAGCATATACCTACATTTAATTGATATATCGTAGCTATAAAGAATGAGGGTAGTTACATAGGCAAGTTTGAAATTAAAGAACTCTGTAGCTTAATCAAACAAATCTTAGTCCGGTAGTTAGGTACCTACTTAAAACTTACAATTATCAATAAAGTGGTTATGAAGAGTACCTTCCCGACTAAACCGGTGGTGTGTCAATGGTGAAAATTTAAATAAAATTACAGTGTATGGTAAAGTGTTCTCAAATCTCTAGCTACTTTGTGTGTGCCCCTAAAATACAAATTAGTAAAGAGAGCTTAGAATCAATCTCCAACAGTATCGTATAACAATACCGAATTCAATTTGCTTTACAGCTGATATATTGTCGTTAATTGATTTCCCCTCAGTGCCCCGCTCCCCACGCGTTCTGAGTTAGATAAATTCGTGCTATCCGTTTACATCATTAAATTTTATTAGTGGCAACACAATGGCGGGGCCATTCGCGCATCTACGGAGAGAGGGACTTTTCCGCCGGCAATGGCGTTCCCGGCCAATTCGTATTTCCTTTTGGCGCGAATTAAGCAGGCTATTAAGTCGGCTTTGAGACGTATGACGAATCATAGAGTCGTACGGACAAAGGCGACGCATTCACATGAAGATTTCGACGATTTGCAATAAAATAAGCAACTTTTTAGTACCAGAATGGGGAGTCGTTTGCGTTATTTTGCAATTTTCTCTATAGCAATCGATTTCCGGGGGAAATGTTAGTAGTCAATTGGTACATAAAAATATATTTAGCTCTCTGTTCATGCCCAGTGCTTGAACAGCTTAATACTCTTCTTTAATGAATAACTGTAATTGTTTATAGGGTGTTTATTAGAATGGTTAGTTAAAATGATGGTGATAAAATTTTATCAACATGGGTTCATCAACGTATGAGTCAATTGATCGCTTCACGGTGTTAGTTGAATTAGTCTGTAATCTTCAATCTGTCCATCGCAATCATTATTCGATTAATGGAATTCAATCTTAACGCTGTCATGTTATAGTTGCGTCAACTAATAGATAGATGGCGTGTGGAGCTGTTATTAGTGTTGCCATAGTCATAATCTGTCATAAATGTCAAGCAAGCGAGGCGATGCGACGTGGCTATTATTTCGAATATTATCGTCATTTCAATTCTTAGCTAAACAAGTGGCCCTCTATCACCCATTGTTACGGAAAGTGTCACGCAATCAAAATTCTTATTCAGTGAATTAAATTTAAAGGCACTGTGAATGTTGGAAAAGAAGACCGAAATAGTTTTGTAATAGATATAATACTGTTAGGTAATACCACAGAACACAGTACCTAGTTGATTTTTGTTAAACGACTGAATTGAAACTCATGGCCACTTAAATAGAATGCTTTAATATACTTCTGGTGATTAAAATTAAATGTTGGCGTTCACAAAATAAATACGAATGTTAAGAAAGAGTATAGAATAATTGTCTATTCCCTTATGATCGGTATGCCATCCAGCTTGGTTATTTGTGGGAGTCGAGTAGAAGCCTGGGTACGCCAGGTCTCCACGTCTGGTTGGCTCTCACTATAGGGTTGCCAATAAAAACCAAGTCCCGTAGGTTACCGCAATCCTGTAGACAATTGAAATAATTGAGAAAATTGGAAATATTGGTCCATTTATTGGTACAACTAGGTATGTTACGTACCTCTTAGGTATTTAAAAGTACGTATTAGGTAAGTTCTCATAACTAGAGAAAAGCATAATTATAACTACACAAATGTATTGGAAGCTTTATAATGTTAGCTTGGTGAAGTATGTACGTTCGTACCTAATATAGAAACATCACAAACCTGCAGTCTATTAAACTCCACCCACTCCTTGATCAGATTGTTAGACATGTATAGAACTTTTAAATTTTTGAGCGCCCCGACGCCTTTCAATTTATCTATGGGATTGTAGCTTATCCATAGTTCTTCTAATGACTCTGCTACGGTTTCCTGTAATCAATACAGTGTAGCATAAAGCCGTCTAACAATAAAGTCTCTCTAACTTGCTAACTGACTGTCTTGTTGCCAAGTGCGATTGCCGGGCAAGGGGTCTCGGGTTCGATTCCCGGGTGGGCAAAGTATTACCTACTGGGTTTTTAAAAATTCTCAGTAGTAGCACGGAGTCTGGAAATGTGCCCGGTATATGGCAATAGGCTCACCCTCTATTAAATGGGACCTCTATGTGCACCTGCCTACCTCTTCGGGGATAAAAGGCCTGATATTATGATGTTAAGTGTCTATAACTTATCGTAAGTCTAGTCTAGGCTACTCTGTAACAGTCTCTCATTGGTCGATTATTCTCATTATGTCATGGAGGAACGTGATCAAGTTCATTTTGATCTTTCAAATTGAGAGTTACAGAGCTTAGCAACCTTTGATATATGATGAAAGGAGATCTTATTGCCATACACCATGCAAGGCCCGCTACCCGACTTCGTGCTACGAATTTCGATTAAAGAAAAACTCAATCCAAGAATCTTATCTGAGCTGAGAATCCTTGCTCAACGGTCGCACTTGTGATTGAGACCCTTCAACCAACAAAACAAGCAAAATTGTTTTGAAAATATAAACTACATTATGTACAGATAATTAAAATTATACCTCCGAAACCACAGCTAAATAGTATTTTGCCAATTACTTTTTAAGGAGTAAGTTAATCTTATACCTATACATAATATAAAGCAGATGAGTTTGTTTGTTTGTTTGATAGCGTTTAGTAACTGCTGATCCGATTTGAAAAAATCTTATTGTGTTGGATAGTCTATTTATCGAGGAAGGCTATGATACATTACGCTACGATAACTAGGCGCCAAGCAGAGCCGCTGGAACTGCGCCGAAGTAGTTAGCGTTTTCATAAATGAGTTTTATGAATTTTCGGTAGCCTGACTGCGATTCCCAGGATAGGTCAGACCAGGTGCTTACTCTTGAAACCAATCTCAATGCCAATGCAATTGTAATCCAATAAAATCTTAATAATTATTCAATCAACTATATAACCCGTATCGTAGCTGTTAAAATAGCATTCAGAGTACGGAATATAAAGCCAAACTCGATACCATTTAGTTTATTAAATATCCACGCAATACATCCGTATTGCGTGAAATAGGCACTAGTTTGCAACTCAAGAGTATAAAATTTCACAATAGGTACTAATATCGATCGATAGGAATTGGATTCAAAAGTAAGCCCCTGGTCTTTAACCCTTAAACATTGTTCAGCAGTAAATATCTTACCGTTGATGATTATAAATTAAATATAAGACTTACCACTCCTGCTAAAGATTTGATATAGTTTCTCCCGACAGACAATATCTTCAGGTTTCTCATGCCAGCAATGCCAGCTATTTTGTCAATCATGTTCGATGATAGGCTTAGTTTTCTAGAAAAAGACAATAATCTTAACATTTGCGTAGATATTAATAAGTCAATATTTCGAATTTGTTAGGTTAGTTAGGTAAGTACTTTCACTAAACTAAAAATATTTCACCGAATTATAGTGATGATGAGGCTAATCTACTTGATGGAAGTGTAGTTGGCGCTGTTGATAATAAGTAAAGATCTTCGAGGAGTTTATAAAATTAAATCAATAGGAAACTACCTCTAGGTACTATACACGCGTTTTGTATTTATTTTTTGTTTGCACCGAAAACTCGATTATGTAGATTGGTGTTGTTATATCAATTTTCGACATTATATAGAGACTTTTCCTGTAATAGTACTTACTCGCAGTTTACAAGTGTGGATAGAGCGCCATCCATCTTTTCTATAGGAGGCCATTGGAATTGGAGCTCAATCACTTTCGCTTCTGTTGAATTTTCACCTTTAGTCTTCTCCCAACGAGCTATAGCTTCCTTGCACGTGGTCGGTTTTAAAGCCATTCTTATTTGTTCTTGAGATAATTAAAATAAATAATTAATTTTCCTAGGCCTAGGCTTATTGAAATAATTTTTTTGGCGGCGGTACAAATAATTGATTACCTACTTAGTGTTATAAAATAAAATATCGATAGTGATAATTCCAAATTATCGATATTATTCTTCCTAAATAAATAAGAAACACTAACTATTTAGAGTGTAACTACTTATTTAGGGATAAATAATAATTAGGTACTATTAGCATGGGTTCCATGAGGGAGATTTAAGTATAAAAAAATTCTTCTGTGCACTGCACTATTCAAGGTAGGTACCATTGTGCCAATTACCACGTACATATGTATAAGGTAGAAGGTGTAGGTACTTACTATATTTTTCTTGCTGTATTTAAAATGTTTTGAACCTATTTTTTGAGGTTTTTAAGATATATGTTTGTTATGACAATAATATTGTGCAAGTAATAGTTGATGTTATGCCACTTTTATATGACAACCATGCAACAATGTCGTGTTCATTGTTTCTTTCTTAATAAAGCTAAGCCAACTTGAATATAAATGGAGGTTGGTTTACTATTTTATAGCATTAAAATCTTTTTAGTGTATTTGACATTTTGGCCTATCCGAGCTTCAAAGTCTTTAACATAAAACCTAAAACCGTGATCTACTGATCTATAAGAGCCGTATATATAATAGTATCTACATAAATCTACGTAGACTACATCATCGCTTATCATCGGGCGAGATGATGGTCAATATGGTCATACGTCGGCACTACAAATATATATATTGAAAAAAAAAACAATAAGAGAAACGTAGAGCCATTTGCTTCATCTAGAAAAAACCATCCAATCAAATAAACAAAAAACTTATTGACTTAAAACCCCCATTTACCTATTGTAAGGCATACAGAAATCACGAGTGTGTTTGCTTTAAATAAGAGAAGGGTATTAGAGCGGCGGGCACGCGGGGTCGTCCCGGTTGGGCGCCAGTAATCACGACGCGCCCTCACGCCTCCAACCGTCCTTTGGCCCTCAGCCCTCAGGCCCTTACTCCATTTTCTCTGTATGCCCGAAACGTGCGTTTCTTGAATTTTAAGTGTATGGATTTAGCGGTTCTTCCTTTCAATGGAGTTTATGCTAACTTGCGTTGGTAGAGATTTCAGGTACCTATATCTATTAAGATATCTATGTATGTAGGTAAGGACTGTTTATCCACATAATCTGTTGTTTTACTGTTGTAGACTGCCTCGTTGGCCGAGTGGTCGCAAGTGCGACTGCCGGGCAAGGGGTCTCGGATTCGTGTGTGTGTATATCTAAGTCAGGTGCCACAGTCGCTGTTTCAACAGACTATGTCCGCCATTTTTTCAACTCCTTGGTTTTTAAATCTTATATTTTTAACGGACGAACTAAGGAAGCAGGCAGTGATCATATACCTACATATGTATGTACTTACCATTGAATAAAGTTTTACAATTCCACGGTACTTACAATAAATTAAGAAACAGTTTAGTCTATGTTTTTATCTAGACATTTTTATATTGTAATTAATAAGTTTTATTTGTGGTAAGTTTTTAACTATTGTTCTGTATTTAATCTACCTATCTACATTCAAACAACATCATCAAACTATGCTAAATTAAAGGCTTTTCACAAAAATAATGTTTATTAAAATTCAAATAAGTATTTGTTCCACCCCATAGAATGCACAAAGGGATTATTTTCGCGCCACGCGTCGCCACGTGATCTTTCCGTAATTCGCATCATCACTGTGTTTTGGACACGTGTTTATAAGTACACTGCTTACAAAACACTTTGAGTTACAATAGGTTCTAATGGTTTGTTGGGGAGTATGGTGATCCTTGAGAAAATAAATACCTATAGAATCTCTAAGTTATCCCGCAATTTTATTACCTTTTGATTGTCTGATAGACTGATTAGAGTGATTAGACTGTCGGTGCTTGGTACCTATAACATTAACGAGCACCGAGTGTAAGGAAAGGACATTATTATGTAATTAAATTACCACCAAGACAGTTTTACAGAATCTGGAGAAATCCATGACAATAATTTTCTTCTAAAGAGTCCTTACTGGTACTTACACTAACCCCGCTCAGTTTCAGAACGCGCGCTAGAGCTGTCAAAATAATCACAACAAACCAAACGTCAAAACGTGCTATAACCTCAAACTAATAGTTTGTGAAACGTAAATAACTCGTGAAATAGTGTAATATGGATGATTTACAATTGAATATATCGGTGCCTAAAAAGGTAAGTGTCAGATATAGGTCTAAATATAAATGTATTGTTTTGATTCTGTCTTAATTCGTGTATTTTGGTAGGATAAAAAGAAGCCAAGTGCGCCACAGAACAATGCAGGAGAATACAAATTTGTTTCTAATCCAAAATTCACTGGGAAGACTATAGCTAGGAAACGGCCTCAGAACTTAGCTCAAGCAAACCGTGCTGTACTAAAAAATGCTGAAGGACCTCCAAAGAAGGTAGCTAAAGTAGCACCACCGAAGGAGGACAAATCTGATGATTTGGGTGCAAAACTACGAGACCTGAGTGAGAATAAAGGCAAATATGAAGGCAAGAATTACCAGGAACTCAGTGATAATATACAGTTGAAACAGAACAAGCCTCGGAGTGGTGGTTGGATATCTTCGTTGTTCAAAAATAATCCTCAAGTGCCTCGTATTGGGCAGCGGGCTGTCAAACCGATTGTGGAGAAGGTGTTTGCAGGCAAAACCTTTTCTGACCTAGACTTACATCCACATAGTGTTGCTAACTTGCAACAAACTCTAGGTTTGAAAGAACTTATGACTGTACAACAGAATGCAATACCCGTTATTTTACAAGGACGAGATGTTCTTATTAGGTAAGTCTTCATTTAGTTCATAAAATAAAAAATATAATTGCTTTATTAAATATTCTTGTTCTTTTTTCATTATTGTGCAATACATAATTATTCATTGCTATTGAATTACGCAATACAAAGTAATTTTATAGCAATATGCACTGGCAATGCATATCTCTTTTTATGATTACCATAGTATAAATGTTCATATTTGCTTATCTTTAGGTAAATTGACAATAAACACAGTAGCTAGTTTTTTGTATAAAAAAAGTTTCTATACTTACTGTACTCATAATATCAGCAAGTAGTAATAATTTCTGCCTGACAACTTTATTTTATTTTGTTTTAATTAAGACCAATACATAGATTAAAATAATTACCTACATTTATTAGAATAAATATTACAAAACTTTTATATAATTGTACAATATTGTTCAATATTTACTTAGGTCACAGACAGGTTCAGGAAAGACGTTGGCTTATGCCCTACCAATCATAGAAGGTCTGCAAGCAATAAGACCGAAGATAAATAGGAATGATGGTATCAGAGTATTGTGGTTGTACCTACCAGGGAACTTGCAGTGCAACTTATGAACTGTTTATAAAGCTAGTCAAGGTATTGTGGACATTGACATATTTTATAGTACTTTTTATTTAATAATAAATGTGTAATAGTGATTATTACAAAATAATAAATGTTTTTTTAAATGATATAAGTATATTGGGTGGGAATCTAATTTTTACCGATTTCAAAAAAGGAGATTTCTTTTGAGTTTGACTTTAAATGTTATAGGGATAGTCTATTTATTATACTTTAAAAGAATTACTCCAACTAATCAAGTACTACTTACTCTGGGTCTAGATTTTTATCTTAATTCAAAGAATTGAATTTCAACCTTATAACTTTGTCATAAAGTGAAAAATCTATTTAAGTCGGTATCTCCACTAGTTATAGACTCTATAACTATAATATAGAGGTTTTATAAGCAGTGCATAAAAATATATTTTTTAGCCATTCCATTGGATTGTGCCTGGTCTGTTGAGTGGAGGACAAAAGAGGAAGGCGGAGAAGGCGCGACTGAGGAAAGGCATCAATGTGTTAGTTGGTACACCTGGACGTATCAACGACCATTTAAGACATACAGCCTCATTTAACTTCGCTAAAACTGGGTAAGTTGATTTTTTGCAATGTATAGGTCAACCACACTGACACACTTAAAAAAGACGGTTCAAAATGAAGCTTTATTTTCTACACGAACAATACACATTTCATGCAAAGGTCTCGCGGCGACGTGCTGTGCTACGCGAAATTACTGGCCACTTCTAGTGTTATCGCATCGAATCTCGCTGTGAATTGACTCTAAGACGATGTTGAACGACGGAAAGACATGATAGGTTTTGTGCTAATGTCTCTTTAATTTTCTATTACTTCGACTTTACACATGGTATGGATATTTACAGCTGTTTAGTGTTGGATGAAGCAGATCGTTTATTAGACATGGGTTACGAGAAAGATGTCGCAGCTATCGTTAAAGCTATTGAGGATCATAAAAAAGCAGCCACATACGATCCTTTAGCTTTAATGAAACAAAATATTGTGAAGAAAATACCAGAAAACGACGACAGTAATGAAGAATCTGCACACAATGAAAGTCATGAAGAAAAAGATGGTGTGAAACATCATTTAACTGAAGTGTTTATGTCTAAAGAAAAACAAACTGTTTTATTATCTGCTACTCTTACTAAGGTAAAATTCTGGTCAAACTTTTCTTTCAAAAATATGTATAAAATATGAACTGTCTAATATATATGTTTTGTAGGCCGTTGAAAATTTAGCAGGCATCACGCTAGTCGATCCAGTTTTGTAGATACGTCAGAAGGTAAAGCTGTTATAGCCGATTCTTTAAAATCAAATCAGCCTGCACCTAGTGAGCAAAAAACCGAAGTAAAGAAAAAACCAGAAATAGATGTTGCACCTGAAAAATAAAACCACAAAAATCGAAGGTAGAAAAAGTTAAAAAAGAAGATTCTGATGTTGAAACGGCTTTGCCAGATGAAGAAAAGAGTACAGAAACTAAAAGAGGTAAGTTCTTTCCACAATTAATTGTTTTTGTATCGTGTATGTGTATTAAACTGTTAATTTTGCTATAGGTCTAAAAGCATTTACTGGTCAAAACCACAAAGATTTATTTAAAAAAGATGATGCTGCTGCACCCAGTACGGCTCCAAAAGCTAATGTCGTACAAAACGAGGATGATAGTGACAGCGACTCTGATTATGAATATTTCAAAGCACAAAGGGAATATGATCTTAAAAACCCCAAAGTTGTGAAAGAAAAAGAAAGTGAGGACGATAGTGATGATGATGAGGATGATGAAGAAGGAAATGAAGAAAAAGCTGCTCCACAAGTAAATACTTTCGCTGCAGCAGTCAAATCTGCAATAGTTGAGGATGAATTGGTATTACCAGCAACAGTGAACCAAACGTTCCTTATAGTTCCAATGAAACTCAGACTTGTTACCTTGTGCGGTCTCATTGTAGAACATTGCATAATGAACAAGAAAGGAGGTAAAATGATAGTGTTCGTAGCCACACTTGAAATGGTCGACTATCTCTCAGACCTTATAGATACGGCGCTCACTGGCAAAGAAGTCAAAAAGAAGAATCAAGAGAAAGCTAAAAATTCTAAAGCGAAGAAAAGAAAAGCTGATGATGAAGATGGTGATGATGTAAGTAAACGAATTGTTATTAAGTATATTGTTAGCTATATTATATTATTTACAATTTTAAAACATTACGTCATAGAATGGACGAGAGTTCTTTCGTAGCCAAGTTCAATAGGTTTTTTAATTTGGACATGTAATGGTGGTTTATGTGTTTTTCCCATACCTAATAGGCGCAAAGTGGGTTTATTACGACGATACGTACAGATGGGATTTTGCGTCTTTATAGAACAATAGACGTGGCTTTGTTTTAGATCGTTATCATAACCGTTTTGAGTGTTTGCAAGGGGGAATGGGGAACCGAAATCTAGAATTCACACTACGGATTGGACAAAACATTATTGTGTTTTTTGATTAGCCTTGAAGATGCTATGATTCGTGTATTATCTTTCGCTTAGGACAAAGACTCATCATCATCGGAAGATGAAGATGACTTCAAAGTGGAATATGAAGAACCAACGGAAGGTGGGTTGGTGCCAGTCGACTTGGATATGTTTAGCCTTCACGGATCTATGCCTCACGAGCAGAGGATGGAGGTGTTCAAGCAGTTCCGAACTGCACGGAGCGGAGTACTAATTTGTACGGTAAGTCATAGAAACAATATTTGCAATTCGAACTATTGCTGATTTTTACAAGTGTTACTAAGACTATATGGGTAGCAAATTAGATCACATAGAAAAACGGAACTTCTTTTCGGTTTTACCGACAATGAGATAAATATATCTAGCGAATTTATAATATAATCAGTAGATCTAATTCATAATTACCTATTTTAAAGGGTACGCGCCTTCAACGCGAGTCAATCATTGTCTTGTGTTATTACCGCGCACATGTAATTCGAATCAAATAAAATCGTATCTCTTGAATATTTTTTAATCGTGTTTACGCGCACAATAGAAATTCAATTTATTATCTTCGAAAACGTGCTACCAGATTAATCATCACATTCTTAGTTTAATAATGGCGTCCATGTTCCCGCCGCTCACCTTTGTCGCTAGCTATTGTGGCGCGGTGCCTATTAGCTGGTCATTCATCTAGCTCTCTGTGCGCTCCCACACCGCCGCGCGCCGCCACAATACGCCTCGATTATGTACAATTATATGTGTTTATTACATCTATCATCGCCGACATCGGAACCTTACTGTTACGCCGGAGATTCTAATTACAATTTCATTGTACAAAGTTGTTCATCTACCGTCCCAAAGGACACTAGGACAAGGTCCTCAATTTAATATTCGGTCTATGTTAGAAATTAAAAACTTAATTGTGGTAATCATGGGTTTTGAATCAACATTAACTTTTTGTAACGTTCCGTACCCTTTTCGAGTTTTTGCTGAATATTAACCATAAGAACTAATACTCTACTAATGACGCAAGAAAAACTAAACGTCTTCATAATGCAACTATTTAAACTTTGTAATTAGTAATCGAATACATGTTCGAAAAGGTCTTCTCGGAGGTTGTTGAAAAAGTTCTTGATTATCGTTTTAATATTTTCCACGGTAGGTCGGAGTTGTAGGTGAAGCGTAAAATAATTTTCTAATCGCGTAATTAGCCGAGACGAATACATTGTATGTGGTAGTGTGTTTTTAATTGCATTAATACAGCAATAGTCGCGGTGTAATGTCCTCCATAGTGTAGATAATGACGGTGCGAAGGCGAGATCGTATCGGGTTTAATCTTGGTCGCAGCGGGCGGTGGCTACCGAGGCGGCGCTCACTCGCTTACGCGCTGCGACGCTCCTGTATTCGTGTAACGTTCAGTTTCGCTAAACTTTTTACATTAAACTTTTTTGTACATGGCTTATCGTGTACTAGATCTTATAGTGATCTACTTCCGACTTTAAGACATTAGAAATATCTTGTGGTTGTAGTCCTCTTCTAGCTCTTGACCTTAATGCTTATATTTTACTTTCAAGGGGTTAAAAAAGGGTACACTCGATGTCACTCTAATCTGTTGAGGAATATTTGTATTAATTTACGTACCTATATGTTTTCGAAGTCCATAACGTCATCGTATTGTCATCGTTGATCCACTAGGATGTTGCTGCCCGAGGAATTGATGTGCCTCGAGTGGATCTCGTGTTGCAGTTCTGTGTTCCAGCTTCCGCCACCGATTATGTTCACAGGTACATCTTTTGATTACATACATACTACAAATGTAAATCTTGTCCTTATATATTTAATTTATTTATTTTATAACTATGTGTTATTATAATGTCCCTTTTTTAGCGCCACAACTCCTTTATTCACTCGCGAAAAAGTAAAACCTAAGACCATTGAAATTAAATTCGTCATCGTTTGACTGCTAATAAATGCAGATAGTCGGGGATGCAATTAGCGGTGATCACTAATTGTGCACTGCTTATTATTCGTAATTATTTAATTGGATTAAATGATTTACGTAATTTAAACTTGAAGACGCAAAAAGATGGTTAAGATTCAGTGTCAATTTGCGAAAAGGCAACTAGAAAAAAGACTTTTGGCGATGGCAAACTCCTTTTGTTTTCGGCCGGGTTGCGGTCAAGCGCAATGACATACCGCGGCCAGGCTCGAAGCAGGAGATGGAAGGAGGAGTCATTTGATGATAAAAGGAGTTCCCTTTCTTTACCGTATTATAACTGGCGACGATAATGGTGTTCGTTATTCAAGTTTTTCTTTCGTACAGAGTGGGTCGTACTGGACGTGCAGCTCAAGTCGGTGCTGCTGTATTGTTCCTATTACCTAGCGAAGCGAAGTTCATCAGGCATTTGGAGGAGAAGAGATAAGGTGAGATGTTATCCGAAAATGTCCTCTACGCATCAGAATATTTTTTATTTCTGTTCTTTTAGAGATAGGGTTGGGATGGATTACCACTCAATTGCACAGAAGGTTACTAAAACTGTCACTGTAAACTCTTTAAGACTTTGACTACCAATAAAAAACTGTTAAAGGTAAATCCTCCGCTAACGCCGGTCACCGGTGACCCCCATGGCGTTTAACGTGTTAATATCAATTCCTACCTAGATTGCCATTGCTTTGTTTGCCTAACTCTAAACAATATTTGTTGGGCTGTCGAAAACTTTCTCCTATATGATCTATCATATCTTAGGTTACGTCAAGGCGACGAGTCCCGAGCTTTAGAAGCGCTGCGTACCGTAGTACCGGGAGCCACCACTGCTCAGCGCGCCGCCATTGCAGTGCAAGCACGCCTGGAACACACCGCTCATACAAATAGAGACTGGCTGCTCAGAGCCAGCAGAGGTATTTTTTTTTTATATTTTTGTAGTAGTATTTTGTTAGTTGTAGTGTACTTTGTCGTTCTATCTCTATTTCTACTATTATTTTATTGTAATTTTTTAAATAAGGTAGTCCTTATAAAGGAGTTTAAGTTAGAATAAAAGTTTATTTTTCAACTTAGTATTGTTATTGTGAAAGTTTTATGTATTTCTAATTAACTTACGTTAGCTAAATATCACATTGAGATTGTGGTTATACATAATTATCGACGGAAAATTTCTGACTAGTGAAGACTTGCTTAAACCCTTGATATTAAGTATTGAACATAAACTTATAAAGTACCTTACTACAAGCACATTGTTTATATCTACAAAACATTAAAGAAATAATTCTCCACTTTAGCATATACATCATGGGTCCGATTCTACGCGGGGTACCCACGTGATGTGCGCGAATACTTGGACTCAAAACAACTGCACTTGGGTCACGCGGCCAAAGCATTCGCTCTCCGGGACGCCCCAGGCACGCTAGCTCGCAGGGTCAAGTCCAACCCTAGCAATAAGAAGGACAGGCCTTCCAATAGACTCACTGTACATGCGGACGAAGAGAAGAAACGGCCAGGGTAAGACACAGCATGATTTGTTTTGATAAAATGTTTTTTTCGCATCTTTGACGATTTTAAGAATCATCAAATTATTTGCAGTGAATTAGAGAACGTTAATTGACTATGTTGATAAGTTTGAATCACTTCATTACAATGAATAATGCGTCGTTCACAGATTCCCAAAAGCTAAGTTCGGCTCCGGCAATCGTAACATACCGAAGCAGAGCTCAATGCATACAGCCAGCGAATTCGACAGCGGCCTGCCACCCGTCGACCAATCGCAACCCAAGCACAAGAAAAAGAAGAACAAATGACATTTAAATAACATAAGTCATGCGATTTAATATTAAAAAGGACCTTTGTAAATAAAAACCATTAACGACGCAGGTACTTATGTAGTTTCATTCCAACACCGTAATTGATCAACATTTTTGTTTTATTTATTCCGAAGAAGGTAACAGATTAATGAAAGATGGAGCTCGTCCAAAATTCTAATCGCAAGTCGGCTAGAGTTAATGGAAGCGCGCCCGCCGCCCGATGCGATGGCTACCGTTTTCATATTTCTGACTCACGAGTGACTCGAATGAAAAATGATTTTAAACCATTACCGTGCCCCGTCCGGCCTTTTGATATTTAAATTTTTTTCAAGCGGCCGTCATTATCGCAGAATGATTTGCGAATTTCGCCCCAACTCGCGGTTTTTGTTTGTCTCTGAACGAGTTTTTTGTCGCTCTCATTTACCATGTTTTTATTGCTGCATAATGACAAATTAAAAGAGTATTGTGAGCCTCTTTCATGCCGCATTCTCTGGCCTTTTCAAGGTTGAAGGGCTTTTCATTTTAAAGGCGGGTCGAATGACTCAATTGTGACACATTTATCTTGAGAGAATTAAGTCTTTTAGCGAAGCTCGAGTCATAAAACATTTAGTTAAAATTAGTGAATAGACGCCGCTGGTGGGGAATGTATTGGACGTAAGTTTCCACGGCTAGTGTTTTGTGTCTAAACTTTATTTTCTGTTTGTAATATGTTATTCCGTGTTTCTCACCATAAATAACGACTGTCAATACGTGTCAGTGTGGGGTCAAGATGTATTCATAAGTCTCATTGGTTGTGTTGTGCAGATATCGGTAAAGTCGTAGCGTAGATATTAACGTTTACAACTCGAGTCGAGTTTTCACAATAAACTGTGTGTAATGTAACGTTTTGTGTCCGTAAAGTTAGTATAGTTGTGTGGCGTGGCTTCGCGCGTCATTAAACAGCACATTTGCATGGCGGCCGGCGCCAAAGCTCGTGAAAATGCCTTTTCATTAGCATCAGCTCTACTGAAAAATTGTTCTGGCAGCCATTGGTTGCTATGCGAGTCAGTAATGCCAAATGAATTATACAAGTAATTAATTGGTATTAGACCTTTAGTTTAGCGTTCTGTACAGTTCATTTAACACGCAATAATATGTTGTCGGAATATTGGAGATTGAACTTTGTAGACACGACATTGTTTTGAATTGATTGAAGAATCGTATATCTAGGCTACCTACATTATAATAATCTAGGCACCAACATTACTATAATTGCCACTACCCACTCTAATTTACTCCAAAGCGCGTTGAATATGAAATCAACACATCTAAATATGATCTAATAATTCGCTAGTGTCGAGTGTATGATTGATGTTCGGGCAAATGTATCAGATTAAATAAATTTATGCCGACATAGTGGCTGCTTTCACGGCGAAGAATTCTATTGAAAGAGTCGGCGAGTCAATTCGGTAGTACAATGAAGCGAGCGTGGTGGCCCGGGACGTACCGCTCAGCTGAAGGTAACTTCTGACTTGCTAGATGTTGCCTGCGTGCTGTGAAACTCACTGAGGTTCACGTATGTTATGACAATTGGTGCATTTTCTATTCGTGTAAGTGTATTTTGTAATAATTTTTATTTTTCTTGACAGCTTAGTAGCAGAATCAGCAGCTCATAGCAGAAGCATTCTACTTATATTTTGCTTGTTTGGGTTAAAAATGAGATTCCTTCCATTTGCTAATGATCTTTTTATTTTTGATTAATGTTTGTGCATGCTATATTTCCCTAATTAACGCAGTATCAAGTCTACGGCTCACCCGAAACAGTTGGTCTATGGTGGGCGGGAGAGTCAAACGCGCCGCGTCACGACCCACCGAATTATGGCCACAAAGCGCCGTTGATACCGAATATTCCATATAAATATTGAGCTAATCGCCCTTTCAATGAAGCGGCCCGCTTTTTATTAATAATTGATCGCGGAGCGGCGAGTCATGCGCCTGTATTGTGTAGACGAACATATTTTTTGCTGTTACTCATTAATGATCGCCGATCGGAGTTGTAACACATGACGCTGCCCTGGGCGTGCTCCTAACAGATCGCGCAACTAATTCTCGATGAGTCCCAGGATACGACATAATGTGGAACTAATCATTGTTTGTGTTACCGATCCTTGGGTAATTAGTTTTGTAAAGAAAATTTTGCGTTGATGGTCATTTGTTTCTGCAGTTAATATTCGAATAGATGTTAACGGTTTTTGCAAAGGACATCTAGTTGCTCGTACCTACTGGGTAGGCAATCCAACGTAACTTTTAATATAATTATAAAGTTGTCAATTAAAAAGAAAGGCAAATGGTAAATAAAGGAAGGAAGTGTTTTATTTAGAAGGTAATTGTCCCATTGTAAGTAAAACTGTTATGTGTTTTTAAGTAACTCCTACGTACCTATTGCCTAATCGGCTTGAGAACTTAGAGGATTAGTATAATATCATTAGTCGTTGTTTCCACAATGTTTACTAGTGTGTCGTCACTTTCATTAGCTCTAATAAGTAGTTAGTTCCGTTTATTCCACTTATTTAATTAAACATTCTCACACGATTCATAAATACAATAACTTTTAATTTTTAAGTATTATGAGTGCACCGCTTACAGGCAGTTAGGTTAACAGTAACAGCGGCGTGAGAACTCGGCTAAAAGGTTGCGGGGACCATATTTATCGATTTTCTGGGATTCTTCCCAACGTAATATCGATATGATATTTTTTTATGGCATAGGAGGGAAACGAGCAGACGGATCACCTGATGGTTAGTGATCAACGCCGCCTATGGACACCCGCAACACCAAAGAAGAAACAGGTGCGTTGCCGGCCTTTTAAAAAGGAATAAGATATTTTCTTAAAGGTTTATTTCTAACAGTTATGTTATTGATTCTACTCTTAGTTTTCTTCTTTCTCCATTTCAAAAATATTTTAATCAACATTAAGGACGGAAAAAAATAGTAGCAAATTTTACACTTTTTATTTTTCAAGTGTGGGAGAGCCATGTTTAAGTGTAGGAGAGCCATGTTTCGGCACGAATGGGTCGGCTAGACCGGAGTGATACCACGGCCGAGCAGAAAACCGATGTGAAACAACGCTTGCGTTGTATTTCGTCGTACGATTGAGGTTACCGGAGGCCCAATTACCCAAAATGCCGGTAACGCACTTGTTTCGTCTCTGGTGTTCTAGGTGTGCATGGGCGACGCAGATTGCTTACCATCAGGTAATCCGTCTGCTCGTTTACCAACCTATACCATAAAAAAACTCAGAATACCTAACTTTGAAGCATCAATGTTGTTCATTGGAGACTTTACTTCGTAGTTACAAAGGTTTTTCATGTTTAAAATATCCCAGTAGGTACCTATTTCTATCTCTATTATTGGGTAGTATGAAAAAAAGTATGATTGACAGTTGACGTTTCAGTTTTTGTCTTTCGCCCACTTCATGGAACGATGCCTAATCGTTTATTCCCTACCTTACTATTATAATTAGTAGACGTAGGTACTAAGACATCTATACAGATAAATAAAATTTGAGTGTCTGTTTGTAATATTGAAATAACCGCTTTTTAATACATGCATACGAATTATGAATACACATACGACACCTATACCAAAATAACATTTTAAATTTTTTTGTCTGTCTGTCTGTTTATACTGGCTAATCTTTAAAATGGCTGGACAGGTTTTGACGGGACTTTTACTTGGCAGGTAGCTGATGTACTAAGAAGTAACAAAGGCAAGGAAAATTGAAACAAACAAAACGTTATATCCTAAAACTTATTCAACGCGGACGAAATCGCGGGCAACAGCTAGTTCTAAAAGATGCTTATACATACTTAAGCATTTGCATGTTACAATGTGATAGATAGAGAGTGGTATAAACAAAGTAACGCGTAGGCCTATTGCATACCTAAATCACCTACGACTAAAGATCATAATTAATTAGAGTCTGTACCTAGGACTTTAATGGACTTAGGGTCAAGTAGAGAACTCTGAAGATGATTTTTCATAGTAAGATCTTCACTTGGAACAGTTGACACGCTTTTAAAAAGGTCAGATTAAGCAAAGAGAGCTGCTGCCTGGTCTCTGTTAAATGCCCCTTAGTCCCTTAGTCGATTCTAACGACATCTGCGGTGAGCTGCGGAAATAGTAAGGTTGGTGACAAATGTGTTATATTTTGCTGTTCACGGCTTGAAATGTTCTCAGTGTATAATTTTTTGATCGACTCCAAAAAAGGAGGATCTCATTTTAATCTGTATGTACGTATGTTTGTGCGCGATTATCTCGCGATTTGTCGAACCGATTTTGATGTATTTTTCAGAAAAATGTTTGTTACATTTAGAGTGAAGGTTTTAGTATATCTATTAATTAACCGTTTTCAGATTTTGATGTGTTTTTCAGAAAAATGTCTGTTACGCTTTGGAGAAGGTTTTAGTATATTTATTAATCGACTTAAAAAAAGAGGGGATTGAAGATTTGGTTTTTAAAAAGAATATCTATAATTACAATTAGCCGTTTGCGCAGTGCACACCCTGTTTACAAAATTAGTGTTTATTGAACTGCAAATTATAAACACATTGGATATGCAAATTGGTGCGTAATATTATGAGTATGGAAGAAAACTATAAGCATTATTGTGATATTCCGTTGTAATTGGCATCCACTTAGGCACTTACTTCCTTTTGTCAGCGGACATCGCTCATTGGTCAACCCAGGTGTGAATGAATCAATTATTACAGATTTCCTTTTTGTTTTCCTAATTATTGAAAAGTACAAATTAAATACCTGATTTGTCATTAATATTGTGATTGAGTTAGTAAGACATGTTCCATGATCTACCACGCAGTATGTCCGAGCGCAATGTAAAGAGTACAAGCACTTATATTATTGCGATTATTTGTAGTCTCAAAACGTAACAGTTAAAAACCTTTTTATATACAAAATCACTTTTATTGCCTTATTGTTTCATATATCAAAAAGTACCCATATAAACATAAGGGTAATTTTTTACTAGCTTCTGCCCGCGACTTTGTACGCGTAATCCCGTTTTCTTCCGTTCCCATAAATTTTCAGGATATTTTTCTATCCTTCTCCTTCTCCTTCTCCTGAAAAAACAAAACCAACAAAAAAAAATCAGCCAAATCGGTCTAGCCATTCTCAAGCTATGGCGTGACAACGGGAAATGGGATTCATTTTTATATATATACTAGCGGACCCAACAGACGTTGTCCTGCATGTTCACTTGAGCGTATAAACAAAAATTCATTCAAATTAGTTCAGCCGTTTAGGATAAATAACCTAAACATCGACTGCAGCGCCATCTGCCGGGCTGATTTGTGAATCTAAATCATTCCCAGATCCCCTTTATTGAACACACACAAACAATTTCATCAAAATCGGTCCAGTCGTTTGAGAGAAGTTCAGTGACATACACACTCACAGAAGAATCTATATATATATAATTCAAAGGTGATTGACTGACTGACTGACTGACATAGTGATCTATCAACGCACAGCCCAAACCGCTGGATAGATTGGGCTAAAATTTGGAATACAGATAGATGTTATGACGTAGGCATCCGCTAAGAAAGGATTTTGATAATTTCCACCCCCAAGGGGGTAAAAAAGGGGATAAAAGTTTGTATGAAACTTTGTCAGTTTTAAACCGATCGGGTTTAAATTTGGCATGCAGATAGATGTTATGACGTAAGCATCCGCTGTGAAAGGATTTTGATAATTTCCACCCCCAAGGGGGTAAAATAGGGGATGAAAGTTTGTATGAGACTTTGTCAGTTTTAAACCGATCGGGTTGAAATTTGGCATGCAGATAGATGTTATGACGTAGGCATCCGCTGTGAAAGGATTTTGATAATTTCCACCCCCAAGGGGGTAAAATAGGGGATGAAAGTTTGTATGAGGACTTTGTCAGTTTTAAACCGATCGGGTTGAAATTTGGCATGCAGATAGATGTTATGACGTAGTAATCCGCTGTGAAAGGATTTTGATAATTTCCACCCCCAAGGGGGTAAAATAGGGGATGAAAGTTTGTATGGACTTTGTCAGTTTTAAATCGATCGGATTGAAATTTGACATGCATAGATGTTATCATATAGCATCCGCTAAGAAAGGATTTTGATCATTTCCACCCCTAAGGGGGTAAATAGGGGGTGAAAGTTTATATGAAGTTTTGTCAGTTTTACACCGATGCAGATAAAATTCGGCATGCAGGTAGATGTTATGACGTAGGCATCCCCAAGTAAGGATTTTGATTATTTCCACCTCCAATGGGGTAATGTAGGGGATGAACGTTTGTATGAAGCTTTGTCAGTTTTACACCGATCGGGTTGAAATTCGGCGTGCAGATGGATATTATGACGTAAACGTCCCTTTAGAAAGGTTTTTGAACATTCTCACCCCAAAGTATGATACTTGCCAGTTTTAAATTGATCGGGCTGAGACTTTGCATGCATAAATTTACTATGACATAGGTATCTCTTAGAAAGGATTTTGATAAATTCCACCCCTAAGGGGATAAAATAGGGAATGAGAGTTTGTATAAATATTCTTAGCCATTGAATTTAGAATCATTGAATCTTTTTGAATTACATTCGGTAAAACGATGATTTGGGACCTGGGTAACGTTTGATAGTTTTTATCACAGATGTCCCGCGGGAACGGGAACTATGCGTCAATGCCCCGGGACTGTCTAACTCTTAACCACTGAACTTATTTTAGAGAGATTCGGTACAACAATAGTCGATAGAATAGTTTTTATTACTCAAACCTTACGTGATCGGGCACTGTACTGGTAAGATCCCTGCAGGATTATTTATTTATTGAAACTACGATAAATCATTTCAAAATAGGTAAATCTTACTTGGGCACTGAATTGATTCTGTCAGAAGTCATTAATCTACGCGGACGAAGTCGCGGGCAACAGCTAGTTATATATATAAAGATAGATTGTTTTCCCAAAACCATGGTCACAGTAGCAGGCGCAGTGTCATTGTTCGCGAGATGTTGCCATCTGATTATTGTTATTGTTTCAGACCGGGAAACAGCTAACATTCACTCCATTTAATATAATTGAGTGAATGAGAAACGTTATCAATTATAATTGTTACGACGCATACTTGTAGTAGAAACTCTATTATAAACGTTTTCCATAGAAAGCCTGTTTGTGTTTGTGTTTGTGACGGCCGCCCGAGCCGACGCAAGGAAAAACTTCTTGTTCAAGCATTCCTCTCGAACACCCATTGGCTAGAATTATCACAACTAGCAATATAATCTGGTCTAATACTCAGAGGAATTGGTGGGAAATGTTATTTCACAAGGTTTCTAACAAATTAATCAAGTTCCATTCTTCAATATCTTACAGACCATTCCAGATATCATAACGTTTTTCATTAATTAACTTCAAATCATGTTTTAACTGCAATAAGCGTACAACATTAACTCATATCAGAATAACTTTACATACGAATATGCCTATACGCAGGCAGACTCATAAAAACAACGGATGATAGCAAACAGATCGTGCAAAATAGTTTTTAATGTACGTTTAAACAATGAATAATAAAATAGTAATTGCATCGAAGCAATATCGGTGTACATGCGTAGGAGCTAATGATGTGGAAATTGTTGGACAGTCTGAAGGAAAAACAATGGCCGGGACTAGCCACTTTGTATAACACTGAATAATAGCAAGAAACCACCGTTTTACTAGAAATAATCACAGTGTTGGTAGCAAAAACTTGCTATTAATGGTTCGACTCGGACCCCAGTCTACTTGTTACTATTCATGAGCGAATTAACGGCAGTACTCTCACACACTCATACCCGCGCACTAAACACATTACTGGAGGGGAAAATGTGTCGTAAAACTGATAATATTGTGATTGCTGCTAATGTACAAATTACAGCTTTATGGGAGGGATGATGATGATCTTGGACATATTTTGTGTGACTATATTTAATATAATAGTACCCAATAGGGTACGTACCTAATTATTGACTAGAAAACGTAAATATAACACTTACTTAAGCTTTGTTTTAACCAACGGAAATGGATTTTCAAAAGGGGGGAATGGAAATGGATAAATCCAATCGCTTCGATTGCTTTTGCATGATGCTATTTCGTTGAAGTCGTTAAGTTTTGAAGTCGTAGTGACGTCGTCTAAGAGGCTCATTTGTCATGCATGAGGGTGCGAGTTCGAAACCTACCAACGGCATATACCAATGTGACTTTTTCCGAGTTATATGTACTTTCTAAGATTTCTTCACCGTTTGTCAGACACCACTGACAAACGGTGAAGGAAAATCGTGAGGAAATCTAGGCCTATAATTTTCTAATTATAAGTTTGAAATCACCAACTCGCATTGAGCAAGCGTGGTGATTAATGCTCAAACCTTCTCCGTGTGAAAAGAGGCTTTGCTCAGCAGTGGGCATTTAAAGGCTGTTGATGATGCTGATGATGATGCTATTCGTTGATAAAGTTCGTTCTTAGTTGTACCTATACGTACATTTTTGTACTACACGATGCGTAGCGAAGGCACACATAATTCTGATATTCATTTAAAATACTTGAAGTACTAGAATCCTACAAAGTGTCACAGAAGCCGAACCCAAAAGGGCCTTTTATGAAACGATTTCACTTGAGCGTAATTCGAGACATGTATCACTTGAACGGAGCCTGCGGTCGCACGACGATACAAAACACTGCGAAATTGCGCGTACGCATAACCCGTAACACACACATCGTTGCACGAAACGTAAGCTGTGATAATATATGTACTTATATCAGTTTGTGCATATTACGTTTGTGTATGTTGGTCTCAGATTGATCGTTAGGTAATTAAATATTGGTTTTGCAAATTAATATTTGAAAGGTTACCCAGGTCTTTGAGTTTAGATACACGTGTGTGTGTGTATATGTAGGTTAGATAATCAAAACTAATTAAGTGTAGGACTTATGTGTGAAATGTAAGTAATGCCTGTTAGTGTTTACATAAAAGTAACGAATACAAATAGAGAGACAGTGGTCGTGTGCCGGTGAAATACAGCGGAATGTGTGAACTCCCATAGGGGTAGCCAGAGACTATGGAACGCCAATTGCTACGATTCTTACATACCTCTTTCGCTTCCTCAACAGTCATCAGTTTTTTGATGCATGATCATCGGTTAAGTCGCTCGTCGTCTATATTATCTAGTCATGAAAAGAAAATGCCTAATGGGGTATTAATTTCAACTAACGGGAAGCAATATGGTGAAAACAAAATTTTCCTATAACTAAGATGACTAATTTGCCATACAACAATTTCTACTTTCATCATCATTAATTAATCCATTACAATTGTCTGATCTACCTTTCTAATAACGAGTAGCATAATAAAAGTAAAGAAGCTAACATTTAAAATGTTGTCATTATAACTGTCAGGCCGCATAGCTAATGTTCAGTGTACACTGAGTAATACTGATGTGTGCGACTAGGTAGCCACACCATGTATCATTTTACCAGTCACTGATACATTAACCAATAGTTTAACTTGATCATATCAACTTACAGGTGAAGTAGCTTCACTCACTTCACTGTCTTGATTAAAAGGAATATTTATTTATAATGCTCGCGCCAGACTTGTGCTTCTTTGTTCAAATAAGTGCTAAATTTGGTGGCATGGACGTTTTAATGCTATTTTATCTGTGCCACACAATGTGAACACTTATGTGGATAGACAAGTGCGCACAAGTCTGGCACCGGCATAATGTAGATATTTTGTAGCACACCATAAAATCTGTCTTCTTTTAATTGATTTGCAACTTTATTGTTTCGTCGTTAAAGTTGATAGTTAAGGATAGCTTGAAGTGCTGTTGTTCTATGTAATTATCTCTTAAGAGTTGCGATAAGCTTGCTGACTCGTCTTTGCATTACTTACTATTAATAATATAATTACTTCTGCTAACTAGAAAAGTGCGGTGTCTAGAAAATTAATAGTATTTTTTTCTTAAGTGCAATTTGACATGATTAATTGGAATATTGATTCTTTTATTCATTAGAATTAGAACATGTTCTGTGTTCTGTTTGTGATGATAAATAATTCGGTGTTGTACCTAGGTATGTCTTTTTTGATTAATTATATTTCATACACGCGTAGGACGTAATGAATTATTATTACAAGAACCCACCTAGGTACACTTAAATTAGTTTTTTTCTTTATCTACTTTATGGTTATGTTATAAGGGGTAATTTGCAATACAACTTTAAGGTTTTAGAAAAGCAACTTTGACTTTGTGCGCGTAGTCAAAGTGACTGTTTTTTTATAAACGTTCTAAAGCTAGTTATATATTTTTACCAGTCTTTATAGTCTCACTTTTAACTAATTACCGATTTAGTTTATCAGCAAAGACTATGTTTATCATTGAAGCTATAAAAACTATCTACATATCTACATACATCTTAAGAAAGAAAGATATACGATTCATTAACAATCCTCTTTAAGATTCGGGTTTCTTTTCTAGCTGGAGAACAATGCCAATGGCATTAAGCCCACCTTGTATATTAGTGTGTGCATGAAACCTTTTAAAATAAAATAAATAAAATAAAATTCACACAGTAATCGAACCAAGACCCACTTCAATATAATTTTACCCACTGAACCTCAAGATATATTAGCAGTTGATCAGTGTTTAGTCGAGATTACGTCCGTTTACCTAGTGAGCCGCGGCGACCACAACCAACCGAGCTTGCGCACACACGACCACTTGTCATATGCACACACATCACTGTGTCAATGTGTGTGTTGCAGGCAAATTGTGAAATTAAACATGTAAGGAAATTGTATTAGAATTGCGATACGCTTCATTGGTTAGAACAAAATACTGCTGTGAAATAGTACGATTGGTTCTTTCGCTTGCATAGTGGATAGTTCAGTATTTTAACGTGAAGAAAAGTTAGTACTAAACTAAGGTAGCAAGTATTTACACTTTTAGGTTTTTTTTATATAATGGGACAAGCCCCCCACAACCTCCCAAACTAAGGTATCAAGTATTTACACTTTTAGGTTATAAGGTATTGAGACTAAGCATTGGTCAATAGTACTTTGACTAATTCCGGTATTGACCCTCAGATTTTGCCCGGTATTGTGCCCGGTATATGGCAATAGGCTCACCCTATTACATGGGACTCATAACTTAAATCGTGAACAGTGGGTGCTACATTGTACAGTGGCATTAAGTGCCGTAATGTGCAATTCTACCTACCTGTTCGGGGAATTAAGGCGTGATGTTATGTTATGTAACCCTTAGATTTTGGAACTGGACTAGTACAGTCTGCAGGCTAATAAATAGGTAGATAATCCAATAGCGTACTGTATTTAAAAAAAATAAGTTAATATTTGTATACTACTATGTATAGTCATTATTTTAAAGTGGAAGTGGGTTGGACATCTGTGTAGAATGGATGACAGAAGATGGACCAAAACTAACACAGAATGGCTACCAAGAGAACGTAGAAGAAAACCAGGTAGAGGTGGAGAGACATATTCTATGTCAGAGTGGGAGCAAGCTGAATGCAAGCAGTAGGAAACAGACCAATCCAAATAATCTACCAACACAGATTAAAATAAATAATAGTATTACCAGATTTAAAAAAAATCTCAGTACTAACACGGAGTCTGGAATTGTGCCCGGCATATGGCAATATGCTCACCCTCTATTACATGGGACTCATAACATAAATAGTGAAATGTGGTGTTACATTGTACAGAGGCATAATTTTCACCTCTGCCTTCTCCTTCGGGGATAAAAGGCGTGATGTTATGTTATGTATTTTATAGTTATTTTTTATATTATAACTTGAAAGTAGTCGAGTTCCTCGTCAAATAATTACGTGGGTAAGCCGAAAAACATAATCATAAAGTAATTATTTAGTGGTAATTCCGAGTAAATAAAAGCAAGAAAAATAGAATTATTGTTAGGTAAATAATTTACATTACAAACGATAAAGGTTGATTCTGCTAACGCAAAATAATAAATAGTGCTATCATTGTTATAATAATATTTTAATCTTTACAGATTATTAGCAAAGATTTATTGGTGACAAGATAAATTATACTTTAGTGACAAAATAGAAAAAAAAATGATTTATTTTCAAAATGACTTGGCTATTTACTGTTAATGACTTTATTATTATTAACTCTCCGCTCCTGAATACAGAATTAAATATATTTTAGAGACAAAAGGGGACTGGTTTTACTTTATTTTCGAAATATGGAGAGGATATGTCTCAAAATGAAGGAATTCAGCATGTTAAATTAAGTAAAATCGCGGGTTATTCACGTGAATATACGGAGAAAAGCTCTACTAGTTTCGAACCACAGAGGAGTTCTTCCTCATGAGCAGCGTGCGCGGTCGCCGCGACGTCGCGCAGCTCACTGAGTGCTCAGACAGTGAGCTGAAGAAATCGCGGGTTACTCAAACCCGCGATTTTACTTAATTTAGTATGTCTCACAATAGTTATTATAAATAATTCAGCATGTTGTCTCTATCTATATGCAACATTTAAGATATATTTGTAGACAAGAATAAAATGTCTACCTCTCAGTCATTCAGTAAAACTTTAAATTTTTAGTATGACTGCAACTCCATCATTTTTTCATCAACTTTATTGATCGAAAACCAAACATTCCATTCAAATTGGTTGCTCAATGAACGAACGAATGACTGAAGTTTAATCCAAACAAAGTGTAGTGAACACCCGGCGCGATGGTTATCATGTTTAATAGACTATGTGAACATTATATCCAGCCGGTATTAGCCACTGGGCAGGGCAGGATTCATTATGAAGCAAGGGACCCATGGGGCCTCGCAAACAGTTTTTTTTAATGGTATAAGCCAATAAACGAGCAGACGGAGCACCTGATGGTAGGCCATTGGCGTCGCCTACGGAGACACAGAACTCCAAAGGCGTTACAAGTTTAGGAAGTTGAAGATTGTTGGGGATTCCGAGATTTTGGAGATTGTGAGGAATTGGGCCTCCGGTAACCTCATCCACACAACGAAACACAAAATGTTTCACATAATTTTCTGTGAGGCCGTAGTATCACTCCGGTTGATGCGGTCGATGCTTGGCTCTCCCACAGTTAGAAAAACAAAATCATCAAGTTCAAAGAGTATTTTTTGAGTAAGACTTATAAGATCAAGGGCCCTTTTCTTAGCTATATTAAAGGCCCCGTATATTCATAGATCCGAAAATAATAAGCGATCTTATTTAAACTCTTTGGATAAAGATCGATTTTTGAATTTTTGACGTTAGTTGTATAGACTGCCTCATTGGCCGAGTGGTTGCAAGTGCGACTACCGGGCAAGGGGTCTCGGGTTCGATTCCCGCGTCGGACAAAGTATTATTGTGTTTTTAAAAGTACACACGTAGCACAGAGTCTGGAATTGTGCCCGGTATATGCCAATAAGCGCAACCCTTATTACATGGGACGCATAACATAAATAGTGAAAAGTGGGTGTTACATTGTTCAGTGGCATTAAGTGCCGTAATGTGCATCTCTGCCTTACCTACCTAAAAACCTAGATCGGTACATAAATATTGGCTTAAGTTAAAGTTTGGTTGTAAACGGCCGTTGTCAATCCGTCTCTGCCACTGATCTCAATTCATTGGGTTGACGTGAATGCTACTCCATAGTGACGGGACGGGAAGCAACGTTGCGGTTACGACCACTTGCGTTGAACTCGATGATTTCGTTTTTAATTGATCGTTGATTTATTTTAACAGACAAAAGCTTCTTGATTGTAACAACAAATTAGTTTGTGAAGCGAGTTTTTTGCTTCGTACTATTGCTTGTGTTTTTGTTTGTAATTGGGATTAATGTAGATTATACTGCTTGGTTGGTCTTCGAGATCGGAAGCGCGGCCGTTGTTAAACTTCGCCAGTTATAACTCGAGTCGAGCAAAGAGTGTTTTGGCCTCGTAAGATGAAACCAGCCATAAGTATGTCCTACATGCCCAATTACCCCCCCCCCCCCCCTTTACCCAATCCCTGAATCCCCAACCAATCCTCAAATTCCTAATCCCAAAAGGCCGGTAACGCACTTGTAACGCCTCTGGTGTTCCAGGTGTCCATGGGCGACGCCGATTGCTTACCATCAGGTGATCCGTCGGCTTATCCAATAAAAAAAATACACCAGGCTAATTTCTGCAACTGCTACTGCTGGAAACATACGAAAAATCAAAAACATAATTTCATAGTTCATACCTACTTCGCTATATCCGAGATCCAAAGTCATGCTCTCTTCAGCAGTACCATTAACAAACAATCCAAGAAAGTAATTGCACATAAGTATAATGAGAAAAAAAAGAGAAATACTTCCTAACAATTTTTGCTATCATAATTTCTCCATCATCAGACATCGGCGTGATACGTTGTACCAGATCATTAGCACTGTATAAATGAGTGTAATGGAAGATTTATTCAAATTGTTACAGTAATCGGATACAAAGAGTGCATTGATATCGTCACATATATCCATGGGGCGTGACGTATGTTTCTCGCGCCAATGCCCCGCAACGAGTTTAAACGAACGAAAAATCTGACATTCTGTAATTAACACCTATAAAGGATACTCGATACCAGAATTGTTAGCGCTTAATAATAATTATCGCCTTACACGTATATGTATAGATTGTTCTGTATTTTTTAATAATAAAATGCTATTTGAATTTAGATTACAAAGCACTGAAGTTACCGTTTCGTCGGTCGAGTGTAGTCGAGAGGTCGCTAGTGCGCTGCGTGTGTGCGTTGTCGGCGTGCCAAATACTCGAATTATAAACTGGTGAATCGTTTGTGCAATATAACAACAAGATAAATCTAGATATACATCGATTAACACTTATATTTACTTAGCGAATCTTCAAGAATTAAATACCGTATCAAACCGTCGAAGATTTCTCGTTACTTCCGCGAAAATTAAGTCATAAATTAAGGCAATCAGCACATTTCTTGAACATTTATTGTTACACGTAACGAGATAAATACAAAGATATAATTGGCGATCATTTTCTCACAACAGAGTTGATTCTCGAAGTATTGGCATTAATGTACACGAGCGGGTAATTCGATCAGCTGAGATCGGCGCGCGCGCACCGGACCGAGCGACACCGTCTTCCTATTCCTACTTCTCACTTTACACCCGGTAAACGAGGTTCGACCAAAACATAATCTGTGTTATTTAACACACTGCTGAGTGAAATTTATACTTGTTTGATATTCTTTATGTTCCGACCGCGGGTTTGATCGTGTTTGTTGAAGTACTTATACAAAAATGTTACGTTTATGTTGTATGTAATTCGGAGCTTAATAAATATTCTCAGATACCTACCAAACTCATAGCTTCATCTGCAGAATTTCATATACATTTTTAGCTACAATATGTATGAAGTTCAGAATTCTATAAAAATATAAAATAATTAAGTAGTCGAATAATAAAAGTACCGTAAGTGCACTGTAGTTACACTTACCGTCAAAGATATTTAAATATCGTTTACAATTAAGTAAATAAAACATGGACATGTACCTATATGAAAATTGTTTATGCATATTTCAACGGGTTTTACATCAAAATGGCCGTATACTCAATGTTTGTCGGGCTAAAGTCAATAAAATGAACGCTTTCATTTACAAGATTTGTAAACATAAAAGGGTAAATTTACATTTTGATATTCGCAAGTGCTTCTGGGACTAAAGTGGCGTTCTCTCCCTAAAATTTTAAAACATCCATTTGCATATGCTTTGAGTACATAAACGACACTTTCTGAAGCACTTTCAACTGTCGGTGCGGGGCGCGGGGCGCGAGGTGGGGCGAGGGGAGGGGCGGGGATAAATTAACGTTTTAATCCTTGCAAACTGACTGCTAATGCGCTAAAACATTTCTAACGCGGACTTTTTAAATTTGAAATTGGCATATTGAGCTACTTTTAGATTAGCTTCGGATCTTTGAAAATAGTGTATTTTTATTTCAGAAACTTGAAAACTTGACAACTATAGGTAACAATATGAGGTCATAGTAAAAAAAACGTGCTAAGAACAAACACCCTCCGAATACTTTTTGTGGGTAGCAGAGGGCATATTATTTACATGAAGTAGGTAGGTATAACATTTTCTTCATAAGAAGATTAATTTAAGTTCGTATTAATGTTTAGTTAGTCTCGTAGATATTCTTTTTTATACTTAATACCGTATAAAAGTGCCTAAAGACCTTCGATCAACTATCTTATAGTTGATCGAAGCTAGAGACTGACTTTATCAAAACTCGGAACCTAGAAACAAACTAATTATTTTAGCATACACTTCTGTTCACTAAATCGCCAATTTGCATATGTTTATCTTTCCGCGACCTGTACAATTGAGGAGCAGGGTGAAGCGTGACGGAAGAAGTGGCGGGGTGCGGGGCCGGGGTGTAATCAGCGTAATACCAATCATGCAAATGCCGAGATCCGACTGAAAGCCTCAACTGGCTTGTTTCAGGAGTTAAAATGGAGATCCACTTAGCGGGCTACGCAGCTCACATACGCAATTGATGGTGCCGTCAAAGATTTTAGCTGTAGACAGGACAAAGTGGTATCTTCTTTTGGTGCGAGTGTTTTGTTTTCCTGGTTGTGATATTTTCAGGGTTTGGGAAAAGTTCTTGCCTAGGTCTTTATAACTTATCATACCCAGTTAAATATGAAGAACTAAACATTCAACATGAATAGGGTAGCTACTATTTTGTATATGCGAATCCTTATTTTTCTTAGGTCATTTTACAAGATTTTTGCGGCAATAACAAGGGCTTGTCTTTAACTGAGATTACAGTCTACAGTTAGCCTTCCGAGAAGAAACGAGTCTATTAAGCTTAGTCTATGATAAACCCGCGAATGAAAACAACGTAGCTTGCTGCTAACGAATTTAAACACCGGCTTAAACTGAGCTGTATACTCGCTAATTGAGGATTTGTAACACGAACTCGCCTGTTTTGCTTTGACACAATTTACTAGGAACCTACCCGAGATTTCTTGGAAGTATTTTCGCAGATGTAATTGATTATCGAAACGTGAGGTACCTAGTGAAATTCTGAATATGGTTGACGGCTTCCCGCCAACCAAAAAATGGTTTTTGGCAATTTTCTTGTTATGAAAGTACACAGATATGAAGCAATTTTTCAGAAAATACCAGAGGTTTCACTCTTGGTTGGTACTGTGGGTAGAGAGACAAATACATTCTTTTAATATAAAATAAGATTTTGATTAAAGATTAAGATGCAACCTTTACTTTTAAGCCGAAGCAAAACCAGTTACCGAAGCAAACTAGAAAGTGACAGTTGTCAAAAATAAAAACATCGTGCCTCTTTAATATTAAACACAATCGTCATCGTGTGAAGCATCTACAAACAGTCGCTAAAATATCAATTCACGTTCATTTACACTTTAATCAGAGCGCTACGTTTTATTCTCAAATATTTTCCATTAAAGGGTGCTAAAAGCAATATGGCCGCCTTTTCGCGCGCTTCCCGTTTACATTTCGTATTCAGAACGTGGAATCAGAGAAGAGCGGGCGTGGGTTTAATGTTGTCATTTTTAAATATTAAAATTAGATTATTTTATCGTGACAGAAGTGTCGCAAATTGATTTTCACCACTTTACTGTCGAAGGAATCGATGCGGTGATGCTGGCTTGTAATATTCAGTATTATTTGAGCTATGACTATGTTTTATATCAATGTGATTCTGATAGAGCATTTATTAGTATGAAGTTTTGCACTTAAAAGGATATTTCATACTATGTTGCACATAAGTGTTTTCGGTGATGAGTAAAACTGTGAGCCAGGAAAAGAAATGGAGAACACAGAAAGTGTATATATATTACTGTAATACTTAAAAAACATATGTATTGTAGGTTCTACTGACTTTATGTACCACTAACGCGATCGATAACATTTTTAGTGTAACTCCTAACACGAGATAATTTATTTAATGTAACCAAACACGCATAATCTCCTTCTCTAAGTTATTCCATTTCTATTAATGGCAGTAGCAAATTGTGTTACATTCACACGAAGAACGTATCGCAACAGCTTGTAAAAGCAGTGAAAAGCTACGAATTATATAAATTAACATATCAAACGCGCCTTCGTTATTCGCTACACCACCCTACTGAACTGCGACCGAACCATTTTGATACTTTAAAGTGCAAGTTGGTTTTTAGTGCCTGATATTAAATAGTTGTTCAGTGCAATGAAATTGCACTGTTTTATATCAAGACTGTTTTATTATTTGTAGTTAGGTACTTACCTTCCTATTTACTTACATTTCAGGCACCATTTAGATATGTTTTTTTTCAATAGGATTTTATCTAAATTTCTCTAGTTTAAAAGTACGCAGCTTGACATATTATTTTAAATAACGAATTCTAATAAAACCTTCTTTCGCCACTGAATAAGGTATTGGAGATGGAAGAGATGAGGCAATTATTTAGATAATTGTGATAAAATTTAATGAATTATGCTGTTAGACGTCAAATACTTCAATTTACAAACATTTTAAACTTTATTATGCGAAAAGCAATAAACCATTGTTTTAAATCACAATGAAGATGGTGAAATCTCACAGTAAAAATATAATTAAGGCTGCTAACCTAGATTTATAGTAACTAACGTTTAGAAAATAAGCTTAACTTTTATTGAAAACAAAATAAATTTAGTGTCATCGTTAAAAATGTTTAGTTTTTTTCACTGCATTGTCTATTTTATGATGGGGTCGTGATCTCTAAGAATAGTTTTCCTGGATCATTTCGCTGTGTTCTTTGTTACATCGACGAACTAAAAAATAAAGCTTTTCTTTCTGTGTAATCACATCACTGTCACAACTGTTGTATTTGTGCCCACTAGATGGCGTACTATGATACTAATAACTTTAACTGTCACTATCGCTGCTGTAGTATCAAAATTTGACTGACCATAGATAGAAGTACCTTAACATAAAAATTTGAGACAAAAAATATTACAACTTGTGTTTTTATATTAATTATGTAGTAAACCCTACTAAACTGACTAATCGAGTTACTCACGTAAATATACTGAGAAAAGCTCTACTAGTTTCGTGTTACAGAGGGATTCTTCCTCATTAACAACGTGCGCGGTCACGGCGATGTATTTTATCAAGAGACTTTAATTAGTGAAAGAGCTACAGTCAGTTATAGTATCACTTCAAAATTCATGCTTATTGTAAAGTATCAAGAAGTTTGAACCGCGCAAGTGGTAGCGAGGTTGCATTCGCAGAAATAAATGACATTTTAAATTGGAACGAGTGTAAGTGCAACCCTCGACGCTCAGTGCCAACTAGTGCCTGAATTATTTACATCTACGTGCTATAGGTGCGAAGAAGGGGCTTGCTTTTGTATAAACAAAAATATAGAACATTATCTTTCTAATTGAGGCAACTACGTACTAAGAAATACAGTCAATTTGTTCAGAACAAACATCCATAATTGTTCTTATCTGAGATGTCAACTTTGATTTATTTGACAAACTATTGTCTACGGTAATCATTTAAGAGAGTCGCGTGTTTGTAAGAAGTGATTGAAATTATCTGTAATCTACATAAAAAAGTTGATAGTAAAAATCATTCTTGTTTGTACAAAAACATAATAGTTTTGTGTCTCTATTTATTTCTAATCTTTGTCTATATAAAATAGACAATGCTAATTTTGGATATTTTTTTTATTATTTTGTTCATTTATGTATACTTTATGTAAATCATAAAGCTAAGTTTATGCAAGCGGGTTTGCCAGATACATAAGGTTGCCTTATATGAAATATGGATGAGCCGAGAGTTCGACCCCGTGGGTGTGTCCCAGCCCACCTCGAGGCTTTCGTTAAACGCTGCTAAACGTTTGGGCGGCCCGCCCTACGTACTTCGATACGACAAAGTAACTCAACACCCTTCACGAACAAATTCAACTTTCTTCTCTTATAGCTTAAAGCTCATTTTCGTTTTATGTGTAAGGTTGCGGGACTTTTTCAAAGTAAAAATGCGCTAATGTCTCTACGTATAGTTTAAACGGTTTTGTTCTACGTATTAATAAGTTGGGCGTTTCTCTTTGCCCTCTATTTACTTGGAAGTGATTGAAGTTTATGTGCATTGCTTACCTAAGTTAAAGAAATAAAGTGATTTGACGATGTTTACTTGTCACCACGATCTCATTATGTACCTATATTAAGACGTAATAAAAGTAATGAATCAGAGAAACATGTAAATGGTGAGTAGAGACCTATAGTACACAAGTATAGGTTTCATAAACGATGCTATCATCCTATATGGATTTAGGTATCCGTAGAAGTCATCTGGCTATTTTAATATACATCTCTTGCCGCCATACACACAGTTATAGTCCTTAGCAATTGTTTTCGAAACAAAAACGTAACTAAGGAACATTTTGAGTAATGATTAAATGTGCCTGAGTAGGTTTTAAGTACCTATGTTTACCGCCATCACACGGCTGAAGAAAGCATAAGCAAAAATTATAAACGTTGACTCTTTTTCTCATCTTTTCTATAGAAACTGCTAAGTCTTCCTATCGATCGTAAGCTGTAGAGTGTACGAGTATCTGTAAAGCGCTTATTGAGTGGCCAGCGGCCGAGCGGCGGCTAAATGTCCTCCCCTCTCCCGCGATTAATAGTCTCTCGGAAAAAGTGCACGGCACAGGGACGGCTTCGGATGCTAGGGGAAATAAGAAAGAATGATGATATGATGCACTAAATACACAAATACCAATTAGTATACAGATTATGACTGAAGTGGTGGAATATTATTGTGGATGGTACTTTCGGTTTGGTGCCGGTTGAAGGATCACAACTGGGATTGTCGAGCTTTGGGTTCAAGCAAGCGATAAAGTGCTAATTACCAATACTGGTATTGGTAAACTCATTGTAGGATTAAACTAGTGTTTATGAATGTCGTTGATGTTTTTCTAATTTTATTCAGTGGAAATATTCAAGGAAAATGTTTACAATTCCATGCAACTTTTATTTATGTATTAAAATTCAAAAATTACTGTGTTCTTCAAATTGATTCATGGTAACAATTTAGCTACCAACCAATGTCCGGTCAACATGTTGGGTCAAATAAAAGAATCGACGTATTTTTCCCTGCTTGGTCTGGCGAGCGTCCAGAATAAATGACCAATGGATAGCATTAATCAATACTTCTATTACTTTACTAGAAAAACAAGCTAAGACACTTTTATTTATATTTGCGTAGGAGTTGGAGTAAATTGTGTCATACTAAAATCAACAGAGTTTATAGAATGACACACTATGAGACTTTGGATTAAATACAAAAAAATCGTTGTAGGTACCTATGGTGATCTATTATATCACTGGACACAGACATATGTAATAGACTCTATTTTATTCGAGGTCTAAAAGACATTACGCTTTTACAATCATGCTCCTCATAATGTAGATGAAGCAATTCTACCTAGGCTTAAGAAATACTAAGATAATAAAATCCAGCACAAAAGTTTGGTCGTCAACTACGTGCCTGTTATTTTCCGCCCCGTAATACTCTGCCCTGACTAGATACGACTTTTTGCATTAGTCAGAGGTGCTGCACTGTTTCGTTTTCTAGTTTGTTAGTTGACTCTCTTAGGTCGAGTGTTGATAAACATGTAGCGTGAGGGTGCTCATTTTGGTTGTTCAACACGGTTGGTGGGGTGCAACGTGCTGTGGGATTGATACACGGAACAATACTGTGATCAACTAATTATTGTTTCGGGTTTGGGTGTCACTGTGTATGTGAACTTGGATATTAGTAAATGCAACCACGATACAGGAGAAAAATCCTACGGTAGGGAAAAGCTTTTTAATTAAAAAAAAATACTGACTGTGCTATACAAGTCGTGTGTATTGTTTTTTTTTCAGATAGAATTGTTTATATATAAATAGTAGAATTCGGAGCAATAAATAGGTACTAGATATTCCTACCCAAAAACTTAAGATGAGATGTTGGTCATAACTGGTACATTTACTTACTTATTCGTGAAATAAAAGTTATTTTCTAAATAGATAACATTATAAATTCGTAATCAGAGCAGTTCTATCAGATTTTCTGCCTCACCTCAAATACTTATTTGAGTGTCACAGATTAAAAAATGCTATTTAGAATTTTCCGTTTATGATCAAAGGTTGAGCGGCGCTGTGGCGTCGATTTTTTTGCACGCCTAGTTAATAAGCGTCTACTGGGTCGTGAAATATTACAAATTGCGTCCCCCTCCCCGCCACCCCTTGCGTTTGTGTCCCCTCTACTTTCACACTGCCTTTTTCACGCTGCCACATCAGGGGTACTCTATCATCAAGTGTTGAATGAAGTTTGTTTGTGTTCCTTGTTAATAATGTCATAATTTTTGCATGGTTTTCTTTTATATTTGTCTGTATGTTTAGTCTACGTATCTATATCGTTATCGTATTGGTCTCAGTACAGATGTTTTTTTTTTATTAGATATAGCATAAGCCGGTAAACGAGCAGACGGATCACCTGACGGTAAGCAATCGGCGCCGCCCATGGACACCCGAAACACTAAGGCGTTACAAGTGCGTTACCGGCCTTTTGGGAATTGGGAATTTGAGGATTGTGGAGGATTCGGAGATTCGGGAGGGATTCGGTAACCTCACGTCGGTTTTCTGTGAGGCCGTGGTATCACTCCGGTCGAGCCGGCCCATTCGTGCCGAAGCATGGCTCTTCCACACTTAGTAGTAGTTTCGTAAAAGAAAGTGTAGAGTAATCGTTAATATTGTAGCATCTTCATTCCTTTTCTAGATCCAGTGTAAAGTTGATATTTTTGCACAGACTTTCCGTGAGATTTGTGAAGCTTTTGTAAAATTCTTCGCATAGCATAAGCATGTTAAGCATTGACTTTTCTCTTTTTTAGGACTTACTGTTACTACTTACTACACAACTTGTATTGTGCATTTTAAGAACCGTTACAGCTCAACTAATTAACATTCCATTACAGAGATCTTTTCTTAGACCCTCTTAAAAATATAGTCCGCCTACACCATGGTTATATTCATAGCATATTCAGGCAAGTGCGTAGGCAGGTATATCCTCGCACTGTAGCTCTGAGGGCTTAGTATAAGTTTGTTTTACTTTAATCATAACGAGGCCGCGTTCGCCGCTCTGATAGGTTGGTTCATTGGAACCGGCCAATCAGAGCATCGAACGTGGTTTCGTTTCGATTACTTTAAACTTAAGACAAGCTCGTACTAAGGCCTCTGTACCGATTTGAACGCGGTAAGTAATTAGATTACTGATGTAATATAATAGTGCGCGTTGCGTTACCATTTCCTACATTATTATAATAATCCCCTTTCCTTTATCTCGTTTACTTTTGCATTGAAACAGTGTGCAAGTTGTGTTGAAGGTACTTTATTCCTGATGTTTGTAAGTAATATAAATTAAAAGGTTTTCATTTCAAACACTTATGAAACTGCCTCATTGGCCGAGTGGTTGCAAGTCCGACTGGCAAGGGGTCTAGAGTTCGATGTCCGGGTCGGTCAAAGTATTACAAGGCGTGATGTTATGTCACTTTTGAAACTCTGAAATAGAATGGTCCATCAGTCAGTTGAAGTTCGTTCTCAGTTGGTTCCAAACCATAGATTTGTGTGCAGAGTAATTCTTCTCCGCATAGATATTTGAGATCCTTAACTCCATGCTTTTACGAACGTGCATATCACTCTCATAACTGTTACAAAATTAATTTTATACAATTAGAATGCTATGCTTTTTATAAAGTTGGCTAAGCTAGGCTGTATTCATTTTAATTTAAGACGTATTTAAACTTTAACACGTTCAAATGGCGTTGAACGTGTTAAAGTTCACCGGGGGTCACCGGTGACCGGCGTTAGCGGAGGATTTACCTTTAACAGTTTTTTATTGGCAGTCAAAGTCTTAAAGCACTAGTAACACTAATAAAGGGTAAAAGCAAGGAACGAACGCACATAACATTTTACAACGCTGCTAATAATACACTTAACGATTTATTAGCAAAACATCAAACGAAATCTATACCAGTCACAACGCATACCAAAACACGAACTTAACCTAATTATAAAATTAGCTTTTAATTAAGTTCATTTCTTCACGCTTCCTCGATCGGCACTGAGCATTATAGTAATTGAATTGATTCATTACGTAGTAAAATCACTTAAGTTGCGATAGAGCCAATCAATTTTCTTAAAGGATAACTTTATAAAAGCGGTTGGGTCCCCAGGAATTGGGAAAGTGAATTAAGCGCCCCACAAACTGGTTATATCAATCATAAACTTATTCGATTAATTACGTTTTGCGGAGTTAATAGCGACATCTAATATCGGCTGTAGTGATGTGTACGTGTCGATGATTTTAAAGTCGAGTTGCTATCGCCGTCATAACGAAGTGTGTTTGTAAGTATAGGCTATTAATAAAATGTTATAAAATAATCAAATATTAAAATTTAATTAGAGTTTGAATACTTTCAATAAACCAAGACATTTTTTTCATATTTATAGCTATAAGATGAGGTACTTAAAGTAAAGTCTTAAGAAAGAAAAATACGCATAAGCATTATTACGAACTATAACTTTTTATGGACACGACATATTTTGATCGTTTACATTATCTGCAGCCTATAATCCTAGTCTCGGCAACACACTAATTCATCATAACTCCTATAAACGTGTCTGAACTGTCGACAACGGCGAGTGCATCACTATTGGGCCCATTTCGGCGGTGTCATTAGGCAGGCTGTGTTAATGATTAATGCGGCGCCGGGCTCACACGGCCCCCTCTCCCCGCGCGAATAAAACTCAAACCGACACTTAATCGAGCTACCCCTTTCGTCGGGAATCGGGATCCTGTCCTCGGCCTTATTTTTATTTGCCAATGGAGTTCCAAAGTTCGTGACTAGCCCCGCCACTAGTCTCGCTGGATTGCTTACGAATTGGTCGAGCACGATTTTTGTATTGCATTAAGCGTTTCTTTGATGTATGAGTTATTGTGACTTGTAATTGAGACTAACACTAATATTTGAGCCTAATTCTGTTTGAAAACAATGTTAATGAATGAACAAAACTTGCTTATGTACAGCGATACTGTTTACATGTATGTACATAAAGGATAAATAACATGCTCACTTAACAACAACTTATGCAGCTTGCGCTTTTTGCTCTTACATTTTAATTTTGCAATCAAGTGGACGTCGGTATCTCGCAAGCAATTATTTGTAACAGCTCGCTCGGGCGTCGTATAGGTGTTCGGAGGACGAATTAAAAGGATAAGAGAGCCGAAGCAAGGTAGCAGGCAATTAGTCGCAGCGGATGATGGATGACGCCCTTCGCCGATACCCCGTGATGGACACAAAACGAGCAAGAGCACATAACTCATTATACGGCCATGATAACGCGCGGTATAAAGTTGTAGTTAGATACGGAGTATTCGATGATTACGGGCGCGCCGCGCTTGCCGCAGATTACATTTTTAAAAGGAAGTCAGTGTCCACGTTTTTGTTTGTTGTCTCCTTTGTGGAGTTGTTGTCGTGTAATGCTCTTTTAATTTGGTTACTGTAATAAATTGTTCTACGAGGACGGCTGACTTTTTATTGATCACACGGTTTACTCGTATATTATGATCGTGGGTTGTTTATTTTTAATGGTGAACCGTTATTTGATTGTTTAATCTCTATTTACTATGTTAAAATTGAGCAAGCAAAGTATTTCTTTCAAGATTAGAAATATGATGAATGTAGCATAGAATACATTGCCAATAAACGAACTATAGTATCGGCAGATAGTCAGATATTATGAAACCCGCGTTTATAATATTCCGCATAAAACAAACCAAACAATTTCGCATAGATTTTAAACTTAATAGCAATTTGTGTACAAACGACGAACTGATGGTTGTAAGGTCGCGTAAGTGCGGTAAACGGTAGGCTGAGGCGGAATGGTTCAAATCAGACATGGTCTCAGCGTAAGACAGAGCCTGCCCCATTACAGCGCATTAAGGGAGCCGCAGGTGTCGGCGAGTTAGACACGCTGCTGTCACAGCCACTGCCACTTATGTATATACGTTTGTACGTACTGACTGCAGTGACCCACCGAAGCGATTGATGATAGATAGATAAGAAAAAACTCATAATTATCATATTCTAATAGTGTATCATATTATTATACTTCATTCGTTGGCTATCAGTGTGAATAACGAGCTTAAAAGGTTAATTTCGATTTTAATGTAGGGTAAAGTGATTATGAAATTTTCGATTCTGAAAATTTCCAGAATTAACTGTTTCATTAATTTAAATGTTTCGCCATTTTGCAATGGAAGTGCTTACTGACAAAAAAATGGGGTGCACTTTAAGCAAATAAATACACGATAACATTAATCTACGTAAAGCCGGGCTTATTGATATATGTGGTTTTCCAATAATAGATACGGACAAACCTTCAGTCTATGTAATTGAAGGATAGTTAGCATTCGGTCTGCCTTCAGGGTGCTACAAAAATAGGTATCCTTGTAACTGGTTTGTTCTACACCATCCACGGATAATTTCCTTCTATGTACGGGGATGTAAACATATAGAACGGTCTCGATAAACGAATAAATCCTGCATAATAAATAGGTAGCTTTCTCTGCAACTCACAATTTATTTAGAATTACGTGTACTTACAGAGTTCTGTAAGCAAATCTGTAATTTACTTTTTGTTTTCTTTCCTTAAATACGTTTCAGAGAAAATCTACATAGCGTAATATCAGAGGTTATAATCTAAATAATAGTTTACATTTTCAATTAAAGGATTTATTTTTTTATATTTTTGCATAAAATATTTTGCCTTTCGTAGCGACAATGTTTTTTTTACAATAACAATACAACCATTCCACAAAACTACAAAAGAATAAAAATAGATAATGAAATAAGTATTAATAACAGAATGTTCCAATAATTTCTAAAATGCTTTAAAATAATCATCTTAAAATTATTATACCGGTCACAGTGTAATAAAAATGTAGATGCTACCGTCGGCTACCGGCACCGTAGAGATGGGACACATAAGCCATTATTCGTTGGACAGTCGCGTCAAACATTACTTTCGTGGAAATGACGCGCGGCAATGACGCGTAGATAACCGATGCGTTACGACTCGCCCACCAGTTACGCGCTCACTACATAAAAGTAAAATGACCTGTCCGTACTCCATGGTTCGCACCTGTAGGGTTGTGAACAAATGCGGCGATGAATTATTTATTTAATTAATTAAAATCATAATTCCGGTACTAAGTTTGTAAGTAAGAAGTGTAAGTTGTTCTTGTAAATGCTAAGAATTGTTTAACTGCCTTGTAGGTTGACTTTCGTCATTACTTCTAGTGACAGGTATGGGGGTATTTTTTTAAGGTGGGAAAATCATGTATTTACTTCTCCCGCTTGGGTTAGGCGGGAGGGATCGTCAGACTCTTACTGACTAAAAACCACCCGTTCCTTTTCCTGCACTTCGAGCCGGAGCCCCGGTAAACCGTTAAGTTCTCCGCGGCAAATATGGGGGGTATGAGTTTCGGAAGTGTACACGTAACATCATAGAGTCTACAATTATGCCAGGTGTAAGGTTTTTCCCTTCGGAATTTAGATATGAATATCAGTGTATTTTCATTTACTTACTTATTAGTCACATTCAACCGATTATATGACAACCCTATCCACAATCGTATATGCATATAAGATTTTTGACTCACAATTCTTAACAGTACACTGCATTTAAATGTTTTCCCATAAAAATATGGTAAACTCTGGACATAAACGCATTCATTTCTAATGAAGCAATTATCTTTTGTTAGTTTAATTACTTTTATTTAAAGTTTTTGTCCGAAATTGTTGGAATTTAATGGTAATTTCTTGTTGCCAGCTGTTGTTATGCCAATTATCATAATTAATTTTAAAACTTTACTAGTTTATGGTTTAAATTTCTAATTCTAACTCTGCCATTTAAATACCTATGTGTACTTTTAATTCTTGGTTTTTGATATTTGAAGTGATGTTAGATTATAATTATTTTACGAGATCAATATATTGTTGGATACTAAATCAAGTAAATCTACCTGCTTATACCAGCTTATACGACTACCTTAATAATTATAGAACAAAAAAATCAGGTAATGAGTTCAGTATTAAACGAATACTTTGTTAACTGAGAGTTTTACGACTTTGTGCCTATTGGAGCGCGCATAGCATTCGCTGTAATGCATAGTGTGTGTAATATCTGTATAAAAACATTATAACGTACGGAATACTCCTATAAAATCAACCTTAAAAACATTTTCTAACCCATTCATTGTTTTTAATCTCAGAACCATTCACCAAACCCAAATCACACCTCACAGACGCACACACACAACGAAAACATAAAAAAAATAAATCAGTACGACGAATAAACAAGGCAACCTCTACTAAATGTCTGTTTAATCAGTCGAACTCTGTTTAAATTAATAGTAAATAGTTCAATAATTTTGTGTGGATAAAACGAACAACGCTTCGTTATCGGTCGCCATAAAACCTGGCTGCGGTACAATTTATCACGCGTTTACACATTTAATTGTCTGTAAGATCGACCTTATTCGTCAGTAATGATAGTGGCCAGGATTATTTATAGGCTGTCCTATAAAAAGGTTGTATGATAGTAATGTGCTTAATTATTGCCACAAGTATGTAACAGCCTTTTATAATACGCCATACATCATATTAATTTGAACGTTAAGAACTTTGTTGTAGACATTCCATTAAACAAGTTCTCATGTGTGTAAAATTACTTATTTTCCATTTTTATTGAGTGTAAAATAGACTTTGTTTGGTAAAATTATTGCCTTTTATTTATGGAATAATTAGCTAATTCAAGTTCTTTTTAAACATGAACGCTTTATTCTACTTTCAAAATTCGGGTACGCAACTGCTCTACAAAACTTCTGGGGTATTGATATCTGGGATTGTCTGTAGGCTAATGTGCTTCGAATGTTCTTTTACATCGCTGATACATAAGGGTACAATATCTCATTGAGGAAAATAAGTACAATGAAGGCAAAGGTCACAAGGTACTTGTAAATCCATAGTCAAATTTCTTTTTTATTCTTGACGGACAGGTGACGATAATGCCGTCCAGCACGAACCACAAAGCTCCCACTAACACGCGAATTACTTCGCTCACCGTTTGATTTGATCTCATTACCGCCACTCCTGCGCAAGATTCGGTCATTTGTCATTTGTACGAATATTAACGTCACACTTTCACCCAATTTACTAGTGGTTTGTAAGTCGACGTTTTGATTGGCTGTCATTGTAAATTACTGTAATAATTCTTTTATTTACCTTCATACAAAATTATTAATATTGTTGTAATGACAGAAAATTCGCTATTAAATGTAATTTGATTACGACAGGCGCATGGTTAATGTATGAAAAATAGTTGTGTTGTTACATTGTGTATGATTCTTGACACGTTGACTCTCTAACCCTTCTTTGTTTCAGAACGTAATTGTTGCGCACGCGCGTAGCGTAACGTATTTATTTTTCATTCAACGATCCTTTTAACGAGTGTTTCCTTGATCTGTCTGGCTGCATAAGATTTCTAAAAGGGTTTTTGTTGGCTGATGATAATAACACGTAGTCTGAATTAGGCAATAAGTAAATGCATTTCTCTCATAATAATGAACCTTGTATATGTATATATTCAAATTGAAACTAAATAAAAATAAAATAAAAATAAAATTTTTATTCATAAGAACACTGGGTCAACATAAGTACAAAAATATCTTAATTAAGCGACAAGATCTTAAAAATAATATGCCTATACTAGGAATATTCCTGTGTCACAGGCGACAGAAACATTGAGGCAACTGAAAAATTGTTTATTTATTCTTACCAGTAACTGATGATAATACATGTCTATGTTAGGAGACTCAATTTAATAAACATTTCTTCTTCTTACCAGTATCGAATAATGCTCTATTTCATTCAACACAGTACTAAAACCTACCCGTGTACTGGCTACGCTTTTACTCCCACAGTTTCGAAGTTAACAAACGCGATTGCAAAGGTGAAATTATTGTTTAAATTTGATCAGAGCCAAACGTTGTAGTTAGTGAAGTAGTAAATTGATAAAAGAGAGAAAAACTGTCTAGATTTAACATAATTCACACTTGTTATCTGGTCCCGGGCTGAGTGCACAAGGCGGTCGGGCTCGGCGCGGCGATACCGACCTGTAGGCCCTGTACCGTGTAGTATAGCCAATACTTAGTACGCTATGTACGTAGGTACAGTCGGTCCGCGAGTGAGCTCCAAAGGTAGATTGTGTTCTGCGGTAAAGCGATAATTCAGCTCAATCTATGTCGTGAGCGCTCGCGCTTTGTTTTATCCGCTAGCTTCTGTGCGCCTTTATTTAGAAAATTGATGAGAAATGGTTTCCATTACGATCTACCGCCTTATAAAAGATATTGCTACGCCGGATTCGCTATACGTTTGTTCCGAGGGAAAGGAAATGAACGCAAATTTGTTTTCGTGATTGCTAGCTTTGGAACGAATATCGAATTGATATCGATATCATTTTCTTGCGCAATCGTATTTCTCATTAGATATTTATGTGTGACCCCGTGAGAGCCCTTCTCTTCCTTCACGATCGCCGCGCGGTTATTCAATAAATGTATAGAAATTGTACATTGTACATTCTTACTGTATGATGCCTATTGATGACGAAAGAATAATAAACGAAGCAATTGATATTATACATATGTATTACCTATCTGTCGCATATGTTACCTACCTATGTTTAAAAAAGTATATCGCCTGTTAATTTACACGATTTGTTTTTGTAGAAATGATCAACAGTGATTCGTGTGGTATATTCGAAGTCAATCAAGTGGTACACACACAAATATAAGTAATAGTAACATTCCGCGGTAACTAGCCGGCACTAACTATGATGTGAGCTCTAAACAGCCCCGTTTGAACGTGCAGCCGCTTCCAATTTGCGTGTGTTCGCATCTCACCACGGACAATCGCTCGCAAATTGCCCGGCCACTGATTGCCCGTCGACGTTTATCAATATTGCAGCTACCTATGCGGCGCGCCGACCCCGCTATCATGTCATAGATTGAGTAATTGTATAGGAAACACGCGACAGATGAAATATTAGACGCACGTAACAGCTCTCTTGTCGCTTTTGTTATTGATAATTAAAGTAATCATATTACTACAAAGAAGTAGCATCATTAATTAAGTCGGTCTGTTTTACAAACGTTACTCACCAATAACCGTGACCTGCTATAATCAATAATTACAATATAACATAATGTAGACGCGGAACTAATGATGCTGTTCCTACTTTCGTGTGACGAAGAGAGGTGCTCATGCTCAGCGGGTCGCTGCCGCGCCGCGCGGCACAATGCCGGGGTCATCCCTCACAATAACTTCACGTTTATCGACGTGTCGAAATCAAGCATTCAAAGTCGATACCGAAAAAAATATCGATTTCCGTAAATAAGCGAGTGTGGCACATTTATAATAATGATGAATGGAAGCATCGGTTGTTGTGCGCGTCGATATTGCGTATCGAATCGTGCAACCGCTCGAACGCCACACGGCACGGCTACTATTCATTGAGTGCTAATTGAAAAGGAATATCATCACACCACATCCTGCTATAAATCTAATATAAATTGGGGCGTAGGTACTTTAGTTTGTATGCGTTTATTTCCATTTATAGTTATAAATCAATATTGTATTATTGAGTGGTGTACTAAATCTTTAGCAGTTTTGTGAAGATTTATATATTTGAAATCTTGAATGCGAAACTGTGTTTTGTTCTTTATAGAAGCTTTTAGGTTTCTTTGTGCCATTTGGGAATATTTCGCAATTCAATATTATAATCATAAACAATGGTATATCTGAGTAATCGATTAGCGATCGATTGCATAGCTTAGCGTGCTCGGCGGCACGACGGCCGGCCGGCCGCGCCAAATGTCGCGGTGAGCCAGTTACCCTCCGTGCCCATGGCGAATTGCCTTGTGAACACTGAACTCGTATTTTAGTAATACATTGTATGATGATTGGTCACTAATGGATCGGCATTTATAATGGGCACTTCATGTTTATTCAACAAAAATAAACTGACTACATTTTGTCCTTTTTCTCATTTAGAATTTTTAGGCATCATCTTAAAAACTCTTCAAAATGATTTAAAAACTTTATTTTTACTGGAAAAGTAAACGTCTCATTTTATAAATGAAGCTTTTAATTACTGTAACCATAGTAATTATACTCATAGTTAAGGTTAATAACCGGACTATACCATTTTTCCTGTTACATCACAGCATAATGTAAATATCCACTGTCATTTATTCGGTAAATTCATGATCGAACGTTGACATACCTGAGTAAGAAACATCATATTCCTACAATACAAAAAACAAATACCATCAATGAATACTTAACTACTTACATAAGTCAAGTTCGTTCTGTAACGACGTATCAATTATAAAAAGCTTGTAATTGTCAAACGAGAAAGTCGCAGCTCAGCGAGCCGTAGAACAGCTGTTCAGTTGTTCGGCGCAAGCGCACCGATCCCGGACAAAAGGACCCACAACAAATGCACTTCCAATTCGCATCGCCACTAATTACGTAATTATGGGGGAGGAGAGAAAAAAAAAAACAAAATGGCGAGCATTCCCTGCGCCTGCGCTCGACACATTAGCTCACGACATTTCTCCACCATATTTTTCCCTGCAAATTGAAAGTCATGCATGAGTGTTTAAAATATTAGTTTGAGCACTTAAAATGCTTAATTACGTCAATGTAATAATCGGTTTCCTTGCTGGATTGATGGCGGCGAGTTCATTATTTAGTTCTGTTTGTTACTCGCTTCCATGTCTAGAATACTGAGCGCTTAACAAAAACTAGATGGTTGTTCAATGTTGTTTTTTTAAGTACTTAAGTATTGTATTGTTTTTTTTCATGTAGGTATTTCTTTGTTGTTGTAGTTAGTTGAAAGTTTTTTTGAGCTAGTTTACAAACTATGTAATTTAAACGGTATCCATTTATTACAATGTTTCAAGCATTACTTGCCTTGACATAACGATATACTCTACATAGTTTCTGTAACTACTAAAGGAGGTCTTCCTTCTCCTAGCCTTTTCCCAATTACTTTTAGGTCATCATTGAGTGTTATATACAAAATTTAGCTGAATGTCACTATTTCATGAACCGACTACCATCTGTCCTCTACAACCTGCTAAGGGAGATACCACATTCTTACAAGGAGTCTACTGTTGTAAGATTTTTGACGCTGCTTCTTCTTTGATGTTATGACTGTCATAAATATTTGTATGACAATCCATTATTGTCATAATCAGAAGTTTGGATCACTTTGACCCAAGCTCTTGAACTGACTTGCAACAACTGTACCAAATTTTAATGAGAACATGTTCTGTGAAGCATACAGTAACCTTGAAATGTTAAACATGCTCTTTAGCTCATTTCAAATTACTAATTAACTTTTTGGATTCAAAAAAGGAACAAAGCCGAAAAACATTCAACGTTTTGAATTTTTATCATAAACGTTATTACTTTTTTACATTATTATGTTGGTAACAAAAGTTAATTGTTGTCGTTATCGTTCGATCGACGAATAGCTAATTAGGTTGGTACACACGTGTGTGTATGTGTGCAGCACACATAGACAATTTGAATGGTCAGTGGACACAAATGCAGTGTTTGTGTCGTAATATTATGCTTGTCCGTAATTTATTATATCATCTATCAGAATAAATTAAGTTTCGCGTTTTGTCATGTGTGGGAAGGTGGTCTATTTTTATGTGATTTTTTTTCCATTATGGTATTATAATTAGCTAACTATCCGTGGTTTCTTGTAGTTTCTGTTAGTATCAACGTGTCTATTGTCTATGTCGTAATGAATTGTCTATAAAGTTTAATTTCATTCAACGGATTTCATTTAGTCTTAGTTAGAAGTGATAGATTTATCACTTGTACGTTCAGCTGTGCCACTATTTTCTGATATATCTTATTCTGTAGGTATCTTGATAATGCATATTGAATCTACTCTACCAACTATATCAAACTTATCACTTGTACTCAAAAAACAGAAATTATAAAAAAATATTCACGTAACACAATATCTAATCACACCCCAAACCACACTGTCCGAAGTCAAACACCTAATTGGAAAATACTAGCCAGTCTCCCCTGTCCCTAATACTTCTATGTGTTGTACACACACACACAGGTGGGTCCGTCACCTGACTCCATCGGAACCGGCCACTTCCGGCGGACGCGGCAATTACTGACACAGACACACACACACACTCGATAGGCACACTTACACGTGTGTCAAGAAGCTGTTTGCTAATTGTTTTGCGAACTAGATGCACCTCTATAATACTTGGTCGGCCTTTGACATTCTCACTGGGTACTGGGAATTTGGATACACGGTTGGAGGTAAATAGTTCAACAATATTTTTAAGAAATCAAAGTAAATAATGAAAATCTTAAATGTCAGGTGATGGAGGTTTAATTTCAATTACCTACACAAGGAAGGGTATCCTATCCGGCTTATCTGGAAGTCATTGGGAGAGGCTTATGTTCAGCAGTGGACGTCCTATGGCTGATATGATGATGATGATGAAGGATGGGTGCCCAAAAGGCTAGCAGCATTACCACGTTGGATGGATATGCTTAACCTTTGACCAAGGTAGTAGCCAGCCTTTCGATCACCTGAAGTGTCAACCATCCTCCTGCGGTGAGGATAATTTTATCGACGCCGTAAGTTAAATATTTTTATTTCATTTTGTTTCCTTTTTATTTTAATTATGTTTTAAGGTGTATTAATTTTCTTATTTGTAATAGTTACTTATCAATAAGTCTTAGTATTAAGTAAGGTAAAATATTAATGCCAATATTTTTGAGTACGTAAGTAACGTAGTTACGATTGGGAGATATTTTTATTTTTGCTTAGATTTGAGCTTATATAATTAAGGTTGTGCCTTAATCATGTAAGTGGGGGATAACTTTGTGCCTCCACTCAAACTATTGATTATGGAAGCTATTGTTGATTAATAACAATGACGACCTTATTGGGGTCGTTCTTCTATAATATAGAATCTATATGGTCAGCTGAAAAATACCGAAACGTAGAATGTGATGTTTTTGTCGCGATGTGTTCAAAAATTGTCGTTGTTGTGATAATATGAGATACAAAAAAAAAGCAACATACCGGCCGAACGTATAACCTCCTCCTTTTTTAAAGTCGGTTAAAAATTGGACTATACCGCTAAAAATGGGTCTCTAAGTATTTACTTATTTAAAAATTCTAGAATATAACAATAGGTTATAGGTATCCGTTTTGTTCAATCGTAGTAGAGACAAACAATTACAACTTAACTAAGTACCTAATGACATTGTAATCGAATGTTTAAATACACAATATGTTATAAAGCGATATACTGATTCCCATCACGATCTAATCGTTCATTTTAATTGGTTATTAAATCAAATGAATTGCAGTCAACAGTCGGAGTACAAACAGTAGGAATATACCTAAACATGAATAATTAAACTCATTTCATTGAATTCTATGTGAAACTAATTTGATCGGAATTACTTAAAATATTTCTATTAGGTCATCATATAATTTAATAGGAACATTGGGCTTATTATTCCCTAAAAAGTCAAAGTCAAAAGTGCCCATTAGTTGCATGGTAAGATTATTGCATTTGTAAACGTATTGCTTTTTGATGTACATTTATTTAGGCAATACATTTCAGTCTCTGTGTTGCTACTGTGATTTTTGCCTGATAATATAGATGTAAACAATTGTGCAGGTGCGACTGGACTATAGAAGAAAAAATTGTGGTTTGATAGTGCCCAAAAATTCTCATTCTAAGATACTGTAATCCTGTAGGAACCTATATACTGTAATCGCCTACCTATAACTAAGGTATGAATGTACGACATAGGTTTTTGGAAAAACTCCCTTAAACTGTCTCGTTGGCCGAGTGGTCGCAAGTGCGACTGCCGGGCAAGGGGTCTCAGGTTCGATTCCCGGGTCGGGCAAAGAATTACTGGGTTTTTAAAAAAATCTCAGTAGTAGTAGTGGAATTGTGCCCGGTATATGGCTATAGGCTCACCCCCTATTACATGGGACTCATAACATAAATATTGAAAAGTGGGTGTTACATTATACAGTGGCATAATGTGCACCTCTGCCTACAACTTCGGGGATAAAAGGCGTGATGTTATGATATAGTCCCTTAGAAAAAGAAAACTACCCAACCACATAAAACAAAAATGTTTTAATAAATTAAGCGAGTAATTAATTATAGTAACACCACACTCATATACTTTTACACAAAAGTCTGTTCGTTGAAAAAGTAACGAAGCTTAAAATCAAAGTTCATTATTCATAATTTCCTCATTTTAACTAAAGTTCAAAACTAAACCAGTTTGTGTGATAATTAAACAACTTTTTTCGAGAACCCATTGTTCGTGTTTTTTACTTTTTAATCAATTTAAAACGTAACTGACGAAGGAAGTGACATGTTGCGGTTAGCTGTATAGTCTTTAGTCCAAAGAGGTAGAATAAGGGAAAAGATCTTAGGCCTTAATACGTTTTACGTTATAAGAGTAGGAGAGCCATGCTTCGGCACGAATGGGTAGGCTCGACTGGAGTGATACTACAGCCTCACAGAAAACCGACGTGACACAACGCTTGCTTTGTGTTTTGTTGTCTTCCATACAATATTCAAATTCTCAATCCCCAAAAGGCCACGCTGTGGAATGCGCTGCCCACGGATATCAGGACGGCCTCCAGTCGGCTATCCTTTAAATTTAAAGTCAAAGAATATCTTCAGAACAAACTGACACAATCAAGTCTCAATTAACACCCTCCTCAGAAACTTTATATATATAATTATATGAAATATATAAACCCATTATATATTTATTTTTATATTAGGTATATTTTATATTACATATATAGATATATTTAATTATTTACATATTATATTTATGTTTCATATTAGTATGTAGTATTGGTATGTAGTTTATGTACTAGGATACCTTTATACATATGTACGTACATTTATCACCCTCGTTTTTTTTTTCGATAGATGAAAACTTCTTTTGAAACCTACTGTAACACTTCTCTGCATCACCCTATGGTTGGCTGGTAGAGAATGCCATTCGGCATTAAGTCCGCCATTGTATACAGTTGTACATAAAGTGTTAAATAAATAAATAAATAAAAGGCCGGTAACGCACGTCTGGCAATTCAGGTGTTCATGGGCGGCGCAATTGCTTACCGTGGGTGATCCATCTGATCTATGCCATAAAAAAACGCATACTAGTTACGATTACTTTAAACGTAAAACTAACTCGTACATATGGTTTGTCAGTAATATGACGCCGTTTAATCCCTAACAGGTCTTGATAGAGGCAGCAATATAACAGTTTTCAGTAGTTATGTTATAAGTTCCACGTACCTAATAAGGGGTGAGCTTATTGCCATGCACCGGCCACAATTCTGAATTCAATACTGTATAGTGCTATGACGGAAAAATGTTGTTCCGTTTTATTTTAGATACAATAATATGTTGTGAGGTAATTTAGGTAATTTAGTGAAATTCAAAAGCTTTACTAAACACAAAGTTTCAATTCAAGAAAAATGTTGTTCTAAACACATTCGTGTAGTTAACATTTAACAGACGTGAGTGGCAAATGAGCGGTTTAAAAACGGTGATAAAATCCGCAGGGGGCTACGGTCCGGCGAGAGGGGGTGGGTGGTCATTGGGGGCCAGGGGAGCGATAACATCGCGATTACGCGCTACAAAACGGGCGATATCGCGCGCTCATTACCAACACAGGTTAGCCGCATAATGGATATTTACAAACCATCTCGATTCACATCGAGTATATTGTAAGAATAACACAAATATTGTGCTACCTACAACTCTTTAAGCAAATGTAAGCAAGTCATCTATTAACTAAGAAATTATTCTTTATGATGGAGAGCCGTTTTTTGCCATAATTAGACCATAAAACGTTTCACTAGCCCGTCATAAAGTACGTACTTAAATAAATTAAGTTTGTTATAAAAACAACCTAGTCACATTATGTATTCCGAGTACCTACGTCCGATGTTTAACTACCGAATCAATTACAACCTTTATTAAAAACAATTTAATATCGTAACAATAAAATGACACGCGGTGGCCGCACACCGGCCTGGTTCGGACGCAGCTAACCGCGAAACGTCCATTTCATTTCCATAATTTCACAAAATGGCAGATTAAAATTCGAAAACAGCGCTGACAATCGCGACGCCGACAGAACAATGCGCCACGCCGCGTTTCCCGCGCATTATCCAATTTGCTTGTCAAAAACGTTGCGCGAGCGCATGACGGACGCGATACCCAGCCAATCACAATAATAAAAGACCATAAATGGTACTCATTTTGTATATAAATGTAACGAAACTAATTGGTCTTATAATAACACGAGTTACTGGTGGTACTGTATGTTCAATGTTCATGTTACACAAGGCTATAATAACGGTTATATCTCAATCAAAACATGCGTGGCACAAATAATACGCGGCGAATAAATCGATACAAAGAAATTAATTACAAAAAAGTGCATACAAAGCGTGCATCGAGTTATCGCGACAGAACGCGACGCGACTAAAATGAAACGACTAATTACCTAGTGGTCGCGCGATAACATCTCGTATCGCACGACGCCGCGCCGCCCGCTGCCCGCTGCCGCTCCGCCGACCTTAGCGGTTGCGCGACGGTTTAAATACAACACTTTGTTAATCATTTTGATTGAAATGAAAGGAAACATAGACTGACAATTAAAAAAAACAATGTAAACCCATAAAGGCAGATAGATAATAACTTTTAATGGAAACTATGTATGCATACTATAAATGTTACTTACTATATCTGCATACGTACTACATATTTGTATCCTTTTAATGTGGGTATGTATGTACTATGTACATATGTAATAATATTATTGAAGTGTGCATAAACAGTTATATTCTAACAATATAATGTGAACAATTTACTAAGTGAGACAGAGTGTAACTTACACAAAGACGACGGAAAACATACCTTAAAAAAAAGAAATCTTTCTTCCGTCTCCAGTTCTTTACAACTGTTATTATAAACGTAACGCGGCGGTACGCACAAATGTAATTAATAATGAATTAGTATAACAGTGCTTGGTAATGCCTAATATTTTATTATTCATAGTGATTTTATTCGTGTTACAAACGCGCGGCCATATCGTTTACGCCGACGACTAAATGCTACGGTTAATTACGATGCGATAGAATCGGCGCGTGTTAAATAAAAATTACTTCGCTTTGCTATTCAAATCGCAGTGTCTGTGCAATTACGTATCTTAATGGCGAGATATCATTAACTGGAGCGCTCCTGTTCCACTTACCGCTAGTATTGCGTGCAAATAAAATGTCTTTATAATCAATTAAAGCTATAATATAATAGCGTTTATGCTGCACTTACCCGCTGCGTAGCGTAGGGTTGTACCGCGTTGCCAAAATAATTTCGTTTTCATTCTAATATTTTCAACCGACTTCAAAAAAGGAGGAGGTTCTCAATTCGACTATTGTGGAACCGAATTCTCAGCTACCAGTGGGTGTGTAAGCTATAAGCACGTATGACCAATAATAGTTATTTTTGCTTTTTAGTTTTCGTTTGTTTTTAGTTTTTGAAGTTGGTTTTTTTAAACGTAGTTTTATTATGTCACACAAAGTCTGGTCTCACGTAGGTCTAAACCTCCCCTGTATAGATCGGAGTAGATGGTAAAGGGTAGATAATATCAATCAATGCATATTTGCCCTACTTTATCTAATTGTCCAAGGTCGGAGTAGTGTACTGTATGCTCATCTTAGATATAACCGTTTATTTATTTACTCAGTATTTATCCATTTTGATTATTTATCCAAAAAATCGCCAATCTATAGCTGCCTTGGTCTTTTGTACAACGTTCGAGGTGTAGGTAATGCCCCCTCAATAATATGTTATAGGCTTTCTAGTTAACAAAGAGTTTCACTGTAATTTATTCATTCATTACCATTCATAAGTATAACTATTCTAGTAAGTGTGTACATATAACACAATAATTCTTGTTTCCACACACTTTTTTCCCTGTTTAACTTGAGACAGGTGTTGCATTCGATTCCGTTAATGCCAATGATTATTGTACAGGGCTTGTAATTACAAATGTTATGAAGAATGTTTTAAAAAATAGGATACAAGGTACAGACTATATCTCTAAAATTAAATTTTGAACCTTACCTGAAACCTAATAAAGTTGAAAATGAATATAAACAATTGATAGTTTGGGGTAGGTTAATCGGCAGGCTTGTCGTCTATCTATACTTCTGTTTGTAATGATGTTTTTACCTCACTAAGTAGTTGCTTGAGTAATGTAACAGTTTCAGATGTGAATTTACGATTATCGTCTTAATTACAAGATAGTTTAAGACGTTTATAATTGCTATTGAAAGGTCACGTTATTAAGCTTTTATCAGCTTGTGATTTTTTTAAGTTAATGGAGTTATGAGCATTACAAACCTGAATAGCTAAGTTTTTATTTTTAAAAGTTGGTGGCTAATCATTATTCATATTATTGCTAGCTGCTTAGAGATGTATACGAGATGTATCATGTATGCTATAAAGAGATGTACGTACTAAACATACATAGCTATGCGCAATTCGGTCTTGAGCTCCAGGGGAGACTGATCGAAATATCTGAGAATAATTTGATTTTTGTTCTTTTTTTTTATTGGGACAAGCCCGCCACAACCTTCCAAAACCGCTGCAACTCCTGTAAGCTAGGATCTACTGTAGATACAACCATGAAAACACCGGAACACTGAAGTCCGGCGCGTCCCAGAGACATATGAGTAACTGTCTTGGTTCCCGCAACGAAGTGAATCATTTTTTCCCCTAGGTGAATTACTGCAGGAGACAGAATGAATTAAGCCTAAAGGCACAGAAAAGAGAATGTACAACTGGGTGAAGCCCAGTTGCCAAGCACAACGGAAATTTAACTAAAAACTAAGTGGGTCCTATGTGTAAGCTGTTATACTTGCTTCCAATAATAGGTATGGCAAATATGATTTTTGTTCTATAATAAACTGGAACCTTTTAAATACGAACTTCAACTCGTCTGCCGGGTATGGAGATAATGCCAAACACTAAAATTGTGTTGACGCCGGCAGTTGACGATTCTTGTTTAGCGAGTTGTAAAACAGATTGCTGTTCTTTACAAGTCTGTAAAAGGATCTATAAAAATAGAAGTTTTAAAAAAGTGAATAAATTGTGTTCGATTGTAATATTTACCTAAGCAGTGTAGGTTCGGTTCACAATATCATGTTCATGCATTACCTTCACAGTTTATGCATTAACTACAAATAACTATGCAGCCACATCCTTGCTACACAGATCCTGTGTTAATTTACACACTGCAGTACAACAATGCATTAAATGTACACAATATGAACAGCTCCACTGTTTTAATTGCACCCATTAGCTGCGTTTACGTTACCGCCCTGATTAATATGCTAATGTTCATTAATATTTTAATATCCCTATGCAAGCCCGTAGCTTAAATATGCCAGTAACCACTTTCACATATCGTTACTCTTTATATCACACCTAACTTTTTAAAATGTCTATAAAAGTACGGTTAGACTTTATGGTTTCGGTAGCAATTATCTGTGGTAGGCTGGCAGCTAAGAATAATAAAAAAGGAAGAAGGTAAGGTTTTATGGCTATGTGCAGATTTTATTATTGTTTTACCTGTGGTAACGGTGAAATGTAATTTTATTGTGGTTGTTGAATGTAGGTGTCATGTATTGTACCTAATGTTGATTGTTGTTTGAAAGTAACGTTGAACATGATGTACTTATAAATTAATTATCTATCAGAGTGTAGTTTAGTTCAAAACAGTAATTGTGGTCTAGAGGTGAGCCGGTTCCAAACCTGACATATACCAATGTAATTTTTTCTAAGTCATGTACCTACTTCATCAGTTTAGACATCATGGGCATACGGTGAAGGAAACACGTCGTGACTCCTTGAGGAAACCTGCAAATTTTAAAACTGCCAATTCTTCTCCCACCTCCCTCATCCTGTGAGAAGAGGTAGCTCAGCAGTGTAACAGTTGCAGGCTAAAGATGAAGAAATTTTTATGATAGAAAGATTCTCCCACAATCACTCACAGACCATACAAGCACCTAGATATTCTAAATAGATACAACTGTTCATAATAACCATTGACGTACTTACATTTCACTGTTTAAACAAAACTAATGGCGACTCCACCGTTTTCCTGTTAACAAAAAGTTTTAGCCCTAATCTTACATCGATCACAATTATAGTTACACTAGACTAACGCTGTTCAGAACTATCTGGCATATACAACCTAGCTATTACAAACAGCAGCACATAAAGCTAAACGTCCAGTATAAAAAGATCCCTTCCGCAAAGAAAGTTCTCATTATGCAAGGCCATGATACACTGGTTTGGTTTACCTTGATATGCAAAGGTATACATGTTAATTTATTCTATGTTAGTACACAGTAATCGTTGTCTATTTGACTTCGCCATGTTCGATAAGAGTTTGACACGACATTTTTAAATAGCATACAACGATTTATAGGGTCATTTGGAGACATTAATTCATAGAATTGTAGCTTTTTTTTGGCACTTGGTCTGTTTATTTAAAGGTCAATTTTGTTTGAAGCGGTTTTTATAAAGTTTACTTTTTGGCGTAGGTTTTTGCTTATGAAGTTGTGATGTGACGGTAAAGGCGACATATGTCATCAGTCATGACCCTTTTTTTTTTAAGGGGGGAAAATCATCGAATGACTGCTCCCGCCTGGGTGAGGCGGAAGGGAGTGTCAGACTCTTACTGACTAAAAACCACCCCGTTCCATCTCCTGCACGTCGAGCCGGAGCCCCGGTTACCCGTTAGGTTCTCCGCGACAGTCATGACCCTTACGCTTCCTGCCAGTGCCATATTAAGAATCGATTAAATGACAGACAATAACGTTCTCCGATAATGGGGATGATGACAGGGTATGAAAATTAAAAATATAATTAGTCCGTAAGTTAGGTAATGAAAAAATATTAGGCACGTATTTTTTTATTTTGTCGTATAATAAAACAATACTTAGATAAAACGAATCAAAGTTTAGGAGTAGGGGCTAAAACGTCATTCCTTAGTATAAAATGTACTGAGAAGTGACGTCACGCGACATTTCAAATCAATATATCTTCGAAACTATTCGTTTCTGTGAGAAAATAAAAAATACATGTCTAATGTTTTTAAATAATCTATCAGACGGACATTAAAATAAAAATTAGTCGTCTACCCCATTCTTAATACTATTAACTACAATCTCCCACCAGTCAAGCGAAAAAATTAAGGCTTCTAATGTAGAAAGAAAGAAAAAAATTTGTATCACACGCTAAAAATAAGTGACTCACACAGATTATGATAGTGTTACAGCCGATTTTTCAATCATCAGCTAATTCTTAACATGTTAAACGCCATGGGGGTCACCGGTGACCAGCGTTAGCGGAGGATTTACCTTCAACAGTTTTTTATTGGCAGTTAAAGTCTTAACTGGAATAAAATTGTCATTTGACAGTTTTTAGTATGGAAGAATGATTAAATATTCAAAGTTATTCCTCAGTTATAATTTATCTGGCGTTGAAAAAATCGGCCCTTAGTTTATAAATACTTGGTTTTATAAATGGGTAGATATTCATGTCCCAAGTCTGCGGTGAAATAGGACCAGTTCAGCATGTATGTACAAGACAGGGCTTTGCGCTGGTATTCTACTGGCCCCTTAAGTGACTAGTGTGTAGATGATGCTCAGAATTATTTTTATTTTTTTTATTTTATTATTACTTCTTCACCAAAGATAACAGTGAATGGCGGACTTAATGCCTCAAGGCATTCTCTGACAGTCAACCATAGGGAATATGCATATGCATAGTGTACTGAATAAGTTATATGCATAGTGTACTGTTTTGTGCTGTTTATGTACCTATGTTTGTTTTTTATTTTTTCGGCGGCATAAAAATAAATAACTTTTTCATAGAAGTTTCCCTAAACGACCGAAGATTCTTCATCACAATAATAGTTTTAAAAAGAATGCCTTCTCTCTAGCTTTGTTATAATTAGTAGTTAAATGTTACATGTTCTTTCTCATAACCTTTTCCCTAATTAATTAGGGTCCGCACTGGACCTTGAATAATAAGTAGGTGCAAAGGACAGGCTCTAGGAATAAATCAATCTTTGAGAATAAAATCTAGAGCTTTGTAAAAAGGATTTCTGATTGTAGAGAGTACTTGTATGGTGCACAATAAAGTGTTTAGCTCTATCTATGTGCCTATCTATATCTTCTTTATATTTATACTTAGTTTTATACTTACTTACTGTCCAATACTTCGTAGGTATACAATGAAAAATAAGTTACTTTGACTACCTCATGGGTATAGAGACAAGTGGTTAAGCAAAACGTTTCAGGTTTGATTTTGGGCAAAGTATGTATGGGGGTACTTCCAATTTTCATAAATTACACACCTAGCAAAGTCACGGTGTCTAATAATCGGTTGTAAGCCTCCGATTTAAGTGGTTGTCACAGGAAAAAACAGTTAAAAATGTCACTTCACCTACAGCCCTAAACGTCAACATTACTTTTTATTATCATTGTGTTTAAAAAAATACAAAATACAAATGAGTCATATTGTTTACATGTGTGTGTGTAGTCGGGTCGCTGGACAAAAAGCCTAAAATCGCTTGTAATCAGTAATTACGGCGGTGGCAGCGACGGAAACAGATACAGATCTACAACGCAACGGCGCGGGCGCCGGGCCGCTTGTTGCCCATTGATTTAGTGCTAAACACTCGTTAAATGCTTTAATGATTTACCTTTAATAAATATATAAACTGTTTCGCTGAAAAACTTGTTTACGTTACTTTAAAAGAAGTTTTTTAGACTTTAATGTGAGTGTTAGTTTGGTAGAGCTGTGAAAAATTAAACAGCTAAACGTTCGACTATTTCCAAAATAGTTCAAAAGCTTTAGTTCAACGGGTGACTGTGTGGTCTTCTATACATATAATAGAACTGTAGAAGTGTAAATTCTGTACATAGAAATATTAAAAAAATAAATAGTGTGGAATGTTATCCCTAAAAAGTATATACACGAAAACACAAACTTAATTGTGCGGCTAAATCCCTAGACACAGTTACTGTACTAAACACAAATATAAGTTTGTCGAATGTTAGGTTGGCCGCAGAGGACTTTACGCTGTAACTGTAGGGCCAATGGTTGAAATTAGGTTTAACCGATATTATAAATGTGTAAACAAACTCACATAGAGTTTGTGTCTATCACTTCAAAATGGCTGAAGGGACCGGGATGAAATTTGGAACAGTGGTAGATTATGGGCTGTAGTAACACATAGGCTGCTTTTTACCCCTGTGAAAAAGAGTAAATAAGAGTTTAATTTAAGGTTCAGATAAGCAAAGACATGTTCTTTTCATCATGCAGCCCGGTGGACCCTGAAAGTGTTTAAAGTAATTGTTGTATCGTAAACAAGAACACTTTCAACAATTTCTTCGAACACTTATTACTGAAATAATTTCTTCCTCAACCTGTACCGGTAAAACTAATTATTATACAACCGTACACGACATCAGAGCATTCATTATCACATGTTCACTCAGTAATTACCGTGTATTACCCGAAATTGGCACTTTACAGGCAAAAGATTTCGTTTCCGGGCCAACACGACCATTTTAAGAATGAATCTACTAATATGGCTGTCATAATAGCTAGCACCCATTTATTATCGCGAATTATGTTCGCAATGCAACTTGGAGAAACGTATTTTTGCTTTGTTGCTTACTTAAAGGAAACATTAGGTAGGTAAGTAGCCATAAAATGTTAAATATAACGCGAATTGAGGAAGCATCAGTCATAATTCACTCAATTAAACAATCTTTTAATGGCAACAATGTAATGCGAGGAAGTCGTATAAGTAAACTGACCATAGCAGCCATTTTTCTTTTTTCCTACTCGTAACAGATTCTTGGGTGATACAAACGATAAAGGGATAAGTTAAATGCCAATTAAATTATATGTTTTATTAAGGGACTAGAGTCCCACAGTTCCACTAACTAGTGCGGTCAATGTTTAATTATGAGATCGTTAAAATTTATTTGTCAATTTCTAAGGGGTCGCTTTTTTATTCACAATTAATGTTATTGTTTGTCTTCACTGAATCGTTTTCAAAATTATTTATTTTTTATACTAGTCGTGTCATCGTAAAACCACTGGGAGCGGTATCTTGCTAAACATAATTGCAATCAACAAATAGTCAAATAATCACGGTAATTCCATGTTTTTAGTTAAGTATTGATTTCAATCGGAAAATATTCATTTCGCTATAACTGACAGCAAAAACTATTCGTGTCTGTTGTGATTAAACATCGTTTAAACAACATAAATATTAATATGGCACGAGTGGGTATTGGCGTGGCGTGGCGTGCCGTGATGCCAGCCTAGTTTTTATGTAACGCGTTGTTCCTACGTAAATATGTGTAGTAAATATAGTATGCATTTATACCCTGTTATTATATCAACTCCTACTTTTTTGCGGTAAACGATTATGTAAAAAAAGGTTTAAGTAAACAGTTGTAGTTTAGAAATTAATTCATGAGCGGTTTATATTGATATGATATAGACTGTGTAAAGCACTCGACTGAATTATTATTAAGCACGATAACACTAGCACTAGCTAGCGTTGTGAATAGCTAATTGGATATTTCTTCACTGCTTGGTAATACAGGTGGGTTTGATCCTATCATTCTCTATAAGTTATGATGGCCATCAAGGCATCAAACAAAATATGTTTGTATTTTCAAAGTTACATGGCTGTTGATCGTGGTCACTGCGTTACCCCAACGCGCTGAAGCACGCAATGCTTTGTAGAGGCGATTCTAGAAAACGGTCGTTTTGCGATTAGATCTGTGCGGGAGGAAAGACTGGGGTGTGCGGTGGTGGGGGGAGGGGCGCTGTTAATTGCTCCGTTTTGTGAACACGGTCGGTGGCGTGCCCCGTGGGCAATCAGCGGCCTCTGACTGATTGCTTTTTAAATAGGTTTTATGCCCGCTAAAAATGTTTCGAAGGAAATCAAAGAGAAGTTTTCATGAGGGCCGATTGTGTAAACGCGACCGAGGACAAGTTGCTTTATAAAACGCGAATCTGGCGTGACGGCCGTGACGTGTCGCTTGCTCTATGACTTTTTAATCGTTTCAATTTCTTTCGACCACGTCACATAAGTGTCAAATGATTTAAAAACAAAGCGTTGTTGAAATCTAGAATCGAGTTGCGACCTATAAAGTTTTTATTTGTTTGGAAAAACGGAAAAACAGAACAAGCGCGATAGTAAACTGGCGTAAACATAACACTTATTCGCGCAGCGTTAGATCGCGTGCAATCAGGACGTTGCACATAGCTCGGAGTCGTATATAGGCTCATATTCGTAACAGCCCTAATGGAGCAGTTGCAAATGGAGATAGCACACACAATTTAACACGGGCCTATTAACCGAGCCTGAGCCGATGGCGTGACAAAGCGGAGTTAGCTCCACGGCGCGTAGCAGCCCGCTAGGTGTTCGTTACAACTGCTAAAGTGCCACGGAGAATGTATTAAATTTGCTTTTATATAGCACTTCTAATTAATCTTTACTTCAACCTCGTTTGCTTCTGTTTACATCAACTATTTGCATGTTTCTGGTCGATTGACTGTTATTTCTTAAGCGTTTGAGTGCGTGCGTTAATCGTTTTAGCTCTGAAATTAGGTACGTGTTACGTAATATTGTCTTAGTAGCTCCTCAATGTGATTAAAACCAATTGTTAAAGTGCACATTTTTCTTTAATTCCGTAAATAAAATGATTTACTGGCAAATATAAACGTATCGTAAACAAATGCAAAGCGAACATCTATAATGATGAGAAGGTGACAACAGAAAAACAATCGCTATATTTAATTGACAACATTTTAATTACAAAACACCACAAAATCTATGGGACATAAAATGCCACATCTCGGATTGCTTAAGTACACCGCTGTGTTATTACTATATAGCATTAGGTACTTTATTACATACATTTAATACTTTAAGTTGTGTATTTAATACTAACAATACATACATCGTATATGAATAGTTATATTTATATTATAATATACAGCATGTTTGCACAATTCGTAGACTGGCGTTGTTCCGAAAGATTAAATACTGTACATTGCACTCCAGTGCTTCGTCTAACTACACTCGTAATAATATCACTCGCATGAGATTCATTTGTTTATCGCTAACGACTGCCAACTTTTCTTTTGTTACGCACTGAGTGACGTCACTGTGCTTGACTGATGATCATAATTTGCAATTTAGGTCCATTTCCATTAAAGTTATGACTGTATGGTTTAATTTTAAAACATTACGTGTCATGTTCCAAGTTTGTTGGAAACCTTCTTAAAAATTACTAAAAACTTGAATGCAACAGTGAGTCGAGATCGTGAAGGCAATCGTAGATCCTATGACATTATCAATAATTTAATGGATAATATTTCTTTATCACGAAGATGCAACACCGAAGCAAACCTTGTGGAACATTACTTAAATATAAATTAATCATAAATGGAATGATCAAATTCCCGCCTATTTATTTTCTATTGTAACTTACAAAGCTTTGTCTAATCACTAATTTATCAATAAGTAGTTAACACGACATCAATTATATTTTACACGTCCTTATATCAAATCTGGGCTTATAATATCACATATCTCGGACAGGCGACGTCCGTCCCAAGGAAAGAATACTCGAAATGTAATACTCCAACAAGAAATTCTCGTGCAAAACAACAGTGCAGCGGCAAAACCGAGTCAAGAGGAACCGCAACCAGACTGGTTGGCAGACTTGTCCATGTACTTCCAAAGCACTCGTGAATGTATAGTTCATCACTTTTTACTTTAACACTTAGTTTTTGATTGTCAGATCACTTTGGATGGAATTTTTCACTTGTCATGGATTTGTTCACATTATACGTGGATGGGTTCATCGTCGTCTTCATCATCAGAGCGCCTGTCTGCAGGTGTGTCAGGGGGTGAGCGGTGCGGCGGTGCAGGGCTACCAGGATCGAGGTCTGGTGAAGGTGTTCGACGCGCATGCGCGTAGTAGCCCAACGCACCCAGCGCCGGTGCACCTAATGAGCCCAGGTGTGCCGATGGTCCTGGCAAGCCCAATCCCAAAGGTGGGACGCCTCCTAACGGCGCACCGGGGTATAACCTGATGACAAAGGAAGATCATGTTGTAGGATACAAAAGTTTAAAGACAATTTTACCACTATAATTACAGAAGTTAAAGATTAAGAAGACCTCGTCTGTAATAGAATTAAATCGTCTTATAAACTCACCGGTACGGCAAAGGCTTCTGTAGCGTGTTAGCACTGGCCGATGCAGCCGCTGCAGCGGTTGCAGCAGCTTGCCTGTAGTACAGGTCAGCGGCCGCAGGAGCAGGCTGCGCTGGATACGCTGGTACTCCAGGCCAGTACCCGCCATACAGCCGCTGGAAGGCTGCGTAGTTGCCCGCTTCAGCTAGCAGTTCCAATCCTACCGCTGTTTGTCGTTTCCATTTTGTCCTGGTGAAAGAAAAGAGAAGGTTATTGTTTGTATGTTTGTTGTCGTAAGTGCATGTTATGCATTCTATTTTTAAACATATAAGAATTAACGAACGTAGACACAAGACAAAAAATTGCCATTTATAACTTCACAAGACCAAAATGAAATCTAAGAACATAATAACAACTATTAAAGTAGCCGAATAAAAAACGCAATACAATACCGCAAAGTATGATTGATAAAAAAGTTCACAGTCCATTTGAAATCGAAATAAATCGTTATGAGAATCCCACAAGTACAGAGAAACGATTTATGTCACATTACAAACTTAAATCGAGTCTAAAATTCTGTGAACTGCCGTTTACGGACCCTACGGCCATAGATCACGGGCTGTGACCCCAATCGTCATCAAATTTGTCACAGTGCACTCGAGAGCACAATAGAGATACCACAGTGGTAAAACTAATAAAAAAATGTAAATAAAATAATAAATTTGACAAAACGTCTTGGGCACTAGTGGAGTCGTCGGAGCGTGGTCGAGTACTTTAATTTGATTTATTTGATTCGGTTGGGAAAGGGTAAACCCGTATAAATTACGCTACAATACTCAGGGTTATTACTTTAGTTTACAACTGCTCTATCCCACAATGCTATTTAGCAAAAAGTTTAATGGTACTTGTAAAGAATGATGATGTTAATTCTATAGGACTTGGATGCGAAATTTGCCTTTAAGAATACATCTCCAAACGTCTGGAATCTTTAGTTTGATAGAAAACATTTATTTTGTTCTCTCGCACAGTTTCATAAAATAATTGGTTTCATTTTTAACTACCTAATTACACATTAAGTTTATTTAGTTACTTCCGATAACCCGATACTTAAATAGTAGGCATTTTAGCCCATTAAATTATTTTTATGAATAGAAATCACCGCTTCAAATAATAACAATAAACGTGCTATAATTTCGCATTTATTTTCCGCACGCACCAAATAAACAAACGCATCCCCATTTTAAAATTTAATTTAATTCCGTTGTCGGTACTCGATTAGTTCCGAAGTGGTTGGTTATTGTCCTTGAGTGAGGTTTTTATTAATTTGTAGGGAGTCGTTCGTCGCATTATCATTGATATTATTAGTAGCGTAGTGTGCGCCCATTGTTACCGCGTCCTCGCACAACCAGACGCTTCACTGGCCACCTCGTTAATTAATTTCTATAAATGGATCATTTAATTTTATTAAATGCAAATGAGGGGGAGTCCATGTTTTATTGCATGTCATTCATTCTATAATTTATATTTTGCTACCCTCATTTCTTTGCCATCAGTGTCATTAATTCACGTCGCGCTGTAGATACAATGGTACCTACATACAGCCTCACAATGAAAGCATTTTCGATTCAAATATAACATTAATAGTTTAAGCCGTATTAAACTCGATCCTAATTTAAATGCTACACTTTAATTATCGGTAGCTGACAAATGATCGATAGAAAGCCGTGCTCTCATTAATCATGTTATTATGACGGCTTGCTCTTAGTTTACGTCACTCGAGAGCACTTATTTAATTGTCAAGTGCTGAATGAGGGGCAATCTGCTCAGTGACACTATTCTTTTTGTTGCCGCCGCGGGCTACGAACAAAAAGCTCTCGGAGCGCACTTAAATTTGGACTGGCATCTCAAGTCGAGACCTCTCGACAGACAATACGCTGCTCTCTGTCTAACTCGAAGGCGCGAGGCGAGAGCCACTCTCCTCCGTCCCTGTTCCGCCGTCCCCCGGTGGAGTCTGAGTACGCCCCGCCCAGTGGTTTAGTGATTTGATGCTGCGTGAACTGATTCAATTGTTGTTCGAGGAGACCTGTCCAAAAACGGGCCTTAACAGCTCTTGTTAAAGACGAAAATTGCCCGGTAAAACGATCTCGCTTACGACCTCTCCGGGGGGGAGGTTGTTTATCTCAGTTTGCGTTTTTCGGCGACGTGATGCGAATTCGGCTTGTATATCCGGCAAACAAAGAACACTTTCATCGATCGTACGAGTGGCGGCGCTGGCGTCGCTTACGCTCTTACGGTCCTCACGTCTCGGGCCCAATTTGAGCTTTATCGAACGTTATTTATACGCTGCTTAGAAAGTTTCAGAAACATGCCTGTGTGAGCGCGCTTATGGGAATTGTTTGAAATTTAACCAGGTTTATTGTTGCGAACATGATACGTGCCTGTATTTCAAGAATATTTTTTTCTTACCTTAAAAGATTTTGGCAAAGTTTAACTATAAAACTTTGAGGAAAACTTAGTGTTCTTTTACATGAATTCAGCTGTTTTAATAATGAAATAGGGAAATGTAATTATAGTTGTAGGTATTCTCGATAGTTACGTCGGTATGAAATCACATTGTAATTTGTAAATTAAAAAGCTTCTGTTTTATGGTACAAATCGCAGTTCATTTGAATTTAAAGTCCGTGAGCATTTACTTATACATTAGCACACTCAAAACAACTGAGAAATTTATTTTGACAAAGTTTTTTTTGAGTTATTTAAGTTTTATTTTTCACAAAATACAAATAAAGTTAATATGTATTAAAATGAGAGGAAATATTATCTGTTTTGTGATTAAACGATTCTGTATCCATTTACTTAATGTTTACTTTGTTAACAAACATAAAAATTTTTTTTCAATTTACAATTCATTACTATCAAAGCCATCATACAAGCACTGACCTATAAATTGGTCATCAAAAAAACTAGATTTGTACCCAATAACATTCCTGACATAATTTGCATAAAATTTTCATAAATAAAAAGACGAAACTTTTTAACCGAACTTATATGAAAATATCAACGACGTGACGAGAATCCAGGATCCATAAATTATTACAAATGTCTTTAAAATAACATACCTACGGAGGCGTGTAGAAATTTTGCATTTAATATTAATGGACGAATACAAAGAGACCCATTCAAACTACACTTTGTAAAGGTCATCTGAATAATATAAAATAATGCAACGATCACTACCGCGACGCTCACAAAAAACATGAACCACATTTAATTGATGAAACAACAAATGTAGCAATTTGTCTGCTAAAACTAAAACACGTAATCTTATTTTAATGAACAACTAGGTAGGTATACAATAAAACATTTCCTGCAACTCGAACGTTCACTAATATCAGATTGCATCACGAGCCAGACTTAGAACAGCAAAATTGCTATACAACGAATAATCCCACTCGCAATCCGCTTATTAAAACCCGGCCAAAACTGAAATGGCATTTGCAATATAATGATTAGTGGTTAAATGATAAGCCGGGTGACCGGAGCGTCCTTGCTGCGAATCCCGTGTCTCTGCTATGTAATTTGGAAGGGTTCGCATTAACCGATTAGTCTGGTTCTCGGTAGCTACACGACTCGCGGAACCCGCGCATTATGTCATTAGAGATGTGTAAGCACACGTACGGAATTTTAATAAAGCTGCCGCTGTTTAGGATGCTAGGACCAATCGATTAAACAATCTATTGTTTCAAAAGCACGCGCTGATTCGATTGTTCGATTTAATTTACGACTCATTGCTAATCTATTCTTTAGCTTCGATTCGAATTGACATCGAGTAGGATAACTTCTATTTTGGATTAGTAGGAAATTGTTTTACAATGTCGAAATCGTTCTTTGTCGTTAAATCATTGCAAGTTTATCCGCTCGTAATGCGTTTTAGAGCTAAAGCTCTAAAACGATATAAATATCGTAGGGATTTTATATCACTAATTAAACTTAACTTCCTTTAAAATATTGTAATTGTAACTTAGCAGCACTAACGTTGAAGTACTTCAAATTAATCTTTACGATCAAATCATAAACTTAGCAAACATTAGTTACGGTACACACTAAGTGAAATCTATGAATTTAAGGAAAGTTTACATATTTCGTGTTTAGTAGCATCGCTTGTTTCGTGTGGTGTGGGCCGAGGCTGCTGCACGTAGCCGAATGATCGCCAGCATTTATACAAATGATACAAATTTACGAGAAACGGTGACCGTTTAGTCGCTAACATAAATTCATATTTACGCGCACGTTTCAGTTAACATAATGGAAACAAAATGGTCTGTTGGACCATCAGTTAGCTTAGTCATTGAAAATTATCCAACATGCCGTTTTTGAAAAAAAAAGTTAAATCGATGCTAAAATTATTTAAATATCTGAGTTGAGTTTGACAGATTGTTGAAATGCTTTTGGGAAATGCCAGATTTCACTAACTAAAGTTACATAGGTTTGATAAACATTCAAATATCAAATAGTACTTGTAATCAAAAGTAACGATACCGAATACCAATACACCGAAGACCCAAAAAGAGTCCTGTTACATTGCAAACATCATTTAATAATAGACAGACTCACGTTAGCCACTAGTCTGAACACAGGTAGGTTGTTGTAGAGAATCATTACAGAATACGTCATTAGGTAATCGCGATGGATTATACGTTTCGACGACTAAACGCCGATAAACGACATTTTGTTCGCGGCCCTCCGCTTATTGTGAATTCACGATCACTCGTAATATTATCTATAACTATTGGTGAATCATCTGTGAATCAGTCTACAAAGTCTAAGAGGTGTTATATATTTTTATTCTAGTAATTTTTGAACATCGGTTCTACGATCATGATCAGTTTTAGCTAATTTATAGCGTTTATAAATACTGCTGTTAGACTAAATTTTCAGTTCATCGAGTAGCAAAATAACTTTTACGAAGTAGAATGTTGTGAATGATAACGAAACTTTTTAATACCAAAGGTCCTAAAATTTAAGTCAATAAGCCTTCACACAGATTTGCTTCCGTTCCATTTTGGTCACACATGCTTAAGTAGTCCACGAAAATTGAAGTCATCGCCAAATAAGGAAGCAATTTGAAAACAATTAAGTAAACACACACCGGTGTGTGTGTTGAGGCAGATTGTCGGCGGTGTGATGATTAGTAAGGAGTGTGGAGCGGCGCCGGCGCGCCAGTGACTTGCAGCCTTTAAGATGATGCCAGTGCCGACGGTCACACGCTGGTACTAACACCAAATATCAGAGCAGGCTGTACCAATTTCTCAATATGTTCACAAATAACATTTGATAGAGTTAAGAAAACTCTTTTTCGATGTGCGAATATATGTCTATATTACAATTCTATTTTACGTTTAAATGTTACTTCACTAAACATAAGAGTCATTTGTGATTGTCGGTTAAGTATTATGAATAGCATTACGTTATGGTAGTTGGCGGTAATTCTGCGGGGTCGTTCTTACACCTGACTCGTGGGAATGTCGCCAGGTGAGACACAATTACACTCATATCAAGCTCACATCCACTTAACAACACTACAAATTGCTCATCTAATAGCGAAAACTACAATCCATTTCTAAACGAACCACCCACTATCTAATTACGAAAATGGCGCATTTGTGAAACAAATTATCTGATACTAATTAAAAGTGATCGCGGCAAATAATCAAAATGTTAATGTTTTTCATTTAAATAGTTTGTAGAAAATCACTAAGCAAGTAGGCAAGAAGTTATGTAGCTGTGTAATTATTTATAATTAAGCAAAAAGCAAACGGCGTGTCTTGTAAATAGGTAATTAAAATTAATTGTTTCACTTTGGTTCGTTATTAAAAAGCTTTGTGTTTTTCCAAATTAGGAGTGACCATTGTTCAAAAATAATTCATATACATATTAGTATAATTTATTCTGTATCCGGGGACCAGAAAATCGGTGCCTGTTATTAGTAGGTAGTGCCACTAATCTATTTGAGTGTACCGCTATAAAAAGTATAGGAAAGTGACTGAACACAAAGGCCATTACATCTTTCAATTAACTGCGATTTCACACCCTTTCACGAACCGAAAAATCGAAGCCCAAACATTAGTTTAACCGAAATTATAGAAAATCAACAAAAAGTGCTACAAAAAGGTGCAGACACGGCGGCGGGGGCGTGGACGCACCGTGCGGCGCCTGCGCAGGGCTCACTGTCATATTTGCTATCATAAAATTAGCCTGGAATGGCACCTTTGGACAATTAAGTAGCAATTATCAATTGTCTTAGACCACACATGTTGATTAATTATTTTACAAGAGAAGGTAACAATGAAAGCTGTGAACTCTTACGAAGATACCTATCAGAAAACTAGCTTCATAGTATAAAAACTTTCATAAAACAAATCTAAAAAACGAATTCAGTATTAATAGTACGGCAGTAGTTGTAATACTCCACAATCTTGATTACAAAGATGGTATTCAATCAATAGAAAATTAGTACAGTTTGTTATATTAGCTACCGTAGCTTTTTTGTGAGGGAACCAGTGGAGGCGGCGATTGGACCCTAATTACAAACGTTTGTTTTTGAAATAGCCGCCGTACTGTCGCCGACAAAACTCCTTTGTTGCCAGTGTATTTTTTTTTTTCTAAAATATAATGGCACCTTAGAATCTTAATGATGTTCAAGAACAGAATTAATTAAAGCTATAATTCTGTTTATAAAGTTATATAATTTTTATGACTTTATTGCGAAGTTAAGGTAGAAACGAGTTAATAAAGTATTTTAATGGTTGTCGTTTTTAATCCTTGGCTATGAAGATAATGTTGAAATTGCAAGCATCCGCGCTTATCTAAGAGGTATGGGCCGTTCATTATTTCGTATTTAATTGCTTTATGTATTATTAAAGAAGGTTGGTCCCAGTTTCGGCCAGTAGTAATATGTGGACAGTTTTGCTGAGTCAGCAGGGCTTGTGAAGATTGCCGACTATCTCACGACCTCTGCTCGTGTTTGTTCTAAGTTATAAGTTACGTATTACCTCAACGATTTTATAATGTGGACATTTGATGAAATCCAACGAAACGCAAAATGCTTTATCTATTAAATATTTGGTCTTATAAACATATTTAAAGAAATATTTTACATAATAAACTTAATCGAAATTAGCCTTACTTCCGTTAAGAGATTGACTTTAAGAGACTTGATATTTTGATAATATAAAAAACCTAATTAAGCCGTTGTCGTATTTTGTACTTCATTGAGAAATCCTTCTTATTTAAAGATTGTCAAAAAGAAAAGAGTTATCATTATATATAGTTATGAGTTAGTAACGCTATGGTTTGTAACTTGGGCCACCACCTTCAGAAATAATAATTCCACTGTTGTGAGTTAAATGGTTCTTTAATTGTTTTCTACGATGTACCTCTATCACCTTTATAGTATCCACGTCATTACGCATATTATCTAAGATTTTATTTAAAAAATAAGGACTTTTTCTAAATAAAAATAAAATTTCAGAGATAAGCATAGATATATGTTATAGATCATTGAACTTTTTATTTTTATGATATTTCTTTATTTAGTGTGATAAAGATAATATTGGCTAATTACGTATGTGTAATAGGCAAGAAGAGGTATCGGTCTTTCAGTTCCAGGTTTACATATTTCTATTTTTTTTTTGTACTTTAACCTAAGTAAATAATCATGGAGCCCAATCGATGGATGGCAATGGGTTAACCCCCTCATACATACATTAGAAAACGAATGACAAGTGAGTGTTATATTGTAGGTACCGATAATGTGCACCTGGATTAAAAGCCATGCATTAAGTTATGTCATGTTAACCCCGTATCTACTACCTGTTGGAAATACCAAATTATACTTAAATAAGGATATTAAACGCAATTTTCCTAGTCTTTTGAAGAAAACAATGGTAATCTCATGTTTTTGTATTAACTAGGTGTCAGTAAATTAATCAAGTGTACGTGGAATTTGATACTGTTGAAATAACAACATATTTATTTAGATTATTTCCTTCTATTAAACTAATTAATCGGAATATTACTGAAGTTAGGGATAAACCGTTTACCTAAAGTCGTTAGAGAATCGTCCAATCTCGCCTCCTTAGTTATCATGGTGGTCGTAAGATGAAATTGACATGAAAATGCTGGCTGAACGAGATTGTGTTCAGAATATGCCGCAACAGATATTAAAAATGTATGAGTTCTTTCCTCTACAACAACTCAACAATTCAAATATAGAATGTGTTTAGTAGTTTATCTTTTCAAATACTAGTTCTACCTAATACTGATGTCGCTGAGAACCTAACGAGTTACCGGGGCTCCGGCTCGACGTGCAGGAGAAGGAACATTGTGGTTTTTAGCAGCCATTTGATGATTTTCCCCCTTAAAAAAAACCCAGTACTAATACCTAAGTTACACCCCGCAAAGTCGTACTCGTTATACTGTTGCTAGCCTCCAAATACGAAGGATAACAGGGACTTAATTGTGTGACCCCGATGCCAACTGTCAAGCGAATGGATTATGGCAAACCCCCTTTTGAGAGGGTATTTTGTTTCAGCAGTGCCTTCTTATGTTGCATAGAAAATCTATCTCATAAAACAAATACTAACCTTCTATTTTGATACCAGGTTTTGACCTGTGTATCTGTTAGTCCTAGTTTCGCTGCGAGCTCCATTCGGTCCTGGACGCTCAGGTACTTCTGTCTTTCGAAAGACTTCTCTAATGTCTGTAGCTGGTGGTCTGTGAAGGCGGTCCTCGCTTTCCTCTGCTTCTTGACCAGCCCTGACGAGTCTCCTCCGCAACTTTTGCTCGACACGTCGTCTGAGTCATCTTTTACTCCTGTCGAAGAAGAGAATTTGGTTAATAATTGTGGTTTTTAAAGGTTATGGTATTATTTTATTTGATCAAACTTCAAAGTGACACTTTAATCGAAAATAGTAAGTTTTCGCAGACAGAGCACACTTTCAGAAACATATCTGAATTAATCTTGAAGTTTGGATTGTGAAAACCTATATAATGACGTAAAAAATTAAGATTACAAGTTTAATTGCACATTTACGACTAATATTGATATTAGTTACAGATCCTGATTCCTCATTGACTCTACGTAACCTACTTAGAAAATAAATATGATAATAATGAAGTCCTTAAAAAAGTCTCAGTCATCGACCTCACATGAAACGTGTTTCTTATAAAGAGTGCTTGTCCTCGAGTCACCACAGAAACCTTCCCTCCGTGTAGGGCTTCTTGCGGTCACTGGGCCTCGGCCGCTTCCTTCAGACCTTTAGCTTTAAATACATACAACTTAGGGATTTGTCACACTAGAAGTTTATATATTAAAAGTAGTTTATAGTATGGTTTAGAATATGCTCGAAATTCTTAATGCAATAATGAAACTCTCCTGCAAAGACGTAATCGGGCGTGATATATTGAAATTATAGTACTATACTATATTATAAGTATAACAGAAATATGAGTCATATGTCAACAATAATACGTTATTTCAACTGTTACGATATTTTCCATCAGAACGAAAGCGTGTTCACCATTTTAGTAATATAACATACAAATTACTCAAAAAAATTTCGCCACGCCTTTCGTGTGTCGAGGCATTAGGTCGAAAGTTTTAAAATCTTAAACAAACGTTTTAAATCACCGTCCAATAAAAGTTATAAAGTGCCGAAAAGATTTCATTATGTAATATTAAATGGACGTTTTATGGCGTATAAATTTGCGGTTCCCGGTAAATATTTATAGACGAGGTTTCCTTTGCTTAGTGTTATATGAGTCATAAAAAGTTAGTGAATTAAGATTTTATTGAAGAGCGGCTCGTCCGATTGGTAAGGTTTTACTGTATGACTGTTAAGTCGTTCAAGTCAATAAGAAAGTTTACTTGTTGTGATCAAACAAATTAATGTGTAATAGTTTCTCCGAGGTTTTATGATATAGGTTGTTTTCATATCAAGTATTGAAAAAAATGGTTCTACATTCTATGATATCGTTGTTAAGAGTATAGATTTTCCGGATTTTTCCGGATTCAGTTCTTGGTATGTCATCAGGAGTAGTATCTAAACTGGTTTCGAATCTAAACAACTAGAACTAGGTTTGTAGCACCAAAAAGAAAGTACAAAATTGTTAACGTGTTTAAAAACAGTCCATCAATAACCATTATACTTTCGGGTATCTAAGTAAACAAAAACTAAACGAGTACGTAAATATTTTCATGACCTAAATAACAAAAGAAAAGCTACTTATTGTAAGGCGATAATGTCCTTAAGTCGACATAATATAATACGTGTTAAACACGGTGACGAGACAAAGGATTAAATGTATAATGCGCAAGGAATTAGCGCAGTCGACCGGCGGTTGTGGTTGCGGCGGTTGTGGCTTGCCACCCATGTACGCGTTACGGAGGCAGCTAACGCAAACCGGCACGTTTACGTTTAGTATTCAATATTATATGTATAAGTATGAGAGCTCAATCGGTAGATATGGTTATTGAAATGTATGTGACTATGTATGCATCGACGATTACAACGAGCTTTTTGACATTACCTGAATCGAATCTCTGTCAAAAATTGATCTAAAGCTTTTGGATTAAAATTACTTATTTTAAGAAATAAAGTGTAGTTAACACTTAAACATTCTCTTTTTTTGAAGTCGGTTATTTTTTTTCTTTTCAAAGTCGGTTTATGTTTGTGCGCGATAATCTCACTATTAACTGAACCGTTTTTGATGTGTTTTTCACAAAAGTGTTCGTTATACGTAGAAGAAGGTTTTAGTACCTATATTGATTAACCGATTTCAAAAACAGAGAGGGTTGAAGTTGAGGTCGGTTCGACATCAAAAAAGAATGGGTTGAAGGCTTTTTTTTAAATATAGTTTATAGAATTATTATTTTATTATTGGTATTATAGTGTAGTAGTACCTAGGTAGGTATAACAGACATTTGGCACATATAAAGCTTAATTCTAATATATTATAGAATATTTGCAATCAAATAATTCGTCACGTCGTTACCTATAATGTACAACATTTTCATTTCAAAACACAGGTTACAGGAAAAGTAGGTTTAAAATGATATTTTCAAATATAACTTTTGAATACTTACTGCCTAATAGCTATACCTAAGTTAACAACATAAACTAGTAAACAGGGTTATTTTAATACATTGACCACCAGAATTCAAATACTGATGTCATCATAAACCACAACTTTTGCCCAATGGCCTTTGTACGAGTTTTTACGTTTAAATTAATCGTAACGAATACGCGTCCGCTCTAATTGGCCGGCTCGAATGAACCAACCAATCAGAGGGTCGATCACGGTCTCGTTTCGAATACTTTAGCGTAAGACAAACTAAGGTCCCAGATGACTTTTGGAAAATCCTTTATTAGATTTTATAGAACAATAAGTGATAAGACCGCGTATTGTACTCAAATTACTATTACAATGTATATAATTTTTTCTGTAGGTGCAATAAAGTATAAATATAAAATAAATAAACAAATATTTCATTAGGTACTACGTTGGCCAAGTGGTCGCAAGTGCGACTCGGGGTCGGGCAAAGTATTATTGGATTTTTAAAATTTCTTAGTAGTAGCACAAAGTCTGGAAATGTGCCCTGTATATGGCAATAGGGGGTGGGTGCGTCTTTCACCATATATATTTCTATTTAAGAATGTGTTTGATATCGGGTTCGTAATATTTAGAGAGTGCAATTGAAATATTTTTATTTCAGTCACAGCACTAAGGTTTTTGTTTACCATGTAAGTAAGCAAGTTGTTGATATTCTAAAAATAAACAAACAAAAGAGAACCTTACGTACTTACATACTATATATCATATTTATAATTCACTTAATTGCAACACAATCAATTTGCGGATCAAAAAACAACATTATTTTCAATTACAAGCGGTTAAAATGTTTACACATAAACGTTTTCCGTAATAAACAACCTTGGATATAAATTGCTCGTTGGAAGTCCGAGCTGATTTTTTACCAACGACCCTTTAGCCATTTGTAATATTGAGTATAATTATGTACAGGCCATTAGGGTACACCGCCGTTAATTTATTATAATAAGGTCCAACTGCCGACTGCACTTACTCGACCGTGAAAATTATTATCATTAATACACGGTAATGTACAATGCAATGCCAACATTAAGCTACTGCCCTTATCTTCAGCTGAAGCTTATAAATACCTCTGTTCAATCCTCGTGTATTGGTATTATAGACTATTATGTAGGTTTGTGCAATTTTCCTGCATGTGTATATGGTTGTGCAATAATTCGCATAGTTTCGGGAGGTATAAAAATGACGCTCGAAATTGAATCGGAATCTCTATCAAGTACGTATACCGATTCTTATGCAAAACTAATCGATTTTCTTCTGTTTTGTTGTACCCCGAGTCTCGACGTAAGTAAGTACAACGACGACGTAAGGGTGATCTTCACCCTTAAGAGGTGATTTTTCAATCATCAGTTAATAGTAGCAGTAAAATAAAATTGACAATTGACAGTTTTTGGTATGGAAGAATTGACAAATATTCAAAGTTATTCCTCAGTTAAATTATCTTGTGCATCGTCCGTAGCTACAGTGTGAAGGTATCCAATTGAATGTGCTCTCGATACAACGGACATTTCAATCCACTAATTGAGAAATCGGAACGATGATGTGACGCAAAAGCTAAATGGTTCACTTGGCTCAGAGGCAGAGCACGGACACACGATCCGAGTCAACCGTGTCGCAACACTAGCTTATCGATTATACACCGAGATCATTGAATACTGTATCGAATGGTCGAATGGTACTCGATGGTCGCGATCTATATTACCTACGATTGAATTAATCTACGGGGAATTCCATGCTGTAGCATATAACAATATAAATTGTGAGCTGATAATTTTAATAATGTCTTGATTAACTAAATGTTTCTATTTTAACGTCATGTCGGTCGATTACAACAGTAACTGTTTGATCACGTAGGCGCGTTACGTAAGTTGACAGTTGAAAGTGCCCTTTGTGAGACACCCTTATAAAACACCAATAGAAATGCTATTTACAGTTTGCCCCCTGGGGGTTTCGAATTATACGTTGAAATAATGCTTTTTGCTTTACAAATCATAGGTATTATTAACTTGACTTTGTTTAATATCACATTAGAGTCCGCTAAAACAAACCCGTTCAATAACTGAGTGTAATTGTGTTTTTTTGTCGTCGACAAAATAATCACTGGTTCGACCTCTGTTAAATATAAAACAATATGCGTAGGAGCTCGCTAATGGGTTTATATTTGAAATTATGAGCTATGTTGCCCCTACAACCTACACGCGCCACTCAACAGCTTGAATGTCGTCCATTGAAGGCTTTATATGGCAGGAAATTGTTGTTAACTTTTCATAAACGGCAATGGATACCGAATATCTGCCAACATTTTGTTATATTGGGCCTATATATGGCCAACACTAAACGGCCTCGTCAATCTGTCTGTCCCGACAAGTACTCTCAGAGGACAAGCAGGCTTCGGAGAACCAGTATAAAATGGTCTGCCATAATGTAGTTGTTGTATATGTGAGAGATCATTTTTAATTGGGCAAGTAGAAGTGTCGTAGTTTGCATGTATCCATGTACACAAGTTCATTCGCAAATTGAATATTAAGTTAGTTAAGTCCGCGCGATTGGTTTCAAACTAGTTTTAATTGTTCGATTATTTGTATCGATAGCTCGATTTAAAAAATCGAATCGTGAAGGTCGTTGTAGTTGTAGTTAGTACTAACTTGTCAAATGTAATAGACACGAAAAAGCTTTATTGGGTGTTAATTAGAACTCGTTGTTTCATGTCTAATTAAAATTCGACCGTAACATGTAAGGTAATAAAATTGTTTTTTCTGCAATCGATACTGTGTTATAAAAATACAATGTTTTTACGTTCTCATTAGAATTTCTCCCAATAAATTTATCTGATTGAATATAAACTCTTTTAATTACATTTGAAAAAGCGATAGTTATTAATTTAATATGAAAGTAATTGTAATTGTATTGATATAATTAAATAATTATATTCAGGCAGGTGTGTCCACAGACGTTGAATTTCAATGACAGTCTAGATAAATTAGTGTTTCAGACTGAGATAAGATCATCTGAATGTAAGCCTCAATATAGGTAACTTTTTAATGCAATAAGAATCTTAAAAAAATTACAAAATAGAAGTGTAGGTATAATATTGTAGAGAATAGAGTCTATAGACATACAATGAGTGGAAATTCAAAGCGATTCTGTCTTTGTAGTTGAATATTTTAAGATCATACAGCTCAAAATAGGTTGACTTTTGATCAGCAGCCTCATTTCTGACCACTAAAGCAACGATAAAGTAATAAACCTTGAGATATAAGTGATAACTGCTAAGCAATAACATTCTAAATAGGACTAGAGCGTTCCTCGATAGATAGCGATAAAATGATGCCTTAAACGGGTGTAGCAAATAAAAGCTGGCGCCTAAAATGTCGCTAACTTTACAGTGGGCGTAAAATATTCAGCCGTTTCTTTGAAAGATAACAAGTAAACCTAACAAATAGTGACAAGGGCACTAGAACTATGAAGCAATAAATAACAAACATTATTCAAATGAAATAACTCTGATGATCATGAAACATTGTTGTTTATCATCAGATCGCCATTAAACTTATCTATTCGGGTACAAATGGAAAAATCGCCAACAACTGAATAGGACATCGATCACAATACAATGATGACTTAACCTAGATAAAAGAACGTAGATTTATAGGCCTGTCAGCTATTTAATTATGAGTAATACCCTATAGGAAATTCATTTAACAATAGATTGTTTTAATCATTACATAGCTACTCCCACTCTTAACGATGTAATTAATATAATTGTCCGATTAGTGGGAATTATTCTCTATTCATTGCTCCGTAGGGACGTGAATCAAACATTAATAACAGTTACGGCAGTTACAAGAACTTGTATCAAATCTTTGTCTTTAATAACTGCTTAGTTAGATAACCTCCTTGTTTATAACGACATTCTTTATATAAACTTTAAAACAAAGGAAATATAATTAATCAAATTACGTAGCTACGAGTGCTGTTTCGAAATATTTATTTTGGATAGTATTACGTAAAGATAGAACGTCAGTTGGCTTGCATTGTAATAAATATCTAATCTAATGGCAATTAAAATCTAAACCGGTAGTAAGCAAGTAAATAATAGACTATATGCCGTTTATACAATTTGCCTAATTACAGCAGCGCTTGCTTTCCTGAGCGGCGATGCAAGAATAATGGCGCGGACACATGATGAGCGACAGCGAATCTCAGTTACCTATTTGAAAAAAATTAGAGAAATGTTCTAAACAAAATACACTGTTGCATTCATTTTCGTCTGACAAATAAAGCATGGCTAAATATATTTCTCGTTATCTTACTTCGTCTTAAATAATTTACTGTTTTATCGTTGCAAATCTAGTCTTATATGGTATACGTCTATATACTTGCAATAAAATATTTAGGTTTCAACAATAACGCAAAACCTTCAAGACAAAATTAACAGATATATTCTTTCAATTCTGTGACCTAAATCGATGGTTGCGCCATCCGCCATCTTTTGATTTAACAAAATTTTAATTACTTATGTGCATACAGATCATATAATGTTAAATCAACGAAACAACAGCGATAATTAAAAGATCGCTAGCTCTTCTAATGTGTGCTAACTCATAATGAATTGATGCACAATGGGCGAGCGAGGCGCAGGCGCGCGGCGTGTGAGCAGCGCGGGCGCAGACGCTGCACAATGCACTGCGCATGCGTTATGTCACGACTGTGGCATAACACGTGCAATCAAACACACAACCCATGCTCAACATCACTCAGCTTTCAGTCATAAAAACGTTTTTCTTTTTGTCTTACTGATGTAGAATTCTTTTTTTGAAATGAGGACAATTTTGCTATACATAGTGTAAACGGAAGGCTCCCGACTTGTGACGGTAAAAAATAAGTTTCATTTTGATAAAAGTAAGGAATTAAATGTTTCTTTTATATAATAACTAGCTTTTACCCGCGGCTTTGCTCGCGTCACAAAAGTATAAAAAGTAGCCTATGTGACATATACCAATACACACAGCGCCATCTATACCAATACTTATGTTTTTCCTCGGGAATATCAATTTTTCCGGGTTAAAAAGAACCCTATTATTTAATCCGGACTTCTAACTTTACGTCTGCAAAAATTCAAAGCAATCGGTTGAGTAGTTACGGCGTGAAGGTGGAACAAACAAACAAACAAACAAACTCACTTTCAGGTTTATAATATTAGTAAGGATAGTTGTAATCAACTGCTCAACTCAGCATGACAGCAGAGAATCTTTAAAACTGAAACATCATGTTAATCAGGTTTTCTAATATATTGGTAAATTGGTAATTTTGAAAATGTCACAGAAACTAGACATTACCAGGTCAAAATTGTACAACAAATACAAAGTAAGAGTTTCTCATTTTCCTCTGAGTACAGTTAAACAATTTTCCTACAGTTTGAGAGTCTCTTAGAATTTATTACTTGACAGTATTATAGTACAGTTACTGTGTAAAACGTTTAGGAGAACTGGTCTTAAGCAATTGCCAGCTCTGAATTATTTCCGGAGGCTGCACTGATGGTATAGTTAACAGAACAAGCTTGAGGTATAAATATACAACCTGTAAACTTCATGTAATTTTTAAGCGGCACAGTCATGACTGTACTTTGATTTCGATATCACACTCATATTATAAATGTGAAAGAAAGTCAGTAACAGTCAAGTACAGGCACAATATGGGCTGACTTTGTGATAGGGTTTGATCTCGATCAGATATGATGTGGACGAAGTCACGGGCGATAGCTAGTGACATAATAATATTAAATAACTATAGGAAATTCTTGAGCTAATAAATCCTGGAATATCAACTGTTTCCATATAGAGCCACCAAGCACCATAGAGTCAAACAACTTAACGCCAAAATGTAATATTCATACCTTGTACATACTAATCTATGGTTACATATGTTAAATATATACTGTAAACAATTTTTAGTTGTGTATTCAATGTATCTTTGTTGTTGATCCTAAATAAATAAAAAAATATAACACCGAACAATTCGTCTCATACACAAATTACTAATACTACAAGATTCTGTAGCTACAAAATAAGGCAAATATTAGCAAATAATATTCATAGGTATTACAATAATCAGATCAAAACGCATACTAGGAACGTTAACTACGTTCAACAGACTTAACAGTAACTATAAGGTAGGTTAATTTAATCGTTCACGTAAGTCAATACACGCTGGTTAACAATGCGGTGATTTTGCGCTAGAACCAATTACGTGCAATTGTGATTAATGTAATTGTTCGCTTACAACATGCATTTTAATATATTTTCCCTGTTAAAGAAAGGTATTAGCGTATACCTGTATAATTGAGAACCTTGTGAGCATAGATGGAATTGCGAAATCCAATCTCATTTTTAATTAGTTCCCATTTAAGTCTTTATTTCCATACTAATTAAGTCGAAAATATGTATGATATTATCTAAGTTTACATTAGGATCTAATACCCTATAGATTTACTCTGTGAAATCGATCAATTCAGGCAGAATGGAACGCAAAAACATGATTAAACATCCAACTAAACTCTGAAAATAGGGACGTAACGTTTCATCATAAAAATCATATCGATATCAAATGTATCGAATATGAAATATCGAGATATCAAAGTGGTATCGTTTCTCGATATACTCGGCCCTGTCGATGTGAAATCGGATGAAAAATTATGCATTTTCCGATAGCTTTTCTAGCTACCGTTCAAGTGGACGTAGAGAGCCCATTACACGGTGTGTTCACACAAGTTACGTCTGCATGCCATGTTAATATGTACCTAAGTACCATTGAGATAAGGTTCGATAAGCAATCGTTGATAGCTATCTGTAAGCTTGCTAAGGGGTCAAAATCTTTAGAAACTGAACTTCTGATTTTATGAATGTGTATTTGATTATATATTAAGTTTTTTTTACATTTGTCGTGTTTTTGTATGGTATTTAATACTAATTTAGTATATTTTTTTCCCAAATCTACTGGATGTGTGTAAATCTTTAATAGGATATTCTCTTTTCGCTTGCCATATCTGATAACGTAAAATTGAGCCATCCGATTTGGGCATCCTACACAGTAAATAATGCGTCTAAAATGAACCTACCTCAAAATAGTGACGACTGTCGTGTTACATTGCTTAAATTGGACATTATTATAATTATCATTTTAATATATTCGTCACATAACTAAAAAACTATTTAACGAATATATTTCCACTAAATACTTTGTATTTTTTATGCAAATATATAATAATCCTTAATAAAACGTTTTAAAACTAAAATATGACTAAGTTAACATACATAAAGTCTGGCCGAGTGCCTACAGTTGTAAATTACAGCGAAATCTTAACATCTAGAAAAATAAATATTAGTCACTGTCTGTTTAAGATTATCTCGGTATAATTTCTACTACTTAACACTCCGGTGAGTTTCATAATCTATTAGCAAGTCTACACACAGCTATATGTAAAAACACATACTTATAGACATCGTAGTTAGACAAACAAGCTTATTAAAAACTTATAAAAATTCTTATTAAACATATCAAAGTTAAAGGTTGACAGTTGTAACATAACTACAACTAAACAAACTTTAAATAATCCCCTTTGAAAATAAAAAAAAAGTAATCACAAAGTCTTGAGACGAACCTTTATATTTTAAATCGAACCCAATTTCACAGCTCGCATCGCCTGTCAACTGTGACACAAAGCCAATAGCAGCCGTATTATGAGAACTCAAACTGACCCTATTTATATCAATGATATAATATAATCTATTTATTGTCACAATAAAAACTTCTGATGTTATCAACTCGATGAAAGAATCGTCACCTTCATTTCATCCTTATCGCGATGCCAAAAGTCACGTTATATCAAACTTAAATTACGTGACATTAGACTTTATATCTCTGTCGATAAGAATTGTATTTGCTTATCATTTCATTGAAGGTATGCTAAGCAGCTTAGTGATGCGATGGTGCGGACTCGAGGTTAGGCTCGCTTAACGTTTGGAGTGACGAGTCGATCAGTGGCATCTTGTGCACTACAAGTACAGCCAACGACAAATTGTTCAACAATTAATTCAATTATTTTCACATAATCGTGACTAAGTAAACTGGGTGGGAATTAAACACCTGTTAAACATAAAACACCTTGCTATTTGTTATGCGCGAAAATGTGGTTCACAAGTAATGGCAGGATATAAACCATTGTAAGATATTTAGCAGCGCTCAGTTCACGTGATCAATGACAATAAATAAGTTTTGCAATGAAAACTAATCGGTTTGCTCGCTCAGTTCAGGTAAGATACTCATTTACTAATGTCAAGGAAAACACGACATTTGTGCAGCAAATTCGAATATGCAATATTATTAATAATGTTTATTTAAATGCAGATTTTTTCCTTTATATACAACAAACGCATTCGATTTGATCGTGTGACTAAATATCTCATTACTACTCATATATTAATTACTTTGTTAAATCGTCTTGGCTTGTATGGTCGCTAATTGCTGTAAACGTTGTGTTTTTTAATTTTCTTAGTAAGTGGGTTTTTTCAAATTACGATGCCAGAGGTTTTGTATTTACAGTTGCATGAAACGTTTAATTGCCTCCAACGGATGTTAAATACAGTAATTGGGAGGTAAATTCGTGAGATAACGTATACGTTAAGAAATATAATAAGCATGGGGTGTCGTTACATGGCATAAGTAGTAAGCACGAAAACAAATTGAGGGACGTACGAAAATAAATACATAAAATATGATCGTACTCGACTGTACCGATCTCATACTGTTGGATTTCGGTGAGCTATTTAAAAATTTAAAAAGCGAACGTAGCTTGACATTTGACAAAAGCTGATTATGACGTCAGTTTTTTTCTTTTTCCCCGTGTGACAACGAGTCCTTTGAGCCAGGATTAATTTGGTCCGTTTTATAAGGGCTTACTTATCTCGAAACCGAGTGTTAGGAACGGGTTGTATTTATCGCAACCCATTATACATTTTATTATTTAATTTATTTAACGCTTCGGGTTTAGCCGCTTGACTATTAAATCGTCGATGGGATAATGCGATCTAAACTCAAACATTACTTAGTTTAAATGTGTTGTTTTATTAATTTATTTTTATTGAACTTTCTAACAGCTCGTAATGTGATTAAAAATCGTTAAGGAGATTGTGATGTTCGTGGTATCTATTGGAATGTTGTACGCGACTATACTAGTAATATCAACTCGGTTTTATTAACTGTTTAAAAAATAAGATAGACGAAATTTTAATTTTATACTACATTACAGATTTTATGCAAATAATGCATGTTGTAAATATAAAATCTTGATAGCAAGCATTTGTCTTGGTGTACATTAATTAGTTTGAAGTCGAGTCGCATTATACATTAATGAGGAATTATAATGAAGCTGGGATTACACGGTCGGAACTTTAAATTAATAAATTATAATAATCATATGCAATGCCCTTAATACGGCGTCTTAAGTGGCCACTAGTTTATTGAATGTAACTTTCCAATGTATAACAGCTTTGTGATCGAACCGTTTTGATAAAGTTTTGCTTTTGAATCATTTGTTACGGCCTCCTTTCATTGTCACAGATGGTAACATAAATACTTTTTAGATCTAAATAATCGACTATTTTCAAATTTTGGGATTTGAACATAGAACAGAAAAAAATAAGAACGCAGCGTTTTAATTAACAATTGTACATAGCTGTTCTATTAAAGTAAAATTAAATATTTTTATGCCAACTAAATAAATACATTGAAATAACTGTTGACTAGATATTTCTACGTACATTCACTTATCGATATCAAAGACTTCCTAGACCTAAAGATTACTTAAGAACAAATTATGATAATTATAGGCATGGCTTCGGTTCCGCGTTATAGACCGCGATTTTTTGCAAGTCACTTTTAGAAAAAAAAATAACTTTAATTAATTATACGGTAATAACTCTTAAGAACACTTAATTAAATAATGTTTGCTAATAAGCCTTCGTTTAGTCGTAAAAAACTTTGAATTGTTAAAGTTCCTAATTAGGTATACACATAAACTTTACGGAATATTTTATTTTATAGTCCGTCATTGTTTTATTTTTTATATATATGTATAATAAAATAATAATATCATTTTTATATATAATCTGGTTTTTAATTATTATTTTTGCACGTGATTTGGTGAGTTTTGTTTGAAGCTCTACCGTGTATAATTTAATAATAATTTTTATTATATTTTTATAGCTCATTTCTTAAATTTGGTTGGCTATATATTTTAGTATGTGATTGCGTTGAAAGATAATGCTTTTGTTTTAATTATAAAAGTGTAAAATAGCCCAACTCTTTATCTGTCTTTACTCTAAATAGCCAATTTTTTTGGACTGACTTATTTTTTTTACTTTTGACAATATACTAATACAGAGTCAAATCTATTTCATATGTCAAAACTAATTCCAGTGCATATAAAAAGGATGAAGATAAGGAAGAAACAAGTGAAGAAGAGAAGGAAGAAGAAGTAAGCCGAGGTAAATTCACGGGTGAATTTTCTTTCTCGGGAGGAAGAAAAATGTTTTCTTAATTTTTGAATTGATTATTATTGTCAAATAGTCTTTGGTTTTTTTTAAACGTCAATAATACAAGAATTTTGGGTTAAAGAATTTATGGAAAAATAAATCATTAAATGTCGTTTCTTAATTTTAAAAAGCAACACATTCGTTTTATTTCATTCTAAATCATAAGATTTAGTCTTATATATACCTATACCTACCAATTTATCACATAAGTGTTATTTGAAATACCTAAATAGTTTTATTATATGTAACTATTTACTACAACCATGCATGTACCTCTAGTTTTAGGCACTATGATAGAAACTTTTTTAATTCCGCTCAGTAGAAATAGTACTACCTACAGCTGTTATATAACATCCATTTAACTTAATTCCTCCAATAATCTCATAAATAATATTATCTGCATTTTACACTATACTCATATCACGACCAAGTGCAACAAAATCAATGATAATCAAAATTCAATCAAAACAATAAAAAATGTTAGTCGCAAGAGATTTGTGACGGTCGGTCACACAGCGGACATCGGAAGAGGTCACATGTATTATGATACCGGCACCACACTTCGCATATTCTTAAAGAAAATCCATCTTAACACAATTTGAACTTTATATTAATGAATGATACGGTTTAATTTATATTGAGCGTGTAGCAAGTGACATAAATGTCCGGATCGAGTTGCATCCCCTCGCCCCCGCGTTAGTCTCCCTCTTGCATACACCTGCGTGACGTTTGACCCAAACAAGGTCGAAAAATAGCATCGTAAAGCCTTTATTTCGTTGTATTAAGGCATATATTTAGTGTTTTATTAATACAACAATTTGTTAAACGGATGTTTAATTAGAAACTTTAGATTTATCTGTAGTCTGCCCGCGGACATGACGTGCATAAGTAATTAGTGCGATTTTACATAAATTAAAATAATACTACAACGGATTTTTCAATTATTTTAAGTACTTGTACAGTATATATATACATATATATGTGCACTATTTTGGTCAATAATATACTAAACCTACACATAAAGTCGGTAGTCTATCTTTGCATAATGAACGTATAATGTAATACTTTTAGGTTTCATATTACTTTTACCAATTTTAAATCAAGACTGAACTAGATCGCGCGCTGTACCGTGACGGTGACAAAATATTTACCTTAATCTGTCAAACACCAAGCGGTCACCGGTGACCGCGACCTATTGTTCTTTAATTGTGTCTATAAAACCGGTACTCGACGAGTTAAATAAATACGTTGCCTAGTATACCTAATTTTAGGTGTCATATAACACGAATCTTATTCTAATACATAACGAACGAAATCTAACATTCATAAAGCCAACATATATGTATGAGCATGAGCGTTGCCGAAATTAACACCTTGACTACCGACAGAAAAATGTTGAAGGCAAATGCTACGCTAACGTAGGTGACACACCGGTGTCCTACGCGGCGGTTAGCGTATTAAAATCATAGAGTTATAAGAGATCCAAATATAGGCATACCAGGACCTATGAAGCACATCCACTTATAAATAAAAATAACATATTTTTTTTTGGTTATGTTATAGGTTCCGTATAAAATGGAAAAAGATTATCGCAATACAACAAGCACAATTTTAAACCCTGTGTTATGAGACCTAAAATTTCAATTACATGTTTATTTCCTAGGCTTATTTAACCCAAATAATTCATAACATCACGCCTTTTATCCCCGAGGAGGTAAGCAGAGGTACACACAGAAGTGACACCCACTTTTCACTATTTATGTTATGAGTCCCATGTAATTGGGGGTGAGCCTATTGCCATATACCGGGCACAATTCCAGACTCCGTGCTACTACTGAGATTTTTTTTAAAAGCCCACTTATTCTTTAACCCAAATAAGAACAATAAATTTGCGATGTATTTATAGAATAACTTTGCCACAAAATTAAGATGTCTAACACAAGACTAATGTTTAAAGCACCTATTTGTTAAAACCTATTTTATTAAAGCAGTATTAGGTTTGTGGGCGTGACAAAATATTACTCGTTAAACCCATTCCAAATACAGATTTACACAAAACTTTATGGTATCAAGTTGTAATATGTTTTCGTATTACAAAATTATAGAAAATGGTTTCCAAATAAAATAATCTGTAAACACTAAGAGAAAATTCAATAGTAGAAAGTTTTCAATAAAAATAGATCATTTTTTTAAGTTAAAAATCGATTTAAAGTTTATTCTATAAAGGTAAAGTACTACTCCACAATTTAAATAAGGGTTTCAGTAATTTTAATTACAATGTACAATAAATTAATACCTAACTCATTACTTATGTAAATTACATACATAAAATTATCAAGATATTCCATAAAGTGCACAATCTTTGATACAAGACACGCATTATTTAAAAAAAAAGCAACGAGGCACTTTCGTATGCATAATAAAGTAGGCAAATGATTGAATTGTACATTCAGGAACGTTAAAAAAGCCTGTGAACGGCAAACCGTCACTCAAAGCACATTTAACACGTAAGTGCATTACATAAGTTATCGTGTTTATCACAATCGTTTCGAGGTAGTCTCCTTAATAGACACCCTGGGTCGCATCGTCGCGTGACTGTACACTGTACGCGCCACTTTATCGCGGTTCCCAGCAATCGAACTAGATCAAATTATAATACCGTGCCTCTTTCATAATGAGTACCGCGCTACTATTACGGACTTGGAGGAAAACGTTTAAAATCCGTCTCGGGAAAAGATGAAATAATAAGTGCATTGTCGTTGATGTCTTTTCTTAAATGCTACGACGTAGCACTCCCGTAGGCGAAATTAGTGATGCCCTATTTTCGTCGATTTTTTTTGTAGCTACACAGTTTTTGACGTTATTAAAATATTCGGTTTGTTTTTTTGTATTATTTAGTTATAGGCGTAAGTTTTACATAAAGTGTAGTGTGTGCTATAATTTTTCCTTATTATGAAACCTAACATTATCGCGATTAGTTTTACTAATTGCAAGTTTTGCGTCATATTGTTTTTTTTTATTGCAAGTTACATGTGCTATAGTAATATAATTCTCTCAGTTTAATGATACTAAAAATATATTTAGCTTAGTAATGTAGGTAATTAAAGTCATTTGACAAAAGAGACACCGATAAGGACTTATTCGCCACTAACAATTGGAGGCAAAGATGTCAGTAACTTTTTGTAGAAATAATAATGTTAACTTATATTTTACCAAAAACATTATCAAAGATACTACCTACTACACGCTTCTCTTAAAGCCTGGTAGTGAAGGGCCACTATACTACGACCTAATATTGTCATGCTGCATTCGGATACTTGGTTTAAACTGTCAAACACCAAGCGGTCACCGGTGACCGCAACCTATTGTTCTTTAATTGTGTCTATAGATACGGTACTCGACGAGTTAAATGGAACTGAAATTAACCTGAGATACACGTGCTCCCAGTTCATGTGTTTACCTACTAAGGCAGATACTTGACATAGTCGTCGTAGATATCTTTATGAGGGGTGTGTAACGTACCTGGTGAGTCAGTGGCGGACCTGTCGGAGTCGGAGTCCCTGTGCGCGCTGAGGTCCCTGGGGGGCGCGTCCAATATATCCGTGATCATGAAGCGCGTACGGGGCGCGCGCGCGTCGCGCTCGTCGCGCTGCACCGTCATCGCCAGCGCGCCGCCGGCGGGGCCCGCGCCGCCGCCGCTCGCCGCCCCTACCGCATCCAGCGCTCGCCACCCCCGCCCCACGCACAGCTCGATGGCCCCCAGCTCGCCGCACTCACAACGACATCACACTCCCAAATTATTAGCGAAACTATTTCTTCTATCTTAACACTTTACTAACTCAAGTGTTTCCGAACTCGCATCGCCGGCGCACTAAGTTCGAGTCCTCCTTGCAATAAAAGTCAAGTGCTCCCAAGACTCCGTTAAGTAAAGATATCAATATTATTTTTCACTTTTCTTCCCAAATATTTTCAAAGTTTATTTAATTTATTCCAATTAAAATTCATATAAACAGTTATCAGGCACAGAGCAACAAAGTTTGCACACTTATAGTTCCCACGAAATAAAGTTTACTGCGAATTGCCGAGCGTTGAACAGCAACACAGCGGACGTGTATCGCGCGTCGGTGATCGCGAGTGATATGCGCGGGCGCGGCGTGGCGGTGTGTACGTCGCGCGCGACGGGCTCGGCTCGACTGCCGCCGGTGGGCAGGAGGCGGGCCCGCCAATGGCGCTGCGGGAGGGAGCCGGGCCAGCCAACCGCCGCCCGCCGCCGCGGGGCGTGCCCCGGCCATGTTGCCGCATCAACTTAATGCTCTTTTTACCAACTCGCCGCCGGGAGAAAGCTCCGCGCGGATTTAAGCTTTTATACGTGGATAAAACGCTTTTATAGGAAAATAAAGCGTTCTCGCTGCGGGATATCGCACTTTATGGCGGCGTTTTACTGAAAGTTGGCGACACTACACTCTAGTAATTGGTTCACGCCCGCCAAATTGAGGCTAGCGTGTCACTACAGCTTTGTGCCCTGGCATGAATAACTTACATTTATAAAACAAACTCGTTACTTATTTCTCTCTAGTTTAAAATATTCTTAACGTAAAATATGTTTCGATTCGAATAAATTTTGGTTTCTAAGTTTTTGACATGTACCACTCCTGAAATGCATTTGGACATTTAGTATTCCTATCGAGCAAAGTATCATGTATCATGCGCTTTTGAAACGTCAAAAATTTAATTGTCCGTCCATCTGTCTGTCAGTAAATCCAGGCGCTTGTTCCAAAGTGTGGTTTCGAATGGAGAAGAATGAGAAAGAAACTACATCGTTACTCTCTTAAAAAATATATTTACAGTCTCATTGATACATTGTCAAATAGTACTCAAGATATAAAATCGTGTGTGCCTATATCAAAATATAAAAACACAGATGTACCTACATGCAATTAACATAAAACTGGGAATTATAAATCGAGAAATATAGTTGGACCACCATGCACTACTGCTCGTCAAAGGAATTTAATGGTAAACGTACCTTTTATATACATTTCTTAAGTGTTTTAATCTGAAGACAAATTTTTTTCCCATAAATCTATAGGAACCTTTACGCACACAGAGTAAAAATCTCACATCAGTTTAAGTGGAGGGTCATTGAACTTGATAGATGCTAAATAGGAGGGTTTTTTTGAGGGGGAAAATCATCATTGTATTTATTACATTCTAATGGCAATCTGTGTCGCGGAGAACCTAACGGGTAACCGGGGCTCCGGCTCGACGTGCAGGAGAAGGAACGGGGTGGTTTTTAGTCAGTAAGAGTCTGACACTCCCTCCCGCCTCACCCAGGCGGGAGCAGACATTCGATGATTTTCCCCCCTTAAAAAGAAATGGCAATCTGTGGACAGTGTTGTGGGGTGCATTGTTGCCTCAAATGTATCTTGTGTAAACTATGTAGTTGGTTAGACTTTATAATGTAACCGTTTACTGTTCCTCATAAAAAAAAACATATAAAAACCATCCAATGACGACTCGCGCCTTGGGTTAGGCGAGAGGGAGTGTCAGACTCTTACTAGTCTTATATTACCGACTAAAACCACCCCGTTCCTACTTCTGCTCTTCGAGCCGGAGCCCCGGCAACCCGTTAGGCCTTTCGCTAAATAGGTAGGTAACATTCATTTCTAAAAGTTTAACGGGTAATTGTATATCAAAACAACTCTACGTATTATAACTAATTAAAATTAATAACACCCCTGAGATTTATATTTTTCTACTATCGTCTGGCTCCGCCTGCATTATCAGAATAAAAAATAGCCTGTATGTTATACCAGACAATATCTAGGTAATGTAGATATCATCTGATATACGTTTAGCAGTTATATGACTACGTCTTCACAAACTACTGGCTGCCTCGTTGGTCAAGTGGTCGCAAGTGCGACTGCCGGGCAAGGGGTCTCGGTTCGATTCCCGGGTCGGGAAAAACTATCACTGGGTTTTTAAAAAAAAATCTCAGTAGTAGCACGGAGTCTGAAATTGTGCCCGATATATGGCAATAGGCTCACCCCCTATTACATGGGACTTATAACATAAATAGTGAAAAGTGGGTGTTACATTGTACAGTGGCATAATGTGCACTTCTGCCTACTCCTTCGGGGATAAAAGGCGTGATGTTATGTTATGTGTCTTCACAAACTTTCATATTTTCCTATAGGATATACTTACTCTTTATGTCGTTGGTGGAGCCTATGTTCAGCAGTCTTGTGGCTAATAGGTATGATGATCATGATGACATCCAAGTACCTATAACATAATATTTATAGGATAGTAGGACTTTGAAGTTACCAGACATTTTCTTATAAGAAAATATCAACCTTACGACTTAAATTAAGACTCTGAAATGCAATTTACTTTAGTTTTAACTAATCTATATATTTCAGTCTTTAGTTATTTGTATTTTAATTTGTTTATATTTATTCACAATTAAGTTAAGTTTATTATTAGTACTCATTAATTAAAAATATATATAAATAAAAATGAATTTCCGTTCGTTAGTTTCGACAAAACTCGAGAACGGCTAAACCGATTTGGCTAATTTTTGGGCTTGAAATGTTCGTGGAAGTCCAGGGAAGGTTTAAAAGGTGAAAAAGAACGGTACGAGGTACACCAGGTCGGCTAGTTTTAAATCTATATATATAAAAGAAAGTCGTGTTAGTTACACCACTTATAACTCAAGAACGGCAGAATAAATTTGGCTGAAAATTGGTAAGGAGGTAGCTTAGAGCCAGGAGATCGACATAGGATATATTTTTGACCAATTTTTTTTTTATTTTTTACCGAAAATCACGAACGGGGACGGGAAAAAATGGGATTACGCGTACGAAGTCGCGGGCAGAAGCTAGTATATTTATATACATCTAGTCTAGTTCAATAAATATACAATATATGAGGTTGGTACTATTAAAATTTATCTAAACGTTTAAACTAAAATAAAATAGAACAATACAATTATTACATTTATGAACAATACGTATATAATATGTATTGAATAGTAATATTATATTAAATAAACCGTTTTGTTTTGTTATAAATTTATCAATATTAATAGTTGTGCAGGAATATGCGAATATCGAATGGATCTCGTTTTCCTGTGTTGCGGTTTTAATCTACTTGGACTTATTTACCTAATATTAGCGGCCATATTAGTTTTACCGGTTATTTTATTTAGGACGTTGGGTAATGTGAAAAGAAAAGTTGATGAAATAAAATGCGATGACTTGTATGTGTAATTGTTTTTATAAAACACACGAACTTTATAAAAAAAACTGTGCCAGCAAACAACTATGCCTATTCATTTCTCATTTAACACGTTAAACGCCATGGGGGTCACCGGTGACCGGCGTTAGCGGAGGATTTACCTTTAACAGTTTTTTATTGGCAGTCAAAGTCTTAATTATTAACTAGACATAATTATCTATTAGTAGTACATAGTTTTCTTATACTTCAGTTATTCGTCAAAGGTAGGTAATTACCTACATTTTGTTTTTCTTTGACATGTTTAACTAAATGTAAATAAAGTAGGTGCCTTCCCATTCACGGTTTTCTCACGTAATCAACGGATAAAACTATCCTTACAATCTTTTAGCATACAAATGATACCAAAAAATTCACTGCGTCACAACGAAAAGAAAACAGAGAATAGAAAATATAATTTAAACTACTAATTAAATATTGATAAGTAATATAATATTTTCAATTAATTATACTAGTATTAACAGTTTGCAGTTTTAACTTTAGAAATGAGACTACGCTTTTAGTAAAATCAAAATACAAGTGAATTTCACGAAATAATTAAGTATCATTTAGGTATACATAATCCGGAGCAGGTCTGTTGAGAGGTACCGGTACTCCTTACAAGTGCTGAGGGAAACCACCACTATAATATTCTCGTAGGTAAGAAATCAAATATTGTGTACCTGCAAATTTAATACCCGCTATTTATAGACGTCCCTATTCTAAAAGTGCCTGTAACTGTTTCCTTCAGTGAAGTAATCACATAAAGTATTGTTCTGTGCCGGAATCGAACCCACGTCTAACCATTGCATCATCAACATCATCAACAGCCTATAAATACCCACTTCTGAGCAAAGCCTCTTCTCACACGGAGAAGGTTTGGGCATTAATCACCACGCTTGCTCATTTCGGGTTGGCGTCCAACCCGAACACACACACACACATCACCCGAATTCTTGCGAGTTATGTATGAGTATGAACATAGGTTATGTGATATGTCATTGAATTCCTGGGTAAAAATAAAACAAAAATTCCACTATCGCTATTTAAGTAAATTAGGTATTGGTGATTTTAGTGGGGTATAAATCTCACAGTCCCCCTAGTCTTTCTCTTCAAAAAGCTAGGTGCGTAAAAAAGTTATTTTCATCAACAGCCTATAAATGCCCACTGCTGAGCAAAGCCTCTTCTCACACGGAGAAGGTTAGAGCATTAATCACCACGCTTGCTCAATGCGGGTTGGTGATTTCAAACTTATAATTAGAAATTATAAGCCCAGGTTTCCTTACGATGTTTTCCTTCACCGTTTGTTAGTGGTGTCTAAATAATCTTAGAAAGTACATATAACTCGGAAAAAGTCACATTGGTACTTGCTGTTGGTAGGTTTCGAACCCGCACCCTCATGCATGAGAAGCGGGCGTCTTAAACCTCCGGGCCAAAAAGTTATTACGGTTAATATTTTAATATGCTTAATGTGATTAACCGAATTATCTGCAAAAGTCACGAGGGTGGAAGGAACTCAAAGAAAAATGGCAGTAAAATTTGGACACAAACACGTACCTACTGCATGTCTAGATTTTTATAATCTGTTGATAAAAGTCTATAACTTTATCTCTTTGCATACTTGAATCTATGCCACTGTAAGTACAATGTAACACCCACTTTTCACTATTTATGTTACGAGTCCCATGTAACAGGGGTTGAGCCAGCCATATACCGGGCACAATTCTAGGCTCCGTCCTACTACTGAGATTTTTTTTAAAACCCAGTATTACTTTGCCCGACCCGGGGATCGAACCCGAGGCTCTTTGCCCGGGAGTTGCACTTGCAACCACTCGGCCAACGAGGTGGTCAATAGAGTCAATAGAATAGTTTTTTTTAAATTATTCATTGCAAAAAATAAATGAATTACAAAACTTTATAAATCAACAACATAAAATCTATATGTAATAGACATTCACACCTACAGTTTTTTAATACAATACACCATATTCATAATTATTTATGAGAAAATGCTTATGTTAGTCGAAAAAAGAAAAATCTATCAATGACGACTACGAAACACCATGTAATGTACAATATCTTGAGTTGAATTTACTGTTACTCGACAAGTTGACAGTTTAATATTTTTACATAATTATATTTTTATGGGATAAGCCGATAAACGAGTGAACGAATCACAATAGAGGTAGAGGTAAGCATCAAATTTATAATAACTATCGTGAGACATACTAAATTAACTAAAATCGCGGGTTACTCACGTGAATATACTGAGAAAAGCACTACTAGTTTCGAACCACAGAGGGGTTCTTCCTCATGAGCAGCGTGTGCGGTCGCGGCGACGTCGCTAACTAGTAAAGCTTTTCTCAGTATATTCACGTGAATAACTCGCGATTTTAGTTAATTTAGTTTAGGAATTTGAGGATTGTTGGGGTGAAGATGAAAATTACCCATATTTTAATTAATTAATAAGGTATATTATTGTATTATTAATTAGTATAAGAATAGATTTAATGCACTTCATAGGTACTGTTATGATCCTCGAATTCAGTAAAACCCCGCACGACTAATTAATGATTAACGTAACTTTCATAAACTTGCCTGTTATTTAAGGAATATACCTATGAACTTGGGAAATTCACAAATGGTCACATTTAACCGAATACGGCTTTATTGCTACTCAGAATAACTAACATACATTAGACATATATATAGAATGCAATTAATTAATAAATAAGGTAAATACAAGACAAAGATAATATAGTAATAATAATAACAATAGGAAAATTAAAGTGATTTAAGCATTTCAGTATTGTTTTTAGCATAACTCTACTTTTATTTATAAATATGAAAGCCTGTTTGTTTTCATTCACGCACGACGTATGTCAACGATATATTATATCGATAACATCGATCGATCGATATAAATATTCGATAGAATAGAGTTGCCATTTAGAAGAGCATAGCTAAGTAAGCTAGTATAGCTTAGTAAAGGACCCGAGTTATTGACGAATTAGAAAAAATATTATAGTTTTAGGGGTGAGCCTATTGCCATATACCGGGCACAATTCCAGCCTCCGTGCTACTACTGAGAATTTTTAAAAATCCAGTAGTACTTTGCCCGACCCGGGAATCGAACCCGAGAACTTGCGACCACGCGGACAACGAGGCAGTCTATATCATACAGTAAGTTTAATTATATCGTCTATTTTTCGCCATTTTTATATCGGCTATTTAATTTATATATTAAAAAGGTATTACACGAACGTGTTTTATAACAATTAAAAAGCCTAAAGTTCAGATATACCTAGCAGCTATAGCAGAACAACAATGAGTTATTGTTTAACCAACTAATAGAATTAACTGTCCCTATTGTAATATTAATTGCGTTTTATAACAAAGCCGGTATTTTTGAAGTTATAGTATTTTTAGTATAAATATTTATAACAAAATATTAATTAATATCTTCCATTTAGTTTACACAAAAAGTGTGAGAGTGATTAAGAAAATAGCAAAGAGTAGGTATTTTTTTGGTTTAGTTTTGTCATAAACAAATGAAATGATGATTATAAAAGACCATTTTTTATTACAGATCTTCGCTTTAATAATGGAAAGATTTCGCAAAAGTGTACCAATATAATTATGGTCAGTAAGAGTTTGCTAAATTTATACGGCCTCGTTAAAAAAGTTATAAATTGCAATTGAATTGTACTAGACCGGAGTAATACTGATACTACAGCTTAAGAGAAAACCAGCGTGGAAGCACGCACGCTTGCATTGTACCATGTGATAAGTCACTGGAGGTCCAACCCGCATTCGTCATCGCCAATCTTTCAATTCTTTAACTCGTTGAGTACCGTCATTATAGACACAATTAAAGAACAATAGGTTGCGGTCACCGGTGACCGCTTGGTGTTTGACAGTTTAATATCTTTAATATAATTATTATTAAAGTGTGGGAGAGCCATGCTGCGGCATGATTGGGCCGGCTCGACAGGAGTGATACCACGGCCTCACAAAAATCTGACGTGAAACAACACTTGGGAACAATACGGGCTTTGTGTTTCGTCATATGCGTAAGGCTACCGGAGGTTCAATTACCCCTCCCCAATCTCCATAATCCCCGATTCCCCAATAATCCTCAAATTCCTTATCCCCAAAAGACTAGTATAATAATTGTAACACCTCTGGTGTTTCGGGTGCCCGTGGGCGGCGCTGATTGTTTACCATCAGGTGATACGTCAGGTCGTGTACCAGCTTATTGCATAAGACCTCCGCTGGTGTTGTAGGTGTCCGTGGACGGCGCCGAATGCTTACCATCAGGTGATTCGTTATGTTGTTTTGTAGAATAATAGGTGAAAGGTGTAACCTCTGACCTCGTCGCAAACTCGTATTAAACAACTTATTATTATACACATTTATTTATATCTTCCAAATTAACAAAACTAGGAATAAAAGAACACACGGCAAAATTGCACAACAAGAAATATTTAAACCTTAGATAACAACAAGGAAACGATGTTATTTCCACATTAACAAACGGAATAACGAATTCGATAATATACATTTTAATGGTCATATCATGCAATTCGTGCATGCTGACTGCAAATCGTAAAGAGCCACTAATGGCCGAAGGAAAAAAACGGCAAAGTGCTGCAATTACTGTTAGGTCACAGTAGAGCGACTCAGGCGCAGCCGACGATTACATACACAATTAAAACTACACACACCAATATAGAATCTGTGTTTTATACCTATTGTTGTTTATCATGTAGCTATAATTTGACAACTTTGTACCTGATACGTGATAACTTGATAAAGAGGACCATAAAGAGTTATCAATATTTTTTTATTGCTTTTCTACCAAATGGCAAGGGTACATGTGTTTGATTTTATATTGTACCTACTTATTTTCCGCATAACAATTTATTGCTTCACTGGTTTTTACGTAGATGATAAGGATGGTAGGTAACTGGGCAAGTTTGTAGATAGAGTCGTGTATTTAGGTACTTTGCATTAGGTATTATTGTCACATTTAAACTGGTCCCTAACTCTCAAAAGTCGCCAATGGTATAAAAAGTGGTTTACAAACGATATAAATTAAAATGATTGATGTCACTACTTGATGTATGTTTGTATGTTCCACGTGTTAATTATAAATCTACCAATCAATCGAGATGTCCACGTATTTAACCCTGAAAGATAGCAGACTTCTTACCACACTGATTTCCACGGAACAATATTTCAGAGTAGGAGATCCTGAACGATAAACAAAAATACAACGCACACTGCTTTAGACAAATAATGTATTTAAAACAAACAAACACAACAGACAAATGGTATCTAATAGTTTTTGTTACGATATAACTGCAAATATCGAAAAAGAACATAGTACATAATAAATAATGATATGTTACAATTTATAATTCTATGGCAATTCTAACACCACCACCTTCACAGCCCTTTGTATGACACATAAAAACCTTAACATTATCATATAAATGCGCAATTCTTAAATTAATGGCCACTACATCATCCAACATTGCCTCAAGGAAGATTCCATAAAGTTTTTCATTTACTTCAATGAAATTTTATCCCATAAAATGTACAAGACAACTTGCTAATGAAGCAATCGATAATATTTCTCGTACTTGACTTTGCTATAATAATCCACAATTCTTAGGTCAAGAGAACCATTAAATGACTTATGTAGGGTAAAAAAGTAGTTCTAGCGAATTCCATCTGTATACTGCAGCATTTAGAATTTTCATTTCACGCTCGCGTGAACCTTTAATCGCATGTAAGACTATTTAATAGTACAAATGCTACTAAGTGTTTATTGAAAGTAATACCGGTGTGTGCACACTCACACTCGTAATGTTCTTGTTGTTCCTTCGATATGTTTGCGATGAAACCGAACGTTGTTTGTTCGAGTTTAAGGTCATGACAACACGGGGTGAATGGTCAACATTTTTGTAGGATGATACTTACTGTCTGTTTGTACACTTCAGGTGCTCTCATAACTGATGTTAAAGAAAATGTTAGATTATTTATGTGATTGATTTTTTGAGTTCAACATGTATTTAAATCACAATACAGGAACATTTTTGTCTATTTCAAGTGATGTTAAATATAGTCTCGTGGCCTCGCCTAGCTGAGCGCAGCTCTGCTCGCATCACTATTCTCTCGTCACCCATACATCGAGCGTTAGCTTGGCGAGTATGCGTTCGCAGTAATTTCACGCTTCCCGCCGCCAGCCACCACCTGAAAAACTAATCACACCACTTTTATGGCTCCTACTCGCAATTTATATTACAAATATGATAATTTTGAATGATAATAAATTTATTAGCCGTCCGTACTGAGCAAACTAGAGCGTTTATCGAGCGTTTCCGTTCTCGGTATCGAGTCGCGATACAGTTATATTATTTTTTTGCTATCGATTTCCAGGGAATAGCTTTTAATTACAAATTGTAACGTTCCTAGAGTTTTCCGGTGCGGTTGTTCTTTCATGTGCCTCTTGTTAATGATGTCTTCCAAAAATATTGCGAGTTGACTACGTCATCGGATGTGGCTCCGGAAATGTTATCAAACGTTACAGCCAATCAGTCACGGTTCCTTGCTATTACCACATTTCTATTTCATTCATAAATGAGGAATTATATTTTGTAGTTATTTATTAATGGTTACATTTTGTAGACCGGGTGGCGACGAAGGAAGGTTCGTTTTTGTGGTGCGTACGTGACTTTTAATGTTGCTTATAACATTATAAAAAAAATACCAAAAGTTACCGATTACGTTGATTGTTATAATTTTCTCAACTTACATATAAGAAGTGTCAAAACCCAGTACCTATGTAATATGCATGAGCAACTTTTACTTAAACCAGTAAAGTTGCTTATATAATCAATTGTTGAGAACCAAAACTAAAAAACACGTTAGCTAAATATAATTAATCAAAGTCAGTATTTCTTTTCACTTATATTATAATATTGCGAGATAGCTAATTATGAATTTAACTTAAAAACTCTATCTCTAAGTAATCATAGCGTCAATCGTGCGGTTAATTCACATGCGAATTATAATCAAACAAAATCAATAATTGTGCTATAGAACTAATGTATTCCCACGTAATTGTTGTGATCGAATGACATAATTGTGTCGCGAGTTGCGTTTGCGCACCGCTCCCCACCCTCCCCCCTTTTGTAGCGTCCGCAAGAGCATTTTTACGTAAACAGTGTATTTTTAAAATGAAAACCAAATCTTTTTAAAACAGTACTCAGTATTAGATAAGCGAAGGTTGGATTGAAATGTTCTAAAAGCGTTATAGAACTTCGACCAGTATTTGCAAATGAAGCTTAACCCCTTATCACATAGGACTCAAATTGACTCGGTAACATATCTGAAGAAAATTGAATATAATGTTAGTACGGTTCTAATAAATTCTAGGAATATTTTAGCGTTATCTTGTTTGTACGTAGGCACTCATTAGACTTCTGAAAGTGAAACAGGAAGCTAAAGTTTTTTACAATAGACACACTAAATATCAAAACAGCCGCCGGTTTTTAATAACTCCAACTATGAGTGGCATGACATGCATTAATTAAATATAATAATTAACGAAACACGGGGAACGCAAATAAAATACTTGACAGCTAACGCGCTGACCGTACACTAATTGCTATAATTACTCATTATCAGGAAGCTTGGCGCACATTCATTTAGAGTTTTTACTTGAGCAAGCTTAACAAATACTTATTTAATTGTGCGTCTTTGTTCCACCTACTTTATTAGATTGGTGACGTAATGTACTCGTTTTTCGCGTGCGGCGTCGCTTGTGTGAACTATACTATACGTTTATAGAAGCAGATGTACCTAATTTGAAATGAGTTTACTCTCTTCTATTCTTCTCTTCACTGACTGCCTCGCTGGGCAAATGATTACAAGTCCGCTGCCAGGCAAAGAGATTTTAAGTTTAGACAAAACTAAATAGACTTTTGTTGCTAATAAATGTGCCTGGTATTTACTATTAGTGTGTGTTACATTTAATACGTCATACCCCAACCTCTTTAGAGATCAAAAGGCGTTATGTTTACTAAAAGTAATATACATATTTCTCTTTTACACGAAATAAGGTGCATTTTGACAGCCTTTCCGTATCTAATTTTCAGCAAAACTTTACCAAAAACATTATAATCAAAGAAACGATTAAACTTAGGGTTAGTTCCATAGATTAATCTTGCCTAAGCAACTGATTTATTCGACAGTTCCTGAATAGGTTTACTGACAGATATTTACTACTTTGAGACTAGTAAACCGACCATTAGCCCTCATTACAGCGCCGTAAATTGCCATTATCTACATACCTAAATGACGTCAAAATCTACATCAAATTAGCTCCTACATAAAAACTATGAAATATTAAAATGTTAGTGAGCCGGCAACATTGTCTTTTATATAATATATTACAGATAGCATCACATAATTTTGATCGTTGCGCAAGAGTCGAGTAAGAAGTCTGTAGATTGCGCATGCGATGCTCGCGTGCTCGCGTACCCTTAATCAAATATTCTTTGTCTTGAAGTGATTCGCTGACAATACTTATCGTCTTGTTTATGCATTAACTTAGTTCTGAAGCCGATGTTAGGTAACGGTATGACGGCACTAATTTCTTTTTACACGCCTATTGAATATTTCCCTGACAGTTTAATAGGCTGTGTAACCCACATTAATGATTACTGAGTGTACTTGCAAATGTTGGTACTTGTAACTACTAATTTTTTGTTTCATACTCAAGAATGTATCATTGTCGTTTTTTATCGGTCCCTATTGCGGTTGGTTAAGTGGAATTGTTTTAATGGTGTTATTTGAAAGGACATGTGATGGGATCCTTGTCTATTAATGAAAAAAAGCGTAACATCACACCTGTTATTCCACGTAGCAATAGGCAATTGCATACTTTTTGTACCTACATAATTTTTGTCAGTTATATTTAAGTTGGCTATTGTTTTAAGAGGTAAACATTTCTTTTTACGGTCAACAGCCGAAATACGCTTACTGCTCAAACAATCTCCTTCTAAAGAGGGGATTTACAAGAATCGCACTCAACGACTTACAGATTGCCTCCAATTTTAAGGATGCTGTGGTCTATTGCTCAATAATTAATCGCAATTTTAATATAATATATCATTGAAAAGTATATCATTTAACATTTTGATATCAGCAAATGCAATAATAGTATTAGCGTCAGAAAATAAGACTCGTACCGGCTTTCAATTCCTTATTTAAGTAATAGAGGTATAATTTTACAATCTAAGCCGAAACGATCGACCGAACTTTTTCGATTCCCGCCAAAAGTGTGTAACATCTAACATTGCCATGTTCTACGCTGTTTGCGTATCATCAAGAATGAGCTTCACTCAAATAATCTACTAATTAACTAAACTTACTTTAATTAATTAAACTCTTTTTGTAATAATAGTAAAAGTATTTAAATAAAATAAAAAAATAACTAACTTATTAAAACATCTACAAAATAATATTTTAATAATATCTAGCAAGTATTTTATTTACGAACATCATTTAGCAAGTGTTGCTATTGTATAAAAATATTATACTCTGCATCTATAACCTAACAATAGTTCAAGCTGAAGATCAAATTTGAAAGAATATTGTTCTTTAGGTAATAAATATTATCGGACAACAGCTTTTATATTAAAAGAGACATGAAAAAATAAACCTATACTATAAAAATATTGATTATAAACTCATGCATTTTATAGTCACTATAGTGTCATTTACATTCGTAAATTACATTTTTTAATTACATTAATGTCATATTGTGTTCATTACAATACTCAAGACTCATTGTAATTATTAATGTCATGATTTCAATGTCATGCTTTTATTTTTGCCGACATCTCTTTGTATATATGTTACCTACCTAATTAATTTATTGAACTGTATTTTCCGTTACAATCAAACTAAACAATAATTAATATATAAGTAATTAATTACCTAATTAAAATAAATATTTATTTCTTAGATACTAGCTTCTGCATGTGGCCTCTCCCGCGTTGCCGTGCCGAAAGTATCCTGTGTTATTCCAGATCATTATCTACTCTGTTCTAAATTTCACACCGATCCCTTCAGCCTTTTTGACGTGAACAGACAATACACACACTTTTCCATTTGTAATATTAGAAGGATTTTTTTAATGGGGGGAAAGTCATTGAATGACTGCTCCCGCCTGGGTGAGGCGGGAGGGAGTGTCAGACTCTTACCAACTATAAAAAACCGACTTCAAAAAACCAAAAACTAATAACAAACAAAAAGTCAAAACTAAAAAGCAAAAAATAACTATTATTAGTACCTACTAATAGGCTACCCACCCACTGATAGGTAAGAAGAAATATTTCTTAATAATAATCTGAGCTTTCAAAATTGCTTGTGAATAGTAGGTAATTGGTAAAAAGAATTAGCACGACTATATATGATGCTTACAAGCACTAACTTTATACTTGAGAGGGCCTTCCTACGTAGCCTTACGTATTTTACTTTCTACGACAATTTACTAAATCGTAAATCTTCAATAAGCATTACCTACGTGCTTTACTGTAACCTATGTAATCTTGATATCAAAATCTACTTTACTTACCCATCTGAAATAAATACATCAACTTTTACTTTTTTTAAACACAATAGGTAGACACGTCGCTCAAAAACTACAGACAATATGATTCACAAATTATTTCCATTCTAGATAAGTATTATATGATATGTCACTGACTACAAAATACTTAATAACGAAACTACATAATTTCAGCCATTCACATTGACTTACATAATATATGTATGGTATGTATATGTATGTGTGTAGAAATCATCATACAATACACATTTCAGTTGACCGTTACATAGTAAATACAAACAGACAAACATAAATAGGTACATAAAACCTAAATATAGACATTAAATACAATTCACCGCTTTATGAAATGTACTAGCATTATGTACAGTCGGTCACATAAGTAATATGTGTGGTATTATGTAAGATCACCATGAACGTTTGTTCCAAAACTTGTGTTGAGCAATGTACGCTGCGGAGCGTGAAAATGTAATGGCATGTGTGTATGACTGTTAATTTTCGTTCTTATATTGTTTAATATTCCAATGGGTCACATTATAGTCGACTGCACGATTGGCGCAGTGGCTGGGCTGCTTTGCAACGTGACACTCGCTGGTTCGATTCTTGTACGGAACAAATCTGAACCAAAAATTGTTATTACGGGTTTGAATATGATGTGTAAGGTACTTGTAAATACACTTACAAAATTAGAAAAATCCCTAGTGTATCTAAGGTCACGTTTGAAAAAAATACTTTTGTGTTGTTTGAAAACCGTTTTTATTTATTCTGCAAAAGAACACAGTTTCCAATAACTCCGTATGTAAAATATTTTTTTTTGATTCTCACTTATTTCACTACCTATAGGAAAATAGTTTAAACGAAATGTGATCAAACAAATAGACTTTTGTATACTTAGCATACGTTTTTGATTTATTTAACCTAAATTTTGTAAATTTAAGAATAATATTAAATTATAATATTTCCTCGTCTAAATAGGATGTTATAGTAACCAAACACAAATATACAATAAGTACTTACTAACTATACCTAAGTTTACCTTCTACTGAAAACCACAAAATGTTGGACTAAAATCCAAATAGGTATTATTTCATTTCAAAACGTTGTTGTTTCACATAGTTCCATAGTTAGGAGAACAGTTAGTAATTACACTAATTGCACGTGCGCGCACCTAAATCCTACTTTCCACAGCGATGTTATCTAACAGACTATGTTTTATGACTGAAAATTAATTAAACAGATTCTCAAATTGAAACTAAAATGAATGCTCACATAAAATCAAACAGCCACATGAGCATAAAATTGGTGTTTAGAAGCATAGCGCGACCGGAAACGGCTCAGACACGTAGAGCGCGCAACAAAATAATGAACAAAAGTCATTATAAGTGGCGAGATGGTCGCGATAACGCGGCGGTTAGAGTAAACGCGCTTTTTTACGTTAATTAAACTTACTTCTGTAAACGATGATGGTCTCATTATCTGCATTAAGCACCGCTCGCTGTTCGCAGTGCTTTTTACGCAACGCTGCGCGTGCGTCGAGCGCCCGCGCCTCGACCGACGCCAGCGCCGCAGGTTGCCGTGTTTAAAAGTCATTTGGACTATTACAGTTTGTCATACAATTTAAAACAAAATTCTCATTATAAAACAGAACAGAAAAATGTGACCGTTTTATAAAAACGTTTTAAACATGTATAAGTATTGTAGCGAGGCAAAAAAAGTTTCGTCAACATGCGACTGTCTTGAGAATTATCCCCCAAATAATGTCTCGTAAGTGATACGTGTTTGGGCGTGAGCAACGGCGGGCGGCGCGGGCGCAGGCCGCAGGGTCGCACGTAATAGCCGGTGACGGCAAAGGACACATGACAAAAACTATCCTCATTATCTTTTCTATGACAATTCTCCTCCATTTATAATGCTATTAATAAAATAATGGCCCGCAACCACAATAAGAATTTAATTCAGCATCAAACAGACATTAAATGTCATTTTATCAGTATAACCATGTTGTAATAACCGTTTTGTTATTTTTTTGATGGCAATATTTATTTCTGCATTAGAGTGTCATGCCGTTGGTGTAGTTGGTGTAGGTACAACCGCGTTCCTGACGTCGATTTATGTTCTATTGTTAAAAAGTGTTCATTGCATAATTGTATTTATTGTGATTACTGGCAGTGGCTGACTTCGACTCTTAAATAACTGCTTGTTGGTAACTAGGTTTTGCATTAGTACCGCTCGACTGTCTGGACGAAGACGGCTTGATTGATTTATTCGGGTACTTTATGTGTTAGTATTACGCATCACGTAAAAAGTGCGTAATGGATTTAAGTGTAAAAAATTAAAACATTTATTGTCTGTTATTAACGTTTAACACGCACAGAGCATGTCTTCATAACAGAACAATATTACGCCTTTATTTCTTTAAAGAGGAACTTGATATGTGCGATGTAGGTACTTGTACTAACTTATTTCCACTACTTATGGTTATTGTTACTATTAGTTAGATCTATCGAATATCAGTGTCATACTGACTCAAATTTTTCAATTCCCTAAATAATTAAACTAACAAGTTAATACTGAATAAGCATCTTATAAATCAATAAAGTGATAATTTCCATGATAATAGAATATAAACTTACATAACATAACATAACATCACGCCTTTTATCCCCGAAGAGGTAGGCAGAGGTGCACATAGAGGTAGATAACACCCACTTTTCACTAATTATGTTATGAGTCCCATGTAATAGAGGGTGAGCCTATTGCCATATACAGGGCACATTTCCAGACTCCGTGCTACTACTAAGAATTTTTAATAACCCAGTAATATTTTGCCCGACTCGGGAATCGAACCCGACCGTCAGTCGCACTTGCGACCACTCGGCCAACGAGGACGAGAATATAATTTTCTCCATCTAAAACATTATAATTATAAGCTGAAAAATTTTTCTAATTATTTATGAAAATTTTGTTACATGAGAGCCTGCGCATATTAGTTCCAATGCTTTATAAAGACAGACTGACATATAGACACTCACATATATGAAATGCTACTCAAAACTACCATTGGTTACTTAATTTTCCCGATCGATTCGGTTTGAAATACCTAATAAAACATCGCTCATGCTTATAAGGATGAGCTATATCGATAAACTGAAATTGAATCAAAATATGCCCTTTACTGTAATTGGTAGATATTATCTATAGTACTGTAATAGTTATTATATTACAGTATAATAACTCTACTGTGGCCAGACTGTATATCTAGGTCTGTAATAAACCATGACTGCCCATGGCCTACCTATGAAGCAACTTTTTGCATTAATAGCTTCACTTCACATACTATCGAAGGTTAGTTCTCATAGTATATGTTATACATGAATATATATAGGTATGTAGCTTGAGTAGGTAAATGGTAATTAGAGGATAGATATCAACCTAATACTACATAAAATGATTTTCATAAAAAATGCAATAACTAATTCTAGACTAGATAACTACAATGACGGAAAAACCGTTGATTAAATTCTAGAATTTTTAATTGAACACTCTTTATTAACTAGTTCTAGTTTTTCTTACACTCAAAATTACTAAACATTCATAAAAACGAGATATATAAAGAAGCAAATGATTTTAATCCTTCCACAAATTGTCACACTACGATCAAACTAAGACGAGAAACAAACCGGACAAGTGCACACAAAAACAATAAATTACAATGACGTACCACACAATCATATGCAGTGAAGCGAAATTTTCCGTTTACATTCAAATTCGTACATATCGAACGGTTGACGGTCTACGAAGACCAGAGACGAGGGGTTAGGGTAAACATGAAATCAGGCTACTTATTACCCAACCGCGTTAGTATGCATGGGCTGGGAGCCCAGAGCCCTGCATTATGCTGCTCCGTACATAAACGATGCCTCCATTTACACCTAACTAGATTCAGCCACCCGCACCCTTGAATGCAGACCAACTCAATTTAGATTTTATTACGTGACGTCATCGTACCGTATTGTTTACTTCAGTTTTATTGTTTGACTGATCGCTTTGGGATTGCCAATTGTAATTTATGGCATTATGTTGTAAGATTTTATTTGCTTTTTGATTATTTTATGAATGTACTGTAAATAGATTTTAATTTTAAAAAAGACGGAAAATTGTGATATGTTTTCTAAACAATTGTATCCTATCAGGAAATCAACGAATATTGTTCGTCAGCCTGCTTTCCTTTTTCCCGTAAAAATGAACCTATTACGTATGGTTGAAACACATTAACCGCCTAATGATACATCGTAACTGACAGTAATATCCAATTTATGAGCAATAGAACTGACATTATTACTAAAAATCGTGTCCATAAATACTGTAATTTCGATCAAAAAATTTTCGAAACGAGCCATTTCATTTTGACTTTCAAAAAAACATTAGAAAAAGGTTGACATTCCGTCATTTTCTCAGGGACATTTCTTGAAATTAAACTATTATTAGTTGGCGATCACGTCGTAGGATGCTTTTAATATTGAATTAGGGGAACCTGTGGTTACAGCGCCCTTAATCGGGCCTGCGGACGGCCCTGTTCGTGTATTAACGTTATATCCACAGTCGTGTAATGGCGTAAGTAATAATAAAGCCCAAATGACACAAAATATTGTCAAATTATAGGCTCTGAAAGCATGGGTAACCACTTACAATGTCTGCAGTTGATCCCCGCGTACCGTCCACATATTATACTCGTGTCCTTGTCAAGTTTATACGATGTAAATATTGGTATTGGTACTAATATGTATTTTGGCTAAGGTTCGTGGAAATTAGGAGTTGTTATTATTGATTTCGGCTAGAAATTAAGAAAGTAATGACAAATATTATTTAAATGTTAGATGATAGGATCTTCGATCAATCATTTTTATTGTGTCAATGTTTATGCAAGTCTAATTGAATTCTACATAACATTTATTATATAGGTACAATAGGTACACTTTAAAATATATTAACTCATTCCAAACATGTGCAAATATTATTTAATATTGTTATTTTTCTGCGATCGCTACCTGCACTACACTTAATTATGGCTATATGAATAGCTTTCCTTTTTGGGTGCTCGAAGGAGATACAGAAATGGCTGTGTCATATTATTTTAGTGGATGACGCCGATCGCATAACTAACAGCTGCAACGACTCCTCTCTGATTGTAGTGTTTAGTCTCGATACGAATCGATTTCATACGATTTGTATCGAATGATCCAATCGTAAGCTAATAGGACCGATTCTGGTATATTTTTCGGCTCTCCGACCGATGATTTAGTTCGTACGTGATGTGCTTACACGGAAAATAAATCGTTTGAATCGCATTATATTCATTCGTATTATTAAATGTTCGTTTCTGTGAGAATTTCTGAGTTGGCCTACGCATTGGAATGTACGGTGGCCCCATAAAAACTGAGTAGCAAAACCATTGAACGAACAAATTGCTTGCCTTTTGATGTTCAGTTATGATGAATTTGACTATTAAAATTTAATATCTGGTGGTTTATTGTCGATTCGAGTGTTACGAAGTATCGTTCGCTTTCTTTGTATACAGGATTAATGTTGCGTTACCGTATCATTAGACATTGTGAATATCATTCAAACTTTCGACTAATGTTTTATTAATATCTATCTGCAGAGCCTTGACCACACTGTCGAACATTATCAGTGTAGGATCATTGATTTATTGATATCCGAAGATTCATTGAAGGCTTCTTAAAAGAATTTATGCTCACATATAAATAAGGAAGTACGTCGAATTAAATAAACATAAAATGTTGAAAAAATTAATCGTCGTGTGAGTAAAAGTCGTAACGTTATCTGATATCGATAATTTGAATGTTTTACGGGACCAATTTAAATCCGATTTGTTTGTTCATTGAATGTAACATGGAGAGTATTATCGCACTCACACACTAAAGGGTCTAAAGTCAATTGTCAATTGGTTAATTAGTCTGTTTATTAGTCTTAAAACAAATTAATTTGAGGCGAGCGCGCCCATCTAATCTGTTTGGCGCCTCTTACGCACGCCCGTGTTCAGACTTAGCTACTATAGCTACAGAATTTTAATTATAGTTTGATGAAACTAGCGTTATGAAATGCGATTCCTACATTTTTAAATGTTTACAACAGGATTTCAGCATCCCTGACTATCCACGTGTTCTATTAAATTTATAATTTCATATTGGTTTTTTTTTCAATTATGGAATCCATCTATTTGGAACAGAATTTTAAAGGCAACAATTGGTGATCTCAATAAAAACTAATTATTAAATAATAAAAAATTGTCGGTCATGATCAAATTATTTTAATTAATAGTTTACTTGCAATGTTTTCATCGAAACTTTCCACAATGAAAATACTATAAAATCTATCCAAAAAAGCCATCCACTTTAGTCCCCCAATCAGACACTACTCCATCCGTCCGGTCTGGTCGAGGTGTCACAAGTCGGGATACAGATAACGAATACTAACTTATACCACATCTTAAAACCTTACAACACTTGTGATTTCAACCTTATTTTTCAAGCCATTAGAGTCGATACATTTTTATTGATGATAAATATAAGTTTGTATAGCTAAAGGTACTTAATGATACCTGCTTGGGTCCGATGACATCACAAGCAGTATTGTAAGTGGAGAGATAAGAATAATTCAATAGGTACCAAGGACCTTGATGACACAACGTTTGAGTGGTGGTTTTCATTGATTTAATCGATGTTTGTACGTTTACGTGTTCTCTTAAAAGGCGTTCCTCAATGGAGGTGCCGATAAGAGGGACTTTTGGGTTTAATTCAATTGTTGTTGGTTGATATCGTTGTGGAGTAAAGCTGTAAAGGTCCTATACTATATGCTTGTAGATTAATTCATTGTAATGAAAGAATGGTAAAATAGGCTGAAAAGCTAAGTTGCATATATGTAGGTAGTAACATAACTATGTTTTATTTTAACGCAGCTGTTATTTTTAACGCAGCTTATTATTTGTTATTGTTGCGGTAACAATCAATCCCTCAGATCCACACGAGACACAATGTATTTTCTATTATGTCTCATATACCGGAGGTTAAAATATCTAACGAAGTGAAAGTTGATATCCAAAAATGACATTTTTAAGGATTTAAATAGGTTGGACTATCTTATTTATACTAACATATCGAAAACGCCACAATCCCAAATGCCTTATCTACCACAAAAACAAATCACTAAATCATACAAATTATAAATCAAATAACCACAGCACAACTTAGAGGTATCTTCACAATATTTGTCATTCCATTAAAAGCACAAAAACTAAAAATTTGCTTCGAAATTCGGCGTTCGAGTGTCAAAGTTACGTCGAAATGATCCCGTGCAAATAAAACTAACCCTACCGAGTTATCGTCAGCCAGAAAATGGGCAATACCATGTTTGGCTAAGGTAATCAAACGGGGAACATTGTCCTATGTCAACAGTTAACGTCGGTACCTATAAATCGATTGTGGCGCCCTCTGAGATACAGTGGTACGCGATTGGAAACCGAGAATCGAATGCAAATTTACATTTGCCAGCATTAGATCAGGGATATGATGTGGAAAGGGTTTATTGATGAGCTTAGAATATGAACCGAACAATATTTACCAAATGACCATTAGTATGTTAATTTGGTATTGTAGCAAAACGAAATAAAAAAATATTCACCGAGATCTGTTGTCGTAAAACAAAGCAACATTAAATATGAATTAATCACATATAGGAACGTGTAACGCGAGTACAAAATAATAATTCGTTCTGTTATATTCTACTACACCTAATTTAGTTCCTTGAAACCGAAGGAAAATCCCACATTACACGTTATTGCAAACTTTGAATCAGATATAAATAGAGGTAATAACTGTAAGCAGAAAACAATATATCCTTAACAATATGTATTACTGCATAATTACTAATCAAAAATGATTTTGATATGGAAAATTACTTCTAAGTTCCATATTGTGGTTGACTTGAATCCTAATAACAAATAATAGTTTCTAAGGCCAATGCAATCATGCGAAATCATTATCCACAAACAACATTAGATTGCTTGCAATTTATAAAATGTGGTTATCTAGGTAATTATCCATGTCAGAGTATCTATGTACCTATTTATCTGTGTGCATAATACATTGTAATTTACTGACTAATATATAGCAAATCATACATAGGTAAAGACAGATGCAAGGATATAAATGTAAGGGCGTCTTCCCACGAAGGTCGTAAATAAAAAGTGACATCAAATAAAACGAACCGATTCAACGTACCTGCCTGCCATTCACAAAACATAAACAAATTATCGAAAACAAAAAAGTCAATCGTAATTTAACTTCTCCAATTCATTCTACAAATTAGTCGAAACACAAAAACCCATGAATGAACTCTAAACAATCCCAAATGATCATTTAGTGCCGGAAATGATCCGTTTGGCAAATAAATCAAAATTGCACTAGAATACATAAACGCAGCGATTAGTCGGCGCTTGCAAAGGATCCGGTGACGATGCGCATGCGACCGCCTATTTATTAATTTCTCGAGAAACCAGAGGCGGGTCCAACCACTCTAATTGTGCCTAATTTGGGACACCATGCGAGTCAGCCTGCGGACTGCTGAGGACACGTCCCCTCAGGCAATATTCGCTGATACAACTTAGTTTTTATTGAACTAGCAATATTTCGTTCCACGTTAATTTAAATGATGACAGACAAGTCTAATTGATACGCAGAAGTTACTTGAAATACTTGGTGGCAAGAAACTGAACTAACACAACACAAGTTTATCAAAATATCCTAATTATGAAGATGTGTGGATGTCACTAATGTCAGTGAACCTGTCCGTCGGACTCCGGTCAGTCCGAGTGACACGACCAGCGACACTACAACTTTCAAATGTTTGTCACACGCAACAGCCCATTCATAAAATGCTAATGCGATTAGTTCCGCATTGTTTTTGCTAAATTTATTGCCCGGAGCGACAAACCAACCAGCCTGTTCAACTTATGCCATTAATTTTATAATTAACACCTGGCAAAAACATTTAATATGAACACATTATGCTAATGAATATACGTCTTGGGACGCGACAACTAACAACATTACACTACAGTTTTTATGACATTCTCATACATTTATTACCTAACTACGTTCGCGGCGAGGTGTTAATGGATATCATTTGGCTCACACGTAACATAAATAAGTAACTACGAACGGTCATCGGGACCCGATATCTCTTAAGTGAAATGAAAACGGATATCCAAAATTGGTACAATAAAACGCTTAGGCACAATAGGTTTATCGCGTCCACTTCCTACAGCCGCTCTAATAACCAAAACAAACAACAGCGACCAACACAAAGGGAGGCAAATAAGTCCAAAAAGTGCTAATATAAAAAAGTGTGCCCGTTTTTATAAGGCAACGAGTAAGTGTGAGGTCGGAGCGAGGAATGTTGGCGCCTGTCTGAGTACGTATACCTGTCCGTTTATCAATGGACCACGGACAATAAGAAGAAAAAAATGTGAAAGAATATCAAAAAAGCGCTTCATCAAACCGATGCGTCCGGCAAGGGTTGTCGCTTCGCTATCGACGGTTATCCGTCCGTTACTGTCATATTATAATGCGCCCACGAGATCATAAACGACGTCTTTGTTTAAATTACGATATATTAGTGTCTGCAGCTCGGTAATTACTCAAAACGATACATTTAATCCGGTAACCTGTACAGCCTGTACCGTCATACATGCATGGTACATTAGCATAGCTCGGTGCACATACCGAAATCGGAGTAAGATATAGGTAAATCTTCGGCCTACGCGATTCTCTTGTAAATATCAATACAATTTCTGTATGAAAACAGAATAGAATTCTACATTCCGCGAGCGACGTCAACAATAAGTTTTCGACATTGTCGCGTGTAGGCTCGCCACTCGCCACCCCGACGCGGGGCGACATAAATATCCCGAGTAAAGCCTAACACAACTCAAGATGAACACGACAAAACTGATAAGGCCCCGCCACGCTCGCCAGAGACATCCCAATTTAGTGCCGGCCCTAAGATAACGCTATTATACAGCTTTTAACTATACGAACGATACGCTAAATGTGTTAAAATCAACTTATTGTGTGTGTTTTAAGGTAAAAGAATGTGTCAGCGGAGTGGTCACCTGCGCGGATGTTGCGTGGGCTAAATGAAATGGCTAACAAATAGATATTTATTGGTTTTATTTGTGAATGTTTAAATGGCAATTTAAATGCGAAACGTTAAGATGTCGTCCATTCCTTTGCCTTTTGCGTGAAGACAACAAATTAACATGGCGTATTATTGAAATAGTTTTTCCTTTTAAGTTCTCATTGGCGTGTCGATGGCAATCTAAATTATGGGAGCTTAGAATTCAAATTGCATTGTCAAACATGATAGTGTTGTTCTCACTTGTCTTGTAACCTGCATCAAGTGTGAATCTTGGTGTGATATGTTCTGTGATTTATAGAATCATGTCTGACTTAACTATCACACCCTTTCATCTACATATCGCTCCCGTTACTACAAGTCTAACATAACTGCGATAAAGATGAGTCACTGTGATTGTTTCGGTGTGAGTTTTTTTATTAACATTAAGAACAATAAGACAAATCAGTTTTTCAGGTGTCCCTGACCTGACGATGTCCAAACAGACGCGCCTTTAAAAACACCTTGATGCTTTTATAGACATTTTAAAAATCAGCAATCCTAATCTATAGCATATCCATCCAGATCATATAGCAGATGATTGGCAGGCCACAACTGCGTTTTTTTCGTAGCTGTCTGCCTCACACAGGAAAACTGTGGAATGATCTGTCGTCAGAGATATTTTCGAACCGATACGACCTTCAAACCTTTAAGAAAAGAGCGTATTCCTTTTTAAAAGGCCGGCAATACACCTGTGACTTCTCTGGTCTTGCGGGTGTCTCTTTCTCTTACCATCAGGTGATCCGTCTGCTCGTTTGGCTACTATTCCATAAAAAACCTAAATACCGGTCTTATTATCGCAATCATGACCCCTACTACCTATATGCATCCATTTGAAATACTCAATACCATAAACCAACCAAACCGAACTTTCTTTCACATAATATTTCCTACACTATATCTGACACAAGTTTTAACCGGAAACCGTAAACGTTCTGTTATCTATAACGCATCTGCATTTTAATGTTTCATTTTATTACTTGTACTGTCAAACAGTTAAAAAATCGTATATCAGTTTAAAACATAAAATGCATTTCTGTACCAACCTTTATAGTCATAGATATGTACCTCTCTAAAACTTTTACTTCTGATAGGAAACTAATTTGTCTCGATTATAATATTCTTCTAATTTACAGCTGTCAAATATATTAGATTAAATACAAATATTAAATGAGCCGATGAAAGCATTAAATGTATGAGTATTTTTTGCAGATAACTTTCATAACCGTTCCTTATTTATGTAGGTAAATAGAAAGTTAAATACTTGAAATAACTTTGCTAGTAATCTATCACGGATACCATAATGGAGGCTGATCGACCGAGAGGAACAAGTCACTAATTTATTCAATGAATTACTTAATTAACGATATCGGCAGACATGCCCGTGCCAAACCAGAACTTTTGACTTGAATCGAATGACTAATTAATGTAAATTACTCTTGAGCATTGAGAAAAACAGAATTTATATTTTCTAAACACGAGTTTACTATTAACTTATTCGTGTAACATAGCTGTATGGAGATTTTTGAGATAAAATTAGTATTATTTGTGTTAATCTTATGTATCTAAAACAGATGGTATCTTTCTATTTAATTTATTTACGAGATGAGACAATGTAAAATTATTTAAAGATAGTTTTAGTTTATATAATATTTGTTTCAGCATAATCATCTAAAACACATATTTTAGTAATATCACATAAAACGTCAAAACACGTGATGTGATACAGGGTCGAGGTAAGCGCCGTGTGCGTCCGCCGAAGCTCGAATTTCCGTTTAACTAATTGAGCGAAAACGACACAACGAACGCCATTCAGCGTGGAACTAATGAATGGCCCTCGAAAAAGCCAATTTGTAGTTTTTTTAACACTTCAATTTGTGCCGTAAACCCCAAAAAAGGCTCGACCAAAACCACAATCGAATTAGTGTCCCTTGTTCCGGAGATTAGAGGACTGTCCACCTCTTATCTTGGTCGTTCGTTATTTTATTGGCTTGTATAGAGTAAGTCGATAAACACGACGCATAATGGCCCATAATGAATCGTCCTCGCCAGCGGTTTGACTAATCATAAAGGTTTTATGGGTGTCGTTTCTGAATACTCGCTTTATGACGCAGTGCTGGCTCTCCACACTGTTCGCCGACGCAATAGCGCATTTGTTGTATAAACAGACCATAAAACCATCACCAAAACATTATTCAATCTAAATTGGTAAAAGTACGATCCACTTTAGGTCTTTTTATTATAATCTATTTAATTTTTAATTAATACAGCACGCAGATCGTGTTTACCGTAGTAAACATTAAAAGTCAGTCTACGTGCACCCAACTCCAGATGAAACCATTTTGTGATACATTATCATATTTAACCTCAGCTTACAAAAGCATTATATTCTGAATGTGTTACATAAATTAACGACGTGTAATTAAAAATTATTGCTGTGAGCTATTATCTTTGCATAAATAATTGCTCATAATAAGACACATTAATATCAAAAACTGGAAAAAAACATCACGAAGACATGAATTACTGGATCTACGATTCGAGAAATTGATAAAGATAATGTTTAAAATATGAAATTAGATACGCTCTAAATATCATTTATTGCTACAAATTACTCTTGTAACCGTTTTCTGTACATCAGTATAACAACAGGCGAACAAAAAGAATTGTAGTTCCGAAACGATCGTAGGAAGACTCGACAATAGGTGACACAGATCGCTAACGGCCGCGCGGCCGTCCCACAACACTGGCCACATATAACGAGACACATTAGTATCATATTAATGAATATAAAATTATGTACAAACCGCGTAAAAGAGCTATTCATAAGTCGAATTAAAAGTGAATTAAAATGTCTGAAATGTCAAATTGCGAGGACATAAGGCTTATTAGTGACGAATGTTAGACGCCGCCTGTCACACCGGACTGTAAGGAAATTGATTTTCAATGATATCGATTAGACGTAACTGACTGATGACTTTACAACTTTCTTCAAGGTGTTTGGTATTCATCACTTAGATAGCTGACGTGATATTTAAAATTAATGGTTGGTAATTATTTTGGAACTTTTGTCTGCAATATTTCAATGTTTTAAGGCGTTATATCGTGTCGATCTAGTCATCTTTAACGTGACTAGTGACCTAAAGGTCATGATAGACATTCAAATTCGTGTGTTTTAGAAGTTCTCATAGCTTATAATCATATCAGATTCAGATACTGTAGGTCTCTTCCCTTCTAAAAAGTCAGCATTCGTCGTGTCACTATAAGATGACCTCGTTTAGCACAGTGAAAACAGTACAGTTACTCATTCACAACTAATTGCAATCTAAAACACAAATAAATAAAAAGTTTAACATGAATAATGTTCCATAGAAGTCTATACAAAAAATCTCATTCACATTTCACACCTTGCAATCACGGTGTGACACGCAGTCACGGTATTGGAACGACCATTCTCGTGAAATAGATGCCGCTCGCTCGCTTTGCCACTAATGACTTCCTGTATTTTTTCATATGCCAATTATTTCCCGTGGGTGAGCAAGCCGAAGACAACATTGTTTTTTACCGATTCTTGTCTCAAGTCGATTTCAATTTAATTCACCGAATATTTTGGAACCTCATAACTCTATGATTATAACTTAACAGTTGTTGTTTGCAATTTGCAGGGTCTAATCGTCATTTTGGATGTTATAAAGTTAATGAACCTCTCGTTCTCAAAGATATTTTACTATTACTTCTTCCGATAGCTGTAAATTATTCTCAAGCATAAAATCTCGTTGTGGGTGAGAGTTTAGATAAGGAATATTTTATATGAGATATACCAGAGCAGCGTGCGCCTCTACTATCTTTATGAATTGAAATGTCGATCTGCTCATGTGGCCTGATATCTTAACAATTGAGTGGGGAATGCGATCGCCTAATACTGTATCTGTTTAAAACACGGTAAATGAATTATAATAAAACCGTGGCGGGCATCATCGGAACAAATGTGTTGTACATGTCGCCGCCCACGCGCGCCGCTATGTCGCGCTCGCCACACTTTTTATGTAGCTACATTTTCTGCGTCTTTTAATAAATAGTCATATTTATATAAATATTATATACTCTTTATAACGTAACTTCAATTTATGAAAAACACTAGCTTTTACCCGCGGCTTCGCTCGCGTCACAAAAGAATAAAAAGTAGCCTATGTGACATATACCAATACACACAGCGCCATTTATACCAATACATTTGTTTTTCCTCGGGAATATCAATATTTTCCGGGTTAAAAATTACCCTATTATTAAATCCGGACTTCTAACTTTACGTCTGCAAAAATTCAAAGCAATCGGTTGAGTAGTTACAGCGTGAAGGTGGAACAATATAAACAATATATAATGTTCTTTTTGTTTCTCGTAGCTTATTTTAACAGACTCACTGACAGTGGTTGCAAGTATAATTATCATAATATTATGATTTTTACAGAAAACTTAATAAATAGACAAACGGTTTTAGAAGGAAAGAAGCCTTTTAAAATACGCTACGAAACAAAACGAGCATTTAAAAAATGTCCTACTTACCTACCTTTATAAAATATATTGAAGTACAAATACTTGTAACACATGTCGCAAACAATGAAAACGGGCGTGACTGGAAACATTAAGGGCCCGAAGCTACGGAAGATGACATTATAAAAATCCAAAGCAATTTACTTGCAAATGACAAATAATTATACGAATTATGTATAGGTATGATTATGGCTTGTTTGTGGAATTATTTGCGATGCGTAGTGGCGAAGTGCGCACGTTTCGCTAAGTATTTAAGGGTGGGTTAGACCGCAAACAATTATGCGTTATAGGGGAGCAATGAAATGACATGCGGTCGAGTGAAGTCGGTCTTGTTAAAACACGGGCAATGTTCCGCCATTTGGTGGCAGTTAGCTGTAATTTTGACTCGATAACGTCGAATTAGGACTCGTGGTTGTAACTTGATGTGGCTGTTTTATATAGACTTTTATGTTTCAAAATACAAATGTGAGAGAAATTGAGCCAAAATCCAAACTGAAACCGTGAATTTTGGTAAAAATTACCATATTCGTAGTCGAAGCACTCGTCCTTTATGAAAATTTCAGAAAACAATAATAGGTATTATTACATAATTTAAATAAATAAACCTATGTAATTAAAATAAATCTATTTATTAAATAAATATAAAATATATCTCTTTAAAATAAATCTAAATAAATAAATAAACCTAGATCACGCATTTAGTACACACATATATGTAAAATGTGTATCAGTTTGTGTTTTTTTTTTTTTTTTAAGGGGGGAAAATCATCGAATGACTGCTCCCGCCTGGGTGAGGCGGAAGGGAGTGTCAGACTCTTACTGACTAAAACCACCCCGTTCCTTCTCCTGCACGTCGAGCCGGAGCCCCGGTTACCCGTTAGGTTCTCCGCGACCCCGAATCGGCATCGGCCCTATTGGGCCCCATCTGTGGTGGTCTGATGGCTCTTTGAGGCGCGCGCGGAACGCTACGCGCCGTACGCTCGGGTCTGTTTCTGGTCGGACGGGGAGCCACCCATGCTCGCCGTCCGCAGGCCCGCGCTTACGGTGGCCGGAGATCGTCCCGCGATCCCCGACGCCCGGTGTGTCCTTCGCGATGGCTGGGTTGCGAGGAGGCAGCGCTTCGCTGCCTCACGCGTCCCGCCTCCTCCTTAGCTAGCATGACTGCTTCGCAAAAGGAGGAGACGGCATCCCAGTCCCCCTCGCTCCGCATCATGGCCTGCACTAGGCCCGGACGCGAGAGGTCGCCATCGCCGATCACTTCCCTGAGGGCACGGCGGTGCTCAGCCCACGCAGGGCATTCCGCTACGGTGTGTTCCACCGTGTCCTCAGGGCGGTCCTCGCAGTGATGACACCCGGGCGTTTCCTCCCGCCCCATCAGACACAGGTACCTCCCGAAACTTCCATGTCCGGTGAGGACCTGCGTCAGGCGGTAGGTGAGGACGCCGTAGCGTCTCTCAAGCCACTCCTCAAAGAGGGGACTTACCGCTGCAATGGCAGCGAGCCCAGCCCTCGGTTGCGACAGTCGTTGCTGCCATTCCGCCATGAGATCGCGCCGGAGCTCATCCCGCCACGCACTTATCTGGCGCGGCAGCGGAGTTTCGCCCCGGCGACGTGCCTCCGCGCGCATGTTATACACGCGCGCGAGCACCTTCGCCTCCAGATCCCACGGCGGTAATCCGGCAAGGAGGTTCGCCGACTCCCCAGCGATCGTGCGGTATCCGCGGATCATTCGGATCGCCATGACCCTCTGTGACTTGAGCAGCGTCCGAGCAGGACGCCGCAACAAGTTCGGCGCCCAAACAGGGGCGCCGTAGAGGGCCATGGACCGCACGACCCCGGCGTATAACCTCCGGCAGGAGGCGTTTGGCCCCCCGAGGTTGGGGAGGATGCGTTTGAACGCAGCCCCCGTCCTCTCCAACTTTGGAGCCAAACGTCGGAAATGCTCTATGAAGTTCCACCGACTGTCGAGGACGAGTCCTAGGTACTTCATCGCCGTCTCGACGCCGATGGTAACCCCTCCCGCCGTTATTTGGGACCCACCCGGAGGTGGCGCGTTCCCGCGGCCATGAAAACACATGGCCTCGGACTTGTGGAGCGCCACCTCGAGTCCCAACTGCCGGATTCTTTCAACGACTGTCGCAACCGCTGTCGCCATTAAGTCGGCCGCCGCCTGGTGCGACCTCCCGTGCGCTAGCACCAGCGTGTCGTCGGCGTAGCATATTGTGCTAACGCCGTTCGGGAGGTCGGTGCGCAGCACCCAGTCATAGCCGATGTTCCACAGGAGCGGCCCCAGAACCGAACCCTGTGGAACACCGCGTGACATCTCTCGCCGGTTCCACTCGCCCCGGTGACCGGGGTAGCTGACGGACCTGTCCGTCAGGTAAGCCTCGATTACACGACGGAGGTAGGTAGGCACCCGATGATATCGGAGTGCCTCCAAGATGCAGCTCCAGGGCAGGGAGTTGAAGGCGTTGGCGATGTCCAGAGACACCGCCACTACGACCTTACCCCTGGACACTGCAGTCCCCGTCGTGAGGTCTCTAACGCGCATGATGGCGTCCACCGTGGAGCGCCCTCTGCGGAAGCCGAACTGGCCGTCCGACAAGTCCGGCCCAATGTCCGTCAGGTGCGCGACGAGGCGGTTCGAAATGATTCTTTCGAAGACTTTCCCCACCTCGTCGAGCAGCACTATGGGCCGGTACGCGGACGGAGAGTCCGCAGGGCGCCCCGTCTTCCGCACGAGGACCAGTTTGCCCGCTTTCCAGAGAAGCGGGAACTGGCCTCTCTCCAGACATGCGCTGTAGAGACCAATCAATCGAGGCCCGAGAGCCTCTGAGGCCAGGACCCATGCCTTGCCATGCAGGCCGTCGGGTCCTGGGGCGGTGTTCTTGGCGCCCATCCGGCGCACCGCCGCTCTCAATTCTGCCTCGGTCACCTCTGGGACGATGTCATCGTCGTCGTCGCTGTAGCCCGCGTCGGGCACCGCAGGGGGCGGAGTCATATACGGAGGGGTGAAGCCCCTCCACAGTCGGGGGAACAGGGCGCCAATCACCTCCTCCAAGACTTCTGGCCGGAGACTCTGAGTGAGGGGGAGCCCAAGCACGGAGCTTGTCGCGTACCATCAGGTACGGGCGTCCCCACGGGTCTCTATTCAGAGTCCCCAGCATCTCTCGGCGGGCCTCCTCCTTGGCCCGCAATATCTCCGCCTTGAGGAGGGCCTTCGCCGCCCTGTATCCCTCGTATAACTCCGCCTCTCTCGCCTCCGCATTAGGAGGACGGATACGGCGCCTGCGGTGCCTAGTGTACTGGCGTCGCGCAGTAGTGCACGCCTTGCGCAGAGCCGCCAGCTCTTGCGACCACCAGTACACCTGGCGCTTCTGTTGCCTCGACCGGATCCGGGGCATCGCCACGTCACAGATCCTGGACATGGCGTCCTGGAGCCACTTGGCCTCATCGTCAACGTCGGCAGGCCTGACCGGTGGTATCACCCAGGCCTGCACGATGGCGGCTTCCAGGAGCAGCTCCCGGTCCAGCTGTTTCAGCGCCCAACGCGGGCCACATGGGGCCTGTCTGACCGGCGGGTCTGCGGACTCGGCGGAGACGTCGAACCGGATATACCGGTGGTCGGAGTACGTCTCCACCTCCTCCATGACGCGCCAGCCAACAATACGCGGTGACAGAGCAGGGCTGGCGAACGATGTCCACCACCGACTCGCCCTGCATCCGCACACACGTGGGGACAGAACCCCGGTTCAGGACGACTAGGCCTGTCTCAAGGGCCCAGTCTTCCACCATCCTACCCCGGACGTCGGTGAACCGGGAACCCCAAGCCAAGTTTTTGGCGTTGAAGTCCCCGAGGACGAGCACGGGGAGGGAACGGAACCCGACGACGACAGTGACCAACTCCCTCAAGGAGTTGTGGAACTCGGCGAGAGTTCGGTTCGGAGAGAAGTACACGCCCACCACAGCGAGCTCTCCGAACCGTGCTGCGACACAACCCCGGCCTCTTTGAGCAGCCTCAAGAGTCGGGGTACCGGCGGCGGCCGACGAGATGATGGTCACCGAGCCGTCCAGGTCCGCCACCCAGTGATCCCTGGGCAGGACAAAGTACGGCTCGGAGACCACGGCGACATTGATCGACCACTGCGCCATGCTCTGGAGCAGGAGATCCTGAGCAGCGGCGCAGCGGTTGATGTTCGCCTGGAGGAGGCGGAATGGGGCCATTATTGGCAGTCCATTCCGATCTCCTCAGTGGCGGCAGCGGCGACTGCGGTGGCAGTGGCGGCGGCGGCGGCGGAAACGGCAGGGGCGGCGGAGGGCCTACCTTTGCCCTTGGGTTTGGCGGGAGGGGAGCAGCCTTGCTCCCGACCCGGTGATTGGCCGGCTTGCCAGCCGCCGCACATGCATTGCAGTGCAGCGGGGCGGAGCACGAGCCGGCCTTGTGACCGGGCCGACCGCAGCGGAAGCAACAGTCGCTGCGGTCCACCTCCGAGGTGCATTTGACACTCACGTGCTCCCCCACGTGACAGCGGTAGCACCTCAGAGGCCGGGTCTCGAGCAGCTTGACCTGCGCCGAGACCCATCCCACCAAGAGCCTTTTGCCCTCCTTCAGCTTCTTGGCCGCTGTGACGGGGCAGCTGACCACAACAGTGCGCAGCCCCGAGTTGTCCGGCGGATGGCGCCTGCCTTAACTTGGTCAGCAGGGCACCCTCCCGTCCTGGCCACAGCGGCCACCACCTCACTCTCCGTTACGGAGTCGTCCAGGCCCAAGATCCTGACATCCAGGCATTTGGTTGGCCTGGACACGCGGGCCTCGTCCGCACCGAGGCACGCCCTAAGCCTCTCGGCCAGGGCGTCGGCCGATGGGCCGCTGGTCGCGCCGGGGACCTCCAAAAGACGGGCTCCGGTAGCGGTCACCTTGACCGCGAACCCGTCTGGCGCCCCGAACTCCGCAGGAGATACCGCCCCCTTCAATTTGGCGAGGACGTCGCCGTAAGTGACGCCCCTATTGACCGCCTCGGGCTGCAGCGTAATCACTACAGCCGCGGTCTTAGGGGCGAGGAGCAAGGCAGCAGCGCGTTTCTCCCTGCGCTGCTGCTGCCGTCGCTGCCGCTGCGCCTTTTGCGGCGCTTCCGGCCCTCCCTGGCGACTCTCCTCGCCTCGCCGGCGATTTGCCACCCGCCGCCGTCCTCCGCTCGCGGGGCGGGTTCCACCACCGCTGCCGCAACTCCAGCCTGCCGGGCTGGAGCGCCTCTCCTTCCTTGCGCCCTGCGGGCGCTGGCGCCGTCGGCGCAGCTGGGGTCTGCGCCGGCGGGGGCGCCGAGGCCCTCGCTGGGGCAGCCGGTCGCGCCCTTGCCGGCGGTTGGGAGCTGCGGCTAGCCTGACCCGAGGTCGAAGGCTTGGCCGCAGCGGCCGCGTACGACCGCGGGACCGCGGGGGCGACCTGACTCGCCGCGAGTGGGGGGCGCAAGAGCCTGCCCTCCAGCACGTCGAAACGTCGCTGGAAGGCAGCCAACTCCGCCCGCAGCAGTCCGACTACGTCGGCCTCCGCCGGGGGCTGGGGGCGACTGCCGCGAGCAGCGGCGAGCTCGGCCCTGGCCGTCCGCAGCTCGGCCTCCAGAGCCGCATTGGAGGCCGCCAAGCGCGCCAGCTCTCGCCGCATCTCGGCCAGCTCGGAGCGCACCTTTCCCGCAGTGGGCACCGCACACTGCTCCAAGGCCGCCTCCGTTATGTGGCCGCCGCCGCCCTGAGGAGGCGGAGCCTAACCGGCTGGGATTTCCCCATCGCCAGCTTGTAGAGCTCCGCCGTGATGGCCTGTTGGAGGCCCCCGGAGCAGCTCTCGCTCTCAGAGCCGCGCTCGCCCTCCGACATCTCCACGCCGGACATCTCGGCCGCAGAGGACTCCGACGGGCAGCGCTTGAGAGAGCCCTGCCCTCCGCGGCCAGCTGCTCGGCTGACTCCGCGCAGGCAGCTGGTGCCGGTTTCCGGCGACCGCTGCCCTTGCCGCCCCTACCCCGCGCGCCGTGGGGACCTTGGGGGGAGGCGCCTCCTGAGCGCCGGAGGACGGGGACAAACTGTCCTCCTCCAGCCTGGGGCGTTTGAACGTCCCCGTCGCGCGGCGGCGTGAGCCTTTCGAGCTCACGCTCAGCCGCTCCGCCAATGTTGTGTCGGACTCTGAGTCCGACCCCTTCGACTAGACTCCCGTGTGTGGGGCCTGCTGGACGAGTCCAGCGCCCCACCACGAGTCCCGGAGCCACTTGGGCTCCCTTCTCCTGCTACTGCAGGCGAGCCAAGCTCACCCGCACTCTCCTCCTCCGACAGTTGTGGTTTTGTTTTTGGTTTTTGTAATTTCTCCATACAGTTCCCACGAGTATGGGGGAAATATTCGGTCCACCCAGGCAGTGCCCCCTGTACCTGGGTAAGTGTTCGTTTGTTTCCCAACTAGAGGTTCCACTGGTCCCCTAGCTGGGGGTGCGCTCGCGACTGACACTACTCCTCAGCCATGCATACTCTCGCCGCGCACCAGAACTTAGTATTGGAGGAATTTTTTATAGAGGTTATCTTCCTCGCGGTCCGGGCGACCAAGCCAAGACCCTCGTCCCGTTCAGAGTCACAAAACATGACCGTGATCTCCTTACGGATTACGATATCGACGGCTGCAATCGGGGACAGCTTGTGTCCCGATGCTGCTCGCTGGCAGGGTGAGTGCACAACGAGCACCGCCTTTGCCTCTCCGCCACGCTCTCTGCTATGTCCAGAGAGACGGGCGGAGAAACACCCCTCGGAAGCGCGGGCTATGAGCCTCCGCACACAGCCCGCCGCCTCCAGAACCCTATCGGGTTCGCCCGCCCAGTCCAGAAGTCTGCTGCGGGCGACAGTCACTCCAACCCTATCACCCCCGCTAGGGAGACTGTCGCCCGCACCCAGGGTGCACCACGGGGAGGTCTTCTGGCACCGCACCCCATCAGTTTGTGTATTAAAGTGTGCTGATGATTGCTGTGTATGATTTGTTTGTGTATTCAAGTACCTATGTTAATAAGTGCTGATAATTTAAGAACTGAATTTCAGATATACAAAAGCTAAACCAAGCTTTAAGCTACAATCGACACGAACATATAGCGATTATGTACAATATTCACATAATATGGCACGTTTAATGCGCGCCCACAGCGCATGCGCGAGCGACGCGCGCGCACGTCCCCGCAATGAAGAGAGCCGGCCCAATCGTTGATACGTGACCAATGTGCCTATGATTCAGGATAATGGTAGACTATGCTATGGTTGTCACGCTGAAATAGGCCTCTGATATGTACCTAACCTACATAGAAACACCTATCCTTCATCTCTCATAAACAAACAGTCTTTCTCAATCATTTACGTGAGTGAACCGTTGTTTATAACTAACTAGCTTCTGCCCGCGACTTCGTACGCGTAATCCCATTTTTTCCCGTCCCCGTTCGTGATTTTCGGTAAAAAGTAAAAAAAAAATTTTGGTCAAAAACTATCCTATGTCGGTCTCCTGGCTCTAAGCTACCTCCCTACCAATTTTCAGCCAAATCTATTTTGCCGTTCTTGAGTTATAAGTGGTGTAACTAACACGACTTTCTTTTATATATATACCTCTAGATACATGCAACAACTTATTTGAAAGACCAATCTTACAGTTTCAATCGCCGTTAAATACTTCATTTAAGTCTTTTAAAGGTGATATATTAGTTAAACTAGTAATTAGGTATTTTGTAACTTTTAGAAATAGGTACCTACCTATAGTAGAAACGAATACACGAGTACACTTTGCCCTATGTAATACATAATTTTCTATTTTATTAGTAACATGAATATTGTATCTTCAGAACTTCAGGCATTGAATATGACACGCAACCCTAGCCTCAGGAGAGATAGTATTAAATAACCTAAGGCAATGTATTAATATGTGTAAATGCCACGTTAATTACATGAAATTGTAAACTAAATGTCGCTCAGTAATGCTACGATCTGTTCCTCTACTGACCTAATATAAGGAGAACAATTTGTAGATCATTGTAAAGCATTTGATACTGTATACCTAAATAACTAAATAAATACTGTAAGACATCTGCTTATAATATTAAAAAAACACACGAGAAACATGAGTATCTACTTATACATTCCAACTATTGGAGAGGAAGTTAGGGAGTTCCGTAAAAAATATAAGACTAGGCTTGAGTCACTCCTCTCGCCTCACCCGGGCGAGAGAAGTCATTAAATGATTTTCCCCCTCAAAAAAAAGGTTTTAGTCACAGACTAATGATCTGGCAAGAGACCTACTCAAAATGTATGGCGGCTAAAACGTGGGCAATTTGATTAGAGATAGGTACTAACTGATACAGTTATCGAAGCAGGAAAATTGTATTCAATGGAATACCTCCACAAACGCTTATTAATTTCACATCTGATTATGGCTCGAACGACTGATTGCAGATAACAGATGGTGATAAAAAAATCAAAGAGACGTAATGTTGTAACCAAGTTGAAAAATCTACTGAAACAGCTTCATTGAAGAATGGGACAGTTCTTAAGACAGAGAAAAATGTTACTGAAGGTATCTGTCTGAAAATTGAAACAACATTTTAATAATATGTATTAAAAAATGTACCATAAAACGATAAATGTATTCATATAAAACATTTAAAAAAAATACGTTTTTAAAAAAAAAATATATAGACTTCTGAAATATTGTCAAATAACTTGTTTTAAAATGTTATATTTTTCTTACTAGTACTTTATTTTTATCTTTATTGCAAATATGTTTATTATTCAATATTTTTACAAGTTCTAAAAACATTTAAGTATCAATTTATTAAATTATATTTTTAAACCATCGCAGCTTAGGTACCTAATTACAATAAACCGTCTAGATTACGTAGGATAACGGGACATTATAGTCAGAAACATTCACGGCGTTACTGAGGGGAAACATTCACATAACATGTTATGACATCACCTTTTTTATCCCCAAAGGAGTAGGCAGAGTTGCACATTACGGCACTTAGTGACACTGTACAATGTAATAGCTCTTTTCACTATTTATGTTATGAGTCCCATGTAATTGAGGGTGTACCTATTGACACATACCGGGCACAATTCCAGACTCAATGCTACTACTGAGATTTTATTAAAACCCAGTTGTACTAGTACTTTGCCCGTCCCGGGATTCGAAGCCGAGACCCCTCGAAGCCCCGGCAGTCGCACGCTTGCGAACACTCGGCCAACGAGGCAGGAAACATTCATTTTTTGATAAATAAAATCTATTTATGACAAAATGTTAATAAAAAATACATTAATTTATTATTGAAATACGTTTCGATTGCAAACACAATGCTCAATGTTTTAACGTAGTACATTTAAAAATACTTATAATAACCTACACGTAGTGTTTACACGAGTAAATGTGGAAAACACATTTGTAAATGTCAATTTAATTGAATGTTGTTTCTGGTCATAGGTAGGTAATAGGTACGTGGCCACATATGCTGTACATGCAAGCCCCGTTTTAATTTCCGTAATGGTTATCGTTGGTGGTCCATTCAATCGTTAATGATTAGACGATTCGTATACAATAATAACGTATTTCGCTTTCCGATCGATATTTTAATAACAACTTTGAACTCTATGTATGGGTACGATTAAGATATACTCCGAAAGCTTAACATCTGAAAAATAAAGGAGGAAAGTAGAATAACAATCAACGTCTGCTGTTGTATAATTAGCTTATCTCGTGTAGATCGGGTAACAACGCGCGGTCGTGCGCGCGCGCATTGGTGAGTGCCGCGCCAATAGCTGCGCAGCGATCGCCCATCGTTAGACCATCGATTCTTTTTGGTTATTACAATAATTCCGACACGATTGCATCTAATTGCGCTGATTTCCGATCGTGGACCGAAGACAAGGAATTACGGATTATCTACGTTGGTTCGTATGAAGGTTCTTTGAAATTATAGTAGGTAAGATACGGAATGTTATTGGGAAATCGGAGCTCGTTGAGGGAAGCGTATCGGCTTGATAATCTTAACGCTGCCTTATTAGATATCATTTTGCGGTACGTGTTTTCCTTGGCGTCGCTTGTTGGCAACAAATGCCTGTAACGCGATGGTGTGAAGTGCTCTTACTGCACGTAACATTGTAATAACAGCTCTGAAATTGGTTCAGGCCATTTTCTTTGTGCTAATTCCATGCTCGCTTGTTAATGGTTACAGAGATGTGCAACTGCGAATTGAATTCAAGTTGAAGTATTGTTTTTACTTTAACTTCTATTTTTCGACTGTCCTATGGTTTTCATTGACCTAAAAGTAATTTTGTATTTTTTGGTGTTTCATAGGTCTAATAAGTAGGTACGTATCGTACATTTTTAATACATAACAACCTTATCCAATCTCTAGACTAGCATTATCAACTACATAGCGTTAATATTCGTACACGCGAATAATACTTTTCTAGCAACTTTCTAATCAAAATTTTGAGTTAACTGCACCCGGAACATGTTCACTAAATTACAGCAAGCGAAGACATTAGCATGCCAGTCAAGCTCAGCCTTAATAGCACTAAGATGCCAAAGCTTCGACATTTCCCCCCGTCAAAGGAACCTAACTGTCAACTAACTGCTAATTAACATTAACTACGTCTACGACAGCGGCGGTAACTTCCCACAGACTGCACAAACTACAAACACACACACACCATACCGGACACTAAAACCTCTAGCCATACGGAAACTTAATCTAGTTTAAAAGACAAAAAAGTAACCTCCTCTCTACCTAACGTTCACAAAATTGTAACAATGGCATAACATCAGCATCAATTTAGCAACGGAAGCTTAAAAATGACGGCTCGCAAAGGTTTTAGTAATGTTTTTACCGGCGTTTTATAGCCTCATCGCTAGATGGAATGGAACCGTCGTACATAATCAAACCACATGCGGGGCAGTAATTGCCTCTATATTCAAAGACCCGCTCACATCACGCCGTATAATGACAAAAATAGTCCAAAAAATACCTCCGCATATGAGATATTTTTTTCAGAGTTCGCGCTCTCGCACGGAGCTAAATTACGAAATAAAAGATTAAGTTAAAAGATCAATAAACTTAATAAATGATCTCAATAATTGTTGTATTACGGACACAATGGAGCGGCGTCGTGAAACGTCATTAAGGCGCGAACATCATTAATTTTATTCGCGGCTTTCTGACGTAAAGGCAATGGCGTCTGTCAGATTTGAAAAGCCGCGCAGCCGCCACCTGTTGGTAGCGCGGTGAATTAGACATTAAACCCCGCGGCGCGCGTTCCACTTGATACTGCCACTGGAATGACTCGCCACTAAATTGAACGACCATTCAATCGTAGAAAACACGCGTTTATAACATAAGAAAATAAAAATATTAATTTAGAGCACTCTTTGTTAAGCTCACCATAGAACTCCTGCACTAATTTTCTGTGAGGTGCAATAAGAAGTAAGTAACAATTTATGTGTTATTCGATTAGGTGTCCATCTATCAAAGTCGTCTTGATTAGCTAAAGCTTTGTTTCTATTAAGCATTCGTTATAGTTAACTTTGTAATTCATTCTATTTATTTGAGGCGTCAATGTGGAACTCAAAAGATGGCGGCCAAAAAAGTTGGAGCCGCCTCTTGAGATTAGATTTCTTTTTGGTAGCTAATTGCGTTTTATCAAATTAAAGCTATTCTGCCCGCGGCCGCAGCGAAAATGATTGATAATGTTTGAGGAACACCGGCCCCACTAGTTTTACAGAATAAACTGTTTTGATTCATATTAATGCTTGCCATTTGTCTCGTAGAGCATCCCCGGGCAATGATATTTTGATTTGTCGTTTTATAAATGATGGAAATTAAATTTTGGTATTCAGAACGCTTGATACCTGAGGCATAAACATTTATTTCATACATATTTATACCCTTTAAAAAATGGCTATGCTATGCGATGTAGTTAACAACTAAAAACTCGATTTAGCGAAGTAGGTAGGTAGCAAATTTTAATTTCATAAAAGTATAGGTACGTACGTAGTAAGTATATGGAAGGCAGTGCAGTGATTGGTGGGAATGCTTTAAACGTTGCTGTATGTAAATCTTTTAACGTTGTTGGTGCTGGCTGGTAGCTAGCTAAGGCCTGAGGCCATAATACATTATGTATGTACCAAAATCTTGCAGCTACCGGTCTAGATATTACATTAGGATATCTTAGTTTTTATCGAAACTCTTTTTATTATACATTCATCTTACATTTTAATATTGAGAAACTGATTGTCCTAATTGCTTTAGTTTTTGTGTTGATACTTCATTATAGAATCTTTTATTGTTGCGTTGGAGGTGTTTTGCCAACGGTTTTGTTTGAGAGAAGTTAAACTAACTGCCTATGTTATGAGGAAAATGGTGAATTTTTCATGAACTTTAAGCTGCATATGTATACCCTCTCAAAGTACACTTGTCTGGTAAAAACTGCAAGTAGAATGAAAAGCTGTGTAAATATGACTGTCATATATAAAAAATGTACAAATTGTGCAACATAGGTTACTGACTTGAATGTTTTGACTTTCGGGGCCTAAGCCACCCCGTAGCAGCAATAATCGTAGCACTTGGCACCCGTTCCTAGCGACTCACGGGCAGGGCGCTCGGCTGGGCGGCGCGGTCAGAGGGCAGCGTCTGGCATCATTTCAATCATTAAGAAGTTCGGCGGCAGACACAAAGCAGTGATTGATGCGCCCGTTTACCAGCCGCGGTGGCACCGACTGGTAAAAAACGAACGCTTAATTAACTCGTTTGGCACCGCCGCTCATTAGAATTATTAATCAAACCGAGGCGGGGCGATAGCGCGAGTATGATGTATTGAGCTTTGATTACATTAACGCATTTGGCCAGCAGTAATTAAAACCACGCCGGGATGTCCACGGAACGGGCGAGAACAAAAAAGCTGCGGTTTAGCCATCGTCAATTATAACAGTTTTAATGGATGTTGAAGAAAAATTATTTCGCTAATGCAGGTGCCCCGGGATTAGATCACCTGCTTGACTAAATCGTTGGCAGCTGTAATAGAACAATGCTTAAAATCGTTATTCGAACATAAAACTTTTTAAATATTCAAAGTTTTCAAATTCAAATAGTACATTTGACTCATAATATAAATAGTGAAAAGTGGGTTTCACATAGTAGGTACAGTGACATTGGCATTAAGTGCCGTAGTGAGTAGCTCTCGGGTATAAAGGGCGTGATGTTATGTTATATTCAAAGTTTAGGTTATTGCCGACTTTGTATCAAATAGATATTAAACGGTTTCAGTAGCTTGTGCGCTTTTTTTTAAGTTTTAAATGTTTTAATTCATATGACATGGATTCTATAGATGCATCGATATCTTGGATTTATTTGAATATGTGACTAACAGATGATACACCGGGAGCACCAATCAAAAATCACGAAATTGAAAACTTGAGGGACAATTTGGTTTTTTGCTAAATCAAATGAAAATGGTTAAATCGAACACAAACCCACAGACTTAACTTACTGTGATATCTGCGAATAGTTCTACAAAAGTACATAAAATGAAGCTTAAAAAGTAACAGCGTACTAATCAATAAACACGACAACACAACCGCAAACTATCTCATGGGAACCGTACTAAGACATCTCAACTAATAAGCGAAAATATATAATGTTAGACATTTGTATTGCTCGTAAATTTCACAAAGAAAGCCTTTTTCCTATTTGTACTGTAATAACCGAGTTCTTTAGGAGCAATAAAAGTATATTAGCAAGTAATTATTTCATTATATCTAAACCACTTTATGAGCGAAAATTAAAAACCAAACAGAAAAAGACATTGAGTTTTTAAAACGTCATAAACTGCTTACTACCTACCTCTATTATATTTCTTTCCAATTTTTATAGTTCATTGTAGTTTTAATTATGTTTAAAAACTTTTGCTGATTGGGTAATTGTAGTGTTCGTTTAAATTGAATTAAGTTGCATAAAATAATTATCCGCATTAGTTTTATGTTCGGTCCCGAGTTTCATCATTAAACTAAGTACCTATTGAATGCATCGCTAGTAACTAATACCTATGTATTTAAGCATTACAATTCTAACTGCTTCCATGTCAGACAAAATATCAATGGGATAATTTAATGGAATTAAAACTTTTAGTAACTGAGCAGACAGGCTTGGTTTAAACCTCGTTACCCTTTTCAGCAGTTTCGTTATAAATTAACTAAACCCGCAATTTTTAGTTAATTTAGTATGACTGCCTCATTGGCCGAGTGGTCGCAAGTGCGACTGCCGGGCAAGGGGTCTCGGGTTCGATTCACGGGTCGGGCAAAGTATTACTAGGTTTTTCTCAGTGGTAGCACGGAGTCTGGAACTGTGCCCGGTATATTTCAATAGGCTCACCCCCTATTACATGGGACTCATAACATAAATAGTGAAAAGGGGGTGTTACATTACAGTGGCATTAAGTGCCGTAATGTGCACCTCTGCCTGCCCTTTCGGGGATAAAAGGCGTGATGTTATGTATGTATTAGTATGTCTCACAATAGTTATTATAAAAACACAGTTTTGTTATGAGTCTTTTTAGATTACGTATTATTTTTGAGAATTTCGCTAATCAAATACCTACCTTGCATTCAATCACCAGACCCAGGACTCATACCTTAGATCTTCGGATGTTTTTTAATCCAAAAATATTGTTTTAATATCAAATTCTGACTTCTTATGCCATTCACAATAAGGCATCACAATTTTATTATAAAACAACATTATCACGCGAGCTTTCATCAGTTGTACAAGTATATTCATAGGTCCGTGTTACAGCGCCCCCTGGTGGCCAGAGTGGGCGTGAAGTCGTGGCGCGCCCGATCTAATCTCCACAGATAACAGAGCCACATAAACTAGAGGCAACGCTGCGCTGACGTACCCTGGTATAGAAATAGTGGAACATTTAATAATGCTTTTTATTTTCAACTAGCTGTGCCTAGCCACACACGATTTTTCATCTCTTCCTTCAAGTTTTACTAATATTTGAAAATCAATCTTCTCAAAAAAAATATCTTTGCGAACGAAACCAAATTTTATTCGACAACAACGTAGAGACATAACGTCACGCCTTTTGCCCCGAAGGGGTAGGCAGAAATGCACATTATACCACTGTACAATGTAGCACTTAAACCCAGTAATACTTTGCCCGACCCGGGAATCGAACCCGAGACCCCATGCCCGGCAGTCGCACTTGCGACCACTCGGCCAACGTGGCAGTCACAAACAACGTAAAGAGTTGGATAAAAATTTCCTCCTCTTATATTATCTTCGTATCTATACAGAAAAAAAATTAGAGTGTCTGTTTGTAATATTAGAATAACCTCTTTCTGCTACATGCATATAAATATGCTTACGTTACATATACCAAAATAACATTTTTTACAATTTTTTTCCTTCTGTCTGTCTGCCTGTTTGTACTGGCTAATCTCTTGAATGGCTAGACCGATTTCACAAGACTTTTATTGGCAGGTAGCTGATGTACTTGTTTACTAAGGAGTAACATAGGCTACTTTGATTTTGGAAAATTGAAACAAAAAAAAGTTATATGTTTAAAGATTCATATTCTACGTGGACGAACTCGCGGGCAACAACTAGTAATAAATAACACGAAGGAACTCATGACTGTAAAATGTTGATGAAAAATTATGTAAAGTTTGTGTAAGTATCGGCACCTTTACCAACCACATAAAGCATGATACTGAACTATTCGAGTTCCTCGTCAAATAGTTACCTGAGTAAGCCAAAAACAACATTTAGAACATAATTTAGAATGTCTCTCCTAAAATAATAATATAAACATGATGTTATTTTGTTTATTTGCAACTTAATTCAGTCAAAATAATATCTGAATTAAGTAAGTATACAAATTATACATTACATCGCTTGAAGAGTCAGGGAGCTCATGAATACATTGACATATTTACCTAAATCTAGACGAAATGAAGGAATAATTTATTGGATTTTACTGAATAGTCTGCTTTCCGACTTTCCGTGCGCGCCTCAAGGAGCTATCAGACCACCACTGATGGGGCCCAACAGGGCTGATGCCGATACGTAGCCGCGGAAGACTTAACGGGTTGCCGGGGCTCCGGCTCGAAGTGCAGGAGTAAGACGGGGTGGTTTTTAGTCAGTAAGAGTGACACTCTATGACACTCCCTCTCGCCTCACCCGGGCGGGAGAAGTCATTGGATGATTTTACTCCTCAAAAAAAATGGGTGTTTTCCGACTTGATTGGAACATTCAGTAAACAGACTAAAGGCTAAATACATGTAATGTCATCAAAATTGTATATCAAGTTTGTAATTCAGGCCAGAAATGTAAACTATAGTTATTGAGTTTAAAATTTTCCATAGAGACCACATTTTTTATGGGATAAGCTGGTAAACGAGCAAACGGATCACCTGATGGTAAGCAATTGGCGCCGCCTATGGACACCTTAAACACCAAGAGCGTAACAAATGCGTTACCGGCTTTTTGTGAATTGGGAATTTGAGCATTGTGAGGGATTTGGGGATTGAGGAGACTGGGGAGGGGGGGACACTCACCCGACGACATACAACACAAGCGTTGTTTCACGTCGGCTTTCTGTGAGGCCGTGGTATCATTCCGGTCAAGCCGGCCCATTCACGCCAAAGCATGGTTCTCCAGCACTTAAATTCGAATTCTCAGTATTAGTTTAAGAGGTAATAACCCTATGCTTATGAATGTTTTTCAGGTGATATGTATGTATGTTTGTATTTATACCTAATGATTCTAATGAACTGATTCATTAGGTACAAATGGTACATGATAATTCTTATTAGAATAATCACTTGAATGGTTATTTTCATTCAAGGCTTTACCAATCCATCATCAATAACTATCACAATAAATATCAAAAAAACAAACTCATTAGAACAAAAATTGAAATAAGCATTAAGCTAATAAAAAGATAAACAAAATAAATAGATTATAATATTCAATTCAATATGTAATGTATTACTATTAATATAAAAAAACAATCGTTCACTCGGAGTTAACACGAGACGTGTCACCTTCTAATTTGAATTCATACAATTTTAGAAAGTTCCACTCTATGTAGGTATGTCAATACATACCTAATATTGGGTGATTGATGAGACAGTTATTAACCATTAACTATATTTTATAAATTAGACGCGTGTATGATTGTAACATCTAATAATATAGGTTACAGTTATACCCCGAAAGGCTAAGCAGAGGTGCACATAATGTAACAAACACTTTTCGCAAACTACATCTATGTTTAATTTTTTTTTAAATGGGTACTTTCTTTACATAACATACATAACATCACGCCTTTGGTCCCCGAAGGGGTAAGCAGAGGTGCACATTATGCCACTGTACATTGTAACACCCAGTTTTCACTATTTATGTTATGAGTCCCATGTAATAGGGGGTGAGCCTATTGGCATATATGCCTATACCGGGCACAATCCAGACCCCGTGTTACTACTGAGATTATTTTTTAAAACCCTGTAATACTTTGCCCGACCCGGGAATCGAACCTCGGCCAACGAAGCAGTCTTTCTTTCTTTAATCTTTACTTTCTTTAATCAAAAAAAAAATATTTCGACTATTCAGTAAAAAAAAATATTTAAATATATTCACACTTTTATTAATTGATTTTATGACCAACTTAATTTTAGTATATTTCCAGAATTTTTTTAAGAAATAAGTATGCTATTTGACACTAATAAAACTGTCGTACAAAATTCATGAAAAACCGTCATATTTGACAATTCGAAAAGTAATGAATTTGACTAGTTAGCAAGTACCCCATTCCGAGTTCGAGTATGAGTGAGATTCCTGAGGCCAATCCTCGTCTCAGCTAGCAATTGCGTTGCCATATTATTATTAATCATTTTATTTATCAATCATTTGTTGCGGGTGGTGTTGATCGCCTATCATCAGGAGATCGTCGCCTCGGTTACCCTATATGATTAGGTATACATTTTGCCTTAGGCGGGAAATGAATCTACAACATAGTTCACAGCCACTGCCGGTCATCCAGTCACCGCGGCAATCGTAGTCACTCACGCATGTATAATAAATGTAGGTAAATGAGTGTACTTCTACCTAATAACAGATTTAATGAGCCCGCGACGTCTACCAATGATTTATTGTCAGTTGTCCGGTATAAATTGGCAATGAAGTAACATTCATAATTGCCTAATTGGCAATGCGTGTTTGTTGAGTGTTGCTAATTTCTGCCAAGCTCTATTTCTCTGAGATATGGGAAACGATAAATAACTAATAACATAATGACTTTGTGTAATGGTGTCTATTGTGAAACTTTAATTTGTGTTTATTTATGCGATATATAAATTGATAAATAGAACAGCTCGTAAAATTGAGGTCTTGTCTTTGATCCCTATTTAATTAGCTACAAATAATACGTTGCGACTAACAACGTAGCCGTTTACGTATCTACTACGCTTTCTCTACGCACTTGCTACGTAGCCGTCTAGGGATCTGCTACGTATCCTCTACGAACTTACTACGTAGCCGTCTACGCATCTGCTTCGTAGGCGTCTACGCGTCTACTGTTCTTCTCGACGCAACCACTACGTAACTGCTACGAATCTAATACGAAACCGCTACGTATTTTACGTAGAAGCCAGATGCACATTATCTTTTTTTTATTTCATTATTTTAAGTGATTGAAATACACACTGTTAAAATAAACAGGAGAATTTTATGTTATCCCTTTGAATAAAAGGTACCTACCTAATTCTACTTAAAACAAACACTTACTAAGAACAAGTCATTTGGGTTTCTCATAAAGAAACGACAGATGTCACACCTCGTGCGAAGCAACAAAGGATGGTAATCAAGTGTTCGACAAGAAGCGCGTGCGCGCTTAACCGCAACCCCATGCGAATCCTTACTGCCACATATTTACTCGAAAATCTACTTTCATCCAAGACTTAAAAGTACAATTTCGAGTGTAGAAGTAATGACTTCTACATATTTATAGAAAAATCTACCTTCAGTTAAAGATCTAAAGGTATAATTTCGAATGTATAATTAATGGTAACAATTCGCAAGCAGTTGATGGATAAATGCAAAACAAAAGGTACTCGTATTTCTTTGTCTTTAACCACACAGGAGGTTTCGGAAAGCTTGTGGTCCAACGGTAACAGAACACTTACGATGTATTTAATATTTCGCAAAACACAATAATCATATTTAAACTGTAGACTGTAAACCAGCCTTGTTTTCAATGAAAACGTACTAAAAATATGTAAAATATATGATGAAAGTGTGGGAGAGCCATGCTTCGGCACGGACGGGCCGGCTCGACAGGAGTCATACCACGGCCTCATAGAAAACCGCCATGAAGCAACGCTTGCGTTGTGTTCCGTCGTGTGAGTGAGGTTACCGGAGGCCCAATTACCTTCCCCTTCCCCAATCTCCCGAATCCCTGAATCCCTAACGATCCTCAAACTTCTAATCCCCAAAAAGCCGGTGACGCACATGTAGGTAACACCTCTGATGTTCCAGGTGTCCATGGGTGACGCCGATTGCTTACCATCAGGTGATCCGTCTAATCGTTTACCGGCCATATGCCGACCGGTGTAGTCCTATGGCCAGTTCTTACAATACTGGCGGGTGGTGACAATTAAGTCTTTACCTCTATCGTGTCTACACAGCCGTATCTACACACACAATATAATATAGCCCGCAGAGAATAATTAGTTCTATTGCTACTTACTTTTAAAACAACATTAGTGGGCTATTTCTTCGAAAATTATAAGACGTAGGTGCTATTTTTATCTACAAATGTCATTACACAAGGGCGAATCTCCTAAATCATTCTTAAATCATTTTCCTGCTAAAAGGATTGATTAGTATTATCATATTACGAGGAATTGTCTCGTCTCACTCGGGACAGAGACGGGAAGTCGCTGTTTATTCTGTTTACTGTGCGGTCATCGGGACAACGACGCATGCGCAACATAAGAAAACGTGGATGAGACTTTTCAGATGAAGTGTCTCAGAAGCTGATATTTCTATTTTTATATATTTAATGGGTCGACATTTGACCACTACCTTGCCTGGTAGTAAGTGATGACGCGGTCCACTGCTGGTGATGCGACTGGCCGGGCAAGGGGTCTCGGGTTCGATTCCGGATCTGGCAAAGTACTACTGGGGTTGTAAAAAAATCTCAGCGGTAGCACGGAGTCTGGAATTGTGTCCGGTATATGGCAATAGACTCACCCCAAATTACATGGGACTCATAACATAAATAGTGAAAAGTGGGTGTAATATTGTATAGTAGCATTAAGTGCCGTGATGTGCACCTCTGCTTACCCCTTCGGGGATAAAGTTTAAGCAATGTACCTCGACATTCGATTTGTTTTAAAAAACGAGTTCTAAAATATGCTACGAAAGTTTTGGGCGTGGCATAATACGGATTACAATACGATTTAACCAAAATTTCATCTTGTTTAGAATAAGTAGGTAGTTATTGCAATTAAATTACGATTATTAGTAGGTACTAATAATCGCAATTCACTAAAAACAATAAAATATAAATACTAAAACAATAATTCGCCTTGTCCAATTTTCGGATGTGCGATACATCTGCTAATCCCAGTGTCGTTAGTCGCAATCAAGTCATTCAGTTCATTACCGCAGTTGCGTCTGCGCAGCCCAGCTTCAGACATGTCGTCGACTACCACATTAATTTTCACAGGTATTTACTTTATTAAACAAATATTCTTTAAAGTATTGCTTGAATATATTTTTTAATAATCAACAGATCTTCTAAAATGTCACTTTTTGTTATTCTGCCTGAAAAAGGTTTATGGTTCGAGTCTCAGGCCGTAGTGGCGCTTCGGTATTTTAAAACTAACTAATTGGACTTAAATTAAAAATTAAATAATGCTCCTTTTCCCCTTTTAAAAATAAAATACTTAATGTTGTATTACATTTATTTTAACATCAAAACTAAAACTAATTATTTAAAACTAACTTTAGACACACATTTTCAGTGCTTGTGCTATACGCGTCAGTGGACGCTATGGCACACCACTCGCATGACAAGAGTGAGAGACGAGAGAAGCAGGAGAAGCATCCAACTTGCCAGGAGTTCACCCAGGGCCTCTCTTTCAACGACAGCAGCGCCATCGGCTCCTGGCACCTCCTGCACTTGAGGATGGAGAAGTCCACTGGAGGCGTTGACTCTCATTGTGTTAGCTTCTCCGCTGTTAATGATCAGGTATAAATATCAACAAAGGATCAGCAGAAATACTTTTTTTTATGGAATAGGAGGCAAACAAGCGAGAGATCACCTGAAGGTAAGCAATCAGCGCCACCCATGGACACCAGCAACACCAGAGGAGTCACAGGTGCGTTGCCGGCCTTTAAAAAGGAAAATACTTAAAACGAGTTGATTTTTTATTGGATACGGTAGCAAACGAGCAGACGGATCGATTATAAGCAGTCATCGCCATCCATGGACACCTGCAACACCAGGCTACACTACCACCAGTTACAAGGGCGTTGCCAGCCTTCTGGAGCTTAGTGGGAGAATTGGGCCTCCGTTAACCTTCTCATTCACACGGTGACACGGCGTGTGTGTTGTTTCACGGCGGTTTTCTGTAAGGCCGTGGTAACACTCCAGTCGAACCATGTCGAATTTTATCACGTGGGAGAACCATGGCTCTCCCACGTGATAAAATTCTGCCATGAACATGATCATGAAAATATTTCTATTAAAATTATTAATAAATGGAAATGAATAAAAAATATTTCTATTAAAATTATTAATAAAATAATTAATTAATGGAAATATTTTGTTAGGTACAAAGGTGTTCACTATTGGTTTTGGTTTAGTTATATTACATCATACCCCTTAAAAAGTTAAGTAATAGTGTAAATAAATAGTAACCACAAATTAAATATTTTGATTAATACAGACCCACTTAATGTTATTTCTTTGTAATCTTGTACCGCAAAGTTGCAAACATACAATAGTTTCATAAATCTGGAGATAAGTAGGTAAATTACTCAAACTCCATTATAAAAAACAGGAACGCAATGAGCTGAAAGAATTGATTGGAAAATACGTGGAGAATCTAAAATGGGAGAACCTCGTTCTGAAGATGCAGATTCCGTGCTCAAGTCCTGGCTTCAACAGAAGTCGCGACTATTACTTGGAAAAACTTGAGGGTGACGGATCATACAGGACTCTGCAAATGCCTTCTCCTTCAGGTACCTACAAATTTACTTTGAACTCTAACAACCTTTAAACAAGGTCTATTTTGAACTAAGTAATAACTTTCTGAAAGATGACTATAATGATCTGAAATAGTTTAAAGTTATTTGGTGACTTGAGTTGAAAAGAATGAGTTAATCATGACTACTTTATACTCTACTTAATTAAACTTCATTTTTATCCATACATCTGACTTAAGATAACACAACATGACTCCTTTTATCCCCGAAAGGGTAGGCAGAGGTGCACATTATACCACTGTACAATGTAACACCCACTTTTCACTATTTATGTTATGAGTCCCATGTTATAGGAGGTGAGCCTATTGCCATATATTCCGGGCACAATTCCAGACTCCGTGCTACTACTGAGAATATTTAAAAACCCAGTAATACTTTGCCCGACCCGGGAATCGAACCCGAGACCCCTTGCCTGGTAGTCGCACTTACGACCACTCGGCCAAAGAGGCAGACCTAACTTATTAATTGGTTAATAATTCCGTTCGGGACCTGTAGAAAGAATTACAATCAAAGATAATAAATAAATAATACCTAATATGTACTTACTTATGCATTATGATACTCAAAGCCTCAAAGTATGCATCTAATCAAATTTGTTTATCCTTGTCAGCCTTAATTACGTCAAAATTATAATGCATACGAGGTATATATTATAGCTATTATTAACTTCAATTGCATACTGAATTAAATCCCTTAGTTACACGACTTCGTTGATTTCAAGCAGGTGACTGGATAATCTTTATGTTTACACCTGTCTTATATTGTCTTTTAAAGGGTAGAGAATATAGCTAACTGCATTTTAGCTTGGGTGGTCGTAAATGTGATTATCATCTAGACAGAAACCTTGGATACGAATCCTGTTAGGTAAATCCTGTTAGGTAAAAAGTTTTTTAATATTTGAATTATCAATTCATAATAGTGCAGTGGCTACAATTTTCGCCAGTTCATAGCAATATATAGGGTGGCCCTCTATTTCTCTATTATATAAACTAACGAAACCTTAACTTGGACATTTCTTCAGCAATTATGTGGACATATAATGTTAATGAAATCTTCTCTCGTAGCCAAACTCGATATAGCAGACTTCCACCGCTATCCGATGCGGCTGAAGGTCATAGAAGGACAATACCTTGGCATGATGGACTGTCACGAGAAGTTCGTCTTCATCCTCGGGCCACAGCCACCAGAAGGCAAGGAGATTGACGAGAAACTCAAGAAGATGATCGATTTCTATTGGCCAGAAGAAACGGCCTAAAGAAATACCTTATAATTGGTTACTATAAATTAATTATTCATTTACCTTTACTTTTTTATATTCATCTGAATAAAAACAAAAGTGTTGTATTGTGTATCCGTAAACATCAATAAACGGGATGCTTTGTGGAATAATTCACTTGTTTTATTGAACGTGTCTACTCTAGCTACTTATAGTAGGCAAGTAGAGGATTGATAGTTTAGCAGATAGACCTTAGGTAACTGAACCAAACCACCAACCAACCATTTCAACCAAAATAGCAGCTCAATAGGAACTAAATTAAAGGGTAATAATACTTCCTTACAGGTCATAATTATTTGCCTATTTTTAATACAATTTTTATATCGCATGCGTGTTCATAAAAATCTGTGCGTTACATACAACTGCATGATACACGATATACAAACAATAATAAGTATAATTGCTGTACTATTTCCGGCAGGTTTAGAAAATTAGTATCGAAATAATCACAAAACCAACGGACCCATTACTTTAGAAGTCACCCTCTACACAACCCCTGCGTTGTAAGCACCACTCAAATTAAGTGTGGCTCGATCAACAGTCATTTTCGGTTACAATTAACCACACATTTGAGTGAAAAGTCAACCACCCACTCCAATTGATTTATTGTGTCCTACGAGTTCCGCCATTTTGTGGCGGATGTGTGTCAAGACTAATTGTTTTCGACTGGAAGTGGTACTGCATGGTTTAATTGCAGTTTGTTTGGTTTTTTCTTAGTTATTAAAGTTTCATAGGATAGGTACCTAAACCTCTTTTTTTAATAACACTTCTAATTCAGAGCGATATTTTCAGTACCTACATTAGTTCCTGATTAAGCAAAATTGAGTTCGTCGAGTTTAGCCGATGAATTGGACGAACGAATGCGAATGCTAAAAATAAATTAAAAAGTGTTTATTTTAGTAAAAGTCTTGTTGTGCTTATAGATATCGATAATTCAATTTTAAGAGATTCGAGGCCATTCTCAATGTGATAATGAATCCTAAACACAAATTAAGGCATTCAACCGCATAAAAAGAGCTAACCATATAAATTACGCAAGTCACTTCCATAAATCTAGCGCTGTGTCGCATGTCGTGTGCCGTGAAGGGTGCAACGCTGTTCATTTGTCTAAACGCAGTAGCGTTTTGAAGGGCCCTACGCGGGGGCTGGGAAAGTGTTGCACTTTACAAAAAGTTAAATCGCTCCTCGAACATTCAAGTGGTACTGCCAGTTTCGGTAACCGTTGGGCTTTTGTTTAATGACGACCACTTGACTCCACTGCACTATTGTAATGACGTTGTATACAAAACTATCTAACTGCCTTTGTCAGACCAGTCAGACTATTAGACGCCCACATCGCTCTAAAGTTCGGCGTAGATGCTATTAGGTACTGCAAACTATTATTTTGTACCTACCACATCATAATGTACTGCGTAGGATTCAAATCGTATGAAGCGAAACCATCAAATACAATGTAATCACTTTGTAAGTTCTCAAATTACAGTCGAGTTATTACGTCGAATTCGTCATGAAATCCTTGGTCACGTCGCTCGCTCGGGCGTATTATTAAAAGTTCAAATAGTAATAACCGCCAAATAAAACTGATATAAATCAGGAGAGAAGAAATAACAATAAAAAATGTAATTTCAAGCAGTTCGGGGTCCATATCGATGGCAAACTTTTTCAATTACAGCGGCAAAAGCATAATTATCGTAACAGCCAAATAATAATTGTAATTACATGTCAGACTATTATTAGAGCACGTATCCCCCATTTCAGGCAAATGAGAAATTAATGTGTATTTTATACGAACAAATTTAAAATGAGCGCAATTTGTGTTGTAGAGGTACCCACAGAGTAGGTCAAAACAATCTCGCGTGGTCCGTACCAATTCTTAAACAAACAATGTAATATTAGAAGTAGATCACTTACAGATATATTAAGCGTGACATTTATCATCATTCGTGATACACACAATGCAACATAGTGGAGCGAGCGCAGCGGGCCTGTAGCGTGATTGAGCCGCGCCGTTTACTGCGCCACACCTGTAATTACTACATACACTACCTCGCATGTTAATTGTTGGGAAAATTCGGAACGATTGTAATGAGCGAGGGTGACTTTCTGACTTGTGGGAACGCGCCTATTGCCAATTAAATTAGACAACTGTTTAATTATATCTCTACCGATTCTTACTGCCGCTAATTTGAGACCCATGTAACTGTCACTGCCACTAGTAACTAATTAAGGATTGTTATCTACTAATTATCAGACGTTTTTACAATGTAGGGGAGTGATTTACTCAGAAATACTTACTACAGAAATGAACTGATTTGTGTTAATTAGGCATTTTTAAACGTACCATTATCTACATACGAAAGGACTTAAGGTTTTCTTGACCTAGTTATTTTTAGATAACGATTTTATAATAGCTTTTTAATACATGGCATCTATATGTTATAATACCTAAGTAGAATATAATATGTATATTGCCTTAAGTAAATAGGAACTTGCAAAAGATAGGATGCAGATTCTCTATTACAACGGTTCGTAAGTTCGTATACACATTACAAAAATACCCACTAAGCTAGTAAAATACTAAAGAAAATTAACTTGTAAATAGGTACGATACAGTTCGTTATGGTATGCAAAGCGCCGTCGGTATAGCACCGTTTAGCACTCGTAGTAAATTCCACGGATTTGCATAGCTAATCGGCTGGTTAGCTACACGCACGCCGGCGATAAGGGAAATATGCTGTTCAATGATTTATATTCGGCACTTCATAGGTATTAAGTGGGTAACTACAACATTTATTAGACATAACAAGGCAATTTGTTATTTTCCTGATAATTAACGCAAGTTTAACATGTAAGTTTAATGTTAAGACTTTCTCTAACTTTAATTCATTACGATAGACGGTGGGTACCTACTAGCTCCCTAACAATCCACTTGTAGATATATAATTTACAACTACCCGGAACTACATAACTACTAACTAAAGATGACTCTCAATAACTTGAAAGAAATCGACACAAAATCAAAGCCATTATAACGCCTATAACAAGGCTTTTCAATGTACTTCGTAGATCTGATGATAGCTACGGCAATCATCAACAAACGACTGACGACGACAATTTTCTCTCTAATTTTCGTTAGTAATAGCATATGAATTACAATCGTTCGGGTAACAAACCGAGACTAAGTGCAGCCGAATATTTCCGCCGGTCTCGAGTCCGCGGCCATTACGAGACGACGCCGATACAATTACCAGCCACTGAATAATTTGATAGGGAAAATGATTGATACAACAATCACACGTAATCAGAATCGTGTCGGTGCGATTAGGCCCCGCGGGCCGCGACAGAGGGCGCCGCACCGCCACAAACCCGACAATTGCTCACCGACGATTTAATCAAGTCCCCGTTCCTAATGGCTTTCTCTCTTCATTAAATTGTAATAATGGACACTGTTTTTGTCTTTGCGGTGTATACTGGGCGTGGTCAGCTTAATGCAGCTAATGATCTCTACCTACCGACCACTCGCTGCTACAATACCGCAAGCCAACCGTAGTATAAAAAATATTCCTTAATTTCATAATCACTCAAGAAATCTAAAAACGTCTTGACGTGCAAAAACGACTGATGTTTATCGGAGTCACATTAGCGCCTAAATCAAGATTTTCATCAACACTAAGTTTTCAAAGTTACCTAATTTATGTAGAAGAACTAGCTTGTTTTCGGAAACGTTTTCACGTAGTTAAATGTGCTAGTAGACATGCGATTTCACAATTATCGAGAACACTCAAGGGTGACAAAAATATAAAAGTAGTTCACAAATTCAAGAACTGATTATATTTTACGTAATTACCTACCTTAAGTCAAGTAGAAGTACCTACCTCGACTACCTCTATTTGGCTCTACTACATGGCGAGACACACGCTGGTGTAGTGCGTCGCCTCATATTAGAGATCGGAGCCGACCTGTCACTGCCAACTGTTATCAAGAAAATGGTCGGCAGTGACGGCAGTGCAGAATCCTTCAAGTTGACTGCACGGTTGGCGAGGTGGCTGAGCAACTGGCTGCCGCGCAACGTGTCGCGGGTTCGATTGCCACACGGAACAACTCTTTGTGTGATCCACAGATTGTTGTTCCGGATCTGGGTGTCATGTGGATGTGAACTTGTATGTTTGTAAACGCACCCACGACACAGAAGAAAATCCTAGTGTGAGGCAACGTTTAAAAAACAATCGTGGGATGCAGTGGTGCCTTCTGGGTAGAGGTAGGAGGTATGATTCTTACACCTCTATCATAACAACATAGTAGCAGCATGCCACGGGCTCCTAGCTAGAAGGGAACCCCTTCTGGAGATTTTCGTCTGAACTTTTCTTTTTTATAGGGAACGGGAGCCCATACGATGAATTCGTCACAGGCCCCGAGTACCTAGTATAGTATAGTTACACCACTGAGTAGTAGGTACCTATACATATTGTGCTTTCCCAATACCCTTGATGAACAACAATTCGCCAATTGTATTATGAGAAGTATACATCCACGTCATCGACCCACGATCGATGACGATATCATCCTGTTCGCTTGGTGAGCGATTCTGCAGTCTTATCACTGTCTACTGCCAAACATCAGCGTATGTGCTTTTTTATGTGTATAAGGCAATAAAAGGCCAATATCTCTGGACGTAGGAACTGGCAGTTCATTAAACTACTGGGTAGATATCATGCTCATGGATAATAATTAGGTACTTCCCAATGCATATTATTATTTCTAGTTAAGCTATTGTTAGTAAAATACTTGTAAATGTCCATTAATATAAATAATTCATACTTTAATATCATTGGCAATACTATCACATGCCCAACCAAGTTGATTATGATATTAACTTCAACAGAATAGTCTAATGTTACTATAAATTACATTTATTGCGATAACAGCATCCAATCTGATCATAAAACCCTTTCACGAAACTGCCAAATCCGAATAGGGAAATCTTTATCGACTAGAATTGGGTACTTGGGTACTTTATGAAAGAAAACAAAATTTATGTTTTTATTTACACATTTATTACAGTTGCATACAACAGTACACAGTATAAACAGGTCTATTATAATATTTATACATTTATATACATTTACGACCTGGCCCCAGACCATGAGGCTAAAAGGAATGTATGAAAACTAAAGTATTTACTTAGAAAAATCTAAAGCTGGGTATAAAAAATTGTTTTTCAATAAAATTACGGGATGACTAGTGTTAGATGCGCAGACATACATCGGATTACTTTATAAATGCTTCGTCTGTACATTAGAATCTCTTTGAACTCGATGTATAAATGCCCCATCGGCCAGGTGCCAGGCTTTAATACTAAATGCCACGATAACACGATAAATGTGAAGTACATCTCTACTGAAGGCATCCATTTTATTGAGTAGCCTCTTCTATCACAAACATGCCAATATCCTACTTATAATATCAGTCGAAAATCCGACAGCTTGCTACACGTATATCGCTCCTATACGAGGACATTAAGAAACATTTTCGAGAATTTCATCATTTCATTTGAACAAGAGGTAAATGTAAACGTGTCACTATAAGTACATACATGTAAAAGATCGCGTGCCAGTGCTGTATAATACAATTACATTATTACGAAATGTACGTACAGACAATCTAATCACTTTGCTTGGTTAACATTAGAATAACGGTTATTCGAAGTCATAACAATAAGGCCCGATGGCCAATAAACGCGATCATAAATTAGTATCTCAATAACTTAGTACATAAAATCATGAAAGTTCCTCATCTTACATATTTTATAAAATAATTTTCGATCAGCAAGCGCATGTTAACGGGCTCATATTAAGAAAATAATAAATTGAACTACTTTCATTAAAATTATATTGTAATATACGAATTTCATCGACTTATAGTCATTAGTCAATGCTAAGCATTAAATAATTGTAAGCAAAGTAGGTACACAGTAGGGAACATATTTACATAGTTGCTTAGTATCACAAGGGCGGCGAAGTGTGGGGCGATCAGTATGGCCGGCCATTCTGCGGTCTCTCCGGCAGCTTGGGCGGCATGTTCGGCACCGGACGGCTAATAACATAAAAATACATATTAAAATACGCCTTACACACAAACAAACACAATGCTCGTATTATTTACAGTGATATCTAAATACCTATGAATGTACAATGAGAGTTCGACAAATAAGGAAGACGTACAAAGGGGAAATTAATATTTTTTAGTTTAACGCAGACACATTCACAAGCACAAAGCGAATCCGAACCTTAAGAAATTATACGCAATGCCATGCAACCACCGTCCGCAGGAGCTTTGGAATTCAATAACAATTAACGCCTATCGGGATACAAATGTATGTTCATGAGTAGCTCAGTCACAATGCTACTTTAAAAAACAATGAGCAACGATCATTCTTCGCTGTATGTACAGGCATACGCTTTAAACACATGCACCAATTCCTAGAAACGTAACTGAACGCAAGCATATTCCTTATATAGTCACGGTTCAAGAACGAAGCAAATATTTCAATAAGAAAACAAACGTTTAATTCTAAATAGCACAGAAATATGAAAATATATTACTACAAAACATAAAAATGATTTAAGATGAAGTCTACCAAACACAATTCTTATTGAAATATTTCTAACATTATTCAAAATCAGGCTTACCTAATATTACACCTGTCGATAACATAACCTGTTAGTAACATAGCCAATGGGCCAAACTACTGGAATAAATCAAACGTCTTTAGTACACATATAGCATTTAATTACTCTATTTATACAGCATAAGATTAACAATATTCATAAACTATATCAAATCCAACAATCACTGCCTATACCTTTTTCGATGGTACTAACGCTATTAACAAGAGAGAGCAAAACGTTTAATGAACGATTATTTTTGAATTCAGCTATTTGTCGATAGAGCAATGAGTACATAACGTCCAACACTTCATTATGTAGGAACTCGATTGAGCGACGGCGTCAGTCGCGTCGGCCGCATCGCTCGCGTCGCATGAAACTTCCCTCGAGTCACTCAAGACACTGTGACTTCGCTCCCGTACCACGACTTCGTGGTACCACTCTATCATAAGTGAATTTGTAACGCCGACAACTTGATGCTAGTGTCAATGTAGCGATTCCAACAATCGCAATAGTTAACGATGAAGTGGATACATGATGATTCCAAGATTAAAATATCGATAAGCTTTATTTAATATTTTTAATAACGAATTCATATTGTATCATCACCATCAATAAAATGTTCTAATAATTGACCAAAGGTATTGCTAACAGCAACAATATACGAGACAACTGCTTTGGTCTTATCCATTATAAGTACAATAAGTTTACATACAAACTTTAATCGATAGATATATATCGTTACGAGTTCATAAGTTACGTGTTACCAGTGATCACTAAATACCAGATTATATGACATACGTTGTAAATATACAACAATCAAGCTGGGTACATTTTAGAGTAGAGCATAAACGTTAAATACGCATCGTCGCTACTGGAGACGGGAAGAGAATAGACGAGCGTGTCAAAGTTCTAAACTACTGTAACACCTAGACACTGACGTGAGAGTACATGTTGCAACGACTGTTCCTACGCAGCTAGTTCTACGCGACATGGTGCGGCAACATCAACAAATATATCTTGTCTTTAAATAGTGTACAAACAACTCTAGCACATTACAAAACAATATGATATGCTCGTAGACTCCCGGCTCACTCCGGGAGCCTGTAATGCCCTCCGCGAAACAACTCAACTACGTAATCCCAATATACACCTATATTAAGCCACTGAATGTAACATTTACAATTAATCGTAACATAAAGTTAATTACATCATAAGTAAGTATAATTAAAGTAATGCGCAATGCGCGGCGCGCGGCGTTTCGCGCTCCAATGTATGTTTGCATTGTTACATAATCAAGCGCTGTGAGACAATACTTCCTTCACAGTTAATACTGAACAATTTAGTCATTATAAAATTTCGACGCTATACAAAATTTTATTGTTGTTAATATCTTTGGGTAACAACCCTAATTAAATAATTATAACCTAAATTCCATTACATAAAGCAACATGTTTGTAAGCGTAGATTAGTCTGCAAGTGGTCAATGATTGCATATTACATTAGTTAGGTTATACCTGTTAGTTGCATTGCAACACTTGCAAACATAATCTCACTTGTACCGAAATATAATCACTGGAATGTACACAGAATATTATGCCACGATATTGGTAACATAATATCAATTGCTAGAAGAGTATTTCAACATTATTTTTAATTCATCATCATTATTATTATTATAAATTGTGTGATCTCCGTGATTTTGAGCAAAAATAATGTTTGTGATCAATAAGAGTTTAATATATTAATAAATTATTAAGATACATACAATTATAAACCCTACGGTAACGTTGGTTATGTATCACAAGCGGAGTCGGTGTGCAGCGCACGTGTTACACAGGCACATTGGAATACATACAGTCGGACGAAAGCAATGTAACACAACACTGCAGTCTATACCCATGTACAAGAGGTTTAGTTCACACTAAACGGTCAAGCAGTTAAACAATGTGCTCTGAAAATGCTTGGACAAGTTAACACGTAAAACATTATAAGCAATAAAAACTTTACATGATAAAACATCGCTTATAGTTTCGACAATAACTCGTAAACAGTAACTATAACATACATTTCGATATATAGATTAAAAATGTGTATAAGCGATGTTTTAAAACAAACATATTGATGCGTATTCATTAATTTACAGGAGTTTTCCATTACATCAAGGAGAAAAGTTACTGATGGACAGACGTCACTTGTAAAAACGTGGTCACTTCGGATAAATTCGCATTTCGTATACTTAATCCTAAAACAAATAGCTACTGGTTCACACATCGTGAGTCATAAGATCATTAATGAGTAAATCATGTGATAGATTACTATCCATGTGATGTATGTAGGGCAGTGGGAGTAACATTGATATGTCCGTGAGACTTTACATGTATAGAAGGAATGTCTACACTGATATGTGTTGTCAGGTGATCGGAGACAGCGGCTGGTCGAAGTGACGACGTTTCCTACAAAGTTTGCGTACATAACATAGAGACGTAGGACAACATTGTCGTGTTTACTTGAATCTGGCGAAGGCGGAGCTAAGTTCGTTGATGGCGGCGTTGGTGACGGCCTGGCCGACCGCCTGGTTGACCTGCTGTCGCATATGAGGCGGCATCTGGTTCATCACGCCGGCTACTGAACCCGCTGGCAGTCCACCTCCAGGCCTCCTATATATTTCATTACGAATATTTCCTTGTCAAAAATGATTAAAACAAACACGAAGCAAATGTGATGGGGATAGATTGATATAAAGAATCCTTTGTGCATCCATGAATATGTTTAGTAGAAAGGTACAGCAACAGTCAAATATGGAACATTAAACATAAGGAAGAAAGAGACAGAAAGTGCTAAGTAACAATAATATCAAATTGCTCTAAAGCTGTCACAGCTTCTCTGTAAGACATTTCGGAGTAACGTAACCGCCATAATAATGCAATGCAATAAAAATATTAAATTAATCTGACATACAACTCTTACAGGGTAACTGTGAATGAATCAGTAACATACATCACTAATCAACTACACAATATTACACTTCGTCGAGAGTATTTTACAAAAAATTACTACATTTATATTTCACAGTAGACATATTTTTTATTCACACGGCACGAGCACGGATATAGTTATACTTAACTTTGAGTTCCCATTTAGAAGTAGATACACGACCAAAGAAAAACAATGTGAACTATTAATAATCACGAGGATCACACAAATTAGTGCCAAAAAGCATGCGGTGCTTCGATATTGTTAACACATTGCAAAAATGAATCTAAACTGATTGTAATAAAACATGTTTTGTTAATCAAACCAATAAATCCAAATAAAATCATTGTTAGCCTCTCCTTCAACTTGTTCTTATTATAGTCACACGAATATTATTGAAGGTAACTCTTGCATAGACATTTATTATCATAATATTATAACGGATACTGTTTACGTAGAATATGCATCGGTCTGCAGGCAGCCTGCACTGTTCGATGAGTACACAACCAGTTTCATCAAAAATATAACATTCAGAAAGTTTATTACACATTATGGAATAAAAATAGACATCTAAATAAAACGTTTAACGTATATTAAAAAGGTTCGTTTAACGAAAGGCTGCCCGCAGAGGATTCATAAACAGAATATAATTTATCTTTAATTTGTATTCTACCAAAAGGTAATAAATTCCACTATTATTTTAATAATTTTATGGAAGCAACATTTTTTTCATACGTATCATAAGTATTGATCATTTACATGACTAATAATAATATTGTATATAACATATGTATAATTTATTTATAAATTTGTCGATATTTGTTAACTTACTACAATCTCGTCACTGATCCAAGGTTCTTAGACGAAAAACAAGAAATGGATCTTAGAGATAAGAAATTATTATCGGTATGTTCAGTATTGAACAATAATAAGGTAACGTTACGGTAAACTGGGGCAGTTACACAGATGTCAACGTGTAATAAGTTAACAAGTTCGTAGTTAGTGCCTTACGTCGATACGTAACTTATGTTAGTGAGTTAGTGCGCACGCGCCGGGCCGCTTAGCGCCGCCTGCGAACACATACACACAACTCAGCCTCTCCGGTCATTTGGATTAGTACTACACCCCCACACGAGTTAATGGACACAACCCGGCTGGTTAGATCTATTTCACCCAAACCATTAGTTCCCTGTTTATGGATCTTACTGTAACGTGCACAATTCATAAATAGACTAAGTAATTATGTTAATATATATTAAATATATTATATATCAGTATATATTATAATATAAAGCTCAATACGTTTACTGCAAATTATGGCTGTTACATCACCCACACAAATGCCTCCTATAGTACTTGAAGCAAAGCTCACACATTGAAAGTGCAGCGGCGACGGGAAGCGCCACTATCATATTTAAATACTTCATACTGATACAAATTACTTCAAAATAGAGAACAATCATCACGTCCATGGTGAGTGCTCTATAACTCCAAACAAATATGGCGACCTACGTAACCCCAGACCATGTACTGTACCGAGCTCTAAAAACAAATGCACAATAGACAGTGAGGATGGATAGTCTCCGTATCAACTCTACCAACAAATTATGAAAAGATATTTTAAAAAAAATTTCGTATTTTCATCAATTCCCCATACTATTTTAACTAACATTATAATTCTGTTTTGATTATTACCTATTACACCAATGCTAAGTACAATCGGAGACCACCCACAACATTAATCAATGGGTATTATTTTCATAAGTGTACTTACGTGGGCACAAGTGGCGCTGGAAGGCCGGGCTGGCCGGGCGCGGGGCGCACGGAGGGCGGCGGCGGGGCCCCGCCACCTGGACGCGACGGCAGCGGGGGCGCGGGCCGGCCTGAACCGCCGCCAGGGGGAGGCGGCGCGCCACGACCGCCTAGTGACCCTAGAATATCACCACCACCTTTACTAGACGTGTTCGCCTTTCAATAATCAAATAAGCAGTCTATACACTGCCGAAACTAAAATCACTATAATGTGTTAATATGGCCTTAAAATCCTCTATGAATCTTTGATCAAACATCATAATAGTACTTGATCTGCCTTTAATCTGTTGAACGAGAAAAGGCGACACGTCATTTGATACACAAAACAATCACATTAGGCCTCGTGACAACATTAGGTCAACTATAATGTGTACAATGAGTATATCATTATTGCTACATAGTATAAAACAAAGTCGCTATCAGCCGTCTGTCCCTATGTATGCTTAGATCTTTAAAACTACGCAACGGATTAAGATGCGTTTTTTTTTTTCAGGAATGTTTATATGTATAATACATGCATATTGCACCGTGCGAAGCCGGGGCGGGTTGCTAGTAATGTTTAAAAGTAAATTCTGGCAAGATAATGACTGTAACTCTTTAGATACCGATAGGATTTCTTAATATCTCCATTTAAAGCTAATTGCTAATCAAAATACCAAAATTCTTTCAACTCTCACAAAACTGGCATATTTTACTAATGTACTGACCTTGCTGCGCAGGCGCAGCTCTGCGTGGTCCGCCAGGGGAGGGCGGCGACAGTCGCGGGTTGGAGTCCAGGCGACTCTCCAGCCAATCGTTCTTTACAGGTGGAGGAACAGGCGTGCTCACTGTTGCCATAGAAACGTCCCAATGATCCGCAAGGCTTCTTTGCAAGCGTGGTACATGCGCAACATCTCTTCGCGTTTGAGAGCTTCTTCTGGAGACTCTTCCATCATTTGTGACTGTGAAGAAAAAGCAATTGTTAAAAATTCCGATTTAGTAAACAGAAAGTTTACTAAAAAATACTGATTAAGATCAAACTCTTACTTGATCGCCAGAAGCATATAGATGTGCAAGCAGCTCTCCGTTAATGAAGTCTTTGGCATTATTGATGATCATCATCATGATGGTCTTGGGTACGAGATCTCGTGTCGTCTTCGTCACGATGCGCATGTAAGAGTCGACCAAGTTCCTGATGGTCTCCACCTGTCTCTCGAGCTGAGGGTCCATGCTACTTGTGCCTGAGCTGTCCGAACTCTGCAAACAGAACGTTCTTCATGCAACAATAATGTTCAATTTAACTCTTACATTATCATCTTGGAGCGCCAAACGGACAACACAACGGCGATCACCGTCAAAATCATTAAACAATGTTGCCAAATCCCATGTTTGATCATTTCCAGCCAAAAAAATTCAAACGACGATAAAACATATTTGCCATATTTTTTTTTACCTTCGGAAGCACAATTCCCTCCACATAACAGTCTTTAATACAGTAAGAAAAATCTACAGCATTTTACATTGTTTCTACCGCATCAAACTCCAAGCTTGGTAGCTTACAAAACAGTAAATTGCTACGAATAAAGATAGATAAATATAACGGTTATTATTGTAGCAAGGTTCGTGATTATCGCAGATGATTGAAGCGAGGCCGAGAGAGACACATGAGACGAGACGTAGTACGGCTTTGCCAATCAATACGAGTAGTCGAGTTTGTTAAAATAAATTATAGCACTCCAAACCAGTCTGTAATTAGTATCGAAATAGACTTCAAAGAACATGCAAAAAGGTAACACGAAAGGAATTCTTGAAAAGAACTTGCTTGCAGGAATTTTGTTTTCTATGCAGTATAATATCTTTTTACACTGTACCAACATAATAGATATAACGTGGTATAAAAATTTAATGTTTAAAGAAGTTCCTGGATATAAAACTGATAATATGGGTATACTAGAAATAAACCTTACTTCAACGGTAATTTCTTACTACTTTTTGCTTCACCTGATCATATTAAAATAACGAATTTAACAAGGCATGCCTAATCTTCCTACTTCATTAGTAATCGATAATGCACTGTTTGTACAGTTGATATAAAGCATATTTTGTAATGGCATGCTTTACCTATAATGACTACGAGCAGTGTTAGTATGGGGAGTTAAAAATAAACAAGACTATCTAAGGACAATAGCTACGAAAATCAACCGACATTTTGCTTAAATTTGATGAAGTGTTTCACACTACAGTACTCACCCAGCAACGCCCCGCCCACAATATTTCACGAACCAATGACATTGGTGCTAGGAATAACATTCACAACCAAATGACCAATACCAAGGCGATCCCTTAGATTCACTTTGCAATTAATACTTTGAGCATCATTTGTAAGTAATTAATTGCACATGCAACAATTGTTTATGATACAAATTGCTCTACCGCCTAAAATCGCACATCACCCTTATAAACAGTTCAAAAATCCAGCAAACAAGCTTTAAAATACGAGTCACTTACTCTTTTATTTTTTCCACCCATACCACTGGAAGGCGGAAAAAAATAAAAAAACATAAACATGCTAAAACAAAATTGAAATAAACTTCCACAATACATATCTTGAATATTAACATAACGAAAGTGAAACTGTTCATATACTTGCAAATATGCTCAAACAAACGAAGCACGACATTCAGGTGTTACTCCTACTGGTATAAACAGATGTGGCACTTTGTTGTCATGTTATTACATACAGTTAGTTAGAGTGGGTGGCGCAACTCATGATGATGAAGTGCATGTGACACTACCAAAAGACAAAACAGCACTCTACACGTCTCATGCTATCGGCTGCAATGTATTTCAAGAAAGTATTTACAACCACCATTAAGAACAATGGTTACTACAACATATTACTTCAGTTAGTTATTCTTGATCCACATCGGGGGAAGTGTTAATGTGCGACCACCGTGTCAGTGTGATCTATGTACTTGTGTAATGTTTCGTAAGCCTGTATAAACAAACCTCGGTTCCTTCACTCTGAATAGCATGGCAAAACAACAGATTTTATAACATAAAATCGGAATATTATATATTAAAATATATAGTTAAATTCACATTTTAATAAACACCATTGATATTATAAAGCCATATATTAAGGAAATAAGCTCAAAGTAAAGATAAGTTATGTCTGCAATAGTTTAAAGGTGGGGGAGATATAAAGGGGAAAAGAAAGATTGGAATAAGACAGGCAGTAATAATATTGTAAATTAAAAGTGAGGTTACCTCGTCTCCATTGGCTGCTTCGGAGGTCTTCTCTGGGTAGACTCCGGCGCGGAGGAACGATGCCTTCCATGAGTCGACATCATCTTGTGTCTCACATGACAACTCGAGTTGTTTGTAATCCTGGAAATAGGACGACAAAAGAGTATTAGTATGTCGTTCTGTCATGACCAAAGAGTACCAACTACATGCTATTAACTCGTGGAGTACCGGTTTTATAGACACAATTAAAGAACAATAGGTCGCGGTCACCGGTGACCACTTGGTGTTTGACAGTTTAAAGTTAGGGGTTATGGTTTATTACGTTTAGGGGGTTATGGTTTATTGCGTTTGATAATTTTTTTACAGGAAATTAATTTAAAATTAAATTATATTTGAATTGTTATTAGATAATACTACTTTAGAAAAAAAAACATTTTTATTATTACCATACCTTGTAGACGTTCCTGCCCTCAGGGTTGAAGAGTGCGAACATGTGTCGGCGCGACATGAATCCCTGTTCCAGATCCCTCAGTTTCAGACCATCCAGAGGTAGCATATACTTCTTCTCTCGCTCCTCTTCGTCTTTGAACCAGGAGATGCTCTCAGCGGTCAGCACAAACCAGTAATCTTTGGAACCACCTGAAGAAACGACCATGAACCATTACAACTTGTTTTAAGAAATACCTAAGAAGGTAGTAAAACAAAGATTGGCCTAAAGAAATTATAAGTGCTGAAGATTTAAAACCTTCTTACCTTTCATTATACCCAAGTTGTGGATGCACATGTATCCTTTCCTGATGACTTGGTTTCCTAACGCGCGATGTCCTGACTTTGTTGAATTCTCAGACTGATTTTGAGCACTGTAACATTAAATGTCCATTATAATTCCTTTGTGTGATATTTATTCAGTGCAATTGTTATTTGAACACACGAAAGGAATATTTTTATCCTGGGTACATTTACGTAGTTCACATAGGATATAAATGTATTTAACATTTCTCAAAGTTTCAAACCATTTACCTTAATTAAAAACAGACGCAAAAATGCATGCATGTAAATATTATACAGTATCAATAAATAGGTTACTTGGCAAATCCAATGAAGTCCTCGTGGTTGGTGTTCATGTAGGCGAGCTCGCAGTCGATAAGCAGCACCAGTTGGTCCTTGCACATTTGTTCGCGAGAACGAACGTAAGACATTATAATGCGCTCCGTCTCCTCACGCAACCTCGGGTATCGGGACATCTGGAAAGTTAAGAAATTAGTCAGTAAAAAATATTTAACTAAGAGTTGCATGACCACATGCATTATTGTGATCGAAGCTAGGAAAATATGTAAGGTATTCTATATAATTTGGAAGACAAAAAAAAAACCGAAAATATTACATTTAATATGTTAACTATTTATCAGTTTTCTGTCAACAGTAAAAGCCTTAAGGCACAAAATGTAGTACTTACCCTTTCAGTGCAAATGCGAACAACATTAGACAGTTCAGCCACAACGAGATCGACGCATTTCAAACTGGGTTCCTTGAGTCGCGCGATTTGTTTCTTTACAATAGCTTCGAACGCCATGTCGGGAGTGAACAAGCCCACCTGTGGACACACATCTTATTAGTCATTACTAAATATCCACAATTTACTTTTTGCCAGTTAAGACATTATTAACTTTTGGTTTGCCAGGAATATCGAATCAAGACACCATATTTTTTTATTGTATCTCATGTCAGCGGCAGTCTAGATGTTAACAGTTATCAACACTAAATGGATGGCACTTACCCTAATACCGTGAATATTCCTAATAGCGAAGGCGATCTCCCTACGCAGTTCCTTCTCGTCGAATTCCATTTTGACAATCTCGAATGGGAATCGTTCGTGGAACAACCGATTGATTTTAGCACCACCCGATAGTTCGTTTGTGTTGATCTGTGCAGAGCCAGAACCTTCTATTGTGCGTTCAAAGTCTGTTTGCAACTGCTGGATCATTCTGAAATTAAAATTCGTAACTTTATATAGCTTTTTGGATTTCTAATTCAACTAAAAACCCGTGTTATTTTTATAGGAATGTAGTTCTTATGACCACTATTATAAAGTTCATTAACTTTACTCACTGCAACATAGCCTTAGTCTTGATGGAAGGATCATCAGGTCTGAAGTGTTTGTACTGATCGACATCTTTCTCCAGTGTGAGCAGTTGCTTCTGCAGCTTGTCTCGGAGGCCGGGGAGAGTATCCCTGATGTGATTGGTCAGTTGCTGGTTGAGTACACGCTGCAGATAAGGGGTACCAAGTCGGTCCGCCAAATGTCGGTATGATGGATGGCTGTAAAAAAATGAAATTTACCATCATTTACTTGGCCCCATGGGTGAAGACAAAAACTACCAAGCACCCCTACTACGATCCTCATAAAATTCTCTAGATTAAATCACATTCATGGATGTCTTCATACGCCAGTTAGGTAAGAGTAAATACTCCCTAAGTCCTTCACTGTATCCAATTGATAAATCCTCTCAGCTACATATTAATTTAAAATTATACAATTCGTTCGTTCAAGGAGTAAAGGAAAAAAAAAATATTATACTCAGACATTGTCTTTATCATTAAGCGACTTAGCTAGCACTTTAGTTTATCATTGTTTACATAACAATTATTTTGGGTACATCCTTCATCGGCCTTCTTATTATCGATCATTTGTTTGATAATGTTTTTCTGTTAGTCATACAATGCAATGCATCATAGCATAACGTAACACAATAATATTAAAAAAGTTTTTTTAGAAACTAATTTACTAAGCCGATAAAATAAGTAGTTATCTTCTCTCGCAAATTACAAATGCAATCGACGTACGAAAGTAGGTCAGCCCGATAGTCGAGAGCGACCTATATGTCTATGTCAGATATACCTATGTTGCAACTCCTCATACAGTATACAAGTACCACTTGGTTAGCCCAACGTCGTTGTTTACACTCGAATTCGATGTATTCATTACCCGTACGTCATTGAGGAAAATATGAGTCATTACAGCCAGTTCCTAGGTAATAATGATAACAATGTGATTTCTACTTAATTGACAACTGTAGTTTTCGGCCTATTATTAAATTATATTTAAATTACTATTAAAATAAATTTAGAATTAGCGGTTTTTTGATCACTCACAACCTATTATAAAGTTCCTCGTTCGGTTGCTGCCTTAAAATTGGTTTGTAGCGTCAAATACATACCTAAGGAAGAACTTCCTCTCAGCTGCCAAGGCAGCGGTGATGTCTTTGCGGCCATCAATGTCCTTCTGTGATCGGTTAACGACACCAATGTAACCGCGCCGGAGAGGCAACAGCTTATTCTCGAGCACATCTCGGGCATCCGTGCCTTCATCCATCAAATCTAACTTCGTAATCACACCGATCGTACGAAGACCTGCAGTTAGACCGAAATATTTTAGCGTAAATATTTGCGTTCTTCAAATTTAGAGACTCCGGATTTAGCGAGTTGGTAGGTACCTAAAATTATACTCGGCTGCTGTTATAAAAAGCATATTATAATGAAAAGTTGAACGAACTTCACAGACAAACTGCAGGGGTTTCATAATTTTGTTCGTTTTAAAATGTAGGTACTTATTCAGCTAATGCACATGAGTCACCGACAAAATAACCGAGTAGGCTACATATATTGTATGTATTTGTACGACTGGCAGACATCATTACGTAGAAGTCAATCATCGTCATATTCGTCAGACTTATTCAGCTGTATTGGGTGTTTTAAGTTTAATAAACAATGACTCATAATTATGATTGCAATTTTAGGATGAATGTAAGTGAACTAGCCTTGAGGGTCGACTTCTTTTGCAAGTTTCAAGGCATCGCTGTTGGCCAAATCTGTGTTAGCGGGGGTGACGGCGAGGATGAGGCAGGACTCCCGTCTGATGAACTGGAAGATCATTCCCTTGATCTGTTGTTCGATGTCTACCGGCTGGTCACCAATGGGCACTTTAGTCAAACCCGGCAAATCAATCAGGGTCAAGTTGAGCACTGGAAATAAAATTACACACGTTTTCAATGACTACATTCTCTTTTTAGCTATTCTTTATCCTGTAATTGTGCATATGGAAAACCGCAAACATGTATATGAATGTCCCTACAATAAAATATCATAAACCACATTAAAGTTCACTGACAGAAAGTATGACATAGATAGTTACTCAGCGTAAATTGACCTATAAACCCGCTGTCCGTACCAAAATATTTTTTCTTGCTGATTCTTAAATAAATAGTGAGTAAGTTGCATACGTTAGGAGGCGCGAAATGTTGTTATTAATGAATAACACAAGGTCATTGTTATCGCGCAATAATAAGCATTGCTGTTTAACAACAAAATCAAATGTTTTTAATAATAATACACAGATAATAATAAAATTTGCAGCTTATTGACTTTGATAAAAAGTCATGAACCCTTGAATGAAAATAATGGCAGCATAAATATTATAGTAGATTTAACTTTTGTATTCTTCGGACCATAACATATTGCAGCATCAAATTTCATAACGCATTTAGCATGTAAGTAGAGAGTAAAACAAACATTTCATGAGAGCTGTAACGATCAGTTAAATAGATAATATTGTATTGCATTGCATGATAAGGATAGATAAGGAAAGATTTATGCTATGTATTCTTTGATGGTTTCTTGGCAAACTTGACAATCGTCATGTCAACCAAGGGTAATGACAGGCACTTAGTCAACAAACACAATGCGACTCTTCATAAAGGACCTATTCCATTGGTCCTTATTGTAACCATAGTCTCTCTATGGTTGCGCGTCTGGTCGTACCTTTATGAAGAGTCGATCTATATACCGAGAGACACCAGAACAATCACGAGAGTCAATTTAGTCATCGACAATTAAATGGTTGGGCAACTAAGACACCAGGTGGACCTAATGAAAAACGAAATTAGGCTCAAACTCTAGTCTCTAAGTAGCATAATTATGTTAACATTTACAAGTGAACATTCGTGTATTATATACTTCAAATTTAATGGCGTACTGGGTAGAACTCGTGCCTCCTATGTATGTACTTAAATTTTACTTAAACATATTCCAATGACTTTAATTATATAAATGTGTTGTTCTGTGCTCTATGTGTGGAGGTGCATAAATAAATAAATCTTCATGCATTTTAGATTAAAATCTCGCCACACAATAGGTACGTATGTGTGCATAATATGATTATCACTGCTTTATTGGAGAATTATGTTGCTACAGTAATTATTACTCTTGTAGGTTTATAGGCAAGAGTATATTGCAGAAGAAAGTCACAGGCTTGGGTATATTGCTGCACAATTTAAAATAAGTACTTTTTTTTTTTAAGGGGGGAAGATCATCGAATGACTGCTCCCGCCTGGGTGAGGCGGAAGGGAGTGTCAGACTCTTACTGACTAAAAACCACCCCGTTCCTTCTCCTGCACGTCGAGCCGGAGCCCCGGTTACCCGTTAGGTTCTCCGCGACAAAATAAGTACATTAGGACATTAAAAATAAAACATTTTTAATTCATTTTCTGCACCAGTTTAACACCATTTTTCGCCAAAATTTGTTTAAGATTTCGTCACAAAACATATACATTATACCTACAAATTCATAATAATTTAATAACCATAACATTTATTTGAAAATATCCTTTGCACTGTTTTGGTACAGTATGTAAATGTACCTTAATAGCTACCAAATTCCAGTCTACACATATGTTTACATTATTCCATTGTAAAGAGTTTATATCGGTGAAGAACAACTGGACATTAAAGAACCATTAGTTATGTAGGTCATTATCAAACTACGTATGGAATAACAAGTGAGCAATGTTTTAATAGAGATTGCATAATTAAGATGACTGCACACGCATCACTACTAGGTGTATTGCAAAACATTACTTCGGTGTTTTTTTCTCTTCATATATGAAGTGGAAGAAATATATATTGGTCTAGTAGTATATTTAAGGAAATATTCATGAGTGAACTTATGAATGAACGTTCAGTTATAGTTTAGCCAGTGAACATTGAAACATAATTCCATATTGATAAGGGTGTGTCATATAACATTATCAATTAAGCGGCCATTGTCTTATCTAGAGCGCGATTAACACTGACTCATTTATTTATAACCAAGAGAAATCTTTGTCATACAACAGGTTCACATTTTTACGCGATGAAAAAACTGATAACATTCACTATCGATGAACAGTTTTATCGATATATTCTTAGGGAATCTTTTATATCTGTGACACATGATAAATCTTAAAAAAAGACCCGTCGATTGTATGAATAAGATAGAAATCTACGTAGAACAATTTATATGAAACAAAGCTTCAATGAATTGAAAATAATTATCGTATTTTCGTTAAAACGAGTTGTATCGTAATAAAATAGTTATCTATTTGTAACTGCGCCATACAAGAACCAATGTACTATTAGATACCCATTTTGTTAAGTGGGATCTTATTCAGCTCTGTCAAAGGTGAGCATCGTGGCCTTGCCTTATTGATCTCATGACGCTTCAATACTCCACTCGACTTTAAGATGTTCTTTCAAGAATTTCTGCCGCCACAATATATCTTGATTTGAGGACAGAGCCGACATTAGGCTTAATATTGTGTAGCGTTTCAGTACCCTGACGTAAGTATACTCCATTCAGTAAATACCTAATACAATACCCACAAAATTCATGAATTTTAACCGGCAATGCTCTGCTTTGTCGTCGCTCTGTCGTTGTTGCTAGATATGCTATCGAAGTGTCACATATTTGTCGGCCAATGACTTCATAAAATTGACAATCTATAACGTTACGCATGCGTGCCAAGATGCTTCCGGTTCCAACCTATTTTAATTTTAGTGCGTCTCTTGATATGTAGAACACATAATTATGAAGGTTTATGGTCTCAGATTATGTAATATCTGGTCAAGTTAATGCTCTTGTCGCTCACGGCTTAATCTCCCAGAAAGAGGATAAAGCTTGCAGCAAACACACTCGGTACATACGGGCCTATAATGTATTAAAAGAGCTAACATACCACAAATAATGTGGATACAAGTATACAACTTACCATTTGGGGAATAAACACGCAGATTAATAGGAACTGGCGATATGCCCTTGTTAGAGCCAGTGATACGGTCTGTCTCTGCCTCAATCTCTGCACGTACTTCATTGAAATCAACAAACTTCTTTCCTTTGCAATGCAGGAACTCCGCATATTCTAGGGAGATAAATGAGAAAACACAGGGTAAATTATTTACTCATAAATCTATTGGATATGTAAACTTATAGATACATAAATACGCTCACGCTTTACAGTAGTTATTATATACAAAAAATGTACGGCTTCTTAGCGTGCAAAATACCGGACGAAATCTGGTACATGTCAAGACAGATGGCTGCCTACATTGTGATCACTAACCATCTGCTTCATTCAATGAATACATTCCAAAGTCCAAAATACTATGTAGTCTCTATTACTTAAAACATTAAGAACATTTTTTTATAGAAACGGTGATCTATTTTTATAACGGCTAAAAGTTATCAGTCATTAAGTACGGATACCACGAAATGTAAGGTCCCGATCATGCGGAACGGAAGGCTAGTGACCTATACGTGACCGGGAAAAAATATCAGAGCCTATCACAGCATTACATTGACCAAAACCGGCAATTTATTGTTCTGTACAACGACGACCCATCTTAACACATTTACATTGTGAATTTTGACAAACTCATAACAGTAATAGAGTTTATTAGTAAGCCAATTAGTTGTTTTAACATTCGGAATACGCCTGAAGGTTAATGATCACATTTTGCACAATAATGAACTACATCACAGCCTGTTAGCTGAGTATAAAATAACGTAGTGAATGTTATTTCTCCTCTAAGAAGAAACATTGTTACTTATTGTTCTAAAAAAAATATAATACCTGTGTTTCCATGTATTAGCTGAAGAATCAATGGACGCCGCGTTACTATTCCGGAGCCTCGAGGCAGAAAGTCCCTGAAACAAGAATAATTTTGTAAAAATGTGGACTTCTTCTGGCTACTAACCATAGAAACCAATACAACAACAATAAGATAATTATTTCTCTAAAATACTGGTTTAATAGGAACTAACACTAGTATTTTAACCATTCAAAGTAATTCCTGCTTCAAAGTAGTTTCTAAGAACCAAAAAACCGAAGACAATTCACATCGAAAATTAAACATGAAGAAGTTGATGTCATCGTAATTTACCCAGATATGATCATAGTTGCTGTGATAAATGACTCATAGAGATGAAATAATAACAGTGATTTTCTAAACAAACACCTGCCCAAGGAATAGTTGCTAAAATAACTATTTAAGATTTTGTTCCATGCAATGATTTGATTTGTTTACTTATATCTTCTAGGATAACTATGTATTAGGAAATATTTCAATCTAAACATTTTTAACATAGCAAATAATATACAGCAAATATTCGCTTACTTTACTTACAGGTTTCTATACAAATAATAATTTTTTTTAAGGGCGAAAATCTACAAATGACTTCTCCCGCCTGGTTGAGGCGGGAGGGAGTGTCAGGCTCTTACTGACTAAAAACCCCCTGTTCCTACTGCTGTACTTCGAGCCAAAGCCCCGGCAACTCGTTAAGTCATCCGTGGCTCCGTATCGACACCAGCCCTATTGGGCCCCATCCATGGTTTATTTTAGACATTAAAGATCAATACTGACAAACAAAACTTATCAAGATTCACAGAAAATGAATTTGTTGTGTTATAATCTGTTGAGTATGATATTATGATAAATTAATGCAAACATTTGAATCATATCATAAACTGGTAGAACACAATCATGAGCTATTTTTCCTCTATAACTGTGTTGTGACACAACATGGTAATTTAATAAATTTAGTTTACCTTTTCAGGTATTTCAAACACAAATATTATTGATATTAAAAACAATGGAGACAATTATTTATAATCATTAATACATATAAATAGGTTAACCGTTATCTGTTTTGTTATTCCTGATACTGTTTTCCTTTACATTCTTGTTTATGGAATCTGAATTTTAATGTTGCAAAGAATAAAAATCATTATAGCATTTTTGTGTTTAGATAAGTCAGGTTGAAAAGCAATAACTAGAGGATTTTGATTTAAGGACATCAGATATAACAAATTAACTGTTACAAATACATACTTAATAATTTTAATTTTTACTTTGTTGAATTACATAATACTTACTTACCATTGATACTTTTCTATTGTGTTTTAATATCATACTTTTCTTTTCTGTGTGTTACATATCAAATGTAAACACAGTTTTCATTTCATTTTTGTCTGCAGATTATGAATTATACTTTTATCTGAACCAATGCTAATATAACATATTAAATTCCTACATTTCTAAGTTTAATACAACATTTTTTAATCATTTCAACTGTATTATTTAGCCACTGAACCCATAAACAGCCAGGTTTTGCTACTGTGGCGGATGGTATGAATGATATTGCATGCTTTTATCAGTTGAATATAGTGATCTATACATTCACTGAATTTCTTACAATGCACCTTCATGAACTGTATTTAGAAGTTATTTTGATTAATTTCATTTAGAAGTTAAATATGAAGGTACAACATTTTTGAAAATTCTGTTTTGTAGAATCCAAATCTACCAACAGACAAGATATTGACACCAGTCATTGTACTATTGTCACCAAACTTTCTTAAATTTATGGAACCCCTAAGCGAAAATAGGTGGCATTTAACAATGTTTTGATTTACACCAACCTATAAGTGACACCTAACAGCAAAAGTAATATGTTAGTTTAGGTGCTATGGTCACACTAAGTAATGTTTAGTTAAGAGATGGCTTAGGAGTGGTTGGTAAAATTGGCCATTAGGTTCATATTCACAATTTAAGCTCAGGGCAAATAACTGCTTATATAGATACAAGCAAAACAATATTGATTAGGTCAGTTATCAGACTTAACAAAAATGTAGGACAACTGAGAACTGAAATGAATTTTGTATATTATGTAGATAGGAATTTTTTGTAACTTCTTATCAGAAACACCAGCAGCTTGTTTGTAGCATGTAATTCTTAATGGACTACAGTTCATTTTAAGCATTTTTCTTATCTTTTTCCTTTTTCTTTAAGATATGATACAAGCCAAATGTTGTGTTCCTCAGTAAAGTGAGATTCTTATTTATGAAGCCAAAAGAATTGAAATTGTACTAAGAATTGTTACATTATAATAGAATTTACAAGTTAGTGAACATCTTTAGGAGCTTGAATCTCTTTTACTTTCCAATTTTTATAGGACTGCTGCGCTACACTCAACATGATGCCAATTCGTCAATTCAATTTAGGAATACTTGTTTGTTAATTGATTAACTGTGTCCGTATACATATATTTATAATTGAATATTTGAAAGTGTCATATTTAAGTGAAATTTATCCCATAATCTCTGAATCATATAAACAAAAAACTAATGTCTATATTTAATCTCTAAATTTTTACTTAAATTATTATACAGGTTTACAAACAAAGATCATTATAGTAGTTTTATAGATATAAAAACAGTTCATAAAAGAAACACAGAGAATTCTAATATCACAAAGGTTTTATTATTGTTGTTTGGGAAGGTTACCTATGTATGAGTCACCACAACCAACTAAATAAATAATTAATTGATTACAGTGAAATCTTATTTTACTCATATACTACAAAGAGGCGAAATGTATGCATCAAGGAAGTGAGATTCCCTGCTGACCGAACCATACATTAGACACATAAATCGATTGTCTTTACAATAAACAAAGAAGGTGTTACATACTTCCGACATCTTCAGTATTGTAAAATTAATTACATAGAACAACACAACTTCCGACGATTCGATATCTTACCTGCCTACAAAGTTTTCTAACACCGAACTCTTTCCTGCGGACTGACCACCCACAACTGCAATTTGGGGAAGATCTAAAGACATGTGCACGCCCATTTGCACAAATGCATCTTGCAATTTGTTTACAATGGGGATTAGCTGCTGCATTCCGAAATTTCCAGCCATTTTTTCTATGATACATTAAACTTTTATCACTCAAAAACACTAATAACACTTGCTCATCATCAATTCATCATCGATAAACTAATTTATTTTTCAATATGGTGGTGGGTGGTTACGTTACGTTTCGATTCAGCTTGATTCAACTACTGTCAAAAAATTACGAAAGCGTATTGGAGTTTCTTTCAAAACATTATCTATCTCTGTTTGTTAAACGAATTCCCCCATTGAAACATGAGATGCCTATAAGTTATTCCTCAATGTTTAGCATCCTAGTCTAGAAGTTTATTTTTAACTTGTATTCTTAAAAAAATGTGATTTTATTTCTGAATTACCGAAACCTCTTAAAATAATAAAATATTTAATGCTTAATAAATTATATCGATATATTCTTTTTCATTTTCCCCACGCAACCATTGACATTTAAGCATTAGTAAATCAATACTGCTCGACATGCGCACTAAATCTAGGCCAGGATATAAAAATATGTCGACACAATATTTTCGTAGAAGATAACAATGTTTCTATGAATTTAAATCAAACACTTAGAATGTTTAAATTAACCGTAAAGAATAATTAAACGCATAAAGTTGGAAATATTAAGTTGCCAACAGTAAATATAAGGTTCCTGTAAAAGACATTTTACTACTATATTTTGGTGTGATTTTTAAATACTTTATGTAATGATGAAAGCTTAAAAACAATTTAAATTATAACAGAATGTTGGTTAAGTAAATACTTTTAACTGGAACGTAGCTTATCGATTTATTTATGTATTACCAACAATTATTTCTTTGATCTTTAGGTGCATTAAATTGCTTGTATTTTTAATTTAGGTACTTTTGTTTTTGTGGTTTTACTTCATAGCTCAAACTTACGTAATACGAAAATTTCTATTTATATAGAACAAAATAAACTTAGTTACTAAAGATCACATTAAAAGTATATTTTCTGTAGTATACAAATAGCATTTTCTTCTCGTTTCACCAAATGAGTAAAATTTTATGACTACGTTTAATTTATACGCAGTTAGCCACTTACCTGCCCACAAAGTTTTCTAACACGGAGCTCTTGCCAGCAGACTGTCCACCCACAACTGCTATTTGGGGTAAATCCAGCTGCATATGAACACCCAACTGGGTGAAAGCATCTTGTAATTTGTTAACAATTGGAATCAATTGTTCCATTCCCATATTCCCGGCCATGGCTGCCGGTTTTCTCAAACACCCCTAGTATTATGAGCTTCTCCGCAGATCCTCGCCTACTGATTTCCTTTCATCAATATGGTGCAAAGTTTTAGTGCGCAGGCGTAAATGAAGAAAATTGTGAACAGAAACGTATTTTACAAATAAATAACAAATGATAGGGTTAGAGTAGTTGTGGTATAATTTTTTTAGGTAAAACCTTGTAATAAAAAGCAATAGAAAATTATTAAAATGTATAGGTAATGATAAACTTGTTTCCATAAAAAGTTTTCGTGACAATAGTTTAGTCGATGTCCCTGTATCAACTGGGGAAACCTAAATATAAAACTTTACCTAAATAGATAAAGTTTTTTCAGATACTATTACCTACAGTATCCTGAAAGTTATTATAGAAATAATTTGTATTTGGGACATTCATAAATCATAATAAAAAATAATAATACACGTAGATATGTTTACATGAAAGGCTATATGTTAAGAAAATCAACATAATTATACTAGCTAAAATGTGTAGTAACTAAAAATAAATGTTTCTCTTCCTTATTCACATACCCCCAATTTTTTTAAGTATCCCATCAAAAAATAGTTTCGCATAGAGTTTTCTGTATACTTTGTACAGAATTAAATTTATTTTATTGGCAAACTTATCGTCAAGCTTTGGCTGTTTATCCACCAGAGAGCGTTGTGTCGCGTCTTTGTGACGTCACACTATTGATTGTAAAAAGGAAGGAGATCGTCTTTTGGAGACGCCATCTTAAAATAAAGTGATATAAGTTTTTGGTAGCGTAGATTATAGTTTAAATCTAAAGTAATCTTCTTTAAGAAATTAGCAATCGAGCTTAGATATTTTTTATTCCGTGATACCAAGTGTAACGGACCAAGGTACAGATGTATTTTGATTTTATTGTTTTCTAGAAAGATAAAAATTAGTTTATTTACCGTTCTTTTCTTCGATCTTGTTAGTACCGTTATTTTGAGCTAGATAGTAGAAAGTTATAAAAGTATAACGGATAGTATAGTGCATTTAAAAACGTAAGTGAAATTATTGAAGTCATCGATCCAGCGTACATCAGACGGATGTAACACGTCAATAAACCTTTGAGGGCAGGGCTCCAATTTATTGTTCAGTGCTGTGAAAGTGTTCTGTGCATTAGTGAATGTAATAGATTGTGTGAATTTTACATACTGTTTTGTTGAATATATCAAATCATTACTAGCAATATTACATTCTATTGCATTGAAGGACGATTGTCTTTGGTAGTTGCCTGTGAAACAGTGAGTTGCGTTTGGATTGTGGCCATTACGTTACAGTGAGGGTTTGGCGAATTGCAGTTGGTGGTCGGTGCGAGGGTGACCTCCTGATGGTGTGTACATCGCAGCATGTCTGCACTCTCGACGCCGGGCGGCGGAGGCACTACGGCGCAGAGCAAGCCGACGTCCGGCAAGCAAAGATATCAGAAGTTGGACATCAATAGCTTGTACTGCGCTAACAGAGTATGTAGTTTTCTTTTTATACTTTACTTTCGTGATATTCATACGCCCACCAAGGCAATATCAATGACCTGATCATAATGTAACTTTAATTTGTTGCATTAAATTACGACAGATCAATATTTTAATGGCTTTATGTCGCTATCAATTAGTGCTATCGTTGTTTTAATATTGTGTCAAATTATAACAAATTGTGTTAATATAAGTTTCTCTCAGCCAAGATCATTGTTAACAAAATGCAAGCTAGTTATACCATACAACAATTGTAATCAAGTCACAGTTGAATAAGTTGACCTTCAGTTCCCTTGTGCATATCTAGTTGCAACAGTAGAATAGACAATGGCCTTGTTTCAGAGATTTTTGATCAAAGAAAATGAGGTATTTAAATTATCTGTTGTAAAAGGTTATACAATTTTTTCTATGTGCCTAATCTGTGACTAATTTATTTCCTACTTTGTGAGAAAATTGTGAAATACCTGTTCTTATAATAATTTTATTTTAATATTTCTTTGTTTCAATCCATTGTAGAACGAGAACTCAGAACCGTCCTCAGTAAAATCTCAACTAAGCCGCAAACATGGAATGCAAAGTCTTGGAAAAGTACCTTCAGCTAGGCGTCCACCTGCCAACTTGCCTTCTTTGAAAACTGAAACTGGTCAAGATCCTAATATAAAGTAAGTAATGCCTTAACCTTCATGTATTGAGTCAGTGGTTTTAGGCCAAGACTCTTATTGGGAAAATAAATGTTTACAGACATTAAATGATTTTCTTTATTTCTATTCTAATGCTAAGTGGGCATCTTGCCACCTCAACATTCCTGTGCAAAAATACCAAACAACTAGAGAAATGACAAGCTTTCTGTGGGAGTAACCTTAACCTCACATAACATATGTAGAGGTGAATGATTCAGTGATGAGTTCTTTGACCTATTGACATGTACTTACTGAAGCAATAAATTTATTTTCAGCTCTATTTCTGCTGTTGCTACTACTGTATCTACAACTTCAGCATGTACTTCCCAAACTACAGTAAGTAATTTAAGTAACAAATGTTTTACATTTTGCTTTGAATTTCAACAAAAGGATTGTTTCCTCAGTTGGCTTAACATTGTTATTTATTCTCTTATTACTCTTATAGATTATAGAGGTTATTGACTGCTGCAATGCAATTGATGCCAGATGTTCATTCAATTCAATTTTTTAATAAATCAATGTATATTTTAACTAACTAAATAAGGGTGATGCCTGAAGTTCATTTATTACTATAAAATGTGTATGTGTAAGTGTTTTTCCACAGTCCACAACATCGAACAGCAGTGTGGTTGCTGGGACTGGAGCCGGAGGATGGGTGGCACTCCCACCACCGTCCTCCCCACACTTCCGCACAGAGTTCCCCTCACTAGAGGCAGCTGCTCAACCTTCACATCGCTCATCAGAACATACAGCACCACAACCACAATTGAGACCACAAAGTAAGTAATTTTACATTTTGAAATAAAATGAGGGTATCAATAAAATTTTAAAACTGTCACATTAATTTTAGTCTGAATATATTTTTTACTGATACTGAATAAATGTAGAGTTCAATCTCTCGGTGTGAATCATTATATCCACCCTTACCATTGACATTACGTTGTTACAGCGGAAGGCAGCTGGACGTGCGGTGGTACGGCGGGGGTCCGCCAGGAAGCCACATCCGCCGCCGCCGCACCCGTCTCCGCTCCTGCCTCACAACAGAGTCCTGCCTGCCTCCCAAGATCTATTCTGCCATCTTTCGTATGTTATCATTTTTTATGTTTTAAATGTTAAGTGGCTTTTTATTATTAATTTTAAAATATGTTGCCTTGTTCAAAGATGAAAGGTAGCAGTGGTGGCGGGCTCGGGCTGGGCACGCTGGGCGCTTTGCGCGACATCCGGGGCGGCAACAGCGGCGCTGGCAGCGCGGGCGGCGGTGCGGGCGCCAGCGCCGCGCCGCGCCAGGCGCCGCGCGCGCCGGCCACTCCGCGAGCCGTCGAGGTGCTCACTGCACGCCCGATCCTGCGTGACGATCAGATCTCTTCTCTTGATGATATTTCTCGAGATGCTGGCTGGGCGCAGCAAGACGATATCGATTATGAGTAAGTCTCACCCGAAATTATTTATAGTTTCTTGAAAATTCCTCATAGCTGGAATCAGTAATCATTGTGGCAAAAGGCTCACTTCCTAACTCCTATTAAATTTCACGACTGCCTCGTTGGCCGAGTGGTCGTAAGTGCCAGTGGTCTCGGGTTCGATTCCCGGGTCGGGCAAAGTATTACAGGGTTTTTAAATATTCTCAGTAGTAGCACGGAGTCTGGAATTGTGCCCGGTATATGGCAATAGGCTCACCCCCTATTACATGGGACTCATAACATAAATAGTGAAAAGTGGGTGTTACATTGTACAGTGATATAATGTGCACCTCTGCCTACCCCTTCGGGGATAAAAGGCGCGATGTTATGTTATTATGTTTCACAAAATAGTTGGTGAATCTCTGCTAGCTACTCTTTGGAGATTAAACGGCGTGACGTTATGTTATTATAGTTTTTAATTGTATTGCATGTCTCATTACAGTCAGAAGCTGGACTTCTCGGATGGTGAATCTTCCGCTCCTAATAAGGGACATAATAGAGGTAACCGCGCCAGTGTTGACAGTGAACGTGTTGATATGAAGCTTCATGAACCTGGTGACGAAGATCAACTTTGGGCGGAGCGGCGCCAAAAACAGAGCAACGAAGTGGCCCAGGCAGTCGCTCGAGCTCGACAGCGCAAAGAGGAAGAACAGAGGCGTCAACATCGGGATGCACCTGCGTCCATGCAGTCCAAAGAGACGCGCGACCGACCCGATAGGATGCCTGACCGAGACCGCAATGACAATAGGGATAGGGATAGGGAACAAGAAGGGAGAGAAAAGGACAGAGGTGATATCAGGGACCGAGAACGTGCCGAAAATAGAGATCGTATAGATAATAGAGACAAGGACCGTAATGATGTACGCGAACGAGAGAAAGATCGTGTAGAAAGCAGAGAACGTGACCGTATTGAAAACAGAGACCGCTACGATAATCGAGACAGGGATCGGGATGTTAGAGACCGTGAGCGAGACCGCGAACGCGACCGTGACCGGGATCGTGAACGGGACCGCGACCGTGATCGGGAACGTGACAGGGATCGCGACCGTGAACGGGACAGATTAGAAAGAGGTCGCGTGGAAAATAGAGATCGTCCAGAGAGTGATAAAGAAAGAAGTGAACCGAGAGATCGTAATGAGAATAGAGATCGTAACGATAACAGAGATCGCAACGATAATAGAGACCGCAATGATAACCGAGATCGCCTGGACCGTGATAGATTTGACAGGGAACGAGATCGATCCGACAGAGACCGCGACCGGGACCGCGGTGATAGAGATCGAAATGATCGTGAAAGGGATAGAGATCGAGAACGAGATTTTAGAGAGAGAGACCGTGACTATGGTCGCGATCGTGACCGCGACCAAGCTAATCCAGCATTTTCTAAAACGTTCCAAGCAAACATACCGCCGCGGTTTTTAAAGCAGCAGCAAAATAGACAACAAGATGATCACAAAGGCTGGGCGTTTTCGGGAAAACCAGCGCCGAGACGACAAGAGCCAACATCTTATAATGCACCTCGACACGCACCACACAATGGCCGTCGCTCTTATTCACGGTAAGATTTATTACTGATTTATAACATTGTGACTGCCTCTCATTGTTCTTGGGTTCGATTCCTGGATTGGGCGATTATTACATTAGGTACTTCAAAAATGTTTCAAGATAGGCAATCTATATTTATACATATCATATACCTATTCTGTATTTTTGTATACATAGTTTTTGAAGACTTGAAAGTTAATATCATCTTTGTGTTTTAGGGACTATTCTGACCGTGAAGATGATTTTAGAAGAGATCAAAAAGATGGACCTGGGCCGCAATGGCGGTCTGAAATGCAAGATTATGAAAGATCTGGCCGTGAATTGGACAGGTCTAACTCAAAAGATTCATATAGTGACTATAAAGAACGGAGAAATGAATCTGATAAAAAATCAATAGAGACTACTATTGAACCTAGCAGCCGTACTGCTGCTGATAAATTGACAGAGGTATTTGAAAGGAAAAGCATAGGACTCGCTGAACCTTTCGCCACCACCGACTCCACTTCTCAAGCACACGCACCTGATCGACGAAACTCTCCGCCGAGTTCGTCGCAACGGGAATCTTCTGAAAGAGATTTTGGCAAGACATCTTGGGCTGAAGTAACTCAAGAAGAACCTAATAATTCCAATCAACACAAATTATCATCAGATAAAATCTCAGTGACAAAAGATAATGAACCAATTTGTAAAGATGATCGTGAAAATGTAAATGATGACTCAAAGCATATCTCTCAACAATCCCATATCCAGCAATCCCAAGTTCCAGCGAGTATTATTCCAAACCCAGCAACAGCTCAAACTCAAATTCAAAAGAGTCAGAATAACTTATCTAATAACAATCAAAACTTTGGACAACCTCAACAAGCACAGTCCCAAGTACTCATTAGCCAATCTCAATCATCCTTTGCTGAAACTCAAACTAAACCTACTACTTCTCTATCTGCCCCAAAACACCATAATACTAATGAAGTGGCATCTAATATTTCCCAAACACAAAAACAAACCTCATCTGAAATAATACCACAACAGAATGTAGCTAAACCTGTGTTCTCATCTCAAAAGTCTGAAAAAGAACTTTCAGAATCTGAATCAATAGCTTCTAAGTCTAGCACAGATCCATCCAGCTTAGTAGGAATTAAAGTGAACGAAACATACTCTGCGGAATCTCTTCAAGTTAGTGCAGCTTCCCAAAAACGTTCTACTGATGATAAGAAAAATGAAAGAGTCAGCAATGAGCAGCTTAATAAAATTCCTGCTAAAGAACCCGTTGAACGAAAATCAAGTGGATCAGGATCTGAAAAGAAAAGCCGGGGATATGGTGGAGGTGGCTATGCTGTCTATAATAGAGGCTGGGGTCCACGACGTCGCTCTCATCGCAGTTCTCGTTCAAACAATAGAGCAAGTGAATCCGATGGCTCTACTGATGGTGCTCCCAATTCAGACAGGAAAGAGAGACGAAGAGCGCCACGTAGCCCACGTCCAAAGAATACAACTGGTAAACCTGAAGATGGCAATCAACCTCTAATCATGGACCAACCTTCTGCTGCAACTGACAGCAATGGAACAGCTTTTGAACCTCGTGGACAACCTTCTCGACGGGGACGTGGAGGATTCCAGGGTAGTCAACGCCCGCAAGCACTTGCTCCCGCTAAAAGAGTGACTGGATATGGACCTCCCAACACTAAAAGTCCATTTAGTCAGGCCAATCGAGCTGTAAAAGATAATGAAGACCCTAAAGACAACGCACCAACGGATGATAAAATGAAAGGGAATAATAATAAGCCCAGAACTGGTTCGTCTACAGGAAGAGGTCGTGATCGGCGTCCTAAAGGTACAGGACCTCCAAGTGGTGAGGATGAAAATTGGGAGACAACATCTGAGCATTCTGAAGGTGGCACATCTGGTAACCGTCGTTCTGCCGGAGGAAGACAATCTGGTCAATCCCAGAAAGTTCAAGGCGGTCGTAATCAAAATTCTGGGAACCGACAGAACAATGGACGCAACTCTCAGCCCACCAAAAAAGAAACTGCCGTTGATGGTAAACCTGGTGATATTACAGAGGCTATGACAGATCTCAAACTTACTTCTGGCAAAAAAGACGATGAAGTGGTTGATGATGGTTTCCAAGAAGTGAGAAATAAAAAGAATTCGAAAGATACCAGAGGACCAACAAAGGATGATAACAATCAACATTCAACTAAACCAAGATCTCATTCCAATCAAGGTGGTGGTAGAAATGGTTCCACAACTAGGAATCCTAATGATAAGTCGAACCCGCGAGGTTCAGCTCCAGTTACCACTAAATCGAATTCTCAATATGAGCGGCCGCGCCAGGCGAACCTGGCTCCTCGTTTCGTTAAACAGAGACAAAAGCAACAAATGGGTTTGGTGTCTGGATTTGGTCCAGACACTGGCGCTGCACCGCCGCCACCGCCTGTTAACGCGTGGGACAAACCGATATCACAAACTCTACGTGGCAACGTAGAAGAACCAGCAGAACCAATTGAGAACAAGTCTGCTCAGGTAAGCCAACGTAGTACGCCCGGCGACACTCCCGTTGAGAATAAACCTATTCAGCCCAACTGCGCCATTGTTACCGATAAAAGTGGTGTGCTAGATGGTGCTACGCCACCAGTCGAAACAATTATTTTTGAAAATACAAATTATAAGACTGCAACACCTGATGAAACATTACAGCAAAAATATCAAATGAATCCTGCTATTCCGAAAACTCAAGCTGAGGAGATTAATACAGAATTAGAAAACCGAGCCCTTGCATTCAATGGAGAAGTACGACCAAGACCTAGATCTATACAAGAATTAATATCGGATAGACCTGTGGTGACTGATGCTGATGCCTCCAGTTTAGGTCTCCAAATGACTTTTGATACCTCTCAAAAACCAGAAGATTCTTCAGACATGAAACTTGATTTTGCTTTTGATTCTGATCTCGGACAACTTACAGAAGATAAGTCTGCGAAGTCTCTCGGTATGCCACGGGGTGTGCACATGAGCACGTCAAATACTATTTCACCTCTGGCAGCTGATCTCAATTTAAAAATCGCCAGTGTTAAAAAAGTTTGGGAGATGCCCGCCGTGGCCGAAGGTACCGAAGACATACAGTTCGCAGGATTTGAAGAAAATAATACCGAGACAGCCCAGCCCAACGTTTGTAAAGTGAAGCCCACGCAACAACTGCAGTCGCCGCCGCCGCAGCACTACAACCACGTGGGCTACCAGGGCGGGTACGGCAGTCTGTCCGTGCCCTCGCCGCCCGCCGTCATGTTCAACTCGTCCCAGCAACTACTGAGCTCCTCGCAGCAACTGCCGCAACAGAGTGGCCTGTATGGAGCATTCCTTGACCAGAGTCGCGGCCAGTTTGGAGGATTCCCTGGCACTCCGTATGGCGCCGGCTCAGCCGCGCCATACAACTATCAGCCTCCACCTGATATGTTCCAGAGCCTTCCTAATCAATATCGCATGGTAAGCAGTCTTTTATATCAAAATTGTAAGTACAGGAATAAAAAAAATCTTGTTCACTACTACATTAACTAAATCAGCCGTGTACCAGGATAGAATTACATACTCTATGTTGGTTCTTACCAACGTAGCCATTGCTATGAATGACGTGTGTTAATTTGAATTACAATTGTTATTAATAATATGTTTGTCCTTTATGTCCAGGCCGCAGCTGCTGGTGGTGGTGCAGCATTCGGCCAGTCGGGCCAACTGGGTAATAGTCCCAGTACTGTTCTTATCTCGAGCACTTCTAATTCTCTCATGTCAGCCACTGTCAAGCCTTCCACTCAACAAATAGGCGCTATCGGTGCGTATAATATGTATCATCTCCCAAAATAATGAGAAACAAAAATGTCATTACAAAGTCTTAATGTATATTTATTTTCAAAACTGGCTGATTCGTTGACTTGTTAAATTTTATAGTGCAATGGGATAGCATTAAGACAGAATATTAAAGGTAAACGGTATATATATGCAGGTAGCAAAGGTGGCGGTGTAGGCGGAGTGAGCACGTACCAGCAGCAGTACCTGGGCTACTCAGCCCCGGTGGGCGAGGCGCCGTACTCCCTGCCCGGCCTGCTGCCGCGGCCCGCGCCGCCCGCCAGCTCCTACTACTCGCCCTACCAGCCGCCCGCCGCGCCCGCGCCCACTTACCCTCTGCAGTTCACTCAGCCGGCGCAGTCGGGAGCTTTCGGCTCCCAATTTCTGTCTTCACAGCTTCAGGTCGCTGCAGCCGTTCAGCAAATGCAGGTATTTTTCACTACTACTGATATATACTCACTGTTACATTTTTTCAATTGAGAGATCGTCTACAAAATATTTCTGTAATAAATTACAGCAGCAGTACCGTGCTCCGTTGCAACAACAGTACGCGCCGCCGCAGCCCCGGCCGCCGCCGCAACAACTGAAGAGTCCGCTGCATGAGCACGCCAATGGCTTTGCACCGCTATGTGATGCTGCGTCACCGACGCCCAAGGGGGCAGCCAAGCCGCAGAAACCTCCGCACTCTCCCCCGCAACACAAGTACCACGCGCCGCCCCCGCACCCGCCGCCCGCTCACACGCCGCACCAACACCACCAACAACAGGTTAGTCACTAACACAATAATTACCCGTCATTGTTTTAAAGTACTAACCGGTCAGATCGGTAGGAAAAAAATGTAACTATTAGTTCCTTTCTTTAATACTCTATTTGAAGTCCAAAATGTTTCCAAATACTGTGAAGGTTTGTCTTTCTTTGATATCATTAACATTACCTTATTGTACTACCTTATTACGAAAATTTTAATACCTACATTTCGTACCTGATGATACAGATGGTGAGCGGAGGAAATAACGGCCGATGCGGAGGAGGCGGCGGCGGAGGAGGCATGGGTCGCGGCGGCATGGTGGCACCGCGCTACCCCGCGCCCATCGGCCAGCGCCCGCACGCGCCCGCCGTGCCGCTGTACCGCGCGCCGCCCGCCGCGCCGCGCCCGCACCACGCCGCGCGCCCCAATCTCTACTACCACCAGCACCAGCGCAGTTAGTACCCCACGCTGTGCTCGTCGCGTGTCGCGCGGCCCGCGCTCACTCGTGTCTTGTGTGCAGACGGCGGCGCCGGAGAGCGCGCGGCGGACGGCGGCGAGGCGGCGCCACCCGGCGACGAGGCCGGGGATGCGGCGCCCGCGCCCGACGCGCCGGCGCCCGCCGAGGTGAAGGCGGAGTGAAGGCGCGCGGCCGAGCCCCGCCCCCGCGCCGCCCCGTGCCGCGCGCTGCCGCCGCACGGAGACTCTCGCGCGCACACCCGCGCGCGGCGAACGCGATCGACGTCGCCGACTTTAGATTTTCGGTATTTTAATTAGGACGTAAATTATGGAAGTGATTCTGAGCCGTTCGACTCGCGGAGCCCCCGCGGCCGCCGCCGAGTCGGCCGCGACGATACGCGGCGCGTTCTGTTCGTATGTAAATATGTCGATCGCACGGCCATCCGACTCCTTGACTGTTATATTTAAGTATATATAAAGACGCGACCGGTCGGCGGCTCCGTTGCGACGACCGGAGTTCCGCGAGAACCGTGCGTCCTTGTCCGATGCTGCCTCGAGACCTCTCATTAGTGAATATGTAGCTACGGATTTTGCAGAGCGTATGTCGATGCGATATAACCGAATAATAAATATAATTTGGAGCGCAGGTGACCGAATGCCGCTCGGCGTGTCTGCCGAACGACGCGGTTTATCGCTCCATGTATCATAATCAATTAATATTATATGCGAATAAAAATTATTATGACCGATACCTTGGCTTTTAATTTCCTTTAGTAACGACGAGAACAAAAGTGATTCCCGGCAATACAACTACTCGATCAACGAGATAAATAAAAATTAAATGATTTATAGCAGGTATATCTCTACGAGCGAAAACGAACGTATTATCAGACCAATACATTAACAATATACCAGGGTTCCGGTTCCAACCAGGAGTAGGAAGAGGGTGGTTTTTTGTCATACGTTTCAGTTTCCGAGTACCCGGCGGCACAGTGTACACAAATTACGCGCCGGTATGTATGAAAGGTACAGTACGTGGTCTCATGGCCATACACTGCGCCGCCGGGTACCCGGCAACCGAAACGTGAAAGAAGAGGCACTAAGAGTGACACTCCCTCTCGCGTGTCATTGTCGTGGCGTGTCGAGTGGCGAGAGGGAGTGTCATTGAATGATTTTTCCCTTCTTAAAAAAAGACAGCATCCACCCTTTTTCATTAGGATTTCAATTAGACTTACTTGGCGAGACAAATAATAGTTTCACTGCAAACGAATTAAATTAATGAACCCAAAATATTATCAAGCAAGATCCTGATTTAATTTAAAAAATTTGCTCTAGTTTCAACCCTAGTGCAAAATTTTCCCTAAGTAAGTATCAGACAATATGGTAGGCATATTAATAATAGCAGTAACCAGGTACGTAGATTATAAATTGTGGTACCTCGATTAGGTATCTAGTTAATATGAGATTTTAAATTAAAATAGCACTTTTCTATATACGGTAAAATGGGGTGAATAGGGTTTGAGAAGCGAAAAGGTACAGAAGAGGGGTGAATCAATACTATGAAGAATTTCCTTATATCTATTCACCCCTCTTTTGTCCCTATTCACCTTATTTTACGGTAATAATTTTTTGTACCGTTACTTACCTACGCCTTTTATCCCGAAGAAGGTAGGCAGAGAATAATACCACTGTACAATATTCACACACTTCAGTTTTGTTGTAATGTCCCATTCCAAACTACCACTGAAAAGTTTTTAAAAACGAATACTTAATACCCAGTAATACTCTTGTCCGACCCGGGAATAAAATCCCGAATCTCCAATCCTTCTATTCGTCCAATTACTGTTAGTAAATAGCCAAGTTATAGGATCGAAGTACGGTCATATGTCGTCCAACCGAAACAAAGTTAAAATGCGTGTTGTGGGCTGGTGGTGTTTTGAATAGCTACTTACTGTTTTTATTATCCTACCTATACATAGTACATACAAACACAGCTACCAGTATTTTTTATTTACAATTGGGCTTGTCCATACTCAAGCAATTGTAAAGAGGGAAGGATTAAGGAAAACGTATGTACTGAATTTTATTTTGATAATAACAATCCCTAGTTTGGACGTAAGCCAAAATAACTTTGCTCCCGACTACCGAGGGTATACTACAATATGGGAAGAGGGTGTCACTCTCGCTCCGCCTTACTGGCGCCAGTCTGTAATGCGAGCTCAGATTTACGTGTTATCTAACAAGTTACGGACCTATTATACTTGTGTTGTGTTGCATTACTGCGGATGCGGACACGACGATAATAAATGATAGTACCTACTAAGCATATGGGTAAATATTTTGGTACTCGTACATTCAAACATATCGCCACGCCTATCTCCCTTTGGGGTAGGCAGAGACAAATGACACGATTTTAACATAATGTTAGCTCTTCCACTTGCCCTACAATACTTCCATTAATCACGTGACTTGCATAACTCTACTTTTGCACTTGGTATATGTTTTGCTTTGGTAAGTAAATCAAAAACCTCTCGGACAAATTTTCATGCCCTTCAGTCAGCATATTTGAAGAGTAAGTACTGAGGTGCTGAGATCATCAGAGTCTCCACATCATATCGTTTAATTCCATGTTATACCGTTGTGTTTGTGGAACTAGAATGAATTCCCATACAATTTTCAGTGTCTGTTTCTTTGCTTAGAATAAAACCTCATATTTCGAAAACCATGTCAGCGGCGCCGTGGCTTAGTTGGTTAAAGCGCCTGTCTAGTAAACAGGAGATCGTGAGTTCGAATCTCGCCGGGGCCTGAATTCACTCTGGGTGGAACTTTTTGTTGTGTATGTTTATTTTAGACAAGAAAAAATACGCTGTATACCTATGATTGGTATAAGAACGATTAAAAAGAAATGTTAAAATTATAACAATGCGTATAAATATGTAACAATTCGTATATACCTGTAGCGCTTATCTTAAAATTGGGTAAGTAGAATAAACTGGCGCCGCCATGATGAGTGGTGTTCGGAAAGCTCTTGATTGACTCATTGGGCTTGAATTAATCATTGATAACACCATTTATGACGACCTTCGACGTTGGTCAGGTATTTCCCAATTATCTATTGACTAAAGAATCGAAGATTATAAACTCGAAAGTACCTATAAATAGGTATTATAAATTTATTTTTATACTTGCTAGGTAGCACGTCGCCGTCGCACGATTGATAACCAAGAATTGAATGCTACGTAGCAAATGAAAACTTCTGGAAAGTAGACAAAGGGTAGTTAGGTACCTATCCCACAGCTATACTACCTTAATAGAATTAACACAAAATGTTATTAAAATTTGCTTTTGAGGACATCATTTGCGTCTGAGGAATTGGGTATCATAATACCACAATATCAGCTCGTTCGCATTATCTTCTATCATTGGTCGAGTTTATTCTCACAGCCATTGACATGGCGGACCGCGATCGAGTTCACTTCGATGTTTCGAATTGATAGTTATAGAATAGCCTGTTTCGTTTCCTTTATTGTGATCTAGGCTAGGCTAGAAGATGAGTTAGTTTCCTGCAACTACGCTCACCATGCAATGATGGATAGAGATATTTAGTCAGTAACAGTCTAACTGTCCGCTTTGTCTCCTTCAGGTGTAGATTATCCACCATGGAGGTAAAAAAGAAAGGCTGTTATCATAATAAGCGAGTATCGACAAAAACGCAGGTAAAGTAAATGATCCAGTCCTTTTGTTACGCCTTCAAGTTTCGTCAAATCACATGTCTCGGTAATAACGAAGTGTTTACTCATGAAACTAGTTGAAGGATTGATTTATAACCTTGTATGAAATGGTAAGTAACATACATAACATAGTAGATACTTATTGTACAACGTAAGAGACAGAATTAACGTCACACCTCAAGCCTTTTAAATCCTTAAAGGGGACGACAGAAGTGTACAATGTGTCTAAATATTTGACCATTTGTTTACCTATCTCGTGTAAAATATTCGTACCGTGTACATTGTATAATGATGAATAAGTAGGTACATAGCTACATTCACATCGAACATGTAAAGCGTCTTCTATAGGTAGACAAAAAATCTACAAACAAAAAGTAAAATGAATTAGTTTATAAAACTTGACGGCGGGTCAACAACCAGACAGGGATGCAATGCAAGTGCTTTGTTCCGACCCTGTGGGGCGCCTCGACTGGCCATTTACCCCGAATAATATACCCGTTCACGTGGTTTAGAGTCTATTTCCATATTTCATTCATGAGTGCATTACACACATACACAATATCTTTATCTATACCATTCATCAATAAGTAGGTAAGTACATCAATCTAGGGTTATCTTAAGGACATGCATGTAAAAACAAGGCATTCGTCACTGCACTTTCTATTATTCTTACCTATGTAGGTACCAGCTTGTAATACAGCACATTGACTCCATAAAAAAGGTAAATGCACTCGCTTAAAGGAGACAGACGGTGTACGCAGCTAAGTACTTTACCTGAAATAACTTACCCTTAGCGCAAAAAAATAATTGAATTTTTCAAGTTATTGTACGGTTGGGAATTTGGGATTGGAATAGAGAGCAATACCCCGATTTTTATCCTCACATTATTGTAATTTTGACATGCAACTTATTTATAAACTCACCGAAGGACACCGGTGGTGGTTTAGGTAATTATTAAGCAACTACGTTACACGATTTTCAGGCAATGTAGTAATAGATAACGAACTAGACTCAACTATTTTTAACATACATTCCATAACTATTCCGTGCTATAAAGTAAAGAATGTTGACCTAGGCTCAAATTCGAGATCTCATGTTTGACATTCACTCTTAGGTTCTAAAACAAGTTTTCAGTTGCCTAGCGTATATCTAGGTAGGTACCTATATCTAAGTACCTACTAATCGCGATGGTCTCGACATGATGGCGTGTTGTATCAGAATTGTCTACGTAAAGAGTTTATAATACCTACTAACTCAGAGAGATTTTAGGCCTTCAGATGACCAGTTTAGTCGTTCAGTCCAGTAGACTGCATCTTCCATACAAATCTGCAAAGAAACCTAATAATGAACGATAAAAATGCGATGATAATAAAAGCAAGTCTTGGAAATTGGATTAGGAACACAATCCAAGTCTACGCCTATGTAAGTACGTGGAAGAGGGAATACTCATTGCAAATTAATTTTGTTATTTATTGTGCGTAAATATTATTATGTAGGTTTGGTAGGAATAAATGTAGGTATCTACTGGTTTTTCCTTTAGGAAATAAATTCCTTAGAGCCACTGAAGTAAGTAGTTTCCTCAGTATATTCCTGAATTTAATTAGTACCTACAATATTTATCCACAAAGGATATTGATGAAGTATTTAAAAAAAATTGATACTAGACTTACGTTAATTAACGTCTCCAAGCGTTACAATTTAGTATGTAGATGCCTTCGTTTTCGCAGTTACTGTAAATGCATAAAATCCTTTATGTTTGTAGTGACGCTCTAATTAGCGTGGCTAATATTAGTTACAATGGCTATAACTACCATGACTAAACAAGACAAGGAAATATATTTCAAGGTAGGATGGACTAGAAAAAATGAAGATATAGCTTGGCATTCTAAAAAAATCAGTAGTAAAGAAATATTTATAAAATACTTTATGTAATCATTACAAAATGCTGACAAATATCCAATACATTAATTGACGAAAATTGATGAAAAGTTGTATAGAATTTATTTTTAGGTACTTACACAGATTGTGAAATTCTACAAACAACAGTCAACAGTTTGTTAATCATCAGAGATGGTACTTCAAAACACTTGAAATTAAATGGTTTAGGCTTAATTGAGCTTATTGTTGCTCCAGATATGGAGAAACGAATTACAAAGAACCACGATGATGCACAGCTAGTAAAACGAGTACTACGAGCAAGACAAAGCGAAACTGGCTTTGTATGTATGAGTGGAGTAGTGAATCACACAGGCCACCGGCCACTGTCGCCGCCTGCACACAGTGTACACTCCGACAACAGACCAAGCCAGTCAGCATTCGGCGCGCAGCCCGTTAGCACTTCTATATCGCGCTACACATTCGAGTTACTCGAATGTCAACAAACTTTCACCTCGTCTGTAAACAAACAAAATGTACGAGGAAGTTCAATAAAGTGTTTTATTATTTTAATTATTACTTTTTATTATAACTTTTTACTCAATTCATTAAACTTAATAAACTTTAATTAGTCGCAGTTAAGTGTTTGTTGGTGTTTTTTCTTTCCCAATGTGTAACAATTGAAAATATTGCAGAAATAACATTGAATGCTGGAGATTTGTTGGTGTCAAGTTTTATTGCATTGGAGCGAGCTGTACCGAGGATTAAATTGACTGAATGTTCCAATTGTGCTGTGACTAAATTAACTAACTAGCTGCTGGTGATCGCTATGGGCAAGGATTATGGTAAGTTATGTTACAGAAGTGTTTTAGAAAGAAATCTATAAAAGAGAATAGTCAAAGTTTATAGATTTACTTCATAATTTCGTTATTTTATTGATACCTACAGTGCGCCTAGAATAAATTCAAGGCAAATGCTATGAAAATCGTGCGGGTGTAATGTATGAAACTTTCGTACGTAAATAAACTTGTTGCAACGTAAATTATTGAAATGAAAAAGTAAAACTATTCGATTAACTCGTCTGTCATTCGATGCTGTGACCAAATATAATTATAAATAACTACCTCCTACAATTTTAGATTTCTATTTTTGTTGAGACAACTAGCGATGCGATCAAACAAAGCAAAAAATAATCTTGACGTTTGTTTTTGGTTGGATGCACTGAATAGAATTTTTAGTCGAGTACCTTTCGGTGTTGAATATCAAAATCCCTTCACAAAGAGAGCGAACGAGGAAGCGTAATTCAATTGAAATTCATTACAATGGAGTAGATCACTGAACTACGAAATTGTAAAGCAGTTTCTGGGCTTTGAATTCGTTTCAATACCAATACCAGTACAGATTAGTTACATACTAGGCAGGTAATTCTGATACAAATAAACATTAATGAATTAATTTTGTATTTACCTCACTATGATAATGAAGTGACTATATGTATAAGTTTTACGTAATATTATATTAGTTGCGTTAGTTACGGTGGCTCTAAATTATCTTTATTTACATAGAGAGGAGATAACCGCGATAATTACATTTGGCGATACCAACATATTTGCTCAGTCTCATATGGAGGTATTAACACTAAAGCGTTTGATACATTGCACACACATACATGATGTTGATACCGTGATACTGAAGCCTATGTGCGTATTTTTTATCTGCAATGAACTGGAGCATTGATTCAGTATGGAAGGGCATATTTTTATAATTAAGTAGAATACGAATGTGCTAGCAGTAACATATCTCCAAAAATTTGTTTTATGTCTTCTACAGTCTACTCGCTGCTAATGCTGTTATTGTTATCCATTTGGATATCGCAAATATTTTATTGCATTTAAGTATCACGTAAATAATGTCTAAACTACGCGAATACACGCAGCAACATCTAGGTAGTTCAATGGTGGATTGGTTGTAAAAGCGACTGGCAACCTCAACCATAAGGTTTCATTCGAAGTTGTCAGATTGTTCAACTTGCAGAGTACCCATTGTAGCCAAGATTTGTGTACTAGTAGCAATGATAAAGAAGAACTAAATAACCGTTGAAAAGTCGGTGCATTGCATACTACAGTAAACAAGAAATGAGGAGACTTCTGACTTCTGCCTACGCCCACGAGGAATAGCAGGTGTGATGTCATATAATTATATGATGTGTGATTGTTTACAAAGGTCGGGAACAATATTAGGTACTGTTGCTGTGTTACAACGTTCCTAAGTACGTTAGGTACTTGTACCACCTGCAGTTGTTTACTATTCCAAGTGCATTCATTGTCAGCTCACTCACAATCTCGATTTTGTACATATACAGGTACTATGTAGTAGGTAGCAGTAGGTACATATTTTAGTATCTATAGTAGCCAAATGATATTGGAAATCAGGATGCACTGTTTTTTCTTTTTCTTTGATAAAATAGTGTATCTACAGTAAAATAATTGAGCATTGATCCGTCCAATAATTGGTTGTGATTTAGTGTGAAACATCCATATATTTAGACTTGTCCATTTAGGGACAATTTTAGTCGTTCAGAAATACCTAGAGTCTAAATTAGTGTAGATTTGATTGAGTAATTGTGGCACCCACACGATAAGTCGGATGCAAGCACAAATCCCGCTTGTTGCAGTAGTTTCTTTTGGAGACTATAAACGTCACACCTTTTAATCCCCGAAGGGGTGTATAGAAAAACGTGTACTTATAATGTATAGTTATGATGACTTACCAACCGCTTTTGACTAATTCTCAGTTTCCGTAGTAAAAGTTGTGGTTGAATCTACGCTGTACACCGGGCACAATTCCAAACTCCGTGCTTAAATTTACTTATTCAATACTCTTCATGTTGAATGAATTTTCCTAAATATTATTTTAGTGTCCGTCTAGTAGATTAATTTGAAACATTAGACACGTAAATACGTGTCTTTGTTCTTTATTCACAAAATTAAATACTTTCGATTCCGTGAGAGTGAGACGTCACAATGTGCTACATTTTGTAGCACTTTGTGACAGAACGACCTCCCACTCCTAAACTTTATTAGTTTTATCTAAGAGCCGATTTTTCAAACATCAGTTAATGTTTAAATACAGAATAAAATTGACAGTTGACAGTTTAGTATGGAAAATTGTCAAATATTGAAAGTAGTAAGAATAGGGGTTCGGAGTCGCGGAGAACCTAAGGGGTTACCGGGGCTCCGGCTCGATGTGCAGGAGAAGGAACGGGGTGGTTTTTAGTCAGTAAGAGTCTGACACTCCCTCCCGCCTCACCCAGGCGGGAGCAGTGATTCGATGATTTTCCCCCTTTAAAAAAAAGTATAGGGGTTATTCATATACATTATAAAATTGGCCCTTAGTATGAATGTAATGTACCTAACTTTATACGAGAAAATAAAAATACGTGTCTAATATATTTTTCTTATATTATGGCAACTACCCTATATTCTTCATAGGTTTTGTTATGTTTTGCATTTTGCATAACATACCAATGTGTTATACGTTAGTCATCACAGGGCGGCGCATTGTGTCCTTTCCTCCAAACCATGTATTTCCGCTGACAAAATGGGTCAGATAAGAGTTTACCATGAATCTGAATGTCATGCCGATGCCATGACGAGACCTTGTTCACATTCGCACTCCATTTGTGAAGATGCGACACCGGTCCATTTCACGGGAAAATAACCTTGAAAACTGTATTAATTATGAACTTGTACTTATTCTATGAAAGAGATAGATAATCTGGTTTGTTTTATCGCTTATAGGTAAACGTTTCGGTCACGTGTTACCTACAAAATATTAAAATAAAAGTTTCCAATCATGTTAGCGTTTGACCGTCATGTCACTCATGAATTCATGATGTAGGTACTTGTCATTTAATACTTTGCTTGACCTTGAGAATTGGATTTGAGACTTACGTTACGAGAAGTTACTTTTACGACCATTTAACCATCGATATACACTACCTAAATTTAATCTAAAGAATAGACCATTTGCCTGAACCTAACTGTACCTAAATACTGTAGGCGGCTAAGAATTGATCATGCATATTCATGGGGAAAATGTTACAACGAATTTAGCACAGATTTAGTCATCTACATTCATACTAAGTCAAAATAAAATGTTTTAAACACGACGCCACTAATTCTTGATAACATTAAGCTTAGTAGGGTAAACCTTAAGTAGAAGATAATTGCTTTTTATCGGAAGAAAGCAATATTTACACGGTGACGCTACACTACGAGGCTACGCGTTTGACACAAATCGAACAGCATTGACACTCTCTCATATTATTAAACCTTTTTAAACTGTCCAACCAGCCTGCGAAGCATTGATTTTTTATGGGATGTGCCGGTAACCGAGAATACGGATCACCAGATTGCCCATGGACACCAGGAATACCAGAGGCGTCACAAATGCGTTATTGGGGATTGGGGAGATGGGGGGGGGGGGTGTTGAGCATCCAGTAACCTCACTTACACAACGAAACACAACGCAAGCGTTGCTTCACGTCAGTTTCCTGTGAGGCCGTGGTATCACTCCTATCGAGCCGGGCCTTTCGTGCCGAAATATGGAAATATGGCTTCAAATTATGGCTAACCTTCTTGTGTAGAAGTCTATAATGCAACAGAGGACTGTCACGGGCTGTTGATACTGTTGAAATAATGTATTATGCATGTTTTTCATTCTCTACTTATTCCATAATACGCAATTGAAATGAGTTCAATTTGTCTAACTACTACGTAAACTATCAATAACACATGTTCCTTTTTCAAAGCACCATTTTTTTAAAAGAATACGTTGTGCCTGATTTTCTATCGATACTGAAGCCAAATATATGGTTTTTGGAATTTTCGTTTGTTTGGCTGTATGTTTGTCCGGGATGATCTCAAAAAGTACTGCATGGATTTACTTCAAATTTTGCATGACAATCAACACAGAATACCTATTATCACGCTATCATCTACGGGAGAGGAGCCTATACTTAATCATGTCTGACGAAATTCGTTACCGTAGAATATCCCTTGATAAAGACTAATTCAAATGATAAATTTTGCCACAAGTAATTTTCTACGCGGACGAAGTCGCGGGCAACAGGTAGATAGTATACCTGTATAATTTATTTCCTTGTGTTGCAAAACTTGTGACATTATTATACGAAACAGTTTTAACGTTTGCATAACATAAATTGTGTGGAGTCGATGAGAGTGTGTGTATGTGTGTGTGACTGATCAAAGTGGTCATAATAATTATTATGCTGATGCATTCTGTATGAATATTTTTAAATACTCAGCGTCCAGCGAGACTTAGCAAAATGTAAAACGATCGTGATACGTGGTTTAATGGAGGTGTTAAATAAAACAAGTGTTCTAGATTCCTGATTTTTTTTATTTAGATAAGGTAAACAGAAGCAGTTCTTTCATTTTTCTGCTAAGAGGCTAAACCTCAAAATTATCATGTTCGCAATATCTAAATATATTGATGTTATTTTATCTGCTCCCAATTTAATTAAGTTATGAAAAGAAAATCCAAGTAAGTAATAATTTGTTTTTGTTTACAAGGTCTTTATTGGTCCGTATTATTTACCTATTCATTACAAACAAAAAATCCGGTACTTGATCAATTCATCGATAATTGATAATATCCCTATCGATGACCTAAGATCCGTGTAATAAGATTTCTAATCGTTAAAATTCATCAAGGATTTAGATAAATAGCGGGAACTGTATACGTCATAAGAATCAATACAATAGTTGAAATTTTCTTGAAGATATCCGACTCATTAATATGTAGAATTTATTATTAAAACTTAATAATACGTATATTGGCCAATTTATATAATCCACATAGATAACAATTTATCACTACTGACGCTATTGTCGTATGATTTGTATACATGCCATTTATATTTGTAAATAGACTTTTTATTTCCTAATCACACAACACAATAATATATCTATACTTGCATACTTACCTATAGGTAGGCATCAATTTTGATAGCCTGTTTATTAACATATTTAGTTGTTAATGTTAATTGCACTACTTTTTGCAAGTTCCATTTATTAGGTCAACCTTCAATGTCAAACCCACGAAAAATTTACGAAACTGTAAACTGACCAAAATATACCCCATCTAATTATTGAATTGTAGATGTACAAAACTGTTTGCTATTATCTCACACATTTATACAAGGTATCGTCTATAGATACACATATATGTATTACCTGTCCCTGTCTGCTTTAGAACAAGGGTGCCCTGTTCCTAGTCTGAATGATTTGGTTATGTTTGTCAGCTTACGAATGACTGTCAGTATTCAGAACCATTAGGTAACATGTCCGTCATGGGTACATTACTACAAATATCCATATGACGCATCGGGGAGATTCTAAGGTTAGAAGGTTGATTATGCAATGCAAGTCGCGTCGATCACGGGCTCACGGTCCAATGGTCCCAGTGTAGAAAACATGTGTGTGACAGTCATGCATGTCATTAAGCCTTGGTACTTTTAGCAGGAAATAATAGTGTCAACAAATTGTGAAATTGAATTCGTTTAGACTCTCCAAATATGTATTGATAACATCATGCAGTCGCCAGAATGCATAAGTACCATCATTCCATACAGTAATCAGTGAGTCTATTTATAGACTATTTATAGACTCACTAAGCAACAATCCTATTTAGGTCCCTATTGGGTATTATTATACACTAGCTTCTGCCCGCGACTTCGTACGCGTAATCCCATTTTTTCCCGTCCCCGTTCGTGATTTTCGGTAAAAAAAAGTATTGGTTAAAAAGTATCCTATGTCGGTGTCCTGGCTCTAAGCTACCTCCCTACCAATTTTCAGCCAATTCTATTCTGCCATTCTTGAGTTATAAGTATTGTAACTAACACGACTTTCTTTTATATATATTGATTACACGGTCTCAGAATTTATCCTGAAAATCCAAGTGAAAGGTACACATTTTTAGTTTTAGAACAAGAACTCTTCGAGAGTTCATTTAAAAAGAAAAATAAAAGTACTAGCCATCTTCCAGCATTATCAGGAAGGCACCAAGAAAAAATAAATGCCTAAACAAAGACTATGATGAAGTCTTCATAACAATGTTGTGTTTGGCTGACTAGTCAAGGACATTACTTAACACGCAATGTTCTAAAGTACTATACACACGCTTAAAACAAACCCGACACACAGCAGTTATCTACGATATTGAAGGTACATAACTACAGGTACTCAACGAACATTAAGTAAAGGTATGTAATTAGAAATGTTCTTTTTTAATTAAAAAGTTACAACATGTGTCGTGACTGTGTAGAGGTTGTGTATAGCGTGAAAATGTCTTTTTAGACCAATCCTACATTTCTATTTTATTTCTAGTTAGGTAGCTATTTATGAAGTATATTTTATTATTATATTTTTATACAAATGTAAGTAACTATTTATCCAGCTAAACAACATGATGTTTCGGGTTTCATATTGATACTATTAAGTGAATGGCTTTATGATTTCTTTATAACGATACCTTATGATTGGAAAAAGTCCCTGTTGTGTATCTACCAGCTACATCTCTTACAGCTGGCTTACGTATCTAACATAAATTGGATAAAAATGGGAGTAAACACTTAACTACGTAAACCTATGAATAGTTCTGCCTTGTTACCCCTTTAGAAAGTCAGTAGTCGGATTTTTTAGTTAAGTAAATTACCGAGTTTTCTTCTATACTTGGCTTCGAAACTTCTTTAATGTCCAGTTATATTCTTTCTTCTTTGTGCCACAATCAAGGTGGAGTTAAATCGCCAAAGGAAGAGAGTTAAGTTATAAACATTAATATCAAGAGAACAAATGATCAGTATAGTCAGTACTGGTCAGTACAAAGTAAATTCAAAAGAAGACAAATTAAAATCGTTAGGTATCATTTAAAATGTTTCCAAGGCGAGACCATATAGCTCGCGCTGTCAAAAAGTAATCGGAGCCTCAAATCTATGTCCTAATTTTATATTTAAGTTGCTGCGAGATTCTATCGCCGTAGCTTGTAGTGCGTTGTTCGTGGCGTGTAAATAATAACGCGTAGCGCGTAGCACGTAGCACGCGAATCGTAGCGTGTAGTTATATCCGCGTAGCGCGTAACTTGATGTCCGTAGCGTGTAGTTCTTACCGCGTAGCACGTAGCACAGTGTCCCTTAGTTTTAGTTTTACTCCTGTGCTCTCAGACAAAGGTCAGTTTGAGCTGTATGCAATTTATTTACATCAACAGATACTACATGTACGTTTAGGTAGGTATTAATCATTGAGCTTGAGCGACATTAAAAAGTTATTCAAATAAGGTATACAAAGGAAAAGAAAGCAACGAAACTTATAAATAAATAAGTAATTCATTTTACTTTGTTTTCAAGTTACTTCCTACAACCAGACTTTATAAGTATTACTTAATCTAAAAGATAATCTTTTGATATCATTGTGATAGGACCCACCTAATGGATATGTACGATAATTTGATGTAAGTATATAGGAAAGTTGATAACAGTTAACGCTATTCTGAGAATTGACTCATTACTTTATTAGCTGATTGTACTACGGAAATAGGTAAAATAAGTAAAAAGCAATCGGCTTTACGTAATGAAGAATAACAAACAAATGCATAAAGAAAAATCTAGACGCTTCTCATCATTTTCCTGGCCGATTTTGTACATACATTTCATAAAAATAAAACTAAGTTTTTCCTAAGTACCAATTATAATAGTAGTTATTATGAACCCGTAAAAATATGATTCGTGTAGGTCTCTATGAATAATATTTTTACGTGTATTTATTCCCTGAAAAAAATGGCTGAGTTGCACTCATTTTAGAGTTTAGACAAGTGTGGGAAAGCCCTGTTTCGACACGAATGGGCCGGCTCGACCGGAGTGATACACCACGGCCGCCCAGAAAACCGACGTGAATCAACGCCTTCGTTGTGTTTCGTAGTGTGAGTGAGGTTACCGAAGACATTGTTGGGTTCCATTGGTGTAAGGATGGGCATATAAGCTATCAAATAAATAAAACACATAATTTTCTCAAACATGGTTTACTCAAAAATCGAATAAAACAAACACATTTTATTGAGCACTCTCTGGTTTCAATCAAATATGCAGTTCTTTCTTTTTTTTCAATTAAACCATAATTTAGTACTTTTGAAACGTCAACAAATATTAAATAAATAATAGTCTGTCAGTCTGTCCGTCTGTCCGTCAGTGAAGCTAGGCTATTATAACCCCCTTCCCCGTCTTCCCAATCACCGAATCACCAATAATACAGTATAGTAGTAATAGTAGTAAAACCTACATGTGAATGAAAGTATTTCCTTGTCAATAAACACACAAGCTTTATGTAAAAAAAATAACTTAGCATGTACATTCATATCTACCTTGAAATTAAAAACAATGAAATAAACGAATTTATATTTAAATCAAATAACTCATTAACCACCAAGAATGACGTGTAATGCAGGACAGGCACTCACTAAGTAGGACCTATGTGTCACGCACTGTTTGGTTTTCCCTACAACCACAGTGTGGGAGCATTTGCAACTAATTGTCCTTATCTAACGGGTCTTACTTTAAATTGCTTTTAATATCTCTTTTGTTATTTAAATCACCTGTACTTAAAGACAAACATGTCGTTACCATAGTAACGTTAGAGTACATTCATAACACTACTCTCCCCTCGGGTGTTATAATATCAAAACAACGAAAGAACTGCACATTTAATTGAAACCAGAGAGTCCTCGATAAAATGTGTTTGTTTTATTCGATTTTTAAACCATATGTGAGGAAATGATGTATTTTATTTATTTGATAGCTTATATGCCCATCCTTACACCGGTGGAACCCAACAATGCTCCATTTAAATATTAATTACACGAATCAGTCAAGTCACGTGGGAAACGACCAATTCGTAGAACAACCTCGCCACTGGAAACTATTAGTACTCACACCGGCGGCACATCAAGATACCCGAAAACGTCAAAATAGTTTAAAAAATGAACCCTATCCCTGTTTAACACAGTTGAAAATCGCTTATCTAAATACAGATTGCCATCTACATATCGATAGTTTGTGTTGGACAGTTCGCCTCTAGCGTCACATAAAGCTAGTAACACTAATATTGTGTTTATTTGCGGCACCGACACGAGGATCCGTTGATCGGAGCGCAAGACGTAAATAAAGCCACCGTCACCGCCATTCACGATAATGTTGACATTAGGCGCTATTCACGACTTTTATAAAAACATGCCCGACTTGCGTGGAGTATTTTGTACAATTGTATAGGTAGTTATTTTGTTTTAATTTTTTGGAAAATAAAAGATTTTCAATAGGCTTTGGTAGAAAATTATATACCCATGCAATGCATGCAAGCTATGATAACAAAACTGGCTTTATGTTGTGTCAAAGGCGAGGCTGCTAGGAGTTAGGATTCCTATAGGTACGTATTAGTTAGGTAGTTAGTTAGGCTCCCTAGAGCGTTAGAAACCAGTTAGTCGTATCTGGGTTTTCAGGAAATGAGACGAACTTCCTGATTTGGAAAATCCAAAAACCTTGTCATATTTTATTTTTGACAAGAGTTGGACTAAGCCCCAACTGACAAGTTGATGTCAGTTCTCACACAAGGCTGGCGTGTGTACTATACAAACAACTCATAAGTTATTGTTCGATTTTAATCAACAGGTTATTCCATATTGTTATCGATAGGGAAATTAGCACACGTCATTTTGTGTTAACCTTATTATTTATTATCAACTTGGTAAAAAATGTAGTTAAATTAACTAAACTTTATTTATAAATTAAAAACAGGTGTTAATCGATCGTATCGTGTCTGCTGTAGTCTAGTCTAGAAGTTTACAAAAAAAAATACGATAAAACAATAATATTTTGATAACAATGACACATTTATTAGTATACACCGTGAAATCTATTTCGGTTTCGATCCGCGGCAAAACAACTTGCCATAAGGAGTACTTTCGATGTATGAAGTAAAAGCAAACAAATTGAGATGTCATTTTTTAGTTAATTTTTTTTTTATATGTACTTACGCACATGAAACAGTAGAGGTAAATTTGTAGGCGCTATTCGCATCGCGCGTGCCAACCGACGAGAAATCCCTCTTCGAGAATTACATGGCATGATAATGTTATAGTAATGTACCTAGGTATTATAAGTTTGTATGCGCTTTCGAAATTTGCTTTTTGCAATGGAACACCAGTTATTTTCTAGTATTATATTATTATCAAAGTATTTCCAAGACAGAACCATTTTACTTCGGGACGAAAACAAAATAGATTTCACGGTGTATATTGGTAGACAAGTAATGTATATGACAAAATTGTTTTGGAAATAGCAAGTTAACTAGTCATTTGATAAGCAATGGTCATGTCTGATATGAGATAATATTAAAACAAAATAAGTACCTATCACACGAAAAATGCATTGAGTCAACATTGCAAAATTAAAACCTTATCTACTTACTAAACACACGGTAAAAATGACTATCAAGGCAGTAACCGGCGACTTCCCAACCATTATCTGTAAGTACCATAAGGTACCTATTATGAAATTAAACAAACAATAACAGAAAAGATTACACGACGACACCATTGTCGTTTATAGTCTCAGTGCATTATGAATTACACCTAACCTCACAGACTCATGGAACATACAACTCATACAAGTCACTCGCCAGTTTACTATGTGACGCTAAAGCGGCCACATATTTACTCGTACCTATAAATTTTCGTCAGCTTCCTTCCAAACTATATCGTAAAACAAATCCGGTTATCTTGCAACTCGCTTGCTTAGTTCATGTAAACAGACTATTAAAACAGTGATACAGTGATAAAACATGAGCCCTTATTTTATTATCAAAAGTGATGTGCCGAGAGAAAACCTTTAGTGATAATATTTTCCATGATTTTCCGTTATGTCATTACCTAACGTGTTTCCATGTGAATGATGATCTCTGTGCAATATACGAATAATGGACTTTAGAAATAATAGTCTTTTTTGTAATTTTAATTAATATTATAGAGTTGACAAATGTTCGAAATGTGAAAATGTGATTAGGTTTTACATTGACGTGTACAGTGAAACCTTATTCTAGCAAGGAATTAGCGATTCCATATTACTTTCCTACCGTAGTTGACGAATTTATTTCTGTTTGACATGAATTACAAACTACTCGGAATAGTCAATGAGAAAATACTATGCATTTTTCATCTATCCACGTATTTTAATATTGAATTCAATACCGTGCATTTAAATATTAAACTAGGTCTTTGAGCACTTAGGGCCAGGGCCGGATTTAGGGGGGGGGGGCAACCGGGGCGAAAGCCCCGGGGCCTCCACAAGCAGGGGGCCTCCACAATAGAGACTTCGGAAAAAAATCTTTCAAATTTCAACTAGTAAACCTAGTAAACATCTTTTCTTTGATATTTTTTTTTTCGCTTTTACCTTTACCTACAGCCTAAAGTACTTTATACATACATGATTATTTGATTATATTAATTTTAAATATTAACAGAAACAGAAATAATTGATCTATATTTGTTCACTCCAATCAGGCAATCAGTGAAATATCAAAATCTCAAATGGCTCTGATAAGCACTTCCAATTTACTACCCATCTTGAGGGAGTACCCCAATGGCTCAATGGCTCAGTGGGATGGTACTTGCCCGCAACCTCGGAGGTTGGCTATTCGATTCCGTGTCTCGACCATTAAAAAAATTAATTGCAGTATGTGAACAATTTGGTATTCTTCAATTCTCAAACTCGAAATCTGTCGAGCGTCCTCGAAATCTATCGAGCATCCTCGATCGTTTTCGAGCGTCCTCGATTGTTTTCGAGCGTCCTCGAAATCTATCGAGCGTCCTCGAAATCAATCGAGCGTTCTCGAAATCAATCGAGCGTCCTCGATCGTTTTCGAGCGTCATCGAAATCTATCGAGCGTCCTCGAAATCAATCGAGCGTCCTCGAAATCAATCGAGCGTCCTCGATCGTTTTCGAGCGTCCTCGAAATCTATCGGGCGTCCTCGATTGTTTTCGAGCGTCCTCGAAATCTATCGAGAGTTCTCGATCGTTTTCGAGCGTCCTCGATCGTTTTCGAGCGTCCTCGATTGTTTTCGAGCGTCCTCGAAATCTATAGGGCGTCCTCGATCGTTTTCGAGCATCCTCGATCGTTTTCGAGCGTCCTCGATCGTTTTCGAGCATCCTCGATTGTTTTCGAGCGTCCTCGAAATCTATCGAGCGTCCTCGAAATCAATCGAGCGTCCTCGATTGTTTTCGAGCGTCCTCGAAATCTATTGAGAGTTCTCGATCGTTTTCGAGCGTCCTCGATCGTTTTCGAGCGTCCTCGATTGTTTTCGAGCGTCCTCGAAATCTATAGGGCGTCCTCGATTGTTTTCGAGCATCCTCGATCGTTTTCGAACGTCCTCGATCGTTTTCGAACGTCCTCGATTGTTTTCGAGAGTCCTCGATCGTTTTCGAGCGTCCTCGAAATCAAGCGAGCGTCCTCAATCTCAATCTGGAAAATAATTTGGGGCAAGGGGGCCTCCACTCCTTTGTTGCCCCGAGGCCTCTGGACCCCTAAATCCGGCCCTGCTTAGGGCCGATTTTTCCAACGCCAGATACATTTTAACTAAGGAATAACTTTGAATATTTGTTAATTCTTCTTTACAAAACAAATGCAAAATGGCTATTTTATTATACAGTTCAGAATTAAGCGATAATTGTAAAATCAGCCCTTATTATGTTTTCTCCCCGTTACGATTACTATAAGACTAGGTACATATTTGTTAAAAAGTAATCCTATACACACACATAATTATAGATTAATTTGGTATTTGGTATCAGAATGCGTCTCTGCCTAATTCTTCGAGGAAATAAGTCAAGTCAACTGCATTCTTTTCTACACTATAAAAACTTATAACCTCAGGGGATATAAACACACTTTATAGTCCCTGCTTAGCAACAATACAAATGTGATTTTAATAGTGCTGTACCTACGCGTATAATAAAAAACCTGCACTATTTATAAAAATTACAAGGTTTTCTTTATACAGGTGCCATTATATTTTTAGTTAGTTTTTCCGGCCAGTGTCGGTAGTAGTGGGGAAATACTGACGACCTAATAAATAATTATACAAAGGCAACACCGCAACAGCCATTATAACTGGTATTGGTTAAGGTCTCTGAGTGCAAAAGCGAATTATTTAATTAGCAAGTAATTCAATTTAATTTATATTTAATTAGAAACACATTTAGTTCCTAATAAGGTAAACGGAGGCCTAAAAACAGGATAAAATCTACCTAAATATTTCTACTCATAAACTTCTGTGTACTTTATGTAGGTATATATATATATACACTTTCCGAGTTTCCGTGATCTTTTAATTTCTCGAGACCTCGCACAACAGGGTGCTTACTCTTGAAACCAATCTCAATATCAATGCAATTTTAATCCAATAAAATCTCAATAATTATTCAATGACAAACCTATACAACCACAATCGTAGCTGTTAAAATAGCATTTAGACTACGGAATATAAAGCCAAACTCAATACCGTTTAGTTCATTTAATATCCACGCAATACGGATGCAATGGGCGCTAGTGTTGCAACACGGGAGTACGAAATTTCACAATACCAATGTCGATCAATCGGAATTGGATTCAAGAGTAAGCCCCCTGGTATAGTTAAGTCCAAAAAAAGCTACAAAAGCAGGAAAAAGCAACTGCAAACAGGTTTTAATATTTAAAAGCTAGAAAGAGGTTGGATAACGCGAAGTTTATCTATGTATTGTAATTGTTGCAAGAATGTGGTCTACATAGTAAATCAGAGTTAGCTACAATGGAATTCTATTTAGATGCATAGACACAGATTTATTTAGTGAGTCATAGATTAGTACTATTTATGGTTACCTAGTCTGCCATTCGCGTAATACTTCATAGTTTGGTACCTAGACGTTCATAAAATTGAGGATGCAACTGACTAAATCCGATGTGGATGTAGTTGTCTAATATTAGTTCGTAGTTCGTACAACCGGTCTCTGATATTCTAACGTGTTGTCTTTTGTTTGTTTTTACATAACTCATCAGTGAACTCTTTTGAACTTGGAACCTTGTGGTCGTTTGAATATTCATTAATTCCGTCTTTTATTAAATCTTCTATAACCTATGCAATTGACTAATAACATCTCAGATGACACGCTACACAATTATAAACCTATCTACATTAAAAATATGTCTGTTTTCGTGAAAATAGATCTGATTATTTATCTATATTATGATTAGAAGTTTAAGTGCATTCTTTCTGTATAAACATAGGAAGGAACTCAATATAGGAAGTATTGAACTAATAAACAAGAGCAGGTACAGGAAAATAAATACAAACCTAAGGCTTCTTCGCAAAAGTAACTAAGCGCTTACATCAAATACATATTACACCTCTGTACCTATAGATATTAGGTATATGTGTATTTATAAACGCAATGTCTAGTGTTTATATATATAACATTTAATTTATCATACATCCAACAATAAAATTAATCCCAATAATCTAGACATATTGATAAAACAGTAGATACGTATGTTGTGTGAATAAAACTTTCTATATGAATACAGGGTGGACTTTTGTAACGCCACCTGAAGGGGAAACTCTTAATACTTTAAGTTGGGCCAACCGTTGAATTAATAAAGACTTCATTGTTTTCTTTTCATTTAATTTATGAAGATTGTTAAAGAAATTTCATCCTTATTGACCCTAACGATGATCAATGTAATAAAAGTACAGGATGCAACTTTTATACACATTTTAGTCGGATCGATTACACACGGTAATAGCGCCAAGCGAAATTTTAAATATCTTTGAATGCCGTATTCTTGTATTCTTTCTTTTCAAACATAAAGGAATATTTTCTTTGGCTAAAATTTTCTATCTAAAGTATTAAAAGTACTCCCCCTTCAGGTGCCAGGTGGCATTACAAAATTCCACCCTATATAATGTGAACTATGGGAAGTACCGCTTTGCTTATAAAGATAAGATAATATAAATAGATCCAGTGATTAAACATTGCGGTCAATATTTTATTATCTTTCCCTCTTTCCACGTAATTATTCAAGTGTGTACGAAGTGCAGTGACGTCACTAGATGTGTATTTAATCACTAGTAACTATAATGCATCTTCAATTACTTGATTACTATTTTATAGCAATTTAAATTAGATTTTACTGCTTTACTTGAAAGGTTTTATAAGCAACTCAAAATAATATACTATTCTCAAAATCTCTATTCTTAACATTGCCTCCTGCTCGTGTACCGTGAAAGCTTTATTTTTTAAATCTCATTATTAGAGAAACAAAATATTATAATTTCACACACATGTCCTCCATTAGACGACATCGCCAGGGTCGCGAGGATCCAGTAGATGCAGGTGGCAAGTTGTCGTTCGACGTGGAAGACTAAAGAGGAGGCCTTTGTCCAGCGCAGTGGACGCCTTCCAGCTGTTGATAATGATGGTGATGATGGTGGTACATATTCTTATCACATCATAACATCAATATAACGTCATAAAGATCTTGTAAACTATAATATGTAGATATAACATTAAAACATGTACCAAAGTATAGAATTTGTTGCTGCGTAACTAAAATAGCTTTATAATGGAAACTAACGACATTGTATGGAGCATAAACAATACGACCCAAGAGCTAGATAAATAAAAACACGTACTTGTATATTAAAAATAACGAGAGTACAAATACTTAGTAATTAAATTATTTTCCTAATGTTTGCCATCATTATGTTACCGCTAATGTACAATACTGTTAACTGTTGAAGAGGAAACATAATGAAACCGGCATTGTGCGAACTTAGTCGTTGTCATTTAATATAATAAAAAAAGTTTTTTTAATTGAAGTTCGAATCTGCTTCAATAGTGTAGCGGTTAAAATAAAATCATGGGTGAGTAGAGTTCTTAAAGTAGGTTAATTAATTTAACTAATTTACTAAATTTTACAAAAAAATAACACGTGAAGTTACATAATTCCATATGCTGACGCCCGTACCTTCATGGAAAACACTTGGACAAGAAAAAGTGAAAAACTTAACGTACCTACATACATACATTGCTAGAAAACTAATATTTTCGTTTACCTTTATTCGTTTAAAAATGTTTTTTTTTTTGTTTGTTTAATAGTTGAATATATTTTCAGAGGACCTTAGAGTTACATAATTCGAGGGGTAATGGACTATTTGGTTTAAGCGACATTTTGGTCGATATTGAGTTAACTATATATATATTCGGAATCTGCGAATTTTTCTCCGTCGAATATATTATAATAACTCAATATCGCCCAAAATGTCGCTTAAACCAAATAGTCCGTTACCCCTCGTATGTTCATATCTTGTTTCTTTATGTAATCGTCCTACGTCTTACTTGTAGAAATTACTTTTACAATTAGGTACAAATTGTTTTAGTTTTACAGTCTACTTAATGTTCTCGTAACGTTTTGGTTAAGTGAGTTAATGATCTTTCTTTAGGAAAACAATAGACAACTACGCGTACGTTTGTTGGGTAGGTAATTGACTTTTCCAATGTCACCCATAGCTAAATGTTAAAGCCTAAATACTTTTAATAGTATTTTACCTCCTTGAGGCGTCAAGTATGTAGTTGCTTTGAAAATCAAAAAATATTGACGTAAACTACGTTTTAATAGCTTATTATAGCATAGCATCCTGACTGACTGACTGACTGGCATTTTTCGCTCTAATTTTACAGATCATAAATTATCTTGGTCAAAAACCCTACGAATGTTCTTCTTTCCACTATAAAAAGTACCATTAACTCGTAGATTGCGTGTAGTAAGATCTAGTTACTGTGTAGCGTCATCTCTATATATTTCTTCAATGATATCACCGAATTTAACGTCTCCACCACTTAACCATAACCTCGGTACTGTTGTGTTTACACGGAATATTTTTTCATTCAGCTGATCTCGGCAGAGACTAGTAGGTACAATTGAATAGATATAGATAGGTATCTATCTATCTATTCAATCAAAAGCGCGTAGAACGCCGCACCTAGCGTCTCGTCACGCTGTCGTACAAATTGTTCAAAACAAATATGTTAAAAATCTATTTAAAGGTAATCAGATATGAAAATTCTCTTTAAAAATACGATTCAATCTGCTACTAAATTCAGTTTCGCGGGCTATTGGTCGAGTAATTCTTATCAAATACATTTACGATAAGCAATCTCGATAGACGACACGATTCAAAGTTATGTGTTCGAATTGAATTAGTGTTTTGTAATAACCAAAATTTTCAATAAGTGAGAGTGTTGATGCTGGGGACTGGTCATCAGTGTGTGTAGGAAATTAAACATGATATACTGAGATAAAAATGGGCTGCTGCATACCACCTAAAGAGTCTAGTAAGTCCCACTTAACTATAAGTTTCCAATATTATAACTTAGGTAACTTAGGTATAGTTGTACACTTATTGTAGTTGTAATAGTTTTAATTACCTAATGAATGAATGAATGCACGTTGATTTTAATATTTTCTTGACTTTAACTATCGTGCATCTTATTACAAAAAGAGGTTTAAGTAGTTAAATGTTATGAGTAGTAGGTCCTGTCTAGCTACCTATTACTATACTGTTGACCCCGTTAATCTTATCTAATAACATTTACAATTGATAGATATAACAAAACTTCTTTATTAATTTTAAATCTATTTTTAAACGTCTATTTACTTTCTGCATATAAAATCCTAATCACTTATAACTTTGGGGTTGAATTTACGGGTTAATGTGACACCCAATTTTTGCATGTTGTATTACAACGAGACCCCTTGTAGAGGTAGTATATGATTAGGGGTGAACCTATGTATGCCATATAAAAAGAATCAGATGAATGTATCAGAGTACTGTGCTATTTATTACAAAAAGCTTTTTTTTATTTTATTTTTAAGGGTTGAAAATCATCGAATGACTTCTCCCGCCTGGGTGAGGCGGGAGGCAATGTCGGACTCTTACTGACTAAAAACCACCTCGTTCCTACTCCTGCACTTCAACCCGAAGCCCCGGTAGCCCGTTAAAGAATAGACTCGATCACCGAAATATGATTTTTACAATATTAATAATATTATCATGACGGACGAACCTATCGTCCTTATCATGACTAACATCTGATTGGAATTATTCTCATTTTTGATAACATGGAGATTATAACGTAACGTAAATGGCACATAATGAGTGTCACACGTACTAGAATTACACTACATTATTATAATTCTCCAATATTAATTAAAAGATGCGTAATGTGTGCTTAACAGTATTTTCTCATCATTTCAGGAGAGCCAATTCGGTATGACCCGAATTTCAACGGTCCCATCCACAACCGGTCCTGCACAGACATCTTTTGGTTGATACTGTTCATACTCTTTCTTGGAGCATGGGGCTACGTTGGCTATTATAGTAAGTAAAATATATACTTTATAACCGAGTTCAAAAAAAGGAGTTCTCAGTTTGAGCTGTGTTCGCGATTATCTCGCAATTTGCTGAACCTACTTCCATGTGGTTTTCACAATATAGTGTTTGTTAAACTTGGGAGATGGGATGATTTTAGTATATTAATCCACTGACTTCAAAAAAAGTTGAAGTCGGTTTTTTTAAACGTACTTTATAAAAGACTTATTAATACTTAACTCTACTTTAAATCCATATTTTTCCTTCCTTAAAAATATGTAAATAGGAACATAAGTTTACTGTAACTTTACCTCAATATTTTTATAAAATTAAAATTATGTACAAAATGCAGATACACAACTAAATCTAATTTCAGGCATGACCCACGGGAACATTGAAAAGCTCCTCGCACCAATCGACACGGCTGGAGCTCGATGTGGTCTCGACTCTAGCGTGAAGGACAAGCCGTACCTCGTGTTCTTTGATATTTCCAAATGTCTGTCACCCGGCACGCCCATCGTCGGCTGCCCCACGCCACAGGTAGCTCATTCTTATCTGAACGACGAACGAATTTCTTTTCAAAATCAGCTTTTTCTATAAACTTTGTTTCCTCGTTATATTCTCAGGTTTGCGTATCGAAGTGTCCATCCAGAACAATAATATTTAGCTCAGAAATGAACCAGCAAAATTTTGGTGCATATAGAGCCGACTTGGTGTGCACATATGACGTCAACGTCAATACCATTACTTACGCGCAAGCAGTTGAATACATGTCCAATGGGAAATGCGCTCCATACGTATTGGAAAGTCAAGCAGGTAAACTTTCATTTTTTTGTTTGTCAGAGTATTATTCTGAGAATACGAACATGTCAGTGTTTGAGTGAGTCTCTGCCATTAATTGTTGTGATGCTTAATATTTGGATCGAGTGTTAAATGTGTGGCATGTTCCTCCGGATATTCCTATACCTAAGATTGTTTGACTTAACGTTCCCTTGTGAGATATTGTATAATAACTACACTACAGTGTTATCCCGTTGCATCGGCGATCTGTCAACTCTACAATGCCAGGGAGACAGCAAGTCGAGTCCAAAGACTCTTAGTAAAGTGACCGACAGCTGCGTGAGGAACCCTAGCGAGGCTCGCAAGTCGTTGGTGAACAGAGCAACAGCTCTCGACTCTTACGTCGGCTGGATCGTAGCCAGCTGGATGTCCTTCTTCAAACAGACGGACGAGCGCGAAACTCACATTGTACGTAGCGCGCGACCTACTGCGCATGACTCTGATGCACGCGTAGCTAGAAGCTTGACTCTAACCCTTGTGCATGTGCACTGTCCCTTACTGACCAATGACTAATACGACTAAGTCTCCTAATTAATACTTTTAAGAATGTCCGCTGCACTGTTCTACGTTACAATCTTATCTATAACTCACTGTTCTAGTTTTAAGCACATTAATGCTCCTTCACATTGTCACAATTAAATAAATTAAACCATAACACTTATATCTATACATTACCGTCGCGGTCGCTGTGCATGTTTGGTGATCGGCGCAGTGATGGGACGGTGTTTCGTGAACGTATCTGATGTGAAGAACATCTTACAAAACCTCGACATCAACCCGGACATCACGGAGGAGGAGGTGATCTCACAAATCGTAAATCTGGTGCAGTTCCAAGAGGTAGATAGTGTTCATCTTAGCTCATTAGCTCTTTGCTATTACTTATTTAATTAAGTATTTCTGTTATGCATGTTAGTTTAATAAGTTCGTAACTACAGTGCAGTTATAAATAGTGTATCTAACTACTATTCGTAATTCCGAACTCTGTACAACTGCTACTACTTATAAATTATACCTTACCTGGCAGAAATATTTATGGGAGTTACAAGCTTAAATTAAACGAAGATCAGTAGTAACTTCAATTGTGTACAAAACACGTGATTATTTTCATTAGCTAGCTATGTAATCTTAATCTTGGACTCTTGGTAATTAATCTTACAATTCGATATTTGTCTATAGTTCATCATAATATCTACTATCCATGTTTACTGTTTTGAAGAGAAGTTACCAATACTTTTTTTGTTTTATAAAGACTGATGATTAATGCATAACATTTACAGTATCTTATATTTTTAAAATCGGTGTTAAATTATATCTTTTCTTTACACGAGGTTTGCAAAATATTAGTAGTTTTTGTAAATAAATATAAGGTTGATTGCCATTATTATAAATAGGGAAAAATAAGTACAGTAAACTAACATTTTACCTTTAACTTGGTGATGGACAGTAGAAATCCTTATTTTGTGGTGAAGGAAATCAATTTAGTTTAAAAATAAATTACTAGGTACATAAATGCCCTTTTCCAGGAAAATTACCATACGCACTTATCTACATATTTCGATATTCCGTTACATGTTATTAATGTATTTTTTCGTACAATAATCAGTTGTCGGCGCAAATAGTTCAAGACTTAGTTCAGTCGAGATGGTACCTGCTAGGTGCTGTCTTCGGAGTTGTGGTCCTGTGTTTCCTGTACATCCTGCTGCTGCGCTGGGTGGTGGGCCCAGTCGTATGGGTATCCATCGTGGGACTTATCGGCCTGCTTGGCTTTTGTAAGTAGTTTTAGTATCTAAATATTAAAGACCCGTCATTAACACCTCGACCGTGATCCACCGGGTGCTCATAAGGAAAAATGCTCCATGCTGCTTTCTCTTTTATAAAATCTATTATTAATGTTTTGTTTTTATTATGACTGTATTTGTTTTATTTCTATCGTGGTGATCCTTGTTTTCGTGTGCCAGTGGCCAAATAAATGCATTTTCTTGCATGCATAAGGATAAGGAAATGCATAAGGAACTCGGACGCTCGACGGGTTAAATAAGGATCTCTTACGGATTATTTAGATTTGTAACGGTAATATGAGCTACCGGAATTGGGCTTCAAACATATTTTATTTAATTATATTTCAGTCTAGGTTTTCAGATTTAGGTATCACATTTAAATGTTAAAAACAATGAATAAATTTTTTCTAATCCAATAATATTACTGAGACCATAAATGTTTAGTTTTTATCACGGCTGGGTTATTACAAACTGCAAAATAATGTATACAGACATATCCTTGTTTATAATGTCGTGGTGGCCCGGAGGTTTAAGACGCCCACTTCTCATGCATGAAGGTGCGGGTTCGAAACCTACCAACGGCAAGTACCAATGTGACCTTTTCCGAGTTATATGTACTTTCTAAGATTATTTAGACACCACTGACAAACGGTGAAGGAAAAACATCGTGAGGAAACCTGGACTTATAATTTCTAATTATAAGTTTGAAACCGCCAACCCGCATTGAGCAAGCGTGGTGATTAATGCTCTAACCTTCTCCGTGTGAGAAGAGGCTTTGCTCAGCAGTGGGCATTTATAGGCTGTTGATGATGATATCCTTGTTTTGCAAATACGATAATAAATTATAAAAAATATTTTTTTGCCAGTTGGCTGCGATATCAATACCTAGAAATAAACATTGAACAATGTATTTATCATTGTTAATTAACCCGTTCATTTCAGGCGTGTATTTATGCTACAAGAACTATGCATATTACAAAGCGAACCCAGGGTTGCTGCATCAGACAACCAATTTGAAGGGTTACGCTGAATCCATGTTCACGAAGCCTGGCACCTGGATGGCGATCCTCATCGCAGTGGCCATAGTACTCCTCATTCTAGTGCTGATGGTCATTTTCCTTAGAAAACGAATTTCTATTGCCATTGCTATCATCCGTGAAGGAAGCAAGTAAGTCTATTTTAAGGAGGTATTGTTTGATTGAGCTTAATTGGTGTGTCTAGGATGAAATTGTTCATCACTCAACAAAAGAGTTTTTTATAAATCTCTGTTAGCTATCACATTAAAGTGAATTCTTAATTATAAACGCTCAGCTTTACACCTAACCAAAAAAAATTTTTTTCTTATAGGTAGCTTTAATAGATACCTATATAGTTCTAGTTCTGAATTATTTTTCATTGAACGCTTGTTTGTTTTCAGAGCCGTAACAGCAGTGAAGTCCACAATATTCTTTCCGTTATTCCCGTGGATCTTCCAATGCTTTACCATTGCTTACGGTGTATTGGTGCTCATGTATCTCCTGTCCATTGGAGACTCCGCCTTCAAAATAGTCAACCTACAGAATGACACTACTTGTAGCTGCAGTAATGGTATTTATACCCAGGTAAGTTGATTAATCATTGATAAAAGATAATGCCAAATGGTCAAAAGTATAATAAGTTTCCCCTATACTTATTATACTCTTTGTAATAAGTGTTGGGGTAGTCACAAGCCAATTGATGATTGATTGAGTTATAGGTTCGATATGGGTCTCAATTATCGATAGAATTCTGAATTTGGACATAACTTTATAAGATTAGGATTTAATTTTCTGTTTTATTTCCTTCCAGGACTACCAGTCGTGTGATCCAGCTACATTCCTAAAGGATTGTTTCGACAGTAATGGAGGGTCGTGCAAGCAAGCCTTGTGTCACTTCACTGGACTCGAAAATCCGCACAGCGTCGTCTACTTGCATTGTACGTATACTTTTATGCCATTTCTTTTAATCCGTCAAACACCAAGCGGTCACCGGTGACCGCGACCTATTGTTCTTTAATTGTGTCTATAAAACCGGTACTCGACGAGTTAAGAAGCTGAGTTTATTTTCTAATAAAATAGATACATACCTAGCGATATACATTGCAACGTGTGAACGCCTCTACAATTTCCTAAAAAAGAGTAATTCTGCGAAATGCATTTTTATATAAAATGTCGCTCGCATCTTTGCTTATTGTTTTATCTTAGCTCGGACTATCAAAAAGTAATTAGATCTCATCTAGAGCTAAGTTTCTAACCCTACTTGCTTGTCGCGGAGAACCTAACGGGTAACCGGGGCTCCGGCTCGACGTGCAGGAGAAGGAACGGGATGGTTTTTAGTCAGTAAGAGTCTGACACTCCCTTCCGCCTCACCCAGGCGGGAGCAGTCATTCGATGATTTTCACCCCTTAAAAAAAAAACCCTACTTGCTCAGGTCTTACACATAAGTTGCGGCGAAATACTGCAGCCGTAGTTCGTAGGGTGTAGTTCGTAGCGCTTAGTCCGTAGGTCGTAGCTCGCGCCTAACTAGTAGTTCATAGCTCGCAGTTTGTAAAATGTAGCTCGCAACTTATAAAGTGTAGCTCGCAGTTCGTAGCACGTATTCCGTAGGTCGTAGCTTGTAGTTCCTCGCGCATCACTAGTAGTTCGTAGTTCGTACCGCGTAGGTCGTGGGCTCGTAGCCATCGTCTCAACAACATGTGTTTCAAGAAAATTATTTTTGTTAGTTAATATTTTTGTCAATCTCACCCAAGAATCGTTTTATCGACTTATATTTTTACTCTGTATATCTCTATCTCAATATTTTGATTACAGTGGCCAACTTATTGGGTTTCTTCTGGACAATGTTCTTCATCAGTGGAGTATCAGACATGATGTTGGCCAGCACATTTTCCACGTGGTACTGGACATACGACAAGAAAGACCTTCCATTCTTCACACTTACCTCTGGTATATACAGGACAGTACGGTAAGAATCGTAGTACAGTTTAATTCATTATAATTTTGAGGAAACTAAGCATTTAAAATCGAGTGAAAAATAGTGTTATTATAGAAAGGTGTGGATTGAAAGATGATGTAGTGACAAGGATTAAAAAGGGAATGTTATGCTGGTTTGGACATGTAGAAAGGATGGATGAAAGTAGAGTAACGAAACAGTACGAAGTGTACAGAGCGACTATGAATGGGGTAGTCGGTAGAGGGAGCCCTAAACAGAGATATACTGACCAGGGGCTTATCGATCGACATTGGTATTGTGAAATTTTGTTCTCTTGAGTTGCAACACTAGCGCCCATTGCATCTGAATTGCGTGGATATTTAATGAACTAAATGATATTAAGTTTGGCTTTATATTCCGTACTCTGAATGCTGTTTTAACAGCTACGATTGATAGTGTATATGATGATGTATAGTGTGTACATTGAATAATTATTAAGTTTTTATTAGATTGAAATTGCATTTACATTGAGATTGGTTTCAAGAGTAGTCACCCTGATTGGCGATATATTAAAGAAAAGGCAAATTAAAAGTACCGTGAACTGACGAGCATGCATGAATAGATTGATAACTGTTAATGAAGCAAAAGAGGTATGTAGGAATCGTAGCAATTGGCGTTCCGTATTCTCTGCCTACCCTCATGGGAGACAGGCGTGAAGTTTTGTATGTGTGTAGTAGGTATATAGTTTTATAGGTACAAAAAATTACTTACGCGTGTCGCGTGCAACTTTATGTGGAAACTATTAGTTTATTCATAGAGTTGAGTTTCGATATATTACAATTTTCATAGAAATATTCAGTAATGAATGGTATGACTTTAACAGCCTATAATTGAACCTAATATTAACTCTTATTCTTTGTCCTATCTTTTTAGGTATCACCTGGGTACCGTGGCCTTTGGATCGTTGATCATAGCCATAGTTCGAGTGATTCGTGTCATACTCGAGTACATCGACCAGAAACTGAAGAAGTTCGACAATCCTCTCACAAAATGTCTCATGTGTCTATGTAAATGCTTCTGTTGGTGTTTGGAAAACTTCCTCAAGTTCATTAATAAGAACGCGTACATTATGTGCGCGGTACACGGACAGAACTTCTGTACGAGCGCGAGAGACGCCTTCTCATTGCTAATGCGGAATATCTTGAGAGTAGTAGTTATTGATAAGGTACGTATTTGTTTGTAAAAATGCCTAAATATCTGTAATTTACCTCTTGAAATCTCAATAAATTTCTAGTTATTGACTGCACGGTTGGTGCGGTGGCTGGGCAACCGGCTGCTGTGCAACGTATCGCGGGTTCGATTCCCGCACAGAACAACACTTTGCGTGATCCACAAATTGTTGTTTCGGGTCTGGGTGTCATTGTGTATGTGAACTTGTATGTTTGTAAACGCACCCACGACATAGGAGAAAATACTAGTGTGGGGCAAATGTTAAAAAAAAGTTATTCTAGATAAATGCGTTTAGGTAAACAAAAAGTACCTACCATTTTCATAAGTACCTAGGTATGACTATTCTTTTGAAAAATCCATGTTCATGATATAAAATAATTATTTCAGGTGACAGATTTCCTGTTCTTCTTATCAAAACTGTTGATATCCATTGGAGTGGGTGTCGGCGTGTATTACCTGCTGCAGTGGAACTTATTGTACGAAGTGACGAAGGGTCAGCCATTACACTACAACCACATTCCCGCCATTATACTAAGTATTGCCACCTACCTCATCTGTACAATATTCTTCAACGTCTACGAAATGGCCGTTGACACACTGTTCCTTTGTTTCCGTAAGTATTTTAATCGATTGAACATTAGCACATGTAGATCAATCTACTTTAATCTTTAATTTTTTCTCGTTGGAATAAAGACAATACCGAAATAATAGTGTTGAAAAACTAATAATTTAATATTGAACTAGGTTGTTTTGGTGATTCCTGAGGCCTTAGTACAAGTTTCTTTTACGTTTAACGTAATCGTAACGAGTACGCGTTCGGCGCTCTGATTGGTTGCTTCATTGGCTCCGGCCAATCAGTGCGCCGAACGCGTTCTCGTTTCGAATACTTTAAACGTAAAACAAACTCGTACTAAGGCCTCTGTACCTATCTAAAGTCTAAATATATTATATAGGTACTAACACAATGTTTTTTTTTCTTTCTTTTAGTTGAAGACTGCGAAAGAAACGATGGCTCACCAGAGAAACCATACTTTATGTCGAAAAATCTTATGAGAATCCTTGGTAAACGAAACAAAGAATTATAAAGTGCCAAAAATTGCGTACGAGTGTTGTGAACGTAAAACTAAGAGAATAAGTTATATCGTGTCAAAACTTTAAATCATTGTCACAATTATTATAATCACTGGTACTCCGATTTACACATTTTATAGGATTTTTTACTATATTTCTATTTGTAAAATATTTTTAATAATAATTTAGATGTGTACTCTTTTACAGTATTGTATCATAGTTTTTAATGATAGAAACCAAATAATAATTTGTTATGTACGTTTTTAAAATTTATTACAATGGATCACACCATTTATAAGAGAAACTGAGATTACTAAGATACTTTATGATTAATCAAGAAAGATTAAACATTTGTCTGATAATAAATTAAGTGGTTTGTGATACTGAGAATAAACTTTGTGAAATCAAATTGGCTTATATTTTATTTATTAACCAATCATAGTAATCGCCGATCCCAATTAATCAAGAAAAGAGATTCATACAGAAACAATTTAAATTCAACTTGTAATTAAAACAACAAAATGTAATATCGCCAAATGGACTGCAAGAGCCAGTGGTGATGAAAGTCAAAATCTCATTAACTTTATTCATGTGACTACTCTACTATCACTCTTCGTATACACTCCCCCATCGACAAAGACCCATAAACTACATTTCTGTAAAGTATAAACATATCTTTACTGCATATCACCATCGATCTTTCACCCCATAGAAATGACGCTAACTCTTCATCAATCTGTAGTCCTAAAATAACTTAAATGAAATAACCAATTATTACTCTTCTAAAACATTATTTATTCTATGTTGTGTTAAGAAGGCTACATCGAGCATAGCTTCAGGGTCTAGTAGTTCTTTAACATTGTCGTACTTGAGACTCTCTTCATACGCAAACATGATGCTTGTGTCGTCTAGTAACATTTTGGATGCAACTAGAGCAGCTATGCAGTTCCTCACTCTTGCCATAGTTTCTCTGTCCGATCTGCTAATACACTGTAACAAATAATAAAGTAGGGTTGAGTTTCAAACTTCCACATACTCTAACTTTGGTATAGTAATCACTCATGCAGTAACACAAATGTCTTTAAAGAATTTTGATAACCGAAAAACCCAATAGTGTGTACCTTGTTTGACCTAGAAATTGAACCAAAGATTTCTAATTCAGCAGCATAACTGCAACTTCTTAGTAAACAAGATACAAAGTGAAGTTTGTAATAGATTTTCAACTTTATTGTTATGTAATAAAGTTGGAAATCTATGAATAGAAATGGTTAAACGCATTTCTGTTATCATTGCTGGGGTTGCCAACCAAGTTACTTTAACCAACTTCAAACCACAACAAAACATTCTAAAGTTAGTTTTCTTACCTGTACTTCAACATTAACAATTTCATCTTTCTCTTCTTCCACCATGTTATTTTGTTCTGGTGGACTGATCCAGATGTAGCCATTGTTGCCAATGATCACTGATATACCACACGGCAGGTTGTGAAAGTGATTCTTTCTGCGTTTGATCAGTGAAGGAAAAACTTTCATTAATATACCTTGTGACAGCTGAAACATGAAAAAGAATAATTTGAATATGTAATAGTAGGATAGTAGAAAAATATCAGTTGTTATACAGTGTGTGTATTATATTGTTGTTGTTAAACAATAGTATAAGTACTAATATTGACGACCCATATCTGACTTCTGTTATAGTTCCATCCAAAGGCTGTCTGTAAGAGATTGCCTTGTGAGATAAGACCACCCATTGTACACTATGTCAATTTTTTGATGTTGTCCGATGTGTTTATGTTGTATACATTACAGTATTTATAAATATATAAACAACCTCACCTTGCCATATTTCAAACTCCTGGTGTGCAGTGACAGTGAACCATCTGAGAACACACTCTGTACCTCTGCACTGATCAGGTCACCTTCCTGCAGATGTTTCCTCATCATCTGCTCATCTTCAGCTGATCTACGCCTCTGTAATTTGAAATAATGGTGCATTAGGTAGGTAATGAAATAAAATGATCAAATCATTTCTTTTTATTTTTTTATTAATTGTGGATAAATGGTGTAATAAAGTGTAAGAAAATTAAAAAGTAAGTACTGTAATACTTGCTGTGAGCTAGCTAACTTTAATGTATATTATAGGCACAAAAGTTTTGATTGCTTGTACCTACTTGCACTTTCTTAAAAAAAATCTTATCAAAATAGTATATTTGATACCTCTTTACTTCCTATCTACAGAACCGATTTTCATGAAATTTTGCATGCATATAGTTAGATGTCCGAAGAAGGACACAGGCTAATTCACTTGAGCACAGCAGCTGTGATTTGAAGCAAGTAGTATATAAAACATACCAGCTCTCCTCCAGGCAGATTCACCGATGATAACTGTAGCACAGAATCCAAACGAGAATTAGTTTCAACTTTCCATCTCCTCTGCTGGACTTCAAGAACTCGCCCCACTACTACGTCTCCTATTTCACCGACGTACCGATTCTTCAACGGTCGGACACATATCAACTTGTTTACTTTTTGCATTACTCCAGCTACGGAAGCTTTTAAACAGTCGTCTGACGCGTAAGTACCATGACCCCTGTATACATGTTAATTAGTTAATAAGAGTACAGAAGATATATAAAACTTTAAAGAACATCACTGCCTCATCTTACCGCATAAAATCCTCCATGCCTGTTACAACTTCACCAGGAGTATAGAATCGAGGTAATTCCCTATTAGTTGGTACAGAATGATTAACTCTTTCTGAAGCTAAACGTATTTTAACGTGGCTCGTCATTTTGAAACAGAATTATAAACAATTTTCAAATAAACAACAAGTAAGCTGATTCTAACCTCACTTATTATTTGACTGATATTGACACTTGACAGAATTAATACTGACTGATAGTTAAAAAAAAGTTAAGCCATCGACAAATAAACAGGTAAATAAATGAGTAATAATGAATAAATAAACTAAAGCTTACTAAGCAAACTTAAAATGAAATGAAATCCAGGAATCTACTGAATTCTCTTCAGTTACTGTTGCACACTTATATAAAATGCCTGATACACTGTATTATCTTTTCAATCTGGCAATACTTTTATGTCCAGCGTAAATCAATACTGTACTGTCAATGTCATCTGTCAAAAAAATTGATGTTTGATTTGTTCGTATTTTGTTGTGGTTATTGCAATTTATTAATTTCAAGACTGTATTGAACAAAAATTAAGAAATGGCTGGAATGTCAGCTGCTAATGCAGCTCCCATTACAGCTACCGACAGCTTGTCACAGGCGCTGAAGGCTAATATAATTCCCAATCAAGAATATTTACTACAGGTAGGTTACTTTTAATATTTGATGTGTTTTGGAAACCTGAGGCTCTACTTAATCCTGCTTTAACTGTGCTTGCAGGGCTCAGTTCTGGATTCGGCTGTAGAAGTATTACTTCATCGTCTTCGAGGATTGTGTGATAATGTTGACGCTGGTCCGGAAACATTTGATGATCAGGAAGTCTGTTTTAGCTTGCGCGACCCTAACCAACAGGTACATTCATTTACATATTACTAAAAGTTTTGAACGGCAACTCTTACAATGATATTTTGTAGTAGCATTGAGTCTGGAATGGTGCCAAAATTATGGCAAGAGTAACACACTGACTGAGTATCTACGTGTATCGTCTTTATGCCTCTGCCTCTCGTACACATTATATATGAAACATAGGTACCTAACTAAGAATGTAAAGTACTTTATATTAGCCTAGGACAAGCAATATTTATGAAATCAGTTGTCTAAAAACCTGATAATGATGATAAAGTCTCGATTCTTTGAATAATTTCATGCTTGCTTATATTTTCAGGCTGCACCATTAATGTTGCGAGTAAGAAAGGCTCTGGATTACAGAGACATGCCATTTCAACTCCGCTACATTGGACAACCGGATCTGGGAGACAAAAACAGGCCGACAGTGGTCCGATCAAGCCTGGATATAGCTTGCAGCGGGATGCTAATAGATTTCCTCAATGAACTAGGATGCAGAATTGAATTTGAATATAGTGTTAAAGGTAAAAGTCATTTATGTATTATTATGCATTCATTTCATTTCATTCATTTATTCAATTGTGAACATAGGTAACATTAGGGTCTTAAATAACAATTTTAAACGCTATGTTGGCTTTTTCAGCATACAAAATTAGAAAATAGTTGGAAACAAAGATTTGGATTGATTATTATTACTTAATGTCATTAGAATTATTAATTATTAGGTCACATAGGATTAAAAATTTAAATGTTACAATATTAAACAATCAGAATGTCAATAGTTAAATAAAAACAAGATAAAAATTATTAAACAAAATAAAATAAAAATACATCATATTTTGTCGTCTAAGTACTCAGTAACACTATAATATGCCTTAGAGATTAAAAACCTTTTATTCTATTTTTAAAAACCTTCAAAGATTGTATAATGTAGCAATTCGTTTGGCAAATGGTTGTATAATCTTGGGGCCATACAAAAAACATAATATTATTCTTTACAAATACTAACACTTCGTACATGTAGATACATGGTACCGTCAAAATATTTAAATTAATAAAGTACGGTCTACAGCTGTCGGTCTGGCTTAGTTTGCAAATAGCCCTGACACACCTCTTTTGAGATATGAATAATCATTTCTTTGTAAGTTGAGTTGCCCCAGAAGACTATCCCATACCGAAGAAGAGAAACAACGTGTCCTTGGTATGCAGTTATAAGTGTTCCGGCATTAGCAACCTTAGATAGCTTGAATAGTGCATACGAGAACTGATTAATTTTGGAGCTTATATATTCACTATGACATCGCCACTTTAAGTTGCTCTCTATATGCAGTCCTCGAAATTTTGTGCACTGTACCTTTTGTACTCTACTATAATTGGATATTATTATGAGAAAGTATAAATCTGTGGTGGAAATTGTTTTGTTTGTACACAAATAAAGTTTGAATTCTTAATCTTATATGTTTCACTTAGTTTCTCACAAAAAATGCTTATGGACCCACCACCACAGAATAATCAGGTGTCATCACTATCTTTGTATGAAATAAAATCTTATTGCTTTAATCTATATTTTACAGGTTACATGTTCAGGAAAGGTCGCATGAAGATAACAGTTGCGAAGGTTTTCAAGATATCCCAAGGGTCAATGCCCCCGGAGCCTATATCTCAAAGTTATCTGGTTGAATTATCGGTGAGTTTAGATTTCATATATTTATTTTACTATAATAGTTTAGATAAATCCATCATTTTTTCTACTGTTTTATATAATACTATAGTTATTATCACTGAGGCCAATCGTTTCGACACTCACTTGGTGGCACTATTTGCATGTAACTGTCATAAAATTCTGTCAGTCCAATATACTATAAACTGATCTTTTCATTCCCAGATAACTAATAGTAGAATAAGTGTGATGGCATAACATTGTTGAGATAGTTTGAATATAATAGAATTCGAGGTTCAACGGGAGTGAAACCACTGCCTCACAGAAAACCGACGTGATCAAAACTTGCGTTGTGTTTTGTCGTGTGAGTGAGGTTACGGGAGGCATAATTATCCCTCTCCCCAATCACCCCAATCCCCGAATCCCCGAATCCCCAACAATCCCCAAATTCCCTCCTAAAAATCATCCAAAAAGGTTTTGATGTTTGGGTGTCCATGGGCGGGGCAAGCAATCGTAATTACCATCAGGTGATGCGTCCAGTCGTTTAACGGCTTATTACATCAAAAAAAAAATAGTAAACTGATGAATGACATTCAATGTCAATACCAAGTTTTCTAAATATTTTGTTTATTTTCAACAACATACTAATGACTAATGTTTATTTTTATTCAGGTGCTTGCGCCACAAGGGCAAGACGCGATAGCAGAGGACATGCGCGCATTCGCAGACCAACTGCGACCCCTCGTCCAACTTGACAAGATCGACTACAAGAGGCTCGGCCACATGGGCGTCACATAGCCCATGTTCCTCACATAGACTGGCCTCACACCGACCGACGCGGTCTACGCTACCTCATCGTGGACCCAATAGGTTGGTGTGAAGACAGCCTTTGTAGTGCAATAGCACATTTAAATACTGGATGAACTGGACTTTAATTTATTAAGCATTGTTATAACAATACCGTGAACAGTTACAGTTAAGTGATGCATAGTTGGGCTAACATGACTTGGTGTGTAGGTAAACTTCGATATTTGATCATTTTTTATAGTAGTATCACAGAAGTGAATAGTTAACTAGTAGCTTAAACTTAATGTTTTAATTAGGGAATTTAATTTCGAAACTTACTAAATCAAATAAAATTTGTATTTTTAAGTTCTGTGTTAAAATTCATCAAGGTGATTTACATTAGTTTAAAGTCCTTTAAAACTGTACCCAGTTCTGTTGATTAAATACATTAATTTTTAACTATTTTCACTAGGAACTATTGTTTCATTCTCTTTATGAGTTAACTGCATGTAAATGTCTTCACTTCAAACAATCTATGCAATTAGGTACTTATTTAAATATTTAATAACAATGAGTAGCTGGTGGTTTGCATCGACTACTAATTGTACCACTTATATTCCGACCGATAATTATATTTACATGTTTTATCTGTTTCCTAAACAATAGTAATATGAAATAATCATAGCGACTTACTAACATGGATATTAAATACAATAGTTAAAATGTATTTAAATAGACGTACTTGTGCATATGTTCCACACAAAATAATGATAAGTATAATAACGGGTTCAGTTTCATCTGTACTTTAGTACTAGGTTTAATTCTCTATAATTCTTTAATACATAAAACATTGAAATAAAATTATAATTATCATATAAAATCTGGGTTCTTTTTTGAGTGTAACACTGTAAGATGATCCTCGCCGTAGTCCATATCTTCGTGTTTGTATCCGTGGACGTAAGCGAAGTTACCGAAATACAAACATTTTTCGTATTTCATTGGGAAAAATGCTGTAAACATATTTTTACATCACTAATCATAAGAAAGGATTTTTTGATAACACCTACATTATTACAGAATAAACCAAAATATGTCATTATAATAATTGTTTTGATTGGGAAGTTTAGTCATAATTCAGCGTAATGAATAGGTACCTAGATAATGCAACAGTAAGAAGCAGTAAATTATGGAATAGCTAATAATATGGTTGAGTAACAAACCACTGGATTCCATGCAGTTGTACAAGTCCATTATGCAGTGATTGTCGAATATATACGTCGAGTTGGATTTGGGGTCGAACGCGCAGATCTTTTGGAAATACGTGGGACATACACCGCACCTGTAGGACGTAATTCTTGTTTATTTATACAAATAAATCAATCATTTGACTCGAATATTAATGTAAATATAAATGTAAATTCACAGTTTCAACTAAGCAGCAACTATTTGAATTAAGACAGAAAGTATTCTCAGAACGATGACATCAAATATTGAGCATTTCCGGATTTTTGTGTAGATTTAATTATACAACCTGTGGCCATCTGGTGCGGGGTTGAGGCGATAACTTAACGGCGGAATATGTCCATAGTCCTGTGCATCAGCACCTGTAGCATGACATGAAAATAATATTAGGTACATGCACTATAAATCTTATTGTTCGCTGAATGTTAAGAAACGGTACTATAAGTATTAGGTAGGTATGCCACTTACTAAAAACAAAGAAAAATAACCACAAAGTCAATCTTACATACATATTTCTTATAAAAGAAGTTGTTCAATGTATACCTTTCGTTGATTTTCTTATCTTTTAATTAAATGCTTATATGAAAATCATGACATTAAATTAATTAAGTTTTCAACAAATGGTAAGGTGGGCTTAGGATTTTTTGTAATCTGCAATGATTGCTGGTTTGCTTTGTTGGAAGTTAACGGGTAGAATCTTAAACCTCACGTAGAATCTGTTAGTTATATAACACGGAAAACAGGTCCACCGAAGAGTCTATTTTATGCATGTAACATGTCTGTGCGAGAAGCAGTAAGGTAGGTAGTGATGTGGCGAGTGGCGACGAACGTGAGCGGTATCACGATCACGGGGATGAGTCACTCGCTCGCCGGCAGCCTGCTTCATCGCGGGTCCGCTATCCACACGATAATTATTATAATGAGATGCCCACCCCCTGACCTCAAGGCGCAGATAAGACGTGCCAACTTGCTGTGTCCTTTAATTGCTATTTCAGTTACTGACTGCTGTTTTTGTATTGGTAAGATAGCGGGAAAGGCCAATTTACAACGTGATTACTTCATGTCAGGTAAACAGTGGCACAAACATAATGTGGCTTGACTTTGTTGTTCGGAAAATACGTTTAATAAACTTGTTTTCACTACGTAAGTATCTAGAATTCTAGACTATCTAGGAAAGAGTTGCGTTTTCTCTCTAAAACCACTCCACGTTGGGCTTTGAAATTAAAGTGAACCTAACGACCGCCGTCAACATTGATTAGACCATCCTTTACGCACGAATCACGATTACTCATTATTATGCATCATGCGTAGACACTTATGAACATAGCAAAGGCGCGTAGGCCGATCGGTTGCGTGGGCAGCATGACAGGTAGGTGCTGCGGGGTGCGGGCGAGGAGGTCGGAGGGGGGGGGGGAGTAGGTGCTGTCCACACCAGACTCACTGGCGCTGCGCAGCCGTGCCGGTTTACCTTGACGCTCACCCAAGCTGTAGAGCCCTTAAACACATAGGTAGTAGGTATTTCAGATCACTGCATTCTAATTGTTGACGTGCCTGATTTACGACTAGATAGGTAAATGCCTACCTACTGTTCAGTTGTGAAACCGATTGTGATTATGTAGGTGCCTATGTGCCGGTGTGCATGTTGAAGACAAAACAATAGATAGATATGCGATTAGCTAACTGAAATTGATAAGTAGTCGTCATGATAAGAGGTAAGTGTAGGTAGGCAACGGTAACAAGTTTATGCATAAAAAATAATATCGATACGTTTTTTTTATGGGATTACGTGAATGCATATATCAAATTCAACACTTTATTTCAAGTAATAGGGAGGTATCTACTCATAGTAGAGAGATGGATATTTTGATATTAAACTACCTAATTACCCACAGAAGTAGTAAATCAATTATTACACAACGTAGATTACTTTTGTGTGTCTATGAGTAGATATCTGGACCTACCTACCAACCAATCGTTAGGTAACCACATTCCTAAACAAATAATAACATCTTTATTTTACAAAGGGTGCTCATACAACCAAGATACCTAATTAAAAATACTCATTTAGGTACCTAATACATAAAATACGGGCTTTTTTCGACTAAAGCTCTAAATAACGTCAAAGATAAAAACGAATTAATGAATGGAAATGGATATTATATAACGCAATGATTAGTCATTGTAAAGGACTAGTTGTTAGCAGCATTAATAATAATAATAAATAATTAACCATGGTGAATGAACAAAAACAAAGTATGGCGTAAGACGTCACGTGGTGAACGCGTCATTTCAATGGCGATTCAAGAAAATGGGTGGCTGTTTCTATGGTAGGGTACAGACAGATAGATACAGAGTGGGTGTGCTAGCTTGGCAACTTGCCGCTACTTATTATTACAGATACTATTGTGTAATAATATTCTAATTTTAATAAAGCTGTCTAGGTGTCAGTAGGTATAGATACCTACGCATGTACTTACTCAAAAAAATCTCCATTAAAACCACTTGAAAAGGAAGCGTTTTACAACAACCTGTATCGTAAAATCATCCTCATTTGTTAATTTCGTAGGTCTTCATACTTCTTATCTTTATCTGGTTATCATAGATACAATTAATAGTTAGGTACATACTTATAAGATTTTGATCAACTCAATAGTTTTCTGTTTGTAACTAAGTTAGTAATGGAACATGGCGCTCCACACGATGTACCCAGTAATTCTACTAAGTAGATGTACCTACTTGATGTGATATCTACCTACCTACATTTAATCACATTAGAAATTGTAATTAAGTAGTCATTAGAAGCACCTGATTAAAATTAACATGTTAATGGTTGTTGTTTTGCTTGTTGACTATTTATTTATTTACTGTTAACACAAATACCTTGGTGAAGGATCCCACAGTCTCTCCGGCTCCATTTCTACTTAGATTGTAAATACTTAGATTAGAGTCACCGACCACCGTAGCCTTTACATAATTTTGTAGGTTTTGTGTATAAACATTATACATTTGCAGATTATTGCAGTGACTAGTGTAATAGCAATAGTAAATTAAACGGCCTAAATAATAAACTGGATTTATTAGGGCACGGGTTACAGTCAATACCTAATATATGGACAGAAGCCGAAAGTTAATTAATGCAATAAATTAAACAAGAATTTTATGGACATCTGGCATAATAAACAATTTTTTTTTGAGGAGGAAAAATCATCCTATGTCAGCTCCGCCTTGGGTGAGGCGACCGGGAGTGTCAAAACTGACCAAAAACCACTTCGTTCTTACTTCAGCTCTTCGAGCTGGAGCCCCGTTAGGTGTTGAGTCCTCTGCGGCATAATAAACCTATACCTATACAGACAACTTAGTTACAAATTACCTGGTGGGAATTAATAACAACCTGGTTATACCTTGACTATAGGTACCTAAGTTATTATTAATTTTCAGTCTAACAATAGAGTCATAAAAAGCTGACAAACTAATCCCAGAAATCGTTGACGTAAATACGTATTCCGGGCGTTTCCGAACACTACATGAATTTATTACCTAGGACAATAATAAAAAAAAGAAAAATCTACGTGCATTATGTGTAGCATAAAATATCAATATCAATACAAATCTTTGTTCAGACCAGATAGATACCTATAATTATTATGCATGGCAATGTAACTTGAGCATTTGACCTTCAACGGTTCGCTGGCTTCGTGTCTCTGAACTTAATAACTCAAGAATGCCCATAATGGTTATTTGCCCTTAATCATAAGGACAACTTAGGTTTATAATTATAATGTTTTAACAACACCAAAAGTACGAATTAATTGCATTTTCATTAATACATATTCGAATAGTGTGGTTAACAATAACTTCGACCGCTTCAATAGGTTTTCCCCGGTCAGGCAAATGTTTTGTTGAGTTCTTCGATACAGAAATTCGCAGTAGGTATTATGAAATTTATGGATTTGTGTTCAGTGGTTTGTAAAATGTAATTTACGGCTATAGAATTGATTAAATTTATACTATAACCGTAATACCAGTATCTGAGTAAGTGCCTACCTATACCTACTTACTTTGCTGTAAGTACTTTAGCGGCTATTCATATAAGTAGATATGTATGACATAATCTGTGGATAACCATTTGAGGATAAATAGTAATGTTTTGTTTTTCATGTTGTTCAATATTTTTGTCAATCTCTGCACGACTGCACTCGCTCTCTACATATACTCTACTCCTATAAGAAGTAGGTACGGTTGAAAAGATATCAAATAACAGTTAGTAATTAAATTAAATTTAAATTCATGTGACATAAATAGGATAAGAGTGACGATCAATGTTCGCACCTACCTGTCCATATTATTTAGAGGCCCTTCAATGCAAGTTTCTTATGGCACTTGGGCCCTACCTGTACTATGTATGAATTACTGTATAATCTTTTACCTCGGTTCATCCTATTGAACGTTATTACATTAAAAAATGAAAATGGGTACACTATTAAATACGCAATCTAAGGAGCGTAATAAATACCTCAATTATATTTTACTATAGGTAATCTTACAAAATATATTTTCACGTTGATAGGACGAGATCATATTGACCCCGTCAAAAAGTACCTAATCAATTTTCGCCCAACTCAAAATTCGTAAACCCTCATTTAAACTAAAATTGCGGTGACATACTACAGCGTAGCTCGTAGCATGTAGTTCGTAGCGCGTAGAAAGATAACTCTACACCTCAGTAAAAATTGCGTAGCCTAGCCAAAATGATGTTTGTTACTACTGGTTGATATTGCAAAAACTGGTGTATAAAAAAATAAACATTGAATGGATAAGTACAACTCGTTCAAGTCAATATCTAATATGACGAATAGCAAGACGTCCAAGTCACTCACAGGTTGAGTTCATATCATGGTTTGCACGCCTGGGAGATTATTAGCGGGAAACCGTTACTCCGTGTTACGAACTGCGCGCTACAATATACGCGTTACGAACTCTACTACGAACTAATCGCTACAAAAGTATATGCTACGAGCTACGTACTACGCGCTACGAACAACACGTTAGAACCTACGCTCACGCATGAGCTACGCGCTACGATGTATGCGCTACGACGTACGCCCTTCCGAGTTACGCGTTACAAACCACACGCTACAATGTACTACGAGCTACGTTCTACGCAGTATGCACTACGAGCTACGCGTTACAAACTACGCGCTACGAACTACGAGCTACAATCTGTGAACTACGCGCTACGAGCTACGGGTGTAGTATTTCGCCGCAACTTATGTATAAAATTAAGAATTATAGGACTTAGGTCTCATTTCTATACGATCTCATCTTGGCAACATTTTATATCAAAATGTTGTTGAGGAGTTCACACGTTACTACTTACGTTTATAAAGGACAGTTGATTGATAAAGATTTAATAAATAAACACTTATCGAATATTTTTCATAGTAGTTAGTCTCTGCGTAGGTATATAGGACATCTATTTCTCTTGACCGTCATATAGGCTATAGTAAAGATTATTCATAAAAGTATTTGCTACATTCAAGATAAGTTCCTACCTATTTCCCTTACGGGTTAATCTGTTCGCTATCGTATAATATAAGCTCCATAGTTATAAATGTACATAAGTACGTCACACCATTTACAGCACGCAACAATACTCACTGCTAATATGTTCAATGTTCATCATGTTGTAATCTACTCGCACTACCAACTACAAGCTTGGAAGTTGTTAAACATCAATCAAATCTGTCTTTGACTAATGGGTGCGCCTGTGATGTGACCAGGCACCGAAACAATTCATTATCAGTATGTATACTTAAGTAACCAGTATCATACCTAGCTACATAGTCAATGAGGATAAACCTTGATCTGAAAAGCTTAATAACTTTGAAACCTATCTAATTAGCTACCTGTTATACCATGGATTATAACGATTGACTTACTAAGTTATTAACTTACTAACTATAAAAAGTAGAATATAAAACTTCTCTATTTTTATTAATTTGTTTAACATTGCTTGTGTGACATTGATAATTGACTTTTTACATAATATATTTAATTTGACATTACATTTTTGACTTCAATGGTATTAATAATTTTAATTTATTTGACATACTGTATTCAATTTAACAAAACTACAATTAATTAAACTCAATGTACCTAATTTTATTATATAAATTTTTTATAACATATCTTTGCATGCCAAGTGATGGCAAAATATGGAGAAACTGTATATTTTGTTAATACCTATATTATGTACCCATATTTGCAAACGATTAAATGAATTTGAATTTGAATATTACAAAATAAATATATCTACAATTGTACATGGTCAACATACCTATTCCCGACGGAAAACATCTTGGCTATAATAATATTTAACTCGTGTGTCGCTATTTACATAGGTAGAAATTGGAAAGCGTATGGCATGCGCATTGAGCTAATTCTTTAAATGTCCATTAGTCATTCAGGAGAAACCTAGGCCCAATGGTAATTTATTCAGCGGATTAGACAACTCTCCATATAAAGTGCGACCCACCTCAGCACGCCAGCCAACTTGCTGCGTAGCGGCAGGCAAGCGGTGCTCACTACTCGATAAATTATCTACTCGCACCGACAACACACACATAGACAATATCACACCTACTTTGACACGCCTATTTATGTGTAACGCCAATACATTATCTATGTAGGAGTAGTGATGCGTCCACAGAGCACGACCACAGCATGGAATATATTCTTTTGTGTTGACATTATCCACATGATGCAAACGTATCACTTGTAAAGATTACCTACATATGTGTCTACCTACATAACCTACAGATAGGTACAGGCAACAAATTTACGGACACGGCAGAGATAGAGCTTCTTACTCGACTGTCAAATTTACAATTCCATTCCAAAGCTTTTGTTTCTCTATTCTAGAACAATCATTAGTTACTTGTACATTTTACATTAGGTAAATTGATAAACGCCAAGTTACTAAAAGTACCACCTACGATCTAGTTATAACAAGGTTTTAAATAATTCCGTAAAGCCAGTAAAGGCTTAACTGCGCGTAACTCATGTACAGTTACAATATTTTCAGGTTGTGTAACAGCGATTGCTTGTGTTTTTATTCTACACGTGCAGTAGGTAATAAAATAAAACCTGCGACCACCTGTTTATTAAGAAGTGATTCGCATCTTCCACGATTAACAATGTCCGGCCAATTATTGAACTGACAAATGACACGGTATAACTTGGTATAACTATCCTACTTTTGAACTTTATCATTTAACGGCCAATCTTATTAACCTTATAACCTACGTGTTGGTAGATTTGGCTACTAGAGACAAAAATTCTATCTTCAGTGAATGCATTTTGTTCATAGTGCGCAACAACTTTGCTTTGATGTAACACATTCATGTGTCATTTCGGGGACTTACGGTGTGGTGACTGGTAAAGTCGGGGAATGTTTTCATAATAACAAAAACATTACGTATAACCGCGTATATACATAATATACGTTTCACAAATATCGTTATAACATTCTATGTTTTATTAGAGCCCCACTTATCTTGAAGATATATTTTAAAATATATTGGCTCATCAATTAAATTTTCCCGTCTAAGAAACTGTGTCGTACGTATCAACTGCCAAATGTCAATGTGTGCGTCACCATATCGCCAGATTCGTTTTCTGAGAAGCGGTGGCGCGGGCGCAGCGGGTCGAGGCAGGGGGGAGAGGGAGAGGGGTACAGGCCGCGTCAGGTCCATAATAATGCGGCGGGGCGAGGGCGGTGCGGAGCCCGGGCGCCGGCCCTGCCAGACAAGTTGTCGCTGAACCCCGGAACCGATGTTCAGAGGCCTCCCCTGCCCCGCGCACCCACTCGCAGCAAATTACTTGGCGCACCCAACTTCTTAACTAACCAGTTTATAACCTATGTGGAATTGGTTACCGATAGGTATCATCATTACGATCTGAATGTATTTTTTATATTAGAAAAGCTGTTATTTCACATGTAGCTTTTAGCGTCCATGTGTTAGGTTAAATACTTAAATTCCCATAAATGCGTTTTTGCTAATCAATGCTTCAAAGCAAGCTTATCTCTGGTAGGTTGGTATCAGAAAGTACTTCCTTTATCTGAAATGCTAATGTGTTGTGGATGAATTAAGATTAACGTGGATTTATTAACAAAGCGTCATAAAAACGGTTAAATTTTAAATTTTTCATCTTTTCTATAAAGCGTTACATTTATTATTTTGGTCATTAATTTGTGCAATGTTCGCACCCGCTATTGACCGCCCGGGCATACTTCCACAATGACAACGAGCCTGAGTCATTCTTTGTTTCGAACTAGGTCATCTACTCCATATGGATTTACCACTAATTGATAAGAATAACGTTTTGTAACAATTCATTATAGTCCTTACTTCGATTGGAGTATTAACTAACTTTATGACGCAAGTAGCGCGCTGGATTTAGTTTAAATCTGTGCTTTAATCACTTCAAACAAAGGAGATTAATATATCCAAACAGATTTAGTGTTGGATCGCTATCTCATCAGTATCTCGGCTTATCAGGGCTGAAGTGCTGAGCGCGGTGTCACCGATGATCCTCGTTGCGCCACAGATATTTATGACATCGGTCACACAGTACGTACCAACGCTCGGGTGGTCCGCCCGTGTGGCGGAGGCGCATAATCAACAGGAGTTTATCAAGAGGGCAACCGTTAAAAACTCATGGAAACTGATATGAACCCGTTTTAATGATCTCAGCCAATAATACCCGCTTGCTGCGGCGAACACAAAATAACTTGCGCCATTACATTTCCCCGAAGGTATGGATGGAATATAACTATGAAAATATATAAATATGAAACTAACAAGTTTGTAGAGCTGACACACTCTTACCTTCTTAACTAATTTTTAAGTGTAAGTTACTTATACCTACATAATTATGTGGAAATTGATAATATGGTTTCAGATTAGCTTGAAGCAGATCAAATTCGCAATGGAGATCATTGGGTTTTTTCTTTCCACTTCAAACAAGATGAAAATTCAAAATCTTAGCTTGGTAACGCTAAATTTAGGATGCCGAAAATATTTGTGTCTTGGCACGTTGACATTCGGTAGGTGTAACAATGCCCACAAGAAGAAATGTAAGTGATTAGCGCTTCCATTGGCACGATTTTATTTGCGTCACGGCCGGTCGTCGTTCCTGAAAGTGCACGAAAAATACTTATTCATTGTCACACCATTGACCCTTGCCTTGAATGTAAAGTTCAGTGTTCACGTTTCGAACACACGCAGTATAAGTACGTTAACAACAATCAGTCTGCCATTATTATGCAGTCTGTCTGATTGTGATATATTATCTGATTTAGATATACCTACTCAATTATTACAGGGAGGTATCAGGCAGGTATCTAATATCACGCCTGTGTTTTTTCCCTGAAGATATAGCAGTTTGGTATCTATTCTGTCGAATTATGTGATCATATTGACGATCGATCAGGGTTCATGTAGATATCTACTGTTCTTACATAATATAGCCAAGGTTTTTACGTCTCAGGTTAAAACTTAAGTCTTAATGTCACAAGTCTAGTCAAAATTAGCCTGAATGTAAGAAACTTAAACTTGTTAGGCACAACAAGAACTCGATGTGATCAGGTGTACTATGCCAAATCGAATGCCAAATAATCGAACACATAAATCGAATGATGTTTGCAAACGGCTCTACGACCATACATGTTCATAATTAAGATGTTACTTCTTGTCTAACACGTGATTGTCACTCGATTATTTAATTGCTTTAACATTTTTACATAAGTTTGTCAGTTTCCAGATAAAACAAAATTATCTGTTGATCGACAATTCGTGCCTTATTTCTAAAAGATTACAAATCACTTGTACATAAATAAATACTAGAACTAATTTTACGTTTGTTGATTTGTCCAGGAGTAAAGAGGTTGTGATAGTTATTATATTGATTTGATTTTAACTCAATTTGGAACTAAAGTTCACAATTCAATAATAGCTACATATATTACTTTTTAAGTACCTACCTAGTAATAAATTGTGTGGGTTTTTGTCTGTTTTTTTTTGTAAATAGGAGTTCAATGTTAAAACTGTACCCATTTTATTTTAGTATTAAACTTATCATGACTGTTTAAAAGGAGCATTTTGTCCTCTAACTAATTATAATAAGTTTCGCCCCAAAGTTCAAACTATCGGTAAACATTTTGTAAGCAAGACTTCGAAAGTGAAAACTGCTACTGCAAGCGAAAGCTGGGTAGAATATCTTTACTCGTTCTATTCCATATCTACTCCTGAACATTGCGAATTATGAGGACCTCAAACAAACCAATGTCTGATCAGAATAAGGTTCTTTTAGTGGTGTTTTTAAATTTTATTGCAAACTCAGTAAGTTTCTATCAATGAATTTATATGATGACTTAATACTTTCAGTACCTTCTTACTAAATCGTGGCCACATGTAATATGACTAACAAGGGAAAAGTTACGAACATTAGTATTTTGTAAAGCATTATGAGATGATGATGAAGTGACAACGAATTAGTTGTATTATTTTGGCAACGAACCCAGTTACCTGCGTCACGGTCGGTCATCGGTACTGAAAAATTCTTAACTCATTGACGTGTTCCTGTCCAGAGTAATTTGTCCCGTAAGCCCTCAACACAATTCTATTTTCTTAACTTTACCCACACTCCTACAAACAGTATAGAGAGAATATATTATGAAAGAAAAGAGAGCAAATATATAACCCTACTGAAATAATATAACCCTAATTTTTTTTGAAATTATGTTCTAGAATTGAACCATTTTACTGATTCCAGCCAGAAAGCAATTTCCAGCAGAAAAATAGTACAAAAGTCTCTGTGCTTTTCAAAAAACTTGAAAAAGCCATCTACAGACTCCTAAGTTAAACTTCAAACAGTGTTAGATATCTTAGAAGAACAATTGGCACACAATTTGAAATCTGGATACGATAACCTTGACCGACAGTGTCATCCAATCTGTCGGTCATAGCTATTACCTCAGCTATCACCGCAAATCTATTGTGGCCATTGTGAATGGTTCGCGTGCTATAGCTCATCAGTTTTGTAGGTACGTGATGTACTAAGACCTCTTACACTTCCGACAAAAAAAAAAACAAAATGATCGACACCTGCACAAAAAATCTACCGTTTGTTTATCTAAGTAAGTTCTAAAAACTGACTCATTGTTATAGTACTCGGTAGTTGGTGGATTCAAGTAAATAGATACAACGCTTTTTTTCTATTGTCAGCAGAAGACGAGCGGTTTGCTCCTACTCCTGGTTTACGGATATGTAGCTTAACCATATCTAAATAAAAATGTACATTGATTTCATCTTCGAGGAAAATAGAGGAAGGTTTTGTGGTTTTACCAGTGACGTTAGACAGGTGGGCAATTAAAATAAAATCATTTGGAGTTATCCAAAATAGTCAAGAACTTTTATACTCGCATGTAATTGTGTGCTCGGTTAAGCACTTAATTTTTTCTGATCTTCTTTGAATTATTTACCAACAGTGTCTCGTCTGCGTACCAGTAATGCGCATTACAAGCGTTACTCTTTGGAAGTGAAAAAGCGGATATCAGTGTCCATAATTTGAAGAATTCCCATTAAAACTTAAACATTAATTGATTGTTTGACCAATTTACTGTTGAAATGGTACTGCCTACATTGCTCCATGAGAAAGTTACTAAAGTGGACGAGGTTAACATTGCCGTTAATGTGCCAAACGGTACGAGGAGCTCGAACTACATTATCAGAGGTACCGAGGCTGGTGTCAAAGGGCGTGCTGATTGCGTTACACAACTACACAGGCAACGGACGTGTTTACAGAGAAGAGACGTTTCAACTTCGCCGACACCTCTCTGATCTCACCGAATGGCCGCTATCAAAGCCAGACGACATCAATTAAAAGAACCGACCGGCTTGTGTGCCTGTTAACAATGTCTTGTTTTGAGGATGATCATGCGATTGCTTTGTGTGGAAAGTTTGGGTAGATAAGCTTTATTATAAACCGCATATTTTATAGGTAGGCAACGAAGTATAATTCTGCGTAGGCCTTAAAATAGGCATTCATGAGAAAACAATTTGGCTGTGTTGTGCGTGCAGGATATGTGAACGGACTCGTCGGACAGTCGGTCGATGTGAGCTCGCTGAATATTATAATTAGTCGAAGCCGGTGTGAGTAATGGCGTCGGAAATAACACGCGGGCGGCGTTGGCGCCAAGCGGAGCGGCCATCGAGCACCGCACACAAGCGCAGCGCGCGCGCAGCCGCGCATCCCCTCTGAGCTGAGCGCGCGCCGACCGGTCTGTCTTGTGACTTGAGCTATTTATGTGCTAAGGAGTGACGTGACTCCGGCTGATTTATTTAGGAGATCACCTCACGGAGACTTAAAGGTTGCTCTATTATTATTATTAATTACTTACTTGCATATGTAATTATGTAATTCACTCAACTATTGACATGTCACAATAATTGAGAACAATAACATGCCATAACAAGCGCTGTATGTTTTCAAGATATAAGTTTATTCTGCAACTGCCTTGCAAAATTAATGCATCTTTTAAAAATAAAATTAAATAGTAGACAGAATCAAACAGTTTCAAAGATTCAAAATTATTTATCTACTTTAAAAATAAAGTTCATGAAATACGTATCAAAGATCAGTAGCAGTAACGCGCGGTGCACTTAACTCTATAAGGCTTCTTAGAAACTAGTCCTGGCGTGCCTATGTTTACCTGTTAAGTATTTGTAGCAAGTATCACAAAGCATTTACCGTTCATTTAGTTTTATTTCACGGTGAGCTGTTACATAAACTTAGACACATTACGTATTGCCGAGTGCATATTCTATTCTACGCATAGGACGTGAACGAAATGCATCGCTTGAAATACAGATAACAATCAAAGTTAGGAGTGAAATAATAAAGGTTGAAGGACCACATTCCATTCATCTGAGTTGTGCCCCAACAAAGCAGTGAGAGTTTAGATATTTCTGTATGATTACGACTAGCTGAACTGGACTCTGACATCAAAGCAAACCATATTAGAAATCGAGCTGCAACGGGTACATTCAAACATCTTAACATTTAAAGCAATTTCTGGAAGAGGCAAACAAAGGCACCGCGGTTAATTAGTCTGTGTTTGCGCTGAAGAAACAAACCCGCTCTAAAGACAGACAACACCAAAGGATATTCACTTTATGCCGACACGCACACATCCGGATACCTACTAAACAATTATATCTACTAGTCGTGAAAGAAAGAATATCGTTCCAGCAGTCATGCAGAAAAACGGAAATCTGTACAACTTGCAAATAAAGAACTAACATTTTCAGGGTTATGAGAGATAACTTAAGTTCTATGCGGATAAAAAGAGAAATTTGCCACGTTTATTTACTTTAATACGACTTGGTGAACTCGGGTATTCTAAAAAACAGTATTTGAAATGCAGTTAAGGTGATGAAGGTCATTTTGCAACGAAACCAATGAAGGCAATGGGTATTGGGTTCTAATTCGGCAATTGATTGCAGTATTGATTACACAAAAATTATTTAGTCAGTCGCCACTCTTTCATCTAAACCTTAAACCTGCCTAAGTCTTAAAAAATCTTTTTATCTACATTGTTGATTGGTTAATGGTTCGAAAAAATTGTTAAAGGTAAATAAAATAGACCCTTCATGAAAACCCCAGCCAGATGTTAGCTGAAAATTACAAAACAACGAAGCGAACGAGACTGCGTCAAGCGTCGATCCCTAGAAGAAAATACGTAGAAAGACTATTGTTATATGACCCGTGAACTATAACAGAGAGTGTATCCTGTGCTCGCGTGTGCCAAAAATATCCTTGACTTCATAGTTGATGCCGTGCCTACTTGCTTTATGGCCCATCGCGTCGTCCGGCAGAACATCGTAAATATCACACTCACATCTGCAAATGCAACTCGAGCTCTAGGTACCTATTATATTATGCGGCTCGCTAAATTATCCACCTCGACCGTAAAACATGGCGAAATACCTATTTCAATACGTACGTCAAAGAGACGTCAGTGGGCTGTCGCTGCCGTCGTCAGTGCCCGGTCGAGCCACAGAAATACTTACAGGTCCTAAAGCATATTTTTAATGTGAGCTGAAGGGAAACATTTGGCAACTTAAGTAGTTTGCGATTATTTTAAGCTCTGACATGGTTCCTCTCTACTCTCAGTCCAGATATAATTACGCTAGAAACGTCTGACAGGTATTGTGTGCGTACTTTATTATCTTGTAAGTATTCCCTTCGGTACAAATGATGTTTTTAACACTTACAACAAAAGGTGATGATGTATATTCTTCTTGTTATAATGATGTCAATACAATAAATAACTATATATACATAATATATTTACGTTCTTAAGAAAGCAAAAACATTAATACAATACGGAATTGTGGTTTCAAAAAAAAGCTTCTGGTATTTTCCAGTAACAACTTTTATTCTGTTTTTACCCGACAACGTTAACATCTATTTAGTGTTTACCTCGAATTATTAATCATCAATAAACAAGCATATCTAGGTAAATATGTAGATACTTACCATCGAAGTACATGGTATCCTGCCTGCATATCTTGAGATACAGATACAGATTGAGGTCTACAAGCTATAAAAGTATTTTCCCTATGCCTACACAAATTTTCTTTAAACGGTACTAAAAGCGGCGTGCCTTTTACATTTTTTAACCACATTGTTCCAATATAATTTTAAAGCCCTGGCTGCACTTTCTGTACTAAACAACCGTAGAGATCTATTGAAACCCTTTTTTGTACTTAATAAATAGACATCAAAGGTGGGCTACTTATTCATTGGTGAGAAATAGTTCAAAAGTTGCCGCTCAAAGCCTTTTGTTAATACCTCTATTAGGTAGGCTTCTCTTGTTTTTAAAACTTCATAAATGACTGCAAATAAATAATCTGTAGGACATCGTAATCCGATAAGCTGATAGTTACAATATTTTGTATTTCTTTGTTCTATCTAAAGAGCTATAAAAACAATTTACTGAGGTAGTTGTAGACCGGACCGTTAACTAATGTGAATGTACCAAAGTTTCTTGGAAATTATTGTCTAATCAGTTTATGAGTTTACCTTCGTAAAACTTTTAAAATTATGTAGACAAGACCACAATAAAGTATTAGGAAAGTAACAAAGGATTGTCAACACATTATTCTCTGTCTGTCTTCAAGTGTCAAGTAACGAATTACTTTCATTAGATTATACCAAATATGTGCTTAACGGTGTTTCAGTTTATGGGATGGGTAGAAATATGTGATGGAAAAAATCGGGAATTATTATCCATCACCTAATATGGGGAAACTCGGCAACTTCAATTAACACAACATTCCAATATGTTCCGTTGGTTACGTGTATTAATTGAATTGTAGTAAACCAATTATTTTAATAACCAAGTAGCTGGTAGCGGCAGGTTTTTTTCCTTCGCCATATCTTCAAAGTGGCGGCCCTAGTGCGGTATATGATACAGCCATACAGGCATTCCACATATGTTGTGGGTTTAAGCGCGACCGGGGACCGATGAACGCGCCTTGCCTCGTGCCGCCCTGCCGCGCCAGACTGCTCGTCGCCATTACGTTACCCCACACCGCAAATGTTCTCAATAATAAAACAACTACTTTATTGTTTCAGACCCGACACTGAATATTTTTGTTGAAAAATAACACCATGAATGCTCTATAGTCATTTTTATTAAAATCAAAGTAGATAATATTTTCCTTAGGAGTAAGTTGATTGTATTCTATGTTGGTAAGTACTTCAATTTGAACTCCTTACCTATTAATATTAAAAAATATTTATCAATATGGATACAATAATTCTAAATATTACCACATTTTCATTTGGTTTTATATTGTCATAATATTTTCTTAGAAAGTCCATTGGTAAAACCGCAGAAGGCATATCATCATTAGGACGTAAGTAAGTACCTACTTACCGTGGCTCTGACGTCGACAACACACCATATTGTGCGGTGACTATATTCATGACTCTATCACAGTTACAATTCAACTTGTACTTGAAGTTTGTAGTTGTATTATACAAGTACGCACCTTTTATAATTTTTAAGTTTTTATTGTAGCGGCTGCCTAATCTTTGAGGTATTGAATATTGATACGTCACCCACGCGCTGTTTTTTTATATCTACTTGAAATACATTACTGAAAAAAGTTTCGAGATAATCAAACTTTTGAGAAATTATTCTTCTTTAGGTAGATAGTTAAAGAATTATTTCAAAATAGAACAATAGGTTCCTACATAAATAAAGCCTTATAATAATTGACTAGTTGACTACAAAGTGACTTATCGACATGTTACGGGTAACTCTATTATCTACAAATTTGTCCGTGTCTAATGATGATGTTTACTTACCTATGTGAAATTGTATTTATAGATATTGAATAAAATAAATAGAGCTTATCATTAACATTTCAAATAAAAAGCCAAGTATTTAAAATTAAAATCAATTCGCGAGAGAGGTGCCCTATATCTCTATCTTCCTGATAGGTTTGAGAATTTAAAAATTACAAAGTTTGGCGAGGAAAGAAATACCTTTTTGTACATTAATTTGTAAGTTCATTATCAGGATATTGTGTATGATTAAAATAATTTTTTTTAATGATTTTATTTATACTAGGAGATCGTATATCTTAAGTACCAACTGTTGTACATACCTATATTTAATTGTATCTACTATAAACTGTATATGGTAATGGTACTTTGATTTATGAAATTTGTGTAGAAAATCAGCTTGGTCAGCAAGATTGCTTGCTCTCAAGCAATGTGTGTCATTATGATGCTTGACCACGTGGCTCATAGAAATTATTTTAAAGTTTGTCTTTAAATATTTTATTAAATCTTTAGTTATATTTTCTTAGTATTTAAATATGTCAAGAAAAATATTGAATATAATCCTGCATGTCGTATAACCATAACAACAGTGATAATTAAGTTGAGTGGTAAGTTCGCCAAGAGAATTCCACTAACACTTAAAAAAACTTACAAATATTTTGTAAAAGTATAATAGAGATTACATCAGGTAGGCAGGCAGGAGGATGGCGCCGGCGCTACCTGCTGTAGTGTGGCCACGGCCAGTACACTTTCAATGAATTAAACAACGTTTTAGTAAACAATCCTCTTTATTTATTCAATAATAATAATAATAGACGTTATAATATTTATATTCTTTATAAATGTAGGTAAGCTTCATAAACCCCACATATAAAAATACAATCTTAAACTTTATACACAAAATATCTGTCATCGGGTGATGACGGCATAATGCACTATGGCGGCGTGAACATTAAGGCACGATGATAAAGGGCTACGCCCCAGGCGGCGCCAGGCGGGCGTCAGCGACTAGATCACAGGAGTTACGGAGCAGGGCTCCGGCGGCATACTCTCATCTGAGTGGAGCCGGGAAGGAGGGAATAGGTGAGCACCATCGCGGGGCAGAGCACGCAGCAAGCGCGCAACCCGCCGCGCTTTGCACCGGTACAAACGCTGACACATGAACGCCGCTAGACACAGGTAGCGATGCCAGCGATGGTCGCTTTTCTTCTTCGTCTTCAAGTAGATACGGCCGGAATAGTTTGAAAGGCTTGCGTGTCGGACAAGGTGCCGTAGGTGGCACATAGGCCGGTTGAGGTGCAGGTGGTGGTGTAGGTCGACGTACTGACAGGTCGATGGGCTCAGAAATTTGCATAGGCACAGGAACGGGCACTGGTACTGGTAAAGGCGTGGGCACTTGCACCGGTGTGGCTACTGTCACTGGTGGCGGCGTAGGCAACCGTGCGCTCTCTGGAGATCCAGCTGCGTACGGCGGTGGTGACGGAGCTGGCTGCGGCGCTCGCCTCAGAAGTGCTGCTCGAAGTGTAGGTTCCGCTTGAAGCCATTTTTGGATTTGACGACGATGTATACCGAATTTTCTTGCTGTAGCCCGTTGATTTCCGCGACATTGAGCGTCACGCCTGTACGCTTCGAGAACTTGTAGCTTAAATTGTGGTGGGAATATACGGCGGGAACCGGCACGGCCCTCTGAGCGACGGTCTGAGGGCGCGGGGGCCGGGTGCGTGTGGGCGGCGGCCATTATTTGGAGAATACGTGTTCGCGTGGCGGTTGTCGGCGCCGGACTGACTGTGGCTGCTCTCTCGCCTCGACACGGCGCGGATGTTGGTGGCGCGCCGCTGCCTGTCCAACGTGCGTGAGTGTGCGACGTGAGTCTCGTATACATATAAAACTACGTTTACACTGTCGGTTTAAGTGAACCGTATTATTTTTTTAAATTAAAGTAATACCACAAACTAACGTATGAAATGACGTTACCTTACCTTACCATTAGATAACTGTAACTGTAAGTTCTAAATGATAATTCTGGTTAATTACCAAAAATATTTCCTTTCTTAAATAAGTAGTTTTCTTGCCAATTTATCTCAATTTAAAAAAACAAAGTGATTCAACCAAGCCATTACAAATGCAATTAAAACTGGACGACCAAAATTATTTTGTCTTTTAGAATCTTACATAATAAAAAATAAAAAATATACCTACGTACATCTTAAACACTTGCTTGTGTACGCAGCTTTACGCAGTAATCTCGCCTCATTCTCGGCGTGAAAAAATGCCGCAAGTGGGAGCCGATAGCACGTAGCGCCACCATTTCTATCTCTTTCCTGTACACAAAGTTTCGCATTGTAGAAGAAGACAGACAATCGTGCCCTGCCCCGGTCGCTGCCACATCCGTTTACGAAACAAGTTTGCTTGCGATGTTGCCACTTAGTGCGCGCGGGCGGCTCACGAGCATCGAGGGGAGCGGGCGGATAGGAATGCGCACGGAATGGCAACAGTGCCGACCGTGGCAGACAGGGTGTCGCCGACTCGCCGCCGTAGACAGGCCGTCGCTCGGCGGCGCTAGCCCCCCTTACACCCGCGCGCACCCGTCCCACCCGCAACGCACATCAACAAGTTATTTCGGCCCAGCCTGTTGCGTTGTTATAAGATCTCAAGTAACATGGTTTGAGCGGGCGGTTACGACGTTTTGGGTTATAAGGTAAAGTTAGCGCCATCGCTGTTTCGAGGAAAGTTGTTTTTTTTGTTGAGCGGCCGCCTGCTGCGCCTGCCTCGCTCGCGTCCGGCGACCGTGAAAATAGCGATCCAACACTAAAAAGGACCGTACCTTACAAAAGTTTTCAAATGTTTTATTCGAATATTAAAACTGTTCTTGATTTTAATTATTTAATGAAATAATCAGACACTTGCAGTTGCGGTTATGAATCACAATTTATAATTTTGTTACCATTAGGAACCTCTAAATGCCAATCGTTTTCAACCGATTGGAAATTTTTTTCAATAATCTACATTCGGTAGATTTAACTACAAAAAGTAGAATGTTGGTCAAAATTCAAAATACTTTTCTTGTCGTGTACCAACGTTAGTTATTATTCTCTTAAAAATAATGATGTAAAAGACCCTTTTCTGAAGATATTGTGATTTGTGTAATGTGTTAGGCACTAAGGATAAACGTACAGTAGGTACCTACCTACTAATGTATGGTTTGGATGACAGTTGTCGGCATTACTGTTGGAAATTGCGAAATGAAACAACTGCGTAGTAGAGTTCTTGTAATTAGGTACTAATTTACTATACAAATGCTATAGCTAACACCTAATAAATTGCACAATTGTACATAATTATGCAGATAACTGCGTGATAAATAAGCATTGACTCAATTTGATAAGAAAATCAGAGCCCAGTTACAGTGCTAGTACCTACTCTACATACAATATTGTTATCTTTAGAGATCACGTCATCGACACTAGCTCAGAGGAAAATTATTGTATTATCTGCATGTTACTAGGAAATCGAAAAATATTCACGAAAATATGACAGTACTTACCTTATAATATGATAGTGTCACAAAAGTATTACCTACGATAAAATTATTTTATTGTAATAAATTATATATTATCTAGGTACATTACATTTTGCCTACAAAGGTCTTGCTAGAAATGTAGGTAATTTTTAGGGAAGAAAGCAGAAAAATTTATTTACCTACATAGCATAGGCCCTAATTAAGGTTGTTTAGTTCTTCACTTGTACAAGTAACAATTAAAATAAACTATACAGATAACAATGCGTTGTCATTGACTTCTTAATTTTAGTAAAATAGTGATGTGTCATGACCTATATGTCCCGGGATATTTGCAAATTGCAACTGAACATGTTGTGCAACCAACTTGTGCAAGTATCCCGGAATTACAAACCAAACAATATTTCTTAAAATATGATGCAGTTTTATTACTTAAGCACCAAACTAATAACTACTTAGCTACTTACAGACTAATTATTACGGAGTTCGTTTATCTTCAAAAACATGGCTGACTGAGTAATGACTTTGTTGATAAGCAACCAGTTTTTGTGCTTTAACTAGATTGTTATTAGTTTCTGAGTATGTACTTATTATCACAAATAATGGTCTACCTACCTTAGAAAAATGAGTCCGTATTTTTATATGATGCCAAAATTAAATTGAATTAGAATAACTTGCTTGTTTGCTGTTATTATTTCATAATTATATCATACGGACGCTTGATGGCTACCAAAAGTAGATAGTACGCAAAAAGTTGACTGGTGGGCTGGGAGTAATGGGTGCTTATTAAAAAACTTGCTGTGGTCAAGTCCACGATGTCTTGACCTATTAGATTTTATGATCATGTACTAGAAGCTACTATGAATATAGACAAACCTATAATCAACGGTTTCATAAATTATTAGAATCATATAATGCTTACATATATAAATATAGGATACATTTAGTCATTTATTGTACCTACTTTATAATTTTACAAAGATTGCTAAAAACTGTAGTGCTCGAAATGTTCGCTAAGTACTAAAATAATATAATACTCTATTAAGTTTGATTGGAGCTCTCTTCTATAAGCAATACTATATTTTCTAAACAATCTATTTGAAGATTTTCTAAAAATGTAGTAGGTACTCAGTGGCTTAGTATTGACTTAAGACTACAATAATCAAATTCATAATATCTAAGCTTTCCGGATCTAGACTACAAAGATGTTGCTGACCTTTGAGAACAGGTACAAAAATAGCAGACAAACATACTCCAGTTGACCAGTTCTTGTAGAAATAGTATTATCAACTGAAGGCTGATAAACTATGTGATGCAAATATTATTTGCGAGAGACACAAACAGTAACAGGATGGCGGTGGCACCAACAAACCGGTGCGCGGTGCGAGCAGGCGTCGCTCCACCATCACCGCATTCACCGCTCATTCAACTGCGAACCAAATTCACTTGATTGAAATTAATCCATGCTAATATGAGGCCCCTCCAGGCGACAACGCTCTTGGCCAAACGAGTTCTACACTCGTTATAAAATATCATCAACATAATCTCATGAGATAGATAAAATTAATCGAATCAGTCAATAAAAATAAAACAATAATTATATGTGTATCCGTTTCTTGTTTTGTTGTGATCCGCAGATTGTGTCGTAGTCTTTTTTCAGGGTTGTGAACTATGTATCTAAATCACTGTTAATTACTCACAAGTTCTAATTTCCTTAGAACTCTTAATATAATATTTATCTGTGTAACTATGCACTTAACTAGAGTTGGTGCAAAATCTTAAAGTTATTCGCTAACTTATTATAAATTTAAAGTAATCCTGAATTCCAGTGTGACCAATTTGTCTAGCAATATTTAAGGTAGGACTATGGGTCATATAAGTGACATAAAAAAGATAATAATGTTGCCTTCGTTAAAATGGGTTTGTAATAATTGTTTTTTGTTACAAATGCTTGTAAGTCGTAAGTAGTACTGTACCGATAATATTCGTTGACTAACTACCTACAACTGACAAGCAAGGTCATAGTACTCAGTAATTTAATCCACCATGACATCATGGCGTTTGTAAAATATTCCACTGTGCTGGCTCAAGTTTTTGCATGGTGCCACGGACCGCCACGCTATGCTCGCTCAGCGCTCACATCGCATTTAGACAGGTTAGTTAATTGCGACGCGGACAACGGATCCCCACTTAATGGATTCCATAGCAACAACGTATTATAACATAGATAAGCAGGTATAATATACCTACACAACTTTAATGTCGAAAGATATGGATGATAAAGAAAAACAATAGAGATTCAGATGATAGACCTAAAAAAAGCTGTGTGATATTTTGTATTCAGACAAATATTAATTCAGATTTATTCATGAATAAAACACACAAATATCAATCTACTTGTTTTATATAATAAAATATTCTGAATGTTAACAATGCTCAAGTGTTCTTGACATTTTCTGATCTATTTGTGATTATTATAATGATCCTTTTTTTGTCTAAAAGGTTTTCCTTAAATATATTTTATGTTAGAACATTTGAGAGCGAAACACCAGTCAGTGAGACAAGACAAGCAGTCGCCGCTCATAAAATCAGCTAATCAAACCTACAGACACATCGACGCCGCTGCCTGTTCGCCATACCAATGAGTATTTCACGATAACAAAATGGTTTATCTACCATTATCGCACTTTGTATTATCAACTCTGTGCTACGGTAATACAACACTCACTTGAAAATCATGTTCCGAAGCTATAAAATACTTTAGTCGTAAACATAATTCCATAGCAATAATGACTTATATCAAATAAGTTACGTTGAAAACTGACTCCTTTGATCATTTCACAAGGGTGTATTTTCTCGTGGCATATATCGTATGAGTTTGTAGAGGTTTAAGTGTCAAGCACACGTGTGTTTCAAGCGTCACCCAAATGGGGACCAGTTAGAGCTCCATAATATATCTCCTGAGATCGTAGCATTGATAACTGTATCAATACCGGCCTCTGTCGGGACTTAATGGGCTGTTTCTTGCTTCGTTAATGTCTATGGGACTTGTGAGACACATCCTGTGGACCGAGTGTTTTAAAAACTACTTTGGCCTTTTTGGGAGCATTTGCTTTATGGCGCCCCTAGCTGTTACATAAAGTAGTAAATTGTTTCATTAAAACGAATGTATCCTATAAAAGTAATCTTGATTTTAAACGACAAAAAATAAAATATCTATCAAGTACATCCGCCTCAACTCTGAGAAAACCGTATAGTGGACACAAAGCTCTCACTCTCATAATAAATGCGTTGCGCGTGCGCCAATCAGTTTGCTTTTCAGATTAGAGTCAATAAAGTCACTAAGCAAGCAGTCAGACGAGGATTCATTTTTAGCAGTGTTAATTATCTAAGATTATGTAGAATATGCATGCATTACCACAGGTGCTCCTACGTCAATGACATATTTAGTATAATTTATCAAATGTCCTCTCGACTTGTTGGCAAAGTGGCAAAAACTTTATCACTTTACAAGTTATTTTTATTTGAATAATAAATGATGTTGAAAGATATGAAAACTTTTGAAAAACATCTATTCGTTCTGTCATTTTCGTTTTAAATTACTAGGTATATTACATAGCTGAATACACGACAATACGTGTACCTAACTATAAACATATCTTGAAAAGTCAATCCCAGTTTGAAAAGTAAGTTTCATGGAACATCACTAATTCCTTCGGATCGGCATCATACTTTTTGTTTTCCAGAACATTACATACCTCCTCTGCGATGAAAAACAATAATGAAGTAAGTGGATTACGATCTATAGGAGTGGAGTGTCACATGCCGGCCATGCCACATCCACATTGTTTCGACATTAGTAGTTCCGGTCTCAGTTCTACATGAAAATGACCAAAAATGCAGACAGATGATTCACTTTTAGAAATATTAAATCCTAAGTTAATGATCATCTTATTTTTAGTACTTATATTACATCTTTGATCGTTTACATATTATGTGATATGTAGGTACATTTCCTTCTGTGCATTTCACAGAAGTACATAGTCGAGTAAGCAGCTACTTACCTTGTGTGAGTCACGACTCCACGAGCTTAGTATAGGCACCTGTATAGGTATACAAACCTAAACATCAATTCGTTCTCAGTAAATATTCAATTCAATATGCGCGGTTTTCAATATCAACATTGCAACTATCTTTCTAATTACTCTTGAGCAATGCGTTTTGATAAGAGTTAGAGAGTAGTGCTTGTCACATTAATGCATAAAATAACGAAATGTGATGAAATCGAATGAAATATCAGGCCATCGAGTTTATAATTTGAATAAGTATTAGTTGATTTGGAGTGGATGTGAAGATGTGGCGAGATGGTACGGGCCTGCGGGCAACCGGTTTGTGGTCATCTCAGCTCACCTGCGCGTTTCCTCTCGCCGCGCTGCCCGTGCGCAGACGCGCAGTGCGCACACGCGTCCGACGCCAGGTACCTACTTACACAAGGCCTGCTCGCCTCATTCACGACCACGTTAGCTTTCTACGCCGCACATACGAGGAAAACTTCTATGTTAATTACATAAATTCGTGGTAAACAACATGAAAAGCGCTTCAAACTTCCAATTATGGTAGAAACATGAATGTTTATGTAGGTAAGGTACTGGCAACTGTCTACTGTATAATAACATGCGATCGGTTCGCTTGTAAACTGCTGTTGTTAATGATGTTAACATTGATAATACTAACACAGCTGTTAACAAATCAACATTAATTATTAAGTACAAACTGTTACAACTGGAAACAGTGTGTCTGACAGGTATGTGTGACAGTACATGAGTTAATTTGATACCCACTTATAGTACTGATTTCGGCACCCGAAAAACAGAAGCTCTACTTACATACTAAAATTACTAAACTTCCACACAGCTTAACCTAGGCAGACGTATCAGATAGAGCCCCTCTATCGGCTCTATCTACTTTGTCATCAGATTCTACAAGTTTAATAGACAGTAACGTACACGTTTATATGTCAGAATTTTGTATAGCGTGCTGTTATTATGTGTCATTATTCGAAAGATATTTTAATTAATGCGTGTGGGACGATGTACGCGGCTACGCGGTCGGCGCAACAGGCGGCGCGGGCGCAATCACGCTTGGCGCCGCCTACAACTACGAGTTAATCATAGTTTATGCTAGACTAGCCGACAGAAACGAACCGTTATCCTCTAGCTTGTACTGCGACCTATTTAATCTAATTATTTATACGCATTTATTTACTAACTAACAGCTGCAGCATTCAAAGTACATATTACGTACCTATTTACTACAAATTGTATGTTGCTAAACACTTGCTGGGGTATTATTTTAGCAATACTTTAATGGATAGTAAAAAGAATTCATCACTTCAATTACTGTGTGGTCCAACAATTTCAGATGATCGTAAACTAGAGAAGGCGGTAGCAGTAAGTACTAGAAATGTTTGTGATACAATTTCGCAGTCATTCACCGACACAATCACACTCTGGGTGCGATTGCATCACGTCCAAATATAGCGGTCACGTGTTGATACAGCGCCAATCACTTGAACCAAGTACCACGTCAATGCACCGATTACCGCGAATTTAGCGAAGCGCGACATTCATTGCCGTTTGACAATAACACCTTGGTTATCAAACTTGTACCCAACTGGTAAACGATACTAAACTTCGGTACAATTTAGTGCCAATACAAGTTCATCAAGCTTTTATAATGTACGTCCTAAATAAATACGCCTGAATATTATTCAGGGTAAAATTGACGTCTTCAGTGAACGCGTCCTTGAAACGAAAACAAAAATGTTATCATTTTATACTTATTATGATAAAAAGATAATAACCCTTGAAACTATTAACTAATTATGACATGTTATTCCAAGTTCACGTAGACTTGGTAGGCTCGGCTCTTTCGTCGTTTTAAAAAACAAGTTCTTCAAAACTTCAACACCATAATAAGTTATAATAGATTTTTCACGAAATTAGTGAAACAATAGGTTCTGACTTCTGACCGACCAGTAAACAGTCCCTCCTCATGCTGTATACTGGTACATTTAGACTAAATAGAATTGAAAATAGTATTTTTGGTAGGGACATTTGTATAGATCTTATGACAGATAAAATTCTGGCTGTAGTAACAAATCTACGGTTCGCTAACGCTCTGGTTGGTCAGGTATTTCACTAACCAACAGTCGTTTTGCAGTTCCCTCTGATGAATAACAATCAAGTTCAGCGTGACATAAAAGGGATTGGTATCCCTTTACTCGCTCGTGATGGTTCACGAGCCAGGAAACGAGTTTAAAGTGCAATTATTTTATTAACGAATCCCATTCAGTAAGTGTTGAGTGTAAGTATCTAACTTGCATCCGGTACCTACGTTTCCGACAAAACAAACGCATTATGAGTCAAGCCACGCTCCGTTGTTAGAACGTAAAGGCAATGAGTACTTATTGTTATATAGAAATATTGATAAACACGTGTGTATAGTCCATATCACTTAGAGTAGGCGCCTACGTGCGGTAATTCGCGTTGCCAATTATTACGCAGCACCCATACGTAAACAAAATGTATATCTACACTACTATGCGGTAGATAACGAACATTCCACTTGAAACACAGTACCTAAATACCTACCACAACGCAACAAAGACAATAAAATCATCAATGCGCTTGATGGCCGATGTCCAATTTACCTCGATCCGTTGAATTAAATGACTTTTTTGATGACCATAGTTTAATTTGATAATTCGTTCTTCCTGTCACGATTTTGGGGTGAAATAAGAAAACGTGTGTACTATTTAAGTATCTGATGATATCACTGAATGAATAGTAAAATTGTTCATATTTCTTATCGTTGTTTATTATTTGGTGTAATGTACTCACCTCGGGATTTTCTAAGAAAATCGTTTACGCACGGGTTTTCAAAGAAACCGTTTTTTCATATGAAAATTTTCAAGTTTTCTGATGTAATATTTGAAGTCCTTATGATTCAATGACAAAAGATGTTTTATGAAATTAATTTTGTGATCTTCCAACTAGATTTTTTATGTGCGTGTACAGATTAATGAATTCTCTTATTGCAATTTAGCCTCCTAGTGGCCAGTTTAGTTCCCTGTAGTTAGATACCTCTACCTACCAAGTAAATGCAATTCTGTCACGCTAATGAACTTGATGCGATGGCGTTTCGCTCGGGTGGCTGTTGTGCAAGTGTAGCGGTGCGGGCAGGCTGCGCGTACGCACGTCATCGATCGACACGCGATGCAGGCGCCATCAGCAGCGTTCAGCCACGCTGTCGCCACACCGACTTCAAATCCACGTTCAAAGAACAAAAGCCATGCGTCATCTCAATTTGCAATGTGGCTTTTTACGGTACAATGCGAGTAATATGACTCCACAATAACAAACTGCGTAATTCAACATTTGCACTTTACTATAATAGTGTAGAGAAGTTATTAGATCTCATGTACCTACCCAAACTAAGTTAGCGGTTGGCGATGGCTTATTCTGAATTTTAGTGTCTTCACCTCGCTATAAATAAATACATAGAAAGATATATTTTGTGGAGACATTTAACGAGCGAGCCTCGAGTGTTTCGACTGTACTAAATCACCTCTCCATGTTAATTTAAATGTAAATGTAGTCTAGATAATTTCAGTCAACTCGGTCTAGATTTAGATCGTAATAGTAGTCAGTGTGATAATCCGTCTGTCCGAGTCACCTCGGTACATTTTGCACCTATTGTGCAACGGTGACAGTGGCGCCTAGCCAGCCGACGAATCATGGCATTCATGGCCATCCGATGCAACAAGTTATTTGTGGAGCAGTCGCGACTTCGTTGCCCCAATATTCAGCACCTTCCATCATCACCAGTAATAAACTAATTCATCTCGATAGTACAGACCGGTTATTGTTACTATAATACGTAACAGTTTATAGTAAAGTAATCACGCCACGCCTCGCAGCGTAGTACAATGTGCATAGCAATCGGTGAGTACATGAGTGTGCTATGCCGCATGCCGTACACATAACAGAGGAGTCCACAGGCGGATGTAGATAACATTTCGCCGCGTTGACATCATTCAGCTAAACTTGCATAGCCGAGGCCGCCGATATTGTAACTCAAGATAACGGGGAAAATGTAACGACAGTAAAAGGAACTGGAATACTTGTGCGCAAATATAATGTTACGTAATCGTTCCTGGTGCGTCAATTTAAATTCGCTGATAACTATTGTCAACTCGCTGCCCTCACTGAATCATTTATCATGCACTTAAATATCTATTGTACACTATCTTTTGTTAATTATGTTACAAGGACTTTCGATGTCGAAGGAATTTGATAAGTATTTCTTTGTATTGAACCAACAACTTATTACTACTTAGTAGTGTTGATCATCGTACCTATCCTCTTACTTCAGTTCTAGAAATATACGTATTTTATAATTGGTTACGTGGTTTCGTAGTTTTCGGGTGCGACGCACGCGGTGGGGCCTGTGAACGTGGCGTGGTTGTCGGTTCTGCCAGTGAGAGGAAACCTGTTTGGTCGGAGAACTGATGTTGGTCGTGGGCGTCTGCCGAGCCCGCGGCCCGGCCACACCTAATGCTAATGCTGCTTGGCATAATCATTTACAACTAACATCCAATTGTTTATAATACTTACACCTAAACAATTTTGCAATAGGTACGAAAAAGCTACGTACTCTACAATAAATGAGTCCTCCAAACATATTAACAATAGCGTTAGCGTAGATATCAAAGAATCAAACGTTTCTTTAGAAAGGTTGCGAAACAATGAAAGAGCCAATAAATTGAGGAATGGCAGCGAAATCTTCACCGACATTAGAACAGGTTGTGATTTTGTTTAGAAGTTAGGCGGGTCCGTTTAAACGTGCCACAAAAAATAAGGTGCCAATAAAGGGACGGAAACCCATTGTTTGAATGTTATTCTGGTATCAGGAATTTCGGGGAAAAAAGCGAAGAAGCTAAGGGTCCATTCTATAGAATCGGGCGGTGAAGAATACAATGAGTCCTTTGTGTGCGCAGGCGCCGAACGGTCTGGCAGCGCAGGCGCGCGACACCGCCGCCGCCGCTTCGTCTGGCGCGCCCGCACTCGTTCCTATGTGTGTAGTGTGTACTTAGTAGTTCCATTGGACGCTTTGTCACGAACGTCCACCACCCCGATATGGCAGGCGGGTGAACTAGAGCTGTGGCGCTGCCCTGGCACACGCTTGCATCTGCATACAATGCTTTGATTTATCCCTGCGCTGCGTCGGTGTCGTTCTCGTACAATTCTCACCCGATAACCGATAACACCACACATTTACCTTCGTTCGTTCTACATGACACACATCAATGCTAACATTTTCGACAAAATTAATCCGACTCTCATAATAATAAATGGTCCTCCCATCACGTAACTCCAGAAGCTGAGAATATATTGGAGAGAAGCTGGTTTTTTCGGAGATTAGCACAATAAAAATGTATGTTTGACACGTTGCCTTTACTGGGATTTGGTCAATTTCTAAATTACCGTAAAATTTATTCAATGAGAAAGGTTGAAATGTCCTTGAACAGACTTGATTAGTAGAGATAAAAAGAAAAACGAGTAAGTAACATGAAAATGTTAAAATAGATTAGATATCTATTTACCTAGATAATATTCGTTAGAATGAATAGGTAAACCTGCCTACCGGTGTGAGAACTAAGTACTTAGAAAGAAATAATGTTGGCCATCAAAACCTGGACTCCCACGTTTTCAACGATAGCGTACTAAAACGTAGCGCATAGGCTGTAGCCGCCGTAGCCACATAGTAGAGCTAGAAGAAAAGATGACGAAAATCCTAAATTATTGATTTTATGTGCTACGCGTCCAGGTTTCCACACAGAAAATATAACGTGGATATAAGAGAAAGAGAAGGTACTCAACGTTTAAATAAATGATTAACAGAGAGGTTTTCAGCAAAAGATGACAAAAAGTGAAGTAGATCCATATACGTAAGAACAAGAATAAACATCTCGTAAAACGCAGTCCACGTGATTAAGCCCCTTCGTCACACATCACACCATCACAGCTAGGGCTATAAAACGCTACGTGCCTGAGTCAACGAGTCTACGAAGGACAACCATTGAATGACGCAAAAATGCTTCACATACCTTTCTGTTCCTGTCGATTGCGCTTGATAACACACACTTATCTTTCTCATGCGTCAGGAATGTAGAATATCTACGTAGGTGCAATACCTATCAAGAAATACATTAAAATAACAGCCAAGGAAAATCATTCATTACTTTCAATAAATTGGTACCTAATTTTCATATAATTTACAATAAAGTAATGCATTATTTACGTAATTTAAATTTAAACTTGATTTAAATTTAAACTTAATAAAATCCCTGACCTGCCTAACAGTTACGTTGCGCTTTTCGTATTGTAGGTACCTTTATTGTTATTTGTTAAGTAGTTGTGTTCTAAAATAATAATCTTATCTACCTCATTTATCTGGCGGGGCCTGCAGTGCAGATTATGAAAATACAGTTTACCAGAAAAAAGAAAGGACACGTCCAATGCGCAAAAAAAAGAATGAATGAAAGTATAACAACAAAAGGTACATTCAAAGTGTGATAATACAAGATTTACACTTGTTTATACTACGCACTAGGAGTCTCTTTGCGGCTGCTATCCTTGAGGCAACTTCGTGCCTTGAGTACTTAAGCAACAATATCGGGCATATATCTAGGCTATGTCTTATTTGATCTGCTGGGGCTTAACACGCATTGACTCCATAAATTGACACTGTAACTGTAAGGTACAAATGGTACCAATATTCCGAAGGTAAAGAAGTTCCTTTTAAACTTAATCTAGATTAGGCTTAGGCTGACAAATTGCAATATTCAGGATGGATTTGCATGAGACGTGATAGAAAAGCAATTGGCATTAAGTACTAAGTATTACATAAGTAAATAAAACATAGGTACTAAACGAAGTTTAAAACATAACACTGTAACATGAACATAAATGTATGTAGGTGTACCTCTAACAACCCACTCGCTTATGAGCAACCAAATTCAAGGAACCATGTAATCAGATACTTATGCGGTTATTATTGATACAGAACACTTTATTCTTAACCTCAAGTCTACATTACATACCTACTTATAAATATAATTATATACATTTGTACAAAGTAACGTAGGTAGGTACTTCATAAACTTATATGGAGTAAATATAGAAATATAATACTCCTAGAATGTAGAATTTATTTGTGCAGGAAGATACACGTTATTATTAATAAAGTTACGGTATGATTATTTCAAATTCTTTCAATTCAGATGACCTTTTCAGCACCATTTTCTGTTGGTTTCTTATGAAATTTGTGTGACAATCTAATAGAGATGAAGTAAGTACATGCAAGATGCATATACAACAGATGTTCTAAGAAGTAACAAGTATAACCAATTTTATAACAATCGACACAATTACTGAACTTGCGATTTCTAGTATTTTTTTTACTTTGACTTTGAAAAACGTACAGGCAGCCAACGTCAGGCCAATTTATACAGATAAGTGAAAATGGCAGACTCACTTTCAGAACGTCAAAGTATCTTACAAATACATACCTAAGTAAACGTCGGGTCTTGTTCATTTAATTAAAATTACGAAACAAGTCAAATCCAGTCACTTACTTGTGTATTATGGAGGTTTATATTAAACCGATAGATATATTATTTGATATGATAGGTAAATTCTAAGAAATTCCGCTTGGCCTTGTGAAGCAAGCGTACAGAGCGTGGTAATCTTTGCAGTGTAATTACACATACGTACAACGTTATAAGCTGGTAGTCGTAGAAGGTATATCTTTTTTAATTTTCGTATTCGAGGGGATACTCTCCTCGTAAATATTTTAGTTGGAATCCTCAAACCAACAATATTTGCCTTGGTTCTTGTCTGCCGTACCTACCAAGATCGAAATGATAAGATCTGTTATGCTATGCTAACGTTACCAGTTGCAGCAACTGTCCTGTTGCACGTTATTTTATTAACAATCGTCATGATTGAATGCTACGCATGCGCTTGCAATACTGCTCTAAATTCCCATGTTGTGGCTTCCTAGTGTATAGAGTTACCTACTTGCGTATAAAGTTTTGCACTCAATATTGGTACCTATCTATGCAAGTCCTTGTGTTATTCATGACGCGTTATATTAGTTCATCGGTATGTCCTGCCAGTAGCTACTTAGGTATACATTCTAGTAGGTAGTTGTTTACATTATTGTGCAGTTAATTGGCTCACAGAGTCAGACCATACGCCGTATAAGGCAAGTTGCCGAGAATCTAGTCCCACAAGTCGACGTGCGGCACAACGGCGGCGACTGGCCAACCGCTTTCATCATGCCACGATTACTTATGTCAAGCATTATCCTTTTACAAGAAGTAGGTATTCACAATGTTGGCATGACGTGTATGAGAATAACTACGCATGCACTGACGACTTTGAAATAATTGTCAATAGCACTCTGCACTCTCATACTTCTAACATAATAATTTACCAGCCAGACAACTCGAATGTTCGTTGTTACACTGCATTAACACTGTTATAATCTAATAATGCGTGATTGTGTTTCATAATATACGGCGTTGGTTTACTTTTTGTTTCTCCCAAAAGAAAACAAGACCTCATGAACGCATTCCATAGTTCCCGGCCTCCCACCCCGCCCTCGCATTCCATCGAGATAGTTTTGAAGATAGTTCATTTAGGGATCAAACCTCGACAAAAAATAGATTGATGTTATGAGAAAAACCTCTTAACAGCCCTTCCTCCCCTTGGGTCTTGATTGCAGATTAATAGGTAGGTAGGTACCAAAAAACTGCATAGTTAATTGCCAATGTACAAAATTTCAAATTCCTACCTACCTATCAATTACCTAGCCAATAATAATAAAATCTGTCAGCTCATTAGAAATCGTTTAATTTTACTAAAATTTTACTAAAATTCTAAAATTAAATGTTAGGTACTGAAATTGCATAAAACTGCGTAGGTATAGGTACTAAGAGCTTTAATTTAAAACCAAAGCATTTTGAAGTTCCTGAAGAATTTCACGTGCCGTTTACTCAACAGGAAATTGGATGACGGGTGTGCAAAAGATACTTAGTAGATACAAGATACAATTCTGTTTGACATACCCGCCTATTTGTAAATTTAACGGATGCCACTTCGTTACCGTTTTTGTTAGACAACCGTCAACTAGTTTTTGCTGCCCCAGCATGTGTAGCTACCTAGCTGAATCTGAACACACTGAACACGTGGGATGATGTGCGATATGTTTTCTAATTTGTAATAAGTAGATAAATATGTGAGTTCGCACGGTTTTGAAGAGGCTATTTTTTTATTGTAATCCAAGGAAAGTTACGTTAAAGGCGGCAAACGAGCAGGCGGATCTCTAGATGATTGGCTTTCTGTTCCGCACATTTGTAATTCACAAGTGCCTTGCCGGTCTTTTCGTGGAGTGTGTTTGGGGCACCCATAGAATTATAACGCCTAATCTAAGGGGGCACCCCAAAACTCCAACCTTAACCTCACTGACATTGGATACGGGATACATTGATTCACGTCTGCTTGTTACCTACAAATCATTTCTATAAATTCGCAATTTTGTAGTCATAAAATTGAAATTAAAATGGTGATTAATGTTTATTATTCACAATAAATAACAAATCATCATACGTAGCAAGACTTCGGAGCTTGATATAATTATTTTATTTTTAAGAAATTGCATCCTTCTGCCATCTATTAATGAATAGAAGAACTATTTAAGCATTTCGTATTACGTAATACAGATGGCGCTTTACTACATTACTGAACACAAATTTTAGTTTTCTTCAGTTTTTCGTTAAAGGTTGTCTGTCCACCTTGTCGCTTTAAATTAATAGCACAATATTGGTGTACTCCTTCAGAGTTGGTTAAAGTAGTACTTCATTACGAAAAAATTGCATGCTGTGTAAATTTCTCTCTTGAATTGAAGCATAAAAACGTGTTATAATTTATTATATTCAACACAAAATGAAAAACCAAACAATAATACAGTATTCTTTATTTATACAACATCCCAAACTTCCTCAAAAGCTGTACACAGCTTAGCACAAGTCAATGCCGCTGACAACGGATAATTACTAATTGATATAACATCTTCGGAATAATCTACCTCTACTTTACCATGAGCCATGGCTCCGATAACCATTACAATTGGTTCGTCTTTTGGTACTAATTCTCTACAGTTTTTCACAACTGTAGAACTAAAGGACATTGTCACTTTTCTGACACCAACAGGTAAATGTGATGTGACGGGATTTTTAATAACTTTTAGTAGCTTCATTGGACCATCTGATGCTCGTATTGCAAATTTATGTAGAAGTTGAACTGTAAAAAAGAAATAGCACTTAAGTTTAATGGTCAACTTAAAAATTAATATTATCAAGAATACTATCAGACAAATATGTTACTAACTTACCCATTAAACCCGCAAATCGTTTAAAGGTACGTGGTATTCTGGTTTGTGGGTTTATTTCAATGAGGACATTTTTCTCTGTGTGAATGTAAACTTGCAAGAGACCAGCTCTGTTCAGTGGGGAATCCATCAACATTAGGAGCGATTGATGAGTTATATCTGGCCTGCATGACCCAGGGTCTCTGTCATTCTTCCGTAAAATGTTTGCATGATCATCACAGTTCAGCAACTCAAAACTGTTGCCTGTCTGAAAATAAACACAACAACATTTAGCACGTGGGGTTTAAATATAAAGTTTTAACTGATATACACATAAAAAATATATTCACTGTACCTTTACTGTTTCAAGCTGAGCATTTTCCAAAATAACAATCAGACGTTTCTCTTGCTTTTTAATATGTGAAGTTACTAAATGTCTCGGTATTGGATCGAATTCAAATTCATCATCTTTAGTTCCAAGTTTCCTTTTTTTTCCCATTATTGATAAATACTGTCACAGAAACAATAAGTACACTATTTAAGACGTACTACTTTTAATACAGAAAATACAAAACACGATTCAATTCAAACGCACGTGTTTATAAATTGACATGAAAAATGACAAGACGTCGTTGAGCGCATTAATAGTGAGTGACAATAACTGATTAATGTCAAATCGACATTCCCCGGGTATATTGTTTCTAGACGAACTAAATGAAACTTTTAAATACCGCTTAATTTACATGTTAATATTTTAGAATACTTAGTATTGCAATGCTTTCGTTTGCTTATAATGAAATATAATTTTACCAGAACGTTACCTTGTATTTTTTTGTTTCGCGCCCGCGGTAGCCTCGTCGATTTAGCTCAGCCATAGACTATAATAAAAACTGGATTAACTTTCTGAACGTATATGGCGAATGAAATAAACAAAAACAACTGTTCGCTGTCAATATTCATTCAAGTTATCGTAATGTCATTCATAATCATTTCTCAAAATTAGGCTTTCGAGTTTCGCCTTTTGCTGCATCCCTTTGTTATTATCAATAATATTTTTGGTGTTGTCTTCTACTAACTTTACGATTTTGGCATAATCTTCCGAATAAATTTGTGTTTATTCATAATAAACAAACAGTATCTTCATGGCTAATGATCGAGAAGTTCTTCGTGAAATATGGGACGGAAAGTTGCCGATTTGTTTTCAGTTAGCGCAAGAAGAAATAATGGAAATACAACAACCCGATGCGTTTTATGTTATGGTACCAAGATTGAGCTACTTTCCACTTGTAACAGACAAGGTGGGTTACTTACAATTTCCGTATAGAAGCTTAATACATACATATACAATAACTATGACATACCTATTTTCAAATACTTATTTATTATTGGTATTTTCAGATGAAAAGACACTTCTTGCGTTACATCTCTCAAGAAAACTCTGATAGTGAAATGTGGTTGGATTATAATGGTCAGCCTCTCAAATGGCATTACCCAATAGGTTTTCTTTATGATCTCTATTGTGGTAATGACCCTCAACTACCATGGCATCTAACTGTGCACTTCACAAAGTTCCCAGAAGATGTCCTACTTCATTGTATAAACAAGTAATAATGACATTATTAATTTATCATATTTATTGAAACTAAATCCAAAAAAATCACTGCTGCATACAAATGTTTTTCTTCATATTTCTATAACTTGAATAATTATAATTTCAGGGATGTTGTAGAAGCACATTTTATGTCAACTGTGAAAGAGGCTGATGTTCTGAAACACAGAGGGCAAGTCATGTCCACGATGCAAAAGAAAGACCATAATCAATTATGGCTTGGTTTACAAAATGGTAACAATTATTATATTACAATGTTTTATTTGTCCATACCTATTACTGTACAGACAACTCATATCAAGGGAAAATGAAATGTATATGTTACTGTAAAAGCTCGAACTGCAGTAAATCCTAAGATATTCCAGTAAAACCTAAGACTTACCAATTCCTAATGGTAAATGTCCAAAAAGATTTGCGATTCGAACTTTTACCACCATTCCGTTGGTAAATCTTAGGATTTACGTTATTGGCATGGTGAATGTTGAAAAACAAAACATGTCATAACGTACTCAGCGCATTGACTTGTAGCTCGCCGTTACCGCTACCAGCGCACCGTCTCCGCCGCTCCGCTCGCCTCAGTCGCTCGTTTGACACGTTTGAACTCGCACGATAAATTTATTTCTAATTATATTTTTGGTGTTTAAAAGTTATTTGTGAATCAGAATGAGTATGAAGCAAAGATTTTATGAAATAATGGACGAGTTTGTGGCAAACAAGAAAGATAATAACTTTTATCTTGATAAAGACGAATACGCTAAGTGTTTAGAGGAAGTAAAAACTGCAAAGAACATTAAAAAGAAGGAAGCTGTTCATTACAGGCGTATAAAACGCTATGATATTTTGACTATAGGCGGCGAAGAAAAGCTAAATGCCCCGATGAAGGAAGATAATGATGAAATCAAATATTATGTTTGTTATGACGATTTATTTAACATTCTCGAAGAAACGTATTTTGCTGTTGGACACGGTGGAAGAACAAGGACACTTGTCACTATCATTATTATATCTTTAAAATACTATGTACTCATTGTTTTATTCCTAAAACTAACATCTACCAGCTGATAGTGGTAAAACCTAGCATATACTGAGTTCGAATGGTAAAAGCTCGAAAAAATCGTCGTATCTTCAGAAATACTTACATTTACCAACTCATGTCGGTAAATCCTAAGACTTACACTGAAATCTTAAGATTTACCGTAGTTCGAGCTTTTACAGTAACATATATACATACCATACAAGTACCACAATTTGGTTTAGTATGAATCACGCTGTTTTATCAATATCACAATATTCTGCAGCATTTTCATAGTTACTGGGCATTAACCAGAGTGAAAAATTATAACATCACTTACTTTTAATATCTAGTCTTTGTTTTAAGTAGATGCAAGGTACCTATTTTAAAATGGTGTTGTTTTATTGCAGATAAATTCGATCAATTCTGGGCCATAAATAGACGACTGATGGAATCCCACGGAGACAGTGAGGGTTTCAAACACATTCCTATTAAATTGTACTCAGATGATGGAACATGCAGTCAGCGCCTTGTTAGTCCTAAGAACAATGATGGCAGTAGGAAAACATTGCAACAGATGATTGCAGAGTTGTATCCAGATAAACTTGATGGTATGTATACTCTATTTAAATATGTACCATTGATTATATTAATTATTTATAATGTCAATCTTACAACCACTTTTCTATTTTTAATGTTGCCCCACATTAGGGTTTTCTCCTATACATATAGTGGGTACATACAAGTTCACATACACATAAGATATATAAACTTTATACTATACAAAATGCTTTATTAAACATTTCCATTTTCTTTTTCAGTACAACTAAGGACACATGGGATAGTAATTCCACCTGACACACCTCTACAATGGCTTTCTGAACATTTGAGTTACCCAGATAACTTCCTCCATATGTGTGTCTTTTAAGAAACTAAATTATATGCTTTATTTCCTAAGCCATAAGATAAAATGTGATGCAATTAAATCAAAGACACTGTAGTAATGAATGGTTTTATTGCCAAATAGTCACTTTTAGTGAATATAATTCAACATTTACAGAGAGAGAACAGTCCTTACACAATACTCCTTGCAAATAACTTTGTCTAACTTAAGTTTGTATTTACATCATTGTTAGTTTATTAATACAATACAATACAATATTCAGGTTAACATCAAGACTCCTAACGGCCGTTCCCAATATTCAATCCATAGGTAAAGATAGATAGCTATCCTCGATAGTCAGTTAAAATCTATCTATCTTTCGATGTCGTCCCAATAACTAAAATGTGTCTTTGCTATCTCTAGTTAACAGTAGATAGGGTGCCTATCTGAGCCCTCCCGTGTGTTTCATTATATGCAGAGCTCCACAGAGTGCCACTAAGTTACAATAATGTTTTTAAAGCATCTTGTCATGTTTATATCACAAACATTTTGAATTAATTAACGAAACCTTATATTTTGCACTAATTTTATATTATACAATATTTTTTTAAGTTTAATATAACGAAAACTTCATGTTTGCGACTGGAATAGTGCGCGACTTGTAACGGAACGTATTTGTTAAAAGATTGACATTTGACATTGTTGTTTGTTGATTATGTTTACAATAAATTGTGATAATATGTATAACAAAGAATTGTTTGTTATAAAAATGACCTCAGTAAGTATTACAGTTTGTGCTTTTCTAGCTTTAGATTGAAGCTATTGAAGTTTTAAAGTTCTTGATTACATGAACATACATGTGACTAATAACTCGTGTTTGGTGCACTCATTGCAGCAAAAGAATATGCTATTGACGAAAGAAGAAGTAATGCAGCTGGTACAATTGGTGGAGGCAAATCCATTGATGTTCAGCAAAGCCACAAATGCAAGCAATAATCAGCTCAAAGACGCGACTTGGAGGATTAGGTATCACAGATAGTTTCTTGTGTATTTCATTTTTGGGGTTTGGTATTGGTTATGACTAATTACTTTTCAATACTGTTTGGTTACAAAACTTTTATATGGTGGTTGTAGTGAGGACCAAAATGGAATAATACACTGAATAATATTTTTCTAGGAAAACAGAAAAGACGAGCTGATGCAGATGAAATGAGTCAATTACAGATTGAAATCAGGCAATCGCAGAATATTACTTCCAAGTCAAAAATAAAACACGACGATGAAATACATGCATTAAAGAAAAGGAAACTCTAGCTAGATATACCGGAGAAGGAGAAACAACCCAATAATAATTCATGTATTAAAATAAATTAAAACAGTTTATTCTAAACCATCTTTTTTTACACTGTGTAATTTTGCAACACATAATAATTAAAATAAATATGTAGGTAAGAATAACTGACCTATCTATATTGATACAATTATAAATTTCTCAAATTTAGTCTTCTTAGCCTAAATCTATACACAAACTCGTAATCGGCATATCAATACATGTAATTAACACGCCCTTGATATGATCGTGTTGTGGTGTGGTGAGCACATCATCCTCGTCAGATCCCCAGTTCCTTATTTGTTCCAAAATATCAATAGCACTTGAACTACTACTTGAACTGGAGACCGACATGATTTTTTGTTTAAATCTGATGTATTTTTAAGAAATAGAAAAGATATGTAACTGATCTTCACTGATAACTATACTCCTATATGTATTTTTAAGAAATAGAAAAGATATGTTACTGATCTTCACTGATAACTATACTCCTATCCATCAAAATCCTGCGATAGAGCTATAGCCTACTAGGGATAACCAAAGCTACTGACAGATAGCACCTTTGTTATTATTGGGACACGTAAACTGTCAATTTCATAGTAAAAGCAATCTGTAGATAACCTATCCGTCCTCCCTCAGGTAATGACAACCATAGATTAGTTTGCCTATCGCCAGTAAGTTTATTGAGACGGCAAATTTAAAGATAGATAGATTTTTCTATCTCTAGTAGGGCAAAACAAGAGATAGATAGAATATTGGGAACGGCCGTAAGAGTATAGCAACAAAATAAATAATAATACATGATCTTTTCTCTTTATCTAAATAAAACATTGTCAACAAATGGAGTTTGTATCATTATAAACAGGTGTGATGTTTTGTAGAACTCAACAAACCAAATGCTCTTAAAAATGCTTCTGTATTATTATTCTCATTTTATGAAATACAACTATTTTGTACAAAAAGGTTTAAAGCTAAATAAATTAACAAATATGAGTTGAAAATATCACAAGGTTACCTTTGTTGTTTAAGTTGTTTATAACTCTGTCTTCTGTTTATTCTTCTGTATTACATAAGGAATGTGTCTTGTAAACCGCTTGCACCCATTATTTGCAAATATTGGCTGATCTTCATTAGGGCCATATGTTATAACTGATAAAGCTTCCCTGTAATAAATGTGTAAAGATTTAAGTTTTAAACTATTTTAATAAGCACTTAAGTGTACATAAATAAATAATGTATTTAATTTAAATTATGTTGTTTGACTTTGAAAACTATCTAATTAGTGTACTTTAATTAGCTGTTTAGGGTAAAAATCTTTGGGAGAATATGAAGATTCTAATGGTATATACCATTACTTTTATCCATTTAATATTTTAGGTTACCTGGCAGATTTAACAAAAAATCTGTTACATACAATTAAAAATAATTCATAACTTACGCCATCATTTCCTTTGTTGGGTGGTATATGGCATGAGATCTAAACTCGGCTAGAGCACACATTTCCACATGTTGCTGCTCCAGTGGTAAAAATGGCACATAATGATCTATTAAGTGATTGGCTATTGCAGCAGCCTTTTCAAACCCACCTGGCACAATAAATTATGAATTAATAAAAAACAAATTTTTGCATTAAAAAGAAGGAAAATATATTTTTTAATAACCTTGGAAATATGCTGTCCTTCTTATAATTGGCTCAAAGTCATGAAATTCAACATCATTCCGCTTTGCACCTTGATCATAGAGTTCCAACAACTTTGTTGCTATTTCTTGACCTCCAATATTTGATATGAATATAAATATACTATCTCTGAAAAGGAAAACAAAAATCATGGGAATAGAGTCAACCTTGAAAGGTTTGTTTCTTTCACTTGAAAAGATTATTATTAATACTTATAATTTACCTATAATCAATGCCATCTACAGCATGATGATGATCAAGCATTGGTTTAATGGTATCCAATACTGAAGGACACATATCATGAATCTCATCAAATATAATTAGTGATTTTGGACATTTTTTTACAATACTATTTAAAGTAGCCACCAAATCTTCCTGAAATAAAATAAACACTTTGTTTTATAAGATTTTATGATTTTTTTTAGGGGTAAAATCATCGAATGACTGCTTCCGTCTGGGTGAGGCGGGAGGGAGTGTCAGACTCTTACTGACTAAAAACCACTCTGTTCCTTCTCCTGCACGTCGAGCCGGAGCCCCGGTATCCCGTTATATTATCCGCGACAAGATTTTATGATTATGTTCAACATTGACTTAAACAGCAGATACATTTCTTTATTGTTATATTAAAGATGAATCATAAAAGTATAACTAGCAAGTCTTAAAATGTGCCTTATATGTAGGTACTTATATTTTTATAAGTTTATACTTACTTTTTTCTGCTGCAAATTAGAGCAGTCAAAATCTTTTTTTCCCATATATAGCTTGACATATTTACTGTGCATACCTTTAACATAAAGTGCCTCAGCTATCATAGTAGCTGCATAATTTTTACCTACACCAGGCCATCCATGAAGGCTTATCACTAGAGCCTTTTTGTTACTTTTGTTTGGATCATTTACAGCCTCCTTATGTGCATGTAATATATTAACCAACTCATCCACTAAAGGTTGTCCAAACATTTTTTGTGATAAAGTTTGTTTTAACTCTGTAAAGTAGACCTCAATATTAATGTGTTGTGAGAACTCTTATTATCTGTATAGTTGGAATGTTTATTTTCTTATTGAAAAGTAATAACTATATGTACTCACTATTAATATCGAAAGGCACATGCTGATCATTGCAACATTCACATACCGACAATACGTATTATCTTTTATCGTACTCCATTTGTACCAGCTAGCTATAGCAGAGGCACCGAGTATAGACATGGTTATAAATTCCGAAAAGCAACATTGTAATAAAGTTAACAATATTGAAAACAATAAAATGTTATTTCTAATTAGCATTTTGTTACAGAATCTGACAGGCGGGAATATTGTAGACGAGTAGAAATAATATTCAATTATACGGTTTACACGAGCAATCAGCACTTTAAATTAGATGGTTGTATAAACTTCATTTTACTTATTTCTTTCTAGTTCGTTAAAAAGTGGCCAAATTGGTTTATTACTTTTACAAACAAATTAAAAATGATGTTCTAAGTTTACAAAGAGAGATAGGTATAAGACATTTGATTTTGATTTCATTTGAAATCAACAATCGTGACATTTACGACATTTGATTTGATTGACATTTGACAGACGTTATAACCATAGAGCCAAGAAAAAAGGCATGAAAAAAAAACGAAATCGATTAGCAATACTGACAATCGACATCGACAATAAGTCAATGTCATACTAAAAACAGATGTTTTGAATTTGATTGTATAGCTTGCTACAACAATCAAATTTATTAATTGCTTTCTTGTATAACAACAAAATATCTTCTTATTTTATAAAAGATAAAATAAGTTCCAACGTCGTCTTATTTAATACATTTTACAGAATGACATCAATGAAATATAAAGTTGAATCAGGAGTTCAACTGTTAGCAAGGTTGACAAAGAAGCCAGTCATTGAAAACTTTTATTGCAATTTATTCCAGCCCGGACTGAAACAGGATGATGTTGTCGAAATAGTTGGTGAAGAAATCTCTTCAAGTTTATTGATCGATTTAATTGCAGAAGCTTTATTACCCAGCAAGATTAGTGTAGAGCCCATTGGTGTATTAGTTTTCAACACTATTGGAAAACTTAACTATGAAGAACTTATCAAAACATTGAAAAAACGAACGGGTACATTATCTGCTTCAAATATTGATTGTGTTAAAGTGAATGATGTCCTTCATAGAACTCTCAGTAACTTGTTCATGTTAGACATTTATGATGCAACACAGTTGTATACAACTATTCATAACTTAGACAATATATTGTCAAACCATCATAATATATCATTACTAATATTTGATACTTTGACGGCATTCTACTGGTCAGAGCAAGGACATAAAATAACAAAGATGGATTTGTACATAAAAAATTTACTCAAAATGATACAAAAAGTTACAAAAGAACATAAAGTAATATTAATTTATACTAAACCCAGACATTTCAATTCAAACAAAGATTCTGGCAATCCAACTGATATTCAAATCACTGAGGAAATAAATTATAAAGTACAATTAATAGAAAGTAGTTCCAGGTCACATAATTTAGTTATAAAAACAAATGACTTATGTTACACAAAATACATAAATATAGAAGACAATCAAATAAATTGGCTTTGAATTATCATAAAATACGTTTTATTTTCGCTATATCTAATATCATTTTAAACAACTATTTTGATCTCAAATCTAGAATCTATGTTTAATAAATTATAAATCAGTGACCCTACTTGTACTTTATCTAAGTGATGTAAAAAGTTAATAAAAATTGCATATACCTACTATATCAAAATTGTGCACATGCTAGGGAAACGCAACCATCAAATTGCTATTATAGTGTATATTGTTTTGAAGTATCATAACATAAGGGTCATGTACACTGTTTCATAAAGTAGAAACCATGATATAAACTAATTTGTCTGATTTTGTCAGCACAATAATTACTTAGTTAAATAAAATCTAATAATTAGTAATATTAATAACAAGCTTTAAAGATCATAGATCTATTTAAAAGAAATCTTAATATAACGGAATTTCAAATTTTTATATAAAAACAATTATAATACTGCAAGAGATCATAAGAAGAGATTCAGAAGACGCTTATTTTCTATGCTTGTTATTTAACTATTATGAAACTTACTTAAATAAGTATATAGACAACATACAAAAACCCTGCAAGAATGTGACTGAAATAATCAAGGTTTTCCCATTTACTAATTGTGTGAAAATATGAATAACCTGATTCTTGTACAGAAAATGATGCTTCAAACATCACCCCTAAATAAGCGAGGTGTATGATTGTTATTATAGAAAATATTGTGTTAGTGATTATTGCAATCATACTGTTCTTCTTGTGTTTGTGATCACATAGTTTAACACATGGATTTGCTAAGCAACAGACTTCAAATGTTTGTGCTACCTTAAGACGTAAATTATACTCAACATATGAGAATGTCCCTATACTAAGAAGAACAGCTGAAAATTGGAAATTCCATCCATGAAGCAATGATGATACAGCATATGTAATGAATATGGCAACAAATTTACCATATGGTTGACAAGTTTTAAAAACATAATGCTTCAACCATTGGTGCATGGGAATATTCCAATAAATTACCACTTGGACCAGTGACCTTGGCAATTCAATGAAGAATGGTTTAGTGACTTGAACTTCAGAGCGACAGTCATTTGTAAGTCCAAATCCAGCACTTGTCATTGAGAGCATAGACATCCTAGATATAAAATAATGAGACATTCTAAAAGCTTGTGCATCTCTATAAGCTATTAGCCACTTTGGTAATGAATCATCAATATACCATGGTACTATACAATTGGATAAAGTCAAGAAGAATATAGATACAAAAAGATCAACAACAATTAACTTAATCCATCTTTTGTTGAGAAATTTAACTTCAAGGTAGTTATTGTAATGGTGGAATGATATCCATGGACCAATAACAGAATTAGCTGGACACAGTAAATACCCTCCAAATTCCACAGGGTTCAACATTTTTTTAAATAAATCTCTGTCTAACTCTATTGCTACAGAAATTATCTTCATAGCTGCTATCATCTGGATGCCTCTTATTTGTTGCCATAGTTTTGGATGGAGTATATGAACTTCACAAAGTAACAGAAATGAAATAACAAACATAGACACCACTAGTCCTCTCCATTTTTTAGTAACAAATGATAGTAAAATTATGAGAATATAAGCACTAGCTGTAAGTCCAACAGTCCAGATAAATGGAGGACCTATACAATGATATAAAAGGAAACTGCCAATAACTAAACTCAAACTGTGGCGAAGGTTGTGAGGTAGCGGTATATACTGGATCATGAGACGAAGAGCAACATTAGCGAAAAGTAAATCTCTAACGAATCGGAAACCTTCATATACAGTTGGTTCCACACACAATAGCATATAGGTCCAAGCATTTTCATTGTATTCTTCTTCTTCATTCATGTTTTATCAATGCAACCACGCCGGCTTCTTTGTTTCGTCGTACTGATTTCCTATTCCATTAAATATATTTCATATCAAATAGTTCATTCCTTTTATACTTGTTTCCGTTTTTTAAAAGAAACGGCGATTGATTTGATATCTCATTTACGAATTTCAATTTCGCAATATATGCTTTACAGTCACATATTTACAATTTTCAGTTTTCTTTCTTCGGTACCCACACACTATAATATTGTCTTGTCTGAATGTCTGTCAAGTAATTTGACATCAAGATGAAAATCTTCAAAGAGAACTGCATAGATTATAATTCTCTATACACCTGATGTCTATGGTCTATAACGATCTTGTTTACGATGCATGGGTCATAGAGTAAACAAGCGTTGTGATTCAGCTATATGGTTCTTGTTTGCGTTAAATTTTAGAATGCACGTAATCTGAATCAAAGAGTATAAATTAATAAGTAAAGGGGAAAATCTAAATGAAGCATTATGGCACTAACAAACGGGTGCCGCTGTTATTTTTGCTATAAATAACTTTGGTAGTCCTGGGAATTGGGAAACCCATGCATAATTTTCAAATTATATAGACCTTTTGCACTAGTGGTACACAATCGTATAAAAGTTTTTTAACTTTTATAGGATTTTGTTTTCTTTTGAAAAGGAAGGCAAACAAAACCTTTTTAGCACTTCCAGCATATATCCTGGTTGATTCTTCAAGCGTTTCTAGTTGTTTCTATAGTTCTTTGTGCATGATCAATGACGTTGACTTGACATAATATCTTGTTGCCAGTAAAAATATTAAAACAAAATAAATATCCAGCTTTTCAATATTTAGAATTTAAATTTTTTTGTTAATTAATTGTACATAATTTTTTTATTCTAATCCTTGATAAAGTAAGGAAAAATATACAAGTCTGTTTTGCACAAAGAAAAGTGTATAATTATTAGACAGAGTTGATTATATAATGGCAACATTATTCTAAAGTTGCATTGATTGGTATTGGGATGTTGTATTATTTTATTTTAACTGTTTAACATAGAAATTTCTCGTCATCAATGCTTTTACAACAAACGTGAGACTGCTTAATACCCAGCACTTGATAAAGTACGGAATTGTGTATTGAAGTGACGTGAACTTCCATAAACATTCGCTACGTCTCTGAACCGTGTTAGCGTGCGTAACTGTTTAGTATAAAATCCGTTTGATATGTGCATTCAGTGACTTTTGTTTTAAAGAGATGGCTAGCCCGTCACCTCAGAGCAGTCCGATGCCGCCACCGCAGGCACCGAGCCCAATGGGGCCCCCCACTCAGAGTCCGGCTCCGCCACAGTCTCCGCATAGCCCCTACAACCAACAACATGTCAACGGGCCGCCTCCGTCTCACCCTCCTGGTGCCGGACAGCCGCCGATGCCTAATCATATGTCACCGTCAGGGCCAGGGCATCCTATAGCATCAAATTCTAATGGGCCTCCTGGTGTACCACAGCAGCATTCCGGAATGCCACCAACTGGACATCAGATGCCTCCGCACATGGTTGGACCTCATATGCCAGGCCCACCAGGACATCCAATAGGTCCTGGAGGTGCCCACCCACCTGGACCCAATGGCCACCCTGGTGCGCCACAGCATCCTATCATGCCTGGACAGGGTCCACCTCATGGCTACATGCAACATCAAATTGGCCATATGCCACCTGGACAGGTAAATATTGTTTGTTATTTTAACTCGTCGAGTACCGTATTTATAGACACAATTAAAGAACAATAGGTTGCGGTCACCGGTGACCGCTTGGTGTTTGACAGTTTAATAAACCTAGTAGTTGTTTGCTGTTTAATGAAAGTGGTTGAGATTTGAATACTTTAAATACAAATATTCGAGCAAAACAAAAGTTTATATTCTATTTTTGTATTTACATGAGAATAGTACAAGTGAACTTTATGACATTTAATGAAAATGAAAAACGATTTAAAAGTAAATGTTATAATATCATAGTGCATATAATATTTAGAAGCATTACAATAACATGTAAGCAATGTCTATTTTGATTACCAAATAGTGGACTGTAAATAGTATTTCCAAGTAGTAAAATCTCCTTTATCATAGTAGAAAACCGATCAGTCATTGGCTGTATATCTTCAGGACTAGCGTAAATATATTCCATATTGTTCATATATATGGTGTAGACAATAGGTGTGTTCAATTTCTTCTTTACCCAATCAGCCACATTACCAGTGTAATTATCTACATGAAGATAAATTAATAACTCTTTAATTACTAATATGTCATTGGTGAAAAAAATAGGAACAAGTGTACTTTATTATACATATTTATTATACGCACAGAAATAGGAAGAAGTAGCACCATAGAAAAAAGATCTACCATACTGCTCTTTTACTTTTTCATGCACCGAAGTTATAATTTCCATCTGCAAAATTAATGTACTTTATAATAAATATGAAATCAACCAATTTTACTAATATTACTTAAATAAGAGAATATCAAACAATATTGTTACCAAAATAGGATAATTATTAGCATGATCAGTCGTGTACCCATAGGGTATTGTCACAAGATCATGGAAAGATCTGAGATTGATGAACGCCAACAATTGAAGAGAATGTTTATTTAAAAACCTTGCCAAGCTTATGGTTTCTTCTTCTGACAAAGATTTGGAACCTGAGAACACTGGATCACATTCTTCATTTCTTACTGAAAATATAATACAATGATAGTGTTATCATTAGTAAGACATGAACTCAACATCAACTAAGTAGCAAGGCATGAATCGGAGCCTTAAATGTTTTGCTTACATGTTTCTTTGCTAAAAAACCAATTTCGGTCCAAATTAATACCAATGCCTGATACATTTGTGCTACACATTTTCTTGGGAAAATAAATTTTTCTATTTCTCGCCCAAACAAAGTCCTGGAAAATGATGTTTCTTAATTGTTGACATATTATTTTCAATGAAGTATTAAAAAATGACATTAATTTTAATACTTAATTACTTTCATGCTGTAATCATAACCATCAGGATTAAGCATTGGTAGAATATAGAAATCATGATGTTTTATTAGCATATCTACATTAAGTCTATGCTGCAATATGTAGTCAATAAAATTCAAAAGTATTGCAGGAGACACCTTGTCTCGGCCATCTTCACCCCCCAAAACAAATACAGCTGATTTTTTATGTCCGCTTGATAATTTTAATACTATTATTTCTTTTTTCTCATAAGTTTCACCTATTTTGATTTTTGTTAATTTTGGAAAATGTTTGATTTTAGAATCAATCCAAAACTGGATTGCATCCCAATAATAAAATGCTTTTGTTATATTTGGAGTATGTGTTCCATCCCAACGGTTTTCAATACAAAGAATTTCTCTACTTTTCGCCCTGTAAAATATAATATGTAAGGGAACACATATTTTAAATCTATTTTGAGTTTGACATCAACACATAACAATACACTAGTCTTACAAAAACTTTTCATTAATTTTAACAAATTCTATGTCATCATCTCTCAATTTTTCTTCAAAAAAACTTGTGCAACATTTATCTACAATAACATCCATAGGTACAGCTGCCTCATTAGTGATTCCATTTAGAAACACAAGTTCTTCATTTTTTACATAAAGATAATACAATAAGGCCCTTTCTCGAGCATTAAAAGCTGTCACTTCATAAATTGCATAGTTTTCAAATCTCTCTCTTGGTTTTGTTATTTGAGCTAATTCTTGTTGAATTAATAAAAAGTAAAAATAGAAATTTAGAAAATGTAACATTTTCAATTGATTTTTACTCATAAAAGCTATTATTCAGTAAGGCCATGCTGTGTGATATTAAGATGGCTTTTTAAAGTAGATGACTAAAATAAATGTATAATGCTACAATTTAACTTCTATTTAATGAGTTTATTAGATTGCCTAAAATAACAAAACACATTGTTATGCTAAGTTAATAACAAATTATAATGTTGTCGTAGGCACCTATGCCAATGGGTGGAGGACCACCACCTGGTAATGGGCCGCAGGGTCCACCTGGAGCTCCAGGGGTGCCTCTACCTCTATCGGGCCCACCACCGCACGGAGTACACCCGCAGGGAATGCCGCCTGCCGCTCCTGGCCACATGTCTTCGCACCATCCTATGATGCCAGGACAAGGCCCTCCACCGCATGCTGCTTCCCCTGGATATGGCCACGTTCCTCCTTCCGGGGCTGCAGGAGGCCCGGCGGCGTCGCCTTCAGGGGCACCTCCTACTGCTCCGCCTCAGGGCGGTGCTCCTCCACATCCGCCGGCTGCACAGACACCTCCGCACGGACAGCCACCACCGACATCCTCGGCGAACGGCCCCCCACCTGCGTCATCTCCAATGCAGGGCTCACTACCGGCACCCGGTCCTGATAACCTGCACGCCATTCAACGAACGATTGATTCTATGGAAGAGAAAGGACTACAAGAGGACCCAAGATTCTCGCAGTTGTTAGCACTGAGAGCACGCTCAAATCCTGGTCAGGACCCCAGCAAGGGTTTGTTTAGCAACAATCAGCTCTGCCAGCTTAAGTAAGCCTTATTTCACGAATTAGTTGAATCTAAATAATACAAAAAAATATTATGTATGTGATTTTTATCGTTAACTGTGATTATTATAGGGCTCAAATAACAGCATACCGAAGCCTCGCGAGAAATCAGCCACTGTCACAGCAGATAGCTATGATGGCATCCGGCAAGCGCACGGGGGAGACACCCCCAGAGTGCCCTACTCCTCCAGCTCAGCCCCCGTACGGTGAGGGGCAGGGCGCGCCACCTAGTTCCGCGGCTGGGCTGGGTGGACTCAGCGCCACCGGAGGCAAGGCAGGGGCCGGCGGCGCGGCCGGAGACGCAGCCCGCGGCGGCGGCGGTGCTCCTCCCACTCCGCTCCCGATGACAGGCCAGATGGCACCTCCAACGCAACTTACTCCACCTCTAGTAAATCCTGTAAGTTATTGCATATATTATTAAAATGATACATGATACATTGGATTTTTTCGTGACAAAATATTGATACTTACACAAATAATACAATTTTATTTACTTTTAGCCAGTAAGTGGGGGACCACCTTTGCGTGGACCCGCACCATTGCGTCCGCAAGCTCCGGGCACGCAGCCTCAACATCAGGTAATTTTGTTTCATAATCCAGTCTTAATAATAAAATTGTTTTTTTTTTTTAATATTTTAAATCAAGAAGGTAGGTTCGTCCACATTTAATTTGTAAAAATAAACAGTAGTAACATAATTTTTTATCTATACCAGCCAGGGGTTCCAATACCAGGAACCAAGCAGAATCGTATCACCAGTATGCCCAAACCTGTGGGAATTGATCCTCTACAGATCCTGAATGAAAGAGAAAATAGGTAAGTTAAAATGTACATTATAATGTATACAATAAATAAAGTGAAATGGAGATTAACTGTGTATCTTACTATAGGATTGCAGCGCGCATTGCCCATCGCATCGAATTGCTCTCCAATCTGCCAGCCAACATGCCAGATGACCTCCGACTGCAAGCACAAATTGAGCTCAGGGCTCTTCGAGTGCTCAACTTCCAGAAACAATTACGTTCTGAGGTAAATATTGAACTGCCAAGCATTTTCCGATGTAACTCTATCAAACACCCAGGATAGCGATAGTTAAATAACATGTCTAAATCATAATGTTTTAAACAGATTCTGGGTCAAGTCCGCCGCGACACGACATTAGAAACAGCCGTGAACATCAAAGCGTACAAGCGTACGAAGCGACAAGGGTTGAGAGAAGCTCGCGCTACAGAAAAGTTGGAGAAACAACAGAAACTGGAGGCAGAGCGGAAGCGGCGACAGAAACACCAAGAGTTCTTGCAGACTGTGTTGCAACACGGTTAGTCTATAATATGATACGTCGACGATGATGATGTCTATGCTGAAATAAAAATATTCCAATTATAATAAAACATACTACACAATTTTTAGATTATGTATTGATAAGAATTTTAAATGTAATATTGCAGCTAAGGACTTCAAGGAGTACCATCGCAACAACATGGCGAAGCTGTCACGTATGAACAAGGCTATCATGAACCATCACGCTAACGCCGAGCGGGAACAGAAGAAGGAACAAGAGCGCATTGAGAAAGAGCGTATGAGACGGTAAGTTTTTAACATAAAAGTTTAAAAGAATTTACGATGAAATAAAATTGCACAGACTCATGCTCATCATATTTTATGTTAGTTTGATGGCGGAAGATGAAGAAGGATATCGTAAACTTATTGATCAAAAGAAAGACAAGCGGTTGGCGTTCCTTCTGTCGCAGACTGATGAATACATCGCCAGCCTCACGGAGATGGTCAAGCAACATAAGCAGGAACAACGTAAAAAGCAACAGGAAGAAGAGCGCAGGAAAAGGGTTAGAGTATAAATATTTTACTTTATCTTTACCACATAACATTTGTTTGATAGATACTGAAAAGCTTTATACTTATACTTATTTTAATAATTTATGCAGAAATCGAGAAAGAAGAAGTTGTTGGAAGGCGGCGAGATCGATGCGTTGGATGACAGTTCGCAAACATCAGATTCGCGCGTTAACGTTATGGATCCTAAGACTGGCGAAGTAAGACTAGCTTCATCTTATTACTATACGACTGGTGTTAAAAATATTGTAACTAATTCGATTATTTACTAATAGATACTGAGGGGAGAAGAGGCGCCATTGTTGTCTCAGTTGAAGGACTGGATGGAGACACCCCGGCTGGGAGGTAATGTCAGACTCTGAGGACTCTGGAGACGACAGCCAAGACGATGACGGTAATTATACATTCTAATACATTATATATTCTTCTACAAATAGAGTAATTTTGAATTCGTAATAATATACTATTCTTCGCGTCCTTAGAAAAGAGGAAAGGACATAGAGATGAGAGGAGTGACAAAGAGAAGACTGAAGAAGAGAAAGCACGGGAAATGATCAAGAAGGCCAAGGTCGAAGACGATGAGTATAAGACAGAAGAACAGACTTACTACAGGTTTGTTATTGTTATATTTTGCTGACCTCAGTGATACAAGTTTTATGCAAGTGAAATATTACAAACAAATGTAAATTGAAACTGAAAGTAATGATTTCGTATTCTTTCAGCATTGCTCACACAGTCCACGAGTCTGTTACTGAACAAGCCAACATTCTCGTCAATGGTAAACTTAAGGAATATCAAATCAAGGTAAATTAATGTTAAAACAACAATTTAATATACTTATTAACAACAATACTTTGTATTATACATTTAACTAATATTTTACATTGTTTCCAGGGTCTGGAGTGGCTGGTATCTTTGTTTAATAATAACCTGAACGGCATTCTGGCAGACGAGATGGGTCTCGGTAAGACCATCCAGACTATAGCGCTGGTCACATATCTAATGGAGAAGAAGAAAGTTAACGGACCTTTCCTCATTATTGTACCTCTGAGGTAATAATGTCAAACTTTGTTTAGAGAGTCTAGTGCGAATTTTTTTTCACCTTAACGTGATAGACATGTTTATGACGTTCGCGTTCTGATTGGTCAGCTCTGAGTCAACCAAAAAATCAGAGGTAACGAGGTAGCATGTCAATCGCGTTAACGTTAAACAAACTCGCGCTCGGTACTCTAATATTATTTTGTTGCACTTACTTTATTAGATAGTATTAGAATTTGAAGTTTAACTTTTTACTGATTTCAGTACTCTATCCAACTGGGTGTTGGAGTTTGAGAAGTGGGCGCCAACGGTGTCAGTGGTGTCGTACAAGGGATCCCCTCAGTCGCGTCGCCTCGTACAGGCACAGATGAGATCTACCAAATTCAATGTGCTGCTTACAACTTATGAATATGTTATCAAGGACAAGGCTGTACTGGCTAAGGTATTATACTAAAAATGTATTGAAACATACAATATGTAGAATCTTTGTTGAATAGCATAACAATGTTTGTCTTTTTCACAGGTACAATGGAAGTATATGATAATCGACGAGGGTCATCGTATGAAGAACCATCATTGCAAACTGACACAAGTATTGAACACGCACTACATAGCACCACACCGCCTGCTTCTGACCGGTACCCCGCTACAGAACAAGTTGCCGGAGTTGTGGGCACTACTGAACTTCTTGCTGCCCTCCATCTTTAAGAGTTGCTCCACATTCGAACAGTGGTTCAACGCACCTTTCGCTACAACTGGTGAAAAGGTAAGACACAGTTTTTAACAAATTAATTAGGAATTTAAAAGTGGATTTCATCAACATTCAATTTATAAAAAAACTTTCTTGTAACTAGGTGGAACTGAACGAGGAAGAAACTATCCTCATCATTCGTCGTCTACACAAAGTGCTGCGTCCATTCTTATTGCGTAGGCTCAAGAAAGAGGTAGAAAGCCAACTACCTGACAAGGTGGAATACATTATCAAGTGTGACATGAGTGGACTACAACGTGTCCTGTACAAGTAAGTCTATACTAATGGCTTAGTATAGTCGCTAGCATCTTATAAATACATAAGCAAATTACTTTTATGACTGATTCTAATATAATGTATTTTTGCGCAGACACATGCAGTCTAAGGGAGTACTGTTGACGGATGGCTCAGAGAAGGGCAACAAAGGTAAAGGTGGTGCTAAAGCGCTGATGAACACCATCGTACAGCTGCGCAAGCTTTGTAACCATCCCTTCATGTTCCAACACATTGAGGAAAAGTTCTGCGACCATATTGGCACGGGCGGTGGTGTGGTCTCAGGGTAAGAATACATTTTAGGTCATTGAAATGTACGTTTTCCTAACAGTTTTAAAAATGTAAAAAGATATTGATGTTTATTTCTCAATAATGTTTAAATGACTAAAAATTAAAAAGTAAAATACGTAGTTTTGAACTAGGCTACTTTAAATCCCGGAATAATGTTCATTTCCCGTGGTTACAGCTTATCCAAAGTAATACAAGCCAGGCTTGACTTTAAAAATGGCTATTTATTCACAGACCGGACCTATACCGAGTATCTGGTAAATTCGAACTTCTTGATCGTATATTACCGAAGCTGAAGGCAACTGGGCACAGGGTTCTGGTGTTCTGTCAAATGACACAGTGCATGACCATCATTGAAGACTATCTGTCCTGGAGAGCTTTCCAATATTTGAGGTGAGAACAACACATCAATTTTAAATAAGTAAATTTTATAGGTTTGACCTTTTTGTTATTTTGATATTTTTCTTATAATAAAATATAGACAAGTGTTTATATTTTGCTTTAACCTCTTAATAACTAATTGATGATTGTATTTCCCAGATTGGACGGTATGACAAAAGCTGAAGATCGTGGTGAGCTGCTCAAGAAGTTTAACGATGTGGGCTCAGATTACTTCATTTTCTTGTTGTCGACCCGCGCCGGTGGTCTCGGTCTCAATCTGCAGAGTGCTGACACCGTTATCATATTCGACTCCGACTGGAATCCACATCAGGTATTGTAGAATTCAGTAGTAGTAAATAGCGTAATATTAGTCTGCAAATTGTACCTCATTTACTACTTTGTTGTAACAGGATCTCCAAGCACAAGATCGTGCTCATCGTATCGGGCAACGTAACGAGGTGAGAGTACTTAGGTTGATGACCGTCAACTCAGTGGAGGAAAGAATTTTGGCAGCAGCTAGGTAATCATATTATTTTAAATGACTAATTCTACTTTTCTTTCATATTTCATTGGAATTTAAATCAATGTGTCTCGTTTTAGGTATAAATTAAACATGGACGAGAAAGTCATTCAAGCTGGTATGTTCGATCAGAAGTCGACAGGCTCTGAGCGTCAACAGTTCCTTCAGAGCATTTTGCACCAAGATGGGGATGACGAGGAGGTTTGTAACCTAAAATAAATAATTAAAAATTAATAAGTATAACATTGTTTTTCGTAATAATTTTTATTCTCGCTGAATATTTGTAGGAGGAAAATGAACTTCCTGATGATGATCTAATCAACGAGATGATAGCAAGATCAGAAGAAGAGCTAGAAATCTTCAAACAGATAGACATTGAGCGCAAGAAGAATGAAACACAAACCCGACTTATTGAGGAGTCGGAGCTGCCTGATTGGCTGGTTAAAAATGATGACGAAGTTGTTTGCAATAAGGTGGGTTTCACATTATAAAAGTACAATTTATTAAGTTCTGTTTTTGATATTTATTATTATTTTATAACAAAGCTTATGTTCTACACTAAAAATAATACATTATGTTTAGGGGCAAGGCTGGAATTACCTAGATGAAGACGAGACACTAGGCCGTGGTTCTCGTCAACGCAAAGAAGTAGACTACACAGACTCTCTTACGGAGAAGGAGTGGCTAAAGGCCATTGATGACGAATTTGAAGAAGAGGAAGAAGAAGATGATGACGACGAAGTTCTTGACAAGAAACGGAAGAAGGGTCGTAAACGACGGTAAGAATATTTGTAATGCAACTCTTGTAGCTACAAAATGAAAGAAAAAGTAGTGAACTAACGGTTTTCTTACAGCCGCCCAGATGAATCTGATGAAGAAGAGGCACCGAGTTCCTCGAAGAAGAAGAGTAAAACTGAAATTAACCAAGTAAAGAAACGATTGAAGATGATTATGAAGAAAGTTATAGATTATACAGCAAAGGATGAGTGAGTATTGTACTTATATATTAAATTTGTGAACAGACTTCAAAAAAGGGAGGACATCCTCAATTCGTCTTTCAGTTTTGAATTTGTACATGTGATACAATATAATTATATTGTCTCATATATAGCAGTCGTCAAGGGGTTAATTCAATTGATGTAGTACTTTAAGAGGTTTGGCACAGTTAATTTCATATATTCGAACTTTCCAGCGGCCGTGTGTTATCTGAGCCATTCATGAAACTTCCGTCACGCCGCGAATTGCCAGATTACTATGATATTATCAAGAAACCTTTGGACATTAAGAAAATCATGAACAGGATCGAAGATGGCAAGGTAAAATTAATACATAAAGTATTATTTTTCTCTGTCGTTTCTACCTATGTCATGGAACAAAGGCGAGTAATTTTTGTTTCTTTTTTTACCAGTATAATGATATATCGGATCTCGAACGGGATTTCTTCACATTGTGCGCTAACGCTCAGACATACAATGAAGAGCAGTCCTTGATATACGCGGACTCGGTGCGTCTTCGCAACGCGTTCATTGAAATACGGCGTCGTTATGAGAGCGGACAGAACTCGGACGACTCGGATGATAATGATAAAGGTTGGTAACCATGATTGTTTTCTTCTTACTAATCTATATATATAAAAGAAAGTCGTGTTAGTTACACTATTTATAACTCAAGAACGCCTCAATCGATTTAGATGAAAATTGGCATGGAGGTAGCTTAGAACCAGGAGACGGACATAGGATACTTTTTAAACAATACTTTTTTTTACTTTTTACGGAAAATCACGAACGGGAGCGGGGGAAAATGGGATTGCGCGTACGAAGTCGCGGGCAGAAGCTAGTAGTAATATAAATGTGAAAGTCTAGGAGTTTGTGTGTATGTTTGTGAGTCAATCACGTCAAATTGGGTTGAAATTTGGAACAGGGATAGATTATGGTCTGGAATTACACAGGCGCCTTATTACCCCACGGCAACACGGGCGGCTGGAATTCGAAGCTGCGGGCAGAAGCTAGTTACAAATAAGTCTGAAAGGTCAAAGGTGCAGTAGTTGGTGGTACTGACTTCTTGCCAATTGCTGTATCAATTTACTACTTCTACATACACTACACATACATAAATATGTATGCGGATAAGTATTTTACCGTCGTATGGCACGATTCTCCATGCATTGTTTCATGTATTGTCATCATTGATGAATGTAGATGTAGCAGGAGGTATTTATTCTATTATATTTTATATTAAATTGTTTTTTTTTTCAATAGATGATGACGATTCGGATGGCGAATCTAACCGCTCTGTCAAAATGAAGATCAAGTTGAAGGGTAAAAGCAAAAGCACACCATCTAGGAAGCGGAAACCTCGAAAGTATGTCTCTGAGGACGAAGATTATGAGGAGGATTAAACTCAACTCATTGCATTACCCTTCTAGTAACTAACAAACACTTGATTGATCATGTTAGAAAATATTTAATAAGCCAATTTAAAATCATAGATTTACCTTTAGACAAGATTCAACTATATCGCTTCATGTAATGGAATAATTATAATTTGACATTATTATTGACATTTAAAATATTTTTCTTGCAAACAATGATTTCTTCAATACGTTAATGAATTATCTCATCTGTATTTAAAAATATTACATGTTTACTCTAGTTAATAGAAGGGAGCTAGGATATTTCAGGTAGTTGCAATTATGGTAACTTCTTGTTAGTAATTAAGTATATTATTAGTAGTAATAGTAATGAAATATTGTGGTATCCCTAGAACACACTAAGCAGAAGGCACTGGTGCTTGCATGTGACGTTTTTTGGGACTAACTTAAAGTATGCCTACAGTTAAGGATAAAAACTGACTTTTATAAAATATTCAAATTACTTTATAAGCTTTATCAACTTTGATTAAACACATAATAATATATGATTTTATCTAAATTTATCAGATAAAATACCAGACTTTTGTCTTATGGTTTGCCTAAACTGGCTGAATACCTGGTTACATTTTTTCGCAAATATTATTTTATGGCAATGATCATTAAATTTTTCTATTAAAATGTTACTTAAAGTAAGACCTAAATTATTTGACATTGACTCTGAATAACAAAATATTTTTATTCTCTAGACATCAAAACAATGTTTGGAATTTAGGTATTTAGGGTTAGAGTAATAGGATTTATGTATGTGCTTTGGCATTCAAAATAAATTTCTATGTTTAAATTGTGTTTTATTTAATATCAATTTTTAATGTATTATTTTGATGAAGTTGGAATATCAGTTTTGTCTACAAGCTTTGCTATTGTTTCTTTCCAGTCTGCCCATTTGTAGTCGACTCCATGTATAGTTTTCATGTGTTTATTAAGACTTGGGCTGTAACTAAACTTCTGGCTGCAAGTAGGACATGAGTAAGGTTTATCACCAGTGTGCACTCTCAAATGCCGCCTGAGGTTGCTCTGTGTATAGAAGCCTACATGGCACATGTCACATTTGAATGTTCTGTTTCCAGTATGCCTGAAACAAAAAAATATAAATCCATAGTTTTCATTCAAAGTGAACATTATTATAATTGCTATCAGTATAAATATCATACCTCTTCAAATGCATAATCAGGTTTTTCTTAGTATGGGTTTTATACCCACAAAGATGACATTGTAATTTCTTTTCTAAACTATGTTTTTTTCTGTGATTATGTAACTCTGCAGATGTTACAAATGTGGCTCCACAATCTTCACAGTTATAATTACAGATTTTAAAATGTCTATGCATATGTGCTCGTAGAGTTTCCTTTGATTTTAATGTTTTCAGGCAAATATTGCAAGTGAAGCTTGCATTTTCATGAACCCGCATATGTTTCTTCATAGTAAAAGCATGTTTGAACTGTTTCCCACACAAACTACATGTAAAGTAAGTTGTGGTGCTGTGAGTTTTCCGATGAGCTGCAAGACTTGATGACTGTGTGAAACTCTTACTACATTCATTACAGCTGTAAGGTCTTTCTCCATTATGGGTTCTCATATGACTAACTAAAGTCTGGCTGTGAGGTGTGGAGTAAGAGCATGATGTGCAATGGTATCTCCTAGCAGCACCAAACCCTGACACTTTACCAATATGTTTTCTTTTCTCATGCATTGATACATAATGTTTCAGTAGTGTGATTCTTGTCTTTAAAACTTTATGACATAAATTACATTTAAAGCTACCTGTTTCTTTTTGTAAATCATTTTCTTTAGCATTATTAACTTCATTGACCTTTCTACACACCACATTTAAATCAGAACAGTCATTAATACATGAGTCTGAATCTGGGCCATCGTCATAATTTGATATAGAGTTACTATGGCCAGTTTCAACTTGGTTTTTGTCTTTTTGTAAGTTTTCTTTCAAATATAACTCAATTCTTTCATTGAGCGTAACACACTTGAGTCTGAAGTTATTAGCAACATTCAGTTCATGTAGACAGTCACCGCAAATTAAGGAGGGTATACTTTCATCAGGAGATAGTGTAACTTGAAAACATTGGTATATTTTGTTCAGAGTTTCTTTGGATTCATTGTTGTTACAAAACAGATTAATGTAGTGTTTAGCTTTTTGTAAACAAATTATGCACAGTGCTTGCAAATCAACTTTCTCAGGTGTTAGATTCATTGTCAAGAAGGAGATGATGCGATAATTTCGTAAAAATACTTTTTACAAAAAATAAACAAATTAATCAACAATCAATTCCTCTGACTTTGACAATAATTTCTTTGACATTGATAGGAAAGTGAGAGTTGCCAGTTGAAATATTTGTACTGTGACTGTGAGGAGAGGTGACCCTCTCGATTACCATGATAAAATACTTGACTAGATAGTCATTATCTTAAACTTATTATACTCTTTGGACAAATAGAACACGGTCAACGGTGTCCTCGCGGTGTTTGACAGCTTAAGGGCGAATGATTTTGTATTTTCAGTCGGGTATATGGGTATTAAGCATTATGCCCAGAGTTTTACTGTTTTATAATTAATAGTCAATAGTTCAGGGGTTTTATCTATAACGTGTTGTAATTTCTTACCATGCCATATCTATGCACTTCTACGCACATTATAACAGACTACTATTGCTTTCGTCTTTTCCCTAGATTGATTTTATAATTTCATCCCAGGTCACCCACTGGCGGTTATAGGCCCTTCCACTATTTCTGCTCTCTACTTTGAACATACACAGGTCTATCATAAATCGATGATTGTATTGTATTGTACTTGTCATATGTGATAAAATTATCATAGTAGAAAATTAACTCCATGTGTTTTTTTTTTAATGGGGGAAAATGACTGCACCTGGGTGAGGCGGGAGGGAGTGCCAGACTCTTACTGACTAATAACCACCCCGTTCCTTCTCCTGCACGTCGAGCCGGAGCCCCGGTTACCCGTTAGGTTCTCCGCGACCCATGAGAGGTGTATGAATGCAATTATTGAGAAAGGGGTTTTACTTATTGAACATTAGAAAATAAAAATGCATTTAGTTAAAGGGTATAGGCCTATATTGTTGTTAAAGCCTACGCCTCTGCTTGAGCCTGAAGCCTCTTGATGTAGGATGCCTTCTTCTGCTTGATCCTGTTCTTCCTCTCGGCCAGGGTCAGCTTGCGCTTGTTCCAGCGCTTCTGTTTGCCAGCATCCTTCTTGACTTCCTTCTTCTTGTGGGATGGGTCTGCGCGGATGAGTTCATGTGCTTTCTTGTATGTAGCTTCAATCTAATGAAATTTAAGGTAATTAGTTTTGCTATTTGAGGAATGACACAGAATATTTTTTTTTGTTTTTAACAGTATATTGTAACAGAAGCTGAAACTTAAAGCAAGGTTAGGAAATTTTATTATGGCTAAAATGTTTTTGAAACTGTCGCAATATTTTAGTACTTAAAATCATACAAAATTATAAGTGTGGATGAAATCATTGCATTACTTTTGTCCAACTTCGACACTGGTCATGCTTTATTACAAGAACAGTAATTTGTTTGGACGTTTGTGTGTTATTTAAAAGAATACTTACAGCATCAGCATTTACACCGAGTTTGATGTATTTGCTGAATTGTCTCTTGAAAGAGTCTTCATCATCAGCCTCAAGACTGCGCATGTACTCAGCAACATGCAGACCAAAGATGTGTGCTCTGTAAAAAATTGCATTCATAGTAAAACTTAGATAGTTTGAATATAGAGTTGGTTTATCTTGGTAACAAAATTAAATTGTTTTCAAGACCGGTTTCCAAAAGTAAAAATGAGCTTTTGATCACAACCAAAAATCCGAATATCATGCTATTGCTCCAATAACGCTGACTAAATAATAGATAAACCATTAATTAGAGGATGAATGGAGCCAAAACAATTTGATTTAAGTACAACATCAATAAATTAAGAACTTTTGCTTACCTGTGTACTTCAGCATTGAATTTCTTTGCCTCAGCATCATAACCTGGGAACCTCTTGATGGAGTGAGGGACATTAAGACCACCATCAACTGCACCTTTCATGGCTCCAAACACACGGGCACCAGTGGTGGTGCGTGCTAGACCCACATCAAGGTAACACCTATGGATGATAACATTAATTATAAACTTTTTAATTTTCTGTAATATTATTTGTCTGATAACATTAATAAAAGTATCAGAAAATTACGATACAACATTTTTTATAGCATTGTACGTGCTTTCAGTCCGCCCGTAATAACTTCATCATATTGCATTATGACTCAAATGTTAAACAAAATTTGTTTACTCCAAACAGCTGGATTGACAAAAATATAACTATCTACTTAGGCAGATAATGACTTACCTGAAGGCGCCTGGACCAAAATCTACGGGTTCTACATTGTATTCATCACCAGTGACCTCAGTGGCACCGCTGTATAGTGAGTCAAGGCCGAGTCTCTGGAGCAGTCTTCTTGCAAGCAGCAAACCAGTACAGTAGGCTGCAGCATAGTTTGTCAAACCAACCTATAAATTAGAAACCAGACTATAACACCAAGTTGTTATAAAAATAACTATCACTAAGTATATGTAAATCTCAGTATTGAACATATAACAACAAGATTTTGAGTTTGTACGTCTCTTCAGACCGCCCGTTCAAAATCATCATTGGATACAAGAATTATGTGCAAGTTTGCAGTAGGGAATGTTACTAACCTTGACGCCGTAGCGAGGCAGTTCGTGAGAGTATGCGGCGCACACAATGTGGTCACCCTCGATACGGGAGTAAGCCACCTGGCAGGTCACATCCTTGTTGGACAGACGGACGATCAGGCGGTACTTGGGCGTGTTGTATTTGTTCTTATCCTGTAAATAACATTACTAAAATTAGAACTTGGTAACAATGTATAACAATATAACCAAACAAAAGTTCAATAAACAACTTACTTGAACAACGAGGCGTTTACGGGCATAGTAGTCGGTTTTTCCCTCACGACGCCTCTTGAACTTAACTTGGTACCTCTTGAAGTATTGCTTGTTCTTTACGACTTTCACGAAACCCTAAAACATAGCTCTAGTTCAATGGACTGCACATTTCAACAAACACTCATGTTGTGACAATTTAGGTTATCAGAGACACTTTATAATCATTAGTGCTGCAGTCCAAAACAAAACTGATATTGCAGTACACATAAAACATGGTACCACATATCTATTTTGCCTATTCTACAGCATCAGATGACGCGCATGTGTCGGTGTTTCATCATTTAGGTTATGAAAGTTATGTTCGAAACGAAATTTCAGCAATGAAGTTATCAAAAAGAGAAAGGTTTTACAGTAATTAATCATACTGTGTTAATAATTAATTGTTAACATATTTCTGTTGACTAGCTAAAAGTCCAGTAGTAACATAAACTTCTTTCTGACATGGCTCACGAAATATCAATCCATATTTTCACAATCACTGCTCGTAATTACAATAACATTTGATTAGGTACACAAGATAAAACCACACTACATTATCCTGAGAATATTTTAGCAACATTGCTCACCATTTTTATTTATTCCTAAAACTATTTAGGAATCTGGCGTCCAAGAAAGGACACCACCGGAAAAAGAAACTGTGGTTAGAAATGACACATGACGTTTGCTGAGGTGTTGCCAGAAACTTATTTATTATTAATAACAATAGACAATACAATGTAAAAAAATTATGATGGGTTACGAGCAGATTTTTTATAAAAATAACGTTCCTTTTTTAAAGACCAAATAGATAATAACTGATTTATTTATTTTTCTATATTTCCAGATTTTTTGAACTACTAAAACCCAGTGAAGCATATTTTTTTTTTTGAAACTAATATTCTTATCATTAATTTTAAAAGTGGTAACCTTTAAATTAAATGTCAAACTAAATTCTTCGTTATGGCTTCCTCCTATTCATATCCTGAATTATTTTTGGCGGGTTTTATATTTACCTTGCCCTTTTTATATGAAAAAAGCAATGTTTTCCGATATTACTTAAAATTTTTCCTCTACTACGCTTATGTGTTAATCACTTGCACAGTGCTTTTGCCCGTAGTATTAATATATCCTCGCGACGTAACAAACCTAATGTAAGATATCGATTTATTTATTATTTCTTGTTGGTTAATAGACTGTTCACGAATGATATTTACAGAACTAATTATACCAACTTTCTATAATTTTCCAGAGTTGCTTCCAGATTTTGTCGCTATGCCTCTTATATAGTAGGTATAGAATGGGAGTTGAGGGGGTTGGAACATTGGAACTCTGAACAATGCTACATTGTGATATCTAATCATCAAAGCTCATTAGATATATTAGGTATAATTACCTCTTTCATTTTTTGTATAATTTTTTTTTAGTAAAATATAAGTTATTATTTTTTCATTTAATATTTTTTCAAATTCTCAGGCATGTTTGAAATGTGGCCACGCATGAAACGCTGCACTGTCGTGGCCAAGAGACCTTTAATGTTTACTGGTGCATTTGGTTTTGGTGCTTGGCTCTCTGGACTAGTATTCATTGACCGGTTAAGAACAGAGAGAGCTCGTCAGCTAATGAAGGATGCTACTGCAAGAGTCATAAAAGAAAAAGTAAGTATCATTAGTACTGAATCAGTTAATACATAACTATTTAATATTTATCCTGATTTTTTTTAAACTTTATTATAATTTTCTAGACAAAGCTATGGATATTCCCGGAAGGGGCAAGATTTAACAAAGGCAGTATACAAGCTTTCAAGAAAGGTGCATTTTATTTAGCTATTGATGCTCAGATACCAATAATGCCAGTTGTTTTTAGTCAATATTATTTTCTTGATAGTGAGACCAAGACGTTTGAACCAGGTATGTTGAATTTTTATAAAATGTTATTTTTATATAAATGTTAGAATTATACATACAATAATATATTATTATTACAGGGAAGGTGGTCATCACTACACTGCCTCCTATTCCAACAAGTGGAATGACTCGCAATGATGTTGAAAGATTGTCTGAAATAGCCCGCCAACAAATGATTGATGTTTTCCATGAGACCTCCAAAGATTTAGTCATGCAAAAGAAAATTGCTATTTAAAACTATCTATAAAAACCTCCAATTAATTGGTGTAAATCAAATCTAAAAAGTATTTCCTAGAATCTCATCTTAGAAAATTAAGTGCTGTTAATTTTTTTTATCATTTTATTATAATTTGATTGATTGTAGTCATTAGAATGTGAGGTATTTGTAAATGATCCAGACATGTACACATCAAAAATGTTGTATATTACTCATGGAAATGTGAACATGTGGAGATATTTGGAGACAAGTGCCAATCATTCCCTCTATGGCTAGTTAATTAAGTTTGCTCCAAGAAGCCATAATGTAGTTATATAACCATGTTGTTCCTTTTACAAACATCTAGTCGTTTTTATTTATTTAGTGAGATGTAGTATTAAGAGGATTATTTCCTATTTCTAGTCCTATCTTTTATTTATAAGTTTTACCTATTTACCATTTTGTTGACTGAAATTATATCAAAATGTTTGTTCTTCCTTTGTGCCCTTAGAATGTTAAAAGTATTTTATATTGTAAGTAACTAAACTGTTTATTATTATTGCATAGTAGTCTTTAGTAATTTAACAAGCAAATAAAGAATATTGTTTTTATAAGTCTGCCAGTGATATACACTCATAAATACGCTCTTTATAGGTAAAAATAACTGTCATGTATATAATTTTATGGAAATAAGCAAGTCGCAATAAATTTGGTGCTTATTTTTACTGTCATAATACACCAGTCAGTAGCTACGAGACAAATAATCTAGACACAATTTGCCTAAAATTTAACCCTAGGTGTTATTAAAATAAAACAAGTTTAGAGAATCTTAGATAAATATTTATTTGGCTAAGCCAATGATTCTAAAATGCAATGTAATTTATTGCGTTTGGGCTGTATGCTTGTATACAAATGCGTCGATTCTCTTGATACTAACAACTAATTTGGTATGTACTAATAATACAAAAAATACAGATTTCTAATAAATATTTTCTACTGAAGTTTATTTGAAAATGTAAAATGTAACAGAGAGCAGTGGTTCAGGTTCATGTTTGAGGAGAATCGACGCCTATGGTAAGGTTGTGAGATTGTCACAACACGAAGCTAATTTGATTTATCGAGAACTTAAGTGTATTGCAATACATGTTAAGTTTTGTATGTACTTTGATGAAGCTAAGGATGGACAGAGCTTAATGTAGGTAATTTTGAAATTTAAGAGAGCAATAGTAATATGTGCTACATAATATGAATATTTTAGTTTTTAATTAGAAATATTTCCTGAACTCTGCATTTTATGGAATGTATGCCTCTAGAGGACATTATAGATTCAATTTTATACTTAGCAAGTAACTATTTGAGTACTGACATGCAGTCTTTTATAACCACTATTCTAGTTGTTCAAAGTATTACAATCATCAAAAGCTTTAGTAATTATAGATGTAACTGATTGTTTTTATATATTTTTGCTTTCTTAAATCTTCACAACTATCTGCTTATTACTTAAACTGTACTGTCAATAAATACATTTTGATACACAATGCACATAATTATGCAAAAGTCGTTATAAATTTACCTGCATCAGTAGTTCGTCACAAGCAATAAAGTTCATAATCTATGTATATAAACCTGAATGTTTGCTATATGATTGTGATCTAATAGTTCTTGTGCGAGAGAAAAGAACAAATAAATAGCACATACAATGAATACAGTGTTTTACTCTTATATTTTCACGTATTTACCTCCACTTTTACCTTTATAAGATAATTCATTTTTAACAAGGTGCTTACTAAACGGTAAATGATAACCTTGACAGTATGGTCAGTTCTATTTTTTTTTAAGCACATAAGTACTTATTTGTATTATAAAAAATAGTGGAGTACCAGCTCTGTGTGCTGTAATTAATTTTCAATATGAAAGTACAAAAATCGTTAACCAATAAATAAGGAATGTAAACCAACATTACTAATGCGTTTCATAATTACTTACAGTATAATGGCGAGAGAAAATGATGATTACAATGTGAGCACAACAATATGGTACATTAATTTGCGTTTAGGTCTGGTCTAATTGTTATTTAACATACTATAATTTTCTAATCTTTATATAAATATTTGATTTACAAATATGTACATATATCTTATTTAATATAGAAGTACTGAAACAATATTTTTCGCTTGTAGATTTGTTGTATAACAGATATCCTATAAATAATATGTGATTCTGCAATCTCAATCAATTCTATACTAATCATTCCAACTCTCGCCCCAGCCTTCATTCTCATCTATATTTTCATCTGGAACAAAGTTTAATTTGCTGCTTACGTTTCAGAATTTTGAGCAATATTTACAACAGCTGGCTTTTCAATTACTGGTGCCATATCAGCAAAGAAGTCGAACTCATCGGAACCTTTTTTCGAATAATCAAATTTCTGATTTTTTATGTCCAATTCAGAAATATCTACGATATTCTTTTTTGCTTGCATTGCAGCTTTTTGCAGTAATGTTGTTCTTGATTCAGATACATTTTTTGAATTTACATTTGTGTTTGAAGAATTTTTTTCATCCACAGTTTCGATGTTGACTAGTTTTCCATTTTTATTTTCTTCTTCGAAAATTGGAGAGTCTGGTTTTGTTGTCAATTGACGATTATCCCAGTCACTCCAGTCATCTTCACTATCTGCTCTCTGTTTTGTGTGTAATTCTGTTGATATAATTTCATCATGTAAAGATTCCCCACCAACAGGTGAAGGTCTTTCATTTAATGTTAAAGTCTTATCAAATGAAATTAATTCATTTCTTTCATCGCTTTCATATATCTCCTCGGAACAAGGTAGATCTCGCAAAGATTTAGTTAGATAAATACTATTTTCAGTTAGCGGACTGGCACCAGGTAGTAAAGATTTTGGTTTTGAATTAGGTCTTCCATCTGTGAAAAATTTTGATCTTTTCCCCCCTATGACAGTGTCAGCTCCTAATATTGGTACCAACTCACTTAAACATATTAATGTTGCTGATACTAAATTGTCGTCAGTGTCCTTTATCCCCAAGAGTAACTGCAACAATTAAGAGTTAAATGTTTAAATTATGTGTCATTTGATCAGCCAGGTTAAATAAAGCTGATAATAATTTTTAAAGTTTTTTTAAAAAGTTTTACATAGAGAGGAGTGGAAAGTGGGTAGGGAGGCCTTTGCCCTGCAATGGGACAATCATGGCTGAAAATAAAATAAATAAATAATGATTTCTAAAGATGTAGCATCGTATATAAAATACCCCTAACATAATCACCTCAGGAAGGATATGTTGAGACAGTTCTTCATGTGAGAAAACATGCACAAACTTTGAAAAATGTCTCAAAAGTAACATCCTTATTTGACTATCTCTCACTCCAAATAACTGCATTAGTCTGGGCTTAATGTGTTCTTTGAATACACTGAGACTAAAAAAACCTGGCACTTCACCATTAGTAATGCGATCTGGAATTTGTAAAATAAAAACATTAAATTGACTGTATTTACGAGGGGCCCTAAATAAACTTTTTAAAATACAATAATATGTATGTACAAGACAAGTATATTACCATTTTTAGGTTTAAGAATAAAAGGAATGACATCTTTTCTGGCAGTTTGGTCCAACATTGTGAGTCTAGATAGTAAAAGTCCTCCTAGTTGCTTGGCAACAGTTTCTTCATCATAACATTTTAGATTGTCTAAAATATTTGTAAAAAACTGGCACCTTTCTTCTTCTGATTTCAGAGGAAGGAAATTGAGAAATTTATATATAGAAATAAATTCATGATTGAAAAAGTTATGTTGTAACAGTTCTGATAAATTGGGTCTTTTGGCAGGATTTTGATGTTGTAAGCAATCTCTACAGTATTTCTTGAATTCCTTTAAATGTGGCACTTCATCTGAAAGTAAAAAACAGATATCAAAGTATTACTTGTAAAACAAATAGTGAGGATTGAATTTGAATTAAACACATACCATCTTTGCATTCTTTAAAAACATCATCCACTAATACTGCAAATGCATATTGGTCCACTTTAGTAGTAATCTCATATGAATCTTCATTGGGATCAACTGCTTTGTCATACCTAGGGGGATAAAATTCATAAAAAAAATTGCTTCATGCATTCAAAAGTAAAACACTATTATCTAGCATTAAACACTTATCTGAGTTACCTTGGTTTTTTATATGATATCTAAAAGATTATCAAGAAACTAAAGTTTAAAGTATACATATAAATAAGGTTATGTTAATAATAAATGGTACCTGTGAATCCTTGCATGTCTCAAATAAGCTGCTGTTAGTTCAGAAAAGGGGCACAGGTACTGCAGTCCTCCCAGCTTCCATTGACCATCTCCAGTAACATATATTGCTGACACACTAACATTGTTGTGAGACATACCAGCCTAGGCAGAGAAAGAGAACATAATATATATCCAATCCTATTGAATCAAACAGTCTGACACAGATCACTATATTAAATCTGAATATTCTTCAACATAGAAAGCACTTACTTGTTCATGAATAAACACCAAAGCTCTCAAGATATTGTTGAGTCCTATGCATATTTGGAGAGGTGTTAAGGATGGAAGGATATGTGACAATGGCTGCACATACTCTGTAGCTAAGTGCAGAGTAGAACGCTGTTGCCAAGCCGAGATATACCGAACAATGCACGGATGACGGTACTTTAGAAGATTCTAAAAAACACATTTAAGATTTGTAAATACGAAACAAGCCATAGATATAAAATTAACACAACATGATTACATACGTTTGAAAATTTTTCCAGTGGTGTTGATATCGACCACAGAGGACCAACTGCTGCCTCTCCCTTGAAAACTGAAACTGATCCATCGCCTTTCAGGCTGAAATATCTGCAGCTATCATTAATTGTGGCCTGATAGTGGCACCAAAAATCGGTTACCTCTATAGCCTTCTCTTCAATTTCTAGGCCACTTAACTGTGAACTCTCGTTACCCATCATTTAGGATTTTAGTTGCTTAATCACGCATTTATATCATTTCAATTTTTAATTATTAAAAGGAAAACTTGTATCAACAAAATGTTCAACGTGACATTCCGAAACTTTGTTGAATACTGTGACAGCTGATTATCTGTCAATCTGTCATTGACATGTCAAGAATTGAGTTCATTTCTAGTCTAGAGCTCCATAAACTTATTATACTCTTTGGTCTAGAGCCTCTTCACAATAGCATTTGTTCAGCGTAGGCTTTCGTTAAACGTAGGTTAGACTAGAAATATAATATTTGGTCTGCTTATTGTTACATTGTGGTAAAATTCAACTAGCTAATTTGTTTTGGTATATCTGTATTTGAGGCCTATGTCCAGCTGTGGACGAATACGGGCTGTTGATGATAATGATGATATCTGTATTTGTATATGACTGCTTTGCTTAGGGTTTTCAGGTTTGACTTCCAGGTCGGGCAAAGAATTACTGAGTTTTTTAAATAAATCTCAGCAGTAACACGGAGTTTGGCGGTGTATGGCAATAGGCTCAGCCCCATGGGAGTCATAACACAAATAGTGAAAAGTGCGTTTTTTGTTTTATTTTACGGTACATTTTACGGTAGCATTAAGTGCCGTAATGTGCACCTCTGCCTACCCCTTCAGGGATAAAAAGGCGTGATGTTATGTTATGTATTGTATATTTCAATTTGAGTATTTGTCACAATTGTCATTGTCAAATATTAATGTCAAAGTCAAACGTCTACATAATTTTTAGGTGCTGTTATTGGCAAAAATGGCTTCGAATTTATTAAAAAAAGCCATCTTTTCCAACCCTGTCTCTGTGAGAAAGACCCTTGGAATATTCTGCAATGCTACACGAAACCGTAAGGCTTATGACCATTGATATTAAATCGCTCACTGTTTTTATTTCTAGTGTTATGATTGTTACGTCATTTCATTTTAGATTGGAACTATCAATACATGCCCGGTCCATACCCGAAGACTCTAGAGGCGCGTGAGGCTGCGGCCAAGAAATATGGCATGACCATTGAGGAGTACCAACCTTACCCCGAACATATGGGCTATGGTGATTACCCGAAGTTACCTGATATTGGAGAGGACTCAAGGGACCCACACTACCCTTATGATAATCCTGAGTTAAAGAGAAACTTTAACGAACCTGTAAGCTTACTATATTTTACTATAAATAATAATTCTAATGACAATCCCACATGACGAGAATCTTGTGAAAGCTGAAAAAGATAAAGCAACTAAATATCTTGATTTAGCTCATGAGATTGTCGACATATGAGATGTGGATTCAGCAGTCATTGTACCGATAGTCGTATCTGCTAATGGCCTCATTGCTAAAAGCCTCGATCAACATCTGAGTAGGCTAGCGTTAGATGGTTGGGTCAAGGGCCTGATGCAGAAAGCAGTACTTCTGGACACGCCACATATTGTCCGGAAATTCCTTTCTCTGGAGCCTGACCACCGGTAGCTTGGATTTCTCCCGTTACTGGTGGGCTTGCTTTTTATATTTTAAATTTTTATATATAATCAAATATTTAAAAATGTATAAATCAAGTAAAGAAATAAATAAAGGAAATAATTCTAATGAAATTATAAAATTTATATTGAACATTTATATTCTAACCTAATGCTAGATGAATATTAGAACAGAGTTGGAGGATGGACTATTTGGGTAGGTAAAACATACAATATAGTTGAGACCCGTAGACAATTCTTCAATTCCTTAATGCAGGAATAACATTTTGTTTTAGTAAAATGTAATTGTGAAATAATTTGTATCTTTCCAGATGCATGCACGAATGGAAATATTTGGTGGGGACCGTTATGACCCTTCAATGAAACGCAGGTTCTCAGTACTCTACCAAGCAATCTGGTTCTTTGGTGTGGTCGGAGGATCTTTTGCATTGTACACGTTTTTGGAAGATTATAAGGTTGGCAGGCCTGTCACTGCCAAGCAGTACCCAGCTAACGGACCTCACTATTCATTTTCAAGCAACTAAACATCTATAAAATAGTTGTTTGCTATTTAGAATTATAATTTATTAGTCTCAATAAAGCAATTTGAGTTTTAAGTTATATCTTTTATTATTTGCTGTCTTGAACCATTGGAGAAGGATCTATCATATCTGTGTGGTTTTAGACATGAATTCCACTATTATCTTTGCTTTAAGCTAGGGCTCCTTTCTGTGTGCAAAGGTCACTGCCTCTGAATCAGCACTTTTTGAATAGGGATCCTGTTAAACTAAGGCAAGTTCAGAAGGAGCCACTGTGTCCATCAGAAAACTGTTCTGTGTTCACTGGAATCACATGTGTTTTAGTAGAAGTAGGTAATAGCCCTGGTTGTAAAGGGAAAATGTACAACATACATTAATTGAGAAAAAAGGAATATTAATTTATTTTAGTTTAATCATACAAACATAGATTTCACTTATAAATACTAGTAAAATATTCATCTTCCAAATCATAGAGATCGGCTGCAATATCATCTCGGAGTGACATTAGTTTTTGATCACATTCCTGTTGCTTTGTGCGAAATAGTTTGGAGTTTTGTGTTATAGCTTCATTTACTGATGGAAAATCATTTAGTATTAAGTATTGTTTGATATCTGACACCAACTTCATTAAGGATTCACCAGCTCTCACTGAAAAAAAAAAAACAAATAATAAATATCTTTAGTGAAAACATTGTATGTTTTTCACAAAATTCATTGTCTGATCTCTAAAGAATTGAGTTAGATTGTAAAAGAAAACCTTACCAATATTAGCTGCCCGGACCTGCATTTCAAATGTGTCTTGTTCAATTTGTGTCATTCTATTGAGCTGGGTTTCATTTTCAAGTTTTGCAAGCTTGATGATCTCTAAACAGCAAACATGACATTATTATTCAAACATATTTTATTTTTGCAATAAGAGATCATCTTGTACATTATCTTAGTAGTGCAAGCTAATTTTTTCCCACTTCACATCAAGTTATTACAAAAACGGAACACCATTGGTCAATAAATAACAAAAAACACATATTTTTCCATTTGAACATAGAAAATAATACCACGAAAGGAATCGATTAATTATTTACCTTCAAAATTTTCTAACATGCTTTTAACATCTTCCTTTAATCTTGTTGTGTAGGATTTAAGCAGGGCTTCTTTATTTTGTGGCAAATTTCTTTGCATTTTGTTTGTTAATATAAATAAAGATTCAAATCGAGTCACTATTTCACTAAATTGTTTTGTTACACGATCAATCAATCAATGAATGAATTTGACAATGATGAGTGACATTTAATGTCAAATGTCATTACAGCGTTATGTTAGTGCTGCGGAATTTGTTTTTTTCCGATACATTTTATTGTCGATGGGTTTTCACTGTTCAATAATGTTTTAGTTTTCAGATCTAAAAAGATGACTTTAAATCTAAGCGCCCTTCTTAAAATCAGTTACGTTATATAGATACCATACTATGCTATGAACTATGTAATAGGAAGCAAGCCAAATGCCATTCACCAAAACCGGGGTAGAGAGTAAAGTAATACCCGCACCGGGTACAATATCAGATGTCATGCTGCTATTTTCAAAAACTGACAAAAAGTACAATAATTCTATGGGAATATCCAATTCGGAGCCGCAGAGAACCTAACGGGTTACCGGGACTCCGGTTCGAAGTGCAGGAGTAGGAACGGTGTGGTTTTTAGTCAGTAAGAGTCAGATACTCCCACCTCACTCAGGCGTGAGAAGTCATTAGATGAATTTTCCTTCTTAAAAAAATGGGTATATTAGGTAAGTGAGTAAGTTAAGTATAAAATTAGTAAGTATCAAAGAGATTGATAACTATAGGGGAACCAAAGAGTATAATAAGTATAGGGGAAAGGGGAACCCGATCCGATGTGGTTTGCAATCTATGTATTAATTTATGTGGATTGTAATTCAAATGGAATTATGAGGAAGATAACATTTGTTATATGGTACTTACTTAAAACTTAGAGATTCTTTAAAATAAAACACAAATGTAGGATACATGAAATTAAATGCCTGCAAGTTTTGTTTTTATTATTTTGATTGTTTAGAAAATCTGGCATATTCTTTTAGACGAAGAGCGTTAATATTGATAAATCCAGTGCTATCTTCAGGTGAGAATCCTCCAGCAATATCCATTGATACGAGATCCTTATTGTATAAACTTGCTGAGCTTTTTCTTGCTAATATAGTCACTGCAATCAAACATTGACAGTAAGTGTAAAAAACGATTCGATTCACAGTAAAAAATTCAAATAAGAAAATAAGTAGGGGTTTAGTAACTGTATGTTTGGAAATCTTGTATAACTAACTTACCATTTCCCCTATAAATTTGAACGGTGACCATTCCGTTCACAGTTTCTTGTGACAATTCCAAACATTTTCGCGTGTAAGTGGCTTCAGGAGAAAACCAAAATCCATTGTAAACAAAATCAGCCATTTTGTCTTGCAAGTATTTTTTTACTCTGAAAGTTTCGTAAAATCTTAATATAAGTAATTTAATTATTTATTATTTAGAGAAAACATATGAGACGAGATTTACCTCAGCACTTCTCTATCGAGAGCATAGGCCTCCAGATCGACATGGGCCACATGGAGGATTGTTCCTGCCGGCGTTTCGTATAATCCTCGGGACTGCAAAATTAGTAAATTGTATTCCGTTATTTTTTTACTGTATCAATTTTGTATAGTAGGTAGGTAGGTACCCATCTAATAAAAATATTTGCATCGGTAAGCGAACATTGTTTAACTATTCGTATTATAATACGCTGATGTGTTACCTTCAAACCAAGGAATCGGTTTTCAACGATGTCAATGCGACCCACTCCATGTTGACCACCCAACTTGTTCAGGGTTTGTACTATGGCTAGGGGATCAGTCAACACAAGAGACTTTTCATGGCCACTGGGGATGCGAACGGATACTGGAAGTCCTGTTGAATACACAAATAAATACAATTTAATTAACGTTTGTTGTGAACAGATTCTCTGAAGTTATTTTAAAAATAATTTACCTTTTTCAAAATTGATATCAATCACACTTGGATAGTCTTCAGCCTGCTTCAAGTCGCGCGTAATTTTGAAAATACCACTGGGCGGTATTGCACCAGGATCTTCTAGGACGCCAGATTCATAACTAAATTAAAAAACATAAACAACATTTTGATTACATAGGTAGATTAGAGCAACTTCCACTATACTTATAGAAGGTATATTTTGCTTTTGCTACTGGTGCTTAGCTTACCTAATATGCATAATGTTTTCATCAGTTGACCAGGGTTCTTTAGGAGTTGCTGATACAGGAATGTTTTCCTGTTTTGCGAATTCAATAAGGTCAATTCGCCCTTGAAATCTTTCGAAGAATTCTGGAAGCCTCCAAGGAGCTATTACCTAAGAAAAATATTATTTTGAAACATATACTGTTTGATTTTGACGATCTTTATAAGTTAAATTAATTTTCCTTTGCTGTGCTTACCTTTCCTTCAGGCCATAATGAATAAACACTCAATTCAAATCGGACTTGATCATTGCCTTTGCCAGTAGCACCATGAGAAATGTACTTGGCTCCTAGTTTTTTAGCAGCGTTGACTAAGCCAACGGAGATGCAGGGTCGCGCTAGAGAGGTTCCCAAATAATAACGATTTTCGTAAACCAGACCCATCTGCACAGCCGGCAACATGTAGTTGGATATGAATTCTTTACGAAGATCTTCAACGATCACCTAAAAAAATAAAGACGTTAATCACAAAGGTAAATAATCATTACAAAAAAATAAACGAAAGACATATTTTCGTAGGTAGGTACTAGGTATGTGCACCATTAAGTACTCACGTCTTTAGCTCCTATACCCAAAGCCTTTTCCCTGGCTTTTTTGAAATCTTCATTTTGACCGACATCGGCCATATAACATACCACATCGTAATTTTTCTGGATTAACCTGAGAATTAAGGGATTATTTATTTAATAATTAGGTATTATTAACTGCTATTACTTAGTCCTGCTAAAGAACGCAGGTTGCGAAACGATTACTGTTTTTAGAACCAAGTGATTTACTAAACCTAGGTTTAGGTGCTTAGTTAATTTAGAGATATTTTTCATGCTTACCATTTTAGAATGCAGCTGGTATCCAAACCGCCAGAATAAGCCAATATTACGAGATCTTTCGCCATGTCGTTTTTGAAACGATATCACTTGTTGACTGGTGTCTATAATTTGAAAGCGACGATGAACTGTCGCACTTTTCATCGATAACCCTGAGGTTAACATAATAGTGAAGTCTCTCATTGTTGATAGACATACCAGACGCACGCTTAGATAAGTTATAAATATAATTGTTAATTAAAACGTCACAGCTTGCGATGTTACCAACATTTCTATCTACTGCTAACACGTTGGACGCCATAGACATAGGGGATAATGAATGGACATTATCAAAGAGACATCCTAATTATATGACTTTCGTTGTTCACGATCCAAGAATCGAACGTTTACTTTCGTATTTGACAGCTTCGCACTTTTTTTACTAAAAACCTCATTGTTTCTTATTCGTACCTATCATTGAACACCTACACCTACTATCCTATCCTGACGATACAAGAGCATGTGATTTGTCGTGAAAGAGAGCTATGCTTCGAATGATCAGACAGTCCAGGGTATACCGAGGTTGGGCGATAATTACGGCCTTACAGAAAACCGGTGTGTTTCGCTCTAGGAACTTATACCTAATCGTATTTGATCATTGGTTTCGCTCTACAAAATAGTAGACAAAGTACAGATGAAACTTATTATTCATTAGTATATCTACATCACTCAAGACTTTGAGAGTAGGTATTCTCAATCAAATAACAACAAACGCGATAACCTGCGGATAATATTCCAAAGACTGTTAGTCACATGATTGATTGTTTTATTTTTAAATAGTATAATAGTTATTTGCTACCCAGGTTTAATGATCCGCTTGAATGCCCGTATAGAAGACACAATGACTGCCTCGTTGGCCGAGTGGTCGCAAGTGCGACTGCCGGCCTCGGGTTCGATTCCCGGGTCGGAAAAGTACAGAGTTTTAAAAAAATCTCAGTGGTAGTACGAAGTCTGGAATTGTGCCCTTTTTTTAAGGGTGGAAAATCATCGAACGACTGCTTCCGCCTGGGTGAGGCGGAAGGGAGTGTCAGACTCTTACTGACTAAAAACCACCCCGTTCCTTCTCCTGCACGTCGAGCCGGAGCCCCGGTTACCCGTTAGGTTCTCCGCGACTCCGAATCGGCATCGGCCCTATTGGCCCTATCGGCCATCTGTGGTGGTCTGATGGCTCTTTGAGGCGCGCGCGGAACGCGACGCGCCGTACGCTGGAATTGTGCCCTAGGCTCACTCCCTATTACACGGGACTCATAACATAAATAGTGAAAAGTGGGTAATTGTACAGTGGCATTAAGTGTCGTAATGTGCACCTCTGCCTACCCCTTCCGGAATGAAAGGTGTGATTATTATGTAGAAAATACATTGTCTCGCGTGGATCTACGTTTAGACACAAGATGGGTTAATAGATAGATACTGTTTTCAATTTATATTATGCTAACCCTAGCAACTTAACGCACCACCCTGCCTTATTGAAGGAATTACTGTGTGTTCCGGACGAGTAGGTACGTGGGGCGTAGGCGGCGGCCGCGGCTACTGGTGGTACCATGCACACGCACGAACCTCTTGCAGAAGGCACCAATGACGCGAGCGTTGCACGTATTGAAAGCAATAGCGGATAGTATGGATATACATGTATTCTCGTGTACACTCAACGAGTTCACAAGGGTAGCATATAAGGCTGTTGTTAATAATAACTAAGTTCCTAGGATTTGTACTTTATTATTTGATTCTATTTATATAATTTATTTTGATAGTACGTACATAGATTTTAAAAATATATTTGTTGTTACTAAAGATACGTTTACTAGGGATAATTTTTTTTTTATCTTTATTTAATTACAGGGTTTTTTCTTAAAAGAAAACGTCACCCCGATTATTGAGTACAAAAATAACAAAAAGAACACTTATACTTAGATTTAGTGTAAATGTATTAGCCTGTAAGTTTAATTAATGTTCTTTGCTTATGTTCTTTTGTTTTTCTTTGTATAAGTTATTTTACGATTAATGAGGGATTATGTGTAATAGTTAATGTTGATAAGGTTATAGTAGTTTTTAAGTTTACTTATTATATGTAACTGCATTTTATTGCATTAGGTGGCCTGTGATGATAATTGTAATATTTAAATATAAATAAATAAACATCATAAGAGGTTCTTATAAAGGAGACGGTAGACATTTATGAAATAAAACAAGTATTATTCAATAATGATTAAATAATTTAATGAAATTGTTAACAATTAAATACTGATATTTATGATTTGACTGGCTAGTAACACGAATACTTCCTACATAATTGCACAATCCTTCATTAACACACAATTTATGAAAATTTATAGATTACATATTTTATAATAGCCAGATTAAGATGAGACCAACATACACGTTTGATATTATTTCAACAGTGAACTATATTTCATTATATTGAATGACGTTGTGATCGTAATACCTATCTAGAACATTCTACACGATATCTTAGTTTAAAATTGTAAATCACCAATACGTTAAACGTACCTAACTTAGTACAGACGATGTAAGAGGTAAATACTAAATAATTTCAAGAGTAAAAGATTGTCTATATTAGACTATATGACGACTATATTAGAGGAAGTTTGGAATGTCAACGTAACGGTTCTTATAATGAATAGCAAACACGCAGCATAATATCATAGTACAATAGTTGAATAAGTCTAGTGTCGTGAACTACATCAAGTCGACCCGACCGAGTGCCATCGACCGTAGTGCGCTGAACAGAGTAATGAAAGGTGCGCTTTTTGAATAACAGAGTTCTCCTCACAAATTATCTCTACAGTAATACTTGTAAGATTCTAGCATTTGGCATTAAATAAACTGCACAACGGTATTTGGAAGCGAATTTTACAACTAGTAAACACACACATGATAAAAGACATTGTACTCACTATAATTTAGTAGACAATTTATCTTTAAAACTAAGTCTATACTTTCAAAATATTATCTCGATAGAAATTTTAATGTACCATAGTTTAACAATAGCATGTTGTCTGAATCAGTCGATATTAATATTACGCAAAACCATGCCAAGTAATGTTTAACATTCCTATCAACAAAATAATACAATTGAAAACGCTTACAAACTAATAATTCCAATATTGATATAATTACTTTTAAATAAATGTCAACAATATAAATATTTTGATCATTCTGCTATACAACAAAACGTAATATGAAAGATAAAACATAATTATTAATAAAGCACTTTTGCACTCTGATCTTAAATTTTAAAATATACTAAGTTATTTATAGTACACACGATTTGAATTCAGAAACAACCACTGACTGTGTCAGACGGTAGTGCTTGTAAGTAGAAGCGGTAATAAAGTAAAATTGGCCCTTAAAATAAATTAAGTTTTGCCATAAACAGGAGCATAATCACTATATGCTGATATCACAATAAAAAGGGTCGAAGTATTGCAACACTGCAAATTTTATGTAATACATACATAAATTGATGTGTTTCAATGTAATGGGCCTAGACAAATCGCTAGCTTCGACAACTCAAAACAAGTTAGGCATTCACTTGATGAATTTCTGCAATGTAATAGTCGGCTTCTCAAGCATTCTCGATTTAGGCGGTTAGAGAGCTGAGATCTGACAGGAAGTTGTCAGGAGTCAGTATGTGGGACGAGCCGATGATCACTTCCCAGTTCTTAAGCGCAGCTGTTACCTCGTACGCGCAGCGAATTTCAGAGAAGCAGACGCCTGGAACATATAAAGTTGTAGACATCTGTCGGCTTCCCGAAGGTTACGCAAAAGTTACAAATTAAAAATCATTATTAACATCATAATTCGGATTATGATCCTATTGACTATAGGAGAGAGCTTATATTAAAGTTTTGTTTCCTACCTCCAACAACGAAGACAATCAGTCGCGGCACGTTCTTGATAGTCTGCTGCGCCTTGTCCTTATGCCAGTGTCCGTAACGCACGCTGCAATCAAACAAATATAAATATAGTAGTTTTCCAGAGATATAAAGTAATGACACACTAAAATTTCTATGAATTGAAATAAAGAAGAGTATGACATATTTGGTAGTTTACCTAGTTGGTGCCTGGTATCCTGAAGTTTGGGCGCGTCCTGCAAGAATGGGAAGTGACGTTGATCCAGCTTATCCTCAATGGCGTCTTCCATGATATCCTGAAAGAAGGGCAGGTGTATAGAGATCGAATTACTTATATTTTAGGTCATATTGAATTATACAAGTTTAGTGCAGTTGTGCAACTAACCTTGATCACAGGTGTCCATCTTGACATTTGGTAAGTTTGCTCAGTGATCCTCTCCTTCCTTGGTACTTGATACTGCTTCTTCCTGTTGCCCTATGAAATCAAAACAAAAGGTGTTTCGTTTTATGGTTACCACTGAATTCCCTAGCAAATTTGATAGAATTTAAAGAAACTTAAACACATGTAGTTACTTACATCAACCACGACATTGAGTCCCAAATTGGCAAGGTTAAGTAGGGTTTGCTTATCAGAGGGTTCCAGTTGCGCATGCGTCACCAGCTTATTCAAGTTCTCTTCAGAGATGCCATTTTTGGACATGATGTATAGTGCGATGATACGCATCTTGTTGAAGTTGATCACTGCCTGTAATGCGAAAAACATTTTAATTCGTATTTTCATGTTTCAATAGTTTTACAGTGAGTGCAACTGAGAAATTCTAAATTAATTGTTTTTTGGAGGAAAGCTCTACTAGTTTCAAGTAACATGGGGACTCATAACCACGTTTAGTATGCACTGCTTTTGTTACGTCGAAACTAGTAGTTTTCTCTCCAATAACTTACAGGAAAGTATATTTCAATAAATTCATGTTGGTCTACAAAGTACACTTTTCTGACTAAAAAAAAGGCTCATATTGTTTGGAGATTGAAGACATAACAAGTTGTGATAAATACCTGATCAAGAAGCACAGGTACAATGCTCCTCATGTGATCTTTGATCTTCTCGCCCTCAGCATCAGTGCCCATTGCAAGATCCTGTATTCAGAAAAAAAAAACAATTTGAAATACTTCCAAAAATTTTTTTTATCAAAATTTGGTATGCGGTATGAATAAAAAATCTCTCAGAAAATAACTTTAAGGAAATAAAGATCTATGTCAAGCGTTTAAATATTGTCTTAGCTTTATTTCAATTTCATTGGTGTGTGTACAGAAAACTGTCCTGATTTGTCACATATACTAAGGATAACTGGCAGAAATTATCGGGTTTTTAGTTATTTACCTGTTCGACTTTGCAAAGTTTGTCGACGTAGCCTTGGTAGGCCTTCATGCAGTCTTCAGCGAGGCGAAGATGTGTAGCGTACTTGGACAGCTCCTTTTGGTACTGAGGCATTTTCTTGATCATCTGGGAGAGATCGCGCATTGACTGCTTGTCTCCTGTGCGCCATTTAAATGTATTAATATTGTAAGACTATAATGCAGGTCTACTGGACATGATGATAATTATATATAATTGATGATTCATTTTAATATTAAAGACATCGGGGTATTGAAGAGTCTTATGGTCAATTTGGTGAATCTGACAAGGTATCTGATAACTTAGTCTAGTCATTTTATAACTTTCTGTCATTTTATAACTTTCTGTATCTTATTTTTTACAGTTACCTCCACCCATGCGTTTAGATTCAGTGAACTTCTTTAAGTTCTTGGTGACAGATGTGGATACAACAGCAATATGCTGGTGTCGCAGTTCTACCCACAGCTCATCGTTCTCATCCAGTAGTACTTCCTTCATGTTTCCAGACGAGTCATATCTGAGAGAAAATAAACCATATTATATGAATATTACATGCATTCGAAAAAATATTATTATAATATTTATCCTGGTTAGTGTCACTATTATGATTTATGATGTACTTCACATATGTAGTGTATATTGATGTTCTACTCACTTGTAGACATCATTCTCAATCGGCAAGAGATCGTATGCCATGGCCTGAAGAGTCAGCTCATGCAGTAAAGGCGACACGCAGTCAAAACCGCGGTCAATGACCAGCAACTGAGAGCGAGCCTTCTCTGGTCCCTCGCCCATCGTCGGCTCGTCGGCCTGTAGACAAAAACATTTTACTGTAGTATCTATAGTTAGGTACATTGCACAATGCTACATTCTTTAGCTTACTTAGTTTAGGCAAGTCTTATATCTTGTAAACCAAATGTTAGGTAATTAATAGAAACAGATTTTATTCTGATAGATTGAAGAACAAAATGTTTTAATTTGATTACCTTGTATGCATCAAGCTTCTGTTGGATCAGCTGAGCGAGTTCGACATTGCGTTCCCAGTCACTGTAATAGAATAATAACATTTAGTTATAGCAGTTACGACCTTACTAACTTACTAATAGTGTCCAATACAATTTGCTAATTACCTGCGGTAACGAACTGAGGGGTACTCTCCGAGAGTAGCGCAGAGGGTGGCGATCTGCTCGGCAATGCGCTCCATGTTGGCATTGCGAGTCTGAGCCAGTGCTGGGTTGTACATGCACTGGAATGTCTCAGGGGAATCCAGGGAGAACACCTAACAACACAAAAATGTCTATAAAAATATCAATTACTTGAAAAATTCAGTACATTATCTATAATTTTGTCCTATTGACACTTGAAATTGTATTGAATACTTCTACAGTATTGTGATGTCACATTTTTGATTGGTTAAGTCATCCTTACTAACCTGGCTCTCATAAGGCAAGAAAGCAATGTTGATTTCCTTCAAAGTTTTAATTTTTCTTGCTGCAGATGACTTGCAGAGTTCATTAAACAATTCCTCAGGGCATACTAATTAGTGGCAGCGTGTAACAATTATAACAATCATTAGTATTAAGGTAGAACATAGTCTTTTGTTAAACTAAAGTAGAATTTAACACAAAAAATGATTTTATCATTTATGTTATTGCTCATATTTCTTAAGTGATGTCATACTTTAAGTGAATGTGAGTCATGCATGCATACATTGATTAGATTTCGTTGCTGTAAGAAATTCTACTTTAGCAAGATCAGTTCTCCCTTCCGAAGAAACAATAAAATTTGACAAACCTGTTGTTCATAAGGTATAAAAGCAATGTTGATTTCCTTTAATGTTTTGATATATTTAGCTACAGGACTACGAGATAATTCGTCAAATCGTGCATCGGGACAAGCTGTAAAATAAAAAGTAAATTGCAAATAAAAGATAAAGCAAAAGAATGAGAAACTGGACTAGCAATACAAAGAAAGATGAAGTTTTATAAATTTTTTAGTCTACTGCGCCTTGATTATGTAAAGTACAACTTACCTTCAGTAAAGAAGACATGGGCAGCCCTGTACATGATGCGATTTCCCACTGAGAAGTCATTGATGAGAGCATGGACTGACTTCTCAGATGGAGTGATGAGGTAGATGCCATCCATGGTGCATAATGGTTCCCTCTTCTTGTGGATGTCTTCCACCACTAAATTGGTATGAATTATGTTCTCATTAGTTTAGTTGTTAATTTTGTAGCATTAGAAGTGAAGGTGACTGCCTCGTTGGCCCAGTGGTTGCAAGTGCGACTGCCAGGCAAGGGTCCCGTGTTTGATTCCCGGGTCAGGCGAATTATTTGGGTTTTATAAAATCTTAGTAGTAGCACAGAGTCTGAAATTGTGCCCAGTATATGGCAATAGGATCACCCCCTATTACATGGGACTCATAACTTAAATAGTGAAAAGTGGGTGTTACATCATACAGTGGCATTAAGTGCCGAAATGTGCACCTCTGCCTATCCCTGGGATAAAAGGCGTGATGTTATGTTATGATGTTATAAAGGTTAAACGGAACTAGGGAAGTTGGTTGGACTAAAATATTGTTGGAAACTACAAGATAACAACTGATTGAAATGAAGATTTTGAATTATGGCCTAATACATAAAAACTATTTTTGAACAAATTACATGATAACACCATAGATGGTCTGAAAAATAATGAAAAAAGGTATAGTTAAATTAGCTGGTGTCATATAGCTTTAAAAGTACTTACGTGTGATGCCTTCGGCAGAGATGTCGTGCATTTTGCAGCATGCTGACACCATGCGCATGGACAACTGGTCGACCACTAGGACTCGCCATTCTATTTTATCTTTTCCTTTTGACCGATACCGGATCACCTCATTCATAATCTCTGTAAAAAGAATATTCCACAATTTAATTGAAAGGAATAGGTATAGAGACAGTTTGATGGATAATTTATTTTATTATTTCGAAAGCTATTGTATAATTTTCAAAATAGTATTTCAGATTTGTCAAATTATTGGACTCATTTACCATTCCCATTAGACTCATTCCTATTAAACTACTGTAGTGATGTAACATGTTAAAGTTTTATGCAAAAAGCAAAGGAAAAACCTTGATTTTATTTTATTTAGTAGAACCATTTTTGACTGCCTCGTTGGCCGAGTTGTCTCAGGTGCGACTGCCGGGCAAGGGGTCTCGGGTTCGATTCCCGGGTCGGGCAAAGTACTACAGGGTTTTTAAAAAATTCTCAGTAGTAGCACGGAGTCTGGAATTGTGCCCGGTATATGGCAATAGGCTCACCCCCTATTACATGGGACCCATAGCATAAATAGTGAAAAGTGGGTGTTACATTGTACAGTGGCATAATGTGCACCTCTGCCTACCCCTTCGGGGATAAAAGGCGTGATGTTATGTTATGTTTTACTCCAGATACACAATTCAACATAAACTTTCAATCAATTACTGTTTGACTAAAAGTTAGATGGAATTGCATCATTCAACATTTTTGAGTGGTTGGTAACATTCTGATTAGGGTCAGTTAGGATTTCACCGATTTTTTATGGTTCATCACAATTTCAAATTGCATTAGACAGATAACAGACTAATGCAATCAATTGGCAATGGGATTTCTGAAAACAAAGGGCACGGGTCTGAAGGATCGTTTCATGAGTTCATGACGTATGTAGCACCCCACGCCCCACCCCCTTAGCTGAAGTGACACAAGAAAATCAATAATCCGCGCGATACGTTTACTGCCCTTTCACGTAACTTCCTTACACAAAATGCTTTCTCTATTCGATTCCACATTGTATCTAAGCTTTGTTTTGGTCATTTTTACAAAACATTCTTCGTCTTCCAATAGAATTCTAACAAATCTATAGAAATCCTTTGTTTACATCACGATAACTTGAACCGAACCGTATACTTAAATGTAGGTTGTTAGTCTCACTCCTATGGAATTTCAGATAAAAACACCAAAATAATTCAACTAAAACACATAAAACTATTAGTCATCGATAGGTTGATATCTGTTGATAGAAACAAATAATAGGAAATATTAACAATTCAACGAAAAAAATGTATCATAAGACACATCATTAATTTCTACTTTAAAATAAAATATATTTAAAGTATTTGAATGCTCTAAATATAGCTAAAAATATATTTTTTTAACTCACTTTGCCCGACAAGTGCTTTGAGAGCCATGTTGAACCGTAGACTAAAGAGCTGTATGAGAACTGTCGAAGAAGTTGAAAATTTGCGAGCCCTGTTACACGAACAAAATAATTATTTGACATTTACAAATCAAGTTACAAAATATATTAAAATAGGTCTGGACATGTTTTTGTTGTAATATTTAGTATCGACGTTATAAGACACTACGTATTATAATACAAAGAAGGGATTTATTCTCGTTAAAAATCCAATTTTTGTGTAATGATGTCCATGTCAGGTTATTGTGTCAGTCAGTCAGTCTGATGTTGTCTATGAAACAATATGTCAAGCGGTTTCAACTTTCAAGCCTAAGGAAATAAACGAATTCTTCCTTCTGTTCCTAAACCCATATAATTATTGCAATAAAATGAAGAGTAAGATGAAGTCTTATAATTATTAAGATTAAAAATTGGTAATATTTCCTATAATAATATGCATTTACCAAAACATGGATAACCATTATAAGCTTTCTACACTTTAAGATGCGCGCGCATTTGATAACATGAATGATAAGAAGGGCGGGTCAATAAAGAAGCGATAGAGACACAATATATTGCTATTTCACTCTTCCGTAGCAGAATAGAGCGGAAAACTGACTAGAATAATCTAGAATCGGCAATTCAGTTTTTTGTGTACTGGTGTTGGATGTGGGTGTGTTGTCGGTTAGCGAATTAGTGTAATTATCACGTGCGCGAAAATTTTTTACATCTATAACTTATTTAGGATACAGAAACGGTACCACAGTTAAGGTAAATATTAGGTAAAAGTAATAATGTTGATTTAATTGATATTGAATGTCTAACCGAGCATAATTTAAAGAAAATAAATAAGTTAATGGAAAACTATGAAACTACCCTCAACTTTTACATGCTTGTAATTAAAAAAAATAATGAATGTAGAGGAATTTAATAAAATCATGTTGTTTATTGTTTTAATTTTAATAAACAAATTCATATTCAAGGTAGACAAAATTATATAAATATATTATTTATTTTGAAGACTTATATATTCTTTATTAACACAATATTCTTTTATTTTTATTTAAATGCCGAATAAATTTATTTGAACAACTAGGGCAATTCGAATAGGAACGTCGTTTTTTTAATAAATTAAAAATATAAAATCACCTCGCACCGTGATAAAATAGACTTCGAATGTGCATAGCTCAAGTAGCTGAGGCTAGAGGCATTAAAATTTTATCTTATTGTACCGCTGCTATTTCCAATGATTAACATAGTTCTCTTTTTATCGGCAGCTGGTGAAAGTGTTGTGTAGTCGAGGAGTCCAGTGCTTGAAGCGCTTGATCAGCCACGCTGTGTACAGTGAAATGTAAAGCGATGTATGTTGGACTTGTATCAGTGTTTGTTGTTGAAAAGTGATTGTGTACAAGATGAGGAACGATGATCTGTTGATGGTGATCTCGTACCCCTGCCGCGCTGAGGGCTGGCTCGACCGATGTGGTAAGTCCTACTATTCCTACCGCCAATTAAATACAACAATGTTCTACGTGTATGTACAAAGTTTACGTTCAGTAACGCCTGCTATTTTTACCGTGAAATTATTCGCAAGTTATTTGGGGCGCTTTACGTAAGTGCTCAATCAGTGACATGTATCATGTATGCAAGTAAGGTCGCGTGCATTGCCAACAATCCCGTGTAATAGCGTATTTTTGTTGTTGCGTTTTATAAACAAAATGATTATTATGTTGTTCTGAATCTTCAAAACACGATAATTATTAAAAAAAAACTGAAAACCGTAAGCAGTACAGGTGAATTTAATTGTAGTGTACGTATCCCTGTATAAATTAAAATATCATTAGAGACATCGTGTAATATTTATAAGAGAGAGTAGTGAAAGAGAGTTGTAGATGATGATAGTTCCACTTTACGATGTTGGCTCTGGAGCGACATGAAGGTTTCCCTTATCTCTTAGTACCTGAGTACTTACCTACTTAGTGTGTAAACATCAGCCCATAAAGCTACCCGAAACTGATAAAATTCACTAATGTATGTATTTTCACAATTTTCGTAGTGCGTAACTTATGTTGAATACCTATCTATTAAATAATAAATACTAGCTTCTGCCCGCGACTTCGTACGCGTAATCCCATTTTTTCCCGTCCCCGTTCGTGATTTTCGATAAAAATTCGTCAAAAAGTATCCTATGTCGGTCTCCTGGCTCTAAGCTACTTCCCTATCAATTTTCAGTCAAATCTGTTCTGCCGTTCTTGAGTTATAAGTGGTGTAACTAACACGACTTTCTTTTATATATATAGATTAAATACTAAATAAAATGAAATTTGAAACTGTAATGTTATTTACTATTTTAAATTAAAGAATTAATTAATAAAATATCCAATTTTCACCTTAAGTGTGTGTTATGTACCTAAATTCTAACCGAAGTTCATAAATGAGGATTTTCTCATATTTGAAAATCATGCCATCGTGATTTGTAATCATGCTTTAGGCCTATAAATATGCAAATGAAAAAAATGGCCGAATTTGTCAAAGACGGTTGATAGATTTCTATAAGTAATCACCAGAGACTTGCGTGAATTGATTTTGATTTGTGGCCGAGATGTTGTGATTGTGTTTAATTGTACAGTTGCACAATATGAACAGTGGGTGTTGGGCGTCCCAGTCATGTCCCCGTCATCCGGCAATTATGTATATTGACTTGAAACGAACTACAAGTAATTGTTTAAGTCCTAAATTGAGCCACGTGCACACTGCTTAGTCATTCTGATCATCTGAAGAGATTGAGTAAGCGCAGAAATTACTTTAATTGATATGAATTTATTGGACGGCAGACTTCTGTTAGTTCTGACACCATTGGTATTGTTCAAAGGTGATACAGACCTTTAATTCGCAGTGTTAGGGTTGCTTTTACTAGATCAATTCAAGGCCCATTTTACAAGCTTCCTATATAAACACAACTATAGAAAATCGTAGCTAAAATTGGATTATGTTATTTAAAATGTAATTCTCCAATAGAAAAATAACTTGACTTTACTGAGTATTCAAATAATTATTTTTGCTGCGATCAGTGTAGTGTCAATCACGTAAGGTATTTGCGTTAAAATATAGCCTGGCTAGTGTAATATTTACCTTTCTTTTTCGCAGTTTTGGTTAGAAGATAAATGTTGTCCATTGCGTGTTGTACCAGTTATTGAGAACAAATGAAATTTTGTTATCGTAATATTGATGATGCTGTATCATAGACAATCGTGACTAAAATTGGACACTGGCAGGTAACGATACCACATTTTATTAGATTTACAACGCAATTATTACATTTCTGCGTTCAGTTTCGCTTGAATAACCAGTGTATTGATAATGATATAAATTCGTGGTGTTATTGAAATTATGTATCTATGCGGCTATGCCTAATGAAGTCGTATCTGTTTTGTTATGAAGTAATAACAAGTCTATCTTCGTAATGTTTCGGGTTTACAACGATACAAGCATTTGGAATGTTTTAGAGGATTTAAGATGCATGTTCCTCTCTAATAATTATGGTTGACTGTACCGATAACGTCATACGAGTTTCCTACCGATATTATAGTTCCGCAATTATCTACTATCTTCGTTCCTAAGGTCAACGTCTGAACACATCTGTCAAGTAAGTTTACAACTCTCAATTGTCCGTACAATAATAAAATCGCTAGAGTAATTAATACAATGACGGACCTTATCGTCAAGAGAGTAGCAGGTCGTTCGCGTATGGCCCACTTACAGTGAAAACTATACGCCGCTCTGTGGTTTCTATCGAGTTTCGGTCCATCAGGCTGGGACCAATTGACTCACTTTCTAGCCTCAATTAAGGGATTGTGGTATCCGTGAGAATGATTAACGTGAAGCGGCGGGAAAAGAAATAATGGGGTGAATACTTAGAATGGTTGCTTAGACGCTAGATGACCTAGGTAACTAGGTAGATACAATACTTAAACGGTATGTAGGTTAATTAACTCGGTTGATTTAAGCGTCTTAATGAGAGTTGTTTTATTTTGGATGTTTCCTAAATTTCGCAGTTTCGGTTTCCACATGGAACAAATATTTGTTGTCACTGACCGGCTTTGCCTGTTTGTTTTTGTTACATACTACAAGTATAATCTAGCTTTCTTTACATAAACATGTAACGACTTCCTCTTGTGTTAGTTATCGAAAATGACTCTTGGACGTGAGATCTGGAGTACCTCCTTTTTAAAGTAACGAAAGTACATACCTGCGGCATTAAGTCCACCCATGTGCTTGTTTGTGTGCATAAAGCTTTTTAAATAAAAAATAAATAAATATATACGTTCATTCTTTTCGATTTTGAAATGTTGAGGATTTTCGTGTAAGTACATTTTGTTCTATCATTAGCTCAGAAGTACAGCGAAAAATAGCCGCAATGTTTGTAAAAACAGTATTAACCCAGATAAAAGGCCATTTTTCACGCAATAACTTTCAGTGATGCGTGTTTAGCTCTCGTGGAAGCTGCCATTAATCTCGGTCCGAAGTTCCCACAATGTGTTGCAACAATAACAGCCATAAATCCATATAACATACCACACATAATTGTCCATTACAAATAATGGAATTTATTCATTATACAGAATCTATTTCACCTAAAATCCAGTTAATTCGGACAAATAATGAATTACACGGCCTAGTGGGTATTAGTGATGGGCAGCATGTATTGTATGTGAAGCGATGTGTATCATTATTGCATATTTTCTTACATCATTACAATACTGACTATCTACTGCATTATTTACACTGTTCACTGATATGCTAATAACATATTTGAATAGCGGTTATTTTTAGTCTAATGCCTACCAACGTAGCTACTATAAAAATTTCTCTTTATAATACCATTTCAGATGCAATTAGATGTTTAATTTTCTTTTCCATTGTGAAAATAAATGTGATTCTTCCGAGGGAGAACGACACGAATAGAGATATTTGTTTTGTTGTTAGTTTTCAGGCAGCTCCAGAAATAAATACCAATCCCATTTTGCTTCAAAATATTAACCTGTAAAACTCTCAGTTTGTAGTATTTTTACCGAATGACTTTTATCAATAGGTGATTAGTTGACTAGCCCAATTATGATTACATTGTGTATTTGGTTACTGATTAGACTCAGTGATTGTTTAAACGTATTGTCATGGCATTCCCTGAAGGGGTAGAAAGAGCAGTTTAGTAGTAGTGTGGGACTCTCCAATTAAATTAATTACTGACAAATTGGTAGTCGTATAGGTAAAGAAATGTTGATTTTGATTTGTACCTAAGCCTGTAATTGGTCTTTAAGTAGTATCTAAATACTAGCTGACCCGGCAAACTTCGTACCGCCTGAAATTTTTTCCCACCTTTTAAACCTTCCGTAGACTTCCACGAACATTTCAAGACCAAAATTTGCCAAATCGGTTTAGCCGTTCTCGAGTTTTTGCGAGACTAACAAACGGAAATTTATTTTTATTTATATAGATAAATTGGTTTCCAGTTGTTCTATGTAAACACACATTGAGTGTTTTACCTCTATAGCAACAGTTTTTTTCAATAAATAAATTGAATTTCTCCACGGACTTGTGTCCGTGCCCTTGTCATATTACAAGTACATGATTTTCATAGTGAAATAATTTTTATAAAGATCTTACATGCTACGCTAACCACTAATATCACTACACACAGTACTTATAGAGATAGTTGAGACATAAACAGTTTGACTAGTTAATTGCTAACTAATTTATTTATTCATTAATGTAAATCCTAAGTCGATGTTTTCCTTTTGTCCTGCCAGTAATTGGCTCCCAATCAAAACGATTGTTATGCCTTACGTGTTCTATTCATATGTACGTTCTTAAAACAATTCCAATGTTTAATTTAATGCGCAATAAACTTACGTGCTCTAAAACAAAATGGAATAAATATTGGCCAAAATAAAAATATTCTTCTAAATAGGTTCAGAAATTCGTTAAAATTAAAGTAAAACAGAATATTATTTTAGTCCCTTTGTATGGACAGTTTTATTATAATGGGCACAAGTACAACATAGGTAGGTACAATTAAATTTGCCTACGTCTAAAAGAGTCAAATGTGAAATTCCCTATGCTACGAATGTGCTACGCGGCTACGCTTCCCTCGCTCGGCGCACCCATCATTTTATCCACAGGTTTTACGTACCTACTTACGTACGACCTAGTGTCGCTACTCTCGTAGTTAACAAGATACGAAAATAAAATAACTTCATGAATCAGTTGTGGTACCTACAAAAAATTAGTTCCAAATAATCCAAATATTATTATTTTATTATTTTATTAGGTATGGATTAAAATTAAATCAGGCTTATAGAGTATGTAAGACACGTAAGTTACCTACACAGTCTTAACCACAAGACCACATATTTCGTTGTAAGTCTAGTTTAAACGAAGGTTTTTAGTCATGTTCATTAGTACCTATTTAGTTCTAAAGCCGTATTTATTTTCTTAAATACCTAGGTGACACTCCATGTAATATTTAATCGTCGTCGAGCGCTTTAAATGTTCACCATAAATCAAATTTTAAGGTCATATCAATAGAGTTCTTATGCTGGTATTTTCCGCCTAACCTTTGGATAAGTAAAATAAATCATTTACAAATTATAGATTTTTTTTATAATATACAGATTATAATGATAGGTAATAGGTACACATACACCATACATATTAAGAGGAGAATCTTCATGAGGTGAAAGACCACAGTCTTAAAGGTTCACGTTTATGAGAAAACAAGATTTTTATCAGATGTGTAGTCCCTTAGTTAGTTCTTAATAGTCGAGTAGTCATAACTAAACGTATTCTACTCTGTCATTATTATTATACAAAGATTAGTTTAATTCGTTGTTTCGGAAGCCATTTTATTGGTATTGTTTATATTGTAAGCTTAATTTAACTTGATGTCACATCAATCACTTTACGTGCGGAGCTGGACGCGGATGCGGATGTGAGGACCATTCACCTTGATTATACTTCTAATCTATTTGAATTGGTTCTGCTCCGATTTGTTCATTATTCACATCTAGTGCCATAAAATCTAATTTCTCTGTTAGATAAATTGTGTCATTGTTTATGTAATAATACTTACAATTTAAAGTGGCGCCTGTTTATAATTACAAGGAATAAATTATTAATTTTTTGTAACATTATCATGCGTAGCAATTGAATTGTTGCCGGCACCATTAGCCAGCTCCTATAAGAGAGCACCAGGTCTAGGCGTAAGCAAATCAGTCTCTTGTATTGCACATCCCTAGGGACATACGTGCCGAATGTCAGGCTTCAATTTTAAATTCAGCTTGAATTTTAAATATACTAAGTACACTTAAATCAGAATGAGGTCAAAGCAGGAGGCTCAAGTCAGCAATCCCGTTAGCTATTAGACATCAAGGTCTTGTCCAAAATGTTCGCGATGTCATTTAACCTTATTTAACGTACTTAGTAATAAAGTAGGTATGTCGACCTAATCAAATTAATGCGTATTACTGAGCTATTCAGTCATGCCTTTGAAATACGAACTTCGTGGTAGTGATGTCATTTGCCCTTCGCAACTTGTTTGTTTGTTTCCACCCACTGGGTCCATAGGAATTGGCAAGTTCGCCATAGGTCGGAGTATGTTTTGCGTGAAATGGACGCGTACCTATTTGAATAATTTCCCCGATTTGTTATAGTCAAATGAACGTCCGGTTAGTCGGCCTCAAGGGCCTTGGAAATTTATGTTACTGAAGTAACTCTATTGTTCTTATGTAATTTAATTTTGGATGTAATAATTCGTCACTTTGGTAGTACAAGTACCTGCCATCCTTCCTTTTATGAATTTCATTGACATAATTATATTAGTTTAGCAGTTAGAAATACGCATAGTTGTATTTTTATAGTTAGGCAACATTACAGAATATTTATTTATTTATTTATTCTTTAATGTACACAATTTTAATATGACACATAAGGCGGACTTAATGCCATATGGCATTCTCTACCAGTCAACCTTAGGGTTTAAATAGAAAATCTGCGAAAAATAAGGTACGGAGAATAAACTAACAGCAAAGAGAGAGAGAGGAAAAAATAAATAAAAAGGTAATTATTAAATAATATAGCTAAACATATATATATATTACATAATAGTAAATAGTATATATAGTCATATGCATAAAATATATAGGTATAAATACATACATAAATATATATCGACGAAGACCTAGACCTAGCGTTGCAGCGATTTTAAGTAAAATTCATGAACTTGGTGTTTAAAGGAGATTTTATTAGGAGCTTTTTTGATATTGAGGGGGAGCGCGTTCCAAAGTTTGATGACACTTATTGTAAAGGAATTAGAAATAAAAGAGGTCCGGTGGGAAGGTATTTCAAGGAGCAAGTTATCCGTCGAGCGGAGAATAATATCATTACCTACTAAAGATTTCTTCATGTACCTACACATTGTTCGACTACACTTTGTTAGGTTGAATGACCACGCTGAAATTAACTTTACAGCACTGTTTTTTGTTGTAATTTTTTATTCACAAGATTCTCTCATTATATTGCTCAGTGTTTGATGTTTATTTGTTTTAAATTCATTCATAATTTTATCAACGAATACTACCTTAAGTATTAAAAACATTGTTCTTCGTTATCCAAAAAACTGACCAAAGAATCTAAAACTGTTGTTCGCCTTTTGGGGTTTACCATGAATAGTGATCAAAAGTTACAAATTAACCTTTAAAATTAATTAATACATAATGTAGTACCTATGGCTAATTAATGTCAATGCATTTATTGAATCATCAGCATCTATCTGTTGAATGATCTTGTGATCAAGACTCGAAAAACATGTTTATTATTTATTTCAAGTCAGATGTTTATGTAAGTAACTTTAGTTTTAAGGAAAAATATGTATAACTGGGTACTATTTTTATCCGTTACCTAAAACCAAACTACTGTTATTACACAGTATAGGTAGGTAGAAGAAGTTGATGTGTTTACAACAAATCAAACGATACCAAAAACCGACACAACTATCGTCCCACACTAAGACTGTTGCACTCTCAACTTTAACTGTAAATTACTTAAATGATTTAGAAATGCACGGAACTTGACTCCTCACAGATATTTTTTCACTTCCATATAAAATTATGACATAAAATTCCACTTGGTGCATTAAGATAATTCTGGCTAAACTAAGCAACTAATGAAATAAACCGTTCCGTAAAATAATTAGCGGTCATTAGCTTTAAAGCGTGAGAAAAAGTCGCAAGTTTATCAGTTACATCTAAAGCAAAGTTGAATTTATCTTTGACTGTTTATCTACCTAATGTCTGTATATCGAAACAACCGGATTATTAAGCTCCCAATGTTAATAATCTGATTATAATCCAATGGCTATCAGGTCACGATGAATATCACAGATTACAATCACTAGCATTGCGAAGTAATATCGTCTTTATGCAAATGATGCTATCGTCATCTTGCTTTTTACTGGCATCAAATGGACATATAAGGTGAAGATTTTTGATCACATATGCTCATTTGTTGATCAATATTTTATGCAGAGACTGCTGAACGATTTTTGATGAAATACCTCTCAATCATAATCAAATTAACTTACATCAAGGTAACTCATGTGAAGCTAATTAGACTTGTGATATATTTATTGAATTTAATATCGATTGGCTGGACAACGATAATAATATGGCAGTTCCGTCCTGTTCGACGAATAATACATTCTCAGCGTGACGAGAAAAGCTCCGTTATTTTAATACTGACTTGGATAGAGACCGGGCACGTGCCGCGCCTGCGAATGACATTCGGTAGAAAGTAAACTCTCGCATTAACGTAGGCATATCGGCCAGGCCCGATGAGCCACGCTCCTCGACGCTACTGTTCTCCTTACATTACTCCGACACCAAAGCAATTGTTTTATTCTACCAAGTGACATCTATATCTCGTGAAATTTTACCAACCACTTTCTCATTACGACTCTCGAAAAATAAAACAAACCATTTCGCACCGTTTTTCGTCTGTTTGATGTATTTTCACACAGTTTGCGACACAATTAAGTAATGATCATACCGTTTTGCTAATTACCCGGCTTTGTTTGTGTTAGAAAGTTGTTAATATTGTGCCAACCTCCAAATTCTCATGCGTGTCATTACATTTTAAATTTTATGCGGTTTTAATTGTTGTAGTGTTGCTAAAGAACTATATAATTATACAATTAGTTTGCAACAGTTTTCCCCGAAACTTGGTAATTTCGTGGGTCGGTGTAGGGTGAGTGGTAACAATCTAATGAATGTTCTGGTGTAGGGGCCTTTTTGAATCGCTGGGTAATTACTATCCGCCCCTAGGCGACATTTCGAAGGACCCTCTAGAGTTTTGGGTATAAATCACTGCTAACGCGGCTTAGCCGATCACGCTATCGGGATTGCAACTAAATTGATTCTCCTTAGCGATACTGATGAAGTTACTGCTTGGAACGGAGCCAGTAAAGAAAGTCTCTACAGATTAACAAATACATTTATTTAAAGTGAGGAATTTTCATGTTTTTGATATTGTTTTAAATGATTTCTTTGTAAAGCCTTTGTTTTGAGTATATGTGTAAGTACAGTATGTAAATAAATGTGTGACAAATTGTCTGTACCTACTTAAGTAGTATCGGCGTGAAATGTTGATTGTTTAAAGTTGTTACGAGGCGTGCCGGGCTGGTGAGGTATGGCTCATGTTTGGGCACGCCAAAAGCCAAAAGGACAGTTCATCTGTGTCCACACCCGCGTTGCATCACCAACGAACACAAGTGTTGCGCAAACCGGCAATTCCTGGTATAGTTAGTCAAGCTGAGTAAACATAACATTACTATCGACTTTTCCAATTCTCATTTATTTTAAAAGCCTGTTAACAAGCGTGTCAAACAAATAGCTAAGGTAGAGAATAGTTGTGAGGATAGTAGAAATGGATAATTTGTTGCTTTACACCCTTGCTCACTAGCGGCCAACCGCGCGGCTAGCCGCTCCCTGCGGTTGACCGCTTTTCCAATTTAATATTATTATGCAACGGCTATGGCAACCGCGTCTGTCGATACGAACTGCCTAGGCGGTCAACCGCTAGTGTGTAAATGGCTTTATTGTTTAAAGGCGTTCCAACTTCTAGTATAGCATACACCTGCTTTAGCAAATTGACTGATTGTAATCCTAATTCATCCTACAATTGATAATTTGCAATGAAGACTCCATTAGCGTTTTTGCTGTGTTTGTGAATTTAACTCTAAAAGCTCACGCTTCTGACTAAAGCTAGATACTAGGAAGTCAAATATAGCTAGCACAGCAGTAAAATAAATAATTATGTCAAGTTCCTACTACTAGTTAGTATAAAAGGTTCATTAAACTCACGTGAACAAACAACACGTGCTTGCTTTGTTAATAAATCAAAATATAAAGCTACTTACACATCAAAATAAATACAGGCTACCGTTCTGCTTTTATAAACATTGTCGGAAATGTGACCGATGTGTCATAAGCTTTACTTTTCTTTTTATTAGGTTTTCCATGCTGGTTTTGGAACTTTTTTTCAACCGTTGTACATGATGTTAGACTTTATTTACTACGGCTTGTAAAAGTTCGAGCTAAACTTTATGTTATTGATACAAAATGGCAGTATATTTCACTCATTAGAAATAATAGTAGTACAGTTACTTTCTTGCCGTTCTTTTTATTTGATTGATTGACGGCCTGACATAAACCTGCGTATTTAACTATTTTGACTTTCAAAAACATTTCGATAAAGCATTCTGTTCTTGTAAAAGATGTCTCTATTTTTTATAACCCACCATCTCTCTTTACTTTCTATCAAATTCAATCTAAAAAAACCACAATTCGAAACTGAAAATAGAGGACGTTTTCCTCGTCGCATTGTTAAAAGCCGGAGCATCAAGTTCGCGCGTCGCTGAGACGGTAACTCGAGCATAAATAGAACGCCATTAAGAAAATAGAACACAGAAAACTATGATTTCAGCCACGTTAATGATAAAGACAAGGGAATTACTGGCCTATCATTCAATTAGAGGAATAGAGAGGTCATGGAGTATCCTCCCACGGTCATGCTTATCAACAGAACTGGACCGGGGTCGGCGGCCAGCCAACCAGCCACGTTAATGTGACTGCAACCCGATTCTAATTGTAATTTCACGTGTCAACTCCACATTTTGTTAATCTTATGCATATTATCGCGCCGTAAATTGTTTTAATCAGTACCTAGAGTACTTTTTTTTTAATGTTCTCTACGCGTATCCATGGTCGTCCGCAGTACCTGCCTAATTTGAAGATTTTTTATGCTTTTTTTTGCACCAAGAAAAAAATTTATTAATAAACATTTAAGGCCACAAAATCATTAAGATTTATTAAATAAAGTCAAATTTTATGCTCTAAACTTATTGCTTACTAAAATGTTATGCAATAATAAATAAAATGGCTTCGCATTTTTTCGCATAATTTCTAAATTATGTAAATTAAATAGAACTCTGCAATAATAATGGCAATAAAACGTATCTATTTTTAAATGTATTCAGTATTATATGTTAATGAGGTGCGTATTAAAATTAAGAGTTGCATTAAATTAAATAAGTATCCATATACGAAATGTTTTAGCTATAATTTATGTTGGCGTTGATAGTACCTAAATATTCAGACAGGAATGGTTTTTAAAGGCAGGTTGCGGATCTAAACAGGTAATGGAAGAATTGCTAATTCAATTTTTTAGTGAACAGTACAGGGTCTCTTCATCTTTGGGTCGATGAAAGTCCCCAGTGGTTTGTATGGGATTAATGACATTAACTATAGATAGACGAAAATTGGGTGCACTTACAAAGGGTTCACTTATATTCACCCCTTTGTGAATGATAGCAGTGACATTATGTTAGGGTAATTCACACGAAGCAATTAAAGTATCACGTCATATAATAGACGTACACAAACACAAACAAAACATGTTTATAAAAGTTGTCGTGAAAACGCAACTATGTAACCGGGAGTAGAGTAGCAGTCGTGCCGGGTCTTGGTATATTTTTACTTTCACACTTTCAATCACGATAAGGCGTGCGACAAGTTTTATTTCTTCGTCGGCCGTCGAAACTGACTGTTTTTCGTGCCAACGATTTCGTAAACTGCAGTTTTGTTAAGAATTTTTATGTTTATTTCGCGTTGCTAAAGTATTTATCTGCCCTTGCTTGCACGTGGATGCCGCTAAGAAAACTTTCGTAAATAATGTATATTATGTAAGTTTGCGAAGAAAGTTTACGTGTGTGCATAGCCCATAGAGTAAAAATGCGTTGGTCTGTTCTGTGTACATAGATATGTGTGCCTAGATGTAGTTAGTTTGTTCCATCATTGTATGCAACTTTCTAAGTACCTACACAATTGTAAGCACAATGTATTAACATTATTTACAGTTTTGCTTCAAAGTAAAGGTATTTTAAAAGTGAAAATCTAGTGGGTGTCTGTTAACAGCTAAAATAGTATCTCCAAATCGAGTTTATATTTAGTGTCCTTGTACTAGATGAACGGGACAATAATAGGAATATGATTTCTATGAAACAAACATAATATATTTGATTGACATTATGTGATGACGTTGACTGCACTGCGGTCGCTACGTTGCAGTTGGCTGTCGCCTATGGTCATGGGCCTCTGGCGTGTCATGAAACTAGTCGAGCCTTTGTCGAACAATTATTTGAGTATGCCGTACAATCCAACTTAATTTGACATACAAGATATTCCAATTAACTAAAGTAACGTCTATAGAAGTCTCTCTACACTTCTACAGACACAGTAACTGAAAGGGTTTCCAATTTCCATTTAATCCTAAGAGATACATTTCAAAGCTCACTGCGGTAATCAATACCGAAGAATTCGCCAGTTGATCAATGCAACGTGACTTCGTGACACCACGGCGGATATCGTGTTACATTCACACTTATTTTTATACCAATATTATATTAAGTACAATTTGGATCATGATTTATTCCAAAACATGAAATTGTTGCTACATTTACTCTTGAGAAAAATATCAATTCTATCTCCAACATTCGTTTGTTTAAAACTTTATTTTAGATGAAATGAGTTTTTATGTAAAAGTACCTACAGTAAATAATCAAAATTACCTAAAAACCTCCTCTTTACCACTGGGGAAAGACTGCTCATTTAGTTTTAATTTCAAGCTGGTACCTTATATGATAGAAACACCTTTTCAGGCGCTACTTAACCTTTTCAAAAAACATGATATAAAAGTGCTTAGGTATACCAACGTAAAAATCTATATAAAAAGTAATTATGTAACAATGTTACGAAGTCTTACTTTCATAATTTAATTACACCCGTACCAGATCTGTGAGATAATATTGATTGTAAATGTTATGCTTGTATTACTATGTAATTAATTCATAATTATTGTAATAAAGTTTTTGTGCCAGTTCTATAATAAGTTATAAATAACTTAATGTTGTCTATGGTACCTGTTTCCAAATGATTTGTGAATGTCATAGCTATCGCATGTTTTTTTTAGATCTCCTGGTAGGGGGGCCCTACCATAGACAAAATTATTGTGTTATGTTATTGGCCACGTTGAATAAGATGCAAGCCTATTGCGCCGTTGAAGGCTCCGCTCATTTTAACTACTACAGGAAAAGAACTCACTGGAAATGCAAGCCATTCTTTTTTCTTCTGCTCCGACGATGTCTTTTGATTGCGGGATCGAAATCAGTTGTTCATGTCCCTTGAACGCATCGGACTGCAATGTTTCGATGGTTTATGGTTGTTTGATGGTAGGCTTTAGGTTACAGTAGGAGGTAGATACAGGTGCAGGAGTTGCAGTGGTTGCACAAGTGAGGCAGGTTTGCATACTGGCAAACCTCAATTTATTGCATAAGATGCTCAAAATTAATGGGATTTCGAGAAGGTCGCCATTTTTCACGTTCAGTCACTTGATTAAAAAGAAAGACTATCTACTTAACAAAGTTAAATGTTTACTAGCTCACCTCCCACGACCTTACGTAAAGGTCTATTCAAGATATGGGGAGCCTAAGGCAAGGTGTCAAGACGTCTACTCCACGATCCAATGTTATCTATTGTAACATATTATTACAAGAAACCAATAATCAAAATGTCAAAGGTTGCGTTTATAGGGCATTGACTTTAAATGTTATGTACTTACATATGGGTTAAATATGTGTTGCGTAATATTCTATAGAGTATTTATCAATCATAACACAGATAGTAAGAAAAACGTGCAGTTGTATATGACCTACATTGTTGGTACGCACCGTTTTTTATTTATTATATTTTAATTGTTTAATCTATCTGTCCACATTGTCGATTGATGTGCTAATCTAAAGGCTGATTTTTCAATCATCAGTAAATTTTTAACTGTAGAATAAAATTGACATTTGACAGATTGTAGTATGAAGAAATGTCAAATATTCAAAGTTTTTCCTCAGTGAAAATTTATCTGAGCATTGCAAAATTGGCCCTAAGAAACAAAAAATAAAATTATTAAAGAATATACTATCGAAGATATCTGTTGTAAAATCAATGCAAATATAAACAATAACCCGCGATCTACCATCATCAATATTCAGTATTACTGTACGTTCATTTCACATTTCCGTTTTCAGGCCGCAATTCCGATAATTCCAACAACGCGGCTTGCAGATAATTAATGAATCGAAAATGGTGCTGTACACAATTTGAATTTCCATTTAATTTCAATATTAATACCCTTTGCTTTGTACAGGCCTAGACAAACACGCGTTGTCCTATGAAAGTAGGGAGAGAAATCAAAAAGCGTAATCGACCTTATTCCTTGCTTCTATTTCTTTTGCATTTTCCTTGTTCACCTGTAGTTTATATCTAAAAAGACTTTTGTAATTACAACATTATTTATTATTTTACTCCTCCAAACAGGTGAAACAAAAACAGTGTGCAAATGAATACTTTAAGTTCAATAGTTTATTGACCAGAGCGGATCAAGTGTTGCTGGACGACTTCTAAGATACAGTTACTTATTAGACTTAGTTTTTATTTTTTACTAATAAATTCATACAAATCATTGTCAGACGGACATTTTACGTTTTTCACTGGCCAGTGAATATCTGTGGTGCGGTCAAGCGCAACCATTGTTGCTAGAACAGTCTCGTGTTACTATGAGAACGCATCGTAATGATACAACGCGTCTCCATCTGCGTGGGAGGCTGGCCGCACTACACTGATATTAATTTCACATTTATATCACAATTACACCGTTCTTCGGCACTTATGACACGTCACAATAGTGAACGTAATTCCCATTCATAGAGCGTTAAATTTCGGAGTGCGATGTAGAAATGTTTAAAGGTTTCGTGACATGGGTTCATAATCATAGTATTGTACTGTTTCGTGGGCGAATATGTTAAGTACTGACCTTATCAATGTAATTATGTAGTTTTAAGTACAATACGTAATGTGCGTGTTGATCTAGTTTATATTTATATATTACTTCATTTGCGCACGTTTTCAGTTTGTCCAGTTTTTGTAGTTTGACGACAACTTTGTTAGCGCATAATTCCACCCGCCTGCATACAAGTAGCATTCGAAAATGATTAGGCGAAGTTTAACGGGATTTCACTGTTATTATTGTCACGCCATACGCCAGGTCGCCATGGCAAAGGGAATTGGAACATCGACGTGACCAAAGCGTGGGGAAAACCTAACTCTAACGTAATCTATTCTGATTTTAATCTTTTTATATTTTATTGACTTAAAAGCTAGATTTATAGACTCATTGTGTCAGCTTTATTACCGATTTTTTGCGCTGCATAGCATGACATCATCCTTCTCTGAATATTTTAGACGTCATTAAAACCCTCCTCAGGGCTTTTTGCAGTGCGTCACAAGGGACGCCCTTGCATAAATCCCAGACAACATGCCTCTTTTGCTAGTCGCCCTCCGACCCTCTGCGGCGCATTGTGCACAGGGGGCAGCGACCGTCATGTAGGAAGCTCTCCCTCGTCGCCATGACAACGCCACTTCCCGCGAATATTGACAGACGCCGATGTAGACAGTGAAACAACCCTCACCCGCCATGCAATGTTACACGCGTCCACGCGTGTCTGCCTCCAATGATATATTTTTGCAAGAATTAACTTCCCCACGTGATGACGTGCTCATTACTGATAAGGTGTCTGCCATTGTGTCAGCCACAGTCCGCAATGGGGGGTTTATTGCTGCTATTTAAAGTGTTAATGAGTCTGCCATATTCATAAACACAACTTTAGAAGGGTTACTTTGAATGCTTAACAGTTATTTGTTTTGGTTAGCGCAGCATAACAGATGAATTAGGCACCTGCTTACTACTTCCATGTTTTGCGTGAATTAAAGAGATCAATCACATTCAGCTAGTTTGTCCGAGAGACTCCATCTTGTAGAATTATGATGATCAAAAGAAAGGAACGGCTGCGTTTTATTACGGAACTCATAACTTAAAATATGCTTCGCGTTGGATTCGGGTTATTTCCTGATTGCGTATTTTGTTGCATTAATAAGAATTGCATACTAAATGCAATGCTTAAATCTATTTGGGTACAGTGTTTGCCTCGACATTCATTCACTAACAAATCTGCAATGTATACAAATTGATCGTATGTAAATCGACGTAACTTGTACGTTTGTTACTACAATGAAAAGCGTATTAACGCACTTTACATTATAAATTCTTGGAAGCAACGCAGAATTTAATGATATGTAATAGAAATCTATTAATTCATTCAACAGCTGCGCACGCTGACATTTACTTTACATTGATTTTAGAATCAGTATTCATGGTCTGTGGACAAATTGACATTAGCTTTTTTGTAAAAACATAAACAAGTTAGACGAGGGGTTGTCGACCTTGCCGTATTGATTTCGCAATAACTTCACAATGAAATAGATATTGAGCAATAAAATGTTATGAAGCTGGTAAATGTACCATTTATAAGCATAGTGTTGAATGCAACAATATTGTGTCGTGGTCGTCCCACTGAGCCCTTGACACGGATATTGAAATGCAACTCAAAGTCAGTGGACTGGATTGTAAATAAACCGCTGCGTCAGCGATGACTACTCAATATGGAGCCGACGACTGGATTCGCGAACTGCCTCGCATATTAAACCAAGCACTCGAATGAGGAGACAGTAAACCAGTTTACGGATGTGTTTTATTTTTCATCTAATTTTAAAAGGAAACCGTTCCCGTTGCTTTTAAATTTTCGTTCGTAGCAAGCCGCTACGTTGTGGCTACGAGCGCTTATTCACAGGATGAAAAATTAAGGTATGAACACATACGCATACAATACACACAATAGAATGTTCGTATGTTTTAAAATTCATGGTTTCGCTTCCTTAAGTGTATATTTAATAAGTAAATGGTGGGTTTGTTTGCGTTCTCTATGTATAATGCACTTGATCGACCATTATTCCGAGCTCATTGAAAATATTAATTTGCTTGACCCTGCTTCTATTGATCTGCCTTTATTGCTTTTACGTAGACATTAGTTCAATAAATATAGGACACGACCTACTACGACTTTTTAATTTTAATAATGTTGATAAGTTCGCGAACAATACAACGCAATAATGGAATCGATTCAGTTATTGTTTCTGTGGAATAATGTGACTTTCTTTAATACACTTTATTAGAGTCACTGAGAATTGAATTAAACATACTTACTGCCATGTATATTGTACAATACGTAGCTACTTATTTGTGATAGCTTATCTACGTAGGTACATAATTACTACATAGTATAAATTCCATTTTTACTGGGGACATATAGTTTATGATGTAGTTCCTACTTGTAAGTATTTTACGTGTATGTACAATGATGTACATTGTACAATGATCTCCAAATGACTAATTTTAGTAACATGTTACCAATGCTCGCAAGTCTTTAAACCACTGGTATTACAAACTCGTGGGCTAAGCATAGCTACATTGGGATTGGCATGCTTTGCATCTTGGCGCTGTATGCCTGGGTATGTGAGCTTAATCTACGTCGTTACGGTTAATCGCTGAGTGCAGGCACAGTGTCCATCCTTGCGTGTAACGTAATTTCTCTCTGGAGCCCGGAGGGATTGCCTACCCCCTCCCTCTCACTTCCCGCTACATACACCACTTTCATAAAATGAATTAAAATTCAAATTTTATGTAATAAAATGTAATGTTAGCCGGCTTTCTTTTATAAGAAGGGTGGTTCCTTCTTAGCTCGCTGACATTTTCTTTGATTGAGTTGAAAGGTTCCTTATGACAAAGTTATAACATAAAGGTATTATATTATCGGCAAGACCTTCATGATTTTGTAATAGGTTATATTTAGCCTCTGCACGTTGACAAGAACCTGTATGCGTTGCCGTTTTCCTGGTAATTGCATGCTAATACTAACTTTTAAAGTTTGTGTCTATGAGTTGTCTCACTAGAATGTTGTGCAATGTTGTCTATGTATTTGTACCTGTACGCGTGCAATTATTTTCAAAAAACCAGTATAAAACAATTAAAAGAGGAATAATTATTTTATGATGCTGTGATAGCATATAAAATATCCCGTGCTTCCGATACTGTGATCCAATTATGTTTTTAATAAATCAGTGAACTAATTTCACAGTTATATTTACGACGTACAAACAGGAAGAAAGTTGCTATTGTTAACGTCAATCACGTTTGTATTAAACAAAATTGTGCGGACCGATCTACCTACCCGTTAGTCTGTTAGCGAATTATAATTAAACCTGCCATCAATATTATTAACTGTGACTTGCAGTTTGCGCAATTTCATTACCATTATGTATTGAAATACTCCAATAACAGCCCAACCCGTTCAGTTTTTGTGAAACGTGTCGGAAAATGGCCACTGTCCCAAATAGCAAAAGCGCTTTGTAACGCAATCTGCTGAATAGTCTTGCATTTGACTTCCGTATGGAACGCTAAAAATAAAAATATATGAGGCAAACTGTAATAATGCGCCAGTCAATAGCATAATAATATAATGGACAATAAACATGTTGAATATAATGCTTACGTTTATAGTTTACAACTCGTTAATATTACTATTAATTAACTTTACCTATGTTATGTGTTGTTATATCTATCTCTTTAAATTGCATAAGAACTGTTGTTTCTTTTTATTGTACCTATTTAGTAAGTTTACATAGTGGGAAAGGTTATGGGTGTGTTAATAGAGTTTCAATAAAACATCCAATAGATATAAGCGGTATTTTTAATTCAGAAAGTCGTTAGTAATAAACGATCATTCAAATGTAATTCCAACAAAAATACGAAGAATAAAAAATTAAAAAGGATTGATTTAAATCAATTCGACGGTGAGCAAAAGCTTCATCGACATAATGACTGTACCTGCTAATTTATTCATAAATATTCATGAACTCTTCTGCCTTTATATTTTTATACGAACGTTGTGTTTGGTATCATACCGCGAATGTCGAAACGTCCGCCCGGGGTCACCAAAGGCTGCTTCACACTAATTTGAATAGAGACACTATTTATGCATTCAAAACAGTTTATTGCGTGACGCCCACAAAGGATGCATGCATAGTCTTCTGTTATTGTTCATCCGTTATATGAAGGACAATTTGTCGACTGTCAATAGAATAATAGCGGCCTGTCGATACGAGCTCCATCAATTCGTATCAATCTCAATCAATACTAATCAGCAATCTAAAATCCTAGAGCTTTCGAACACGTGTGTGTAACGTTCTCGCGTCGTGTTATCGACATGTGTAGTTGTGTCTACCGAACAACGTAGCCAATGTTAAACGCTCAATATTTTCCAAGAATAATGACCTAACTATTCAATGAGCATTACGCAGATCAATGAACAAAGAGCGTGCAAAAATCGAGTACTAATGGCTGCTTCCAAAAACGGTTGATGATGTGCAAATAATGTAACGGGACTGCAAAGAGTGCTAGCCGTGCTAGGCGAATCGGGGAGTCTGGTGTTTGTGTCGAACTAGGATGGGTGAGGAAGGACGCGGCGTGTCCTGCCGCTGCGATACCCAGCCGGACGTGTGGTGCTGCGCTAACAGTGACCTCATCGTAACGGTTGCGCATACTAACCGCGGCCAATGAGCATGTTTTGACTTTAAGCTAAGCCACCTGTTATTTCGACTTACATGCATACTTTGTATGACACATAACTCGAGCTCTGTAACTTATACGTGTTCAGTGAGACAGTAAGTCAGTACCTACGTAGGCTCCGCGAATGATATCTGTTAATGGAAGAGTCTTGTAGCGTAAGATTAAGCTGCGTGTACAATCGTTAAGCTGCAGGATTGCGAATACCTTGTTTACGTCAATATAACATGACTTCAAGACCTTAAATCTTCCTTAAAGTCAAATAAGTAAAGTTTATAAATAAAACACTCAGGAAATTATTTTATTAATGTCTTCAGTTATGTGTGGTAGGAGTTTGATTGTGTTTTAATACCTATAAGTACCTACTTCCTCTTCTTAATCTAGGTAGGTACGTACCTACCTATGCAAATATTTAGACAATATTATTGAACGTGGGTACTGATCACCTTTTCATTAAAGTAGATGAAAGTGACCTAGGTTTGATCATAGATTGGATAAGATAGCACAATAAGCAGTACCTGTGTTTATGGTGTAAGTTAATTTTGACGTAACGTGCTCTTGACACACAACTTGTAGGTAAGAGTCATATTTACTGAGTCACAAGCCATTTACCTGAAGGTCAATAACACTATATTTATTATGAAGGAGATGCATAAAGTTTTATTAAAGATGACTAAATACTCAATGTCGAGTCCAAACATGTTTAGTGTTTACATCCTAAAAATGTGTTAAGTGGTTTATATAAGAATAGCTTCTCTATTTATGTAGTTTTTGTCACAACCTTTTTTTGACAACAATAAAATTATTAAATAAACAATAGAACGCAGAAACTAAGTTCAATGTTAGAACTTAGTTTCTGCGTTCTGTTACGGTATAATTTTTAACTGGTTACTTTATTACAATCCGTTAAAAGATTATTAAATAACTTTTTGTATTGTTTCTAGTCGATTTTTTTAATATCTGTTGTTGATTAGCTTTTTTACTTTTACATTACCACAATAAATCTTATTACAGCGCCATCTATGATTGAGTAGATACACCATTTGTCAGACAACTATGTCAATTGCTATCATGTTTATAAATGAACAAACTAGATGGCGGTGCTTATCATCGTACATTCTATTCGATAACAGATGGCGCTAGTAAACAATATTGTACTTTTATAAATTGATAATTTATCGGTTTGTAAAATTAATATAACTTGTACGTGCTACTAAAATGTATTTTTATTTTGTCTAGAGATTTTATAGATATGATAAATTACAGGTCACCTGTCACATCATTTCGATTATTCTATGGGAAAATGTATAAGACGTCTTTCAAGGATTTTTTTTCAGTTTTAAGTTTGATGACTATTGTTACTAAAGACGTCTTGCATTGTGTGATGGTTTGCAAAAACTTATTTCAGGATGAATGAATGAGTAATTAAATTTTTTTTGTCAACATTTTTGCTGATAATTTGTATCAAATTCAGTTCCGTCACTAATACGTAATAACAGAACGGTGATATTTGAAAATGATGCCCATAAAAGTTCGTGTTTGATAAAAACATTAAACACGTACCATAAAAATAGGGTCAATCTCTCTAACTAAACATAACGTGCTTACCACATGTATTCATGTAATTATTTCAAAACGCGAACAAGAAGCTTCGTAGATCGCTAATGTACATACGGTCATTGACACCGTCATTATTTGATTTCTAAAGTCCTTAGGTACCTATTCAGTTCTCGTGGGTGTTATTGTTCCTTCTAATTGGTGCAAGATTGAGGAACTGCGTGTTATAATGCTATTCACACCGCATCGCCCACGTATCATTTGTTTGTATGACGTGAAATATTCTCCGATTTCATCCTTAGATCGCTATGATCCTAAAATATTGGCGATACGAAGGCGAGCCAGTCAATGAAATTCGATGAATGCATTTGTTTTGCAGTGAGAATTGTAGAGGCGATCTGATGTTGCAGTTCCCATAATTGGATATAAAATGACGTGTTGTCTATTATTCCGGTGAAGTGATACTACGTTCTTCCATTATTGCAGTTAAGTTACGTTAGCTATGACATTATTAAGCTTTTTTATTAATTTTTTCTGTATAGATGAAATAGGATAGGTTATCGGTGAGTGGTGAATTGCACTTTTTCATAATGTGGCTAATCAAATCTGGAAATCTTCAGTCAGGGAATCTGAAACTACACTAAGCACTTGTCTTTAAACGCCAGTAGGTATTTCATGTAATAGTTCAATGATAATCATTTTTTGTAATATTTATGATCGATTGATCTATAATTCTATACCTCTATAGGTATATTGGTTGCAATTGAGAATAGCACAGTGTTGTCTTCAAATCGGGAACCCAATTTGCGTATCAGTAGGCTGATCATAGATACACAGTTAGTTCTTGTTATGTTCACATTTGTGGCACATCGTGAAGAACGTGTTAAGTTATATGCGTTACAACCTCATTGGTGTCATAAGACGACACTGGCGACTGGCCACTAGAGACGCGTGATATGATTTCTCGATGGATACAAAATAGTGATGTATTGAAAATGGGTTTGCTAACGATGTAAAGTAGCAATGCGTATTCGATGCAATGACTTTGAGTAAATAATGTTTGGTTTAGAGCCAAGTTTGTGCCTACTAGAGATAGAATGTTGATGCTTCGACAACAATGATATAGTGGTTTGAACGAAACCTTTGTAAGAGATTGAAGAATTTGGTTGTGTAAAAGCGTGAAGTTCTGTGTCAACACAACAAAATATTGCAATTTTAAGATTATTGTGAGACACTACTTGTCCTATTATTTATGGATTGGAAACTAAAGCCTTTTTTGTTCGACTTTGAATGATTTCATATGAACTTTGCCAGTGGATTGACTCATAGAGCTTTAAAATGGGAATGACTCCTTTTAAGTAGTGAGTGATACTGTCTGTTGGCGTCATGTTTTTAATGTCTTGTCCTATATTTACTTCTGCAATATTGTAGCCATCTTACAATTATATTGACGAAAAAGTCCCACGTCCATCATTTTTTTTAAAAAAAGGTAGAACTGTGTCGAAAGAGCATTGGTCCTTGTTATCACATTCAAATTCTAAACAGTGGGGTGATGGTCAGAATATAAAATGTCCAGAAATTATTTACTTAGGTGACCTACTGTAAACTTCAATATTGACGGAGCAATAACGAGTAACCATCTGCTATGGAGATGTCGGCAAACAATCGCTTCCCGTGTGAAAGATGGATACACCGTGATTCGTGATCGTTTACTAAACAAGATCATTTCATTACTGTGTCAATAGGTTTTAGAGATTCGAATACTCTTATGAATCTACGATTTATAACGATTAATCTTTAGTAATATTTTAACAGGTTTGTAAGTGTGTGAAATCATAATATATACAAGAGATGTTTGGAGATAATTAGAAAGCTGTAGAGAGATATACTCCCCTATTGCATAGACTCAATAAATAATCACAGCATATTAAAAATATTATTGAAACAAAAATCCAATGATGATGTAGTCTTACGTATAAGTTTTTGCTTTTTCTTATAAGGCCCTTTATTGCTTTGCTTTGAAAGTTGTTGAGTGACATGTCCAAACAAGATGCACCTGCCCATAAGTATGTTATGACGATGCTTCCACATTAATTTTACACAAACCTTCATTCTGTAAGTATCGTGATCAAAGTGAAGGGCTTCGCTAAATCCGTAGTGGTGTGCCCTTCTGACTAATGACGGGATTTAGTGACCATTAATCCTATCAGTTCCATGGCCACCCTTCCTGACTAGGGGCCTAGGGGCAGTCTAAATTAACTGCAATTAATTTTCCGTGATGTCGATTCTATTAATGGTAACCTATAGTTTAGTGTGTTGTTGCTATGTCACGATATTGCTTTGCGGTTGTGGAGTCAGATTTGCATTTATCCTAATTACTATAATGATTTTAAAATCACTTATGCAAATTGCACGAATTAATGTCAACGAAATATAATATGTGATTGTGCAATTAGTAAATATAGAGTAGATATGTGCCGTCGCACAATATCGTGTCAGTAATCGTTGCGGACCATAATGGTCGAAGATAAGGGACCTTTGACTTTTCAATTAAGCTCTATTAAGCAACACAATACAATTTCCTTGCACAACTGCTATAAACGCTCAGTGTGAAATTGCTTACACACTGCATGTTCATTTGTTTGTACTATTTTTATCTCGGCTTAACAGGCATCGGCTGTTGTCTCTCCTCGTTGGATCCCAACGCGGTTAAATGCAAATATATCAGAATTGAACCGGTCCACCGCTCGAAATCCACGATAAAGTTGCGCTTATGTGCCAACTAGCATTACGATGCCATATTAAAAAAAGTTTTTGACGCCCTAATAGACAATATTGTGGGATTGTAGCAACCCCTGTACTATTTGAACAGAATAAAAATACCATGTATCTGCCTTCTATTGTAAATCTCTGGATTATAAAAATGGTTTAATGATGTAATGCCCCTGTGTGCTCCCTAGCCCTAGTCAATTGTGAATCTAGTCGCGCAAACTAGTTTTAAAGTGTTGACAGGCCTGCGCTATGGATAGGTGCGTTCAATTGAAATCCTTTGTTACGTGTTTAATAGTTGACATGAATTCATGAATATCAAATGGGATTTGTTTGTGACTTGGAATTGGTGTCCCTCACGAGTGGTAACGGTCCGTACGTCGTCGGCGCGGGCGACCAGCTGCGAACAGATGAGCGGCTCTGTGGACGAGCGCCCGAGCGCCCTCCGCGCAGCCGCAGCGCGCACCAGTCGGTGCGAGCGCGATCAGCCACGCGCACCTCTGTGCCGCGCGTCATCTACGAAACGAATTATATCGAAACATTCGAATCAAACGGTCTCTGTCCATTGTCGTATCACTATTGTCAGTGACAGCGTTACGTCCAGTGTCAAGTTCAGTGTTTGCGTTCGGTACGAGTTTTCTAGCTTTTTACTTGTATATGTTTACTACTGTCGGTGTTTTATTTATGTGTCATTCATTGGATTTACCTCAATTGAAAGTTTTTGAAGAACATGTTTTGTACTTTACATGCGCTGGATTTAAAGTATTGTTTACATTCTTCATGTATAGACTTTGACATGTGTTAAGGTACCTAAGTATATTTATTTATTCCGTTAGTGTTGCTATGTTTAATTCTAGTGTTTGCTGTATATGAGTTATTATTGATATTAGTTCTGTGAACCGTATGAGACTTGACGTAGCCTGCAGTTAGACTTGACATTGAGGAAAAAGTTTTCCCGCTAAGTGTTTACTCACTGCTATGAGAAATAACCGTATACCTAGCTAATTCTGTAAAAACGATTAAAATATAGTTTGTTATGGAATTTGACTTAGGTACTTTCCTTATTTGTGTATCAGGAAACTTACTATGAGTGGTATGCTTATCGGAACCCTGTTATACCTCATACCAAGAAATGTAACTTATAATATACCTAATATATTCCATTTGCTCAATAGTACAATTTACTTCCAACAATAACATCGATAATATTGACTCCATTTTTCTAACACTGAAGTAACGTTTGCTACGAAAGCTCCCTACGTTACTACGACAACACGAGGGGCGATACTTTTATGTTACGTTAATAATATCAATATTAGTTGCTAGGCAATATTAATAGTAAACCTGGTTTAATTTTCCCCATAATGGGTGACTCTCACAGTCTCACCGGTGTTTACCATACATCACCGACGTCGGCCGCGCGTCATCGTCAAATCTCTCGGGAGCTTTCCCCAAAGGGGGTCGGCTACATTCTGTCTAGACCGACTTTCCTAACGAACATTTAGAAAATCGAATGCAAAATTTTATATTTATATCATTAGAATGTTTCGCGAATATCCATAAAATAGAAAGTGAATTTAGTAGTCGAATAAATATTTAGATTTAGACACAAATTAATTGTGGTTTAGAAAATTAATTTGGTCTCGTTGCCTCGTTATTTTGTTTTGCAAATGCTGGTGAATGCTGATGCATAAGAATCTGGATTAAAGTTATTGTATCTTCAAATTGATTTCAGAGCGTTTTCTTGATTTTTATTTACAGTTCAATGAGTACCTACCAGAGACTTGCCTTCCGCATTCTACTGTATTTGTTGGTGCACTGAGTAACATTCCTTCACATACCAAGTCATATAGATGTCTATTGTAAAGCAGGCCTTTTACCATAAATGAACTTGTCTGCGGTTAGGTTACTTGATGGTCCACAAAACAACACAAAGCATCAGCACTTTGAATAAATAGCTCACTTGCCATATAAACTTTACTATTTTACTATTTATCTACTACCATTAGCGCTCAAGTACAGGAATATGGCTATTTTACGATTTTAATACACCCACTAAACCCACTTGCTTTGTTTTTCAATACCAATGTATTTACATAGAATCTTTTCTTGTGGTTAGATAATATTCATTAATATAAAAGTAATGGATACCAAGCTTTTTTATAATACTAATTGCATACGAGTACATTCGCATCCTCAAACGTTATGTGTTATGGAAATTTTCAAAAACATAATAATTCTTCATTCTGAGGCTTTTGAACTTGGTGGCAGATAAGGTATGGGATGACATTATAGTCTAAACTAAATTTTTAACAGTTATTTAACACATGACATCTTCGTTTATTATCTTTATCAGTTCTCTAAAGTAACTGTTAGAAAATATCTCACGAGTGGACACCATTAGAGCATTTGGCGAACAAACTTATGCAATTATCGTTACATTTCACATGGCTATACAACATTAAAAAGTGGATACATTTTCCACTTTTAACTTCAAATTACATAATAAAAGTTAACACTACGTTAACGAGTTGTAAATACTTTCCTATATTATTTAATAGAGTATTAGAAAATACTTATAACTTAAACCTTATAAATTGGTAATATAAAATATCTAGTGAGCTATAAACGTATATAGTTTTCTTTTTAATTCTAACAAAATGTCTATTTTATGATCTGTTTTTGTACAACACTATTATAATAAAATTCATTATTAGCTTTTTACCGACTTACTTTTATAGACATACGTGAACATGGTCTTAGAGCGTTTTCATATTATGAAATAGTTTATTCTATATTATTCTACGGGGTGATTTATTTAATGATAGATGTAGAGCATTTCCTATTGGTATCCGACGCGTGCGCAGGTATACGAGTAAAATGGTTGGTTATTTTCGTTCATTGACCGTGGTTAACTGATGTTTTTTGTCGCCCACCGCATCGAGCCTCGAGAATTGTAGCACGTGCCTACGAGCCTACGACCGCTATGCGCCTGCGCAGCTCGAACAACGAAATCTTTTCTAACATGTAAAACACATGCAAATTACACTTGTACCATTAAAATATAAATAATTCGCATTCTAATTAATTACACATTAAATAATTAACAACCCGTGAAGTGTTGCTATTTGTTTTCTTTAAATTCTGTGATTAAAATCAACTGTCAAGTAAAAGTAATTTATATTAGGAACGAGATAAATGTACAGATAATACGTAATTAGTGTTTTAATGTTGTAGTCTTAATAGTTTTTTTTTAGTTTGCTAAAATATATTTTAATTTCAGTGTGCTACGATTCAAAGTTAGAACAGTGGTCATACGTCTCCTATGATTGATTTGACAAAAACGAGCGTGGGCTAGAGCCCTACTTTTCCATATTCAAATGTTATATCATGACATTCATGGCGTAAAAGCACATCTGTCTAGAGTAATAAATAGTTATTTTGTTATGATTTGATGACTCCCAAAAATACTATTTATTTTTATTTTATGGGATAAACCGGTAAACGAGCATACTTGTCACCTGATGGTAAGCAATTGGCGCCTATGGACACCTGAAACTCCACAGGCATTACTAGTGTGTTATAGGTGTTTTGGGGATTAGGAATTTGAGGATTGGGGAGTTTGGGGAGGTGGGTAATTGGGCCTCCGGTAACCGCAACGACGAAACACACCGCAAGCGTTGTTTCACTTCGGTTTTCTCTGAGGCCGTGGTTTCACTCCGGTCGAGCCAGCTCATTTGTGCCTTCTTTATCGGTTCGGACCTAAACGATAAAATCCCCAAATCTCGTATTCGAATGTAGGCAAACATCTTAAGCAGGATGTATGTAGATAATAAATGTCTACCTTCTGCATATTTCGTGATTTCTTTGCTAAACTGGTATTCGTGGACATTTCTTTTTTACAAAAGTTTACAGCATTAGTGGTCACGACGTTCCATCTCTTATTACTAAGCCGCTATAACATCTTTCAAGGTACTTACAAAATAATTGCGTTTCCTAAGCACGACTTGCAGCCATTGACCCTTAATTCACTTACTGCCGTTTGTTTAATGGATGAAAAGTGTGAAATTTTAAACATTTTTATAGTTCCCCATTAGAAACGTAAGTTGGGATTTAATAAAAGCCTAATATACTTTGATGATGCACAACAAATGGAAATGGGTTTCTGAAAATTGAACAAAATTAAAAGATGTCACGTTGCCTGTAAGAATTTCTAAAATCTTTAAAACTTCAGGCTATCATAGAGACGATACAAACACTCGGGCTTGGCTATGTAACGCTTGATTAAATAATAATGTCCTAACAAATGACAATTAATTTGAACTAAGGGACCAATTGATCCCACTAGTACACTATACGGGCTAGTCGCTCACTCCTTTATTTTGTTTCGTAGTAGAGCTCACACAAATATATTTTGGACAAAAAAGGATATAGATACGAGAAGATTACATTGCTTTTAATCCAAAGATATTTACAGGGGATCTACACACAATTTATGCTAGATTTTTTAGAGACCGTGCTTTCTGCCATGCCAGACACCGTCCTAGATTATTTCGTACTCAGTCTGGTCGAAGCCATCAGTAAATGCAGCCTTTTAAACGGGGCTACATCTATCTAAATTTAATTTAAAGTAAAATGAACTCTAATAAATTAAATATGCAGAACTATTTGACCAACATTTAGCGCAAGGAATTCAACGTAAGAAAGGAAATGGAACCGGTCAAAAGTATCAAACTAGTCACGGAGCGAGGCACCATATAAAATGATTCATCTTTATAAGAACATAGAAACTCATTTCGAACATAATTATATCAATTACATTAGCCGTGTAAGAGTAAAATAATTTAGTAAGAGTTTCGTAACGGACGCGAGTCCAAATAATTCGAACGTAACGGGTCCGTCGATACGATACCGTAAAGCACTGGACCTGTTATCATATCTACAACCAGTCTCAAATACATCCGGCAACTTTAATACAAACCTCTTTGTATAAATTACCTATATTAATGCACGTACTCTAGTTTGTATTACGAACACAAGTAATGAAAGACCACGAAAGACTCTTTGCCATCTTATGATTATTGATATCGGTTAGACTATTTATAGGATCAATGGATGTTATTCCATATGGATATTATTTCTTAACAGTTATTGTAACGTTATCAGAGTTCGTGAGACATGTAGTGTGCATGTTATATGCATATGTTCATTGTTTGGTTTTATTACGCGCAGCTTTCTGACCCACATCACAGTCGTTCTATTTGAAGTTGTTTCACCCATTAACAACGGCGCCGCGTTTTCGATTAGCGTGTTTGCTCTCTAAAATTAATCAGTCAGGCATTATGTTATTGCTTATATCATGTAACATTATTATAATGTTATATGATATATTGCTTATATCATATAACATTATAATAGTGTATTTTAATATATCCCTGCCTGGCATGGCAGGGATATATTAAAAATATTATAAGTTGTAACTGGTGACGTCGATATCAGCATGAGGCGATGCGGGCTTTTCGTATCTTATACGGTTTCACTGACTAATTTGTTTCAAAATACACTATTATAAATAGTTAACGGTAGTCGACGTAAACAAAAGGACTCAAATTATATGGAGAATCGGTTCTAAGAACACTTCAGCGCATGTTTGTACAACTGTAAACACCGACAGTAGAAATTTACTCAGATATTTTTTCTAGGTTGAACAAAATTATTTGTGACATAATGTGTTAAAGTCTGGTTAGTTTACCAATGTGGTTGTGACCCTCAGATGAAAACATCAGTTCTATTTTGTGTCGTTGTAAAGTGATGGTTGTCAACAGCAATGCCAGATTGGCGATACAACGTGCTCTCGACCAACGAGGCATTCATAGACACTGAAGGGGCGCCCATGCGTGACCCATTGGCTGCGAGCTACCCGCGCCGCGCCGACCGCAGCAGACCGCACCACACCTGCCCCTACACCACCATATTCCTGGGTGGCCGATCACATCACGCTCCTTACAGATTACCAGCTCTGCAGAGTGAATCCATTGATCCCTATGCAGATGTTTACTCTGTGGACCGTTCATCTAATCTCACCGATACCTCAAGTTTTGCACGATACGAGGACTGTCGCCCACACATCGATGAGATATTGTCAGAATCCGAGGATCAGGCTTACACTGATGGCAATTTGACGGATAATTTAACACTACAAGTTCAAAAAGTGCCATACGCTTCGAGTGTGTTTTATATCTCCGCAAAAACCGAAGCAGCACGGAAAGAGGTAGTGCAAAGTAATGATGTCTTCCTCGTGGAAGAATCCGATTCGGATGCATTATCATCATGCACCTGTGACAGTTTTGAACGATGTGAGTTTGATTGTAGAGACTTTGAACCGTTCTCGGACACGTGTTGTTGCGATCCATTAAGTGACGGTGTGTGTAGTCGGAGTCCTAAGGATGTCGACTCTCCGGAACATTTCTGTGATCGAGTGGCGGAAGAGGATGGTGTATCTAATCGCAGTGACATGGACGGTTTGGACCTTGCTCTGTTTGAACCGGCTCAAACTGAGTCTGGTGAAGGTGAAGAAGCGCCTGCACAGACGACTGCTGTATCTGCTTCGTCCACCTTGGGTGGAGTATTGTATGCTCTGCCTGACGGCTGCATTGGTAAGTGACGTGTAAACTAATTTATTTGCAGTTAAGCGCAAGTATCCCGGAACCGTTGTAGTGATAACGCTCAATTATAGTGATTAGGAGCACGGCGAATAGAGCAGCCGCGCTGTACCGCCGTGTGGTCTGCGTCAATCCGAATCGTATCGGATACGAACAACGGTGTGCGGGAAATTACTATCGCATCAATCACTGGCGGCATTGTCATACTTGTGTGACAACAGAGTCAGCTATCGGCGAGCTAGCATAATAGACCGTAAAGGTACTTATCATAACACACGCAACTTTACCTACATACCTTGCCAGTCATGTACTTGATCTTGACCGAATCACTGCGTCGTTTAAGACTGGATGTAACGTTGTTGGTATTGTTAAGCTTTCGTTAATAGTTGGTATTTATTTACGAATCAAATTGGACCGACATGGCAAAGCAAAGTAGTTAAGAAAAATAATTGCGATGTAAAGGCATCACGGATGTGCCACATAGTAGTAGTGATAGAAAAAATCTGGAAACGGTTAGCGTTTGTAATGCGGAAGCTAACGAAGCTTTTATATTGTACAAGTGCTACCTACAAATTGCGTACCGTTACTCGCAAGTTTCTAATTACCGGTAGGATAGAGGGCGATTGTTGCCTCATGCAAATCCGATGGATACCGGAGCAGATAAGCGAAGATACAAAGATATACTCTGGCATGCAAACATATGTGCTTACCAAGTCAATGTTCTGTATTTTTCCCGTTGAAACTACTGACTCGTATGTCAGTGGAGAAAACGTAACGGACTAAAGAAACACGGTTTGAGTAAAACAAGAGAATTAACGTGAAATGCAGGATTTATTTTGGTTATGAAATTGTTAAATGTCTTTAAAATTGCATGATACTGACTGTTAGTAACGAGAAGTCAGAAGTTTACAACTCTATACAGCTCATAATTGTAAGTGCACTCGGTTAGAGTAATTATTTCCTTGTGAACAAAAATTTATAATAGCTGTCGTTATGTTCGAAACAGCACGTACCATTAAAATGCTCCAATGGATTTTTAATGGGCTCCAATTCAGTCGGACAGTCAAGCAGGTAAAGCGACAAATTCTGGTTTTGTATTTATGTGACATTTTAGCTCATTTAGTACAAACTTCCTTGACAAAAATAGCCTTACTGGATCCTTATTTTTATAAACAGATGCATGTACGGTGTATAAAGTCAATAAAGTAATTTTAGTTTATTTGAATCTCATAAATCGAAAATATGGTGGCATCCACATCACCGTCATAGAATATGAACTTTTTCAACTTCCACAAAAAATTTAGATTAAAAAAGCCAAAAAAATCTGTACGTGCCATGGTATCAAAAGATTTAAGAATGAGTAGCAAGGAACCGCGACCGTTAAATTTCAAGGTTATCAGATAACTAACAAATAAGCGTAGTTTGTGAATTTTTCGAATATGGAATGGTATTTTCGTGACATTGTTATGGAGTGGAGAACATTCATAACAAACGTCAGAACGTTCATTGTTAAAAGAGCTAAAAGTCGCGGGACGTGGTCTACCATATAAACAAGTATTTTACAATACGTGAGAAAGTTGAGGGGTCATTGCTGTTAATATTTTACGAGGGTTTGTAGCGTTAAGATCCTTTGGTTAACTTCTAAATAACGGTAAGCTTATATTTGCATTGCTGTTTGAAATGTTTGTTAGTTTTCTGTTCAATCATCTGTCTCCAATATCTTTATTTATGACTGTGTTCTTTACAATTTTAGCATAAACTATAACTATATAATGTGTATACATATAATCTTCTTCTATAGATTAGCACTTTCTAGCTGAGAGTCCTCGACAACCTCTTTTATATTTATATAATTGATCGTTTACATCGGTCATATTTTGTTTTGCTTGTGAAAGCGACATCAGCTAGTTAATTAATTTATCATTAAAATCAATGCTTTCATAACGTCCAGGTTACCTAACTTAAATAACATTACGTTTGTAAGACTGTCTTGATGTTTCCTAAATGTTTTTAAAACATGGGCCTGGTGAGAGCGTGTACCTCTGCGTCAGGCGCGGCTTCATATCCAAAACAAGGAAACTTGTGTTGATTTACACCGCATTGTGCTAATGAAAAACTGCAAAGTATTATATTATTAAGAAACATTTACATTGAGTTTTGTCGAAAAGTGATTCATCGTGTTTATACGTCTATTGTTGTTGAACTTGATTTATGTACTAATTTCGCGGAATAGGTGTTTTATTTGAGCTAATTTCGTCCAGGTGCCATATGCCAGGTGCGTATTCCAGTTACTATTCAATCGTAGGTTTTATTGACTTCATGTTGATTTGTATTGAACTTTGCCTGTTGATATTTTTTTGTGAATTAGTTGTTTAAGAACTCAATATCATGGTTATGTAGTAGAGTCTTTTCAATCTTATCCTATACGTAATCGAGTGTCAGTGCGATTGTCAACATCTTAATCACGGGAGATCATTAATATGTCGATAGTCTTGAGCTGCTATAAATGGCACTAATTACTTCATGTCGGCTTCCGACGGCTCATCAACTTCAAGTCACCATTAGACACCTCAGCGATACTAAAGAATGTCGCCAGTCTTGTACAACTTGTTACAATCCAATCAAAGCCCATGTCAGCCTTCAAGTAATCTTATCTGAATACTCAATGCAAATAATAATCCAACATTCGTACTGTTTAATTACGACATGTCCGCAGCAGCCGCGATATGGCGGACTAATACAGCTCCACCAGCTAAATGAGTCGTACGACGCTCCGAGTTATGATCGTCATCAGATATAAATCGAGCCTACTATAAGATGGGGACGATTAAATTCAATAACAAGCCTCGGTACCAGCACTAAATCCCGCTCAGTATAACCTCACATGCTCTTTCAGGTTTCTTATATGGAATCCCGAGTGCATAACGTCAATAATCTCGCTAGACTCGATCAGGGACTGGGTGCATCCTTGTCCAGTTATGTATGTGATGCAATCGTTTGCTTATACTTTCTAATGAGCTTGCCCTTCCTGTAAGCCGCTTCTTGAAGGAAGCCACTTGCGCATGCATTTAGCACTTCGCGTGCAATGCAGTGAGGCAACCGCAGGATTTAACATTTCACTACACGACGTTTTTATTAAAATACTAGTTTTGTAACTTTTAGATATCAGAATGTCGAAAGTTTTTGCATTGTATTCAATATGAACAAGACTTTATGCCGGCCAGTTTGCGAATAATTTAATAATTTGCATGATAGACACCTGCATTTGAATATGAATAATTAATAACCTAGTGATAGTGATATTCGTCGCGACAAGCGGACCCAATGCAAACTTAATTATTAAATACATCATGCAAATAACATTTAGCGAAATAATAATCCTAATAATGTTTTAATTAAGCCTCAACATCCATGCACTGGTTAATGATGAATGATAATAATAAAATACAACGGGAACACGAACCGAACATAAGATAAAATAAAATATAAAGAAAAAAGTGTGACAGAAATTTATCTTTAATGAGATCATGATGAAAATTAGAACACATACTGAGAACTTCTTACGTTTCGATAATAGAAAAAGAAATACCAGGGCGGTCACCTACTACCGTAGTTGCAATTTCGCGTAATAGCCAGCAATTTGTATGAGAAACTCATAGACAATACGGATACGGAATTGAGTTTACGGTATCTAATTATGTCATAATGGTTATATGCGGTTGTGTATTTTGGAGTAACATAGGAGTACAGTTAGTTGTTCAACTAATCGTACGTATAACTTTATTTCTGAAGAATTACAGGTACACGTCAATGATCAAACCAAAGTTTATAATGCACGAAGTACGAGTAATGTTCTCAGAATTAACTGATCTGCACAAAGCCGTATGCAAATTCAAAGAAACTTATCGTTTACCGAAGAACTTAATATTTACACAGGCATGGTAATAATCGTAACTCGTAATGTAGGAACATGAAGTCATTAAACAATTTTCGCAATATGGCGTCTTGTCCGAGTCGTCGGTTATTTCCGTCGCTATCTTAGTCCTGTTGGCTGTTTACTTGCATGCAACGGAGAAAGTCTATTAGGAAAGCGGATCCTGGCATCAGGCCAATGAACATAACTTACACATAAAGGATTGCTAAGCCTCGACATAGATTTACGTTGTCTATTTTCCAAGGATACGAAAATTGTAGTGTTTGCTTTATTAAGTAGGTCCGCTCTAAGCCAACCCAGTATTTTCTTAATACTGACATTTCAAGTTATGGTAAGACGTATAATCGGTGTCTTGTATGACTCAAGTTACTTAGTCTAGATTAATCAGTTTGTCATTGCGTCCAAGGTGAGGGCGTTCGTTGATTTTTATTTATTCTCTGATAGAGGGAACGCCTTCCAAATATTTATCAATCTCGTAAACTTTACAACTGTTCGTTTTCCTCGAGAATGTTACTTGTATTTGTTTGAAGGAAGTTTTACGACCTGCTGCATCCTTTAACGGCCGAGAATAAAAACGGACAACGTTTCTTTGGAAGTGCAATGTGTTACAATGAAGACATCTTCAATATTGATTCCGAATACCGGTACATTGTTCGGTTCGATTGCATAAATATGTCTATTGGCTTCTTCATCCATCGACGGGGCATTGTCTCTATTGTTTGTTGAGTGACGTGAAGTGTGATTGAGAAACGTAATAATTTGATGCATGATTGAGACTAATTTGAACAATTTTTCATTTCAACGCAATCAAGCGACCTTCATATCTACATACATGAAGTATTGCGCAATTTTACCATTACCTATGGTGTAAGTGCGTGCATGCCTCGACTAGCTATGGCATATAAAATAATTGTTTTGATCGGATATTCGATAATGGCATTTGTTCAAAAAAACATCGAATATTTGATGCTGATCGTTAGACGGTTTCTAAGATATAAGACGTGCGATTGTGTTTACGTATGGTTGCTAAAGAAATGATGACAGTTATGATAGTTCGATATGAAAGCCATAATACAATTATTATTATATATTATGGCATGTATAATTACAAATTCACTTAACTATACATATATAATTACGTATGAGTATATATATATATATATATGTATTACAACAATCCACACCGTCTACCTATGCGTTCATTTTCCGAACCATGGTTGAGTTGGCGATCGATCGTATCTAATTCTGTAATTTGAATGTATGAAAATGGTTGTGTAGGAAAAATGGCTGCAATTCAAATATTGAGTAGAGTACTTCGTCTTGCGGATACTACGTTTCTTGAAAAGGCAATTTAAATGCCTGCTATCTGCAGATAATTTACAACTAGTACAAAGACAAATGTCGTAGATAATCATGGGAACGAACTACGAAGCCTAGAATATTGTCCAAGTCCCATAACATCAAATTTCCATACGGCTGGAAATCGGATTGCGTTCAGTACATAAATTAGGAGTACCGATATCCATCGTCGTTCCACAATTTATGGTGTTTTGGTACGCGAGATAGATACCCTTGTGATTTATATTCATAACATAAATATGTTCAAATATGTGGTTGGGAACGGTTGATTTAAACACCGGTTGGTATTTATTTGATGTGGCATAGCTGTTGAATATGTTAAGAGCCTTTCACAAAACATCCAGATTTGACGATCTTACTAGAAAGATTTGTTTTGAACGATAACATCTGGTTAAAACCAGTCGGTGTAAAGGCGACGGTCTAAAACAAACTATTTGCATTGCATTCATATTTTTTGTGGCATTGCGAATTTTCTGAATAGGTTTCATTGAACGGTCGGCAGCTGTGGTGTGGCGCACGCGCCTCTCGGCCGCAGCGCAGTCGACGCGGGCGCACCTGTACCGTGTGCGGTCCGCGGCCACTCGCTCGACTGGTCCAGTTTCCCCAGTTCACTTCAACGCTGACGTCACCTTCACATATACTTACCGATTAAAACTTTCAAAGTGATAGTGGCTGAATAAAAGTCAAGGCCACCTGATGCATTGATTGTTTATTTGTTTTCGCGTCAGCACAGCTACGACTTGAGCTTACTCATAATGTTTGTAAGCAAACAACTGTTCTACTTTAATGAGTTCCCGTGGACATATTTCGTTTGACTGTATTTGTTTATCGTACTCGTGTTTTTCTAGTTCTACACGTAACTTGAGTTTTAGGTCGCAACATATTTACATGGAGGTAACTTTAGCTGTCGTGCACGCGTCATGTACCTTCGTTCATTTCGGTACGTGGTTTCCATTCCAGAACCTGTTTAAGTTTAAACATTTATTATATTTAAACTATGTATAAGTTCAACATAAAACGACGAGCACATAGTTGTAAATTCATTCATTCTTTTATAGTGCGTTACTAAAATGTACGATTTAGTCTCACGAAAGTCAACATTAAATTATGCACGGCATTTGAAGTACTACAACGGCTTTAATTTACATAATACTGGTATTAATTGTACGCTTAGACTTGCTTGAATGTTTAGTGTACATTACATGGAATAAACCATTCAGATTATTTGAAAGTTATGAATAATAATAATATATAAAAATAGCTGCGCAAGGAAACTATAATCCGGCTAAAGCTTTTAAAATGACATGAGATAAACGACGCCAGGCCTAAACAGTCAGCTATAAATACATTAAAAAGTCAAGTAACTACAGCGAAGACGAATGATCAATGATTTTTAAATGGGCTTTGAAATAATTCTGTGCACATCTGCAACCCCTCGGTACACTGCGACCGACAAAAGTGTTATTCATGCGCTGAATGTAAAGGCGGAGAGTTCGTGACTTGTGACAACTATACCGTACGACTCAATTCTACTAAGTCACAGGCTCGCGTGTGCAGCCCATAGCAATTTGAATAGTTTATTCATGTGATTATAATTGATTTCTTCTTATATGAATGAACTCAGCCTCGCGGAAGAAGTGACCTCTTTTTATCTTTGTTCTATGCTTCATTCATAAGCTTCCATAATTCATTCAGTGAGCAGACAAACATAATAAGTTTATCGAGTGTGTGACCCTGCATAAGAACTGCTGTGAATTGATTCTTCAAGTTCAAACATCCTGTACATTTTGCATAGAAACAACATTTATTTTCTGTTTGTTCTCCCTTTATGAGTTTTCATGAAATTCATGTATTATGTCAATTTATATTATTCGCATAACACGAAGGAAGTCCAAGTATAAGTTCTTGGAAGCTCACACAAGTGACGCGTGCGCAAACAAATGCGTTTCCGGTGACAGACGGAGAGTACTCGTTCATGGAGAAAGTTGTCAAGCCTTCTTTCTTAACAATGCTCTAGCATTTTGCCATTACATCACGCCTCCCGCTTTTTTGATGATTAGTCGATGTAGGAAGAGATTATGAAACTAATACTAGTGCTCTTCAGATAAAACCGACGTGATTGATGTTCGCCACATCACTAATGTTCGATGATGTCGTTGTTTTTGTGCAAAGTCAATCGTTCATCCTAAAATAATGATTTTCTTCCTGCGTAAGACATTAGCTATTAAGTGATTGACTGGAGTAGTAGGTATTTTCATGGAAAATACATTAAACTTTAATATCTATTGATATCGTTTGCACATCTTTATGGTAAATTCCGATATTGAGTCAAGTTTCGACACAATGCAAAGGTTGCTTTGAAATTACGAACATGTATAACAATGGGCAATTTGACTGCACACAAAGAGCTTAGATGTTGTCTGATACGAAACATGAACAATAAGTAAAATGTGCACAAGTTAATGTTCCAACCCGATGCGTGTGAAATAGCTACCGTCAACGGACACGCCGCGGTTGTCAGCTAAATGTTCTTCACGTTGACAATGGACGCGGCTTATGAAATGCCGCACAATCTAATTCGCCTTTATTTTCTGAGGGAAACAAAGGTATTTATAATGCCCGGATCGTATTACTTACACGACTAGGGAACATTGCAGCTATGAGGAAATCCTTGAAGGTGGTATTAAGGGTAATTCAAACCTTTGTGTGATTGTGATTTTCGTGCTGGCTTCGATCAGTTTATTGCACTCTCGCGTGATGTATGTTGGAGGCTTGGAGGCTAATCAGCTCTGAGGTCGTAGGGTTTCCGTTGCAAATAATACCAGCTATACAACGCCACATCTGTTACATCAACCGTGCAATTGTGGGAACTGTTGCATACGTTTTTAATTATCATCGTATTGTTAGGCTATGGTTTCTTTCTAGGTAATAAGAGCACATACGCAACCTATATGTATGCACTTTACGATAATTAAGGACATAAGCAGCTATTGTTTAACATGCATCGTATTACCACAGTCACTATCTTCCTATAACTTTTCATTAAACACGTAATATTGATTATACAACGTTGTTCTTATGACAAAGAAAAACACTTCCCATGGATGTGAATTGTGTTATGTTTCTGTTATAAATTGTCATCTGCTACCGATGATAGTTCATGATGGTCATGCTAATGTGGACCGTTATGACAATGCCAATGAAATTCTTGTTCATCTTACAATAATTTGATCTACTTTCTCACTATGTAAAGGGCTCGAAAGCCAACCTCGAGAGGCTCGAGAGATGTCGACATGTTGCGCCTACGCACTTCAGAAATTATCACTTGGTGTGTTCAATGTTCAACTGATTGTGTCATAAATTAATCCCAATTTATTTCCACCACTGCTTTTCAACGAACAAATGAGAGCTTTATTTATTTGACGTATAATCATTTGTCCTAAGCTGGACAATAGTACGTGGTTTGTCGTGGTGAATTAATTCAATGCGGCTTACCCAATTAAATATAGGTACTTCGAAACAACTTTAAACAATAATAATCAATAACCAATTTTATTCTCATAAGAATATATTAATTTTATTATTCAAAACGGTTTGTAATCGTATTCTGCTCACGATGTAACGCATGAAATTCGACACAAGCGGTGTTCATGCGCAGGCGTGTCGTTCACATGCCTACGTAATCGTCTGTCAAAACGTTCACATTTTTACCGGCCAGCATTATATTATACGAAGATTAACTCCTACGCGACAATCTGCTCGACGGGAAGCTTATATTGCCCTCAATGCAGGCGTGATGGAGATATAAAGGCGAATCTGATGCGTGGCATTAGTTCTTGAAGGCGTTCCTTAGAAATTGACGTGAATAACATACAAATATGATTAATGAAAATGTAAATATGCTGTCGTCGTGATGAAAGAACTGTTTTTACTGCGCGCCTTTCTTACTAATGAGTGATGCCACAAACTTTTATTAGGCATCTCTTTTGTATGTCTCCTAAGGACCTATAGGCTGTTTCAACTGCCGCTGTTTTATTTTCGTAGTGGTATAAGACTTCCCAGTTATTCGCAGATATTAAAATAATTGACAGAAAGAAGACAACTGACAGGAGTACCTTTGTTTACAACTTCGGAAAATCAGGCGCAATGTTATGTTATTTTTTTCTGTACCATTGTTGTTGTTAAAGTTAAATAAAATTATGGTCTTGCTCAACCAGTTTGTTGCGTACTAACGAGAATCTTACTATTTCCAGACAACTTAATGCTATTTTAGAACTGGCAACGCATTAAAAATCAGTAAGCTCTTTGAGAATATGGGCGGCGTGAATATTATAGATTTTGCTAGAAGAAGAAAATTGCATATTATTATGATTCCCACGTTCCTAGTCTAGTCTACGGTAATGTTAAGTTTTTATGTAGTTGTATGTATATAGTTTACGTGTACGCGGGGTGATATAATTACGTGTATAAAGTAGGTCTATGTGTGCAAACGTATAATTTATAATTGTGCCCGCTTGGCGTAGCTTCAAAAGGGCGACGACCTTTACAGCCGGTCGACAACTGACCTTTAGGTCTACTAAGGGCAGGAAACCTAGATGCTAGGAATTCTCATATTTTTTCAACTTGCAATTTGAGGTCAATTTTTTCTCAAGATTTTTGCGAAGTTTCTGAACAATAATGTATGGAAATTGCGTAATTGTTGTTCACCATCACTAAAGGGAAAGAGGGTTTTATTAATCCTCTGAGAATACATGAAATAGTTGTTCATTTCATAGTATTTATTTCTACATTAATGTTTGAAAAATTTTGTAATTTATTTCCAAAATATAAATGTTAATTCTTCATCCATCTGCTGCAAATATCGAGGTTGAACTGTTACAAAGCAGCATCTGTTCAATTTGACCTGACATTTAATTTTTATTAAGTAATGTTAGTATTTAGCAAATTAACATCACGTAACACGATGTCAGGTGTTGCGTTTTATTGGTTCATAAAATTATATTATCATACTTCTTCATTATGACAACAAAACAGGCCACACGCTAGATGCTCTAGTTTGATTGCACTTACATAGATCTCAGGAGGCTTTGTTTTGTCATTCTGTGCCAGTGGTAAATTCATTTCAAGAACCTGAATCTACTGAAGTAAGTAGTTATTTAAGTTACCAAATTATTGTGTTAGTGCTTCAAAAGTTTCATTATACACTGAAATCAGTAAATGATGAGCATCAGCGTATCGTACCACCTCAACTGTAATCTAACCCGTATCCAAACCACAATAACAATTCGCTAATGTTAGCCACATTTCAATAAACTCCCTTCAACCTGAATGGAGCTAGTAAACATGCTCCAACCTCAAGGTTAACCACTTTGATCAATACTTAATCTATTCCTCAAATCTTAATGACATATTTATAAAATGAATTGAGAACAACGCGCACCTCCGTGAGAAACAATTAATGTCAAATTCACTCGTTACTTTGCAACTTATTTACATAACAAGTTATAAACATTGTTATGAAGATAAATAGAATAATTACTCGTGTTTTAGTTCCCAAATTAGGCAACATTGTGATCTCCGAGATAAAGATTTGATGATCATGTTAAGGAGGTGATACAGAAATGGAATCAGGACACGGTTTTGTAAATACAATTATTTAACATTAGACTGAATTGTTGGCTTATAATTTCTAATTATAAGTTTGAAATCACCAACGCGCATTGAGTAAGAGTGGTGATTAATGCTCAAATCTTCTCCGTGTGAGAAGAGGCATTTGCTCTTTTATAGGCTGTTGATGGACTGAATTAAGTGAATATGTTGCATATATTAATAATATTATTATGTTGACTTGTATATGCTTTTAGGTACATCTAGAAATCCTACTATGATGTTGAAATTCCAAAACCTCAATGCCCAATGCACTAAACCAAAAAGTAAGTCAAGGTGCAACTTGGCTTCGTTCAGCTAAGTTCAAATGTAAATAGCACAAACAATAGACAATAATGTATTTGCAACTCTAGGAGTTAGATGCAGTGTGCCATCGGTAGCTATCCGTTTATCTATCTCTCGTAGTGTCGGTATGTTTATAAATAAACAACGGGCAACATGTTGCGTCGGTCGTGAGGTTCTGTTTATTTCAAGTTCATTGTTGTGCGCCATCTCGCGTGAAGGCGCGCCGCCCTCCCACGCAACCGTACCCCTTCCACACAAATACTGAAATTATTTTAACACATACTAAAAAGCTTCCTTTCATTGGTTAGGGAGCTGTTAATATGCCTCTGTACATTGTCTACAAACGACTTCTGTTCAATGTTTACATGTAGAATACGAAACGAATGCAGGGAGTGTAAACTGGAAAGTGGATTCCGTTGTTAAGTTGAATCGTTATGATTCTAGCACTGCGCTGTCTCTTGCAGTTTACATGATAATACACTAAACTATAATAATACTGTTTTATAGATCGTATAAAAACTTTTTCAACGCCACACTGTGTTTTAGTCACATATTGGTTTTTGTTTAGCCTTGGGTGTTCTTATGATGTTCAGGTTTGGTTGTACGTAGTAGGGGTCTGTTGCTCGGTCGTATATTTTAATGTTATCATAAGGCAACTTGTACCGAGACGAGTCTTTCTCGTTTGGTTGACGAGTCGCGAACTGCGGTCGCTTTTAGCTTGAATCATTGCCTTTGGCCGGCGCTAACTAGGTGCCACTGGCATTACCACACTGACTGGTAATCAGGGCTATCTTGGATCAAAGATATGATCGCCGGATACGCCTACCTACGTGAAAGGTACACCGACACTATTATGAAGTGTATGTCGCATTGATGTGGGCAAATGTTTGACTTGCTTTAAAATGTAAAGTCACGCAATACGCAACACAGAAGTGGGACTTGATAATAATCTTTATAGTTTTAATGACATGTTACGTTTCAAGACATCGTTAATTTAAACTGGTAGATAATGTAACTGTTGAGCTTAATTTTTTTAAGATGGAAGGTATACATATTTTCTGTTTGGTTATGCTAATTATTAAGTTATTTGTAGTTTAATATTTATTTTATTTTCATTATTGCAGGGTTTTTCCTTCCTAGCTCGTAACCATATCATGGAGAAGGCGAAGCGTGCGTGACTTAGACGGAGATAGTGATTTTGATAGCCGCCGGCTATTTTCGAAGCACGACGGGCTTTTAAAGGCTATTCTAGGTTTACGCTCATTAACTATAAGTATTCTGTGGCGGGTTTGAGGAATTTATGAAAGAAATATAAAAGATAAGGTACATAGGTGTTAGCTTTGGAGTTGTTGGGCTTGAGTCGAGTATGTTTGAGCACCAGAAGATTATTCGATTTCCCTTTAAGGATCCATGAACTCATACAAGACTTGTATCAGTTTTCTAACTAATTAGGTAGGCAATCTATTTATGAATATTTAGTATCTAGTAATAGTAGTTAGATACATATGATAGTCATCCTTTTTTATTGAAACCTTCCGTAGAATGTAGTGAATCTTTTTTTCAATTTTCGAATTGTTCTCGTCTATTATATAATTGTCGTACTTTGTAACTAATGAAAGATTTTAAATTGAAAGTCACTGACCCCAACACACATACAAACACACTTGCACTCCTTCGTCTGATGACGTGATGATAACAAGTGAAATTGATGTTAATTATCAAGAACATTGTGCACCTTTTATAAGACAGGTGTTTCATAAAACGGTTGAAGGTTTTTAATTTCATTTTCCACGTATTTTGGAACTGAATGTTTGGGGTTTTAACTTTATGGGGATTTTCCTACACCTTTATGTTATAAAATATATTTCTCTTAGGTAATTTCTATCAGTTCCTGTGTTGTCTCCTTTATATTAGCAGCACTCCAGGACATAGAAAAAAATATTTTATACATGTATTAAATTAGCAATATGTAGAGTTGGTGGCCAGTGGAATTTTAAGCAGCTTAATAACAATACAATAATAATATCCATACAACTAATCAATCAACCTAAACAGCAAACCAGTTCCATCAGCACGCAAGAAACTAGTCAGCAAGTAAGAAACAGAGACATGAAATCAATAATTAATCCATCCATCTTCAAATAGCATGATCATTTTATACATTTAAAATTCTCAATATCAATGGATCAATTAATTTAATTTTACACAATAGATAATAGTGCTATTAAAATGTTTGTTTCGATGGGTGTAAATAAATGCGCTTTCTACACAATTTAATATTCTCACGTATTCAATACGGCTAGTCAACTTGCCTCAAGCGCTAGCACGAGTAGGTGTGCTTTGCGCGATAGATTATCACAAAAATTCACTACAACGCCGTGGGTGGGTGGCTTACAGTACCGACGTAACTTTTTATATGCTAGTAGGTGTATTAGTATAAATGCTGCATTAGCGGGTTATTTATAATTGCGTAGAAATTGTGCAAGTCCATAGCAGGAAACGTCGTTTATGAAATTCGTGTCCTATTTACAATCTCATTTCTAATAATAAGTTAACAGCGTAGATTGAAAATAAGTAGAAAAACTCTATTGTATGCGATATTAAACACACCAATAGTCGATAGAGTACATATTACCTTCCTAGATCGATGTAGACGGACCGTTCTTAATATTTCAGTTGAGAGTTATGTAGTAGATATGTTGATAGTTACCGTTTACTAGCTCGCGTGCTTCACGAGACAAATAGACGCAAAACGATTGATATTACGAGCATAATCTACTCCGTACAGCATTTGCAACTGCATGACTCACGCCCAACTGTTATAGCAATAACCTAAAGAGAGTAAAATTTATTTGTTTCACAGTTTCACTGCCTCACCCGTCGAACCGTTTGTTGCGTGAATCAACTTTAGATTGATACTATCGGTACTATGAAACTCGTTTTTGCTCAACTTTTTCGAATCTTTCATTCATAAATGATATCAAATTTTCCAAATAAATGCTCTAACTTAGGAGATATTATGAAGTTAATATCCATGTCCCTTTTGATTACTGTTTTCTGAATCGTCAGTGCTCATGAGTCACTGTTTAATAGATTAAATGGAACGCATTAATCCATGTGGACGAAGCGCACCACCAGCTTTTATTAGCTGAACAACTACTTCAATTACTGCCTTTGTCCTGTTTAAAAATTGACATCGGGTTTTCTTTTATTTCGAGATATTTTTAGACTGTAGACAATAGTGACGTTTGTTAGAGTTATTTTTGGACGTTGAATCTAAATTGGTTGAACAAGAAAGTTAAAGCACATTGTAGTTTGTATGACTGGTGTACGCTTGCTCTGACATGTATTATTGTTATATTCATTTACTGTGCGCGTTGTCAACTTATTCATATATTAATCAACGTTGAAGCTCTGACAGGTGACTAAGTAAAAGCTTCTGTTGTGTTCACAAGTAATGAATTTGCTGCTGTATCTGAACAAATAGTTTTTAAACGCAGTAACATCATTACCTTATGTGGCTTCGAAAGGTATAGACAGTGGACACCTTATATTTGTACTGCTCGAGCCGTTTGTTTACCCCGTAAGGAAGAGCAGTGTGAACGAGGCACAAGCTCCATTGAAATCCGTTTACTCAGATTGTTTTAAAACATCGCCTTTGTTTTACTGTTACTTTATGCTTATACTGGCTTATGTGACTAATAACATGTGGGCACGCCATTATAAAGTAGTGATTAAGATCGCGTTGAAGGGTTTATGGTAAATTATTGTATGGGACGTGGATCGGGCTCAGTATAATAGATCAGTCGTGCCGCGACTAAGATATTGGTCCGTCATCAGTCAGGTTGACTCGTTTTTCTACTTTGTCTGCTGCAATCGATGCTGTAATATATTGCATAAACTACTTAGCTGCCGACGTTGCTTCGTGATTATTTAAATTGTAAACTAACCTTTTTATAACTGAGACGATAACGAGGGAGCTTGTTAGGCTCGTCTTGTGTCGTAGGTGTATCTGATTTGATGGGTTCGCTATGAATAATGACTTAATTATAGTGATGATATCTATCTATTGACTTTTTATAATAAATGCCTAGATAGTATTTATAAAATAATACATTGAAAATATTGCATTTCTATTTAATAAGTCTTTCGTGAAACTGACCACAATAATCACTAGTGGTTAGCTCATTAGATATAATCATTAAAGTCGATTTATATTTATGCTGCGCTACGCCACAATTCACATCTCAGCGTGTTTATAATTCAGATCTTTCCAATTTTATCTGATTGATGAACGGCCCACTTTCCACATTATCTAGCGGTATCGTCGTACATATATGTTAATTAAAAATCTACGGTGAACGATACATACTGCATGGAAGTTGTATGTCTAGTATGTAATTTACTCGCCATATAACAAAAGACTTCGGTCACGTAATCTAATAGTATTTGTGGCATGTTATATACAATTAAATAAGTTGATATAGGTACCTTTCACTTCAAATTATGGTACCATAACGTAACGTAAGTGTGTTCTTATTGAAATATTATGTTTATTACTTTTTATGCGGTTTATAATTGTTTTTAAGTTGTTATGAGTGATGGTGAATTGCATAGGATGTGTATGAGTAGAAAAGCTTGCAGATATTGTATGAAAATGCCAATTTGGTTTAAATTACACAATACAATGTAACTACAATGTAAATGTATCCGATACAATGTAATGGAAGTAATACTTTTCTTAGTCAGAACGGAGTAAGGGAGTAAGGTAATAAAACCGTTTAAAAATTAGATAATTCATTTAAATGAATTAAATAAGGCGAACAGATTATTCATTCTTAACTGCTTTTTTTTTGTAATTAGGGATAACAGTAGGGATCTGAGTAGAATCACTTCTATGTAGCAGTAGCAGCTAATACGATTTCTTTGTGTTCTTGTGAACATAGATTTGTACTTACTTCTCAAGAAGTCAGTAGGTACGTTGTCCAGATGATATCGTTTATGTCATCATAATCTTCGCCACATGTTATCCAACGGGACGGTTGGCTGGTTGGTATTGGTTTACTGGTTACTGCTTACTTGGTACCACATGTGAGCGACGGTTATTGCTAGTGCCAATTTAACGAGCCACGTCTAGCCAGTCACAAAAAGATTAATATTGTCTTTATTTCTTTTATATGGTCAGTTTAGTTAAAACTCAATAAGCTTGCAACAACAAAGTTATGTGTGTAACTTCAGTTGTAAATGAAATTGGCAAATTACGTAGGTATTCATTTTCCATGTATGTTAATTTTACCGAGAACTTTACAAGTCTTTAGTTTTAAGCGACAATTCTTTTCAATTTTCTTGGAGCGTTCTAGTTGCCCACCAGGGAAACCCAATGGTGGGCTAGGACCTAAATAAAGTATGATAGTTGTTCAAACAAAGATTACAAATTTCAACTTTCCAATGTTTTATGTAATTGTGTGTTTGTCATCAGATGGGGCGACAAGCGCGGTGGCGGGTGCGGCTGTGGGGGTGCCCTTATCTTGGGAGCCATTCTACTGCGTCTTGCAGCAGGATCGACGCATCCTCACCGCATATACCAGTGAAGAGCTTGCTGTAAGTATCTTTGATATTCTCTGTATCCGGTACCTTAGTATAGGTGGTCATCGGGTCATCTCCAAAGTTTAGATTTTCAGTTTTATTCGTTTATATTAAAGTTGGAAATCTATTAGAGATATTAAAGTAAAGCGACATGTTGAAGTCTATTTATCCATTTTTTAACTGAAATGAAAATTTCATAGAATAATTCTCGTTTAGGGTTATTGCAAATACGCGGCCCACTCATACTTCATAGGTGTGCAATTTTTCAACTATACTAGACATGATTTATTTCAAATTTAGAGATTTTTTAAAAGAAGTGTTATTAGTTCACCTCTATCTACCTATTACAAACTATTTTGCACAGATTAACGTTACCTCCTTTCTTATACTAGTAGTTTATTCGTAGTTCAGATGGATCGGTCACTGATTTGAAATTTACTTAGAATTTAATCTGTTTTGAGTGGAAAGAGAGGAAGCCATCTAGCTATCTTTGTCATTTTTGGCATGACGTCACTGACATGTCTTTTGTTTTTTATTCAAGTCTTGGTTGAGGTACATTTTCATCGGAGTAGAACGAGATAAAGCTATATAGATGTCTTTATCATTTTTGGCATGACGTCACTGACTTGTCATTTATTTTTTATTCAGTACTTCAGGTGGAAATGCATTTTCGTAGGATTAGAAGGAGGGGAAGCTATATAGCTGCCCTTGTCATTTTTGGCGTGACGTCACTGACGCGTCATTTGTTTATTCTTTTGTATAGTGAGTACAGCTTTTCTGGCAGAATAGCTATATTTGCATTGAATTGTACGCTGTTTCATAAGTGTGTGGGTTCAATGATGTCTGTATTTTCTGCGTGACGTCAGTCTGCATTTTTTCGTTAGATACACCTTCTATATACAAGGATCGTGTAGTAGTTACTCCGACATCTTCATTGGTGGATGATTCCCTACTTTATAACAAGTAAATAATACTTGAAACAAAAAATCTAACAAAAAAAGGATGGATTTCAATGACCAACATTATTTCAGCCTACGCGCTCTAATTAACAAACGCATAACCTATGAGTCGAATGGAAATAATTTGTCGTTTCCAGGACATTCCAGTTTTTATCGATTCTAATGTTGATTTTATGTAGACAAATCGAGTAGTTTAGCATTCCGTATGGGTCAGTAAATAATGGCAACACGAAGGTTTTATTTATTGCCGTATAATCGTTGAAAACCGGATGCGGTGATGTTACTAATTTTGAGTGCAATAGAGCGTGACTATTGTCGAACGCGTTTAGGTTTTGTAGGTATATTTAGCACATAAAATATATACCTATGTTTTGCTAGATTGCTAATACGATTACAACCAATAAATCTTAGTTATAAAAATATACTGTTACTTTAATAGTTACATATGTATTTACACAAGAAAAGTTACATTTTCTTTAAGATTGTTTTATAGTCTTAAACACTTTTTTTTGAGGGGAGATAATTAACCTATGGCTTCTCCCGCCTGGGTGAGGCGAGAGGGAGTGTCAGACTCATACTGACTAAAACCACCCCGTTCCTACTCCTGCACTTCGAGCCGGGGCCAGGCAACCCGTTAGTCCTCTGCGGCTTCGATAATCTCTAACATAGGTTAAATATATTTTGAAACAATTTACTTAATTTTTTAAGTGTGGGAGAGCCATGCTTCGTCACGAATGGGCCGTCTCGACCGGAGTGATACCACGGCCTCACAGAAAACCGACGTGAAGCAACGCTTGCGTTGTGTTTCGTCGTGTGAGTGAGGTTACCGGAGGCCCAATTACCCTCCCCTTCTCCAATCTCCCCAATCCCCAACGATCCTCAAACTCCTAATCCCCCAAAAGCCGGTAACGCACTTGTAACGAACGCCCCTGGTGTTCCAGGTGTCCATGGGCGACGCCGATTGCTCACCATCAGGTGATCCGTTTGCTCGTTTACCGGCTTATGCCATAAAAAAAAACTTCAACATATTTGAAACAAAAATTTCTAATGTACCTACTATGTATTGAAGCTTGTAAGTAAAAGATTTTGAAACTTGCGACGTTTACAGTCTACATATTGTACACAAAAATCTCATAATAATCTAGTGACGTAGTCTTCACTAAAAAGAGTAAATCGTGTAACACGTAGTTAGTAGTTATGGTCACTTTCTCACATATATTTTCGAAATTGTGATTTATCTGTCGGTTCGTTTGTTCCGCTTTCCTAATCTTGTGGAAATTGCTTGTTCGGTACATCATAATTTAAGGCTTTTTAAAGAAATTGTGTTTTATTAGGTAATAGCAAGTCATTTATTTTGAAGACATTGACGGGGAACACTATTTAGTCTTGTGGACATATATTTAGATTTTTATTAAAAAAAACACACTGTCATGATCACATTAGTGATAATTTAAATTATGTATGTAAGGGCTGATGATAATTTTAATTTTTTTAACGCCTGATATCTTTGTCAGATTAATAATTTTGAATTTTGCCAGGTTTTCCATACAAAAACAGGCAAATGACAATTTTATTCGATGTATAAAAATTATCTGTTAATTTTTGAATTATAGTAAGTTAAGTACTTAGTCTTAAGTCTTAGTCGACTAACCGTAGAGCATTCGCCAGATGTGAACGCACCCCTATATTATAATCTTCGATAATTTAGTTCAGTCAATACAATATTGTTCTATTCTATGTCTGTTTATTCCCTTTTAACAAAGCCCAAATATAAAACAAATAGTAATATGCAGTACAGATGCAGTTACTTAATTTAGTAACTTTTGAAATAGCTCAATTTGGCTGTTGATCTCATTGAGGTTGCGTGTGCGCAGCTCGCGTGCGCTAGAGTGCATCATCGGGCAGCTAGGGAACATTCCTGATCATTATGCTTACACAGGGCTGGCTGTAGGCTCATTTTTTGTGTCTTAAATTCGATATTTATACGAATGTAAACAAAATGTAAGTTTGTAGGATGAAATAGTCTGTTGCTGACTTATTGCGAATTAACGACAATGTAAGTATAACTCTTCAACATTATTAACATTTAAAACTTGCATTTGATATTTCTTCAATCTCTAAAGAATAAAAATATTAAATATAACATATGATCCGTTAAAGCACAGATTTGTTAAATTAGAGGTCTGTATTTAAGAAACCTTTTTTAAAATGGGGCATCCCTAATTATATAAGTGAAAGTTGATATTAGTGGAGCCGTACGTACTCATCGATATTGATATTTCCACAATGAGTTGGGAAGTATCGATACAATCATTATTTAATAACAGTATGCACAGGCATTTTAGTTTTGATTACACTTATTATTATAACTATGGGACCAACGGATGACGTTACGTCACTGTGGGAAATTAGATTAATAGTGTTGTAACACAGAATGTGATTTGTACGCATTACGCATTTGAAACGTACGAGAACACATGAACCGTTTTAATGATGATTTACAATGAGGTAGATTTACTCATTTACATTTTATTTTAATTGAAGGCCTCCCACTGAATTGTAGTGGTTTTGCGGCATTAACGTACTAGTAAATGGATGGAGTAACAGTTGTATTATATTATTTTTTTCAGTTAATGTATTGTTTTCTGCAAAAAATCTGTGGGAAGATCGCAAAAGATTTAGCTATTTTAAAGGAAAAATAGTATTTCTTCAATTTAATATTTCTGTAATAAATGATATTTGTTCAAATAAGGCCATAATATTTTTGTCGTGCGTCGCCTGCGCATTGAGTACAAACAGACAAATGCGAGGCGTGGGCGCGCGCGCGGCCGGCACTCTGCATAAATCAAAATTATGCGTTGCACGCCTAAGAGCGGCTTTTTGCCGCGCAGGCGCAGGATAAGACGAATGAACTCTGCAGTAAAAGCTTTGTTTGAACCGCAGTTTTATGGGCTATTTGATACTTGTTAGACACTTTGTGGTGAATTGAAATATAGATGTTGCTTCGCTGAGGTCTAGGTGGCCTTGTTTAATGTTTGTGTGCATGATAAATGTGACACGGGACAACATGGAGTCATTTTAAATGAAAGGAAAGATAAAATAATGAGATGAATCAAATAGTCCGTAGTAAATTAAACACAATGTCATACATCGCTGCTGAGGTGAGAACTCTTGACCAAATTATTTGCTGGGGCCAAAAAAACAACAGAAAGACGCAAATCATTCTGCTACCGTATCTTTAACCATTTAGTTTCATATAATTATCGTTACTGTATTTGCCCCGTTGAACCTTAACGTTATTCAAAATCTCACGAGCACCAACACGCGAATCATGACTCATAATGAGTTTCTTGTCCCAAAAATTTACATTCCTCAACAAACTACGGTTGGGTCTCATGGACGAGGTTATTTTAGGCTCCAATATGTTTGATGAACATGTTCTATATTGAGCATAGTTTAATACATCTTTCGTAGTCATCTGTTTTTGGCATTTTATCGTTATCAAACGACACACACTTACCAATATGAAAGAAATATTGAAGTATAGGAGCTTCTGTTAAAAGTAAACCTATGAAGTTGATGGATGGATGCATCGTCCGGCATTCCTGTATCTCTTGACTGGCTGTAAGTGGTCGTCATCAACAATCGTGTACCCTTCCTCTAGATCAGCGGGCAGTCAAATACGTCCTACACGAAGTTTTTAATCAAATACAGGATGTCTTCAAACAATGAGGACGGAAACATACACTGACTGGGTTCCGCTTCTCACGAAGACATCACTTTCTAGCTGAATCATATCATGTAGTACTTCAGATGTGTTGTGTCATCTAGTAGAACATTTGTCTTACTTGATTAAGTAATTGACGTCACACTTGGGTGAGCAAAAGGTTAATGAAAAGAATAAGATGCGTAGGTACTGTAAATCGAATGGATTTGCTTAGTAATTGTTTTAAAAATGAAGATATAAGGTTTTAGAGGTTCCTTTCCATTTTGCATTTGAAGTTCGTATTGGTGTACAATACAGATAGGGTTTTATAATCGATGATTGTTCATATAAGCTATATCCACAATTTTCTCATATAACCAGCGATATCCATCACTTCTTTCAAATTATATTAATAAGATAATACATGAAAATAAACCATTTACCTGCTTAACATGCAAGGAGTCCCAAATCCCTCCACAGGAATTTAAAACTTATACGGATCTGTCATGAATGTCATAGATTAATATAGGAGTAATTCCATAGCGCTGACTTGTAGTTGGTTAATCATTTACGATCACGATCATCATAATAACAGTTGCTTTTGCACGTTTCTTTATCGTCTTTCTTGTAAACTAGTATAACTTCCGCGACGTTTAGCTTTTGGATTTGGTTTTCTTCGTTCGTTTCCAGATCTCGTCTGTCGAATAAGGATTCTACAAAGGCCGCAATTAATCGGTTGGTCCTTAACCTTAAATAGGATAATTAGACTGACATTGGTTAAACACTTGGGTCGTTAGTCGACAATTTACACCATGCACAAATCTGCTGTTGTAATCGTCTTAAACTATTGATATTAAACCTTTCTTCAATTACTGTTAGCCGGAATGAGAAACACATTTCTAGCTATAAAATGAAACGTTTAAAATCAAATTATTGTCTTCATCAGCCAATGATCTAGGAAAAGTATAAAATGCCATATTACATTTAAGATGTGTTAAACATTATAAATTTAATACAACAATTTTATTAAGATTTATATTAGGTATTGTAAGTAGTTAAATTATAATTACGATGTGTATTGTATTTTGTATTGATTCTGACTTGTATTGTTGCACGCGGCCGGACAGTCGTTCCCTGGGTTTTATATCGACAAGGTAAGATGTGTGTCTAGCTGTATGACCCCCTAGCTTTTATTTTACGTCTAATTCCCGAATGTCACATTGAATATTGTAATATCTTTCCTTTGGCGATTTTTATTTTGACCTCCTGTGATATTGACTTGCATGATTTTTGATATTACAATTTTTCTCTAAATATTGTTTTTTTTTAGATTCAAATATTATCTTCAGTTCTTTATTACGTGTTTCTTAATGTAAATATTTAAAATTCATAATATAACGCAACGGAAATCATTACCATATACATTTTCTTGGTTACATCTTGCATTAGCTGAATATGAAAGCTTTCCGGTGTTGCAGTGTATATTTTAATTGCATTGCAATATTGAATGCATAATTCGAAAGATAACCAGTCAATTATGAAGACTATTTTATTGAGTTCCTTATTAATTTTCAACATAAAAGCATAATAAATATATGATTTCACTTCTGTATTTTTCCAAAGCTTCTTTATTTATGCAATACGGCAGTATATTCAACTTTTGTGTCAATTCTTCAATTCTCTTTCTCCCACTCACACATTCTCTGGCATTCTCCCACTATATTTTACCTTACTTAAAGTATAAAAGAGACTGACCTCTGAGTAATCCGAGTTTCTTTCCAAGATTATTCTTAGGTTATTACATTGCTAGCTAATGCACGGCTATCTACATATTATTCCTGTTATATATACATACATACACTCTTATACATACTTATAATGTCTCTTATACATACATAGCATAAATAGGTTAATATTTATAGAAATAAATATAATTTCACTTCATTATAATAAATGTAAAGATATGTCTGATTAATTAAAGTGAGTGTGTACTCTATAAACTCTATCATACAGTCTCTACACACAGACGTACAAACAATCGCTTTCTATATCAAGTAATGAGTAATGAAGCTTGCGTTAATGCAGTAACACTCACGTTTACGATAATTGATGTTTACTATTTATAACTTAATGCTTTTTCAAACAGTATTCTAGTATAAATATATTATATAGGGCCATTCGCCTGTTCGCGTCGCGTCACAGGTCTCGTTCATGATATGGAAATCCCTCTAAAAATTCCCGTAAACAAGAAAATTATCATCGCACACGTATTATTTAGTACACATAATATATGTTTATCCTTTTCACGTTTTAAATATCTTACATTCATGGCAATCCGTAAAATGGACGCGGAATGGTGGGTGGACCTGAACAGGCGAACTTTAGTAGGGTGGACGCTAACAGACGAACTTACCCTACCTTTTTTCTTCAAAGGACCCATACAACGACTTTATCTTAGTTTTGTAAATAGGAGTATAGCAGCCTACTGTCATAGATTGGACAAGATTCTCGGCTCTGTATTATTATTCACTAGGAATTTTGATAATCAAATGTCCTAACACTTCGTTTAACTTTGGTATCGAAATCTATACTCAATAGACTACTCACTAATAGGTACCAATACCTGTGCTAATACTGTACTTAATTGGATTCAAAATTGTATATTATAATTTGTGTATTGTGAAAAATATTGGTTACTTACCCATTTTTCCCGACCGCGAAATTGAACCCATTTTACCATTAGCCTGTAAGTTGAAAGCTTTTAATATTCAACCTCTTTGTTCTTACTTGGAGGTTACTTTGGGTTATGGTGGCGATGTAAATAGTACCACATTGTGGATGATGTCATGGATTTATAAAAGGCCATATGCCTGTGTCCGGCCAACCATGCCGGGATGTAGAGCCGTGATTATTTTTTATGTTATTCGTACATTTTGGACTTATTTAAATTATTTTCTTAATTAATTACGTACCATGTGCTTACTGAATAATTTTGGAAGTGCAGAACAATTTACTTGTTGCTGCACACTTATATTGCATCTTGTTTAAAAGCAAAGAAGATCGAAATAAAAAAAAATGATGACTTGACGATATTTGGTTACTCCTCGTACCCACAGCAATGTTAGAAAAAGCACCCAATGTTTCATTTCTGCTATTAAAGGTTTCCAAGTAGTCTTACAAAGGGGATCGGACAAAAATTTGTGATCATTATCGAAGTGACCGCAGATATTTTTAGTAACGTTAAATGTAATTTACTGTACTAATCTAAACCGTTCTCTGAACCAGAACGAGAGAACCGGTTGAATAAATAAATTCACTTCAACGATAATTTAACCGCGTGTTAGTTTGTCCAAGAACATATAAATCTTAACAAAGCAATATATTCACGTATGCAGAAATTGTATCGACCTGTATCTGATGTAATTTGAAATTGTGTTTTCAAGGGAGTAAAGGCAAGGACAGAATGTTCCCAGGCATTAAATATTAAACCGATCGACTCTCACGTTAATATGACCTTTGGAACAATTGGTAAATGTTTAACCATTAAAATTGAGGTAATCGGGTTATCGAGTGGTTAATCGCATTGCTTATAAAATCGTGCGTAATTGTGTACCTGACTGTCGACACCCCGTTACCATTATGTGGACCACACTCGAAGATATGATCGATATAACGTACAGGCGGATTAAGAAAAATCCGGTCAAGCGCAAGTAAATTTGTACGGGGAGAGCTTTGCACAAACATGCACTGAAAAAAGCCGAATAACAGGGTGTTTTTTTGTAAATGTTTATGTGGATAAACATACACCATTATTCGATTACATACATAAATTCACGCCTGTTTCCTATGGGGGTAGGCAGAGACTATGGAACGACAATTGCTAAACTACAAAAATAATAATAATTACGTAGATAAACTAGACTCCAGGTAGCTTGATGCCAATAAATAAGTGATCTGAATTGTGGCCACAATAGTACAGTCGAGCACTAACTTATGTATCTACTTTGAATCTTGAATAACAAACTAACAAACGCCCTCAATTAATATTAGTACGACATTCTCTGTAGATACTGTATCTGTAGAGGAACAAACAATAGTTTTGATAAATGCGAAACTTGCATGAAAAGCGTACTGCAATTTTATCACAAGGCTGTAGCATCCTTCAAAACTTGTTTGGCTTGCTAGTGTTGGTTTTGATCTTAAGTAAACTTACTGAACACTTACATCGCACCTGTAGGATGACATATACTTACCTAGGTGTTTATATTAATGTATGAAAACACACCCTTGGCTAATATTAGGTATATTTAGTCTCAAATAACATTTGACGCTATTGCGTTGAACTGAAAAGAAGTTTAAATAATCATCAATTAGATTAACGAACAAGTACAACCAAAAAGACGTTCATGGTGCGTCGCAGCGCAAAAGGTCAGCTTAATGCTGAAGCCCGGGCACGAAGGCTCGACTCCATAGCGCTGGTTTTCAGCACCAGCCAGTATGATACAGTTACATAATGATCTGTTCTGACTACTTATCAACAAGTCGAAAATCTCAGCAATATACATATGCTTTAGCCGACTTTCAATACAAAACGAGACAGTCAATGACACCTAAAATTATGTTACCATATTCCATATCTACAGACATGCTATTACCAAATACATTAAATTCAGAATTCGTGTTAAAAAACTTGTATCTTATCTAATAACACGCTACGTAACATGAATAACATTTTAAAATAATATTCTACAGGAACTAAGTAATTTATTTAAATCGCTCGGTAATAAACTAACTAATTACGAGTGCGGTAGTTCAGACATTGATTGACCACGGCGAATTCGGCAATCGCACAAATATAAGACGCCATTATTCTGTTCGTTTGAAATGAATTCGATAATAATGTAATAATGTGATTGGATGAAATATGAAAACAATTTAAAAATTCTTGTGCTATGCCGTCATGAAAGCTGTTGAGATACGTCATCGAAAGTCTTTGATTAAACATATAATTATTATTATTTATTACCATTTTATTTCAATCAATTACATAGATCATTAATTATACATCTATTACACATAACAGAACATAATCTATATATATAAAAGAAAGTCGTGTTAGTTACACCACTTATAACTCAAGAATGGCAGAATAGATTTGGCTGAAAATTGGTAGGGAGGTAGCTTAGAGCCAGGAGACCGACATAGGATACTTTTTAACCAATTTTTTTTTTTACTTTTTACCGAAAATCACGAACGGGGACGGGAAAAAATAGGATTACGCGTACGAAGTTGCGGGCAGAAGCTAGTACAATATAAAAGTCATAATTACATATCAAAAATCACAATCACAAGTCAGTCATCACTAAAATAATCTCCCAACTCAAAACAATAATTTCACATTAGCCAGTACATGAACCATACAACAGTGGTTCATGTAATGACAGTCAAAACGTTCAGCAAAGGCGCTCATACTTGTGTTACACGCTAATACTTGAGCTTAGTCGAGTATTTGCAAAAGTGACTGAGGATTAGTGAAATTAGGTTACTCGTTTCCTGGTTTTTTTATTAATGTCTCTATGGTTCATCTGTCTCTAATCATCTGATCCGTCTGCTCGTTTACCGGCTTATCTTATAAAAAAAGATCACATTTGGTATCCTTATTGCCTTCTTTTTAAATCTATCAAGTCTACTTATTTACTTTGTTAATAATCTTACGCATCGGCATTTGAAATGTGGACGATGTGTACAATCGCATAGTTCAGCACACGTGCACATTATGTAATGTATAGTGCGTCTGAGTACATAGTAAGTACAATGTAGGCTCGTCCTGTCCGTCTGTCGCCCATCCTCGTTTGCATATCGACGCGACGACGCACGCCAATGTGTTAAAGGCTTTATGTCAAGGAATTGTGTATTTTCCACATGATTTGTATGTTGCGAGCATGTCTTTACTTTGTTGCTTTAGGTTTTGTTCGAGTTTAAGCATATTGTAAGAAATGTAGTCTTTGAAATGATTTGCCGAAGGAAATTATTCGGTTTAACTTATTAAAACATGTGAAAATCCTTTGGTGTGTGGGAGAGCTATGTTTCAGCAAGAATGGGCAGGTTCAACTGGAGTGATAACACGCACTCACAGAAAACCGACGTGTGAGTGGGGTTACCGAAGGCCCAATTACCCCCCCCCCCCATTCTCAAATTCCTAGTCCCCAAAAGGCCGGTAACGCACTTATGTGTAACGCCTCTGGTGTTCCGGGTGTCCATGGGTGACACCGATTGCTTACTAATCTTACTACCAGGTGATCCATCTGCCCCGTTTACCTGCTTATCGCATAAAAAAATGTAATAGTGATTTAATAATATTACATTATCTAAAATATTGCAACTTGGCTTGACATGCGCGCATCAATATCGCTAACATGACTACCGTTTCATAAATAGCTTCTCTCCCCTCCTTCGACCCTGGTACCTATATCTAAAGATTGTCATAAACCGCTATGCGAATATGAGCTTTAGAAGTAAAATGAATTTATTATTAACTAGCTTCTGCCAGCGGCTTCGCTCGCGATCCCAGGGGTAAAATGCCTATGTATCACTTCAGACCATAATCCACCTCTGTTCCGAATTTCATTCCGGTCCCTTCAGTCGTTTTAATATGACTGAGTAACAAACATACACATAAACTCACATATTTTCATTTATAATATCGAGTCAAGCTAATTTCAACCATTGGCCTTTCAGTTACAGCGTAAAGTCTATGAATGAGTATTGTGAACGTTAGAGTAGACAAATACAATCAGAAATCACAGAATTGCTAAGTTAGCGGGAGATTCACGTGTTATTGTGAGTCAACCATAAAAGATAGACATATGCTGTCGAGGAATATTTTTTATATAATTTTAAGGAGAATATTTTCGTCCTACATGATTTCTATGTAGCTTTAACCTATAAGCATGCACACGCGACGGAAGCTTAAAAAATGGAGTATCTTCTCCCGTTTTCTCAATATTTCCCTTTACTGCTGTGGTCCTATTGATCGTAGCGTAATGAAAAGTATACTATAACCTGCCCAAGAGTATGAAGAATAATTGTGCCAAATTTCGTTAAAATCCGTCGAGTAGTTTTTGTTTCCATAACGAACATACAGACAGACAGACAGACAGACAAAAATTTTACTGATTGCATTTTTGGCATCAGTGGCGATCCCCAACCACCCCTTGATAGTTATTTTTTAAATATATTTTATGTACAGAATTGACCTCTCTACAGATTTATTATAAGTATAGATTATTGCGAAACTTTATTGGTACAGGATAAATTGCATTTTATTGCATAGCCGATGTAGCTTTATGGTTTTAATTTTAATAGCTTTTAGTGGATAAAGGTCATTAGAATTACTGTAAATAACTCGACAAGAAGACTGCTGCGATGAAATTCCTTTTAAACAAACCTGTGTACTGAATGTGAGGTTCTTGATAGGAAGTTTTTACTTCACGAGTAAAAGAGCTGGGTAAATATATTTTCAATCAAGTCTTCATTAGAAACGATTAACTAACATGAATACAATTATATTCTCTTATAGCTTACCTAAATTTTATAAAGCTATAGAAATAAAATGATAGTACACAAATGTGAAAAACCTTGAACGAACTGCTATTTAAGTCATAGATACCTATACTCGTATTCTTCTTTAAAGATCGGCTCATCAAAATCACATCGATCATTAAGTTCAAGCTTAATTAATTATACGTAAACATTGTTCATAAACTATTGTAAATGAACATGATTTATTATTGTAACTGGATATCAATGATTAATTTCACTATAATTTATTGTAAATACTCAATAATATTAATTTCTTCGAAGGAACATACACTTTCCTTGACGTAATTCTAATAATAATGGTGTCTGTGTGAGTTTGTAATCTTTCTCCTTAAGGACTTGACCGATTTCGATGACTTTAATCAAATTAAGGCGAGTGATGAGAGTGGAGTCAGGATTATGTACTTACATATTATAGTGTTCTCTACACCGAAGGTTGCAAGAAGATTTTACGAAAAAATAGCAAATGCAACAACTATTTGTTCATAATATGACCTTTATAAAAACATGAAAACTAAAGAAAAATGAAACTTGAATCAACATCCGTGTATCAACATGTTTTTATTTATTTTTGTCTCTCAAGTAAGGAGGTAGGTTAGGTATACCTAATTTACATTGTTGCAGCCATTCTAATCGCCAATCATTATTGTCATCATCGACGTCACCACTTCATTTCTGTTAAATTATAAATACACTTAGGAGCAAAGATACGGAGCCTCTAGCGTGTTATCTTTTTCATTTCTTGATAAATATTTTCTGATTTAAAATTAGAGCATTTTGTTGCAAAAGGAATAATTAAGTTCGATAGACTGAAAAAAACTGCCTAGTTGGCCGAGTGGTCGCAAGTGCGACTACCGGGCCCCTTGCCCGGGTTCGATTCCCGGGTCGGGCAAAGAGTTACAGGGTTTTAAAAAAAATCTCAGTAGCAGCACGGAGTCCGGAATGGTGCCCAGTATGGCGGTGTATGGTGATAGGCTCACCGCCGATTACATGGGACTCATAACATAAATAGTGAAAAGTGGGTGTTACATTGTGAAAAGTGTGATATTACGATATTAAGATTGAAGAAAAAAAGGTAGTAGCTCCGTTTGTCTGCTCCCAAGTATACTTACATAGTCCAATATACCCTGTGCTTAGCATTTGCACTTATGTTTCCCAGACTGAAGGAAACTTCAATCTAAAATAATTTGTAGTAATTACATCGCACCAGATAAAGCTAATTCGAAGCGGAGGAGGCCTTCACAATTTATTTGCCTACATATCAAAGGGCTCTCGACGCGTTTCTAATTTCATACAGCTTTCTCCGACCTATATTTAGTGTCTATTACAAGGTGCAATGTCCGCCGGTTGTAACATGTCATACATTACTCTCCATATATCAGATTTTACTAACGCTATGTTTATCAGCATTATGCAGTTTGAAGCCATTCCGTGTCGATTCCTGTTTAATGTAGTCCATGCAATTTGTAGATTATGTAATGTCGTTTTGTAATTTGCATTCCGTAGTTTTTTTAACAATATTGTTTTCTTTCATTTTAAGTACTTAAAGCAAAGTTTTAACTAAGATAAAATGACTGCCTCGATGGCCGAGTGGTCGCAAGTGCGACTCGGCAAGGGGTCTCGGGTTCGATTCCCAGGTCGGGCAAAGTAGGTTACCTATTATTGGGTTTTAAAAAATTCTCAGTAGTAGCACGGAGTCTGAATTTGTGCCCGGTATATGGCAATAGGCTCACCCCCTATTACATGGGACTCATAACATAATTAGTGAAAAGTGGGTGTTACATTGTACAGTGGCATAATGTGCACCTCTGCCTACCCCTTCGGGGATAAAAAGCGTGATGTTATGTATGTAAAACTACTAATATTTTCGATTTATTATTGTTAACATACACTGTGTCACAAATTGCTTGAATCAAATCAATTCATATGCTAGGATAACAAATAGTGCAAGTATGTCAGACATTTGCACCATATTTCTAAATAGAATACACATTTCTCAAATGAAACTTCGACACGTTCATATATCCGTGTGTCCGGCACGAGAGCATCGAGTCTCAGTAGCAAAGAGGAAGCTTCCTAATTAGGTTACATTTAGCGTCTGCACACCACACTGCACACACATTATGTTGCTCGAACACTTTTTATTACTAGTTTTACGCACAAACTCGCTTTGAACCTTTGAACGCACATCTGTAATAAATATGCCATGCCCCAGTCTGTTGTTTCCAACTCTTCAAACAGATCGAACATAGAACATTAAGCGGTAAAAGTGGCATGGTAAAAGCGCTCGTTTTGAACCTAGATTCTAATAACGGGAAGAGCGGTAAAACTGATAACTTGTTGAACATTGTACTAGTTGGTGTGGACAGTTACGGTGGAATGAGCAATGAATTATGACTTAGTGAGCTTCCGATTCAGTATATTTTAAATAATATGGCTATCAAATCGTACTTATTAATTATTATCCTTACTAATATTATAAATCTGAAAGTGAGTTTGTTTGTTCCACTTTCACGCCATAACTACTAAACCGATTGCTATGAATTTTCGCATAAGTATAGTTAGAAGCCCGGATTAAATAATAGGGTACTTTTTAACCCGGAAAAAATTGATATTCCCGAGGAAAAACAATAGTATTGGTATAGATGGCGCTGTGTATATTGATTGGTGTATGTCACATAGGCTACTTTTTATTCTTTTGTGACGCGAGCGAAGCCGCGGGTAAAAGCTAGTTGTAAATACGAAAGAGTTTATGTTTATCTGTTTGTTACTCCTTCACGTCCAAACGGCTGAAGGGATCGGGACAGACTTTGGTACAGGGGTAGATTATAGTTTGGAATAGCACATAAGCTACATTTTATTCTTCGGGAACGCGGGCGAAGGTACTGCCACAAAGTATTTATTTTCTCCCATCATTAAGCAAGACAAGTATGTAAAACCGATCTTTAAATAGTTCGTAGAACAAAGTAAAATGAAAGAAACGATTCCACAGTAAAAATAAGCAATAAGAAAGTACTAAACTGATGCACAACTGGGGAAAAGTGCGAGTATCTCTTTGTGCCTTTTCGGGGAACAAAACACTGTTGTGTTTATAAACATACAACTGTTGACCATTGGAACACAGAAGGGCAACCATCTTTAATGCAACGATCGTGACGTGACCAGCATAGAATATTGTAATTACTGCACGCCTTTTTAAAGTTCAATCTTAATTGATTCTCATAATTATTTATTACGATGGCAATTTAATTATGTTTGCTTATGTCATAAATTAATCTCACATTTTTAATTATGTTCGGTTCGTGATTAGAACGCTGTTTTAAGAAAACTGGGTTAATTTTTAAGCTTTGATGGTATTGTTGCCTGCCTGAAATTTCTATTATCGATATTTAGATTACATTAGAAAAAAAAAGAATTTAATAAATTTCCCAATAGATAGATTTTCCTTAGATTAAATAATACATTAAGGGCTGATTTTTTCAACGTCAGATAAATTTTAACGGAGCAATAACTAAATAATATTTGATAATTCTTCGGTACCTCTAGTTAAGAATTAACTGATGATTAAATATTCACCTCTTAATTAATGTCATTAACTGCAAACATTATGAACAAAAGCTCTTTAATAATAAAGTGCAGTATTAAAATTGATTGAAAACAAAGTGACCTACTTTGTGATGTCCTTGCTGGTATCATCATTTGCGTTCATTAATCTGACAGCACCATTTAATTACACATACAGGCCGTCAATTGTGAACGTTCTCCGCATGGACTGAATTAAAACCTAATCATGCCGACGTCCGACCCATTTAGTTTAGGAATTCATAAGAAAGTGCTCAACCATACTTGCAACTTGCACATATTTGACTGAGAACATTAAAAATATTTTTACTTAAGATTAATAAGAACAACTTAATATGTACATTAGGTACATACCTTATTTATAATTAGGTAGTTCCTGGAACATTATTTTCTTCGTCTCTTATGTCGACGTTGTGTCTAGCTCCTATTGTTTACGACCTGTGTTGTCAGACTAAACAAAACCTTGACAATTGGATCGTTATTATTTAAATAAATATTAACGATCGCTTAAATACTAACGATATATTAACGATCGCTTAAAACTGAAAGCTGCTGCTTTCAATTTAATAAATAAAATAAATTTTAATAAATATTAAGAGAAAATATCACTACTTGTTTAATTAATAATTATTTGTTTTACTAAGTTTGTAGTTTTCCAATACTGGCAACATTTATTAACATTTCTGAATGTTGTTGTATTCATTTATTTTAGTTATTTTAATGTACACCGACATGTAATAAGACTGCTACTTATCTTATGCCCACGCCAGTAACGAGTGTCAGCCCGCGCTGACGTTCCAGTGAATGTACCACGATGTTGTCAGCGATGTTATCCACTGTCAACTGTCCATATCGCCAGCCTTGTCGCCAACAACTTGTCATCTTATAGTAGCTGTATGAATTAACGAGGAACATAATCAAACATTCTGATAAATGTTCATTGTACTTAGATTATGCTTTTATACAATTAACTAAGATATAGACCTGAATGATGGAAAGGTTTAATAAATAATGTAGAGAATCTAATTTATGGAAACAGTGTGTATTGTTTGTAAATGGATAGTCTTGATCTTAGAAATGTTTATACCACGACGGTGGCAAAAAAGCACACGGCCCACCTGATGGTAAGCGGTTACCGTGGCCTATGTACCCCTGCAACACTTGGGGCATTACATGCGTCTTGCCGACCCTTAAGAAACCTATTCACTCCCCTCTTGAAGAACCCCATTTTGTAAAATGTAATGTAAAAACGAAATTCGTCTATGATTAAACTGCTCTTTACCTACACATAATTAAAATATAGTTAGGAATCGGGATGAGGGTCAACTAAACATCCTCTTTTAGTACATCTCTCGTTTACCCAAACATCCTTCATCTCTGTACCTATATGCAATCGCGATCAACAAACTTGGACCTATACAATACACATTCTAAGAGAGTAGGTACTGTAATATAGTCTCTATGACCAAGTACATACAAGCTAATTAAATGCAATGTTCCCACGATAATATTGGCCGCTAGTACGCTACTTATTTAGTCCAAACTAATTGTGGTGTCAGCTCTTGTTAGATGGGAATTTGTTAAGTAATTCTTAATCTATTTAGAATGGCTTGTTTTCAATGTTCAGCTTAAAATTTCTGATATTATTCAAATATAATACGGTATTAGTGCATATTGTTAGGGGTTCGTGAGTTAAATATAATCAATTGAATTTCCAGTAAGTACTTGAACTTCGACTTTTCAATAAATATTTTTATAGAAATTTAGAGGTCACTTCTGTGATACACATGATAATAATATTATGCTTATTATGAAAATAAATATAGTGATGTAAGGTAATGTGAGAAACAGGGAAATGGGACGAGAGGAGCAGGGAAGAATCTATTCCGATCTCTATCAAACATCTATGATCAGATCAGGATCAGGAATAAGTAGTTATGATTTAATCAAAGTCAAAGCTTTTATTTCAATTAATCATTAATTAGGCTCTTTTGAAACTTCAAAAATTTAATTGTCCGTCCTTCTGTCTGTCAGTGAAGCTCGGCCCTATGTCTGTTGAATCACAAATATAATCGAAATAAAATCAATAACTACTACAGATCTAATTATCCGATCATGTTACAGGTATCATTAGAGAGGTACAACAAGGACGTGGTGACTTGGTATCAAGTGGCGTACGTACGTCACGCATCAGATATTCTCCGTTCACATGTCGCGAAGTGGCGATGTCATGCCGAGGGTAATGAGAAATATCGCGAGGTTCGGATTCTTCCGTTCGTAGGTACTGAGGTACTATGTAGTTACACCTCGAGGCTATATAGAATCTAATCAATATATTGTCAGTTGTACGTTGGAAAACCTAGAGTAGTTATTTGGTATACTAGGAAGAAAATTAAGATTGACTCAATGTAGGTCAGATAGGTAGCCAATCGCGAATCAATGATTATATTATATATCTCATTGGATATCTATGTGTCAAAAATGTGTTCGTTAAGTGGCAGTAATGATTTTATACTAGACATCTTTTTGGCTCGGAAAATAAAAGATTACATGGGTCGAGAATTGAACCCGAGACCATGAATCCGAGATCATTTTTACTACCAAGAGGCAGTTCATTGTAATCACTTGTCGCTTGTATTGTATGGAATTTATTCAATAGGTAGTAATAGTTGCGTGGTGCACTGATATTGTGCAATATTATGCCTCACCGTGGTAGCATTGTGACCTTTTTTCTACAGTTACCTAGTGTGCAGTCATTTGTTATTAATGTCGGCCGATTACTGATTAATGTGAGTAAAGAGTTGAATCAATGAATGGAACTTTATAGTAGTTTGCGCTTAATTTATTAATGAAATGATAAGAGTAATGTTTATCGTGAAGTTGATAACGCCTCATTAACTTATGTACAAATGTTTACGATAAACGTAAATAAAACTTTAACTTTACCTTTATATACTTATTAACTTTTATTGTAAAACGTAAAAGTACTTAACTAAACTAGTACATCAGTATGTTCTCAACACGCATTTGTTCGCAGCAAGCAACAATGATATATTATATCTAGATCCTATAATAATTACACTCCACACATACTTATCTCTTACCTCCATTCTAGTATGTACAACAAGCAACAAATTAAAATATTCCCACAGCGCTAATCTCATCACCAATCACCAACAACGTATAATCTTGAAACGGTAACAACTAATTTGTAATCAATCCAATCAAGTCAAAGTTTTGTAGCCAGTTCTCGGTAACGTGTACCGTACACTATCTTACTAGGTGAGATGATCTCCGACTGACGAGAGGACCCGTATAAGGCCTCGAATAACCCGACTGATATAGTCCATGTTCCCACGATATCCAAACCGATCGACGGCTACAATGTACCTAATTACTTTTATATTACCCTGTATTATAGTCTAGCAAATTACACCTTCACTCAAGCACTTAATTAGATAAATTAATTGTCGTACCGGTTACTCATAACACTACTTGTGTTGACTAAGTGCGTACGTGTTTCATATGAACATACGTAGTGTAATTTGTAATCAAAGCATTTGGATTATAATCGATTGTTAATATCTTGTCGGCTTTAATGCCTCTAGCTTTACTTTCTTTTTATGTTTTGATTCGGTTAATATGTCTTGATTAAGTTAAAATAAAGTGAAAATTCTTAGAATTACACATCAAGTTCTCAAGGACCATGATAGTATTCAGACTAACCGTTGTCTAAATAAAAATACTAAAACATTCTCACTGCGTTTGAGAAGAGAATAAAATAATGCTATCATAGGGTAGCTAGCTAGAATTTCTTTTGCAATTTTGGAAAAAAATCTTCGAACTTACCCTTTGAATGTAGCTTAAGCTTTAGATTTAAGTATGGCAGCCTCATTCACAGTGACTTAAACGAAATCCGCCGCAAGGCAGGATCTCCTAAAATAGCTTAGCAAAAAAAAAACGCAATAATGCTAAGTAGTGACGAGAATTGACGGGATGTTAGCCCGTTACTCACAACCATAGGATACAAGCTGACGTCCATAGAAACACAGGTTTTATACATTTGTTTAAGTGTTCAAATATCTGCATAATATTATTTCTTGAATTTGAATAATCAAATGTTGTCACATCACTAATGTCTCAGGTACACAAGCATTTTTAGTGACTTTTTATTGTTTGTTTAATATTTTATCTGACATCTGGTATTTAAATGTAGATTTTATTCAGTGCTTGTTCATTTAAAGCTTTTAAAGTGGCGTTTAGATTTTGCAGCATCGTTTAATTTTGTTTTTGCATAATTCAAGATTTTCGCACTTCGATTAGAATTGGTTTTATCGCAGAATATTGAATCGTTGACATCTGATACCTAATTCGATGTTTTTATTTGTTTAATGACTCGGGGGTCTAGTGGCCTCAAGCACGACTAAGGACTAAGGATTAGAAACCTAGGGCATTATTAATGATGAGATTTATGATATAAAATGAGTGTACCTAAGTACTTTACGAACACCAAGCAATCCCAGTGAGGAATGAAATAAGATATTATGTTGTTCTCTATTCATGGTCAAAGTATTGCAGCGATAAGCCCATAAGCTTAAAGCCTGATTTACAAATCCCTTCTCACAACATGGCCATATTTAAAGCAGTATTTATTCTTAATAACATATCATTATCAGTAAGCAGCTGCTACTTCGTGCTCGCTAAGTAAATGTGAGTCGTTCCTTCATCGCTTGGTTTTACTTTACCTATACCTTTACCTACATTTAACTATGTATAGTTATCAGCAATGAAGTGTGAATATTTCACATTTTATATTTCAATTAAACCCTTGCAAAATAAAATGTGTGAGGTTGTAACTTTTAGTTATACACATACTTATCTAACAAGCAAGTTAGAAAATGAAAATGTTAATTAGACATTTTGCAGAGTGTTGAGATTACTTATTTAGAGTTAATTAAATTATTTGTCAAAATATTCATGTTATTGGTCATGACTATACATGAACCTAATAGAGTCAGTACCTATGAACACACGACGAGTCCCTGTTTTAGTGATTCCACGCATGCGTTTTAATTTTGTTGAATTGTGTTGTGATTAGCTTAATTTTATCATTTAACTATTTGCACACATATATGCGGCAGGCTAATGACAGTTACTTCCTTTATTTTATTACTGTTTTTGCACCATTCATCGCCAAATATCAAACTACGTAACTACCTACTAGTAAATAATTTACGTCGTTCGCGCCTTTCTACAGGCAACTTAATACTCACACTTAACGGTAATTGATGAATTGGTTTACAAGATTGTAAAAGTAATGTTTGATTTTTTTACAGAGCAATAATAACGGAGAATACTCATCGAGAAGTCTTCCTCGTGTAAGGCTCGACAACGGTGCTAACGTTGGCACGGCTGGTGTTCGACTCCGCTGTTGGGCTGCACCGCCATCGATAACAGAAGAAGACGTTGAAGAAGAAATCGAAGAAGATGCAGTATCACTACGGGCAATGCCTGCTCAAGGTTCGTAAATTAATTTTTTGCAACGCTATCTAGCGTGTAATAGTTGAACTATTCGATATGTGCTCCATCTAGTGAGTAAAAGTTGATACAATTTATCACCGCCATCTAGTGGGAAAAAGCTAACTTAGTATGATCGCCATCTAGTGTGTATTTTATGTAATTGTAGTAGTGTTTCTACTCGACACTAGAGGGCGCTTCTGCATTCATTAAGCTTTATTCATTCAACGATAGATGGCGTTGCATTAAAGTTCTTCTTTTAAAATTAAAGTAGCTGATAATTGTTTCAGATTTTATATCAAGTCCGTTTTATAGAAGAAATATTTTCTATGAAAATTAATGAGAGAATTTTCTCATTTGAAGATTTCTGTATAAATACCTAAGTACCTACCTTAGGTACTTTTTTTTATAAAATAGTTAACTATTAATATTAATTTCTTTGATGGTTCTTTCTTTTTCTTTATCTATAGTCAAATAATTAATTTAACACATGTTGGCTCTTAGGCTGAGCTTTCAGGAAATGTTAATTGTACGAAGTAGGGCAAATGTGTTAACGTGTTTACCCCGCTTCCGCGAAACCATACGAAATGCCACAAAATTCTGTGACAGAAAACAATTAATCATGTACAACAAGTTTTCACTTCGTATTAATTCGAAGTCAGTGAAGTTGTCGGGGTCTAGTGGCATTTCGTTCAGTGGCACCGCAACGTAATACGATGCAAGAAGGGCGCACACCGTGACGCGAGCGCACCCGTAGCCGTCTGCCGTCACCAATCGATTCGTCCCATTGTTTCACGCCCGCGCTGCATACTTGTCACTCTTTTTATTACTTGGAAAATTAGTGAGAATATTAGCTTCTTTAACGAATTCCTAAGCCTCGTTGCGTTATCTTGCGTAACCTCCATAGTTTTTGTTGAAGTATCGTCTCATGTTTTCGACATTGCTCAATAAAAAAATTTTTGGTGATTATGTTGATGGAGTGTTTACTTCAAGTGTATGGTGATTTAGGATAAAAAGTCGAAACAGTTTTCGATTTTGTGAAGACAAGCAGCTTTTGGCAAAGCTTTCAGAATGTAGACAAGACCGTGCTGTTATTTTGTAGTGTATGTATGTATTGTATTGTATGTATTTAAAACTTTCAAACTGAAAATCCATTAAAATCCACTTGACACACGATAAGTCACATTATAAGTAGTACATAAAACGTATGTTTTTCCAGTACGTGACACGACTGTATCATAGTATAAAGAACAAAGTAGGTTATCTTCATACAAATGCTCCGCGCGCGGCTTATATGTGTGCGCCATAGTATCTATGCGTCGACGCACGCACACTTTAACAAAATCTCGACCCGTTTCTCAGTGCGCCAGGCAGGGCTAACACTGCACGAGGTTGGCGCGCGCTTCACGGCTTTTCGGCACTGTTCAATGAAATAAAAAATGTCTGATAATCGTAGAAGAACGTATTGCTGTGTGTTTGGGTGTCTTAATAATTAATTGATTTCAGAACTGTCTCTGTTCAGATTAGGTACCTATTGAACAGGAAAGGTAAGCTAGTCACTTTTTTAGCATAATATAATTTGTAGGTACTTGATGATGAGATACCTACTTACTTATTCTTACTCTTATCATTCTTCATAGTTCCTACTCAACCAGAAATGTAATTACCTACTATACTTAAATATTATAAGAAAATGTGGTATTGTATTGTTTATTTCACAGTTTATCTGATTTGTTAAGAACGTAGGCGAGTCGCATTTTTCCATATAAATGTATTCCCAAATTTACTTTCTGAATACTATGTAGAGCTAAAGTTTATTTTAAGAAGTTAATAATCTTTTTATAAGCTTTTTATTTTAACTAAATTTATAAATTGATAAAATATTCAATCATAATATGCTTTTCATTTCATAAATTTAGATCAAGTGCTGCTTGTTCGAAAATATTAACTAAAAGTAAAAGTGACAACCCTGGGGATCAACGCAAGAGTAGGCTAATAACTCGGCGGGCGGCCTTAGACAACCTACTGTATATGTTTATACTGTGACTGTATCGCAATTCGACACGCGACAGCGCTCAGTGTCCCTTCGCCCCCGTCTGGCGCAATCGAGCTAAAATGGGTACAATTAGGGCCCGGCCGTTTTTAATTGACATCGGTCCCTCGGCTCGTGAGCGTTGCACGGCCCTATGACTATCAATCTCTGACTTAGAACGCAAATATGTATAGCACTTGATTTTATCTGGCTACAACACGAAACAGAACGGAAGGGTTATTTTTGTACCGTAGCTCAGGGTTCATTTTGCCGGACGTTAATGGTCCTTTTAACTAATAGTTTGGAAAACAGCGGAATATTTTCAGTGTACGTAACAAACACAAGCAAATTATTTAATTTGTACAATAACAGCAGACTGCCCATGTGGGCAGATTAATATATGTCAAAAGGTGCATCTTTAGAGCTTAAATCTATTAATTTGTTGTTTGACCTTCTATGTTGAAGATAAGGTGACTATGACTGTCTGATCTCAATGATGGCTATCTTATCGGTATCTTAGGCTAATTGGTTAATTATATTAGAAGACATTCTCGCAGACTCGCATAACATTTTAATTTTTACCTGCCTACGTTTGAACACTTTGCTTATACTAAGTTTTTAGACTAAAATACGATTCCTAGAAATATCTACAAAGCTCGTGCTCAAAATAGATCGCAGCGCTACACGCAACTCTATGCAACCATCACTCAGTTTTCTGTTTTAGTAATTATTTCAGCTACAAAGAAAGGAGTTGAGAACCGAAATACAAACTTTTTAACCTGTCACCCGCCAGGAACTTTGTCAGTAAGCAAACACGGGGTCGATTGACAACTCCAAAATAGAGGACGTTGGTGACGGTTAAAAAGAAATTCTAATTTCGAACGAGAGCTTAAGCTTTTTTCTTTTTTTCCTGTAATATTTTCGGTGACTCAAACTCGTTGTGGCCTAAGCACTTAGTGTAGAAGGAGGCCCATTGATCTCGTACTGTAATTTGTTAACCTCTTTGGAGACTTCCTGATGAAGGTTGTTTATTTATTTGGCAGTTTTGTTCTTATGTTGTCATGTCGGTGCGTGGAGTCAAGAGTAATTTGCGAAAGAACTTTAGACATTAAAAATTTATGACTTCGAATGTGAAGTTGGTCTCATGAATTGTCTATATTTGGCGTTAATTTACTTAGTAACGAAAACAACAACGCAAGAGATATTATTTATTCACATTATAATGAGGCACACGATTAGCTTTGTTTGAATTATTTTTGTCAATTCGCGTATTTTTCCATGGACTTTTTTCTGTAGGTATGTCATGGAAATGGATAAACCTTTCGTTTTCATCGTCTGCGTCATTAAATTCACTTGATGGGTTTAAACGAATGACTAAGTTTAATTAACCATATTTTTGATATTACCAGTACGAGGGCGATGCCTCGTTTACCTAAATACGATTTAGCATGAGTCAGTGCGACTGATAGGGATGTGAAGGCGGCTTACACACAGTTCCTATGAACTGACGCTCGTCCTGAATATTAATTGGAGTCCAACACATTGTGTGTGTATAAGGACTGCCTACTGGTTGGTTTCCGAACAAAAACTGAATAGTTAATAGAGTCGGCGTCACTCTGTCGATCGAGTTGTTAGCAGACATATTACGAAAGCGATAAACGAGAAATTTCAAGTTTTATTATCGAGTATTGGTATTATATATTTATACGGCAGTAAATCACTGATTTGTTGCTGGTATGTTTAGCAAAAACTATGTGTGTAGATAAGGTACTTTAGAAGGTGTGTTGGATTAAATTATCTTTCTATTTGTTTTTACTTCGATTGCTTTTCCCGTGTAATGTAATCTATTAAGGAATGCAGAAATTATATCCTAAATAGCGATTGGTATTACTGTGGTCTTCTATATTGATTTTCAATAATGTACCCATAAATGTGTTTATTACTGTGTATGATCACGAGACTACAAGATAATGTACGTATTTTGCACCTCCGGGGAAAAACAGGGTTGATGTTATCACCCAATGTCCACCTAAGTTATATACACAATGTATTATTTTATATTAATTCTTGTTAACTACACCATTGCCTCTTATGTGGACTATTACTACGTATTTTAAATGAATATAAACGTACGTGTGTTATCTTATCTCAAAAAATTGCAATGTGTAAAATTAGCAACTAATTGATTTATTACTAGATGTAAAATATAGAATATTGATTTATACATAGTTTATTGTCATACGTGTGTACACTGTATTACGAGTGTTTGTATATCTACGTGTATACGCCATTGTTCTCGTGAATAAATATTTAATTGTATTTAGCCTGTCTCATCATCATACAAGAAGTCCACTGCTGTTCATATCCCAGTGACTTCCACATCGGCTGGTTAGAAGAACTTCATTAAGTATTTAACTGCCGACAAGAACTGTTAAAGGTCAATCCTCCGCTAGCGTCGGACATCATTGTCCGACACGGCATCCAATGTGTTAAGGCATAAGGAATGCATTGCGTTTAAATTTAGCATACACAACATCACTTCCTTTATCCACGAAGGGGTAGGCAGAGGTGTACATTATGCCACTGTACAGTGTAACCACACACCTTTCATTATTTATGTTATGAGTCCCATGTAATAGGGGGTGAGCCTATTGCCATATACCGAGCACAATTCCAGGCTCCGTGCTACTACTGAGAATTTTTAAACCCAGTAATTCTTTGCCCGACCCGGGAATCGAACCCGAGACCCCTTACCCGGCAGTCGCACTTGCGACCACTCGGCCAACGAGGCAGTCTAAGTTTAAATTTAGAAGGACCTTAAAAAGCTTTCACAATTTTCATTTCATAATACAACATATATAGGTTGGCCATATATGTAAGGCAATTTGATGAATGTTTACGTCAATTTGATTTGCAATTGAATTTCATTCTGATATTTGGAAATGAAATTCACAGAATGATCATATTAATTCTTCAACGTCTGTTTGTTTATATAGTTTGTTGTGTGGGTTCATATAAACATTAACAATATTATTTCCATACACAACAGGAAAATGTATTCAAAATGAATATATCGTACCCATGATTCGTGGAATACAATTACACAAATAATAATTAATAATAATTTAATATGTAGGTACCTATTATAAGTATTTTAATTTATTATTCGAGTCACTTTTAACCTAAGTTTGAAAGACTAGAAGACAAAGACTTAAATTAAAACTAGCGGACCCAACAGACGTTGTCCTGCATATCCACTTGAATGTATAAACAAAAATTCATTCAATTTAGTTCAGCCGGTTAGGATAACTAACCTATACACCGACGCCAAGCTGAATTGTGAATCTAAACCATTCCCAGATCCCCTTGAACACACACAAAAAATTTCATTAAAATCGGTCCAGTCGTTTGAGAGAAGTTCAGTGACATACACACTCACAGAAGAATTATATATATAAAAATAGACAATCGACTGTTCATTAATGTTAAACTAATTGCAATACCTACATACTGCATTTGTTTGCAAGGCACTGTTGTTTTCCTTAAGTGTAATTAGTTATAGTAACCGCGCCTACGACACAGTCAAACGATGTTTAAAGCTTTATTTCTTTTTTACAGAAAAAAATTATCAAACCATAAAAACACACCTATTTGGGAACAATAACAACCAAAAAGTTCGGTATACGTAAATGGTCACAGATTATAAAACTGGAAAGCATGTCGCGACATAAACGGGCGGCCGTCCTTAATGCCAGACGTACGTTATTGAACTTTCATGAAAGGATAACAGCTCTACCGTCTATACTCTATGGAATAGCAGTGTCTGTGTGTGCAACAATGCATGATTCATGCGATTTGCTATAAAGGTATTTTATGTATCTGCTTGCAGACTAAAAAGTTTTTCATGGAACTGAAAATCCTAATATATGCAAAAGTAAGATTGTTTGTTTGTTACTTCTTTACGCTTTATCTACTCCACTATTCGTCCTGAAAGCAGTCGAAAATGTCCGGAGGAGGAAATAGGCTACCTTTCACGTGAGCAAAACCTCGGGTAAACGCTAGTATCTTTTTATTACCTATAAGAAGTCATAGTTAGTGAACTGTGTCTATTTTTATGTATTAGTTAATAATTGAGTTCGCCCACTACTTCGTAAAGGTTGTAACCTTGGTTTTCCGGTTGATCATCTTAACGGACAATACATTGTAGTTACGATATTTTACTTCCTAATAAAAGAGCTTGCATAACGATTCACAGATTAACTGTTTATTTACAGAGTTCGATTCCTTGCTATGTATAAAATACTCTACATTAGTTAAACTACTTGATTGCATTTCGATGATTCCGCATCACAGATTAATTTAATTCGGTCGTAAAATACACGTGGGGTAGCCATACGGTCAGCAAAACAGAGACATGTCGTGTGGGCGGGGCGTCTGGGACGTTAATGAATATCAGCCATAACGTTTCAACCCCGCCAAATATAGCTCGTGGCGTTTTTGGATGCAGCCAGTGATTCATCATAATACTCCCAATATTGGACGCGATGCATTTCCACTGTCCGATGATTTGATATCAGTCGGCGACTCCCAGCCGATACTGCTACCATCTATTGTCTCTGCGTAATATGTTGTTAGGGCTGCCAAACCCAACAACCGCTCGCTTTTGTGGAAATCTCTATGAGAATAGACTTTAATATTATCTTTCTGTCTAGAATAGGTGTGAAATAAATACAATAAAGACATCATAAAATGCATAATTAAACTTAATCGCTGTGTGAAATATTTAGCAGTACATTTATAAAAATAAATGAAAGTAAAGAAACATAATTAATGAGTTGCAATTAGCCATAATTATGTTTGCTTTCTCTGGGCGTGTACGACAATAGAGTCATTTCGCTGAAAAATCGTGTGCGCGTTGCAGGCGGTTCGGATTTTAATTGTTAACAAGCGGAAAATTATATACGTAGTGTTAGTGACGCCCCTACTTTTCTCTGAGTCAATGGCGGCAGACGCGAGGCGCGTACACGGCGTCCGCGCCAGTGTGCGACGCTGCTTCCGACTCGCCACACTTCGCCTCCTTCGGCAACGAATCGCCGATCGGATTTTCAAACTTCGAAAACAATCGGGTGCGATTTTCTTTTTCTTAATAAAATTTTCAATGCACTCGCTGCTTTTGTGATTGAAAGTAAAGTTCTGTGCGTGAAAATTAACTGATATCTAACATCTGAGTGTAGTGATAGTGTTGTGTTCTGTGATACAATCAGCTGTTTTGGAATTATCGTCATAAGGTTTCTGTTGTTCTTGGTAAACATTGGCTACAAATCGGTTTAGCATTACACTGTGTGGAATCGGTTCAATATTGTAACGAAATAACTTGTTGTATTATTATGACGAATGAATTATTCTTGAGGAAGACGACTAAAATAAATGTTGACCAATTGATTGTAAACTAATGAATCGTTCATTGATAAAACAATAATAATGACAGCAGCCATTACATTCCGATTGGAGGCCCGGAGAATATTTAATACGTAATATTTTGCCGAAATTATACGTTAATCTAAAGTTGTCCTATACATATTTAACGTTTGCATTAGGTTATATATTTTTCTTGTTATATTAGCTGTAAAAAAAATTAAAACCGTATCTATGAGATACCTTGAGATGTACTCGTGTTGTTAACATAAGAAACACGCGTGGGTGTAATATTGTTTGTTATTATCTCATAAACATATAACTGCACATAACAATGCTATCTGAACACTTCTATGAACTTTTCGATAATATAATCGATTCGTAACCAAAACATATAACGTTTGAGTCGATAAAAACTGTAAACAATTTGATTCGTTCATTTAGTTCATTGTAAAAAATAGACAATAAAACACAATTTACTGATCTAATCAATGGTGTACATTGATACAATCACCAATCTATAAAAAGTTATGACGGGAAAGATATTTTTATATGTGTTGTAGCTTAAATTCTATCACGGGGTACAATGTAATATAAAATGGTTTATGAGGCATGATTACTGTTGACCTTCTAGGTTCCATTAGAGAATCTAGATATTCCTAGGCGCCTCGAATGTATGGATATTTAGTAATTCACCCATAAACTATGCACGTTATCAAGCAGATATACATTCAGATGTGCACATTACTTTCCTTAATATTATAACCCTATGTCCTTTTGAAAAAAGAACAACATATAGATCATTGGATTTTTTTAATTGTAATGCAACCTTCGCACGTTGGCAGAATAAAAAAGCATTGATCAGCATCCGCTGGCAACAGATGCGTAGGAGTCTGTCAACTTCGTTCTCACAGCGTGCCTTGTCTTAATTGAATATAATTATTTTATAATAATACGCGGCCATGTTAAAAGCAGGCTATTATTAAAGTCTCAACACAATGTCAAAACTTTAATGGAATAATCAAACAAGTGTTGATGACCTTCGAAATTCTGGTTGATGAAACATACTCAAAATTAAGACAATTCGTACACGTTTATACCTATATCCATCACACTCTAACTAAATTAAAACTATCCATAATAGAAACCATAACACGTGCAAGCGATAAATAAACTCCACAAAGAAAAATTAAAAAGTTACAAATGACATAATGAACCTTCTCTATATGTTAAAGCAATTTAAAAGTCGCCAACAGTTGCATGTTCTTGTCGAAGTTTCAGAATGGAATAACGGCATCGACTTCAGTTCATATTCTGTTTTTAAACTCATGAAATGCCAAATGAACGTAAACAGTAAACAAAGCTACTATTTGTTATGAAATTCCGTCCTAATATAGTACTTTACGAGTACAAACAACAAGTACGTTCTCGCACATATAATGCATGCGTCAAGTTGACATACAGTGATATAAGTTTCCGGCGAATTTCAAGTGATTATTTTAATAGTTGTAATGTTAGAACAGACCTAGTTGCTCTCGCGAAGGTAATGCACATAAGTTCACCTTAATGACAGATCTCTGACCGCTATTCTCATTACACACATCGAAGTGCTGACAGCTTTACATTGACCCGTGAGAAATCTCAGAACTCCTGTTTTTGCATATAACTTTACTTGGAACGTACGAGTGAAAAGTTTACCGATATTGAGATAAAATTCGTAATCCGTGAGTCAGATTCTCGAGTGGGAATTCCGTGAGTTTAGCGACCACAGCGTCACGTTATTGTCGTATTAAAAGATTTAATCAGTATTATCGCGTTTTACCGACGCGGTTTGTTTGATTGTAAGATGGACAGTCGTCAATAAATCTTCGCTAAAACGTTTTCTGAAAGCGCGAAGATTTATCGTCTTTATAGACGAGCAAGTGTGATGATAGCAACTATATCGTTAATTGTCGAGCACGAAGCTACTTAAATTCTGCACATTCCTCGTTACTTGCAACTGTTACAGCATAATTATTATCGATTTCATAGTAGTTTATGTAACATACAACTATGACTTTATGCAATAAAGCCGCGCGGTGGCTATCGTGTCAAACTCGATCTAAACAACGGTTAATTGAACAGCTCCTTCTGTAAAAGTGTTATAATTGCTACTTCCTGACGTGACGTGACGTGTGTGACGCAATTAATACTAACTGTGACGATTCGTTCCGACTCGTTCTACTAGTATCTTCACGAAACGAAAATACGTGAATCAATAACAATCACGAAACGAAAATGCGTTGAATGCACAATGTAGTTATTCTCACGAGTTGATTTGAACTCATTCATTAATTCACATCACTAGCAATGTGCTCGACATATTTACGGAATATTGGTTATAGATTAGGCAGTAATGCGACGATTAACATAAAAAAATAATTATGGAATATTACAAAACTATAATATAAAACAAATTCTGGATTTGTTGCACCTCTCTGTATCTTGCATGTATGTGCCAAAACAGCTTTTAAAACCTTCTATTACATTTTATATTTGATTGATGCACAAGATCACATCACGTCGTATACCCAGGTAATCAGAGATGTGAGTCACGCAAGGGGAAACTGTTAGTGATGTGACTAGTGAGCCCACTTTCTGATTGATAAATGCTAAATGACTTGTGACAGTTACGACTGATTGGACATTCGATTCAAGTTATTGCCATTTAATCTTCTAGAAAATGTTTATGGCTAATTTGTTGATAAATTATTGTTTATGGATTTGATGATTATCTACCGTGTTACTGGAAAGTTGATAGATGTGATCATTCATAGGAGGGCTGTCAACATCCTCGTATAAAACAACAATACTCGTACATTATTTTGTGTTGTCACTTGTCATAATGCTTCATTGTGTCCTAATTAATTCACCAAATTAGGACAACTCATAAATTACTGCTCAATAGGAATTTGATAAAAAAAATAAAAATTCGTAATAAAATTCTAATTTTTTTAAACAAACATTTTAAAAATTTGTATTCATTTGCCCACTTCTCAGAACCTTGGAATATATATTGTAATTGTCAGACATCTTTGTTTTAAGCATAGACAATAATGAGTTTTTTTAAATAAAGTATTAGATTATATTTCGAGATAATGGGTTAATTCTATTGTTTCAAACAATCTGGGGAAGTTTAGAGTAAATAGTTTTTGCTTAATTTGGAGCGGATTTTATGATTCCTTGTCTTTGGTTTATAATTGTTTGTTGATTCGATATTTAAATTTTTTAAAGTTTTTGTTCGGAAGGACTGCGGGTTATTATGGCGTCCTAAAGTCAGAATGGTTCCATGGAGGGAAAGAAACAGAGCAATACAAGTCGTCTAGCGAGATCTCGTTACAGTTAATGTTTTAGGTTTTTTTTTCTCAAGTCGAAAACAAGTGGCCATATTTATTATGTTGTCAACAGGAAAATACAAATTAGTCTCAATATCTATTTACATTACGCATTTCCTTAAATAATGCGCTTACATAACACAGTAAACAGAAGCCATGACAACGTCGAATTACACATGTACATGGCGAAGTAACCGTAATAAATTGTACCAGTAATACGATTAGTTATACAACAGCCGAACCTACTACAATCTGATAATTTTTTTCATTGGATTTTTGACTCTATGGCTTTTGTATAAAGTTGGAAATCTTATTTATACTCATGTTTCAAGTTTCCGCTAAATCAATTCACGTTTGTAGCTTTCCCGCACATTTCTCACTGATGTTAAAGAGATTAGATAAATTTTATTAAAATATCGAAAGTTTAATGTGGAATAAATTGCAATGGTAAAATTTTCAAGTGTTCTATTGAAGGTATAATTTATTTTATTAGATTAGTTCACAGAACATGCGCCTCTTCATCTGTTGGTAAATTTTTATCTAGTCCTAATCATCTATGCAAAAAACTTAAGTTCACTCAAATATGCATAGTTTTTTCTCTATGAGACATAATTTTTAAGGATTCTGGTTCATCTAAGTCATTTAAGGCTATCTTTTTTTATAACAATGACAATAAAATTAAATTGTTTATGGTACCGCAGTTGATACCTTCATGAAATAATGGGTCTATTGTAATTATGTTTAGTGTTGCCATATTACAAACAATAAAATCAAGGGGAATAATTTATTATTACGTTAAAATCTTTATTAATTTGCGGTAGGTTCAATCGTTTCAGGAAGTCACACAGGTACTTAGTGCCAATAAATTGTAGAATAACAATTGTCATTATTAGTGGTTCAGTTTATTGTAGCCGTAGTTGATTGGTCTTTAAAACAATTAGCCAATAACGCGATATGTTTAGTTTATTTTTTATAACAAGCACTTTTACGATACTTACTAAACCACAGTCAAATAAAGCCATGATTAGAAAGAATATCTCTATTCATCCCCTTTAAACTACTTGAAAACTTCACAATTTTTTTGGTTAAATATTGCATTCTATACCTGCTGATCGTTAAATCAATCTATATTCAATTTTAAATTCTATTCATCTCCAACTTAACAATACTTTCATGTACGTGAATCCCAAAAGATTGAATAGGTTCAACAGTCTATATTACTAACAAAAACATCAAAAAGCAAAGTTTCAATTTCTATAACATCGTATCAGTATGACGCAACGATATCTCTTGATCTAAAGCCTTATCATAATCAGCGTCACTCATGCGCAACCTGTCAAACAACTCAGCAATTTCCCCGGCGCTGGCGCAGTGAAACTTATGTCTTTACTTCTAGCGAAAGTTTACTCGATACGTTATTAACATTTTCCCTTCCATTATATAAAGAATATAGTAATGGCGTGTGAAGACGCAATAGCTGGACGTTCGCTAAAACATAACAAGATTAGTTACTGGTGATACGTATTGAGTTACTCTTAATAGCGAAATCTCTTTATTAATGTCATTAATTGGATTTTCGTTGTGCTTGGGATAATTCTTTGCAAAGATTTGCCATGCTTCCTCTTTACTAGTGATATTTGCAGAAACATTGTTTCGGATAGATTCGATTTTTGAAATACACTTCATTTTTGTCTCATCTTCGATAAAAATCAGTTAGATTAGTATTGGACGATGAGAATCGGTTTTAAGATAAATGACTCAAATAAGTATTGCATGAAATATGTAGGCGTGTCTTCAATGAGATAGATAGTAAAGTTGACTAATATTGCAAAATCTCATATGATATGGTAGATAAATACTGCGTAACAGTTTACTTCCATTATCAATTGAGCTGTGCATTAGACATATACGATATCACGCCTAATGAACCAGTGAAAGCTAAAACTTGGATAAGATTGTTTCCAATTAAAATGAGCTCACGTTCATAATTAATGTTATTGCCTCTATTTAGATGTCTGCTTGATAGTAATCTTAATTGATCCTTGAATTGAACGCACACTTAATCCGCATTTCTATTGGTGAACCGAAGCCGACTTGAAGAATACTATCTCACTCACGTCAAGAATGGGATCTTTTACCGAGTTTCAAGGCTCGTTATTTTACTGAATACTTTAGTCCTTAAATGGATTGGCATTGAGGTACACGAATACTAATCAACACGTTTGTCCAGTCCAAACAAATGTAACTTTGCTTTACAAGTGCAAACGAATTTCCATTGTCTTTAACTATTGTTGAGTCTCATTTGTCTGGCGGGTGATGTTGCTGGCTTAGCAAAATGAACCCTTTCCAATAGAGCGAGGGGAGAGCGACGCAATTCATTAGGCAGTCACATTATTGGCCACCCCTGGCTCCCCCGGAGGGTGACCTAGGCCCCTAAAGTTAAATCCTGCGAGGGGCCGCTGAATCCATTTGTGCACTCGATATGCTTAGATGAGCATCAACTGCAATGGGTGCAGCTCGTAATTGGTATATACATACATACATATTCATGGATTTAGGGGCTTTGTTTCCTACTGTCGACTTAAGCCGTTTTAAAAATAGGGCCCGACTCTGTATTGTTTTGGTATAACGCACGCGTTCGTTGTTTAATGTTATCTTTAGTGCAGTGGCGATGTTTTAAGAAATTCTAGAAGTATAATATCTATCCAATTATGTAACTGCATGGTTCTTAGAAGTATATTCGATTCGCCAATTGGAACGTTCTGTGGAAGATACTCCATAAGTTTCTATGTTTGGACACGGTTACGCTGCTTTAACTGGGACTGAAAATAATAGATCTCCACCTCCACCATAATTTGATTCAATTATATAATTTTCTTCTGTTTCCATGCATCTTTTGCTTTTGTTTTCATTAATCTTTTGCATTTGAAATAATAACACAAATAATTCAGCTTCATTTATGATGTAATGGCAACATGACGCTACGCTTTTTTGTTTCCCAAGAGACAAGCAGGGGTGTAGAAGAATCACGGTTCACCACTTGTTATTAGTCTCTTGTATTAGGGGAGCCATGTCTATTGTCACTAACATAAAATTTTAAACTTCAATCAGTATGAATATAACATGTTTTATTATGGACTGTTACAAATTAACATTTATTAATTCATAGTCCAGTCTTCAGTTTAGTTCTAATCGTGCTAAGTGACAACAGATAACGATGCCAAGGCTGCAATGATCATAATATAATACCCAATGTCGATACTTTACCAACACCAGCACATGAAGCTAACCCATGGTGTATTTAATAAGTTTTCAACTTTATTGGCCAATGATAAGGTTCAAAATATTTAACAGATGGGGTACCTTGATATAAACTCAATAAGCTGTTCCTTAAAAGGACTGCAGTATATTTGTTCAAGTGATCTTAGCTTTCTATGGACTTTTGAATGTCATTGTTGATTTAGAAACTGATTGAAAGACGTTGGCGGCACGGTAACATATGTCTTCTGTATGCTTCTAGACAAGGTCCTGTCCTTGTCAGTGATGGCTGTTGTATAAAATAAAATATTTTTTGTTGTAATAAATATGACATGCGTTTACGTCTGTTCCGTTTAACTAAGTGGTAAGTAATTTACTGGGTGGCCTCACAATGTTTACATAGAGAGACGTAAATAAATGCAGCGATAACTTATTCACGATCAAGTCATTCACGCAAACATCGTTATCTAAATGTCAATCACGTTTAGTCTATTGCCGATGCGGTCAAGACTTACGACGCAACTCGATATGTTAAAATCTACTTAAGTACATAGGGATACTTTTAGAATATTGATATATTTCCTTCAGTTCCAAGGGCTGGCACTAGTTACAACTGTTGTTCCGTAAGACCTGCAATAGACGATAGTCTTTTACTAACATGATGCAGTTCAATGAAGTCCATGGTGGACTTGACTGAACTGCTATTTAGAGCTGGAGAGTTTAGAATTGTAAATAGAAGCACTAATAACTTTTTAAGGCAGTTAGTCTATTGTAAAAGAATGAACTTATTAATAAACGGGGCATATACTAAGCAACGGCATTTAACGTAGGTATTGTAATTGAAAACGTAACGTATTGTATTGTAAGTGAAAAGTGGGTGTTACATTTTACAGTGGTATTAAGTGCCGTAGTACACCTCTGCCTGCCCCTTCGGGGATAAAAGGTGTGATGATATGTAGGTAATTGAAAAAATCCAGTTCAGCTACGTAGAGAATTGATTCATTTCTTCATTCATGATATGGTGGCGAGAAAAACAAAGATTACCTATGCTTGGTCTAGAAAGCTGGCTGGCTGGTATGTTCTAGATAGACGTTAATGTCGTCGGCAAGCTCTAAGAAGGTTTATTAGTCTCGTAAACATCTTGACCTCTTAAATTGTAAACTGATAATACGTTTACATGTACAGTATACCCATCCTAACAAAACTAAACGTTTGCAAAGTTAACACTATTAAAGAAATAAGTCACTAGTTTCCATCGTCAATTGTATAAAATATAATAAAGAAGAAATGACTCAATAACCTGGTTGCGGTATAAATATTGATGTATCAGTGTATTATTTATATAAAAATAGGTATTCCTCATGACGTAGCCGTTCAACACGTGTTCTGCAAACGGTTTGTCTTTAGACTGTATGGGAGGCCCGCAAACTACATCCAAGCTTATTGTTGTTTCATTACTGACAACAAGAAAATAAGAATGGAACAAAATCATTTACATATTGTTGACCTTATAATATTTACGATTATTCATACCAAATAAATTGTTATGTTTTCGGCTTACTCACGTAATTATTTGACGAGGAACTCGACTAGTTTCAAGCCATGCTTGAGGCTCATTCATGAGCAGCATTTCGCGACCTGCGACGTGGCGAAATGTTATTTTTTTTAAATGATTTGGTATGTCTCACGAAAGTTATAATACAAATATTATTCATAACGAAGTAAAACAAATCGAAACGAAATTTAAAAGGTATTTAAAAAAAGTAATTGTATTCTAAAATTGTAAATAAAATCTATGATTCAATTTCTTGAAATGTTTAAGTGGCCAATAATCGACGAATTAGAAGTTACATAAAAAGTTTGGTCGCGTGAATGTATCAATCTATGGGTCATTTATAATTATTCTGGTGAATAATATAATTATTGGGGACGTCGCTATCAATCACTAGTTCTACTTATTTACTAGCTGGTTGCACGACTGTAATTACCAAATGCAGTTCGACCATACTGCCATACTTGCGTGCCTGATAAGATACACTTGTTTTCCGGGTCGTCACATTTAAAGATAAAATGACGGTTTATTTAATTTACATAATTAATGTCAACAGTGGACGGGTATAAGTTTTTCATTTCGCTGATACTTGTATTATTCATAATAATAAATTAACGTATGGGCGTGTTATTACGTCATGTAGAATACGTGCGCTATGGGTTTTGTATAAAAACGTTGATCAATTTGTTATGAGAGAGTTGTAGTAGGAAGAATTTTGTCTGTGAGTCATCGATGGTGTGGACTATACCTTCTAGAGTCGTCGTAAAGTCGAACATTGCCATGGATTTATGAGGTACTCTGTACTGCGCTAAAACAAGATGGATGTAATACTGCGTAGGCGACTGCCGTAGTTAATATCTTCGGAAGACACAAGTGATGTTTAAGATCTTCTATTGCGAAAAAATTGTGTCTGTGAAGTTAGTGCTGCGATGAACATCATAAAAATCGACAATAAGTCCAGCGACACAAAAATTATGTGATCGTAGCTTTGTTTAGATGCCATAGCAAATATCTTGAAGTCAGTACATAAAGTACCTCTTCAAGTTATTTTGAAAATTTTAAAGTTTCCAAAACTGTGTCTGGTACTGGTAATGGCGACAAGATATATGCAAAACTTTTAAACATCTTAAAACACGACCCTAAAATAAATACAGGGTTCAGTACTAGTTAACTGTACATGTAACTGTCGAAAATAAAGCGTTAAATCATTCCTCCTGTTAGCAGCGCAGCGTCAGCTTGGCATGATGCCAGCATCCGTTCAACAAGGATGTTCCAGTCGGGATGTTATGATCTCCGTCTTTTTCGTCTGCAACTTGACGTCATGCGCAAATCCCTCTTTACTCGAGGACCAGTCTTTTGTTCTGATTAACTCGTCGAGTACCGGTTTTATAGACACAATTAAAGAACAATAGGTCGCGGTCACCGGTGACCGCTTGGTGTTTGACAGTTTAATACTTAATGATATTTAGTATTTTGTCTTATTAATTATTGAATGACCTGTGACAGTATATCCAGCTGTGGTTTTTCTATGTAATAATTATTTTATTTGGTCGTGTGCAATATTAAACAAACTGTTTTGGAGGTAAAATTTTCAGTTGGAACGAGAGTACAGTTTTAGAATTTGATCTTTGTAATATTTTTAAATAGGAAGGTATATTTTAGGAACTTTCAGCAAATTATTGTAAAACAAGTGAATTTATTTTAACAAGTGCAATAAGTGAATTTATTTGTGCAAATAGACTACAAGGCAGCATTTTACACATCAATTTTATTAAGCGATGAGGTCGATATTACCTAAGATATTTTCGTTTTTATCATATAGTGTAGTTTGGAAATCTTTTTATTAAATATAATATAATTTATATTTATGTATAAAGGATTATAAGAATTGGTTAACCAACTTCAAGATATTTTTATTTATAGCTAAAAGTGTGTAAATATGTTAGATTGTGAACTTTATGAGTTTCTTGCTTGTAACAACAGCTACATATTATCTTTATAGGGCCGCCATTATTGGCCTATAAAAGATTTTTAGCTTTACGTTACGTTTTATTTTTAGTTTAGTAAGTTTAAAATAGCTTCGCAGTAGGTGGTCCCTATGAATAATAATCTTTATTTTAATAAATATTTTTTTCATCAGAATCACATATATTCAAGTTAATTATTACATTGTTAAATTATTGTACAATACTAATAATATCAATGACTAAAATAATAATAAAAGTAAGACTTAATATTTACAACTTGAGAATAAATTAATATTATATATAAGAAAACATAAAAAATTAAATAAAATAAATAATTAGGTATAACTCATTATTTATTTATTATTTTGCTTAAAAATCAATCGACAAAATATCTTGTTTGTCAAACATCACTTGGTAAGTTAGAAAGCGCGGTTTCAAATGTTCATACACAATGCTCCTGCGCGGTTTCTGTCAAATTCATGGTCCCATTGACACCTGCAGTAAGAGTAGGGTTGGTTTTAAACGTACTCAATACTGTCGTCACTACTAGTTGTACCTATGTATATATATTTAAATAGGTCATGACATTGACTACGTGTATGTATGTGCCCGAATGTATCGCCGCGTTGTGGTCATAAATTTTCGCCATTAAATTTATTTTACATGCGTAATTTATGCAGCCCTGGTATGTCAATGTCAAATGTATTATTTTTTATAACAATGACCGGTTTGTAAATAGTAGTTACATAAAGGCGCAGTTATGATGCTAGGGAGAATTGAAATGTGTTTTACAAGCTGAGTTAACGTAAATAAACTTTTTCTTTGATTAAATGTCAACTGCATTGCTATCAGGACTATCTAAGCTTTTAATATATTGTTCTGATTAACAGATGTTTTATGTTTAACTAAATCCTTCTATTGCAGGAATAGGGTTGATACAATTTTCTTTAGTAAAAAACACTACCAATAGTTTTTTCAACAGGTTCCATTTTATTCATTCACTTTTCTCATAGCTCGCACATCAAACATTTAGATGTTTTTATAATAACTATCGTGAGACATACTAAATTAACTAAAATCGCGGGTTACTCACGTGAATGTACTGAGAAAAGCTCTACTAGTTTCGAAACACAGAGGGGTTCTTACTCATGAGCAGCGTGCGCGGTCGCGGCGACACACCGCGCAGCTCACTGTAGTGGTAGAGCTTTTCTCAGTATATTCACGTGAGTACTCGCGATTTTAGTTAATAAACATTGAGATAGATGATCTGAAGTATTTGATATGTACTTTCACACGTGTTCAGTTCAAGCAAGTTCCTCCATTGTTCTCTGAGATTAATAAAAACAATATTATTTACTCTCAGTAAAGATATATTACCTGACACATTATTTCAGTACCCAAGGTATAAGTTACGACAGCGCGCAGTGGCGCCATTCTTTTGATTAATTACGTTACTTATGTCCCAGAATAGACACATGCAACTGTCCTTCATACAAATTTATTTAATTAGATATAAACTGTATTTACGCACCATATGAGTACTACGACTACCAGATGATAGGAAAAACTAAAGGATTTAGGTATTGGGAGCAACGAACTCGTAGTACAGTCATAATTCAGCCATTGAGCAAGCTTATGTATGTATATATACATCTATGAAACTGTTCCTGTTTCTATATTTATTCATTGATAGTATCAAATGTTTCTAGTAACCGTATTCTTTTGATTGCGGCCTTATTCTGTTTTACGGCTATGGGTAGAGTAAACAATACAGTTGGCTCAACGCCATCTGTTGGTGATTTGCGCGAACATCAGATGACTAATACAAGGTTATTGCAGGGATATGACGCTGATGGCGGTAATTACTTGCATTAGCTATGATAGTACTGACAGGTAATGTTATATCTTGGCTCAGCCAATAGCATAATTGATGTGGCAGTGGGATGAGCTTGATTTACGCTCTCCTGTCATATTGTAATGAGGCAATAGTGCATAGTTCGCCTCCATTCAGAATGAAAATGCAGAAAGATAATTTGTTAATTTTCATTTGTGGGTTTGATTTGTTACAACTTTCGTGAGATATCTATTCTAATTCTTAATTAAGAGCCCAATAAAGACTGACAGTGTTCAAGATGAAACTATTAAAACGTTTAAACGATTTCAGGATATTTACCCTTTACGTTATTTATGATTCTTGGCTATAATATTAATGTATACGATTATTTGTGTTACTCTTGTTGTTATACTCAAAGCATACACATCATTGGAGACTATGTAATAGCTTATAGGTTAGTTGAAAAATAAACTTTTGTGTACAAATATTGGGTACGTATTGATGACAATGTAATATCGATATGTCGCAATGTAATAATCATTGTCTTCGAGTTATTTACAAATACATCGTCATTTTATTATTCACACAAATAATAATAGGCCGTCATCGTGGTTTGTGATACCAACACTGCTGCCCAACAAGCGTTAATGAGCTGTTATTTTATTCTTATTTGCAACTACGTCTATGGGTGAAATTCTGAGTTTTTCTGGGCGTGGAAGTATTGGGACCTATTCTGTCTTACTATTTTTAAAACCTCGTGCAGCTCTAATTTCCAATATGAAGGAAAAATAGAAAATATTCAGGTAAATCAAAAATCGGGAGCTCAACGCCCACAGATAAAAGAAAATATTTCCTTGAACGCGGCAGTGTTCATGGCAAAATTTATAAACTTTTAAGTAGTAAAATGCGAAAAGTAACAAATATTTTTGCTTGCACTTCTCAGTATTGTGTATTTATTGTGTGGGTGCTTTCGACGTCCGACGTCGAACTATGACGAAATGTTTTAATAAGACTCTATTATTAGGGATGTATTCGTTCTGAAATCTAGTACGAGAGAAATGGATTCCGAAAACCACAGGTGCAGCAGGTGAACCAACTCCAATCTGTATTCCTGTAAATGATATTAGACTTTATTTATTTTGTAATGAAATCGAAAATGTATTGAACAAATTTCTGAATAAAGATTTTATTTTATTTATTTATTTATAAATTACACAATATAAAATAGTTTCTAATGCTGAAATCTGTACATATACACAATATGCTCTTCTGTTCTTAAAAACGTTTTTATAAAACTCATCTCATCTATATAGCTATAAATCTACATATGCGTTTATAAATAGGCTATTCATAAATTTGTTACGCGAATCGATAAAATTGTGCGCTTACGAAGGATTGTTTTCAAGACGTACGAATTTTTTGTACTTACAACGATTACACGTCAAACTATAAAATATTATCCAACACAAGTTGACCTTTCATTGTATGAAGGTTGCACTAAATTGCAGGTCAGCATAGGTATGTTGGTTAGTTCAGTTTGATTTGCGGCTGTCTGCTCTTATATACATTAAATTAGTGTGTTATTAGACTGTATGTAGGTAGCGACGCGGTAGGTTATCAAATGAAAACACGATATTTTATGTTGTGAGTTTAATCGAACTAGTAAAAGTTGATTTGAAACTGTCCAATAGGACTAGTAGGTCATAAACGCGATTATAAAGGGCAGTTTATTTGTAGATACTGAAGAAGGGCAGGTTCTGTCTTATTCGAATTTTTAGTTTCAAAATTGCTATAATGGTTTGGCATCTGCCAAGCTTGCCCTTTGTTACAAGTTCCATCACATGCTATTCTATAAATACCCCTCGGAGAGATATCCAGCCAGACAAGTTCCTAATTCCGAGGAAGTTAGCAGACAGCTTGTAAAACGTTTATAGTTTCCGCCGTTTGGGTTCGTCTGTGAAAGTTACACCTGAACTTGTCTCAACCGTCTTAAAAGCAGAATTATAGTTCGAATTTTCTGCAATTTTTTTAACAGCTTTGGAATTTTAATAGGTATAGGAGAACATTTTTGATTAAATAGACCTTTTAAAAGTTAGGTGTAGTTAACAAATTTATGGTTCTGACTACCTTGTACAAAAATTAACCTTTTTTATGACGGCGAAACCTTCAAAATGCGCCTAGGGGAGAAATACTAGGGAGTGTGGGATTCGTACCTCACCAAAACCATCCCGGTGGCCACCCTCAGCACCTTTAAGGGGCACGGGGTGCTCCTGTTACAGCACTTCTCTAGGGACAAAAATTAACCTAATTTCTAGTTTGGTCTGGTTTGGGAAATAAAATAAAACCACTGCATAAATAAAACAAAATTTTCCTAATATTTTCCTTACAGCAAGTACATTGACACAACCACAATGATTACTCACATAAATTAAATTGATTGGGTGATGCAAGCCCTTCAGTGTAGTTGACTCATCTTCAGTAGTTTGTGGCATTGTATGCAAACAGGCGCAGTGACGCCGCTAGTTTCGGTACAATGGCGAATTAAGACAAAGAATCAACGATTTGTTATGGTATTGCACTAAGCTTGGTCATGCCTCAAAGAAATTGAGACACTACACTGTAACTCGCCTTTTTTCGACCTTTTTTGACATGGATTGTGAACTTTGTAGTAATTTGGGCACTAAGCAAAGAAACAAGCAATTTTGCATAACTGTTTTTGCTATCTAATGGTTAATGCGTCTTACGTAAAATTGTTCTATTGTTCTTTATTTGTGAACCTAAGTCCTTCCACGTGGACGCACAAGACCATAACCGCAAATCATATGAATTCTGAATCTCACATGATAGATGACACGATACTAGGCATAGAGAAATAGGCAAAGATTTTTTAACTTCTCACAATAGTGTTAACGTAATCTTATTTTGTATAAAAAGCAAGTACGTTAGTAATAAAGTGGATATAAAGGTGACAATGGGCCAATTTGAATAAAATTAGTCTGAATGTCATGAGCCTCTCTATTCAACGGTACCGCTCACACTATTGTGCAACAGCCAACAATAACACGTAAACATTATCTTCATTGTCAGTCTAATCTTAACACATCATTCATTACTAAGTATATCGTTAATCCTAGCTGTAATAAATGCGAAAGGCTGTAAGAATAGATAGAAAGATGGACGGAGATTTTGTAACATTGTGTACAAAAACTACTTAACAAATCCTCTAAATGATGAAATTTCATTTATAGCATGTTTTGGCCGGATGTTTCTTCTTCATGCCCTTATTCCCTTACTCCATGTTACACTCGTATGTGATGAATGAATGAATATCATTTATATCCCAGCATATGGTGCATGCAGATCTTAATGATAAATATAATAGTTTCACATATACAACCGTCACCGATGTCTCCTTTTTCTGTCAGATTTTTGTGTGTGATATGCAAATCCGACAAACAGAATTAATAATTCATTATTCCAGTAATGTGTAGAGATGTGGGCATACAGCAAGTTAATCACTCGTGCTTCTGATTTTCACAGTCTATTGTTTGTTCGAAGCGCGTGTTACTGTGAAATAAGCAGCGATTACATCTCATCAGAGAATTTTTAATTAGAATCTTGTTTTTGGCTGAGGTCCAGGGTTCACGTAGCGTGTCAACACTCGTCCTCATTTACTTAATTGTTATACAAATACAGCTATTTACAGCACTTTTAAACTTTTAACGTTATAGTGTTGGGACGTGCCGTTTCTTTTAAGTGGCCGAGTAATTGTTAATTATTGGTAGCCGATTGTAATGCAAAGTGTGCACCTGTGATTTTATTGTTCTAAGTGACACGGACAGTTATTTGATCCAGTTCAATGGTCGGCTTGATTCGCTGTTTTTTTACATTAGCTGCCTAACTTGGCCTATATCTAATTAAAATGTTATATTTTTTAGACATGACTCTTGACTTGACTGTGTTGAACTAAGCTTCAATTACATGCTTAAGAAGATTTCGATCCAGGAATGGAAAGTGACTACTAAACCAATAAGGAAACCACAAATGTTGAGTGTATAAAAAGTACCTATAATATTATTTTAATTGACACAAATGAATACAGTATTCAGTTCACAGTTGAATTTATCAAAGAATAAAGCCCTGTAGGTTGCGTTTCTTGCTATCGAACCCTTCTATGGCTTAACACGTTTAAATCCTCAAGAGACCATATGGCAGTCATCGTTCGTTAAAGAATGCTAGAAGTACTCAGGATCCCGTTATTCGTCCTGATAATTTTGTCATAAGTATAAAGTGCTACATGTTAGAAATTTAGGAAGTGACGTCATAACACATGCGTTCATACTGTCAGTAATTTATTTTGAGTCTACATTCTTTAAATTATTTGTTTTATTTATAATTGACACCTATTTTGATATGAGAAGTTCAGACATGAGCTTATCGAGCTTTTCGAATACGAAATAGGTACTTTGAACTCTATTGTTTGGCAATTAAGTTGCAATTATGCGGCAGTTTTTAGTATTGGTGACTGTACATTATACCTAAGGAAGGTGAAATTTATTGTATAAGTTTTGTAAATAATCAAATCACAATCCTTCAAAATCCTTGTGATTGTGAAGTTGTATGTAACGCATAGGCCCTTTGCGTAAAGATTGACCGCACGAGGCAGTAATGTAGACAAATTGTTTTTAAAAGTTAAATGGCCACATAACAGCAATGGTCCCGAGACACACTTGAGGGCAGCGCCCCTATCTTCATTCACTATCGTTATCTCGTTACATCGTCGTGTCGTAATGCTAGTGATTTACACGCCAATTGTCCGCATCTATCTACTCGACCCTTGAACTCTCGCGATTTATAACAGAAACTTTATGACTTCTCAATTGTTGTTATAGGACCCATAGCCATGAACAACCAATAAAACAAAGTTATAAATACAGTGCGTGGTATTTTCATAAAAAGTGCAAATAAAAAATAATGTGATGAGTCTACAAAGGGAAAAACGTCCGAAATTTAATATGTGGAAGGCGATTATACACAGGAAGAGGAAATACAGTGAAGTTTTACAATGCGATCGTGAGTCGTACTCCGCTCTAGCGGCAATGCAGGGAGGTAGTTCTGCAACGCTACCGCCATCTCTTGACGCACTCAGAGCATGTAAGTATCGTCGCTACTCGACGCCAGATGGCAGCACCGATTAGTATACTTACTACGAATTTCTGGTTTCGTATTTTCTTTACGGTTTGTGTTTTGACTAGATCAAGTTTATTAATAAAATTAGAAATATATTGTTATTCAATTCAATTTAGATATGTAATAGGTCCTACCTAGCTGTACCGACAGATGTTTTAGTTTTTAAATTCTATTATATTGGTATTTCAAGAACAACCACATTGTTAAATGCAATGCACAAATATGTATTGTGTAAAATATTTAAAAAGCAACTGACTCGATGACATTGTATGCATTTTTTACAGTGACGCGTAATGGCATGGCCAATGCCTCCTCTCGTTGTATTGTGAGAAAATATGATTCATAGCATTGTGTTTAGCACACCAACCGCGTCAAACGTTGCCGCTCTCTGAATGAGGTCAATCTTTGTTACAATTCTGGCGACTCTACGCTCGTGACCCACGGCTTACGATAAACGGAGCCCTTGCGACAACGCACAGATACAAAAGCTTTACTATAATTATCTACGAGATCTTGGAACTTGAAAGACTGCCGATCCAGTGAAAAACTTTTTCAAGTCTTCTGGTCTCTGGAAATATTTTGTTACTTTTATCTAAATTGTCTATCATAATTTTATTATCGTTGTTTTCAAGTGAACATCCGCGAATAATACCCCTGAGCTGGTTCTCGTCATTCCTCATCCTTATTCGGAAACAATTGTCATTGTTCCAAGCAAAAATCATGAAAGGACATCAGTTGGCAATGCGAAGAGGTAATCTTTAGGTACACATTCAACAATGTGCTGACAATAAAAAACTGACACTCATGGCGCAGAAGTTGCCCACGCGTAGACAATATGGCTCCCACGACACGGTTTCCATGACTTTACGTAAATCTGCTAATTACTGCGCATTTAGACATAACAATGATATGTTTCCTCACTTTAATACACATAAATTGTTCATAATGGAAAATATTATTATAATGCGCTGCCTGTAATATCTGTATGAAAGGCTACATTCCTTAATGGACAAATGTACGTAAACGTCTTTCAGTTTTACAACTCTGCACACGTTAAAATGTTTTAAGAAAATATTAAAGAGGATACATCAGTAATCGAGGACACTAACATGCATAGAAAATCGAAGGCTTTTTTGAAAAGGTCTCGCTCATTTGTAAAGTTTTCATGCTTTTAGCTAACATATATTGCCATTGTCAGCACTTCGCTTCCTAAGTAAATGTCCATACTAATTAAAATTGTTGCTACATAAGTACCTACATACATAGATATATGCGTGTGACGTTTGTTTATACACATGGGTGAGTGACTGTCGCTCACGCAAGCCCCAGTGGTCGGTGTCACTGTTCAGGTTTGACCCACATACTTGGCCAACTCGTCGTCTGCGGCATCGCCTCCACTGGGACGCCAAACAAAACATACACTCCAACGTATTTATGCATATCTGAATCAATAATAACCTGCATAATGAGTCCCTTCAACGCGTTGCATATATTTGTTAATGAGGCCAACATTTTCTATTGCGTCCGGTCTTAATAGACTCGTTGTCTCGATTTTGGGACATTCGGAAGTCTTACTCATTCCTTAATATAGAATTATCATATTTGACTCCATTAGCTGGTGTCTAGTGCTATATTTAACGTTTTTATTATCTACAGATTATTTGGTTCACACAATTTACTTTCTCTTCTTTAAAACTTTATTACTCTAATAATGGTATTCACTTTGAATAAATTCGTTGATAACCTTACTTCACGGGTGAGTAACTGTTGAGGTTCTGTGGCGATGCAATGCGATATTCGCAAAAATTCATTGTGCCTGTGTCCCCGAGCGCGTCACGGATAATGAGCAGCTCCTGCTATTGTGTTCAAATTGTGTCAAATTAACGCATCCGTTTTCTAAGAACTGACTCATGACGAATTAACTTATAGAGCTTCGAACTCACGGTTTTATCATTTTGCGGTTAGTTTAGGGCACAGGCAGCTTTTCTACGAAAAACCTTTCTATTTTACCTTGTTTATTCAATGTTCCGAAAGGCCACGTAGTCCTTTATTTCCTGTTCACTGACCACAACGTCGATTCATGCGACGATTTTACCATTAATACGGCAATTCGTAAATAAAAAACTATGTGTGAATTGATCTTGATCTTCCGATACCCATTTTCCAAGACCAAGTTAATTGTCCATATATGTGGAGCCTGCTTAAGAAACAACCTCCTACTGTGGATGTGGAAGCGAGAGCTGCTTCCACAAAAAAACTAGTTACGCTCTGAAGGCCGTCATTACTAAATTCTCTATAGTTTTTATTCGACTAAGCTCTCAGAAGCAATTCCAATCACGTTCTTTCGATGAATACGGAAAACCGATCTCTACTGTGCCTTTAAGTACTCGAGGAAAGAGTTAAGAAGGTTTTGTGCTGGTTCGTGCTCATGATCCATTTTATACCTTTCGTTATATGGCATTGTCCGACTTTTTGAAGATGTTAACGTCGTGTTTGATTTTATGTTTGCCATTAAAGGTACGACGATCTGTGAGGCGATCAAAAGCTTGTGTGATGGACGTGCAGGCGGAGATCGTTCCTTAATTGCAAAGCTGTTTGTTGTTCTAGCATGTTTTGGTATAGCGAGTGGTGTATTGGCCATCTGTTAGGACATCAATATCAGTGATCGCGTTTGTAGTTCCCATGCATCTTTGAGAGCTACAGCTTTCTCGGAAACCTGTTGCTTTGTTTATATTTGAGCTTCAAATGTCCTAGTTTTCTCATCAAAAAAATCAGGACAATTTTTGCAAATCTCATATGTTACACGCATGAGTATTGGTTCGGTAATGTTTTGTTTGCTTTATTTATGTATTGTTCGGATCGCGATACGACATATGGGAGGCGGTGGGTACCTTCACCGCAGCTGGGGGTAACAGGATGTGAATAAACGATTAGCGTTCTTTTTTCTCTTGCATTTTAAATTACTTTAGTACTGTATTACGGTTACAAGATAGCTTCCGGTCATTATAAAGGATTTATTTACGGTACAATTAACAGATTTTATTATTTCCTATTGTTGAAATAATAATTGACAGGTAATTACAATTGTGTTTGTAATTTGTTTAAAATAGACTTAAACTATGTATTGATGAGTAACTTGTGGGTTGTTATGTAGGCAGATTTTGTAAAGTATCCTCATTTTATAAGTGGGTATAGCGAGTGGGATATTACAGGTTATATAACTTTTCATTGTAGTGTTGAAAACAATGAATCAGCGGTGAGCTCGTTAGTGAGTCACCTCCCTTGTTGTGGAGGCCATATTGCCTATCCTTGCGTTTTTTCTTAGCACAGATAATCTCGTATTCTGCATCTGTGTTTACGCTCAAGTACTATGTGCAATGTTTACTCATATTCACCTCATTGTGAATGCGGGAGAGAGCCAACTAATTGACATACCTCGGTGTAACCTACTCCCTAACGAATATTAAACTTTTAATTGTCCAAAATATACGTAGTGTCAAAAAGAATTTTGATAATTTTACTGTTCTTTTGAGTCGACTGTTTTTCTTGCATGATATTATTGTTTTAACGGAATGTTGGCTTGACGACACGATTACTTGTTCTGAAATAAATAATTACAAATGTCACTGTTCAAAAAACTATCTAAATCAAAATGACGGAATAGTTATATATACGAAGATATCTTTACAGGCCTCTGTTGTAGAACCATCTTTCGAGGAGTCAAATTGCCTGATTGTCAATATAAGGGATGAACTGTCACTAATTGCCATTTACAGATCCCCATCGTTTTATAACATAGACAAATTTTGTGAATCTTTGACTAAGCTGATGGAGTCATGCAAGGCTACCACATGTGCTATTGTAGGAGATTTGAACATTGACATTAAGCCGATTACACTGACAAACGCGCCACATATCTTGATTTGACCAGCCACTACGGATATTTCCGGGACACACCTTGCCTACACGAGGTGACAATTGCCTAGATCATGTTATGATTAAAACCCAGAAGTTAGCAACTGTTACTATATGTGAGACGGGTATAACCGATCACGAAACAGTTATCCTATGCATCCAAAAAGAATCACCTAGAGTTAAAAGTATAAAACGTCGCGCTCGAATCGACTATGTGCAACTAGGTACGAATATGGAAAGGGAAACTTGGGACTGCTTTTTGAACAGGTAGATGTAGATAGTGCATTCCAAAAATTTACCGAAACCCTATCGGCTAAACTTAAACAACACACTACATACCACAGTTTGCGTTCCTCAGAGGTAATTACTAAACCTTGGATAACTAATGGCCTTCTGAGATGTATAAGACGACGTGATTTTTTGCACACAAACGCTAAGAAACAACAAAATCGCGACAATCTCGTTATTCAGGAGGAATATAGGAAATATCGAAATTATTGTAACAATATACTCTCTAATATTAAAAGGGATTATTACCGTTCACTCCTAATAAAAAATAAGGGCAACTGTAAAAAACTGTGGAGCGAGATAAAGACTATCTGTAACATTAAGAAAAAAAAGAATGAACATACCGAGCTTGTCTCTAACAGTGACAATCCTGTTCCCATATTAAATTCAGTGAACACTTATTTTGCAACTGTTGGTAAAAACCTTGCTGCAGAAACACTTAATCTATTAGGTTCAACGGAGGATGACTTAGCCCGTAGTAATGAGCAATATTGTACGGTTAACCATAGCCCTGGCTCATTTTTCTTTACTCCAACTGATGAAAAAGAAATATCCTCAATTATAACCCACCTCAAATCAACACCAGCACCAGGTTACGATGGCATAAATAACACATTTTTAAAACAGTGCTCACATGTTTTGGTTAAGCCGATAACCTTCTTATGCAATATAAGCCTAAGTACAGGGACCGTGCCTGATTGCTTAAAGATTGCAAATATATGTCCGATATTTAAGGGCGGGGATTCGAAGATTCCTTCAAATTATCGTCCAATTTCTCTTCTAACAGCTCTTTCGAAAATTCTAGAGAAGGTTGTAAACAGGAGACTCCTTGGATTCCTAGAGCAAAATAAATTACTGTCAGACAATCAATATGGTTTTCGCACGGGGAGGTCCACGGAGGATGCAGTAACAAACTTAGTCGACTATATCAGCCTCAATCTAGGCAAAGGACAGGCATGTACTGGCGTATTCCTGGACCTCGCCAAGGCGTTTGACACTATATCTAGAAAAATCTTAATTAAGAAATTGTCGCTACTGGGGATTCGTGGTGTTGCTCTTGACTGGTTTGCATCTTATCTGAATAACAGAACGCAGCGAGTGGTTCTGGGGGATTATTCTAGCGAACTAAATTCAGTTCAATTCGGTGTGCCCCAGGGTAGTGTTCTGGGGCCTACTCTATTTATCATTTACATAAATGGATTATGCTCCTTGAATATCCCTCAAGCAAGAATATTTACGTATGCGGACGATACTGCTATAATATTTTGTGGAAGTCTTGGGAAGATGTCAGGTGTTCAGTGGGGACTGGGGTTAGAGCTATTGCGAGCTGGCTTCAACATAATCTCTTAACTCTAAACGTGGCTAAAACTAAAGCAATTAATTTTGCAATCTCAAAGCGTTCGGCTCCTAACCGATACAGCAGTATACAATTACACTCTTGCACAAGTCCAGGAAATTGTACTTGCCCATACATCGAACAAACAGATTCGATCAAATATTTGGGGGTATTTTTGGATAACCGACTATCCTGGCTCATTTATGTAAATACTTTAAGTGGTAGGGTCCGAAAACTAATTCGTATATTTAAGCAACTTAGCAAAATTGCGGACAATACTGTTTTGAAAATGATTTATTATTCACTCTGCCAATCCATTCT